>OX384033.1:0-4800000 GCA_947534325.1 Agonum fuliginosum
ACATTTCACACATTTCACACATTTCACACATTTCACACATTTCACACATTTCACACATTTCACACATTTCACACATTTCACACATTTCACACATTTCACACATTTTACACATTTCACACATTTCACACATTTCACACATTTCACACATTTCACACATTTCACACATTTCACACATTTCACACATTTCACACATTTCACACATTTCACACATTTCACACATTTCACACATTTCACACATTTCACACATTTCACACATTTCACACATTTCACACATTTCACACATTTCACACATTTCACACATTTCACACATTTCACACATTTCACACATTTCACACATTTCACACATTTCACACATTTCACACATTTCACACATTTCACACATTTCACACATTTCACACATTTCACACATTTCACACATTTCACACATTTCACACATTTCACACATTTCACACATTTCACACATTTCACACATTTCACACATTTCACACATTTCACACATTTCACACATTTCACACATTTCACACATTTCACACATTTCACACATTTCACACATTTCACACATTTCACACATTTCACACATTTCACACATTTCACACATTTCACACATTTCACACATTTCACACATTTCACACATTTCACACATTTCACACATTTCACACATTTCACACATTTCACACATTTCACACATTTCACACATTTCACACATTTCACACATTTCACACATTTCACACATTTCACACATTTCACACATTTCACACATTTCACACATTTCACACATTTCACACATTTCACACATTTCACACATTTCACACATTTCACACATTTCACACATTTCACACATTTCACACATTTCACACATTTCACACATTTCACACATTTCACACATTTCACACATTTCACACATTTCACACATTTCACACATTTCACACATTTCACACATTTCACACATTTCACACATTTCACACATTTCACACATTTCACACATTTCACACATTTCACACATTTCACACATTTCACACATTTCACACATTTCACACATTTCACACATTTCACACATTTCACACATTTCACACATTTCACACATTTCACACATTTCACACATTTCACACATTTCACACATTTCACACATTTCACACATTTCACACATTTCACACATTTCACACATTTCACACATTTCACACATTTCACACATTTCACACATTTCACACATTTCACACATTTCACACATTTCACACATTTCACACATTTCACACATTTCACACATTTCACACATTTCACACATTTCACACATTTCACACATTTCACACATTTCACACATTTCACACATTTCACACATTTCACACATTTCACACATTTCACACATTTCACACATTTCACACATTTCACACATTTCACACATTTCACACATTTCACACATTTCACACATTTCACACATTTCACACATTTCACACATTTCACACATTTCACACATTTCACACATTTCACACATTTCACACATTTCACACATTTCACACATTTCACACATTTCACACATTTCACACATTTCACACATTTCACACATTTCACACATTTCACACATTTCACACATTTCACACATTTCACACATTTCACACATTTCACACATTTTACACATTTCACACATTTCACACATTTCACACATTTCACACATTTCACACATTTCACACATTTCACACATTTCACACATTTCACACATTTCACACATTTTACACATTTCACACATTTCACACATTTCACACATTTCACACATTTCACACATTTCACACATTTCACACATTTACACATTTCACACATTTCACACATTTCACACATTTCACACATTTCACACATTTTTCTAGTCTAAATTCAGTCTAAATTCGGTCTAAATTCGGTATAAATTCGGTCTAAATTCAGTCTAAATTCGGTCTAAATTCGGTCTAAATTCGGTCTAAATTCGGTCTAAATTCAGTCTAAATTCGGTCTAAATTCGGTCTAAATTCGGTCTAAATTCGGTCTAAATTCGGTCTAAATTCGGTCTAAATTCGGTCTAAATTCAGTCTAAATTCGGTCTAAATTCGGTCTAAATTCAGTCTAAATTCGGTCTAAATTCGGTCTAAATTCGGTCTAAATTCGGTCTAAATTCGGTCTAAATTCGGTCTAAATTCGGTCTAAATTCGGTCTAAATTCGGTCTAAATTCGGTCTAAATTCAGTCTAAATTCAGTCTAAATTCGGTCTAAATTCGGTCTAAATTCAGTCTAAATTCGGTCTAAATTCGGTCTAAATTCAGTCTAAATTCGGTCTAAATTCGGTCTAAATTCAGTCTAAATTCGGTCTAAATTCGGTCTAAATTCGGTCTAAATTCAGTCTAAATTCGGTCTAAATTCGGTCTAAATTCGGTCTAAATTCGGTCTAAATTCGGTCTAAATTCGGTCTAAATTCGGTCTAAATTCGGTCTAAATTCAGTCTAAATTCGGTCTAAATTCGGTCTAAATTCAGTCTAAATTCGGTCTAAATTCGGTCTAAATTCGGTCTAAATTCGGTCTAAATTCGGTCTAAATTCGGTCTAAATTCGGTCTAAATTCGGTCTAAATTCGGTCTAAATTCGGTCTAAATTCGGTCTAAATTCGGTCTAAATTCGGTCTAAATTCGGTCTAAATTCGGTCTAAATTCGGTCTAAATTCGGTCTAAATTCGGTCTAAATTCGGTCTAAATTCGGTCTAAATTCGGTCTAAATTCGGTCTAAATTCGGTCTAAATTCGGTCTAAATTCAGTCTAAATTCAGTCTAAATTCGGTCTAAATTCGGTCTAAATTCAGTCTAAATTCGGTCTAAATTCGGTCTAAATTCGGTCTAAATTCGGTCTAAATTCGGTCTAAATTCGGTCTAAATTCGGTCTAAATTCGGTCTAAATTCAGTCTAAATTCGGTCTAAATTCGGTCTAAATTCGGTCTAAATTCAGTCTAAATTCGGTCTAAATTCGGTCTAAATTCGGTCGAAATTCAGTCTAAATTCGGTCTAAATTCGGTCTAAATTCGGTCTAAATTCGGTCTAAATTCGGTCTAAATTCAGTCTAAATTCGGTCTAAATTCGGTCTAAATTCGGTCTAAATTCGGTCTAAATTCAGTCTAAATTCAGTCTAAATTCGGTCTAAATTCGGTCTAAATTCGGTCTAAATTCAGTCTAAATTTGGTCTAAATTCGGTCGAAATTAAGTCTAAATTCGGTCTAAATTCGGTCTAAATTCGGTCTAAATTCGGTCTAAATTCGGTCTAAATTCGGTCTAAATTCAGTCTAAATTCGGTCTAAATTCGGTCTAAATTCGGTCTAAATTCGGTCTAAATTCAGTCTAAATTCAGTCTAAATTCGGTCTAAATTCGGTCTAAATTCGGTCTAAATTCAGTCTAAATTCGGTCTAAATTCGGTCTAAATTCGGTCTAAATTCGGTCTAAATTCGGTCTAAATTCGGTCTAAATTCGGTCTAAATTCGGTCTAAATTCGGTCTAAATTCAGTCTGAATTCAGTCTAAATTCGGTCTAAATTCGGTCTAAATTCAGTCTAAATTCGGTCTAAATTCGGTCTAAATTCGGTCTAAATTCGGTCTAAATTCGGTCTAAATTCGGTCTAAATTCGGTCTAAATTCGGTCTAAATTCGGTCTAAATTCGGTCTAATTTCAGTCTAAATTCGGTCTAAATTCAGTCTAAATTCGGTCTAAATTCGGTATAAATTCGGTCTAAATTCAGTCTAAATTCGGTCTAAATTCGGTCTAAATTCGGTCTAAATTCGGTCTAAATTCAGTCTAAATTCGGTATAAATTCGGTCTAAATTCGGTCTAAATTCGGTCTAAATTCGGTCTAAATTCGGTATAAATTCGGTCTAAATTCGGTCTAAATTCGGTCTAAATTCGGTCTAAATTCGGTCTAAATTCGGTCTAAATTCGGTCTAAATTCGGTCTAAATTCAGTCTAAATTCGGTCTAAATTCGGTCTAAATTCGGTCTAAATTCGGTCTAAATTCGGTCTAAATTCGGTCTAAATTCGGTCTAAATTCAGTCTAAATTCGGTCTAAATTCAGTCTAAATTCGGTCTAAATTCGGTCTAAATTCAATCTAAATTCGGTCTAAATTCGGTCTAAATTCGGTCTAAATTCGGTCTAAATTCGGTCTAAATTCGGTCTAAATTCAGTCTAAATTCAGTCTAAATTCAGTCTAAATTCGGTCTAAATTCGGTCTAAATTCGGTCTAAATTCGGTCTAAATTCGGTCTAAATTCGGTCTAAATTCGGTCTAAATTCGGTCTAAATTCGGTCTAAATTCGGTCTAAATTCGGTCTAAATTCGGTCTAATTTCAGTCTAAATTCGGTCTAAATTCGGACTAAATTCAGTCTAAATTCGGTCTAAATTCAGTCTAAATTCGGTCTAAATTCGGTCTAAATTCGGTCTAAATTCGGTCTAAATTCAGTCTAAATTCAGTCTACATTCGGTCTAAATTCGGTCCAAATTCAGTCTAAATTCGGTCTAAATTCGGTCTAAATTCGGTCTAAATTCGGTCTAAATTCGGTCTAAATTCGGTCTAAATTCGGTCTAAAATCAGTCTAAATTCGGTCTAAATTCGGTCTAAATTCGGTCTAAAATCAGTCTAAATTCGGTCTAAATTCGGTCTAAATTCAGTCTAAATTCAGTCTAAATTCGGTCTAAAATCAGTCTAAATTCGGTCTAAATTCGGTCTAAATTCGGTCTAAATTCAGTCTAAATTCGGACTAAATTCGGTCTAAATTCGGTCTAAATTCGGTCTAAATTCGGTCTAAATTCAGTCTAAATTCAGTCTAAATTCGGTCTAAATTCGGTCTAAATTCAGTCTAAATTCGGTCTAAATTCGGTCTAAATTCGGTCTAAATTCAGTCTAAATTCGGTCTAAATTCGGTCTAAATTCGGTCTAAAATCAGTCTAAATTCAGTCTAAATTCGGTCTAAATTCGGTATAAATTCGGTCTAAATTCAGTCTAAATTCGGTCTAAATTCGGTCTAAATTCGGTCTAAATTCGGTCTAAATTCGGTCTAAAATCGGTCTAAAATCAGTCTAAATTCGGTCTAAATTCGGTCTAAATTCGGTATAAATTCGGTCTAAATTCGGTCTAAAATCAGTCTAAATTCGGTCTAAATTCGGTCTAAATTCGGTGTAAATTCGGTCTAAATTCGGTCTAAATTCGGTCTAAATTCGGTCTAAATTCGGTCTAAATTCGGTCTAAATTCGGTCTAAATTCGGTCTAAATTCGGTCTAAATTCGGTCTAAATTCGGTCTAAATTCGGTCTAATTTCAGTCTAAATTCGGTCTAAATTCGGACTAAATTCAGTCTAAATTCGGACTAAATTCGGTCTAAATTCGGTCTAAATTCAGTCTAAATTCGGTATAAATTCGGTCTAAATTCGGACTAAATTCGGTCTAAATTCGGTCTAAATTCAGTCTAAATTCGGTATAAATTCGGTCTAAATTCGGTCTAAATTCGGTCTAAATTCGGTCTAAATTCGGTATAAATTCGGTCTAAATTCGGTCTAAATTCGGTCTAAATTCGGTCTAAATTCGGTCTAAATTCGGTCTAAATTCGGTCTAAATTCGGTCTAAATTCGGTCTAAATTCGATCTAAATTCGGTCTAAATTCGGTCTAAATTCAGTCTAAATTCGGTCTAAATTCGGTCTAAATTCGGTCTAAATTCAGTCTAAATTCGGTCTAAATTCGGTCTAAATTCGGTCGAAATTCAGTCTAAATTCGGTCTAAATTCGGTCTAAATTCGGTCTAAATTCGGTCTAAATTCGGTCTAAATTCAGTCTAAATTCGGTCTAAATTCGGTCTAAATTCGGTCTAAATTCGGTCTAAATTCGGTCTAAATTCAGTCTAAATTCGGTCTAAATTCGGTCTAAATTCGGTCTAAATTCAGTCTAAATTCGGTCTAAATTCGGTCGAAATTCGGTCTAAATTCGGTCTAAATTCAGTCTAAATTCGGTATAAATTCGGTCTAAATTCGGTCTAAATTCGGTCTAAATTCGGTCTAAATTCGGTCTAAATTCGGTCTAAATTCGGTCTAAATTCGGTCTAAATTCGGTCTAAATTCGGTCTAAATTCGGTCTAAATTCGGTCTAAATTCGGTCTAAATTCGGTCTAAATTCGGTCTAAATTCGGTCTAAATTCGGTCTAAATTCGGTCTAAATTCGGTCTAAATTCGGTCTAAATTCGGTCTAAATTCAGTCTAAATTCGGTCGAAATTCAGTCTAAATTCGGTCTAAATTCGGTCTAAATTCGGTCTAAATTCGGTCTAAATTCGGTCTAAATTCAGTCTAAATTCGGTCTAAATTCGGTCTAAATTCGGTCTAAATTCGGTCTAAATTCGGTCTAAATTCGGTCTAAATTCGGTCTAAATTCGGTCTAAATTCGGTCTAAATTCGGTCTAAATTCAGTCTAAATTCGGTCTAAATTCGGTCTAAATTCGGTCTAAATTCGGTCTAAATTCGGTCTAAATTCAGTCTAAATTCGGTCTAAATTCAGTCTAAATTCAGTCTAAATTCGGTTTAAATTCGGTCTAAATTCGGTCTAAATTCGGTCTAAATTCAGTCTAAATTCGGTCTAAATTCGGTCTAAATTCGGTCTAAATTCGGTCTAAATTCGGTTTAAATTCGGTCTAAATTCGGTCTAAATTCGGTCTAAATTCGGTCTAAATTCGGTCTAAATTCGGTCTAAATTCGGTCTAAATTCAGTCTAAATTCGGTCTAAATTCGGTCTAAATTCGGTCTAAATTCGGTCTAAATTCAGTCTAAATTCGGTCTAAATTCGGTCTAAATTCGGTCTAAATTCAGTCTAAATTCGGTCTAAATTCGGTCTAAATTCGGTCTAAATTCGGTCTAAATTCGGTCTAAATTCGGTCTAAATTCGGTCTAAATTCGGTCTAAATTCGGTCTAAATTCGGTCTAAATTCGGTCTAAATTCGGTCTAAATTCGGTCTAAATTCGGTATAAAATTCGGTCTAAATTCAGTCTAAATTCGGTCTAAATTCGGTCTAAATTCGGTCTAAATTCGGTCTAAATTCGGTCTAAATTCGGTCTAAATTCGGTCTAAATTCGGTCTAAATTCGGTCTAAATTCGGTCTAAATTCGGTCTAAATTCGGTCTAAATTCAGTCTAAATTCAGTCTAAATTCGGTCTAAATTCAGTCTAAATTCAGTCTAAATTCGGTCTAAATTCAGTCTAAATTCGGTCTAAATTCAGTCTAAATTCAGTCTAAATTCGGTCTAAATTTAGTCTAAATTCGGTCTAAATTCGGTCTAAATTCGGTCTAAATTCGGTCTAAATTCAGTCTAAATTCGGTCTAAATTCGGTCTAAATTCGGTCTAAATTCGGTCTAAATTCGGTCTAAATTCGGTATAAATTCGGTCTAAATTCGGTCTAAATTCAGTCTAAATTCGGTCTAAATTCGGTCTAAATTCAGTCTAAATTCGGTCTTAATTCAGTCTAAATTCAGTCTAAATTCGGTCTAAATTCAGTCTAAATTCAGTCTAAATTCGGTCTAAATTCAGTCTAAATTCGGTCTAAATTCGGTCTAAATTCGGTCTAAATTCGGTCTAAATTCGGTCCAAATTCGGTCTAAATTCGGTCTAAATTCGGTCTAAATTTGGTCTAAATTCGGTCTAAATTCGGTCTAAATTCGGTCTAAATTCGGTCTAAATTCGGTCTAAATTCGGTCTAAATTCAGTCTAAATTCGGTCTAAATTCGGTCTAAATTCGGTCTAAATTCGGTCTAAATTCGGTCTAAATTCAGTCTAAATTCGGTCTAAATTCGGTCTAAATTCGGTCTAAATTCGGTCTAAATTCGGTCTAAATTCGGTCTAAATTCAGTCTAAATTCGGTCTAAATTCGGTCTAAATTCGGTCTAAATTCGGTCTAAATTCGGTCTAAATTCAGTCTAAATTCGGTCTAAATTCGGTCTAAATTCGGTCTAAATTCGGTCTAAATTCGGTCTAAATTCGGTCTAAATTCGGTCTAAATTCGGTCTAAATTCGGTCTAAATTCGGTCTAAATTCAGTCTAAATTCAGTCTAAATTCGGTCTAAATTCAGTCTAAATTCAGTCTAAATTCGGTCTAAATTCAGTCTAAATTCGGTCTAAATTCAGTCTAAATTCAGTCTAAATTCGGTCTAAATTTAGTCTAAATTCGGTCTAAATTCGGTCTAAATTCGGTCTAAATTCGGTCTAAATTCGGTCTAAATTCAGTCTAAATTCGGTCTAAATTCGGTCTAAATTCGGTCTAAATTCGGTCTAAATTCGGTCTAAATTCGGTATAAATTCGGTCTAAATTCGGTCTAAATTCAGTCTAAATTCGGTCTAAATTCGGTCTAAATTCAGTCTAAATTCGGTCTTAATTCAGTCTAAATTCAGTCTAAATTCGGTCTAAATTCAGTCTAAATTCAGTCTAAATTCGGTCTAAATTCAGTCTAAATTCGGTCTAAATTCGGTCTAAATTCGGTCTAAATTCGGTCTAAATTCGGTCCAAATTCGGTCTAAATTCGGTCTAAATTCGGTCTAAATTCGGTCTAAATTCAGTCTAAATTCGGTCTAAATTTGGTCTAAATTCGGTCTAAATTCGGTCTAAATTCGGTCTAAATTCGGTCTAAATTCGGTCTAAATTCGGTCTAAATTCAGTCTAAATTCGGTCTAAATTCGGTCTAAATTCGGTCTAAATTCGGTCTAAATTCGGTCTAAATTCAGTCTAAATTCGGTCTAAATTCGGTCTAAATTCGGTCTAAATTCGGTCTAAATTCAGTCTAAATTCGGTCTAAATTCGGTCTAAATTCGGTCTAAATTCGGTCTAAATTCGGTCTAAATTCGGTCTAAATTCAGTCTAAATTCGGTCTAAATTCGGTCTAAATTCGGTCTAAATTCGGTCTAAATTCGGTCTAAATTCGGTCTAAATTCGGTCTAAATTCGGTCTAAATTCGGTCTAAATTCGTTCTAAATTCGGTCTAAATTCGGTCTAAATTCGGTCTAAATTCAGTCTAAATTCAGTCTAAATTCGGTCTAAATTCGGTCTAAATTCGGTCTAAATTCGGTCTAAATTCAGTCTAAATTCAGTCTAAATTCGGTCTAAATTCAGTCTAAATTCAGTCTAAATTCGGTCTAAATTCAGTCTAAATTCGGTCTAAATTCAGTCTAAATTCAGTCTAAATTCGGTCTAAATTCAGTCTAAATTCAGTCTAAATTCGGTCTAAATTCGGTCTAAATTCGGTCTAAATTCGGTCTAAATTCGGTCTAAATTCGGTCTAAATTCGGTCTAAATTCGGTCTAAATTCGGTCTAAATTCGGTCTAAATTCAGTCTAAATTCGGTCTAAATTCGGTCTAAATTCAGTCTAAATTCAGGCTTAATTCAGTCTAAATTCAGTCTAAATTCGGTCTAAATTCAGTCTAAATTCAGTCTAAATTCGGTCTAAATTCAGTCTAAATTCGGTCTAAATTCGGTCTAAATTCGGTCTAAATTCGGTCTAAATTCGGTCTAAATTCGGTCTAAATTCGGTCTAAATTCGGTCCAAATTCGGTCTAAATTCGGTCTAAATTCGGTCTAAATTCGGTCTAAATTCGGTCTAAATTCAGTCTAAATTCAGTCTAAATTCGGTCTAAATTCAGTCTAAATTCGGTCTAAATTCAGTCTAAATTCGGTCTAAATTCGGTCTAAATTCGGTCTAAATTCGGTCTAAATTCGGTCTAAATTCGGTCTAAATTCGGTCTAATATCAGTCTAAATTCGGTCTAAATTCAGTCTAAATTCAGTCTAAATTCAGTCTAAATTCGGTCTAAATTCAGTCTAAATTCGGTCTAAATTCGGTCTAAATTCGGTCTAAATTCAGTCTAAATTCGGTCTAAATTCGGTCTAAATTCGGTCTAAATTCGGTCTAAATTCGGTCTAAATTCGGTCTAAATTCGGTCTAAATTCGGTCTAAATTCAGTCTAAATTCGGTCTAAATTCGGTCTAAATTCGGTCTAAATTCGGTCTAAATTCGGTCTAAATTCGGTCTAAATTCAGTCTAAATTCAGTCTAAATTCAGTCTAAATTCGGTCTAAATTCGGTCTAAATTCGGTCTAAATTCGGTCTAAATTCAGTCTAAATTCGGTCTAAATTCGGTCTAAATTCGGTCTAAATTCGGTCTAAATTCGGTCTAAATTCAGTCTAAATTCGGTCTAAATTCGGTCTAAATTCGGTCTAAATTCGGTCTAAATTCAGTCTAAATTCGGTCTAAATTCGGTCTAAATTCAGTCTAAATTCGGTCTAAATTCGGTCTAAAATCGGTCTAAATTCGGTCTAAATTCGGTCTAAATTCGGTCTAAATTCGGTCTAAATTCGGTCTAAATTCAGTCTAAATTCAGTCTAAATTCGGTCTAAATTCGGTCTAAATTCGGTCTAAATTCGGTCTAAATTCGGTCTAAATTCGGTCTAAATTCGGTCTAAATTCGGTCTAAATTCGGTCTAAATTCAGTCTAAATTCGGTCTAAATTCGGTCTAAATTCGGTCTAAATTCGGTCTAAATTCAGTCTAAATTCGGTCTAAATTCAGTCTAAATTCGGTCTAAATTCGGTCTAAATTCGGTCTAAATTCGGTCTAAATTCGGTCTAAATTCGTTCTAAATTCGGTCTAAATTCGGTCTAAATTCGGTCTAAATTCGGTCTAAATTCGGTCTAAATTCGGTCTAAATTCAGTCTAAATTCGGTCTAAATTCGGTCTAAATTCGGTCTAAATTCGGTCTAAATTCGGTCTAAATTCGGTCTAAATTCGGTCTAAATTCGGTCTAAATTCGGTCTAAATTCAGTCTAAATTCGGTCTAAATTCAGTCTAAATTCAGTCTAAATTCGGTCTAAATTCGGTCTAAATTCGGTCTAAATTCGGTCTAAATTCAGTCTAAATTCGGTCTAAATTCGGTCTAAATTCGGTCTAAATTCGGTCTAAATTCGGTCTAAATTCAGTCTAAATTCGGTCTAAATTCGGTCTAAATTCGGTCTAAATTCGGTCTAAATTCAGTCTAAATTCGGTCTAAATTCGGTCTAAATTCGGTCTAAATTCGGTCTAAATTCGGTCTAAATTCGGTCTAAATTCGGTCTAAATTCAGTCTAAATTCGGTCTAAATTCAGTCTAAATTCAGTCTAAATTCGGTCTAAATTCGGTCTAAATTCGGTCTAAATTCGGTCTAAATTCGGTCTAAATTCGGTCTAAATTCGGTCTAAATTCAGTCTAAATTCGGTCTAAATTCAGTCTAGATTAAAATATATATTTTTATACATTTTAGAAATCCCTTTGTAAAAGCTGTACCCGTTGATATTTTTTATTGAAACTATGGATTCCTACTTAATTTGACCCGAGGAGAGAAAAAGTTATTTTATATTATTTTATAACTAAATTTTGAGCGAGTCGGAAATTCAGTCTAAATTCGGTCTAAAAAATCTTTCTTCTCGCATTTTCAGGTAAAGAAACAACATTAGCAGAGTATTTATATGTTATTTTATTTATATACAACGTTATTACATATCTGACAAGTACTGGAAGACAACAGAATAAAAATAACTTATGTGGTTTATTTCGTTTATAATTACTTCCCCGATCTATGTAATAGAGGGAAGTATTGTAATCGTGATTTTTTGACAGTTCGAGATTTTGGTGAATCTTCACGTTTTAGACCCTACTGAACCCAAAAAACATAATTTTAAAAAAAGTCGGTCTGTCGGTCTGTCGGTCTGTCGGTCTGTCGGTCTGTTAGTCTGTTAGTCTGTTAGTCTGTTAGTCTGTCTGGATGTTGCATAACTTAAAAACGCGTTGGAATTTTGGACTGAAATTTTTTATTTAAGATCTTGACCCAAATTCTGACTTCAAGTTCGTTAATGAGCTTTATTCAATCAGTGGTACCAACTTTATAAACATAACTTTTTTTATTTTTATCAAAATACTATCGTGTGTGGTATCAAATTAAAGCTCTCGAGAAAAGAATTTTAGTAGCAAAACAAAAATAACATATAAACGATCGTCAATTTTTTTTAAAAATAAATTATTCAAATTATACCGAGTTTGGTGTCAATTTAAAGCGCTCGGGGAGATAAGTTTAGTAAAAATGTAAAAAATTATATTTATGTGATTTTCAATTGTTTCTCAAAAAATTATTCAATTTTTTTTATTCAACCAGTGGTACCAATTTTATAAACATAACTTTTTTTTTATTTTTATTAAAATACTATCGTGTGTGGTATCAAATTAAAGCTTTCGGGAAAATAATTCTAGTAGAAAAATAAAAATAACATTTAACCGATCGTCAATTTTTTTTTTATAAATTATTCAAATTATACCAAGTTTGGTGTCAATTTAAAGCGCTCGGAGAGACAACTTTAGTAAAAATGACATTTATGTGATTTTCAATTGTTTCTCAAAAAATTATTCAATTTTTTTTATTCAACCAGTGGTACCAACTTTATAAACATAACTTATTTTATTTTTATTAAAATACTATCGTACAAAAATAAAAATAACATTTAACCGATCGTCAATTTTTATATTATACTTCCTTCAATTTGGTTTGGTGTCAATTTAAAGCTCTAGGGGAGATAATCTTAGTAAAAATGTAAAAAATGACATTTATGCGATATTCAATTTTTTCTCAAACAATTATTCAAATTTCTTCAAGTGTATTATCAAAAGTTCTCTAAAGAAAAAATTTAGTCGGAGAATTAATAACAACATTTAAAACGATGGTCAGTTGTTTTTATCTCCCGCATTATATTCTATAAGGGGAGGTATTGTGAAGAGTTAAAATTTTCGAGTGTGAGTTTTTACTTTTTAGTTTTTAGTGAATAAGTACGTTTCACAATCCATAGAATACGAATAGGTAAAGTATTTTCGAGATGATGCCTGTGCGCGGTTGTGTGTGTTATTACAATATTTTGTGGACGATAACTCAAATAATACCAAACATTTAACAACCAAATTTTACATTTAAGGTTTTAATACAAATCTTAAGAATCCAGTTATTTTTTGTAGTAATCCGCAAACCGGACGTAGTACTTTGCTTAAATATTTCGATAAATAATTAATTTATCACAAAATTTTCTATTTTAAATGATGGATTATATTTTTGTCATCTACAAATCGTATTTAACATTTTTATCTGTACATGATACCTACTATTTAGAAAATAAATTATTGTTAATAATTCAGAGTATGAAACATAAAATTAAAGGCGTTACGAAAGTAAGTTATTAAAACTTATAGTCGGGGAAGTACTGTGCTGGCCACAGCAGATTTTTTTCTTATGTTACAATTAAATCAATAAATGAGGCAAAATTGAATGCAGTTTCTATATTTCTAGTGATAATCAACGTATCTTTATCAAAAGACGATTGTCGAACGTCATCTTGAACAATAATGTAGGTACCTTATATCAAAACCTTTAATTTGATATATCAAACTTGAAATTATTCTGTAGATACGATTTATTATTGCAGGTATCAAATAACCATGTATAACGCAAAAAATAATGAAAATTGGGCCCCAACAACCATCATCAACGCATTCTGCAGCTTCTAATCCATAATTAGCCAAATTTGTAATTGAAAAAAGCGAATAAACGCATACCTTATAAGAAGACAGTTTGATTGCTGAATGGAAACTCTTTGAGGTGGGTCATCTTCTAAGGTCTTCGAAGCATTTTCTGCAGTGTTTCAGCTACTTGAAGACTTCAACAACTTACGGGTCTTCTATTGCTGCTGGAAGATTGAAAGACATTTATTAGTTTAATAATTTCAAACCTGTTCATTAACTTATCTTGTTGTTTTGTGTTCCAGTCATCTTTTCTTGTAAAAGAATGTTCTGCAACTTCTTCGAGAGCCTTGAAGACATCTTCTAACATCGTGGAAGGTTTTCACGAATGATTTGAAACTTGACTACACAATATAACGATACACAATGTCGCGATTTTAGTAACATCGGGTTTAAATGATTCTTACTACGTTTTCAAGCTAATTTTATGCATAGCGCTACACTAAAATGGCTGATTTTAAACATTTTGTAGATCGTACGGTCGTTACCTAATCATTTGGTTCAATTAAATTCGTATTTTTTGTTCTACTGGGTGTTTAGATATGAAAATAAATATATATAATATTGTTTTAAACTTGTAACATACAATTATCATTGCTTATAATATTATAATAAATAAAATATATGTAAAAATGTTACAATCTATTTTATTTAACAGTAACAGAAATATTTATGTACCTACACCGATAACTCATATATGTGAGGCTGCCACACCCAAATTAGGTAATAGAAGTGAAATAAATTAAATATTGCGCACCATTTCGTATTTTATTATAATTGTATTTTTGTTGGAATTGCATGCACGGTAAATATACTGAAAACTCACAATATGTAAGGCTGCCACAGCCAAATTGGGTAATAGATACACCTTATAATCAATAATATATTAATTCTCATGTAATAAAATTAATATTTCTCATTTTATTATACCTAATTGTATTTGCTGGAATTGCACGTACGGTTAATACATTGAAAACTCAGAATATGTGAGGCTGTCACACCCAAACTAAGTAATAGATGTACTTTATCATAAAATCAATATTTCTCACCATTCTTCATTTCATTAACCGCACATGCTAAAATACTGAATATTCACAGTCACACCAAGTTGGGTAAAATATATATGTACTTATGTATTTATTAATTACAAAAATGATTTTAGCGTGCCACATTCTAGAATTAACATCATATGAGATTCGCCGGACAGAATCGGTTTGGACATTTTTAATAAGCTGTCCTGGTATAAGAGATATCAATAACATTGAAAAATTTAAAACTAAATTGAAACCAATTTTTATTCTTTAAATGAATTTATGACATTGTAATATTATTCTAATTTTATTGTAAACCTGATTATTTCTATAGGTACACATTGTATTAAATAAATTCATTATTATTATAACTTCTACAGCTTCGAGCATATACTGACTAGAGGCCGCGTTACGGCGTTTGTTGTGATCGGAAGATATGCGGCGGGGGAGATTTGCGGGGTCGGAAGCCGTGATGTATTGAGGGATGCGTAATTTCTTAGTATTATTCCACAAAGTAAAATAATACTCACAAAACCTCATAAAGCTTTTCACAAAGTAAACGCAGAACTTAAGGTTAAATAAAATGACATGTGTGACAAGAAGTAACAAAGAATAACAGCAAAACGCTGCCCGCAATACACCATGACTTCCAGCCCCGCAAGTCCCCCCTACTGCATATCTTCCGATCACAACAAGCAACGCATTGGTATAGGGAATTACTTCTCTAGTCAGTATATGCTCGAAGTTCTACAGCATCAACGTATAGAAGAAGTGTTCCTGACCAGTGAAAATGAAAGTGCTCTGACTACTTTCACAAAATACAACTTTGAATCTTTTGTATCTCTTAAAAAAATCTTACGCAACACACAGCATAATCTGATTAATGATTACTAGTTATTATAAAATTCTGTAGAAGATATAGTTTTGTATTACTTGTTCAGTTTGAACGATATGAAATGTGTCAATATAAAGTTGAGGAGAGGAATTGTTCCTAAAACCTGTTTTTATAGGCGGTAAAGGCTAACTTCAACCAACACACATAATATTTTTAGTTAATAGTAATGTACATTTTTTGAACAAAGCAAATCAAGGTCTTTACATAAACAAAAAGTAAAACCACTTTGCAATTACCTACATCTCGAAACATTGAATTAAAAAGAAATTCACCAACACTATAATATAATATATTATAATTTATGCTGTTATGAGTGTTAATGAATTATAAACATTACCGGGCTAAAACAATGAACTATAGAAGAATAAGTGAAGATATTAATTCACTGTATAAAGCTAGATTTGCATGCATCTGTTGATGACTCTGCTACAAAATTATTAGTGGTAATGAAAGTACTTATAATCATATCTAGATTATAAATATCATCGCATGAACTATAGAAGAATAATATTATATTATAAGCGAGATAATGAAAGTGAATGTTTAAGAATAACATTTGTATAAATAGGAGGTGAAGATATTGAATTGATATGGCTGGTACGGTATGACAGCCACGTCATGCGCGTTAATGAAAGTAAATCTTTATGAATATTAGACCGGAGTAGAACAATGAATAGTTATAAATATTCTGTGTTGATTATTCATCGCTCCCACCAGGTGACTTGCGACCTCCAGGCGCTCCAGGCATTTTGAGAAAGTTCTTACTCAACAATCGCAAGACATTCAGTCAGTTGAACTTGACGCGCCGCCGAGCAGAGTACACACGCACGATGACGTCTTCAGCGGAAACCAGACGAGAGACGAGTTGGCCGAAAGTGTTGTATGTTATTCATGTTTGCCTTCTGCCAGTCTTCGCGTTAGGAGTTATTTTGGATACGAGTTTACTCACCATTTTATTCAGTAAGTATTATCAAATGTGACGAACATTTATAGAAAGTTTCATATCAAAACGGAATATTATATAATTCATATTTAAATATCAATGTAAATGACAACTTTTAAAATGCTTCGTAATTTCACGTTTTTACATACAATTGATTTATGTATGAGTTCTTTGACTGATTTTTTGCATTTATTATTATGTTAAAATACTTTCTCCTAAATTTTTTAATTTACACATTCTTAAATAATTTCACTAGCTAATTTCGTTCCAAATTTTAAAGTAATTATAAAGAAATTAACATATCTCAGAAGAAGACATTTTTAATGAGTGACAAATTAATAATTTTCTAGAATTATAAATTATGTTTCCTGGAAATTTTGTGTATGTAATATATTTGTTTATAAAAAGTCCTTGCTCATAATGTTATTTTATCTACAGTGTGTATAAGACCTTAAACTTTAATTAATGTCTTTTATACTTTGATTTTTGTGTAAATGAAATCTGTAACTTATAATTATTATTGTAAATAATAATTACATTTGACTTCTTCCAAGTTTATGCACTGAACTTTTAAAAACTGTTTGTGTTGTAAAAAATTGAACAAAACTAGTTACATTGTATTAACAAAAATATTTGGGAATTTCCATTTCTTTGTTTTCAAATTTTAATCAATCATTTTTAGTTTTTGTAAAAATGTCAGGGTCAAAATAAAAATTCTGACCGATAATAGTTATTTTTTATTCAAGACGACAAAATTATATTTTATCGACGAAAGAAAATTGTTCATTTTATTTTTCTCGAGTTGATAACATAAATTTATTGTCGTGTATAAAATTCTAATTTTTTTCTATAGGTGATATGTTAAAGAAAAATTATAAAGCTCTGTTCGCACAAGGATTCTACCAAGATTCTGAATTCTGGAAAAGAAGTTTCTAGTTAGAATTACCTGTTAAATTGCGGTGCCGCTAAATTGATTGCTTCAAAACAATGAATTTATTTTTTTCAAGATTCAGAATCTTGAGACTTGTTTTTTTTTTCAGAATTGAGAATCTTGGTAGTAAACCAATTTTACACAAGATTATTATATTAAAACACAATTTCGCAGTTTGTTTGTGTGAAAATAAATTTGAAAAAGAAATGTAAAAAATCTAGTCTTGCTGTTAAAGTTTTATACTTTATCTATTCTATTTTACTTTATCTACCCTTGCGGTTAAAGTCATCGATTCAATATAGTCGATAAAAAATAACATCAGCTATGGAATAATAGTTATTTATTATACAAGACGATAAAGAGATCATTTATGGATAAATGAAAAATCTTTCACGAGTCGATAAAAACTCTTTATCGTCGTGTATAATATATTATTTTATTTTGTACTTCATGTTAAATAATAATTAATAATTTATGTATTAAAATGTCAACTCGCAAAGATGTTTTCAAATATTATAGTAGTTAGATCTACCTTTTAATTTCATTATGTATTTTAAATAAAATTATCTACATTTGAAGGTATTATTAAGTTGGGTAGTTGAGAAAATAGAAATGTAATTGTGATTGCAGGTTTGCTGTTGGTGTTTGTGGGTGTGTTGGGCACGACAGCGGGGGCCCACCGTCTGTGGGCGCACCGCTCGTACCAGGCGCACCTGGGGCTGCGCGTGTTCCTCATGCTGTGCCAGACGGTGGCGGCGCAGGGCCCCATCCACGACTGGGTGGTGCGCCACCGCGTGCACCACGCGCACGCCGACACCGACGACGACCCCTGCCAGGCGCACAAGGGCTTCTGGACCGCGCATCTCATGTCGCAAGTCACGCACAGCAGCAACAAGGACAACGCAGCCTATAAACAACTAGATACACAGGTACCTAACAATGCACTTGAAGCCTTCACTCATTATATACACATTATCATTAACTCGTGCTGTCTTTTCATTTCTATGTAATTATCGTGTTAGAATAGTTTCCAGCTGAACGGTATTTCTAAATTGCATTTTAGGTGCCAAGTCGTAACATCAATTATATTAAAAAGACGGCAAATACGCAAATCGTATCGTATTTTTGATAAATTTTAATTCATCTTGATCTTGGTCCAATTCTTATCATAATTTGACTGAGAATCGAATTGTGCTGTTTTCATTATTCATTCAACTGCGAGTTAAAATTGCAATATAGTGTCCGAAAAGATTCAAAAATTATTTGCCAAAATTTCTACACGTTTACGTTAAGGGTATCGACTCCACGAAGCTCAACACCTCATTTTTTTGTTCTATGGTAACATTCGCCTAAAATACGTAAAAGCAGTCAAATGCTCACGAAGTTTTACAGATAAAGTTAAATTTAAAAATTTATTTACGGACGAAGAATGGAACTAGGTTTACATCGAATTACATTTTCTAATAAATCTCTTAATAAGATGTAAAAATTGCTTTTTCATTAATATTTTATATGGATTCCAAAGATTTTAACTGGGCATGAGCCTAAATTAATTCTTTCACAAACAAATTCTTCAAATTTTGAATATACAATGAGTAATGCAGATGAAACTGCTACACCTCTAAACGCACAATATTTTGTTACGGAGATGGGACTCTTAAATATTATAATAGATCTATCGTTGTTTAGTGATTGCTATAAGAATTTGTTACATTTGTAGTTAACGGCAATCTTACTGCAGAACTAGATTGTTAACATTTCCGTAACCTTCTACCTACTGGAATACTTAATACTTGATCAAGTCAAATGCAAGTCATTTTGTTTCTATTTGCACATATAAATAATCATTAATATGTATGAACCATACACACATTATATTTGTATTTAGTCATTGTGAAAATAAAAACAGAAATCACGGTCACATATGATGTTCAAATATCTAAGCTAATAATATTTGATAATATTTGATTAAGTTGTAAACCAGCCTGTATATGTATATATTAGAGATTGTTTTTGATGATTATAATTTCAGGATTTGGAGAACGATGCCGTAGTAGCGTTCCAACGTAAATTCTACTGGCTTTTAATGCCAATTGTGGCTTGGCTACTGCCATTGAATGCACCGATTGAATATTGGGGTGAATCGGTTGTGAACGCTATATTTATTACTGGATTTTTAAGATATTCAATCACTTGTCATCTGTCGTGGCTCATATACAGCGCTCAGCACATTTGGGGATTAAAACCGGACGACAAGTAAGTACAACACGATAAGTTGCGTGAGATTATTAAAATAATTGCACTTCTAAACACAGTAGTATTTATCTACCGTGTAACTAGTCCATGTAATTACTTATTACGGATACGCACAGCTATTTTTACTTTATATTTAACCAGTCTTCAATCCGTAACGGTTGTACCAGTTACATTTTTCAAGCAAGAGATTACTGAATTAACTTCATAAATAAATAAATAAATAATAGACCGACTGTGACTCTACTGACTCAGAGGTTTGAATCCAGTTGGCAACGTATTCTAGTTTAAATGCACAAAAATCTTCCTTGTGGTGTACTCTCCACTAATAACCATGAGTTGCCGGCTGGTAACCGCACACACGGTTAATATTTATTTATACTTAAAACTCACAATGCGAATCTGCCACACCCAAGATGGGTAATAGGCAGGAAAAATATGTATGTAAGTAAATAGTTTTCTGGTTTTTAGTCCTGTAATTATTTATAAGATATAAATAAATAATTATAGAACTAAAAACCAGAAAACTATTTATTTATTAAAACATGAGTTCTAAAAGACTAATTATCTATTGCCGCGTCATAATGGCAACATTATAAGCCTCAACTTGAGGACTATAATAACATTCATTATAGGCCAAGTAACATAATGAATCTAGTTAGTACGGTACTCAGTACCATAATGAAATAAAAAACAACTCGTTACTAAGGAAGTTTCAAAAATAGCATATCTGATTTTTCTAGATTTAAATTTTTGTCCGTAGTTAAACTTATCGACTATTTTGAGTAGATAAAGTAACACTTTAACCGAAAGGATAGATAAAGTAAAATTTGAGAAGATAAAGTAAAATTTGAGTAGATAAAGTAAAATATAAATATTTTTTCTTCAAATTCTTTTTCAAACATTTCTGCATACTCTGGGAAAAAAGTAGGATGATGAAAACCTTACAAACGAACTTCGAATTTACATTTTGCTAATAATTTAATTTAAAATTGGTTATTTATATTTTTTCTTTAACATAAATAATTATAGAAAAAATAGAATTTTATACACGACGATAAAATTTATAGTACCGGCTCGAGATAATTATTCCACTCGCTCATTTGTCGCTTGTGAATGAACACTTTTCTTTCGTCGATAGATATAATTTGATCGTCTTGTATAAAAAATAACTATTTTCTTCAATGCCAATTAATTTATATAACGTTTTTACTTACTTACGTTAGCAGATAAAATTTATGTTGCGATTCTGTGCAGATCTATAAGTTTTACAGATTTGAAAATCACATCAATGTGTGTTGACATGTAGATTATATTTAATATTTACAGTTTTATAAATCTGTAGTAACTACAGATTAGTATGCAATACGGATCGTAAGCAAGTATGGTTGATCTGTTTAGATACCCGGCCGATACGATGCTCGTGTTCATCCTGACGAAATCCCACTGGTTGAAATACCACTACATCCTGCCGTGGGACTACCAAGTGGGCGAGTACGGCGGTTACGGCGACGGCTACATCTCCAGTTTGATCCGCTCGTTCGCCGCATTCGGCTGGGCCTGGGACTTGAGGTCCGTCAGCTCGGACACCATCAAGGACGCCGTGTACAACGCCACCGTCTCTGGCAAGTCTGTGGCCGAGTGTGTTGAAGAAATCACCAAGACATCTGACACCAGGTCCACGGCGCAGGGGCACTTTCACAGCGCCAAGTTCCTTTAACATACAACACTCTGCAGAGTTAGAGGCAATTCTATATATCACAAATGAGTATGTGGAACTCACGAAAGATCATTGTTTATTTAGTTCAGTCCCTGGCATATTGTGCAATCAAATTATATGACCAGTTATAAAACGACTCATTTTATAATTAGCCAAAGTCATATACACAACTTAATAGCGTATTACTCAATAATGATCAAGGAACAAAAAGAGATTTTTTAAATTCGAAAACATCAATTTCGTACGCTATTCCATAGCGTTTATTAATAATAACAAATAATTTATCTTTGAGGGAAAAAAATAATGTTGACATCCATATTTGTAAAAAACTGCAATATGTGTAAAAAAGGTTTTCGTCCGCGACTGTACAGCTTTTATTCATAAGTGAATTAACTTTAATATTAATTAAATTAATTTTAATATGTTGTCAATAAAGTTTGGATCTGCGAAATAACCGATCGAATTTTTAAAATAGAAAATATTTGTGTTAAAAAAATAACAGAAATTGTCAAGATTCAAATGAACACATTTCTGCATCGACTATTTTGTAGATATTACTTTTATCTGTTAAATTGTGCAATGGCAATAGTAAATTTAAGAAATTCAATTGAAAACAGTGATCCTACTGTAAATTTGGATAAATTCTTTTAGTTCCGTGATAAGTGAGTATGTCATTAAAATATATGGACAAAGTTGTGAATGAACAATGTTTTGTGTACAAGTGATACAATTTAATATTGATTGCCTCTAAATTATGTAGTTCTTGCCATCCTTGTATAACTTCTATAAATTCATTGACAGTGATTGTATTAGAATAATAATTGAATATCTTTTCCCATAATTGTAATTTTAAATAGTTATATTTAAAATGTTAATTATTTATTGTTGAAATAAAATGATTTATTCAGTGAATCAATAGAACTTGTGTTTTGTTATAAACTTGTGAAATAATGTGATATTTAATAAAAACAGCTCAATAGTATAAGAATACAATAATTATGTTAAATGATGACAGGGCAAAAAGTGTATTTACCATATTGTAATTTTAAATAAATGACTTAATCAATAACTCGGTAAATATGTACATGATTAACATATGCAGGTGTATAAAAGGTTCAAAGTATAAAATAAATCTTTATTCACACAGAAATCACAGCATACATCAACATGATTTAATATACAAGACATTCATACCTACTTCTCCAAACTGCGCACCGTTTTTTCAATGACAGCCAACGATTCCTCTACTTCTGATTTGGAGATAGTTAACGGTGGCGACAACCTTATAATGTGGTCATGAGTTGGTTTTGTTATTAAACCGTTGTCTTTCAGTTTTAGACATACATCCCAGGCCTTTGCAATATCTACAAATAAATTCACTCAATCTTTGTTTACAATTCATTTAAACATTAAATCGGTCAATTTTTAAGCGCTGTTAAAACCGCAACTAGCTGCTCTATAGAAAATATTTTACAACCACTGGTTAGATCAATAGGCTTTTTCTTATAACTACAATACCATCACTTGAACTTTTGGTTCATAAAAATGAGCGATTCTAACTGAAGCAGTTGGAAGTGATTCAATAATTTAATTAGAAGGCAGCGTTGCATAAATTTAACAAAAAAATATCATTCATTCAATGTGAAAATGGAACCATACTTGTAATTTTTTCTTAATAACGATAATTTATTCAATCATCGGACGCATTATTTGATTGCAAAATTCCTCGGGAATCGTTGATTTTTATAAACCAAGTTCAAGCGATGGTATACAGGTTTTTCAGATCGAGTGTAACAAACTTTCACAGCTTATTCCTGAGGTTATTTTAAGCAAAAAAATGTCCAATTCCTTCTGGTTAACAAAATACAAGAATTAAACTAATTTTTTAAATTTTGTAATCAACACATTTTTGAAAAGCAAATTGTTTTATAGAAAATTAATTAGTTTCACAGCTGTTAGTGACATTTACAATTCGACATTAAAAATACATTTTTTATAAGTTACAGAAATAATACAAGCAATATTTAAATTATATTCAGTATATCGAATTGTAAATGTCACTAAATGACAGCTGTCAAACTAATTAATTTTTCTATAAAACGATTTGCTTTTCAAAAGCGTTTTGATTAAAAAAATTGTGTTATACTTCAACCTCTTGTACTTAGTTAACCAGAAGAAATTGGATCTATGTTCAATGACATTCCTTGCTTAAAATAAGCTGTCATAGTTTATTACACTCGACTTGAAACAACTTGTAAAATATTTTGTATAGACCAGCGCTTAAAAACTGATCGTTACACTTACTGTTATTAATAACGATGGCATTGAGTAACCCTCGTCCTCTGACACCGCTAATAACATTTCCTTGAAGCTTTTGTAGCCCGTCCCGCATGAAAGCGCCCATGTTGTAAGCATTTTCAGCTAATTTCTCTTCCTCCAGTACTTGCAAGGCAGCAATGGCGACTTTGCACCCTAGTGGGTTACCACCGAAGGTGCTTCCGTGCGTGCCGGGCTGCATGACCAGCATGACATCGTCGTTGGCTAGCACGGCACTCACGGGATACAAACCGCCACTTAGCGCCTTGCCGAGGATGGTGATATCGGGCTTGACTCCCTCATAGTCGACTGCTAGGCGTTTTCCAGTCCTGCCGAGCCCAGTTTGCACTTCGTCAGAGATCCACAAGACGTTGTACTTGGTGCAGAGTTCTCTAACGCCTCGGAGGTAACCGTCATCGGGTACAACCACGCCAGCTTCGCCTTGGATGGGTTCCACCATGAAGGCGCAGACTAGCGGGTCTTTGATGGCCTCTTCCAGGGCCTGCAGGTTGTTGTACGGCACACAACTGAAGCCGGGCATGAAGGGGCCGTAGCCTTCGAAGCTCGTCGGGTCTGTGCTGGCTGATATTGCGGCTAGTGATCTGCCCCAGAAGTTGTCGCTGGCGAACACGATCTTCGCTTCGTTTGTGGGGATCTTCTTCTTGGTGTAGCCCCATTTCCTGGCTAGTTTACAGGCCGTGTCGCCCCCCTCGACGCCTGTGTTCATGGGAAGGACTTTGTCGTAGCCGATTAGTTTGGTGATGTACTCTGAGTATTCGCCTAATACGTCTGAATAGAATGCTCTAAAATCAACATTTGCTATCAAATTCAAGGATTAAAGGTTGTACTTACACGGCTATAATATGTTAAATAGTTTCTAAAAATTACTATTTAGGTGCTCTTGACAGTTTTAAAATGTCAACTTTTTATATTGCAAAAAATATTTTTTAATTTACTGTTTGATATTTTTCCACAAAAACTTCTTTGTGGCACAACGTAATTTAATTGTATGCAATAATAAAGTAAGAATCTTGAATAATTTTCTATAATAATTGTGGCCGCAACAATGGTTTGTGTGAATTTTTCGATTACATAATGCTTATTCATGTTAAATTTAAGATTTTTTATGACCGTGGCATTAAATAAATAATTAATTTCAGGAGTAATTAAGTACCTAGATGTGTGGTGTAAAACACTGGCTTGATCCCTAAGAGCCTTAACTACTTTAGGATGACAATGTCCCAGATTTGCTGCAGAGTATCCGCTAAGGTAATCGAAATATCTTTTGCCTTCTACATCCCAAACAAATACACCTGCAAAGTAATTGTATTTAGTTTTAAAAATCAAATATAGAATGTAATGTATGATTTTACCTTCGCCTTTGGTGAGAGCAACTGGTAATGGATGATAATGATGAGCGCCATATTTCAAGTCTTTCTGAATGACTTCATCGGTGGTAATTGTTCTCTTTGAAGTTAAAGTTGAGGTCGTTTCCAAAGAACGCAGAGTTGAAACAGCTCCTCGGACTGCTGAAGATGCTTTCCACGGTAGAGACATCATTTTTAATTGATATTAATCTAAAAAAAATACATTAAAAACTTGTTTTCCACATAATGTGTATTGATTTTGTCTATTTTGGCAAATATTATCTTTCTAATGGTTTCTAAAAATAAATTACTGATAATTTAATTATTACTGACGTCACAATAAGATGTGTATAAGTTGAGTAATTATTTTGCAACTTATACATGTAATTATTTTTTCATTAAGTATTTGAACTGTAGAGTTTTCTATAAAGTAATAAAGAAATTATCACATAATAATGCATATGATGTAACTACAGGACGATAACAATATTTAAACCTACTAGTAGTAGAATATGTGACATCAACTATAATTATCTTAAAAAGTAATAGGTACATTAGAAGTGTTTTAGTTTTTATAAGTGCCTACCTATTTATATTTTAAATACAAATTTTTCCTATTAGTATAATATTTATAAAACTTAAAACTGGAATAATTTGACCAACTTTTCCATAATAGCATTTTACTTTACAATTCTTGTCATTAAGTCAGAACTTTTAAACTGTAGGTATAATAATTTATTCCATATTTATCTCCTTCAAACAACCTTCTTTAATCTTTTTCACATCCGCTGTTAGATTTACACGACTACTTATATAAAATAGTAGCTAGTGTATGATACTAATAAAATAAAATTTCTTAAATACAAACTATTTTGAACTGCTGATCTGGGCACACCCCTCATTGCACTTTAAATGCAATCAAAATAAGTACTGTTAATTAAACAGTCCAAAATATTATCTTATTATTTGTTTACTATCCAAATTAATTTCTTTTACCAATCAACTGTTATACTACTGTATTATTTCTCACCTTACTAGAGGAGTGTTCAAATTTGATTTTATTTTTGTAGCGCGCAAAATATCAACTGGTGGTCACTTCATCAGTTTTACTTTGAAACTGCAAAGTTTGTTACTTGTTACTGGCCTTGGATATTACTAGAATTTCAGTCCCGGATTAAGATAAAATAGTTATTATTCAGAATATAATAAATTTTGATCGATGATATAGTATAGTTATCATCAAGTCTGCTTACTCTCCTGTTACTAACAGTAATTAGATAATAAATCATAATTGTAGTGTTTACATAACAAATAACAATAAAAATATTTAAATTCAGTTTTAGTACGATACCGCTCTGTCTTTAATATTGTATACAAATATCTCGTTTTCTCATTCGAATTTTTATTTCATTCCAAACAAGAAAACAAAACATATATGTTCATGAATTTATTCAAGTTAAGCTGTAATCATTTTTTATATATTTTATTGTTGACATTTGCATAGAAATTGACCTTTGTGCATTTTCAAATGATGTTTACACTATTATAAATAGTTCTTTTGAGTGTGCAATTATTTGAGTTAGTCTTCTACAACGTATAAATTATTGTACTTTTAATAGTTTGTAAAGTGTGTAGTTATTTTTAAAATTGATAAGTCCTATAATCTATTATCAATATTGGAATAGTATTATAAAAAACAGATTATTTTATCATTAAAGTGTATTGATTTAAGTTTTCAAAGATACGACTGAGAAACAAATAAAATACACTATGTAACAAAAATAATAATGCCATACTAATAAAAGTAAAGTGCACCTATTAAAAATAATAGAATATATTTTAAACAATTATTACAAGTACATTGATAACTTGATTTTTGTATGTTCATGTTATGCACAATGTTTTTTCAATTATATATAAGTATTTGTTTTATTTTAAAGATAAATATTTCATAACTGGATATTTAAGATACACTTCTGAACTGTAATAAAACTGTAATATTCCATATAATTATGCAATTTTAATGTAGTTATTACTAGTATTTGTAAAATAAGAATAAAACCATTTTCCGTTGTAACTATTTTTGTCATCTCTCCAAAAAACAATTATCGAAGAAAATGTAAAAAGCAATAAATTATTTATAGTTTTAATACGGAACTATAAAATGCAGCTATTAAATATGTAACTGCATACTTATTTAGATTCTTTATACATAAATCAGTTTTAAATTTAAAGTAAGTTTAATTACCTTTTTGGTTTGCAATTACCAGCGCTACCAGTCAAACTGTCAACAGGTGGTCCTGCGACTTCT
Source organism: Agonum fuliginosum (assembly GCA_947534325.1). NCBI lineage: Eukaryota > Metazoa > Arthropoda > Insecta > Coleoptera > Carabidae > Agonum > Agonum fuliginosum. The sequence continues at coordinate 27,369 of OX384033.1, forward strand.
GAGACTAAAACACAAATGCACTGAGTCTCCTGGATATAAACTACTTGAAGAAGACTTCCAACCCCTCCCAAAATCATCTTCAAAAAGTGTTTATCACTATTTATCAGCGTTATCAACAGGTAAGATGTACTTTAGTTTGACACGAATGACAGGATGACATCTAGCCAGCTAGGTTAGGTTAGTTTGTTTACATTGGCTTATCAGACGGTTTGAAATTTCCGGATAACATCAATATTTATTTATTGCAAGAAATCTCGAAAATATTTGAGAATTGAGAGTTTATTTAATATTACAATATTAGTGAGATTCTAATGCTGTTATTTGTGTTTAAATAAGGTGAGAATTCATTTTACAATGTTTTTGTTAGGAAAATTACTGGATGATAAAGTTTGGTTAGGTCATCTATATTCAAATCTAAATAATTATTTTATGTATAAAAATTGGGAATTACTGTATACATTTATAGGTGCTGTTTGTATGTAGCCACATGCTGGAAGTCTAAAAATAAAATAATTATGTTAATGACTATGGGAAAATTATTTAATTATGATTTTGACGACACAAATTATTTACGTACGTTTTTCAGAAATATTAATGTCTTTTAGTATCTAGTAAGAATATTCATTAGTCTAAATACATAATAAATATACAGGAACATAATTCCCACACCAATAATTTTAACAACCATTCGCAAAGACATTTTATTTTATTAATTTAATTAAGCAAACATGTTTGTTTTCAGAGTATGCAATGGAAAAAGACATAAATAACGTATTCGACGATATCCTCCTCTGCGAAGAAAATATAACTCAGAAAGCGTACGAAGAAGGCGTCGAGAAAGGTAAACAAGAGGGCAACCCAGAGGGATACCACTTAGGGTACCATAGAGGAGCAGAAATCGGCGCTGAACTCGGCTACTACTTAGGTGTGTGCGAGAAAAGTCTCACCGAACTAGAAGACAAAACCAACAGGATTTATACTCAACTAGAAAAACTCCGAGTGCAAATTGAAAACTTTCCAAAGGAGAACGATCAGAATGAAGACATTCTAGGGAAAATGGACGAAGTCCGGGCGAACTATAAAAAGATTTGCGCTTTACTCAAAATAAACACTAAATTTCCCGAGATTGATAAACTTAGTTTTTAATTGTCGTGATAAAAAATGACGCAGAAGATTATAAATAGATTAGAACAATTAATAAATTATCTTGAACCTTTACTTGTGATTTCTAATTGTCATATGGTTGACTTTTTCACTCAAAACATTTATCAGAAGTTTATATCTGGAGACATTCAACAGGAAATTGATAAGTTCAGTCCAGAACAAACTCTAAATTATATTTTGTATCCAGATTCTCAGACAGATACGCATTTTATTAACTTAAAAAAATTATTGACCGATTGTAAAAATCACACTTTATCAAACTCTCCTGATGTTTGTTTACATTTACATGATTTACAGCTTAAATTAATTGATTACGGCTGTGAAAATTTATCAGGAACGCATTTAGACACATTCATGAACAGCAAAAAGTCACATGAAGTTGAAATTTTGAGTGAAATTAGTTCCGCAGTATTTGAAATCGCAAAAACGCACCACATTGTTGATATAGGCGACGGTAAAGGATATTTAAGTTCGACTTTAGCGTTATTTAAAAATTTAAAAGTGTTGGGCATAGACTCTTCGGATGTCAATACCAAAAACGCGGCGAAACGAAACGACAAATTAAAAAGAATCTACAAAACACAAACTGAAAGCGAGAATTACAAACAAACCACGAAATACGTAACCGAGGACGCTGATTTAATTGACTTAGTGCAAGAACATTTTCCAAATGACGCTGTTCATAATTTATCTTTAGTCGGACTTCATACGTGTGGAAACTTAGCTAGTAGTTGTTTGAGAATATTTGTTAATAATTCTAGTGTTAAAAGTATATGTAATGTCGGTTGTTGTTACCATTTACTAACTGAAGATTCTGGCTTTCCTATGAGTCAATTTTTACGTGAAAAACATTACAATTTAAGCAGAAATGCTCGCATGTTGAGCTGTCAATCTTTGGACAGAATTTTAGACAAAAAAGAATTGCCCAGCGAAATATTATTCTTCAGATCTTTGCTACAAATTTTACTAATAAAATACTGTCCCGAATTAATTAATATGCATGTGGGTAAATTTAAAAAACAGACTACATTTTTAAATTACGTACAGACAGCACTAAAAAAATTTAACTCTAATATTATTATACCGGACTCCGAAATAAACAGTTTATTTGAAACTTATCAGCCAATGGAAAAAACTTTGCAAATATTCTATTTAATTCGCGCTCACATAGCTCCAATAATAGAGTCAGTTATTTTGTTAGACAGATTATTATTTCTGCACGAACATAATTTGAGTAATTCGTTTTTGGTGCAACTTTTTGATCCTGTTATTTCGCCCAGATGTTTTGGCCTAGTTGCCTTTAAAAATGAATGTTTTATTTAATATGTTTAAGGCTCGGTTTGTAATGGATACAACTGATTATTTATTCCGTGAAGTTGAACTACAGACGTTTGCTTATTACGCTTCATAAATTGTTCAACTTTACAGAATACGCCGCATTCACAGACCGAAGTCTGTCATATGGGAATTGCCATATCACAGATTTCAGAAATTTCGTGCACAGCTCGAAATTTGAGTGGTAGCAAAACAAAAATATGTAAACGCTTAGTTGTTTTCCTACTAATAATTTCAACAAATTTCGGATTGTGAATGCGGCTTTATAAACCAGCCTTTTTGTTTTGTATTTGTGGTAAAATAAAATATATAATATTCCAGTTTTAAGTAGTTTCATTTAAATATATAATAACATATCAGATATAAAAACAATTTTTACATAAGTACACATCTAAATTAATAATTTTGTAGCTCATGGAGCTATTTAACCCACTGGTAAAATATTTCCTAATTCAACACATTCTTTCAGAATTAAAATACCCAATAAGTATTTCTATATACAATAGTAAATAATATAAAAATCTTAAATATTCAACTGTACACTTACAAAAATACTCTAGTATAGATAGCGTCTAGTCTATGTTCACCGATCTCTGCATGCAACAGCAGCGACTAGGGCAGCGCCTCTACCTGAGCCATCTTCAGACAGCATCAGGTCGAACTTGACACCCGGCGTGACCAGCTGGCTGATCTTCTCCACCATGAGGTCATGGAACCTGGGGTGGAAGCGGTAGACGGAGCCGTCGATGCCTACGGTGACGCTCTGCTCGTCCATCTTGTTGATGAGCGTGGCGATGCCGGCGCTGACTAGGTGCGCGGCTCTGCGTGAGACGCATTCACACACGTATCTGACGTTGGTGCAGTCTTGGTCGGTCGCGTGTTCGATGCCCAGCTCCTCTAGCACTTGCCGACAGGACGTGAAGTCGCCAGAGACGTCTGCTTCGATCTCGGACACGTACTTAGTGAAGAAGTTGCCGCGCTTGTCTAAGAGGTCTGTGCCTTTGCCGCCGAAGAGGAGACCGTCTTTTGTGAATTTGACTAATAGGAGGCGGACTAGTTCGCCCATGTACATTCCGCTTATCATTTTCTCATGGCTGGAAATATACAAATATGATTTTAATTCTATTATCTACTTGTAAAATTGTTCAATAAACGAAACTAATAGTAGTTTGATACATCATGATCGTGAAGTCTGTTTTACACATGTTGCTTGCTTCTAAGAAGTGTAAAATAGACACATAAAATAAAGTAATAATAATGAAGTCTTACATCTGTTTGCCGGGGTTGATGCTGTGTTCGTCTATATCTTTGTCGTACTGTGTTTTGATGAAGTCTAGTTTACCATCATCGCCAAATGCGCCCCACTCGGTGTTTATTAGTACGTGAGACTTTTCTCTGTCTCCTTCGAATAATTCTGCGTTTTCTACACGTTCTACATAACAGGCATTGCTTCCAGTTCCTTAAAACATATTACAACTGTTGAAGAAAGTGTACATAAAATATTGAAGCCAAGAATTTGTAATATTTATTGTGATAAAATAACGCGCTTTTATCTGTATTTATACAAGTACATCAACTGACGTCAACAATCACTCAACTCAAATCATGCTTTTAATGAAACGAGTCACTTTAGGATAGAAAATCTGGAATATTTTAGTATAAACAAAATGCAACATCAATCTAAAGCCAAATAGATTAGAATTTTGATAAGATTATTACAATAAAGCCACAAACATACGTTATTAGTATATTAGTTTAAAAACAAGAAAATTAGTAGCAGTATGAGAGTTACCCAGATAACATTAATGTTCTTAGAATATTCTATGAATGCTCTATAAATACCCTGAATATTCGTAATATTCTTACAATATACATATATTCTGTGAATATTCCGTGAATGTCTTTAGCGAATATACTAATCATGTTTATAATGGGATAATCTCTGAATATTTAACATGAATATTCAATAATAAATATTATTGGCATAAACTAGGAATATTTCAATTACCTATATCAAAAATTATTAAATGTTCAGAGATAAAAAAATTAATTTGAACAAGATGAAACATTTCAATTTGTATTAATAGTTTGTAAGTAGTCAATAGTTAGTTAGGTTTTTTTCATTCCATGCGTTCATTTTATAAGAGTTACTTTTGATACGGTATTATATAAAAATGAACCTTGTATCAATATGGGTATTTTAAGAATTAATAAGTTTTGATATTTTTATTTTTTGCGAAACCAAATAGTTTATGAAATAACTGTTATTTGTGACTTGACTTATTGACAGTTGGATACTTATAAATTCAAACAAAACGTTTGTTGTTACTACTTTGTAGTATTTAAATTTCCCGCCCATTTCAATATGAATTATTTCTACCACCAATAAATTTATAGACAAATTATCGAAATAAAAAAAGAACAATGTCAAAATTAATATGATAAAAAACATTGTATAAAATGTTGTACAAATTTTAATGAGAATTCTCATTTTTACTTCCTTGTACGGAGTAAGGAAGTATTGTAATCGCGAAAAATTTCGGTTCTCAGATTTTGACGGAAATATCCGTTTTGACCTTTTCTGAATCCATTATGACTAGTTTCGTCGTGACGTCTGTACGTACGTGCGTACGTGCGTACGTGCGTACGTGCGTACGGACGTATGTGTGTCGCATAACTCAAATACGGTTAGACGTAGAAAGCTGAAATTTTGTATTTAGGACTGTTATAGCATCTAGTTGTGCACCTCCTATTTTTGGTTTCAATCTTCAAACCGGAAGTAGTAAATTTAAAAAAAAATTTGATAAATAATTAATTTTAGGCAATTTTTTTTATTTTAAATGAAAGATTATGTGATTATTATCTACAATCGGTATTTTATAAATTTTTCTGTATCTTCTATCATTTAATAATAATTAAAGTATATACTTATAATTTAATATTTCGGTATCTTGTAGTCCATGATCGATTAACATTTGTTACTACGTAAAATTTAAATGATTATGACATGACAGTGACAGTAGCAGTGACAATAGTAAAATATCGTTTATATCTTCTTCTGCAGTTTAAATAAAATGACTAAAATATATTTGTGAGTATACTAGTATAATAAGTTAAAAGAATTTTTTATATTATTCTACATTTTAGTTATTAAGAAAAGTATGAACAAACAAGGCGTACAAGGAAGTCATGTGGTGTCCACGTCAGATTTTTATTTTTAATCCCAAGAAATGATAATGCAGTGCCGTACCTGAACATATTTAAATTTACTAGGTTATAGACCTAGTTTAAGTTAATAATATATTTGTTACACCTGAAAACTTTTTATTAAACTCAGGTATATATTTATACATCTGAGTGATTTGATAATATCGCTTGAAATATAATATTTTCATTTTAAAGTGCTAACTAACAATAATTCAAACCGACGCTTATGTGTCACGCATGCGCACCATGAACAACGCTACGGGAAATACGTAGTTTCTGTTATTATTGTTGTGTGTAGAAGGCCGGACTCACGCCAACCTGTTTGATAGGTGTGGTCGGTGTGGTCTGTATCAATGTGTCTGGTATTGCTGAAGAATAGTGCCGTTTTAAAACTTTTTTTATGTGTTTGGTGATTTCGTATAACAATGTAAGTATTGTAGTTACTTCAAGATGAGGTATTCAGTGCGATTCAATAGACTGTATTAAGTTGTTTGAAGGTTATGTTATGTTTAATATCCTACAAAATCAGTGTTGTAACAATATCATGCCTTAAAACAAGTTTTAATTCAACCCATTGATTCGCACGCATAATTCTCTTGAAAATATTCAGTGTAACAATGATTTTTCCACGTGCTGTTCTAACGTCTAACCTTTCCTTTATGCATATTTGCATAACTAAAAACACCTTTTTGTACACAACTACACATTTTTTAATTATTAGGCAATGATTTATTTTACCAATTTGTTAAGAAATTTGTTAAAAATACCTACTGACAAAATAGTTTTATAGTAAACAAGCCGCTGAAAATGATCTACGCATGACAGCTCCAATAGCTTTTCCAATGTTTATTTTCTCAAACATTTCGAGTTGCTACCTAATGGCGTAATTTTTTATTGCAAATATGGCATTTTTCATAACGCAGTTTAAAGGTCTACCGTGCTTAAAATTTTATATACTGGTGAATTTTACTCTATTATCACTGATAGATTTTTATTTTAATTTAGAATGCCCAAAACAAGGAAACGACCGATATCACGACGTCACTTCTATAGCCTTGTAAAATCGGATACAGAAAACATTGTGTCTATAATTGACAATGATAAACAAAAACCAGAATCTATTTTAACTTCCGATTTATCAAATGAGTCTTTGAGTATCGATTTATCGAATGCTTCAGATACCTCACAACCGGGCTCACAACCTGTGCTACAATCTGCTAATATTCATGTTTCCAACGTTTCTGTAATTGAAATGCCAATCAATTATCATACCCAATTGTCGAATAATGAACTAGAATCAATTAATAGTAATTATGATGAATACATTCAGATTTTATCACATAATAATTCATCATTAGATACCGAACGTGTGTCTCAATATACACTTTTAAACAATGACGAAAACAACAAGACTGATAATATTAATCAATTGAGGCATTGGGTAATACAAAATAAAATAACACATAGGGCCATGTCCGGATTATTGTCGATATTGAGACAAACTCCCGATTTACGAGTGATGTATCTGGATCGGAAAGTCTTCCAAAGAAACGAAGAGTCAAGCAATCGCAAAATATTTATTCGAGTAGTTCTTCAGCAAGTGACTTTAGTAATAACGAAGATGAAAATTTTCCGGACGTCCCCATACAAAAAAGTCAAGAATTCGAAACAGATTGCACATCAGTCATTGAATCCTCGTCAAGATATTTAAGCAAATTTCCATTAGTCGCAGTCACGCCCACCTCCAAACAGCCAAGAAATGTAGAAAATATATCTCAAGTCGCGTCTCCGCCAGTTTCTTTAATGAACACTCCAAGGCGTAATAATGCCGAAACTGAAACAGGTAAGCTGATAAGTAATAAACAAAGAATAGCTATTTATGTAACAAGTAAGGAAACGAAGGTTACCTTACGTATGTGAAATTTGCAGCACGAGGCGCAACCGAGTTCTGTAAACACATAAGTAAGGTAGCTACTGAGATTCCTTACGTGTTGCATACAATATTTTTTCTACTTTCGTTCGAATAAATGCAATTTTTTTTAGATACCTTTCAACGACAAGTTCTTCGTCAACTGGTGTCCATAAATTACACATTAAAAGAACATACAAAAAATTTTGACAAAATACTAGATTATATTGATCAGCGTGAGAACATCAAACAGAATGAACGAGACACTAATCAAAATGATGAAGAATTCTTACAAAAATTTCCTTTAGCTGAAGATTGTCATTTAGAAAATATTGAAGAACTATTAAACAATAAAGACAACTTTAAAATTTTGGTAAAAATAATTTGAAATATTTAATTTAAAAATATTATTTTTCTGTACTTTTTTAAATGTAGGTTTCTGCTATGGCTCGAATAGGGGGTGAAAATTCAAATGAAATAGTTAGACGTATCATGGGGAAACTTCTTGGAGATGACGTAGCTGTTCTCTATAGCTGGCAGGGTCATAAAGGCAAAAAAGTTTTTTCAAAACTAAAATTGGCGTCTGTTGTTTTTGGTAAGTAATCGCTATTTTTAAAATTCATGTTTAAGTCAACGATTTAAATTTTCAGAAGCAGTAAAGAAAAATAAAAAATTCATTTCCACTGATAAAGACATCGAAATGGCGGCTGCTAGGTGGCTCAGCAAAGCTTTCGAAAGAAACAAGAAAGAAAATAAGAAAGAAACTGTAAGTATTAACAAAATCGCATCGTTTTGTAGTATCTTATGGGAAACAACAATTTTGTCAACAAAAATCGATGCGACTTTGTTTACACTTACAATTCTACGAGTCATAGAAATTATACCGGGAGTTTTTTTTATTAGTAAACATAGGGCATGTCATTACCATAGTTTGTTACAATGTTACAGAATGACAGCAATTTATTAAAGCGTTTTTATCAGTAAACATAGGGATAATTAACATACTAAAATAAATATAAAATATCAATTAAAGAAATGATAAATTATTTATTTATGTTTTCTACACTTAAGAACTAGGTAGATACATTAAACTAATGAGGATTTTTTTAAACTAATTAAATGCTCAAGATTGGAACCATTAACTTCTAAACAATATCCTAAACGATTATAAAAAGAATTTATAGCATTAGTTATTTGCTGGGGAGTAATATTTTGGGAAGCAGCACTAAGTCGATTTTTTAATTGTTCAACATTCATTCTGTCACCATCGTACACATTATTTTTAAGTGTACCTAGTTCTTAAGTGTAGAACACAAATAAATAATTTATATTTCATATTTATTTTAGTATGTAAATTATTATCCCTATGTTTACTGATAAAAAAACGCTCTAATACATTGATGTCATTCTGTAACTATGGTAATGAAACTACTCTATGTTTACTTATAAAAAAAACTCTATAATGTTGTGTCCCCCGATACAAACACCCTGTATAGCGACATAGAAAGCAACAGAATAGCCTATATTTATTTTTATATCATACAACCAATTTAAAAAAATTAAATTAATCATTTCATTCTAGAGTATTCTTTCATTTTATAATTTAATTGTAGAAAAAATATTGTGTGCACTTCGTACGCGAAGTGTGTTTAGTGCTCTCGATTTCTTTTTGACACGGCTAAGCCATGTCAAAAACTTATTCACTTCGCGCACTAGGTACGCAAATAGCTAGTTCAAGTAAACGCTTAAATACATTGCTGTCAGTTTGTAACTATGGAAATTAAATACTGTTTGATTACCATGTTTACTGGTAGTAGGCGTTATAAATACTATACTATACTTTAATTTTTAAGAAGACAGTACTGTCAATAGTTTCAGCCCTATGATTGATCAATCGTAAAACAAGTTCAAATAGCAATCCTAAATTGCAAAAAATAAACTGCTGTCAGTTTTTGAACGTTTCATAAATTAATTAACTCGGGTAATGTAATAAATATATTTTTTGTTTATGTTAATGCTTGTAAAACCGGTGTGTTACGTACTGTCTTCTTAAAGAAAAATAAAGTACCTATAACTTGTATTATAATTATTATTATATTTTTATGTTTCTCTATTTATACAACTGTATATTTAATTTCAAAATACTAAAATTATTAAAAGTAAATTTATAATACCTAGTATTTATTTTTATAACCAATGCCAATATGTACGTTCCAAGAATATTCTTTATATTAAATTTTGAATCGTCAGTAAATATATTAGGAATATTCTAGATAATATTTTCAGAACATTCACGGAATGTTCAAAAGTGTGACATCGGACCATTCTATGAATATTCTCTAAATATACCTAGATATATATAGGATATTCTGAATATTCCAAATAGATATTCTAGGTTTATTCTTATAATATATATTTGTTATCTGGGTAGTTCGTAGCAAGGCGCCTGTATTGTGTTCCAATTATATCATTTAATAAGAATCCATCATATTTCTGTGCCGTGCTACGAACTTAGCGAAAACAGACTATTTTTGTCTATGGAACCTACCGACAATCAGGCCAATCTTGCAGTTGTGGTTTTTCCAAGCGCAAGACATTAAAGTGCCCGTCGTATCGTTCAAAATGGCGCAAACTTTAATCTGAACATCCTAATGATCGAAACAAAAAACTATATGAGTATCAAATTAATCCACATGCTTAAATGAGAACAGATTAATATAATGATGGTCTGGAATACACATAGATATGATATAATTGAACATAAATATTAAATAGACATTCCACATTCCCATGGCGTATGCCGATGATGATATGCAGCCGACTTCCTGATTCATGATTTCTGTTCATCGTGCAACTAACATTGAGGAGAGGGTTTAGTTCTTACACAACGATTCTTTCAAGCTCATTGAAAGAATCCTTGTGTGTGAACAGGGCATCTTAACTAACATAAACAATCATGCTGTATACCTATAAATGATTAAACAATGAATAAATGTCTGCAATTGAATCCAGAAGCAATAAATTGAGGAAACCGTGACTCAATATCTTTCATTCAGTTGAATTGTAGGGACCATGCTATGCTCCCTTACCTACGATGACTCCTACACGACAGTCGTGGTTTTTGTGCGCACAAGACATCAAAGTCCCGGTGGAGTCGTTGAGGATGGCCATCACTGCGATCTCTATGTCCTACAGGAACAAACATTGCAACTGCTGATGTCAAACCAAGTACTACGCGGACAAGCAAACTTTATATCATTATAATTATAGTAAAATTGTAAATTATTGTAGAAAAACAATATATTGACATCATTGTGAAATGATTTTGTACCATACATTACTATTAAATACGAATTATGAAATTTACTTACAATTTTAAAAAAATCTCATTTTAAAATAACATTGGTGATAGAGTGTCTAGAGAGGAGAAATTTACTTGCTTCACTATTTCGCAAGAAGAAAATTGAGTTTTCTCTACATGTCGTGAAAAAAATTAAACACGAACACGATGCTGATGAAAGTTCCACAAACACCCATCGCTGACACTTTTTAAATTTTCATTTCCATTTATATCTTGAATCATTTTTGCATAAACTGTACCCATTTTAACTACAATAAACAATAATAGTAAGAATAGTAAATTCTGATTACCCAGTTAGCACAAACATATTCTAATAATATTATATGGATATAGATTTCGAATATTATAATATTCTATAGATCACCTGACAATCATCCTAGATATTCTTATCATATTCTGAGAATATAAGAATGTCCCGCTAAAAAATCTGCTACAGACATCCCTAGAATATTTCAAAGAATATACGTAGAATATTTTGCGGATGTTTTCAGAATATTATAAAGGAATTATTATTTTAAATTATTTTTTATTACAAAAATAAACTGGATTACCATGATGACTCCACAATTTGAAATCTTCAGTAATATTGAAAATATTTAAAGTTTACTTAAAATACCCTATTGGATCAGCCGTAAAGCCATCATCAATAGGGGTTGGTAACTATTGACATGTGTTCCGATCCGACTTCCGATCTGAACGTCTTACCAGTTCAGTATATTGAAGTCACCGATTGACTTCAATTTATTTAGAGTTTCGCCAAGGGTTATGAGCCCAAGAAAGTACGGGTAGGCAAATGGTTCGGAGAGCCATGCGAATACATCTAGAGCCATCTACCGGTAAAATTATACTTAGATTATTTATAGTATATTATATGAATAATCCTAATAAATTATTCAGCAATTCATATTCTAAGATTATTCAATTACAAATATTAAGGGAATATTATATGACGATATTCTACGGATATCCTTTTTCGATATAAATATTCTAGTAATATTCTGGAAATAATCGGAATATATACATGCGTTTCAGATATTAAACGAATATTCTTCGATTATCTTGTGCTATCTGGGTAGCTTGTCCGCGTAGTTACACTCAGCCGTTGGCGCCACTATCGATTTTACGAGTAAAATCCTCTATACACAAACAAGGAAGATGGTGGTGAAATGAATGAATGGTTTGGATTTGTTAAGGGATTCTTACCCCACGTCTCTCGATGGCTTCTTGCAGAAGTCTCACGACATCTTCTCCAACGACTCCGCTGCAGTTAAAGCCTTTAGTCCAACGTTCTAATAAACCACGAGTTAAACCCATCTGCTTCAATGGGAAACTGAATGTAAAACCCAGAGGTAAAAGTTCGTGGCTGACTCCGTGCTCCTTCATAAAGTTGGCCAGGCATTCTGCGATGTGGTCGAATAGCTACAAACAAATATTATTTGTATCTTATACACGCACATGTCGGTTATTTGTATTGTATTTTATTTCCTATATTTTTTGTATCTAATAAACACATTTTTTGTCTTGTATATTTTTAGAAGAAATGTCAGTAAAGTGTGCGATACAATTATCGTCATACTGAGATATATTTAGACTGCAGAAGTAAATACAATTCTATTTCTATTTGTGTTCGTCAAACGTGTAATACTTTATAACTTTGCGCACTTATTTTACAAACTACGGCTAGGGAATTATGTGAAACATGGTTGCAAACACTGATGATCAATTTAAATAAAAATCTAAAATATTCATACACCGAAGATGCAAATACATAATAACATACCTACATCAAAAGATTTTAGATTTGGCATAAATGCAAATACAAGAAGATGCAAATCTAAATCATGTATAGTCAAAACCGAGTATGTGGGACTCTTAAAAATGGTTGTGTTTGCATTTATGTCAAGTATACAATTCTAGATTTGAATTTTTCCGCGAAAAATATTTTGATGCCGGCATTTTATGATTGATTTGTGTCTTCTGACGTTGCATTTCCCTGATAATATGTTACCTGTTCGCCAGATCCCAACATGATGTTCATTGGAATGGCATAAATTTTGGACTTCATATCAAAACGGTGTCCATCGAGTTCAATTAGCAGCACACGAAAATTAGTGCCTCCCAAATCAAGGGCAAGGAATTTTCCCTTTTCTGAAAAAATACAATAAATTCAGTTTCATAAACAATTTACGTGGGGTTCTTATCAATACTATTTCGCAATGTAACATTCTGATAACTTATCAATTTCGCAGAAAAAACTTACATGGTTTTATGTTTCTATTTAACAATACAAAGCTAAAAATTCACGGTCAAAACGTGGAAAATAAGTTAATTTTAAATTGTTAAATTTATTTCATTCAACCGTTTGCGTATATTTTGTAACAATTTGGAGAAGATCCAAAATTTTGTCTAATAAATATTGTGATTTGCGTATTACGCATTAAATAAAATCTACAAACATACATATAGGATGTTTCTATTTTAATTTACGCTGTTTATCCTGTGAAAATATGTCTTAATTACCTTTTCCGTTTGGCAGATCTTGGACGTAGGTAACAAAGCATTTAACGATAGAATTATCGTGTGTTTTCTTATTCAAGCCTTTATTAAGATCTGCATGTAATCTGGACATCAACTCTCTAATTTGTTGATCAGTTAGGTTCAGCTCTTTGCACTGGTCGTGAATCTGAAACGAAAATTAATTGTTACATTTATTTATTTGAAAGTGAAGATTAGGAAATTTCCGTTCAAATATTCCAAGGTTTTGGAAAGAATTTTAATAGTTTAGAAAATGAAATTGTTATTGCAAATTAGTTGACAGTGAAATACCAAGGACGGAATGTAATATTAACATACTGGAAAACACATATTTCCTTACAAAAACGAGTATTGGTTCTCAATATTATCAATTTAGAATGACGTACAAAAACGTAGACAATACAATAACTAATAAATGAATACAGGAAATGACTATCATTTCTGATATACCTAATTCAAACTAAATTATAACAATTTGTGTTATACTTCATAAAATATATTTATAATCCAATGTATATTTATCTTGAAAACGTAGGAAGTACATCCGGAACAACTCAAAATATAATTTTTGATTTAACATTGTAAACTATAATAGTAATTTACTATAGTAGGCGACCTTTAGTACAAGGTAGGTGAGACACACCTTCGGTTTCAACCTTTCCTTAATATAAACGATAAACCGTTGTGAGGAACTTTCAAGTTTAAAGTATGTGTCAAGGTATAGGGCAATAACTCAGAGATATCCACGTACGTGGTTTACAGGGAATGGGTTCAACACCAGAAAATTAAATTCTAGAATTTTCAGACACAGGAAAATGCAAGCACAAGAAAATAAAATATCTACATCAAAAGATTCATTCACAGGCAAATTCAAATTTAGAATTTTTATTTAAGTTTTAATCAAAACCGAGTATGTGGGACTCAAGTATGGTTTTAGTTCAGTTCAACCTAATTTATCCCTGCGTGTTTCACTTCAGTGAAGAGATAACTACTCTTCCGATGTTTGCATAATGCCGAATCTAAAATTCCAGATTTGAATTTTCCTGTGTATGAAAACAGTAGAATTGTATTTTCTGGTGTTGAATGTTTAGCCTGGTTTACATAGCAGGTGACACTTAAGTCATTGACGTATAAGTTGAAACGCAAAAGCATAAGTAGAATTCCAGACAACTTTTATTAGGTGTATTAGAAATTTATACGTGGTACATGAAATTGGAGATGCATGTAATTAAATTGCAATTATTGCAGTTATTGAAGTATGACTCGTTTTTATTATTCTTTACATTATTAATAATAATTTGTTTATGTTGCATACCATAACCCATTAGAAAGCTTTTCTTCTAATTAATATAGTAGGTACTAAATCATAATTATAAATTCACGTAACAGGTTTAGAAGATATTTTTAAATAATTTTTAAACTAGGAGGAAAAGAAAAGTAAAATCCAAATTTTTTAAGAATCCTGAAAATTTAAATTTTTATTATTACTAACATCTATAGATTTAATCAATGATTACTGTAATTAACAAATAATTTAATGATTATATTTAATCAAAAGCATAGAAATCATTTTTTTACTTCTAGTTTAACGTATATATTTTTAGTTAATCCTTATCCATGCATTTAATTTTACGATTTACATTTATTTATTTACGAATGCTAGTTATTCAAAGTAAATGTAAACCTTAAAACTAAATGCTTATGTGAATTTGATATGTTTGTGTAATGTGTGTGAATCTTACCGTAGGCTGCAGGTTAATTAGCATAGTGGTAGGTACAGGCACCATACTAATTACAAATAAATAAACAATAAATACTATCACTGGTCCAAGTGGAACGTTTTTAGCGAACTGCGGTTTCCGCCGCTTGCCGCTTGGTTTCTAATATATCACTTGTTTTTATCTCAGTGACGTAATCACGTACAATCGTACTTTGCGCACACCTCCGGCTCCGGCTATGCTATGAACGTTCAACTTTGAAGTACTAATAAGTAAGTTTCCCGGTATTAAGTACAAAGTTTTAGATGTTTACCGGCCACAGGTTTTCGGGATAATGAATGTGCAGCGCGCAGTCGATAGTAGACTTGGTCACGTTTCCGATAACTCAGTAGCGTAGACACAGACATTTTCATTTGCAATGATCAACAGTGTTTTATAAACTGAATTGCCGAATCCAAAATTCTAGATTTGCATTTTATTGTGACTGAATTTTGATTCAGGTACCTATTTTATTATTTATGCATCTTTTAGTGTTATTTTACATTTTTATTTTTTGGTGTTGAATGGGCCGGTCAAATATAATTTTATATTGATTAGGTTACCGGTTACTTACAGTATGTGAGGCTACTACACCTAAGTTGGGTAAAAGTAAAAGACGTTATAGATATGTATGTGTGTTAAAATGTGTTATCTTATTTATTATATACCAATGAATGTCTAGTCTTTATTTGAGATACCAATAAAGATAAATTGTAATTTTTGTTATCTGAAACTGTATTGTTATATGAATTTATGTCCTATAAAATATATGAATCATGTATTTATGCAACACCACAGGAAAAATACTAACATAAAGACCTGATGACGCACGGATTCTTTCAGGTTCTCCATTTGAAAAAAAATTAATTCGCTATTTTAAAGCTATCAATTCATCTTTTTCAAGACTCATAAAGTTTGAATTCAGCGGCGCTGGCAATAATTCTCATCAGGATGATATTTCTCTGTGGTTCAGAAGCATGAAGGAAGGAATGTTTGTGACGAGTCGCCTATGTTTTGGCTGTCGAGCCCCTCGTTCTGATTGGCCGTGGAGAGAGGCGCGGCGTGACGTCACCAGTCAATCGACATTCCAAGGGTGCGAAACAAGGCAACGTTGCACACGATGGCAACACTGTTCGCCTGCTTGCACCATACACACCAGAGGCACAAGTGTTGCAGGCAAAGGTGCACACTGCACACACTGAATTTAATACAAATATTATATTATTTATACAGAATGTGTCATACTGTTATACTTTAATTTTCAATATACGTTGAGGCTAAACACAGTTTGATATAATTGAGTAGCATGAACTATGTTCTCGGCAGATTCTTTAAAATTTATTTTTAGAATTTTAAAAAATATATTTTTTATTTGTATCAACATATCAAACTGTTATACTCATATATTCTAAACGCATGTACCTACATGAAGTTATGAAACACAAACACAAATAAATAATTAATTCTTAATAATTTGTTCCATGCTATTTATTAAGACATGTTCAATAAAGTCTTATTTAGTGTAAAAGTTTACATTTATATTAAGTTTAAAAAACACAGCATTCACATAATGAACTTAAATTAGTTTAATAAGTAATATACACAAACTTAAAGTTTGGAGGTTTCATACTTTAGTGCCCGAAAGTGGAAAGGGCGAATGCTTGTATAGTTACATGAATTTAAACATTCCTAAACGTAAATATAAATCTCAAAACTAAATGCTTATGTGAATGAGGCTTAATTGAACTTAAATTAATTTAATGGTTGATAGTTGAGTCTCGTAAGAGGTGTGTGTATGTTCTCAATTGCTGATTGGCGAATTTATGTTTTATGCTTTTATGAGTCATCTCATAAAACAGATACGTGACTGGTGCACCGTATATTTTTTACACGCAATTCTTTAAAATACTGAAAATGTATTGCATCATCTTTAGGTATTGAACTCGTAATAATTATGAAATTATTGCAATTTGGAAATTTCTTGTGTTGTAGAAATTTTGCCTGAAATAATAATTTGAAATGGGTTTCCCTTTTCCTCGTATGTCATGAAGGTTTTGCGTACGTGAGAATCTGTACGTATTGCGAATTTCTTAAAATTGAAAGTTTAATTGTAAAGATGTAAGATTAACCGGTTTGATTACAGTTAATCTAAAAAATATAAAGCCTCTTTCACATATAAGCATTTAGTTTAAAGGTTTACATTTATGTTTTCGATTAACGTTTAAGAATGTTTAAATTCATGTAACTCGCACAGTTAGAGTCCTCCAAACTTTAAATTAATGTTTACCACTTACTAAAGCTATTTTAAGTTCGTTATGTAAATGTTGTGTTTCTTGAACTTAAATATAAATGTAAATCTTTACACTAAACGCTTATGTGAATGACACTTAATTCATCATGATATAAAAGGTAGTTGATCTATCGACTTCGGTGTAAAAAAAGCATTTCTTAATTTACTGTATTGTAGAAAAGTCAAGGACATATATACATTTTTGCATATTAATAATTATCGTCAGAAAATAATATTATTCAAATTAAAGTCGCGTATTCAAAAAGCATTATTTAATTATCAGTAGTATTGCGTCAGCCCAATAAACTGCGAATTTAAAAATATAAAAAAATATTTAAAAAAAATTATACTACATCCTAAATAATATTTTTTATTAAATAGCTATAATTTGTTGTTTTCTTACCTCTTTATAAATAAAGCTCTTTTTCGAAGTAAAAATCAAGCTGATAACAATAAACACACTTAGAAAAAATTCTATTCTACACAATAATTTCATTATTTGCACTTTTATTCAAAGTTCCCGATAAGATTATATTTAAATCATACTAAAGTATCTGACTTTTGATTCAATACTACAGTTATTAAGTGAAAGTTTCGAATTAGAACCTTGGCTAAGTAGACAAAAAAAATTGCATAAATTTGAGAGCATATGCTGAAAAATATATCTACAGTTCCTAAATTCATAATTAGTTGTTGTTAATTTATTATTAGTTACCGTAGTTTAACTCGGAAAAATATATTGTTTGCAACGAAAATGTAAATATTTTCAGACGGAGTGATTTTGCTATAAAAACTGCAAAACAGTTTTTGCAAGGTCGAATACGATTTACCTTTAATTATTATACAAAAAACATAATACAATATTGCATGGACTTTACACAATATAAAAAAATTGCTATATTGTATTATCATTTCTATGAATTATTGTGTTAGCTTATATAATTTTTTAGGGCAATAATCAACGGAACTGTTAGATTAACTGTTATAGATTGTTATTATTAAAAATAAGTAGATATGTACATATTTTTTCTATTATATTGTGAGTACTTGCTCTATATTTATTATCATAAAATAAATTTTCCATATCTAAATGAGATTGTTTATAACTTTTCGAGTTATTAATAGCTATGTGTCTACCGATAAATGAGTTTCAGGTTTTGTAACCAGGAAATTTATGACTTGTTTCCTAATTACAAATATTAGGAAAAATAAATTCTCAGAAAATTAACTTACAAGTTCTCTAGCTTGCCTCATTCCAAACCTTCTCACTTAATTTTAAGTTTAAATTTTCCTTTTTGTATAACCCACAAAGAACCACAACACAATTTGACGTGAACACGTTAAGTAGTGTCGACTAGAGGTCACCTTGCGCACCGTCGGGACGCCAAACACACACCCCCACAGCCATGACGTCACGCGTCAATACGTGACGTCATGACACACACCCCTCCACAGCCAATCACAAACCGGGAAGAATTTTTTGTATTGTTCGAATTATTTGTTGAAGGTATTGACCATGAGTTAAGTATGTCAAATTATTCCTAATGAATAATTCGACAATATTTCCTTAATAAGATAATTTCTTGCTTATTTGATTCATTACAGCTCATTTTAATATTAAACTGCAGTTTACCAATTATAAAATGCAAAAGCAAAATCAGCAATTGTAGTATCATATGACAAATTATTTCATTACAATGGGAATACCACAATTTTAAAATACGTATTTCCTGGTGCTGGTACATATTGCGCAGTTCATTTTCATTCATAATTCTTTGACTATTTAATATGGTTATGTAAATGTAAATTCATATAAGAAAACTGTCAATATATTTAACTTTTGATAAGTTTAATACATTATTTGTTTAATAATACATTATACTGTTAAGGTTATTTAAATATTGTTAAGGTTAAGGTTAAAACAGTAGTTATTAAATATAAAACTGGAACGACGATGGTAGGTAAACAATAATTATTTTTAATTGAGTTATTAGAAATTAATAAAAAACACAATTTTCTAATTAAGATATGATATTATCTTCAACTGAAACAATAAAATGTAGCAACATTTTATATCATTTTGACAATTTTTCCTTGTATTGTTTTTCAGATATCTGGTTCATAGACGATTAAGCGTTATCGGAAAATAATAAAATGATGTATCAAGGATAAATAGAATTGCGCATTTTCATTAGTTAAATACACCTTCGTTAGCACGACATTATAAATGCAATTTACACAAGAATTTTTTGCTGCATACGTGTAGACGTACCTAGATATAATTATTATTACTGCAAACATTTTGAATGGAAAATTTAAAATAGTTGTACAAATTTGATATTAGATTTTTGAAACATTTAGTAATAAAATATTATCTAAATTAAAGTAATAAATCAATGAAATCGGTTTTACATCTATTCACGACATAACTACATGATTTCTTCATGTTCTTTATCAAATTAAATCTTATTTAACTAAATACGCGATATGTGTTATCATTGCAAAAATTTTTCTAACGACTACAACATTAGAAAGGTCATGCCCGTCTACGATTTAAATGTGCACATATTTTAAACGTGATTTTGAAGTTGATCTTTTTTATAAAAATATGCAAAATAGCAAAAATTCTTATCGTGCCATTAAAATTGATATTAAAACGCAAAAATTTGGAAATCAAGGACATTTACAAGATAATTATTACATTTGTTTATATTTTTGTTGAATAAAAAAGGCAATATTTATACTCGTTATAGACATTTGTAGAACAGCAATTACTTAGCAATAAAGAGAACATTCTTAGTAGTAATTGTTTATACTTTCGTCCGTGGCCTAAAAATGGACAAATCTAATACATGATGACTTTATTTTGTTAAGCGAGTTAAGTTGATCTTGTTAATCAAATAACAATTTTCTATAATTAAATATACCTTCCAAAATATAAACCGGTCTATGGAAAATTTTCTATCTCCGTAACAAAATATTGCGCATTTACAGGGGTGTAGCAGTTTCTGATTTACTCATTGCATATTCAAAATTTGAAAGAAAAACAGGTACTAGATGTTTGTGAAATAATTAATCTATGTTTATGCCCAGTTAGAATTTTGAAAACATCTTTGGAATCCATATAAAAAATTAATGAAAAAGTAATTTTTACATGCTGTATCTTATTATTAAGAGATTTAGAAAATGTAACTCGTCATATAACTTAGTTCCATTCTTCGTCTGTAAATAAATTTTTGAAATTTTGCTTTATCTGTTAAAATTTGCTATTCTGCTTTTACGTATATTTTAAGCATTTAAGCTACATGTAAATTTGTTAATCTCAAGATTAACATTAACACTAGGATTCATTTAATTAAAACTGTATCTAAGACATTTAATCATAATGAAACCGTTTATAATTTAGTAGTCATACCTCATTGGAGACTTCAACCTTGTCACCAACATCATTTCTGAGTTCAGCAGAGGCGTTTTCAAGATCTCCTCTACTGTTATAATTCTTACAGAATCTATCGTATACCCTCATACTAGAGCAGCACTAACTCAACACTAACAAAACACTGTGAATGACTTCAAGTCAATCAATGGTTTTGTTTAGTTCTCCCGCCAAAGAGAAAGACACAGGCGCCGAAAACGTGAAGATTTGATAATTTCTTAGCTCTTCAGAAGACCCTTAAGATAATGAAATCAATGAATGATAATAGGTGAATAGTTCAGATTGAGAGATACAAATCATTCGTTTATTTTGTGCTTATCTGCTTAGTTAGTACCCGTGAGTTGGAACTGTGGGGCAGACACACTCAAAGCTGCGCAATTTTCTGATTTATTTTATTTTATAAATATTATGCAACATATACATTTATAATTAATTTATGTATATTACAATCTGTGCAAATTATTTTATCATTTTTGTTTATAAATTGTCATAACATTTGAACATCGTATTTTTATTAATAACGTGTGACGATTCTCGCATGTTTTTGCTGTAAGTGACATTTATTGGTGTCAGCAGTCAGATGTTCAATTAATATTTTAATCAATAACTCGCGACTGTCTTTTGTTTGGCAATTAAGTACACCATGATGCATTTGTTTCATTTGTTTTAATTGTCATTTGTTTCAAATTTCATTTGTTAAAGAAAAATATAATAGTTTGAACTTCACCTATGCATAATTTGTGTTTATATTTAAAATTTGAATTTTAATTTGTTTGTCTTTTACATTAAATATTTTGTTATGTCAGCATTTTAAATTTACTTTGTATGTAATTTTGATGTGTACTATTATGAATAATATGAATAAATTAAAATATACATACAAATTTATATTTTAATTTGCTCCTATACTTATTAGTTTGTTATCTTTCTATATTAATGATTATTTTATAAGTGCAATAACCTTTTATAACTGTTGGTGAAATTAATTTACATATAGTGTTATAATGTTTCCTGCAGGTTTTTCTAAGTACAACAATATTTATTGCTTACATATTTTTATGCTTTAAAACAATTAGTCATACACAAAAAATGTAAACACATTCATTAAAATAACAAAGTACGTGATTGTGATTAGCAAAGTCAGTGATTTATTATCCATTGGTCAACTGGAAGGTGTGTCAGTTTTTCTATTCATTATAAGGAAACGAATTTTCCAAGAAAATAAGATTACACAATAAAAAAATCCACGTTTATATTATCATTTAGCGCCTAATATTAGCAAAGCGTTTTACATGAACTTAAAGAAGGTTGCAGAATATTAAACTTCAATTTTTATCAGTTTATTAGACGATAATTTTGTTAGAAATATATTATTTATGATTATGATATTATGTATCAAGAATTATATAATTGTAAAACAGTAAATGATAACATTAGACCTCTGCGTTACAAATAAAAGATAAATAATGCTGGAACGATGTTTTATTTCACATATTAAAAAGTCATATATTTATTTAAAATACTGTATTATATATTAATTAATTTAGTTATACCTCCTTAATAATGTTTATGTTATATTAATAATCAATTCAATATTAATATGTTTCAATAATTATTGTAAAAAGAATAAAGTAAACTTACCACACCAGTAATTCTATTGTATTCACCCATACTGTGTTATTTTATTAAAAAATAAAAGTAACTTTAGCAGAAATAAATAACGATCTGTATTGCAGGATAACTAGTGCAAGACTAGTGAACGAGTAAGATTAGCTGTGGCTTAAGATATGATTAACGTTTGATCCACGGTTTTCCTCAAGGATCCGCAATATTTATTTATCATTTTAGCAATAAAGATTATTTTTTATTACCCTCTTAAGAATATTTTTCACTAAAAATTTTATTGTATAGATTATTCTTAAGCCAAGATAAAATGTATTTGCGTTTAAACTTATTTCATAATAATTTTTCAGTAATACATTTGATTTTAAATTCGCGGGAATTTTTTAAAGTTGGTGTTCTGCAAACAGTGATACATTTCAAATTGCCAACATCTAAAAATAAATACAAATCGCGAAAAATTGAAATGGCTGGTGTTGACTGCTGGTATAATGGGGATAGAGTAAATTTTCAATTTTCATAAGCTGCCGTTATAAGTTTTTCCAGAAATTATAGCTAAATAAGCGTTATGTGAAGATTTTATCGTTTTTGTTGTTTAGACAACCTTTCTGTATCCATATCTTTGTTTGGGACTTGCTGATTCCTCTTGTCATAAATATTTTCCACAAATTTACGGGTTAACAGTTATATGGAGATGATGGAGATATTATAAATTGTGTATCTGAAGGAAAATGTCCCACAAATGATAATTTTCCCAAACAAATAACACTACACAGCATATTTGCATGTTTATAGACACTTAATAGTCCTTGTTGTCAGCTAGAAATGAGCACTACAGATGCACAAGGGTTTCCTTCAACTAATTAATAATATATCAACATAACTAAAGAGATTATTATTATTATTATAACTGTTATTTTACCCGGCTTATACTAGTTCATCAGTTTGCCACCAGACGTCAGAGACTGATTTATTTCGTCTGAGTTTATCAGTAACTTCTCATTAATCTGCAAATATATTCACAAAAATGTCAGAAACCGTAAGCGTTAATTTCTCTGGTCCAGCCCTGGCCTTTTTATTATTCGAGAACGTGAAATCAAGATTCGAACAGGTGGGTGTAACAAATGTCACTTTGATTTTAACTTTGATGATTCATTTCACATTTCAGGAGGGTTTTCTACTTGGAGAGACGAATGTAATTGTTACAAGAACTATTACAGATTCTGACAGCCACAATGTCAAACTGCACAAAGTTGTTAATATAAACGCCGTTGTTCCGTGCCCCACAACTTGTGCTTTTTATAATCACGTTGGGAAAATTGATCCCGAAAAACTGGACAACATTCTAGGGACTGAATTAAACAATGTTGTAGCTTGGTACAAATACGAACCAGATAGCAATTTTAGGTTAAGCATGAGAGATAAAATAGTCCACAAAGAACTAAGCACCAGTGGATTATTTCCAATACCCACGGATTTATTTTCTTGTTGTTTATTGTCGTCTTCCAACTCACATTCGGAGTCAACACACTCATACGCACATTCGTTTTTGCGATACCGCAACGGACAATTCATGAACGTTCCTATGCATATTTCTAACTTAGGAGAACTTTCGAACTGTTACAAACCAAAAGTGCCAGCCAGCAAAGCATTTTCAGAACTTTGCCAGTCTGTCGGGGTACCGAAAAAAGGAGTTTACGATTTCAAATTGATAGACAAGATCCAAGAAAAGTTATACGTTGAAATGAATAATGTCATGACTCAATTAATCCAATCAGAAAGTGAGAAAGAAAAACTGGAAGAGGAATTTCTAAATATGCAACTTGAAAAAGATTACTATGTTAGTCTTATGGCTGATAAGGCATTAGCAGATGCAAAAGAGGAGGAGGAACGTAAACAACGACTAGAAATAGAACAACTTCAAACGGAAATATCAAATATGATTGATTTGAACAGCCAAGAACTGCAAGAACCACACTTAAGAAATGATCTCGATCGTAAAGCTAAAGCCAAAGAAAACACTGAAGACAGACTAAACACCTCGAATTGTTCTGACAATAGTGACAATCTTATCGACTTAACTTTTGAAGATGAAGAAAAAGAAGACTCCGAAGTTCCAGCAGAAGAAGAATACAGAATCATTACTAGGAACAAAAAAGTCAGCTACGCTAATATGACAAAGAAAAAGTCATAAACGACAAATTGTTACATAGAATAAGCTTTATTTAAACATGTATTTTTCTAATTCCACATTATGTTTCTAAGAGATGCTAAATATGGTTTGTTATTATTTTTGCAGTATTCTATATTTAACTACTTATATATGTTTTCACATTTAATTGTACCGTTTGAATATAATACTGTTCAATAAACTATTTGATGAATAATATATCTATACATGCATTAATACTAACTGTTTGATAAATAATACATACTAACCATTTGATACATATTATATACATGCAATATTACTACCTATTTGATAAATAAAACATCTATACATGCATTTTTACTAACCATTTGATAAATAATACATATATACATGCAATAATACTACCTATTTGAAACATATATACATGCATTGATACTATAACTATTGAAACATTTATACATATATACATGCATTAATACTAACTATTTGATAAATAATACATTTATACATGCATTATTACTAACTATATGATAAATAATACATCTATACATTGATCAATAGTTCAAACATGGATTGAATAACATTGATTTATAGTAAATCTATCGGATTATTGGGCACTCCAATAATCTCCCCAATAGTAGCCCCTAATCGTCTGCTGTGTTCTAAAACACAACTAGAAGTCGCCAAACCTAAATGAATGCAGAAAAGCTCGTAACATCGAATATTTTTCGTCGGCATTTTCGGAAAGGAAAGCTCAATGAACTTCCTAAAAGACCGAACATTAATTTAAATCCAAACTCAGATAAATACAAGTATTACTGGTAAAAATCTGCACATAATATTCCAGGTCTTGGCAGATTACACATCGTTTTAGGAAAATGTATTTTAGGTTTGAGTGGTGAACCAGTCCTGTCCTCAAACCACACAAAATACGAGTAATTAAAAGTTGTGTCCTTCCACATATGAGATAAGTGCCCCTCATGTAAATGTTTTCGGCTAAATTTAACCATAGACCAAATCTACAAACATTATTGTATTTATACAGTCGGTAAAAAACGCTCAATTTTAAGCGCTGTTAAAACCGCAACTGGTTGGTCTATAGAAAATATTTTACTACCACTAATACAGGGTGTGTTTCAGGTTCAAGAAAAAAATATTTGGATATTTTCTCGCAAACGCTTGCATGTAAATTTAAAAATAACTTAGAGAATAAAGTATACAGCTGGCAATTTTATTTTTTGTTCTAATTACTATAAACGACTTTACCCCTGCGTAACTCCACCTTTATTTTTACAACTGTTTCAACTCGTGGTATAGTATCTACAAATCCTTCCTAAACATACTTTTCTAGAGAAAAAATCCCAAATATTCTACAGTATGTATCACAATTCTTTGATTGTCCTTGCATAGAACGATTTTTCAATTTTTCTTTTATTCGGTTAGACTGTAGATTTGATAAGATGTAGTACATTTATACTTATATTTAGATTTTTATGAATTTTGTTATGTCTGGGACGGGGCTATATTTTGTATAGAGCAGCTAGTTGCGGTTTGATCGTATTTACCTTATTCTTGGTCAAAGTGACAGTCTCCTCGCTATTGAAATCTAGACTGGGCGCAGTGACACGATGATTGTTCCGGTCAATGTACATGAAATGCACCAAACCGGGAAACTCCTCTAAATATTTGTTGATAGTTAGGGAAGCTCTAGTTAGAAAGAATTAAGGACAAGCAGCAAACTAAATACAACTTTTTCAAATTAAAAAGCAAACGCAACTTAAAAGTAGTGTAAAAGGATATGATCCAAGACTGAGATTTTTGAGCGCTTTGACTTTTAAAAATTCACTAAAATTCGTCAATTTGTTTTCGACATGTTTGACGACTTCTTTAACTTTGCCAACACTGCTGTTGAGGATAGTCAAGTTAAAACAAGTGAGCTTTAAAAGCTCCTTGAGTATTTCCAGTAGCTCCGTAGCACAGGACTCTGCCCGTAAAATGCAATCCATATCGCCATTTCTAAGGAATTCTTGATATTTCCTTTTAATAAAATCCCATTTGGTCATCAACATCTTCTGCTTGCTCTCAATCATTCGGTTTTTAATTTTTTTCAGTCCATCATTCGTCTTTTTAATAGCAAGATCTAGATTTTCAAACGCTGGTTGCAAAGTTGCAGCGTCTCTCTGCAGCTGAACAGTTTGTACGATGGCGAGATACAAACACGACTCATACAACCCGCTACTAATTACAGGAGAGCCTAACTCAATGAGTATTACTAAGTGTACCCCTTCGGTTAGCGAGTCAATGTGACAGGCGTGCGGTAGACATGTAGGGCTGCTCTCAGTGCCCGTTAATAACAGTTGGAAACTGTGCGGCTTATAAGAAGAAGTTTTAAAAAAAGACGGTTTACTTTGAGAATGAGATGGAGTAGACTGAGGACTTGCAGAAGGACTATAAAATTCTTCACTCACGTCTGAATCTTCATTATCTGGTTCTGAATTTTTAAAATCTGATGTTGTCATACAAAGTAAATTTATAAACATTATATCGGCGGCTGACAGATCTTGAGCATTTCGACTATAAAAACAGTTATCAACAATCATTTATTTCATCAAATTAATTATTTTTTCATAGCTGATGTTAAAGTATATTTTGAGTCGATAAATTAACACTTTAACCACAAGGGTAGATATAAAGCAAAATTCGAGTACCTAGGTAAAGTAAAAAATTACAGCAATGCTCGTTATATAATATACTATTCTTTAAAATCAGCTATAGAAAAAAATCGAATTCTCTTCTCGTTTCTTGTGAATCAACACTTTTCTTTCGTCGATAAAATATAATTTTACCAACTTGTATAAAAAATAACTATACCTGCTATACAAAGATAAAAACTTATTCTGCACAAAAACCAGGGCATGAACTTTAGAGTATTCTGAGTGATTCTTTAATTTATCTGTAGCTTCTTGCAATGCTCGCAAAGTCGCGCTACTAAGATCAGCGTTAACCATTAATTGCTCTACGGCCTCAACTAATACAGCTTGATCGTTGTTATAAAACCAACTCCAGCTGTCTAATAAACGCGTTAAAATCAGACTACGTTTCTGAGTCTGCAAACTATAAAAACATTTAGTGTTGAGTACACCGCGAAAATTATCAACTTACAGTGATACATCTGGGCCGCAAAGATATCTAATGAAAGATATACAGACTCCTAATAAATGTTTGATGTTGCCTAAGTCATCGAAAGCCATGCCAATGAAAATATAGCCCATGTACTGCAAATTTTAATATTTTAAAACAGGTCAATTTTGTGCAACTAAGTCATACCTGTTCGAAAACAATATTCAACCCATCTTTACATTGACAACCACTGTATGCATTTCCAAACTCAGTGTTCATTATCCTTTGCGAAGTAACCATCGGTGAAAAGAGTTGTATGATGATATCATTCGAAAGCTTAGAATCAGATTCATGATCCTAACAATTAAAATAATTAACAAATGCGCAATAATGAATTTTTATTTAAATACCTGTTCATCTAACAATTCTTGATCTCTAGCAAGTTTATTGATACGTTTTGCAAACTGTTTATCGTATTTCGAGTAGATAATATCATTCAGATAATTGAAAATGAATATGCATTTCATTTTGATGGGTGTATTTTTGTATATTTATGTTTGTATGTTTATTTAATGTATTGACATTTTCACAGATGGAGAGTGACAGCTAGATGACAGATCACAATGTTGCCAATACACTGAGATTAAAAAGTACTATGAGTTTAATCTAAAAATACAGCACTAAATTATTATTTGTTTCTACTTGATGAACTCAAAGCGTTTTTCTTCATTTTTAAATAAAATTATTAATAGATTAATTTTTAAATATTGGTTTTAATGTATCAAATAGAACTTAGAAAAAATTGTGTCATATGATCGTTTTTTATGTTGGTACTAATGCTTAACACTGTATAATATCCTACCAATTTTTCTCCAATTTTATTTCAATTTTATCGCGAATTTCGGCTCTGTGACATTGTGGCTGTGCGTTAAAGTAGTGCTAAAATCATTTAAAGTTGAAACATTGATGCTTATATAAGTAAAACTCACAATGAAGTTAAATATTCTTTACTTTTCAGTCGTACTTGTGTCAGCTATCGGAGTCATAAGTAAGTAGAAGCCCGTGAAATACGTGGATACATTATCAATATCGCTTTGTACCAGGTGGTGACGATGTAATAATCAATGGCAGTACTCAACCTGATATTCCATCAGCAAGTACTGTAATTAACAACAGTTCAACTCCGGTACCACCTACAACCACTCCGAACACAACGACAACTCATCCGACTACACCACCAACAACACCTTCAACTACAACTACAGTAACAACAACAACACCAACACCACCGACTACACCAAGTACTACAACAACAATTGCGCCCAATGTAACAACAACTGCAAGTCCGAATGTCACAACTACGACGGAAAGTACAACAGCTGCTCCTACAGCGGCGCCTTCGCACAAGGGGCGCAAGTTCGATGGGCCGAGCTTCATCGGGGGTATTATCCTAGCTTCGGGACTCATGGCCATTTGCTTTGTGTCCTGGAAGTTCTACAAGGCGCGCACTGAACGTAACTATCATACCCTCTAGGATTCAAGTTGGCGGTTTTGATTTATTTTGGAGTGATTCTCATTCATTTTATCCGATAATGTAACGGTTCCGTGCAAAATTTGTAATTCCTAACTAATCATAGTAAACTTCAATGTGTTTTCAAATGATATATGATTTATTTTCCGAAGGTTATAGATAATAGTAACTAATTATGCTGTCATGGTCATGATTAGGCTTTTTCCTCAAATATTCTAGCTAGAGAGCCGTAATATAAAGTCGTGCCTGATTTTTCAAAAATGACTTTTTGTGTTAATTCAAGTGTTGCCTTCAAGAAAATGTTGCATCCGGGCGATTTCAAACAGGGCGCTATTTTAAACAAGTGTTTTAACATGTATTAAGTACTGTTATACATAATAAAGGGCATTCAAACAAATTATTAAGCTTTAAAGTACTCCGAAGTGCGCACATTGAGGGACGTCATGGTGACATATGTCAAAAAAATTAAACGTCACATGACGTTTCCCGATATTATGCGCACTTCGAAACACTTTAACAAATTTTTCGGGCGTGGTGCTTAATAATTTGTTTGAATGCCCCATATTATGTACATCAAGTACCAGAAGTAGTCACTTAGTTAGCCCTGTTTGAAATACCTCGGATGTAATATTTGAATTTCTGGCAAGGAGTATAATCAGGCACGATTTGATTTTGTCTAGCTATTGCATTTAGTTCGAATATTCGGCTTGTAATCTTATTATTTGACTGATGGTACTAATTTCTGATTTGCCCTGTGATTTAAATTGTTTAACGTTATGGTCTATTGCTCAGCGCTTTCACTTTTCGTAATTAGAGATATTTGCACATATACTCATTACATTTAATAAGATTTTTGTACAATAAAATTATGAAAATGCATAGTGATGTGAAATTATTTTGTGAGCCGAAAAGCCACTGCATTTGATTAAACTAATTCAGTGACTTTTCGGTGTAGAATCTCTATATTAAAAATAGGTAGCTACTGCAATCTGTCGTCTTTTAGATGTAGAATTTATCAGTGTTGAAAATAAAGTCAAGTACAGTCTTTATAATTTGATTTTGATTTATATAATTTTGAATAGTGATCTATATATTTTTATATCGAAGTAAAAGCAACACTGATTATGTTTATATGTATATTGTGTTATTAGGTGTCATATATGGTTATATAATTAGTATTTTTGTATATAATTTTGTATTGGAGTCACATCAAAGTACGTATTAATCCGCAAACAAATTCTTTGATTATCAGCAACATGATATTTGGATTCAAATTACTTATTATCTAAATGTTTGCACAATGTGATGTTTGTAGTATTTGATTTAACGAATTGAATTGTCCAGTAGTTCTAGCTGATCTTTGATGTGATATTTGAATTGAAGTTGGTGACTAGTAAACTGTCCTAAGAAGTGCTCTTATGTAGAGTAGATTTTGGACATTAAGCACTTGTATTCTTGGATTAGTATTACAATATACTCGATCTGTTCAAAATACCAAACGCATTTTTTATATTTGTCCTACTTTCATTTTTTATGCATACAAGTTTAACGATATATTGACGTGTACAAGCAAATAATTGTGTAAACAACAAACAATATGTTTATTAATTTCGCAACAAATTATTATGATAACTATTGTATTTATTTTCAAGGATCTCACGAAAATTTGCCACAATAGAATGTAAACATTATGTACAAAATTATAATGAAACACCGTTATTATTTATTACCATATGTTTACAGTTATTTTAAGTGTCATTCAACTTAGTTTTTGCAGATATTTTCGTACGAATTTTATGATATGCTATTATTTTATTCAAATATAATTAATTTAACATCTTAATAAATAGTATTTCACTTGTCATTGAAATTTGCAGTAACATTTTAATGTTATTCATGGTATAAAAATAGTACTAACCAGTATAAATATTTTCATTTGGAAAACTGTTGAAAATAAATTCAAAACAATAAATAAAATTTATTTCAATCTTCTTTTATAAATATTTGTGCTTTCCATAATGTGTTGTTCTTAAAATTACTGCAATTAAATTTGTAAACTATAAAAAAGTACAAAAAATTCATAATTACACCTAAGAAATAAAATATGATTAATTATTATTCTTCAACCTGTAACAGAAAGACAAAAAAATCGCACGAATTCTTAAATCTATAAAATAACCGCGATACAAGGCCGGCCTTGTATAAAACGGGCTAAACATCGGACGAGAAGTAAACTTCTCTAAATTCTCTATACAGGAGGGCCCCACCAATATGGGTGGCTCACCCTCAAAATATCAACAATTTATTAAATAATGATGGTCATCTTCTGAGACGCCGGATTGAGTACCGGCTGTCTCCATATTCAATGCAGTATAATAACGGAACGACATTTGCCAGTGGCTTACGAAGTCGCGGCCACGCACTTTGTTTTAACACAAATATAATACAATCCTTCCAGAGTCGAAGGATCGTCCACAGCACAGGTCATGCAAATAGGCTGCACGTTAGGCGAGCCCCCCAACGACGACATCGCGGCGACGAACGAAAATCTAATTCAAATCATACGCGAACTTTAACACCTAAAGCAAAAGGAAAACGTTATGTTGTATAGTTTGCTTATAAGTGGAGAAATACTTTATACTACTTATATTGTTTGTCACTTTTAGGCCGCATTCACAGCTCGAAATTTCGTGATTATGTGTACTTCATCAAACTGAAATTCGGTGCAGTCGAATTACGTATCCAAGTCCCAACTTTTGTAGTTAAATTTACGATTTGTTCTATTACTTGAGAAAAAATATATTTATAGAAATTTGATAATTATATCTACAAAATATTCTGTTTTCATTTTTCTTTATCACGTTTTCATCAACAAAAACAAACTGGCACAGACAAAACAAACAGCCAACAAATTTTGAGCTGTGAATGCGCATGCTAATATGACATTAAAGAATATAATAATATGATATAAGGAATAACATTAAAATGATAAAAAAATCTTACTACACATTTAATTATGTTGAATCGTAACAAAAATATGAGAATTTAATTAAAATAAGATGCAGAAGCAAAAGTGGAATCAATTAGTTCAGTTTATAAAAGGTTGGAATGAGCTCGACAGGTTTTCTCCACTTATTCACAAGCTACCCTAACTCAAACACATCGCGAACCGCGTCCCGAATCAAAAAAATACACGCGAACGTTGTGTGCAAGTGAAGTGTAAGTGTGTGTAAAATAAAAGCAAAGTGAGAAATGCAAAACCTAACAAAATCTTCTGTTTCCAGTAGCAGAGCCCTTGGAAGGCCCTTGGACGCCCCTGGAGTCCTGGATCAGGCCTTGTTGGAAGGCCTCTGGTGATTGGAAGCTATTCGCGAGACCACATGCTGACTACATTATTTATTTATTTAAATAAATACAGTCCATGAAGGGCAATGTGATCATTCCCGTAAACTAACGAATTTATTTCAAAAGAGAAACGGACGAATTAATCATTTATTACTTACAATGTATGTAACTGATCTCTATTTTTAATTCTTTATCATATCATGTGCATTTTAATATTAACTTTAATATTGTAAATTAAGTTGTTTCAAAATAATAATTTAATAGCTTAGATTATGCCACAAAAAATGATAAAAATTGGACAAGAATGTGTGTGTTCGAAGTGTTTGTAGTAAAACCATTCCTATTGAACGTATTTAATTTCGTATTTGTAACGCGCGCCCCATAGAATAGTAGTAGGTGTTGCATGTGCCTTGTGAAATAAGAAGAAATGCAAAATAGGACAGAAATTAACTTCACTACTACTAAATCTACTGCTACAATCAAAAGAGATAGAGAAGAAAAGGCACATGTTATTACTGACCTTTAGCCTTTTGTAGTTCTTTAGCCAGAACCTGAAACCAACAGAAAAAGTCAATTAGTACAAATTATTAACAAAAACATGATTTGAAAACATATATATTTTATAAATGAACTTCTAGATGATTAAAACAATGATACATACCATATAAAAGGCAGTTTGGTTGCTTTGTATCGTTGGTAGATCGTTGGAATCGTTGGTGATTTCAGTATACAGTCTTTTAAACACACATGATACGTTGGTTACATATCTCACGCACTTTTTACACTTTTTACAATACTACGAGGTCCAAAATATGTTTAAAATAATAATTTTTCACGCAACACATCCACAAACAGTCTAATATAAACGAAATTTGATGATAAACTAATAAACAATGTGTAAACTGCATAGCGTCGGTTAAGTGCAGCTGTACTTAAAGAACAAACTTGCTCAGAATTGTTTAACCCGCCAGAAATCGTTTCGCACGAATATATCAAACTTTGAAAGCACATTTAAACAGCCTATTTCTACTTTATTTCGTTATTATTTCACATATTTTACTTTAAAACAGTTATAACAATGAGCAGCTGTCACCAACAAACGACACAATGCTAGAAACAAACGAATAACTGATTGTTTGCTACAATTGATGCGCGCGCGACATATTTTCATATTTCAATAAATAAAATTGTGTTTCAACAAAAGTAACTATCAGAGTATTAGAAAAAGGCAGTAATTGTTTCAAACTGTATAAATACTTTATTTATTGGCTTGTTACAATTACTGCCTTTTCTAATATAATTACTGCCACAGAGGAATTCATTACTAAAATAACTATCAGAATTTATAGCATAATGTTTAAAATGACAAATTACAATAAATTTGATAATTATTTAACAGTTTTTAACGTAAAAACAATTAAAATAATGCACACTTGTCACTGACAATTCAACACTACCAAAAACAAATGAATTACTGATTGTTACGCACAAAAGCATGGGTCACTTGGATATTGTTTTAGTGGCGCGAAACATTATTCATTTGAATAATTTATTATTTATTATATTGTATATAAGTCTAAATAAAATATGATATATAAATGCGAAAACAAAGAAATTTATTTATTATTTATTAGTGCAATTTTTATAATAATAGTTTTAAAAGTTTGCAAACAAAGAAACATAATTCTATATATTATAATAAATTATTCACAATATATTTGACTATATAACGTGCGATTACCAGCTGTAAACTCAGTATAAAATGGCAGTATTCGAAGATACATTTTTTAGTTTCAACATAAAAATTCTGAAATTATCAGGAGTCTGGTTTTTAAATTACGATAAACTATGGAAAAAAGTAATATTTTTTTTGTATAATTCCTACGCTCTACTATACTGCATTTTCTTTCAAATAACCGAACTTATTTTTATACTAAATGAAACAAATAATTTAAGAGTATTAATGAAAAATATTGGATGGAGTATGACACATTTTATAATGTCTTTCAAAGTGTTTATTTGGTTTACAAATCGTAATATTGTAATAAACATTCATGAAACGTTATCAAGACAAGAATTTTTTTACCCAGACAACAAATTTTTCGCCCCAACTAAAATATTAAAAAGATTAGCCATCTCAAATTACATATTTGTCTCGGCACATTTTTGGATGGGGCTTTTAATTCCCTGTGCGGCATGCCTAGGGAATTTATTTTCTATAGTTTTCGACCCAGAAAGCATGAACGGAATAGACGATTCCGGAAATGAAATTTTTTGTCACAAATTACCATTTACAAGTTACATTCCGTTTGAAACTAACACTCAATTTCGATGTGCCTCGGCTACTATTATTCAATCGCAGGGCATTTTATTTTGCGGGTTTTATATTATTTCGTTAGATGGGATGTTCACTGGCACGATGTGCTTTTTAACTGCTCATATTAATATTTTACTAGCGGCTTTTAAAAGTATTAGGAGTCGATGTTTTGGAAATGAAACAGAAAATAATTTGAATAGAGAAATGAATAAATGTCTTCACTATTTGCAGACTATTATGAGGTAAGTTTTGACTTCCGCCTTATATTCTATACTTTTAGGGTCCCTAGAATTGTGTGTGTGCGTATATCTGTATATGTTACATTTTTTTCGTTGACCGGTTGACGATAACTCAAAAAATATAACACATTTAGCAACCAAATTTTATATTTAAGATTTTAATACGAATTTTAAGAACCATGGGATTATTGTATTTCGGGGTGTGAGTTTTTGGTGGATAAGCACTTCTTAGGGTCCCTAGAGTAAGAATTTAACATTTTCGAGATGATGTCTGTGCATGCGTTCGTTCGTAATATAAAACATTAAAATTCCAAATTGTATATTTAATCTTAATAACCCAATATAATTTTGGTTTCAATCTACAAACCGGAAGTAGTACTTTTTTATATTTTGATAAATAATTAATTTAAGACAATTTTTTAAATTTTAAATGAAAGATTATGTGATTATTACCTACAATCGGTATATTATAATTTTTTCTGTATCTGGCACCATTTAACATGATTATGACATGACAGTGACAATAGTAAAATATCGTTATATCTTCTTCTGCAATTTAAATAAAATGACTAAAATATATTTGTGAGTTGTAGTAGTAGTAAGTAAAAAGAATAGAGTAAGTATGGCTGGAGGTCTTGTGCTGGCCATATCAGATTTTTTTGAAGCAATCCCCAAACCGGAAATATTACTTTGCTCAAATATTTCGATAAATAATTAATTTATTACAATATTTTCTATTGTAAATGAAAAATTATATTTTTGTCATCTTCTTTTGTCATTTTTTTCTGTATGGTACTATTTAGAAATTAAATTATTGTTTATAATTTAGAGACTTCAGTATGTTGTAGTTAATAATCGTTTAA
Source organism: Agonum fuliginosum (assembly GCA_947534325.1). NCBI lineage: Eukaryota > Metazoa > Arthropoda > Insecta > Coleoptera > Carabidae > Agonum > Agonum fuliginosum. The sequence continues at coordinate 63,550 of OX384033.1, forward strand.
CATTTGTTACTACGTAAAATTCAATTTAATAATGACACATCGTTTAAATCTTCTTCTGCAGTTTACATAAATTGACTAAATTATATTTGTGGTAGAATATAGCGAGAGGTCTTGTGCTGGCCACATCAGATTTATTAAAAATATGAACCAAATTATAATTTTGTACTACGAAACCCATTGTACATGTAAGTATAGCTGGGTAAGCGCAATTTAATATAAGCGGAGAATCCACGCTATTGTAACTTATCATATTTAATTTGTTACTCACGTAAATGTATCATTGTTTATTTTTTATAGAAATATTGCCATAAAATAATGAATCAGCAATTGTACAATACACAATAGTAAAAGTTGTGGTTAAACTTTTGATGACATTAAAAAAGAAATGTCATAAAAATTTCCCTATTTATTGTATGATAATTTTGTTGCAGATTATGTGAAAACCTGGAATCAGTCTATAGATTCCAAACTTTAGTTCAATCCATGGATACTTTAATTGTATTTTGCGTAAATTTATACCTAGTTTCTTCGGTATGTAATAATAATACTGGATGTTACTAAACGTCAGAGAAAAAATTTAAGGGTTAAAATTCGCAAAATTGTATTAACTTGTGTTTTGTAGCCAGTACATAAATAATAAAATTGTATTTGAACAAGGATTATATACTTAAAGGATCAATTAACAGTTGTGACTTTATAAAATTGTAATAAAAAAATTGTACATGATTATAAAATTTATGCAAACTTTACACGTGTATATCTCAGGATAGAAATTTATTTTTAAAATTTTAAAATACATCTGTAGATCCATTCTTTCTATATTAAATGTTTAAAAAGCATTATCCTGAACTCAAAAATAAACTGACAGTTTACTTGCAACCAAAACATTTTTACAGTATTTTTCAACTTCAAAATGACATTGCATTTCTAGGATGCGGTAAAGTACGAGTTTCGGGCTGGTTTTAGGTTTGTGAGTTTTTCAGAAATTCTTTCTGTTTCATGCTCAGTACATCATGATGTAATAATATACCCATAAATTTTTTCCCTCATTTTTACATAGGCATTTAGAAAAAGTAACAGAGTTCTGAGTCTTCAAAGTTAAATTTATTTATTAACAGATGATAATAAATAAATTTAACTTTGAAGACTGAGAACTCTGTTACTTTTTCATTCCATTTACCTAAACAGTCAAGAAATTACAATTTAAAAGTTTACATTTATGTTTACGTTTAAGAAAGTTTAAATTAATATAACTAAATGAGCATTCACACTGTGAAACCATTAACTTATTTTTTTTTTCAAGATTCAGAATCTTGAAACTTCTTCTTTTCCAGGATTCAGAATCTTGGTAGAATCCTAGTGCGAAGAGGGATTTAGATGTATTGAAACTTTCTTAAACGTAAACATAAATAACGTAAACTTGAAAACTAACTTAATTTGTAGATAAACTTGGAAGACAAGTCGTTTATGAGCGACATAGCTTACATGTTTGCTGTTGGAATAGAATTTTCCTCTTATTGTTGGTTCGGCAATGAGCTCACCTTAGCTGTAAGTTACAATAAACAATAAACATCAATAATTATCTTTAAAAAAATAACAAGAAAATTGCTGTGTTTTTCTTTAATCAATAAACAAGAAAAACCTATTAAATTAATTGCTAATTTCTGTGGTATATTCCATCCAAATCATGATTTTTCAGAGCGCAGAAATACCCATCAACATAAACATCAATAATTTTTATCAATAATTATCTTTAAAAAAAATAACAAGAAAATTGGTGTTTTTCTTTAATCAATGAACAAGAAAAACCTATTAAATGAATTGCTAATTTCTCTGGTCCTATTAAAATCATGATTTTTCAGAGCGCAAATACCTGTCAACATAAACATCAATAATTTGTATCAATAATTATCTTTAAAAAAAATAACAAGAAAATTGGTGTTTTTCTTTAATCGATAAACAAGAAAAACCTATTAAATGAATTGCCAATTGCTAATTTCTGTGGTTCCATTCAAATCATGATGTTTCAGAGCGCAGAAATACCTCAAGCCTTATACGAAAGCGAATGGATTCATTTTCCAACTAAAGTAAAAAGATCTCTGCTTATTACGATGATAAGAATGAAAAGACCTATAGTTTTTACTGTGGGCATGTTTTCACCTTTAACTTTGGACACTTTGGTATCTGTAAGTTAGTTGTGTGTGCGGTTACCAGCCGACAACTCACTACGGTTGTTGTTTCAGATATTTCGAGCATCGTACTCATTTTTTACAGTTATCAGACAAGTTAATGAATAACTATTATATAATATTGTTTATTTATTTATTTTTACTTTAGTAAAATAAGACAGACACAGTATTGTATTATGAGTCCATTATTTAACACAACTGTCAACTGTCGCCGCATCATATTAATATTTAATGAATAAAAATTTGTAAGGAAATGTTTTATATTTAAAAAGTATAATGGCTATAATTAAAATTGTGTGCTCGTTCAATAATATAACTCTTAAACTTTGAAATTAATAACAAAATAATCTGGTTTTATATCATCTGTTAACTCTATTAAAAGATAATGAATTTTTTGTTCTAGTTGTGTCGCATGTAGTGTTCTTTTATGTTTATTTTTAGCATAGAATCGTATTGTGTCACATCACAAAACCGTGTTGTACTTTTCACATATTTCTGATCAGAACAATTGTATATCTTTTATCTAATTTACAGATGATTACAAAGGGCAAAGATCATAGATAAATCTTTGTATAGTAACTACTTTAAAAGTTCAAACCTATATTTAAAAATATGTTTCCATACATTAAAATTTTAATTACAACTTTAAAGCTTATTGATGTTGTTTGCATGTTACATTATGTACTTGAAATAAAAATATTGTTATTTACCATTACTGTAGCCAATTATTCAATAAGATTGCATATAATTATTTTATACATTATATTTAAAAAAATACGCATTATCTCTTTATATCTCTGTTGCTAACATCCTCATTTCAAATTTAAAAATCACAAAAAAAAAATTTTCCTTTTTACCTCTCGCCGCATATTCTATAAGAGAGGTATTGTAATGGGTCAAAATTTTCGAGTATAAGTTTTTTTCAGGGTCTTTTAGAATACGAATTTACAATTTTCATGATGATGTCTGTGTGTGTGTGTGCGTATGGATGTATGTGACTATTTTTCGTCCACGATAACTTAAAAAGTATCATATTTAAGATTTTAATAAGAATCATAAAATTCTGGAAGATATCTCCCAACCGGAAGTAGTACTTATACTTGAAGCTTGATATTAGTTTTCCTTAAATAATTAATAATCTATACTTAGATGCAGGCAATTTGTTGTGGACATGAAACTATTAAATTGAATATGTAAGTTATAATTTATTAGATTAGTAGAATGAGCAGAATTAGGTCACAACAAAGTTTTTCGAAATTTTTAAAAATTTACTAAATTTTTGTAAATATTTTCTCCTTCTTTGAATTGTATTTTATTATTAGTTAACTACGAATAATTAATTTAATTTATACGATAAATTTAAAACGACAACCAAAATTGCCACAGAATGTTTTTTAATATAAATGTACGTTATTATTGGATATGCTACTGGTTATATAAAATAATACAAGATGTTTTATTGATCAAAAAAAAACTATATATGCCAATTAAATTACTGGTTATTATGTCAATAACCTAAAACAAACATAAATGAATATATTTAATAGTCGAAGTAAGTATTTATAATTTATTTATATAATAATAAAATGTTTATTATAAGAAAAACTTATATCTTTAAGTATTTATTGATAAAGCTAATTAAGTTTTTACCAAGAAATTGATACTACTAATAGACAGAAACACGTAAAACTATTATTAAAAATTAATATTATAATGGGCTACTTGCATGATTTTTTTTATTAAATATTTTGAAAAATGATAAAAACTTGAGACCCGCATTTTAATTTCACAAAATTTTTATCAACAAGCCCAAAAAATATTATTTATACCAATGTTTTCACAGGAAAAAAATATCATTTGTAATCCAGTAACATTTTTAGATGTTCTGAGCACTATTACCCCAATAAAATCAATAAAAAAATAAGTAATAACTGCATTCCAAGAATCGAATTGTATTGTAACACAATGTATCCATTTCCTCTGTAAATAAAGTAAACACAATATCAGCCGAAATACTCGTATAATTATCCATTTATTCATCTCACTTTGCTCTTTGTGAAGGACACGAGTAAATCTGAGTGTGTTATCAACACCAGCAGTTAGTAGCTCGCTAGTAGCACGCTTGTTTAGCACTGTGACTGTGTCAGTCACTGTGACACTGTCATATCACTTGCTACAAGCACAAGTGACATCTGATCTGTAATCCTCAATAACACCAACATGGATAAACGAAGGTATGTTTCATTTATTTTTTTATTATTATTAAGAAGCACTAATTAGATATAAATTATTGTCATTAATTGTTCCATCAGTCATGTTTCCTGTTAATTTTCAACAAATTTTCTATATCCTGTAAATGAATTAAAATCTTTTGAGAATTTAATTAATACAAAAAAATACTGAAAAGATTGTTCGCGCGACAATTCTACCAATATTCTGAATTCTGGAAAAGAAGAAGTATTCTTATTTCTTGTGAGAATTGCTTGTTAAATTGCGGTGCCGCTGAATCTTCAATGAGTCTTGGAAAAGAAGAATTTATAATTTATTGATTGCTTCAAAACCAAGATCCAGAATCTTGAAATTTCTTTTTCAGGATTCAGAATCTTCTAAAATTCTAATTAAATTATGATTACCTATGTTAAGAGGATAAAAATTTTATCAAAAAAAATTTCGTAGTTACGAAAAGTATACCAAATAAGTAAAACTAACAATTATTTTGTATAAAATTTTTATGTTTTCTTATTTATAAAATTAAATTCGATTTAAAACAAAAGTTTAAAATTTATGTGTCTTGTATTTTCATCAAATCTCTTATATTTTTTGGTACGTTTTTAAAATCTGACAACCCTAGTGTGTGCGGTTACCAGCCGTCAATTTACTCTTGATTTTAAGACGGTTGAATTATCAAATTACTTTAATAAACAAAGAATTAAATGATATATCTGCATCTGCATAAATACATTTTGTAACCCAGAAAATTAAATTCATATTTTTATAAATTAGTTAAATAATTTTTAAGCAAATAACATGTTTTCGAATTGTTTGAAGTTGTATACCAGTTTTGTAACTTTTTATTTAGGATTGTATTAAAATATACATTTACAAAATAGGCTTAGCTTGAATTAGATAGAGCAATGAGGGGGCATCTATTTTAAAATATCTTTGTTATTTCGAAAATTTCAATTTTAAGAGGAAAACTAAATATACTTTTCATCATTTTAACGACTAGTAAAGATGTATGTATGTCTGGCTAGGATTTGAATCTAAGTTGTCGGAATTTTATTTAATATTTTTGAAGAAATATTTTTTATTTTTATAAAAAATTTATCAACAAGCCCAAAAATAATTAATGAAAATTGAATATGACGTCACAGCAAAATATCTTTCTCAATTTATTAGAAAACATTTATATTTAATATATTTATATTTTAATGGAGTTAAAAATCTCATTTTCAGTATTATTACAAAATATTTAATTAAATGGGTAGGTCATGTTTTACTATTTATTTAAGAAAATATAAGAGCACTCTCGGTATATGCCTCAGATCTAAATCTAAATTTGTAACTTTATTTTTGGTTATATGAATTATGAATTGTATTAGTTATTTTCTCCAATTTTTATCTGCGTATTATCTATAAGTTAAGTAGATAAAAAATACGTAGCGGAAAAGAAAAAATATTCTGATTGCTGATCAAAGATTAATTGATTAAATATTTATCATAAATTTTGTTTTTGTGGTTTTCAATTTAATGTTGCCAAACCTGTTTTAAATTCTGGTTCAAAAAAGGTTTAAAGTCACTTGTGTACCTTGAAAACATTAAAAAATACTAAATATTTTCTCTTGTGAGTCAAATGCAGCTATTTTAATCTTATTATGCAGTTCTAAATAAATTATAAAGCAAAACAAAGTTTATACTTTCCGGTTTTATCAAAATAAATGCAAAATTAAACATTTATGACATGCAGGAGCTATCTTTAGTTTTATGACAGCAATAATTTATTATTATTTAAGTTTGTAATGCGATATAGTTTATCATAAGTTTAATAACATCTTTATCAGTTTAAATTTGATACACGTTTGCGATAAATGTATTTTATGTACACATACTTTTACATAGAGAATATCCAAAATGCCAAAATGTATATTTTGACCCTGACCAGATTTAAACCTTTGTACCTCGTCAGATTTGTTACTAAATCTTATAAACTCCATTTGCGTAATCGTTAATAATTATTGTTAATTTATTAATGTCCGCGATCTAATATTTATGTCGACGAATTAGGTAAAAGTTACGTTCAAGGTTTTAATAAAAATTTGTGTCATTCTGTAACTATTAAAATACATCTAAGTGTTTATTAAAAATGACTCAGACTTATAATTATTATGTAGACATAATAGAAAATTATATACATTTATTTTCTTATCTACAGATTTTAAATAATGCAGACTGGACGGATAAAAAAAAATTTGTACCTATTTTAATAGAACATCTTTCATGTCACTGGATTGATAATTAATTATTTTAAGATAACTTTTATTAATCCTAATATCCCAATTATAAATGAATGTCGTTCTATTTAGATATCTATTAAATTTATTTTTAATAGAAATTATTTAAGGCCTTGTTCACACGAGAATTTTATGAAGATTCTAAATCTTGGAAGAAATAATTCTAGTGAGAATTACCTGTTAAATTGCGGTGCCGCTAAATTGAATCTTCAATGAGTCTTGGAAAAGAAGAATTTTTAATTTATTGACTGCTTTAAAAAAAATTACAAGATTCAGAATCTTGAAGAAATCTTCATAGATTTCTTGTGTGGACAGGGCCTAAGAAAACTATATACCTACTCTTAATTTTTTAATTTCTGAAAAATACTTTTGTAATCAGCATATCAAATATTTCATTTAGATTATGGTACAAATTGCGTTTTGACCAATACAATTTCTTGTAGATTAGAAAACTCAGAATAATATTATTTACTTATTTAACAGTTACTTTTGTACACAATTTGTTTTATTTATATTACGACGTTTTGAAAAAATTGTCAAATAAATTAAATATAATACACAGAACTATATATTAATAAATAAATAAATTATATAAAATTTCTTGAAATATGATTTTTGGTCAGAATTTTTCATTTAAACTGTTTGTTGCTAAGTATATTTTTAGATTATAAAGTATACTAGTTCAGTTAAATATTTTTATCTACGACCATTGCGTAATACATTCATTATGTAGGTAACTTAAGTAAAATAAACCCCTCCATAAAACACTATTGTATTATTAGTCAATTATTCAACACAATAGAATATTTCAATATTTTAATGAATAAAAATGTTTAACTTTAAAAGTCGTAGATAAAACGTCGTATTTGACTCGTACATAATAGCTATAATTCACTTGGATGATTATATATTCGCCTTTATGTGCTTGATAAATAATAATATTATTTCGATATGAAAGATTTTTAAATTGGATTATGTCATGTTCTAGATAAAATTGATTACTAACTGAAATCCTTGAATAGGAGCAAGGTCACATGCACATAAAATAGTTCAATAATGATATTATTTTTAGGAATCAAAACACAAAATCTTGTTTTTGTTACAGAAGTGACGATGCTGGTTCCCAAGTTATGGCCGCTATTGCAATCATTGGAGAAATTCTGTTTATTTTATTGAGAGTCACTTATGAATTTGTCATGTCTGTTGTCAAATTAGTTTTACCTGCGCCAGAAAAACCAATCAAGGGAGAGATCGTTCTGGTAAGAAAACAAAAAGCATTCCGTCCGTCATTTTGTGATCCCATATTATTTTACAATGAAATTTATCACACACTTTGTGGTATTTTGTTGAATAATGCCTACTTACAAATTTTACAGTCAATTGGTTAACACTGTTTAAAAAGAATCTCTCTATAGGTCCAAGTTATGCTAATTGATGCCACATCAATTTAAAACTAGCATTCATCGATTTACTATTATTCATGATTCTCTGAATTAACTTTCAGTTTGAAATTTTTAATAATACAGTCAGAATCGTTGAAATTATTCTAGAGTCTCAAGTGTTGCGCTCAAAGTGCACCTCAATAAGTGCCTCTTATATAAACAGATTAATTGTAGCTTATCTCAAATAATACAACACTTATCTGATGTACTTTCCAAGATTAAAACATTTTTCAATCACTGAAACATTTTATTTTGAAACAATTTCAGATAACAGGAGCCGGTCATGGAATTGGTCGCGAATTGTCTCTACAATTTGCGTCCCAAGGAGCTACAGTTATTTGCTGGGACATTAACAAAAAAAATAATGAACAAACTGTCAAAGATATTGCAGAGATCGGTTACCCTAAAGCTCATTCTTACGAGTAAGTTAAACGCGCATTCAAAATGTCAATGTGCAATCATTAGAAATTGTGCGCATTCAATTTACGTTTGTTTTAAGATGCGACGTGACCAATCGTGAACAAATCTTAGAAGTAGCAGAAAAAGTGAAGAAAGAAGTAGGAAATGTATCAATTCTAGTCAATAATGCCGGTATCATGCCTTGCCATCCACTTAAGGAACACACTGAAAAAGAAATCAGAACAATATTTGATATCAACGTTTTGGCTCACTTCTGGGTAAATTTGAAAGCCCCATTCACTCATGGATTCTTTGAGGATTCTAAACATCATAAATACTCATTGAAGATTCAATGAAGCGACTCTTTTAGAATTCATGTGTGAAGAAATCAGCAAGTTATTAATTTGATTTGATTTGTAGATGTTTGAAGCATTTTTGCCAGGTATGATGGAAGCCAACAAGGGCCACATTGTGGCTTTATCTTCGATGGCTGGAATAGTCGGTCTGCGCAATCTTGTGCCCTACTGCGCATCCAAGTTCGCAGTCCGAGGAATGATGGAAGCCCTCCACGAAGAACTGAGAGAAACTGTTCCCAATCATAACATCAAGTTCACGACTATTTACCCGTATATGGTAGACACAGGGCTTTGCAAGAATCCGAGGATCAGATTCAAGAACCAGTTCAACTTAGTGCCACCCAAGCAGGCTGCCAATAAGATCATTGATGCTGTTAAGAAGAATGTTAAGGAGATGACCATCCCTGAGTATATGTTTAGCATGAATAGCATCTTAAGGTGAATATTATTGTAGATTTGTTTCTATTATATTTGATTTGTTGTTTCTGTTTCAGGTTGTATCCTTACAAAGTGTCGCTTATTTTAAAAGACTTTTTAGATAGTGGAGTAGATTCCGATAAATTATAAGATAGTGATCATATGTAATACTAATATTTTAATAAAAATAACATTTTAAATTACTGGTATTGTTCTACAATTTGACTTGTTCATATTTGATGTTAGTAATTGATGAAATTAGTACTTAACTCTAATAGGTAATTGTAATAATGATAGCCCTTAGATTAAATTAGTACTTAGCGATATGCTAACTCTAATAGGTAATTGTAATAATGATAGCCCTTAGCAGAAGTTTAGCAAACTTGTAATGATATATTAAGTGATTAAAATAGTGAATGTCTTGTATTGGCTTGAAGATGACAGAAATTAAAGTAGATGAAGAATACATGATGACAGGCTCAAATATAAGAGCATTAACTGTTTTGGGCCTATGGCCGTCACAGTTTAAAAAATACCCAATTTTAAACCAGTTTCACAAAGTGTACAGCTGCATCAATTTATTATTATTCCTCACATTTTGTATTTCAATGGTAATTCAACTATTCTTCGTATTCAAAGACATCTTACAGTTAATGTACAACTTGAGTATTCTACTACTTTACGCAGTTATTATGGCAAAAATCAGTCTGGTACTTTTCCAAAGAGAACAAAATGCAAGCCTCTTCGAAAGAACTCGAGCATTCCAAGAAAAACTCATGGCTGAAAAGAATGAGAAAAATAAGTTGATATTCTTGCGATACGTTAGTATTACAAGACTAGTTAGCAAATCGTTTTGGATTCTGGTTGGCTTTACTTGTTTCTCGTTATGTACTCCTGGCTTGTTATCATTGTTTAACATCAATGTTAAAGTAGAAGAAGATGGCACTATTACTAGAGCTTTACCATATAGTTGTTGGTTGTATTTTGATCAACATAAATACCACGTTGCTGCTTATTTTGTCCAAGTACGTCTCTAGGCTGAGTACCAACAAATTCAATGATAAATACTTTGGTTTTAGGTACTTATTTGTCTACCTGGTTCTGCTTATGTAGCAATATGGGACACTTGTATGTTTTCTTTGATGATGCATGCTATATGTCAAATTAAAGTTCTTCAGAATTCTTTGATTTGTTTGAAAGATGACGAGACATCTGTTTATAAATCTGCTGTAAAATGTGTTGAATTGCATCAAGAAATAATTCAGTACTAATTAAAAACACACTTCATTATTATAATTATTAATTAATTAATATTTTAGATACGTAGCAGATCTGGATTCACTAATTACAAATGTAATGTTCTTCGATTTTGTTGTGTACGCAATTCTTTTATGCAGCATTGGATTTCGAGTCATGTTTGATGTAAGATATGTCCATTTAAAAATGCACAAAATACATATTTTCAATTTTAGACTAACATCGATTTTATTATCTTTATATCCATTATGACTTATTTAGGAAGTGTTTTGGTACAATTATTTATATTTTACTGGACTGGAAATCATTTAATGACCGAAGTATTTCATAATACAATATTTTTAAATCATTCAATAAAGTTTGAATTATTTTAGAGTGTTGAAATAGCAAACGCAGCTTGGAAAAGTAATTGGTACCTGTATGATAAACCAGTAGCTAAATTATTAATTTTATTAATGATGCGTGCGCAAAAACCACTTAGAATATCTGTTGGCAGATTTTATGACATGAACTTGGAATCATTAATGGTTGTAAGTACAATTTATAAATGTTTATTGATTCATTTTCTATTTAAAATAAATATTTTTAGATTCTACGAGCTTGGTATTCCTACCTGACACTTCTGAACCAAATGAGAGAAGATTAAATCTATTGTACTAATAAAATATGTATCAATGTAATCACGGACTAGTTGTAATATTAATCACTTGTGTAAATAAAACTAAATAAATTATTCAGAACATTGTCAATCACGACAGTATTTAAATTTTCTACCCTAGATTCAGTTCAAAATATGGCTTCTATAAAGAAAGAAAAAAAGCATGGTAAATTTTATCGTGCCCTGATAGATTTTGGAGAAAACACAAGTTTTCACGGTGTTAAATATGCTGTGTCTTCTGAAAGCACATTATGCGAAAAGTAAAACAGTATTTAATTATTGAATTATATGTTTATATTGAAATATTTTCAGAATGTTTTGGATTTTGGTAGTGATGCTAGGCTTTAGTGGAGCAATTTATATGACTATGATATTCTGGCATCGATTTAGTTCAAACCCAATTCGAATTACAATTCAACCAGTGCATAAACAAACCACAGTAATTCCTTTTCCAGGTGTTACAATTTGTACAGCCATCAGACAGGTTCCAAATAAAGTTGATGAACTTTTACAGTCACTGTAAGTTGGTTTACATATTATCTAACTTCAAGATTCACTAATTGATCCTTTGAAGGAATCTACCAGATGATGTGAATCTGGAAGAATTAAAAGAAGCATTTCATTCTTTGATGGGTTACACGCAACCCGTTGAAGTTCATCGAGAAAGCATTGCTTTATTAGATAACATTTTCCGAAATTATTCTATTAGTAAAATATTTGCTATGATTGAACCAAGTTGCAAAGAAATGTTAATAAAATGTAGATGGGAACATACAGTAATGGATTGCAATGATTTATTTAAAACTACTTTAACACATGATGGGCATTGTTGTTCTTTTAACACAATAACAGATAAGTATGTTTATTCAAAGTGAAATACAATTTAAATATTAAAAATATTTTAGTCAACCATTCAAAAAATTTCGGACATTATTTTACGGGCCACAGATGGGTCTATCATTAATTTTGAACCCAAAAACTGCTATTATATCAAAAGCAATGTCTACTTTAAGTTCCACAGGAATTAAGGTAACTATTGAACCATCCAAAATCAAATGTCAAATATTTTCATCTTTCAGATATTAATTCACAGTCCTGAAGATTATCCCGGGATATCAAGTATAGAAAAAATATTAGGAAACGGTACCGAAACATACATACGTATTTTAGGAACAAGATTAACTTCCTCAGACAGTGTTAAACAATTAACACCCGAGCAAAGAAGTTGTCTATTCGAAGATGAAAGAAAATTAGAATATTTTCCAACTTATAGGGATACAAATTGTGGCGTAGAATGTAGAATGAATTCTCTTTTTCATTACTGTAAATGTTTACCATTCACATACCCAAAATTTAGTACGAAAATATTATAATTATACGTTACAATTTTTGTAATTTAATAATTTCAGATACACGAATCTGTGGCATAAAGGATATATTATGTATAACAAGCAATTATAGTAAGTTTTTTTGATTATTTCTGATTAAAATAAATATTAATACAGAATATTTCAGATGTTATTTATCGCAGAAGTGCCAGGTCAGTAAATGATTCTGATCCGTTAGAATTACCGTGTAAATGTCCATCTCAGTGTAATGATGTATTTTATGCAGTTCAAACTTCAAGTATTCCAATAAGTCACAATGTACCTAGTGTATCTGATTTTTAGTAAGTATTTTATATAATAATGTTATTATGATTCATTGACTCATTGACTGCTTATTTTTTAGTGAAATTGACGAAAAACATAAAGTGCCCGACAGAATGGCAATACATATTTATTTCGGAAGTTTTTACCAAACAGAAATGTTACGAGACACAATAACTTCAACATATTATTTATTATGTATGTATTTTAATATTTAAAATATGTTTTATAAATTGTATTTAATTTTTTAGCATCATTTGGAGGAGTGTTCAGCCTTTTTTTAGGCTGCAGCTTCTTAAGTATCTTGGAAATATTATATTTCTTTTGCTACAGAATATTTACTAAATACAATGACTAAAATTTGTTTAAATATTATTTATATAATGAGCTTGTACTTGTAAAAAGCTTTGAACAAAATTCAAAAATAGTTCCATGTTTCACAACAGTTGAGTGATGGCAGCACCTCCCACAATGCGAATTTGCGCTCTTGCTTTTTATATATTATTTAAATTAAAATAAATATAATATTACTGTATTAATAAATATATAATAAATCAAACTACATCTTATTTATATCTATGTATAATTTGTATCTCATTGAATGAAAAATTTAATTCTGCGGAAAATAGTCAGCGGGAAAATCATGTTGGCATTACTGTGAGTCGTTTCTTGTTTCTATAGCCGCCATTATTTTGTTTCCTCTTTGCTTGTAAAGAGTCAAATCGCGTACAATTTTTACGCATTTATAAAGAAATATACCAGGTAATTACATATATACTTAATAAACGAACCTATAGAACATCAACACCAAAGTATGTGCATACTCTTCCACTTATTCTAACACTTGATCTTGTGTGTGAAAAGCTTGAATCATGGCTGGAGGAGGCGATCAAGAAGATGGATATGTAGTAAAACTCCGTGGTTTACCATGGTCCACCACAGCAGAAGAAATCATCAAGTTCTTCCGGGATTCGAAAGTACTAAACGGGCCGAACGGCATTCACATGACAACCTCAAGAGAGGGCAGACCTAGCGGAGAAGCGTTCGTGGAATTTGTTGATGAAGAAGACTTGAAAGCGGCTCTAAAACGCGACAGGGATCACATGGGCAACAGATATATTGAAGGTAGGGAGATCGCCATCATTACACCAACATACAACATTGATTTTTTCGCATTTGTAATAAAGTGTTTAAAGTAAACCGCGCAGAAATGGAATGGGTTGTGAAACGAAGCGGTCCGGAGGATTCGTTCGCCGAGGATGGTTGTGTTAGACTGAGAGGACTGCCGTTCGGCTGCTCCAAAGAAGAAATCGCACAGTTTTTCACAGGTATGTTGAAATAGTGTTCAGCAAAATGGACAGAAATGATAGTAAAGCCGCATTCACAGCCTGAATTTGTGTTGTGGCTGTGAATGCGACTGTACTTTGAACATGATAATGTTGTTTGGGTATAATAGATGTGGTGTGTTTTTTACAACATTGCGTTGGGTTGTTTGTGGGTAGGGTTGGAGATAGTGCCGAACGGGATAACCATAGTGAATGACTACTCAGGGCGGAGTACTGGGGAGGCTTACGTTCAGTTTGTTAGCAAAGAAGTGGCAGAGAAAGCTCTGCTCAAACACCGGGAAAGAATAGGACACAGGTGGGGTACAACAGGCACAGGGCGGGATGCGAATATATCATCGCTCAAGTCTTGAAAATACACGCAACAAACACTAGTACATGAGGCGTAAACCACTGACTAATATACTAAATTCATCGAGATGAAATGATTTTACAACGATAGAATTTTATGGATTTTAATGATTTTTTGCAAGATTGAATGTATTTTGGAGGATTTTATGGATTTAAAGAACATTTGACAGATTATATACAATTTTACAACAGATTGTAGAGATTTGAGTAATTTTAAAATGATTTTATAGTGATTTGAAGCAAAGTGTAGAAAGATTTCTCAAGTGGCTTACCCCTCGTACATACACGACAGTAATACTTCAGTTAACGTAATTACCTGCGTTTTGTCCCACATACGTCGTTATAAAGGGGGTTCTCCAACTATAATATCGTTAACCGAGGTCTTACTGTAGACCAACAACAACACTACACTTTAGAACAACACGCATTTATAAAAATACTATTCAAATCAATATTTCAAGTTGGGTATAAATTTGCGTGTATTTCTCAAGCCAAAAACATAAAGTAAACATTACATTTTTCCCAAAATAGGGCAAAAATTTAATGTTATTTAGTGATGTAAAATTTCATGATATTTATAATTTTGAAATTTTCAGAAATCTATTTTAATTATTTATTATCTCACATAAATAAGAATGATAATTAAATTTTAAAATCTTTTTATTATCATAATTACAAGTATTTCTAAAATATTTTATTTCATTTGACTAACAGAATAAATACCTACGAAAAATAAAAGTTTCTAATTGTTTTTGAAACTCTGAAATGAAAAATTTCTTGAAATTTTCATAACGAAATTTATGAAACTTTCATCACTACCTATGTTTATATGGTAAAAATGCCTTTCTCGTGGGACTACAGGTAAGAGCGGTTCTTTAAGTCTAAGTAAGGGCGAAACACAAAACAAATGAACAAAACTAAATAAAAACCGTTAAATTGCACGAGCATGAAGTACATCCCTGCATGAAGTAAGCGCCGTTAGTCTGTAAGTTAGTAACACTTGGTCGTGTTGATGTTTGGCAGGTATATAGAGATATTTCGCAGCAGTCTGTTTGAGATTCACGGAGCCGTAGGGGGGCCCAACAGGCGCTTGAGCGGCGGCCCCGCCATGAGCTACAGCAGTAGGCCTGCGCCCTATGACCGGGGCGACAGGTTCGGGGGGCCCAATCGCTTCCAGCAAAGCAACACCCGCAGCAATAGGAACTACAAAGGTACAACTTGCTCCGCGTTACAAGTATTTGTTGTATTGTAATGTATTCTGTGTAGACTACAGCAACTATGAGAACGCGCCGTGGGCGGGGAGCAGCCCTGGTGGGTACCGCAATGGCCCCGGCAGCGGCAGCATGAAGCAGTTCAATCACAACGGCAACATGTCCAACGACAGACGCAACATCGGCGTCCACTGCGTTCACATGCGAGGCCTGCCCTTCAAAGCTACACAACAAGACGTTGCTTATGTAAGTCATTCCCACACACTCACAGCTATCAAAATAACAAATATAAATAAGTCTCCTTAAAGTAGTTCGGTCGTCGTTGACGCTAGTCAAATTCAGTCCGTTTTTTGTTGTCAATTTATGAACTGAAATTCGACTGTAACGGTTTTCAATATTTTATTATGAATTTTTATGCATCTGGTTCTCAAAACAAATAGTCGTATTTTACAAATCTTGTAATTTCATTCGCAACTTGACTAGTCAATCACCCGGTGTCATAACTCGGGCCAGGTTATGGCGTCGACACAGTTGGCAGCATTGTCCGAGGCATTCAAATGTAAACACAGGAATGATAAATGATAAATACGATAGTGTGTTTATAAAAACGAGTTCTTGATAAATGACTTAAAATCATGAAAATCATTGATTTTTCAATCCAATCTGTTTCAAGAAATAAAAGGTTAACATTCAAATCTGCGTTTAAATTTCCCACGCTACGCAGTTGGCAACCCTGCAGAACGTGACGCCCGATCGGCTTCCGCTTGGTCGTGATTTTGTCACATATTTTCCCATTTTTTGGGCTATTTACATCGGCAACGTAGGGTTTTGACTATGAATAACGAAGCCTTAATATAATACCTTTCCAAATATCAATTTGCCACTATTTATTCAACGAACTTTTACGCCGCAATTTCAATTTTTCTTTACCAAAAGTGTCGTTTTCCATAAGAGCCCATGTAAAAACAGTGAACTTCAAACTCATTTTTCTCAAAAACGAGTACCGCAAGAGCATGTTTTCTTGGCACTTTTGAAAATAATATTAAATTTTCTATTCAACCAGACCATTTTCAATACAAAATCAAAGACTTCAATTGACGACCGAACTACTTTAAAGCTAGATTCAGACCTACAAGTGCTAAATTAACCAATCAGCGCTTCCACAAAATTACAATTTTTATTATAAGTGCGAACGTTGAGCACTGGTTGGTTAAATTAGCCACTTACAGTTATAATAGTGTAAGTCTGAATCCAGCTTGAAATTACTTTTTAAAAATTAATTTCACATTTATTATACATTTTATTTGATGTTCTGATAATTTAACAAAGGGTCAGATGTAACCATTTTTTCTCAATCTCTCTGATTGAATAAGTGTGAGACTTATGTTTATGCTTATACTTGTGTAAAATATAGGACATTTGCATATCCCTGTATTTATGATTATGACATGTATATTTTTATATGTAATTTTATTTTCATTGCTGTATCCTGGTAAAAATAAATTCATTGCTTTGAAGCTAACAAAGAAATATAAATTCTTTTCAAATTGAAGATTGAATTTAGCGGCGCCGCTATTTGACAGGCAATTCTCATCAGAATTATTTTTCTCAGCATTTAAAAGCTTGAAAAGAAATGTTTGGTTTATTATAAGAAACTCAGGCACACTGATCGCAGATAACAGCAAATACACGAACGTACTTTATAATGCTTTATCACTGACTCGACACCAGATATACCCCAGTTAATAAATTAGTTGTGACAACATAAACTTATTTATAATACATTTTACATTATTGAACCGCTTCCACTTTTAAGTATTCCTTAAATGGACAATATCGAATCAAAATCAAATTGTCAAATGTAGAAATAACATTGCTGCCATGAATTCGATGAGATATTTTAGATTTAAGTGACATTTAAAATCAAAGTGGAGGCGGTGAAAATAGCCATGAATCAGATAATTCTATGAGCATTATGAATGTGTTAGTTCTTCAAACCACTGATCCCCATCGGCATCCACCTGCTGCTGGACAACAGCGGGCGGTCGTCGGGCGAGGCCGACGTGGAGTTCAACACCCACGACGACGCGGTGAAGGCCATGGCCAAGGACAAGGGCCACATGGAGCACCGCTACATCGAGCTCTTCCTCAACAGTTCACCGGGCAGCAGCGGCGGCGGTGGTAACACTACCAGCAACACCAGCACCAACAGCGGCTACAGTGGAGGTAAGAAGTACAACGACCATTACTAGACCAGCACCAGAACACACTGCAATCTACTCTGTTCAATCAAATCACTCAGATTCTTTATGTTTACTGTCAAAATCTCATGAGTTCCACAAGGTGTATATAGCTTGAAATTTCTTCTGATTTCATATCAGTATCATTCAATAAAAGTGCCTAGAAAATTTGAGACATTCAAATTTGAAATAAACGCTAACAAAGTGATTTTTTGATTTCCTGAGAATGTAAATCTGACTTTTGCTTTTTTTAAAACAGAACAGAATTTTAAAGTCGGCATAAATGCAAATACAGGAAGATACAATAGTTAATCTCTTCAACACGAATTAGAGTTAAACTGTAGTAAATAACAATCCAGTACCATTATAAGTCCCACATACTCGGTTTTGACTATGAAAATTCATTCACTGCAATGAAAATAAAAATAAAATTACACAAATGAAAATAAGAATCTAATAAATAGATTCTTATGGAAGTGTTCATAACTGCCTAAAATAAAATAAAAGGAGGATGTTTGCATAATTGCGTACATTACGTGTTTTATTTTAGAAGCTGTGGACACGAGTCTATAATTTATAATTTGATTTATATTTCTTATTTTCATAGTTGTGAATTTTTCTTGCATCTTCCTCTTACTTTACTTTTATGCCAAATCTAAAATTCTAGCTTTACATATTCCTGTGAATGAATTTGATTCTGTTGCTGTAAGAACATTGTAGAATGTAATTTTCTGGTGCTGAACCCGTTCCCATTTAGACACCAGATGTCATGTGTTGTGTGATCTCAATCTTATGAATAGTATGTGAAAGTCGTGAAAGTTGCTTAC
The DNA here is from genome assembly GCA_947534325.1 of Agonum fuliginosum. Taxonomy (NCBI): domain Eukaryota; kingdom Metazoa; phylum Arthropoda; class Insecta; order Coleoptera; family Carabidae; genus Agonum; species Agonum fuliginosum. Next base: position 82,400 of record OX384033.1, read on the forward strand.
TAGGTATCTTAATCCATGTACTTATCTTTCAGATATCTCACACGCTGTTTTAAACTTACAAATCTAAATCGTGTTTCATTTGATAGCAGTAAAGACGCATTCACAGCTACAAATAGAGGAGTCATAAGACATAGCTGTGAATGCGACTGAATCTGTAGCTGTAGCCTAGTAAGTGACTTGAGTGTGTTTTCATTCTTACTGCCATGGCTGTATTATTCTATTTCTTAGTGACAATATGGTCAGAACTATCAAGAATAGACTTAACATAATAAATTCATAAACTTAACTCGTTATAAACGAGGGTTGGGTGGGTGAAGAACTATTTAACATGTAACTAAACTAAATGTCGTCCATGTATAAAACGTAGCTGTAAGACTTGTATGTATGTATGTTTGTGTTACATTGTAAAAAGTACAATTATAATTAAACAAATCTCATTCCAATAAAATATTTTACAAACTTTACATACTTATAAACTTATTTACAACCCTAACAATCGCTTTGTGAGTTGAGTGATGATTTAATTAAAAAAGGACCGTTTTTCAGGTGGACACCGAGGCATCAGAGATAATTTCAAATTGAAGCAAATTCGTGGAAACGATTTCAATTCGTTTATTTAGACAATAGTTTAAGATTTTCTCGCATTTATGTGCTTAATTTGTATAAATTTAAATGAATTATGATTTATTTTGCCATGTATTATTTAAATACAATTACTTTTATAAGAAAATTTATTTGATTTATTTATTAAGGCGCTACACTTGTCACGGTAACAGCATCAGCATTTTATCAATTCATAGATTTCGAAAACAAAGTCACAATCTTGAATCCTATTTTGATTTGAATTTTATAACAAGGTAAGAAATATAAAAACAGATGATTTGTACTCCTAATAGATTTATTAAGACTTAAAATAATGCTATAAAATACACTTACATGATACAAAATAAACTTGATAAAGTAAAATACGTCAAAATAAAGTAATAAAGTCAATATTGAAATTCGTATGACAATGAATGGTCTTGATAGTAACTCTCGGCGTTACTTAACGGCGGTCTCTTGAGTCTGAGCGGCTGCGTCTGTCACGAGAGCGAGATCGAGATCTCGGCGAGCGAGAGCGGCGGGGTGAACGAGACCTAGAACATCACACTCATGAAACACTGAACAACACATATCATCACATCATCTGGACACCTAACAACAAACCACAACCAACAAATCATTATACTCTGTTTCAAACAACTTGCTGTTTTACACAAATACAATTTCAATATACCAGTCTGCATAAAAATAAATCAAAAATTTGCTGTGTCCACCACAGTACTTTCCTGTTTATATTTTAATAACATGCTTTCATAAAGACTTTAATTTTATGCTTCATTCAGCAAAATATGAAATAACGTAAGCGGTGTCAAAATGACAAGCGTAATGTCAAAGTGACAGCAGTCATTTAGTGACGTTTGAAAATCGAGTTTTTAATTGCATTTATTATAAGTTATGGACATAATACGAGCAATATGTAAATTAAATTAAATAATATTAGTGAAAGCACAAATGTTTACAATATTTTCATCATTCAAATACTAATATTTAAAATAATTTCATTCATAAAGTTAATACCGAATTTAAAACTTAACTTTTTTGTAAAAAGCTTAAATATAAAATTTTAGTCGAAAATTGGAATGCGTTATCAAGTTTACGTGAAGATTCGTCAAAATCTCGAACTATTAAAAAATCACGATTACAATTAATATTTCCCCTATTTTATAGGCCGGGGAAGTAAAAACTGCGTGGTCTGGTGACGTATGTAGGCCATGTGCGTCTGAGCTTTGTAATTGAATTACTGTTAAAATTCAATAATCTTTTTAAAAATAGTAGTAAAATTCATGGAAATGCTTAAAATATGTATGCTCTCCCTGTTGTTACTTAATATAATTTTGAAATTGCTCCTAATAGATAAATGTATCTGAAATTTGGAATTAGTTTGACAGAATGTTTGATTATTATTTATATGATGTATGTTTCCGTATTTGAAACAGAGTATGTAATGTATGTGGTTTGTTGTTGTTGATTGCACTTGTAATAATAATTATAAACAACTAATGAATGTATGTTGTGCACACCATATACGCTACCGACAAGTTGTGTGCGGCGCGGCGTTGACTGAGTTATAGTTTAGAACTGCCAGATTGGGTTGTTTTCAACGAACGTTGTACGTTGTAGTAGTAGTAGTAGTGAATATTGGCGCTGGGCTGATAGCTGATTAGCTGATTTAGGTGACTGGTGGTATAAGTAGTGGTAGAGTTGAGTTGAGTTGAGTAGAGTTGAGTGTTGAAGTAAGGGTGAGGGCTGGGCTGGGGCCGGGGGGGAGCGCGGAGCAAGAACGACAGTCAGAGACAGTCCTGCAACGTGCCCACATCAAACAACTCATTATCTACGTACAACCACCACAGCAGCACCAATACATTCATACACAGCTAAATGCAAATCTATCCACGACAAATCAACATGCATACAGCTGTCACTGCTAATTTCTCTTATTCAATCGTGGATAAACTATAGTTTAACAATACTCACTTTCATTCTCTTCAATAATGACCATCGTTAAACTCATCAAATAATACGTAATCAAAATACCTGCACTCGAAGAAAAATGTCTAGAATTTCAGATTTAAATTTTCCTGCGAATGAATCTTTATTACTTATTGCATCTTCAGGTGTTGCATTTTCCTGTGTATGAACATTCTAGAATTTTATTTTCTGGTGTTGAACCCATTCCCAAGAAATCTCCTATCAATTACCATTACCTCTATCTTAAATCATTCATACAGCACACTCGTGAAGTCAACAGTTTAGTCGTTTTGTTACACATTCATTCACTAAGTGTCGTTACATTTCATCACCGTCGATCTAATCCTCATTTATTCTTCTCCATTCTTACCTCGAGTACCTGGGTGGTGGGCCCCTGCGTCCTCCAGAGCCGCCGCCCCGCCGAGACCGGCCTGAGGACATCTCCACGCGCACTCGAGTACCACAACATCTCCTACAACACACACACTACAGAAACCGACGCCTTCTTCAACAGTTCTTCTTCTTACGTTCCGTCCAAGCCTCGGACTGCGTCTTCAGCGTCTCTTGGGTCTTCGAACTCGACGAATGCAAAGCCTGGTGGGTTTCGAGCAACCCAAACGTTCCTCAAGGGACCGTATTTACTAAATGCGCTCTCGATTTCGTGTTTGCTGGCTGATGAGCCCAAGTTTCCCACGTATACTTTGCATGAGAGGTCCCATTCACGATAGCGAGACATTCTTATAAGAAATGTTTCAGTTATGGTTCTAATATTTCAATGTAATGGGGTGTAATTAATTGTGCGTCTCTTTTTTATCGATCAAAATGGATGCAGCATAAAAATGGCCGGGCTTGCAAGCAATCTATTTAATTATTACACCCCATGCACTATGTACTATGTTTTATACTTACTTGTGTGTGTGGTAATATATATAACAACTTTACTGTACAAAAATTTAGTGTTTTATGTCTAAAAAACGAACTATACAAGTGTAAAAGCTCTTGTAACACACCCGTTAACAAGTATATATTAATATGGCGGCCTAGCCTAATGGAAAAGAGTCCTTCCTACGTTTCTAGAGTCCTTTGGCTTCGGGATTTATGCGCGATTCTCACTTTTTCTGTTCGCTAAAGTTCGGAAGAATACGTCAACAAATGAGCTTCAGAATGCCAACATTACAACAAAAATTTGACAGATAAATTACCCATTTTCATACCTAATAAAATTTTAATTAATACCTTATAATCTATAATAGAATGAAACATAGAAATACTTTCATTGACCGTTTAAATTAAATATGAACAGGTACAATTAAAAAAAATTTTAGGGTATTAATATACGCAATTAGTGATATGAGTGCAAAAAATAAAGTTGGCAGCATTTTTAAATATGACAGTTGATTTTCCAGTAACGTGTCAAAACTATTAAAAACGGATTAATATAATATTAAATGATATGCGTATAGACATATAAAATGGACTCATTTTTAGAAGAGCCCAGGGCTATACCTCGACCTACTCCAATAATACAAGTAAGTTTATTTCATAAATAAAAATATATGAAACTTTAATGTCAAGCCTATTCAGGAAATACAAGCACCAACAGTTCCTGAAGTGTCTTTAATGTTTCAAAACCAACGAAAAGAAAAAACACCGCTTCCAGCTAACTACGGAAAAACTGCTCAATCTTATAATGCATGGAAACTACGAAAAAATACTAGTAATACTCAGGAATATGATTCCTTCTTACTGACCAACACAAATAAAGAAAACGTATCTACTGACAGAAGTTTGTTATCTAAAAAACAAGTAAGGTTCGAGAGTCCAGTCTCACAATATCCTAGCAAACAAAATGTTTCTCCGTTGACAGAAAAGAATTTTAAACCGAGGTACAGTGCTGGAAACTGTTCTCCTACTTCAAACACTTTGAACCCAACAGAAAAGAAATTAGAATCTCCTACAAATATTCAGAGACAAACTTACTCTGATTTTAAAGCGACTAAACAGGCGGAACCTACTAAATCATTTGAAAAACTATACATGTCGAATTTACCAAATAGAGAATTAGATTTAAGTTTTTTAGAACCGCATAAAAATCCATGTGGTCCAATAAATTCACCATTATTTAGTTCTTATAAGCCTCCAGCTCCAGTAAATACTTATACAACTAAAACTAATGATTACAATGACACTTATAAACCTTATTCACCCAAATTTAACAGAATAACTACAGATGTTCGTACTGAAAGTCCAAGAAAAATAATACAAAATAAGCCTGAACCAATTCAGACACAAAATTACGACATTATTAGTAAAGTTAACGAAATAAAAGCACAAAACGAAAATAAACCCGAAGAAATAAAATCAAATGTTGAAACAGTAGAAACCAGCGCTGAAAAAAATGACTGTGATGAAACAAAAACCTGTGATGACACTAAAAAAACAGAAGAATCAAAAACAAACGAAACCGTAACAGTTAATGATTTATTGTCAATAATAAAACTACAAAATGAACAACTACAAAAATTACAAACTCAAGTAGAAAAACTCGTCAAACTCAACGAAGAAAAAATAACTGAAAAGCCAATTGAAAACCAACAAACAAAAACTGAAAATCAAAACAAAAATCACGTGATAATGCTGAAAGATCAACAAGTAGGCACAACCTTTAACGAATCCCACGAAACAATCCAACAAACCAAAGAAAACGGCAAACAAATCTCAGTTGGTTTGATGACAAGTTTCGAAGTGACATACAAGCCACCTGTCACTATAAAAAAGCATAAAAAACCACGAAATCTGCAACCTGTTGATGACAACGATTCACAGAACAGCGTCGACGAACATCCGAGGCAGTATCACAGTAGGCCGAACAAGAAACACGAGTATTCGAGAAAGAATAGAAGAGATTTTCAACAATATCAGCAAGATCGACAACAATACGAACAGGAACAACAAAACAGACAACAAATGGACTGGAATTATAGGCAGACGAATGAAACTGAATATTCTTTAGGGTCTCAAGAGTCGCTGCAAATTCAGGAACTGCCTGAAAGTCCTGAAAACAGCATTCATATCGACATGCAAGAATACGACACCGAGTGAGTTATTTTTTAAATTTATGCACTCAGAAGTTTCACTATTTCAATGATTCTGGCTGTATTTTAAACTGAAATTTAATTTAAAGAATCATGAATCATCAGTGAATCGATGAATGCAAATTATAAATTGCTGTGACATCAATTAGCAAAGCTAATTTTTTTCCATGTAATTTATTCGTTTATTAATATACAAAAATTAATATTTTCTTACAAAATAATAATGTACATTAGTCGGAAGACGGCTATAGAGAGATTTTTTAAACAGTTAACCCATTGAACGTAAACAAATTATGTAAAACTCGCCTTATTAGTGATTTCTAGAAATTATTTAACAAAATACGATAAGATTTTTTGTTAATTTCATTCTATAGCCGTGTAAGCACAACCTTTAAGTACATCATTGTAAAATATGAGATCACAAACTTCAAAACCAAAGACACAAAATGTTTTGTAACATGTTTTTTGCTTTAAATTTTTTAGTAAAAGATGCAGCTTAATATTTTGTATTAATTTTACAGTAGTAGCGACGATGAGTGCTCAACACACGAAGGATGGACTTTTTACAAAGACATTTTAGGCCAAGTAAACAATTTGCTAGAAAACTCATCTCGACCTTCTTACAAACCCAGAAATGAGGCAAAAAATTACGACGACGTCTACACAGACACTACTTTAGAGCAAATTAAATTAGCAACAATGAAACGGCTTCAAAACGACGGATTTGTACAACCAAAGTATGAATTCAACACATTTTACTAGAAGAAACATTAAAAATTGTTTGGTTTTAGCAATGATCAAGTTCAAATTAAACCAACTGAAGTCAGTTTTGCTGTGAAGCAAATTTTAATGAAATATTTGCCAGATGAAGGTCTTGCTAACGTTGCTGCGAAGAATAATCTAGAAGATAAAAAACCGACAGATATTTCTGTGACTGCGTTTAAGTACATGCAGCAATGTAATGTTGTTACTAACGCGCCACAATATTACGGTAAATATTGTTTCTGACATAAATATTATTGTTTACCTACGACCATTGAATAAAACATGTAGGTAACTGTAAGATAACTGTCCATAAGACACATTATTGATAATGACTTCATTATTCAATATAACAAACTGTCACTGTATATGAGATTAGATTAATATTTTAATGAATACAAATGTTTTATTTTAAAAAGTCGTAGATAAAACGTCGTACTTGACTCACACATAATGATAGTACACTCGCCTTCAGCTCGTGCATTAACTTTCATCCTCTTGAATTACAGCCTACATTATGTGCTCGTTAAATAATATACTATTAATTATATGATTGTAGCTCCCTCAAAAGGCAAAAATATCTTGAAGAAATCAAAAAACGACAGAAAAATATTGGATATTACGACGCTCAAGCAGCAGCCCAAGTTTTTATAACAATGTTATGTTGATTAATTTTTATTTGAACGATAAATTATAACAAAATAATTTTTAATATAATATCATACTACATGTAGTACTATTTACAATTTACTATTTTTGACTAGACTAAACTGAGAAAGATTCTCCACATCCACATGTTCCTTTTATGTTCGGGTTGTTAAAAACGAATTCTGCGCTTAATTTACTTTCTACGAAATCCATCTCTGTGCCTAGAAGGGACAGTTGGGCTTTTTTATCGATTATAACTCGTACTCCGTCTTGAACCACTTCTTCGTCCAGTTTATCTGAATAGATTAAATGTATGAGAGGAAATAATACATGAGCAGTATCAAATTACCTTTCGTTTGAGCATAATTCAATGTGTAAGATAAACCGTTGCAGCCTCTTTGTTGTACACCAATTTTAAGACCAATCTGCAAGTTAAGTTATTGTAAAAATGTTTAGATTTATTGATAAATTAATAACTTACGTATTCTGGTTTGCCGTTTAATAATTGTTTAACTTTTTGTATAGCAGATGGAGTCTGTAAAATGATAGGTTATGTCATTAAAATATTAATTTATTTGTGTAGATGTAAGTTATTTAAATAAATGATATTTACCATTACTAAAGCAGCCCTTAAGGGCACAATTCGTCGACTTTTGACTGCCCTGACAGTTGCGGTAGCCAAAGATTTTGTGGCCATTTTTTCAAATGTCACAAAATGTCAAATTACGAAATACTTCAAATCTATTTTTGCCAGTAATATTTATATACAGCTGCGTAAATGCACTAATAATTTTGAATAATCAACCATAATTACATTATAAAGTATTGTTGTCTTATTTGTTATTTTCTTTCTTCTGTGGAATTTAGTAATTTAATGTGGGAAATTTTGTAATGTTGGTAACGGTTCCGTGGAATGTGGTAGAGAAAACGAGAAAAGAGAAGGAAATAAGGAACATAAACAAGTAGAACGTTGCATTTTAGATAAAACAATTTTAATAAATCCTTCTGACTGTCTGTGATATAATTGTTTTATGGTAAATAATATTAATTTTACAAACACTATGTCGAACAAATTCGAAGCGTAAGTTGAGATGTCGGAGTTTATTTTTACCTACTCGTGTTACTATTCACCATTTATAGATTAAAGGATAATGTAGAGAATTCAGACGGCGAGGAAGAGGCATCGTGTCAAAATAACGTAGATTTAGGTCCAATAGAGTATCCTCCCGACCAGCACAGGTTACAGCATCCGTATTGGTTATGGTTCTCCAGACGTCCGACCACCAACGTCCGGAACCTTCAGGCTCAAGGCTCGCAGGGCTACAGTCAAGCCTTGAGACTGGTAGCTCAAGTCGGAACCGTCGAACAGTGGTGGTCGCTTTATAGTCATATAATTCGGTTAAACGATCTACCTCCTCACACGGATTTACATTTGTTCAAATTGGGAATTCAGCCAATGTGGGAAGATGTGGCCAATGCCAAGGGCGGCAAGTGGGTTATAAGACTCAGAAAGGGTCAAATCGGACGAGCCTGGGAGAACCTGTGTATGGCGATGCTAGGCGAACAATTCATGGTATGATACATTATTACTTCTGGCTTGTTTCATTCATTCATTGTCATATTCATCAGGTTGGTAATGAAATATGTGGCGCTGTGGTGTCTGTGCGTTATCAAGAAGACTTATTGAGTTTATGGAATCGAACGTCTTCTGATCAGGCGAGCACCGCACGAATCAGAGACACATTAAGAAGAATATTAAATCTTCCCCCAGGTACATCAATGGAATATAAAACTCATGTTGAAAGTCTTAAATACGTATCGCCGCCACAATAACATGTTATTTATTATAGTATATTGCATTTATTGTAGAGTCTGTTATACATTATTATAATAATGTTTATATTGTGAACTTTTATATTTTGGAAAGAGCAGATCTCTAAATACATACCTGACCCTATTCCTTCATTTTTTAAACCTTTGCTCCTGAAATTATGTGCAGACAAATTATGTGAATAACAATAGATTTGATACTTAGGAATGAAGAAATAAACTTTGTTATATAAAAAATTAAGCAACTTTTTTTCTACACCAATTTCCCTTCATTAATCAACTGGTAAATGAAAATATTCCACTTTTTTTGGGTCGTCAATTTTAAAGATCCAAAAGATAAATCGACTTTAAATTAGAGGGCAGCACCTGTCAAATTGAAATACGTCAAACACGTGGAGTGACCTAACCACTATGTCCAGTTGTCAAATTTAATTTGTGCAATAAACGTAAATAAAATGAGTACAGAAATACCTGGTTTTGCAGATTTTAATGAAGAATCACTAGATACCGAACATGTCTCAAAAAAGAAAGAAAAATCCGGGAAAGGCGGAGGTTTCCAATCAATGGGTTTGAGTTATCCTATTTTAAAAGGAATAACTAAAAAGGGGTACAAAATTCCTACACCAATCCAACGAAAGGTAGACATTTTACTATTAATCTAAACCACAATTTACAATTATTTATTTGCAGACAATTCCTCTCGTATTAGAAGGAAGAGATGTCGTAGCGATGGCTCGAACTGGCAGCGGTAAAACAGCATGTTTTCTAATCCCTCTCTTCGAAAAACTAAAGACTAGGACAGCTAAATCAGGCGCTCGAGCCATAATCTTATCTCCTACCCGTGAATTAGCAACACAAACATTAAAATTCATGAAAGAAATCGGCCGTTTCACAGGACTAAAATCCGCAGTAATTTTAGGCGGTGACTCAATGGAAGATCAATTCAGTGCTATACACGGTAATCCGGATGTTATTGTCGCTACGCCTGGAAGATTTCTTCATGTTTGCGTCGAAATGGAGCTAAAATTAAACAGCATCGAATATATTGTGTTCGATGAAGCTGATCGATTGTACGAAATGGGTTTCGGGGAACAGTTAGCTGATATCATAGCCAGATTACCAGATAACCGGCAGACTTTGTTGTTTTCTGCTACTTTGCCTAAAGTATTGGTAGATTTTGCTAAAGCTGGACTAAGTGATCCTGTTTTAATTCGATTAGATGTTGAATCGAAATTACCTACAGAATTACAGCTGAGGTTTCTGACTGTACGACCTGAAGAAAGAGTAGCAGCTCTGCTGATTTTACTCAAAAATTTTATTGAATCTAAACAGCAAACTGTTGTTTTTGCTGCTACCAAACATCATGTTGAATATCTACACATGGTAACTTAATATTTCTTTGTAACAAACCATATTTTATTGTATATTTTGCAGATATTGGACAAAGCCGGCATATCAAACAGTTACATCTATTCTAATTTAGATCCATCAGCTAGAAAAATTCACGCTGCTAAATTTAGTACTGGCAGAGCTAAAGTATTAGTTGTGACAGATGTAGCAGCTCGTGGTATAGATATTCCACAACTAGACAATGTTATCAACTTTAATTTCCCTGCGAAATCTAAATTATTTGTTCATCGAGTCGGTAAGTTAACATTTTATACACAGTGGGCAAAAAACGATCAATTTTTAAGTGAAAACTTTACTACAAATATATAGTCAGTTTAATGGGCTTTTACTTGATGTATAATATGTGGCACAAGTACAACACCATCGCTTCAACTTGGTTCATAAAAATTCCAGATGCCCGAGTAACTGTTTATTTTATTTTGTTCTGTAATTAATAAAATATAATTTTTAGGCCGTTGTGCTCGTGCTGGCCGATCAGGTATAGCGTATTCTTTAGTCGGCCCTGATGAATTCGCATATTTATTAGACTTACACTTATTTTTGGGCAAACCATTAAACATAGTTTCGTCAACCGACGACAAAAAGTACGATTTAGATTCAGTAGGCAGATTACCGCAAGAATTAGTCGAAGAACAACATGGCGTACTTGTAAATTGGCATGAAAGTCATGCAGATTTGGTAATAAATTATATTTTATTAATTTACTAACAATTAATTATATATTTTTGCACAGATAAGTATGTTAAAAGTGTGCGGTAATGCGTACCAACAATATTTAAGGTCACGACCGGCTGCTTCAACCGATAGCAACAAAAGAATCAAGACACTTCCGTTAAGCACTTCCGGTTTGCATCCTATGTTCAAAGGTTTCAACGAAACTGAAGAAAAGCGAGAAAATATTTTGGATCAAATGAAAAGTTACAGGCCGCAAGGGGTATGATAATCATTTATTTGATTTATACAATTTTAAATAACATTTTTTGCAGACTGTATTTGAAATTGGCGCAAAACGAACTTCTCAAGATTATTTAGCCATGAAATCTAAACGTCAGTTTCATAAGGAGCAAATATTTACTCATAAACGAAAAATGGAACAAATCAAAACAGAAAATGAGTTTTTAGAAAATAAACAAGAAGTTGACCTACCAGAAAGTAACCAAGAAGATATTTCAGATACTTTTAAACAAGTCGTACTGCCGAAAAAGCGAAAACTGGACGATCTATACAAAAAGAAAGTCAAAAAGCAAAAAATAACTAAAGATGAAAACTATATTCCGTATGCTGCGGCCGATAGACACACAGAGGAAGGTTTAGCAGTTAACAGTTTTACTCAAGAAGCGTCTAAAGTCCAATTAGATTTAATCGGAGATTCAGAAGAACAACAAAAATTATCCAAACAGCTAAAGAAATGGGACCGCAAAAAGAAGAAAATGGTCTCAGTCAACCAGGTACGGATAATGATTCATTCACAGCAATGAGAATCAAAATAAAATTACACATTGAAATTAAAATAAGAATCTAGCAAATGGATTCTTATAGCTACATGATAAGAGTCATTCAAAGAAATTATTAAGCACTACGCCAGAAAAAATTGTACATGCTTCAAAGTGCTTTCAAGTTCGCAAATTGAGGGACGTTATGGTAACATATTTCAAAGAAATTAAACGTCACATGACGTCTACCGATATTATGCGCACTTCAAATCACTTGAACATGTACAACCGGTAATAATAATTTTATTTATATTTATTATTTTAATAGCTGTGAATGGACCTTAATACGTATAAACCTTTGCAGAAATAATAAATAACAAATTTTCAGGACGCAAAATCCAAAAAAATCCGCACAGAATCCGGAATTTGGATCCCAGCGACTTATAAAAGCGATCGCTATGCGCAGTGGAAAGAAAGAACCAAACAGACAGAAAATGAAGAGTCCGATGATGAAGACGACAACAGAAACAAGAATAACTTCGGTAATTATTTACTTAATAATCTGTTTTCTCGTTTTTTATTTTCCTGTTTTAGATATTTCACAAGGAATGCCGAATACACATTGGGCGAGGCACAATAAAAATGTCAAAGACAAGAAACGAAAATCTGAACTCAAGAATTCTGATCAGATTGTCAAAGCTAGACTGTTAGACGAGAAAAAGAAACAGAGAAAAGGTAAAAAGGGCAAGAAGAAGCCCAATAAGAGGAAGAATAAGTAAGTTATTAATATTTTGTATAGATTATTAAATAAATAAATGATTCTTTTATTATTATACCTTTGACTGTTGAATTTAGAACAAAATAAGGCGGTACAAATTTAAAAACTTGTGTAAAGATTGTACTCAGTATGAGTTGATGGCTGATAACTGCACACACGGTAAATATTAATATTATTAAATAAATATTTAAATTATTTAAATATAGCATAGCAAGCACTACTGGTAAACTATTTTATTGAAATAAAAGACCTGTAGAAAATAATACATATTGGATTGGCGTGGATTCTGTAGTGAACCTCTAGGGCCTCCATGGATAGATGTTACTGTAGTTGATTTTTAACGGATATGTAGCTTTGTTTTCGCAGAGTAATTTAGCTGCTTTGCTGTAGTGGACGAGGTAGACAGCTGGGTCTTGTTTCTTTTTCTCGGCGACTTTGCCCATCATGTAGTGGTGTAACCAACGCTCATCGTGTTCGCCTGGTTCTATGTTCCAGAGCTTCCTTCTGAGATTCTAAAGTTTCAAACCTGAAAATAATTCAAGATTTGATATACTAGTACTCATTATTAATTAATAAATAGTTTTCTGGTTTAAGTATTGGCAATTTCTGACGAAGATAGACGTGCAGTCTATCGAAACGTTAAATTTAAATAAATATAGAACTATTTATTTATTAATATTTGCGATTTATCCCTGTCCACTCAATGATTCTTTCATGCTACTGAATCCTGGAAAATAATTAATTGACCGTTTTGAAGATATCAATAATTTATAAATAATTTTTTTCCAAGATTCATAGAATATTTTTGAACAAGTTGTAATATAAAATTTACTTTTCCATGCTGAACATATCGGTATCCCCTTTTAGCAATCTGGAGCAGAAAGAATGCGCCATGTTAACAAAGTTTCCATATTCAATCCATAACATAGAATGTCCGTTTGTTTCAAACAAATTTGAGCTGATTTAACTTTATCCAGAAATTCGGATTCATTCCTGAAAAAAACTATATTAATTTGTTCAAATTATTTAATAGAAACCTTACTTAAAAGCTTCGCAATGGTTTAATTTAGTTTCCAATTGGCTAAATCGTCCCAAGTATCCAACCGATTAGGATTCATACACAAATCAAATAAAACATATTTTTGCGCTTTTATTGGATCATGAAGCTTTAAATAATAATCTCCCAGTAAATAATAAAACGCTGATACCTAAAAACAACTTGTAATATAAAACAAATTGAACATTATCACACAATCTAAGTTTATGCGGAAATGTAATATTTTCTGACATGGTTTCTTCCGAACCAGTGACTTTGGCTACCAATCCCTGCGGGTCACCAGGAACTAGAGCAAGTATTCTCAACAACAGCTGCTCCATCGAGCTGTATCTGTAAGAATCGAATTCTGGTAGCGCTTTGGCTGGTAAAAGTCTTATAATTGTATAAGGCAACGGCAGGGGATCGACGTTGTGGTCTGCGAGGTGGCGAGACACCTATCAAATCAATATTAGAAGAGTTTTTTCAGTGTTTGGTGAATATTTTACTTTGTTCTTTTTGCTGGGGTGCTGGTATAAGCAGAAAAAGGCTTGTTCCAGGTGTATATCGATTTTTTCGCGTATACTTTCGAAGATTGGAGCGTTTAGACGATATAAAATAACGTCAACTAGGAACAGGAGCAGTTCACCGTTGTTTTCTAAGCACCAGCTTCGGCTGTAATTTAAAATTTAGTTAATATTAGTCTGTTGATAATGTATATAAAAACATACAGCCTGTTTAAGCCCTGTTCGCAAAGCGATCTTTGGAGATTGTACGGAGATTCAGAATTCTGGAAAAGAAGATTTTTTTCTTTGAATCTTTCTTCTCGCATTTTCAGGTAAAGAAACAACATTAGCAGAGTATTTATATGTTATTTTATTTATATACAACGTTATTACATATCTGACAAGTACTGGAAGACAACAGAATAAAAATAACTTATGTGGTTTATTTCGTTTATAATTTTCTTATGTTACAATTAAATCAATAAATGAGGCAAAATTGAATGCAGTTTCTATATTTCTAGTGATAATCAACGTATCCTTATCCGTTTAAGACTTATGGGCAAAATAAAATTATCTCAATGTAATCTTCAACTTTGTTCGATCTTGGAATTCTTCACCAAGTAGTTCTTGGTTCAAGAGGATGGTAATTGTAGCCACAATGGTTTCTAGAGTCTTCAAGTCACGTAGGGCCCCATTCTATCTCCTAAGTCTCCAGTAACCAGCTGACTTCTTCGATCAATGCAAACTCTAAAGCACAAGTTCATATATTCCAATCAAGTTACAGCATCTTCAAATAAGACCCACTGGTTCTTATAATAAGAATAAGGCCCCATTATATCCTTATAAACACGCCAAGAACGTTGTAATATGTTATGACACTCCTGAAACAAAAAATAGAGAACAATTAGTCAGTATCGTCAGTAGAATTAAAACGTAGAGATTCGTTCATTTTCGATGTTTTTTGTGAAATTCATATGACCTTTTTAATACAACATTAGAATATGCACAAAAGAAACTTACTAGCGAGCTACTAGACTTAGAATTTACTGAAACAGTTATTATAATGCACTAAGAACCAAATCTTCCAAGTTTGTTTTTGTGGTTAGGTCACATTTGACAAGTCAAATATTATGAATTATTTAAATAACATAATTAAAGCTGAAAATTAGTAAACATATGTAAAAAATTACGCTGACTCGATTGCTGTAATCGGTTTTGATCAAAAACCAACAGTTTAGCCATAAATAATTAATTTATAATGGAACACCAGCGCCAATCCGCAAATTTTTTAGCATCGTGATTCTGGTGAATTACTTAGTCGGTAAAACGCTTAACTGTTTTCAAGTCAGTAAAACAGGTAACTATTATTTAGACGGAAGAGTAGTTCACCAGACTTACACCGTGCTCAGTTTTGCGGATTGGCGCCAGTGTCGTATTGGAAATTAATTATTTACGGCTAAACTGTTTATCTTTCGGCAAAAAGAACTACAGCAATCGATTCAGCGTAATTTTTTACATATGTTTACTAATTTTCAGCTTTAATTATGTTATTTATATAATTAATAATATTAGACTTGTCAAATGTGACATAACCACGAAAACTTTGTTTGTAACTTCTGAACGGTACAAGATACAGGGCACCATTGGATTCCTCGGATTATTTTACCCTGGGATACAAATTTTTACAATGCTGGTACTATTATTAGTAGAGTAATTGAATATAAACGAAATATTAGTAACACGACCTTCGTGAACCGAATTTAGACCTATTTGTAATGTAATGTTAGGTGATCAAAAACAGTATTATGTCTATACCTACCTCAAATTGGAGGGCATATTTGGATTCATCGGGTCCTAATTAGGTGAATATGATACAAACCACCCTTGAAATCAACGTAATTTTCATCGATTTTGGTGAAATTTTGCTGACTTTAAACAATTATTATCTCGTAAACTAAAGGGCTAAGGGCAAAAAGTTAAATACAAAGACTGCGTAACTTTTCATTCTCTATCTGCCTGTCTATAGATAAGGTCGTTTTGGCCCATTTTTAATTATTTTTTTGATATCTCACCATTGGCTAACGTAGCCAAAGGAGTTCTTACTTTATTCAATAGAGGGCAGAAAGCACGGTTTGATTTCACGATTTATTCATTATTATTGATTTTTTCAACGCCATATTGGGGTTGTGTAATTTGTAATCGTAATGGAATGTAGAATGTAATGAAACTGATTTGAAACTGATGCCATTGCTTGTTCGTAGTTCGTTTAAGAAATTGTGAGTATCCTAAACATAAAATAATGTTGGTTTGCGACAAAATTATCCACAAGTTGTTGTAAACTTATTAATTTGCTGTTAATTGACTCCATGATCAGTTCATGCCAGCCGAGGTTATCGCTTCAAGTATTAATAAGTGATTTATTTACAGGTTATATGTAGAAGAGGGACAATTTCAAAGAAAATACTTGAAACTACCTACAAATTCAGGATCTCTAACATCATCTTTGAAAAAAATGAGAATCTTAAACATGAGATTACATAATGAGAATATTTATTTCTACAGCTAAGGTAAGCAGTCTTTCTTTTATTATTTATTTACGCTAATTGCACATTAACATTCGTTCGTGATGTAATAATTTCTGGTAAACGTACATATTGATTTGCGATGCATTTGAAATGTTTACAGTTTAGTTTTGTTAGCAAGTAGTTGAAGTGAATTTTATAGTTGTCTAGTTTCAAGTTATAAGCAAATATGAAATCGTTTCTGTGGCAAAAATATGTAATCAGTGATATATTTACAGGTCAATATTGTTGTGTGTAAAAATGAATACAATATCGAATATCAAAGTGAATACTCGAAACCTACATATTATTTACCATCATCATTGAGCATATTGAGAACATTACAGTGTAAGAAGATGTATTTCTTCAGTAGTATTGAAGGTAATTAATTAGTTTTATTTATTGATTAGGTACTCGTTATTTAATTGTTACATTGTTCCAGGTTTGTCTATCACATCTTACGTTCTTCAGCCACCTGCAGACTGATAATCTTCTGATGAACTGCTTGTGCGAATTCCAGAGCTCACAAACCGTAGAACTGGGTTACCGGATGTCTTCAAAAGCGATTGATCCTCCTGCTGTCTCTTATTACATTCTTGGAGGCTGCAAGTAATGCAAGAGTTCTGGAGTTGTAATCACTACATTGGTCATCATCTGCAGCTGTTCATGAACCTAGTGCATCTTAATATTGATGGTAAGCGTTTTATTATGACATTTGCATATGACTTATTAATTTATTTGTAGTTTAGTACAATTTATATCAAACTTAAAACTGTATTCACATATGCATTTAGTTTTAAGGTTTACATTTATGTTTACGTTTAAGAAAGTTTGAATACATCTAACTAAATACGAGCATTCACAGTGCTTGAAAATAAGATGTGCGAATGCTCCTATTTAGTTAGTCACTGGTTTAGCCGCAGTTTAATTGAATATAAAAAATAAATTATTATGAACATTTTATTGGACGTCGAGTTTTTAATCATTATGAGGACTGTTGTTATCTACGCCTGTCATATTAAAGCGCCTTTCTAAGTTCTTGATCCAATTGTACATACGTGTAGGTTGTGGTACTGATCCCACTTCTGAAATATTATGAACATTTTATTGGACGTCGAGTTTTTAATCATTATGAGGACTGAAATAATATTTAGTTAATTACCTTTTAAGCCTGTATTTTGCTGTACCCAATATTACAATTAAATTAGTATTATTATAAATATAATAAAAAAGGTTAGTCAGTGGAGTAGCCGTGTCCCTTAGGATTCCCTGGAATGCGAAGCAGGTCTCTGTAATAAAAGAGAGCATAAGCAACATGCTTAGTGAGAGGAGTGGAGGAGTCACACAGCAAGCATACAAGACAAAACAAAGGTATCTGGATTCTCAACCACTACGGGTAGAAACATCCCCTGAGAGTCATCTCTATGGTGGTCTCTCTCAGTGCTGAACACCCCATACAGCGATCATTCCGGGCCTTCAGAGAGTAGGTTGAAAAGTCAGGTCAAAACCTAAACTCGGCCGATCCTGTGTAGTGTCAGCGAAACCGTTGGCCCCGAGCCAAGCTCGTGCATACAAGCCGCAACCTGACTTACTCTAACATACCCCTACAAGGTACTTATCTAGAGCACGACTATAGGATAGTGCTCACACCAGGTAGTTTCACTTACTACCCTGAACCACTAATGGGTTCGGACGGCCCAGAGCGGCGGCTATGACTGGTTCTGCCAGTACAGCGCACGCCAGGATAAGGTACTCTCACACTCGCATTCAGAACAGCGAATCACATCACAACTCAAAGCTCATCATACAATTCACATATCAACTCATGCCTCAACTCACGACTCAACTCACAGCTCAACTCACCAAGTCAGCCTAAAGTTCGCCACTAGATTTAGTCACTCACAATAAACAACGTTATTTACTGACACAGCCACTCGTCACTAGCTACGATTAAACTGAATGCTAAATCTACTGCCGGAGACTTTTATTAACTTGAGTATTATCTAATACTTACGTTTTGAGAAATTAATTGATTAGTTAAAGTTATAATCGTTAAATTAATTCGACTACCAAATAAATGCTCATAACAAAATTATTTATATTGTATTGCATTTGTCAAGTTGTGCGGAGTTACTGCGGAAATATCAAAAAACCTGAATCCGGTCTAAAAATATGCAAACTGCGTTCTTAAACAACTTCTCATACGATGCTCATACTCTACAGTTTTAAGTTTGCAAGTTTGAATCTCATGAATGTAATTTTCAGACTTGTTCGCTTCTGATTGACGGTTCATCTTGCTGGCTGCTGTAGAGTCTCCTTGTCTGACTGGTGGGCCCCCCGATCTTCTAGTTCCTGAGACGAGACGATGCATCAACTGTAAGTGTCTTTATTTATGTTTAAATTAGCGTTAGTGGCCATTTTATGCACAAATAATATTACATACATAATTATCAACCTACCCTCACGTTATGTGAGTCATCTGTATAGATGTTTCATAGCGTATGTGCGTATATAGTTGTAAGTGAAAAATACACCACAGAAAATATTTATATCTGTATAAAATAATATTAAGTCATCTCACTCATGACTGTTTGTGGAGAATACACTACAGGCGACATATTTGTGCAGTAAACAGAAATGTGTACCTGTCTGGATTTGAAACTTAGACAGAAGTATTGATTCACTTGCGTTTTTAGTATAAAATATTTTTAGTCTTATATTTAGTTAGAGAGTCGTAATATAAAATCGTGCCAGAAATGAATTTTTGTGATAACTCAAGTCTTGCAATGTTGCATCCGGGATATTACAAACAGGGCGCTATTTTTATAGGAATAAGTTTGTCGATTTATTCATATTCATAGTAGAAAAGAAGCAGTTCATTGTTAAAACTGTGATGTTTAGTGCTGTTTTTAAATAATATCCACCGATATCTACATGATTTTACTGTTGAATAAGTGTTTATTTACATTTATAAAGTACGTTGAGTTGTCTACCACATTTTTAAAGTTG
Organism: Agonum fuliginosum; assembly: GCA_947534325.1. Classification (NCBI taxonomy): domain Eukaryota; kingdom Metazoa; phylum Arthropoda; class Insecta; order Coleoptera; family Carabidae; genus Agonum; species Agonum fuliginosum. The sequence goes on from OX384033.1 coordinate 102,036, forward strand.
TAAAACTGTTGTGTAATAACGAAAATATTTATTATGTTACAGATTTGCAGCCCATTACCATTTCATCATCCTGGAAATCCAGTACAAGGTGCTCTGCCCCCAAACATGAAAGGTAAAAGATGCTTCAGATATAATTATTTAAATATTTAGCTCAAAATTTCATATTGAACATGATTTATTCCATGTTATTGAATATTATGTAATTCTACAAACCAACTTGGAATTTAATTATTCTGTTTACAGTTTAAACTTTTCAAGGTTGAATCAATATACAAAATAATTATTTTAGATTCTCGTACCTAGTTGTTAGTGAGAAGTACACCACAGGTGTAATATTTGTGCAGATATTCCTGTATAAAATAACATTTATTTAGTAATTATCAAATGTAAATAAATGATTTGTGGTTTCTAGGTATTCGAGCATATGTGAACAAGTGGACAATGACTTCAGCAGTCTTCGAAGGACGTAGAAGAATATTCTGCACATGACATCAAAGACGAGAGACTTCACTGGACAACAACTTCAACATTCATCTGCAGCAGCTTTCGGGAAACATCAACTTCAACAGTCAACTTGGAATCAACATCTTCAGATCTTCAAGCAATCATGTAAGCATTTTGAAATCATCATTCCTCTGACATTTCTACATTAAGAACCACACTTTCAATGTCGTAGCTCAATGAGTGATTCTCAAGTCACGGGTACACTTGTTTTATATTTGGGATTATAGAATAGATATTTTGACATTTATAATTAAAATGGCTGCTACAATCTATTCAGCCGCCATTATTTTTAAATACTTTATAATTTATCTGTTAATAATCGTAGAAGAGCCGCGAAAATTTGTAGTCATTGGTAAAATTTCCTGGGGAAGCCAATTCTGAGCTCAAACATTATCCTCCTCCACTGTTGGGCCTCATATTACGCTGTCTTCCTCTAGAGGTGGCATATATGAGGTATTTCGTTGTTATATTATTTATTTTATTATTTATTGTCGAAAATTCGTGAGAATTTTGTTACTGATTTAAAAATCCTTTAAAATATTATGCTGTCTCTACTGGTGCCCCCTTATTGCAATGGTAGCACGAAAGAGACATGTAATTGTCGTAGAAAATTCGCGAAAATGTGGTTCTTGGTGTAAAATTGCCTGAGGAAATGATCCATCTCTACTATTGATGTGTTTTCTCAAGAATTACACACATTAGTCATTATGTTATAACTCATTATTTAAATGTGCGGAGTGCACATTTTTCGTTATTTAGTGCAGTTTATATGAATCTAAATGTTTGTTATTGTTACAGATTAATTTGGACCTCATGTACAAAGTTTGAAGATTATTTGGTTTGAAATTCTACTGTTGGAGTCTACTGTCTCTAGGACAAGGAACATCTCGATTACCAGTTCAACACGTAAGTTTATTATTTTTACTTTGTGTATTCCATTTGGAACATGATGCTATTACTCATCTTGAGTGTGGCAGCCTCACAGATCACTGTGAACATCAGTATAAATACTACAGATCAAAAAGTGACTCAATGCTTTCACTCAATTTAAGTGTGGCAGCCTCACATATGTGAGTCATCGGTTTAGGCATATGTGTAACCGTGTGTGCGGTTGCCTGTCTCACTCACTCATGACTGTTGGGAGTACACTACAGGGGAGATTTTTGTGCAGTTAACTGAAATGTGTACCTGCCTGGATTTGAAACTGAAACATATAACACATGACCCAGATGTAAAAAGAAATCGTTTTTTGTTGTACAAAAGTTTAAATAAAAATCAAAAAACACGTATAATGTACTGTATCTTGTATTTATTGAAAACTGCAATACATTTTATACAATCTCAAATCAAATTAGTAGTCGAAACTTTATGCAACCGAATAAATAATTTTTTTAAATCGTCCTATGCACAGACAATCAAAGAATTGTGACACAAACTGTAGAATATATACTGTTGGATACTTCCTGTATAAAATAATTCATTTGTTATAAATATTTAATATTTTCAGGATAAGCAAACAGTGTTTATCAAATGTAAATAAATTATTTGTGGTTCCTAGGTATTCGATGTAAACAAGCCAAGCAGTCTTCGAAGGACATGGAAGAATTTTCTGCATATGACATCAACCACGAGAGTCGTCGAGGGATTACACTGAACAACTTCAACATCCATCGTGGGACTTTCTGCAGGCGACATCGACTCCAGCAGCCTTCCAGAGACTTAGTGATAAGTGAATTATCAAAGATAGTTTTGCCAGTCTTTTCCTTTTGCGTGAATCATTCTTTAACTCGAAATAATACTTTACATAAATAATAAAGACTGAATCTTCTATCTTTGATAATAATGTTGAGATTGGAATTATATGAAGTCTTGGGTTCAATTCCCAATGACCATGTGAATATGATCTCAACAATTAATTTTAACTTAGGTAATAGTTTGCAAGGAGTAAACCACATCGTCTTTACTTTACTAGTACTTTAGTAGTACAGATTAAGGGATCAACGAAATTTTGATGAAACTTGTGACATTATTTTTGATTTTAAAATATTTTTAATTGGGGAAGGTGATAGCTTTGCCTTTGGTTGTTTGTTTGCCATGTTCTATTGGCTTTCTAACCAACACCCGTAGGTTAGGGTTGCATTTAAATTTTTAATTATATCAATTTCATTATTCAATTTTCTTTCATAATCGTAAAAATGAAACATTAAACAATGGTTTACTCCTTGTTTAATGGTCCTTAGAACAAAGCAAATAAAGAGATGCATTTGAAACTGCAAAGAATATTGAAGATATTAATGTAACAAATGCAATACAATAAATATGAAATAAAGTATCTTATAAGCGGCAACTCATGTTGTAATAACATTTGGAAATAAAATTCAATTGTAATGTAAAATGTAACTAATAATTTATTGTATTTCTTACAGGGCAAGTCATTTCATTATATTATATTGTAATAAAATTACAAAAACTTGTATTGTATTTGAATATTTTATTTGTAAATGTGTTGATGTTTGAGAGAATGATTCTGTGAGCGAATGAGTTTGTGAAATAGTTAATGTGCGTTTGCGTGAACGTTTTGCGAATTAGTGGATTAAAATGATTGATGGTTAATTGCGAGTGCAAATGATTTCGAGTGAACGAAGAAAATGAAGTGTGCCAACCCAACTTGGGAAATGGCACATTTATGTGTGTTTTAAAGAGAATGTGTGCGGTTGAGATGAGCGTTTGTCCGGTGAATATGTTGATTCAAATGACTGATGATGTATTAGAAATGTTTTGAGTGGAAAGAATAAAAGAGCTTGAATGAAAAGGATAATAAATGTGGATGACGCGAAAGAAGTGTGTCAGGATGGGAATGTTTGACCGCTTGTAGAGTTTAAATGTGAGACAAGGTTCGTGCCACCCAAACTTGGTAAATGGCGTGATAATATTGCATGTAGTATGTATGAAAGTATATATTTCTCTTATGTATTTGTGTTGTATATAAAAAGAAAGAAAAATTAACAGTTTTTATTTATTTTCCTCATGTTTCCTTTCAAAATGAGTAAATATGCAGTATTGTTGCATGAATTATTTAAATGAAATGTAAATTTTTTAAAATAAATAATTTAGTTAGAATAGAAAATTTGCTTTATTATGTTTATTAAACAACTTATCGTTGTCCTACGTCCCGTTATAATAGCGTTTAATTTAATTTTTTAGGGGTGAAATTGCTAAAAACGAGATTAGTGCTGCCATCTCTTGGTGTGACGTCACAGAATATTTTTGAGCAGTGGCCTAGAAAATGAAGCTGTTAATTAAAAAATTCCCATCACAATATTTCTAATTATTTTTTATAGGTATATAAATATATCAAAACGGTAAGTAATTATGTAATTATGAGGGTAGATTTAGAATCAGCGGGTCCTAATTAGGGGTATACGGTATAAACAATCCACGAAATCAACGTATTTTTAGTCGATTTTGGTGAAATTTTGCTGATATTAAATAATTATTATCTCGTAAACTAAAGGGCTAAGGGCCAAAAGTTAAATACAAAGGTTGCGTAACTTTTCATTCTCTATCTGCCTGTCTATAGATAAGGCCGTTTTGGCCGATTTTTAATTATTTTTTTTGATCTCCCACCATTCATGTTATCCTGATACAAACTTGGTGATTTTTGTTCGATTCAAAATTCAAGTCGAATGAGGGTGAAAATTTAAAAACGCGATTACGTAAAAACTAAGGGTTGGGGAGTGATTTACGGGTCATATTCGTACTCTACGCGTTGAAATACACCAGTATGCATATTGCCACCCCTAAAAGTTAATTAGCACCAGAGATATTCAACCCTTATTTGTATCTCCTGTTCTAAGGGTCGTATCGAGAAAATCTACATTGCATTCGATAGGGGATGAAAAACTGAGCATCTTTTACATTTAACTTTTTCCTCTACGACCCTTAGTTTAAGGGTTATGAACAATCAAAGTGGTGAAAAAGTCGTCTAAAAATAGTCATTAACCCTTAAACTAAGGGTCGTAGAGCAAAAAGTTAAATGTAAAAGATGCTCAGTTTTTCATTCCCTATCGACTGCAAAGTACATTTTTTCGATACGACCCTTAGCACCGGAGATACAAATAAGGGTTGAATATCTCTGGTGCTAATTAACTTTTAGGGGTGGCAATATGCATACTGGTGTATTTCAACGCGTAGAGTACGAATATGACCCGTAAATCACTCCCCAACCCTTAGTTTTTACGTAATCGCGTTTTTAAATTTTCACCCTCACTCGACTTCAGATTTGATTCTAACAAAAATCGCCAATTTGGTATCAGGATAACATGAATGGTGGGAGATCAAAAAATTAATCAAAAAATTGATGAAAATTTTGCTGTTTTTCGTCGAATTTTTCGCAGTTTGGCAACAAATTTTAATTGGTAGTTTTGATCTCCAACAAGTTATGTTCTCCTGATACAAATATTGAGATTTTGAGTTGAAAATTTTAACCAGCCGAAGAAATCATATTTTTGTAACGGGGCGTAGGTGGGACAATAGGTTGGTATATTATTATTATTTAAAGCAAATTTATTATTTTAACAACATTATTTATTTATTTAAAAAGTGTACATATTTTAATACATATCTTTGGGTGTAACTACCCCACAGTTTCATAATTCTAATCCTTTGGTGTGACTGACTCACATATTGTGAATAAAATAAAACCACTTAAGATAAATAATATACAATATCAACATAGGTATGTTTGGGTATAACTACCCCACAGCTTCATAATTCTAATCATACTTACATATTCTAATAAAATAATAACACATAAGATAAGTTATAATACAATACAATATTAACATAGGTATATTTGGGTGTAACTACCCCTCAGTTTCATAATTCTTAAATTAAAAATCTCCCATATAAAAATAATTAAATTAAGGCCAAACCAGTGACCTCAGAACTTTAAAAAGTGCGATGAATCCAAAAATGTCACGTTCAGAGCGCTATCTCTAACCGTTTAGGAAATAGAGGCCTTAGATGTCAAAAATTAAATTTAAACAGTGCTTTCATTATGAAAATAATTAAATTACGGCTAGACCAGTGGCTCTAAAATTTTAAAAATGTGGTTCCTAACTAAAAAATGTACGAGGAATCCAAAAATGTTACGCTCAGATCGCTAACTATAACCGTTTAGGAAATAGAGCCCTTAGAAGTCAAAAAATCACATTTAAAAAGTGATGTGTTTACATTAATAATTAAATTATGGCTAAAGCAGTGACTCTGAAACGTTGAAAATGTGGTTCCTAATATAAAAAAGTACGAGGAATCTAAAAATGTCATGCTCAGACCGCTAACTATAACCGTTTAGCAAATAGAGCCCTTAGAAGTCAAAAAATCACATTTAAAAAGTGATAAATAACATGAGATATTTTATTTTAAGTATAACGGCCTTAATATAATCTTAATTCTTATAAACTTGACATTTCCTTACGTAAAATTCGCTCTAATTTCCATATTTTCAACGATCATTGCGCTATCTCTAACCGTTTCAGAGTTATCCTTAAATTAAAAATCTCCATTAACAACATGAGATATTTTATTTTAAGTATAACGGCCTTAATATAATCTTAATTCTTATAAACTTGACATTTCCTTACGTAAAATTCGCTCTAATTTCCATATTTTCAACGATCATTGCGCTATCGCTAATCGTTTCCGAGTTATCCATTAACAACATGGGATATTTTATTTTAAGTATAACGGCCTTAATATAATCTTAATCCTAACGCCAAATGAGTTGACGTCTCACAGTGTTGTCCACGGGTGTGAGGGCTGGCGGGTGACCCATCCAGAGAGAGTTCGGTGCTCATTCTCTACGCGGCTGTGAAGATCGTTGAGCCTTGGCCTTTGAAGAAGTATTTCTTGCCTAGAAACACACAAACAAAAGTTAATAGATTCCTCCACGTCTTTTAAACCATCTAGTATCGAAAAACATAAATCAGTTAGTTCTTTCTGTCTTATTTCAATCGCCTGTCACTGTACAGTACACAAAGAAATGGTTCAAGACTAAATCAATAAAATTTACTTACATATTACTGTTTCTGAACTTTAGATTCTTATTTAACCCTTACATGGACCTCAGAGGTTCACCAGAAGGTCGTCAAAGACTCTAAATGCTTGACGAACTGCAGACAATGCCTCAAAATCATTTTGTAGCCTAAAACAAACCACAACGTTATTGTACATGGAACTTCTAACGTAAACAACAATAATTCTAATTGTTTTGACACTAACACATTATAATATGCACAAAAGAACTTACTAGCGACCTACTAGACTTAGAATTTACTAAAAACAAGAGTTAATAGATTCCTCTACTTATTTTAAACCAGCTATTATCTAAAGATACAAATGAATTCGTTCTTAACTTATTTTAATCGCCAGTAACTCTACAGAATACAAAAAAATGGTTCAACACTAAATAAATAAAATGTACTTACATATTAATATTTCTGAGGCTATGGATTCTTAATTCAGCCTCAGAAGTTCACCAGACGGTCGTCAAAGACTCTAAATGCCTGACGAACTGCAGACAATGCCTCAAAATCATTTTGTAGCATAAAACAAACCAAAATGTTATTGTACATGAAACTTCTAACGTAAACAACAATAACTCTAACTGTATGGACACTAAAACATTATAATATGCACAAAAGAAACTTACTAGCGAGCTACTAGACTTAGAATTTACTGAAACAGTTATTATAATGCACTAAGAACCAAATCTTCCAAGTTTGTTTTTGTGGTTAGGTCACATTTGACAAGTCAAATATTATGAATTATTTAAATAACATAATTAAAGCTGAAAATTAGTAAACATATGTAAAAAATTACGCTGACTCGATTGCTGTAATCGGTTTTGATCAAAAACCAACAGTTTAGCCATAAATAATTAATTTATAATGGAACACCAGCGCCAATCCGCAAATTTTTTAGCATCGTGATTCTGGTGAATTACTTAGTCGGTAAAACGCTTAACTGTTTTCAAGTCAGTAAAACAGGTAACTATTATTTAGACGGAAGAGTAGTTCACCAGACTTACATCGTGCTCAGTTTTGCGGATTGGCGCCAGTGTCGTATTGGAAATTAATTATTTACGGCTAAACTGTTTATCTTTCGGCAAAAAGAACTACAGCAATCGATTCAGCGTAATTTTTTACATATGTTTACTAATTTTCAGCTTTAATTATGTTATTTATATAATTAATAATATTAGACTTGTCAAATGTGACATAACCACGAAAACTTTGTTTGTAACTTCTGAACGGTACAAGATACAGGGCACCATTGGATTCCTCGGATTATTTTACCCTGGGATACAAATTTTTACTATGCTGGTACTATTATTAGTAGAGTAATTGAATATAAACGAAATATTAGTAACACGACCTTCGTGAACCGAATTTAGACCTATTTGTAATGTAATGTTAGGTGATCAAAAACAGTATTATGTCTATACCTACCTCAAATTGGAGGGCATATTTGGATTCATCGGGTCCTAATTAGGTGAATATGATACAAACCACCCTTGAAATCAACGTAATTTTCATCGGTTTTGGTGAAATTTTGCTGACTTTAAACAATTATTATCTCGTAAACTAAAGGGCTAAGGGCAAAAAGTTAAATACAAAGACTGCGTAACTTTTCATTCTCTATCTGCCTGTCTATAGATAAGGCCGTTTTGGCCCATTTTTAATTATTTTTTTGATCTCTCACCATTGGCTAACGTAGCCAAAGGAGTTCTTACTTTATTCAATAGAGGGCAGAAAGCACGGTTTGATTTCACGATTTATTCATTATTATTGATTTTTTCAACGCTATATTGGGGTTGTGTAATTTGTAATCGTAATGGAATGTAGAATGTAATTAAACTGATGCCATTGCTTGTTCGTAGTTTGTTTAAGAAATTGTGAGTATCCTAAACATAAAATAATGTTGGTTTGCGACAAAATTATCCACAAGTTGTTGTAAACTTATTAATTTGCTGTTAATTGACTCCATGATCAGTTCATGCCAGCCGAGGTTATCGCTTCAAGTATTAATAAGTGATTTATTTACAGGTTATATGTAGAAGAGGGACAATTTCAAAGAAAATACTTGAAACTACCTACAAATTCAGGATCTCTAACATCATCTTTGAAAAAAATGAGAATCTTAAACATGAGATTACATAATGAGAATATTTATTTCTACAGCTAAGGTAAGCAGTCTTTCTTTTATTATTTATTTACGCTAATTGCACATTAACATTCGTTTGTGATGTAATAATTTCTGGTAAACGTACATATTGATTTGCGATGCATTTTAAATGTTTACAGTTTAGTTTTGTTAGCAAGTAGTTGAAGTGAATTTTATAGTTGTCTAGTTTCAAGTTATAAGCAAATATGAAATCGTTTCTGTGGCAAAAATATGTAATCAGTGATATATTTACAGGTCAATATTGTTGTGTGTAAAAATGAATACAATATCGAATATCAAAGTGAATACTCGAAACCTACATATTATTTACCATCATCATTGAGCATATTGAGAACATTACAGTGTAAGAAGATGTATTTCTTCAGTAGTATTGAAGGTAATTAATTAGTTTTATTTATTGATTAGGTACTCGTTATTTAATTGTTACATTGTTCCAGGTTTGTCTATCACATCTTACGTTCTTCAGCCACCTGCAGACTGATAATCTTCTGATGAACTGCTTGTGCGAATTCCAGAGCTCACAAACCGTAGAACTGGGTTACCGGATGTCTTCAAAAGCGATTGATCCTCCTGCTGTCTCTTATTACATTCTTGGAGGCTGCAAGTAATGCAAGAGTTCTGGAGTTGTAATCACTACATTGGTCATCATCTGCAGCTGTTCATGAACCTAGTGCATCTTAATATTGATGGTAAGCGTTTTATTATGACATTTTGTTGAGAAGTAGCAAAATCAAGTGAACTAAGGGTATGTTCCAAAATTAAACCATGTTTACCGTGGTATTATGTTACGGTAATTCTTTGGTAACTGAATGTGAACGCTTCGGTAAAATTTTGACATTTAGGTTAGAGTATTTATTGAAATGGAAGCACAAAAGTCACAAAAATATACTTTTTCATCTTTAAATAAAAGCATAATATGATATGACACAAATAATACATGCTTACATACAATTTCGCAAATTTTTAGAATATATAAATCCGTTTGTATATAATCATTTCCAACAGAGAAAAATCAGCCATTCAACAGCAAAACAAACCAACGTTTTTAAGTTAAAACTGTGAGATCGCGATACACAAATACAAATTTACCACAAATATCGTACTCTCTAGCACGGTAAACGTGGTAACGAATATTTGCGAAAATTTACCGCCGTTTTCAGTTACTGCGTTTCAAATTAGTACTGACAGCCTGAAAAAAATTACCATGGTACATGTGGTTTAATTTTGGAACATACCCTAACTCTGAACTGTTTGTCATAGTAGTAAAGCAGTTGTTATATAAATAAATCAAAATATATTTTATTTATATGTTCTTTGTTCTGTAGTACAAATGCTTTATTTAAATCTTCTATATGTAAAATATTCATCAGGTTATGGGCCTAGCATATGAAAAATAGTAATAAATGCGTTTGTGACTAAAACAAAATTTGAAATGTCAGAAAAAGATAAAAATCAAAAGTTGCGGTTAAACAGTAACAATTACGCGAACTGGAAGGCTGTTATGAAATGGATCTTAGTGAAAGATAAAACATGGGACACGGTACTTGGTATCAAACCTAATCCAACTACAGATTCCTGGACAAATTTGAATAATAGTGCGATGTCCAGATGAATGCTGTCAGTGGAGGAAGACCAGCTTGTCCATGTTCGACATTTGGAGGTGGCCGCGGAAGTGTGGTCGACATTCCAGAAGCTGTACGAGCAAATTTTGGACCCTGCGATTTGACACGGGTACAATGCAGCAGCATATAATACGTGTGCAGGAGCTGGCTAGTCAGTTGAAGACGGCTGGCATCAAACTCGAGCCAGGTGATGAGATCGCTGGGTTGCTTGCAGAGCTGGGCAGTACTTAAGTACTTTTGTACTTAAGTACCATTTTAAGTATTTCCTGTGTACTTAGTACTTGTACTGAAGTATTTTTATAATTGAATCCAAAGTACTTTTTGCAAAATACTTGTACTTAGGACTTCAAATGGTACTGAATACTGCTATAAAATACTTAAGTATATTTGAAGTACTTAAGTATATTTAAAGTACTTAAGTACTTACCGTTGAAGTACTTTTAATAAAAAAAGACCACCCCAAGTTTTTAATCATGCGTATAAGTACAAGTCTGCGCAAATTTATAGTATGCTTTTAAGAAATTTAGTTTGTATTTCGCCTTTGAATCTGTAGCGATAGGTACTGATTATTGTTATTGTGCAAGCATATTCTCTATTTAATCAGTTATTTTTCTCACCGACGCTTTTACGTATAACAATAAAACAAACAGAGGGAATAAAAAATTCAGACTTGGTTAGTAAACAATTAAATTTAATGTTATTACCTATTATTTATAAATATATTTTAGCAATGGATTCTGAAGGTGACGAAGATCCATTTAAGACAGACACTGAAGATAACGATCCAGATTTTATTCCAAAAAATTACCAAGAAACTCAATTAGGAAATATTTTGATTTTGACGGCAACGTTATTTTTTGTTATTATAATTTTTGTATTTTGTCAATTTCCGTTTCCCCCTGACGAAGGCTCACGTTTAGTGGGTCGAAACGTTGAGTTTTAATAAATCTTATACATAACTTCAATCCAAAAATTTGTATTTTTATTTAGAATTATAAATTTCTAATTCTTAACAAGTAGAATATGGAATTAATTCAGAAGATGTTCTAGGCGCTATTGCGTTGCGAGGGTTGAATAAAAATTATTTATGTGTAGATATACACGCAATTACATCGGGTATACGAATATATTTTAAAAACATGCAAGTACTTGAAAAATACTTAAAAATTACTAAGTACTTTTTATAAGTACTTGTACTTAAGACTGAGTATTTTCAAAATGGCTGGTACTTAGTACTTGATGTCAAGTACTTGGCTGCAAGTACTTGTACTTAATACTTAAGTACTTTTAGGCAAGTACTTGCCCAGCTCTGGTTGCTTGCCAGCATGCCAGACAGCTACGACTGCGCTGGAAAGTAGAGACGAAAACACGCTAACATTTGAATTAGTCAGTGGACGAGTACCAAAGGCGAGTTGAAAATGACGTAGGATAGAATGTGGTAAGCGCCATGAATTCAGTCGTGTCATTCCAGTCTCAGAAAAAGCATCAGCGACCCAAACCAAGATATTATGCTACCAAAAACAACAGTGCAAAGCAAAAAGAAACACGCACATGTTACCATTGTGGGAAACCCGGTCATCTGAAGATCGATTGTCGTAAAGTTAAAAATGAACTGGCCTCATCGGAGCCGAAAGGGTTAAAAGCTACCGCGTTGACTTCTAGCCAGTACAACAAAGGTGTAGAGTTCTCGTTTGTGGTGTGTGAATCCGCATACAAAGACACAAACATCAATGAGTCCTGGCTAGTGGACTCAGGAGCATCAAGTCATATGTCAAATAATAAAGAGTTCTTCAAGAAGCTTAAACCGACAAAGCAACGAATCGATCTTGCAGGCGAGGGTATTTGTGTATCGCGATCTCACAGTTTTAACTTAAAAACGTTGGTTTGTTTTGCTGTTGAATGGCTGATTTTTCTCTGTTGGAAATGATTATATACAAACGGATTTATATATTCTAAAAATTTGCGAAATTGTATGTAAGCATGTATTATTTGTGTCATATCATATTATGCTTTTATTTAAAGATGAAAAAGTATATTTTTGTGACTTTTGTGCTTCCATTTCAATAAATACTCTAACCTAAATGTCAAAATTTTACCGAAGCGTTCACATTCAGTTACCAAAGAATTACCGTAACATAATACCACGGTAAACATGGTTTAATTTTGGAACATACCCTTAGTTCACTTGATTTTGCTACTTCTCAACAAAATGTCATAATAAAACGCTTACCATCAATATTAAGATGCACTAGGTTCATGAACAGCTGCAGATGATGACCAATGTAGTGATTACAACTCCAGAACTCTTGCATTACTTGCAGCCTCCAAGAATGTAATAAGAGACAGCAGGAGGATCAATCGCTTTTGAAGACATCCGGTAACCCAGTTCTACGGTTTGTGAGCTCTGGAATTCGCACAAGCAGTTCATCAGAAGATTATCAGTCTGCAGGTAGCTGAAGAACGTAAGATGTGATAGACAAACCTGGAACAATGTAACAATTAAATAACGAGTACCTAATCAATAAATAAAACTAATTAATTACCTTCAATACTACTGAAGAAATACATCTTCTTACACTGTAATGTTCTCAATATGCTCAATGATGATGGTAAATAATATGTAGGTTTCGAGTATTCACTTTGATATTCGATATTGTATTCATTTTTACACACAACAATATTGACCTGTAAATATATCACTGATTACATATTTTTGCCACAGAAACGATTTCATATTTGCTTATAACTTGAAACTAGACAACTATAAAATTCACTTCAACTACTTGCTAACAAAACTAAACTGTAAACATTTAAAATGCATCGCAAATCAATATGTACGTTTACCAGAAATTATTACATCACAAACGAATGTTAATGTGCAATTAGCGTAAATAAATAATAAAAGAAAGACTGCTTACCTTAGCTGTAGAAATAAATATTCTCATTATGTAATCTCATGTTTAAGATTCTCATTTTTTTCAAAGATGATGTTAGAGATCCTGAATTTGTAGGTAGTTTCAAGTATTTTCTTTGAAATTGTCCCTCTTCTACATATAACCTGTAAATAAATCACTTATTAATACTTGAAGCGATAACCTCGGCTGGCATGAACTGATCATGGAGTCAATTAACAGCAAATTAATAAGTTTACAACAACTTGTGGATAATTTTGTCGCAAACCAACATTATTTTATGTTTAGGATACTCACAATTTCTTAAACAAACTACGAACAAGCAATGGCATCAGTTTAATTACATTCTACATTCCATTACGATTACAAATTACACAACCCCAATATAGCGTTGAAAAAATCAATAATAATGAATAAATCGTGAAATCAAACCGTGCTTTCTGCCCTCTATTGAATAAAGTAAGAACTCCTTTGGCTACGTTAGCCAATGGTGAGAGATCAAAAAAATAATTAAAAATGGGCCAAAACGGCCTTATCTATAGACAGGCAGATAGAGAATGAAAAGTTACGCAGTCTTTGTATTTAACTTTTTGCCCTTAGCCCTTTAGTTTACGAGATAATAATTGTTTAAAGTCAGCAAAATTTCACCAAAACCGATGAAAATTACGTTGATTTCAAGGGTGGTTTGTATCATATTCACCTAATTAGGACCCGATGAATCCAAATATGCCCTCCAATTTGAGGTAGGTATAGACATAATACTGTTTTTGATCACCTAACATTACATTACAAATAGGTCTAAATTCGGTTCACGAAGGTCGTGTTACTAATATTTCGTTTATATTCAATTACTCTACTAATAATAGTACCAGCATAGTAAAAATTTGTATCCCAGGGTAAAATAATCCGAGGAATCCAATGGTGCCCTGTATCTTGTACCGTTCAGAAGTTACAAACAAAGTTTTCGTGGTTATGTCACATTTGACAAGTCTAATATTATTAATTATATAAATAACATAATTAAAGCTGAAAATTAGTAAACATATGTAAAAAATTACGCTGAATCGATTGCTGTAGTTCTTTTTGCCGAAAGATAAACAGTTTAGCCGTAAATAATTAATTTCCAATACGACACTGGCGCCAATCCGCAAAACTGAGCACGATGTAAGTCTGGTGAACTACTCTTCCGTCTAAATAATAGTTACCTGTTTTACTGACTTGAAAACAGTTAAGCGTTTTACCGACTAAGTAATTCACCAGAATCACGATGCTAAAAAATTTGCGGATTGGCGCTGGTGTTCCATTATAAATTAATTATTTATGGCTAAACTGTTGGTTTTTGATCAAAACCGATTACAGCAATCGAGTCAGCGTAATTTTTTACATATGTTTACTAATTTTCAGCTTTAATTATGTTATTTAAATAATTCATAATATTTGACTTGTCAAATGTGACCTAACCACAAAAACAAACTTGGAAGATTTGGTTCTTAGTGCATTATAATAACTGTTTCAGTAAATTCTAAGTCTAGTAGCTCGCTAGTAAGTTTCTTTTGTGCATATTATAATGTTTTAGTGTCCATACAGTTAGAGTTATTGTTGTTTACGTTAGAAGTTTCATGTACAATAACATTTTGGTTTGTTTTATGCTACAAAATGATTTTGAGGCATTGTCTGCAGTTCGTCAGGCATTTAGAGTCTTTGACGACCGTCTGGTGAACTTCTGAGGCTGAATTAAGAATCCATAGCCTCAGAAATATTAATATGTAAGTACATTTTATTTATTTAGTGTTGAACCATTTTTTTGTATTCTGTAGAGTTACTGGCGATTAAAATAAGTTAAGAACGAATTCATTTGTATCTTTAGATAATAGCTGGTTTAAAATAAGTAGAGGAATCTATTAACTCTTGTTTTTAGTAAATTCTAAGTCTAGTAGGTCGCTAGTAAGTTCTTTTGTGCATATTATAATGTGTTAGTGTCAAAACAATTAGAATTATTGTTGTTTACGTTAGAAGTTCCATGTACAATAACGTTGTGGTTTGTTTTAGGCTACAAAATGATTTTGAGGCATTGTCTGCAGTTCGTCAAGCATTTAGAGTCTTTGACGACCTTCTGGTGAACCTCTGAGGTCCATGTAAGGGTTAAATAAGAATCTAAAGTTCAGAAACAGTAATATGTAAGTAAATTTTATTGATTTAGTCTTGAACCATTTCTTTGTGTACTGTACAGTGACAGGCGATTGAAATAAGACAGAAAGAACTAACTGATTTATGTTTTTCGATACTAGATGGTTTAAAAGACGTGGAGGAATCTATTAACTTTTGTTTGTGTGTTTCTAGGCAAGAAATACTTCTTCAAAGGCCAAGGCTCAACGATCTTCACAGCCGCGTAGAGAATGAGCACCGAACTCTCTCTGGATGGGTCACCCGCCAGCCCTCACACCCGTGGACAACACTGTGAGACGTCAACTCATTTGGCGTTAGGATTAAGATTATATTAAGGCCGTTATACTTAAAATAAAATATCCCATGTTGTTAATGGATAACTCGGAAACGATTAGCGATAGCGCAATGATCGTTGAAAATATGGAAATTAGAGCGAATTTTACGTAAGGAAATGTCAAGTTTATAAGAATTAAGATTATATTAAGGCCGTTATACTTAAAATAAAATATCTCATGTTGTTAATGGAGATTTTTAATTTAAGGATAACTCTGAAACGGTTAGAGATAGCGCAATGATCGTTGAAAATATGGAAATTAGAGCGAATTTTACGTAAGGAAATGTCAAGTTTATAAGAATTAAGATTATATTAAGGCCGTTATACTTAAAATAAAATATCTCATGTTATTTATCACTTTTTAAATGTGATTTTT
Organism: Agonum fuliginosum; assembly: GCA_947534325.1. Lineage (NCBI taxonomy): Eukaryota > Metazoa > Arthropoda > Insecta > Coleoptera > Carabidae > Agonum > Agonum fuliginosum. Next base: position 118,197 of record OX384033.1, read on the forward strand.
TGACTTCTAAGGGCTCTATTTGCTAAACGGTTATAGTTAGCGGTCTGAGCATGACATTTTTAGATTCCTCGTACTTTTTTATATTAGGAACCACATTTTCAACGTTTCAGAGTCACTGCTTTAGCCATAATTTAATTATTAATGTAAACACATCACTTTTTAAATGTGATTTTTTGACTTCTAAGGGCTCTATTTCCTAAACGGTTATAGTTAGCGATCTGAGCGTAACATTTTTGGATTCCTCGTACATTTTTTAGTTAGGAACCACATTTTTAAAATTTTAGAGCCACTGGTCTAGCCGTAATTTAATTATTTTCATAATGAAAGCACTGTTTAAATTTAATTTTTGACATCTAAGGCCTCTATTTCCTAAACGGTTAGAGATAGCGCTCTGAACGTGACATTTTTGGATTCATCGCACTTTTTAAAGTTCTGAGGTCACTGGTTTGGCCTTAATTTAATTATTTTTATATGGGAGATTTTTAATTTAAGAATTATGAAACTGAGGGGTAGTTACACCCAAATATACCTATGTTAATATTGTATTGTATTATAACTTATCTTATGTGTTATTATTTTATTAGAATATGTAAGTATGATTAGAATTATGAAGCTGTGGGGTAGTTATACCCAAACATACCTATGTTGATATTGTATATTATTTATCTTAAGTGGTTTTATTTTATTCACAATATGTGAGTCAGTCACACCAAAGGATTAGAATTATGAAACTGTGGGGTAGTTACACCCAAAGATATGTATTAAAATATGTACACTTTTTAAATAAATAAATAATGTTGTTAAAATAATAAATTTGCTTTAAATAATAATAATATACCAACCTATTGTCCCACCTACGCCCCGTTACAAAAATATGATTTCTTCGGCTGGTTAAAATTTTCAACTCAAAATCTCAATATTTGTATCAGGAGAACATAACTTGTTGGAGATCAAAACTACCAATTAAAATTTGTTGCCAAACTGCGAAAAATTCGACGAAAAACAGCAAAATTTTCATCAATTTTTTGATTAATTTTTTGATCTCCCACCATTCATGTTATCCTGATACCAAATTGGCGATTTTTGTTAGAATCAAATCTGAAGTCGAGTGAGGGTGAAAATTTAAAAACGCGATTACGTAAAAACTAAGGGTTGGGGAGTGATTTACGGGTCATATTCGTACTCTACGCGTTGAAATACACCAGTATGCATATTGCCACCCCTAAAAGTTAATTAGCACCAGAGATATTCAACCCTTATTTGTATCTCCGGTGCTAAGGGTCGTATCGAAAAAATGTACTTTGCAGTCGATAGGGAATGAAAAACTGAGCATCTTTTACATTTAACTTTTTGCTCTACGACCCTTAGTTTAAGGGTTAATGACTATTTTTAGACGACTTTTTCACCACTTTGATTGTTCATAACCCTTAAACTAAGGGTCGTAGAGGAAAAAGTTAAATGTAAAAGATGCTCAGTTTTTCATCCCCTATCGAATGCAATGTAGATTTTCTCGATACGACCCTTAGAACAGGAGATACAAATAAGGGTTGAATATCTCTGGTGCTAATTAACTTTTAGGGGTGGCAATATGCATACTGGTGTATTTCAACGCGTAGAGTACGAATATGACCCGTAAATCACTCCCCAACCCTTAGTTTTTACGTAATCGCGTTTTTAAATTTTCACCCTCATTCGACTTGAATTTTGAATCGAACAAAAATCACCAAGTTTGTATCAGGATAACATGAATGGTGGGAGATCAAAAAAAATAATTAAAAATCGGCCAAAACGGCCTTATCTATAGACAGGCAGATAGAGAATGAAAAGTTACGCAACCTTTGTATTTAACTTTTGGCCCTTAGCCCTTTAGTTTACGAGATAATAATTATTTAATATCAGCAAAATTTCACCAAAATCGACTAAAAATACGTTGATTTCGTGGATTGTTTATACCGTATACCCCTAATTAGGACCCGCTGATTCTAAATCTACCCTCATAATTACATAATTACTTACCGTTTTGATATATTTATATACCTATAAAAAATAATTAGAAATATTGTGATGGGAATTTTTTAATTAACAGCTTCATTTTCTAGGCCACTGCTCAAAAATATTCTGTGACGTCACACCAAGAGATGGCAGCACTAATCTCGTTTTTAGCAATTTCACCCCTAAAAAATTAAATTAAACGCTATTATAACGGGACGTAGGACAACGATAAGTTGTTTAATAAACATAATAAAGCAAATGTTCTATTCTAACTAAATTATTTATTTTAAAAAATTTACATTTCATTTAAATAATTCATGCAACAATACTGCATATTTACTCATTTTGAAAGGAAACATGAGGAAAATAAATAAAAACTGTTAATTTTTCTTTCTTTTTATATACAACACAAATACATAAGAGAAATATATACTTTCATACATACTACATGCAATATTATCACGCCATTTACCAAGTTTGGGTGGCACGAACCTTGTCTCACATTTAAACTCTACAAGCGGTCAAACATTCCCATCCTGACACACTTCTTTCGCGTCATCCACATTTATTATCCTTTTCATTCAAGCTCTTTTATTCTTTCCACTCAAAACATTTCTAATACATCATCAGTCATTTGAATCAACATATTCACCGGACAAACGCTCATCTCAACCGCACACATTCTCTTTAAAACACACATAAATGTGCCATTTCCCAAGTTGGGTTGGCACACTTCATTTTCTTCGTTCACTCGAAATCATTTGCACTCGCAATTAACCATCAATCATTTTAATCCACTAATTCGCAAAACGTTCACGCAAACGCACATTAACTATTTCACAAACTCATTCGCTCACAGAATCATTCTCTCAAACATCAACACATTTACAAATAAAATATTCAAATACAATACAAGTTTTTGTAATTTTATTACAATATAATATAATGAAATGACTTGCCCTGTAAGAAATACAATAAATTATTAGTTACATTTTACATTACAATTGAATTTTATTTCCAAATGTTATTACAACATGAGTTGCCGCTTATAAGATACTTTATTTCATATTTATTGTATTGCATTTGTTACATTAATATCTTCAATATTCTTTGCAGTTTCAAATGCATCTCTTTATTTGCTTTGTTCTAAGGACCATTAAACAAGGAGTAAACCATTGTTTAATGTTTCATTTTTACGATTATGAAAGAAAATTGAATAATGAAATTGATATAATTAAAAATTTAAATGCAACCCTAACCTACGGGTGTTGGTTAGAAAGCCAATAGAACATGGCAAACAAACAACCAAAGGCAAAGCTATCACCTTCCCCAATTAAAAATATTTTAAAATCAAAAATAATGTCACAAGTTTCATCAAAATTTCGTTGATCCCTTAATCTGTACTACTAAAGTACTAGTAAAGTAAAGACGATGTGGTTTACTCCTTGCAAACTATTACCTAAGTTAAAATTAATTGTTGAGATCATATTCACATGGTCATTGGGAATTGAACCCAAGACTTCATATAATTCCAATCTCAACATTATTATCAAAGATAGAAGATTCAGTCTTTATTATTTATGTAAAGTATTATTTCGAGTTAAAGAATGATTCACGCAAAAGGAAAAGACTGGCAAAACTATCTTTGATAATTCACTTATCACTAAGTCTCTGGAAGGCTGCTGGAGTCGATGTCGCCTGCAGAAAGTCCCACGATGGATGTTGAAGTTGTTCAGTGTAATCCCTCGACGACTCTCGTGGTTGATGTCATATGCAGAAAATTCTTCCATGTCCTTCGAAGACTGCTTGGCTTGTTCACATCGAATACCTAGGAACCACAAATAATTTATTTACATTTGATAAACACTGTTTGCTTATCCTGAAAATATTAAATATTTATAACAAATGAATTATTTTATACAGGAAGTATCCAACAGTATATATTCTACAGTTTGTGTCACAATTCTTTGATTGTCTGTGCATAGGACGATTTAAAAAAATTATTTATTCGGTTGCATAAAGTTTCGACTACTAATTTGATTTGAGATTGTATAAAATGTATTGCAGTTTTCAATAAATACAAGATACAGTACATTATACGTGTTTTTTGATTTTTATTTAAACTTTTGTACAACAAAAAACGATTTCTTTTTACATCTGGGTCATGTGTTATATGTTTCAGTTTCAAATCCAGGCAGGTACACATTTCAGTTAACTGCACAAAAATCTCCCCTGTAGTGTACTCCCAACAGTCATGAGTGAGTGAGACAGGCAACCGCACACACGGTTACACATATGCCTAAACCGATGACTCACATATGTGAGGCTGCCACACTTAAATTGAGTGAAAGCATTGAGTCACTTTTTGATCTGTAGTATTTATACTGATGTTCACAGTGATCTGTGAGGCTGCCACACTCAAGATGAGTAATAGCATCATGTTCCAAATGGAATACACAAAGTAAAAATAATAAACTTACGTGTTGAACTGGTAATCGAGATGTTCCTTGTCCTAGAGACAGTAGACTCCAACAGTAGAATTTCAAACCAAATAATCTTCAAACTTTGTACATGAGGTCCAAATTAATCTGTAACAATAACAAACATTTAGATTCATATAAACTGCACTAAATAACGAAAAATGTGCACTCCGCACATTTAAATAATGAGTTATAACATAATGACTAATGTGTGTAATTCTTGAGAAAACACATCAATAGTAGAGATGGATCATTTCCTCAGGCAATTTTACACCAAGAACCACATTTTCGCGAATTTTCTACGACAATTACATGTCTCTTTCGTGCTACCATTGCAATAAGGGGGCACCAGTAGAGACAGCATAATATTTTAAAGGATTTTTAAATCAGTAACAAAATTCTCACGAATTTTCGACAATAAATAATAAAATAAATAATATAACAACGAAATACCTCATATATGCCACCTCTAGAGGAAGACAGCGTAATATGAGGCCCAACAGTGGAGGAGGATAATGTTTGAGCTCAGAATTGGCTTCCCCAGGAAATTTTACCAATGACTACAAATTTTCGCGGCTCTTCTACGATTATTAACAGATAAATTATAAAGTATTTAAAAATAATGGCGGCTGAATAGATTGTAGCAGCCATTTTAATTATAAATGTCAAAATATCTATTCTATAATCCCAAATATAAAACAAGTGTACCCGTGACTTGAGAATCACTCATTGAGCTACGACATTGAAAGTGTGGTTCTTAATGTAGAAATGTCAGAGGAATGATGATTTCAAAATGCTTACATGATTGCTTGAAGATCTGAAGATGTTGATTCCAAGTTGACTGTTGAAGTTGATGTTTCCCGAAAGCTGCTGCAGATGAATGTTGAAGTTGTTGTCCAGTGAAGTCTCTCGTCTTTGATGTCATGTGCAGAATATTCTTCTACGTCCTTCGAAGACTGCTGAAGTCATTGTCCACTTGTTCACATATGCTCGAATACCTAGAAACCACAAATCATTTATTTACATTTGATAATTACTAAATAAATGTTATTTTATACAGGAATATCTGCACAAATATTACACCTGTGGTGTACTTCTCACTAACAACTAGGTACGAGAATCTAAAATAATTATTTTGTATATTGATTCAACCTTGAAAAGTTTAAACTGTAAACAGAATAATTAAATTCCAAGTTGGTTTGTAGAATTACATAATATTCAATAACATGGAATAAATCATGTTCAATATGAAATTTTGAGCTAAATATTTAAATAATTATATCTGAAGCATCTTTTACCTTTCATGTTTGGGGGCAGAGCACCTTGTACTGGATTTCCAGGATGATGAAATGGTAATGGGCTGCAAATCTGTAACATAATAAATATTTTCGTTATTACACAACAGTTTTACAACTTTAAAAATGTGGTAGACAACTCAACGTACTTTATAAATGTAAATAAACACTTATTCAACAGTAAAATCATGTAGATATCGGTGGATATTATTTAAAAACAGCACTAAACATCACAGTTTTAACAATGAACTGCTTCTTTTCTACTATGAATATGAATAAATCGACAAACTTATTCCTATAAAAATAGCGCCCTGTTTGTAATATCCCGGATGCAACATTGCAAGACTTGAGTTATCACAAAAAGTCATTTCTGGCACGATTTTATATTACGACTCTCTAACTAATTATAAGACTAAAAATATTTTATACTAAAAACGCAAGTGAATCAATACTTCTGTCTAAGTTTCAAATCCAGATAGGTACACATTTCTGTTTACTGCACAAATATGTCGCCTGTAGTGTATTCTCCACAAACAGTCATGAGTGAGATGACTTCATATTATTTTATACAGATATAAATATTTTCTGTGGTGTATTTTTCACTTACAACTATATACGCACATACGCTATGAAACATCTATACAGATGACTCACATAACGTGAGGGTAGGTAGATAATTATGTATGTAATACTATTTGTGCATAAAATGGCCACTAACGCTAATTTAAACATAATTTAAAGACACTTACAGTTGATGCATCGTCTCGTCTCAGGAACTAGAAGATCGGGGGGCCCACCAGTCAGACAAGGAGACTCTACGACTGGAAACAGCAGCCAGCAAGATGAACCGTCAATCAGAAGCGAACAAGTCTGAAAATGCAAGAAAAATTACATTCATGAAATTCAAACTTGCAAACTTAAAACTGTAGAGTATGAGCATCGTATGAGAAGTTGTTTAAGAACGCAGTTTGCATATTTTTAGACCGGATTCAGGTTTTTTGATATTTCCGCAGTAACTCCGCACAACTTGACAAATGCAATACAATATAAATAATTTATTTTTTATATTCAATTAAACTGCGGCTAAACCATCTTATTTTCAAGCACTGTGAATGCTCGTATTTAGTTAGATGCATTCAAACTTTCTTAAACGTAAACATAAATGTAAACCTTAAAACTAAATGCATATGTGAATACAGTTTTAAGTTTCATATAAATTGTACTAAACTACAAATAAATTAATAAGTCATATGCAAATGTCATAATAAAACGCTTACCATCAATATTAAGATGCACTAGGTTCATGAACAGCTGCAGCTGATGACCAATGTAGTGATTACAACTCCAGAACTCTTGCATTACTTGCAGCCTCCAAGAATGTAATAAGAGACAGCAGGAGGATCAATCGCTTTTGAAGACATCCGGTAACCCAGTTCTACGGTTTGTGAGCTCTGGAATTCGCACAAGCAGTTCATCAGAAGATTATCAGTCTGCAGGTGGCTGAAGAACGTAAGATGTGATAGACAAACCTGGAACAATGTAACAATTAAATAACGAGTACCTAATCAATAAATAAAACTATTTAATTACCTTCAATACTACTGAAGAAATACATCTTCTTACACTGTAATGTTCTCAATATGCTCAATGATGATGGTAAATAATATGTAGGTTTCGAGTATTCACTTTGATATTCGATATTGTATTCATTTTTACACACAACAATATTGACCTGTAAATATATCACTGATTACATATTTTTGCCACAGAAACGATTTCATATTTGCTTATAACTTGAAACTAGACAACTATAAAATTCACTTCAACTACTTGCTAACAAAACTAAACTGTAAACATTTCAAATGCATCGCAAATCAATATGTACGTTTACCAGAAATTATTACATCACGAACGAATGTTAATGTGCAATTAGCGTAAATAAATAATAAAAGAAAGACTGCTTACCTTAGCTGTAGAAATAAATATTCTCATTATGTAATCTCATGTTTAAGATTCTCATTTTTTTCAAAGATGATGTTAGAGATCCTGAATTTGTAGGTAGTTTCAAGTATTTTCTTTGAAATTGTCCCTCTTCTACATATAACCTGTAAATAAATCACTTATTAATACTTGAAACGATAACCTCGGCTGGCATGAACTGATCATGGAGTCAATTAACAGCAAATTAATAAGTTTACAACAACTTGTGGATAATTTTGTCGCAAACCAACATTATTTTATGTTTAGGATACTCACAATTTCTTATTTATCACTCGAAATTAAGCCACTGGTTATTTAAATACAAAGAACAAACTACGACATGCAATGGCGTCATTTTCATTACATTCTACATCCCATTACTAATTGCACAACCCCACCCCAATATGGCGTTGAAAAAATCAATAATCTTCATCGTGAAATCAAACCGTGATGTCTGCCCTCTATTGAATAAAGTAAGAACTCTTTGGCTACGTTAGCAAGTTTTCATTAAGTTTTAAACGGTGTAGAGTTTAGATAGTTGTGTACTGGAAATTTCAAGTTTGCAACGTCTTTCCCAATACTTTCACATGATAAAAGACGGATTTCTCAACAGCCGCTTAGTTTTCAAGTGTAGAGTATAACTTAATATTAGAGAATGTAATTTAGGAACGCAGCTTTGATTTTTGACAAGCGGATACGCAAATTTTGTACGAGACGAAATTATGTGGGAAGGATATTTAAATTATTATAAAGGTTAAACTACAAGAATACATACAAAAAATTGTCACCTGGTTAAAATAGCATCTTGAAATGTTTGAAAATATGATTACTAATATTATTACGACTGAAGAATCCAGTTATATTAAATAAAAAACGATATTTTTAATCAATTAAAAATTGATCCCAAAGAACAAAGATTAACGCTAAATAAATTAATTCAAGATACGAATTTACATTTATAAAATACCGATTGTAGAAAATAATCACATAATCTTTCATATAAAATAAAAAATTTGGCCTTAAATGAATTATTTATCGAAATATTTTAAAAAAGTACTACATCCAGTTTATGAATTGGTACCAAAATGTACTGGGCTCTTAAGATTCGTTTTAAAATCTTAAATAAAAAATTTGGTTGTTAAATTTTTGTAACTTTTTGAGTTATAGAAAACGAAAAAACACACACAGACATCATCTCGAAAATACTTTAGCCGTTATTCTATGGATTTTAAAACGTGCTTATATTTTAAAATCTCACACTCGAAAATTTTGACCCATCACAATACCTCCCTTATAGAATATGAGGCGGGAGGTTTTTCTTAAGAGGCCCGTCTACTACCTAAAATCCAGCATAAAATGTACTAACGTAGCGAGTGTTTTGTGGCCAGTACAAGAATAGTAAAATTTTATTTCAACAAGGATTTAATACAGAAAGAATGGATCTACAGATGTGCCTTTTTAAATTTTTTATTAAAAAATTGTACATGATTATAAAAATTCCTATTTTATGCAAACTTTACATGGTTTCTCATGATAGAAATTAATTTTGTAAAATTATAAAAAGGCATATTTGTAGATCAATTCTTTCTCTATTAAATGTTTATAAAAACATTATCCTGAAGTCAATAATAATCTGACAGTTTACTCGCAACGAAAACACTTTTACAGTATTTTTCAACTTCAAAATGACATTGCATAGCTAGGAGCGGCAAAGTACGAGTTTCGAGCTGGTTTCAGGCAGCTCTAGTAGTGGGAAAAAAAGTGACATGGAAAAAATAAAATCGAGAGTATTCTAGGAATTCTGTAAAAACGTAGACGAACCGCTTAATAACCTCAGAAATGAGCAGTTAAAGTTTTCTAACGAAATACGCGAATTTCTTCAATAAAACAGAAATCTTGGTCATCTATATGAAAGTAAAAACCGTCTGCTCTTTGCATTAACCTTTCAACTCCTTAAATTTAGAATAACATATTCTAAACAAATTGACCTTCACACATTAACAACAATTCTACGACCACCTTGGTTTATAAATTGCGATTACAAATATTTTTATACAAATTCAGATTTTTCAATAATCTCCCGATCGTCGCATATTTCAGCGGGCGTTGTTTACAAACAAACAAAACACTTGCGTGTGTTTCAGTGTGATTTGCTTTTGTTTTCACGTTTCCAGGAACTGAAACTGAATCTGGTCTTGACGGAAAAACAACGAGTTCGGAATTTATTATTGTGAGAGCTGAGCGCCGCTGAAATCAATATGAAATGATATACATTTCAGGAAATTGATAAAGTAGTGTAGTAATCTTCAGATGGCAGTAAATTCTAATAATATGTAATCCCAATGGTTGGTTTAAATGTACGAAATATTGTCACATAAAGTATTTACTTTCAGAAGCACCGTAACTTTTCATCAATAGTTTAAGCTCTATAAAGAACACTTTTGTCAGAGTATATACATTCGTTATGCTTATAATATACAGGACTTCTAAATTTTGAGAGAGTCAGAAATTCAGTCTAAATTCGGTCTAAATTCAGTCTAAAATCGGTCTAAATTCAGTATAAATTCGGTCTAAATTCAGTCTAGATTAAAATATATATTTTTATACATTTTAGAAATCCCTTTGTAAAAGCTGTACCCGTTGATATTTTTTATTGAAACTATGGAGAGAAAAAGTTATTTTATATTATTTTATAACTAAATTTTGAGCGAGTCGGAAATTCAGTCTAAATTCGGTCTAAATTCAGTCTAAATTCGGTCTAAATTCAGTCTAAATTCGGTCTAAATTCAGTCTAAATTCGGTCTAAATTCAGTCTAAATTCGGTCTAAATTCAGTCTAAATTCGGTCTAAATTCAGTCTAAATTCGGTCTAAATCGGTCTAATTACTGTACTTCATATACGACAAATTTGTACATACAAGAGAGGAAGACCTAATTGAAAATTAATTCAAATAAAAATAAACTTGTTGTTGCTCAAAAAATTAGGTATACTTATCTTTATCAGTACAATTTAAACTACGATAATGTAAACTTTTAAGAAATAAATTGTTGAAATCTCAATTTTGTGAAATCGTATTTCAAAAGTGTGAAATCTGTTTTCGTTAATGTGAAATCGTATTTCAAAAGTGTGAAATCAGTTTTCGTTATGTGAAATCGTATTTCGAAAGTGTAAAATCTGTTTTCGTTAATGTGAAATCATATTTCAAAAGTGTGAAATCATTCTGTAAAAGGTATAGATGTCTAGTGTCTCGATTTGCATCTTCCTGTGTTTGCAATCTAAAATTCTAGATTTGAATTTTCCTGTGAATGAATCTTTGAATGCAGGTATTTTCTTACGTACTTATTCTTTGTAGATTTGAATTTTGTGCTTGCATTTTCCTGTGTATGAATATTTTAGAATTAGATTTTCTGGTGTTGACACCATTCCCTATGAATTGGGGGTAGCACTAATCTTATGAGTGAATCTAGGGTGTCGTGTTGACAGGGCGGCGCGGGATGATTCAGTTTTAGGGCGAGGGCAGAGGACGTCGCCCTGAATTTAGTTCATCTTTGGAATTAATAGGACAGCCAACAATATTACGTGAGCGACACCGACTAAATGTTTACCTTTTTATTACCTCATATTCTATAACAGAGGTATTTTATATTTAATGTTTAAGTACGAATCTTAATAAGCCATTCAATTTTTAAAGAATGTAATGTTTTAGTTTTTATCTATAAAATTATAAATAATAAATTACCATACTATCTATCAGCTAAAATAAAATATGTTCAAGATATCCACAGTTATACAACTAGACAAATAAATCATCTGTATGTTCCAAAAACTAAAAAAGTAAAACATGTTTGAGTATTTTCAACAAAGGTGGTATTATTTATAATAACTTACCACCAAGTATCAAAAATTCTACTTGTATTTACTACTGTATTTATTTACCTATTACTTATTTAATATTGTATTGCTTTTCATAAACTTCTGTAGTGTAGTGTAATCTTTATTAGCTTAAAGCTATTTAAATAAATTTATTATAGGTATAATATTCAATCTACAAACCGGAAGTAGTACTTTTTTAAAATATTTCGATTTTTTTAATTTTAAATGAAATATTATGTGATTATTACCTACAATGGTAATTTATAAATTTGTTTGTATCTGGTATCATTTAAAAATAATTGAAGTATATATTTATAATTTAGTATTTCGGTTGTAGTCCATGATCGTTTAACATTTTTGTTACTACGTAAAATTTAAATGATTATGACATGACAGTGACAGTGACAATAGTAAAATCTTTTGCAATTTAAATAAAATGACTAAAATATATTTTTGAGTAGTAGTAATATATTTGTGTAATAAGTTAAAAGAATAAAGTAAATATGGCGGGAGGTCTTGTGCTGGCCACAGCAGATTTTTTTGCAGATGAACCAGTTTTCGACATGACTAATAATTACGTTTACTAGTACAAAATATATCAAAATGACTAACAAGCAAAACACAACAAATTTGCGATGACTTCATTTCGACTTCTTTTTCATCGCGTTGACAACAATAAATAACACCTTACAGTCATTGCCAAGCAACACTAAACATTACTTTATTAATAATCATTGTTGCAAATGACAACAATGATTATTAAAAACAATAAACATGGCACACTTGATGGTAAGTATTTTTAAAGTTTTTTTTGTTGTTGTCGGCAACTGGGAATGTCTTCCTGCTATGCGAGTTGCGCGCCGCTTGCGGCGAAGTAATAAATTACATTTTCGCGTCTTCCTCTGCTCTGGATCTTCTTACAAGGTTTAAATTTTAATTTTTGAAGCCCGGAGGGTAATATGAAAATTGTGAAAATCTGGAGCACGGATATAACTTTGAAATATTTTAATGCTATTTTAAAACTGCTATATTGTAAACCAGATTATAGATGATCGGATTCTTCGTGCTTTATTTAATAGAATAACAATATTATTTTTTACCTCTCGCCTTATATTTTCGAGTGAGAGTTTTTTTTGGATAAGCACGTTTTAGAGTCCCTAGAGTAAAAATCTGCTGTGGCCACCACACGACCTCTCGCCTAATTCTGCTTATTCTACTAATCTAATAAATAGTTTTACTTACATTTTAATAGTTTCATCTTCATGTAATATGTAAACGATAATGTAAACCAAGATGCAAGCAAAAGATGTCAACTGTACTGTCACTGTCATAATAATTCAAATTTTATGTAGAAACAAATTTCATATCATGGACAACAAGATAGAATATTAATTGTACTTTATTTTATTGTTAAATACTTCCAGATTCAGCAATTTGTATTTATAATTAACTGTACACATAGATAATCACAATTTCTTTTATTTTTAATTGCAAAAATTGTCATAAATAAATAATGTACCAATATATTTAAGGAAAACTTTTCCAAACTTCTAAAAGTACTACTTCCGGTTTGCAGATTTCTACCAAAATGTTATCCGGTGTTAAGATACTTATCAAAACCTTAAATAAGAAATTTGGTTATAAACGGTTTGATATCGTGGACGAAAAATCCTCGGTTCATACAAACACACAAACACACACACACAGACATCATCGTGAAAATAGTAAATTCGTATTCTAGAGACCCTGAAACGTGCTTATCCACCAAAAACTCATACTCGAAAATTTTGACCCATTACAATACCTCTTATAGAATATGAGGCGAGAGGTAAAAATTTTACATTTTCTAGATTATGTCTGTGTGTGTGTGTGCGTGCGTTCGTTCAAACAATATAAACATTAAAATTAATCTTAATACCCAATATAATTTTAGTTTCAATCTACAAACCGGAAGTATTACTTTAATACATCGATAAATAATTAATTTAAGACAATTTTTTTTATTTTAAATGAAAGATTATTATTACCTACAATCGGTATTTTTCTAAATTTTTTTGTAACTTGTATCATTTAAGAATAATTAAAGTATACTTATAATTTAGTATTTCGGTATGTTGTAGTCCATGATCGTTTAACATTTGTTACTACGTAAAATTTAAATGATTATGACATGACAGTGACAGTAACAATAGTAAAATATCGTTTATATCTTCTTCTGCAGTTTAAATAAAATGACTAAAATATATTTTGTGAGTAGGTTAATAAGAATACTGTAAATATTTTATAAATTTTTCAGTATCTGGTACCATTTAAGAATAATTAAAGTACATAATTTGTTATGACATAATTTGTTATGCAAAAATATTTGCAACTGACTATTGTTCAGTCTTACTGGATTACTAAATCTAATTTAAATAAATAGTAGCATGCTAATTGACGACTAATTATACACCTGAATAATATACAATAGAAAAGTACTAACGCCTCAAATAAAATTATGTCATTTACAAAGTATTATTTTCTTTAATATATTATGTCCTCTGTATTTTATCCTGTTGAGTGAATTAATAAATAAATAAAAAAATCTGCTGTGGCCAGCACACGACCTCTCGCCTAATTCTGCTTATTCCACTAATCTAATAAATAGTTTTACTTACATTTTAATACCAAGATGCAAGCAAAAGATGTCAACTGTACTGTCACTGTCATAATCATTCAATTAAAATATGATCATGGACAACAAGATACTGTAATTTCAAAAAAATAGAATATTAATTGTACTTTATTTTATTGTTAAATACTACCAGATTCAGCAAATTGTATTTGAAATTAACTGTACCCATACATAATTATATTTTCTTTTATTTTTAATTGCAAAAATTCTCACAAATAAATAATGTACCAATTTATTTAAAGAAGTTCAAGTTTCAAAAAGTACTACTTCCGGTTTGCGGCTTTCTACCAAAATCTTATGCGGTGTTAAGAACCTTATTAAAATCTTAAATATGAAATTTGGTTATTAAAGGCTTGATACTTTTTAAGTTATCGTGGACGAAAAATCGTCACATACGTCCATACAAACACACACACCAGACATCATCGTGAAAATATTAAATTCGTATTCTAGAGACCCTGAAACGTGCTTATCCACCAAAAACTCATACTCGAAAATTTTGACCCATTACAATACCTCTCTTATAGAATATGAGGCGAGAGGTAAAAATAGTATATTATATATTGAGGGACTAAAGTGCATGATTTAATCCTGAGGGTGAAGTTTATTTCACGAGCCGAAGGTAAGGGAATTAAAGGTACTTTAGTCCTGTGGTATATATACGCTATTTTTTGCACTTCATCCTCAAACGAAAGCAAAATAGTTTAAAAGAATACACATTTTGTAATTTTGACAGTAAATTTTATGACAAATATTTATATTGTTACCATAGATACTCTGGAATAAATAGCACGTATTTACTTGACAACGGGATTAATTAATTCAATTCCTTGACAACGGGATTAAATATGAGAAATAATCCCTTGGGATCAAATTCAGAACCTTAGTCCCTAAAATAAAGACTAAAGAACAGTTTTAGCCCGGGAAGTGCAAAAATAATATAATATGACCACTTACATTGTGTCATTTATGTAACAAAATAATATTTTCTTTATAAATTAAAAAAAAAATTAAAATATACAGAACTATGCCTATTCAAATAAATATTTTGTTTAATATTTTTCCTTATTTATTATATCTGTACAGGAAAATAATCTACATCTTCTATCCAACTTAAATATTTATTATATTTTTATTTATTTATTATGATATGACTGTGCGTTATCAGTATAGATATTATTTACCCGTGTGTGCGGTTACCAGCTGATAAACTCACTCATGAGTGGAGATTTGTGCAGTTTCTGGTAACCAGATTAGAAATGATTCATTCAAATGAAATCGATATAAGAAGAAATTGATATTCTTGAAGTTAGCTGCACAGAAATATCGAATTACAACAAACTCGTTATCTTTACAGTTATAAGCAAAACAATTAGAAATTTAGATTCTGTACTATCTTATCTATTTACCTCTCGCCTCATATTCTATAAGAGAGGTATTGTAATGGGTCAAAATTTTCGAATATGAGTTTTTGGTGGATAAGCACGTTTCAGGGTCTCTACAATACGAATTTACTATTTTCACGATGATGTCTGTGTGTATGTGTTTGTATGAACCGACGATTTTTCGTCCACGATAACTTAAAAAGTATCAAACCGTTTATAGCCAAATTTCATATAAGGTTTTAATAAGTATCTTAACACCGGATAAGATTTTGGTAGAAATCCGCAAACCGGAAGTAGTACTTTTTGATCCTTTATAAAGTTTTTCTTAAATATATTGGTACATTATTTATTTATGACAATTTTTGCAATTAAAAATAAAAGAAAATATAATTATCTATGGGTACAGTAATTATAAATACAATTTGCTGAATCTGGTAGTATTTAGCAATAAAATAAAGTACAATTAATATTCTATCTTGTTGTCCATGATATGAAATTTGTTTCTACATAAAATTTGAATGATTATGACAGTGACAGTACAGTTGACATCTATTGCTTGCATCTTGGTTTACATTATCGTTTACATATCACATGAGCATGAAACTATTAAAATGTAAGTAAAACTAATTTTTAGAGTAGTCTCGAGATTAGTAGAATAAGCAGAATTTGGCGAGAGGTCGTGTACTGGCCACAGCAGATTTTTATTTATGGCTCATATTATTTATGAGACAAAATCTCGATCAGCCTTGGTATTATCGAAGTTTTAAAATGAATTTTGGTGAATACAAGGTCTGGTCTGTTCCACATTGTGTCTGACTGACCTTGCTCCGAACTATAAAAAATAATTGACCTTCACTCTGCGAAATGTGTGTGAATTTTATGTATAGGCAACACGGATCGAACTGAAGAAACACAAAAAATCTACTGTGTTCGTGTGTGTGTCTATGTCTACATGATTCAGAACTTAGACTAACGGATTTATACTGATTACGAAGAGTGTTGTAGGTAGTTGCATTTGTATTGCAACGCCTACTCAACTCAAAACTAAACATTCCTGAGAAGTGAATAATCAACGGTGGTTTTGCACCTGCGACCTTTTACCTGAACCTACAAAATGGCCGCCGAAACCACATTTAATTCAATTAGATACTTTAGCAACTAATTAAAAAATCTGATATGGCCAGCACAAAACCTCCTGCCATACTCTACTCCTTTTTGTACTATACAAATACACGGATATTCAGAATCCTGGAAAAGAAGAAGTTTTTTCTTTCTAGTAAATTGCGGTGTTGCTAAATCGAATCTTTAATGAGTCTTAAGGCGCTACACTTGTAAATCCAGAAGATTAACACTTTGAACGATTCTGGCTGTATTATAAAAAATTTCAAATTGAAATTTATCATGAAGAATCATGATTCATTAGAGAATCAATAAATTCAATATTAATTGCTGTGACATCAATTAGCAAAACTTGGAGCTAATTTTTCGCACTTTAAGTAATGATCATAGTATTAGAAGTGGATCATGCAAACTGCTAAAACTAAACTCTAGACAGTAATCTAGTG
This sequence comes from Agonum fuliginosum, assembly GCA_947534325.1. Classification (NCBI taxonomy): domain Eukaryota; kingdom Metazoa; phylum Arthropoda; class Insecta; order Coleoptera; family Carabidae; genus Agonum; species Agonum fuliginosum. The sequence goes on from OX384033.1 coordinate 135,441, forward strand.
AATAATTAAAGTTGCATGCAGACATACCTAGAAAACAAACAAAATTTCCGCAGACGAAGCGAAGTAGCACGTCAATCTAAATTGCGAAAGTAAAAAGAGAAATTCACATATTCTGATACAATTAATTATATGTTTACCATTCAGATTTATTGTAAAAGCATGTCAGATTATAGTTTATATTTTGTCAACAACAACAATAGCAATGCGTCTATACTTCTTTCAAAGATTTTATATTCATTTCTAGAAAAAAATCATCAAAAGTGAATGTCTTCTCATTGGAAGTATTTTTTAACTATTCAGCCTTAACTAATAGTTAAATTTATACTTTTACTTTGAATACTTCCTCAGTAATCTATATTTATATTAAAGTTAATTTAACTAATTTGTGCGTGTATATTTTCAATTAGCTGTACCTACACGGGGTAGATTAATTATAATTTAGAGAAGAGGGTTGTTTCTGGTTTGTACTGAAACTAAAAACCATTTATCACGTCCAAAATTTAGTACCTACACCTTAGAGTATACAAAATTATAGAGGTAGCATACTCTAAATGTTTTGAAGCTGACGGAAGAGGGGTCTATAGTTGATTTCTTAACTAAACGGAGCAATCTGAAGTTGTCGCGCTGAGCCTTATTTACACTGTGTAAATACGAGAAAAATATCACTAGATTTCGTAATTATAAAATATGCGTTTAGTTTTAAGCGGCTCGTCTACGTTTTTATCGAATTCCTAGAATACTCTCGATTTTACTTTTTTCCATTCCACTCTTTTCCTCACTACTATAGAGCTGCCTGAAACCAGCCCGAAACTCGTACTTTGCCGCATCCTAGCTATGCAATCTCATTCTGTTGTTGAAAAATACTGTAAAAGTGTTTTCGTTGCGAGTAAACTGTCAGATTATTATTGACATTTAATAGAGAAAGACTGGATCTACAGATGTGCCTTTTTAAAATTTTAAAAATTAATTTGTATTATGAAATATACCTAACCGTGTAAAGTTTGCATAAAATATGAATTTTTTTTTTGAATTTTTCGAATTTTTTATGTTCATGTACAATTTTTAATCAAAATTTTAAAAAGGCACATCTGTAGATCTATCCTTTTTCAATTAAATCCTAGTCTAAATAATTTTTTACCATTCTTGTACTGGTCACAAAACACTCGCTACGTTAGTACATTTTATGCTGGATTTTAGGTGGTACTAATCCCAAAAATGTGACCTTGTACAATTGCATTTAGTTGTACGTTGAACAATCTTCTGTGACGGAATTATGGTCATCAGGGGCCGGAAGTAGCCATGCTTGGTTGCTTGCTTTAATCCTGAGTACCCTACAAGACGAAGGCTCACACGAGCTGACAATGCAGCGAAGGAAGTACAAACAAAGGGCCAAACACAGACATAAACCCTTACTTTGATTAGATAAACGTGACTCACATAACTTAGAAATCAGTTAGTGGAACGAAATGTTATTTATTTATTTGGGTATCTTTTAAATGTTGTCAGATTAAGTTAAAGATTAGATATCATTGTTAGCTTGGGAATTCGTCTCATCTTGAATTAATTATGAGAAAATGTGCTGACTTGTCTTATTTTGCTATTTTCAAACATGTTGAAGAAATACACTTGGAATTTTAACATAATGTGGATGGAATATAAAATAGTCTTCTACGTTTTTTTCGAATTCCTAGAATACTCTCGATTTTACTTTTTTCTATTCCACTACTGCGGCTGCCTGAAACCAGCCCGAAACTCGTTCTTTACCGCATCCTAGCTATGCAATTTCATTTTGAAGTTGAAAAATACTGTAAAAGTGTTTTCGTTGCGAGTAAACTGTCTGATTATGAATGTTTTTATAAACATTTAATAGAGAAAGAGGATCTACAGATGTGCCATTTATAATTTTTTACAGGAGATATAACCGTGTGGAGTTTGCATAAATTGGAAATTTAATAGACTTTTTCGGAGTTTTGTACAATTTTTACCTCTCGCCTCATATTCTATAAGAGAGGTATTGTAGTAATGGGTCAAAATTTTGAGTATGAGTTTTTGGTGGATAAGCACATTTCAGGGTCTCTACAGTACGAATTTACTATTTTCACGATGATGTCTGTGTGTGTGTGTGTGTGTGTGTGTGTGTGTGTGCGCGCGCGTTTGTATGAACCGACGACACCGGATAAGATGTTGGTAGAAATCCGCAAACCGGAAGTAGTACTTTTAGAAGTTTGGAAAAGTTTTCCTTAAATATATTGGTACATTATTTATTTATGACAATTTTTACAATTAAAAATAAAAGAAATTGTGATTATCTATGTGTACAGTTAATTATAAATACAAATTGCTGAATCTGGAAGTATTTAACAATAAAATAAAGTACAATTAATATTCTATTTTTTTGAAATTCCAGTATCTTGTTGTCCATGATATAAAATTTGTTTCTACATAAAATTTGAATGATGACAGTACAGTTGACATCTTTTGCTTGCATATTGGTTTACATTATCGTTTACATATTACATGAACATGAAACTATTAAAATGTAAGTAAAACTATTTATTAGATTAGTAGAATAAGCAGAATTAGGCGAGAGGTCGTGTGGTGGCCACAGCAGATTTTTTAATTAAAATTTTAAATAGATCCATTCTTTTTCTAATTCTTGTTGAAATAAAATTTGAGCATTCTTGTATTGGCCACAAAACACTCGCTACGTTTAGTTTGTTTTATGCTGGATTTTAAAAATTTTGTTTCAAGATTTTTCGCTTCATATCTTCATAAAAATGTGTAGAAGTATAAAAACTCTTTGAATAACACAAGTGTTGAAGCAAAATTGAATACGTGTTCTAATGAATGGACTTTAGAACAGTGCATCCTCTGTTCTACTGTTCTACACTATGAATGGATCTGTTTATTAATTTATCTTCTCCTAACTGTGAAGAATTCCAACTATGTGGGTTATTAACACAATATACGTTATGTTCCTTGCATAAGACTATCAAATATGTTGGGAAGACTTCAGTCAAAATTTGATTAAATTAGCAGTGTGAACATGTGTGTCCTTGCTCCCATATGCGGACAGATCACTTCTAAGTGAGAGAGAATGTCAGTGACTCATTCGACTAAATATTTCGCTCTATTTGTCAAGCAAATCACATACTGCATTTGCATGATCAATGTTCAAATCCAAAAGGTACACTTTCCAGTTTACCTACACAAAAATCTGAAGTGGCCATCACACAACCTGCCACCATATCTAGACTTTAAACAGAAATGTATACGTACCATCCGGTGCCCATTTAAAATATACAAATAAAAATCTAAAATATTCAAATACAAAATTTTACATCATCTGAATAAAAAGATTCATTCACAGGGAAACTCTTCTGTGCTGAAGCCATCCTCCGTTCAATTACTACATTTAATATCTTACTTATGACGTTTTAACGTACTTAGCACTAGTATGTCAACCTGTCAATATTTTTTACACAGAAACAAAATTCAGTCGAACATGGATTACAAGATTTCAACGTTTTATTTGATAAATTTATTTTTTTAATTTTACTGCAATTCTTTGATGCTACCAGATAAAGACAATTTTTTTATAACGTAAGTTGCAAATAACTTTGCCTCTTATTCTTATTACAAATAAATACTATATTTATCCAAATTTATATAAATTTTTGACAATTAATCTTTTCAATCTTCAAAAAATATCACTTCCGGTGAAGATATTTGTACCAAAATCTAATGAGTTCTTCCAATTTATATACAAATCTTAAATACCAAATATCAAAATTTTTGGGTAATTCGTATTTGAGTTATCCGACTGACAGAAATCCGGCTCTGACCACATACACACACACATACACACACATACATACAGACATCATCGGGAAACTATCAAAAATGAGTTGTAAGGACCCTAATTCGTGCTCATCCACTAAAAACTCACTACCCGATTTTTAGCATGATTCCAATACCTTCCTTTACAGGTAAGCGGAAGGTAAAAATGCTCTCAACCAACAACCATCTGTGCAACCGCACACGCACACATGATGTCTTATAACATACATGGACACAACGGAAACATCAACATTTTAAATATGTCAAGATTTTTTGGTTTTTTAAGAGTTATTTTAAATTGCTCTAAATTTAGAGTATGAATGGGGCTTTATTAATTTTGCTGAGTTGTCTGTTTAAAGATAAAATAAAATAAAAATATGTAGCGCGCATAATTCTATAAATAAACATTACTACATATTTTTATTTATTTTATTAAATAATCAAAAACCGCACAATACAATTATTTTCCGTAATATGAAGGAAAAAACTTAGTAATTTATTTTCTGTTGATGCAATATTTGTTTATCTATCAGAAACCTCATATTTTTTGCTAATTAACACACAACGATTATATTTTAAATCCTGTAATTAAAATAATTATCTCTGTTTTTACTAATTAATTGTGCGAAATAATGAATTAGGTGAATGTTATATAGATATGAAAAATGAAACCCAAACCTTGAATTTTAAGACGGATGGGGGCAAAATATATAGGATTGAATATTTTATTTGGGCTTTAAGTATATCATGTAAAGGCTCATTCCCACTGCTTATCATAGTCATAGTTTTTGTTAGTTGTCATAGTTTTACACAGTTTGGTATACCGAATTACGTGTAAACATTCACAGTGCTTGTTTTAGTCTTAGTTTTTAGGCTTTATCATAAACACAATCACAAAACTATGCAAACTTCAAATTTTTGTTATAATCATTAGTAATTATTTTATGAGATAGCGATATATTTATATACCTGTCACTTTTTAATGCTGTTGTCAAACAGATTATGATCTTTTTATGTCAAAAATTATATTAATAATGCTACAGAAAAATTAAAGCAAGGTAAATATAACTAAAAGTGTTTCTTCATTACTTCAAAATAGGTTTAAGCCGAGTTTAAGTTATAATTTATAAATAAAATATATTTACAGGCACATTAAATTCACTGTCATGACATTGTCATAAACATAATTTCTATTGTGATGGGAATGGTTAGCGCATGTTTATGATTAAAACAAAAACTTATGTCAAAAACTATGACTATGATAAGCAAGCACTGGGAATGAGCCTTAACGCACACACGCTTAAATTTGTATACTGGGGTGTTTATATTTTAATGACATAGGACCAATTATTTAATCCGTGTTTTATAAAGTTGAACAACTTTATAGAATCCAGAATATCCTTTAGAGCTAGACTAGAACTAAATTTGTTCGCCCCCAAATTTCAAGTAATAAATCTACATTTTAAGAAGTAAACATCAACAGTGCTATTGTCTACTATTTTGGGCTCGTGTCATGTGAAAAAACAGCATATGGGATCGTCCCCCAAGCCATACAGACAGCCCGGCCTGTCTAGCCACAAGACAGAATCAAATTAATCATTGAAACCCCTACCCCAACATACGCATCTAATCATAATCGCTAAATGGATATCAGAAATTTGAGACGAAACATGAGGGCGAAATAATAGGAAATTGTTCTTTGTTAGTTCATTGATAGACATGATGATATAATTCAGGTTCAAATTGACTATGAACCTAATGATAAGTCTAAAACATTATTAAAAATACATATTTTAGATATAAAAATCTGCTGTAAGTCCAGTCGAGATAGACATTCAAATAGAAAAAATCTGCTGTGGCCAGTACACGACCTCTCGCCTAATTCTGCTTATTCTACTAATCTAATAAATAGTTTTACTTACATTTTAATAGTTTCATGTTCATGTAATATGTAAACGATAATGTAAACCAAGATGCAAGCAAAAGATGTCAACTGTACTGTCACTGTCATTATAATTCAAATTTTGAGTAAAAACAAATTTCATATCATGGACAACAAGATATTGGTACTTAGTTGCACTTTATTTTATTGCTAAATACTACCAGATTCAGCAAATTATATTTAAAATTAACTGTACCCATAGATAATTATATTATCTTTTATTTTTAATTGCTAAAATTGTCATAAATAAATAATGTACCAATTTATTTAAGAAAAACTATATCAAGTTCCAAAAAGTACTACTTCCGGTTTGCGGATTTCTACCAAAATCTTATCCGGTGTTAAGATCCATATTAAAACCTTAAATATGAAATTTTGTTATTAAAGGTTTGATACTTTTTAAGTTATCGTGGACGAAAAATCGTCACATACGTCCATACGTCCATACGTCCATACATCCATACATACATACGCACACACACACACACAGACATCATCGTGAAAATATTAAATTCGTATTCTAGAGACCCTAAAACGTGCTTATCCACCAAAAACTCATACTCGAAAATTTTGACCCATTACAATACCTCTCTTATAGAATATGAGGCGAGAGGTAAAAATTAGGGGGAGCGATTTTTTTTTTAACTTCGGGGGGATGGTTGGAAGCATCGATTTTCGAACTAATCCCGCCATTGCGTTCGCCGCCATCTTGATTTAAAGTTCAATTTTTTCGTTTTTCTGAAATAACTCGTTAATTTACAACTTTAGAGCAAAAATGGTAGAATCCAAAGTTGTTGGAAATTTAATTTAAGTTACGTTTAGAACTATTCTATACAATTTAGATTAAATCTACTACAAGTTGCAAGTTTACTAGCTAGACTAGAAAATGAATGAACCTGTAATTACCGACTGTGATACAAACTTACATGCAGACAGACAGAAATGTATATTGATTCTCGTGATTCATTCATAATTAAAGATTAAAGTTCAGAGGTTTGTAGTTTTTGAATTTTGGTTTCTTTGAAATACCATGAGTTATTACAATTTATCAAGATAATCACTGATGATTCACAATGGCGTATGTTTATTTTGTCAAATATAGTTTTGTCAAAACGTAGTTTGACCAAAAATAATAAAGCCAAACTGTATTTTTGTTAAACTGTATTTGGTTCAACTGAAATTTTGTCAAACATGGGCGTCGCCAGGTTATTTCCTAGGGGGGGGGCAAAATATTTTTGGGACCAGTAATGTAGTCCTAAAAAATTAATTTGGTGGTGAGAAAGAAAAAAAAGCTACGCAGGCGAAATTTTTTTTGAGTTCAAGGTCAAAGGCTGCTTCATTAAAAGTTAAGTTATACATACACTTGAAATTACATCATATTTTACAAAAATTAAAATAAATAATAAATTTTAAAAAAATAATGAAATAAATGTCTTATTTTAGCATTTAGATAAGTACGTAGGCAAAAAAAATATAATTACTAATTCGCTGGGGGAAGGTGGTTTAATTAGTAAACCTCCCTGGCTACGCCAATGATTAGAACTATACATTTCTGATATCCAGTACCTACATTAAAGATTCAGAATAAACCTTAAATACCGTTTCTTGCAAATCTCTATACCTATATTTAATAAGAAGAAATAATAAATTTAGCCAACGTCGGGCAAGAAAAGCATATCAAAGCTCGTTGCAACCCATAACCCATGTTGCCCATTGTTGCTTCATTTCGATTTTCGAGGAAAATACTACCCTCCAATTAAACTCATTTTCTGAGTACAGGAGCATTATTCTTGAAAAGATTCGCGTATTTCGTACATTGAAATTTCTAAAAAAAAAATTCCAAGTGTTTGGTCTTTTTTGTCATATAGGTATGAAATTTGAGTTTGCCAAACTGTATTCTGACACTGTAATTTCACATTCCTTAATTTGACCAAACCCCGCAACTTCGACTAATATTATATTGCCAAATCGTTTTCAGGTAAACCGTAATTTAACCAAAACGCAACTATACCTAACTGGATACATTTGGCCCACCCAAGGCAGGCGTGACAAATCTCTTGTACGAATTCCTATGAAATAGTCTAACTTGTTTTGATATTTTCACACGTATATTTTCTCTGGAGATCTCTCATTTATGCTAATCGTGTTAAGCACAACTGTTTAGTAAGAGTTTAGACTAGAATGCTAAGAAATGCTGAAGAATGGAGAAAATAGAGAAAGGCGAACCGAGATATACAGAAGAGTGAAAGCAAAACTCAATAGCCTTTCAAGAAGATACTACTCATTTATGAACTTATATTCATTATTAATTCTGATTCAATTTACAACAATCTTTCATTTATACTTGTAAAAACTATCCCAATAAGTACTTGCATGTTTTTTACCTCCCGCCTCATTTTCATAAGGGAGGTATTGTGACGGGTATTTTAGATTTTAATACGAATCTTAAAGCGGTAGCGCAGTCAAATTATAGGTTTTGCTGAACGCTCTGTATTACTTTAATAAACAAAGATTTAAATTATATATCTGAATAAATAAATTGAACACTTTTTGAATTTTTCATTCCAGAAAATTAAATTTAAAATGGATCAACACTAGCCGTCAAAATAGCGAAAAACAATATGCAGTTTTCCCCATAAAATTGGTTTAAACAATAAGATTTTTTAAACAAATAAGACGTTTTCGAAAAGCTTGAAGTTGCTCTCTTTTGGCTTTAATGCCACTTTTTTGAATTTTTATGTAGGATTGTATTAAAATACACATGAAATATTCACAAAATGTGTAGCCATGCACATAAAAAAATTGAAGAAAAAATTTAAAAAACTGGCATTAGAGCAAAGAGGGAGCATCCTTAAACTTTTCAAAAATATCTTAGTTAATTCGAAAATTTCAATTCTTACTTCAATTTTAATGGGAAAACTAAACATACTTTTCACCATTTTAACGGCTAGAAACCAACCACCTTAAGAGCTCATTAAATTTTAGTACCACACAAACTGGAAATAGTACTTTGTTTAAATACTTCAATAAATAGTTAATTTATCACAATATATTCTATTTTAAATGAAAGATTATATTTTTGTCATCATAATTAGTACCTATTTGAAAATGTTTTCTGTACATGTTGTATACTATTTAGGAATTAAATTATTGTTTATAATAATTTAGAATATTACTTCAGTATTCCGGACCTTGTAATCCATGATCGTTTAACATTTGTTACTACGTAAAATTTAATTTGACAGTGTTACAGTGTTAGTGATAATAGTGTCAAATCGTTTATATCTTCTTCTGCAGTTTGCATAAAATATTTGTAGTAGAGTACGGCGGGAGGTCTTGTGCTGGTCACATCAGATTTTTTTAAATAAAATTTATATTTTTTACTGTTTGGGTTCTTCATGCTTCTAAATCTAGAAAAAAATAATCCTGCTGAAAATTGCTTGTCAAATAGTGGTATTGAATCTTGAACAATTCTTAATTCATTGAGCTTCCAAATTTTTCTGGATTCAGACACATGAAAGAATCCTCAAAGGATCTGTGTATGAACAGGGCGTAAACAGAGCGATATGGATTCTATACCTTATAGGTTGTCAACCTCTCAAATCAAAAATAGAACAAATTCTAAGAATCTGCTGAGAGTTGAGCGTAAATTTTATGACTACAACTTTTAGTAAAACAGTCTGAAGTCTGAAGTAATATTGTAAGTTATAGTACACTGGCAATGTGCCAAGATTTAAATAAATCTACTTTTACTTTTACTAATTTCATGTAAATTTGTCGAATTATTAATTAATTGTCCCATCGTTCATTGACCGCTAATTTAGGACGATAATACACTTTAATAACATAGGAAAAGATATTTTTACAGCGTAAATAAATTATGTTTGCATGTTGGGCAAATAATAAATTTCCTGGGGATCTACCACGTATTATTTTATACCGTGTGTGCGGTTACCAGCCGTAGGCTACTTGCATGATTTTTTAAATTAAATATATTAGAAGAAGAGAAAAATTGCAAAATAGCTTTTTCAATATAATTTTTACCTCTCGCCTCATATTCTAAGAGAGGTATTGTGATGGGTCTAAATATTCGAGTGTGAGTTTTTGGCAGATAAGCACGTTTTAGGGTCTCTACAATACGAATTAGACATTTTTGAGATGATGTCTGTGTGTGTGCGTTCGTTCGTTTGTATGTTACAATTTTTTCGGAAACGGTAACTCCAAAAATATCAAACATTTAAATACCAAATTTTATATCTAAGGTTTAAATACGATTTTCAATAGACCAATTGCATTTTGGTACCAATTCATAAACCGGAAGATTTTTCATATAGAGCATAGAGCAATATGATTTTTCTTAAATTATTTCGATAAATAAAGCATTTATGATAATATTATGTTTCATTAAATATAACAGAAAATTTTTTAAAAGAATTTACTGTGCCATTTATAAACTATAGGACAATATTTAAATCTACTTTTTTGAAATTCCAGCAGGTATCTTGTTGTCCATGATATGACACAAAATTTGAATGATTATGACAGTGACAGTATAGTTTTGCTTGCATCTTGGTTTACATATTACATGAACATGAAACTATTAAAATGTAAGTAAAACTAACTATTAGATTAGTAGAATAAGCAGAATTAGGCGAGAGGTCGTGTGCTGGCCACATAGTCCAGTCGAGATAGACATAAAAATAGCGCACCGAATTATTTATTCGTAGAATTTTCCAAGAAATTATGACAAAAACATGATTATACTTTGGCTGTGGCAACCCACATCCTGTGAGTCAACGATGTAGATTCGCATTTGTCTGTGTGTGCGGTACCAGCAACTGGATTATTATAATCAATAAATTTATTTGTAAATTGCAAAAAAATATTGATCACCCATATACAGAGTGATTGTCGTAAGTTCGACACTAGGAGTTTTTATTGTGACCATCTTACGAGCCTCTTTATCTAGTTTATTTTCTGAAATATTCCTATGCTTGACTTACGAGTTAAGGCGCGTTTACATTGGAGGAGTAACTGAGACAGTTACTGGTACAAGTAGCGAGCTATACTAGTATACTTAACTAAGCGCTAGGCTAGTAGGTGTTTACACCAGAAATACAATGACGACTAGTACCAGTACAAGTTGTTCTGTAGGTGACAAAATGAATTCGTTTCGTGGTTGTATCATCTCGAACAAAATCTATTATTAAACGAAATAAAGTAAAGATAACAACATTTATTGACATCCCACAAACACTCATGATCACGATATAGTTCTACAAACTTTATTGTCTCCGATTCAGACCACTTTTTCATTTTAATAAAGTAAAAATACCGAATTTAACTATAAAACAATTATCTTTAAAATGAGACGTCAAAACACACTAGTATATCCCTAATCACTAGTGACTGTTTACATTGGTATAGTGCAGAGATGAGTGTAGTGGATAGTGCAGAATGTATGTGCTAGTAGGTGAGTAGCTAACCCGGGAGGTTAGTTACTTCACTACCCCAACTACTTGTACTAGTACTAGTACTGGTACTAGCTTCTGTTGGCTACATTAGATGAGTAGCGGTCTGGCGAGCTAATAGTACTAGTAACTAACCCATTTACACGACCAATGTAAACCCGCCTTTACGACAATCACCCAGTATTTTATTATTTATTTTTCCTAAATTATTTTTTAACATTTCCATACATAAAGGCAATAGTTTTTTACGTAAATAAAAATTGTCCAGTTATTTATTAGTTGAGTTCAATAAGAAATATTTTGAGGCCAAATTAAATAATACTATTTACTATAGCTACTATTAATCTATTATTTAAGCTAGCTAAATAAAATACTTATCCATCTAATTACCATATAAGAAGGCTAAAATAATTTTCTCCACTTATACAACACTTTTGTAGGTTATATTTCACAGCTACTTAAATAAATAAAAAATATCCGGTGTGATTTTTTTCTGCCCCCTAAATGCCGCCCTGCGTAAGTGTCAATCTACAACAGCATCTAAGTGTGCTGTGATGGCAGATTTTTAAACAGAAACATCTGCCGATCGTGCGTGCAGCTTGCGCGAGACGCATCTTGTGATTGGCGGGCGAGAGCAACAAAACACTGCCGAAATAATTGAAAAAATAGTAGAATTAAAATAAATAATAGAAGAAATATACAAATTATGTGATGATGTAAAAATATACACATTATCTGTCGGCTTAAACTAATATTTACGTTTGTGTCTAGTTTTAAATATAAACTAAACTAATAAACTATACATTATATTATATAACAATATCACTAAATTTATAAAACTTATAAATTTATTTTCCTATCGACTTCAATGATAAATAATTTTGCCATGAACGTACATTTTACAAGGATGGACATTTTTATCAATCCGTGAGTCAGTTACTGTCGGCAACAGTCTCTGACGTCACCAGATCTCAGCATAATTTGCATTTAAATATGACATAAGTACTCGAGAAGGCCTCAACCGGAAATGATAAATAATGCTCTACACTCTTCAGCTTATTATTTATACAGAGCTTTGAAGCCTCAACAAATAACAAAATACAATCATGCACACATAATTACAACAATCAAACAATCACAAACTTGGTTGTGGCAATCTCACATACAATGCAGAGATACATATTTGCCAATTGTTGTTAGTACCTACATTACAAAACATTTTTTGGACACACAACAATTAATTTTGATTACAATAATAAAAAAGCTCAACGTCAACTCAATACAAAAGAAAGAATTATTATGCTCACACAAGGATTCTTTGACAACTCTTATGAATGTTGAAATAAACAAACCTAAATAGAATTAAATTGGAAAAGATTGATATCTTTTTCTTGGCTGGATTCAAATCTTTTTGGGCAAATTCCTCAATGTCGAATCGGAAAGGGTCGAAACAAGGCATGCGCAAAGCTGTGCCCTAATTAGGAGCCCTTTAGGTCAGGGCCATATTTATAAACGACGATTTTTGTATTAATTTTACATATTATTTTAATGACATTAACCGAATTTGAGGCCAAGGTATTTTATTTCGGGCGTGGTTTTTTTTAGAGCGGTTCACGGGTATTTTTAGTGGGAGTACCCCACAGTGTAGTACATAATCCTATTTGGAAAAACCTAAGCCACCAAATTTTAATAAGTAATTATGTACTTTTTGTTAACGCATATAGAAAGATTAGATAACATTTAGGATTTAATATAATTTACCATACTTTACAGATAAAGGGGTAGATTAATGATTAAGCACTAAATTAGTATAGCGTCAATTATAATTAAATGTATTATTTATTTCACAGAATTTTTTCTGTCTACACTTCTTTGTAAAGTAATATAACTATCTTACTAACTACTGCAGACAAAGAAGGCATACATTAGAAGGAGAGAGCACCACAACGCTGGGTACAGTTGTACTCAAGTTATTTGACCTTTCCCACCCAAACAAATGAATACACAAATGAGTAATTTGCCCAGTTTGCTGCGATCAACTTATTGGACCAAATTTGAAAACACAGATCAGGAAAATTTGATGATTTAGTTATATTTTAAGCTGATTATCAATTTATTCTATGAAAGTTTAGCATTTTAAAATAGCTGCTGATACAGTGCTTGCAGGTTGGTACTAAAGCCGCGTTTACACTGCACGAAACATTTCGCACTATGTTTTAAATGTTTAAATAGTGAATTTCGATCTTTCATATGGTTTATAAGATTATAATAGTGTATAGCTACAAATCAAATGTAATAAAAAATATATACTGTTTGAACGTATTGTAACAAGCGTTTATTATAGATTTTTAAGGTACAATATTTGTAAAAATGCATCTCCTAATATATTAGCACTTATGTGTGATTAATCTTGTTAAAACAAGTGTAATTATAGTGATTTTGAATGTGCAGCATTCATTTGTTTGTGGCACTGGTGTGAAACCGGTTTTCCCCACCTGGTTTGTCCGGGAAAACAGAAACGCAGCGCTGCCCCCTCCACTTTTCAATGTAACAGTATGGCGAACGCAGTGTTGGCAGTTGCTTGTACATATGTCTCTACTAAACTCTTCTAAGTGTTGTGATATTCGTTATTAGTTAGTGTAGCCTGTAGATCTGAGTGTTTTGTATTTTAAATGTGGGGTGTTTGTACGGAGTGTCTGTGCGCCGAGTATGTGCGGTTTGATTGGCGCAGTTGACGATTGTGTTAACAGAATCAAGGAGGTGAGAAAGTTTCATTTTAACACTGCAAGGACGTGAAGAGATCCAGAAACGATTTTGCCCAAATAACAAGTGATATTGAATTGGTTTTGCTGGGTTTATCCATGGATTCGTTGGAAATTTGAGCTGTGATGTTTGGGCACACCCATTTAACCGCCCTTAATTTTTGCTGTCAAAATGTGTTAACCTATTTTTCAAAATCAATCAAAATATTTATACATATACCGCAACCTGTGCAATATACATAATTATATGTTCTATACAATCTGAGAAGTGTTTTTATACATATACAAGTAAACAAATTGACAAATACTTGTCAAAACATTTCGTTGGACTTGAATAAAATTATGTTTGCAGAATAATGATATTTAGATAGTGGAAAATGAGTGAGGTGTCAACGCAAGGGCCTTTACGGCCTGAGGCAGTGATAATGAAACGTCAGAAGATGGTGACATGTCGCGATAATGTGCCTTCTGTCCACGGACGACCCGGGAATACTTCGCTCAACGTCAAGACAAGACTCAGCAACCATCAGAGGAATCTCAGCTTGGACTTCAGGTAACAATAACAACTGACAGTCACAAGCTCTCTGTTTACATAAACAATGCCATTTTATGTTGTTATCAGGCCAAGTATGCTACTTTCTAATCAAATTCTTATCGGATTCAATTTAAGTTAGATTCACTTGACACGTAGTTGATTAATCAAGAATTGTAGTAGTAAATTTAAGACGTAGTACCAAAAATACTAGTGTTAACTGTTGAGTACTAGCACCAAAAGTATAAACTTTATACTTATAGACCTAGTGTTCAGTTCTGTGCATAACAATATGTATTAGAGTATTAGTAAAATTCAGGTATGTTAATAGTAAATAATGGGTTTATTACTGGATAAATTATAAAATAAATTACCGTACTTTACTAGAAATTTAAAAAATATTGTTTCAAAATGATTTGCGCGCTGTGGTATTGTATGTATTTGTATTTATTGAAATAATTTACAAAAATATATAATTTTTTATCCATTGTATGTTTGTTTTTGTTAAAATTATGTTTTTATTTATTTTTGTTTAAAACATACATTTACAATAAGTCTTTGTTTTTAATTTTAATTTCTGAATCTTAATTTTTTTTCTGTTTTGAAGCTATCAGTTAAAGAAATTCTTCTTTTCCAAGACTCATTGAAGATTCAATTTAGCAGCGCTGCTATTTTGCACTAGAAATCTTTTACTTTCTTAAAATAAAATAACGGTGTAGATACCGAAGTAAAATAATATTTTTGGATAATTTTTCAGTTATTTTCCATAATTTATATTTTTAAACTAACCGGTAATAAAAATCGGTAAATTACCAAAATAATAAACTGCTTTGACATCTCTAATAAGAATAAGACGTTATTTTATAACGAGCAAAGATATCGACTTCCGGTTTGCAGCATTCGATTTCTAATTTTTATTAGGACCGTGAAACTTTAATTTTTTAAAAATTTGGAGCTCCAATTAAGGCCCAGTTAAGATTTTCTCCGAGATGTTGTGTTTCATCAACTGTAGCTTCTTAAGACGATTCTCCACCGCGCCAGAAAACAGCCAAAACATGGATTTCGCGCGCCACTCCACAGCGTTTATTGTTTTATTAAATATAATCTAAAGATATTGTTGAAGATAAAAGTATGATCTACAAAATGAAAGATGTAGAATTTTAAAATTTTGCTTTCAAATTGAAATAATTTTAATTTGAATTTTTGTTATTTTTTGTACACAAATATCTTCTATTTTAAAACGAATTTAAAAAATTCGAGTGGTTATTTCGCAGATCCATTCTTTGTTGACAACATATTAAAATTTGAAGTTAATTCACTTATAAATAAAAGCTGTACCTACATCCTCTTTTTTTACAAATATTGCAGTTTTTTTACAAATATAAATGATTTTTTATTTTGATGTTTAACAAAACAATAAACGCTATAGAATAGGATTCTGCCATGGATCACCTTAAGGTGTTTGTGTACCCTAATATATTCCAGCGTTACGCCTTTCACGTTTACTTTAATTATAATTGAAATATATGATGCTTTACATATCAATGTATTAAGAAAGGATGTCTTAATGCTTCTATATTTTTATTTTTTGCCTTTGGTCTAGGAATTTGAAGTAAAAAATTTTAAATTGACGTTTTTGCGGTTTTTTGTCATTATTTCATATTATTTTTTCGGTCACTATAAATGGCAGGAAAAATTAAAAAAGCAGTTAAGCTTCCGGTTGCGAATAATTTTACCTAATTTCTTAAAAAAATACAGAAGTTATTATAGGAATCTGGAGCCATGTTTACAGTATTTTACAACTTCAAAATGACATTGCATAGCTAGGATACGGGGAAGTACGAGTTTCGGGCTGGTTTTTGGCAGCCCTAGTACTGGAGAAAAGAGTGAAATAGAAAAAAAGTAAAATCGAGAGTATTCTAGGAATTCGGAAACGGACTGAAATATCGAATTCCGGTTGAAAGCATTAGAATCCCTGACTATTTTCTATGAGAGACATAGTTCATAAACCAAAGTAATAATAGAATAGCTTGCGGAATCAATATTTTGACTGTTTTCTGCCGTGGGTAACCTTAACAGACTGAAATATCGAATTCCGGTTGAAAGCATTAGATTCTCTAACTATTTTCTATGAGAGACATAGATCATAAACCAAAGTAATAATAGAATAGCTTGCGGAATCAATGTTTTGACTATTTTCTGCCATGGACCATCTTAACGGACTGAAATATCGAATTCCGGTTGAAAGCATTAGATTCTCTAACTATTTTCTATGAGAGACATAGATCATAAACCAAAGTAATAATAGAATAGCTTGCGGAATCAATGTTTTGACTGTGTTCTGCCGTGGGTAACCTTAACAGACTGAAATATTGAATTCCGGTTGAAAGCATTAGATTTCCTGACTATTTTCTATGAGGCACATAGTTCATAAACCAAAGTAATAATAGAATAGCTTGCGTAATCAATGTTTTGACTGTTTTCCACCATGGACCATCTTAACGGACTGAAATATCGAATTTCGGTTGAAAGCATTAGATTCTCTAACTATTTTCTATGAGAGACATAGATCATAAACCAAAGTAATAATAGAATAGCTTGCGGAATCAATGTTTTGACTGTTTTGTGCCGTGGACCACCTTAACGGACTGAAATATCGAATTCCGGTTGAAAGCATTAGATCCTGTGACTATTTTCTACAACTTTAATAAACATTAACTTGTAATCTCTCTTGTTTATGACTGATGCCGATTAGTTGTTACCTCAAATAAGTCGAGAAATCCAACACAAACATTTTCTATGAGAGACATAGTTCATGAACCAAAACCAAAGTAATAATAGACTGTTTTCTGTCATGGACCACCTAAACGGAGTGAAATATCGAATTGTGACTATTTTCTACATCATTGTATTCTGTTCCAGATCAATGGGGATCCTCCTGCCCCCGGTAACAGTCCCCGTAGCCCCGAACCTAACCCTGCACCACCGTAACCGCAGCCTGGACTCAGCTCTACAGCGTATTCCAGAAATCGACGTGACACCATCACCAGAAAGCGACGCAGCTCCAGCCGTGGCAACCTCCCTCGGCAGCGACGACAGCGGCATCTGCGGCTCGGAGACCTCCACATCGACAGACAGTCCTCCAGCCGTGGTTACCTCCCTCGACAGCGACGACAGGTCCTCGCCCCCAGCAGCTACGTCCCTCGGCAGTGACGACAGCGGCATCTGCGACTCGCGCGAGTCTAGCGTGGAACACCTCGCCAGCGAGGGTAACACCAGTCTGCTGCTCAGGCTACTGGAGTCGAAGATGTTCGATGTCACCATGGCTATACCCTACCTCTTCCAGTCTAAAGAACCGGGCGTGCAGAGCTATATAGCGAATAAGATGTTTAGTTTCCCGGACTGTGAAGTGGATTTCTATTTGCCTCAGCTCGTGTGCATGTATATACAGATGCATGATGTTGCCGAGGCTATTCATCCTTATTTGGTCCATAGGTAAGTTATTATTCACTCCACAGCGTTTATTGTTTTGTTAAATATAATTATCTAAAGATATTGTTGATCTACAAAATGCAAGGTGCAGAATTTTAAAATTTTGCTTTCAAATCGAATGTGTTAATTTGAATTTATTGTGACAATTTTACTTATTTTTGAACCAATTCTTGTGAAATAGGAAGCACAATTCTTAATGTCACCCATGTTGTTATCAAATATATCAATGTAAGGTTCAAGAATATTATAATTTGAAAACATAAAGTGATTTAACTTAAGAGTTTGATTATAAACGGTATTGTTATCTCTATCTCTAGAAGATAATCTAGGAACTAGGAAGGGAATTTTTCTAAGAAGGAATGGACAATGAATGCAGCAATTAAGAATTTTGAATAATAAGAGAACAGCTACTATACATCGCTGGTTTATTGCGCATTTTAAAATTGTCTATGAATTTCAAACATTTAAAACGAAAAACAGTCTTTTATTTATTTAGCTATGCCCAAAAATAAGACAAAAAACAACGTGTTTTGTTTTTTGGCTAGTCTATATCGTCTTTTGTTTATTTGTCTATGTGCAAAAAAACAAAAAAAACAACATAATTTTATTCCATGGCTTACTATATAATTACTTTTGATAACAGCGCGTAGCAACCAATAGAATGACAAGAATCTATCTGTCAAAATATCTAGCAAAATTCTTAGACTGTATTATTTATAGTCGTCTATAGATTTCAGGCATTTAAAACAAAAAACAGGCTTTTTATGGTCCACTCACCGTCTTTTGTTTATTTGGCTATGCTAAAAAAAACAAGAAACAATGAATATTGTTACTTGGCTAGTCTATACTGTCATTTGTTTATTTGGCTATGTGCAAAAAACAAAACAAAAACATAATATTGTTTCATGGCTTACTATAATTACTTTTGACAACAGTACGTAGCAACCAATAGAACAACAACAACATTTCTTGCTAAATTATATATTATATAACTATATAGTCGTTTATGCATTTCAGACATTGAAAATAAAAACAGTTGTTTTATAGTCCACTCCACACTGTCGTTTGTTTATTAGACTTATGTGCAAAAAAACAACAAAAGAACAACATAATTTTGTTTCATGGCTTACTATGATTGTGTTTGTGTAAACCGCTCTTGACAACAGCACGTAGCAACCAATAGAAGCACAACAATCTATCTGTCAAAATTTCTCGCTAAATTTTTAGACTATTATAATAGTCGTCTATGCATTTCAGGTATTTAAAATAAAAAACAGTCGTTTCATAGTCTGCTCCACACTGTCTTTTGTTTATTTTCTTATGTATAAAAACAAAAGAACAACGTATTTTGTTCCATAGCTTACTATAGTCTGTTTGTACTCGAAGAGTAATAAAAACAAAATTTTAAAGAGATTTCTGTATTTATTATTGGTCGGTTTTATTTCCTACATGTCGAAATGTCAAATTGAAGTGGCATGTTTATGTTTACTGTCAAAATGTCACTTGGAAATTAATTGTACAAGGTTATTTCTAATTTAATTTCAGCATAACTAAATAACTTATGCTTTTAAATGTTTTAAGACGTTTTAAGATATTTGCTAAATTTTTGATGAGTGCAAATCTGATTTTCAAGTTTAAAAACATGGACTACAACCTACAACAGACAATTTAGTCGTTATTTTTAATGATTGGTCTAACTTTATCTCTGACCTTTTGCGGATTTTGATAATCCATTTAGGGAAGTCCAAATACCAGTCACTTGTAAATCATGCATTGAACTTTAAAATTTAAATGGTACAGGATACAACCGTTGATAAGGGTAGTCATTTGTTAAGATAACAATGACATCTGACTGTCGAGGAGCGACTTATCAACTGCCAATCAGGCGACTGAGATAAGAATGAGATTATTTATGGAATTTTCCTCTACGTATTTAACTAAATTCTTTTCGTATTATATAACAATTTGTGAACAAACACAAAGTTTGAACAATAATTAACATATCTAATTTTATCTGATGTGTAAACAAACAAATGACACGCCGCTACCCTCATTTGTTCCAGAAAAAACAAAACCAAGCAGCTTATGTCAGCATTTCGATAATCGTCTATCTTTAGACTTTGATTCAAGTCGTCAAACGGTTTTAGTCACAGTGCATTTCTCGAATTCCTGAATAACATGAATCAATGTTGACTACCAATTGTTTGTTTATTAATATTCATTTGTTCGTGTCCTGCTTCCTACATTTAAAGTGCGTAGATTTTAATCGAGGAGATAAATTAGTAAATAAACACTTTAATCAACTTTTTAATTAAATATTTATTAGAAAACTTTGTGTTTATGACAACAAACATATGTGTTGGTAGATTTCTCACGTTTTATTATTTATTTAAGGTAGAAAATCCGTCGGTCATAAGCGTGCGTGATTTCGGTGTGAGGTGAGGCCGAAGCAGTCAAATAATCAGAAAAAAATCATTAAAAATCGTAGATTTGGATGTAAATTACAAATCATAGGTATCCAATTAAATTAAAAATATAATTGAAATTTAAGTTTACACTGAAATGCAGTAGTAGTACGTCAAAAACATAATTTTTCTTGAGACTGGAACCTTTTGCATGCGATTTCTCAACCATTATTGCGGTGACTCAAATTTTTATTTTTCTAATAAATACCTCAAATATCAAAGAATAACATATTCGTTTTCCAAATATGTGTTGAGTTGTTATGATATAAAATTTTCTAATCGTTTAGTAAATCTACTGGTAATCTCCATATACGCAATGTATTTTAGCGCGTTTTTGTGTCAACTTTAAATTCAATTATCTTCGTTATTTCAACGGTTACCTATAAATTTTAATTTTTATTCAAATTCTACGACTTGTAATGAATGCTGTATATTAATTTAAGTCATATTTTGGGTTGTCACTACCCATGGATTTACTACCTTAAGAAGGTTAGCAAATTAATTGATATTTAAATGTAAAAATTCGGTCACACCTAATTTTTTTCCAACTCGTTCACTGCAAGATTGAAAAAGCATCTTGTAAATGTCTACTACACTCGTTGAAAGAGAAAGGAAATTGTAACACATTTAAAATAAACACATGTAAAATAACCAACGATTAAGTAAACCATTACAACTGTTGTAAGCTGGAGTAGATTGAATACACAAACATTTTTGTAAATTTAGAAAAGAAAAATCTGTACTCCGACCATAAATTTATTGTTGGCGGTGTCAAAGTAACAGCTGTCAAGATTTTAAATGCATTTATAGTTATAGACAAAATACGAGCAATATGTAAATTAAATTAAGTAATCATATTGAAAACACAAATGTTTACAATATTTTCATCAATTCCAAACGGACTTTTTACCTTCCGCTTACCTGTAAAGGAAGGTATTGGAATCATGCAAAAAATCGGGTAGTGAGTTTTTAGTGGATGAGCACGAATTAGGGTCCTTACAACTCATTTTTGATAGTTTCCCGATGATGTCTGTATGTATGTGTGTGTGTGTGTGTGTGTGTGTGTGTGTGTGTGTGTGTGTGTGTGTGTGTGTGTGTGTGTGTGTGTGTGTGTGTGTGTGTGTGTGTGTGTGTGTGTGTGTGTGTGTGTGTGTATGTGTGTGGTCCGGGCCGATGCCGGATGTCGCATAACTCAAATACGAATTACCCAAAAATTTTGATATTTGGTATTTCACAATTGTATACGAATAGGAAGAGCTCATTAGATTTTGGTACCAATATCTTCACCGGAAGTGATATTTTTTGAAGATTGAAAACGATAATTGTCAAAAATTTATATAAATTTAGATAAATATAGTATTTATTTGTAATAAGAATAAGAGGCAAAGTTATTTGCAACTTACGTTATAAAAAAATTGTCTTTATCTGGTTGCATTAAAGAACTGCAGTAAAATTAAAAAAATAAATTTATCAAATAAAACGTTGAAATCTTGTAATCCATGTTCGGTTGATTTTTGTTTCTGCATAAAAAATATTGACAGATGAGACGGGTGACAAGTTGGCATACTAGCGCTATATAAGTCATAAGCGTCATAAGTAAGATATTAAATGTAGTAATTGAACAGAGGATGGCTTCAACTCAGAAGAGTTTTCGTGTGAATGAATCTTTTGATTCAGGTGATACTAATTTCTGTGTTTGAATATTTTAGATTTTTATTTGTATATTTTAAAAATTGTACGTATACATTTCTGTTTAAAGTCTAGATATGGCGGAAGGTTGTGTGATGGCCACGTCAAAAAGCTTCAATATAAAATTTCAGTAGAAAATTGTACGCGTTCTTAAGTTAACGTGCTTACGAACAAACAGACCGACTTTTTAAAAAACATGTGTTTTGGTTCAGTAGAGTCTAAAACGTGAACATTCAAAAATCTCGAACTGTCAAATAATCACGATTACAATACTTTCCTGGGAAGTAAAACATTAATTTTGTCTGTTTTAATACTGAAATCTCATAGAGTAACAAATTAAAAATAAAAATAATTAACAATAAGTAGAGCATACATTGTAATAATCAATTTTTGTTGTTGTTCTGTTGTTGAGTACATTGTAATAATCGACGTTTTATTTTTGTCAACAATACTGAGCATTTTGACGACAAGTGTACTATAATTTAATTATTAAATGGTTTTAGCGTAATCCATTTTGTGTTATAAAATAATGAGCTAATTCTGCGCACAAGCACAAGAAAATATTCCGTTTTATGCCATAAAATCCTTTATTTTCGGCTGTAAATCATCCATATTTGATCTTTCGCTATTCCCAGAAATGTTATTAATCGTATATTCCTCAAAAATAACTTTATAATCAATAAATCAAAACCTAAATCCGTTTTATGGAAGATATTTTTAAAGTAATTAAGATGATCAATTTGTAATTTTGCCAAGAAATTAATTGACCGAAAATTATTCCTCATACAAGTTGACATTTATAAAAATATCTGTCGTTATAATATGTGTCATTTATTCATAAAGTGCTCGTTACATTGTTATTATAAATGCACTATTAAGTATGAATGTTAAACTATAACATTGAGAATCGAATATACAAGTAAAGTAACAGTACATAAACTACAAGTATTCCGAAGCCTATTTTATTTGTTACGGTTAATTTCACTTTTAACGTTTTAACATCTAAATATAACTGTAAACGTCTCGTTACAAACATTTAACTTTTAGAAATTTCAAGTATGTAGCAGACACTAAATAAAATAAATAAGCTTGATTAAAATAAAAATAGCATTTGAGGACAACAAAGTGTTTAATATTTTATCTCTGCCAAAGGAAGTAATGACAAAAATATCATTTCCTTTCCTGTTGGTTGTTATTCACAAGTAATGATGAACTTTCACGTTTAAAATACAAATTTTATAAAGAATTAACTCATTGTCACAATGAACATGTTTTGAATATAAATATTTTCTACCACAGAAGGTAAATACAAAGTGTGTTATGACTATGACTACAATAAATACATACTTTCTAACAATAAAGAAAGTGGCGGTACCATTGTTGTAATCATAACCATATTACAATTTTTTTCAAGATATTTCTTAGAGGAATATTTCTGAATTCGGAGCAAAATAATCGCCTGTTAAATAGCGGCGCCGCTAAATTCAACCTCCAATGAGTCTTGAAAAAGAAGAATTTATAATTTATTGATAGCTTCAAAACAGAAAACAATAAACTCAGAAGCATGTGTAGTTTACAAAACATCTCCACTAACAACCATCGACGACTGGTAACCGCACACACGGTAAAATATGGTATGTGAGGCTTCAAAGGTGTGATAATTATTTAATTTAATTAAATATAATAATATAAAGTACGTATTCTACTCAAAACTCAAGTTTAATATTATAATATTTTGGTTGGGTCACCCGCATAAGTCCATGAGTCTAAAATATCGTATATCGGTGTGACAGGTCAATGACTCGTGCAAATTTGCTACCCGCAGGGCGTTTGTGTTTTGTTTCAAGTGTGTGTTGGATATTGTTTCCTGATGTTCTATTGTTTCAGTTTAGGGTTGTTTACCTACGCTGGCTAGATTATCTTTGCTGATTATTTATTTATTAACTTGTCGACTTTTATTTAATTTGATGAGTAATGAATACCAAGTAATGTTCATTTTATTTGACGAAATATTTCGGAAGCAGATGTATTTTTATCTGCTAGTATTTTTTGCAGCTAAACTAACAAAAAATTCTCTAGTAGGAGGTAAATAAAGCAAAAAATTGGCGCTCAATTTAGGAGCCACTAAAGAAAGCCACTAGTAAAAAGTTAATAAGATTACTAGAGCATTTTCTTTTAGTAGCGAGTTAAATAACTGGTATTCAGAGACATATTGATTCAATTTCTTTTCTTTTGAGGTTAACGACTCACTAGAAAATTATAGTGAAAGCAGATTATAATAACCGAATTCAGAAAGAATGTGTAGATTAGTTATAATATGGGAAAATAGATGTTAAGTGGCCTTGCTGGCTTACCTACTAACATCAAATAAGAAAATACCGCATTGTATGTGCGCCTGCCACATTTAAGACGATCCTCTACCGCGCCAGAAAACAGCCGAAACATGTATTTCGCGCGCCACTCCACAGCGTTTATTGTTTTGTTAAATATAATCATCTAAAGATATTGTTGAAGATAAAAACCTACAAAATGCAAGATGCAGAATTTTAAATTTTGCTTTCAAATCGAAATATATTAATTTGAATTTTGACAATTTTTGTTATTTTTTGAACACAAATATCTTCTATTTTAATACGAATTTAAAAAAATCGATCGGTTATTTCTCAGATCCAAGCTTTGTTGACAACATATTAAAATTTGAAGTTAATTCACTTACAAATATTGCAGTTTTTTTACAAATATGGGTGCCAAAATTATTTTTTGCACTTCCGGGACTAAAACTCTTCTTTAGTCTTTATTTTTAGAGGTTCTAAATTTGATCCCAAGGGATTATTTTTCATATTTAATCCCGTTGTCAAGGAATTGAATTAATTAATCCCGTTGTCAAGTAAATACGTGCTATTTGTTACAGAGTATCTATGGTAACAATATAAATATTTGTCATAAAGTTTACTGTCAAAATTGCAAAATGTGTATTCTTTTAAACTATTTTGCATTCGTTTGAGGATGAAGTGCAAAAAATAGCGTATATACCACAGGACTAAAGTACCTTTAATCCCTCAGGTGATTATTTCCCTCACCTTCGGCTCGTGAAATAAACTTCACCCTCAGGATTAAATCATGCACTTTTGTCCCTCAATATATAATATACTATTTTGACTGTTTTCTGCCTTGGGTAGAGGATCGCCTTAAGTTAAGTAAAAGGCGCGATAGGTAATTCTATATTTAAGTTAGTGGGAGTAGACGGTAGCCTGGCAATGAAACTTAAATCTTTCTAACGTAATCGGTAAAAATATACACCAAGTGTAGTGTACCATTGCCAAAGTCTTGCAAATCAAAGCATTGTTGTATTTACTTCATATTACCACACTGACTAAATTATACTGTTTGTTAATTTTATTGTTTGGAAGTATATTAAATATTGTATGTTAATTTGCGACCTAAAAAATTACTTGAAAGTAAAATATTTAAGCAAATAGACAATTTAAAAAGTATGTTAATTTAAAACAAAACTGTGAGCATGAGATTAAAATTTAATTGGTTAATGTTTATGTTTTAATTATTAAAATACACATCTGTCTTGCTTTGATTCGATTTTGGAAATATTTGTGAAGAAGAACTAAAAGAAATTAAATTATCTCGTGGAATTACACTCGAGCATATTATTAAATAATTTTTCAACAAGGTTTCAATATAAACAGAAATTTATCCGGCAAAATAAAAAGCTCTTTTACAATTATTATAATTGATAAGTTTCTTTAAAATTGTTTCTGCTGCATAACAATACAGACTTTGCAAAAACTAAAAATACAAACAGAAAATCGAATTTGTACAAGTTATCAAAAACAATGTGACCCCTAAAATTAAATATTTACTTTTATTTGATTAAAAACTATAGTAAGCCATGGAACAAAACACGTTGTTCTTTTGTTTTTACACATAAGAAAATAAACAAAAGACGGTGTGGTCTATAAATCGACTGTTTTTTGTTCTAAATGTCTAAAATGCATAGGCGACTAGATGCCAGAAGGTAAAAAAGTTAATTTTACAGCTGACAACATGAAAATATTAATAGGGTAGGCAAATTAGCAATCCAGTCAATTATATTGAAAGGAGACCTCAAAAATGAGTTATTGCTATGAAAAAAGTTTTCAAAAAGTTAATAGTTCTTTAAATATTTGAGATTTTACGTATCTACGTTACAATAATGCGTTTCACGTGTATTCTTACTTACAGTAATAAAGAAACTACCAAATTGTATTTTATATTTTGTAACATTTAGAAACAGTTGATTTTATATAAGTACATTTTAATTCCAGCCCCATGGTTTCAGAAGATTTTCAGCTATACATCTACGTCACACAAACTTTTAAAATTAATTACAGCTTTATTAAGAACAATTAAGGCTTATGAGTACACTCAATCGCTTTCAAATAACATGAAGTTTCAATAAAAAACTTTTTAAAAAACTGGTAAATTATATTTTTGGTCAATTTTTGAGAATACAAATATTTCATTTCAAATAAAATGATATTCAAAGTCATCAAAGATAAAACAGTATGAAACAGTACCAGTTGTTTTATCAATTAAATGCTGAATTATCAAATGTTTTATGCTTCTTCCTAGAACGAGCTCGTTTTGATAAAAGAGCAATAAACCGTTTATACGCCATCACTATCGCAGTTGAAATGCGCATTTTATATCAAACTTCAAACCGAATTAGGTACAGACATTTTTCGTATTTTATACATTTTCGATTTCCTAAAAGGTGAACAACTTTAGAGGTCAGCGACCTCGCGAAATGGGGCAAATGTTCGCGAAGTATTTGACATATATTTCCAATTTGACGTTTGTCACTTCTCAGTCGATGTAACTTCGATAAGATTTATCAAGAGAGCACAATCTACAATATGAATTCCAATTTATGTTTATTTATGGAGTACGTAGATGTCTGGAATGTGTGATATTCCATGTTATGTTTACATGTTTGCATCATGGATTTGTCTGTTTGTATTGTAACTTTCAGTTCAAGAATTTATTATGAAACTTGCATAATTGTACTAAATCTTATAAGGGTTATATTATGGCGAAATTTATTATAACATGCTTCCGCACGCCTCATATTATATAAGAGAGGTATTTTTTATTAGTAAATAAGCATGTTTCAGTTTAGAGTCCCTATTATACGAATTGAACTTTTTCTAATTGATGTCTGTGCGTTTGTGTCCGTATGATACAATTTTTTTTATTGAGAATAACAAAAAATATCAAATATTTAACAACCAATTTTATATTTAAGTTTTTAATACGATAATACGAATCTTAAGAATCTAGTAAATTTTGGATTCAATCCACAAACCACAAACCAGAAGTAGTATTTTTATTAATTGTCTCGATTCATAATTATTTATTATGAAAGATTATGTTATATTATATGCTATTAGTATATTTCATTTATATTACAATTTAGGTAGCAGTAGGATCAGAAATAAAAATAAACTTGTTACAAAGTTATTTAAGGCTCTACACTTGTTGAAAGCAATATTGCTGCAATAGAATCAAAATTAACGATTCTGGCTATATTGCTCAAAATAAAAATCTGAAATTTACCATAAGTAATTACGAAGCATTATTTGATCGAAAAATTCATACAATACATTGTTACGACAACAATTAGAGAAAATAAGAATTAATATTTATTAATTTTGTTTTAAATAGTCGATTCCTCGCATTGTTCGTGAGAGTGCTAAGAAAATATTTTTTGTCAAAAAAATTACACATCTGAGGAAAAAAATAGTAAAATATCGGCCAAATTGACTATTTTTACTAATTTATTAATAAAATACCATTAAGTATTTCAAAAATATAATTTGTTAGCACTCTAGAGTCATCTTTGAACTATCTATATATAAAATATGAACAGTCTAGGTGTACTAACAAGAGCTCAGTTTGTAATATAGCAAGCTCCCTTTTTCACTATATTTTTGACACAAGTGTAGCGCCTTAATTGTGGTAAAGTTTATTTTTATTTCTGATCCTACTGCAACTTAAATTGTAATATAAATAGTATTTCTTGGATCGCATTATATCATATCATAGTATATTTCATATTTTTCTGTATATTTATAATTTACAGTTTGAAACTTCAGTAATATTATAAATACGAAGCAAATGACATTTTAGTGTATTGTTTGGTCGTTAAGAAAAAGGTAAATAAGGTTTTATTACTTGCAAAAAGTTACCTTCCTTTTTATTCGCTGTCAAGCAATAAAATTGTGTTTTGTTTATGGTTTACTTTATATAGGAGTGGAATTATTATTATTAAGAGCTTTTTATTTCGCTGGATAAATTTATGTTTGTATTGAAACCTTGATTTTATTTGAAAACCATTTTAGAGTCAAATCACTGTCAGGTGACAAGGTTGAGATGTCAAACAGAAATAAAATGCTCGAGTGTAATTCAACGAGATAATTTAACGACTCGTTTGGTTCTTCTTAATAAATATTCCCAAAATCTAATCATTTCACTGACAAATATCAGAAATATGAAGCAAATGACATTTTAGTGTTTTGTACATTGTTTGGTTGTTAAGAAAAAGGTAAATAAGGTTTTATCACTTGCAAAAAGTTACCTTTGGAATGATCAACTATGTATAAAAAATTATTATACAAAAGCTTTTTATTTCGCCGGCTAAATTTCTGTTTGTATTGAAACCTTGATTGATTTTATTTTAAAACAATTTTTCTAGTCAAATCGCTGCCAGGTGACAAGGTTGAGATGTCAAACAGAAATTTATTCGGAGGCAATAAAATGCTCATATATAATATCCCAAGTGCATGTCAAATTATCGACAATTACATGCACGAGGGATATTCGAAGGACTATTTCCCGATTAAAATTTAGCCAAACGCTGTTTCTCATGAAAAATAAAGCTAAATTTAAAAACTTACTTTGACAGCAAGTCAGAATCACAATATAAATTATTGGTAATTTGCACTAGTGCAAAATTATCGTGTAATTCTACGTTGATTGGACGACATTCAGAAATGTCAGACTGGCTTAAATTTTGTGAGGGAAATAATTTTGTTAAAACATTGTATCCGACCGATTGTTGAAATGTTTTGGCAGAACTGCTTCGCTACCTTGAAATACTGCATACCGTGAGTTTATTTTAACGTGAAACATGGGATTTTTCATATCCACGGTTACGAATTTGACAGCAATGTATTAGAGCGTTCTTTTTAACATCAAACATAGGGAATCAATTTAACTGTATTATTCTTGACCAATATAACATATTTGGGCAGCTGTAATAGTTCCAAGAGATGCTTTCAACATAAACTTTTAATTGTTTAAACTATACCTACATCGTATTTCCAGGTAGCAACCTTTGAATTTGTTAATTGGAGTCAAACTGATGCTGCCCGGAAATACGACGTAGGTATAGTTTAAACAATTAAAAGTTTATGTTGAAAGCGTCTCTTGGAACTATTACAGTTGCCCAAATAAGTTATATTGGTCACGAATAATACAGTTAAATTGATTTCTTTTGCCCAGTGCACACGGAGAAACATTTTGACAAGTTTCCTGAAAAAAGTTTCCAGAAAATTGAGATTTTTTTTGAAATCCAATAAATATGTTTATGATCACATGTCACATTTGACGATTTGACAAATAAGAAGTTAGTTGCATTTCACAACGTTTCCTGAAAACGCCTCATTTTTATAGGCGCCGTTAAAACATTGAAGTTTCCGGAAACTTTTTTCGGGAAACATGTCAAAATGTTTCTCCGTGTGCACTAGGCACTATGTTCTATTTTAAAAAGAACGCGCTAATACATTGCTGTCAAATTCGTAACCATGGATATGAAAGGTCCTATGTTTCATGTTAAAATAAATTCACGGTATAATATCCCAAGTGCATGTCAAATGATCGACAATTACATGCACGAGGGATATTCGAAGGACTATTTCCCGATTAAAATTTAGCCAAACGCTGTTTCTCTCATGAAAAATAAAGCAAAATTTAAAAACTTCTTTTGACAGCAAGTCAGAATCACAATATAAATCATTGGTGTAATTCTACGTTGATTGGACGACATTCAGAAATGTCAGACTGGCTTAATTAAAACATTTTATCCGACCGATTGTTGAAATTTTTTGGCAGAACTGCTTCGCTACCTTGCAATACTGCATATAGAAGTCGTTCAGCTCGGTTTTTCTGTGGTTCTGTTGCATTCAAGCGAGTAATAAGTAGGCGAATTGTAACTCAGCTCTGTGTAAAACAATTTCTAGCTGTACAAACACAATACTAAACATCCATGTGATTGCAGGTGTCGTCAGTCCGCAGACTTCTCATTGAAATGCGCGTGGCTGTTGGGCGCCTACAGCAGCGACGCCTCCCTTCCCAGTAAGAAGAAATCCCACGGCACGAAGCTGAAGAACCTGATCCTGTCGGACGAGCTGCGCCCGAGAGCCAAGTCCCAGCCCCCGAAGCCCCCTGCCGAGGTCAGTCAGCCCCCCGGCCACCTCCTGGTGAAGAAGACACACCAGCGGTCTCAGAGCGACGCCACGGGGCTGCTCAGCCAGCCGGGGCTGCGCCCCATCGCCGCGCAGCCCACCAAGCTCAGCCTGGGGGACCTCAGCACCGGCAGGGCCTTCGACAACGGCTGTGTGTGCTTTGAGAGCTGCCAGGGGGTTGTTAATGACCTCCGGGGCACACATACGCAGTGCACCTGCAATGTGAGTTGTCACTGCCCCAAGCCACAAACTCCTACTTTATCGCATCCTGTCATTCGAGTTCAAAAATACTGTCAAAGTGTTTTCGTTGCTAGTAAACTGTTAGTTTGTTATTGACTTCAAGATCATGTTTTTATAAACATTTAATAGAGAAAGAATGGATCTACAGATCTATCAGAAATAATAACCGTATAAAGTTTGCATAAATTCAAAATTTATATGAATTTTTCGGAATTTTTATAATCATGTACAATTGTTATTTGATCCTTTAAGGAGGTTCCCTAGACATTTTAAAAAATGTTCTAATGCAACCAAACTTTGAATTTATGTTGTCTGTGTCATAAAAATGATACCTGAATTTTTTGGAAATTTTTGACCACGTAGTTTGAACGAAATTAATTGTTAAATTTTAATATTTTACATGGGCTCTTATGGCTTTCCATTAATTGATTAAATAAAAAGATGTTAGAAATGTTCTATTTACTTAATTTTTGGTATATAAACGTATGCAAGCACGGACATCAATTTCCCAAAATTTGAAGAAGGTTGACCACATAGTTGTAACAATATTGTCGATTGAAAAAAAAATCTTCAAGCAATTTTTGATTAGTGAATTAGAAATTATTGTAAAAATATATCACCGCAACTGAACGAATTGCAATAGCAATTAACACCCTTTGACCGAATTTTGTTTTACATTAATAAAAATATTTTTATTAATTAAAGGCTGATATCTGAGTACGGCACTGCATGTGTAGGGAACCTCCTTAAACACTTTTTTTTATTCGAAACATATATTTTTTAAATTAAGGGGCAGTTGCAACAAAAAATAATGTTTTCTATCGTAACTGTAACTCCTAAACGTATAAAAACATCGACTTCCGGTATGCAAAATTAAAATTTTAAACATTCTTCTATAGAAAACATTATTTTTATTAATTTTAAAACTCTGGTTCGACCGAAATTATAAGATTCTGAATTTTCTTGGCTTGTGAAGTCATGTAACGACTAACTGGAAAATCCAAGACTTAAATCAAAACTAAAAATAAATTCCTACCATGAACAGTTTAACCGTTGCTCTGAAAATAGAACTGCATTACCAACTAGTCATAAAATATCATCATAACTCGTGTATTTTTTTTAGGCACCTCGTCTGGCCCCAGAACTGGAGTTCATGCAGGCGCTAATAGCCATCGGCAAGTTACTAAGTTCAATACCAACTAAAGAAGCCAAAACGACCAGACTTTTAGCAGAACTAAGTACTTTAAATTTAAATCTACCAGCTAGAGTTTGGCTACCTATACATAGCTCTGTGCCGCATCTTATAGTGAGGATACCGCCGCAAGTTTCTGCCGTTCTTAACAGCAAAGACAAAGTAAGAAAAAAATCCTCTCTACTTATACAAAATATACAGGGAGTCCCATAATAATCCTGAGTACATACATATTACATATTCGTGGTCCAATTATTATTACATTACAATTTGACTGTAAATAGAATTGTGTTATTTTCATTATTTATTTTATGTATAAAATTCGTACAATCTGGAACTAAAATTGCAATATAGTGTTGAAAAGGTTCGACAATTTTTTGCTGAAATAAAAGATTAATTGCTGTTTTTACCTTCCGCTTACCTGTAAAGGAAGGTATTGGAATCATGCAAAAAATCGGGTGGTGAATTTTTAGTGGATGAGCACGAATTAGGGTCCTTACAACTCATTTTTGATAGTTTCTTGATGATGTCTGTATGTATGTGTGTGTGTGTGTGTGTGTGTGTGTGTGCGTGTGTGTGTGTGTGTGTGTGTGTGTGTGTGCGTGTGTGTGTGCGTGTGTGTGTGTGTGTGTGTGTGTGTGTGTGCGTGTGTGTGTGCGTGTATGTGTGTGGTCCGGGCCGATCAAAAATTTTGATATTTGGTATTTTACAATTGTATGCGAATAGGAAGAGCTCATTAGAATTTGGTACAAATATCTTCACCGGAAGTGATATTTTTTGAAGATTGAAAAAGAAAATTGTCAAAAATTTATATAAATTTGGATAAATATAGTATTTATTTGTAATAAGAATAAGAGGCAAAGTTATTTGCAACTTACGTTATAAAAAAATTGTCTTTATTTGGTAGCATTAAAGAAACTGCAGTAAAATTTAAAAAATAAATTTATCAGATAAAACGTTGAAATCTTGTAATCCATGTTCGGTTAATTTTTGTTTCTGCGTAAAAAACATTGACAGGTGACAAGTTGACATACTAGCGCCATGTAAGTCATAAGTAAGATATTAAATATAGTAATTCAACGGAGGATGGCTGCAACACAGAAGAGTTTTCCTGTGAACGAATCTTTTGATTCAGGTGATGCAAATTTCTGTGTTTGAATATTTTAGTTTTTTATTTGTATATTTTAGGGACACCGGATTGTATACGTATACATTTATGTTTATAAGTCTAGATATGGCGGAAGGTTGTGTGCAGGCCACTCCAGATTTTTTCGTATATTGAAAATGTAAAGTAGTTTGCCACATTTTTAACACTTCTAATAATTGTTATTCTAAATGAATGTCATTCTTTTTTAGTAGTTTTAATTTTGCAAACTAAGTACTACCTACTTAAAATGGACTGTGCAAGAAAATTGTACTCCTTATTTTTTGAACTTCTAAAAAATTATTTTGATCTTGATATCGATCTAGAAGAATTTGTGTGATGATTAATTTGGTTTAGATCTTCATTTTAAGATCTTGAATCCGATTTAAATCAACTCAAATTTTAAACAGTAGTTTGAATCGTTTCTGTATATTTTTTATATTTATAGTCACAATTAAATATTTTGAGTAGAGTAGTGTAAATTTTATTTAAGTCGAAATTGTACTGAAGGTTGATGAAATAAATTTCAAATTGTTTTGTTGAATTTCAGGCTTTGATTATTATTAGCCAAGAGATCAGTCTAAATTGGTCTCTTGAAGTGTACGATCGTATATTTCAATATTATGGCTAAATTTAAATAATTTATAAACCTTCAATTCAATATTTTAGTAAATAATAGTTACTAATCTTTTGTATGATGTAAAAAGATCTGTTATTCTTGATCTGATCTAAGAAAAAGGTTTACTTAATAAAATATTTGATCTATGATCTGATTTAGATCATATTAGACGTGAAGATTATAATTTAGGTCCTTTTTAAAGTGATCTATCATAACATTGGCTTAAGGGGCTCGTCTACCTATTTTTCGAATTCTTAAAATACTCTCGATATTACTTTTTTTCTAATTCACTTTCTTCCCCACTATTACGGCTGCCCGAACCCAGCCGCATCGTGAAAATAGTAAATTCGTATTGTAGAGACCCTGAAACGTGCTTATCCACCAAAAATTCATACTCGAAAATTTTGACCCATTACAATTAATACCTCTCTTATTGAATATGAGGCGAGAGGTAAAAACCAAATAATTTTTAAAAAATTACATAATTGAACAAAGTAAATAATTAAAATAATATAAAAGAACAAGTCCAAATAATTTGGAAAAAAATTATTTTACAAACAAAGTCAAAAATAGAAAAAATATACTTACAAAGTTTTGTAAAGAACAACAAAAACTGATGGTAGTCAATAGAATTTAAAAAAACCCCAAAATTGGAGTAGATGAATTTAAATAACCATCGGAATAAAAAATTATCGCTTGGTAACGAAAACATGTGTTTCACGGGACAACTTAATGAGCGAGGAAAGTGATCGATGGACACTTTCCTGAGAGTTGTGTACACTATTTTATTCGTGAATTTGATTTAACTGTCACTGTCATAATTTTTTAAACAATAAAAATATAAATTCTATTTAAATTTTTAAATTGTACTAGATACAGCTAAAGTACTGCTTTAATTTATGTGGATAAATCACTATTAATAAAATTTATCACAAAATACTTAATATCAAATCAAAAAGGCAATTTTTATTTCTATATTTTATTTTATTTGAATTTGACTCGCATAGATATTAGTGGAGAGTCACCACAGGAGAGATTTTTGTGTATAAATATTATTTAAATGCATTATTAAAATCATCATTGAAAACCTCATCTAAATATCTGATATAGTTCTTGAAATATCTACAACACCCTAAAATGGGTGGATGTATCTATATTTTAAAAATAAAAATAATTCTTCAGGTACTACAAGAATTTATAGCTTTTCTCTATATCCAATATTTAAAAAATAAATGTTACACCCAAAATGGGTGTAGTAAACTCAGTTTAAGGTTCAAAAATGGGTTTCTCATATTTTAAAACATAAGTATACAAATTTACAGCTTATTTCTATGCGTAGTAATAAAGATATATATATTTTGCACCCAAAATGGGTGTATTGATTTTAAATTTGGGTTCATAACTGGATTTTTCAGATTTTTTTACATCAGTATACTAATTTTCAGAATTTGCCGATTCCTAGAATCAAAGTTATTGTTAAATTAATTAAATGTTCGCTATAAACGAGGTCGTATAACGAATGTTCGTTATAGCCGTGCTAGTCCAAATAAAGCCTATTTCATGCTTGATCCACTGCTGAAAACCGCGCATCGATATCTGGTCCCGTTTACGAGAAATTAATTTTTTAAATAAAAGTCGTCATTGTTTTCATCCCTTAGTTCTGTAATTAAAATTTTGGAACGGAGTATACATTGGCTTTTTGAAATTATATAATAAAAATTGGCCTAACCCAACCAATAACCTCACAAAAAATTTCAAAATGCAATAACTTTATTAATAAAATGCTTTTCGAGGATTGTTTGGGGTTGAAAATCTCTTTACCGACCTAAAGTTTGTATCCCCCCCCTGTTTTTAGTTGGAGCCAGTTTAATAAGCCCGGAAAAAATTCTCACAATTTGAATTATTTTAAATTATAAGAAAATAAGCCGTCCAACAGTATAATTTTGACATTTATAAATTTTGAAAATTGCTATAGTTTGTTCCATTAAAATACAAATTTTGGAATGTGAATTTATCTGTTATAAAATTTTTAAAAATTATTTTCTCTGCTATTATTCGTAGAAAACCGGTGAAAATTTGTACCCGGGGGTAAAATTGTCCGAGGAAGTCGATTCTGGCCTCTAAAATTACCTGTCTCTATTGGGGGGCCCCATTTTTAAGGGTGTCTTTAACCAGGGTAGCACATAATAAATCTTTATTATTTATTGTAGAAACTCCGAAAAAATTTTGTTATCGAGGTAAAATTATCTCAGAAATACGATTCTACCCTCCAAAATAATCCATGTCTATAACGAAACCTCGTTTATAACGAGTGTTGTTACAGCATTTTATATCAGTATTAAAAAAATTATTTATTTATTATTAGTCGTAGAAACATGGCGAAAATTTGTATTTCGGAGTAAAATTGTCCGGGGAAGCTGATTCTGGCCTTAAAAATTACCTGTCTTTACTGGTGGGCCTCATTTTGTAAGAACATTAAGAAACAACAATACATCTCATAGTGCATTAGTTGAACATTCCATAGACAATCTTCATAGTTTTGATTTTGACAATGTTTCTATTCTCCACTCTGAATGTCATTTAACCAAGAGAAAAATTCATCATCGTGAAAATATTAAATTCGTATTGTAGAGACCCTGAAACGTGCTTATCCACCAAAAACTCATACTCGAAAATTTTGACCCATTACAATACCTCTCTTATAGAATATGAGGCGAGAGGTAAAAACGTCATTTTTAAATATTTTTTACTTCAAATTTTTAGGCTAAAGACAAAAAATAAAAAACTAGAGGCATTAAGACATCCTTTGTTAATACACTCATATGTAAAAGCATCATATATTTCAATTATAACTAAAGTAAACGTGGAAGGCTTACACCTCTGTAAAGCTGTCAAATTTTAGGGTAGACGAACACCTTAACATAAATATGTACTGGAAGTTATGACATATCTGCATTTGTAATATTTATAAGAAGTTTATTTATTATTATGTGTAGTGTAGAATCTATCGTTTAATATTTAAACATGAAGCACTCGATATAACAAGAATTTCCAATTGCAGGCGCCGTACATAATCTACGTAGAAGTACTAGAAGTCCAGGATACGCACCTGTCAGCCGTACCTACCAAGGTAATGTCCACTCTCCGTCACACTCGCTCCGAAGAGAACCTCGGCTTGGGTGTCACCGCCTCCCAGGACACCTCATCGCTGTGCGCGTTCTCTCTGTGCGACCCGGAGGGCTGCTGGACGCAAGAGGACGACGAGATCTCGCAGCAGTACCCGCAGCTGCGGAGGAGCGTGGACAGAGACACCATCTCGCAGCTCAGCCAGGAGTCCAGCGACTCGAGGGAACCGCCGCTGTTTGTCGCGGCGGGAGAGATACGCAGGAGGCTGAGTGAGGGGGTTAGTGAAGGTGGAAGGCAGTTTAGCCATGATCCGGAGGATCCGAGTGCTGCTGCTCTTAAGGAACCCTGGGAGGTGAGCACCAAGACAACACGTACTTGCAAGCAGAGTGTTTGGTTTAT
Organism: Agonum fuliginosum; assembly: GCA_947534325.1. Taxonomy (NCBI): domain Eukaryota; kingdom Metazoa; phylum Arthropoda; class Insecta; order Coleoptera; family Carabidae; genus Agonum; species Agonum fuliginosum. The sequence continues at coordinate 172,873 of OX384033.1, forward strand.
TCCACTGATCTTGTTTTTTATGTGATTTTGACCGGCAGTTTTTATTAACCGACCATTCATTTTAAAAGGCGTTACAATATTAGTTAAATATTAGTTTATAAATAACCATCAACTAAAGATTATACAGGGTGAGTCAGCTAACTATTCCCTATTTGGATTTTTTATAACTTAGGCAATTTTTATCAGAAAGTGACGAAATTTTTGCAAAACATGAACTTTTTCTGCCGAAATTTCAAATCGGTCAGACAAAAATTTCACGAGTGGTTCACTTCAATGTGAAAATTGGACCAATTAATCCAAAATCTCCAATTGTAGCCCAAACAGTCGTTCTAGGAGAGTGCAAGGATTGTTCAGCAATCCAGTGGGGATTTTCATCTGACCAATACCGATGATTGTGTCTATTAAATCCACCATCAAGATGAAAATGTACCTCATCAGAAAACATGATGTTATTTAAATTTCGTCTTCTGCAAATTCCAATCGGTTTGCTTTATCCTCTTCAGAAATTGCCTGCAGAATTTGAATCTTATAAGGATGCCACTTAAGGGCCTTTAAAATCCTACAAATAGTCGTTTGACTAATCATTAATTAATTAATCATTATTTCAGTCACCAATTAGGAAGCAATAGAGCAATAATGATAAAACTTTGCGAACAAAAACTTAAGTGGCTACTGTATTTACAGCAAAAATTTGGCGGACTTTACACAAAAACTTGAGACTTTACAAACAAATGAAATAGGGAACACTTAGCTGACTCGCCCTGTAGTTTTATTTATTCAGTATTTAAATAAACAATAATACGAGTATCGAATCGAGTATTTATTAGATAATTTGCATAAGTCGTCGGATGATGCATATTAAGGAAGAAACATAATTTTTATATCTCCTCTTTCAATACCCTTTGATACTATTATAATAATTTATGTATTAAATAGTTAGTTGTGTCATTTTCTATTGCTCATCAATCCACAATTATTCTAAATTGAATAATATAAAAATGCCATGATGATTTAAAATCCTTACATTTGTCCATTACGTCTTTCTCGCGGTATTTAATCAAACTAAAGTTGATGTTCAGTTATGAAATGCAATATATTTCTATCAATATATAAAACAAACATATGTTTTTAAAATAAATTATGGTTTAAAGTTTAAACCAAACCACTTTGGATGGTTTAAACCAGTTAAAATCACTGACCTGGTCAAAATAAAAAAATAGTTTTTATAACAACCCTGCTTGCAAGTACAGTGCTTCCAACAACTTCAACAATTCTTGCTTGATTCACGCTAATTCCTTAAAGAAACCTAAAGAAGGTTATGCACAAACTAATGAATCTAGAAACTGCCCAGAATTCAAATTAGTAAACCTAAATACACATCCATTCGTTTCTTGATATAGTTTGGGGTACTTTGGAAACGCATATAAATTGAATTTTCTCGAAATTAAAAGCTGTTTATGTTCGTCTTTAGAATGAAAAAAAATCTGTAACGCTCGTTCTACATGCAGTTCTTTCCGATTAGATATCTTTATTCTAATTGTTTCCAAATAAATGTTAAACTTTTATAGCGTTTTTTATTGATAGCATAACAAAGCCATAATATTGTCACATGTTTGAATTAATTAGCAAGAGATGCGCCTAAACAAGAATTATTTCTTTTATAGGACAAGGAACGCAGAGTCCGAGAAAGCTCTCCTTACGGCCACGTCGCATCCTGGAAGCTTTTATCAGTCATAGTAAAATGCGGCGACGATCTTCGTCAAGAATTAATGGCGTCTCAACTTCTTGAGATGTTACAAAGAATCTGGGAGATGGAGCGAGTCCCTTTGTGGGTCTACCCTTACAAGTAAGACACAAATCCTTAAGAACATTCAAATCTAGAATCCGATGGATGCAGAAAACGTATGTAAAGGAATATTCAAATCTACAAAAAAGATTTATCCTCGGATTTATCTAAATTTGAATATTCCTTTACATGATTTTGTGTCCACTGGATTTTTGATACATTTATTTTTGTATGTATTTGATATTTCATCTTTAATTTTCTACTGTTGAAGACAGTTATTTTTATTCAGAAGCATGATGTCACAACTTTTACTAAATATGAATTTGTTTCAGAATTTTGTGTTTGTCAAACGACAGCGGACTGATAGAACCAATTTTAAACACAGTGTCTTTACATCAAATAAAGAAACATTGCCAATTGAGTTTACTGGAATATTTTACGAAAGAATACGGGCCACACAATTCCGAGGGATTTTTAACAGCGCAAAGAAATTTCGTACAAAGTTGCGCCGCATATTGTTTAATTTGCTACTTGATTCAAGTGAAAGACAGGTACATTTAACACATTTTTACTTGTAAACCAATCTAATAACTAAATTATTTCAGACACAATGGAAACATCCTCCTTCATAGTGACGGCCACTTAATTCACATCGATTTCGGGTTTATTTTATCGACATCTCCAAGAAATTTAGGTTTCGAAACGTCTCCATTTAAACTAACGCCAGAATTTGTTGAAGTTATGGGCGGAATAGGTTCCGATATGTTCGAATACTTCAAAATATTAATCTTACAAGGTTTGGTGGCCGCTAGAAAGCATCAAGACAAAATAGTTCCACTGGTAGAGATAATGCGATCAGGGTCTCAACTGCCATGCTTCAAGTCTGGCGCTGCCACGGTTCAAAATTTGAAAAACCGGTTTCACTTGAGCATGACGGAAGAACAACTGCAACTTCTTGTGGATGGAATGGTGGAAAGTTCTATACATTCTTGGTCTACCAAGCTTTACGACGGGTTCCAGTATTTTACTAATGGGATTCTGTAACTTGCAGGCTGGCGGAAGTTAGGAAATCGTTTTGATTGTATATAGTATCGAACAATTTTAGGATATATTTAAATACACGTGTATTTATTGAGTCAGCCTGTGTATATAATAATTTTTTACAGCTCTGGTAAGTTTTGTAATAAAAGACTCTAAAAGTGGAGGTAAAATACTCATAGACTGAATTTCTGGTGAAGAAATGAAGCTTAACTTCGTTGTTAAATTTAAGATTAAATAACTAATGTTAAAATTGTAAATATGATGTGTCTTTTTAATAATCAAAAATTTTCTTCCTATAATAAAATATTTAAAATGGTTTTAATAATATTCGTGTTAAACTAAGTGATTTAGGCCGCATTCACAATCCGAAATTTAGTTAAATTCGGCGAAACAATAAATAAATAAGGCCTCATTTACATAAGCATTTATTTTGAAGATTTATATTTAAGTTTAAGGAACATTGCATTCGCAGTTTAAGTAAGTGTTAAATTAAACCTAAAGTTTGTAATTTTCAAACTTTAAGCTTCATTCACATAACCGTTTAATTCAAAGTGTCTGAAATGAATCTTGTAATCTTGAAAACTATTGTACTTAGTGAATTATTATTATAAACCGTATAATATTTTATACGGTTTTAAAATTTGTATAAAGTAGAAATTAAAATATCTATGACACTTATGTAACATTTTTTGTAAATGTGCATTTATTAAATAACAATATATTTATATATTTTTATTCGTAGAAATTTTAAAATCTTTCATATTTACTGTTTTCAAAATTGTACTAGATACGCTCTGTCAAGAGAACTTTTGTAATACTCGAGCAATTTCTTTATTATTTTTGAAATAAAATTTTTATAAAAATGTTACGTATACTAAATACAAATTTGAATAGTTTTCAAGATTTGTATGCTTAAAATTTCAGACACTTTGAGAATTTAAGAAACACTTAAAACAGCTGTAGTAAGTGGTAAACATAAACTTAAAGTTTGAGAAACCAAATTTCAAAGCGGAAATTGCGAATGCTCGTATAGTTACATGAATTTAAACGTTCTTAAATGTAAACCTTCAAATTAAATGCTTATGTGAATGAGACTTACTTAAATAAACAGCTTTCGAATATTTTTGATTTAGCTACGACTCAAATTTCGAGCTGTGAACAGTCAAATTAATTCAAATTTTAGTGATATGAATTGCACCAAATTTCGGACTGTGAATGCGGCTTTACTTGTAGTAAATTGACTGCTACTTTCGTCCACATTTAAAGTTACGATTCATTTTGAGATTATTTTGTATCGTACGCTAGTAATTTTAAATTTGGATGAGATCAACTGAAAAAATCTAATAGAAAGTGTAATTTATTTCATAAAATTTGTTACTCAAGTGTACAGTTTGGAATAAGTTCATATTATTTTGGAATCTGATATAATACAATGAAAATAATTTTATTTCATGTTATTCTGTACAACATAAATTGTAAAATAAAATTCTTCTTATAATCTTAACCCTTTTCTTTTATTTATTTATATTCGGATGAATATACACCAGACATCCGCCTTCAGCTCGTGCATAAACTTTCATCTTCTTGAATTATAGCCTACATTATGAGCTCGTTAATTAATAATCTATTTATTTATTTAACAATTACCAAATTATGTAATTTTACAGTAATTAGTAAAATTACAGACTTGTTATGATTTGCTTGCAAGCGGCTTTAGGAGAAGAAGAAAAAGAACATTAAAATCAAAATGGAGTAACATCTTTTATGGTTTGTTTTTATTGTGTTTCCACAAAGTAATCATGCTTATATTTATACTATTATTTACTTAAATACATTGCACATTAAGCAGTTTTTACAGAAATTAATGTTTATACAGTGCAATAAACGGTATGTATACATAAATCTTGTATTGTTTAGTCATAAACATTGAATGAATCATTCCGGCATACTACAACAAGTAAACTACTTACAATAATATAAATATTTTGGTGGTGCAGTTAAAAATGCGTCATTTGGAGCTACCTCAATCTCAGCCAGACTTCGAAGACGACATAAAAAGCGAATGCAGCATCGAAATCAAAGACGAAGACTTGGAAGCATTGGACATTAAAGAAGACTTCATAGTCGAGCTTCCACTAGACGTACCATTAGAATCGCCTACAAAATCACTCTCTGAAGATGAGGAAGAAAAAACAACGCCAACAAGTGTCAAATCCAGAAGCAGAAGAAAAAACGCTCAGCCCCAACGCGCAGTTCAGTCAGAAAGCTCTGACAACATCGAAGATGAGGAAGACATTGAATCTGACATATTCCGCGGACTTAAAGAGGAAACCGGTGAAGAGTTCGATGAAGAGATGCAACGAACTGTCAAAGAAGAGTGGAAGGCCCACTGGGGAGTCAAGTGCAACATGTGCGCGAAGATTTTCACCTTCAAGTCGCAATTCGACAAACACTACCGCAGTAATTACAGCAGAATACCCCAGTACACTTGCTCGTACTGCGACAAAACTATGGATAAGTACTCTACGTTCCGGTCGCATTGTTACCGACATATCACCGAGGGCAGATATCGGTGAGTTATAGATATTATTTCATGCTTCTGGATCTTGGAGAAAAGAAATTATTATAGTTATTTATGTTAAAGGGTCGTAACGTCAATCATTATAGTACTAGTGAAGATTATCGGACGAGACAAAGCAGAGTTTGATAACACGACGTGTATCATGATTGGTTACGATCCGTACTGTATACAAAAGTTTATTTGCTGGCGGAAATTAGTCAAAAATTTAAATCTAAAACAGTCAGTATGCTATTTTTGAAACTACATAAGTATCGAGTTGTTTGTTAATTCATTATGGTACTGGATTCATTATGGTCCGCAAATTGAGGCTTATAATGTTGTAATTATGACACGGCATCAAATTTTGTCCAAGACTCATTGAAGATTCCCTATTTGATAGATAATTCTTACAAGGATTATTTAATTCAAATAAAACCATGATAGAATCGTCAAAGAATCCTTGTGTGAGACGTATATTTTAAATAATTCATTTATTTTGTAAGAAATTTGCGATAACAGCTGTCAAAAATCTTTTGTTTTTGAAATTTATGTTTGATTATTTGCAGTAATACAAGAAGTTACATTATGCCCATGTCACACCAACGTGGCATGAAGCACGGTGCTCGCTGTGGCATTTTGCTTCGTTCAAAGCTGTCAAAAGGGTGTCACACCGGTATAGCAAAATGCCATACGAAAATTTGTATATTGCTATGTTCACTTCGTACTTTGAAGGGTTTTGAAAATTATTTTTGACAGCTGAGAATTAAAATTCATCAATTTTTTGTGTTAATTAAATCAATAATTAGTTCATATATTGACAAAAGCTGAAAGGCTTATATTCTTATTATCAAATTACTTACTGTTACTATTTTGACATCAATTATTCACCAAATGTCAAAAATTATATTGAGGACTCACTGCGAAATCAGCAACAAATTTCCATATGTCAAAATGCTCGACGGAATAGCGGCGATAAAATTTTACGTTATTCATTTGTTCCCATAGAGTACCGTGCTTCGTGCTATGCCGGTGTGACATGGGCATTAGTGAAAAGTTTTAATACAATTAGTTTCATTGGTCTAAGTAAAAGATAGTTGAACAATTATTTAAAAGACTCACTAATAAGTAATGAGGCATATTATTCGCAGCAAACAACTGTATAATAGATGCATTATTACAGTTTTTATGAAATAATTTGATTCTAGATGCTACAAATGCAATAAAGGCTTTAGTTTAGAAAGCATGCTCCACGACCACATCCTAGCAAAGCACACAGAAGTCAAACCATTCATTTGCGAAGAATGCGGCAAAGGATTCGTTACAAAACCAGGCCTCAAAATACATTTAAAAAAACACAAAAGCGGCGAGAAGGAAGATTACCCGTGCGTTGAATGCGGAAAAGTGTAAGTCGATTTTAAATTTTAACCAACCTGACAACAACAATTAATAAATTATTTCCAGTTTACACACTCGTGGAGGTTTAACAGCCCACATGAACGTCCACCGCCTAGGTCGTCGTTTCATGTGCGACGTCTGCGGCAAAACTTTCACACAAAAAGTGAACATGCAACAGCACGTAAAGCACCACAATGGGGAGCGGCCATTTTCATGCGACAAGTGCGGCAAAAGATTCGCGGAAAAGAGTCATCTAGCAAGGCACTACAGTTTCCACAGTGAAAAACGACCATTCAAGTGCGAAGTTTGTCAAAAAATGTACAAAACTGAGAGATGTCTCAAAGTGCACTCCATGGTTCACGCTAGCGAACGGCCCTACGTGTGCAGTTACTGCGGAAAGGGGTTTTTGAGTTCTACTAAACTCAAACAACATTTGAATATCCACACAGGTAAATATTGCGATTGCAAGTCATATATTTATTAAATTTTTCAAACTTTCGTAATTTAACGGAAATTGTTTACCGGCATTTTGGAAGAGCCCTAAAGTTGGCGAAATTTATGACACATAAATTTTGTTCACAGCTTAAAATGTTTGTAACAAATCGATTGTGGTATCGTCTAGTAAAAAATATAAAGTCTCTAATTTTATTTTATTATTTTACAAAAGCTTGGAGTGAAATTTTTATTTTTAAAACATATAGGTATTATTGTAATTTGCTGTATTTACTTGAAAACATTTCAATTAAATTTTTGAAGAATAAACAATATTAATAATTTATTTAACTAAGATAAAAATGAAAATTAACTCAACAAATAAAAAATGGTTACAATTTATTGTTATTATAGTTAATCGTTATAGGTAATATTAAAAACATGGTACTTCGAGCAGTATCTACATAATAATATTTTATAAGTAGTATTCTATAACATATTATGTTCCTTCGAGCCAGACCGGATCTATTTAATTATATTTCATAAGTAATCTTAATAATCACATGGTCCTTCGAGCCAGATTTATAACTATATAATATTTTATAAGTAATCTTAAAAACGTGGTCCTTCGAGCCGGATGTACATAATATTTTATAAGTAATATGATCTTGCGAGCCAGACCGGATGTATATAATATTTAATAATATGGTCCTTCGAGCTGGATTTATATACTACTGATCAATAACAGAAATGTATGTATAATTATGTATAGATGTGAACGAGGCAAAAAAGTACCGAGTTGTGAATGCGGCTTAAGACTTTACTTTAAGTTTCGTAAATTTGTAAATTTCAGGTCAACGTCCGTTCAAATGCAAGTACTGCGACCGCACGTTCACCAACTACCCCAACTGGTTGAAACACACACGCCGCAGACACAAAGTGGACCACCGGACCGGTCTAGACCTAGTTCCAAAGCAAGAGGCTTCCACACCGGCCCCACAGGTCCTAGAGGAGCCCCTAGAACCTCTAGTGCCGACAACAGACGTCAGTCCTCTGCACCAGGTATTCAGATATTTATTTAGCATCATACTAGTTTACAATAACACCAATAGTAAGTAGTAGACTTGAGGAATAAGCTGTTAAAGTTAAATTGAAGAGGTCCTAACACACTGCCTTGTGGCACACCTAGGTACCGATAGGCGAGCTGAGCAGCTGGCTGATGCAGTCGCGCCGCAGACACAAGGTGCCGAAGCAAGAGGCTCCTCCCCCGGCCCCGCAGGTCGTAGAGGAGCCCCTCGACTCGGTTGTAACGACAGCTGACGTCAGTGGTCTGCACCAGGTGCCCATAGGCGAGCTCAGCAGCTTTGTGGAGTACGCCATGAGGGAGGAACTGATTGTGGATGGCCATCGGGAGTGGCAGACGGAGTTCGCAAGTAAGGGGACATTTATTTATAAACCAACACGTCGAAGTGTTCTGTCAAATTCTGTTATTTGAAATTATTCTTCTAATTTGATATAATACTTGTCAGGTTTAAATCCAGTCAGATACACTAACAACCATGATAATTGACAGCTGGTAAACGCACATGCAGTCAAATAAATATATCTCTACCGATATTCACTTCTTCCCAAGATGGATTACAGATTTGATAGATTACGGATACAAATTTCAAAATAATAGTACTTTAGTTAACGAAAATAAAAATTAAAATGAAATTAAAGTAATAAAAAAATGAATGTTAATTAATTCAATACATTTTTATAATTTATTGTTATATAAATAATTGTTTAAGCCGGATTTATATAAAACTATATACTGCAGTAGTAACATTCAATAAATGGCCCTTCGAATAATATTTTATCTATAATCTATAGATAATAACAACCTATGGTCCTTCGGGCCGGATTTACAAGTATTAATATTTTAAAAGTTATATTTAATAATATGGTCCTTCGAGCCGGATGTATATAATCATTTTATAGGTAATAGTCAAGAACATTAATGATTCTTTCAAACCGGATCTGTATAATAATGTTTGATCTATAGTTTATAGATAATATTTAGCAACCTACGGTCCTTCGAGCCGGATGTACAAGTATTAATATTTTAAAAGTAATATTTAATATTTCGAGCCGGACCTACATTTTATAATATGCCAGGATAGAAATATTGATCGAAATGTAATTATTTTGTAAATAGGTGCATTAAATGTATAAAATTCGTGGCAACTCTTTCATCATGCCACTGTAACAACCTTGTAATGTTTCCAGCGATCGCTAACAGCTCCGCGCACCCGGTGGGTCTAGTAGTGCCCTGCTACGAGCCGTTGAGCGACCACTACATCACCCACACGAACATCAGCGACGTGGTGCAGCCCCCCGCGACCTTCTCTGACCAACACCAGCAGCTCATTCAAGTCACTCAGCACCACGTGCTGCATATGTAGTTACCATTACTACTACACAAGGAACGTGCATGCTAACTTTGTGTTTTACTATTTCATTGCAAGTATCAAATTGGATACTGGTGACGTCAAACCACCGTAGCGCCACGTATTGATGCTATAGTTTGTACTAGAGTAAAATTCAAATAGCTAGAACCCTGCGCGAAGTACGAATTCTCGTCTTAGAGAGAGAAACATAGATAAACAAGAGGAAACTACGCTACTGTCTGTTCTACTAAACATCAGCTTCAATATCTGTTATTCTCATGTTTGCTTCGTGTAACCCTGTGAATTTTGTAATTGATTGTGATTGAGTTATATTTGAGTTTTGTTTGAAAATTAAGTGAAGTGCAGCGCAGCATATACTCGCTAGCTCCGCTTTTGTAAAATGTACATGACAAGCTCTGCCTTCTCGCGCAGCCCAGGGTCCTAGCTATTTGAATTTTACTCTATCAAAGATTCATTCATAATACGAAATTAGTAGTTATAGTCAGTTGGTACAGTTAACGTTAGTGATTTGACATGCATTTCACTTGTAGTGTTCACAATAACGAAATTAGCTCCACGTAATTACAGTTAGCGCAGGGATTTGCAAACTCCAAACCTGTACTTAGTAGTTCATGATTTTCTGTATAAACTACCAATCAGAATTTAGAACGAGAATTTGACGTTTGACGTCTAAGATGGCATTAATATTCGGGATCACCTTTGTCATAGGAACATTTACAATTTTGTATCATATTTAAAAATGCTTCTTCGGTCATTTATAGAAAAGGATTATTATAAAAGGCAACTTAAGTAAACCAAACTAACTGATTAAGTATAACTACTAACTATACCTACCGACTATAACTATTAATTTCGTATTGTGAATATTATACTATTTTTTACAAAATGTATTTAATTTTGACAGTTATTTATTAATGGACCGGTTGCGCCAACTATCGAGTAAAATTGTAATTAAAATCTTAAATTTGAATCATGATTGTGACGTCACGAAGTCACGTAGACTTGAAGACTTTTAAATATACCGACTTATACTTGCACTTGCACAAGAATATATTTTATCCGAAAGTGCAAACCACAAAAATGCATCGACCTATACAAATTCAGCTTATACATGCACAGAAATATATTACATCCAAAAGTGCAAATCACGAAAGTGCAACAATTTATAAAAATACTATATTGTGTTATTAGGATTAAAAGTGATACTTTGTTTGATGAGCAATTAATTTACATTTGCGAGGCGAAGCGTAGCGAAGCCGAGCGGATGCAAAAATTGCGAATCAAACAAAGACACTTTTAATCCAAATAACACATACTATTTTTTCTTCAACCAAGAAAATTACATTTTAAATTATTGAAATATTTTGTTGAAATATGATTGAAACTAAGAAGGTAGCTTTGCTTTAACTTTTGTTTTGTTTACAAATTTTATTGTTCTGTGAAACTAAAATAAATCAAGAGTTTTTCTGGAATTATGCTCCTGATAATACATACCTGATGATTAAAGTAAGTGTTTAAATATGAGGAATGAGAATATAACTATCTAAATATTATTAATTTTTATAGATTGTTGTAATACTGGAAATTTCGGGTGCATGCCGTTGCGATGAATTGGTACATTTAAAGATTGATGTTATTGAAGACGTCAAATCAGCTTTACTGGTAAACATACATGGTACACTGCTAAAAAAATATTACGGTTCGATGAACCTAGCACTATAATATCCTCCATTCGTGATGATAATACCAGTAGAAAAATAATAATAAATAATCAAGCTCAAGAAATATTACGCTCCCAAGATTCTAGTAGAAATACAGAATCTACTTTTAAGCTTAGGATTAAAAGTGTTACCTAGCAACAGTTACATTTTTTTATTAATAACGAAAACGTCAACTTTTAATACTAAAAACAGTATTAAATGAACCAACTTTTAAGACGGTTGAAGAAAAACTTAGATTTATATGAAATGTTTTCGTGTTTTGCACTTCCGGATAAAAATATATTCTTGCGCATGTGCAAGTCGATGTTTGTATATGTTGTTGTAGTATCGTGTTTTGCTTTTTCGGATGAAATATATTGCTGTCCAAGCATAAGTCGATGTATTTAAAAGTCGATGCCAATGTAAGATTGTGTATATTTGTATGTTGCATGCATTCCTTTTGAAAATACTATAAAACGTATTATTTCAAAATAATTTGATGTCAATTTACAAATTTTTAGCGCCAAATAAATCGATCGACGAGCCATCTACAGGAATGCACGTTCCCTATTGTATTCTTGCCCACCGATATGCTAATAAAGCCAAAAATATTTGTCAATGCACAAATAATGAAACTGAATGTCGTGAATGTGGTGTGTTTGTAATATTGTGACCAAAGTTTAAGACTGTTCTAAAATATAAAGTATTAATTTTGTATGGAACATTCGATTTTTATATTAAAATACGTAATTTTGTACTGCTCATATCTTTAATAATTAAGAATATACTCGTACTGGCTGTTCAGAAGTCAGTATTATTTTATACGAGAATCCACTATTTTAATAATAAACAGAACCAATAATTTAGATAATCATATTTATATACTTGCTGTGTTAGGTGTGTAAAAATCATTTAATTTTGTGATTGATTAATGTTTAATTAGTTGCTTGTTTAGTAAGTAAGATACTTTTAGATATTTTACATTCCAAGGTAATTTTGTAGATTTTACGTGATTTTTGCACATGTAGTCATATTTATATAAATAGTCGTTTAGGTACTATACATATAATGTAGATTTTATATTATTTACATTTTTATACGAACTATCTTCAGAATATACAAACTTGAAATATATTCATTGTTGTTTTATTTGTATCATCTACCCATTAGATACATTTCATACAGCCAGAGTTGTACCTATGTTCTATACCGAGCTGAATTAAAGTTCGCCAACTTATTACTCGCCTGAACGCAACAGAACCAGAGAAAAACCGAGCTTACTATTTCAAGATAGCGAAGCGGTTTCTGCCAAAAAATTTCATAATAATTATTGCTCGATTAATATTGTATAACAATTTGAAATTATTTAGCTCGGCCATCTCTCTAATCGTGTACTGTATTAGGTGTGACGTCATCACATAGGTTACAGTGAGTTATATCATCGTAAACACAATATTTAGAATAAATTGTATAAAAAAGTAGCCACTTACTATTGCCTCAAAGCCGTTGTTAAACTTGAGGTTTTCTCTAATCCCTGGCTCCTTGAAATGGACAGCTAATCCACACGAATATCAATCACTTCAGTTCATATCAATAAGTTCAGTTCATTTTCACTCGCGTATACACTTAACCGGCACTTTATAAGGTCCATCATGTATTTTAAATATGTATAAATCTCAAAATTAACCATGCAATGTTTTGTTGCAAATAAACAAGTTGAAATCAATATTAGATCGATACCTCCAGATGAAATTTATATTAAAATGAATAAAACATTAATTTAGAATAAATTTGCACTAGTTTTTGAGGGCCTAAGTTTATTTTTAAGTCCGAAAATAAATAAATAAGCACCACATAAATACATTACGACCGATTCACGCCATTTGGACTATCGTACTAGATGTTGTTGATTACGAGTTCGGAAATTACTTGTTTAATTAAGAATATTTCGGCACAAAAATACGTAAACATCTGTTATATTCACCAAGAAAATAATGAACTTGTATTTATTTGAATTTAAAATATCCAATAAACAAATTTGATGTTATTGTATTTATCGAGTATTGTTGTATGATTACAACAATTGAAAAAACTTTAATAAAAAATCGATAATTGTTATTTTATAATATTTCCGCAACAAATAAACTAATAATAACAATTTAACAGTCAACAATTGATTATAAGAATCAACAATATACCTACTAGATGAATTGCGCGTATAGACGATATAAAATAAGACTTTTTGGAAATAAAACATTGTCCGCAATGAAAACTATATGTTACAATCGATGAAACAATAGTTAATTGAACAATTAGTACCAAATTTATTTATTATTTGATAGTATTTGCACTCAAAAACAGTAAATAATCACGACTTAACACTTGACCGTTAACAAATTTTCTTTACTACTATCAACAACCCGCGATGCTCCATTGTTTTGATTCTAAATATGAATTTAAAATTTTTAATTATGAGTTTTTTAATAAATGACTTGCTCTCCGGTAAAGATTATTGTCATAATCGATAGATTAATAGTTAATCTAAAGGATTATACTTAGTTTTGTTATTACTTTATAATATTTCTGCAGTAATTAATGAATATATCAGAGCGAAATACGCGTCAACACGTCCGGCAAACTGTCACTAATAACTGAGGCGCCAATTCAAATTTTACGATTGATTACAATTACGAAAAAAGTACTTACTTTATTGGAGTTGTTCACCTGTTAAAAACAAAGCAATTATTATGAAAATGTGCGTTAAAAGCAAAAGCGTTTATTATGCAAAATAAATACAAAAAAGCTTTGAATGGTTTATGAATAAAAGCAAAATGGTACCTTGCGAGAAAGTGCAAATGCAAAAGCGTTAGTCTTGCCAAGGAATAGGTAGCTCCATAAATTTTCTCTTGAATTTCTTTTCCTAAATAAAACATAAATATTTAGTAACATACATAACATTTATTTAATACATGTGATATAATAAAAATATAGTATTAGATATAAAATTACGTTATTATAACCTCTTAAAACTACATAACATACATTTGGCACAACATTCAGACTAGACATTTTAAGTTACAACAATAATCTCTTACATTTTACAAAAACTTTTGTAAATAAAAACTAATAACAATCATAACAATACTCACAGTGGGCAAACTAGCAGAACTATAACTCGAGCTTCTAAAAATTACAACTCTGTCATTAAGTTGCTGTAAAGATCTGTAATTTGACTTCAAAACGCCTTCATCGGTCGTCAGTTGAGGAAAATACTCCAACTGTAATGAAAATTACACAGTAGAAACACATAATCATTAGTTTATCTTGTAGTGACGTACCTGCTTCTTTGATATGTAGCTAGGGTGGTAAAACACTGTCCATACAACGGCCTCGTTACAACCAGGGGTCGTTAACGATCCCTCGTATCTGAAGAAGTGCTCCATGTCTTTTGGAAGAAATGCTTGAGGTGCTACTTCAGAAGTTAGAGGCACTTTGACGTTTTGACGCTCGTTCACTATTGGGAGTTGTTCGATTATTGTGTTAAACGCTGTGTTGTCTTCTGTGTCAATCTGTAAATAATAAATTATGCATTATTCATTAAGAAAAAGAATTCTGGTGAGAGTCGCCTGTTAAATAGCAGCACTGTTAAATTGAATCATCTATGAGACTTGGAAAAGAATAAATCAGTTAATTTATTTTTTCCAGGATTCAAAAGCGTGAAACGCCAGGTCTTGTTCATACAAATAGATTCTTTGAGGATTCTTTCATGTTTCTGACTCCTGGAAAATAATTCACTGGTTTGAAGATATCAATGAATTAAAAATTCTTCTTTTCCAATACTCATTCAAATAAACTAAATAAATGTCTGTATTATAAAATGAATAAAATGTTAATAGTTAGTTGTACTCATGGTTTATTAAAATGTAAATTTATCATAATACTAGCATTATGTATCAGCAGACATTGTAGGTAAGTCGACAGTTTTCATGCGCGCACTTGAGAATGTATCTGGGATTAAAATCGTAAGAAATAGTTTTAATAAAGAGTGCGTTTACACAATAGTATATATTTATAAACTTACATCAAACATGACTCCTAGAACTGCAAGTCCATCATCATATTGAGCAGCAACACTTGTGGAATTGTACTTTTTTGAGTAATGCACTAAATGCAGTTCAAGTGGATATCTAAAATAAATAATTCATGTTTTAATTGCTAATTGAATTCTTGAGGTTTTGCGCAATTCATATTTTAAAACCACGGTTTGTGTTGCATACTTTACAAAAAAAGTTGTACCTATACAACTAAAAATAATATTATTTAATTTCCAGAGAGGATATAAAAGAATTTTTGTCATTCACACGTTTACAAATATACTAAATGTTAAAGTTGCGAATTTTGTAAAAATGTTTCATTTAAATTAAAACATAAACATTATTCGCCTTTAAAAAAAATTTAGCTACAAGCTGCCATCTATTGTACACTTGAAAAACTAGAGAACATACGATAATAGTATTATACACAGTACACACTATACAGCTGATTGCTCAAAATATTTTGAAATTTTATTTTTATAATCAGCATAAACTGTTATATCTTTAATAACGTATGTGATGTGCTCGAGGTATATTTAGATTTATTTTCTTACCTATTGCTGTGTATAGTGTGTTCAGACTCCCAATGAAAGTGCAAATGGTCCAGGACATATTCATCGGGTAGACCACCACCCTTGATGGTTGGGGTGGCGCCTCCATCTTTAATTCTGACAGCCACCGAATGTCCTGTGTTTACAATAGTTGCAGGAAACTTCATATCATAGTTTTTAAATTGTAAATCATTAAAAACATGTCTTTCAGCTGCATCTTTACGAAGATTCACAGGGGATTGATGTTTGCCTTCCAGACATTTCCCAGGCCAGAATTCTACAGAGAAGATTACAAAATTATAATCCATCTTCATGAACTTTCACAACTCGGATTATAAATAAAAATGTAACTAACAACCACTAATGAGTTGACGGTTGCTGTCATACACATTTGAAGAACAATATCTGGTTTTTAGAATATAACTTCGCAGAATTTTCAAGATACTGTGTTATCTATACTTCTGCAGAAAGCGCATTTTTGATAAAGTTATTCAGATAAAAATTAATTCAAATTGCGTATCATATGATGTATGTATGCAATTGTTGCATTTAAATGATCCAAATAGATAAATATAAAATAATAACCTAATATGTATTCTTCACAAGATTGTTTGTGCATGTAATTATTTATAAATGTTTTGATATGTTGCCGATAAAGATTTATAGCTAATTATAATTTCTGTGCATGTTCTTATATTAATATTAAACGGCGCTATAATTAATATAATACAGTGAGGATGAATTTAAATATATTTCAGTTTTGAGAAGTCAATTTTCTAATAAATATATACACTTGGCTTCCAACCAAAGTAAAACATTCTAATTATAAAATGTATTCACCGAAATATTATGCTGACATACTACAGTGCATTTTAAAGTGTATTGAATTAGGGAAAAATATTTTAATGTAAATTAAAAGTATTTTTTGTTGCTTAAGGAAAATTAATGTAATAATATTAATTATCTCAATCACAAATAATTTTATTTAAGTATGGTATTTAGTTAGTTAATTGGTCGATTATTAAAGTAAATATTGATAACAATATTTTGTAATTTAATTCCTTATTGGTAAACAAATCTTTATTTATAAATCGTGTTCTAGAAAATTATACTTTGTTTTAAATAAACATTGATTATTTATAATCAGAAATATTTTAGATTTATATAAAAATGAGGAAAGATACACATCGTTAAGTACTCGTCTAGCATATTATAGGATAAATATTTATTTACTACCAAAAATGATAAAAAGAAAAATCTACTCCTGATAGAAAGAATCACTAAATGTATTTCTTACTTGGAAGTAATTTTTAATTAATTTATTTTTTATTCAAATGTATTTTATTGCTATTGTGTTATTATATCTCTTGACATGTTCCATACAATGTATTATTGTCTACGGAAATAAATAAATAATAATAATAATCAGTATTATTATTTTGAGAAAGTAATTAAATTAATAATTGAAGTAATGTTTTCAAATACTCAATACGCAAAGTATTTAATTGAATATTGGCCCCTAGCTTATTCGTATGTCCTGCCGAAAATGGATTTTTAACAAGGATAATTATTATATCCTTTGAATCTTAAAATAAAATAATAAAAAGTACTTACTCTCTTCCTTATAACTCCAGTGTTCATTGGCTTGAACCCAATTTGCACATAATACTGAAAATAAAAACATAATTAAGTTATAGTGTTATTACATTTCCGTACAGATTGATTCACAATATCGTACATACACAGTTTTCACAAGAAGAACTGGATTGTTCATTGAAAATACGAATGGAATAAAATAAAATTTTAATTAAAAGTGTAATGGCAAGAATAGTTTTGAAAACATCGACTCTGTTTGGTCTATAAAATGAGATCTTTATACTATTTTTTATATTTGGTGTCTTTTTACGATTTAGGGAAATTTATGTGTGTAACGTTTTAGTTGGTGACATTAATATTGCCATTTATTTAACTGTCACTGTCACTGTAAAAGTATATAAAACTAAACTATTCTAGGTGATAAGTGCAGACATTATAGAAAATATTGAACTTATATGTTTTCTATTATTGAATTCATTAATTTTATTGAATAAATCTAATAATTAAACAAAACAGATTTGGAGGTTTGACGTTTGACAATTGAAGTAAATGTTATTTGATACTACCAATACCAACCTCCTAAAAAAATATTGCGTGTCACAAAGTGAGCCCTAACCACATTCAGTTGCGTTTCACAAAGTTAATTTTGTGAACGCCAAATAGAAAAAAAATCTTTTAGTTTCGTGATAAGAATGTATATCTCTCAAAGCATAGTAATGTATTATAAAATTAGTAAAATTTTATATTGGGACTGTTTCAAGTTCATGGTATTTTTGGCTTGTGCTTCTAAATATTTTAAAATTCTAAATATTGTCTGATCTAATTTTATCACTAAGTTGTCAATACTTAATTAATTATTGTACTGTTTATAATATATTATAAGAATATGGAAATAACTTATGTTATATGCGTCACAAAAAAATAGGAAATCCTATAGGTAAGTAATTTTTGCGGAAATGGTATTACTCCTTATCATATTTCTTATTTAACTTTCCTTTCTAACAAACACATTTTATTTTTACAACATAAACAACCATGTGTAAGTTGACGGCTGGTAACCGCACACACGGAATGTGCGGTTGCCACATCCAAACTGAACAAATGATTGTCAACAAAATAAACATTGGTTTTAATTATTTTGTATCAGTTTTGTTACCAGTATCATATTATAGTTTGTTAAATTGTTACATAAGGTAAACGACAAATCATTATTAAATATGACTTAGTTGAAGCTTAGTTTAGTCGAAGCTGTAGAAAAGTATAATCTTGTAATGTGTACCAAAAATAGATTTTAATATTTTACCTTTTTTAAGTGGCAGAAAACAATAAAAACATTGATTTCGCACGCTATTCTATAGCGTTTATTGTTTTGTTAAACATATTAATAACAAATTTATGTTTGAGGCGAAAACATAATTTTGGTATCCATATTTGTAAAAAACTGCAATATTTGTAAAAAAGGTGTACAGCTTTTATTTATAAGTGAATTAGCTTCAAATTTTAATATGTTGTCAACAAAGCTTGGATCTGCGAAATGACCGATCGATTTTTTTAAATTCGTTTTAAAATAGAAGATAATTGTGTTCAAAAAATAACAAAATTAACATATTTCGATTTGAAAGCAAAATTTTAAAATTCTGCATCTTGAATTTTGTAGATTTTTATCTTCAACAATATCTTTAGATTATTATATTTAACAAAACAATAAACGCTGTGGAGTGGCGCGCGAAATACACGTTTTGGCTGTTTTCTGGCGCGGTAGAGGATCGTCTTAAGAAACAGTATTATTATTTATTGTTATTATTATTAAATACAAATTAAAAATGTATGCAAGGTGATTATTACTGTCCTTTATTAATATTTTTGCAAATGAGGCTAAAATTTGAATATATAGCTAAATTATTTCAATGACCATGATTTTGAAAAATAAAATTGCACAATTTTTGAACTATTCTTGCATGTAATAGAAACATCTTAAATATTTATTTTATATGAATAATAATATTCACTTTCGCTACTTTACAACACAAGTCAAGGTAATTTTATTTATAAATTTCGAAGATGCCAAATTTTCAAAATCTTAACGACTTGTTAAAGATGTTAATGATCTCTTCATTTTTTCAATTAAATCAGCTTTAACAGTTTACAATTTGAGCTATTTTATAAACTTCTCGACAGTTAACTGGCGCCAAAAATGCAAAAGTATTTTTAACAGTAACTTAATCTTGTAGTTAGAAAAAACTGTAAAAAGTTTTGACAGTGACATAAGGTTTTGTTAAGTAACAAGGACATTTATTAATACTGAAATCATGTTCGTGAAATTATTTCTAGTATTCTAAAGTAGGTATTAAACTGTAACACAATAAAAGTTGAATATTTAGTAGTCATTGTCTGATATATAAATAATTTTTATTTTAATTCACGTTGCAAAGAATAGCTTCAAATCTAATACAATGTTCACAATTTTATTAGACAGTGGAGGAAAAATAAAAAATGTTTTTATTATTCAATATTTTTTCTACGACGGCCTTAATTGCTGCTGAATTAGAATTTTATTTACAGTTTAATATTTGAAAAACTTTTAGTGTAAAATTCATATCTTGGTCAAGTATCATTTTATTCATTGTTATGTCAACTATTTGTTTGTTTAGTGTTGTAAAGAATTTTCAGTTGTGTCAAATTTTGTCTCAAAAAATCAGCATCTTCTAGTTTAAACATAATTGTAAAAACTTTGTATTGAATATTAAAAAAATCCTAAAATTTGATCGAATTTCTATTTTTATTTCTCCTACAAAAATGGGTGTCATTAGAAATTAATAAAAACACAAGTGCTATTAAAACATTTATAATGACACGCAAATTAGTGATCAGCGCAGCGTCATAGAAAAATATTTAAAAATAATATATTCAAGTAAAATAAGTTCTTTTAATGTTTTATTCAATTTTGACGAAATTATTTTAAAAATATGAATTATAAATTTATTTTGACACAACAAAAATTAATTTATCTAAGTAGTTTTTAAAGATTTTTGAGGAAATAATGACAGTTTTAAAAGTGTGTTAATAGGTAATTTAAATAAATTTGAATAAATTTGTATTTAAAGTCGTTGCAGTTTAAAACGTCAATTTATAAAATAAATTTATACAAATGTAATCTATTTCATAGCACGCATAGTTTATAGTAAATTGAAACCACAATAATAATCTAATCACTCGAATCACAGTAATCATTTTAACTCACTTGAATCAAATCAAATCAAACTATAATTTCAACCGCTAAAGCATTTACCTGTTATAACTAGAAAGCCCTCAGCAACGAAGCCCTTCATCTTGCCCTGCACAACACACGACGCAAATCTGTCACTAGCAGTGTACTAGCACTCTACTAGTGCTCTACTAACGCTCTGCTAAATAGGAAACGTGCGGAGTGCTCCCGAGAGTCCCGACGATCATTTATATAGCCTGGCTCCGTGCGAGTGTTAGTGTGTGATAGAGGGACAGGGTTGTGCAGGGGTGGATTGGGGAATTTGTACGATATTTACTGGGCCGGCAGTTGTCTCTACTGTTTTTGTAAAGTTTTAAAATTGCAGTTTTAATTTTATTATTAAACTTTATCGGACAATCTAAATAATAAATGACATTTTATGTTTTCGTAATTGTCGAAAATTTATTTGTCATTAACACTAGACTTATGTTTAGAATTTAAATAATTACTAGATAACTCTCGGTTTTGCTTTTTACTATTCCTAGCCCGAAACTCGTATTTTGTCGCATCCTAGCTATATGCAGTCATTTTGAAGTAGTGTTGCCGTCTAGACAAGACAAGACAAGACTTTGCAAATCTTGTCTTGTCTTGCAATTTCAAGACAAGACTTTAGTAAGTCTAAGTCTAGATTAAAAAGTCTTGTTCTTGTCTTGTCTAGATACAAGACTCTAGATAGGTTTTCAAGACTCTTGATTAACCTGCGCATACGCGATATTACGTTTAAATTCTTGGATTACGGGTCGCCTTTATCAAGCTATTCAAGCCCGAGTGGCATGAGCTTCGTATTATATACTTATTTTATATTGTAGAAAGATATGTTTATTTTTTAACCGCTATTTTTTCCTGTATTTTGGTGATATGAGCCTATATCAAAACTTTTTGAGCTGTAACGCATTTACGCATACCGGCATACCAATAATGGGCTTTTCTTTTCAAATTTTATGCATTATTATGTTTTTCTTATACCTAAAGGTCTATCACTATATCTATAGTTTCTTGGTTTTTGTTCACATAGATTTTGAAAAGATTTTGTTATCTTATTTTGAAAGGTACCTACTTCATATATTTTATCAAAATTGCACTATTTTTTTTAATAAAACAATTTTCTCGAATTATAGAAATATTGCTAGAATATATTCTGCTGTATATATTATCATTAGATTTATTGATTTATTGAGTAGGTAAGTACAAGTAAATATTCTTAATTTAAATTGGCAGCAATACTTTCAATTTTGGTTGAAACATATCTAATAATGTACCTATGTGAGTAAAAAATTCATATTACCTCCAACTTATTCGTTAATCAAGAGTCTTGAAAATTGTCTAGAATTTTGACAAGAGTCTTGATCTAGAATAACAAAGTCTTGTCTTGTCTTGAAATTTCAAGACAAGACTTTTGCCAGTCTAGTCTTGATAATCTAGACAAGACAAGACAAGAGTCTAGAAAGTCTTGATCTAGACGGCAACACTATTTTGAAGTTGAAAATACTGTAAAAATGTTTTTTTATTGACTTCAAGGTAATGTTTTTATAAACATTTAATAGAGAAAGAATGGATCTACTGATGTGCCTTTTTCAAATTTTATAAATAAATTTCTATCATGAGATATAACCGTGTAAAGTTTGCATAAGTTGGAAATTTTATAATCATGTACAATTTTTGCCTCCCGCCTCATATTCTATAAGGTAGGTTTTGTGATGGGTCAAAATTTTCGAGTGTGAGTTTTTAGTGGATAAGCACGTTTTAGGTGCCATAGAATACGAATAATGTATATTCGAGATGATGTCTGTGTGTGTATGTGTGTTAGGTTGTATGTAACATTTTTTCCGACTTCTATAATTCAAAAAGTTACAAACATTTAACAACCAAATTTGGTTTATAACGTCCTAATACAAATCTTAAGAACTCAGTTATTTTTGGAAGCAATCCTCAAACCGGAAGTAGTACTTTTCTTAAATATTTTGATAAATAATTAATTTATCGCAATATTTTTTATTTCAAATGAAAGATTTATATTATTATCTACAATTTTTAACATTTTGTAAATGTTATAGTACTTTAGGAATTAATGTATTATTTATAATTTAGAGTATTTTGTTATCCATAAACCATGATTGTTTAACAATTACTACGAAAAATTTAATTTATAATGACAGTGTCAGAGTGACAGTGCCAATAGTGACACATCATTTATATCTTCTTCTACAGTTCTACAGTTGACTAAATAACTAAAATATATTTGTAAGTACCTTTTTGTATAGTAGTAAACAGAGTAGGTAAGGCGGGAGCTCTTGTGCTGGCCACATCAGATTTTTCATTAAAATTTTAAAAAGCACAACTGTTTAAGTATATAATCCTTTTTGAAACCATCTTGTACTGGCCACAAAACACTCGCTACGTTTTATGCTGGATTTTAGAGGCAAGCAAGTTTAAATTCATGTATCTAAATACGAGCATTCATACGTCCCACTTTCAAGCACTGTGAATGCTTGTATTTAGTTAGATGTATTCAAACATTGGTCATTAACAATTAACACTCTCGGCTATTCACCTCATATTAATTTTTTTTAAATTGCGACTAAACCAAAAATCGTTCAAGTAATCAAATTAGTGTAAACTCAAAAACAAAGATTATTTTCATTTCTTTATTAATTCTAGCTTTCAAAAGATCGTAAACTAGTAATAATGCATTATTCCTTATTGTGAAGAATAAGTTAATGTTCGAGCAATAAAAATATAATGCAATTATTTTTTAGTTCGCAAATACTAATGATGCAATTTTTCAACAAAAAACATTTATCATTTAATTAAAAACTCGGCAAAAAAATTTGCTTTACTTTTCTTATCAATTGTAAAAATAGAGTACCTACTTATGTTATCGAAGTCTACTTAAAATGATTTGTGTACTTTCTAATTTGTGTGTTGTTCTGTTAAACATAAATAGAAAATATTTGTACTATGGATTATATAAAATAAATAAATACCACCCCTGCAGAGAAAATTAATGTAGTATTTTCCTGAATTTATCTTAAATGCACACCAATTAACTAAATACGAATTTAACGATTTTATTCAAATGATATCATATCTTTCAATACTTTAGAGAATTTAAAATAATTTATTTGAGAACTGACAAACATTTTTATTGACAACTTCATGCATATATCTTACTGGTACAGCAATTTACTGATATGAAACAAACATATTTTTGCAAAAATTCATTAATTTAAGGCTCTTGCTATCAAATGCAAAGCAAAAAGCATGTTACAATAAATCATTTTGTGACTTTGGTTTTGAAATCGATGACCTCATATTTTACAATGATGCACTTATAGGTTGTGCTTACATGGCTATAGAATGAAATTTACAAAAAACCTTGCCGTATTTTGTTAAATAATTTCTAAAATTACTAAAAATGCGAGTTTTACATATTACAGTCAATGGGTTAACTGTTTAAAAAATCTCTCTATACCCGTCTTCCGACTAATGTATATTATCGATTTATTTTTGTGCATTCAACGTATAATATGGATTATTAAATGATAAAAATTAGCTCCAAGTTTTGCTAATTGATGTCACAGCAATTAATAATTTGCATTTATTGATTCACTGAGTCATGATTCTTCATGTCAAATTTCAATTTGATTTTTACCTCTCGCCTCATATTCTATAAGAGAGGTATTGTAATGGGTCAAAATTTTCGAGTATGAGTTTTTAGTAGATAAGCACGTTTCAGGGTCTCTAGAATACGAATTTAATATTTTCCCGATGATGTCTGTGTGTGTGTGTGTGTGCGTATGGATGTATGGACGTATGTGACGATTTTTCGTCCACGATAACTTAAAAAGTATCAAACCTTTAATAACAAAATTTCATATTTAAGGTTTTAATAAGGATCTTAACACTGGATAAGATTTTGGTAAAAATCCGCAAACCGGAAGTAGTACTTTTTGGAACTTGATATAGTTTTTCTTAAATAAATTGGTACATTATTTATTTATGACAATTTTTGCAATTAAAAATAAAAGATAATATAATTATCTATGGGTACAGTTAATTTTAAATACAATTTGCTGAATCTGGTAGTATTTAGCAATAAAATAGAGTTCAACTAAGTACCAATATCTTGTTGTCCATGATATGAAATTTGTTTTTACTCAAAATTTGAACTATAATGACAGTGACATTACAGTTGACATCTTTTGCTTGCATCTTGGTTTACATATTACATGAACATGAAACTATTAAAATGTAAGTAAAACTATTTATTAGATTAGTAGAATAAGCAGAATTACGCGAGAGGTCGTGTACTGGCCACAGCAGATTTTTTTATAATACAGCCAGAATCGTTCAAATTGTTAATCTTCTGGATTTACAAGTGTAGCGCCTTAAAGGAAAATTTTTGAGAATCTATTGTTAAATTTTTGGCCTTCAAATTCTGAATTTGCATGTAAGTACTTGATAATTCAGAATAAGTAGATGTTATAAAATTTGCAAAACTGTTGCATGTTTAGAAAACTGATGAATAAATATCATTATCGAATTAAAGCTGTTTTGCGTACACGCTTATTGAATACAAAAATTACCTAAATACGTAAATAAAAATCACGTCATCTATTAGAAAGGGCTAGAATATAAAATAATACTCCGTTGACAAGTATAGCATACATAACAATATTAAAAATTAATCAATCCATATTAATATGGATTTATTGATAAAAATTAGCTCCAAGTTTTGCTAATTGATGTCACAGCAATTAATAATTTCATTTATTGATTCACTAATGAGTTCATGTTCAATTTCAATTTCAAATCTTCTGGATTTACAAGCGTAGCGTCTTAAGGGTATCGTCTCCACGTAGCTCAACACCTTGTTTGTCGTATGTAAATGCATAGAAACGCTCGCTAAAAATACGGAAAAGCAGTCTAGCAATTTCTACAATGCTCACGAAGTTTTATAGATAAAGCTAAATTTCATCAATTTATTTACAGACGAAGAATGCAACTAGGATTATGCCGAGTTACATTTTCTAATAAATCTCTCAATAATAAGAAAACGCATGTAAAAATTGCTTAAAACACACTTTTTCATTAATTTTGTATATGGATTTCAAAGATTTTTTCAGAATTATAACTGGGCATAATCCTAGATGAATTCTTTCACAAAAATCTAGTACCTGTTTTTCCTTCAAATTTTTAATATGCAATGAGTAAAGCAGAAACTGCTACACCTCTAAACACGCAATATTTTGTTACGGAGACGAGACCCTTAAGAGGCCCGTCTACTACCTAAAATCCAGCATAAAATGTACTAACGTAGCGAGTGTTTTGTGGCCAGTACAAGAATGCTAAAATTTTATTTCAACCAGAATTTAATAGAGAAAGAATGGATCTACAGATGTGCCTTTTTAAAATTTTGATTACAAAATTGTACATGATTATAAAAATTCCGAAAAATTCAAAAAAAATTCCAATTTTATGCAAAATTTACACGGTTATATCTCATGATACAAATTAATTTTAAAAAGGCACATCTGTAGATCCATTCTTTCTCTATTAAATGTTTATAAAAACATTATCCTGAAGTCAATAATAATCTGGCAGTTTACTCGCAACGAAAACACTTTTACAGTATTTTTCAACTTCAAAATGACATTGCATAGCTAGGATGCGGTAAAGTACGAGTTTCGGGCTGGTTTCAGGCAGCCCTAGTAGTGGAGAAAAAAGTGGAATGGAAAAAAAAAATCGAGAGTATTCTTAGGTATTCGGTAAAAACGTAGTATAGTATAGTTTCATTTTATTTAGTCAGAATGTAGTTTTGTCATATTGTTAGTTTATGAAATGGTTACCTAATTTTATTGTAAATGTAAACAAATAAATATTATAAAGCGTAAAAATTGTTTATGACGTTTTTATTACTAAACCGGTAATATTTTCTGGTTTGTATTCCACCTACGTAAACAGCGCTTATTTCCGTTAACGCCGTCACTTATCTATTATTTCCGGTTCCGAATGTGGGTAATTTCATTCTGAAATTTTCCCACATTTTGATTTACTCTGATAAGGCATTTTGCCGCAAGAATATTGTGAGTCATATTCGTAGAAATTTTAGATATTTTTAGAATACTTAGTCTATTTATAGGCATTGGCATTGTTTTACGTAAATAAGTATATTATGAAACGGTAAATCATATACGTGTGCTAATGGTTAAGAGGCTTAATCATTAACAAAGTAGGAAATATTGTGGAAAATTGTTTGTGCGTAAATTGTGAAAATGAATGCGCTTTTTAGCGCGAATTTATTAATCATTTATTAATTATTACATTGTCATTAGTAATTGTCACTTGAATACAAATTTAGTATAATTTTATTAAATAATTAACCAACACAATCCAGTTTATTGCACAAAAATCTCTCTTAAGGGGCTATGCTTCTTGAGTGCAATAAGAATCAGAATTCACGATTCTGGCTATATTGCTCAAAATAAAAATCTGAAATTTTACATTAGTAACGACAAAGCATTGTTGAATTGAAAAATTCAAACTATATATTGTTCCGACAACAATTAGAGATAAAAAGAAATTAAACACTAGAATTTCGTGAGGATCTCATGAATGAACTATAAAAGTTATCATTGAGTTTAAAGATTAAATGAGTAGAACATAGATGTAAAAAGGGCGGAAAAACAATAAAACTATAATTTTATCAACAGAGTTGCCATAAATTATATCTAAACTTGTACAATTTTCGCCGAATTTCGCATAATTATTAAAGCCAAACTAATTACATGAATTAAATATTTTGAAGATGCCGCACTTTTAGTATTCTTCCTTAATCTACATACAAAAATTCAACATCATACGTATAACAGTATTAGATTGAGATCCTCACAAAAATTACTCGTTTTTCAATGCGTATTATTGCCATGCAATAGGCTCTTAATAAAATATTGCGTGTTTAGAGGTGTAGCAGTTTCTGCTTTGCTCATTGCATATTACAAATTTGAAGGAAAAACAGCTACTAGACGTTTGTGCAAGAATGAATCTAGTTAGAATTCTAAAATAATCTTTGGAATCCATATAAAAATAATGAAAAAGAATTTTTACAAGCTTAATCTTATGCGATTAAAATGTATCTCGGCATAAACCTAGTTCCATTCTTAGTCTGTAAATAAATTTTTGAAATTTAGCTTTATCTGTAAACCTTCGTGAGCATTTTTGCTGCTTTTACGTATTTTAAGCGAATCAATTAAATAGTAGAGAGCAATTTTAAATAAAAAAATTATTACAGAAAATATGAGCATCTTTACGCCTTCACTAATAGTACTGATATCTTATTAACAATAACATTATTTAAAATTCTGAGTCTGCCATTTAGTTTATAAAGTATTCAATAATATATACAATTTTTTTGAAAAGAAACAAAACGTACAGTGACAAGAAAAATGGTCTTAAAGTTGTGCAAAATAACAGTTTTCTGAGGCCAGGGTCGAACAGCCTTAACCGCACACACGGTATACTATTGTGAATCATCGATACAGACATATATTTTATCATGTGTGCGGTTATCAGGCACCCATGGTTGTTAGTGGACAACGAGATATGTAAAATATATTTAAATTTAAACTGTTACTGTATTGAAATATATTAAAATTAATTTACAAAATGATATTCAGGATAGGTATTTACGTTTTATGTTTAGAATTTAGAAATTATATTACAATATTTGTAATTTTAATATCTTTACTATTACTGTATTACCTACTTGATACATCCGTGTTTTTAGATGCGTCACCAAATCATTTTAAATTTATCAAATACATCTCACGTCTGTAAAATAGCGGCGCCGCTAAATTAAATCTTGGAAAGTTCGTTGATGGCTTCAAAACCGTGAATAGGGTACTTAACACCTATGCTGATTTTTTTATATGTTAAACTATTTTTGAATCTAAGTTTGACGTATTTTTTTATTTTGCATAAATTTTATTATTACAGGAGAAAAAAATCTGACGTGGCCATCACACAACCTTCCGCCTTATCTAGACTTTAAACATATTTAAAATATACAAATAAAAATCATCACCTGAATAAAAAGATTCATTCACAGGAAAACTTTGCTGTGTTGAAGCCATCCTCCGTTCAATTGCTACATTTAATATCTTACTTAGGACTTATATAGCGCTAGTATGCCAACTTGTCACCCGTCTCACATGTCAATATTTTTTACGCAGAAACAAAAATCAACCGATCATGGATTACAAGATATCAACGTTTTATTTGATAAATTTATTTTTTAAATTTTACTGCAGTTCTTTAATGCTACCAGATAAAGACAATTTTTTTATAACGTAAGTTGCAAATAACTTTTCCTCTTATTCTTATTACAAATAAATACTATATTTTTCCAAATTTATATACAATTATGACAATTAACCTTTTCAATCTTCAAAAAATATCACTTCCGATGAAGATATTTGTACCAAAATCTAGGGAGCTCTTCCAATTTATATACAAATGTTAAATACCAAATATCAAAATTTTCGGGTAATTCGTATTTGAGTTATGCGACTAACAACCCTTGACCACACACACACACACACATACACACACACATACACACAGACATCATCGTGAAACTATCAAAAATGAGTTGTAAGGACCCTAATTCGTGCTCATCCACTAAAAATTCACCACCCGATTTTTTGCATGATTCCAATACCTTCCTTTACAGGTAAGCGGAAGGTAAAAATATTGAAAATTCAGGTATTTTTGTCGCGCTCTATGTGACGTCACGTGTGCTTCGCATCTTTGGGTTAAGTTTCGACGTGCCGTCGTAGTGTTAGACGAAGACAGCTATACTTTTTTTTGATACGTATGTCTGTCGGGCAAAGGAGAAGTTTGTTTTTGTTGTGATTGTGTTGACAGTGACAATTTTGAAATTTTGTAGATATCAAAATAGAACCTCTGCGTGTTTTGTCTTTATTTTGAGATATAAGCGATATAAGTATTATTTTACAACATATTGTTTGTGCAGAGAGTAGTTTCAGATAAAAAATAAAATAAACTTTAAAATCGCTGTCACTTTGACATTACAAAAAAACCCGCTAACATCTCTCCCAAATAAAATATCAACGCACCTGCGGCTTATGGCTAGCACACGTGACGTCACATTAGAGGGGTTGCTTTGAGGCATGTAAATTTTAAATCAATTTTTATAAACATTGGTAACATAATTGTTGATTTTTACCTTCCGCTTACCTGTAAAGGAAGGTATTGGAATCATGCAAAAAATCGGGTAGTGAGTTTTTAGTGGATGAGCACGAATTAGGGTCCTTACAACTCATTTTTGATAGTTTCTCGATGATGTCTGTATGTATGTGTGTGTGTGTGTGTGTGTGTATGTGTGTGGTCCGGGCCGATGCCGGATGTCGCATAACTCAAATAAGAATTACCCAAAAATTTTGATATTTGGTATTTCACAATTGTATACGAATAGGAAGAGCTCATTAGATTTTGGTACCAATATCTTCATCGGAAGTGATATTTTTTGAAGATTGAAAACGATAATTGTCAAAAATTTATATAAATTTAGATAAATATAGTATTAATTTGTAATAAGAATAAGAGGCAAAGTTATTTGCAACTTACGTTATAAAAAAATTGTCTTTATCTGGTTGCATTAAAGAACTGCAGTAAAATTTAAAAAAATAAATTTATCAAATAAAACGTTGAAATCTTGTAATCCATGTTCGGTTGATTTTTGTTTCTGCATAAAAAATATTGACAGATGAGACGGGTGACAAGTTGGCATACTAGCGCTATATAAGTCCGAAGTAAGATATTAAATGTAGTAATTGAACGGAGGATGGCTTCAACACAGAAGAGTTTTCGTGTGAATGAATCTTTTGATTCAGGTGATACTAATTTCTGTGTTTGAATATTTTAGATTTTTATTTGTATATTTTAAAAATTGTACGTATACATTTCTGTTTAAAGTCTAGATATGGCGGAAGGTTGTGTGATGGCCACGTCAGATTTTTTTACATTAATTATCTTCTTATAAGTCAAATATTGTACAAAAATAAAAATTTCTGCAATATAAAAAAATGTTAAGTACCCTATTTCTTTTTTTCAGAATTCAAAAACTTGAAGAATCCTTGTATGAATATGTAAGTCAAAATCTAAGCATGATGAATGTTATTCCTGGCCTGTTATTCCTCTAGTACGTGTCGGTTTAGCGGTCTAATAATACGTGTACAAAGCCTAGTGACCGATATTTTCACCAATTATCCATTCATACCATTCTGTTCCTTTGAAATGTACAGCGAAGGGGGAACTAAGAAATTAGACGAAGGTTTGTCACTCTTGGCAGGGGACAGTGACTAATCTACCGTGATCTATGGCACTGTAGAGTGCCTTGATCTTGACGCATGTCACAGATAATCGGTTGGTGATTGATGAAGAAATGATCAATGAAAAATAAATTTAAGTGTCCAAAAATTAATTTTATCTACTGTTATAGTTATTTAACGAGTACGTAATGCAGGCTATTATTCAACAGGATGAAGGTTTATGCACGAGCGGAAGCGAGTGAATTATAGCCATTATGTACGAGTCAAATACGACGTTATCTATTTTCAAACATTTCTTTACAAATTTTTATTCATAAAATATTTTAATTTGATGACAGTACAGTAGTATTGAATAAAAAACTCATAATACAATAGTGTTGAATTATGCATTTATTATTAAAAAGTTTATTTTACTACAGTTACCTATAATGTATGTACCTATACATTTTCATTTATAATATCACATGTGCATTACCTAATTCTTGTCGGAAATTTTTTTGAGTGCTTTCCAACAACGTCTTAATTGTGTACCACTCGAGCGAATTACGTTGTTGGAATGCACGATAAAAAATTTCCTGGACATGAATGAATGCACGAGTGCAATTTGGTAAGAAAATCGCAATGACACCGCCGCTCTATTTTTGAATTCTTTTTACAATAGAAACTTGAAATATTTACTAAATTTGTATTTAACATTAATAAATATGTATTGTTTTCCTTATTAATTGCTTATTTATACTCAAAATAACAGTTTAACCAATTTTTAATTTAATGTCAAAATGACAAATGCCAGTTAAATTTCCGCTTATTAACTTCAGTTAACTTACTCAAGCTACTAGTACAAAATTTCCGAAAAAATTTGTATATAACCATGGTTACTAATTGTAATCAATTCTTCCATTGGCTGTTATTTGTGTCTTGCGATTTTCAGCACAAAATTCCGACTGGTTCATTTTGAATTAAGGGCCTATTGCATGGCAATAATACGCATTGAAAAACGAGTAATTTTTGTGAGGATCTCAATCTAATAACTGTTATACGTATGATGTTGAATTTTTGTATTTAGATTAAAGAAGCATACTAAAAGGGCGGAATCTTCAAAATATTTAATTAATGTAATTAGTTTGGCTTTAATAATTACGGAAAAATCAGCGAAAATTGTAAAAGTTTAGATAGAATTTATGGCAATTATGTTGATAAAATAATAGTTTTATTGTTTTTCCGCCCTTTTTACATCTATGTTCTACTCATTTTATCTTTAAACTCAATGATAACTTTTATAGTTTATTCATGAGATCCTCACGAAATTCTAGTGTTTAATTTCTTTTTATCTCTAATTGTTGTCGGAACAATATATAGTTTGAATTTTTCAATTCAACAATGCTTTGTAGTTACTAATGTAAAATTTCAGATTTTTATTTTGAGCACTATAGCCAGAATCGTGAATTCTGATTCTTATTGCACTCAAGAAGCATAGCCCCTTAAGGATTGTTCAAATCTGAAGATTTCTTAAGATTTCAATCGTGCAATGTGTTACAATTGCTACAATTATTTATAAATTAAATTGTGCATCCCTATAATTTTAAATTCGATACAGTTCATTTGAATGAAGGACTCTACAAAAACCTATTATATAAATGTAACATGATATTCCAGGGAATTAAAATACATGTGAAATATTTAAGATAACCCGAGATAAGCACTGGGTACAAAAAACGTTTGTGCATTTCATATTCATATCATTCACTGTGTGATTTAATCATCACATGATTCAGGACATAAAATTGATTTTTAATTGATAATAAAATTTATTGCAGACTCTTAAATTATATTAGGATGCAATTATGAAACACACTGATTCATTATGCAGTGTCATGACTCTTATATCATCATTATCCAAGTTTGAGAGCTAAATAAAATATCAATCATCAAATTAATGACGATTGGAGACACGATTCATTTCTTATTTTGGTGTAGATGTCCATCCATAAAGAACACTTCATGATGTTACTGATTACAGACCAAAAACGTTCTTAAATTATGTGATTCAAATGAACTACACTTTTTGTAGTATTCAATCATTGAAAAGTCAATTAAAATTTCAATTTATAAAACAAAGAATCCAAACTGTTTGTTTAGAATTGAATCGTTTCATTTATACTTTATAGCTCAGTAATCTACCCTGTAATGTACTCTTCACAGCAACCATGAGTTAGTTGTTGGTTGCTAACCGCACACACAGTAAATACGGTGAGCATCAGAAAATACAATTCTACAATATTTATTCACAGGAAAATGCGTGTACAAAAGACTCAAATCTAGAAATTTATAAGTAATCAATACCTGCATCAAAAGATTCATTCACAGGAAAATTCAAATTTATAATTCTTCTTAAGGCCCATCTCTTGCTATCAAATGCAAAGCAAAAAAGCATGTTACAATAAATCATTTTGTGACTTTAGTTTTGAAATCGATGACCTCATATTTTACAATGATGCACTTATAGGTTGTGCTTACATGGCTATAGAATGAAATTTACAAAAAACCTTGCCGTATTTTGTTAAATAATTTCTAAAAATTATTAGAATGCGAGTTTTACATAAATTATTACAGTCAATGGGTTAACTGTTTAAAAAATCTCTATACCCGTCTTCCGACTAATGTATATTATCGATTTATTTTTGTGCATTAATCAACGTATAATATGGATTATTAAATGATAAAAATTAGCTCCAAGTTTTGCTAATTGATGTCACAGCAATTAATAATTTGAATTTATTGATTCACTAATGAGTCATGATTCTTCATGTTAAATTTCAATTTGAAATTTTTTATAATACAGCCAGAATCGTTCAAATTGTTCATCTTCTGAATTTATAAGTCGCCTTTAATTCTAACATAGGAAGATGTGAATCTAGACAAGTTATAATCAAAATCGAGTGTGTAAGACTCAAGAATGGTATTGGGTTGTTCATTTAGTTCAGTTCAACCGTTCTAGATTTGCATTTTCTTGTGATGCATTTATACAGTATCTAAAATTGTAGATTTGTATTTTCCTGTGAATGAATCTTTTGATGTGGATATTTTTTTACGCATATATTTTCTAGATTTGAATATTCTTGTACATGCAATTTACTGTGTATGAAAATTTTCGAATTATATTTTCTGTTGAACCAATTTCCTATTAAAGTTCTAATCTAATGTACAGTTTAACTGCACAAAATCTCCCTGTAATGTACTCTTCCCAACAACCATGCGTGAGTTGACTGTTGCCAACCGCACACACATAAGATTATATCAGTACCGATGATTCACAATATGTGCGGTTGTTGGGTTGTTCATCTAAATTGATTAGAAGGCGTGATAGATATTTATGTAATATACAGGTTGGTGGAGGTGAAATGCGAACATAGGGAAATATATTATGACAATGGAGTTATCATGCTAGGCATCTTGATATACGTGGAATAAGTACTGTCAATGTCAAAGTACCTGTCATATTACTGAAATTTTTATTTATATATATATATATATATATAATGTATGTGTACGAGCAGAGCGAGACAGTTTACATGCAGTTTTAGATTTTATTATTATTTCTGTTATTGATTACTCTTTTTGCCACACAAATTCACATTACTTCGTTTTGTGACACTCTACAAAATATATCAAGATATCTGGCATGAAAGTTCGATTGTCATGTATGTTCCCTATGTTCGCATTTCACCTCCACCAACCTGTATAGTTATCTACATTTGTTACACTGTTATAGTAAATCGAAAAGTATAATTTGAAAGATTATACAGTAAAACTACTAGAATGAAGATGGTTGTAATATTACTGACATGTATGTGGCCAGTATAACACGAGTGTAGTACTTTTGAAGCTTGTATATTTTTGTAGTACTGTTTATTTATATTTACAATGGTTAATTGTTATTGACAATGTATTTTCTATTATAATAATAAAATATGATTACCATGGAAATAATCATTAATATGGAAATAATAACTATTACATGCAAAATATTCTACATTTTTATTTTAAGTTTGGCTTAAAACTAAATTATATTATTTGTTGTTAATATCTAAATAATATGTTTATAATCTTAATTTAATAAGTCTGAGAGTCATCAGAGATTTCACATTTTATATTTTTTTTAAATTTCTTTATGTATGTGGATCGAATACAATTGAATTATTTAATTACACAACGTCGAAAATCAATTAATTCCTATATTTAAACAACATTGTATTAGATTCATATAATTTAATCATATTAAAAACACTAATTGTGGAAATATTGAAAAATTTCTTATTGATTCGTGGCCACTACTCCGTCATGTAGTTAGTGCCATTTTTTTTCTGAAGTTATAAAACATCTACAGAACAAAAACCAAATAATTTAAAAAAAAATACATAATGTGAATATTGTCTCATGAGTGGTAATAACTATTTTCATCCATAGAATAAAATATTGTAACATAAAAATTATTTAATTATTAGTTAGTAAGTCTAATATTTAACAACTATACTTAACGTTAGTTTAAAGTCGATTTAATGTCTAATTCATAGCTTAATATTTAGTGTGAGGGCCTTGTGAAAAGTATAACTAAAAATTTCAAGCATGAAAAATGTAACTGTATAAAAAATTACAGTATTATTTCCATGGTAACAAAACAATGGCTGTTTATCCATTTTTGGGGTACCATGTGTGCAAGGTACTTGAATTTTTGAATATTTTTACAACCACAAAAAATTTGTTTGCGGTAGCCCGTTTTGAAGCTTGGAATTTTGAAGCCAAACATTGTCGAGACAAAATATTATTTTATTTATTATTACAATATTTGAGTTGAAGAATGTTTGATAATTACTGTTTTCACAGCTTCAAAGGGTCTGTGTACATATATCTGTCACTTCTTATACCCAATTTGGGTGTGGCAGCCTCACATATTGTCTGTAATCGGTAAAAATAATTCAAAATTAAACACTACTGTATTATACAGGGTGTTCAATAACTTCGAGTACATACGTTAATGGTATATGTTTTTTGATATGCTGATTACGAATCTAAAAGATTTTTTTTTAATTCGAAAAATTAAGGGTTGTTTACCTAAAACATTTTTTGTAGTACTGCACTGGATTTGCTTTCCTATTAAACACAAACAATGAAGTAGGTAATCAAATCTTAAATTACATAATACTAGCAAAATAAACAAACAAAATTTAATTATTTTTAATGAAACAATCATTACTTCACCCAGTGGCAGTGGCAACGAAAAATTTTAGACATGGAAAATAATTTTGCGATTTAAAAAAAAATTATTTTTGATTCGTAATCAGCATATCAAACAACATATACCATTAACGTATGCACCTGAAGTTATGAAACACCCTGTATGTGCATTATTCAGGTTAGATTAATATTTAAATGAATAAAAATTTTAATGAACAAAAATTTGTAAAGTACAATGTTGCAGATAAAACGTCGTATTTGATTCACTTGTATGAATGATTTTTTTAAATTAATTTTGAAGAAGAAAAAGAAACCAGTATTTTTTATTGTCACAAATTTTTTATCAAAGCCCAAAAATAATTCGTGAAAATTGAATAATATGTGATGTTACGTAATGCTGCCATATTCCTGTACAAAATATTGACATCACAGCTAAATTTATTGAAACATAAATTTTTTTAAATAAAATTAATATTTGTATCAATATTTTAGACCTAACACAGCTCGTGCATATACTTTCATCCTCTTGAATTATAGCCAGCATTATAGTTCGTTAAATAAACATATAGGTACTATTTATTTCGAGTGCACTGTCATTTTAAGGACAGGAACATAAGTAACAAAACATTAAAAATAATAGTAAACATTTTTACTTAAAATCACGTAAAATCTAAAAATAGTATATAAAAGAAATAGAGAGCGGTAAAATTATCAATAAAATTATTAGCAAACTATTACAAATATTATAATAATGAAATAATGAAAGAAACAAATTATCAAAACAAATTATTACAAATTTTCTAATACATTAATGAAATTATCTACATTAAATATTACTGTGTGTGCGGTTACCAGCCTACTCATTTGGTTGTTAGTGGAAAGTATTGCCCATGAACATATAAAAAATCTCTTCCGAGAATATGTGCAATCTTCAATCAATATAAATATTTATTCGATAGCATTGATTTAATACATCGCTTTCATCAATGGATTGAGTGCTCGGGGCATAAAGCCGAGTTAAAAATACCGCCGTGGTGAATTTTAATTTAGATATTTCGTCACGCTGACGATGCAGTGTAAACAGACCTTAATAAAGTCCATAAGAAACTTCAAAAGCGAGAACTGACGATATATGGACGCTAATTCTAAGAAACGTAAAAATAATCTAACTTCTTAGATTTGCTTTCTAAAGAACAATAAATCATATATCCACACCTAAATCACGGGGTGCTTTTAATACTGAAAATCGCATGACACAAAAACAGCCAATGGATGAATAATAATAGTAACCATGGTTATATAAAAATTTTCTCGGAAATTTTGTACTAGTAGCTTGAGTAACTTAACTGAAATTAATAAACGGAAACTTTACCGGCATCTGTCACTTTGATATTAAATTAAAAATTGGTTATATTGTTATTTTGAGTATAAATAAGCAATTAATAAGGTAAATAATACATATTTATTAATGTGAAATACAAATTTAGTAAATATTTCAAGTTTCTATTGTAAAAAGAATTAAAAAATAGAGCGGCGGTGTCATTGCGATTTTCTTACCATATGCACTCGTGCATTAATTCATGTCCAGGAAATTTTTAATCGTGCATTCCAACAAAGTCTTAATTAGCTCGAGTGGTACACGAGAGAGCACTCAAAAAACTCCGGAAAGAATGAATGCACATGTGATATTATAAGTGAAAACATTCATATTCAATCAGAGTTTGTATCAAATCGAATATTTAACATGCTGTTTACGTAATTTTCCGGATTTCTAGAATACTCTAGATTTTCCTTTTTTTCTATTCCTAGCCTGAAACTCGTACTTTACCGCATCCTAGCAATGCAATGCCAGTTTGAAGTTGAAAATACTGTAAAAATGTTTTCGTTGCGAGTAAATTGACAATTAATATTCTACTTTTATGAAATTCCAGTTGTTGTCCCAAAATTGAATGATTATGACAGTGACAGTACAGTTGACATCTTTTGCTTGCTTCTTGGTTTACATATTACATGAACATGAACTATTAAAATGTAAATAAAACTATTATTAGTAGAATAAGCAGAATTAGGCGAGAGGTCGTGCGCTGGCCACATCAGATTTTTTATGACATCTTGTTTTACTTTCAAGAAACTTTTTAGTAAAAATTTCCTCGTGTGAACAGGGCATTATGTTCCAACCTTTGAACAAAAATATATTTTTTTAAATAATATTTTGGTATTGTAATATGTGTATTCTGTATATAATATAATACCGGAAGTCGCAACAGCCATCTGTTTTTCGTATCAGCAAAAATTCGAAGCATTCCTCTAAACAAACACCTCTAGTTTCCGTCAGTTCAGATCAGTCCATCGCTTATAAATATGAATGAATCTCCAAGCAAACTATCTCCACATAATCTCTTGACTTCCTGTGCCACTAAGCATTTAATTAACACCAAAAGCGTTCATTTGCAATTAAATCTCCTGGTTGATTAGGTCTAGAAAACACCTGACCATGCCAGATGCAACACTCACTTGATTTAGGAGAAGTTTATGCCATTTTGTTCGATATTATTTGAACGCTTATTATGCTGTTACGGAACCTGAT
Organism: Agonum fuliginosum; assembly: GCA_947534325.1. Classification (NCBI taxonomy): domain Eukaryota; kingdom Metazoa; phylum Arthropoda; class Insecta; order Coleoptera; family Carabidae; genus Agonum; species Agonum fuliginosum. The sequence continues at coordinate 211,920 of OX384033.1, forward strand.
TATTTAAGCAGCTTTTAAAAAATAAAACTTGTTGTTTATGTACTTGTTGCATATTGTATGTCATACCAATTAAAAATTTTCTTCGAATATTGTCATTTATTATTATAATGGTTTTTATGGATGACCAGTGGCGTATATTATTTCGGAATTAAATGACTTTTAAAAAGCCTAGACATATTTTAAAACGCAAATGTCACAAAGATTTTGTTGAGGATAAAAGTATCTACAAAATGCAAGATGCAGTATTTTAAAATTTTGCTTTCAAATCGATATAATGTTAATTTTTGACAATTTTTGTTATTTTTTGAACACAAATATCTTCTGTTTTAAAACGAATTTAAAAAATTCGATCGGTTATTTCGCAGATCTAAGCTTTGTTGACAACATATTACAATTTGAAGTTAATTCACTTATAAACCCTCTTTTTTTACAAATATTGCAGTTTTTTTTACAAATATGGCTGCCAACATTATTTTTTCCCCTCAGACTCAGAAATAAATTATTTGTTATTTTTACCTACCACTTACCTGTAAAGGAAGGTATTGGAATCATGCAAAAAATCGGGTGGTGAATTTTTAGTGGATGAGCACGAATTAGGGTCCTTACAACTCATTTTTGATAGTTTCACGATGATGTCTGTGTGTATGTGTGTGTGTGTGTGTGTGGTCAAATATGTGTTAGTCGCATAACTCAAATACAAATTATAAATTTGGAAAAATATAGTATTTATTTGTAATAAGAATAAGAGGAAAAGTTATTTGCAACTTACGTTATAAAAAAATTGTCTTTATCTGGTAGCATTAAAGAACTGCAGTAAAATTTAAAAAATTAATTTATCAAATAAAACGTTGATATCTTGTAATCCATGATCGGTTGATTTTTGTTTCTGCGTAAAAAATATTGACAGGTGAGACGGGTGACAAGTTGGCATACTAGCGCTATATAAGTCCTAAGTAAGATATTAAATGTAGTAATTGAACGGAGGATGGCTTCAACACAGCAGAGTTTTCCTGTGAATGAATCTTTTTATTCAGGTAATGCAAATTTCTGTGTTTGAATATTTTAGATTTTTATTTGTATATTTTAAATATGTTTAAAGTCTAGATAAGGCGGAAGGTTGTGTGATGGCCACGTCAGATTTTTATTTGTATATTTTAAATGGGCATCGGATTGTACGTATACATTTCTCTTTAAAGTCTAGATATGGCGGAAGGTTGTGTGATGGCCACGTCAGATTTTTAGGTTTAGCAAAACAATAAACGCTATAGAATAGCGTGCGGAATCAATGTTTTTAACTGTTTTCTGCCTTGGGTAGAGGATCACCTTAAAACTTAGAAGGGTATTGGGTTTTTTATTTAATTCAGTGCAAATGTGGGATTCAAGAAGGGTATTGGGTTGTTATTTACTACAGCTCAGACAAAAAACTATTTTTATTTTTTCTAAAATATTTTCGCGGTAAATATTTAGCTGATACGCCATTGGTTCAGCATTTCACTTATAATTTATAAAAGTGAATAAGTAAGTTATCTCGACACAATGCAGCACTGCTAATTATCGAGATATTTAATATTAAGAAACACTTGTCCAAGTAGTTCAAGTAAAATGACATTGTTTCATAACATGCAAAATTATTTACGACAATCTGATGATGATATTCGCAGGGATAATTGTAATCATAAATTTCTCTGAGTAAAATTAGTAATGCATTTCTGTTTTAAAGACAATAAATTAATAAATGAACTTCATTCATCACATGGAAGCCAGGCATTGAGCAATTGCTATCATTAGACATTCTCTGAAAACAACGCATAAAGATCTCACTTACTTTGCGTGATTTGAATAACAAGACGTGAGCGAGGAAACCATTTTATACGGAGATAGTTGTACTAATAATTTATTATAAGATAGCTTTGTCAGGAATTCGCACTTTCATAAAATGAGATACAGAAAAAGATTCTTAGACGCATGAAACATAAATCTACACTGGTGGAAAAAAATGAAACACTTGAAATTCGTGAAATTTCGACCATTTTCAAACCGCCAGCGTATTTTCAATCGATTTCGATGAATCTTTGTAGGCGAAAAACTTTGAAGTGTCTACTTTAAAGTCATGCATGTGAACTCTAGCACCCCTGTGAAAAAATGTTTTTAATGGAAAAAATGTCCAACTTTGGCGATATGTACGGAGTTTAATTTTTTTTGACTCGATCCACCAAAATATATTAAAGCTAGTAATGTTATAGTATATTATATATTGAGGGACTAAAGTGCATGATTTAATCCTGAGGGTAAAGTTTATTTCACGAGCCGAAGGTGAGGGAAATAATCACCTGAGGGATTACAGGTACTTTAGTCCTGTGGTATATACGCTATTTTTTGCACTTCATCCTCAAACGAATGCAAAATAGTTTAAAAAAATCTGACGTGGACACCACATGACTTCCTTGTACGCCTTGTTTGTTCATAATTTTCTTAATAACTAAAATGTAGAATAATATAAAAAATTCTTTAACTTATTATACTAGTATATACTCACAAATATATTTTAGTCATTTTATTTAAACTGCAGAAGAAGATATAAACGATATTTTACTATTGTCACTGCTACTGTCACTGTCATGTCATAATCATTTAAATTTTACCTAGTAACAAATGTTAATCGATCATGGACTACAAGATACCGAAATATTAAATTATAAGTAGGTATATACTTTAATTATTCTTAAATGATAGAAGATACAGAAAAATTTATAAAATACCGATTGTAGATAATAATCACATAATCTTTCATTTAAAATAAAAAAAATTGCCTAAAATTAATTATTTATCAATTTTTTTTTTAAATTTACTACTTCCGGTTTGTAGATTGAAACCAAAAATAGGAGGTGCACAACTAGATGCTATAACAGTCCTAAATACAAAATTTCAGCTTTCTACGTCTAACCGTATTTGAGTTATGCGACACACATACGTCCGTACGCACGTACGCACGTACGTACGCACGTACGCACGTACGCACGTACGCACGTACGTACAGACGTCACGACGAAACTAGTCATAATGGATTCAGAAAAGGTCAAAACGGATATTTCCGTCAAAATCTGAGAACCGAAATTTTTCGCGATTACAATACTTCCTTACTTCGTACAAGGAAGTAAAAATACACATTTTGAAATTTTGACAGTAAATTTTATGACAAATATTTATATTGTTACCATAGATACTCTGTAACAAATAGCACGTATTTACTTATTTATTAATTCAATTCCTTGACAACGGGATTAAATATGAGAAATAATCCCTTGGGATCAAATTTAGAACCTTAGTCCCTAAAAATAAAGACTAAAGAGAGTTTTAGTCCCGGAAGTGCAAAAATATATTTAATAAAAATAATTAGGTACATTCTTTGTATGAATGGGTATTGACAGTTTTTCAGAACTTCAGAAACTTTTTAGTAAAAACTTGCCTCGTATGAACGAGGATTTTTGTATCTACAATAATTCATTCAAGTGACTAGAACAACAGCTAATAACAATTAATAATTTCACACCCTCCTAGTCAGTGAAACAATTACAGAGTACAAGAGAACCATAAATCGTAGTAATTTTTATAATTACTTAGTATGTATTACTGCCGTAGCAGTATGTTAATTTGTGCTAATTGTGTTAATATACATAGAGCAAGCCGAAAAATTACACTACCATGCTGAATGGTGTTGTACCACCCACTAAGAAATTATTATGCACCACGCCAGAAAAATTAGAGAAAATACGAATTAATTTATGCATTTTAATATTACAAATTATGGCCTTATTATTGCATATTTATTAATTTTGTTTACATAGCCGATTCCTTGCATTGTTCGTGAGAGTGCTAAGAAAATATTTTTGTCAAGAAAATTACACATCTGACGAAAACAATAGTAAAAATCTGCTGTGGCCACCACACGACCTCTCGCCTAATTCTGCTTATTCTACTAATCTAATAAATAGTTTTACTTACATTTTAATAGTTTCATCTTCATGTAATATGTAAACGATAATGTAAACCAATATGCAAGCAAAAGATGTCAACTGTACTGTCACTGTCATAATAATTCAAATTTTATGTAGAAACAAATTTCATATCATGGACAACAAGATAGAATATTAATTGTACTTTATTTTATTGTTAAATACTTCCAGATTCAGCAATTTGTATTTATAATTAACTGTACACATAGATAATCACAATTTCTTTTATTTTTAATTGCAAAAATTGTCATAAATAAATAATGTACCAATATATTTAAGGAAAACTTTTCCAAACTTCTAAAAGTACTACCAAACCCAAAATGTTATCCGGTGTTAAGATACTTATCAAAACCTTAAATAAGAAATTTGGTTATAAACGGTTTGATACTTTTTAAGTTATCGTGGACGAAAAATCCTCGGTTCATACAAACACACAAACACACACACACACAGACATCATCGTGAAAATAGTAAATTCGTATTCTAGAGACCCTGAAACGTGCTTATCCACCAAAAACTCATACTCGAAAATTTTGACCCATTACAATACCTCTCTTATAGAATATGAGGCGAGAGGTAAAAATCGGCCAAATTGACTATTTTTACTAATTTATTACTAAAATATTTCTTAGCACTCTAGGGTCATCTTTTAAACAACATCAACTCGAATTTAAAGGAATCTCGTTATAAGAGTTCTAAGTTATTACCATACCATACATGGTGGCAATTCTAACTACGCCCATGATACCATACCAGAACCCAATCGGTTACTGCCATTTTGTTTAAAGATGGAGAACTGATATTTTACTATGCTGATGTCATAAGTTAGATCATAAGTTATAACCATTACAAATTTGAACCCAATCGGTGCAGTACATTTTGAGTTAGCTAGTCACCATTTTGTTTCAAGATGGCGGACTGACATTTATGTTATAAGTTAGATCTTAAGCTATTACCATACCAAATTTGAACTCAATCGGTGCAGTAAACTCTGATTTAGATGCAATTTGACATCGTTATAAACATCAAATAAATAAAAAAACTTAATACTAACCAATACTAACAATCCACAACTGTCTGTTTCAAAACACCTAGACCAACTGAATTCGAAATTCCTATTCAACAACTAATACATAGTAGTTTAATTAAATGTCTGGTTATCTAACCTGTTTGTTATTTTGTTCAATTAAATGACAAATCACTGTACATTTTCGCCATAAGAAGAAACATTTAAAAAAAAATAATATAGCCTATGTCACCCGGGGATAGTGTAGCTTCCCAACGGTGAAAGAATTTTTCAAATCGGTCCAGTAGTTTCGGAGCCTATTCAATGCAAACAAAAAATCAAATCTTTCCTCTTTATTATATTAGTATAGAAGTATAGATGAACAGTGTAGGTGTACTAACAAAAGCTCAGTTTGTCCCTTTTTCGCTTTTTTTGCACAAGTGTAGCGCCTTAAGGGTATCGTCTCCACGTAGCTCAACACCTTGTTTGTTCTATGTGAATGCATAGAAACGCTCGCTCAAAATACGGAAAAGCAGTCTAGCAATTTCTACAATGCTCACGAAGTTTTATAGATAAAGCTAAATTTCATCAATTTATTTACAGACGAAGAATGCAACTAGGATTATGCCGAGTTACATTTTCTAATCAATATCTTAATAAGAAGAAAAAGCATGTAAAAAATTGCTTAAAACACACTTTTTCATTAATTTTGTATATGGATTTCAAAGATTTTTTCAGAATTCTAACTGGGCATAATCGTAGATTAATTCTTTCACAAAATTCTAGTACCTGTTTTTTCTTCAAATTTTTAATATGCAATGAGTAAAGCAGAAACTGCTACACCTCTAAACACGCAATATTTTGTTACGGAGACGAGACCCTTAATACAAAGATTCATTTTTGGCAAGTGGTAAAATCAGCTGCGATTTTATATTACAACTCTCTGGCTAATACTCTTACATAAAGTACCGTTTTGCATAATCTCTTCAAGTATAACTTGTTACATATACTTTTGACGGTGAGTGTACACCGCTAGAATGTTAATCCCCGACTATTCCTGAACCTAATACCCTCAAAACCTCTTCTGCTTGTCATAAGATTTTATATAAACATTAATTAATCTTATTAACACACTGATGTGTGATCTTTTAGTATTTATTCATCAAGTCAAACATAATTCATTGCTAATTAATTTCCATTGGCTGCTGTGAATGTCTGTACAGCCAGTGTAAAAATACAATTGTTGTGATTAATTTCATGTCGCTATAAATTAAATTGACATGAGTGTTTGACTCACATTTGACCTGCGCATTGTTCAAGTGTAATTTATTATACATAAGAACGAAAACATGTTGCAATATCAGGTGCTTTTATAGAAATAGTTTAAGAGCATTCTGTACAGGAAGAATATACAGGTAAAAAGCACTACCTCATCGACACATGGTTGCACATTTTAACAAAAACAAATTTGTATATGGTAGATAAGGGATAAAACTTCGTTCTATTAGTTCCATGTTTTCTGTTTTGTACCGAAGTTTTAGTTTATAAAATAAAGAAAACTACAAAAATTCAAATTTTTTTACCTCTAATTTTCTCGAAATCAGAAAGTTTTTTCTAAAAAATAACACTACCCCAACGTAGATTAAACTTTAAACTACATGATTCAAGTTTAAAATATCATGTTCTGCGAAATATAAAGAAAAATCTGTAGGTGCTTCTAAACGCCTGCAAGCGGTTGAAATTAAGTAATTTCGAGCGTTGAACGTGCTGAAAAAAAATTTGCACTAATAGAACGAAGTTTTATCTGTTATCTACCATATAAAAATTTGTTTTTATTAAAATGTGCAACCATGTGTCGATGAGGTGTATAAGTGTAAAATGCTTTAACGTGTACAGAATGCTCTAAATGAGTTAAAATTTGTCAAGCTAGATTTGTGCATTTCCAATTTATTTATCAATTAAAATACTTGCATATATTACTTCCAATAATTATTGTATTCAAACTAAAAATATTTTAAGTGCTGTTGACATTTATATCGCATATAAATTACCACATTTTCTCAGTACATCTCTTTATATTGTAACCTGATCCGCCTTCAAAGATTCTAATAAAAATATCTTCAAATAATTGAAATAAAATTATGATGGTCGTAAAATTGTTTAAGATTTGAGTCTAGACGCTGAAAAACTCGACAACTCGTTCCTTTTAAGGTGTATAATTAGTTATATATCATAATTAAGTTGATTAATACTTAAGTGTTAATAACTTAATTAAGAACTCAATTTTGAAATTGACAAGTCATAATTTAATAATAATTGATTTATGGTGTACAATATTTTTGCCCTAATTATTCATTTATGAATTATAGTACACGTTTTTCACATAATTTAGGATTTATTTTATTGCTACCATCAGTCTAACACGTGTGATACATTTTTTTCTACATTTAGCCTAACAAATTAACCCCTTATTTTAATATAAAAGAACAAAATTTCTAAATACTGTTCAACGTCTGTTAGCTATAACAATAAAAACTAATGTTCCCCATACAATAACATAAATAGCCCCTATTTATTTATAAATCCGAGTTAAAATAGGTCAAACTTACTCTTGAACACTTGATTAATCCTAGTTTATAGCAAAACTTGTCTCAAAATTCAGTTAGGTTTAATTCCTGGACGTAAAAGAAGATACATAGTCTGTGTGGGCTCTCGACATGTTCAGCAAATCGTTTTATCTTTTAGTATACCGCAAAGAAGATTAAACTTAGCATAGGATTGCGAAGCAGCGAACAACAAAATGTTACCGAAACCATTATTGTCAATACAAGTTTTAATTGTCGCAATCCAGTTCGATTATTGTACACAAGAATATCTTACTTGTCCACAAAAATGCCGTTTTAAATTGTTGCAATCAGCAATACAAATTTCTAACTTATCGACGATTTCTTGTTCTAGAATAAGTTGACTGTTTAAATTGTTGCAATCAATGAACCAACAATTTTTTATTTTAAACGTTTCTTAAGGCGCGTTTACATTGGAGGAGTAACTGAGACAGTTACTGGTACAAGTAGCGGCCTATAAATACTAGTATACTCAACTAAGCGCTAGGCCAGTAGGTGTTTACACCAGAAATACAATTTAGACGACTAGTACCAGTACAAGTTGTTCTGTAGGTGACAAAATGAATTCTTTTCGTGGTTGTATTTCATCTCGAACAAAATCTATTATTAAACGAAATAAAGTAAAGATAACAAAATTTAGTGACATCCCACAAACACTCATGATCACGATATAATTCTACAAACTTTATTGTCTCCGTTTAAGACCACTTTTTCATTTAATAAAGTAAATACCGAATTTAACTATAAAACAATTATCTTTAAAATGAGACGTCAAAACACACTAGTATATCCCTAATCACTAGTGACTGTTTACATTGGTATAGTGCAGAGATGAGTGTAGTGGATAGTGCAGAATGTATGTGCTAGTAGGTGAGTAGCTAACCCGGGAGGTTAGTTACTTCACTACCCCAACTACTTGTACTAGTACTGGTATTAGCTTCTCTTGGCTACATTGGATGAGTAGCGGTCTGGCGAGCTAATAGTACTAGTAACTAACCCATTTACACAACCAATGTAAACCCGCCTTTATGTTTTTTAAAAGTTTTGACTAATGCCTTCCTAAACTTGTAACCGATTTTTACCTCTCGCCTCATATTCTATAAGAGAGGTATTGTAATGGGTCAAAATTTTCGAGTATGAGTTTTTGGTGGATAAGCACGTTTCAGGGTCTCTAGAATACGAATTTACTATTTTCACGATGATGTCTGTGTGTGTGTGTGTGTGTGTGTGTGTGTGTGTGTGTGTGTGTGTGTGTGTGTGTGTGTGTGTGTGTGTGTGTGTGTGTGTGTGTGTGTGTGTGTGTGTGTGTGTGTGTGTGTGTGTGTGGTGTGTGTGTGTGTGTGTGTGTGTGTGTGTGTGTGTGTGTGCGTGTGTGTGTGTGTGCGTTTGTATGAACCGACGATTTTTCGTCCACGATAACTTAAAAAGTATCAAACCGTTTATAACCAAATTTCATATTCAAGGTTTTAATAAGTATCTTAACACCGGATAAGATTTTGGTAGAAATCTGCAAATCGGAAGTAGTACTTTTAGAAGTTTGGAAAAGTTTTCCTTAAATATATTGGTACATTATTTATTTATGACAATTTTTGCAATTAAAAATAAAAGAAATTGTGATTATCTATGTGTACAGTTAATTATAAATACAAATTGCCGAATCTGGAAGTATTTAATAATAAAATAAAGTACAATTAATATTATATTTTTTTGAAATTCCAGTATCTTGTTGTCCATGATATAAAATTTGTTTTTACATAAAATTTGAATGATTATGACACGACATCTTTTGCTTGCATATTGGTTTACATTATCGTTTACATATTACATGAACATGAAACTATTAAAATGTAAGTAAAACTATTTATTAGATTAGTAGAATAAGCAGAAATAGGCGAGAGGTCGTGTGGTGGCCACAGCAGATTTTTTATTTATTAAATGGTTTTGGTCACGAAACAAAATATCATATTACATTGACATGCAATACTGGGCATAAATTTAAAATTTAGGTTTCTGAAATGTCATTTGTATAGTTTTAGTATAACTGTATTGCAAATTAAATTCAAGGTTAGTGTTAGTGTTATTTTAATCTGTTGATCCTTTATAAGATGAGCCGTGTCTTAGTTCATCCTGATTTATTTTGAAGTGGTAGGTATCTAATTTTATAATTTTATTTGTTGATTTAAATTTATTAGAATCTAATTATTATAGGGTTTAGATAGGTATGGCCAGTCATTAATAATCTTAGACGGTTGTTTGTGTTGTGTGGTAGATATTTATTGAAATTGACACCTTGTTTGTAAGATTTGAAGACAAATTATTCTCCAACACATGTTTTCTCCACGTAAACACTAATATATCACATCCAGCAAGAGTACACATATAGCTATTGTCTTCTTACAGTTAACAAATGGCTACACGAGACTAAATGTCTTCATCTTCGTCATTGGGCATGATGCATGAAGAAAGAAGAAAGTTCTCACGTTATTCAACTAACGACAAAACGATTTAACAATTACTAGCAACAAAGCTGCTCATTACTGTGATTTACTACGAACAACGTCAATATTGAATATTGAGTGTGTTACGTGTGATATTAGTCTAAGTAGATTTAATAATCGGATTAAAAATTGTAAGGGATGAAGATAAAACCGGCATCAGGACTAATTTAATCACTTCTTTATTATAGCTACAAAAAACTTATAGAAAAAATCTGCTGTGGCCAGTACACGACCTCTCGCCTAATTCTGCTTATTCTACTAATCTAATAAATAGTTTTACTTACATTTTAATAGTTTCATGTTATCATGTTCATGTAATATGTAAACGATAATGTAAACCAAGATGCAAGCAAAAGATGTCAACTGTACTGTCACTGTCATTATAATTCAAATTTTGAGTAAAAACAAATTTCATATCATGGACAACAAGATACTGGTACTTAGTTGCACTTTATTTTATTGCTAAATACTACCAGATTCAGCAAATTGTATTTAAAATTAACTGTACCCATAGATAATTATATTATCTTTTATTTTTATTTGCAAAAATTGTCATAAATAAATAATGTACCAATTTATTTAAGAAAAACTATATCAAGTTCCAAAAAGTACTACTTCCGGTTTACGGATTTCTACCAAAATCTTATCCGGTGTTAAGATCCCTATTAAAACCTTAAATATGAAATTTGGTTATTAAAGGTTTGATACTTTTTCAGTTATCGTGGACGAAAAATCGTCAGTCCATACATTCATACAAACACACACACACACACACGCACACACACACACACGCACACACACACACACACACACACACACACACACACACACACACACACACACACACACACACACACACACACACACACACACACACACACACACACAGACATCATCGGGAAAATATTAAATTCGTATTCTAGAGACCCTGAAACGTGCTTATCCACCAAAAACTCATACTCGAAAATTTTGACCCATTACAATACCTCTCTTATAGAATATGAGGCGAGAGGTAAAAATAGAATTATGTGCATTTATAATTAAATTATTAGAGAAAGAATGTATATAATGCCGTTCACACACTTTATTTTTAAAGATACATAACTTCGCGCCAAATCATCATAGGTACTTGAATTTTTTGGGCACTTCAAGGAAAATGAATGAACTTTCTCGCTCTGTTGCTCCCAACTTGACATGAATCGTCCATGGGATGTTTAAATATATCTTATTCTTGTAATTTAAGTGATGTTACGTAAGTCTATCCTAGCCACATCCTGAGTACGATCAAAAATTACATACTCAATACAAACATCTCAGAGAATTACATGGGATGCATAATTGTGATATTATTACAAAATTACAACAATGGGATGTAACATAGATAATGTTACCAAGGGCGGACATTAGCAATCGCAAAGATATTATTAGGATGTTAATGGGCAAATATAGCAAGTAACAAGCCGGGATGTTCACATTCTTGAAATGTTCTGGGGATTTTGTTTTGTCAAGTTGGTCTATTGTGTCCACGATTTTTTAACACACTATGAGCTGTCAAAGTTGGACATTTTTTTTTGGGCGTGGAATGGATTTGGCATCACATTGAAGAGAAAAAAATTTAGAACTTAAAGATTTATCCAATTTCGACAAAATGTAACCGAGTTATTTGCCGTTTTTGGTGTATTTTCAAGTGGTGAGTTTTTTTTTTCTTGAGTGCACAGCAGAAGTACTACTTTAATTTGAATAAATTACTTCTAATGTCGTGTTTGTCCATTTTAATGGAAACTTGCAATTTATCACGAAATATTTAAATAAAAAATTATCAAATGTCTAAAAGATAACACATGTCTTCTAAAAGGTGAAACAAAAATTTAAACTGTTCGATATGACCTGTTCTATAACGAATGTGTGATATTATTTATTATTTTTACATTTCCACCGACTGTTTTAAAGCTTAAGAACTATGTTTAATGCATAAGTAGGTACTAAGAGCAACGCATAAGAACAAAACTTTGCAAACTCCAAACATAAGGCGCAATGCACAAGCATAATGATTGATTTGTGTCATATTTATTATTCGTTTCGAGTTGTCAATTTCTGTCTGTTTCTAAATATGGAAATGCATACCTTATTCAGGAAATTTACAGGTCTTCCATTCTTTAATATCGCAAAAATGCCGATAATGATTAAATTACAAAACTTCGACAACAAAAATGTCATCTCTGTTGAATTAGTCCTTAAACAAAATAGGTGCAAATGGCCATCTAATAAAAAAATAATCATTATGCATTACGCCTTATGCACAAATCCGTGTCCAGACAATTCATCGCAGGAAAATTCATCGCGGAAAGTTCATCGCGGAAAGTTAATCGCAGGAAAATTCATCGCGGGGAAAATTCATCGCGAGGTAAATTAATCGCAGGAAAGTTCATCGCGGTAAAGTTCATCGCGGGGTAAATTCATCGCGAGGTAAATTCATCGCGGGCAAGTTAATCGCGGGAAAGTTCATCGCGGGGAAAATTCATCGCGAGGTAAATTAATCGCGGGAATGTTCATCGCGGGGAAAATTCATCGCGGGGAAAATTCATCGCAAGGTAAATTAAAGAAAGTTCATCGCGGAGAAAATTCATCGCGAATATATATATTGTAGTAATGTGGAATGGTATGTTGTGTTATGTTAATCCTTATTGATCACGAATTATTTTATAATATGAAATTTAATATTTTCCCGTACAAACTGCACTTGAAGAAAGTTCATAAAATTCTAACGTTTGCAGGTGTTCTTTGGCTTACAATTTCTATAATAGGATTAAAAAGTCATTTACCATTCGTTCACAACATCAATAGCTAAGAAACAAAAGTGTAATACTGCAAATTTCGAAGAAAGATATAGAAACTCAATAACACTTGAATATATTTAATACCTCAGGCCTCAGGTATACCCAACTGGTGTAACAAAGTTCTGTTGGACTCAATTAGGGTTTTGTTAGTATTGATTAGTTTATGTCAAAAAAACGGAGTTCTGTTGGACTCAATTAGGGTTTTGTTAGTATTGATTAGTTTATGTCAAAAAAACGGAGTTCTGTTGGACTCAATTAGGGTTTTGTTAGTATTGATTAGTTTATGTCAAAAAAACGGAGTTCTGTTGGACTCAATTAGGGTTTTGTTAGTATTGATTAGTTTATGTCAAAAAAACGGAGTTCTGTTGGACTCAATTAGGGTTTTGTTAGTATTGATTAGTTTATGTCAAAAAAACGGAGTTCTGTTGGACTCAATTAGGGTTTTGTTAGTATTGATTAGTTTATGTCAAAAAAACGGAGTTCTGTTGGACTCAATTAGGGTTTTGTTAGTATTGATTAGTTTATGTCAAAAAAACGGAGTTCTGTTGGACTCAATTAGGGTTTTGTTAGTATTGATTAGTTTATTTTTAAAAAAACGGAGTTCTGTTGAACTCAATTAGGGTTTTGTTAGTATTGATTAGTTTATTTAAAAAAAAACGTAGTTCTGTTGGACTCAATTAGGGTTTTGTTAGTATTGATTAGTTTATTTTTAAAAAACGGAGATCTGTTGGACTCAATTAGAGTTTTGTTAGTATTGATTAGTTTGGGTACAAATGTGTAAATCGAAGTGTGAAAATTGGTATATGGGTAGCTGGACAATGTGGTGCGGGAACATTTATACGCTGTGGTTTTTCGGACGTGTGGTTATGGTATGGTTTTTATACGCTGTGGTTTTCGGTGGTGTGGCATTTACTCTTCGAGTAAGTTAAGTTCAGAAAAATGTTAGGCAAAAATATTTTCTAGTTTTAAAAAATTCAAAAAATCTTGTTAAAAATACCTACTCTTCGAGTATGATGGGGTTAAGTTCAGAAAAATGTTAGGCAAGAATATTTTCTAGTTTTAAAAAATGCAAAAAATATTGTTAAAAATACTCTTAGAGTATGATGGGGTTAAGTTCAGAAAAATGTTAGGCAGAAATATTTTCTAGTTTTAAAAAATTCAAAAAATATTGTAGAAAAACTGTCGTACCTACAATCCCTAAAACCATCGTGCTTTTCAAATGTGCACTTCTGCGCTTATGCAACTGTTGTTAATAACACGCAACATTGTCTGCAAAGAAGAATTTACAGATCATGAATATGTCTGAAATTAATTTTTTGGCGATTAGTTATCATCGCGATGAACTTTTACGTAATTAAGTTACCTCGCGATGAATTTATTTCGCGATGATCTTTCCCGCGATTAATTTACCTCGCGATGAATTTTCTCCGCGATGAACTTTCCCGCGATTAATTTACCTCGCGATGAATTTTCCCCGCGATGAACTTTCCCGCGATGAACTTGCCCGCGATGAATTTACCTCGCGATGAATTTACCCCGCGATGAACTTTCCCGCGATTAACTTTCCTGCGATTAATTTACCTCGCGATGAATTTTCTCCGCGATGAATTTTCCTGCGATTAACTTTCCGCGATGAACTTTCCGCGATGAATTTTCCCGCGATGAAATTTCCGGGAATCGCACAAATCATTATGCATTAAGCACTAAAAAAATGTACTTAAAGGTATGTAACTAAAAGTGTGTATTATTAAATAGCTAAATATCATGACATCATTAAAAATTTTTTTGGTTGGTTGGTGTATAAATTCTCAACATGCAAATTGAAAAAAAATTTGATCAACAAACATTTTAGACAAAAATATTTGCATTCCATTAGCAATCTTATAGTTAAGTCTGTACTAAAAATATTTGAACAATGTTTATACGGGGAAAAAGTATGCTGTATGGTTTGTCTGGAGGTGTGTCAGTTAAAATCATCTAAATCATCATCTTAATAAAGTCTGAATGCAATCTGTCGAGACATCAGTGATATTTCTTCATTTGAAGCGAGCCGTCGCCTCGCTAATTACTGTAAAAAAACCGCAACCAAAACTGCGCCAAATTACAGGCTGATAAAGATACTCTTATTTATTCTTCCAACTCGTAACTCGTAGCTCTTTATAGCAGTGACAAACTGCGGTCAGCGCAAAGTGCCGCTGAGAAATCAACGCCCGAAATCTGCTAATCGCTAAAATAAAAACACAAACATCAGATAATGAAGCCTCTCTCCACTAACAACCACGGCTGGTAACCGCACACACTCTGCTATACCGGCGACTTTAAAGTAAATATGTAGTGATTTTAATGTTAATTTTTTTTAAGTCCCTCATTTAGTAACAGTTCAAACATTTCTATCAAAAGAACAATTTTTAAAAATTTAGACATCCTCTGATTAGAAAATCTGTATGTACATACGATATTCAATAGAATTTTTTTCTTAAACTATGTATACCTATAATTAGACCCTAGTAATCGATTGGTGCAAAAATATTTTTTTTATTTCGACCAGTTTTCGACTTAAAAAAATTATGTCGAAAACTGTAGGTCGAAAATTTTTTTTGACTACAGATTTGAAATCCTCGTGCTCCAATTAGTATATAACCACATTTTAAGCCAATTCCCAATTTTATTCTTTACCCTAGAAAATAAATAAGTTTTATCTCTTCGATTTTGTACCATTTTTTAAATACCTCAATAAAAATTGTATCTCTTTGAATTTTTTCGTGAAAATTTGGATTCCTACATAATTTGACCCGAGGAATCCAATGGTTAAAAAATAAATTTTACATTTTGTCCAGTTTTCGATTTAAAAAAATTATGTCGAAAACTATTGGTCGAAAAAAAAATTCGACTGCAGATTTGAAATCCTCGGGGTCGAATTAGTATATAACCAAATTTTCAGTCAATTCTGAGAGAAAAAGTTATTTTGGCCAAAATTTCATCAAGGGGTAAGACCCACTTTTTTTGGCTATTTTCGAAAACCTTTCATAAAAATTGTACCCGTTAGAATTTTTTCGCGAAAATTTGGAATTATATGTAATTCGACGCGAGGAATCCAATGGTGAAAAAATTACGGTCATAGCTACTCCCGTCTTTCACCTGCAAAAATTATCACGAAAAATATTAGCCGAATTTCTTTTTTAGTGGCACCATTGGATTCCTCGGGCCCAAAATAGGGTATAACCAAATTTTGAGCGAATCGAAAATTTCGAACATTTTCGATTTTTTAAAAATTTTCAAAGTGAATTTAGAATTGTACCACGCAGATTTTTTTTAAAAAAAATATGTATTTGTATGTAGTTTGATACGAGGAATCCAGTGGTGTACTTAAAAAAATATTTGTATCTTGATTTGTATAGTAGTAAAAAGAGTAGAGTATGGCGGGAGGTCTTGTGCTAGCCACATCAGATTTTTTAGTACTTATTTTACAAAGTGAATGTATTTCTCGCTCTCGTGCTAATTAAGATGTGTAGATAATTGTAATTTAGGGCTTTTTAATTTGTCGGCTATTGAGTTGGTACCTGTGTCGGGGGGTTGGTAGTATTGTCTGATGATTTATCCCCGCGCCACGGGCGACGCACAGCGGCGTGGAGCGAAACTAATGAGCGTCGAGACAATGAATTATGTCTTCATAACAACTACAACGAACAAGAACCAAACATTGCGCAATTTATACTGCCCTGGAATTCATTCACACAATGATTCTTTAGCGATTCTTTCATGTCTGAATCTTAAGGAAAATAATCCTGGAGAGAATTATCTGTCAAATAGCGGCGCCGCTAAATTCAATCTTCAATGAGTCTTGGAAAACAAGAATTTATAATTCATTGATAGCTTTCAAGTTTCAGAAGTATGAAAGAATACTCAAAGAAATCTTTGTCTGGTTAAACCGGCAATGACATCAACTTTTATATTAATTAAGCCTACAAAATATTTTCATTAATCTAAACTTATGTAATTTAACTCCAGGAATCCAATGGTGCCAAGATCAGCCCTGTATCTTATACCGTTCAGAAGTTAGAAAAAGGGTCCTCTTAATTAAGCCCACAAAATATTTTATATATTATATACAGGGTGAGGCAGCTAAGTGTTCCCTATTTCATTTGTTTGTAAATTTTCAAGTTTTTGTGTAAAGTCCGCCAAATTTTTGCTGTAAATACAGTAGCCACTTGAGTTTTTGTTTTATCATTATTGCTCTATTGCTTCCAAATTGGTGACTGAAATAATGATTAATTAATTAATGATTAGCCAAACGACTATATGTAGGATTTTAAAGGACCTTAAATGGCATCCTTATAAGATTCAAATTCTGCAGGCAATTTCTGAAGAGGATAAAGCAAACCGATTGGAATTTGCAGAAGACGAAATTGAACGAATGAATGAAAACCCTGGTCATCTGAATAACATCATGTTTTCTGATGAGGCACATTTTCATCTTGATGGTAGATTTAATAGACACAATCATCGGTATTGGTCAGATGAAAATCCCCACTGGATTGCTGAACAATCCTTGCACTCTCCTAGAACGACTGTTTGGGCTGCAATTGGAGATTTTGGATTAATTGGTCCAATTTTCACATTGAAGTGAACCACTCGTGAAGTTTTTGTCTGATCGATTTGAAATTTCGGCAGTAAAAATTCCTTTAGATAGTTCATGTTTTGCAAAAATTTCGTCACTTTCTGATAAAAATTGCCTAAGTTATAAAAAATCCAAATAGGGAATTGTTAGCTGACTCACCCTGTATATTTAATATATTAATAATTTGAATATTATTAAATGTACTTATACTAACTAACTAAAATGGTACTATAATAAATACAGCAAAATGTATTTGAAATTATTTGTACATAATAATTAAATTTTCTTTCATTTTTATTGTAAATATTTCATGACAATTTATCGAGGTATACATTTCAATTTAACTGCATAAAAAATCCCCCTGTAGTGTACTCTCCACTAGCATCCATGAACCATAAGTTGGCAGCTTGAACCGCACACACGCTAATATTTATACCGATGACTATATGAGGCTTTCTTGATTTTCTTTGTTTAGATTTTTTCTTGAGATAGTTTGCTTGCAATCTGGACTTATGATTTGTGATAGATCATTGGATTCAGAATCGTACGTAGAATTCAAATAAGAAAGTTGATGTCATTTCCGGTTTAACCGGAAGTTATATTTTTGTAAATAATATATATTTTGATGTCTCCTTATTCCTAATTTACTCATATAAAATTTTATAACGATAAATATGGTTTTGCAATAATCCAGTATTTATTTTTATTTATTTTTGATGGTAACCATTCTACAGGATTAACTCCCAATTACAGAATGGTAGATGTTATTATAGTGGAATCCAACCACTCGGACCCAGTGGTATTATTGTCGGTTGTGCTGGGAATCGAACTGGGGACCGCCAGCATGCTAGGCGGACCCTCTAACCGCTGGCCGTTATCGAAGTATCGAAATTTATTAATTAACTAATAATTTTACAATTATTTATTTAATTACCTCTCGCCTCACATTCTATAAGAGAGGTATTGTAATGGGTCAAAATTTTCGAGTATGAGTTTTTGGTGGATAAGCACGTTTTAGGATCTCTAGAATACGAATTTAATATTTTCACGATGATGTCTGTGTGTGTGTGTGTGTGTGTGTGTGCGTATGGACGTATGTGACGATTTTTCGTCCACGATAACTGAAAAAGTATCATACCTTTAATAACCAAATTTCATATTTAAGGTTTTAATAAGTATCTTAAGAACGGATAACATTTTGGTAGAAATTCGCAAACCGGAAGTAGTACTTTTTGAAACTTGATAAAGTTTTCCTTAAATATATTGGTACATTATTTATTTATGACAATTTTTGCAATTAAAAATAAAAGAAAATATAATTATCTATGGGTACAGATAATTATAAATACAATTTGCTGAATCTGGTAGTATTTAACAATAAAATAAAGTACAATTAATATTCTATTTTTTTGAAATTCCAGTATCTATATATGATATGAAATTTGTTTCTACATAAAATTTGAATGATTATGACAGTGACAGTACAGTTGACATCTTTTGCTTGGATGTTGGTTTACATTATCGTTTACATATTACATAAATATGAAACTATTAAAATGTAAGTAAAACTATTTATTAGATTAGTAGAATAAGCAGAATTAGGCGAGAGGTCGTGTGGTGGCCACAGCAGATTTTTTTTAGTTTAATTTATACGATAATAGTTAAGAGCCGGCATTTCTTTCACACAACAAAGTAGCCAATATCTGTTAAATTTCTTTATTTTCCTCTCACTGATTGAAGCAATAAAATACTGCTACATTTGTGTTGCATATTAATAAAGCGATATGCGTCTGCTGGCAATTACACTTCAACGAGCATTATTAATATCGCCTTATAAAAGGTTTAATTCACGCTTTAGTACACCGAACGCTCCAATTATACCAATCATTTATTTTGACATTCGAAACAAATGAACGTAAAACGAACAATAGAACATCATTCGGACAAAAGACGATCCTTAATGAATCTGTAACACAGACAAATGAACGCGAAGAAAGAAAGAATGAAGATCGACAGGAATTAAACATTTATATGATTTTTTTGTATCTGACACTTTAACTGCCAGTTTACAAGGTTGATTAATGATACAGGCGAGCCAGTAACTTGTTCAAGTCACTAAAAGCCAGCTCTGGATTTTTTGTTTTGTTATGATTCCAGTGCAGAGATTAGAAAGCAGTACAATCACTTATATAGTCGTAGTTATGTCGATTATTTTTCTGGTAGTATTACAAATAATGTTCCTTGTTCTTGGATATGAGTGTATAATACATTACCAGAAAAAAAATCTACTTAACTGTGACTACGAATGGTATTCAAGAGATTATTCATTGAATCAGATCCAGTTTTAAATTAAAATGGCAAAAATGCTGTTATCCATGATTTCAGAAAACAAATATTTTGATAAAATTTAAACGTAACGTCAACTGTGTTTTATGTGTTTCTTTATAAATACAATTGTAAGTGAAAAATGTTCTAGAACCTTAGAGAAATTTTTCTAAGAAGAACCAAAGGAGTCGTTAATTTATCTCGTTGAATTACACTCGAGTATTTTATTTCCTCTGAATAAATTTCTGTTTGACATCTCAACCTTGTTACCTGACAGCAATTTGACTCGAAAAATTGTTTTAAAATAAAATAACTTCACCTACGGAGTCGTGATTTTATTAAACAATTTTTACTTCCTTGTACGAAGTAAGGAAGTATTGTAATCGCGAAAAATTTCGGTTCTCAGATTTTGACGGAAATATCCGTTTTGACCTTTTCTGAATCCATTATGACTAGTTTCGACGTGACGTCTGTACGTACGTATGTGTGTCGCATAACTCAAATACGGTTAGACGTAGAAAGTTGAAATTTTGTATTTAGGACTTGTATAGCATCTAGTTGTGCACCTCCTATTTTTGGTTTCAGTCTACAAACCGGAAGTAGTACTTCTTAAAAATATTTCGATAAATATTTAATTTTAGACAATTTTTTTTATTTTAAATGAAAGATTATGTGATTATTACCTACAATCGGTATTTTATAAATATTTTTGTATCTGCTATCATTTAAAAATAATTAAAGTATATATTTATAATTTATAGTATTTCGGTATCTTGTAGTCCATGATCGATTAACATTTGTTACTATGTAAAATTTAAATGATTATGACATGACAGTGACAATAGTAAAATATGCTTTATATCTTCTTCTGCAGTTTAAATAAAATGACTAAAATATATTTGTGAGTATACTAGTATAATAAGTTAAAAGAATTTTTTATATTATTCTACATTTTAGTTCTTAAGAAAAGTATGAACACACAAGGCGTACAAGGAAGTCATGTGGTGTCCACGTCAGATTTTTTTCGAACTGCTAGGCAGCAAGGTTTCAATACAAACATAAAATCCGGCGAAATAAAAAGCTCGTGTAATTACAGTTAATAATAACATTTTTATTGACTGAAGAATTTCAATATTTTGATGTTAGCAATTAATAAAACCAATTTTAATAAATTCGAGATCATTGGAGCGCCCTTAACTGAAACATAATCGATTATTTTACTCAAATAATAACTAGCTAATATAATCTTGAATACAATTTAGTTTGAAATATAAATGTCTTTGCTGTTGACATATTTATTACTATAACAATTATTTCCTGTTCTATCTCAATTACTGTGGTACTACAGCGTTACTAAATGCATTGGCCTTGCCCTTAACACCTACTAGCTACATGAACACTATTACTATATGGAAATTAGAAATGAACTATTAACAAGTACTTCAGATAGAGCCGACATTTCTGCCTGTAATAATTGTACAACTTCCTGTGAGCTTATCCCAATAATATCAGTAACTTTACCTAAAAAACTCGCTTCAAATTAAGTGGTTATAACTATAACTACCTGCCACTAAGCCTCGATTAAACGCTACCTCGCTAAAGCAGCCTCTACACTGTGCAACTTGACTAAAGCTCCTGAATTCTGAGAAACAATCCTGGCTGTGTCTTGTTGGATGTTCAGGTGTAAACGCAGCTTTACTCGCCTGGTTCTAATGAAGACGTCTACAAAGTTTGATAGAGATCAAGAGGCTTGCCTGAAGGCGCACCTCATTGTTTTGTTTTATTAATCCTATCAAGATATCAGATTTTTTCAGATTGTTTATAAATACAATTGTTTATTGTGAATACATTATTTCGTGATTCATCTGAAATAAATAAATGATAATCGGACAATAGTACTGCAATTAAAAATATTTTATCTTAAAACTACTGCGTTTTTCTTCCAATAAAATTTACTGATACGTCTCTGTGTCTTAATAAAAAATACGTGGTTTGCCCGAAGGGCGTAACCCTTCAAAGTGACCGTGAAATCTCACTACACCCTCAAATTAACACCGATTACCGCAGGTACGTTTTAAGAGCCTGTACATAATCTTAACACTTTTTTTCGCTGCCTCTTCAGATTTATATAAAAGAAATTAAAATTAAATAATCATTGCAACTAATTTACGACCTGTCTACACTTTTTAAGAGGCTACATTCATATCCATCGTGTGTTTTAACTTACGAATTTGGTATAGACACATAATTACCGTTTGTGCGGTTACCAGCAGTCAACCCACTCATGGCTGTTAGTGGATAGAACATCAATAGGCAGATTCTGGTTCAATTATTCAAATATTTCAAACTTATTGTAAAAAAAATATTGTAAATTTAATTTAAGGGTTCCGTAACAAAATATTGCGCCTTTAGAGGTGTAGCAGTTTGCATATTAAATATTTGATGAAAAAATCTGCTGTGGCCAGTACACGACCTCTCGCCTAATTCTGCTTTTTCTACTAATCTAATAAATAGTTTTACTTACATTTTAATAGTTTAATGTTCATGTAATATATAAACGATAATGTAAACCAAGATGCAAGCAAAAGATGTCAACTGTAATGTCACTGTCATTATAATTCAAATTTTGAGTAAAAACAAATTTCATATCATGGACAACAAGATATTGGTACTTAGTTGCACTTTATTTTATTGCTAAATACTACCAGATTCAGCAAATTGTATTTAAAATTAACTGTACCCATAGATAATTATATTATCTTTTATTTTTAATTGCAAAAATTGTCATAAATAAATAATGTATCAATTTATTTAAGGAAAACTATTTAAAGTTTCAAAAAGTACTACTTCCGGTTTGCAGATTTCTACCAAAATCTTATCCGGTGTTAAGATCCTTATTAAAACCTTAAATATGAAATTTGGTTATTAAAGGTTTGATACTTTTTAAGTTATCGTGGACGAAAAATCGTCACATAATTCATACGTCCATACGTCCATACATCCATACGAACACACACACACACAGACATCATTCAGAGACCCTGAAACGTGCTTATCCACCAAAAACTCATACTCGAAAATTTTGACCCATTACAATACCTCTCTTATAGAATATGAGGCGAGAGGTAAAAAAATGTACATGCTTCATCTTATGATTCAGACATTTATTAGGAAATGTAATTTGGTATAAACCTAGTTCCATTCTTCGTCTGTAAATTAATTTATGAAATGTGGCTTTATCTGTAAAACTTCATGAGCATTTTTGCTAGATTGCTTGTAGGTATTTCCATGTGTTACCGTAGGACAAACCCGGTGTTCAGTCGATACTCTTAAAGAATCATGAACCATTAAAGAATCGATTCATGCAAATTAGAAATTGCTATAAGATCAATTAGCAAAACTTGTAGCTAATGTTTACCATTTAATAATTCAATTTATACGTTTATTAATACACAACAATAATTTGTTCATCTTAAGAAATCTGTCTACGTTTTTCAGAATTCCTAAAATACACTCGATTTTACTTTTTTTCTATTCCACTGTTTTTCCCTAAAACCAGCCCGAAACTCGTACTTTCCCGCATCCTAATCATGCAATGTCATTTTTAAGTTGTAACATACTGTAAAAGCGTTTTCGTTGCAGGTAAACTGTCAGTTTATTATTGTCTTCAGGACAATGTTTTTATAAACATTTAATAGAGAAAGAATGGATATACAGATGTGCCTTTTCAAATTTTAAAAATTAATTTCTATCATGAGATGTAACCGTGTAATGTTTGCATAAATTGGATTTTTATAATCATGTACAATTTTTAAATTAAAATTTTAAAACGGCACATCTGTACATCCATTCTTTCTCTATTAAATCCTTGTTGAAACCAATTCAAGTACTGGCCACAAAACACTCGCTACATTCGTACGTTTTGTGTTGGATTTTAGGAGGTAGACGGGTCTCTTAAACTGATAACGTATATTAGTCGGAAGATGACTGTAAAAAATCTGCTATGGCCACCACACGACCTCTCGCATAATTCTGCTTATTCTACTAATCTAATAAATAGTTTTACTTACATTTTAATAGTTTCATGTTCATGTAATATGTAAACGATAATGTAAACCAATATGCAAGCAAAAGATGTCAACTGTGCTGTCACTGTCATAATAATTCAAATTTTATGTAGAAACAAATTTTATATCATGGACAACAAGATACTGGAATTTCAAAAAAATAGAATATTAATTGTACTTTATTTTATTGTTAAATACTTCCAGATTCAGCAAATTGTATTTATAATTAAATGTACACATAGATAATCACAATTTCTTTTATTTTTAATTGCAAAAATTGTCATAAATAAATAATGTACCAATATATTTAAGGAAAACTTTTCCAAACTTCTAAAAGTACTACTTCCGGTTTGCGGATTTCTACCAAAATCTTATCCGGTGTTAAGATACTTATTAAAACCTTAAATATGAAATTTGGTTATAAACGGTTTGATACTTTTTAAGTTATCGTGGACGAAAAATCGTCGGTTCATACAAACGCACACACACACACACACACACACAGACATCATCGTGAAAATAGTAAATTCGTATTCTAGAGACCCTGAAACGTGCTTATCCACCAAAAACTCATACTCGAAAATTTTGACCCATTACAATACCTCTCTTATAGAATATGAGGCGAGAGGTAAAAATTATGTTAAACTTTTTTTTAGTAATTATTTAACAAAATACTTTTAATACTTTATAAATTTCTTTTCATAAAGCACATGCTTATAAAATATAACATAGATTTCAAACCCACAAATTCTTTTTTGCTTTTGCACCTGTCCGGCTTCGAACTTGAGACGTTAGCATCGCAGTCTCTCAAGTATCAACAACAAACTCATTGAACTTCGCCTAACTAGCGCTCTACTAGCAGTCTACTATCGTATGCCGTCAAAACAAACATACGATTCCTAGACTTCATAATGTAGTGTGGTCTAAATGGTCCATGTGTTTGTGTCTCTGTCCCACTCACAGTTCACTGCTAGTGCTGTCCTTGTCTGGCAGACGCCCCCGCTCGATTAAGAACGTTTAGCGAGGGCAGGGCCGCATCAGGGGGGGGGATTAATAATAAATTGTTTGTGAATCAATTATTTATAATACTGAATTTAATTAATAATGTATGTAGTGTGTCACTAGGTATGATCGATGGCTAGTAGCTGGTTAATAGATTCAATATAATGCGGTATTGTTAGATATTAAATAATTAATTCTAATTTATTCCACATAGTGGCGCCGTATAATATGTTAAGAATAATATTTTATTTTAAATATATAGTAAGATTCGTAATTATGGTATGTATAAAAAATAGGCTTAAATGATCCATTATTATTATAATTTTTTTCTTGAAAATAAATTATAATAATAATGGATCCTTTAAGCTTATTTTTTATACAAATAATATTTTATATTACAGATTATTTTTTAGAATTTAGACAAATTGGGCCGGTACATCTCTGACAAAATATTCCTTAGACCCAATGTGGGTGCAAGGAATCTATTGCTGCAAACTATTTTTTGATCCTACTTGAAGGTACAGAAATAAATATTATATACAACTGTATTAAATAATACATTTTAATTGTGTAGGTAACTTTAGTAAAATAAACCTCTATTGTATTATGAGTTCATAATGAAATACTATTATATTATGAGTCCATTATTCAACACAACTGTCATTTATCATCACACCAAAATGTAAAAAAATTGTAAAGAAATGTTTTATTTAAATAGTCGTAGATAAAGCGTCGTGTTTGACTCGCACAGCACAGCCTTCAGCTCGTGCATAAACTTTTATCTTCTTGAATTATAGCCTACATTTGTGCTCGATAAATAATATACTATTACCAAATATTGAAGTATTAATTTAGACTGATTATTTTTCAGAATTTGGACAAACTGGGCCAATACATCTCTGCGAAAATACCCAGTCTACCTAATTTGGACCCGAGGAATCCAATGCTTCAACCCGTTTTCCGATTCCTCTCTCAGGTTTCGAGTTATTAACATTTAAAGTAAAAATTAACCGCAAGTGCAATTTGATCATATTGGGCCAGTTCATCCCTGTAAACATATTCAGTCTACCTAATTTGGACCCGAGGAATCCAATGCTTCAACCCGTTTTCCGATTCCTTGTCCAGTTTTCGAGTTATTAACATTTAAAGTAAAAATGAATCCCAAGTGCAATTTGATCAAATTGGGCCAGTACATCTCTGTCAAAATATCCAGTCTACCTAATTTGGACCCGAGGAATCCAATGCTTCAACCTGTTTTCCGATTCCTCTCTCAGGTTTCGAGTTATTAACATTTAAAGTAAAAATGAACCGCAGGTGCAATTTGGTCATATTAGGCCAGTTCATCTCTGTGTCAAAATATCCAGTCTACCTAATTTGGACCCGAGGAATCCAATTCTTCAATCCGTTTTGCGATTCCTCTTTCAGTTTTCGAGTTACTAACATTTAAAATAAAAATGAACCCCAAGTACAATTTGATCAAATTGGGCCAGTTCACCTCTGTCACAATATCCAGTCTACCTAATTTGGACCCGAGGAATCCAATGCTTCAACCCGTTATCCGATTCCTCTTCCAGTTTTCGAGTTATTAACATTTAAAGTAAAAACCAGGGGCAGTCTGGCCACATTGGGCAGCTCCGGCCCTGTGTTCTGCACGTGTATACGCACTAACTTGCGTGTTAAGCGCCACTTATGCCACACGTGAAAGAAGAACCAACCAACCGAACCAAGTTTCAAGCCTCACTCGTTTTACTTCGACCATTATATTGCTGCAATATCTTCAAGAGTATAATTTTTCATATTTTGGATGGATGGAGCACCTTACAGACACCCGTGAGGACTAGAGAGTTAATTAAATGTGTTACTGATTTTCTAGTTAGTTAACTGATAATTAATATTGTAATTAGATTTATTATTGCGTGTATAGTAGTAGTTTACAACATACCTACCTGATTTTATTATTGTTTTATATGCTTGTTGAATGTTAATAATATGTTTAATATCCTTAATAAATTTTATTACTGCTTCTGATTTTGGTTGGCGTATAAAATAGAATAAAAATTGTGTTTATTACTTGCTTATTACATTTCAGAGGAAAGTCTATCTGCTATTTATTATATGCAAATAATTTTAATTAAATAAATTATTCTTCATTTGTGTTTGAAATATTTATCACCTTATGTTAATTAACTTGGGTGTGATAGCTTCACATACTATGGGCAACTTTAAAAATCAAAATACTTAAGTATAAGTACTACCTATGGTCAGTACTTGTTGTCAAGTACATTTTCATGTAAAGCTTCACAGTACTTAAGTAAAGTATAAGTATTTCTTGTCAAAAGTACTTAAAAATAAATATTTTTCAAGTACCACTATTTTTTAAAATTAATGTAATAAATTGTATGGTTTGTTATTACCTTTTTTATCGAGTAATATTAATTTACTTGACTTATTGAAAAAACTTTTACATTATTTCAGTATTATTGAAAAAACTTAAGTATTTAAAAAGTACTTCAATATATTATTTATAATTATGAAATGAAAATAAGTTTTAAGTACAAATTTTTATTTTAGTATTTAAAGTTTTACCAAAACAAATTATACTCAAGTACAAGTACAAAATTGATACTTAAGTACCTAAATACTTAAGAAATGTCCAGCTTTGGGCATCAGTATAAATATACAGGCTGGGTCTGTACTAAGGGAAAAAAATTCTGTATACCTCTTAATTTTTTTAAAGAGATATACATAGTGTAACCCAACTTGTGTAACAAAATTTGAGGGTGTAAGTATTGGACGCACTGATCATGAATCAAAAAGAATTTTGTTGAAATTCGTAAATTAACAATAGTTTGCAAGACAATATCATTTTGGGTACCACTGGTTGTCACATTTAAATACAAAAAAGTTAAACAATAGTTATGCAGTATTTATTAGCGTAATTACATTAATGTAGTAATAATTTTACAAACAGGAAAAATGAAATTTGTAGGTAGAGAATATCTCATTTGCTTGGACCCATTTTTTATTTGCGAATTTAAACAAATTCAGAATATACAGAGGCTTGGTAGAAACTAAATAATAACCCAATATGCTACTTCAATCCCACAGGCTCCCAATACCCTTCGTGAGTCCCACATACTCAGTAACACACTTCTCGAGTGAAATAAAATTCTGTTTTAAATATTTTATAAAGCCTAATATTAAAAACAACCCCCTCAATCCTAAATCATCATCACCATCATCATCATCGTCATCGGCACGGCGCGTCAGTGCCTCAAAGTTACAAAGTATGTTTAAGTCAGTGTGGCTTGAGTCTTGAGTCTTGGCGGACGCCTAAGTAAACTTAGTGGTGG
This sequence comes from Agonum fuliginosum, assembly GCA_947534325.1. Lineage (NCBI taxonomy): Eukaryota > Metazoa > Arthropoda > Insecta > Coleoptera > Carabidae > Agonum > Agonum fuliginosum. The sequence continues at coordinate 240,263 of OX384033.1, forward strand.
TAAAGTCGTGCTCAAGTTGAGCGAGCTTAGTACCGCTCTTGCGCTTGGGCTCTTAGTATCGTAGGACGATTTAGTGGCGGACAGAGGGACCATGAATACGGAAAAGTGTCAAGAATTGTGATAGTGGTGAATAAAATGTGTAGTGCGACTATATCAAGTTAAAGTGTTCCGACTAGTGTCACACTAACCGAATTAATAATTAGATAAACGACTGATTATCTCTCGATTACAAATCTACTTATTTTAAGTGCTCAAATTAGACTAAGCTACATATCGGCTAAGTGACTTTTGTTTTGAATATTTTTGTCTGAATGGATGTATTAAAGAATTATGCCTTTTCCGACGACCCGAGACGTGGTTTGCGATCGGCAATTGTTCATCGGTGATGTGACTTAAAAACAAGTGAATGACGATTTTGTGGAGTTTATGTGTTTTGTTTTTATCTGGTGAGTTACCTTTGTTTTATTTTAGAGGCCATTAAATGCACACTTAAGTTAGGCATATACAATTTTTGTGCAGTACTTAAAACTTGTTTTAAATGTGAAATATTTTTTAAAAATTTATATTTTTACAAATGTGTTGCATCTTGAAAATAATAAATCATTTATTTCGGTATGAGTTCTGTATATATTTATAATGTAACATTAATTTATACGAATATTTTATTAGGTTATTACACATTAATAAAAAGAGTGGTTCAATTTCAATTAATTTTGATTTTGTTATAAAGTATCTAATATTATCTATTAGACAAATAAAAAATTTGGGTATTAATTGATTTAATAAAAAAATATTCTTGTAAAACCTGCCGTAACTGTTGCTGTTAGAACCATATTTATAAAAATTTATTTAAGTATTAAAAATTTGCTGATTATTCTCGTACGTTTCTATGGAATCTAAACAATCCTATCTAAGTATTAAAGTGTAAGATATAAATCATAAAATAAAATAGATTCAAAAACACGGAACTTAACTAATCTAACTATAAACTGTATCAACAAAAATGTGATTTACCGATAAGTTTTATCAATATTTACATTTAGACTAGTGTAGACCTCAGAATTAAAAAATATTTTCTTCAATGATTCATGAACAAAATTTTGTACAATTTTCATTCTGAATATTTCTTCAAACAATACTTTTTTAAAGTGCTATTACTGTAATTAAGTAACATGAGTAAAGGGTATACTATCCATACTATCCTATACTTTCGTCTAACGAGCTACAGCAATCATACTATTTATTTATTAGTGTTTGATAGGTAAATGACATGAAAATTATAGATACTGTATCGTATACGATTTCTAAACTGCATAACGGATATAAAACTTAAACCTGATCATATGACTGGCTGTAATATTAAATCCAAGATGACGAGAAGTTAACTGACTTGTGATTGGTGGACGTGGATTCACGCAAAGGTGTAGACTGATTCATTACGAAATGATAAGAATATTTTGAAAGGACCATTGTATAAACTGAAGCATTTTCGCGATAACTTATCACAATATAACTCAGAACATTCAAGAATGTGAACGGCTTGTTATATTTGCCTATTAACATCCTAGTAACATCCTAGCGACTGCTAATGTCCGCCCTTAGTTAGTAATTTGGTAATAATATCCCACTTATGTGTCCCATGTAATTCTCTCAGATGTTTGATATGAGATGTGGCTAGGATAGACTTACAGTACAAGAATAAGATATTATAACATCCCATGGATGATTCATGGATTTTTGTAACGTCTGTTGATACATATTGCAAGAATACGCATTTTTTCAGTAAATTTATGTCTCAAATTTTGAGTAATATTACCAATATAATTATGATCAATTCAGAATTTATTTTCTCAAAACTATATAATAGTTTATGCCTGAAAAATGTAGGCATAGACTATCTATTTTTCGAATTCCTAAAATAGTCTCGATATTACTTTTTTTTTCTATTTCACTCTCTTCCCCACTACTACGGCTGCCCGAACCCAGCCCGAAACTCGTACTTTGCCGCACCCTAGCTATGCAATACTGTAAACATATGACTCCATTATTCCCATAACTTCTGTATTTTTTAAAGAAATTAAGTAAAATAAAAATTATTCGAAAAAGGAAGGTTACTTTTTAAATTTTTCTTTCCATTTATAATGACCGAAAAAAATCATATCAAATTGTATCAAATAATGACAAAAATTTTTTACTTTCAATTCCTAGGCCAAAGACAAAAAATTAAAAAATAGAGGCATTAAGACATCTTTTGTTAATACACTCATATGTAAAAGCATCATATGTTGCAATTATAACTAAAGTAAACGTGGAAAATTTTAGGGTAGACGAACACCTTAAGCCGGTAGGGTAAATTTTACAATGCGAGGTTCTATATTAAAGTACGGCGCGAAGCGGAGTGCTTTAATAAAACCGAGCACACATTATGTATTATATTCTTTGGTCGACATACATAAATTTATTTAGAATATCGTATTTTCTATGAGGTTAAGTGAGATGCATTTGACATTTGCACTAAAATTTCCCTGTGTCAAAATATTTTTTTTTGTAAAAATTACCATAGAAGTCACGATGTGTGATAGTTATGTCAGGCGGCCAAAAATATATCTATACCGATGACTCACAATATGTGAGGCTGCCACACCCAAGTTAAATAACCGACGTTATAGATATATGTAAGTATGACAGTTTTCCATTGACATTTACTCAAAAATTGCTTCATTAAACTGACCGCATACTTAAGAATAATTACCCAAAGTTGGCATTTTTCTCTGAGACCACCAGTGCGTTTCCCACAGTATTTTTTGTCGGCATTTCGTTCGTTTATAAATCCGAGATTTTAGTATAAAAATTCAGTCTGACATTTGCTCATATGATATTCACAGAGTTAGTGTTTATCCGGCGAACCTGTTTGCTGTTCGCAGCATCGCAGACACCCATGAAAACTGTGAAATAAATGACAGCCGAAACAAAATAATAAAACAAACGGCAATCGGCCAGCGCCGCCTGACTTTATGAATGAATTGGCCGCCTGACTTTACATCTCGCGATCTTTGATGCTTTTTTGTTAACTAAATCGCAAATAGCTGACGATCTGAGAAAAAATGTTTTGATCGCAAGCTCAGATAAAGTTGATTTATTTTTGGGACGGATGTTAGACACGGAGAAAAATTGCAAGTGCTTATATTTAGTTTTTATTTATGCGATTTGCATTTTTATTGCCTGTTACTGGTGCCAAACAATATTTATTTATTTTTTATTTTAATTTTTTTTATGGTAACCATTTAACAGGATTCATTCCCAATACCTAACTACTAAAAATGAGATTGTATCACAATGTATATAGATAAAATATAAATTATATATTTAGGCTCGTCCAGGTTTTTTCCGAATTTCTAAAATACTCTCGATTTTACTTTTTTTCTATTCCACTCTTCCCACTACTGCGGCTGCCTGAAATCAGCCCGAAACTTGTACTTTGCCGCATCCTAGCAATGCAATGTCATTTTGAAATTGAAAAATACTGTAAAAGTGTTTTCGTTGCGAGTAAACTGTCAGTTTATTATTGACTTCGAGGTAATGTTATAATATGTGCCTTTAAAAATTTTCCAAAATTTTGTCTCTTCTTCAAAAGTATTTTATTAAAAAAGCATATAAAGTAGCCTATTTCGGAATGGTAAATGTTTTTACAGTGGAATCCAACCACTCGGATCCAGTCGTGTTATTTCTTAGTAGCTGGAATCGAACTGGAGACCGTTAGCATTCTTATCAACAGTTTTATGAATTGGTTCTACTATTTTAACCTTCCGCTTACCTGTAAAGGAAGGTATTGGAATCATGCTAAAAATCGGGTAGTGAGTTTTTAGTGGATAAGCACGAATTAGGGTCCTTACAATTCATTTTAAATAGTTTCACGATGATGTCTGTATGTATGTGTGTATGTGTGTAGTTATGTGGTCAGGACCGGATTTCTGTCAGCCGGATAACTCAAATACGAATTATCCAAAAATTTTGATATTTGGTATTTAACATTTGTATATAAATTGGAAGAGCTCATTAGATTTTGGTATAAATATCTTCACCGGAAGTGATATGTTTTGAAGATTGAAAAGATTAATTGTCAAAAATTTATATAAATTTGGATAAATATAGTATTTATTGGTAATAAGAATAAGAGAAAAAGTTATTTGCAACTTACGTTATAAAAAAATTGTCTTTATCTGGTAGCATTAAAGAACTGCAGTAAAATTTAAGAACTAAATTTATCAGATAAAACGTTGAAATCTTGTAATCCATGTTCAGTTGATTTTTGTTTCTGCGTAAAAAATATTGACAGGTGAGACGGGTGACAAGTTAGCATACTAACGTCATATAAGTAATAAGTAAGATATTAAATGTAGTAATTGAACAGAGGATGGCTTCAACACATAAGAGTTTTCCTATGAATGAATCTTTTGATTCAGGTGATGCAAATTTCTGTGTTTGAATATTTTAGATTTTTATTTGTATATTTTAAATGGGCACCAGATTGTACGTATATATTTCTGTTTAAAGTCTAGATATGGCGGAAGGTTGTGTGATGGCCACGTCAGATTTTTTTGATTCGAATCTATCCTTTCGTGTAGGCACTTCACTCTCACAACTATGAGTAGCCGTGAATTGACGACTGTTGACTGCCACACCCAAGTTGAATATAAAATGCGAAAGATATGTTATGTATGTTGGTAGCAAAGTAAATCAAACAAAATATGCAATTAATATGTTTTATTCTCTTTTCCGAATAAACTTGAAAATCTTGTAGTTGTAACGCTATGATGAATGTGGACTATTTTCATACTTTCATACATACTACATCATACATACATACACACATACTTACATACATACTAACATACATATTAACATACATACAAACATAAATAGTTTACGCAAATCTTCAAAGTATGAGGAAAAACGCAACAAAAAACCTTCCAACCGAGATAATAACTTTAAAATACCTTCTCAAGTGTGCGATAATAATCTAAAATCTAGATTAAATCAGATAACCTTGCCTCATTATGACGATTATTACTTTATTTATATCTAATTCTTGAAGTTTAAACTCTGCTCATAATTACAAACGTACTTGGCTAAGGTTTGACGAAAATGTTAGGAATAAATGGTAGGATTAGAAATAGAATCACAGATATTTATACGACTAATCGTTTATTTGCGTTTGAGTGAGAAAATTTTGTTAATTTATTTTTATTTTTGTGATGCCAAAATTTATGTAGTTCAGGATTTGACTTTCTAAATTTATTTATGTTTATATGATGATGCCGCAGATCTATCACGTTCTATTCACGACATTTATCAATATAGACAAACGCGTAGTATTTTTTTAAATGACTCGGCAAAATGCCGTATAATTTTTATTCTGCGCCTTTTGGTAGAAACTGAACTAAATAAACAACCCAATACCTTTTTGAGTCTCACAGAATCGGTTTAGGTTTGCACTGAATTAAATAAAAACCCAATACCCTTCTTGAGTCGTAAATACTCAACCCAATACCCTTCGTGAGTCCCGCAGAACTAAATAAAAAACCTAATAACCTTCTTGAGTCAAATCAAATATGACATTCTGTTTTGTAGTATGCCTACATGCCAAAGCTTTTTTAAAAAGCCTAATTTTTCAAATATGTTAAACTTTAATAATAAAAATCTGATGTGGCCACCACATAACCTCCCGCCTTAGTACTGTAATTTATGTGAATTTGGTTTTAGTTAGGCTTTCTTAAATTATAATTTTGCAATAAATTTACAAACTTTTTGAAAATAATTTTATATTCCTTAGTTCTTTAATTAGCTCTTTATAATAAAAATTTAACTTTATTATTACCTTCTTACATTATGTCTAGTTAATATTTATTTATACATTTCTTTTAAAATGGTGTCACAAACATTTCAGAAATTGTGTATACGTTTGTTCATCTGTTACATTGACATTTTCATTTTTGTTTTAAATATGTTTCCTATATTGTGATTTACAAATCCTGATAGGTAAAATCATATATCTTTAAAAAATAGTTTTCCTTTATTGGAAGAGATATAGAAAAGATGTTAAATAAATATTGTAAGATATAATTTGTTCTTTTAAATGTCGTATGACAAATTGTAACTATCGCAGAATTTCCTATACTTTTTTGAAAAAATGTTAGAATTCTTCAAGAAAATACCACTTCCGGTCAAGGTATTTGTACCAAAATCGTAGCATCTCTTCCAATTAGTATACAAATTAAAATACAAAATATCAAAATTTTTGGGTAATTCGTATTTGAGTTATCCGACCTCCAAAAAGCCTTAACCACATACACATACACACAGACATCATCGTGAAACTATCAAAAATAAGTTGTAAGGAGCCTAATTCGTGCTCATCCACTTAAAACTCACTACCCGATTTTCTGCAAGATTCCAATACCTGCCTTACAGGTAAGCGGGAGGTAAAAATGTGAGTCATGTGTGCGGTTACCAGCTGAGTGAGTTTCAGTTGATTGAAAACTAAATAAAGAACTTAACACTCTTTTTGAGTGAAATAAAATGATGTGACATTGTGTTTAATTTGACAATCTGCCTCGACAGATAATATTAGCAAGTAAATCAGCTCCTAATAATCGTATATTGATTTTCGGTTCAATTGAATTCTAATGAATGCTCACACGCAGTAGAGGTCACGCACCTCACCTATGTTAATAAAACATTTCCATCGTGCCTCAGACTTGTGCAGTGCATAGCGCTTCAATTAAATAAACAAACAGTTGAAATATACAAAACACTTGCCAGCCAAGCACCTCGCAGGTTACCAGGACGACGATAGAAAACAGAACAACATCAGGAAACATCCGAGCGTAAACATACAAAGTACAGTCAGACAGACAGACAGACATAGCAGAGATATTGAAACTTCAAGTACATTGCTACAGTTTTACAGAAATTATTTAGCATAAATATTGTTGAAGCTACGATATTTATTACGCAAAAATTTACTGCGTCCGCTTATTTAGTCAAATATAGTTTTGTCAAAACGTAGTTTGACTAAAAATAATTAAGCCAAACTGTATTTTAGTCAAACTGTAATTTGTTCAACTAGAATTTTGTCAAACCGTAAATATGCCAACCCGTAATTTGGCCAAACTGTATTCTAGACAAACTGTAATTTCATATTCCGTAATTTGACCAAACCGCAACTTCGACTAATATTTTATTGTCAAATCATTTTCAGGTCAACCGTAATTTAGCCTTAAGTCTTTTTGATACAAAAAGCAAAGACACTTTAGAACTATTGTGCACCTGAACATATTTCAGCGATAACTGAAAACCTACTGAATCACTGGTATAAAATTTACATCAGCCTTTGTCGCTATTTCTATTCTCAATTGACGTGCACAGCATTTCTAACATTGAGTTGAAGTGATGCAACTTTAAGCATTCGTGCTACAGATAGCATTTGATTGTTTCTTTATCACTTAAGACTCATTCAGTTTTAAAATTTACGTTTAAGAGGCCGGTCTACATGCTAAAAATCCAGCACAAAACGTACTTACGTAGTGAGTGTTTTGTGGCCAAAACATCTCATGATTTTTAAAATTTTAAAAAGACACATCTGTGGATTCTTTCCCTATTAAATGTTTATAAAAACATTATCCTGAAGTCATTAATAATCTGACAGTTTACTCGCAACGAAAACACTTTTACAGTATTTCTCAACTTCAAAATGACATTGCATTGCTACGATGCGGCAAAGTACGAGTTTCGGGCTGGTTTCATAGAAGAAAAATCCGATGTGGCCAACACATGACCTCTCGCCATATACTCTACTATTTTACTAAGTGTGTATGAAGGTACTTACTCACAAATATACCATTGTACAAGAAGGGAATTCGGGAATTGTAGTTTTTATAATATTATTAAAGTTTATTATGACCTTATAAATACTAAATGACATTTCATATTTTCCATTTCAATTTGCCAAAAATTCATATGACATTAACACTAAAATATTTTATTTTTTGTTTCCATACAGATAAATCAAAATTGTAACTTTGTAGAATTTTTAACTTCTTGTAATAGGAAAATGGTGCTAGATAGAAACAACGTTTTGAATACATATTGTAGACAGTAACATTTAGTATACAATGTTATTAAAAAAATTCCTATTAATTCATAAATTTTGAGAATATTCCAGAAAAACTCTTCAGATCTCCAAGAAACTACCACTTCCGGTTGCACGATCAACACCAAAATCTAATCAGATCTAATCTAGGGTGTCAGAATATTATATACAAAATTTTTGTATTCAGTGGTATTTGAGTTATCGTACCTCCAACATCCATCCTGACACACACACACTGACACACACACACACACACACACACACACACACACACACACACACACACACACACACACACACACACACACACACACACACACACACACACACACACACACACACACACACACACACACACACACACACACACACACACACACACACACACACACACACACACACACACACACACACACACACACACACACACACACACACACACACACACACACACACACACACACACACATACACACAGACACACACACAGACACACAAAACGTGCTTATCCATTGAAAACTCACTATCAAAATTTTAGCATGATTACAATACCTTCCTTTACAGGTAAGCGGAAGGTAAAAATAAAATCGAAAGTATTCTAGGAATTCGGTAAAAATGTGGAAACTAACGTAACAATAAATGTAAAGTTTAAAACTAAATGAGGCTTTAGGTAATGATTTTCAGGGTTTAGATCTTAGTGCGTAATATGTTGATTGTTATTGTACGATGTTTGTAGACAAAGATTGGTTGTAAGTATTTATAGTTGGCATCTAAGTGTCGGGTCTGTAGATTCTGGAGCGACAGTTTGATGCTATTATTGAGAAGAAGAGAAAGATTCGTATTTAGAGAGCACGGACCTTGACTGGAATCCAAATTGTTCGCATTGTACTTCTGCTATAAATACCACTTACTTTTTATCTGCACGAAATCACCAAACACTGCCTTTTCTATTTTTTATAAAATAATGTACAACATAGCGATAGCAAACAGGGAATGATTTGAGTACCAATAAGACTTAAGTCTCATTTCCACCGATTGTTTTAGTGCTTAATAATGATCATTATGCAAATGATTATTTATTAGATGGCCATTTCCACCTATTTTGTTTAAGGGCCTATTGAATGGCAATAATACGCATTGAAAAACGAGTAATTTTTGTGAGGATCTCAATCTAATACTGTTATACGTATGATGCTGAATTTTTGTATTTAGATTAAAGAAGCATACTAAAAGGGCGGAATCTTCTAAATCTTTAATTAATGTAATTAGTTTGGCTTTAATAATTACGCAAAAATCTGCGAAAATTGTACAAGTTTAGATAGAATTTATGGCAATTATGTTGATAAAATTATAGTTTTATTGTTTTTCCGCCCTTTTTACATCTATGTTCTACTCATTTTATCTTTAAACTCAATGATAACTTTTATAGTTCATTCATGAGATCCTCACGAAATTCTAGTGTTTAATTTCTTTTTATCTCTAATTGTTGTCGGAACAATATATAGTTTGAATTTTTCAATTCAACAATGCTTTGTAGTTACTAATGTAAAATTTCAGATTTTTATTTTGAAAAATATAGCCAGAATCGTGAATTCTGATTCTTATTGCACTCAAGAAGTATAGCCCCTTAAGGACTAATTCGAAAGAGATAACAGTTGTTGTCGAATTTTGTAAATAAATCATTATCGGTATTTTAGCGATAAAGAAACGGAAGAACTATTAATTTCGTAAGTAAGGTATTCAGTTCCATAATTAGAAACAGACAGAAATTGACAACTCGAAACAAATAATAAGTATGACACATGTCAATCATTATGCTTGTGCATTACGCCTTATGTTTGAGTTTGCAAAGTTTTGTTCTTATACGTTGCTCTTAAAGGTGGATTTATAACACGCACAGCGCATAGAAAATAATTTAGCACAACATAGCATATGAATTGGTCATATGGAAATTAGTGCATCCATTTATAAGACGCACAGCGCATAGAAAATAATTTATCACAGCACACGAATTATTTATTTACCATTTATTCATTCATTATTTATGTCAAAGTCTCCTGTCAAGGTTATTTTTTGGTCAAACACGGTTTTATATTATTTTGTTGTCCATTATTTTAAAGAAATATTTGTAAAACACATTAAAAATACACAAAGCCTCCAAATTAAATGTCAAAACAACTGTGATAACCCGTCAATAAATCTGTGTTTCTGTGATTTATAAAACCCCCGTGAAGAAAATGCTGTGCACTGTGCTGTGCTAAATTATATTCTGTTCGCTGTGCGCAGTTATAAATCCACCTTAATACTTGAGCATTAAACATAGTTCTTAAGCATTAAAACAGTCGGTGGAAATGAGGCTTTATAATGTCTATAGAAATTAATTTCAGTTAATTTTTGTCTCAAATTTTGCAAATATCTAAATAAATTTGACTGAATTTAAACCTGAATTGTCAGAATGTCAGTTTGTTTAAGTAAATGAAATATGAACCCTATATATTTTGGGAAAATATTGCATCATATCTCTCGCGCATAGAAATGAATTAAACTCGTTTGAAATAAACGATTTTCTTCTAAATTGTTTCCATACTTTGTTGCAACAGAGCGTCTAAAATAAGTGTATCTGTCAAACGAAGGCGTGTCTAGGAAATAAGAGTTTTCTGTTTATTTAAACACTTTTGGTTCAGAACTTGGAACATAAAATGCACATAAAAGTTGGAAAAATGCAGCGATAGTGTCTAACACGATATTTGACACGGCTAAAAAAACACAAATTTAAAAGACAAATACATGTCGTAAATGCCGAGACAATATTTATATTTTCTAAAAGTGTTAAGAAGTTTTATTCAATATGGAGCGCACTGATATGACGACATACTGATTACGTGACGTCATACTCTTGAACTTTGGAACAAACAATATACAATTCCTAAAATCAATTTAAAACCTACTAAAATAAAATGAATCATATTTTAGTATTGAGTTGAGTAAGGTATTAATGTTAAGTGATCCAGTTCCATAATTAATATATTTAAATATGGCTGATTAATTATCTGACAAATTTAATTAGTTTAGCAATATTAGAAATCCTTAGTAACTGCTTTGAACCAGTAGAAGTGACTTAATACTTGAAGGACTTAAAAAGGATTAATTAATATCAACTGTTTATGGCTATGACGCGTAAGGTCTGTTCACACATTCTTCATCTGAATCCTGGGAAAAAATCTGATGTGGCCGGCAGAAAACCTTCCGACATACCCTACTCTTTTACTACTATACAAATTATAGGTACTTACAAATATATTTTAGTCATTTAGTCAACTGTAGAAGAACATATTACCAAATCAATAGCCGACAAATTAAAAATTCCTAAATTATCTACAAATCTTAATTAGCAGGTAGGTATATCTGAGCGAGAAATACATTCACTTTGTAACACAAGTACTAAAAAATCTCATGTGGCCAGCGCAAGACCTCCCGCCATACTCTACTCTTTTAACTACTATACAAATCAAGGTACAAATACCTTTGTATATTTTTTTTAAGTACACCACTGGATTCCTCGTATCAAGCTACATATACAAATACATATATTTTTAAAAAAAATATGTCTGGTACAATTTTAAATGTACTTTGAAAAAATTTTAAATAGTCGAAATTTTCGTTTCGCTAAAAATTTGGTTATACCCTATTTTGGACCCGAGGAATCCAAAGGTGCCACTAAAAAAAAATTTCGGCTAATACTTTCCGAGATAGTGTTTTCAGGTAAAAGACGGGAGTAGCTACGAAGGTAATTTTTACATCATTGGATTCCTCGCGTCGAATTACATATAAATCCAAATTTTCGCGAAAAAATTCTAACGGGTACAATTTTTATGAAGGGTTTTTGAAAATGAACAAAAAAGTGGGTCTACCCCTTGATGAAATTTTGGCCAAAATAATTTTTTATCTCAGAATTTTCTGAAAATTTGGTTATATACTAATTCGACCCCGAGGATTTCAAATCTGCAGTCGAAATTTTTTTTCGACCAATAGTTTTCGACATAATTTTTTTTAATCGAAAACTGGACAAAATGGAAAATTTATTTTTTCACTATTGGATTCCTCGGGTCAAATTATGTAAGAATCCAAATTTTCACGAAAAAATTTTAAGGGATACAATTTTTATTGAGGAATTTAAAAAATGGTACAAAATCGAAGAGATAAAACTTGCTTATCTTCTAGCCTAAAGAATAATATTGGGATTTGACTTAAAATGTGGTTATATACTAATTCGACCACGAGGATTTCAAATCTGTAGTAAAAAAAAAATTTTCGAGCTACAGTTTTCGACAAGATTATTTTAAGTCGAAAACGTGTCGAAATAAAAAAAATATTTTTACACCATTCGATTCCTCGGATCAAATTATATAGGTGTACATAGTTTAAGAAAAAAATTCTATCGAATATCGTATGTACATACAGATTTTCTAATCAGGATTATGTCGAAATTTTAAAAAATTATTGTTCATTTCATAAAAATGTTTGAACTGTCACTAAATGAGGGACTTTAAAAAAATAACATTTTTTATGAAAAAAATATGATGTGGCCAGCACAAGACCTCTCTTCTCCAGTTCCTCTAGAATATGAGGCGGGAGGTAAAAACCCGCGACAAAATTGAATCTTCAATGAGTCTTGAAAAAAAAATTAAAAATTAATTGATATGTGTGAACAAAGCTTTATACCTAATAATAATAATAATAATACTGTGAGATATCTTTGACTGTGTGTGCGGTACCATAGTTGTTGGTGGACAGTAGATTTTTGTGCGGTTAAACTGGAACGTTGGCAGAAACACATAAAGGGCTAGTGACCTTTTAAGTAAAAATAAATCATATCGTGATTTATCAATCCATGCAGCACAGATTAACATTCAAATAAATGTCGCTTCAACTTCTATGTATCACTGGTGAAAGTAAATATTAATATCTTTTTCACGACAGTCCAATTACAAAGATTATAGCATTTTGAAAATCTTCTGAATATATTCAGTTAATTTGAAAATTAAAAGCTGTAGTTCAGATTAAAAAGAAGAGATAGAGAACTCGTTCTATTGGTAGAAAGGAGACCTATTAGATTCGAAGACAGTTCTAGAATAGAAGACATTAATTGCTGTGTTAACAGCGGCCACATTTGTATGGTAATCTAAAGTTTACATATGCACCGCCGTATACGGACAAAAGATTACATAATTGTACTACGATATTATTTAAAAAATTTAGAAGAATAATTTTACTGAAATAAATACGAAACTTATCAAAATATTAGCAAATAACATTGCTACGCCTCCAACTCGAATTTAAAACAACAATTAAATCTTTCCTCTTTATTATATTAGTATAGATATGTACCAACAGACATTATTTGAGGAGTCATATTTCTAAATCCCGAAAAAATTAACTAGTTCAAAACTATGACTGAATTACCTTTTTTTCAAGTCTCATTGAAAATTCAATTCTCCACCAGTCATTTTCTCAAGATTCACCGAGAAACGAAACGAGAAATTTCTCGTCTCATTCTTGTCTCGTGTCACAATTACGAGACGAGAACCAAAAAATTTCTCGTCTTGGATTATCGAGATGAGACGAGAATTCAATACACCGAGACGAGAAATAGTTCTCGAGAATTCAGAATTCTCTTTGAAACAAATTTGATTCTCTTCCAAAATGTCAAAATATATTTTATTTTACTTGTTCGTAGCATTTTATTGTTCTGATATAAATATTTTTATATCTAAAATAAGAATGCAAATTTAACAGAAATGTACAAAAAAGTTCTTAATGTTACAACTAGCTTTTCAAATAGATGGTATTTTATTCGAGAAATTGACACGAGACGATAATCAAGTTTTTTGAGACGAGAATGGACCATTTCTTGTTTTAGTCATGTAAAAATCCAAAACAGCAAGACACTTTATTCAGTATCGCTATTTTGTAGTATTTTTAGCATAGCTACACTCAAAATCAGGGTTCCAGAAAGAATAATATTCATTTATAACTACGATAGCATCTTCTAATTAAATCTCCCGCTTCTAAATCTTATAGAATCTGTAATCTTTACGCAACTGATATGTCTGGTGTGTTATCGATGTTTGTCTGGCCGACGAATTCTGGAATTTATCAGAAAAGGTGTTGGAATACAAGAACACCTGTGGAAAAAACTGTTATGTAAATAAGAGAAATCTTCAGATTTCAGACTGATTTTTACCTCTCGCCTCATATTCTATAAGAGAGGTATTGTAATGGGTCAAAATTTTCGAGTATGAGTTTTTGGTGGATAAGCACGTTTCAGGGTCTCTACAATACGAATTTACTATTTTCACGATGATGTCTGTGTGTGTGTGTGTGTGTGTTTGTGTGTTTGTGCGTTTGTGTGTTTGTGTGTTTGTATGAACCGACGATTTTTCGTCCACGATAACTTAAAAAGTATCAAACCGTTTATAACCAAATTTCATATTTAAGGTTTTAATAAGTATCTTAACACCGGATAAGATTTTGGTAGAAATCCGCAAACCGGAAGTAGTACTTTTTGAAGTTTAGAAAAGTTTTCCTTAAATATATTGGTACATTATTTATTTATGACAATTTTTGCAATTAAAAATAAAAGAAATTGTGATTATCTATGTGTACAGTTAATTATAAATACAAATTGCTGAATCTGGAAGTATTTAACAATAAAATAAAGTACAATTAATATTCAATTTTTTTGAAATTCCAGTATCTTGTTGTCCATGATATGAAATTTGTTTCTACATAAAATTTGAATTATTATGACAGTGACAGTACAGTTGACATCTTTTGCTTGCATATTGGTTTACATTATCGTTTACATATTACATGAACATGAAACTATTAAAATGTAAGTAAAACTATTTATTAGATTAGTAGAATAAGCAGAATTAGGCGAGAGGTCGTGTGGTGGCCACAGCAGATTTTTAATCAGAAAATCCATGTAGGTACTCGAGAACATACTAAGTAGACAGGGAAAATCAGTCGCTGAATTACAAAGGACCTTAGTCTTTTTCTAAATGTCTCTGCAAAATGTCATATCATTTTATTACACAATATTCTGAAGCTATTGCTAGAAACAAACTAAATAAACTACCCAATACTCTTCTCAAATCCCACAGACTCGGTTTTGGTTTGAACTGAATTAAATTTAAAACCGAATATTCTTGAATCCCACAGACTCGGTTTTGGTTTCTACTGAATTAAATAAACAACCCAATACTCTTCTTGAGTCTTAAATACTCGGTTTTGGTACAAACTCTGATTGAACTGAACTAAATAAAGAACCTAATAATGATGTGACATTGTGTTTTGTAGTATGCCCTTTACATACCCTACTTGAAATAATTACGATAACAACCTTATATATTTTTGCCTCCTAAAAATTCGATGCTCAAATATTGATTAGTAAATAGTGGATAGAAATTTATTAAACAAATACAATTATAATTTATAAAAGTTAAAAGATAGTTCTTATAGTGTTTGCTTATCTCTTGCATTCTCTAATTATTTTCCTGTGCAAGTACTCAACACTTAAAAAACATCACTGGTTTATATCAACAACTTAGACGCATATGCAAGCTTAAACCAACAATCTATATTAAAGGAATTTCATCTTTAAAATGTTATACAACTTTCTTTTTAGCCCAAATACGGAAAAAACTAATACAAAAGTAAATCTAAGCATATATTAGATATTTATAATCATGATATCATTCCAGTATTTGTTCAAAAACGTAGTTTATTACAAAAATTTCAATAAAATTTAAATAAACATTTAAAATATTTAGAAACAAAAGAATACCGAGTAGCTGTCTGAATAAGGCTACAGTTTTTAAAACAAAACACTCCACGTGACAAGTGACAGCCTCCCACTTGGCGCTCATTTGTTACGTGAAACAGTTGAGCGCAGAGAACAGAAACAGTAGAATGTCGCGATGCGCTTCTTGGGCTCCATAGACGTGAAATTCTTGTCAGAAGTCATTTGTTAATCATGTTAAATGTTCATCGTTTGAAACTGCACCAATAAGACTATTAGGAGTGAAGAAACAGATTTAAACCGACAATGCAGAACTTGAGAACTTGAAAACATGGTCATTAGTTAGCATCCGATCAGGCTTCCTGGTTTCGTATTTTGATTATACTTTTATCAAATTATTTTTATTAAATATAAAAATATCTTATTCTTGTACTGTAAGAGTATCTTGAGTACGATCAAAAATTACATACTCACTACAAACATCTCAGAGAATTACATGGGACACATAATTGGGATATTATTACCAAAAAACTAACTAAGGACATAAGCAATCGCTAGGATATTAATAAGATGTTAATGGGCAAAAATAGCAAGTGTCAAAGCGGGATGTTCTCATTGTTGTAATGTTCTGGGAATTTTATTTTGCCAAGTTTTAGTTAGAATTAACGTTCACACTTGGATTCTTTGAAGATTCTTCCATGCACCTGAGTCCTGGAAAAAAGAAATTCACAGTTTTGAAGCTATCAAAGAATTAAAAATACTTCTTTTCCAAGACTCCAAGATACAATTTAGCAGTCCTGGTATTGTTGAACTAGGTACTGCAATATTATGATTCCCAGAATTTATTATAATCTTGATGATGATTTGGTTGTATATATAAATAAAACAGAATTGAATTAGTACCTATAGGACCTCAATATTTAATTGTTTGAATAATTTCATCCAATATTAGCGTTTATAACACATTTTTATAGCCAAGTATTACGAAATTAACTGTCAATTCAGAGAATTGGACTAAAACAAGGAGATAATTTCTTTGTTTTTTATCAAGACTGTGATAGACAAGATTTCGATGTTGATTGGCGGAAAACAGGTCACGTGACATATGAATTATATTCCCTCAGTGCAAATCGGGCTTATGCTGCAATACGAACAGTGCATCTTGAAGAATCTGAGAATGAGTGCATGGCAGACACTTGCACCTCGCGGCAATCACGAATGTTTGTCTGGCGCGTTCTTTCATACAAAACCATTCATTCCAAACCTTACATCACATCACATCATCCCATTATCTTAAAAGCTTTGTCCACTATTAAGCTAAACTAGTTCTAATGCCATTAAACTGATCATAAATGACCGATTCAATGAACTAACTGGCTCACCTGTTCCTAGAATCAATTCATAATATCGACAAATCATACACGCGTCAATACTACCTAGAAAATCAATTTGAATCGTCGTAAAGTCTAAGACTATTTGTAGGCATCTTGTGTGGTTAGAGAATATAACGACATGCAATTCATTTTCATTACAAGTCAAAAACGACTAACACAAAATGTGGACGTGCTAGGAGTGAACTGTCTGCGTTTGAGACGTTTAACTAATTTATAAGATACATAACACGACAAGGTATTCAGTGCAAAACATGCGATTTTTCAAATCCAAAGCTGGTAAGTTTAAGTTTACTTTGTTCAAATACAAATTATAATCGAAATAACAAACACATTTTTGAATAGCTCTTTGTTGTATTGATTATAACAATTATTTTGACCACAAGTTTAGCTTAAACTAGCCTTTAACTACCTTTTAGCCAAAATGATCTGCTTATAAAAAGCGTTAAATTATTGGATCATTAATTAAAACAATAAATTCATTGATAACTTACAATATCACCATGATTTGATTGCTACAACAGATTTTTATGACAACAAACATTATTTTGGTTTGTTGAAGAAACAGTTCTGTTTCTTGTCATATTGTATTTGGTCATTTGGTAGATTGAAGTTAGACACCTTGACATTTCTATTTAGGAAATTTATTTATGTGACATGACTTCTACATTGAAAAGGAAAACAAGCGTATAACTAAAGCCTGTTTTACAGTGTTTTTCGGCTAGAATTCAAAATATGATAATGTATCTCCATCTAAGTTTCATACTAGAAACAACTTTTTCCAACTTAAAAAATCCGATGTGGCCAACACATACTGTAATATTTTACTAATATAATAAGTGTATGAAGGTACTTACTCAAAAATATGCCTTTGTACAAGAGAATTTAAGGGGTTATACTTCTTGAGTGCAATAAGAATCAGAATTCACGATTCTGGCTATATTGCTCAAAATAAAAATCAGAAATTTTACATTAGTAACGACAAAGCATTGTTGAATTGAAAAATTCAAACTATATATTGTTCCGACAACAATTAGAGATAAAAAAAAAATTAAACACTAGAATTTCGTGAGGATCTCATGAATGAACTATAAAAGTTATCATTGAGTTTAAAGAGTAAATGAGTAGAACATAGATGTAAAAAGGGCGGAAAAACAATAAAACTATAATTTTATCAACAGAATTGCCATAAATTATATCTAAACTTGTACAATTTTCGCCGAATTTCGCATAATTATTAAAGCCAAACTAATTAGATTAATTAAAGATTTTGAAGATTCCGCACTTTTAGTATGCTTCCTTAATTTACATACAAAAATTCAACATCATACGTATAACAGTATTAGATTGAGATCCTCACAAAAATTACTCGTTTTTCAATGCGTATTATTGCCATGCAATAGGCTCTTAAGGTAAAAAATAGCTCAGACCTTATTTCCATCCAAGTTTCAGACTAGACCTGCGCAGTAAATGCACATTTTGCATTGCCAACCTTCTGTACATACATCGACATCAACAATCAACAACCAAAAACGATTTCGGGTTCTTGACTTCTTCGTATTGAACATATATTGCATGTTATTTTGTAATTTACATTTTCCATTCATATTTCTAATGAAAAACAAAAACGTCAATAGTACGGTTTAAAAATTTGGTGTTGGTAACATTGATTATCGGCTGATCAAAGCACTAGTACAAAACGAATGTAATTCTAGACAAAAAAAGTCAGAAAAAGTTGTAAAATCTAGTTAAAGTATAATGTAAAACAGGCTGAACAATAATTTAAAATCTAAGTTATGTGCATGAACCATTGTGTAGTGGTTATAATCATCATCTTCTGTAGTGTTATAACGTATGATTTAGCATTGGCATTAGGTTTGCAGGTATCTAGTATAGCTACCCGCATCTAGCAGCCATTTTGCGTAACGGTGCGTTAATGGCTCGCCTCCCACAATTAAATTTGCATTTCTAAGACGTCAACGTGTTTCTATTTGCTGTGAACTCGCCGAATGAAGAAGCCACATTCACATTGTCGTAATCAAGGTTTAGATTGTTGCACGGTTAAACAATCATTAGGTTGGCAACATGATCTTTTCTACCGGTCAGAATGTGTAATAGATCTAGCTGTCTCTGGATGTAGTGTATCACGTCATATAACACTGATTTAAATGTAAAAATACACTTTAATACTGTATACATAATATCTAAATTGTAATTTGGATATAATCTAAGCTGCTATGTTTCATAATTTACCTTTAGATCGAAAATATTTTGACGAAACGTATCCTGCATTTTTTACGAGGAAGATTCCACAACATATGAACACAGTCTCGTAGTGCATCTATACATCTTCGTTATTCAGTTTATAAAACATGTCGATTTTTACTCAGTTCTCCTAAAATTAAAATAACCTATATCTGCATTGACAGTTTTTCTGAAACACTTCATTTTTTCACGGCTATTATCTGTTACGTATTCTTTATAAATATTACATATATTTTACATCACTATATAACGCACAAATTATTACATTTCAAAAATACTATTCAGTGACAGCCAAAGATGGGCAGTACTCGAGTACATTACTCAAAAGTACTACTCAAAGTACAAATTTGGTACTTTGTACTCATACTCGAGTACATTTTAAATATCGATACTTTTACTCGTACTCAACAGATTTTTGCTATAATACTCGTATTCAATACTCTAAATGGTACTCTAAGTACTTTTAAAGTACTCAAAGTCTTTTTAAGTACTCAGAGTATTTTATGTTACTCAGAGTACATAAAATACTTGTACTCTATTGTTTTTTCAAAGTACGAGTACCTACAACGATCTAGTTTATTTTGATTAATATTGCTTGAAATTATCTAATGCGCCTACTAGTTTATTACATTATTTATTTTTTATTGGTCGTTCTAAGTTAATGTATAAATATTAAAAATGGTGAGTTTAATTTATTGATAAATAATATAAAAATGTACCTACTCTTTTTATTAAGCTTCGTTTTTTCAATTTTTCAATACAGATGATTAAATTTTTTATATATAATTGCATTCATAATAGTTATTAATGTTATAAGGATCGTATAACGTCAATCAGTATGGTACTAGTTGTGAAGATTATCAGACGAGGCGAAGTCGAGTTTGAAAAATCAGGTATACCATTTTTGAAACTTTCTTACTCGCTTCCTTAGTAACGAGTTATTTTATTATGGCACTGAGTATACCATACTGGATTCATTAGGGTCCTTGGCCTATAATAACGCTATTATGGTCCTCAAATTGAAGCTTATAATGTTGTCATTATTACACGCCATCAGATAAACATTATTTTAATAAAATTACTCACATTTACTATAATGACGTCATGTACTCAGTACTCATAGAGTATTGAGTACTTTTTGTACTCTGTACTCATCGCAGAAAAGTTTTTCAAATATTCAAGAAAAATATTCAAGAGTACTTCTTAATATCAGTACTTGTACTCAGTACTCGAGTACATTTTGTCGGTACTTTGCCCAGCTCTGGACAGCAAGTGGCCAGTCGGTAAACCTAATGATTATTTTTTAACCGTGGATTGTTGTAATCATGAATCTGTGATATCTATACATTGTTAAATATTTAACTCGTAATATCGTAAAAGAAATTTATGATCGCCATTAGGTTTAATGAACAGTTGGGTACATTTCGCTTGTCACATTCTCCGTGTGATAACACGTATGCCGCTATATACATACGCACGTACAGACATACGCATATACGTTAATTAAATTAGTATATCGTTGATCTGTGGACACGCCTTGTGTTCAGATCAGATATAACTAAGAAGAAATACTCACTTCTTCATTACTATTAAGCCGGCGCCACACGATGCGTCGAACGTTCAAACGAACGTTGGACCGAACGTTTGGGTCAAATGAATTCGACAGTTGATGTAACGAATGTTTCTGCTACACGGTGTGGTGAACGTTTGTTTCGATACATCTGGTACAAACGTTCGTTGTCTCCGAGTATAGTTGTTGAAAATGGAGGACGAGATTGTTTTTTAAAATACTCAACCAGAATATTTAATTTTATATAGAGTTGTAACTAAAAACAATAATATACATGCATCATTGTTGCTGCTGCGCATTAATTTTAATTTTTGATATACTTTCTCGATTTATTTTAAATAATAACGACGATCTTAGTTGTAAACATATATCCCAATAAAATAATTGACAAGTATTATCACTAACAGTGTAATTTTTAAGAAATATGCACTAATTCAGTTAAATAATTGCCAAATATGAGTATTTTTAACGAAAAATGTACATGAAAAATACAAATGCAAGATACTTTCAGTATTTAATGCAGCCCTACTCACGTATAAACTATACCAATCCGTGTAGCCGTCCATCAAATCAACGAATGTTTTGCTACGAACGTTCGAGGCATTCCTTTGGCTCGGGTCAAAAAGACCGACAGTGGCCGGAACGTGTCCAAACGCGAACGTTTGACGCTTGACATTTGTAGCTCGTAGGTTCGAACGTAGGTCACACGATGTGACGAACTATCAAACGTTCGACGTTGGAAGGTGTTCGTAGCATCGTGTAGCGCTGGCTTTACTTGTTGATTATGTTATGTTCTGAGTTTTGAAGAAAATAATCCTAAAATTGAATCTTCAATGAGTCTTGGAATCTTGGAAAAGAATAATTTATAAGGCACTGTTGTCTTCATAACCGTGATTTTTTTTTAAATTCCAGTATTTGTTTCTACACAAAATTTGAATGATTATGACAGTGGCAGTACAGTTGACATCTTATGCTTGCTTCGTGGTTTACATTATCGTTTACATATTACATGAACCTATTAAAATGTAAGTATTAGATTAGTATAAAAAGCAGAATTAGGCGAGAGGTCGTGTGCTGGCCACATCAGATTTTTTCCTGGATTCAGAATATATTTTAGTAATAAAACATTGCAAATTAAGTACAACTAAAATGGTAGAATGCTAAATAGATGCTGATAGAAAGTATTGGCAACTGTTCTAAATAGCTTTAGAAATTTATGATTGAATTACGTTTAAGTTAATTAATGAGATATAGATCGGAAATAATAGTTGGAATGCGGCCTTAATACATAGACAGCATTACTAAAATATCCTGCATTTCATTGCCAGTTAATGCACCGTTTAAAAATACATCCTTCAATGAATTAGTTTGCGAAACTGTTTACGTTTTCTCAATTACTTAAAAGTTTCGACATAACAATTCGTCTATTTATATCCTGCAGCTTGGAAATCTCTCACGAAATCGAATCCACGAATTTCAATATCAACGTAAATCAATCACAGGTGCAATAAATTCATTCAAATTATATTCAAGTGCCGAAGAGTTGATGTTATCAAAGGTTTCTCAGAAAGGTGAAAATATACAGAAACACTTTGCATTCATTGCCAAATTGAGGCAACCGCACACTACCAGGCTCGGTGTGTGCGGTACCAGCCGTCAACCACTTTTTATGGTAATTTTCTTTACTGCGGCTGCCTGAAACCAGCCCGAAACTCGTACTTTGCCGAATCTTAGCTATGCACTTATGCAGTAATTTTGAAGTTGAAGAATACTGTAAAAGTGTTATAATCCTTGTTGAAACCATTCTTGTACTGGTCACAAAACACTCGCTACGTTAGTACGTTTGTGCTGAATTTTAGGAGGTAAATATTTGCAAAATACAGTCAAATAAAATTAATTAATTTGTACCAAATTTTCGTCACGCCTAAAAATAAATCTATAAAATACATAACATATAAATCGCGAACAGCCAAACTGAAAACGGAAACAGAGCATTTTAACATAAATAACAAGTAATCAGCTATAAATATGTGTGATTCAATTCAAAATAACACCTCTAATAGTAATTCAGAAATGTTTCATTCCTCAATGAAGGTATGTCCTGATGCCCTAGAACCGGTTACCTACTCACAATTACAAGTCTTCTTTTTGTAGCATTTAACTGAATTCATAATTACTTATATTCATTTCAGTTTCTTTTCTTAATCTTGACAATGAATTAATTTGAAACCAGATGCAGCCGGATTACTAAATCATCACTTTTTTACTCCTTTATGAATTTTACATGAGCCGTTTACAGTTTTTTACAGCAATAAATTTGGGCTGAAATATATACGCGACACTGGGACATTTTTTAGTGAGAAATATTTAATCCAAGCTGGAGAAAAATTCAGCAAATTGTATTTAAAATTAACTGTACCCATAGATAATTATATTTTGTTTTATTTTTAATTGCAAAAATTGTCATTAATAAATAATGTACCAATTTATTTAAGGAAAACTATATCATCTACCTCCGGTTTGCGAATTTCTACCAAAATCTTATACGGTGTTAAAATCCTTATTAAAACCTTAAATATGAAATGTTGTTATAAACGGTTCGATACCTACTTTTTAAGTTATCGTGGACGAAAAATCGTCACATACGTCCACACACACACACACACACACACAGACATCATCGTGAAAATATTAAATTCGTATTGCAGAGACACTGAAACGTGCTTATCCACAAAAAACTCGTACTCGAAATTTTTGACCCATTACAATACCTCTCTTATAGAATATGAGGCTATTTTGGAGCTATCCAAAACTCATTGAAGATTCAATTTAGCGGCGCCGCTATTTGGTAGGAAACAGCTAGATTCTTTTTTGGGTTCGGAAGCATGAAAGAATCTTCAAAGAATCCATGTGTATCAAGCAATGTGTACACCGATTGTGTTTCTAAATATACCGGCATGTTTTTAAGAATACGACACGTATTCGTTAAAATGTCGAACGTAAAAACATAATTTCTAGAGTTTATTGAAGACTATAATTCAGTTATTGTACAACATTTGTGTAATGTTTCAGAAATAAAGCTATTTACATTTATATTGAAATTCTTCTGTACATGTTTGTAATGTAAATTTTTCTATAAATAATAATATATTTGTCAAGAAGCCGTTAGATACCTTCCGTATGTAATAAAATGTCAAATTTTCCTTTTTTCTATTCTAATATTCCGTATGTGACATAAATAATCTGACGACAAGAATACAAAAAGTG
The DNA here is from genome assembly GCA_947534325.1 of Agonum fuliginosum. Taxonomy (NCBI): domain Eukaryota; kingdom Metazoa; phylum Arthropoda; class Insecta; order Coleoptera; family Carabidae; genus Agonum; species Agonum fuliginosum. The sequence goes on from OX384033.1 coordinate 264,712, forward strand.
TTACAAAATCCATAAAGAATATTAACGAACTATACTCCTACCACAAACATTTAAGCGGACCGTCTACGTTTTTCCCGAATTCCTAAAATACTCTCGATTTTACTTTTTTCTATTCCACTTTTTTCCTCAGTACTACGGCTGCCTGAAACCAGCTCGAAACTGTTACTTTGCCGCATCCTAGCAATGCAATATCATTTTGAAGCTGAAAATACTGTAAAAGTGTTTTCGTTGTGAGTAAACTGTTAGTTTATTATTGACTTCCAGGTAATGTTTTTATAATAGTATATTATTTAAGGAGTAAATAATGTAGGCTATAATTAATGAGGATGAAAGTTTGTTCACGAGCCGAAGGCGAGTGTATAAATCATCCGAGTGAATTATAGCCATTATTTTCGGGTCAAATACGACGTTTTATCTACAACTTTTTAAATAAAGCAACATTTTCTTACTACAAATTTGTATTGATATTAACCTAACCTCAAACTTTGGTGTGATAAAAATTTATCCGAGTAATTTAGAACTATTATGGGCTAGTCATATACAGCGTTTTACAAATTTTTATTGTTTTTACTGTTTCTGCTTACAACGTCATAAAATGATAACTTGATGTAACACTAATATTAAAACAGATGTGATGGCAGTTTGACAGTTCGAGAGAATAAAGTACTCATTATTTAACAGTGTGAAATAATGAATTCATTATTTCATAATGTGTCCTTATGGAGGGGTTTATTATACTACTTTCACGTATATAATGAATACATTATTCTATTGTTGTAGATAAACATTTTTAATAGAGAAAATGAATGAAATAAATTTTTTTATCCAACACCTCTTAAAGAAAATTATCTCACTCAGCCTTCGGCCTCGTGAGTTAAAATTTCCCTCGTGGGTAATTCCTTACTTTGCCCACTTGTAAAGTAAATAACTATTAAATAAATTTCTATCAGGAGATATACCCGTGTATTGGACATTTTTATGTATTTTTCAGAATTTTTATAATCATGTACAATTTTTTAATTAAAATTTTAAAACGACACAACTGTTATTTAATTCTTGTATTATACTGACTACAAAACACTCGCTATGTTAGTATACGTTTTGTGCTGAATTTTAGGAGGTAGACGGATCTTTCAAATAAAAGGTTAACCATTGATTCTTCTTATGACGAAAACACAGAATTAGATAATTTTTTCACCCTCTTCGTATTCAAGAAGACTGTGTGAGGGTCACTAAAGTTAGTTTATCTCTTTTATTTAGTTCGCACGATGGTGCGACTTGTAAGAATTCTCACATGTTGCATGATATTTTCATTAGCGAAGCGATGAGGTTGTTTTATTAATTTGTAGTAAATCCGGTGATATAAATTGGCTTTAGCGTGCTGATGTCACACGGATCAGAAGATAAACATCGCAAGAAGAAGACTTACTAATTGACAGAATATCAATGTTGTGATTGGATTCCTTATTATATTAGTTAGAGATTACTCTAGACTTAGAGGGGCAAAAGAACAATACAATGGAGCTATCCACCATTTTGGTATTTGTTCATTTCAACCCAGTTATATTAGATTCTATCCCTGGCCAGAAATGACTTTTTGTGTTAATTCAAGTCTTGCCTTCAAGAAAATGCAACATTTTCAAACAGGGCGCTATTTTAAACAAGTACTACTTCTGGTACTTGATGTAACGTACTCGTACTTTACCGCATCCTAGCTATGCAATGTCATTTTGAAGTTGAAAAATACTGTAAAAGTGTTTTCGTTGCGAGTAAACTGTCAGTTTATTATTGACTTCAGGATAATGTTTTTATAAACATTTAATAGAGAACGAATGGAACTACAGATTAGTTATTAATTTGTATCATGAGATATAACCGTGTAAAGTTTGCATAAAATAGGAAAGTTTTTTGAATTTTTCGGAATTTTTATATTCATGTATAATTTTGTAATCAAAATTTTAAAAAGGCACATCTGTAGATCCATTCTTTCTCTATTAAATTATGGTTGAAATAAAATTTTACCATTCTTGTACTGGCCACAAAATACTCGCTACGTTAGTACATTTTATGCTGGATTTTAGGTAGTAGACGGGCCTCTTAATACAAAATTCATTTTTGGCAATTGTTAATTTTATATTACGGCTTTCTAGCTATTAAAGTATTTTTTTGTCGCCTCAAATTCTATAAGAGAGGTATTGTGGTGGGTCAAAATTTTCGAGAATGAGTTTTTAGTGGATAAGCACGTTTTATCACCTATTACCTCTCGCCTCATATTCTATAAGAGAGGTATTGTAATGGGTCAAAATTTTCGAGTATGAGTTTTTGGTAGATAAGCACGTTTCAGGGTCTCTACAATACGAATTTACTATTTTCATGATGATGTCTGTGTGTGTGTATGTGTGTGTGTGTGTGTTTGTATGAATGTATGGACTAGCGATTTTTAGTCCACGATAACTGAAAAAGTATCAAACCTTTAAAAACCAAATTTCATATTTAAGGTTTTAATAAGTATCTTAACACCGGACAACATTTTGGTAGAAATCCGCAAACCGGAAGTAGTACTTTTTGAAGCTTGATAAAGTTTTCCTTAAATATATTGTTACATTATTTTTTTATGACAATTTTTGCAATTAAAAATAAAATAAAATATAATTACCAATGGGTACAGTTAATTATAAATACAATTTGCTGAATCTGGTAGTATTTAACAATAAAAAAATCTGCTGTGGCCACCACACGACCTCTCGCCTAATTCTGCTTATTCTACTAATCTAATAAATAGTTTTACTTACATTTTAATAATTTTATGTTTATGTAATATTTAAACGATAATGAAAACCAATATGCAAGCAAAAGATGTCAACTGTACTGTCACTGTCTTAATAATTCAAATTTTATGTAGAAACAAATTTCATCATGGACAACAAGATACTGGAATTTCAAAAAATAGAATATTAATTGTACTTTATTTTATTGTTAAATACTTCCAGATTCAGCAATTTGTATTTATAATGAATTGTACACATAGATAATTACAATTTCTTTTATTTTTAATTGCAAAAATTGTCATAAATAAATAATATACCAATATATTTAAGGAAAACTTTTTCAAACTTCAAAAAGTACTACTTCCGGTTTGCGGATTTCTACCAAAATCTTATCCAGTGTTAAGATACTTATTAAAACCTTAAATATGAAATTTGGTTATAAACAGTTTGATACTTTTTAAGTTATCGTGGACGAAAAATCGTCAATTCATACAAACGCACACACACACGCACACACACACAGACATCATCGTGAAAATAGTAAATTCGTATTCTAGAGACCCTGAAACGTGCTTATACACCAAAAACTCATACTCGAAAATTTTGACCCATTACAATACCTCTCTTATAGAATATGAGGCGAGAGGTAATAAAGTACAATTAATATTGTATCTTGTTGTCCATGATTTGAAATTTGTTTCTACATAAAATTAGAATGATTATGACAGTGACAGTACAGTTGACATCTTTTGCTTGCATCTTGGTTTACATTATCGTTTACATCTTACATGAACATAAAACTATTAAAATGTAAGTAAAACTATTTATTAGATTAATCTCGAGATTAATAGAATAAGCAGCATTAGGCGAGAGGTCGTGTACTGGCCACAGCAGATTTTTTTTGTATGAATTTGAAGACAAAAAATGTAGTAGTAGATTTAGTTATTGCCCTACAAAATAGGTGACAAAATATTATTTTATACTTTTCAGAGTTGTGAATTTATTTAAATTTTTACCTCTCGCCTCATATTCTATAAGAGAGGTATTGTAATGGATCAAAATTTTCGAATATGAGTTTTTGGTGGATAAGCACGTTTCAGGGTCTCTAGAATACGAATTTACTATTTTCACGATGATGTCTGTGTGTGTTTGTGTGTTTGTGCGTTTGTGCGTTTGTGTGTTTGTGTGTTTGTATGAACCGACGATTTTTCGTCCACGATATCTTAAAAAGTATCAAACCGTTTATAACCAAATTTCATATTTAAGGTTTTAATAAGTATCTTAACACCGGATAAGATTTTGGTGGAAATCCGCAAACCGGAAGTAGTACTTTTAGAAGTTTAGAAAAGTTTTCCTTAAATATATTGGTACATTATTTATTTATGACAATTTTTGCAATTAAAAATAAAAGAAATTGTGATTATCTATGTGTACAGTTAATTATAAATACAAATTGCTGAATCTGGAAGTATTTAACAATAAAATAAAGTACAATTAATATTCCATTTTTTTGAAATTCCAGTATCTTGTTGTCCATGATATGAAATTTGTTTCTACATAAAATTAGAATGATTATGACAGTGACAGTACAGTTGACATCTTTTGCTTGCATATTGGTTTACATTATCGTTTACATATTACGCATGAACATGAAACTATTAAAATGTAAGTAAAACTATTTATTAGATTAGTAGAATAAGCAGAATTAGGCGAGAGGTCGTGTGGTGGCCACAGCAGATTTTTTTACTTCAATGTTGAATTTTCTTCAGCGTTCTGCGGTTAGTTAATAACTAATTAGCAATTCAAGATCTTGTGGACTTTCTTTGAGTCGCCGCCTTCTTGGGATCACGTGACTTGTCTACGTGTTATGTTTACTTATCCGTGTTCAATATTAATAAGCAGGCGTGATTGCCTACTTGATTTATGTGAAATTAAAACATTTTTATACTGTTTCATTGACATAAATTTTACCTCGTTCCTTGAGATCATCAAATAAATATTAGACTTAATTATACACTTTGAAAGCTTTATTTAATTAAGAAATATGCAACCATGTCGTCAATTATTATTATTATTACGGTTCATTCACAGCAATAGAAACAAAATAAGAATCTAGCAAATATATTATTATGGAAATGTCCACAGCAGAATTAAATAAAAATCTGGTGTGGCCAGCACCAGACCTTCCGCCATACTTACTTTATTCTTTTTATTAATTATACAAATATATTAATATATAGTTACTACTACTCATACTCACAAATATATTTTAGTCATTTTATTTAAACTGCAGATATAAACGATATTTTACTATTGTCACTGTCATGTCATAATCATTTAAATTGTACGTAGTAACAAATGTTAAACGATCATGGACTACAAGATACCGCTTTATACAGGTTGGTGGAGGTGAAATGCGAACATAAGGAAATATATGACAATGGAGTTATGATGCTAGGCATCTTGATATATACGTGGAATAAGTACTGTCAATGTCAAAGTAGCTGTCATATTATTGAAATTTTTATCTTCATTAAAATATTTTCTTTGCATAATAATGTATGTGTACGAACAGAACGAGAAAGTTTACATGCACTTTTAGATTTTATTATTATTTCTGTTATTGATTACTCTTTTTGCCACACAAATTCACATTACTTCGTTTTGTGACACTACTACAAAATATAAGATACCTGGCATGAAAGTTCGATTGTCATGTATGTTCCCTATGTTCGCATTTCACCTCCACCAACCTGTAGAGGAAAGTATTACTTATTTCCAACGGTGTTTTTTATTTTGATGTTAACCAATCACAGAATGGTAGATGTTACTATAGTGGAATCCAACCACTCAAGTAGCGTCGCCATTTAAGTTTCATATTTTCAGAGTGCAGACGTAGACTTATAAAAAAAACTTTTATTTAATTTGAAAGGATTAGAAATAAAATGGTAAATGAAAATATATTTCCTAAAGATGTCACTAGCGTCTGTCGCTTTGGCAATTTGATCAAATGACGATTTGGTCAAATAACGTTTTGAAGTGTTTCATTAAATAATAGGTAAAATACCAGTTTGGTTAAATAACAGTTCGGCCAAATATACGTTTAAGATAAACTTCGTTTGGTGAAATGACAAAAAAGAATAAAAATTTGGCCAAATGACCGTTTGACTGTAAAACAGTCTGGGCAAATAAGTGGAAAAAAAATCTGCTGTGGCCACCACACGACCTCTCGCCTAATTCTGCTTATTCTACTAATCTAATAAATAGTTTTACTTACATTTTAATAGTTTCATGTTCATGTAATATGTAAACGATAATGTAAACCAATATGCAAGCAAAAGATGTCAACTGTACTGTCACTGTCATAATAATTCAAATTTTATGTAGAAACAAATTTCATATCATGGACAACAAGATACTGGAATTTCAAAAAAATGGAATATTAATTGTACTTTATTTTATTGTTAAATACTTCCAGATTCAGCAATTTGTATTTATAATTAACTGTACACATAGATAATCACAATTTCTTTTATTTTTAATTGCAAAAATTGTCATAAATAAATAATGTACCAATATATTTAAGGAAAACTTTTCTAAACTTCTAAAAGTACTACTTCCGGTTTGCGGATTTCTACCAAAATCTTATCCGGTGTTAAGATACTTATTAAAACCTTAAATATGAAATTTGGTTATAAACGGTTTGATACTTTTTAAGTTATCGTGGACGAAAAATCGTCGGTTCATACAAACACACAAACACACACACACACAGACATCATCGTGAAAATAGTAAATTCGTATTCTAGAGACTCTGAAACGTGCTTATCCACCAAAAACTCATACTCGAAAATTTTGACCCATTACAATACCTCTCTTATAGAATATGAGGCGAGAGGTAAAAATTATAACATTTGTCTGAAATTATCAAATATTAAATAAATTCCTAACGAACCATGTGTGAACAGAACTTTATTTCTTGTGTTTGCAAGGCATTGATTCTTGGTAGCGTTATATTTAAATAATGATATAAATATTTATTGGCGAGTTAAAAGAACATGAATAGTGTTATTAAACTTCAATCTTAATAAACGCTTTTAAACAATAAGCCTACGCATAAGCGCGCACTCAAGCATTAACTTTAATAGTTTGCTAGCAAATAGTCAAAGATTTATAAGTAATAACTGTTTTCACAAATTTAAATTTTTAATAGATATATCTATCACCTTAAGCTCGCTCAAGTGAAACTCGTATTTCCTAGACCAGTGGATCTCAAACATTAAACAACTTAAAACAAATTTTATTCAACACCTCTTAAGGCGCTACACTTGTAAATCCAGAAGATTAACAATTTGAACGATTCTGGATGTATTATAAAAATTTGAAATTGAAATTTAACATGAAGAATCATGACTCATTAGTGAATCAATAAATGCAAATTATTAATTGCTGTGACATCAATTAGCAAAACTTGGAGCTAATTTTTATCATTTAATAATCCATATTATACGTTGATTAATGCACAAAAATAAATAATATACATTAGTCGGAAGACGGGTATATGGAGATTTTTTTTAACAATATCTAATAAAATAATGGACTGTCATTTAACTGTCAGTTAACCCACTGTAATAATTTATGTAAAACTCGCATTTTTAGTAATTTTTAGAAATTATTCAACAAAATACGGCAAGGTTTTTTGTAAATTTCAATCTATAGCCATGTAAACACAACCTATAAGTACATCATTGTAAAATATGAGGTCATCGATTTCAAAACCAAAGTCACAAAATGATTTATTGTAACATGCTTTTTGCTTTGCATTAGATAGCTACAGATGGGTTTAAGAAAAGCACTATAGTGATTTTAAACAAGCAAAGTAAGGGATTTTATGAAAAATATACCCACTTGTGGGTAAATTGTTTCTTTGCTTGTTGGAAGTCACCAACGATTTGAATATTTTTTAAGTGAGTTAAGATTCCCTCGTGGGTAATTCCATACTTTGCCCACTTGTAAAGTAAATAACTATTGCTGTGACGTCATTATTTTGTAAAAGAAGATTTTGTCAGATGTCAGAACATATTGTTAATAAAATTTTGTCGAAATAAAAAATACTGTTTCCAAATCTCTTCTTCCCAAATATTTAATTTAAAAAATCATGCAAGTAGCCCATTATTTAGTGTGGGTTACTCGCTTCGCTCGACTTCTAAACTGTAGCAGTAAATACGTCAAAATGACTCAGTAAAATTTCATATTTATTCAGTTGTCAAAATGTCACTTGATTCTACAAAGTTGTTCATTTAAAATTTTCAGAATAAAATTATTCTAAAATCACAATAACTTGTGAACTACAATTTAGGTAGATAATGAAAAAATATTTTATTGTCCACACAAGAATTCTTTCATGCCTACAAGTATAAAAAAATTCTAGTGTCAAATAGCGGCGCCGCTAAATTTCATCTTCAAAGAGTCTTCAAAACCGTGAATTACTTTTTCATCGTGTGTGCGGTTGCGAGGCTCAGTGGAGAGTAACCGCACACCGCACACACGGTGGAACCGTTTGGATGTCACTGTACTGTGCTAATCACTTGGCATCTAGGTGCGTATAGAACACATACTTGTTGTAAATCTTACCGATCACGCGGTATATTTATAATAATTTTATGTCTTGCTACTGAAAGCGCCGTCAACTCAAGCCGCAGGGAACGTTAACGTAACGTAACGTAAGACTTAACCACCTCGACGTCTTTATGTTTATTACTTATGTACGCTAAATACCGTAGCTTCTATGCATGCAATATTACACATGATATAATATATTAGAGAGATTATGATGGGTAGGACATCCACTACAAAAAGTAAATTCTGAAAGAAGGAATGCACGAATAAATTCAATCCAACCGAGTATGTGGGACTCAAGAAGAGTGTTATGGCCGTTTTATACTACGCTAAATATTGAACAAAAAATTGTGCAACAAATTGAACAATATCTTGAGCAATAAATTGCTTTGTTTTTTACGAACTCTGTTTTATACTGAGACAATTTTATATACCTACCTACAATATTTAGTTTGTGATTCTGCGTAGTTCGCATATAATAATAATTTGACAGCCGCGCTTATCTATTTTTTCAGACAATTTATGAAGCTATGCAATATTTCACACAATTTGCTCGCATAGATATTAGTGGAGAGTCACCACAGGAGAGATTTTTGTGTATAAATATTATTTAAATGCATTATTAAAATCATCATTGAAAACCTCATCTAAATATCTGATATAGTTCTTGAAATATCTACAACACCCTAAAATGGGTGGATGTATCTATATTTTAAAAATAAATATAATTCTGTAGGTACTACAAGAATTTATAGCTTTTCTCTATATCTAATATTTAAAAAATAAATGTTACACCCAAAATGGGTGTAGTAAACTCAGTTTAAGGTTCAAAAATGGGTTTCTCATATTTTAAAACATAAGTATACAAATTTACAGCTTATTTCTATGCATAGTAATAAAGATATATATTTTGCACCCAAAATGGGTGTACCGATTTTAAATTTGGGTTCATAACTGGATTTTTCAGATTTTTTTACATCAGTATACTAATTTTCAGAATTTTCCGATTCCTAGAATCAAAGTTATTGTTAAATTAATTAAATGTTCGCTATAAACGAGGTCGTATAACAAATGTTCGTTATAGCCGTGCTAGTCCAAATAAAGCCTATTTCATGCTTGATCCACTGCTGAAAACCGCGCATCGATATCTGGTCCCGTTTACGAGAAATTAATTTTTTAAATAAAAGTCGTCATTGTTTTCATCCCTTAGTTCTGTAATTAAAATTTTGGAACGGAGTATACATTGGCTTTTTGAAATTATATAATAAAAATTGGCCTAACCCAACCAATAACCTCACAAAAAATTTCAAAATGCAATAACTTTATTAATAAAATGCTTTTCGAGGATTGTTTGGGGTTGAAAATCTCTTTACCGACCTAAAGTTTGTATCCCCCCCCCTGTTTTTAGTTGGAGCCAGTTTAATAAGCCCGGAAAAAATTCTCAAAATTTGAATTATTTTAAATTATAAGAAAATAAGCCGTCCAACAGTATAATTTTGACATTTATAAATTTTGAAAATTGCTATAGTTTGTTCCATTAAAATACAAATTTTGGAATGTGAATTTATCTGTTATAAAATTTAAAAAAATTATTTTCTCTGCTATTATTCGTAGAAAACCGGTGAAAATTTGTACCCGGGGGTAAAATTGTCCGAGGAAGTCGATTCTGGCCTCTAAAATTACCTGTCTCTATTGGGGGCCCCATTTTTAAGGATGTCTTTAACCAGGGTAGCACATAATAAATCTTTATTATTTATTGTAGAAACTCCGAAAAAATTTGGTTATCGAGGTAAAATTATCTCAGAAATACGATTCTACCCTCCAAAATAATCCATGTCTATAACGAAACCTCGTTTATAACGAGTGTTGTTACAGCATTGTATATCAGTATTTAAAAAATTATTTATTTATTATTAGTCGTAGAAACATGGCGAAAATTTGTATTTCGGAGTAAAATTGTCCGAGGAAGCTGATTCTGGCCTTAAAAATTACCTGTCTTTACTGGTGGGCCTCATTTTGTAAGAACATTAAGAAACAACAATACATCTCATAGTGCATTAGTTGAACATTCCATAGACAATCTTCATAGTTTTGATTTTGACAATGTTTCTATTCTCCACTCTGAATGTCATTTAACCAAGAGAAAAATTCTTGAAAGTTTTTACATAAATAGTGACATCTTCTGTGCAATCAATACTCAAACAGATTTCAGTAATTGTTTACAACATTACAGATCTCTACTACAAAATCTTAAATATTAGTTAGTTCTTTTGTTTGTCGTATTGTTTAAAAACTTGTGGGAGTTTCAACTTGATATTTTTTGAATATTATGTTTAGGGTTGTCCCTTTAAACACATGTTTTCGTTACCAAGCGATAATTTTTTATTCCGATGGTTATTTAAGGAGGTACACTCGACATTTGAAATAATGAGAGAGTTTAATGAAACTTTGCAAAATTAATCAAAACATTGTAAAAATGTTACCTGAATTTTTTCATAATTTTTCACCACGTAGATTATTCAAAAATAAATATTAAAAAACTACATTTTACATGGCCTCTTATGGGACTACTTTTAAATCAACGTAAAAAGCATTTAAGGAAATGACAGAAAATTCCAATTGCTTTTTTAAAACGTACATTATTATCTCATAGACCGGATAAAAGTAATACAAGCATCATTTACCACGTAATTAACAAGAATTCTTAATCGAAAGACTGACGTTTATGCCTACTGGAGAATATTGGCGAGAACATAATATAGATGCGGCAACGTTGAAAAGCGTGAAATTTGAATTTAACCAGAAAAAAACATTATATATCTATAATCATAAGTTTTTCACAAGAATGAAAGGTAATATGCACAAATGATAAATAATAATCCATACCCAACGATTTAAATGAAATTTCAAGTGCAGAATTCTCTTCAGCTTACATTTTTACTATCTGTCAGATTGACATAAGACCGTGAAAAATGACATGTACAGCACAGAGTTGCCGTAGTTTACACTGGTATTTAGCCGAATGAAATCTTATAAAATAAACAATTTTTACATAACAAAAATATATAATATTCTTAATTAAGTTATTTAAATCTCATTTTATTAGCAAAAATTCAAATAGACTGCGTTTACATACAATAAAAAAAATTATTTTTATTTTTTATAAGTTGAAACCCTGATATGAAATACATTGCGAGTATAGGAGATGCCCCTAACCTCCCACCACTCGAGTGTACCTCCTTAAATTCATCTACTCCAATTTTGGTTTTTTTAAAAATTCTATTGACTACCATCAGTTTTCGTTGTTCTTTACAAAACTTTGTAAGTATATTTTTTCTATTTTTGACTTTATTTGTAAAATTTTTTTTTTCCAAATTATTTGGACTTGTTCTTTTATATTATTTTAATTATTTACTTTGTTCAATTATGTAATTTTTTAAAAATTATTTGGTTTTTGATTGTTGTTTTTTTAATTCATTTTGTAATTTTTCAGTGTTTGATAATGACCAAAAATACAGGTCGAAACGTCACACAATTATAATTATTAAAAAATCTGTTGTGGCCAGTACACGACCCCTTGCCTAATTCTGCTTATTCTACTAATCTAATAAATAGTTTTACTTACATTTTAATAGTTGTATGTTCATATAATATGTAAACCAAGATGCAAGCAAAATATGTCAACTGTACTGTCACTGTCATAATAATTCAAAATGTAGAAACAAATTTTATATGTTCATGGACAACAAGATACTGAAATTTCAAAAAAGTAGAATATTAGTTACACTTTATTTTATTGTTAAATACTACCAGCTTCAGCAAATTGTGTTTAAAATTAACTGTACCCATACATAATTATATTTTAATTGCAAAAATTGTCAAAAATAAATAATGTACCAATTTATTTAAGGAAAACTATTTAAAGTTTCAAAAAGTACTACTTCCGGTTTGCGGATTTCTACCAAAATCTTATCCGGTGTTAAGATCCTTATTAAAATTTTAAATATGAAATTTGGTTATTAAAGGTTTGATACCTTTTAAGTTATCGTGGACGAAAAATCGTCACATACGTCCATACATCCATACGCACACACACACACAAACATCATCGTGAAAATATTAAATTCGTATTGTAGAGACCCTGACACGTGCTTATCCACCAAAAACTCATACTCGAAAATTTTGACCCATTACAATACCTCTCTTATAGAATATGAGGCGAGAGGTAATATATACAAATCAAAATCTAAAATATTCAAACACAGAAATTAGTATCACCTGAATAAAAAGAATAATTCACAGGAAAACTCTGCTGTGTTGAAGACATCCTCCGTTCAATTACTACATTTAATATCTTACTTATGAATTATATAGCGCTAGTATGCAAACTTGTCACCCGTCTCACCTGTCAATATTTTTTACGCAGAAACAAAAATCAACCGATCATGCAATAAAAGATTTCAACGTTTTTTTCTATACTAGAAAAAGTATGGACATCGAACGGAACTCGGATGGGAATTTCTTATTTACATTATACTAGAAATAGCATGAACTTCTCGGATGAATCTCGAACTAGAATCTGACGAAAAAAGTATCTTACCACTTGAGTTCAGTGTTCTGGTTTATCTGAGTAAGTACTTAAGTTTGAATGCATATTTAGACTAGACCACCCTCGAATATAAAAGCTTACTATCTAAACGATTAGATTAGTAAATTGCTGATGGTGGTAGCAATGATTAAAAAGTGTCAACTACTTCATGGTAGGGCTATTAATCTTCATAGTCTAATAATACGTTACATTTAGATTCTATTAAGATTTGTATTAAAAAGAATATCAATCATTTTTATAATTTAAGCAGCCCGTTTAAAATACTTTTTACTTTTTCTTCTATTCTATTCTACGACTGCCTAAACCAGCCCGAAACTCGTACTTTACCGCATTCTAGCAATGCAATTTTGAAGATGAAAATACTGTAAAAGTGTTTTCGTTGCGAGGAAACTGTCAGTTTATTATTGACTTCAGTGTAATTTTTTATAAACATTTAATAGAGAAAGAATGAATCTACAGATGTGCATTCTTATTATTTTTTTTAAATCAGGAGATATACCCGTGTATTAGAGGTAATGTTTTTATAAACATTTAATACAGAAAGAATGGAGCTACAAATTTTAATCAGGAGATTGTATAAATTGGAAATTTTTATGAATTTTTCGGAATTTTTATAAACATGTACAATTTTTTTATCAAAGTTTTAGAAAGGCACAGCTATTAATTGATCCTTTAAGTATATAATCCATGTTGAGACCATTCTTGTACTGGCCACAAAACACTCGCTACGTTAGTACGTTTTGTGCTATTACAAAATACAAATTTGTTATAGGTAAAATTTCGTATTTTAAAAAAAAATTCAGTTTCGTAATAAGTGTGGAATGAAGCATATTCAGCTCGAGTGGAAAGTTTGTGAGACGAGCCGTAGGCGAGTTTCACGGTTCCACAAGAACGGAATAGCCATTCCAAACGTGTTGCAGACTATACTTTCTCTACGACTATAAATTTTATTGCATTAAAAAACATCCTAAAACTATTAAAATAAAAAAATATATACTTAATATAAAATAATATTCTACATGAAATTAATAAATCTAAACGTATTTAAAAGCTACTCACCAACCAAAAACACTAAATCAAGTTAAATTATTTTTTGCACTTCCGGGACTAAAACTGTTCTTTAGTCTTTATTTTTAGGGACTAAGGTTCTTAATTTGATCCCAAGGGATTATTTCTCATATTTAATCCCGTTGTCAAGGAATTGAATTAATTAATCCCGTTGTCAAGTAAATACGTGCTATTTGTTACAGAGTATCTGTGGTAACAATATAAATATTTGTCATAAAATTTACTGTCAAAATTACAAAATGTGTATTCTTTTACACTATTTTGCATTCGTTTGAGGATGAAGTGCAAAAAATAGCGTATATACCACAGGACTAAAGTACCTTTAATCCCTCAGGTGATTATTTCCCTCACCTTCGGCTCGTGAAATAAACTTCACCCTCAGGATTAAATCATGCACTTTAGTCCCTCAATATATAATATACTAATAATTCGCCACATTTCATTCCATCACTAGTGACGGAATGAATCCATTCCCTAACAAGTGATAGAATGTAACCATTCCATAATTGAGGAGCTTATTTTCAAAACGCAATTATTCCGTTTTGGCAGTTTTCGAATGGGAACGGAAAAACGGTCACACAAATATCGTAATTTAAATTTCTATAGGAAATAAAAAAATTTTAAATGACTGAATCCCAGTAATTTTCCTGCACTTATTCTCTATAGGAAATATTCATTTTTGATAAAATCTCTCTAAGCCCAACGATAGGCCTTTTTTTGGTTTAATTTTTTTTAAAAAGGGAATAATTGCGGTTTGAAAATAAGCTCCTCAATTGAAAATGATGTAAGAATGATCCTAAAACATTCGTATATAGAAAATATTTTATTTACAGTAAAGAAACGTGACTATTATTGAAATTAGTCGAGAAAGTATCTAATTAAAATACTAGAAACATAGAAATCAAGAAATCTTTCGATAATATCTTAATAATAATTTCTTGGACAGTAATGTCTGAACGTAAATATCTTTGTACAGCAAAATAATTTACCAGTAATCATTTCAACACATTTGCGAATATCTTCTATATTTACTTGCTTTGTGCATTTGTCATAGAAGTTAGTTTAGTACGCGTTTACTTAATATATTCACGGACGTGTTAGAGGGACATTTATCGACGACAGGAAAATATGGAGCTATTTATTATACGCTCTAACGCCAGATGAAGATTTTGTACCACCTTAGATGTAAAGAATATTTTATACTTCATCCTACGATAGATACAATCAAGACTGCAGATATGGCAAATTTATGTGACTTGTATCTGCCCATATACAAATAGAGAAACATATTTATTAGTTGACGGATTTGAATATTAAAGATTTTATTCCAATGTTTCGAGACGGTTTCTTATAAAATCGCACAGGAATTGAGTGTAGAAGCCTCACATACTGTGAGGTGTATTGTTTTTACCTCTCGCCTAGAGAGGTATAGGGATCGTGAAAAAATTCGATGTCGAGATTTTTGTCAATAAGCACGTTTTAGCACCTTTAGAACCTATTTTGACTATTTTCACGAGGATGTCTGTGTGTGTGTGTATGTATGTGCGCCTACTATGCGCTTTCGTTCTGATTCATTATCTCAAATTCCACTTAACTTAAAATTCTAATATTTTGCATTATACATTTGTAAAGTTAATGAAGATCTGAAAAGATTTTGGTAAAAATCTGCCATCGGAAATGGTATTTTCTTGAAGCATTCTAACATTTTTTGCAAAAAATATAGGAAATACTGCGATAGTTACAATTTGAAAGAACAAATTACCTCTTTTAATATTTATTTAACATCTATCTCTTACCAATAATAAAGGAAAAAATTTTAAAACAAAAATGAAAATGTCAATGTGACAGATGAACAGACGTACTTATACCTACACAGTATCTGAAATTTTGGTGGCACCATTTGTAAAGAAAATTTATAAATACATTAATAACTGGGTTTGAAACTTAGTACCTAGGAGCTGAAATTTAATTAATAAAAAACTGACTGTATTCCAGTAAGTTTTTATCCTTCCATTAAACGTATCCAGTCAAGAAGCATCATCGATTCATTATTAACTGGATATAATGTAATAAGGTAATAATAAAATAAAAATTGTATCCACAAAGAGCTAATTTAATTTCAATGTCAATCGGAATCGGTACGTTGCTTGAAGAACTATAAAAAAAATTACAAAAAGTAGCCTAACAAAAACCAAATTCACATATTACAGTGTCAAGACGGGAGTTTGTGGTATGGCCACATCAGATTTTTTTGTATTTAATTCAGTATCTACCAAAACCCAGTCTGTAGGCTTCAAGAAGGGTATTGGTTTATTTAGCTCAGTTCAGTGCCTCGGCATATTGTGTAATAAAATGGTATGAAATAATATGCCTGCAAATTATGTATCTCTTTTATCAGATTGACAGAAGTTCTAACACCAATTCGGTCTCAGGTTACAAAACCATTTCTTCATTTTAATTTCCTACTAAATGTATCTCTTACCCGTATCACTAACCGTCAATTAAATTCCAGTTTAGTGTTAATCGAGTGCTAGTAGTGCTCTAATAACTTATCAGTTATCACGCGAGCATTGGGATTCAAACACATAAACTATTGAGATAACATTCAATATTGAAATGTTGAAATTTTACTGGATTCCTATTTAGTAACGTCTCTCATTAGTTGTGATGGGTTCTAATTATAGGCAGACACCTTAGTGGCAGCTAGAAGAACTGGAAATGCTCTATTAACTGCCTAAATAATTGCCTCCCTTTAGATAGACAAAAAACCAGACCTCAAAGTTCAAGTTTTCAACCCGTTACAGTCAAAGAGCGGGCTGAACACTTTGCTTGTGGATGTGAGGTCTCAAATCAAACACTCATAATACAACCCTGTACAAATGTAATACTGGACAATCTAGAATACGAAATTTCAACCCTAAACAAATGACCCGTACGTATTTTGCAATTAAAAAGAAAAGAAAATATAATTATTTATGAGTACAAATAATTTTAAATACAATAGGGTACTTTACCATAGTAGCAAATTAGCAATCCAGTCAATTATATTAAAAGAAAACCTCAAAAATGAGTTATTGCCATGAAAAAAGTTTTCAAGAAGTTAATAGTTCTTTAAATATTTGAGATTTTACGTATGCATTTCACGTGTATTCTTACTTACAGTAATAAAGAAACTACCAAATTGTATTTGATATTTTGCAACATTTAGAAACAGTTGATTTTACATGAGTACATTTTAATTCCAGCCCCATGGTTTCAGAAGATTTTCAGCTATACATCTACGCCACACAAACTTTAAAAATTAATTACAGCTTTATTAAGAACAATTAAGGCTTATTAGTACTCTCAATCGCTTTCAAATAACATGAAGTTTCAATAAAATGAATATTTTATTTTGAAATTCCAGTATCTTGTTGTCCATGATCATATAAAATTTATTTCTACACAAAATTTGAATTATTATTTATGACAGTAACAGTACAGTAGAGATCTTTTGCTTGCATCTTGGTTTACATTATCGTTTACATATTACATGAACATGAACCTATTAAAATGTAAGTAAAACTATTAGATTAGTAGAATAAGCAGAATTAGGCGGGAGGTCATGTGCTGGCCACAGCAGATTTTTTTTGTAAAACGATTTACTTTTCAAAAGAGTCTGGATTACAAAGGTATTTACAAACTTAAACCTCTTGTATTTTGTTAACCAAAAGAAATATAACCTAATGCCTTAATAAAATTATTATTATTATTATTATTATGTTCAATGACATTTTTGTTAAATTGTTAAAGTTTGTTATACTAGCCCTGAAACACTCTGTAAATATATAGAAATATAATTTTCTGTCATTCCCAGGGGTCAAATTGGTACCGGGCGAATTGTCGGCATCAAAACGGTATCTGTCCAACACGTAGGAATGTAAATGCGTATTTAATTAAAAAGAAACATTCAATTCCTCCCTTCCTAGGTTTCTATCCCATTTGGAATCAGGTTTTTTAAAGTAAACATTATCACAAACATTACTTTGAATTTATTTATAGTTGTGTATTTATGTTTGACATGGTTCGGTTTTAGATAAACCAGTTAGGAAATTCTCGGAAATTTCAACTTTAAAATGACTTCTGAAGACCAATGATTTTCATGATAAACTTTCAATCTTTTAGGAATTTTGGGTGTGATATGGTGATGCAATGTAATTGATTTTTTATTTATTTTATTAGTTTTATATTTGCAGACCAATACTTTCATCATTTTAATTATTATTGCCAAATTCCTCGAATTGAAAATGACTAATATTTTTATTTTGATGCTAACCAGTCAACAGGATTTGCTCCTAATTGCATTATTATTTTGACCCATACATCCTCCTGCAGTCTGAATCTCAATTCGTGCGACGGCCTTCGAAAGCGGCAACGGAGAGATTCTTTAAACAACCTGGACTACATTTTAGACGATTAAGAAGGTTGCAGTGGCGTACCCAGATTGTCTTGGGGCGGATATAAAAATATTTTTGATTATGTAAAACAAAATTCGCTGATATCATTGCAATTCGTTCAGTTGCGGTGATATATTTTTGCAATAATTACTATTTCGCTAATCAAAAAATGCTTGGCATGCTTACATTTTTTTAAATAACTTGTAAATGGTAAATGGTAAAAAGTACACAAAATCTTCACGAATTTATTTTCAAAGGTTTATAGGAAATATTAATACAAGTTCTATAAATTTTTCCTCATTTTATCACATAGTTTAAAGAATGCAAAACAAAAATTTTGTGAATTGTCATGTAAAACGAGCGTAATTTCAACGTTCAATTACTCAAAAACCGGATAGACGAAAATTAAATTTATTCTTTTTAGAACCTCAATATTGTAATAAAGGCACTTTTAATATATGGTCCCCAACCTCCTTAATAATGATTTTGATGACAGCCAACGTAAAATCACTTACCGTTTCAGATGTTTTCGTTGCCTAGGCACCCCGTGGTGTCAAACCTGTAACCAAGGAAACATAACATTAAAATACAGGAAAAACAAAAAATGTCTGACATAAATACGACAAGATACAGGAAATGGAATATTTATGAAACAATTATTTACGTTGAATTTATTTTAACTTATGGATAAAATATAACCCAGTTTATACCTATTTGAATCTGCATTTATACATACTACCGTGTGTGCGGTTAACCGCTCACGGTCGTTTGTAGAGAACAACACAGAAAATAGTAGTTCATGTTTTTGTATTATGGAAAAATTAACTACTGGTTTGATGAATAACAAATTTTTTTTTTCCAAGACTCATTGAAGATTCATTTTAGGATTATTTTGATCAGGATTCAAAACAAAGAAAGAATCCTTGTGTCAACAGGGTCTTAAATAAAATAACAGTGTACATCAATCGTCCATGGGATGTTTAAATAGTATATTATATATTGAGGGACTAAAGTGCATGATTTAATCCTGAGGGTGAAGTTTATTTCACGAGCCGAAGGTGAGGGAAATAATCACCTGAGGGATTAAAGGTACTTTAGTCCTGTGGTATATACGCTATTTTTTGCACTTCATCCTAAAACGAATGCAAAATAGTTTAAAAGAATACACATTTTGTAATTTTGACAGTAAATTTTATGACAAATATTTATATTGTTACCATAGATACTCTGTAACAAATAGCACGTATTTACTTGACAACGGGATTAATTAATTCAATTCCTTGACAACGGGATTAAATATGAAAAATAATCCCTTGGGATCAAATTTAGAACCTTAGTCTCTAAAAATAAATACTAAAGAAGAGTTTTAGTCTCGGAAGTGCAAAAAATATCTTATTCTTGTACTTTAAGTTATATTACATAAAACACATCTTGAGATCGATCCTAAATTACAAACGTCTCAGAGAATTACATGGGACACATAATTGGGATATTATTACCAAATTACTAACTAAAGGCGGACATTAGCAATCGCTAGGATGTTACTAGGATGTTAATAGGCGAGCAAATAACAAGCTTCTTGAAATGTTCTGGGGATTTTAAACGACTAATTATTTAGAATCATGTGAAATGTTTTTAACTTTTAATTTATGCTGCATCTTGTAGACTTAACGGTTTGGGTTGATTTCGAATGCAAACCTACCTGGCGACAGACTTCTATCAACGTCAAGTGAACATGACATAAATCATACAACATCATACATTAAACATAGCTAATGCCCTTATCTGATTGTCATATCAAACCGCAGCCTTGCAGTATTCGAAAACGAAAAACAGTTTATCTAGGCTCGTAAATTTCTTACAAGAAGTTCTAGACGGCTTCTTTAAAAGATTCAAATAGAAATTTTACCTGAAATATTATCGGGGGTAATATAACAAGTGCTATGATTATCATCGGTGATAGCATGAGTTAGTCGATGAAAATTGACCGAGTGCGCAGCATGAGTTCAATTTTCTGAAGACATAACGAATGCTATCACCTATGATTAATCATAGCCCGAGTTATATTTGGGGAGAATATATAATGAATGAGTCCAAAATGTTTAGTTATATTTTTTCAATAGCTGTCAAAAACGTTTTAAATTCTATTTACCTTTCTCAATTTCGTTTTCACTGGAATTTCCCCACCGAATATAATCAGGTCCATTTATATTAAGTCTTATTTTTGACAAACAGCAATATTTAAATAAGAAACTGACAGTAGGAAATTAATTGACAGAAACAGTTGGCATGTAATAGCGATGATAAAAATATCATCGATTTGATAGCCTCTTACTGCCCTATTTTAGCCAATCAAATTAGTCATGTGTCACGTGATACATGAATTATATATTCAACACAGTAGTTTTAATAGTTTTACCCAAAATGCTAAAAATACGTAAAAGCGGTCTAGCAAAACGAAGTTTTATAGACAAAGCTAAATTTCATAATTTCCAGACGGAGAATGGAACTAGGTTTATGCCAAGTTACATTTTCTAATAAATGTCTTAATCATAAGATCAGTATGTAACTTTTTCATTGTTCATTGATTTTTTATATGGATTCCAAAGATTTTTCAGAATTCTAACTGGGCATGAATTAGATTTAGACAAACATCTAGTACCTGTTTTTCCTTTAAATTTGTAATATGCAATGAGTAAAGCAGAAACTGCTACACCTCGCAATATTTTGTTACAGAGACGAGACCCTTACTACTGATACTATAACTGGACATATTTCTGTAAAAGGATCCCCACTAGCAAAGCGAAATGTTTTTTTTTGTAGTAGTCTTCTTCGGCGCCCGTGTTTTCTTTCTTTCTGTATCGCTTTACGGGTAGGTAGCAACAGCAACCCTCTGTTTACGTTGACACCGTTACGCAAACACACAGACAAATTGCCTGCCTTTTATAAAAGCCTGTTCACTGCAGACCTAATTTGACAAATGAGAAGAAATACAAAATATGTTACATTCTCTGACGGCGCCAGTCCCATATTTCAACTTAATCCTATTTAGACTTGAACCTCAATAGTGCAAAAAATACTTTGTCGGTTTAGATCTAGCCACTGAATAGATATCAATAGCTTTTATGTATGTTTAGAATTCTTTACAGATTTTTGAGACAAGAATAGAAAGATGCGCTTTTACTTATTTGTTAAGACGATCCTCTACCGCGCCAGAACAGCCAAAACATGGATTTCGCGCGCCACTCCTCAGCGTTTATTGTTTTGTTAAATATAATCATCTAAAGATATTGTTGAAGTAAAAATCTACAAAATGCAAGATGAAGAATTTTAAAATTTTGCCTTAAAATCGGAATGTGTTAATTTGAATTTTGATAATGTTTGTTATTTTATTTCGATCGGCTATTTCGCTTTGTTGACAACATATTAAAATTTGAAGCTAATTTACTTATAAATAAAAGCTGTACACCCTTTTTTTACAAATATTGCATTGTTTTCACAAATATGGGTGCCAAAATTAGTTTTCCCCTCAAACATAAATTATTTGTTATTATTATGTTTAAGGGGCTATACTTCTTAAGTGCAATAGAATCAGAATTCACGATTCTGACTATATTGCTCAATATAAAAATAATCTATTCTATTAAATGAGCAAGGAATTGTATGTTTTTACGGTCATGCTATCTCGAAAACGGCTCTAACGATTTTCTCGAAAGTTGGTATATAAGAGGTTTTCAATCTCAGGAATCTAACGGAGTAACTCAAATTTTCCAGAAAACTCGTTTTCAACGAGTTTTTCACTGTTCAAAAATACACTAGGTTACGCCTATACCACGTCTTCTCGAATATTTTACTGTATACACTTCTGAGCGTATCTAATTGCCGCGCTGTGACTCTACCTATGGCCATACCTATTAAATAAATTTTTTGATTCCAACATAAATTCTTACCTGATGTGAGGTGGTCAAAAACTCTACCTATGGCCATACCTATTAAATAAAATTTTAGATTGCCACATAAATTCTAACCTGATGTGAGGTGGTCAAGAACGGTACCTGTGGCCACACCTATTAAATAAAATTTTAGATTTCCACAAATTCTTACCTGATGTGAGGTGGTCTAGAATGGTACCTATGGCCATACATATTAAATAAAATTTTTGATTCCCATATAAATTCTTACCTGATGTGAGGTGGTCAAGAACGGTACCTGTGGCCACACCTATTAAATAAAATTTTAGATTTCCACAAATTCTTACCTGATGTGAGGTGGTCTAGAATGGTACCTATGGCCATACCTATTAAATAAAATTTTTGATTCCCATATAAATTCTTACCTGATGTGAGGTGGTCTAGAATGGTACCTATGGCCATACCTATTAATTAAAATTTTTGATTCCCATATAAATTCTTACCTGATGTGAGGCGGTCAAGAATGGTACCTATGGCCATACCTGTTAAATAAAATTTTTGATTCCCACATAAATTCTTACCTGATGTCAGGTGGTCAAGAATGGTTCCTATGGCTATACCTAATGCAGAATAATACCGTACTAGATGTTTACCAAGATCAAGATTTTTTCCTTGAAAATTTGGAAGCCTTTACATTAAAAAATCTTCAAATCAGCTTTTAATACTTAAAATCATTTACTTCTGTTTGTTATGTTCTACTGCTGGTTTTTCAAAATTTTTATTACCTAATCATTTCTTATTTTAAAATTTATTATTTTGTATAATTTATTAAATAATATTTATTGTGTTAAAATTGTTTTAATTTTATTTCAACTAAGTAACCATTCCATTATCCTTTTAAACAGGTAGTCAATTGATCAAAAAATAAATTCACAAAAAGAGTTTGGCTAATGAGACCAGATCGTAGATCGGCATCCCGATATTTTTACATTAGTTGACAAAGCAATTTTGAATTGAAAAACTCAAACTGTATATTGTTCCGACAACAATTAGAGATAAAAAGGAATAAAAAAAATGTAAAAAGTGCGGAATAACAATAAAACTATAATTTTATCAACAGAATTGCCATAAATTCTATTTAAACTTGTACAATTTTCGCCTATTTTTGCATAATTATTAAAGCCAAACTAATTACATTAATTACAGATTTTGAAGATTCCACACTTTTAGTATTCTTCCTTAATCTACATACAAAAATTCAACATCATACGTATAACAGTATTAGATTGAGATCCTCACAAAAATTACTCGCTTTTTAATTCGTATTATTGCCATAGGCTCTAACAAAACAATAGTGTGCAGAATCAATGTTTTTGTCTGTTTTCTGCCATGGGTAGAGGATCTTCTGAAGCATAAGTAACATCTACATATTGTGGATCGTGGGAGTACTAGTATACTCAGATATCATGTACTCTACTTGATATCTTCATTGCAAAAGGCGTGTACGATATCAATATAAATGTTTTATACCGCACCCAAAAATATTTATATTTGTGTGCGACTCATATTAAATTGAAGTAAGAAATAATCTTTTGCTTGAAAGTAGTTACTACGCATAGTAACACTTCTCAAGACTGCAGTAATCGTAAAAGACGGCAGCAAAAGCTAATTAAGTACTCTTATTCTTCATGATTTCTTTCACGAGTTTTAGTTTACGAGTTTTATCTCATAAGTAGGAGAAAAAATATGGAGAAATCTTCTATACAACTCTTAAATTATATTCCAAGTTATGGAAAATTTACTTCAACAAAATTCTAAACTTCTATACTTCAGTCAGCCGTTAGATTTTTCTTTATAATTAACAACATTAATTACAATATATCCGGATTTAATTAATAGTAACTCTAGCCTATAATTAATCTTAACATAGAGGCGCAGACATCTAACCATTCATATTTTAAAAGCTTGAATTAAAAATGGAACAAGTTGGAGTTATGTTGGACATGACACATTAGTTAGAGGGTCTACTAAATAGTTAGTAGCTGGCTACGGATATAATTGAGGGATAGTGATGTACTAAACAACAAATTTCGGCACTATATTGCAATTTTAGCTCTTGATTGTACGAATTTTGTACAACAAATAATGAAAACAGCACTGCAAAAGGCGGATTTTTTTATTCTCAGTCAAATTATGATACAAATCAAAAAGATGAATCAAAATATATCAAAAATACGATGTATTATTACATGCGAATAAAGTTGATTTGTTATTTGACTATTGCCACGTGTAACCCTCATGTATTATGAACCATTTGCCGCCTCTTTTATATACTGAACTATTCACGTATCTGCTTCATCGATTGTAAACTTTAAAAGAAACCAGTTATAAAATATATTTAAGTTCGGTGTCGATTCGCGCGTTGAAATCTCTTTAAAATATTGAATAAAACAACCATTTAGACACTTCTCTTTAAAAACGTGTATTTTTATACCTTAAAATTACTTATGATACAGTATGTGAGACTGCCACACTCAAGTTAAATAAAAGACTAGCATTTTAGTTCGCATACTCTTTTGGATGTCTGGGAAAAAAATCACTGTTTTTATGCTGTTGATGAATTATCCAAGACTCAATTTAGCGGCGCCGCTATTTGACAGGCAATTCTCATCAGGATTATTTTCTCTGGATTCATAAACATGAAAGAATCTTCAAAGAATCCACACAACTACTGAATCTTGAGAAAAGTAATCATAACAAACATTGGCTGTCAAATAGCAGTGCCGCTATTTGACAGCCAATTCTCATCAGGATTATTTTCTATGGATTCATAAGCATGAAAGAATCCTCAATGAATCAACATGAGCACAGATTTTTAATCTTTTCACACAACTACTGAATCTTGAGAAAAAGAGTCATGACGAAAATTGGCTGTCAAATTATTTGACAGACAATTCTCACCAGGATTATTTTACTCTGGATTCATAAGAATCTTCAAAGAATCAACATGTGAACAGATCTTTAATAAAAAGCCCTTTAAAAACACTGAAAAATGAGAAAAAGAATCATGGCAAGAATTGGTTGTCACATAGCGGCGCCGCTAAGTTTATTTTCACTGGATTCATAAGCACGAAAGAATCTTCAAAGAATCCACGTGTGAACAGATCTTTAATCTTTTCACACAACTACTAAATCTTAAAAAAGAATCATAACAAGAAATAGCGGCGCCGTTATTTGACAGGCAATTCTCTCAAGATTATTTTCTCTGGATTCATAAGAATCTTCAAAGAATCAACATGTGAACACATCTCTTTAAAAACTACTGAATCTTAAGAAAAATAATCATAATAAGAATTTGCTGTCAAATTGCGGCAATTGACAGGCAATTCTTACCAGGATTATTATTGGATTCATAAGAATCTTCAAAGAATCAACATATGAACATATCCCTTTAAAAACTACTGAATCTTGAAAAAATTTATAATTCATGATATCTTCAAAACTGATTTTTTTCTAGAATTCAGAATCATAACTTCTTTACCTACTAGGGTGGGTCAACCTCACAGTGCATATTTCTGCGTATTTCCAAGTGTCAAAACATCACCACCCCCATAGTATTTTTGTCCGTCTCTAGGAATTGCAACCCAAGACACAGTGTATTTTGTGGGTGCTTAGCTCAGTGGTCGACGCGACGGTCAGTCTGTTTTCTATTTGAAGTTTATGGTCAGTAACTCGGGATTTAAGGCTTTGTGGGTGGCTAAACGAACTACAGTTAGAAAGAAATGTTTTAGTGAAGATCTGTGGTTTGTGAAGTACTGTGAAGAGTGATTTTATTGTGCTAAAGGAGTTATAATAATTAGTATGAGTTTTATTTTACGTAAGTAGTTCACAACTTCGTACATTACTCATATCATGTTTGGAATCCATATAAAAAAATCTGCTGTGGCCAGCACACGACCTCTCGCCTAATTCCGCTTATTCTACTAATCTAATAAATAGTTTTACTTACATTTTAATAGTTTCATGTTCATGTAATATGTAAACCAAGATGCAAGCAAAAGATGTCAACTGTACTGTCACTGTCATAATCATTCAAATTTTGTGTAGAAACAAATTTCATATAATCCTGGACAACAAGATACTGAAATTTCAAAAAAGTAGACTATTAATTGTACTTTATTTGATTGTTAAATACTACTACATTCAGCAAATTGTATTTAAAATTAACTTTACTGATAAATAATTTTATTTTTAATTGCAAAAATTGTCATACATAAATAATGTACCAATTTTTTTAAGGAAAACTATTATCAAGCTTCAAAAGGTACTACTTCCGGTTTTCGGATTTCTACCAAAATCCGGTGTAAAGATCCTTATTTAAACCTTAAATATGAAATTTGGTTATTGAAGGTTTGATACTTTTTAAATTATCGTGGACGAAAAATTGTCACATAATTCATACGTCCATACATACATACGTCCATACACACAGACATCATCGTGAAAATATTAAATTCGTATTGTAGAGACCCTGAAACGTGCGTATCCACTAAAAACTCATACTCGAAAATTTTGACCCATTACAATACCTCTCTTATTGAATATGAGGCGAGAGGTAATTAATGAAAAAGTGTGTTTTAAGCAATTTTTACATGCTGTATCTTATGCGATTAAAAGATTTATTAGGAAATGTAACTTGGCATAAACCTAGTAAGTTAGTATGAAATTTAGCTTTACCTGCAAAACTTCGTGAGGATTTTACTGCTTTTACGTATTTTAGGCGAATGAGTCCATGCGTTACCATAGGACAAACGCGGTGTTATTCCAGCAAGTAAAAGTGTACAATTTTCTAAGAAATGACAAATTTTCAAGAGGTATCTACAGCAAATGTTGCCTAAAAGATAAGCCTGCTAAATGGTAATCCATTTGCAGCGTAATATAAAATGCTTCTTATCTCTAATAATGATATCTTTAGTTTTACGACATGGCACTTAAGTCGAATTTACTCCTACTAGGTTTCCGGTTGGAATCAGTAGTAAATTTTACTGTTCTAATCCTAAAAGAATTCGCAATATTTCAGTGTTTAAAGCTTAGTATAAATCTTGACATTTGATTTACTCTGCCACTAATTCAAATTTAACGTTTTCATGAACTTTAAATGAATCATAAAAAGTTTATGTTTTCACTATTGTAGCTTAGTAGTGCGATTTCTCAGTTTACGACCAAAACTAAGACTTAGCCGGTGGTTAGTTAGTAAAAACCACACACTAGGAATATAAACTTGGCGAGGAATTATTACAAGTAGGACAAAACCGAACAGCATGAAATGTATGAAGTTTTTTAAATTAAATATCTCTAGTGCTTTTCTTAAAGACACACAACAGATGTTTCCCCTTGTAAAACAGGTTTTACTTACTTTGATAACACTAGAAAAATTTTAGTTGTCAAGATATAAATGTTAAGGAGGTTGTGACTATATATTAAAGTAATGATGAATGGTTGAAATTTATACTTATTCTTATTACACTATTGAGATACTTTTTCTAAATCATTAGCATGTTATTTAAAAAAAATCTGATGTGGCAAGCACAAGACCTCCCGCCATACTCTACTCTTTTTACTACTATACAAATCAAGATACAAATATATTTGTATATTTTTTTCAAGTACACCACTGGATTCCTCGTATCAAACTACATATAAATACATATTTTCTTTAAAAAATTCTGTCGGGTACAATTTTAAATGCACTTTGAAAATTAAAATTTTTCGAAATTTTCGTTTCGTTCAAAATTTGGTTATACCCTATTTTGGACCCAAGTAATCCAATGGTGCCACTAGTAAAAAATTTCGGTTAATACTTTTCGAGATATTTTTTTCAGGTAAACGACGGTAGTAGCTATGCCCGTAATTTTTTCAGCATTGGATTCCTCGCGTCGAATTACATATAAATCCAAATTTTCGCGAAAAAATTCCAACTAGTACAATTTTTATTAACTGTTTTCGAAAATGGCCAAAAATCGAAGGTACACCCCTTGATGAAATTTTGGTCAAAATAACTTTTTCTCTCAGAATTTGCTGAAAATTTGGTTATATACTAATTCGACCCCGAGGATTTCAAATCTGGAGTTGAAAATTTTTTTTTACCAATATTTTTTGACATAATTTTTTTTAGTCGAAAACTGGTCGAAATGGAAAATTTATGTTTTCACCATTGGATTCCTCGGGTCAAATTATGTAGGAATCCAAATTTTCACGAAAAAATTCCAAGGAGTACAATTTTTATTGAGGTATTTAAAAAATGGTACAAAATCGAAGAGATAAAACTTGCTTATTTTCTAGTCTAAAGAATAATATTGGGAATTGGCTTAAAATGTGGTTATATACCAATCCGACCACGAGGATTTTAAATCTGTAGGCGAACAAAATTTTCGGCCTACAGTTTTCGACATAATTTTTTTAAGTCGAAAACTGGTCGAAATATAAAAAAAATATTTTTGCACCATTCGATTCCTCGGATCAAATTATATAGGTGTACATAGTTTAAGAAAAAAATTCTATCGAATATCGTATGTACATACAGATTTTAAAATAATAATAATACAGATTGTATAAAAAACTTTACAAAAAGTCTAAATTTTACTCTGTTTCAAAAATACTGCAACGCTAACGACTACAAAAATATATTTATTATTTCTTCGCACGTGTGACGATTTTTCTTTTTCTTTGGGCGTGAAGGGCAAATTTAAAATCTATTTACGACCGAACAACAAAGAGCTGTAAACCAGCACCAAATTTTATTTGCTCTTCAAAATTCTGCTCTGGCGCTAAACGTGTGCGAAAACAAATGTACAACGTTGCAGTAACGTTTGCAGAATTTCAAGAGCCGAGCGATTACTTTTTTCATTACCTGTGTAAGAATAGTAGCCGTGTTAAGATGTTAAGTGTTTATAGCCTTTTGTTAGGCGGTGTAAATGATACTTTTTATTACTGCAAGACTTTTAGTAAGAGACTACCGTTACTATTGGAGCAACAGCCAACCAGTTTCATTTCATTCTTGATCCTACTTTGACTTAAAATTGTCAAAAATAAGCCTCATTTCCACCGACTGTTTTAATGCTCAAGAACTATGTTTAATGCTTAAGTACTAAGAGCAACGCATAAGAACAAAACTTTGCAAACTCCAAATATAAGGCGTAATGCACAAGCATAATGATTGACATGTGTCATATTTATTATTCGTTTCGAGATATAAATTTTTGTCTGTTTCTAAATATGAAACTGAATATCTTACTTACGAAATTAACAATTCTTCCGTTCCTTAATATCGCAAAAATGCCGGTAATGATTAAATTACAAAACTTCGACAAAAAATGTCATCTCTGTCGAATTAGTCCTTAAACAAAATAGGAAGAAATGGCCATCTAATAAATAATCATTATGCATTACGCCTTACGCACAAATCATTATGCATTAAGCACTAAAACAGTCGGTGGAAATGAGACTTTATTCGTGCTCATCCACTTAAAACTCACTACCCGATTTTAGCATGATTCCAATACCTTAACAGGTATGGCGGATGGTAAAAAAAATCATTTATCTCAGTAGAGAAATCATAGATACTATAAATCTGGATATAATTCTTTGAATTTATTATTGAACCAGTTTTAAAAGAACTAGGTACACTTTAGTAACATTAACAAGTAAAAAGTGGACTTAGAAAATATCTCATTTAGGACTTAGTATCTTGTTCAGCAAAAAATATAAATGCTTCACTCATACAGAATGTACCATAACTTCAAGTACATATACTGTTTACACATTTTAAAAAATCTGCTGTAGCCAGCACATAACCTCTCGCCTAATTCTGCTTATTCTACTAATCTAATAAATAGTTTTACTTACATTTTAATAGTTTCATGTTCATGTAATATGTAAACCAAGATGCAAGCAAAAGATGTCAACTGTACTGTCACTGTCATAATTATTCAAATTTTATGTAGCTAGAAATTTCATATGATCATGGACAACAAGATACTGGAATTTCAAAAAAATTGGAATATTAATTATTGTACTTTATTTTATTGTTAAATACTATAGTATTGGACGCACTGATCATGAATGAAAAAGAATTTTGTTGAAATTAATAAAATTAACAGTAATATCACTGGTTGTCACATTTAAATACAAAAAAGTTATGCAGTATTTTTTATCAGCATGGAATAATAATTTTACAAACAGGAAAAATGAAATTTGTAGGTACTTACAGAATGTTTCATTTTTAATTTGCATATTTCAACAAAATTCTTTTTGATTCATGATCAATGCGTCCAATAAATTTTGTTACAGGTTGGATGTTTTTTTAATTAAATATATTTGAAGAGATAAAAACTTGGGGCCCGTATTTTTATTTTCACAAAATTTATATCAACAAGTCCAAAAATAATATGACGTAGAATCTTCTGTACCAAATAATGTCGTTGCAGCAAAATTTATTTCTCAATTTACAAAAATTTATAAAAACGATAAAAATCTCATTTTATTACGATGCAAGTAAACCATTAAGTACATGCTTCTACGCAACTTTGTAAAAATGTGTGCGGTTATCAGCCGAAATACTCATGGTTGTTAGTGGAGAAATAAACTATTTTGCATTTTTCATTCAAGTGCGATATTCATTCATATAAAAATTAAATGATATAAATAACATGATTAAAATATTAATACTTAATTTAATTAAACTCATGCTTAAGCTTAATTTAAACGTAGTTAGCTGTACTAAATTCACAGTAAACTTTACATTTTATGAAACGCTAATCGTAGAGACCAGTTTCTGTATCTGTTACTAGCATTAAGCTTCCCACATTTATAAATTTTAAAAGCACAGCTCTCAGCACATCTTCGCGTATAAATATACCGGGTGGCTCAACCCACACGCATGTAATGTAATTTTAATAACTAAACTTCATTGACAGAGGTGTGATGGTGTTATAGCGCTGAATGGCGTTAATGAAATGAAGCCCACGTATTTATATTGTGATTCTTGACAACTTAGAACACATTCCTGTTAAACTGAACAAGAATCTCATCTCAACCATGAGCGAGTTGGCTGGTAACCGCACACACGGTAGACTTTCAACATCGGAAAATAAAATAAAGCACAAGAAAATTCAAATATATGCGTAATTAAATATTTAAGATTCATTTACAAGAAAATTCAAATCAAGAATTTTCGATTCGACATAAATGCAAACACAGGAAGGTGCAAACGCCAGAAGATGCAAATCCAGAAAACTAGTTTGTCTCTTCACTTCAACACTTCTAGCTTTATTATTTTTATTCAATTTTGACGTTTTAAACTCGTGCTATTTGTTACAGAATATCTATGGTAACAATATAAATATTTGTCATAAAATTTACTGTCAAAATTGCAAAATGTGTATTCTTTTAAACTATTTTGCATTCGTTTGAGGATGAAGTGCAAAAAATAGCGTATATACCACAGGACTAAAGTACCTTTAATCCCTCAGGTGATTATTTCCCTCACCTTCGGCTTGTGAAATAAACTTCACTCTCAGGATTAAATCATGCACTTTAGTCCTTTAATATATAATATACTATTTTTGAAATTTGTACTAGTACATTAATTTTATAATAAAAGCAATAATAATAATATTTACAATCATTGAGTAATAAGTTCATTACGTTGGTAAGTAAAACCCCTCCATAAAACACACTATTGTATTATGAGGTGATTATTTCCCTCACCTTCGGCTCATGAAATAAACTTCACCCTCAGGATTAAATCATTCACTTTAGTCCCTCAATATATAATATACTATTAAATCACTCAACACATTTTTAAATCACTCTGACGTTTTAAACTGTTATTATTACGTCAAAAATGCATAAAAACAATGACAACTTGCCACTAACGACTACTATGATTAGTTTTTTTGTTATGTCAAAATAAATTTATAATTCCTATATTTGAAATAATTTCGTCAAAATTGAATAAAATATTATATAAACCACGTGAGATACGAATATTTATTCACTCGAAAAAATTATCCCACTCGCCCTTCGGGCTCGGGGGCTAAACTTTCTTCTCTTGAATAAACATTCATGTATCTCACTTGGTGTATAAATATCTATTATTTCGGTGTATAAAGTCGAATATTGACTATAGCTAGTGTGCTACTTGTCAAGTATTTTCCTTGCGGCTTCGAGCAGCTATTTAGCAGTGCGATTTATCGTCTCCTACTAACAGAGTACTATGTTAAAGCTGAATTATATGCTGTGATTACAGCAAACATGCATCAAGTACTAAGTACCACAGAAACTCTGTACGTGATTCTGTGTAAATCGCGTGATTCGATATTGCTGTTTGATGCCTTTTCCCAAAAGAGGAGACAATTTTTGTAGATCATACTTTTATGGCAAAGTTCAAAAGTTTATTAAACAGTAAATAATGTTTAATTGTTTGATAGTAAATTAAATACCCGTTAAACATAATTTATTGTTTATTTTGTATTATATTATTTGAACAAAATGTCATATTACTTGTTAGTCGTGGTAAACTTATGACTTACATATTAATATCAGGCGTATTGTAATCATACCTACTACTTGTACGAGTATTTGAAAAAATCGTTAATTAGTACAGAATGCTTCAAAAACGTTGATTTTACTGGAATTTTCTATGATCTCAAATTTATTATAATTGTTTTTTATTAATTTCTAACATCAACATATTGAAATTTTTCAATTTTTTACTGCCTTGTACACGGAGTAAAGGAAGTATTGTAATCGCGAAAAATTTCGGTTCTCAGATTTGGATGGAAATATCCGTTTTGACCTTTTCTGAATCCATTATGACTAGTTTCGTCGTGACGTCTGTACGTACGTACGTACGGACGTATGTATGTCGCATAACTCTAATACGGTTAGACGTAGAAAGTTGAAATTTTGTATTTAGGACTGTTATAGCATCTAATTGTGCACCTCCTATTTTTGGTTTCAATCTATAAACCGGAAGTAGTACTTTTTTCAAATATTTCGATAAATATTTAATTTAAGAGAAATTTTTTATTTTAAATGAAAGATTATGTGATTATTACCTACAATCGGTATTTTATAAATATTTTTGTATCTGGTATCATTATTTAAGAATAATTAAAGTATATATTTATAATTTAGTATTTCGGTATTTGTTACTACGTAAAATTTAAATGATTATGACGTGACAGTGACAGTGGCAGTGACAATAGTAAAATATCGTTTATATCTTCTTCTGTAGTTTAAATAAAATGACTAAAATATATTAATTTGTGAGTATAGTACCAGTAGTAAGTAGTACTTATATATTAATATATTTGTATTCTACATTTTAGTTATTAAGAAAAGTATGAACAGTTTAATAGGCCTACAAGGAAGTCATGTGGTGTCCACGTCAGATTTTTTTTAATAACGTCAATAAAAATGCTATTATCGTGATTATTAGTGACGTTATGAAAAAAATATCTCACAATTTTTACCTCTCCCCTTATATTCTATGAGAGAAATAACTTAAAAAGTATCAAACCTTTAATAACCAAATTTCATATTTATGGTTTTAATAAGGATCTTAACACCGGATAAGATTTTGGTAGAAATCCCCAAACCAGAACTGGTACTTTTTGAAGCATAGTTTTCCTTAAAAAAATTGGTACATTTATTTATGACAATTTTTGCAATTAAAAATAATAGAAAATATAATTATCTATGGGTACAGTTAATTTTAAACACAATTTGCTGAATCTGGTACACATTTTATTACACACCCTGTATAAAGACGAATTTTTGACCAGTGAGTTGGTCTGTGCTGTGTCCCATCCAAAACTCGAGTAGGTGTATAACATAATGAACTATTTGAATATGCTAATAATATATTGTTTTCCCAACAATAGTATTTTCAAATATGTCAATCATTTTAACAATTTTTAATGGCCACGCACCCACACACAAAATATGTTAATGAGTGCAATAATTAATAACAAATAACTTCGACTAGCTGTTTGGCAGGTCATAAAAATGTCGTGGAGTTTGTAATTAATAATTTTATTGTTTTATAATGATTTAATATGTCCCATAAATTATTTTACGACTTATGGCGAATTTGTGTGATATGCGTGTGCATTGAAAATGTTATTACTGTTGCGTACTGATTCTACAGTATATTGTTTATAACAGTATTTCTAGTACAGGCTGACATGTAAGCAAGCACCAACGCTTACATGAGGAATAAGGAAAATTCAAAAAGTACCAAACAATTTTTTAATCCGAAATTGACCATCACAGCTGATTGTTAAAATTCATTAAAAATTTAAATCCAGTATAGACTGTATTTTATATTCGGGGGTAATATAACTAGTGCTATGATTATCATCGGTGATAGCATGAGTTAGTCGATGAAAATTGACCGAGTGCGCAGCACGAGTTCAATTTTCTGAAGACTAACGAATGCTATCACCTATGATTAATCATAGCCCGAGTTATATTTGGGGAGAATATACAGGTTGGTGGAGGTGAAATGCGAACATAGGGAACATACATGACAATCGAACTTTGATGCTAGGTATCTTAATATATTTTGTAGTAGTGTCACAAAACGAAGTAATGTGAATTTGTGTGGCAAAAAGAGTAATTAATAACAGAAATAATAATAAAATCTAAAAGTGCATGTAAACTTTCTCGTTCTGCTCGTACACATACATTATTATGCAAAGAAAATTAATAAAAATAAAAATTTCAAATAATATGACAGGTACTTTGACATTGACTGTACTTATTCTACGTACCTATATCAAGATGCCTAGCATGATAACTCCATTGTCATATATTTCCCTATGTTCGCATTTCACCTCCACCAACCTGTATAATGAATGAAACCAAAATGTTTGGTTATATTTTTTCAATAGCTTGCTGTCATGAACGTTTTAAATTTTGTTTCACTTTCTCAATTTTGTCTTCACTGGTATTACCCCACCGAATACAATCAGTCTTATTTTTGACAAACAGCAATATTTAAATATGGAACTGACAGTAGGAAATTAATTGACACAAACAGTTGACATGTAACAGCGGTGATAAAAATATCATCGATTTGATAGCCTCTTACTGCCCTATTTTAGCCAATCAAATTAGTCAAATATGTGTCACGTGTCACATGAATTATATATTCAGTGCAATTGTTAATGTCAATTGTAATTTTTTAAGCAGTGGCGTCCCAAGAATCTGTCAGTTTGTTAAAATTTGACAGGATGGATGCAAAAACAATACGAAATTAGTAGTCATAATCAGTGGTATAGTTTGTAGTTGTAGTTAATCAGTTAGTTTTGACTACTGTCGTTCACATTACTAAATTAGTGTTGTAGTTAACCTAGTAAAACAAACTAGTTTTAAAATTAGCGTCAGAAGTTTGTTTGGTTTACTTAAAGTTGCCTTTCATAATAATCCTTTTATAAATGGCTAAAGAAGCATTTATAAATATGATACAAAATTGTAAATGTCTCTATAACAAAGGTGATCTCGAATATTAATGTCATTTTAGACGCAAAGCGTCAAAATAAAATCTCGTTCTAGATTCTGTTTGGTAGATTATACAGAAAATCATGAACTACTAAGTACAGGTTTGGAGCAAATCCCTGCGCTAACTGTAATTACGTGGAGGTGGAGCTAATTTCGTTATTGTGAACGCTACAACTGAAAACGTTAACTATACCAACTGACTAAAACTACTAATTTCGTATTGTGAATGAGGCTTAAAGTTCGCCAACTTTAAAGAAAACTTCCTAGAGTATGAATATTGATTGTGTCCATAGGCGCTATATTAAAAACAAGTAGCCATGGTTTAACTGTAACAATATGATATCCAAAATTTAGTTCAGAATCTATCTATCTTTTAAACTCTTCATGTATTACCAAACATTTTATTTTCTTCAAATACAATTTGACTGAAGTAAGCCTTACTCAGTATTACATACTTCACTCTTCACTCTTTCATAACAAATAGCAAGCAAGTCCTATTTGTTCTTTGCTGATCTTTACATTTTGAAGTATTTTATATTTACTGTTATAAACATTGCAGATCCAACTATCCATTTCTGACAGTTGTAAGAAAGGTTATGTCGTCAAGTTATCAGATTACTGAAATGATTATGAACCACACACATCTTACAGAAAAAGAAGTAACCGATTACATAGAAAACCAGCCCTTAAACGTTGTTGCATCCTTACACAACACCGTGTAAACGTAAAAGTATCAACGGAAAAATCTAAAAACTTGATGATAAGATCTGAATCATATGGAATGCCTCAGCAGGAGGGCATGTTAAATAATGAGCTATCTTTAGTATTCCAATAAAAATAATATTCAATAATGTTTGATCTCACGGATACATTAATTTAAACATTATGCGTCACAAAATTCAATGAACAATATTTTGTTGCAGTAAAATTTCGAACCTTACTTTTGCAGTTCCTGCTCCCATCTCGCCTGCTTTGAGTCCTGAGTTCAGATCTTCTACACAGCACTACACACACTTTGTTACACACTACAACCGTATTTAACTTTTAAAACACAATTTCAAACATATAAAATACAAAACACGGCAAAATATATTCATTGCGAACTGTCATTGCAAAACTAGACTGTTACTAGTACTAGTGGCGCCACTAATCGCCTGATAACTCGAGCGCAAGTTTTAAAAATTTGTATAAAAGTATATTTTTTAACGACTAAGGCCCAGTTGCACAGTTACCACTTAAGTATTTCTTAAGGCTTAAGTTTTAGTTTATGGTTTAGCTGTTGCACAGTATTGATTTTCAGTTTAAGTGTCACTTAAATGTCAAATTACTTAAGCGGTAGATGCGGTGTCACTTAAGCCAAAGTTTAACATGTTTTTGTGATTATTATTGTTATTATCCATTTTTCATATATTTTTAAAATGAATCTTAGAAATATTATTGACATTGATCACGATGAGGATGAAGATATCTTATATATAGACATTTTCATGAGATTTCGCCCCATGCCGGTCGCCGTTATTCAAGACAGGGACAATAATTTCAATCAATAGAAAATTATTTTATAATAGATTTCATTTATTCAAGTAAAGAAAGATATAATTTATCAGAAAAAAAATAGACACCAGGTAGTAATATTTCTTCACGTTTATTGTTCTAATTAATTATTTGGGAATAAAATTACAGGACAAATGTTTACTTTTCTAATTTATTGTAATCCAATTACATATATTATAATAAATCAATTTGTATTATCTCTTGCAGGTTTTATTTATATTTTCGAACTTTTTTCTTAAACAATATGTCCTACTGCTCTTAGTACCAATATGGATTTCACTATTGAATTCAGTGATTGAATTTATGGTGCACTGTTTTTCAAATAGTAGTTTTGTGCTTCCATAATAACGTGTTCGATTTTTTTCACTCTACAATATGTTTAGATTTTCTTACACATTTAGTAAAAATGGTACGTCATACTTCATCCTTTATGAAATTCGAAGCGCTTTTTATTTTATTTCTTTTTGAATTGTCCACGTTTAAGATTTATATTCAATAATTACACAAAACACTGTTTTAAAATTCGGCTTAAGTATTTCGTTTAAGTGACAGTTTAAGGATTAACTAAACTTTTACTTAAGTGGTAACTGTGCAACTGGCCCTAATAGGCTATAACTCAGAAGAAAGAAGACGAGTTTTTAAATATTTCTTTACAAATTTTTTTCATGTTACATTTTGATGTGAAGGCAGTATCAGTAGTGTTGTATAATGAATTCATAATACAATAGTGTGTTTTATGAAGAAAATCTTACTATATTTACCTACAATAGATATTGTTACAATGAAAATTGCTAGAAATTTTGTTAAAGATTGCATGTGCTAAATTATACTTCATCTGCAAAGTTGTTTACTTTCAAACTAAAATTGGGCGCAAATTTTGTGTATTAAGTAATTATGGGCACGAAACATGGGTTCAAATAACTAACCCTGACCGGTGTTATTATTATGTTGAAGTACGAAAAAAAAATAACATGGATTCTTTCAGCTTCTGAATCATAAGGAAAAGAATCCAAGAATTTCCTGTCAAATAGCGGCGACGCTAAATTTTCTCAATGAGAGAATCCATGTTTTAACGCAAAATTAATTAATCTACAGATTGACACGGAAGATAATATAAGAATTCTTCCTTGCTCTTGACCTTTGATGAGTCTTGGAAAAGTGAATTTTTAATTCATTGATGATAGCTTCAAATTCAAGGATATGAAACATGAAAGAATTCTCAAAGAATTTTGTGCAAAGACGTTCATACAAGGATTATTCTTATATGCTTCTAAATCCTGAAAATAAATTAACTGATTTGAAGCTATCAATGAATTAAAAAGATTCAATGAAGATTTAGCAGCAATTCTTAGCAGGATTCTTTTTCGCAATGAAAGAATCCATGCTTTAATATACAATAATTAATATACAGATTGACACAGGAGATAAATAAGAATTATTATTTGCTCTTGGACTTTGATGAGTCTTGGAAAAGAAGAATTTTTAATTCATTGATAGCTTCAATTCAAGTATATAAAACATGAAAGAACTCTCAAAGAATCTTCTGCGAAGGACTTCATACAATGATTCTTTCATGCTTCTGAAACCTGGAAATAAATTAACCGATTTGAAGCTACCAATCAAGAATCAAGACTTAATGAAGATTTAGCAGCAATTCTTAGCAAGATTCTTTTTCGCAATGAAAGAATCCATGTTTTAATATAAAATAATTAATATACAGATTGACACAGAAGATAAATAAGAATTATTCCTTGCTCTTGGACTTTGATGAGTACCTAGGTATTGGAAAAGAATAATTTTTAATTCATTGATAGCTTCTACTCCAGGATTATGAAACATGAAAGAATTCTCAAAGAATCTTGTTGCGAAGGCGTTCATACAATGATTCTTTCATGCTTTTGAAAACTGGAAATAAATTAACTGATTTGAATCTGTCAATGAATTAAAATTAAAAAGATTCAATGAAGATTTAGCGGCAATTCTTAGCAGGATTCTTTTTCTCAATGAAAGAATCCATGCTTTAATACAAAATAATTAATATACAGATTGACACAGAAGATAATATAAGAATTATTTCTTGCTCTTGAACTTTGATGAGTCTTGGAAAAGAAGAATTTTTAATTCATTGATAGCTTCTACTCCAGGATTATGAAACATGAAAGAATTCTCAAAGAATCTTGTTGCGAAGGCGTTCATACAACAATTCTTTCATGTGTCTGAATCCAGGAAATAAATTAACTGATTTGGAGTTATCTATCAAGACTTAATGAAGATTTAGCAGCAATTCTTATACCAGGTTTCTTTTCCCAATGAAAGAACCCATCTTTAATGCAAAATTAATTAATTTACAGATTGATAAGCATGCAAGAATCCTCAAAGAATCGATGTGCGAGAAGAACTTAAGTATCGAAAGCATTATTTAAAAAATGGATACGTTTTGTCGTACCAATACCTCGACCTATAACGAGTCCAACAGGCAATGCGTTCTGTCCAATTAAAAATGAAACTTATAGCGTTCCACCAATCAGAGTGCGTCTTTCTGTCTGCATAAATATCTTATCGAATGCGACAATTTGTTAACGAGGCTGTTGAAAATGTTTATTGGACTTGAATCTAGTCGGCGAGACGATAGCCTTTGTAGAAAATCGAGAATCGTTGCTTGGCTACGTCATAAATATCAAGATCTAACAGAATACGCTGTGCTACTGAATTTATTGCTTAGTATTTTTTTGTTAAGGAGAAATTTCGTTTCTAATAAATATTTTTTTTAAAGAGCCGATTAAGATGGTAGTTTATTAACTATAAATTATAATTTTATATACGTGGTGCCTTATGGGAGTGCATACTTTACATAAGTTAGCATTTTATCAAGTATAATAATCATAAATATTTTCAATACAGCATTGTTCATTAATTTTGCAATATATTTACCCAACTTGGGTGTGGCAGCCTCACATATTGACTCACCATTTTATTAATTTAATTTTTGGGTGTAGTTTTTTACCTCTCGCCTTATATTTTATAAAAGAAGGTATTGTGATGGGTCAAAATTTTCGAAAGTGGTTTTTTAGAATCCATAGAATACGAATAAAGTATTTTGTGTGTGTACGTATGTTCGTTAGATCGTATGTAACTCTATAACTCAAAAAGTTACAAATGTTTAACAACCAAATTTTATTTTAGATTTTAGTGCGAATCTTAAGAACCCAGTTATTTTTTTAAGCAATTCCCAAACCGAAAGTAGTACTTTGGTTAAATATTTCGATAAATAATGAATTTATCACAATATTTTTTATTTCAAATGAAAAATTATATATTATTATCTACAATTTTTAGCATTTTATAAATTGTTCTGTCATTGTATTTTAGAAATTAAATATTATGTATAATAATTTAGAGTATGAAACTTCAGTATTCAGTATATTGTAGTCCATGATTGTAAAACACTTGTTACTACGTAAAATTTAATTGACAGTGACAATAGTGACAGATCGTTTATATCTTTTTCTGCAGTTTACATCCAGTGTTGTAATAGATAACAATATTTATTATCTAGATAAAGATAAAGATAACGTATATTTTATTTATCTAGATAAGATAATAGATAATCATTGAATAAATTATCTAGATAATAGATAATAGACAAATAATAATTATCTAGATAATCATTAGATAATTCATAGATAATACAAAAAATATAAATGACATATTCTAAAGTATAAGCGGTACCAGCTAACGAACCGAGCTTCTACGTTGTATGCTTTCATAGTTTGATTACATTTTAATTCGATTAAAAGTACAAATGAAAAAAAATCTGCTGTGGCCACCACACGACCTCTCGCCTATTTCTGCTTATTCTACTAATCTAATAAATAGTTTTACTTACATTTTAATAGTTTCATGTTCATGTAATATGTAAACGATAATGTAAACCAATATGCAAGCAAAAGATGTCAACTGTACTGTCACTGTCATAATAATTCAAATTTTATGTAAAAACAAATTTTATATCATGGACAACAAGATACTGGAATTTCAAAAAAATAGAATATTAATTGTACTTTATTTTATTATTAAATACTTCCAGATTCGGCAATTTGTATTTATAATTAACTGTACACATAGATAATCACAATTTCTTTTATTTTTAATTGCAAAAATTGTCATAAATAAATAATGTACCAATATATTTAAGGAAAACTTTTCCAAACTTCTAAAAGTACTATTTCCGGTTTGCGGATTTCTACCAAAATCTTATCCGGTGTTAAGATACTTATTAAAACCTTGAATATGAAATTTGGTTATAAACGGTTTGATACTTTTTAAGTTATCGTGGACGAAAAATCGTCGGTTCATACAAACGCACACACACACACACACACACACGCACACACACACAGACATCATCGTGAAAATAGTAAATTCGTATTCTAGAGACCCTGAAACGTGCTTATCCACCAAAAACTCATACTCGAAAATTTTGACCCATTACAATACCTCTCTTATAGAATATGAGGCGAGAGGTAAAAATGGTTCAAATTTTACAAAAAGTATTATCTAGATGATATTTAAAAATAGATAAAGATGATTTGTAATTTTATCTAGATAAGATAATAAATAAATAAGAAAAAAATTATCTAGATAAGATAATAGATAAAAATATATCATCTAGATGATTTATTATTTATCAAATGACTAAAATATATGAGTACCTATACTTATATTTGTATAGTAAAAAGAGTAGAGTATAGCTGGAGGTCTTGTGCTGGCCACAGATTTTAACCTTATTTTTGCAAATTTAAAAAAAATTATTTTAGTTCCGTGCTCAGTACATCATACCCTTTAATTTTTTCCCTGACGTCCTACTCTTGAAATTGTTGTGTAATATGTATAGTAATAGAAGTAAAATTTGAGGTGCATATATTTTTGTAGCTTTACTAACTACTAGTATTTAAATCAATCTGTCATGTAAAATTTATGAATGATCTTTAATCTAAAATATCGTTTAAGTGCCATTGCACAATGGTATCAACCTAATGAAACGTAAAACACTAAAACATAAACCGTTTTACTGACTTGTTGCCATAAAAATAAAAATATTGGATCTATTTTTATAGAGTAGGAGAAAGCTATGAATTATATAAGATTTTATAGGAATGTTAAACTAGAAAAAAATCCGTGGGTGACTTAAAAATAAAACAAGTTTTTGGAAACTTTGAACACGCGGCTCATGTACCCTGTAATTAGTACAGACACCACAGTTAGCGAAACCTAAAGTAAACATGTTTTAAATTATGCTGAACTCTCACTATGCGACTTTCCAGAGTAATTCCATGGGTTCGGCCGCCATTTTGGCTTCTTCTTCTTGTTGATGAGCTACTATTACTGTATCCGATGACCTGTAACTCAGTGTGGTGTAACTGTCTGGAATCCAGACATGGAAATTAATTTCTAAATATTCTTCTGTGAATTCTGTATTTACCGACTGATTTAAGAGGCCCGTCTACCGACTAAAATACAAACGTAGCGAGTGTTTTGTGCCCAGTACGGTTTATATTCTTAAAGGATCAATTAACAGTTGTGCTTTTTTAAAGTTTTAATACAAAAATTATATTATATCTCCTGATTTTAAATAGGCACATCTGTAGATCCATTCTTTCTCTATTAAATGTTTAAGAAAGCATTATGTTGAAGTCAATAATAAACCTACAGTTTACTCGCAACGAAAACACTTTTACAGTATTTTTCAACTTCAAAATGATATTGCATTGCTAGGATGCGGAAAAGTACGAGTTTCAGTCTGGTTTTGAATAGAATAGAAGAAAAAGTAAAATCGAGAGTATTCTAGGAATTCGGAAAAAACGTAGACGGGCCGCTTAATAGAGTCGGGCGCTAGTAAGACGCTAGTGAAGAGCTAACCGATCTTGAACGATTTATATTATAAAAGATTTATGTTGTACTAATGAATTTATTCATTAATGTACCGGCAGAAAATTTGTAGATTCATATAATTTAAATTCCTCGAACATTTTCTAATAGCTCTTATTACTCAATAACAAACATTATACAAAAAAGCAAAACACTTTAATATCTCATTTGTTGTTTTGCTATCGCTAAAAAAATCTGATGTGGCCAACACATGACCTCTCGCCATATTCTACTATTTTACTAAGTGTATATGAAGGTACTTACTCACAAATGTACCATTGTAGAAGGAAATTCGGGAATTGTAGTTCTTATAATATTATTAGGTAGGCAGATAAATCAAAATTGTAACAAATTTGTAGAATTTTTAACTTTTTGTAATTGGAAATGGTGCTAGATAGAAACAACGTTTTGAATACATATTGTAGACAGTAACAGTATACAATGTTATTAAAAAAATTCCTATTAATTCACAAAATTTGAGGCTATTCCAGAAAAACTCTTCAGATCTTCAAGAAACTACCACTTCCGGTTGAACGATCATCACCAAAATCTAATCTTATCTAGGGTGTCAGAATATTATATACAAAATTTCAAATTTTTTTATTCAGTGGTATTTGAGTTATCGTACCTTCAACGTCCATCCACACACACACAGACATCATCGCGAAATTATCAAAATCGTGTTGTAGGGACCTCAAAACGTGCTTATCCATTGAAAACTCACTATCGAAATTTTAGCATGATTACAATACCTCTCTTACGAGTTGCGAGAGGTAAAAATGAAACGCACTTTAATATCTCGTTTGTTGTTTTGCTATCGCTAAAATAAAAATCGTACAGTACTCTATTAAGTCCTATTTACATTCTTTGAGGATTCTAACATGCTTCTAACTTTTGGGGAAAAGAATCTGGTAAGAATTGCCTGTCAAATAGCGGCGCCGTTGATTTGAATATTTTATGAGTCTTGCAAAATAATTTTTAATTCATTAAGGAATTCGACGCATGAAAGAATTTATGTGTGATGTATATTTTTCTTGACTGTTCAAGAATTAAAAACAATATTTTCGTAGTAATTTAAATGCACCAAAATTTCAACACGTAAATAACATGCAGACCAAACAAAGATTAATTCTTAAGAAGTAGAATATTATTCTTTTGATTT
The DNA here is from genome assembly GCA_947534325.1 of Agonum fuliginosum. Lineage (NCBI taxonomy): Eukaryota > Metazoa > Arthropoda > Insecta > Coleoptera > Carabidae > Agonum > Agonum fuliginosum. Next base: position 309,336 of record OX384033.1, read on the forward strand.
GAATTCAAGCACGTTCAACTATAATCGTATTTCTAATGTCTCAATTTGAGCATTCCATTTAAAAATGATTATTTCCATAGCAGGCAGTGGTAACCGTATTCATAAAGACTAATTTTCCCATTAAGGAATGCTGTTTTAGCTGTTTAGTTTATTTATTCAAGAAGTGAAACTAATTAAAATAACAATAATTTTTATTTAAACTAATCGAAGACGTGTGAGTACCGTTGAAGAGTCATCGAGATTTTGAAATCTTGTAAGAGGACTCGAGAGCGTAAACTTCACGGGAGAACATAGCAAGTAGTCTTTATTAAATATACTGAATAGTTTATCAGGAATGCAATGCACATTCCCTTTACAATACTTTACCATAGTAGCAAATTAGCAATCCAGTTAATTATATTGAAAGGAGACCTCAAAAATGAGTTATTGCCATGAAAAACGTTTCAAACAGTTAATACACTCGAGGAAAATAAAAACGCACCACTTGAAAATGCACCAAAAATGACAACATTTCAAAGTGCGATATCTCGGCTGCATTTCTACGAAATTGAATGAATCTTCGAGTTCTGAAAACGTTGAAGTCTTATCTTTAATGTGATTATAGCCAATGTTAAAAAAAATTCACTCCACCCTCTCCCTCCCCTCTAAGAAAAACGAATGTATCTGATGTCCAAAAAAGTCCAACTTTGGCAACTCATACGGACTGACAAAAAAATCGTAGACCTTATTGGCCAACAGGGTAATAAAGATCAGACTTTTCCTGCAAGGTCCGCAAAATTTCAAGTAATTACGACGGTTTGGCGCGAAGTTACGAATTTTTGAAAAAAAGCGCCTTTTTCAGATTTTTGGCCATAACTTGGCGAATTTTGCAAGAAAATCAATAAATTTTGGATTTCCGAGAACGTTGAAGGTTTCTCTATTCGGCCCTGTAAGTTAATCTGCCACCAAACCCGATCCACCCCCTGCTACCCCCGGATAAAAAAACATGTTTTTGACTGAAAAATGTTCAACTGTAGCAACTTGTAGTTGTAGCGTGAGTAAAAAAAATCGTGGACCTTATTTGGAAACCATCGTAGAAACTTGTTCTTTTTTGAACTTTAAAGGAAATTGTGTGAACTTTAATATCCTTGCCTTGAATATGGTCCACCATTTTTTTGTACTCCGTGCAAATTTTTAAAGTTGGACATTTTTTTCAGTAACAACATTTTTTTTCTCTGGTGGTTTACGGGACATGGGATGTATCGAATGTGGCTTTCAGGTACACCATTCGAAAGAAAAGACTTTGATCTTTTTTAAACCCAAAGAATTATTGACTTTGGGACTTTGGGTCAAATACAACCGAGTTATCACGGTTTGAATATTTGACATTTTGCGTGACAAATTGAGTTTTCCCCTAATTTTCTCCTCGAGTGTATTTTAAAGAAATAATTAGTTTTCCCCCGGTATTGACAGATTTTTATATAACTTATTATACTTTCAAGAAACTTTTTAGTATAAATTTTCCTGTGTACATACAAATTTATTAACTGCCTAAAAATCTCCTTTTATTATTGTGTACTCTATTAAGGGTATCGATTCCACGTAGCTCAACACCGCGTTTGTCCTATGTTAATGCATAGAAACGCTCGCTAAAAATACGGAAAAGCAGTCTAGCAATTTCTACAATGCTCACGAAGTTTTATAGATAAAGCTAAATTTCATAAATTTATTTACAGACGAAGAATGCAACTAGGATTATGCCGAGTTACATTTTCTAATAAATCTCTTAATAATAAGAAATTGCTTAAAACACACTTTTTCATTAATTTTGTATATGGATTTCAAAGATTTTTTCAGATAACTGGGCATAATCCTAGATCAATTCTTTCACAAAAATCTAGTACCTGTTTTTCCTTCAAATTTTTAATATGCAATGAATAAAGCAGAAACTGCTACACCTCTAAACACGCAATATTTTGTTACGGAGACGAGACCCTTAACAATAATCATGAGTGAGTTGACGGTGGATAACCGCACACACACATCGATGACTCATAATATTTGAGGCTGCCACACCCAAGTTGGGTAAAAAACGTTATAAATATATTATTTTGTGTAAGTTTCCTTGTAGAAGAATCAAGTAGCTAATCAGATTCGTATTAGCAACGGCGCCGTCAACAATTCCACGCGCGATGCTATCACATGATTGTGATGCACGGTTTGTAATCAGCGGCAATGTACAAGAAATTACACCAGCAAGAAACCACCGCGGCGTATCCTACATTACTTCTACATGACGTCACTGCGCGGCTCAGGTTCAAACCCCGTCTGGTCACTAACAACCATCAGATGATGACTGACCCGCCCATAGGTAAAATAAGTGGTTAGTGTTGATTGTAAAATTAGGCGTTTTATAAAAAATGTCACACCACTCAAGAAAGTGACCTTCAAGAGGAAATTTAAAGCAAAAAATCTGACTGAAATTTATAGAGTTCGACCAAAAATACACTTTTTACCTCTCTCATATTCTATAAGAGAGGTTTTGTGATGGGTCCAAATGTTCGAGTGTGAGTTTTTGGCAGATCAGCACGTTTTAGGCTCTACAATACGAATTACACATTTTTGAGATGATGTCTGTGCATGTGCGTTTGTTCGTTCGTTTGTATGTTACATTTTTTTCGGAAACGATAACTCCAAAACGTTTTAATACCAAATTTTATATCTAAGGTTTAAATACGATTTTCAATATATTTTGGTACCAAATCATAAACCGAAGGCAGACTTTTAATATTTCTTAATTTATCTCGATAAATAAAGCATTTATGATAATATATGTTTCATTAAATATAACAGAAAAAATTTTAAAATAATTTTCTGTACCATTTATAAACTCTATTGTCCTATGACAATTTGAAATGTAGTGTTTGACTCTTTAAAATCTTGTAGGATATGATTGTTTGATAAGATTGACATAACAATAATATTATATTTGAATGTTTATGACAGTGACAGTACAGTTTTGCTTGCATCTTGGTTTACATATTACATGAACATGAAACTAGTATTAAAATGTAAGAAATAGTTATTTGTCCAACTAGAGAGGAAAGCGCTTCTTTTTCCCACACGAGCGAAGCGAGTGAGACAATCGAGCAAGAGTGGAAAAAGAGCTTTCCTCTCGTGTTAGACACAACATTTTTTTCACGACATATTTCAAAACATTGTAAATGTAGAAGAAACATATAACTAGAAGTTATAACTGCCATCTGTCAGAATGACGTTTGAAAACAACGAAATGCAGCCAATATGCCAAATTAAATTTAAGTTGTAAAATCGTGAAATAGTAGAAAAAGATAGTATAAAACATAATAATTGTAAAATAATAGTTTACAGTATATCACTATAAAATCAGAATTTTCAATAAAATAATAAATTTACTTACAATTTTTAAAATATTTCATCGTAAAATAACACTGGTGGTAACACTGCTTACTTTCCTCTCTAGAGAGGGAAAACCTACTTTCCTCACTATTTTGCGAGAAGAAAATTGTGTTTTCTCCGCATGTCGTGAAAAAAAACTATTTATTCGATTAGTAGAATAAGCATAATTAGGCTAGAGGTCGTATGCTGGCCACAGCAGATTTTTTCAAACTGTCATAACTTTGCGCCAAATCATTGATCATTGATTTTTAATTGAATCTTCAATGAGTCTTGGAAGGAAGAATTTCTAATTTATTGATAGCTTTAAAACAGTGAATAACTTTTTTCCAGGATTCAAAAGAATAAAAGAATCCATTGGTAAAAGGTTGAAGGTGTGAAAGACTTAAAGAATTGAGTGTAAAGTATCGTTTAATAAAATAGTAAGAAAAAAACCGTGTTAAACACTTGTAAATCAAGCGGCTGCGAGTCGGCGGCTCGACTCATATTACCAGAAATAAAACAAGAGCAAATCGTAGCCGAAGCAACCAGCACTTGTTTAATAAACACGTTACCATGAGACCAGGAATTTATATTTCCGATTGCTATCCATAGGGTAATATGCACTTCAACCCGAGACACAAACTCTGATTCGTAATATTTAAACTATTTATATAGCCGCATTGATTCTTTGAGAATTCTTTCATGCTTCTGAAGCTTTTTTAAGCTATCAATGAATTATAAAGCATTCTTTTCCAAGACTCATTGAAGATTCAACAGAAAATAAAATTCTAGAATATGCATATGCATGCACAAGAAAATTCAAATCTAGACAATTTATTACGTAACAAAAACCTCAGGCTTCAGGAAAATGCAAATCTATAATTTTAGATTCAGCATAAATGCAAATATAGGAAGTTGCAAACACAAGAAGATGCACTATACCTTTTCAGCTTCAAATTGGAACGAAACAACTTCAAATTGGAAATCAACAAATTCAAATTTTATATTGTTACCTAAGTCTCAATTTGAAATTGTTTAGTCCCAATCTAAAATTGTTTATTTTCAATAGGGTACTTTACCATTAGCAATCCAGTCAATTATATTGAAAGGGGACCTCAAAATGAGTTATTGCCATGAAAAAAGTTTTCAAAAAGTTAATAGTTCTTTAAATATTTGAGATTTTACGTATCGATACATCTACGTCACAGTAATGTGTTTTCACGTGTATTCTTACAGTAATAAAGAAACTACCAAATTGTATTTTATATTTTGTAACATTTAGAAACAGTTGATTTTACATGAGTACATTTTAATTCCAGCCCCATGGTTTGAGAAGATTTTCAGCTATACATCTACGTCCCACAAACTTTAAAAATTAATTACAGCTTTATTAAGAACAATTAAGGCTTATCAGTACTCTCAATCGCTTTCAAATAACATGAAGTTTCAATAAAAAACTGTTTAAAAAATGGTAAACTAATTTGAAATTGTTTTTCTCAATTTGAAGTTGTTTCTGGTGTTGAACCTATTCAATTGGTTCAACAGGACATAAATTAAAATTTCTCTGCCTACAAATTCGTGGAGCTAAATGATACAATATATCCAGTGAAGTATTACTAAGCGTGAGGCAGTTAACGTCAACAGAGATTCATTTTAACACATAAAGTCTCAAATAGACCGACATATAATTGTAATTCCAAGGATTCCACACATTACATACAAACACACATACGTCACACGAGCGCACGGACACTAGAAGTGACAACAACCAACAACATGGTAGAGAGTGTTGTTGTTGTTGGTGTTGTTAGAATGCCCTTAACCTTCCGGTCAAGGACTGACATTGGATAGAAGTTTAATTTTTTTTTTTTATTTCTTATATTTAACATGAGTTAAAAGGTCTGTCTATTCTTAAAATACAAAATACAAAATGTACTAACGTAGCGAGTGTTTGTGGCCAGTACAAGAATGCTCAACAAGGATTATGTACTTAAAGGATCAATTCATAGTTTTGCCTTTTTAAAATTTTCATAAAAAAATTGTACATGATTCCAATTTATTCAAACTTTACGGTAGCTTTATGTTAATTAAGAATAAGAATAGCCTTAAGGTAAAACAATTTTATAACACATGAATCGGTTTATGCTGCAGAAATAAGAAAAGGAACAAGAAATAAGAATCATTTCTGCAAAATAAACCGTCTTATATGTTTTAAATTTAAGACTGTTTTTATTCTTAATTCGCTTTCTTAAATATAAAAATTCTTTTTAGTATCTCATTCGTACGTATTTTAACTTATGCTGTAGTAAATTTTATTTCTTAACCTTCATCAAAACTTAAGATTTTATTTTCAGGATTGTTGCATTTAACACCTACTCGTAAACGTTATTGCAGAATTTTATGTCTTAACGTAAAATTACGTAGAATGGAAATCAGTAGTGCTTTTGAATTTGAATGAAAATTAATTAAACTAGTAGAAATGCATTACCTGGAGACAAAGACATTTTAAATAGATACTAGTACTTATATAAGGTTATACCTTGGTTATACTGTTACTGTGAAGTCAGTGTTAGCTTACAGACTTCTAGTAATTTATTAGTAAAACAGTCACTTTTTAATTTTCTGTTTGATTTATTAAAAATATTTATACAGTATCATCTATAACATCTCTCGTTCAACTTGAGAGATATGGTCAAAACCAAAAAATAAAATTATGCTTATAGGTACACAATAATACAGCCCTGTTCGCACGAGGATTGTACCAAGATTTTGAATCCTGGAAAAGAAGAAGTTTCAGGATTCTGAATCTTGATAAAAAATAAGTTCATGGTTTTGAAGCAATTAATAAATTGTAAATTCTTCTTTTCCAAGACTCATCGAAGATTCAATTAGCGGCACCGCAATTTAATAGAAGAAAACTTTTTCTTTTCCAGGATTCAGAATCTTCAAAGAATCCTCGTACGAACAGGAAATTCAAATCTAAAATTTTGATTTGACTCGGAAAGATGCAGATATGTTCAATCTAATTTGTGTTGAACAGACGCTAGATCATTCTGTGTTTGCATTTGTGCCGAATGTAAAACTTTTTGCATTTTCCGGTGAATAAACCTTTTGATGCTGGTATTTTATTTAACAAGTAAACTATTCTAAGCGCCGGCCTAAGGTGTTAACAGCTCACTACAAATATTGAGAAGAATTCTGTTGGAATCTGAACCAGTTATGGCCTTATACGGAGTCATTACTATGTTGTTACTATGAAAATAGCAAACACTTGCGCTGCCCTTGTGGCTACACTGCTCTATCATAACGTTGTTGTTCAGCATAAATTCACACTTACACAAGTCATTTGCAACTGTAATAGTTTCACTATCAGAGAGAAATCTTAAGATTTTGATCGCGCAAAGTTAGATTGTAGATAGACTAATTTGTACTTAAAGTAGAGGAACACTCATAGACTTTTTTTACTAAAAAGTTTCCTGTAAAACAGCTCCTAAAGCCTGATTCACAATACGAAATTAGTAGTTATAGTCAGTTGGCATAGTTAACGTTAGTGATTTCACTTGTAGCGTTCACAATAACGAAATTAGCTCCACGTAATTACAGTTAGCGCAGGGATTTGCTCCAAACCTGTACTTAGTAGTTCATGATTTTCTGTATGAACAACCAATCATAATCTAGAACTATAATTTATTTTGATATTTGACATCTAAGATGACATTTACAATTTTGTATCATATTTATAAATGCTTCTTTAGCAATTTATATAAAAGGATTATTATGAAAGACATCTTTAAGTAAACCAAATATAAAATATACTTATAAGCGAACAAACTGACATTTCTAACTTCTGACGCTAATTTCAAAACTAGTTAGTTTTACTAGGCTAACTACAACATTAATTTTGCAATAATTAATCTACAAAATCTTCTGTTTTCATTTTTCTTTACGTTTTCATCAACAAAAACAAACTGACACTGCAAATTTGATACGAATTAAACCAAATTTCGAGCTGTGAACGCGGCTTTGTAGAAGTGTTCATAGCAGCCAAATAAAAATTAACATAAGCCATAAACAAATATGTCATAGATATTTATGTAACAAGTGCATAATCTAGGACTTTATTGAAGAGCCGTTGTTTATGGCAGAGTGAGCGCAGCGAACGAGGCTAATAAATAAGGCGAGTCTATAAAGTCCGATTATGTACGAGTTACATACAATATTTTATGTACGAATTTATTATAATCAATTTTTATATTGCCTAGAATGACATTTGTATTTCACATAATCGCGTTGACAAAAAAATTTGATAGTATTAGTAGTGCATTTTTTCTATTGTTATGGTTACAAAGTTATTTGTTTGAGAAAATATTGAAGCCCACAAACTGACATTTATTAAAAACATTCTTATTTTTGGTATAGAAATTATTGAAATTGCATTAAAAGCAAAAGAAACACTTCTCCTGATTGTGTCAAATAAAGGAAAATACCGAAAATACAATATTGTAAGTACTTCAATACTGATCTCGTCGTATAAGATATCCAGATGAGCCAAGTATTTGATGTTGTGTGCTACAATATTAATATAAACGAAGGGATAGATAACCAAATTAGCTAGTTTTATCCCTAAACAATTAAATAAGGTTTGTACTTAGTTATTTTATTTTACATGAAAGTTATTAATATTATTTATATTATTTTGTAGGTAATTTAATGTCAGTTTGTCAGGAGCCTGTAAAATGTATTCCTTATTGTAATTATAAAATTTTCATTTAATTGAATTCTTGTTCATAAATAAAAAAAATGTATTAATTTTAATTGTTGTTTTACTTTATCATTATGCACTAGTGCATAAACTGGTAGTTTATGCACGCTAAACAACGTCATAAACAATTGATTATAATGAAGTCGTACATAAAATATTTTATTATTTGTTACACCTGTCTCTTTGTGAAATTATCAGAACATCAAATAAAATATATAAAAATGTTGAATTAATTTAAAAACAGTAATTTTAAGGAGAAGGATTGCTTCCATAATTGTTATACAAGTCATAAGATTTATTTATAATTCTTATTGCCATGTTTGTTAATACATATTGCTAGTACATATTTATGTCAATAATTATTTCAGTAAAAAAAATTCATAAAATTCAGTTTAAAAACAGACAAACCCAAACTGTTTCAAACTAATAAATATTTCAACTCCCAATTCCTCTTCTCCTTTAGAAGTTCCCACGGGGTAGTTGAGTTCGACCACCAGTGAATCTTCTAAAGCTCTGTTTACACAGGCCGGACAATTCCCATACGAGATAAAATACCTCTGATTAACATTCGACTAACATGTTCAAGTTGATTGTTAGTAGAGGTGTTTAGAGCGCTGTTTACCCTGTGTTAGTTGTGTGTGCGAGGTGTTAGTGGGGCCTTAGTAATTCGTATTGTTTTACTTGGCCCGTGAGAACGGCTTACCAATGCGTGATTGACGGAATGTTATATTATGAAAAGTGTGAAATTAAAATCGTTGAGTTTATGACACTTAAACAAGTAAGAAATTGCTTTTCTTCGAAGTTTTTAGCTAATTTTCTATGCTATACTAGACGGGAAGTTCTGTTAATATGTTTGTTAATGCGATTAATAACTAACATACTTTTCAGTGTAAGATATTCTAAATTTTCTGGCAAAATCGGTGGCAGAAATAAATACAATTTTTGTAGGACATTTATCTGACTATTTCCCACATATTAATTAAACCAATCATTTGCTTCAATTTTTTAAATTCTGACCAATGACGTACAAAATATATCGGCAAAAATTGAAAAATTTCCCTAGGGATTGTTCAAGTGACAATTTACCCGTTACATGGCCATGTATGACAATTTTATTGATTTAGTATTGTTTTTAATTGAAATTAAAAGTGTCAAATGAACCTTTTTGCGACAACTTCTTACGATGAAATAAAAATATATCAAATATAACGCCAAAAAATACAGTTACGTCAAAAACCTTAGTTTGGAAGCAATTATTAATGAACTTGTGAAACGAAAGAAACTAAAATTTATAATTTTGACACTCAAAGGTTAGTAAAAAAATTAAATGTCAAAATAAACAACCGTTTCGGCACAAAAAATTCGTTTTTATTTAAAAACACGAAAAACCACGAATAATTATTCTAATCGGTCTGCAGCAGTGTCAAATTTTGCTTACTCCGGCATTAAAAAACATTTAATAATAAAAATATTAGGACAGTCCAACGTAAATTTATTAGTTCATATTTTATGTCTGTTTATTTGGGAAATAGTCTAACAAAATATATCTCGAGTCTCATTATTTTGCAGGTAAAATTATTTCTTAAGATTGTTGCTTATAGGTAACATTCCTCGACAAATTGAATGATGAAATCCCTCGCCTTCAGCTCGGGATTTTGATCATGTCATTTGTCTCGAAATGTTACCAAACAACAATCTTTTGAAATAAATTTTACCAGCAAAATAATGATAATTGATAATAATATAATGTAAAATAAATGTAAAGTTAACCTCTTTTACATTCCAAACAGAAAGGAGATAAATCAGATGACAGATTTTAATGAAAAACTAACACAAAATTAATTGAATATAGAATAATTATTATAATCGTCAGTTTTATAAAAATGATATTTAATTTTTAAACCAATTTATCGAAGATTTCAGGTTATGAAGTATCAAAAATGCAACGATATTTCTATTTACCAGGCATTTCAAATGTAGAACTACTTATTTCTGCATGTGCCTCTTAGGCCGGGAGCTCATGACAGGTGATTGTCTCCGATTTCATGCAGCATGCCTTTTGGAGGATAGAATATTGACCCTATGACAACATAGAATGGTATTAAACCCTTGCACGCTTTTCGGTCATATGGAAAATTGCATTTCCACTTGCACAAAACTTTTCTGAAATTTTCCACCCTTGGGCCAACGAGGACTGCATGCCAATTTGGTTATAGGTGTTTTATGATACAAATATTAATTCTTTTCATCGGCATGCTGTATGTATATTTTTTTACAAGATGACGTAGCTGTTTGAGCCCTTGGGAACCTGCGAATCGCATGCATGCCTATAATTTTAAAGACTTTAAATGTGTTTAAGTTTCTTTTTATAAAAAGAAAAACACAAAAGTTAACCGTTTAACCCAATATATCGATATACCTTTTATTTATTTATATACTATCTCATATCTGAAGTGACCCACTCAATCAAAATGAAACTGCTGCAATTTTAAACCAAAACAACATTTCAAAGACGTACATGGTTGTCCATACGCGTATTACTTCTTAAGAAAATAAATGCTTGTACTCTTAACGTACTCTTAACTCTTACACATTAAAGAGTGGTTCACAAGAAGTCATTTCTCGCCTATTAAAAGATTATAAGTTACAAAAGTACACAGTGAGGCGCCAGAACGCTAGAGAACAATAAATAAGTTATTGAAACATGGTCAAAATTTTGTAGTCGTTTGGTTTGATTGACGTGCCTTGACCTATTGTTTGATTTTGACGCTTTCTTGTTTGTTCTTTTGTTCGAGATGTTCAAGTGTTTCAGGAGGATGACCGTTCTTTTGTTATTTGTTTCCATGGCGATGGAACGCTACTGAATATTAGTTAGAGAAATTGAAAGTTTATAAAACAGTTGAGAAGGTCACTAGCCTTTTTGGACTCTGATATTTTATTGACACGTCAAAAAACAATAAAAAATGAATTAAAGTCGCAGACAAACCAAAAATATTTAATTTGTTCTCACAATTCTTGCAAATAATTTAGTATTACTTGAGCGGTCGTTAAAACTACGTGACAAAAATATATAAAATTATTTTAAAGTCGCACCCATGATTGCATGATTTTTTTAATTAAACATTTTTGAAGAAGAGACAAAAATAATGACATTACAGAAAAATTTCTTTCTCACTAGAATTTAACTATTTCCTCGCTTCAAAAATAGCTATTGTTAAAGTTGGACGCTCAAATACTTTACTTTATGCTACTTAAAGCATGAAAATAAATATTTCAAAGATAAACAAAACTTTGACGCTAATCTTCAAGTGCTACGGAAAATTCTTTAACTGCTCTTACTTAGGCACGCAAGGAGATGTTTACCATAGGCGGCACAGCAACAAATTCACAAAAGGGACATTCAAATCTACATATTTTAATGTCAGTTGTCACTGTCTTAATTTTGATTTTACGAAGAAACAAATACCACAATCATGGAATACATAATACAAAGATTTTCAATAACAAAGATATAAATTTTATTTTACCTTAATTTATGTGGATAAATCACTTTTTTCTATTTGGCGTTCACAAAGTTAACTTTGTGAAACGTAAACGAATGTCGCCAAGGTTCACTTTGTGACACGCAATATATTTTTGTATTGCCAGTATCAGATGACATTTACTTCAGTTGTCAGACGTCAAACCTCAGAACTGACAAATTTCAGTAGGTATCTTGTTTTGCTTAATTAATTACTTTATATTCAATAAAATTAATGAATCTAGTAATAGACATCATATAAGTTCAATATTTTCTATAATGGAATGAAAAAGTAAGAGTTCTCAGTCTTCAAAGTTAAATTTATTTATTAACAGATGATAATCATCACCGACGTTTCGGTAGCAAATCTACCTTCCTCAGGGTTAATTATCAAAATCTTGAAAAATTAAACATTTAGTTACACAAAAATTTAGCAACTTGTCGTCATATTTTAAAACATACACCATACAAAATTATTTGAATATTTGTAGACCAAGCAAAGTTACTACCAAGAATCAACTGTGTGATTATCATCTGTTAATAAATAAATTTAACTTTGAAGACTGAGAACTTTTTCATTCCATTTACCTAAACAGTCAAGAAATTACAATTTAAATATATTTTCTATAATGTTTGCACTTATCACCTAAAATAGTTCATTAACTATATACTTTTACAGTGACAGTGACAGTTAAATATTAAATGTCACCAACAAAAACGTTACACAAATAAAATTTCCTAAATCGACTTGTGTATATTGTGGCAGTTTAATTTAAATTTTAATATTAAAAAAACACCAAATAGAAAAATAGCATCTTCCTATATGTTTGCATTTATGCAGAATCTTAAATCTGCATTTTCTAGCGAATGAATCTATTAATACAGGTATTTTATTAGCTATAGATTTGAATTTTCTTGTGCAATGACAAACAATATTCTATAATTTTATTTTCCCCCTTTGGAAATAAGTTGCGTTCGCCCCTGTCCCCAGCTTAGCGTCAAAGCAACATCAGTCCAGGGCCGGTTCAGCTCAATTTGTCACGCAGTTTGAACTCAGTCCGTTCTGAGAAGATCTGTAGGATCTTCAGTAATCCTATTATAAGTTACAAGTGTCGTTATGACTGCAAACATCCAAGGATCACTGTTACTTAATTGGACAACAGATTAAACTGTGTGGTAATCATTCTCCGATAAAGAAAGAAGAAAAAATAAATTCGGATTTTGTTGATATTTTAATCCGTGAGATTGATAGTCTTATTACATTGCAACTTCTATAGAAATGTTTATTTTATTACTTTCAGCTTATTTTAGTATTCACTGCTGTGGCAATTCACGGGTATACTTTTGGATGGTGCTAATTTATAATTTTTTGTAGATATCTCAATTTATATTTACACACAGGACCACAGGGGTAGATGTATTAATCATATAAAGATAAAGAAATACTTCGTTGACATATAAGATTATAAGTCTGTCAACAAGTCTCTTATTTAAATATAACCCTCATAATTTAGATATTAAAAGTAACATTAAGTTTTGTTGGACCATCAAAAACTTCAAAGAAATTCCAAAATGGATGTAACAATAAATTTGAGCATTATTATGAGAAGAAAGTTTTATTTAATGATTTAGGAACAGTTAAAGTTGCTTAAATTAGAATTAGATCAAATTAGATAAAATAAAGTCCTGTTCACACCTGAATTCTTTAAGGATTGAATGAATTATAAATTCTTCTTTTCCAAGACTCATTGAGGATTAAATTTCGCGGCAGGAGATTTTGTACCTCTCGCCTCATATTCTATAAGAGAGGTATTGTAATGGGTCAAAATTAGCGAGTATGAGTTTTTGGTGGACAAGCACGTTTCAGGGTCTTTACAATACGAATTTAATATTTTCACGATGATGTCTGTGTGTGTATGTATGGATGTATGGACGTATGTGACGATTTTTCGTCCACGATAACTCAAAAAGTATCAAACCTTTACTAACCAAATTTTATATTTAAGATTTTAATAAGTATCTTAACATCGGATAAGATTTTGGCAGACATCCGCAAACTGGAAGTAGTACTTTTGAAGCTTGATATAATTTTCCTTAAATAAATTGGTACATTATTTCTTTATCATAATTTTTGAAATTAAAAATAAAATAGTACCTACAGATGTTTTTAAGTACAATTTGATGAATCTGGTGGTATTTAACAATAAAACAAAGTGCAATAAATATTCTAAGCGAAGGAAGCAACAATTTCAAATTGATATCGTGCATTCCCACTTGACATGAATCGTCCATGGGATGTTTAAAAATATCTTATTCATGTACTTTAAGTGATGTTACGTAAGTCTATCCTAGCCACATCCTGAGTACAATCAATACAAACATCTCAGAGAATTACATGGGATGCATAATTGTGATATTATTACAAAATTACAACAATGGGATGTAACATAGATAATGTTACCAAGGGCGGACATTAGCAATCGCAAAGATATTATTAGGATGTAAATGGGCAAATATAGCAAGTAACAAGCCGGGATGTTCACATTCTTGAAATGTTCTGGGGATTTTATTTTGTCAAGTGGGTTGTATCTGTGTCTAATACAGCTTGCAATTAAAAATATTAGAAAATATAATTATCTATGGGTGCAGTTAATTTTAAATACAATTTGCTGAATCTGGTAGTAGTACAACTAATAGTGATGGGTCTTTCGTTCATTTTTAGTGAGTCAGTTCATTTCGCTCCGCTCAGTAAAGTGAGTCGTTCACACTGAGTCGTTCATTCGAACGGCTCTGTAAAACAGCACTGTGCGTTTCAAATGACACCGTGCTACCCTGCTAGTGTGCTGCTCTGTCCATGATCAATGCTCATAGCACTGTGCTCGCCTTGTGTGCATGTGCGATGCGCAGCGATGTGGCATGTGCCAAACTGCATGAACAATATATTATTGAACGATGCTTATTGTTGTTGTATAAGTATATTGACAATGGAAAATAAACAAAATAAAAATTTTACAAAAAGGAGTACTATCTGGCCACATTTTGAAGAATGTTCAACAAATTTAGCAAAATGTTACTATTATTTTTACATGAATGTATTTTTTGCATTTACTTTCCAGTCCTACATTGTTCCCACTTCCCATATTGTTGATTATTTTCATTGTTAGTCGTACAACCGAAACGCCACGCTTCTCAGAATACACAGCACTCAGTCAAACCAATAGTGCTCTGTAGTCTGTTATCTGTTAAGTACCGTGCGCTGTCTGTATGTTTCGTTCGTTTCGTTCATTCCATTCGCACTCGTTTGTCTTTCTGCGTTCAGCGAGCGGAGGCTAAATAATAGCACGGAGCTAGTGTGAACTGGTGTGCCGTGCTGAACGAACTAAAGAGTCGTTTGTTCACGGCACACCTAAATGAGTCGTTCATTTTGAACGACTCGTTCATGAACGACCCATCACTAACAACTAATATTCTATTTTTTTGAAATTCCAGTATCTTGTTGTCCATATTATATGAAAATTGTTTCTACAAAAAAATTAAATTTTCATTACAGTGACATTTTTTGACATTTTCTGCACCTTGGTTTACATTATCGTTTACGTATTACCATGAACATGAAACTATTTTTGATTTGTACTATATTAGATTAGTAACCAAAATTAGGCGATAGGTCGTGTGTTGGCCACATCAGATTTTTTTAATGTGAGGTAGTTACACCCAAATCCAATGAAACTAATCGAGCATTTCGACGTGATTTGGTTTTGTGGACATTTCGCTAGCTACAAGTAACAAGTACAAAATAAACACATCTAGCGCTATTTGTCGAGCTCTCCAACAGGCAGGAGATACTTGTAGTGTGTCAAATATCACATTCCTCGCAGTCTTTTGTCTCTTCACGCGTGCTACACTAAGCTAGGCTCACTGCGATCGTGAGCCGTTCAATGTGTTCTCTACACGGGGTAATAAATGTACTAACACAGGGGGATGTAATAAAAACACTGTGATTAACTTAATGAAAGAGACGGGTGCTATCGGTAATAAGGATTGTTAAAATGATTTAGTGCCTACTGGTGGTGTAACTCTCTCAGACAAGTATTGATGTAATTAAATACAGATATACACGCATCATTGTACCGAGAGATAGAGAATTGTCCAAATAAAAGCCCCAGAAAACTTCCAAAATGAGAACTTGCTACTAGCCTATTACCATCCTATTAATACTATGATTTTTTAGGTGGGCCAAGAGTGGGCCAGTAAAAAAATTTTATAGTAAAATTTTTGTTGAGGCGAAAATTTGTTTCATTGCTCAAGGAGTTTGACTTAGTTCCTCCTGAAATTAATTTCGTAGAAAAACTACCCAATATTAAATATGTATGAACAGATAAAGATTGCACGAGCACTCAGACTGACAAGTTAATACACTGACCAAAATGGAAAATATTCAGAGTGCCATAACTCAGTTGCATTTTGTCGAAATTGGATAAATCTTTGAGTTCTAAACGGTTTGAAGTTTTCTCTTTAATGTGATACCAAATTCATTCCACCCCGTCCATCCCTAAAAAAATGTTTCTGATGTCAAAAAATATCCAACTACGGGGTGCCAAAAAAATTGACTATTGACCAACAGAGCGAGAAAGTTCATTTTCCTTTAAGCCAGGTCGGTTTCTATCTTTATTTAATTGAGATATTTTAGTACGAAAGGACCAAATATTTGATATATTTATATTTTAATTTTTGAATATTATTATTATTTTGGCAGATTAGTGCAATTAATTTAGAATTCATATATGTAATTATTTTACAGATAATACTTGTTTTACATAGATATAGTTTTTCCTTTAAGTTTTCCTTTAAGATGATTTGGCGCGAAAGTTATGATTTTTTTAAAAATTGCATTTTGGGCCTTTATAGCCATAACTACAACATAAATACAACATTTACCAGCTAAATCTATATCTTTCCGCTATTCATATTCATAGACATTTATTTTCCCTCAATTAAGTATAAATCTATATCTCTTCCCTAGTATTATATAAGGCATTATTAAATATTTTAAATATAGGTATTTCTTTCGTAAACTAATGTAAAGATATTATAAATTAGGCTCACACAGGCCTACCCTTAGTTACGTCCCTATAATATCCTAGCGATTGCTAATGTCCGCTCTCAGTAATATCCTGAGCAATTAGAACTGCTGTTATGGCCGTTTTACACTACGCTAAATATTGAACAAGAAATTGCGCAACAAATTGAACAATATCTTGAGCAATAAGCTTTGTTTTTAATGAACTCTGTTTTATACTGAGACAATTTTATATACCTGCCTACAATATTTAGTTTGTGATTCTGCGCAGTTCGCATATAATAATAATTTGACAGCCGCGCTTATCTATTTTTTTCAGACAATTTACGAAGCAATGCAATATTTCACACAATTTGCTGTATGATACTACACAATTTAGATTGAACAATATCTTGTTTAAGATTTAGTGTAATGTAAAACGGGCTTTTGTCATAGAACACCAATTTTTAAACTTGTGTATTAAATTTCGAATGCTTTTTTGCCCCGAGCAAAAGGAAAAACGTTATCCGGAAATGTTTCATCCCAAAGCTGGTAAGTTTTTCCAAGTAGGTAGAACCTTCTGCTGCTACTAATCTCATTTTCGCAGAAGTGATTATCTGCGCATCATCGCTGCAGATCTTCTAGTTGTTTTGTTCTTCTAGTTGTTGCGAGCGAGCAACGACCACTGAACCGATTACCGCTGCATTATAAATATTTATTAAATGTGATTATCCGCGCCCGCTACGGCGGTGTTAGATAAAAACGTAATTGAGACGATTAGAGTGATTAATTTACCACAGGCCGTACACGCGCTTTTTCCTAGAAACTTTGTGACTGACAGTTCAGGACTGAATACACATACCAGTTTAACTGCACAAACATCACATCATTTTATTTCACTCAAGAAGGGTATTAGGTTCTTTATTTAGTTCAGTGGGACACACGAAGGGTATTGGGTTCTGTTCAATCAGAGTTTGTACCAAAATTTAATAGCCGTTTTACACTACGCTACATATTGAACAAAATACTGTTCAATTTTTGTAACAATCTAAATTGTGTAGTATCATACAGCAAATTGTGTGAAATATCGCATTCTTCGTAAATTGTTTGAAAAATAGATAAGCGCGGCTGTCAAATTATTATTATATGCGAACTGTTCAGAATCACAAACTAAATATTGTAGGTAGGTATATAAAATTGTCTCAGTATAAAACAGAGTTCATTAAAAACAAAGCAATTTATTGCTCAAGATATTGTTCAATTTATTGCGCAATTTCTTGTTCAATATTTAGCGTAGTGTAAAACGGTCAATGGGTCAAAATTTTCGAGTATAAGTATTTGGTGAATAAGCACGTTTCAGGGTCTCTAAAATACGGATTTACTATTTTCACGATGATGTCTGTGTGTGTGTATGTGTGAGCGTATGAACGTATGAATTATGTGACGATTTTTCGTTCACGATAACTTAAAAAGTACCAAACCTTGAATAACCAAATTTCATATTTAAGGTTTTATTAAGATCTTAACACCGGATAAGTTTTTGGTAGAAATCCGCAAACAGGAAGTAGTATTTTTGAAGCTTGATATAGTTTTCCTTAAATAAATTGGTACATTATTTATTTATGACAATTTTTGCAATTAAAAATAAAAGAGAATATATCTGGGTACAGTTAATTTTAAATACAATAAGTTGAATCTGGTAGTATTTAACAATTAATATTCTACTTTTTTGAAATTCCAGTATCTTGTTGTCCATGATATGAAATTTGTTTCTACACAAAATTTGAATGATTATGACAGTGACAGTACAGTTGACATCTTTTGCTTCCATCTTGGTTTACATATAACATGAACATGAAACTATTAAAATGTAAAACTATTTATTAGATTAGTAGAATAAGCAGAATTAGGCGAGAGGTCGTGTGCTGACCACAACAAAAAAAATTTATTTCATTTAGTTGGCCTTTAAGGCAATGTCGATTATCCATCATCATTGTGGTGAGATAATCTATTAGTTTAAATATATTTAAAAACTATACCTTATTAAAATAACGTAGCAGAAGCA
Organism: Agonum fuliginosum; assembly: GCA_947534325.1. NCBI lineage: Eukaryota > Metazoa > Arthropoda > Insecta > Coleoptera > Carabidae > Agonum > Agonum fuliginosum. Next base: position 328,138 of record OX384033.1, read on the forward strand.
TGACTACTAGAGTCAGTAGATTTCCAACTACATCAAGTAGTGATGTACGAACTAGAACATATTTGGTACCCCTCATTGCGACGGATTAAGACTTCTACAGGTACAGGGTCCGAGCGTACGAACTAGCACTATTAAACGTATTAACATTGTACAATACAACACATATCCAACTAGCCATAAGCAGACATCAAAATACATATTTACAAAAATATAACCGATGAAAGTAATTTGTTCACACAGTGTTCACTGGTTGTTTTCTCCGGCCTGTCTGGTGGTTTTTAATTTGGTTTAATAACCGCGCATCATAGCAGGCGTGGCCGCCACTTGGCACCTTGCGATCGACAGCTCGGCGACGATCAAGTAGCCTGTGATTAATCCGGATCGCTCATTTACATTTTATTACTAAAAACAACAACGTTATTTACGATGAGATTCGCACCTTTGCCGAGAAAATACGTAGGTTTAATTGGACCGCGGTGTGACGAGGATATTAACACACAAGCTTAGATTATAAGTAATACAGTATCTTACTTATCGATGTATTGCCGTGTGTGCGTTTACCAGCCGTCGATTTACCAGACACATAAATCACAATATCACTTCATGAATAGTTATACCAACTTTTACCTTTTTACTTGAAATTGGCCGAGTTTGGCATATACAGAGTTTCCAAAATGTCCCGGGATGGAGCTATAAATCTTGAACGAGTGAAGAACAAAAAATGAAAATTTGGGGATCACTAAAGCGGCATAAAAACTACATTCTTATGTCCTGTTTAAGGAGGTTGGGGACGCCTGCAGTGATGTACCCAGACATTAACCAAAATTCGCTCAACGCTCGTTGGCTGATGTCATTGCAATTTATTCAGTTGCTGTGATATTTATTTTTACAATAATTACTAATTCCCTAATCAAAAATGCTTGACATGCTTAAATTTTTTTAAATAACTTGCAAATGGTTTAGAAAAAGTACACAAAATTTTCAAGAACTTATTTTTAAAGGTTTATAGGAAATATTAATACAAGTTCTATGAATTTTTGATCATTTTATCATATAGTTTAAACAAAAATTTAGTGAATTGCCATAAAAGTCCATGTAAAACGAGCATAATTTCAACATTTAATTACTCAAAAACCGGATAGACGAAAATTTAAAAAAATATTTTAGAATCTCAATAGTGTAATAAACACACTGTATATAATTTCAGCCTCTCATCATCATTTTAATATACGGTCACCAACCTCCTTAACATGGACATAGAAGACACACACACGCAACGGTAAAAAAATACTGTATGTGTTACTTGTTAAATAGAGGCGCCGCTATTTTGTGGCTGCTATGTAAGTAAAGAAAATCATTTTTGTGGCCACAAACGTTGGAATATATCATTAACCTACTTCCGTCATTTTTGGTACACCTTTTCTGATATAAATATAAATAAACATAATGTATACAAAAATCGATATTCGAACAAATAATCTAAGTTATCAAACTACACTTAAACTTTCTCCAGTAAATGTAATATAACAATAAATAAACAATTTTATAGCAGCATTCTTAAGATAATAAACCAATACCCGGTAGTGATATTTACAATTACAACGTTACAATAAATAATAACTAATCTGAAAATTGTTAGCAACATAGTTTACAAATTAGTAAGTTCATGAAGTAATCATTAGATTCGCTAGATTTCTCTATTAAGTGTGGCGGCTTACAGGTATCAGTGAGCAAAAAAGTGTTAAGAATGTTGAAATTTTTATTTACAAATTGCATCACTTTCTGTGCAAACATTTAGGTCGTTTACCTTCCGAAATAATCGCTCAAAAAATAACAAACACGAAGTGTTTACATTCTATAACCCTTCTCTGTCTGACGCATAATGAGGACTATAATGGCATCCTTGTCTGGCTCACATGTCGATCAGGTGAAAGATTAAAATTCCGTAGGGTTTATAAAAAGACCGCGAATTGATATGATAATTATATTGTTTAATATTTTATAGGCCGAAAACAAACTTGTTTGCATATGCAGTAACTGTATTATTCACCCAAAATTTACTTTATAAATAATTGATTTATACAAGGATTCTTTGATGATTCTTTCATGCCTCTGAATTCTGCAAAAAAGAATCACTGTTTGAAAATATCGATGAATAAGAATGAAAATTCAATTTAGCAGCGCTACTTGACAGATAATTCTTATTCGGATTATTTTTCTAAAAAATTCAGGAGCGTGAAAGAATCATGAAAGAATCCGTATATCATTCGCTGTTTTACATTCGCGATATTGTTTACTATTTTTCAGCAAAATTTGAAACATAAATCATTACAAAATTATTATAAATAACCGGTTAGTTTTTATTCCGATAATATAAGGCTACTATATTAAACATGCCTGTATGATGTTTGACATATAAAATTCTTAACAAGAAAAACATTTCTTATTTTATTCTGACGTTGAAATACAGCACGCCAACTGAAGAAACGAACAGCAATCGTGCGATATCAAATGATCTGGATCTTTAAACTGAATTGCAAAGCAAAGCAAAGATCTGAGAACTGAGATATATCTTAAGACTTGTACGACATACAATACGACAAGTTAAATTGTAAAATAAAATATCTAGTACAAATGATTGTTTCTCCTTTTACTCAGCTTGAGTGTGTTATCCTCACATATTGTAAATGATCGATATAAAACCGTGTGTTGATAAAAAAATTGTACATGATTATAAAAATTAGGAAAAATTCAAAAAATGCTAACTTTACACGGTTATATCTCATGATAGAAATTAATTTTTATAATTTTAAAATGCACATCTGTAGATCCATTCTTTCTCTATTAAATGTTTATAAAAACATTATTCTGAAGTCAATAATAATCTGACAGTTTACTCGCAACGAAAACACTTTTACAGTATTTTTCAACTTCAAAATGACATTGCATAGCTAGGATGCGGCAAAGTACGAGTTTCGGGCTGGTTTCAGGCAGTCGTAGAGTGGAATAGAAAAAAAGTACAATTGAGAGTATTCTAGGAATTCAGAAAAATAGTAGACGGGCCGCTTAAGACAACTCAACAGTTAAGGCGCTACACTTGTACCAAAAATATAATGAAAAAGGGAGCTTGCTATATTACAAACTGAGCTCTTGTTAGTACACCTACCCTACACTGTTCATATTTTATATAATACATATCTAAAAGATGACTCTAGAGTGCTAAGAAATTGTATTTTTGCTATACTTAAAGGTATTTTTGTAATAAATTAGTAAAATAGTCAATCTGGCCAATTTTTTACTATTTTTACCTCTCGCCTCATATTCTATAAGAGAGGTATTGTAATGGGTCAAAATTTTCGAGTATGAGTTTTTGGTAGATAAGCACGTTTCAGGGTCTCTAGAATACGAATTTACTATTTTCACGATGATGTCTGTGTGTGTGTGTGTTTGTGTGTTTGTGTGTTTGTGTGTTTGTGTGTTTGTGCGTTTGTGTGTTTGTGTGTTTGTATGAACCGACGATTTTTCGTCCACGATAACTTAAAAAGTATCAAACCGTTTATAACCAAATTTCATATTTAAGGTTTTAATAAGTATCTTAACACCGGATAAGATTTTGGTAGAAATCCGCAAACCGGAAGTAGTACTTTTAGAAGTTTAGAAAAGTTTTCCTTGAATATATTGGTACATTATTTATGTATGACAATTTTTGCAATTAAAAATAAAAGAAATTGTGATTATCTATGTGTACAGTTAATTATGAATACAAATTGCTGAATCTGGAAGTATTTAACAATAAAATAAAGTACAATTAATATTCCATTTTTTTGAAATTCCAGTATCTTGTTGTCCATGATATGAAATTTGTTTCTACATAAAATTTGAATTATTATGACAGTGACAGTACAGTTGACATCTTTTGCTTGCATATTGGTTTACATTATCGTTTACATATTACATGAACATGAAACTATTAAAATGTAAGTAAAACTATTTATTAGATTAGTAGAATAAGCAGAATTAGGCGAGAGGTCGTGTGGTGGCCACAGCAGATTTTTTTCGTCAGATATGTAATTTTCTTGACAAAAATATTTTCTTAGCACTCTCACGAACAATGCAAGGAATCGACTATTTAAAACAAAATTAATAAGTATGCAATAATAAGGCCGTAATTTGTATATTAAAATGCATAAATTAATTCTTATTTTCTCTAATTGCTGTCGCAATCAAATAATAATTACTTATGGTAAATTTAAGATTTTTATTTTAAGCAATATAGCCAGAATCGTGAATTCTGATTCTGTTGCAGCAATATTGCGTGCAACAAATATAGATCCTTAAAGTAATTCGAACATAAGTTATGGCATCACCCTCTCTTGAAGGTGTCCCCCATTTCAAGATGCTATGATTATTTTCTCAACGTTTTCGCCTACACGCATGTTTTGTCATTCGTAAGTGATTTCCGACATTGTGTTGTACACAATGTTATGACGCTAACCACTTGGTTATTTAGTTAGTAGACGGCGCTAATACTTAGTGCGACACCACGCAAATGATAAATTGTGTGTTGGCGAAGCGTGGGCGACTGTCCTATGTTTATTTGTTTATTTGCTGCCATGGCGCCTGAAGCGATTTTTATTGAGCATCAAAACTTAAAAAATCTGATGTGGCCGGCACAAGACCTCCCGGCATACTCTGCCCTTTTTACTAGTATACAAATCAAGTCATAAATATATTTTTATATTTTTTTCAAGTACACCACTGGATTCCTCGTATCAAACTACATATAAATGCATATTTTTAAAATAAAATTCTGTCTGGTACAATTCTAAATGCACTTTGAAAATTTTTAAAAATGTCGAAATTTTCGTCTCGCTCAAAATTTGGTTATACCCTATTTTGGATCCGAGGAATCCAATGGTGTCACTAAAAAAAATTTTTGGCTAATACTTTTCGAGATAATTTTTGCAGGTAAAAGACGGGAATAGCTAGGGCCGTAATTTTTTTACCATTGGATTCCTCGCGTCGAATTACATATAAATCCAAATTTTCGCGAAAAAATTCTAACGGGTAAAATTGTTATGAAAGGTTTTCGAAAATGGCCAAAAAAGTGGGTCTACCCCTTGATGAAATTTTGGCCAAAATAACTTTTTCTCTCAGAATTGGCTGAAAATTTGGTTATATACTAATTCGACCCCGAGGATTTCAAATCTGCAGTCGAAAATTTTTTTTGACCAATATTTTTCGACATAATTTTTTTTAGTCGAAAACTGGTCGAAATGGAAAATTTATTTTTTCACCATTGGATTCCTCGGGTCAAATTATGTAGGAATCTAAATTTTCACAAAAAAATTTTAAGGGATACAATTTTTATTGAGGTATTTAAAAAATGGTACAAAATAAAATTTGCTTATTTACTAGCCTAAATAATAATATTGGGAATTGGCTTAAAATGTGGTTGTATACTAATTCGACCACGAGGATTTCAAATCTGTAGTCGAAAAAATTTTTCGACCAACAGTTTTAGACATAATTTTTTTTTAGTCGAAAACTGGTCGAAATAAAAAAAATATTTTTGCACCATTCGATTCCTTGAGTCAAATTATATAGGTGTACATAGTTTAAGAAAAAAACTCTATCGAATATCGTATGTACATACAGATTTTCTAATCAGGACCGAAATTTTTAAAAATTGTTCATTTGATAGAAATGTTTGAACTGATAATAAATGAGGGACTTTAAAATAAATATTTATATTTTTTTATGTAAAAAATCTGAGTATTCGTATTATAGAGACCCTTGAACGTGCTTATCCACCAAAAACTCATGCTAAATAATTTTGACCCACTACAATACCTCTCTAGTAGAATATGAGGCGAGAGGTAAAAATAATTCCTAAGAAATATTACAAATTCAATATACAGTACTTGTCACTATTCGTACAATTGAAATACTTGGTAAATAAACGTTAAATCAAAGTGATTAATGTCACCTACTAACTAAAGTTGTCTATTATGAAACTGCTAAAAGGTGAGACAATATCAAATGTCTTTAGTTACTGAGCAAGTCACTTATTGTCCTGTAACGTCGTTTGCAACATGAGTTATAGGTTGCAGCCTACAATATGTCATATTTATAATCAAGTACGTTTAATTGATATATTGTTTATGGCAAAAAACGAGTAGATCACACTTTATTAATACATCCACCTACCTGGTACTTAGTACAGTCACCAGAACCGTAACTAGCCTAACAAAAATTAAAATATAATTGAGTTATAATTGACTACAATAAAATAATATATTGTTATGCCGTTTGAAATAACGAAAGAATTTTGACATAGATTCTTGTGATTCTTTGGTTGCTATGTGCAGTTGTCAAGAGCGGTTTACACAGAGACAAATCAAATGTTTTGTCAATAATTTTTAATTCTGATCTTATTCTTTGTAAGTGCTGTGCATTATTTGTTGTTGTTTTATTGTTTTTTTTAAATTGTACCAGGCTATTTCTATATAGGTATTATTTTTTTACGGTTTTGTAAACTATGAATGCTTCTTGTTAAACATCGAAACTTTTTATGAGGAAACCAAACTTCTAAACCACGCCCTAATTAACTGTCATAATTCTTTTGTTTTTTCAAATATTATATATTAAATATTAAAATTAATTTTTGCACTTCCGGGACTAAAACTCTTCTTTAATCTTTATTTTTAGGGAATAAGGTTCTTAATTTGATTCCAAGGAATTATTTGTCATATTTAATTCCGTTGTCAAGAAATTGAATTAATTAATCCCGTTGTCAAGTAAATACGTGCTATTTGTTACTACTATAGTAACAATATAAAGTTTACTGTCAAAATTTCAAGATGTGTATTCTTTTAAACTATTTTGTATTCGTTTGAGGATGAAGTGCAAAAAATAGCGTATATACCACAGGGCTAAAGTACCTTTAATCCCTCAGGTGATTATTTCCCTCACCTTCGGCTCGTGAAATAAACTTCATCCTCAGGATTAAATCATGCACTTTCGTTCTGTAATATATAATATACTATTTTTTCTTGAAATTTGTACTAGTACATTAATTTTATAATAAAAGCAATAATAATAATATTTACAATCATTGAGTAATAAGCTCATTATGTTGGTAACTTTAGTAAAAAAAACATCCATAAAACACACTATTGTATTATGAGTCCATTATGCAACACAACTGTCATCTATAATACACCAAAATGCGAGGTTTTATGTATAAAAGTAAATAAATAATGTTATATTTAAAAAGCATTTGACTCGCACATAATGGCTATAATACACTCGCCTTCAGCTAGTGCATAAACCTCATCCTCTTGAATAATACCCTGCATTACGTGCTCGTTAGATAATACATTTTTTCTTTTGGCTACAATTTCTAATTACGGTCCTGATTTCGATTCTACTACATAATATCTTAGTTGAAGTGATCGACTATCTTTTAGTGTAGTACACAACTCTAATGTCATAAATTTCTGTTTCTAGAGACACAACCGGACTTTAAAAACTACTTGTGTGGCTGGGAAGACAGAACATTTCAACATGAGACGCAGTGACGTAGGCAAGGTAAAACATTACCTTACCTTTAGAATTAGATGATCTCCTGGTCTTGAACAGCATCTCCAAGGGTTGGGGAGCATCCTAGAAACAAACGCACACTATTAGCCAAATAGTACTATTACCAACAAATACATCACATTAAAATTCTTATAATACTATCTATTTTACTTTTTTCTATCCCACTACTACGGCTGCTTGAATCCTAGCTATGCCTGGATCCTATAGCAATGCAATGTCAATTTGAAGTTGAAAATACTGCAAAAGTGTTTTCGTTGCGAGTAAACTGTTAGTTTATTATTGACTTCAAGGTAATGTTTTTATAAACATTTAATAGAGAAAGAATGGATCTACAGATGTGTCTTTTTAAATTTTAAATACAAATCAGGAGTTATAACCTTGGAAAGTTTGTATAAATTGGAAATTATTATGAATTTTTCGAAATTTTTATAATCATGTACAATTTTTTATTAAAATTTTAAAAAGGCACAACTGTTAATTGATCCTTTAAGTATATAATCCTTGTAGAAACCATTCTTGTACTAGCCGCAAAACACTCGCTACGTTAGTACATTTTATGGTGTATTTTAGGAGGTAGACGGGCCTCTTAAGTGTTAATTTTTAATAACAACTAGTACTGAATACTTGTACTTAAGTATAATTTTTAGTACTAAATAAAAACTTGTACTTAAGACAAATTTTCATTTCATAATCGTACATAATATTGAAGTACTTTTTAAATACTTAAGTTTTTCAATAATAACAAAATAATGAAAAAAGTACTTAAGATTTTTCAATAATTTAAGTAAATATACTGTTCAAAAACACGACATTTTTACTGTGAATTACTTCTTCGATTAAAAAAAGGTAACAATACTAGAAGTTAATAAGATTACAAACCATTCAATTTATTATATTAATTTTTAAAAATACTGGTACTTGAAAAGTACTTTTGACAAGAAAAATTTATACTTTACTTAAGTACTGTGAAGCTATACTTGAAAATGTACTTGGTGGGTAGTATTGGTACTAATACTTAAGTATTTTGATTTCGATACTTTCCAGCTGAGTCAAAAACTATAAGAATAAAAAGTATTCGTAACAAATATGAAATAAACTTTTGTATGATTTATATGTTGTAAACATTAGTAGTAAAAAACAACTGCAGACTCATATTTAAATGCGAACAATTGCCGGTTGTCAGACGTTCAGATATTTCATCTTTTGTTGCAGTGTTTTATTTATTTTCTCGCTGTTTATCAACTGTTACTGATCCGTAAAATAAATGAATGCAAATCAGCTTTCAGATGTTTTCTTAAAGTGTCTGCAAATTTAAAAGAGCGTGTCCAATGCTAATTTTTAAATTTAAATATTGCACATCACGTGTCAAAACTGAGAGAAATGTGCCCTGATATGCGCGCTGTACATATGCAGTGCTGTATGGTAATTCGGAAACACCCTATATATGTACAGGCGGATTTATCGTGGATCAGGAACACCTACAATTTTTTTACTTTTCATCTAAATGAATAAATGCATATGTAAAACGATAAATCATAAATTTATTATTCAAAATCATTTTTATAGACATGGATTTTTGCCAAGCATATTTACTGCCATCGTATTTTTGAATTATTTGAAAAAAACGTTAATATAAATTCTAAAAATATACATTTTAAATAAAAACGAACACGTGTTAACGACTGTTTTATGAAAATTTTACCAAAACTGTATCATGTTACAAAAAACCTGATGTGGCCAGCACAAGACCTCCCGCCATACTTATACTTTATTCTTTTTACTTATTATACAAATATATTAATACACTATAGGTACTACTACTACTACTCACAAATATATTTTAGTCATTTTATTTAAACTGTAGAAGAGGAAATAAACAATATTAAATTAATCGATTAATTATCATAATGACCAGTTCACACGAGGAAAGTTTTCACTAAAAAGTTTCTTTCAAAAGTGCTAGGAGCTGTCAAAAAAACTGTCAATACCGTACATACAAGGAATGTAATTATTATATTAAACATATTTAAGATCACTAGCTTTAATATATTTAAAAAAATCTGACGTGGACACCACATGACTTCCTTGTACGCCTTGTGTGTTCATACTTTTCTTAATAACTAAAATGTAGAATAATATAAAAAATTCTTTTAACTTATTATACTAGTATACTCACAAATATATTTTAGTCATTTTATTTAAACTGCAGAAGAAGATATAAAGCATATTTTACTATTGTCACTGTCATGTCATAATCATTTAAATTTTACGTAGTAACAAATGTTAATCGATCATGGACTACAAGATAAAGAAATACTAAATTAAAAATATATACTTTAATTATTCCTAAATGATACCAGATACAAAAATATTTATAAAATACCGATTTTAGGTAATAATCACATAATCTTTCATTTAAAATAAAAAAATTTGTGTTAAATTAAATATTTATCGAAATATTTTTAAAAAGTACTACTTCCGGTTTATAGATTGAAACCAAAAATAGGAGGTGCACAACTAGATGCTATAACAGTCCTAAATACAAAATTTCAACTTTCTACGTCTAACCGTATTTGAGTTATGCGACACACATACGTCCGTACGTACAGACGTCACGACGAAACTAGTCATAATGGATTCAGAAAAGGTCAAAACGAATATTTCCATCAAAATCTGCAAACCGAAATTTTTCGCGATTACAATACTTCCTTATTACTCCGTACAAGGAAGTAAAAATAATTAGTTTTCTCCACGGTTTCCCAGTATGGCCGGTATTGACAGCGCCCAGCACTTGTTTTACTTTCAAGAAACTTTTTAGCAAAAACTTTCCTCGCGTGAACAGATCTTAACGATTAGGTATGATTAATTAATAAAAATTAATGATTAAAATTTATAATGATTTATATGCATAACAACTACAGATGAAATATAATTTATTTAAAAATTAAAGATGTCATATGATTAAATTATAAATTAATCATGGATTGTTAAGAAATATTAATCGATTAATTTCAACATGATTAAATTGATAATTTTCATCGTTAATGATTCCTAATTATTTTAATTTTTATTCAATTTTAATCGATTACTTTACAGTTCTGATTATGAATCGTAGCAAAATGATAAAAATTTGTATTTCGGGCTAAAATTTTCCGACGATTACGATTCTGCAGTCAAAAACTGCACATTTTTACAACGAGACTTCGTTTAACGAGTATATTGTTAAATCAAGCATAGAGGTGTGTCACACAAACACACACGCACACAAATTCCTTTACCTAATTGCCCTGAACAGCCAATACCCTTCAGACCAATTCGTCTGTCAAATCTAAACTACTTGAAACTTCTTCGAATTATTTTAACTTGACGCAATGAAATGTGTTAGTCAACTCCAGTGATGAGCTTTCAAACAAATGAAGGTAGAGTGCTCTCGTAAAACAAACGCGCATCTAGAACACTTCAACAGCCGAGCATCGCCGGTGTTCTAAACAAAAGACTGCCGGGGTGATGAGAGAAAGTCTAAATGAATTATCGTCCACGAAATACGTGTGGGATCAAGAAGTTAAAATATTATATTTTTCTTACTAGTACATTTTCGACTACAGATTTGAAATCCTCGTGGTCGAGTAAGTATATAACCATATTTTAAGCCAATTCCCAATATTATTCTTCAGGCTAGAAAATAAGCAAGTTTTATCTCTTCAATTTTGTACCATTTTTTAAATACCCCAATAAAAATTGTACCACTTCGAATTTTTTCCTGAAAATATGGATTCCTACATAATTTGACTCGAGGAATGCAATGGTGAAAAAATAAATTTTCCATTTCGACCAGTTTTCGACTTAAAAAAATTATGACGAAAAATATTGGTAAAAAAAAAATTTCGACTACAGATTTGAAATCCTCGAGGTTGAATTAGTATATAACCAAATTTTCAGCAAATTCTGAGAGAAAAAGTTATTTTGGCCAAAATTTTATCAAGGGGTGTACCTTTGTTTTTGGCCATTTTCGAAAACAGTTCATAAAAATTGTATTCGTTGAAATTTTTTCACAAAAATTTATATTTATATGTAATTCGACGCGAGGAATCCAATGGTGAAAAAATTACGGCCATAGCTACTCCCGTCTTTTACCTGAAAAAAATATCTCAAAAAGTATTAGCCGAAATTTTTTTTTAGTTGCACCATTGGATTCCTCGGGTCCAAAATAGGGTGTAACCAAATTTTGAACGAATCGAAAATTTCGAAAATTTTCGACTTTTTAAAAAAATTTCAAAGTGCATTTAAAATTGTACCCGACAGAATTTTTTAAAGAAAATATGTATTTATATGTAGTTTGATACGAGGAATCCAGTGGTGTACTTAAAAAAATATACAAAAATATTTGTATCTTGATTTGTAAAGTAGTAAAAAGAATAGAGTATTACGGGAGGTCTTGTGCTGGCCACAGCAGATTTTTTAATCAACATGTGGTTCACTTGCATCAATATTCAATTTTATTCCATTCATAGTTAATCAGATTTCTATTATAGGTACAATCAACCGTCCTAAGCTTATGAATTTAAAAAAAATTCTTTTTGTTCCATTATCAGTAAGTTAAGTACTATACGCTATTTAGCAGACAATTCTTACCAGAATTACTTTTCTCAAAATTCAGAAAGATAAAAGAATCCACAAAGAATCATTGTGTGAACAGGCCATAACAAGTGTTGTTTATAAGAACTGATTGATAAAGAATTAAGTATCTGTCATCGAGCAAATATAAATGTAACATAACGCAGATACACTCTTAAATATGGTTAATATCAAACTGACACTCCACTTAATTTGTTTGCAATATAAGAGCAAAATATTTTGCATTACTTGATAATATCTCTATTTACAAGGCGTCAAAATATCAATCTATCTAATAAAAATGTTCACAATTTTCTTGAATGACTCGACGGATATTTTCCTTCGTCTTCTTCTATTCATGCGTTCGATTAATAATAGACGTTTTTCCTGAAGGTGTTTCCGATGAATGAAAACACTTTTAGCTAATTAAATGCTAATTAGCGGGTAATTAAGATGTTTAAGCAGCGACAGGTTGTTTTGTTTCTGGTCGCTAATGATGTTTTATTTAAGTTTACGCAGTGTGGGTGACTTAAGTAGGGTAAAACAAATTTTTACCTCTCGCCTCATATTCTATAAGAGAGGCATTGTAATAGGTCAAAATTTTTGAGTTTTTGGTGGATAAGCACGTTTCAGGGTCTCTACAATACGAATTTACTATTTTCACGCTGATATGACATATCTATTTGATATATTTTTTGCACATCCGGGACTAAAACTCTTCTTTAGTCCTTATTTTTAGGGACTTAGGTTCTTAATTTGATCCCAAGGGATTATTTTTCATATTTAATCCCGTTGTCAAGGAATTGAATTAATTATTCCCGTTGTCAAGTAAATACGTGCTATTTATTACAGAGTATCTATGGTAACAATATAAATATTTGTCATAAAATTTACTGTCAAAATTGCAAAATGTGTATTCTTTTAAACTATTTTGCATTCGTTTGAGGATGAAGTGCAAAAAATAGCGTATACCTATACCACAGGACTAAAGTACCTTTAATCCCTCAGGTGATTATTTCCCTCACCTTCGGCTAGTGAAATAAACTTTCACCCTCAGGATTAAATCATGCACTTTAGTCCCTCAATATATAATACACTATTGAAGAACTCTTTGATCGCAGATTCCAAGTAATTAGTTTATTATTTATGAAGAAGAAAAATGCAGAATGAATGTGTTAGTTCCTGATATAGCCACAAATGGTTTAATCGAAATGCCTTATAACTTACTACAAGAACAAGTTCTATATATACCTGTATGTAGCTGACATAAAGAGAAAAAATTACATACTTCATATTACAGATAGATTACATTCTCAGATTCCAATCCAGTTAAGCACACATTCCAGTTTAACTGCACAAAATCTTCCATTTTGTGAGACGAGAAATTTATCGTCTCATTCTCGTTTCGTCTCGAAATTTATTAGTCCTCGTCTCGGATTTTCGAGATGAGACGAGAATTAAAAACTACGACAAATTGACAAATCGAGAATTCTCGAAAATAAAATTATTTTCTTCGAATATGTCAAAATATTTTTTATTTTACTTTGTTCGTAGAATCTTTTTGTTTTGGTATAATAGTATATTATTTAACGAGTAAATAATGTAGGCTATAATAATTAATGAGGATGAAAGTTTGTTCACGAGCCGAAGGCGAGTGTATAAATCATCCGAGTTAATTATAGCCATTATTTTCGAGTCAAATACGACGTTTTATCTACAACTTTTTAAATAAAACAACATTTTCTTACTACAAATTTGTATTGATATTAACCTAACCTCAAACTTTGGTGTGATGACATGACAATTTATCCGAGTAATTTAGAACTATTATAGGCTAGTCATATACAGCGTTTTACAAATTTTTATTATTTTTACTGTTTCTGCTTACAACGTCATAAAATGATAACTTGATGTAACAGATGTAATGGCAGTTTGACAGTTCGAGAGAATAAAGTACTCATTATTTAACAGTGTGAAATAATGAATTCATTATTTCATAATGTGTCCTTATGGAGGGGTTTATTATACTACTTTCACGTATATAATGAATACATTATTCTATTGTTGTAGATAAATATTTTTATTTCAAAAACAAGAATTGTATGCAAATTTAACAGAAATGTACAAAAAAGATCCTAAATTAACTTCTAGCTTTTTAAATATGGCAACAAATTTTATTCGAGAAATTGAGATGAGATGAATGTTCCACAACTTAGGACAAAAAATTAAAAGGTATATACTGTACGACGTGCTGATTATGAAACAAAAAAAAATTTTAAACTCGCAAAGTTAAGGGTAATTTACTTGACTTGTGTACATTTTAAGTATCACTGTTTTGATGGTATATTTGATAATTTGACATTTATTAGTATTAGATATTATGTAAACAATTACTTACATTGTAGAAGATTTGAAAAAAAGTATTAAAAATAACGACCGACCAGTGGCAAAAAAATGTTTGCTTGAAAACGATGCAATTTTTTGCGAATTTAAAAAAAAATATTTTTGTTTCATGACCAGCACGTCGTACAGTATACCCTATCATACACATTTGAACCTTCAATGAGTCTTGGAAAAGAAGAATTTGTAATTCGTTAGTTAATTTCTTTTTTCCGGGCTCAGAAGCATGAAAGAATCTTCAAAGAATCGTCGTGTGACCAGCGAGAACAAGATTCAAGATTTGTACTTGCCAACTTGTTTACTAGTTGTAACTAAATTTGCGTAAATAATTTTAATGAACATTATCTGCATAATCGATTTGCCATTCTTATAAATCTAATTTATGGTTGTATTTACAAGTGTGTTATTTATTATACGCCACATTACATACGTACATAACACGAGAGAAATTTAATTTACCTTCAATACATATCGGGTACAAGCACAATGTGATTAAAATTAAATTTATTTTATATCCAAATTGCAAGAAAATGTTTCCGACATTTCCAGGGTTCTACCGAGATTCTGAATCCTGGAAAAGAATTTTCAAGATTCTGAATCTTGAAAAAATTAATTCATGGTTTTGAAGCAATGAATAAGTTATAAATTCTTCTTTTGCAAGACTCATTGAGGATTCAATTTAGCGGCACCTCAATTTAACAGATAATTCTCACTAGAAAGAAAAAATATTCTTTTTCAGGATTCAGGATTTTGGTAGATTCCTCGTGCGACCAGGGCTTAAACACATTTCAGTTTAGCTGCACAAAAATGCTCAATTTGCACAATTAATTATAATTTATTTTATCTACTCCTGGTATTATTAAAACATTATTTAAGGGTCTCGTCTCCGTAACAAAATATTGCGTGTTTAGAGGTGTAGCAGTTTCTGCTTTACTCATTGCATATTAAAAATTTGAAGGAAAAACAGGTACTAGATTTTTGTGAAAGAATTAATCTAGGATTATGCCCAGTTAGAATTCTGAAAAAATCTTTGAAATCCATATACAAATTTAGTGAAAAAGTGTGTTTTAAGCAATTTTTTACATGCTTTTTCTTATTATTAAGAGATTTATTAGAAAATGTAACTCGGCATAATCCTAGTTGCATTCTTCGTCTGTAAATAAATTTATGAAATTTAGCTTTATCTATAAAACTTCGTAAGCATTGTAGAAATTGCTAGACTGCTTTTCCGTATTTTTAGCGAGCGTTTCTATGCATTCACATAGGACAAACAAGGTGTTGAGCTACGTGGAGACGATACCCTTAACGAACTGGTTTCCAAAAACACACCTCGACAAGCCGTGGCTTTGGCCGTTTTTAGTCACAGGCTGAACATAGTAACAACTGACATACTAAGCACGGGGTGAAGTTGGCTCCTATATTTGACATTTAATTTTTGTGAAAAACAGTGATATTAATGATTTCTTTCAATAATTGTCAAATTTTTTCAATATAACAGTTAAATACACTTGCCTAAGTAGAATTTTGTAGCTATATATTATAATATTATGATTTAACCTAAATGTTCAAATTATTTTAAATGAAATTTTATATATTTATGTTTAATTTTTGACTCGTTTATATTTTATATACTCGCTGCGCTCGTTCCTAAAATCTCGTGACTAATACGACGTTTAAAAACTTGATACATAATATAATATTTCGCCATTAATAGTTAATTAACAATCCAGTGGTTTCAAAAATGTACTTGGGAAAACTTTATTTAATTAATTTAATTTATAAAAAAATATTTTTGTTCTATGCTCAGTAAGTTTAGTAAGCCATTAAAATATATGCACCTATTTCTGAATCACTCTGTATGTATGCATGTAGTCAGGAAATAGTGACATAACTAATAGCAGTATAATTTGAACATGAATACAATTTATTAGCATCATGCTAGTGTGAAGCTATCTTGTATTTCAGACTAACCTTTAAATATATTAATAAAAACTTTAATATTTCATTTCATGCAAAGTAATGAATAGTACAAATTAAGTAATTGTAGATATTAATATTCTTGTCAAAGTTAATGGGAATAATTACACTGAGTACGGTGACAATATTTTATGGTGGTTGGCAAAGGGCATCTGTGACCACGGCGAAAGGTCAAAGGTCAGCTGAATGTAAGGAAGAATCCTTGTAATTAGAGAAACATGCGAAGTGCTTGTACATTATTACGGAATATACTCGTAAATTGCAACAGCATACTATTATGTTCAACATTTCACTCAGATTTCTACTAGAATAAATTTATCCAGCTATCTAGGTTTTTTTCCGAATACACTCGATTTTACTTATTTTTCTATTCCACTCTACGACTGCCTGAAACCAGTCCGAAACTCGTACTTTGCCGCATCCTAGCTATGCAATGTCATTTTGAAGTTGAAAATACTGTAAAAGTGTTTTCGTTGCGAGTAAACTGTCAGATTATTATTGACTTCAGGACAATGTTTCTATAAAAATTTAATAGATAAAGAATGGATCTACAGATGTGCATTTTAAAATATAAAAATTAATTTCTCTCATAAGATATAACCGTGTAAAGATTACGTAAAATTGATAAATTTTTATAAATTTTTATAATCATGTACAATTTGTTTATTAAAATTTTAAAAAGGCACAACTGTTAATTGATCCTTTAAGTATTTAATCCTTGTTGAAATACGATTTTACAATTCTTGTACTTGCCACAAAATACTCGCTACGTTAGTACGTTTAGTGCTAGATTTTAGGAAGTAGACGGGCCTCTGAAACCCTGTTTACACGAGAATACTTTGAGGAATCTTACATGCGTCTGACTGTTTAGAAAAATAATCCTGTTAATAATCTTCAATGAGTCTTGAAAAAGAAGAATTTCTAATTCATTGATAGCTTCGAAACAGTGTATTTATTTTTCCAGGATTCAAGAAGCACGAAATAAATCGTACATGAAATGTTTAAAAATATCTTATTCTTGTACTTTAATACAAACATACAATACAAACATCTCAGAGAATTACATGGGACACATACTTAATTGGGACCAAATTATTAACATTGGGATGTTACTAAGGGCGGACATTAGCAATCGCTAGGATATTCATAGGATGTTAATGGGCAAATATAGCAAGTAACATAGCGGGATGTTCTCATTCTTGAAATGTTCTAGAGATTTTGTTGTTGTGGTTCGTTATTCTAAAATAATAAAAATAAAATAGATAATCTAAACTCTGTATAGAAAAATTATTACCTATATTGATAACTTAATTCAAGATTATCTATGCAAATAAGTCTGAATGTCTTAATATCGTAAGCGACATAAACAAACAGTGTGGGTACAAAATGATTACTGGCTTCAAACCTTGTTGAGCATTTTACAAGAGCTGTGGGACGTTTTACAAAAATCCAAATAATCTAAAATTGAATCTTCTTCGTTCCTCCCATGGCTATTTAAGGCCAACGTACTCGCCACTAAACAAATAAGAATACACTTATATTTAGCAAAAATTTGTCTTGCGGCTCATTTGAAAAACCTACCATTAACAGAATTAATAGTTGCCTCTTTGTTGTGCTGAAGTTCATAAATTAAGAGAAGTAGAGAGTAATTTGTCTATAACGTAAAACGCAGTAGGTATAATTGTTTCAATCGGCCTTTTCGATGTTTTTACCTCTCGCCTCATATTCTATAAGAGAGGTATTGTAATGGGTCAAAATTTTCGAGTATGAGTTTTTGGTGGATAAGCACGTTTCAGGGTCTCTATAATACGAATTTACTATTTTCACGATGATGTCTGTGTGTGTGTGTGTATGTGTGTGTGTTTGTATGAATGTATGGACTGACGATTTTTCGTCAACGATAACTGAAAAAGTATCAAACCTTTAATAACCAAATTTCATATTTAAGGTTTTAATAAGGATCTTAACACCGGATAACATTTTGGTAGAAATCCGAAAACCGGAAGTAGTACTTTTTGAAGCTTGATAAACTTTTCCTTTAATATATTGTTACATTATTTATTTATGACAATTTTTGCAATTAAAAATAAAAGAAAATATAATTATCTATGGGTACAGTTAATTATAAATACAATTTGCTGAATCTGGTAGTATTTAACAATAAAATAAAGTACAATTAATATTCTATCTTGTTGTCCATGATATGAAATTTGTTTCTACATAAAATTTGAATGATTATGACAGTGACAGTACAGTTGACATCTTTTGCTTGCATCTTGGTTTACATTATCGTTTACATCTTACATGAACATGAAACTATTAAAATGTAAGTAAAACTATTTATTAGATTAGTCTCGAGGTTAATAGAATAAGCAGAATTAGGCGAGAGGTCGTGTACTGGCCACAGCAGATTTTTTAGACAGTAATTTAATTTAGATTTTATCGAGAAAATCGCATGACACAAAAACAGCAACTGAAAGATTTAATTACAATATTAGTAACCATGGTTGTATGAAAATTTAGCGCACATTTTTACTAGTAGCTTGAGTAACTTCATTGAAATTAATAAGCGGAAACTTTACCGTTGTATGTCAGTTTGACATTAAATTAAAAATTGGTTAAATTGTCATTTTGAGTATAAATAAGCAATTAATAAGGTAAATAATACATATTTATTAATGTTAAATACAAGTTTAGTAAATATTTCAAGTTTCTATTGTAAAAAGAATTCAAAAATAGAGCGGCGGTGTCATTGCGATTTTCTTATAGATGCACTCGTGCATTAATTCATGTCCAGGAAATTTTTATCGTGCATTTCAACAACGTAATTAGCTCGAGTGGTACACGAAAGCTAATTAAGACTACTAACAGTACGTTTTTCAGTAAATTGAAAAAGAAATTTTTCTGTGATGTCATTTTTTGTATAGGAGGAAAAATTAAATATTCAAATTAATTATTTGTCTTTTCTAAAAACATATTTAATAAAAAGAGTTCTCCAGTATAAATTATACAAATATGAAACCTCTTTTTTGTATTGTTTGACATCCACTGTTTCCTCCAGCACACCATGAGATTGTTTCGTGGGTAGTAACATCCTAACATCCGCCCAGAATGCATTGCGGCCGCCGGTGTCCCACTGTGTAAACATTCTACTTTATTTCCCCGTATCTAATGAAGACATTACATACGTTTCCTTATGAATATTATGAAAAGAAAGGCTCACTAGGTACATGAATAAAAAACATCCAAAACAACCAAATGAAAGACGTGTTGCCATGGTCACATACTGCTAATAACCACCGTTATTTACATATGTATTAGTAGGAAGTAGAATACATGGTGTATGGTGTGTTTATAGGAAGAGCGAGAAGAATAAAAACAAATTTTATCAGTTTTAATAATATTCCTTTTGCCAGAATAGTTATTTGTGTATCAAGGCTGTAAAAGTGATCTTTTTTAGCCGAATTTGAAGTTTGCAGCCGAGGCGTAGGCCGAGGCCAGCAATTCAAGTGAGGCTAAAAACACTTTTAAGCCGAGGTGCACACAACATTTTTTAGGTGGCTATCAAAAAATATATAAATTTATGTCAAAAAAAGTTTCTAAGTATCATAAATAATTTTATTTATATAATTTAGGCTAACTAAGTTGTAGGTAATTACTTCTAAATATATTTACCAATTAAAATTAAATAAATTTGTTATTTAGCGGCCGTAAAGTAAATGCGGCCGTGAAGTAAAAGCGGCCGTGAAGTAAATGCGGCCGTAAAGTAGTCATTTTGACAGATGTCAAAAAATGTGACACTTTACGGCTGTCAAAGGATACGTAAAACAAATGCAATAGCCACCTAAAAAAACTTTTTGTGTTAGTTTAAGTCTTGCCTTCAAGAAATGTTGCATTTCAAATAGGGCGCTATTTTAAATAAGCGTTTAATATGTACTAAGTACTACTTCTGGTACTTGATGTGCTTAATAAGGAGCATTCGAGGAAATTATTAAGCACCACACAAAAAAGGGAGAACACAATTTGGACAAATATAGTTTTGTCAAAGTGTATAGTTTGACAAAAATAATTAAGCTGGAAAAATAATTAAGGTGGAGGTGAAATGCGAACATAGGGCAATATATGACAATGGAGTTATCATGCTAGGCATCTTGATATACGTGGAATAAGTACTGTCAATGTCAAAGTAGCTGTCTTTGCATAATAATGTATGTTGTGTACGAACAGAACGAGAAAGTTTACATGCACTTTTAAATTTTATTATTATTTATGTTATTGATTACTCTTTTTGCCACACAAATTCACATTACTTCGTTTTGTGACACTACTACAAAATATATCAAGATACCTGGCATGAAAGTTCGATTGTCATGTATGTTCCCTATGTTCGCATTTCACCTCCACCAACCGTATATTAGTCAAGCTGTAATTTGTTCAACTGGAATTTTGTCAAACCGTAAATATGCCAACCCGTAATTTAGCCAAACTGTATTCTAGACAAACTGTAATTTCACATTCCGTAATTTGACCAAACCGTAACTTCGACTAATATTATATTGTCAAATCGTCTTCAGGTAAACTGTAGCCAAAACGCAACTATACCTAACTGGAATCATTCAACATGGAATTTATTCAAAACGTATTTTTGTCAAATCGCAGTTATCTTATTTAAGACATACAGTTGGGAAGATTACGATTTGAGTAAAATGCGTTTGGCAAGCTTACGGTTATGCATAACTGCGATTTGACAAAAATACGTTTTGGATAAATTCCGTGTTGGATGATTCCAGTTAGGTATAGTTGCGTTTTGGCTAAATTACGGTTTACCTGAAAACGATTTGCCAATATTAGTCGAAGTTGCGGTTTGGTCAAATTACGGAATGTGAAATTACAGTTTGTCTAGAATACAGTTTGGCTAAATTACGGGTTGGCATATTTACGGTTTGACAAAATTCCAGTTGAACCAATTACAGTTTGACTAAAATACAGTTTGGCTTCATTATTTTTGGTCAAACTACACTTTGACAAAACTATATTTCGATATATCGATAAATATCGATATGAACATTAGTTGCTATCACTTTTCTTTTTTCGATGTATCGATAACTCGATATTTTTTGATAAATGTCGATAATTATCAGAAAATATCGATAATATCGAGTTAACAAACACCAAACGAAAAGTAATATTGATTGATGTTCATATCGATATATTGATATATTCCCATTTCTAATGCTGACCACATCACATTTAAACAAACATTTTTGCTACAGTACCGAAGTTTCTAAAAATTCTTTGCTGTAATTAATTTATTATTAAAACAGTCCTTATTAATTATTCCCAATATAATTAGTATAATTAACATTTAGTGCGTTGCTAATCGCGTGGTTATCTCTTGACTACCGTCTAGGCTAGCGGCTAGCTACTAGAATAAGACTAGTCGAACGCTAGTGATGGCTAGATCACCCACTACGAGTATGAAATAATCACCTGCCTAGTATGTATGTATGTGTGTAACAAGACATGTACCATGTTACAGTGAAACAGTGTTAAATTATCTTAGTGACGCCCTAGTAGGAGACTAGCTTGTAAGTGTTATAGAAACTCTATATGGAGTGGGAACAAATTGGTCCGGAATAATGGACAATTCTTTTCTGGACAATTCCTTTCTGGACAATGCTAGTCCAAGAGCTAGCGGTCAAATTAGTGTGGACATTTTATTAGTCGTGAAATTGAAGGGTTTGGGTCTTGCATAATGTCCGGTTTGACAGTCCTAAGTGGCCGGATAAAGCCTTATTCACATAGCTTATGTCATGTCATGTCTGTGTCATGTCATTATATTATGTTATTTCTATTGACATAGACATTTTCAGGCTTGGTCACATAGCTTATGTCATGTCATGTCATTATATACACATTTTGTGTAAAGTATCACAACGGAGAAAATTAATTTGGATTCGCAGGCATTTACTAATGGAAACTAAGATAAATTTGTATTAGTAAATTTACAAGAAACATTTTAATAAAATTGGGAATGGTATATTTTAAATTGTACTTACTTTTTATTGATTTTATTATTTTATTATCTTCATAATCAGCTTTTATTTTATCATACAAGCTTTATTCTTAACTTATTGGTAAGTTTTTATCTATATTAATAATAAATGTGTAATTTTGACAGATATAGACAGACATATAGCAGTGAAAGTTGAGTTCAAATCAACTGTTATGTTATGTCAAAAAAAATAACATACGAGACATACCCTATGTGAACCACTTCATTAGTTTACCGTGTGCTCAACATATTGACATGACACAGACATGACATGACATAAGCTATGTGAACCAAGCTTTCAAATAATAAATTACATTTTATATTTTCTGTCAAAAATTTGATGGTTTTCGGGTTACAGCACTTATGATAATAGTAATTTATTATACAAGACGATAAAGAGATCATTTATCGAAAAGTGAAAGATGTTAGTTCACGAGTGACGAAGGAACGAGTGGGCTATCTTTCACGTGTCGATAAAGACTCTTTATCGTCGTGTACAATATATTATTTTATTTTGTACTTAATGTTAATTTGTGTAAAAATATTCTTATTTTACTTAAATTTTATTTTATCTACTCAAATTTTACTTTATCTACTCAAATTTTACTTTATCTACTCAAATTTTACTTTATCTACTCAAATTTTACTTTATCTACTCAAATTTTATTTTATCTACCCTCGATGTTAAAGTAATACTTTATCTACTGAAAATGAACGTATAAAACCAATTTTTAACATTAAGTACAAAATAAAATATTTTTTGCATAGGTAAGCAGATAAACACTGATAACAAGCAAATTTTGACATTTATGTAAATATCAAATGTCATTTATAATGTTTTATTTGGTATATTTTAGATTGCAGGAGTAGAAACGTTCTGGCAATAAGAAATATAGTTTATTTCCACCTCTACATACGCCAGAACTCTTAATTTATATAATTAACATTTTTGTAACTCAACTTTTGATACTTGAGGAAGCCTAATCCGGCCACTTAGGACTGGCAGACTGGACATTCCATCTTCAGTAAATATGCAAGGCCCAAGTCCTTCAATTTCACGACTAATCAAATGTCCACACTAATTTGTCCGCTAGCTCTTAGACTATACCTTTGTGGACAGTACTCTTCGCACAAATTGTACTTTGACTAAGTTCTCAGTGCTAGCAATTTAATTTTTTTTAAATGTAGAAAACTTTTTAGGTTTTTTCCGAATTCCTAGAATATTCTCAATTTTACTTTTTCTTCTATTCCACTCCCTTCCCCACTACTGCAACCCGAAACTCGTACTTTGCCGCATCCTAGCTTTGCAGTCATTTTGAAGTTGAAAATACTGTAAAAGTGTTTTCGTTGCGAGAAAACTGTCAGTTTATTATTGACTTCACGATAATGCTTTTATAAACATTTAATAGAGAAAGAATGGATCTACTTTAAGAAACTCATCCAAATAATCACAGATATTACCAAATACTACTCAACACTACAACCCCAGTTAATAACAACAACATCTTACATAAACATCGCTTATTCATAATACATTCTTTAAATAACTTACACTACAAATGCGTCTTTTAAAATTTTAAAAATAAGTTACTATCATGAGATATATTTGTTAATTATTGATCCTTTAAGTATATAATCCTTGTTGAAACCATTATTGTACTGGCCACAAAACACTCGCTACGTTAGTACATTTTATACTGGATTTTAGGAGGTATAATTTTGTAGGAAATAATGTAATGTAATGTCTTGATAGTCTTAAATGTTACGGCGTCTCAAGTGTTAATTACAAGACAAGAATGTGTAAACAGCAATTATAATACTGTAATGAAGTGTTGTTTTGTATTATTACTTAACTTACACGATCTCGCGAATCAAAATCTCTCTTATAAAAACGCTAACCAACAATGAAGCCGCTAATGACCTGAGGTGTGAAATGATTTCCATAGAAACAGCAAAAACTAAATGGTAAAAAGTCGAAGGTGATCTTTTGCTAGTTTGCATGCTAATTAATAAATGATAGATAATAAATTTCACACTGATTGTAATGTAATATGATCGGACTTTGGACAGTGGAACTTTAAGTTATGTATATCCTTATACGTTTACAGACATCATCTTGTTTTTCAACTCATTCCATTTTCTATACTAGATTTGACACCTGAATCAGTCTACACGATTTTGTATCTCTTGCTAAAATATTAAAGAACAAGTGAAATATTAAAATTCTTCTTGCTGTTTACCTATTAACGTCCTAGTAATATCCTAGCGACTGCTAATGTCCGCCCTTAGTAACATCCCAATGTTAGTAATTTGGTAATAATATACCATGTAATTCTCTGTGATGTTTGTATTTTTATCGTACTCAGGATGTGGCTAGGATAGACTTACGTAATATTAAGGGTCTCGTCTCCGTAACAAAATATTGCGTGTTTAGAGGTGTATCAGTTTCTGCTTTACTCATTGCATATTACAAATTTGAAGGAAAAACAGGTACTAGATTTTTGTGAAAGAATTAATCTAGGATTATGCCCAGTTAGAATTAAAAATTAATGAAAACGTGTGTTTTAAGCAATTTTTTATATGCTTTTTCTTATTATGAAGAGATTTATTAGAAAATGTAACTCGGCATAATCCTAGTTGCATTCTTCGTCTGTAAATAAATTTATGAAATTTAGCTTTATCTATAAAACTTCGTGAGCATTGTAGAAATTGCTAGACTGCTTTTCCGTATTTTTAGCGAGCGTTTCTATGCATTAACATAGGACAAACGCGGTGTTGAGCTACGTGGAGTCGATACCCTTAAGGGTCTCGTCTCCGTAACAAAATATTGCGTGTTTAGAGGTGTAGCAGTTTCTGCTTTACTCATTGCATATTAATAATTTGAAGGAAAAACAGGTACTAGATTTTTGTTAAAGAATTAATCTAGGATTATGCACAGTTAGAATTCTGAAAAAATCTTTGAAATCCATATAAAAAATTAATGAAAAAGTGTGTTTTAAGCAATTTTTTACATGCTTTTTCTTATTATTAAGAGATTTATTAGAAAATGTAACTCGGCATAATCCTAGTTGCATTCTTCGTCTGTAAATAAATTTATGAAATTTAGCTTTATCTATAAAACTTCGTGAGCATTGTAGAAATTGCTAGACTGCTTTAACATAGGACAAACAAGGTGTTGAGCTACGTGGAGTCGATACCCTCAAGGCCCATCTCTTGCTATCAAATACAAAGCAAAAAGCATGTTACAATAAATCATTTTGTGACTTTAGTTTTGAAATCGATGACCTCATATTTTACAATGATGTACTTATAGGTTGTGCTTACATGGCTATAGAATGAAATTTACTAACCTTGCCGTATTTTGTTAAATAATTTCTAAAAATTACTAAAAATGCGAGTTTTACATAAATTATTACAGTCAATGGGTTAACTGTTTCAAAAAATCTCTCTATACCCGTCTTCCGACTAATGTATATTATCGATTTATTTTTGTGCATGAATCAACGTATAATATGGATTATTAAATGATAAAAATTAGCTCCAAGTTTTGCTAATTGATGCCCCAGCAATTAATAATTTGCATTTATTGATTCACTAATGAGTCATGTTTCTTCAGTTAAATTTCAATTTGAAATTTTTTATAATACAGCCAGAATCGTTCAAATTGTTAATCTTCTGGATTTACAAGTGTAGCGCCTTAAAGAACAAGAATAAGATTTTTAAATTCCAGTCTTCCTTATAAGGAACAGCACGCCATTATTAAATTAAGAATTTTGCTTTTCTATATAATATAAACTCACGCGAAAGCAATTTCTAATGCAATTCTTGATTACATTATGATTCAAAGTTGCAATAAATCAACAAGTCAGACACCACTACAATAGATTATTTATCAACAAAAGTATTTAATACTTGTTTAATGATTTTAAGAAATGCATATTGAGGACATTAAATAATCTATAAATAAATACACAATAATAATAGAAGAGATTTATTAGCTTTACAGATTAATTGCTTACATAAATAATTTATTAGGTATCTACAATTAATAGTAAGTACTTATATAAAGAAAAATATTTAACAAATAGCTTTGTAAGATTTAATTGATCCAGATAATTATTATAACTAGTAGAATTTGTAATTGCTATAATTGTGCAATGTTCTTAGACATTTAATTGCATGCAGAATCCAAGTAATGTACTCGATCTATCAAATATTAAACCAAAATTATTTTAAAGCTGAGTACATTAATTATTTCTTCTCAACAGAAATTAGATTCCCAATAACAGAGAAGCACTAGAAAAATGTATACATAAACGAGAAATATAACAAATTATAGAATAAATTTAAAATTTAGAAAATTAAAATAAAATATTATGTTAAAGAGAGTTATAATCGAATTTAAAATTTAATAAATATTGTTGAAAAATAATCATAAAATTCAATGCTTTGCCTAGTGCACACGGAGAAACTTTTCACAAAGTTTCCTGAAAAAATTTCCCAGAAAATGGAGATTTTCTTTGAAAAACTATAAATATATTTATGATCACATGTCACATTTGACGATTTGACAAATAAGAAGTTAGTTGCACTTCACAATGTTTCCTGAAAACGCCTCATTTTTATAGGCGCCGTTAAAACTTTGAAGTTTCCGGAAACTTTTTCCAGGAAACATGTCAAAAAGTTTATCCGTGTGCACTAGGCATTAGATTTCATCTTATTGTAATTTGAGATAATTTAATTACAGGAGAATTTAAAATAGAATTAGTTCCATGCCCTTATCACATAAGGATTCTTCATGTTGCCCAATCTTGGAAAAAATAAATTTACGGTTTTGAAGCAGTCAATGAATTAGAAATTCTTCTTTCAAGACTCATTGAAAATTCTTAAAACCCAGCTAACGTAGCGAGTGTTTTGTACCCAGTACAAGAATGGCAACATTTTATTTCAAGATTTAATAGAGAAAGAATGGATCTATAGAGTAAAAAATTGTACATGATTATAAAAATACCAATTTATGCAAACTTTACACGGTTATATCTTCTGAAATTAATTTTTAAAATTTTAAAAAGGCACATCTGTAGATCCATTCGTTCTCTATTAAATGTTTATAAAAACATTACCTTGAAGTCACTTTACTTGCAACGAAAACACTTTTACAGTATTTTTTTTCAAAATGGCATTGCATAGCTAGGATGCGGCAAAGTACGAGTTTCGGACTGGTTTGAGGCACCCGTAGTAGTGAGGAAGAGTGGAATAGACAAAAATTAAAATCTAGAGTATTTTAGGAATTCGGAAAAAACCTAACAGGCAAATCTTATATTCAGTTGCATGAAATAATCTCAAAAGAATGCAAAAAAATCTACTCTGTGGTGTACTGTCTACCAACAACCATGACACAATATGTGCGATTGTTACACCCACTTGAATAGGGTAGTTTACCATTTTTTTTAAAAGTTTTTTATTGAAACTTTATATTATTTGAAAACGATTGAGAGAACTGATAAGCCTTAATAATTGTTCTTAATAAAGCTGTAATTAATTTTTAAAGTTTGAGTGACGTAGATGTATAGCTGAAAATCTTCTCAAACCATGGGGCTGGAATTCAAATGTACTCATGTAAAATCAACTGTTTCTAAATGTTACAAAATATAAAATACAATTTGGTAGTTTCTTTATTACTGTAAGTAAGAATACACGTGAAAACGCATTACTGTAACGTAGATGTATCGATACGTAAAATCTCAAATATTTAAAGAACTTTTTGAAACTTTTTCATGGCAATAATTCATTTTTGAGTCTCCTTTCAATATAATTGACTGGATTGCTAATTTACTACTATGGTTAAAAGGCGCAATAGAAACATGCAATTTAAAGTAAAGATTCCTCCATGGCTGATATAATGTGAAAGTCTTACTAACTCTAGAAGTTTAGTAGAGGGGAAATGCAGCGCTAGTGGCGCCTGTACATGCATTGGATACCTGCTCTCCCACCTTCAGCCACATTGGTTACGCGTTGACTTATCCAATGTGATAAACGTGCAAAAAATACACCGCAAGACTGGCGCCACTTTAGATATTTCCATTCACTAGTGGGAGATGCAAATACTATCAACAAAAATCACAAGACCTCTCGCCTCGTTCTGCGCATAAATAAATGAAAGAATCATCAAAGAATCGATGTGTGAACAGAGGCTAAAATATAATACAAGAAATTAATTGTCAAAAGGTTTAAACTCATTAATTAAATTAGAAATAGAGTAATTATTTTTACTGGCATTAAATGTATTATTTTATGTTCGTATAGATAAACATATTAAAAAATCTGATGTGGCCAACACATGACCTCTCCCCTCATTCTGCTTACTCTACTAATCTGATAAATAGTTTTAAATTCTGAAGTATGAGAGAATCATCAAAGGATCAATGTGTGAACAGAGGCTAAAATATAATACAAGAAATTAATTGATTGGTCAAAAGGTTATAATGTTACTCATTCATTAAATTATAAATAGAGTAATAATTTTTACTGCATTATAATAAATGTGTTATTTTATGTTCGTATAGACAAACTTATTTATTAAAAATCTGATGTGGCCAGCACACGACCTCGCGCCTAATTCTGCTTATTCTACTAATCTGATAAATAGTTTTACTTACATTTTAATAGTTTCATGTTCATATAATATGTAAACCAAGATGCAAGCAGAAGATGTCAACTGTACTGTCACTGTCACAATCATTCAAATTTTGTGAAGAAACAAATTTCATATCATGGGCAACAAAATACTAGAATTTCAAAAAAGTACAATATAGTTTAATACTACCAGATTCAGCAAATTGTATTTAAAATTAACTGTGCCCATAGATAATTTTTTTTTCATATTTTTAATTGCAAAAATTAATAATGTACCAATATATTTACGGAAAACTATATCAAGCTTCAAAAAGTACTACTTCCGGTTTGCGAATTTCTACCAAAATCTTATCCTGTGTTAAGATCCTTATTAAAACCTAAATATGAAATTTGATTATTGAAGGTTTGATACTTTTTAAGTTATCGTGGACGAAAAATTGTCTGTCCATACGCACACACATAGACATCATCGTGAAATTAGTAAATTCGTATTGTAGAGACCCTGAAACGTGCTTATCCACCAAAAACTCATACTCATTTTGACACATTACAATACCTCTCTTATAGAATATGAGGCGAGAGGTAAAAAGTTGCCAATTTATTATCTTTTGGCAACTGTTCAGTATATAAACGAGGCGGCGAATGGTTCCACGAGGAAAGTAGTCAACAACGATTCAACTTAATTTATTTGCCATGTTAAGGTGCTCTACTATCCGTTCTGTTAGCGTGTTATTAACATGAGGCGCCTACTAATATATTTAGCCGCTAACAAGACTTTCTGCAAATCTGTGCAGCGCCTAATTGCATTTTAACAACTGCGCAAACTCATCATTCATCGCTTTAAGTCTTAACGAGAAAATATACACACACGACTATCACTCCTTGGCTTCCAGGACTCGAACCGAACCGGAACGAAACCGAAGCGTTAAAAAAACATCCATAACCGAGCCGAAAGCCGAACCGTAGATTTCCGAATTTCTACAATAACTCTCGATTTTACTATTTTCTATTCCACTACTACGGCTGCCTGAAACCAGACCGAAACTCGTACTTTGCCGCATCCTAGCTATGCAATGTCAATCGAAATTCAATTTTTGACAATCACAACGCCCATGCTCTTCAGTGGGATTTGAACCCACAACCTCGCTGCCCGCTCGGACCACAGTCCGCGCGGCCATCGTGGCCGGAATTTTGAAGTTGAATAACTGTAAAAGAGTTTTCGTTGCGAGTAAACTGTCAGTTTATTATTGACTTCAGGATAATGTTTTTATAAACATTTAATAGAGCAAGAATGGATCTACAGATGTGTCTTTTTAAAATTTTAAAAATTAATTTGTATCATGAGATAACTGTGTAAAGTTTGCATAAAATAGGAAACTTTTATAAATTTTTCGGAATTATTATATTCATGTACAATTTTTTAATCAAAATTTTAAAAAGGCACATCTGTAGATCCATTCGTTCTCTATTAAATCCTTGTTAAAATAAATTTTTACCATTCCTGTACTGGTCACAAAACACTCGCTACGTTAGTACATTTTATGCTGGATTTTAGGAGGTAGACGGGCCTCTTAAACAAATTTCTCATAGTGGCTTGAACTCCTTTGAATCTTTTTTTACCAAAAAAATCAAGAACAGTTAAACTTTTCTTAAAAAACACAAAAAACTGAGGTGAATTTATATCTTCTTCAAGCTGATGAATGAAAACCTATAATTATTTTGGGCTACAGACAGAAAAAAATTATAATAGCTACCGATTCTTAGCCAGGCGGGAGACTAGAAAGAAATACTCCAGAAGTTTACACAAGAATTCTTTAGTTCCCATGGGACCTAATATATTACCCCTGGACTTGGTGATGATATCTTTATTATGTGACAAGAAAAAATTACAAGAAATGTTTTAAACATGCTAGAACTTACGTTATGGGTTTGTAATTATAATTAACAATTAACAATTGATTAAGTGTGGCACCCACACATACTGTTGGTCATCGTGTGTGCGGTTACCAGCCGTCAACTAATTTTACACCCAACTTGGTTGGCTGATATAACCGCACATAAAATGCTGCATCTTTATTTATAGTTATATATTTAACCGTTTTTGCGGTATCTACTAGTCTTGATTTTACTCTAGTAAAATTAAAATCAAATAATAGTTTATTATATTATATCAATATAGATGATACGTGTCTGATCATTTAAATGATTAATTGGTCAATTATTAAATTGAAGACCAATATGTTTTTATTGAATAATGAATAGTATATTATATATTAAAGGACTAAAGTGCATGATTTAATCCTGAGGGTGAAGTTTATTTCACGAGCTAAAGGCGAGGGAAATAATCATCTGAGGGATTAAAGGTACTTTTGTCCTGTGGTATATACGCTATTTTTGCACGAATACAAAATAGTTTAAGAATACACATTTTGCGCAATGTTGACAGTAAACTTTATGACAAATATTGCTACCATAGATACTCTGTAACAAATAGCACGTATTTACTCGACAACGGGATTAATTAATTCAATTTCTTGACAACGGGATTAAATATGAAAAATAATCCCTTGGGATCAAATTAAGAACCTTAGTCCCTAAACATGAAGATTAAAAAAGAGTTTTAGTTCCGAAAGTGCAAAATAAATAATAAGGTCACTTAAGAAATGACTACGATTGATACTGCCTACGTTTTTTACTAATTCCTATTTCAATTTTAACACAAGGATTATTTCATACTTCTAATCTTGAGAAAAATAATCCAAGTAAGAATTGCCTGTCAAATAGCGGCGCCGCTAAATTGAATCTTCAATGAGTCAAAGAATTTCTAACTCATTGATTGCTTCAAACCAGTGAATTAATTTTTTTTAGGATTCAAAAGAAAGAATCCTCAAAGAATTTATGTGTAAACACTAAAAATGTTATAATAGTGCAGGACAAAAATGCATGTTACAAGAAATTTATTGTATTATTAAATAGATGTATAAAATATGTATAGTTTTATTGAATGCATGTATAATATTTCTGCAGTCCTAACGTATTTATACAATAAAATATTTTCTAATTCCAGTGTGGCGCCAGTAAAGTCTACAGTAAATTTATGTATTTATTTCACACTCTTACTCCCATAACTCAAACAAATTACAATCGAAACAAATAAAAACCGCATAGCTCAATCAACAAACAATAAACCAGCGAAATAAATAAATGAAAACCATAAACAACGCACGATCGGGAACGGATTCGACGGTGAAACAAATGCAATAGTATGGCATATGGCGCCAGACCATAGACGGTGTAATATACAACATCGGGTTATAGATTGCACTTGTCGTATTGGCCTTGGCGAAAAAAAACACACACGCATGCTTAGGCTACGCGATTAGTTAATATTAAGAGCCTTGTCCACGCACTACACAAGTAAGAAGTCTATCTTAGTTACAAATCCAAAAAATTTAAGGTCGAAACTGTTTTCAGATCTTTATCTGCATACGCAAAAAAATATATCAGTAAAATCATTAGAGTTTCTAGATTGTCTTATGCTAAGTAAGAATACCTGAAAATAAATATTTTGCAGTAGAAGTGAAAGAAGAGGGAGCAAAATTCATCGAATTGCAATGAATGCAGACACAATTTTTAGAATAAGGCAATTAGGAATGGATATATTTGTTTGTGGAACATAATTTTCATTGTGGGTTACATCGTTTATCCGAAATTTATGCAGAAAGCTGTGCAAAAAGCCATGTCAAAGTTTTAAAGTGTTACTGACGTGGCACTAGTAGTTTTTAAGTCAAACTATGACCTATAATATGATTTTGACTATTATCAGAATAAAAACATTACCATTACAGGCTTCGTGTTACGATTTTTTCATTTTTAAACGCGCCCTTAAAGCTATGATATTTATTTCCTAAGATATGAGACATAAATTAAATGAAATAAAATATAAAACATGCAAATATTGGTCTATATCAACGCTGTTTTTGTATCGCTATTTTGTCCTATAAAATCAGACGTTTTATAAAACGCCTAGTCGTTTTCTAAATGCCTCGGCATGTCATATCATTTTATTGCACAATATGCCGAGGTAAACAACCCAATACCCTTCGTGAATCCCACAGACTCGGTTTTGGTTGCACTGAATTGATCTAAAACCCAATACCCTTATAGCCGTTTTACACTAAATATTGAAGAAGAAAATGCGCAACAAATTGAACAATATCTTGAACAATAAATTGTTTTTAATGAACTCTGTTTTATACTGAGACAATTTTATATACCTACCTACAATATTTAGTTTGTGATTCTGCGCAGTTCGCATATAATAATAATTTGACAGCCGCGCTTATCTATTTTTCAGACAATTTACGAAGCAATGCAATATTTCACACAATCTGCTGTATGATACTACACAATTTGGATTGTTTCAAACATTGAAAAGATCTTGTTCAAGATTTGTTAAATACTTTACAAGTCTGAAAATCCCAAATATTTTGTAAAAAATATGCCTGTCTTCTTTGATATATCTATCCTGATAAAACTGACTACCTGTGGCCGAAAACTTTTTTTTTATCTTGAACAACCCTATTTAATTTACATAAATATACGGCTATACCATCAAAAACAAACAAGTTTTACTAGCTGGTTACTTTCAGGTAAAAACCTAATTTGCAAAATAATTAGGGGCCTAAATTTTGCAAATGATACGGCCGCCAGAAATTTCTAATAATCACAGATTTTATTAATGATCATACATACAAACATACCTACATAAAATGAAATTAAAAATATAAAATAACTTATTAAGGAGCTCGTCTACCTTTTTTCGAATTGCTAAAATACTCTCGATATTACTTTTTTATATTTAACCCGAAACCAGTCCGAAACCCGTACTTTGTCGCATCCTAGCTATGCAATGTCATTTTGTAGTTGAAAATACTGTAAACATAGCTCAGTATTCCCATAACTTCTGTATTTTTTAAAGAAATTAAGTCAAACAAAAATTATTCGAAAAAGGAAGGTTGCTTTTTAAATTTTTCTTTCCATTTATAATTACCAAAAAAAATAATATCAAATCGTATCAAATAATGACAAAAAACGTCATTTCTAAATATTTTTTACTTTACTAAAGACAAAAAATAAAAAAACTAGAGGCATTAATACGTCGTTTGTTAATACGCTGATATGTAAAAACATCATATATTTCAATTATAACTAAAGTAAACGTGGGAGGCGTACACCTCTGTAACATTGTCAAATTTTAGGGTTAAAGTTCTCAATTTCAATAATATATCTAAATGCGTTATGTTTTGTTCATACAAAGATTCTTTGAAAATTATTTCATGAACTTTGAGAAAAATAATAATTGTAAGAATCGCCTGTCAAATAGCGGCGCCGCTAAATTGAACCTTCAATGAGTCTTGGAAAAGAAGAATTTCTAATTCATTGATAGCTTCAAACAGTGAATTTATTACCTCTCGCCTCATATTCTATAAGAGAGGTATTGTAATGGGTCAAAATTTTCGAGTATGAGTTTTTGGTGGATAAGCACGTTTCAGGGTCTGTACAATACGAATTTAATATTTTCACGATGATGTCTGTGTGAGTATGTGTGTATGGACGTATGTGACGATTTTTTGTCCACGATAACTTAAAAAGTATCAAACCTTTAATAACCAAATTTCATATTTAAGGTTTTAATAAGTATCTTAACACCGGATAAAATTTTGGTAGAAATCCGCAAACCGGAAGTATTACTTTTTGAAGCTTAATATAGTTTTCCTTAAATAAATTGGTATATTATTTATTTATGACAATTTTTGCAATTAAAAGTAAAAGGTAATATAATTACCTATATGGGTAAAACTATTTATTAGATTAGTAGAATAAGCAGAATTAGGCGAGAGGTCGTGTGCTGGCCACAGCAGATTTTTTTTCAGGATTCAGGAGCATGAAATAATTCTCAAAGATATCTATATAATTCTGATGACTGTCGCACCCAGATTGGGTAAATGACATAATAGAAACGTACTTATACAATATCATATCACACTACAAGATTTCCTACTTTGTAAATGCTCTACTTGTGTGGCACAAGTTGTTAATTTAAATTAATTAATTTCGCTAGTGGTGTTAAGAGGTAATGGCGCTATTTTTAACAACACGATGCTCTTTTAATTGTGGATGAATAATTAAAATTTAGACCGGTTCTTGGTTCTTGATGTCCGGTATAAAATTAATTCTAGCGGGATTTAATTCAGTACAGACGGTTTATGCAAATTGAGATCTTATACGCTGTCGTAAAATGAGAAAACGTACTTCTTTTAAGAGGGTTGCTTGCTTGCCTAATCTATTTAAACACAACTGTACCAAGATGTTGAATCTTGAAAAAAAAATCTGTTGTGGCCAGCACACAACCTTCCTCCATATCAAAAGTTATAAACATAATTGAATGCGTACAATCCGGTGTCTATTTCAAATATACAAATAAAAATCTAAAATATTTAAACAGAAATTTGCATCAACTGAATCAAAAGATTCATTCACAGGAAATCTCTTCTGTGTTCTCCGTTCAATTACTACATGACTGGCGTTAGTGCCAACCAAATTTTTTTCGCATAAACAAAAATCATCCGATCATGGATTTCAAGATTTCAACGTTTTATCTGATAAATTTATTTTTAAATTTTACTACAATTCTTTAATGCTAC
Source organism: Agonum fuliginosum (assembly GCA_947534325.1). Classification (NCBI taxonomy): domain Eukaryota; kingdom Metazoa; phylum Arthropoda; class Insecta; order Coleoptera; family Carabidae; genus Agonum; species Agonum fuliginosum. The sequence continues at coordinate 364,132 of OX384033.1, forward strand.
CAGATGAAGACAATTTTTTATAATGTAAGTTGCAAATAACTTTTTCTCTTATTCTTATTACAAATAAACACTAGGTACTTATATTTATCCAAATTTATATGAATTTTTGACAATTAACTTTTTCAATCTTCAAAAAATATCACTTCCGGTGAAGATATTTGTATCAAAATCTAATAAACTCTTCCAAATTATATAAATACCAAATATCAAATGAACGTTCAAACCAATGGAACTAATATTTTCACTACCTACCCTTATTTTTGCGAATTTTGAAAAATCTTTCCTTTCTGTAATCAATATATCAAATTATATACCCTATTAAAGTTGCGTGCAGAGGTATAGAAACACCCTGTATATCACGTTTTTTTCGACTTGGGTGTTGCAGCCTCACATCTGTTCCAAATAGAAATAGTTTAGAAGATCAAAAAAATTATGTCAACATTTAAATCACCGTAACAAAAATAGGTTAGCGACCATCCTCTTAAGTTGTAGGTGTAGCCGGCGGCCATTTTCATTCTTCAACTGTTTAATCAACAAGTGGGTGGAGTGTCACACCCTCAACATGAGGGTGGATGGGAAGACAAAATCGTTAGAACTACGCAAGCGTCACAAAGTCCAACCCCTAGTATAAATTAGACGCGACGCTTACAAAAATAATTAGTCTATATAATTAATTGAATTAGTTAACTGTGAGTTTAAGTAGAAGCAGCTTTGAGTCACGCAGTAAGTGCATGAAAATATTTATGTTCAGTTGATATTCTACTCATAATATTAACATACTCGTGTGGTAAGTTATGGCAGAATACATAATATAAAGTTAACAGTTGCCAGAAATTACTTTTTGTGTTAATTCAAATGTTGCCTTCAAGAAAATGTTGCATTTCAAATAGGGCACTATTTTAAACTATTGTTATAACTTGTACTAAGTAATTATTTTACTACTTCTGGTACTTGATGTACATAATAAGGGGCATTCAAAGAAATTATTAAGCACCGCGCAAAAAAGGGAGCACACAATTAGGACAAATGCCGTTTTGTCAAAGTGTATTTTGACCAAAAATAATGAAGCTAAACTGTATTTTAGTCAAACTGAATTTGTTCAACTGGAATTTTGTCAAACCGTAAATATGCCAACCCGTAATTTAGCCAAACTGTATTCTAGACAAACTGTAATTTCACATTCCATAATTTGACCAAACCGCAACTTCGACTAATATAAAGCCGGGGCCAGACATGCGGCATTCGGCGAATCTCGAACGTTCGTGATTTGCCGAACGGTGTTCGCCTTTGTGTTCACACATGCCGCATTCGGCGATTAACGAGCAAAAATATGGGAAAAGGCCGAATATTCATTTGCAAAAACAACATTTCTACATTTTTCCAAATTCTTGTCAGGGGGCAAAATGGCTTTATTTCTTTCATTTATTTATACAAAATCTAGAGGACTGTAAGAATTTAACGAGATTATAAACCTTTTTGTAATATCAATCAATCAGATTAACAACAACAGTAATAGATAATCGATTGAGGCCGTGTGGAAGTCTAGACCAGTACCTACTAAAAAATTATTTATAGTAATAATTTGTAATTTGTATTTATAATAAAATATATTGCTACTACGAATAAGTTCAATAACTTAGTTACTCGCTATACTGAGCTGGAACTGAAGTGAGTTATTCGACAGTTCGCTGTTCGCCGAATCCTGAATGTGTGATCGGTGATAAATAAATAATGTACCAATTTATTTAAGGAAATCTATATCAACTTTCAAAAAGTACTACTTCCGGTTTGCGGATTTCTACCAAAACCTTATCCGGTGTTAAGATCTTTATTAAAACCTTAAATATGAAATTTGGTTATTAAAGGTTTGATACTTTTATACATACATACATACGCGCACACACACACATACACAGACATCATCGTGAAAATAGTAAATCGTATTGTAGAGACTCTGAAACGTGCTTATCCACCAAAAACTCATACTCGAAAATTTTGACCCATTACAATACTTCTCTCATAGAATATGAGGCGAGAGGTTAATTACACTGTAGAAAAATATGTAAATGACATTATTATTAATGTCTTACTTATAAATGAAATTAGTCTCTCATTAGCGCGCTACTAAACGATTAAATTAAAACAAATGCCTGCCGTCTGGCGCCTAACCTAGCTTTATTTCCTGCCGCCATGTCACTGTACAAACATACGTACACACCGCGTAGAACATTATTTGTAAATCAAATAAATCGATAAAGTTCTTTCTACAAATTTAGTTAACGTCATAATGGGAAAGTAATGACAACTTTTTGTGAAGAAATATTTTTGGAAAACCGCCGAAGTTACTAAGTATTTAAACCATGACTTGTTCGGGAAAAATTAGTAGTCTATGGGACTTGAATGGTGTTAGGTGTAAATTTGATAATGTATTGAGTAAAAGTGAGTGAAAAAATATTAAATTCATAAGTACCTACTCTTAGTAAATATAAATGTACCGTAATTATTATTTATGTTGTAAGGATCATAACGTCAATATTATGCTACAGTCGTGACGACTATATGACGAGGCGATGCGGAGATTTATAACACGATGTGTATCGTATACCATCATATAATTGATTATAATTCGTATTGCATACACATACAATATTTTATGGTGTAGGTAAATCAGTCAAAAAATAAAATAAATTATTTGTTTCAGATTAAAAAAATTAATTAACTATTCATTTGGGTTTTAGGTATATATTTTTATTTATTTATTTACAGAAATTAAACTAAATTTATTGATATCTAAAAAAATTTAAATCTAAGAAAATTCAAGTCTAACATACTTTCTTAGCAACGGGTTGTTTGATACTTCATTATGGTTCTGAGTATTATAATGGATTCATTATGGTCTTTGACCTATAATGAACGGAATTGTGATCCTCAATTAAACCAAATAAATAATTTATTGATAACAAATAAAATTAAATCTAAGAAAAGTCAAGTCTAAAAAACTTTATTAACAACGGGTTGTTTATTATTTCAGTATGGTTTTGGAGTACTATAATGGATTCATTATGGTTTTTGGCCTACAAATAACGCCGTTATGATTCTCAATTAAAGCAAATAAATAATTTGTTGATATCTAAAAAACGTTCTTAGCAACGGGTTGTTTGTTATTTCATTATGGTTCTGAGTACTATAATGGATTCATTATGGTCTTTAGCTTATAATGAACGCCATTATGATCCACAATTAAAGCAAATAAATAATTTTTAATATTTAAAAAAATAAATTTAAGTCTAAAAAACTTTCTTAACAACGGGTTGTTTGTTATTTCATTATGGTTCTGAGTACTATAATGGATTAATTATGGTCTTTGGCCTATAATGAACACCATTATGGTCCTCAATTGAGGTTTATAACGTGAATTCCGAATTATTTTAAAATTTAAACCACATAGTCCACAGCACAAAGTACAACATACGACAGGAGTGGATGAAGTGTGTCCTGTCTGTCTACCTTTAGAGCGACACAGGCTAAATAAAAATGCCACAAATCCACAGTGTATATACTTTGCCCAACTGTGCTCTTAAATCAGTCTTGGAAAAAAAAGCAGTGAATACGTAAAAGCAGTCCAGCAATTTTTAAAATGCTCACGAAATTTTACAGATAAAGCTAAATTTCATACATTTATGTAGAGACGCAGAATGTAACCAGGTTTATGCCGAGTTACATTTTCTAACAAATCTATGAATCATAATGCTCTGTTTCTTGTTCATCTTGTTGTTGAGTGTAGTTGTATGTGTGTTGCAGGTTAACTTGGGCAGCTTGTGCTAGTAGTAGAAGGCGTCGCCGGGGCTCCACTCTGACGAAGGCGTCGACGCTTGGAAGTGACAGCGTCGCGCCGCTCATCCACACGCCACAAGCAGCGCGGGTACTATGCGCATTGCGAGCAACACGCGAGCACGAGCCCAAGTCGCGGTAAGTACGAACACCATCTGTCATACACACGGTACTAACTATTCTTTCATACCCTAAGTCATGAGAGAAAGAATCTCTAGCCCGTCAAAAAGCGGCGTCGCTATATTGACTCTTAAGTCTTGGAAAAGAAAGCAGTGAATTTATTTATTATAGAATTCATTCGCCTGAAAAACGTAAAAGCAGTCCAACAATTTTTTAAATGCTCACGAAGTTTTATTTTATAAATTAATTTACAGACTACCCATACAACACAAATACGTCGTGAAGACGTCTTTATAATGTCCATGTCTTGAAAACGTCTGATCCAAATGTAATCACAAAGACGTCACATACGTGTCTTGTGTCCTCCATTCTGGATGTTTCAAAGATGTTATTTTCTTCCATGCAAATGACGTCTATTTAATACCTTTTCGACAATCAAATGATATCCTTTTTAATAAAATTATGACCAATATACGACTTAATTTTGATCAATATATTTTTGTATGTCACAACCAAGATGAATTTTGAGACAAATATAGGACTCCTATATATTGTAAGCGAAAGATTTAAAACTGGATAACATAATGACGACTTGAAGACAACCGCATAAGACGTGTAAAATTCGTCTCCTTATGACGTCTATAAGATGTACGTCTTACAGATGTTAATACGATCGATGTGTTGTATGGGTAGGTTTATGCCGAGTTTTCATTTTCTAATAAATCTCTTAATCATAATGCCCTGTTCACACGAGGAAAGTTTTCACTAAAAAGTTTCTTGAAAGTAAAACAAGTGCTAAGAGCTGTCATAAAAAGAAACTGTCAATACCGTTCATATAGGGAATATAATTATTTTTATTAAATATATTTAAGATCATATTAGACACAATATATTTTTAAAAAATAATTAGTTACCCTGACGGTTTCCCCGTATGACCGATATTGACTTTTTTTTCTATGACAGTTTTCAAGAAAATTTTAGTAAATACTTTCCTCGTGTGAACAGGGCATAAGATAAAGCAAGTACAAAATTGGTTCAAACACTATTTTATTAATTTTTTATGCAGATTCGGAATTTTAACTGGGCATAAATCTAGATTAATTCTTGCACAAACATCTAGTACCTGTTTTTCCATCAAATTTTTAATATGCAATGGGCCAAGCAGAAACTGCTACACCTCTAAACACGCAATATATTATTATTTCTGCCTTCAGAACTTAAGAACACTAATTTAAAGAATAATCTATGTTTGTTTCCAAATTAATTAATAAACTTCACTAAACTTTAAGAGGGTAGTAATCGATCATACATATTTTTAACTATAACAATAAATTATTTTATTATTTAAAACTCTCTGACAAAATAGAACAGAGCATTTGGTGTTCTATTTTCTGTCTTAATCCTTGATCTATTTTGGCGTGGTGCAAGTAGCCCCTACGATCGTATGTTGTGCAAATGCGAAAATGAAATTCATGATCCTAATTAAACAATGTCAGCCTGAATGGCCGCTCTATTTACGAGAAGACACAGATATACTTCAGCAGTTTATTACAGCTTGTTTGTTACTTTTGTCTTTTCACATTAATTCCTCATTAACATATGCTAATGAAATGGCGCCGCGGTGGAGGGGGGCGGTTGCCATGGCGACATCAAACAAGAAACAACATTTGTTATTTACACGTAGTTAACAAAACAAGATACATATCTATGTGTCATTTGCATTATTGTAAGAATTCAATCAAACATGAATTTGTAATTATTGTTTACTTATTTTCTACCTACTCATACTTCTAACTTCTAACTTAAGAGCATTCTGTACAGGAAGAATATACACGTAAAAAGCACTTTACACGCATACACCTCATCGACACATGGTTGCACATTTTAACAAAAACAAATTTTTATATGGTAGATAAGGGATAAAACTTCGTTCTATTAGTGCCATTTTTTCTGTTTTGTGCCGAAGTTTTATTTTATAAAATAAAGAAAACTACAAAAATTCACATTTTTTTATCTCTAATTTTCTCGACATCAGAAAGTTTTTTCTAAAAAATAACACTACCCCGACGTAGCTTATCTTTAAATTACCTGATTCAAGTTTAAAATATCATGTTCTGCGAAATATAAAGAAAAATCTGTAGGTGCTTCTAAACGCCTGCAAGCGGTTGAAAGTAAGTAATTTCGACCGTTGAACGTGCTGAAAAAAAAATTTGCACTAATAGAACGAAGTTTTATCCCTTATCTACCACTGGGTCCGAGTGGTTGGATTCCACTATAATAACATCTACCATCCTGTAATTGGAAGTTAATTCTGTAGGTTGGTTACCATTAAAAAAATATATAAAAATTTGTTTTTGTTAAAATGTGCAACCATGTGTCGATGAGGTGTATGAGTGTAAAATGCTTTAACGTGTACATTCTTCCTGTACAGAATGCTCTTAATTTATTGTACTCTCTGTGAAAGAACAAAGCAGGATGCCACCCTAACGGCTCAAAATAGAGCGATATATTATTTTCTCTTGTAGATCGTTTGATAGATAAAGTTCACAATCGTTTGTGATCGTTTTAATGGTCGATGGGATTGAGTTAAACATTAAAATCAGATTTAGTTAGACTGACATCATGTTCAACATGAATTATAATCATCTCGAAATAGGGAGAGGCACTTTATACAGACACCAAACAAGAAAAAAACTTTATAGTGTTCAGTGCAGTACCGTTGTAGTGCATTTAAACCCATAAAACATGAACTGTAGTATAGCATGAGTACTCGTGAGTTCACACGATATGTGAGGCTACCACACCCAAGTTTAGTAACAGGAGGTAGTAATAGAGTTTTGACAAATTGTCGTTTTCAAATTTTCAAATATTTTAAAATATTTATTACACTTTAATCAATAAGACATTTAACAATCAACGTTTTAACGCAAATCTTAAAAACCCAGTTATTTTTCCCAAACTGGAAGTAGTACTTTTCTGAAATATTTTGAAAAATAATAAATTTATCGCAATATTTTTTATTTCAAATGAAAGATTATATATTATTATCTACAATTTTTTACCATTTTATAAATTGTTATGTCATAGTACTTTAAGAATTAAAATATTATTTATAATTTAGAGTATGAAACTTTAGTATCTTGTAGTCCATGAATAATGATTATTTAATAATTGTTGTTACTACAAAAAAAAACCATGTGACAGTGCCAATAGTGATAGATCTGACTAAAAGAATATATTTTTAAGTCCCTCATTGAGTACCAGTTCAAACATTTCTATCAAATGAACAATTTTTAAAAATTTCGACATATTCTGATTAGAAAATCTGTATGTACATACGATATTCGATAGAACTATTTTCTTAAACTATGTACACCTATATAATTTGACCCGAGTAATCGATTGGTACAAAAATATTTTTTTTTATTTCGACCAGTTTTCGACTTAAAAAAGTTATGTCAAAAACTGTAGGTCGAAATTTTTTTTCGGCTACAGATTTGAAATCCTCGTGATCGAATTAGTATATAACCACATCTCTTCGATTTTGTACCGCATTTTTTAAATACCTCAATAAAAATTGTACCCCTTAGAATTTTTCCGTGAAAATTTGGATTCCCACATAATTTGCCCCGAGGAATCCAATGATGAAAAAATAAATTTTCCATTTTGACTAACTTTCGACTAAAAAAAATTATGTCGAAAAATATTGGTAAAAAAAAATTTTCGACTGCAGATTTGAAATCCTCGAGGTCTAATTAGTACATAACCAAATTTTCAGCCAATTCTGAGAGAAAAAGTTATTTTGGTCAAAATTTCATCAAGGGGTGTACCTTCGTTTTTGGCCATTTTCGAAAACCCTACATAAAAATTGTACTCGTCAGAATTTTTGAGCAAAAATTTGAATTTATATGTAATTCGACGCGAGGAATCCAATGGTGAAAAAATTAACGTCATAGCTACTTCCGTCTTTCACCTGCCAACATTATCTCGAAAAGTATTAGCCGAATTTTTTTTTTAGTGGCACCATTGGATTCCTCGTCTGCAAAATAGGGTATAACCAAATTTTGAGCGAATCGAAAATTTTGTAAATTTTCAACATTTTTAAAATTTTTCAATGTGCATTTAAAATTGAACGCGTTAGAATTTTTTAAAGAAAATATATATTTATATGTAGTTTGATACAAGGAAATCAGTGGTGTACTTAAAAAAAATATACAAAAATATTTGTATCTTGATTTGTATTTTGTTAGTAAAAAGAGTAGAGTATGGCGAGAGGTCTTGTGCTGGCCACATCATAATTTTTTATATATAATTTGTACTTTAATAACACTCTTTTCGATATACATTTTCATTTCGATACAGATTTTCATTTAATCTATTACCTATCAAAATGGATTCATTTTTATACAAATTTTTATTTCGATACATATTTTCATTAAGTAAATTTCATGTAAATTTATAACTTTACAGAAGGTATATTAGTTAACGAGTACACAATATAAAGAGGATAAAAGTTCATGCACGAGCTGAAGGCGAGTGTATTATAGTCATTATGTGCGAGTCAAATACGAAGTTTTATCAACGATTTTTAAATTAAACATTCTTTACAAAATTTGGATCCTCTGACAATTTTCTGGTTCTGGTTAAGTATCTGTCAGGTGAAACAATTTCCCATAAAAGATTTACTGTTCAAGCTCAAACTGTGCGATTATTAAATTAAACTACTCTTGAAAATTTATGGGCAAACTTCAAAAATAATTTGAGTAAATTCTCCACTGACGCAAAACCCAATGGGCGTGTTCCGTGTTGACTTCGGTCCGTGTGTCCTGCAGCCAACACGACCCGTGAAATTGACCACAAATCAAAGAGGAATCTGCAGGCTACAGAAGATTCATCCTTGCGCAAGAATCAAATGATTTTTATTGATGGTAATTTGTATAAATAAGTGTAAAAGTGTAGGAATAGCCCGAGGGATACCGGCTGATCTATATAAATTGGGATGCATATTAAGAATGTTGTATTTCTAAATATGGTTCGGTTTTTAAATCATTTGAAGGGTCAAGTGTAAAATTAAATAGTTATTTTGATAAATTTAAATGGACGTATGTATGTATGAATTATGTGACGATTTTTCGTCCACGATAACTTAAAAAGTATCAAACCTTTAATAACCAAATTTCATATTTAAGGTTTTAATAAGGATCTTAACACCGGATAAGAATTTGGTAGAAATTCGCAAACCGGAAGTAGTACTTTTTGAAGTTTGAAAAAGATTTCCTTAAATATATTGGTACATTATTAATTTATGACAATTTTTGAAATTAAAAATAAAAGATAATATAATTATCTATGGGTACAGTTAATTTTAAATACAATTTGCTGAATCTGGTAGTATTTAGCAATAAAATAAAGTGCAACTAAGTACCAGTATCTTGTTGTCCATGATATGAAATTTGTTTTTACTCAAAATTTGAATGATTATGACAGTGACAGTACAGTTGACATCTTTTGCTTGCATCTTGGTTTACATAGTACATGAACATGAAACTATTAAAATGTAAGTAAAACTATTTATTAGATTAGTCTCGAGATTAGTAGAATAAGCAGTATTAGGCGAGAGGTCGTGTGCTGGCCACAGCAGATTTTTTTCCACTAAAACCAGCCCGAAACTCGTATTTTGCCGCATCCTAGCAATGCAATGTAATTTTGAAATTGAAAAATACTGTAAAAGTGTTTTTGTTGCGAGTAAACTGCCAGATTATTATTGACTTCATAGGATAATGTTTTTATAAACATTTAATAGAGAAAGAATTTTTTTCAACTTCAAAATGACATTGCATAGCTAGGATGCGGCAAAGTACGAGTTTCGGGCTGGTTCAGTCAGCCGTAGTAGCGGGGAAAGGAGTGTAAAATCGAGAGTATTTTAGAAATTTGAAAAGGAATTTTAAAGCCGGGGCCAGACATGCGGCATTCGGCGAATCCCGAGCACCTGTTCGCCGAACTTCGCTCAGTGTGTATGGAGAGTTCGTGAGTTGACGAATCGTTCGGCGAACTGTCGGTAAACTAGCACACATCAAAGTGGGCGAACGTTCTTTTAGAGGGGGTTCGGACAACCGATCACACATTCAGGATTCGGCGAACAGCGAACTGTCGAATCACTCACTTCAGTTCCAGCTCAGTAGCGAGGAATTAAGTTATCAAACTTATTCGTAGTTAGAAATATTATTGTATATACAAATTGTTTCTACAAACAATTATTTAGACTCAATCTATTATCTTTGTTGTTGTTGTTGTTGTTGTTGTTGTTGTTGTTGTTGTTGTTGTTGTTGTTGTTGTTGTTGTTGTTGTTGTTAATTTGATTGATTCATATTACAAAAGGTTTATAATCTCATTAAGTCCTCTATTTTGTATGAATAAATGAAAGAAATAAAGCCATTTTGTCGTCTGACAACTTAATGTTCAACTAGGCGAACGTTCGGCAGTTTCCCATATTTTTGCTCGTTATTCGCCGAATGCCGCATGTGTGAACACAAAGGCGAATTCCGTTCGGCAAATCACGAACGTTCGAGATTCGCCGAATGCCGCATGTCTGGCCCCGGCTTTATATTTAGCCGGTGTCAACTTCAAAATTGTCATATTATGTATATAAATTATAAATATTACGTATATAAATAAAAATAAAAGTGTGCAAATAAGTGATTTATAATTTTCTCATGATATCTCAATGATATATTTGCAAATAACGGTGCTGCATTCAAGAAGCAAATTAACTCTAAAGAGAAAATCAACTTGAGTGAGACTAAGACAAGAATCTTAGATATATATATTTGTCTTTTAGTAACAGTTCCATTCGTTGCTTATTTCTCGATTACTGTACAAACTATTAAGACATATGGTATAACGAGATCTGCATATTGATAGAATGGTAGGAAATCAATATTTAAATGTTTATACAAAGATTTGCAACATTCTAGCAGTAATACGTTAAGCAGCCCGTCAGTTTTTTTCCGAATTCCTAGAATACTCTCGATTTTACTTTTTTCTATTCCACTACTAGGGCTGCCTGGAACCAGCCCGAAACTCGTACTTTACCGCATCCTAGCTATGCAGTCATTTTGAAGTTGAAAATACTGTAAAAGTGTTTTCGTTGCGAGTAAACTGTCAGATTATTATTGACTTCAGGATAATGTTTTATAAACATTTAATAGATAAAGAATGGGTCTACAGATGTGCCTTTTTCAAATTTAAAAATTAATTTCTATTCGTGTAAAGTGTGCATAAATTGGATTTTTTCTTAAATCAAAATCACATCTGTAGATCCATTCTTTCTCTATTAAATCCTCGTTGAAATAAGATTTGAGCATTCTTGTATTGTCCACAAAACACTCGCTACGTTAGTACATTTTGTGCTGGATTTAGAGGTAGACGGGCCTCTTAAGCTAAAAATGTATTCTCTGAATTATGATTCTGAAATTACCATTTTACCTTTTGTCACATACCTGTAAAGAAGGTATTGGAATCATGCTAAAAATCGGGTAGTGAGTTTTAAGTGGATGAGCACGAATTAGGGTCCTTACAATCCATATTTGATAGTTTCGTGATGATGTCTGTACGTTTATATGTGTGTATGTATGCTTTATCCAAAAAAAAATTGGTATTTATACATTTTACAAGAGTTGAAAAGAATTTAGAATTGCATAAACTTGAAGATTGGAAACGTTTTTATCAAAATTTTGGTACATTTAGGTAAATACTTTTGTGGTGGCATTTTTGAACAAATCTACAAGGATCTACAGTACATAGATCTTAGTGGGTTAATGGCAATATGTGAGAAAATATTGAATCATGTATATTTTCGCAATATCTTACAGATTATGTAAATATTAGCGCATCATGACTCTCTTGCAACAAAATAATTTATTGCAGTTGCAGACATGATCGTTCGATAAATATGATAAATTATGAATATCTTATATTTGATCTACATCTCATATAAATTAGAAAATATTAAGTTTTTTGTAAAAAATTAAATTAACTATTTATATTCAAAAAGTAGTTTTGAATATGTTTCTTTTGACATTTAGTTGCAAATATTTTACAAAAATGGCATTGATTTTTATTTCATGTAATAAATTAAAGATTATTGTTCGAATAAATGGGTTTCAGACAATTTTATAAAATTAAAAATATCATAATTTGTCTGGAAATTTAAAATATCACCATTTCATGCAAATAGGATTACCCAATTCCCAAAAAACACGTTTAACTGTTTTGACCACCCTTTGTCTTATCTGCCAGACAGATTTTATCTCAAAAATCCCGGCTACCGAATTCTTATCCGGCAGATATCTAAGAATTTCTACCACACATGATGGAAAAATTTTCTAGGAATTCGAAGGTATATGTAAATATTTCGAAGAAAATCATCTGCATTTAAATGGAATCATTTAAATAAAACATTCGATTTAATATAATGCACACATGTAAAGTTACAAGTTGGAAATGTAAATAGATTGTAATGGTTTTCACGAATGAAGAAACATTAGAATAGTACAGATTTTGTTTATCGATAATGATCAATTAATTTATATTGTTACAATTTCCAGTCAATTAATTTTGTTTGACAAATCTATTGTTACACACGTCTACTGTTATTATGCTTATAACTATAAAGCCTGTATTAGACAGTTATTTTTATGAAACTCACATAATACAAATGGAAATGATTGACATAAAAATGCTAGTTTTGATAGCTGACAGGCTGTGAAATGACACTTTTAGTGCCTGAGCAATGAAATTATGTTTAAGTCCTAGGTAATAATAGTAATTGTTGCTATGGAGAACTAAAAAGATATTTGAAAATATAATATAACAAATTTTTTTGTACTGAAAATGAGTTTTTTATCATTGTTTAAAATAATTATGTTTTTCAATAAATTGAGAAAGAAATTTTGCTTCAACGTCATTATTTTGTACAGGACCAGGAGATATGACATAATTCTTTGTTACATCACATATTAATCAATTTTTCTTTTGAATTTTTGGGCTTGTTGATAAAAATTTTGTGAAAATAAATACGGATCCCAAGTTTTTATCTCTTCTTTAAATATATTTAATTAAAAAAATTTATGCAAGTTTACGATTACTCAACAAATGTGCATAGCAATATAATTTGTTGGCGATATCTCTCAAAACATGAAAATAATCAGTAAATTAATATTATTAATTAATAATAATCAGCGAAAAAATAATGTGTTTACATGGCAAAAAATACAGATTTACTGCCTAAGCCAGATTCAAACCTCGGCTGCGCCTCGTCTATAAAAACAGTTACTGTCTGCTACAGGCTTTAGGTTTGTACAGATTTTGTTATTTCTAATTGTTGCAATTTCCAAGTAATTAATCTCAGTATTGCTTGATTTTGTTTGACAATTAGATTGTTGCCCCGTCAGTTGTTATTATGTTTACAACAATCACCGTATTTGTTTGTTGTTTAACACAGTGTGTTTGTTTGTAGATACTTCACTTGGCCGTTTTATTCATCAGTGTAAGTGGTCGCGTCCCGAGTAATTATACCGTTACACCCGAGCGCTTCAGACATTCTCGCAATCCGAACATTCAGTGGTAAGTAGAGGTTTAGTTCTTTATTTAGTGGTATTAACATTGGAATGTTGGCACCCTGTAGACTAACAGGTGGTTGAATTGTGCCCTAGGTCTGGGGGATCCCCCCTTCCGTCTGTGGAGTATGACGCCACTTTTACGTATGTATCAGCAAACTGTTTTCAATGTTTCTGATCATTTATGACTTTATTTACTTTATAATGACACTTTATTAACTTATTTGCTGTTTTGCTTTCGCTATTTTGTAGATTATAACTGAATTATTTCAGCGAAAACTGAAATAGGGACAATTCAGTTTTATGTTGCATGCAATACATGGAAGTTATGTTAGTTGCTTAAACGATCCGTTTAGAATACTGTCGATTTTATTTTTTTCTATTCCACTCTTTTCCCCGCTGATACGACTGCCTAAAACCAGCCCGAAACTCGTACTTTACCGCATCCTAGCAATGCAATGTCATTTTTAATTTGTAAAATACTGTAAAAGTGTTTTTGTTGCGAGTAAACTGTCAGATTAATATTGACTTCAGGATAATTTCTAGCAGGAGATATAACTGTGTATAGTTTGCATAAATTGAAAATTATTATGAATTTTTCGGAATTTTTATAATTATGTACAATTTTTACCTTCCGCTTACCTGTAAAGGAAGGTATTGGAATCATGCAAAAAATCGGGTAGTGAGTTTTTACAACTCATTTTTTATATTTTCATGATGATGTCTGTGTGTATGTGTGTGTGTGTATGTGTGTGTGTGTGTGTGTGTGTGTGTGTGGTCAAGGCCGGGTGTTAGTCGCATAACTCAAATACGAATTATCCGAAAATTTTGATATTTGGTATTTAATTTTTATATATAAATTGGAAGAGCCCCTTAGATTTTGGTACAAATATCTTCATCGGAAGTGATATTTTTTGAAGATTGAAAAGGTTAATTGTCAAAATTGTATATAAATTTGAATAAATATAGTATTTATTTGTAATAAGAATAAGAGGAAAAATTAATTGCAACTTATGTTATAAAAAAATTGTCTTTATCTGGTAGCATTAAAGAACTGCAGTAAAATTTAAAAAATGAATTTATCAAATTAAACGTGGAAATCTTATAATCCATGTTCGATTGATTTTTGTTTCTGCATAAAAAATATTGACAGATGAAACGGGTGATAAGTTGGCATACTAGCGCTATATAAGTCTTAAGTAATAAGATATTAAATGTAGTAATTGAACGGAGGATGTCTTCAACACAGAAGAGTTTTCGTTTTGATTCAGGTGATACTAATTTCTGTGTTTAAATATTTAAGATTTTTATTTGTATATTTTAAATGGGCACCGGATTGTACGTATACATTTCTGTTTAAAGTCTAGATATGGCGGAAGGTTGTGTGATGGACACGTCAGATTTTTTCATTATCTTCTATTTTAAATGAAACGCTCTAATACATTGCTGTCAAATTCGTAACCATGGATATGAAAGATCCCATGTTTCACGTTAATAAAACTCACGGTATAATGTTCCGATTAATAATCTTTGTTAATTACATGGTAAATGATGCTTGTATTACTTTTATCCAGTCTGTGAGATAATAATTTACGTTTTAAAAAGGCAATTGGAATTTTCTATCATTTCGTTAAATGATGTTTACGTTGATTTTAAATTAGTCCCAAAGAGGCCGCGTAAAATGTAGTTTTTTAAGATTTATTTTTGGATAATCAACGTGGTGAAAAACATTCTTACAATGTTTCGATTAATTTAATAATTTAATTGTCCCCTTAGGTCTCAGAACCTAACACTCCGCGAGAAGCAGCTCTTCATCCTCCAGCACTCCTCGTCTGCCGACCCAGTGGAGTGTTGCCCCTCGGTGGTGGAGATGACGGAGCCCGAGGGCGGGACCAACGAGCGCGGCGTCCTGGTGAAGCTGTACCGCGACGCGTCCAACCACCAGCGCTTCTACGAGGCGTCGTGCGCCCCAGGAGTCGAGAACCAGGAGTGCCGGTTCCTGGACAAGAAACTGCACAACCAGAGCAGATGCGTGCAGAAGTTCAGCTATAGCTATGCCTTGCTGGAGGATAGCGCCGAGGGGGAGAGCCAGGCTGCTAGCTTCCCTATCATGGGGTGAGTGGAAATCTGCTGTGTCCACCACAGTCTTCCTCGTCTATAACACCTTTCATTTTATGCTTTATTCAGCAAGATTTAAATAAATTTATCCTTTTTCCCAAACTATTTGATTGAATATCGCACAAATGTTATTTTTTACATTTTTACTAAACTCGCTTTTAATTGACACCAAACTCGGTATAATTTGAATAATGTATTTAAAAAAATTGACGATCGGTTAAATGTTATTTTTATCTTTCTACTAGAATTATTTCCCCGAGAGCTTTAATTTAATACCAAACACGATAGTATTTTGATAAAAATAAAAAAGTTATGTATATAAAGTTAGTACCACTGGTGGAATAAATCTCATTGGGTGCATGTCACTGCGCCAAATTGCCACTGTGCCAAATACCCGCTGTGTCCAATTGCCACTGTGCCAAAACGCATCCCCACCACTTACATACTTGTAATAACGTATGTCGAGAGACTACTGCAAATTTATTTCGACACAGTGGCATTTTGACCCAGTGGCAATTTGACTCAGCGGCAATCCAACACAACAGCAATATTTAGACATACTGGCAATTGGTTAAATGACATTCAGAGTGGAGAATAGAAACATTGTCAAAATCAAAACTATGAAGATTGTCTATGGAATGTTCAACTAATGCACTATGAGATGTATTGTTGTTTCTTAATGTTCTTACAAAATGAGGCCCACCAGTAAAGACAGGTAATTTTTAAGGCCAGAATCAGCTTCGCCGGACAATTTTACTCCGAAATACAAATTTTCGCCATGTTTCTACGACTAATAATAAATAAATAATTTTTTTAATACTGATATACAATGCTGTAACAACACTCGTTATAAACGAGGTTTCGTTATAGACATGGATTATTTTGGAGGGTAGAATCGTATTTCTGAGATAATTTTACCTCGATAACCAAATTTTTTCGGAGTTTCTACAATAAATAATAAAGATTTATTATGTGCTACCCTGGTTAAAGACACCCTTAAAATGGGGCCCCCCAATAGAGACAAGTAATTTTAGAGGCCAGAATCGACTTCCTCGGACAATTTTACCCCCGGGTACAAATTTTCACCGGTTTTCTACGAATAATAGCAGAGAAAATAATTTTTTAAAATTTTATAACAGATAAATTCACATTCCAAAATTTGTATTTTAATGGAACAAACTATAGCAATTTTCAAAATTTATAAATGTCAAAATTATACTGTTGGACGGCTTATTTTCTTATAATTTAAAATAATTCAAATTTTGAGAATTTTTTCCGGGCTTATTAAACTGGCTCCAACTAAAAACAGGGGGGGGATACAAACTTTAGGTCGGTAAAGAGATTTTCAACCCCAAACAATCCTCGAAAAGCATTTTATTAATAAAGTTATTGCATTTTGAAATTTTTTGTGAGGTTATTGGTTGGGTTAGGCCAATTTTTATTATATAATTTCAAAAAGCCAATGTATACTCCGTTCCAAAATTTTAATTACAGAACTAAGGGATGAAAACAATGACGACTTTTATTTAAAAAATTAATTTCTCGTAAACGGGACCAGATATCGATGCGCGGTTTTCAGCAGTGGATCTAGCATGAAATAGGCTTTATTTGGACTAGCACGGCTATAACGAACATTCGTTATACGACCTCGTTTATAGCGAACATTTAATTAATTTAACAATAACTTTGATTCTAGGAATCGGAAAATTCTGAAAATTAGTATACTGATGTAAAAAAATCTGAAAAATCCAGTTATGAACCCAAATTTAAAATCGGTACACCCATTTTGGGTGCAAAATATATATCTTTATTACTACGCATAGAAATAAGCTGTAAATTTGTATACTTATGTTTTAAAATATGAGAAACCCATTTTTGAACCTTGAACTGAGTTTACTACACCCATTTTGGGTGTACCATTTATTTTTTAAATATTGGATATAGAGAAAAGCTATAAATTCTTGTAGTACCTAAAGAATTATATTTATTTTTAAAATATAGATACATCCACCCATTTTAGGGTGTTGTAGATATTTCAAGAACTATATCAGATATTTAGATGAGGTTTTCAATGATGATTTTAATAATGCATTTAAATAATATTTATACACAAAAATCTCTCCTGTGGTGACTCTCCACTAATATCTATGCGAGTCAAATTCAAATAAAATAAAATATAGAAATAAAAATTGCCTTTTTGATTTGATATTAAGTATTTTGTGATAAATTTTATTAATAGTGATTTATCCACATAAATTAAAGCAGTACTTTAGCTGTATCTAGTACAATTTAAAAATTTAAATAGAATTTATATTTTTATTGTTTAAAAATTATGACAGTGACAGTTAAATCAAATTCACGAATAAAATAGTGTACACAACTCTCGAGAAAGTGTCCATCGATCACTTTCCTCGCTCATTAAGTTGTCCCTTGAAACACATGTTTTCGTTACCAAGCGATAATTTTTTATTCCGATGGTTATTTAAATTCATCTACTCCAATTTTGGGTTTTTTTTAAATTCTATTGACT
Source organism: Agonum fuliginosum (assembly GCA_947534325.1). Classification (NCBI taxonomy): domain Eukaryota; kingdom Metazoa; phylum Arthropoda; class Insecta; order Coleoptera; family Carabidae; genus Agonum; species Agonum fuliginosum. The sequence continues at coordinate 382,348 of OX384033.1, forward strand.
ACCATCAGTTTTCGTTGTTCTTTACAAAACTTTGTAAGTATATTTTTTCTATTTTTGACTTTGTTTGTAAAATAATTTTTTTCCAAATTATTTGGACTTGTTCTTTTATATTATTTTAATTATTTACTTTGTTCAATTATGTAATTTTTTAAAAATTATTTGGTTTTTACCTCTCGCCTCATATTCAATAAGAGAGGTATTAATTGTAATGGGTCAAAATTTTCGAGTATGAATTTTTGGTGGATAAGCACGTTTCAGGGTCTCTACAATAAATTAAAATTCCTCTTTGCCAAGACTCATTGAAGATTGAATTTAGCGGCGTCGCTATTTGACAGGCAATTCTCACAGGATTATTAAAATTCTCTAAAGATTATTTATTTATTTTAATTTAATTCTGTCAATGCATTATTTCATGTTTCTAAATCCTTGAAAAAAATAAATCCACAGGTTTGAAGCAATCAACAAATTAGAAATTCTTCTTTCCAAAACTAATTGAAGATTGATTTTTTTCTCAAAAGAGGTATAAAAAAATCCTCAAAGAATCCATGTGCGAACAGAAAATAATGAACCATTAATAATCGATATATAATATTTTGTTTTCGTTTGGTTGTAGGTACACCACAGAGCGAACACGATGGATGTTAGGCTACATCCGGGTGCGAAGCGGATGTGCGTGCACTCTGTCGCCCCGGAAGTCGAAGAAAACAAAAAAGCGTCTACACGACGCTGACGGCCTCACCTGATCACACGCCCCCCCTAACTACAACACTAAGTCAAACCAAAGGAGGAGATCTTACTCACCGAGGGGGGAAACCAAACCCGTACCCATATTATTTATCCCAGTTTTTCCAAATTATCATCGTACTCCGAAGAAAATTGCATTTTTCCGGATTTTCAGAATTTTCTGAATTGAGATGTGAGTGTGTGAAGTGGATGATCTGATGGACAGTGCCGTATATGTAATGTTACCTTTTAATTTTTTATATACGCTTAATAATAATAAATTTTATTTTTTATCCCGCTGACAAGATTTTTAAAATCTGTTTTTTGATATTTTTAAGATAATTTATTTTATGAATTAGATACTTAATATTGAACTAACTTAATAAGACTTAACATGTATTGTTGTAATTGTGTCATATGTATACTTAAGTACGTTAAGAGTAAATCAATGTCAAGACACATTCAGTATTGTAAATATAAATATTAATGTCGTATGTACAAGATAATATTGTAAATAATAAAATACTAAACTACCATAACATTAAGATGGGTCACCCTCTGTCCCAACCAAATCCAAAATCTATATTTTCACAGATATAAGATGAATAAGTGCCCAAATTCGTCGATTTTCAAAGGAAATTTCTATGATCTTAAAATTATTAACATCAAATTATTGAAATATTTCATTTTTCAGCCAATATTACGGAAAGGTGTTCTACCTCGGGACAAAAATTACATTTTTTGTTCTATATCCATACTCTACCCTTTGTACTACTATACAAATGAAGATACAAATATTTTTGTATATTTTTTTTTAAGTTTCTCGTATCAACTACATATAAATACATACATTTTTTTAAAATTCTGACAGGTACAATTTTAAATGCACTTTTTAAAAATGTTGAAAATTTTCGATTCGCTCAAAATTTGGTTATACCCTATTTTGGACCCGAGGAATCCAATGGTGCCACTAAAAACAAATTTCGGGTAATACTTTTCGAGATAATTTTTGCATATTAAAGACGGGAGTAGCTATGACCGTAATTTTTTCACCATTGGATTCCTCGCGTCGAATTACATATAGAACCAAATTTTCGCGAAAAAAATCCAACGGGTACAATTTTTATGAAGGGTTTTCGAAAATGGCCAAAAACAAAGGTACACCCCTTGATGAAATTTTTACCAAAATAACTTTTTCTCTCAGAATTGGCTGAAAATTTGGTTATATACTAATTCGATCCCGAGGATTTCAAATCTGCAGTCAAAATTATTTTTCGACCAATATTTTTCGACATAATTTTTTTTAGTCGAAAACTGGTGGAAATGAAAAATTTATTTTTTCACCATTGGATTCCTCGAGTTAAATTATGTAAGAATCCGAATTTTCAAGAAAAAATTCTAAGGGATTAAATTTTTATTAAGGTATTTAAAAAATGGTACAAAATCGAAGACTTGCTTATTTTGTAGCCTAAAGAATAATATTGGGAATTGGCTTAAAATGTGGTTATATACTAATTCGACCACGAGGATATCAAATCTATAGTCGAAAAAAATTATTATATCGTGTGTGCGGTTACCAGCCGTCAACTCACAGGCACTCAAAGTTTAAAGATGCATCGCACACACGGTTATCAATGCCGATGACTCTAATATGTGAGGCTGCCACACCCAAGCTGAGTTAAACAAAAATATGTATGGCAAGAATATTACATCACCGTGTGTGCGGTTATCAGCCAATGAAGTAGTTGGATTTGACGAAACAAGCTATGTGCTGCCATCTTCATTCGTATACACAAAAATACATAACACTTGTTGTTGGTTAGTAGAATATCTTGGGCGCGTTAGTTTGTAGTTCATTATAACGCCGATAGATGTCGGGATATGTATTTAAAAGCGCATATTTGAATTAAATTTTAGATGGTTTTAATTATTAATTAATTTGTATTAATGTTTGATCAATTTAAATATGTTGGATTATCAATATTATTATCTTTGTTATCGGCTATTATACAAACTAGATATTTACAAAAATCTGTTACAATACTAATAAATATTATTTTATTAACTAAAAAATTAAACGAAACATTACTATTCGAGTAGCAACAACTAAAAATCAATTTGTAGCTAGTTTCTCTTCCTTCCCACCAGTCCAGTATTGCCAATCTAGCGAGCAAGTTACGAACCAGTGTGAAAGTAAACTAAACCAAAACCAGTCGTATCGTAACTTCAGAGGTGTTGTGAGCAATGACTAAAAACAATCTTAAGTAAACATAAATGCTAGTTTAGTAGTGCTTGTGAATCGACAGCACAATGGATTACAAAAGTGTCGTCTACAACGCTGCTAGAGATGGGAACCTTAATCGCCTTAAGGTACGTCACACAGTGGGCCATGGAGATGATATTACTTGATCACAAACATTTATTTAAATGACAATCGAGACAATGGCTTGTACTGTTACGACAACAATTATGAACTACATGAGATTTATTAATTAATGCTAATATTGGTTATTATGTCAAGGCATGCTTGACAATAGATGAGAAATAGGTGGATTATCGACCTATTTTAACAGCTGAATGCGATAAAAGATAAAACGCTGCTCTTTTGTTTACATTTGTCAACTGTTTGACTGTTGTCACTTGTTTTGGGGGGCACACTGCCATTGGTGAGCTTGCTAAATCCCGAAAAGGGTAAGATTCATTCTTATTTTAAAACGAATTCTTTGTTTTGATTATTAGTAATGGTAATAAACGTTAGAAACACATCCTTAACATACTTTGTTATCATAATAAAATCATTTAATGTATGTCCTTACAATGTGTGAAAAAATCTTCAAGATTGTGTTGTGTATTGTAGTATTGTTGTGCTACCCTGTTTCGTGAATCTATTTATTAGTTGGTTACTGTACCAAGTAATTATATCTACAATTTTTAAATTAGTTCAATGGAAAAAATTCGCACAGTTGCCAAAAAGTATTGGCACATACGTTGAGTATTATGTTAGAAGTAATTTGGGCTTCCTGATTTTTTACAAGACCTCCTCAGAGAAAAAAATGTTATCGCCGTCCATGAGTGGGTTTATTTTTGTACTTTTCTTGTTTATTTTAAAATCTGGTACATATTGATATTATTGTTGAACCTTTTTGGGTAAATGTACCAGTGTTTGCTAGACTGTAAATAATTATGTAAAATTTTGCGGAAAACATTTTTTGCTGTCTAAACATTCTGTAGCATAAAGGAAATAGGCATTATATAAATAAATTCATATTAATAATTATTTCCTATTCGTATAAGAATTAATGAATAATTTAATATTTACTATAAAGTATAAATTAAGTTTCGAAACATATATTATTACTTTCTATACTATACTATTGTGTTCTAAATTGATTTATTTATATGTGTAGCTCATTGTTTTGTTAATTTTTATTGAGTTACATTGTAATAATGTTTACAGCTGTTTTAGCATGTAAAATAGGTTGTTATTGTTCATATATTTACAAAAAAAACATGCTTATAGTATAGATTATAATTTAGGGTACCACTTAAAATATCTAATAGACGTCTAGGAATTCATCAATAACGTCAAAAAGTCAAAACTTAATTTTTAACTTGTTAAAAAATAATGGTAGCACCATTTTAAACAATGCAATATTATTATGAATAAAAATTGTAGCAACTATTATTTTTTAAATTATTATTGTTGCAATTTGCAATTATCTTTTAAACTTAAAAAGAATGCATAATTGTTCATTATACTATATAAAATATATAAATGTTAACAATAATAAGAGTATAAAATTGTATTTAATTGCTGACTTAGCTAATTACTGTCAAATAAATTAAGTGAATTAATATGAACAAAAAGGTCAGCCAAATGAAACTTTTCTTTAGCATTTTGCAAATTTGAAGATCAAATTGTATTGTCTCCCAAGAATAATTCCTGTAATACATGAATCTATTTCTGTTGCATTTACTGAAATTTCTGAAGGTTGTCATAGCAACAAAATAAACAAGAGATTTCAGCGTGTACCAGGGCCGAATTCCCAAGAATTCAAAACAAAATAGACTCCGAAAAAATTAAATGCGAGTAATTATAGGTGTCGAATAAGATTCTCACTTGACAGTTAAATATGTGAGAATCGTCGTGTTATAGAAAGTAAATAAATTAGTCATGCGATCTTTTATATATAACCACCGACCAAATGTAGAAAATTGTAAAATTTATTCGAATTATAGAAAGCTAAAAATTCTCACAAAATTAAATAACAAACGCGGAAACAAAGCTAACTTGATTTGATTAAATAATTGAGCAGGGCAGGAAACAAAAAATTTCAAAACAGAATAAACAACAAATAATAAATCTATCGCCCAATAAATTATATTAAACTAAGAATAAGAACTACCTACATACTGTATAAAATATATTTTTATTATAAAACTACTTCTATGAGTACGTTGTAATAAAAAATAATTTCTTCTTTTTGACAAATAATACTGAATGTATTATTCGGTATTATTATATTTTTTGTTTGAACTAAATCTAAATTAATTATTATAAAGAATCAAGTAAGGAACGTATACAGGGTGTTTCATAACTTCAGGTACATACGTTAAGGGTATATGTTGTTTGATATGCAGATTGCGAATCAAAAAGAATTTTTTTTAAATCGCAAAATTAATTTCCATGTTTCCCAGTCAAAAAATTTTCGTTGCGACTGCCACTGGGTGGAGTAATTATTATTTCATTCAAAATAATTAAATTTTGTTTGTTTATTTTACTAGTATTATGTAATTTAAGATATTGATTACTTACTTCTATTGTTTCATTGTTTGTTTTTAATAGAAAAACGAATCCAGTGCCGTAGTACAAAAAATGCTGAAGGTAAACTGCCCTTAATTTTTAGAAATTTAAAAATATTCTTTTTGATTCGTAATCAGCATATCAAACAACATACACCTTTAACGTATGTACTCGAAGTTATGAAACAGCCTGTATAATAAATTATAATTAAAAATAAAATAAGAATTCATGACAATAAGGGTAATTTAATAAACTGACATCTGTCATTTCAATTTTACCTTAATAATTATAGTTATATTATTGAACAAGCATATAATTCAAGAGGATGAAAGTTTATGCACGAGCTGAAGGCAATAGTATTGAATAATGAACTCATAATACAATAGTATGTGTAGTGTGTTAATGGGAGTACACAAAATTAATTCAATATATTTTTTATAAATAACCGTGTTCAATTTTTTTTCTAATAAAGTACCCATTGTTGTACGCTAATTTTTTTGTTTTAAAGTCTTCTCCAACAAAGTCTCAAAAATCTGGCATTGTTGAGTGATTGTTTTTAGCATTTTTGCTTCCTCATACCTATAGCCATATTCGATGGGCTTATTAATAATCAGGTTATCTATGACGCAGGTTTGAAACAGCTGACGATCGTCGACAAAGCGCCAGACAAAGTCGAATCGTTGTATGTTTTGTTTTGTATACAGTGAGCTCAAGCTCAATGGGAATGAGTTGGTCTGTCTTAAAAGGCAATACCAGGTGACGTTTTTAAATTTCTTTCCTGGATACACTTTGTTGTTGTACAGTGGCCTTGCCTCGAGGTATTATAGAATAGCGCGGAGTGTACAGACAGCTCAGGTTCAACTCCAAGTTAACTGCACAAAAATTTATCTGTCCCCTAATAATCACGATTGAAATTTTGTTCTGTATGCTATTAAAATATTATCTACAATACTAATAATAAAGAGAAAAGATTTTATTGTTTGTTTACATTGAATAGACTCCGAAACTACTGGACCGATTTGAAAAATTCTTTCACCGTTGGGAACTTCGAGCATATACTGACTAGAGAAGTAATTCCCTATACCAATGCATAGCTTGTTGTGATCGGAAGATATGCAGTAGGGGGGACTTGCGGGGCTGGAAGTCATGGTGTATTGCGGGCAGCGTTTTGCTGTTATTCTTTGTTACTTCTTGTCACATATGTCATTTTACTATAACCCAAGTTCTGCGTGTACTTTGTGAAAAGTTTTATGACGTTTTGTGAGTATTATTTTACTTTGTGGAATAATACTAAGAAATTACGCATCCCTCAATGCATCACGGCTTCCGACCCCGCAAATCTCCCCTGCCGCATATGTTCCGATCACAACAAACGCCGTAAGGCGGCCTCTAGTCAGTATATGCTCGAAGGTTGGGAAGCTACATTATTAATTCTCGGGTGACATAGGCTATATTATATTTTTTTTAAATGACGAAAATGTACAGTGATTTGTCACTTAATTGAACAAAATAACAAATAGATTAGATAAACAGACATTTAATTAAACTACTATGTATTAGTTGTTCGAATTCAGTTGGTCTAGGTGTTTTGAAACAGACAGTTGTGGATTGTTAATATTGGTTAGTATTTAGTTTTTTTTTATTTATTTGATGTTTATAACGATGTCAAAATGCATTGTTGTCGGCGGCTATCTAATAAGTATTGTATATACAGAGTGTAGCCCAACCTTTATAACAAAATTTAAGGATGTGTAGTATTGGACGCACTGATCATAAATCAAAAAGAATTTTGTTAAAATTCGTAGAATTAACAGTAGTTTGCAAAACAATATAATTTTGGGTAAAACTGGTTGTCACATTTAAATACAAAAAAGTTAAACAATAGTTATGCAGTATTTATTAGCGTAATTACATTAATGTACAGAAACAGTAAAAATGTTTGAATGTATCATTTTTTAATTTAAGAAATTTCGACAAAATTCTTTTTGATTCATGATCAGTGCGTTTAATATTATACTTAAATTTTGTTCCACAGGTTGGGTTACACCTTGTATTGGTACTTTGTATATTTCAGACTTATAAGAGTGCCTTAATAACTGTAGAATGTCTATGTAGAGCACAGTACTGATAATCTATAAATAACAAAAAATAGAAATCGTTGATATAATTAGAAATCTTGTTGGATCAAAGTGACATACAACATTAAGTGCTAGTAGTAACAGTACTAGTACTGTTGATACTTTGCACCTATACACTTGCTAGTTGAAGCCACAGAAATTAACAAATTATCTAAATAATTAATATTCACACAATACAAAGGCTTAACTGGATCAAAAATACAAATAAAATAAAAAATGACGTGCCGAGAAGACAAACCTTCTCAGAGCAACATCTCAAAAACCAGTACGGATCTTATTTTATTTATAAATAATGAATAATAATTTGAAATGCTATATTATGTAGGTTGCAGTAAGATAACCTCTTCTATAAGACACACTATTATATTATGAATTCATAATTCAACACTATTGTATTATGAGCTCATTATGCAACACTACTGTCATCTGTCGTCACACCAAAATGTAAGTTTAGTCATATTTCAATGAATAAAATTTTGTACAGAAATGTTGATTTGAAAAGTTGTAGATAAAATCTCGTCTCGAGCCTTCGGCTCGTGCATAAACTTTCATCCTGTTGAATTATAGCCTACATTATGTGCTCGTTATAGTATTTCTGGAAGAAGTGTAATGATAGTATGTAATTATTAAGTATTAAATAAAGTTTATCTCTGAATATGTTTATCTAAATGACATATCTTTTTGCACATACAAGGAAATAACATGATGTGTTATCTGTTTTATTTTTATTTGATATAAAAGAGAAATTCAATACTGCTTTGATATAAGGAACTTGCAGTGTTGCAGTAACATTATTAACAAAATATTTATGATTTGATTAGGTTGTGATACCCCACAGAACCTGTGAGTAGTTAGCAAGCATCCTTTCTCTTAAAATTAGAAAGGTGATATTTTGTTTAACATTGTTTTAAAATCTAGTTCAAATTATGTTACATCACTTTTGCTACTTAGCAAAATTTAATTTTAGTTTTTAAATGGTGCAACAATCGTAACTATTACAGGTTTTGGGTCGATAAAGAACACTTTAACCTCAAGGGTACATAAACTAGAGTAGATAAAGTACACTTTAACAGCAAGGCTAGATAATTTTATACATTTTGGCGTCAAAATTATTTTTTTCACGACATGCGGAGAAAACACAATTTTCTTATCGCAAAATAGTGAGGAAAGTAGGTTTTCCCTCTCTAGAGAGGAAAGTAAGCAGTGTTACCACCAGTGTTATTTTACGATGAAATATTTTAAAAATTGTAAGTAAATTTATTATTTTATTGAAAATTCTGATTTTATAGTGATATACTGTAAACTATTATTTTACAATTATTATGTTTTATACTATCTTTTTCTACTATTTCACGATTTTACAACTTAAATTTAATTTGGCATATTGGCTGCATTTCGTTGTTTTCAAACGTCATTCTGACAGATGGCAGTTATAACCTAACTTCTAGTTATATGTTTCTTCTACATTTACAATGTTTTGAAATATGTCGTGAAAAAAATGTTGTGTCTAACACGAGAGGAAAGCTCTTTTTCCACTCTTGCTCGATTGTCTCACTCGCTTCGCTCGTGACACAAACTTCGAGCTCTAGTTGGACAAATAACTATATTTCGATCTTGGTTCCCAAGAAATTTATTTACATAATTTCAACTAGGTACCTATAAGTATTATGTAATTTCCACAATTTTTTTACTGTTTTTAATGCAATTTGCATTTTAATATTAAGTAAAAAGTAAACAACAAACAAGGAAAACCCAGTCTGTAATTAAAGATTTGAATCAGATACAAAAACCGATAACAGTTTGATTTAAGTAATTAAATATTACAAATTTGGATTTTCCGCAGTACCTATTGCTACACATAAAATACTACATTACTAGAAATCTTGCGACTGGTATGACTTGCAAGTAGTGTAATAATCTACCTACTTCATGCGTTTTCTTTATAAAATATTCAGACTGTTACATTAAACAAAACTGTAACAAGTTACAACATTTTAATAAAAAATCTGTAATAGTGCAATCATGTTATTTAACAGAATTCTACCGGATATAAATGTTCCATTGTACTGTTATTCACAGTTGTTACTGAAATTACGTATTTATCTTAAATCATTCTCACAAAAAATTCACAGTTCATTTATGTAATACAGCGCATCTCTTTAGCAAATTCAAAGCACAAAGCATATCACAAAAAATCATTTTTTCTACAATTAATATATAAAGTTGTATTTACATCGTCACTATGGTTTCGCAATGACATACTGAGTGCTAAATTAATGTTCATTTGTTCTTTATAAGGCACTTAGTGCCTAAAGTAATGATATTCATTAATTTGTTCTGTAAGGCTCTGAGTGCCTAAATTAATGTTCATTTGTTCTTTAAGGCACTGAGAGCCTAATGTAATGTTCATTTGTTCTTTAAGGCAATGGTTGCTAAATTAATGTTCATTTGTTCTTTATGATGCACTGAGAGCCTAATGTAATGTTCATTTGTTCTTTAAGGCAATGGTTGCTAAATTAATGTTCATTTGTTCTTTATGATGCACTGAGAGCCTAATGTAATGTTCATTTGTTCTTTAAGGCAATGGTTGCTAAATTAATGTTCATTTGTTCTTTAAGGCACTTAGTGCCTAAAGTAATGTTCATTTGTTCTTTATGATGCACTGAGAGCCTAATGCAATGTTCATTTGTTCTTTAAGGGACTTAGTGCCTAAACTAATATTCAGTTGTTCTTTACGGCACTTAGTGCCTAAAGTAATGTTATTCATTTGTTCTGTAAGGCACTGAGTGCCTAAAGTAATGTTCATTTGTTCTTTATGATGCACGGAGAGCCCTATGTAATGTTCATTTGTTCTTTAAGGCAATGATTGCTAAATTTATGTTCGTTTGTTCTTTATAAGGCACCGAGAGCCTAAAGTAATGTTATTCATTTGTTTTGTAAGGCACTGATTGTCTAAAGTAATATTCATTTTTCTTTATGATGCACTGAGAGCCTAATGCAACGTTCATTTGTTCTTCAAGGCACTGAGTGAATAAACTAATGTTCATTTGTTCTTTATAAGGCACTGAGTGCCTAAAGTAATGTTATTCATTTGTTCTGTAAGGCACTGTTCGTTTGTTCTTTAAAGCACTGAGAGCGTAAACTAATGTTCATTTGTTCTTTAAGGCACTGAGTGCCTCAAAGAAATGCCATGTTACATTTCATAGGACGTCAAAAATACATAAATAATGAACACTATAGTTCATAATATTGATTACAATTTGCGAAAAAATAAAACAAATAATACAGGATTCGAACCGTAGTTAGTCACACTATGCACTATCGAAATTTTCTGGAATATATGAATGTGTTTATAAATTTAACACATAAACAATTTATGACATAACTATAATTATCTAACATGATATTACAATTTTTTTAAGTTATCTTTAATTGTGAGGAATTTAATGTTAAAATTGTTGTGATAATTCCTAAAGGTCATATGTTGTGTTCTGTATTTTTTAGTTCAAAACAAGAATATGTTAGAATTTTTGATTGTTGCGATTGTTTAATATTGGTATGGGAACCGGACAGAATTTTGTTTGGCACCTAGCAACAGAAAAACATTGGAAAATCTGCCACAACTCATTGGGAATGTAAAAATAATTATACTGTATTAAGTTGTTTCATTTAATTTAATGAACAGATTTCAATAATTAAATTTAATCGTTTACTTTCATTTTCTAATAATCATTTACCTTCTGTTAATGGCATAAATAATTAATGTCATTACCATCATTAATAAATAATCATGATTTTATTATCAAGTGGTATTGAAAGAATTGGGTCAATTTCAGGAAGTGTAACAAAAGACGGTCTATTCTTCCTGATGCAAGAAAAATTAATTTAACCTTTTATCGAATTCCTATTACTTTTTTTCTATTTCGCTATCTTCCTCACTACTACGACTGCCTGAAAGCAGCCCGAAACTCGTACTTTCCCGCATCTAGCTATGCAATGTCATTTTGAAGAAAAATACTGTAAACATGGCTCCAGTATTCCCATAATAACTTCTGTATTTTTAAAGAAATTAAGTAAAATTTTTCGAAAAAGGAAGCTTAGCTGCAGGCTTCTTGCTTTTTATATGTTTCTTGCCATTTATAGTGACCGAAAAAAATCATATCAAATCATGACAAAAAAAAGTCATTTTAAAATGTTTTTACTCCAAATTCCTAGGCCAAAAACAAAAAATAAAAATATAGAAGCATTAAGACATCCTTTGTTAATACACTCATATGTAAAAGCATCATATATTTCAATTATGATTAAAGTAAACGTGGAAGGCGTACACCTCTGTAACGCTGTCAAATTTTAGGGTTGTTTAGTACAAATTTCCGCGTGTAATGTACCATTTGCCGCCTCTTTCATATAGTGAACTATTGATGTATACTATTGTGTCAGCTAAATTGAGATAAAGCAGTAAAAACATAGAAGTTTAAATCGCTTGGTGTTTGTTTTCTTGTATAAAGTTGAATATTCAGTGATTGTCTCGACTTTCACTTGTCTTCCTGCACAAACCGTAGCAGGCAGTTGTTTTGGACCGTCGATTGTTGCAAAATAAACCAGGAAATGGTTACCGCAAAACTGCTCAAAATGTTGTCATTTCTATTTCATTATTTACCTAACTTACATTTTAACTTTTAACCTATTTACCAACTAAATTTAATTACAGTCTTTGAACTAACATTATTGTTAAATAACTATACAGTGTGATTCATAATTTCGTGCATACAATATTTTAATAAATAACAGAAATACAAAGTATTATTTTATAGTTTGTAGATGTATGGTCCTTCGAGCCGGATTATATATGTTCTATGTGCTTATATTTTAATGGTATTTAATAGTATTCAACTTACTGATCATGGAACAAAAAGAATTTTTTTTAAATTCGTAAAAAAATTTAGGGTAGTTTTCGCAGGAAGCCTGCTTTTGAAACTAAGAATGGAATAAAATTAAATTTTAATAAAATGTGCAACGGCAAGAGTATTTAATTCATTTGAAAACAGTAAAAAACCTGGAAACTAAAATTGGAAATTTTGAAAAAAATCTTTCAATTACGTGCTAAGTGAGTTGTCTTTAAAATACAGGTTTTTCAAAATTCCCGGAAGTTTTGAACGAGTGAAGAAACAAATTGAAAATTTGGGGATAACTAAAGAGTCTACAAAAAAAAAACTACATTCTTAGACAGTTTAGAACTTCCAGCCAACGTGGAGTTTTTAACATTTTTAAACAGCAACCCCTGTCGAGTTTCACCTTATTTTAAAGGTAATGAAAAAAAAAACACATCCCCATTAACCAAAACCCGACATTTTAATTCGTTCAACAATTTAATTTTAATTAATTTGAATATTTTTTGCACGTTTTATAACAAATGTTCAAATTGTCGACCTTCTTCGGTCTCACAATGACCCAAACGCTTTAGTGATCCCCAAATTTTCTTTTTTTTTCACTCGTTCAAAACTTATAGCTCTGTACTTTTGGGAAACCTATATATGCACCCTGTATATTTGACTGTATGTGTATTTTTTGCTTTCATGTTAATAATTAATAAATTATTAGTTTTTAACTTTTGTCCAACGACACAAAGTTGGTACATTACAGTTGCTAAAATCGCGATATACCGACGTGACGTCACCGATCAATACTTGTGCGCCTGTCTTCCGGTACCGGAACCTGGTTCAATGGGGCACCGGAACCACTACAAACCGGAAACAAAGTCTACCAGGAGAAAATCACACAATATCGACATTTTTAATTTTATCTGGTAGATTTTAGTATACGAAAATATTGTAGATGACGTACGAACCCGGAGTTCCGGTAAAATTATAAAACGTCTTGCAATTAAATCAAGCTGACCACTTGACCGTCTTAAATGTAGTCCTAGTTGCAAAAGAATCCTCCGTTGCCGCTTTTACAGATCGTAACACGGATTGAGGTTCTGACAGCATCAAGATGAATCGGTCGAAGTGGTTGGATTCCACTATTATAAAAATATAACATAAAGAAAATAAGAAAAACGATAACGCATGCATATGTATATAATAGTTTCGCCATGAACTTTCAGTTTATATTGAAGTGATTTCTATGAGATGTTTAAAAAGTGTTAAGTGTGATTTAAGTCGCGTTCAGTCAACTGGAATATTTTTTGCACTTTTTTGTTGATATTGTGAATAATTAAGTCTTATAGTTAAGAGAGAGGTCATTCAACTACTTATACTCGTACATTTAACTTGTATCCATTTTATCATCGAGATTATAATACCAAAAATAAAAAATCTGATATAGCTAGCCAAGACCTCCCGCCGTACTGTACCTACGGGTGCCTACTCAAATCTAAAAAATTCAAGTACAAGAAAATTCTTGCTCGGAATCATAAAACATACGAAAATTCAGAGACAAGAAAATGCTTACATAAAAAATGCATTCATAGAAAATTCAAATTTGGAATCTGATTGATGCAGAAAACGCATGTAAAGGAATATTCAAAACTGGAAAAAATATGGCTGCGGCAAAAATCGGATTCTGGCTAATATATAAACTAATCTATGCTAACAAAACCCTTCTTGAGTCCAACAGAACTCGTTTTCTTCAGGTTTGGCCGCCAAGTAAAGTTTCTGTGTTTACTTGATTCCAGATAGGTGTCTTTTCTATGTTTTTTTTGTGAATGAATTTTCCTTAGCTTGGGATTTCGTGATTTTTATGATTCCTGTCAAGAATATTCTCTTCTTGAATTTTCTAGTTTATAATATTCCAGTGTTGAAGACGTTCCCGTACCTACTATTTTTACTACGTAGGTACTCACAAATATATTTTAGTTTTTGAGTAAACTGCAGAAGAAGATATAAATGATGTGTCACTATAATTAAATTGTACGTAGTAACAAATGTTAAACAAGCATGGACTACAAGATACTAAATACTAAAATTTCATACTCCAACTTATAAACAATAATTTTTAATAGTACCATGTACAGAAAAAAATTTAAAATTGTAATTGTAGATGACAAAAATATAATATTTCATTAAAAATAGAAAATATTGTGATAAATTAATTATTTATCGAAATATTGAAGCAAAGTACTACTTCCGGTTTGTGGATTGGTACCAAAATTTAATGAGCTCTTAAGATTCGTGTCAAAACCTTAAATATAAAATTTGGTTGTTAAATGTTTGATATTTTTTGAGTTATCGTCGACGAAAAATTGTAACATACGAACCCACACACGCACAGACATCATCTGGAAAATACTTTATTCGTATTCTAGATCCTAAAACGTGCTTCACTAAAAACTTTGACCCGTCACAATACCTCTCCTTATAGAATATAAGGCGGAAGGTAAAAAATAAACAATGTCGAATGACGTAAATTAATTATTCATTTCTAACAGTAGACGAACCGCAGGTAAAGATAACAACTAAAATTATCTTTAGGCGGTTTCTAATTCACCACAAATTTGATAAATTATAGCACATCAATTTTAGTTATTATAATATAATTTAGTTTTAATTTAACATTTTAGTTATTACAGAGATTATGTCTAAAATGTTGTATACTATAGCACACGTGTATGAAGGTTATGTTATAATATTTCATAATTTTAAATTTTATGACTTTATTTTTAAACTGCTTTATTAGATTTTGCGAACATAATATCAAGACCTTGATAAGAGCATTAAACTGATATTAATAAAAAATTATACATGACATTCTGATTGCACTGAATTAAATAAAAAACTAACCCGTAAAAACAAAGTTTTTCACTATAAATCCTTTTTGAGACTCGATCGATATTTATTTAATTTTTGAACCAGATCGGTGCAGTATATTTTGAGATAGCTAGCTGCCATTTTGTTTCAAGATGGCGAACATTTTAATATACTTATGCTTCAAGATAGATTCTTAGCTATTACTGTACCAAATTTGAACGCAATAGTTACAGTACATTTTGAGATATGTCCGCCATTTTGTTTCAAGATGGCGGACTGACATTTTAATATATTTATATCATAAGTTAGATCCTTGGCTATTACTGAACCAAATTTGACCGCAATCGGTGCAGTACTTTTGAGATATATGTCCGCCATTTGGTTTCAAGATGGCGGACTGACATTTTAATATATCTATAAGTTAGATACTTGGCTATTACTGTACCAAATTTGACCGCAATCGGTGCAGTACTTTTGAGATAGCTAGCCGCCATTTGGTTTCAAGATGGCGGAGAATCTGAAATTTTGTCAAAGGCATTGTTAGGTGAGAAAAGTCTATTTGCAAAATTTCAGCTCGATAGGATCCCGGGAAGTGGGCCATTTTTGACTTTTCTTTTTTGTCGTACGTACGTACAGACAGACAAGACAGTAAAGTTAATATAAAGGATTTAAAAACCAATACCCTTCGTGAGTCCCACTGAACTAAATAAAGAACCTAATACCCTTCTTGAGTGAAATAAAATGATGTTACATTGTGTTTTATAATATCGCTCCATTTATGGAAATACGTCATAAGTCAAAAATCACAGTTTCTGGATACGTAGGTTTAAAGATTTTGTTAATTTTACATGTTAATTATTATTAACAAGTGCAATAAAGTAAAATATCTGTAGTGTTTTTTGAAGCAATAAAGTGTTGTAATTTACTGTTAATGTGGAGCTAAATCAAAATTTGATAGTTTGAAGGAAATTTTTGGTGCTTGTGTCTTTTTTCTATAAAAAAAATCACACAGTTTATTTCGTATAGTATAATTTATTCGTCACATATTGAAATTATGACAGTCTTTCATATGAAATATTACAATTTTATAAATGGTCACGAAAAACTTAAAACAACACAATTATTATTATGACGTTCTTCCATTAAATAACTGCGACACTTTCTTATTATATATTGACACTTTCTGTGTTAAATACAGAACTGACGTTCTTTCGCATATATTGCGGGGCGCTAGTATCAGTGGCTAAAACGTCACTAATGTCATCTACCGTTAAAGTGCAGAAGCAATACTAATGACGATTTTCCACATAAATATATGATATTTTTGAAATATTTTTATAATCTTAACTTAAAAATGAGATTTTTTAAGTTATGACGTTCTTCCATAAATGGAGCGATATGTCCACATGCCTAGGCTTTTCATAAAAAACCTAATTTTACAATTTTCCTGCGACATTTATGTTTTAATGGTTTTTTAAGTGTTACGATTTAAAATTAAAATTCAATAAAAATTCAAGCAATTAAAAGACAATGATTACTGATTATAATCTGTCATAAGGAACTAAACCGTTAAGATAAAATAGTGCCTAGTGCATTATGAATACCAAACGTCATTTAATATTTCTTTGTTTATTGATGTGCAAGTCTTAAGAAAACGTTACGACACATATAAAAGATCTCTTTCTTATTTGTGTTATTTACTAATTGTTTTGCTAGCGTAGTGCTAGCTCATTAATAATTCATAAGATGTTGTTTAGCCAAATTAAACAACTTTTCTTTCTAGAGATGTCTACAAACTGCTAGTGGAATTATATAAGATTTGTTCGCAACGCAATGGAATATTAGAAAATTGTTCAACATTATCGAAAATAATTTGATAATACATTGGTTTTGGAATTTATGATCTCGTATTTTACAATGATGTACGTACGGGTATAAAAATAAATTTGCAAAACACCGTCCAGTATTTTGTTAAATAATTTGTAAAAATTACTAAAAAAATTTGCAATGGTTAACTGTTTAAAAAAATCTTTCTGTAGCCGCCTTCCGACTAATGTACGTTATCGATATCAAAAAGAAAAAATCCGATGTGGCCAACACATGACCTCTCGCCATATACTCTACTATTTTACAAAGTGTGTATGAAAATACTTACTCACAAATATACCATTGTACTAGAAGGGAATTCGGGAATTGTAGTTTTTATAATATTATTAAAGTTTATTATGACCTTATAAATACTAAATGACATTTCATATTTTCCATTTCAATTTGCCAAAAAGTCAAAAATTCATGTGACATTAACACTCAAATATTTTATTTTTTGTTTCCATAGGTAGGCAGATAAATCAAAATTGTAACAAATTTGCAGAATTTTTAACTTCTTGTAATTGGAAAATGGTGCTAGATAGAAACAACGTTTTGAATACATATTGTAGACAGTAACATTTAGTATACAATGTTATTAAAAAAATTCCTATTAATTCATAAATTTTGAGAATATTCCACTTCCGGTTGCACGATCAACACCAAAATCTAATCAGATCTAATCTAATGTGTCAGAATATTGTAAACAAAATTTCAGTTTTTTTAATTCAGTGATATTTGAGTTATCGTACCTCCAACATCCATCCTGACACACACACAGACATCATCGCGAAATTATCAAAATCGTGTTCTAGGGACCTCAAAACGTGCTTATCCATTGAAAACTCACTATCGAAATTTTAGCATGATTACAATACCTCTCTTACAGATATGAGTGGCGAGAGGTAAAAATTAATTTTTGTGTATTATTAAATAATAAAAGTTTTGATAGCAATTTAAGACTAGCACTCACTGATTCATATTAAATTTCAATTTGAAATATTTAATAATACGGAAGAAAAAAATACTTTGGTATCAGTTAATTGTTAATTTATTAAAAATTAATTCACTTTTTCCCTACAATTTTTCCAGCCATGAAAATACAACATCACTAAACAGCTAAAATCGTAGAAATTGTGGCCCTTTGGATTTACGAACGCGCCTCAACATAAATTCCGTTTCGAAGTAACAAATTGATCATGAACTTGGAATTTCTGCTGTGTCCTTGACTAACAAATCAATACAACCCTAATCAAAAAATCTACCCTAATTTTGCATCTTATACACACCCCTCTTTTTCTAAAATCAACCCGTATAACTGTAGTAATGCACGTTTTACATTAACTTGATATTTTATTAATAAGTTTGTTGTTTGTTGTTGATCGTGTTTTGTCCGTTGGTATGGTGACCTGCTGCAGCCTTGGACGCGGAAGAACACGTAGGGGTTGGTCAGGTCATAAGCCTTGTATCGATCGCCCTGTGACGTCACAGACAGGGAAGCTTCGTAAGGGGAGCGAGAATAAATCACAACGATTCATTTTTCAAGTTAGAAATTTTGCTGTGGAGTTGCTACAGCTTAAATACCCGTGAACAAGCTATATACAGGTTGGTGGAGGTGAAATGCGAACATAGGGAAATATATGACAATGGAGTTATCATGCTAGGCATCTTGATATACGTGGAATAAGTACTGTCAATGTCAAAGTACCTGTCATATTATTGAAATTTGTATTTTCATTAATATATTTTCTTTGCATAATAATGTATATGTACGAGCAGAATGAGAACGTTTACATCCAGTTTTAGATTTTATTATTATTTCTGTTATTGATTACTCTTTTTGCCACACAAATTCACATTATTTCGTTTTGTGACACTACTACAAAATATATCAAGATACCTGGCATGAAAGTTCGATTGTCATGTATGTTCCCTATGTTCGCATTTCACCTCCACCAACCTGTAAATGTCATACATGTTGCAGGCAAATTGTAAAATTAGGCTTTTTATAAAAGGCATTGTCAAACACAATTATTTTATTCAAGAAGGGTATTAGATTCTAACCAAAACCGAGTCTGTAGGATTCAAGAAGGGTATTGGGTTGTTCATTTAGTTCAGTTCAGAGTTTCTAGCAAAAGCCTCGGCATATTGTGTATTAAAATGATATGGCATTATAGAGTCATTTTGTAAAATAGATGGTCTCCGATTTCATGCAGCATGCCTTTTGTTGGATAGAATATTGACCCTATGACAACAAAGAAAAGCTGGTATTAAACCCTTGCACGCTTTCCGGTCATATGGAAAATTGCATTTTTTCACTTGCACAAAAAATGATGCATGCCCTTTTATCAAAAGAAACTTAAACACATTTAAAGTTTAAATTATAGGCATGCGATTCGCAGGATCCCAAAGGACACAAACGGCCACGTGATCTTGTAATAAAAAATCTGACGTGGCCATCATACAACCTTCCGCCATATCTAGACTTTAAACAGAAATGTATACGTACAATCCAAAAATCTAAAATATTGAAACACAGAAATTTGCATCATCTGAATAAAAAGATTCATTCACAGGAAAACTCTTCTGTGCTGAAGCCATCCTCCGTTCAATTACTACATTTAATATCTTACTTATGACATATAGCACTAGTATGTCAACTTGTCACCCATCTCACCTTTCAATATTTTTTACACAGAAACAAAATTCAGTCGAACATGGATTACAAGATTTCAACGTTTTATTTGATAAATTTATTTTTACCTCTCGCCTCATATTCTATAAGAGAGGTATTGTAATGGGTCAAAATTTTCGAGTATGAGTTTTTGGTGGATAAGCACGTTTCAGGGTCTCTAGAATAAGAATTTACTATTTTCACGATGATGTCTGTGTGTGTGTGTGTGTGTTTGTGTGTTTGTATGAACCGACGATTTTTCGTCCACGATAACTTAAAAAGTATCAAACCGTTTATAACCAAATTTCATATTTAAGGTTTTAATAAGTATCTTAACACCGGATAAGATTTTGGTAGAAAGCCGCAAACCGGAAGTAGTACTTTTAGAAGTTTAGAAAAGTTTTCCTTAAATATATTGGTACATTATTTATTTATGACAATTTTTGCAATTAAAAATAAAAGAAATTGTGATTATCTATGTGTACAGTTAATTATAAATACAAATTGCTGAATCTGGAAGTATTTAACAATAAAATAAAGTACAATTAATATTCCAATTTTTTGAAATTTCTGTATCTTGTTGTCCATGATATGAAATTTGTTTCTACATAAAATTTGAATTATTATGACAGTGACAGTACAGTTGACATCTTTTGCTTGCATATTGGTTTACATTATCGTTTACATATTACATGGACATGAAACTATTAAAATGTAAGTAAAACTATTTATTAGATTAGTAGAATAAGCAGAATTAGGCGAGAGGTCGTGTGGTGGCCACAGCAGATTTTTTTAATTTTACTGCAGTTCTTTGATGCTACCAGATAAAGACAATTTTTTTATAACGTAAGTTGCAAATAACTTTGCCTCTTATTCTTATTACAAATTAATACTATATTTTTCCAAATTTATATAAATTTTTGACAATTAATCTTTTCAATCTTCAAAAAATATCACTTCCGGTGAAGATATTTGTACCAAAATCTAATGAGCTCTTCCTATTCGTATACAATTGTAAAATACCAAATATCAAAATTTTTGGGTAATTCGTATTTGAGTTATCCGACAGACGGCATCGGCCCGGACCACACACATACACACACACACGCACACACACACACACACACACACACACACACACACACACACACACACACACACACACACACACACACACACACACACACACACACACACACACGCACACACACACACACACATACAGACATCATCGGGAAACTATCAAAAATGAATTGTAAGGACCCTAATTCGTGCTCATCCACTAAAAACTCACTACCCGATTTTTAGCATGATTCCAATACCTTCCTTTACAGGTAAGCGGAAGATAAAAATATGATTTTTCGCGTTTTCATGCAACATGCCGATGAAAAGAATTAATATTTGTGTCATAAAACACCTATAACCAAATTGGCATGCAGTCCTCGTTGGCCCAAGGGTGGAAAATTTCGGAAAAGTTTTATGCAAGTGAAAATGCAATGCAAGGGTTTAATACCATTCTATGTTGTCGTAGGGTCAATATGCTATCCTCCAAAAGGCATATGTATGAAATCGGAGACCATCACCTGTCAACGATTTTTTCCCCGTATGGCAAATTTGTTAAAATAGACTTTGCTAAATATTTACTAATTCAAGGTCAGTTTACAGATCAACTACCTTACTGAACAAAGTAAGAAAGACTTTATTTCAAGATACGCAAAACAACAAATTAAGCAGATGTGTTTTAGTCGAACACCTTTAGTTAGTGAAAGCTAAAGCGCTTTAAATTAGTCGTAAGTAAGTGTATAGTACTTAGCAACATGTATTTTACATGAATCACTAGGTGACTAACCCGCACGAGAGGCTTTGTCAAAGGGACACAAAGACAACATAAATATATACAACTTTACTTATTTCTTATCTATTTCCGTACAACTTTTGCAAAACTGTAAGAAAAATCTGACGTGGCCGTTACAATACCTCTCGCCTTGACATTGAAGTATTATTATTTAACCTCGTATTTAACCAAATATTAAGCTTTAATTAGGTAATAAATTATATATTTCACAAATCTAATCAGCTCTTAGTTTAATATATAATTTTATTTTATAAATACCATATTTACATAATACTATGTCCATTTAATATCTATATTATATCCAACATTTCAAAATTCTACACCACAGAGAAACCTCCTTGCCACAGACATCTGTTTATCTGTCACATTGACAATTTTATTTTTGTTTTAAATTTTATTTCTATTTCGGAATTCACAAATCGTGGTAGGTAAAATTATATATTTAAAAAAATTATATTTCTTTATTGGTTAAAGATATAGAAACAAGTAAGATTAAATATTGTACAATGTAATTTCTTCTTTCATGTGTGGTATGTCAAATTGTAACAATCGCATTATTTTATACAATTTTTGCAAAAAATGTTATAGAGCTACAAGAAAAGTACCATTTCCGGTTGGTGGATTTTTACCAAAATCTTTTCAGCTCTTCATTAACATATATAAATATATAATGTAAAATATTAGAATTTTATGTTCAGTAGAATTTCAGATAATGAACCGGGACGAAAGGCTATAGTAGGCGTACATACAGACTTTCATACACACACACAGACACACACACAGACACACACACAGACATCATCGTGAAAATAGTCAAAATAGGTTCTAAAGGTGCTAAAACGTGCTTAATGACAAAAATCTCGACATCGAATTTTTTCACGATCCCTATACCTCTCTAGGCGAGAGGTAAAAAATACAAACTAAGTATAATACGTAGTACTAGGCATGATTCATAGCGCTAACAGTACACAAAAGATTCTTTATGAATCTTGAGAAAAATAATCCTGCTAAGAATTGCCTGTCAAATACCGGCGCCGCTAAATTAAACCTTCAGTCTTGGACAAGAAGAATTTCTAATTAATTGATAGCTTCAGTATTTTTCCATGATTCAGTAATGAAAGAATCCTCAAAGAATTCACGTGTGCACAGGTGAATATGAATATGAACTGTACAAAATTTTATTTTAATCTAATTTTTACCTCTCGCCACTCATATCTGTAAGAGAGGTATTGTAATCATGCTAAAATTTCGATAGTGAGTTTTCAATGGATAAGCACGTTTTGAGGTCCCTAGAACACGATTTTTATAATTTCACGATGATGTCTGTGTGTGTGTCTGTGTGTCAGTGTGTGTGTCAGGATGGATGTTGGAGGTACGATAACTCAAATACCACTGAATAAAAAAAATTGAAATTTTGTATATAATATTCTGACACCCTAGATTAGATCTGATTAGATTTTGGTGTTGATCGTGCAACCGGAAGTGGTAGTTTCTTGAAGATCTGAAGAGTTTTTCTGGAAAATTCTCAAAATTTATGAATTGATAGGAATTTTTTAAATAACATTGTATACTAAATGTTACTGTCTACAATATGTATTCAAAACGTTGTTTCTATCGAGCACCATTTTCCAATAGACCTATCCTGTTGAACTTCGGTTGCGCGCGCATGCTTGGGCAATGGGCTTCCGGTTACAGGAAGTGAGTACGATAGATACAAAGTAACATGTATAGAGTGAGACGGCAAAACTGCTGCGCAGTACGCTATGACAATAGAAAGTGCGGTTAGTTGAAGTTTGACACGAGTTTGACATTTCTTATTTTAAATTTTTTAAATGTAGGGGAAAAGTTTAATTCAATTTAATGACATTGCGCAATTTAAAAAATTTAGTACGCAACAGGCATGAAATAAATTAATAAAATCGTGTAAAAAATTGAAATTAAATTTTGACATTTGTCCAAATCTGTCAAAATACGCGCGCATTACCAGGATTGGTCAATTGACGTCACTTCCTTTTGCCACAAGCATGCGCACAGCGTACTGCGCAGCAGCTTGCGTCTCACTCAACACAATGTTACTTTGTATCTATCGCACTCACTCCTTCTGACAGGATAGGTCAATTACAAGAAGTTAAAAATTCTATAAATTTGTTACAATTTTGATTTATCTGCCTACCTATGGAAACAAAAAATAAAATATTTGAGTGTTAATGTCATATGAATTTTTGACTTTTTGGCAAATTGAAATGGAAAATATGAAATGTCATTTAGTATTTATAAGGTCATAATAAACTTTAATAATATTATAAAAACTACAATTCCCGAATTCCCTTCTAGTACAATGGTATATTTGTGAGTAAGTACCGTCATACACACTTTGTAAAATAGTAGAGTATATGGCGAGAGGTCATGTGTTGGCCACATCGGATTTTTGTAATTGAAACCTTGTTTCCTAGCAATTTGAAAAGAAAAATTGTTTAATAAAATCACGACATCGTAGGGATTGATTTTATTTTAAAACAATTTTTGCAGTCAAATTGCTGTCAGATGACAAGGTGAGATGTCAAACAGAAATTAATTCGGAGGAAATAAAATTCTCCAGTGTAATTCAATGAGATAATTTGGTTCTTCTTCACAAATATTCCCAAAATCTAATCATTTCACTACAAATATTAGAAATATGATGCAAATGACATTTTAATGTTTTGTTTATTGTTTGGTTGCTAAGAAAAAGGTAATAAGGTTTTATCAACGTCAAAATTAAATTTCTGTTGTATTCATGTCCTAATTCCTAATTTAGTAAGTCTGACTAAAGCTTAAATACGACATAATTCATGTCAGAATCGTATAGGGAAGTGTACTACGTTAGTTAGTTAGTAGATAGTTTAGTATTTATTAGTATTAGATTTGCTCCGATATGGGATCGGTTTAAAGAAGGTCATTTGCTTAAGATTTCTGCCTAGTCATGGTGTTGAATAAGCACATGTTATATGTTAATACTTAATCCAATACGAAAATCATTGTATCAGATACGCGATAGCTGCAAATCATGCTTGCAAAAATAACAATCAATATAGAATCAGAGATATAATAGTATAGATGGCACAAAAGGCAAAGGCTCATCAATAAATTATGCTCTCTAAAACTGTTTGAGCCCACAAAACAATATTTTAAAGTTAAAATGTTAAACCATTTGAAATAATTGTTGTCAACAATCAATAATCAATTTGTATATTTTATTGTGATCAAAATCGATTGTTATATTTAATTATAGTAATCGATTACCTATTATTTGTGTGTCAATTTTAATATTTCGATAACCTTCCTAACCTTGTTGAAGATCTCCAGTTATTTGGACAGCATCTACAAAGGTTCTGTCTTTCTGGAAACGTTCACTGACACAAACACACACTTTTAGTCAAATAGCGCTACTGCCAACAAATAAGAAGCACTACTAATCATATTTTTACTTGAGAAACATCATTTTACGTGTGACATACACTTAAGTTTGTCAATAACTGCAGATGCAGAAACAGAAAACAGAATTGAATTTGGTTTGGACTTGTTTGAGAACTATAAAATAAAATATAGAAATGAAAGAAATATTGATAAATGTGAAAATCATGGATATATTTATTTATTTAATAGTTTTATGTTCAGCGCATAATTATTAATAATTATAATTTTGCAAGTAATGTTATAAACAATCATTAAATTTACTTATAAGCATAATTTTGCGATTTTAATGTAACAAGGTCGCTTATCAAAATAGTAGTTCAGGTAATATAACATAATGTGATAAGATTAAAAATTTGTATTAATATAATACTTCAAAATGTAAAAAATTGGTGTGTAAACATTGATTAAACTTTTTACATATAGATATCATTGTTTAAATATGTTCAACATATTTATTTTTACACGACACACTTCTTTTGCCTCGTCTATTCATGCGATGTTTTAAGAGTGTGATTAAAACAATAAAAAAATGCAACAATGATTTTATTCTTCTCAACAATAAATCATTGCTCATTTATTATTGTTTATTTATAAAACATTGGATGCTGCAACAATTTCTGTAGTTGCGTATGAAAAAACATTACAAACAAGGTGTTGCTATGGTAATTTACACCTTATACCTTGGGAAAAGCACGTATATGAGAAAAACAGATCAAATAACAGAAAAATTATACGTGATTTCTGCAGAATATTGGAAATAATTCGCAGAAACATACGTTACGACAGCCACGAAGATTCTTAGTATATTAAGTGTTAATTATTACATGTTAATTGAACGTTGTGTGTTTCTGACAGCTTTAATTGGATTCACAATCGATACATACATTGTTCACTGTATAAAAGAGGCGGCAAATGGTTATACTTGGAAAGCAGTTTTGAGCCCAACATTTTATATGTGTCATATTAAATAGGATAGTTTACCATTTTTTAAAAGTTTTTTATTGCAACTTCATGTTATTTGAAAGCGATTGAGAGTACTAATAAGCCTTAATTGTTCTTAATAAAGCTGTAATTAATTTTTAAAGTTTGTGTGACGTAGATGTATAGCTGAAATTTTCTCAAACAATGGGGCTGGAATTAAAATGTACTCCAAGTAAAATCAACTGTTTCTAAATGTTACAAATAAAATACAATTTGGTAGTTTCTTTATTACTGTAAGTAAGAATACACGTGAAAACGCATTACTGTGACGTAGATGTATCGATACGTAAAATCTCAAATATTTAAAGAACTATTCACTTTTTTTAACTTTTTTCATGGCAATAACTCATTTTTGAGGTCTCCTTTCAATATAATTGACTGGATTGCTAATTTGCTACTAATTGCATTTTTGATAAATTTTGATCTGGGTCCAAATCTGACTGGGAATATAATTGGCTGTTTTCATTGTTTATATAATTTACAAAATTCAAATTCAAAGAGCTAAAATAGCAATAGTTTTCGAGAAGGTACAAAAAAAATTGTTGGATCAAAACAGGAAGAGTACTAAATAATGTATTTATATTTGTAGCTTTAGGCTTAGTCGAGGCTTAGTATATTAATAATAGCACTTTCAAAAGTAATATCAAACAGCCTTGTAATTCCGTAATAGTACATCAATACAAAAAAAATTACAAAATAATTTCTTTGTTTTATATTTATATATTTATAGTTGACAATTTGGACAAACAATTAGCTTCTGCAAATCGTGCTGCTAATAGATAACAATTATTTTTAGCGTAATGTTTTTGTTACACATCTAGTCCATTGACCCCAAAAGTTGACCAAAACATTTTCGACAATCGGATACACTAACATTGACAATGAGCTGAGAGCGTTTAACTGCACAAAAATCTTCCCTGTGGTGCACTATCCACTACCCGGGAGTGAGTTGACGGCTGGTAACCGCACACACGGTTAAAAATCTATACTGAGATGACTGGCGCGAGAGATATTAAAAATATCTGCAATAAATATAATTATAAATAAATATCGTTCGATGAGTACAAAGTTTATTATTTATACTTTAGTCTAAAGTTCAGTTTAAGGTCGATTTATTTATTGTAATTAACAGGTAAACGGCATAATATGTTCAACAATTAATGAACTACGTTATAATGAAGAACAAAAAATGTATAGAAGAAATTGAATGGCATAATCAGCTGATTGACAATAATAATAACCAGTTTTTCAACTGATTTATTTTTATTAATGCAAAATCATAATATATTAATATTTTTATGAATCATTCTTTTCACTGTTATGAACAAATAATTGAAAAAATACACAATTTGCTAATAATTCTGGCGAGAACTGTCAAATAGCGGCGCCGCTAAATTGAATCTTCAATGAGTCTTGAAAAGAATAAATTGTAATTTATTGATAGCTTCAAAAGTGATTTTTTCCAGTTCAAAAGCATGCAAGAACCCTAGTATGAACAGGACATATTTGTAGTTTTTATAAACAAAATTTCTCAATTTTCCTGCGACGAAAATCTTAAAATTTTGGCTTCACTAAGGCCTTTAAGATAAAAATAAATTAATCTATCTTATAGAGAATTGTTCACAGAATTTAATAAATGAAACCGGATGTCAAAATGTTTATTCGTTCAGAAACTACAGGTCATTAAACACAAAATAAAAAAAATCAATACACAAATATTTATGTTTATAACTTTTGCTTTAATAAATAGAAATACTAGAGCACCAAAACGATACTGTTTCTCAATTTTGGATATTAAATATAATAATAATATAAGTAATGCTCCGTATTAGTTTTGTGCTAGTTTCCAGTTTGTTAATCAATTTAAAAATAAATTTTGATAAATATTTTTGTATATACAGCTATCGTAGGCATATGTTTTAACGTACGTCAATTCGTAAATTCTAGTAGTGTGGGCCATTTGCCAAAAATTATATTTAGCCGGGCGGTTAGAGCAATGTTTAGGAACTAACTATTTTAGTGAACATGACTAAACCAGATATTAAGGTAGGAAAACACTAAAACATTTCAAATTCCTAAAATTTTAATTTTACAACCATTGGTACCCGTGAGTAACCGCACACACAGCATAATATCAAAAATTCAAAAAATTTCTTGGCTCTTCAAGCCGGAAACAAAATATCGATGCGTCATTGTTTGAGTTCCGGCAACGATTAAATCAACTGAAGGATTTTATGCGCGTCAATGGTTCTACATAATAACATACGTACATCCATATTCATCCAGGTGATGAAAATAATGGATGAAAAGACTTTTTCACGGGTATTCTTGGCTGTGAACTCTCCACAGGAGAAAATGTTAGAACAGTAAAAGTAAAGCATGCTACTTTCATTTTCGTTGTTAATTGCATATTTATGGTAATTGATATGTTACGAATTAAGTAATTTATACGTGAACTAGCTGTCAAGTTTATTTTCACATTTCTATGCTAAATACAAATGACATTTGGTTTAAATTCGAGGACGTCTACTACTAAGCTTATGTAACACACGAAAAAATGTTCAGATTAATTCATTGTCTTCTTTATCAGCAGATATAAATAAATTGTAATAAAATAAATGGTATTTATTTAAGGAAAATTCCTTATCTATCGTTATTGATATCAGCATTTATTATTATCATTCAAGAGCTTGTTCTTTGTTTACTACAATTAATTTTACTTCCTTCTACCATATACGATGGAAATTATTTATTCTTTATTTAGATAAACAAACCTATTTATCAAAAGGTCTTGTCGAACACGATTTATATCCATTATAAAAATAGAAAACAAGTATTTGACTGAAAGCAATTTAATTCTTGTTTTGATTACGATAATACCTCGGATAATACAATATTAATATATTTTTTTCTTGTTTCTTGTAGGTACCAGAAGATGCATTTATTCGCAATAAAATACCTGCATCAAAAGATTCATTCAAATTTAAAATCTAGGTTTTTAGATTCAACATAAATGCAAACACAGGAAGATGTAATCAACAAAAATAGTTTGTTTCTTCAACACCAGGAACTAAATGAACAACCCAGTACCAGTACCAATCTGAGTCCCACATACTCGGTTTTGACTATAACTTTTTTTGATTTGCTTCTTCCTGTGTTTGCATTTACCTCAAATTTAAAATACTAGATTTGAATTATTTTCTTGTGAATGAATATTTTGATGCAGGTATTTTATTATTGAATACCATTTTCTGGTGTTGCATTTTCCTGTGTTTAAATATTTTAGATATTTTTTGGTGTTGAACCCATTCCCTACCAAAGTAATACTGACTATTTTTGCAAATTTATTTACCTATAAAAATGTAATTGTTGTTGTTTCTGATCACAACAATACAAAGTAAACCGGATTTACTTATTAATCTTTGTTTTCTTTCTCATTAATACTGCTTGTTGCAAGTATGTTTGTATATAAGTATGTAGATGCTACCTATGCATGTATTAGTACGTCTGAGGTTTCCTGAAGGTCACTAGATTATCAGAGTTGAAGGTCTTTAAATAAGACAACAAGAATTAGATTTCAACAATCCGAAAATGTATTTCATCAAGAATCAATTGTGACTCTTGGATTGTGATCCAAGCAATCGTGTTCATTTATTTGTCACTGTCATGTGACATTTGTTGTCATCTTGTACACGTTGGTGTTTGTGTTTACAGATATACTTACACGGCAACAAAGGTAAAGAAGAAGTAACAATGCTAGTGACGGCGAAGACGGGTGGTGCGACTCCTCTGGTCATTGCGTGTAGGAACGGACACTACGAAGTGGCTGAGTACCTCATTGAGCGGTGCCATGCGGACATCGAACAGCCTGGCTCAGGTATGTACAGCTCTATGCGCGAGATGACGTACGAACTCTAAGTTTCGTGGTTCAAGTCTCTCAGTCGTTAACTTGTAAAACATCTTTCAATTAAATCGTACTCGCATGCTTCAAGCTGACCACTTGATCGTCTTAAATGTAGTCCTGGTTGCAAAATAATCTCTTGTGATGACGTTCGAACCCGGAGTTCCGCGGTTCAAATCTCTCTTGCCTTCAAGAAAATGTAAATATATAATTTGGATTCAATCCGGGGTATTTCAAAAAGGGTGCTATTTTAAAGATAACATGTCTGTTGTCTAAGTGACTTATTTTACTACTTCTGTTACTTGATGTATTACTCCAGTCAAAATACGGGTTTGGTTGTATTATTACTGGCAAATACCAGATTTGATCTAGTACAGGTTTTTTGGGTCGCTGAACACGAATTTCGGGGTTATTTTGTAAAGAAATGTGCGGAACACCCTTAAATTTGCAAAAACTACCCCCAAAATGGGGTTTTTTTTTATATAATCGCACTTTGAGTGCCCAGATTTCGCACAAAGGGGTTTTTTGGTCGCTGATCAAGAATTTCGGGGATTTTTTTATAAAAATTAATATTATACCCTTAAATTAGTTAAAACTAACCCCAAAAAGGGTATTTTTGCTATTTTCGCACTTTAAGCGTCCAGATTTAGTCCGTATAAGTTTCTTGGATCGCTGATCAAGAATTTCGGGCTTTTTTATAAAAATTAATATTTCACCCTTAAATTACCTAAAAGTACCCCCAAAAAAGGGTGTCTTTGTTATTTTCGCACTTTGTGCTAATTTAAGGGTGAAATATTAATTTTTATAAAAAAAATCCCCGAAATTCTTGATCAGCGATCCAAAAAACCCCTATGTGCTAGGCTCTCTAGGCTCTCAAAGTGCGAATATATAAAAAATACCCAATTTTGGGGGTAATTTTAGCAAATTTAAGGGTGTTCCGCACATTTCTTTACAAAATGACCCCGAAATTCGTAATCAGCGACCCAAAAAACCTATACTAGACCAAATCTGGTAGTTGCCAGTAATAATACAACCCTCCCCCGTATTTTGACTGGAGTATATATAATAAAGAACATTTAAAGAAGCTAAAAGCTTATAGCCTCATTCACAATACGAAATTAGTAGTTATAGTCAGTAGGTATAGTTAGTAGTTACTTATAGTAGTTAATTAGCTAGTTTTGACGGTGTTGACTACTGTCGTTCACAATTACAAAATTTATGTTATAATAATTAACCTAGTAAAACAAACTAGATTTGAAATTAGCATCAGACGTCAGAAGTGTCAGTTTGTTCGCTTTTCATAACAATCCTTGTCTATAAATGGCTCAAGAAGCAAAATAATTGTAGGTACTCGCATTTTCGCCACTTCGCAAACGCGTTCCCTAACAGTGCCCACAATACTTTACAAATGTGAACCTGCCCATGTTCAAAAGATGCTCCGAAAGTGAGAAAATCTAATGAATCAGTTGCAGTAGTTGATTTAGCTTCCCAAATATTGCAAAACTGCAAATGTCGGTAACCGCACCGTCGACTTCACCTTAATAATTTTTTGAATGCTTCTTATTATATACATCAAGTACCAGAAGTAGTATTTAGTAAATACATGTTATAACACTTATTTAAAATAGCGCCATGTTTGAAATGCAACGTTTTCTTGAAGGCAATACTTGAATTAGAGTAAAATTCAAATATGTAGGACCCTGAGCTGCGCGAGAAGGCGGAGCTCTTCGACCATATATAGGAATAGACAAACAACGCAAGCCTTTGTTGTGAAGCAAAGAACTAGCGTAGCGGAGTGAAGAGGAGTATGACCTGCAGACAACTTGAAGTGTTGCAGTTTGCCTATTTTCATTCTCTGTTAACAAACCAGAAGTGAGCAATGCGCAACACTCTAACGTGTCCTCACCTCCTTTCCCCGGCTATAGCTGCTGCTCCCCGCTACCGTATTTCTTTGTATACAGCATTGAGTGTGTCTATACCTATATGGTCGAAGGCAGAGCTTGTCATGTACTGTCCGTTTTACAAAAGTGAAGCTAGCGAGTATATGCTACGCTGCACTTCACTTAATTTTCAAAGCAACCTAAAATATAACTCAATCACAATCAGTTACAAAATTCACAGCGTTACACGAAGCAAAACACTACGAACGTCAACATGAGAATAACAGATATTGAAGCTGATGTTCTGTAGAACAGAGAGTAGCGTAGTTTCCTCTTGTTTATCATCTATGCCTCTCTTTCTAAGACGAGAATTCGTACTTCGCGCAGGGTTCTGCTTAAATGAATTTACCTCTAGCAACAAAATAAACTAATTCTGTCTCTCCTAGTGATCTTCGACGGCGAGACGATCGAGGGTGCCCCACCTCTGTGGTGCGCAGCCGCAGCGGGGCACATGGACGTGGTGCAGCTCCTAGTGCAGCACGGCGCGTGCGTCAACTCCACCACGAGGACCAACTCCACGCCACTTCGAGCAGCCTGCTTCGACGGCCACTACGACATCGTCAAGTACTTGGTGCGCTACGGCGCCGACATCGAGGTGGCCAACCGACACGGACACACCTGCCTCATGATCGCCTGCTACAAGGGCCACTACAAGATCGCCAAGTATCTGTTGTGTCTGAAGGCTGAGGTCAATAGGAAGAGTGTCAAAGGTAGCAATCTTCTAAATGTACTGGTGCCTAGTACAAGAGTGGACAAATGGATTATATAAGAGGCATATTCAGAAAGTAAAGTGACAAGTGCTCTGAAGGGTGCAGGGAATTTATTTTTCAAAGGTTGGCACACCTGCGTGGAGGGAGCTTCGTAACGGTCAAACCGAGCTCTGGCCCAATTCAGTCCGTTGAGATATGTCGTCACAGGAGGAGCTTTCGTCAACCTCCGCAAGGGCCGTTTGCTCCACCGCCTCGGTCATCAATTTCCTCACTTTGCGTCAAGAATCCGCGGCCGAAATCCATCGTCAACTTGTGGAAACCTACGAGTCTGAGGTAATGTCATGTCAGCACGTTTACAAGTAGGTTAAGTTGTTTAAAGAAGGTCCCACTAACACTCATGACGAAGAAAGGAGTGAGGCCGTCGGCTGCGGACTCTTGACGCAAAGTGAGGAACTGCGGCCGTCGGCCTCACTCGTTTCTTCGTCATGAGTGTTAGTGGGACCTTCTTTAAACAACCTAACCTACTTGTAAACGTGCTGACATGACATTACCTCAGGCTCATAGGTTTCCACAAGTTGACGATGGATTTCGGCCGCGGATTCTTGACGCAAAGTAAGGAAATTGATGACCGAGGCGGTGGAGCGAACGGCCCTTGCGGAGGTTGACGAAAGCTCTTCCTGTGACGACATTTCTCAACGGACTGAATAATTGGGCCAGGGCTCGGTTTGACCGTTAAGAAGCTCCCTCCACGCAGGTGTGCCAACCTTTGAAAAAAAAATTCCCTGCATCCTTCAGAGCACTTGTCACCTTACTTTCTGGATATTTACATAAACTTACACATTGACAACTATTGGAAATAGTATGCATTTATTGAAACTACGCTTACGATGTGAAAGATATTCACCAATTCAAATAATTAATTCTACTATAATTTTTTTTTAAATAATGTATCATTCTTCTTTGATTATTTTTCGTTTAATTCCTACATCGCATGTAATATTGTTGAAATAATAAAAATGTATTGTACAAAATACAGCACGCGAAATAAAAGATGGCCGAGGTTAGGAATTTTAAAGTGCCAAACAATATTAATCGAGCGGTCATAGATTATCAGCAAATTTGTCAGAACCCCTTCGCTGCCTTGAAATGTGTATAAAGAAGTCGCCCAGCTCGGTTTTTCTCTCGGTTCATTTGCGAATAAGCAAATAATTCGTTGACTGATTGCCAAATAACTGTTCAATCCACATTTACAAGTATTATTGTACATCTCAGGTAACACAGCACTGCACGACTGCGCAGAATCAGGAAGCCTAGACATACTAAAACTCCTAATCGAGCACGGGGCAACAATGGACGTAGACAGCTACGGCATGACGCCTCTACTGGCCGCTAGCGTGACAGGCCATAACCACATAGTCGAGTACTTGATCCGCCTGCCTCGCCTAGTGTCCAGGAAAGAACGAATCGACTCCCTCGAGCTACTTGGAGCCACATACGTGGACAAGAAGCGCGACATGATCGGCGCGCTCGCGCTGTGGAAGCGAGCGATGGAGGAGAGGTTTCGAGCTGAGATCCCTCCACTCCCCAAGCCGAGTATATTACCCACTGTTGCTGCCTACGACCACGCCAAGGAAATCTGCACGCTCGATGGACTCGATGACCTCATGGCAGACCCCGATGAGATGAGGATGCAAGCTTTAGTCATAAGAGAACGTATTTTAGGTGGGTAACAAACTAAAGCCGCACTACATTTGGTGTTGTGAACGCAAGTACACATTGCCGTATGACAGACGAAATTATACAAAACTACATAAGAAACTAGACGATTAGTGAAAACGCGGTGCGAAAATGCCGCTTATTAAGCGAGGTACGATTTTTTTTAAATCTGGTATTTGCTGATGTGGCACTCAGACAATTTCCCTTTCATTACCATTTTTCTTAAAACAAATTATTTATTTATTTTATATTAAAAAATAGTCTTCCTGTGTTAAAGAACGTATTTTGTAGCAGTTAAACTTATAAAATAAAATCAAACACAAGTGGAATTAGCACGAATAATGTAATAATGACAGATGGTAGTTACATTCTCTGCCGCATCATGTCTCTTCTTCTCATGTTCTCATCGCTCAAATTTTTTTACGGCCAATGAAAACGTTCCATATGAAAAAAACCACGCCTCATATTATCTACATCATGGAATCTTTAATTTTTAAAGGCAGGTTTATGAATTATGAGGATTTAATTTACTATATCTTTTGAACTTCAAATTGGGTATAAACAATTACAATTGGGAATGAATAATTTATTTTAAATTGGCACTAAACAATTTTTATGAAATGTACATATCTGCCTTTGCTGGTTCATGATGATTTAAAAGAATCTTTGATTTAGAATTTATATTTAAAATATGACTATATTTTATATTTCTAAATCTAAATTTCAAATCCGGCCAATAACAGATGAATATTATTAAACCTCACCTGTAAGTTAATTTCAAGTTTGTTTTTCGAATGATGATTAACATCATCTTCTTCCTTATCATTTAAAAAATCCATGATAATAAAAAAAATCGTTTCCTGTTTGAATTAATGAAACGCAGTGAACTTTGTACTACGTACCTGGAAATGACGCGCACGTTAGAGTCGCTGAGGCAAGTTTGTATTTATAAACGTGAGTTATGCCTATGGCACACCGGTCGAGGAGCATCGAGGACCATCGAGTAACTCCTCGATGAAACGATAGAACGCACCCCGTCCTCGACGAAAAATAGGGGCGCCGCTATTTTCATCGAGTTGTTCCTCGATGAAACGAATGTATCTCATTTCAGACGTATCTTTGGATTTGATTTCGCGCAAAACTTTGATGTATTTGTCACCGATTAAATAGAAATCCATCGCGGACGGGTGCGTTCTTTCGTTTCATCGAGGAGTTACTCGATGCTCCTCGACCGGTGTGCCATAGGCATTAGACAGTAATAGATTTCCCAAATGCTACACGCAAGTCTGTTTCTCTCTCAACTTGCCTCACCGTTACTCCGATGCAGATACGTAGTCTTTTCCAAGACTCATTGAAGATTCAATTTAGCGGCGCCGTTGACAGGCAATTCTCACCAAAATTCATTAATGATTTATCTTTTTAGGTCCCGCGCACCCAGACACAAGTTACTACATCCGCTACCGCGGCGCAGTTTACGCCGACGCGGGAAAATTCAACCGCTGCATCGAGCTATGGAACTACGCGTTGGACATGCAGCAAAGCATGTTAGAGCGGCTGAACCCGATGACACAAAGCTCACTTTTCTCCTTCACGGAGCTCTTCTCCTTCATGATAGGCGAGGAAGGCCGCCCAGCAACGCGAGGCCGCGTGGTTCCTCCAGTGGAGTTCCAAGAACTGATACGAGTGTTCAACAAAGCTGTGAAAGAAGTCGAGCTCGGCAACCAGATGCTCGACAAGCTCGCGAACGCGGATAGAGACCTCACGTACCTTACTCGGGTGTTAGTTATCACGCTGCATTTAGCCTGTTTGTTAACGAGGCTGTTAGAGCACCCCACCTGTGATGAAGACACGAGGGTGAAGATATACAGAGCGATTTTTGAGCTTGTTAGGCTTAAGGTTAAGGGCAGGTTGGGACGGACGGCGCTGCATTTGGCCTGCTGTAGAGACGCTGCGCTCGTCGGGAGGTATCCCGCCTGTCAGTTTCCGTCCCCGCATTTAGCCAAGGTAAGAAGATTCTATAATTTTCCGACTAAAGTTACCAATTATAAGTATAAGTGCTAAATTAACCTACGTTGCCTGAAATGCCGGTTTCCCAGCTTACGACTTTTAAAGAAATACTTATTGGATATCAATTTTCAGCATATAGTAATTGTTAATTTTGATAGATTTATTATCTTTTTATCGAAATGAAAATGTAACTCTTTTGAAACGTGCAATAAAATGGGCCATGCGTGACGTAGACAACATTGAAACCAAACCGTGAGTAGATTTGTTCGTGTAAGATCGTTTTTTGTCGTTTTGACTACGGAATGGACGACGGACCTGTGTTGTAATAAGGTAAGATCTACGGATCGTATTCGGTCCTTGTAGCGTTACACATCGTATTTCGCGGCACCTATTTTTAAAAATTTTTCAAAAAATCGTGGAAATCCTCATTAGCGCTGATTGGTTAAAGATTTTCTAGCACTAAGTTTTCAAGAATTAGTTCAACAACTTAAATCGCTCGAGAAAATAATTTTAATAGAAGAATAAAGATAATAAATGATCCTCAATTGTTTCTTAAATAAATAATTAAATTTTTTTTAAACAAATATTTATGCAACTATCATTTGTTTTTTCCAAAAATTATTCAAATCCTATCGAGTGTGTTATCAAATTAAAGCTCTTTGGTAAAGAATTCTAATCGAAGAATCAAAATTGTATATTATGCAATGAGTGTATTAATAACCATTATACAAGAGTTGCATTACAGACAATGCATGTTTAATAAATAAATTAAAGCATTTAAACGATCGTCAATTCAAATTATGCGGAGGTTGGTGTAAATTGAATTTGTGAAAATGATGTGTAGGTCCTCCTGCGAGTAGGAGCCGAGCCCAACGCATGCGACGAGGAAGGCAACACTCCGCTGCACCTCGCCGCTCTGGCGCGCCCTTGCCCCGCCAGCCTGGCGCGCACGCTGCTGGACAATGGGGCCCACCTGGACGCCGTCAACACCGCCGGCGACACCTTCCAGAGCCTGCTGCGCGGCCAGTCCATCCACGAGCTCGTCAACAGCGCCAAGTACACGCGCCTCAGCTGCGCCGCCGCCAAGACCATCCGCCAGTTCCGCATCCCCTTCAAGGGCGTCGTCCCCCAAGCGTTGGAGCACTTCATCATGAACCACTGAGACCCCCACGTCCCGAGAGTTCAGACAACTGATAATACTACCGACAATACGACTACTTCGTGCTCACTTCAACGATACACGTGGAAGATGAGAAATTAAGATTGCCCAAGAAGGAATACACGCGTCGAAGTCTTTTATTTCACTTGCTACAATTTAAATTCATATTAAAAATTAATTATCTTTGCCTGGTAGCAAGTTAAATAATAGAGAGTGAAGACTAAGACAGGTTTCTTTCTCTTATTTACTCCTTCTTGGCCAATATTAACTAAAATAAACGTTCATACCAAGAATCCAGTGGACACAGAAAATTCATGTTAAGGAATATTTAAATCTAATCCACTTCTGAAGAAGTGAGTGCGATAAGGTGTCCATTAAACACCAGAAAATAAAATTATAGAAAACTCATACACAGAAAATGCATGCACAAGAAGATAAAATACCTGCATTAAAATGCGTTTTTCTTACGTATACATCTTCTAGGTTTGAATCTTCTTATATATAATATTCTAGAATTTTATTTTCTGGTGTTGAACCCACCCCCTGTGCAATAAATACTTGTGTTGTGTAACTCGTGTTGAGTGAGCCAGCAAACTGATGCGCAATAGGTTGTGCGCATAGTTTTGGCAATGGGAAGTGACATAAACAAATAGATCTGTCCTGTCAGAAGAAATGAGTGCAATAAATACAAAGTAACATGTGTTGAGTGAGACAGCAAGCTGGTGCACATACTTGTGGCAAAAATAAATTTAAAAATAAATGTCAAATTTAAATTAACCGCTTTTTCTATTGAAATACAACGTACTGCGCATCAGTTTGCTGTCTCACCCAACACATTTAGCTCTGTATCTATTGTACTCGCTTCCTCAAACCGGATGTTCGGCAGGATGTCTTTAAAATGAATTTAAACCTTCGCTTGTATTTTTAAAATTTAAAATAAGTTGTTAAATTCAACGAGAATTGTCACTTTCTATTGTCATTACTGCGCACCAGTTTGCAGTTAAACCGGAAGCCAAATGACCAAGCATGCGCGCGCAACCGAAGTTTTCACGGGGAAAATTTCTAGATTTGATATTCCTTAACATGCGTTTCTGCATCCACCGGATTCTAGATTTGGATTATCTAATTAGGTGTGTATTTTCTTGTCTGAATTCTCGGGCGTTTGATGGTTCTACTTGCAAGAACGTTCTTGTAGTTGAATTTCTAGGTCTGAGTTTGAAGAATTGGGTTGGCACCCCTGAGACTGATCCCTACCCCGTGTCCGCCGCCCCACTTAGTGTAATTGTGTATTATAATTACTATTAGTCGTGTTTGTTAACAGTGATGTGTTTTTACAGATTATAGTGCTGTTTATTAGGTCAATTTGAGAATTGTGTCAGAAGCTTCGGAAGAAGTAAGTCTTATTTTTTATATTAGATTATATTTTTAAATGAAAATGATAGATAATCGGTTGTTGTTAACATTTCTTGCAAAGCTTCTGACATGAGTTATTATTATTATTAAAAAGCATTGTAAGTTTACTAACATCATCCGTGCATATTTAGGTGAACACCTACTACTGTTATTGAAAATATAAATTCATAAATATATCAGTTTACGCTTGTAAATATATTATATCTGATTATATTATACCTTAGTCCCTTTACAATTTATATATTATACATTATATTTATCTTTTTTTACAACACTAATTTTATTAAATAAATAATAACTGATTTCAGATGCGCTTCATCAATTTAGAGATAAAATCTATAGTTCGTTTTTAAACTAGAAGAACAGGAGTAATATTTCTATGCTTGTGATTGGCTGGAACACGGCCGTTTTTACACTGAACATGATCTAAATGTCAGATTTTGAATATTCATTCTACAAGGTGAATATAAGTTTAAATCTGACTATTACAAAAATGACACATTGAGTTATTTTCTGTTATGAAATTGATTTTGATCAATAATCATCTTTTATTATAATTTTAGCTAATAGAACTATAATAAAAATGTTTTTTTTTAATTCTTCGCTTCAAAATAGATATTATTTCGGCGAAAAATTGACCGGAAATGGTTATGAATCTTCTGTCGTCGGATCACTTGTTTTGTTTTATTTTGTTATGCCTGTGGCACACCGGTCGAGGAGCATCGAGGACCATCGAGTAACTCCTCGATGAAACGAAAGAACGCACCCGTCCGCGATGGATTTCTATTTAATCGGTGACAAATACATCAAAGTTTTGCGCGAAATCAAATCCAAAGATACGTCTGAAATGAGATACATTCGTTTCATCGAGGAACAACTCGATGAAAATAGCGGCGCCCCTATTTTTCGTCGAGGACGGGGTGCGTTCTATCGTTTCATCGAGGAGTTACTCGATGGTCCTCGATGCTCCTCGGCCGGTGTGCCACAGGCATTAGAATCTAGGGATATTTCGTTGATTGAAAAATTACTATTGATTATGTCGTTAATCTTCTTATATTATAATTCAATAGAACTATAATAAAAATGCATTTTTAAGGCTTTCCTCCAAAATAAATTATTAACGGAAAATTAACCGGAAATGATGATTATTCTTCTTCTTTTTCCGACGGATTTTTTGTTTTGTTAGTATCTAGGGATATTTCGTTGGTGGAAAAGTTACTATTGATTGTCGAAGTGTTTACAGACGCCATTTTAACGTAGTTTCTGTGTAATCGGTTCTTGAAGAAGATTCCGACCTGTTTGGTATTAAATTGGTAAGAAACATGATCTATGCTAACTTATATAACTTAATATTTTATAGGAGTCTTAATATAGGTAATTCGCAGTAAGATTTCGGAATAAAGGCGTTGATACTGTTCGTAGTTGTGTGTGTGTGTGTGTGTGTTGATGATGATGTTCTGTTCTGTTGGTAGAGATTTAATATTTGTGCGTATACATGTATAGATCTGACGAAGTTGATGACTGATATGGACGATAAGGATCGTTCTCGCGAGTCTGGCAGAGACCGAGACAGGTCTCGGCGCGGGGACAGGCCCAGTCGTTTCTCGGAAGGTAGCGTGCGAGATCGAAGCGTCGATCGTGGTCATGACCGCGGCGGAAGGAAGTCTTCAAACTGCCGCGTCTATGTCAGTAACATTAGTTACGAGTATCGGTGGCAAGATCTGAAAGATCTGTTTCGAGAGAATGTTGGTGATGTCGCTTTCGTAGAGTTGTTTGTTGATGAGAACGACAAACCTAAAGGTTGTGGAATTGTAGAATTTTCTGATCCTTCATTAGTTAAGAAATGTATGGAAGTGATGCATCGCTTCGACTTGAAAGGTCGCAAGCTCGTGATTAAGGAAGATTTCGGCAACGAGCGAGACAAGTACGGCAACATCATCAACGGGCGAAGGAACCGGCAAGTTGTAGACCGCGAGCGACATGCGGACAAGGACTGGGACGACGGGCGAGACAATCGTCGAGGAGGCAACTGGGACAATCACAATCCGCCGTCTCTGCTCAGCAACATGAACATGATGAGCCGCAACGCTGGGCCCCAGGAGCCCCTGGAGTTCAAGTGGGGCAACACCTACGGACTCAGCCCTCAGTTTCTCGAGTCTCTTAACATTCACAGACCTTTGGTTAACCGAGTCTTTGTCGCCAATGTAAGTAAATCTTTCTCTTGACGTACAACACTAAGTTCTAAGATTGAATCCCATAAGGATCAGGTGTCTATGTCTATGCGATGTTTAGGGTGCCTACCCAATTCTTGAAAACTCAGCTAGAAAAAATTCTTACGAAACACCCGAAAATTCAGACAAGAAAATGCATACATAAATACAACATTCAAATCTAGAATCTGATGGACGCAGAAAACGCATGTAAACGAATATTCAAATTTGGAAAAAAGAGTAGGAATTATGATACAATTCATCAGGAGGCAGATTGTCTTCTTTGCTTTCTGATATCATTCTAGTAGTATTGAAATATTTCACTTCATAATGCAAAAATGACAGAACATTTGTTAGAAAATAATAGAATGTTTGTTTGGTTTGTTGTCACGTAACCATGACGTCACATTGATTAATTTTGTTAATCATAAGTGTCAAAAAAATTCTTTACATTTTTACCACGATTTTTACTAATATTGGGACATATTTTTCGAAAAAACGTAATTGGCAAGTGAATGACTTTTTTTGCTCGCTGTGCTCGTAATAAAAACTTTCATCCTCGAATGCAAAAGTACTTCGCAATCTAGAATCCAATTATTGTTTAACATCAAATTCGCTGTAGGCTTTTGAAACTAGAACTGACCTGACAATACGAATTTAGTAGTTATAGTGATAAGATTTTTCCAGATTTGAATATTCCTTTACATGTATTTTCTGTGTCCATTATTATTTATTTTTGTGTATGAGTTTTTGAAGCATGAAGTTTTGCTTGTTTTGTGATTCCATGTAAGAATTTTCTCTTCATTGAATTTTCTAAATATAAATATTCTAGTGCTGCCGTTGTTTATTGTAAGAGGAAGGACAAGTCTTGTAAATACTTTGCACTTTGGGTTGTTGTTGTTTCCGTGGAGATTCAACTTTGGTCGCATTTATATATTCAGTCTTGGAACTTTAGGATTATTCAGCGTTCATCACTTTGTCTTGCTCTTGTTATATTTCAGTAAATTCTTGTTTAACTAGTTTGTTTCGATATTCTATACTTTTTTAAATTTTCTTATAGATTAGTAAAATGATGACGCATTTATAATAATTTTCAGGGTTTTTAAATGTGTTGAGAAATGCTATTCGCCCATTTTGGGTAGGGCACTCTACGGAAAACTGTAGATCTCGAACAGGGATGTAAAATTACGGTAATCTATTTTTTTGGTAATTTACCGATTTTTATTACCATTTAAATTACCGGGTAATTTAAAAATATAATTTACTGAAACATATTTTTACCGTAAATTACCAATTTAATACCGAAGAAATTTGAAATGATGGAAAATATTTACGAACGAATTATTTAGTATACAGGATGATTCATTTTCAAGCGCAATAATATCCAACTATAAAAAATAGACCGATGAATCCCCTTTATATAGAAAAAAAATATAAACTTTGTTAGTTAATGCAAGAATATAAATACAATTGCCACCACAGCGCGCCAAACATTTTCAATCGTAATTTCTTTGGTAATTTACGGTAATGAGAATTTGGTAAATTATGGTAATTTACAGATTTACATCGCTGATCTCGAATAGTTAGTGATATCCGAGGATTTGAGTGAAGATTCCATCACGTTGCTCATGTTGAATTTTCTTGTTGTTCTTGCGAAATCGTTTGTACCTGCAGGGTGTGTTTCTTGCAGCTGGACTACAAAGTCGACGAAAAAAAGTTGCGCGAGGTCTTCAAACTTTGTGGTAAAGTCCTCGACGTCGAGCTGTACCACGACAAGGAGGGCAACAGCCGAGGCTTCGCGGTCGTAGAGTTCGACCACCCGGTGGAGTCGGTGCAAGCGATCTCTATGCTGCACAATCAGTTGCTCTACGACCGCCCCATGACCGTCCGCATGGACCGCATCGACCATGACGCGCCCGTCAAGCTGCCCGAGGGCTTGAAGGGCCTCGGCATGGGCCTCGGCTTGAACGGCGAGCCTCTGCGCGACGTCAGTCGCAATCTGCCCTCGTCCAACAACAACATGTCAAACAACAACAACACTAACACAGGCCCTGGCATCTTAGGCGCGGTACCCAATCCCACCAGTTTACAAGCGCTCCAATCTGTTGTTGGCAATTCCACTTTAGC
Source organism: Agonum fuliginosum (assembly GCA_947534325.1). NCBI lineage: Eukaryota > Metazoa > Arthropoda > Insecta > Coleoptera > Carabidae > Agonum > Agonum fuliginosum. The sequence continues at coordinate 425,776 of OX384033.1, forward strand.
CGGCTTGCAAGCTTCTCTAGGTGGCGTACAGACCCCGTTTTTAAACACTTCTCTAGCTTCGTTGACCGGTAACTTAAACTCTAACCTGGCCAGCAATTTAAACAGCAATTTAACCAACAGTTTAAGCAACAATTTGGGCAACAGTTTAGGCAACAGTATGAGCAACAGTATGGGCAATAGTATGGGCAACAATATGGGGAACAGTTTAGGCAACAATATGAGCAGCAATTTGGGCAACAGTATGGGTAACAGCTTGGGCAACAACTTGAGCCAGAGTTTGAGTAACAATCTCGACCTGGCTGGGTTAAATTCGTCTCTGCCTCTGGCCGTTCTGGGCTCCAGCAACTCTCGCGGCGACTACAGAAACGATTCCTCCTCCTTCATGTTGAACAACTCGGGCGGCAGCAACGTAGGTTCAGGTTCAGGGGACCAGGTGCGCACTTTGCAGAGTCTCACTAACCGCGAGTACACGTCTTCCAACCGCGACTACGAGAGCTCCTCCGCGCGGAACTACGAGCCCAAGCAAGACACGGACTCCTACCGGCACCTCAGTCAGAGCAGTGTCTACAGCACCGTCAACAACGGCTCGCAGAACCGCTCGTCCAGTAACCAGGTCAGCAGTAACCGGGGAAATGGCTTCTCTGACACCATCATCATCAGTAATGTATGTCAAGTCACACTGCCTGTTTTATAATTATACTTTCATACTAGAAACGTCGTTTCCGACTTCAAAAAATACCTCCGGTCCTATTTTTCATCCAAGTAAACGCACATTTTACGTTGCCAACCTTCTGTACATACATCAACAACAATATCCTCTAACATTATATGCTCGTTAAAAAAATAATATACTATCAACAATCCAGTGGTTTCGAAAATTAGACTCTTTCAAAAACTGCCCTTAAATTAGCGAATTTTTAAAAAGTTCTTTTTATTCCATGATCCAGTATTAAATACCATTAAAATATATGCACATATATACATCCGGCTCGAAGGACCATACATCTACAAACTATAAAATAATACTCTTTATTTCATAAAGTTAAATGGTTTTTAATTTTTTATTTGCGTTTTCAACTTTATGGTTTAAAAATTTGGCAAGAAAATGGTACCTACAAAACTTGGATGTGATTCTAGACAAAAAAAAGTCTAGTTCTAGTTTCTAGTTGGATAAAATGTAATGTAAAACAGGCTTTACCTTGGTTCTTGTTGCTAAATGGTCGTTTTTTGTCCAGCTGCCGATTTCAGCGACATGGAAGATGCTGAAGGAAAAGTTCGGTAACGCTGGCGATGTACAATATGTTGAAATGAAGACCAAAGACACTGCGATCATTCGATACGCGTCTGAATGGCAGGCCGAGCGGGCAATCAGTATGTTTTCACTTCAAATCTGTTTGTTCTTCACTATTTAACACTTTGTTTTGCAGAATTGATGGACCGCACACGAATCGATGGCCGCACACTGGACGTACGTTTCTTCTATTAATTTATTATCACTTCTCACTTAATCATTTGACTTTATATCGTATCACTGCAGAATGCATATTTTTTAAATCTGATACTTTATTCTGACAAGCAGTTCATGTGCCATGGACTTGTGTTTATAATAGTTATAAAATTATATATAAATTATAATTGTAAGGTATTTTTGAGTTTTTAATAATAAATTATACTAAAGATAATCGGCCGTTAGTATTCGTAACAGTTGCGACTGTCAACACAATGTCAGTTGGAATAGGGTAGATTAACTGAACTTTTTAAATCGTCTTAAAATTGCATTTAAAAAATGTTTATTAATATTTTATTACATTTTACGCAATATAAAGCATATTTCTATCGTTTTTTAATAGTTTTACAATTAAATGAAATAAAAACGACCGTTATAGGTGGCAGCACTAGCGTTTGTTCACACTTTTTTTGAAATTTTCTGACCAAAGAAAAGATAACTCGAATTCTCTAATCCGTTACAGTTGCATTTAAATATTCGCACGATACAGTTGTGTTTAGAATTGTGTCGTTAAATGAATTAAAGTAAGTAAATAGTTAATAAAGTTAGCTTCAATAGTGACTGATTGGTAAGTGTAACATTCTTAAATCACATTATAATGATAAAATTCGAGAAATATACAGCATTATTTGGAAAAACAATGTTTATGTAATAATCTTGTATTTTAAATACAATGGACTCGCAAAAAATAATATAAGTTAGCTTCATTGGTAATACCTAGACTTTTTAAGTCAGTTAATATTCTTAAATCATATTTATAATAATATACTACGGAAAATATGAAATATTTTGCGGAACAAACTTGTTCTTGCTCTCAACAAATGTTTTAAAATAAGTTGAGATTAATAATCGTACATATCATAGAAATATCTATTAGGCTGCCACACCAAGAATAAATAAAAGGTGTAAAAATATTTCAAAGAAAAATAATATACGTAGAAACATTTTTAAATTTGCGTCCTACTTTAAATACAAATCGCGCGCCTGTTTAAAGTGACAGTTGCTGGCACGTTTAAAAGTTGGGTTATGTGTCTGTCAACCTCAAAAATGAGCACAAGTCTTTTATTTTCAACTGCAAATATTTCGCGAAATATAATTCGATCTTACGCCAGACGAGCCAGATCAGCAAATCCCGGCATTCAAAAACGCGTCAATATCTTAGAAGAAAAAGAAAATAGTTTTGAAGACATTGATGTCGAAGAACTGGAAAGCGACTTCATGAACTTGGAACAAGTTCACAAAGATCATGAAAAAGAAATTAAATATTATAAAGAAAAGGAGAAATACTGGATTGTTAAACAAAAATATTTTAAAGAGAACAAAGCCAATTTTTTAACTTGGAGCGACAAAGAGCAAATCAGATATTTGCATCAATCGAACCCTGAAGAATGGACTGTAGAAAAATTATCAGAAGGTTTTCCTGCATTGCCAGAAACTATTAAAGTAATTTAATACCATTCCGTAATATAAACAAGTTACTAATTAATATTTGTTTGTAGAAAGTAATAAAAAATAAATGGAAACTCAAAAACGAATCGAAATTCCGAAATCACGATGAAGCTGTGGAACAAAACTGGCAGCTTCTGAAACAAGGAAAATTAGAAGAACTTCCACCTAGTTTAGTTAACCATTTAACTAAATTTAGTTCCAGAAAATCTGCAATTAAGTTAGAAAATAGTAACATAACTGATGTTAATGTAAGTAATCCAAATTTATCAAGTAGTACAGGAGAATTTTCAAATATTATTAGTAGTTATGAAAAAATTAAATTACGCGGTGAATCAAATACAAATAAAATTAAAGAATATTGTAGTAAAACCAGCGCGATCGAAGATAAATTAAAAAGTTTTGGTAGTAAAAGCGTAACTTTAAATGTAGTTAAAGGTAATTCAATTGAAAATGCATCAAATGATCCAGAAACTAATTTATTAGAAAATTTATTTGTTAAAAATAAACCAGTACAAACTGAAAATAAAGTTTCAACAAATTTTGGGCAAACTAAAAATGATTTGAATTTAGTAACATACCCAGAAAAAATTAAAATACCTAAAGATAAATTCAAAAAAGGTTCTACTTATAAATTAAACGATTGTTATTACGACGACGATGGTGAATTTTTGTATCGGGTACCTGGAATGTATTAATTTTTATACAACAATATATTTATTCTGCAAAATAAATACAAAAGTGACTAGTCCAGCTGATACATTTAGCAAAATTAAGCCTAAAATACTATTAAGACTTTACACTTGTCACAATTTAGTTTTATTTACCAAAAGACTAATTAGAAGTTGAACTTACGAATACTGAAAATTGTAAATCTGATTTTCTTTTCAAGTGTAGAGCCTTACTTCCTAAATAAAATCGTTAAAATATATCTATAAAAAGCAGCTAGAGTTGGAAAATATTAAAATGGCACTAGTATAAAATCTGTACATATCATGCCCTTAATGTAATAATAATACAAATGTACAAATATTAAAAATAACAAACAATAACAACTATTCGTTTAAGCGAAAATACTGCCTACTCCTTTTCCTATTATTATTAGAAAATTTGTGTTGTTGATACGCGTGATGAAAGGGTAAGAATAAAACGCTGATCAGCGCTGACCGCTGAAACGCGCTGATCTGCGAAGAAAACATTTTACTCAACTAAATAAAGAAACCTAATACCCTCCTTGAGTCCCAAATTGCCTGTTTTGTAGAAATTCTGATAGAACTCAACTAAATAAAGAAATAACCCTTCTTGAGCCCCACATATTTGATTTAGATTGATTTTTTGCGCAGATCAGCGCGTTTCTGCGGTCATCGCTGATCAGTGTTTTATTCTTACCTTGATGTAGGCTTAAATAAATAACAATAAATAAATAATCTTTGGAATCGTCGTACAGTATTAAAAGGTACATAAAATCACTGTTTCCTATTCGAGGGAAATTCCTTGTATCCACGAACTTAAATCACTGGTATCCGCGCATTCCAACACGATTTCTTTAGGCGTATCCGGGATTAGAAGCATTTGTGCTGCTGAACGTCCTGTTAAATATGCCCCGTGTACCGTCGAGTAGAAATTGCTGTGCGTATGTTCGCCAGCGAACAATAACACAGGCTAGAAATTAAAAAACATTATATTCTCATCACAATTAACTAAAATTAAGCCTCATTCACATAAGCATTTAGTTTGAAGGTTTATATTTATGTTTACAATCACTTACTAAAGCTATTTTAATGCTTAGGTGAATGAGGCTTTAGTTGAGTTAAATATAAACATGACTAGACAGAAAATAAGTTATGTAACAGTGTTAAATTTACTTTTTGCTGATGCATGTTGGAGAATAAAGGTGTAGCCAAGTTCTCAATATCAAATTGAGATGCTCCGACTGCGATAGCAGTGTAAGATCCTCTTGTGTAAGGCTGGCTGCTCCAACTGGTACTAAAAACCATAATTTGCACCATATGTTCCATCAGTTACAAACAAATTCTTACCAAACACATTTTTTCGGTTTCGGAATAAACGGATCGTTTAAAAACTTCCGTAACAGTTCGGTACACTTATCCGCAATTTCTTCAGAAGGTAGCGTTTCCATGTATTCGGCTTCTTTGCCAGAAATCCAGCCTAATAATAAAGTGTCGGAGACTTTCGAAAAGGAATATATTTTTTTGTACCAGTTTTTCGTTATATCACAGTTTTCACTCGGCAGTTCTGCCTCCCACAGTAGCATGACTTCCGAAATATTTGGATTAAGAAACGGTCTATCGTAGTCTAGATATATTTTATCCACAGTTCCGTATAGTAGCCTATCAATAGCTTCTATTTTGTCTTCGGGTAAGGGTGGGTCAAATAAAGTGTGCACTTTTTCTTTTAACACTCCGAGCGGAATTGTACAAATCACATGGTCCGCCTGGTATTTTTCTCCGTTTTCGCAAATAACTTCTATGTTCGTTGCACCTTTTTTTGGGTTTTGAGGTAGTTCATCTGTTACTGTTTTGTCCGAATCATCTGAATCGTTATCTGGTTCATTAGTACTGTTGCACCATTTTATTTCTTTGACTGGATGCGCTTTAAGTATTTTTTCTGAAGGTATATGTTTAGATACCGGTCCTAAAATTGCACTATATCCAGCTGGTAAAACAATATTTCCTCCTTGTAATTCTGTATAGCTTCCAAGTTCTAATAAATCAATTTCTGACATGTTGTCACATCCAGTAATACAAGTTTCCCGTTTTAATAAGCAGTCGAAAATCAGTTGCCGTAAATGTCTGTCACTTATGTCTGCTATTCTGTCTAAATATAAACTTACTTCTAACTTGATATGGTCTCCCACACTGTGAATGCCACAAGGAGGTTGATATTGGCAAAGGAAATACTCTTCACATCTTTTGAGGAAGCAAATATAAGCCTCGTAGATTTCTTGTAAGACTGGAAAAGGTATTTGCTTGCCGTCTTCTGTCGCTGCTACTACTTTATGAGGTTTAGGAGTGTAGACAATATCAATTAAACCATTAGCCATCGCTAGTTCATAGATAGGATTGCCTAGAACACCGTGGATCCAATTTGCGCCTAGTTCTACGTTAGTATTCGAGATTTCTAAATTGACAATCCGTCCTCCTATTCGATTCCTGGCTTCTAGTATTTTAAAATCAGTGAAGCCGTTTTTTACGAATTGATTTGCGGCTGACAGTCCGGCCATACCAGCGCCGATTATCAACACTTTGCAGTATTTATTTGGGTCTTTATCGCCCATATTTTCATCGGCTTAAGTACAAGAGATAAACAGCTGATTTGTGTCAGAATGTTGGCACGACAAATACCAACTTGGTTGTAAACTGTTCAGTGTTGCCAACCCAGATGAGACAAATTATTGTACAAGCGTGCATTTAAAAATAAATTATATAGGTCCCTGTTCGCATGAGGATTCTTAGCCGATTCGGCTGGAATGTAGAATAGGTGTTTAAGAGAAAATGCGGTTTTTTAGGAGATCGTTTATTATGCTTAAATATGACCTAAACAAGCAAAATTAGACCGCGGAAGAGTGTTTTTAACATGATTTTTTGAAGAAGATGAGTCTATTCCAAGACTCATTGAAGATTCAGTTTAGAGGCACCGCAATTTTATACGTAATTCTCACTAAAAAGAAGAAAACTCCTTCTCTTCTAGGTAGAATCTTCATCTATCTTCAATGAGGAATCTTCAAAAAGAAAAATTTATAGTTTATTAATTGCTTCAAAACCATGAACAGGGCCTAATGAATTTATTTTCGTAAATTAAAAACAGGAATAAATTCACTAAGTGATCTAAAAGATATTTTTAGGAGGATTTACTTTGTGATATGTGGGCTATTTCAAATATTTCCTGATGGTTTGCATATTTATATGAATTACATTTTTCTTTTTTTATAATTTTGTGTACGATAGCCGGATGAATATTTAGTTCACGACTCTTGATCGGACATCCTACAAACGGTAAAATAATCGTACAAATGTAAATAATGTAGGATTATGATCATACAGTTGGCAACACTGAAACTGTTAAAGATTCTTCTTCTTGTACTGCCAAGCTGTCAAACGTAGGGACTTTTCTCTTCTGTCCCGTTGTTTTGACGTTTTAAGGTTAATCAGCTGTCATTCGGAATGAAAATAAAATAAAAATTTGAACATGTCATCAGCTGAAACCAATTTCGATTACCCGTCTGAACGAAAAATACGATTCAGACCAGATGCCAAAATTTTATACAGTAACGACAACAAAGTGGAAGACTTATTTAAAAATATTCACGATGAACCAAAGAAAGAAGGTACAACAATTAGCAAACATAGTTGTTATGGATTATTATTTATTTAAATAATTACAGAGAAGGTACCTTCGCTATTCTCGTTCCTTCAAGTCGAGATGACTCGAGGGTATTTGCTGGAGCACGACGAAGAGCGCTTTTCCGCCCGCCGGGAGAAAATTTACTCGTTTATGAAAATACCAAGAGAAGTAGAAAAATTCATGACATATGGTTTTTTCCAATGCGCTGATTCATTCCTCTTCGTTTATACTTTTCTCCCAGTCAGATTTGCATTAGCCTTATGGGGGTTGTTAACCCGACCTATATTAGAATGTTTTGGGTACGTCATCCAAAGATTTTTTCATGCTTCTGAATCTTGAAAAAATACAGTTTTGAAGCTATCAATGAATTAGAAATTCGCCTGAAGGTTTAATTTAGCGGCGCCGCTATTTGACAGGCGATACTCACCAGGATTATTTTATTCAAGATTCTTTAAGGATGCTTCTGAATCCTGAAAAAATTATTGTCTTGAAGATATCTATTATTCATTTCCAAGATTCATTGAAGATTCAATTTAGCGGCGTTGCTATTTGACAGGCAATTTTCACCAGGATTCTTTTATTCAAGATTCTTTAAGGATGCTTCTGAATCCTGAAAAATTACTGCCTTGAAGTTATCTATTTTAAAATTCTTTCGCAAGATTCATTGAAGATTCAATTTACCGGCGCCGCTATTTGACAAGCAATTCTCATCAGGATTATTTAACATAGAATTCAGGAACATGAAAGAAATCCTCAAAGGATTGTTTCTGAATCCGTAAAAAATTACTGTTAGAAATTCGTTTGTAACTTATTGAAGATGAATTACAATATCTTCTTTTTCAAGACTCATTCAAGATTCAATTTAGCGGCGCCGCTATTTGACATGCGATTTTCACAGGATTATTTGTCTCAAGATTTAGAAACAAGAAAGATTTTCAAAGAATCCTGTTTGCACAAAAACTGTTTGAGGATTCTTTTATACTTTTGAATTTTGGAACAACATTCACAGCATCAATGAATTACAATTCTTTTTAAAGCTTCATTACATAAGCATTTAGTTTTAAGGTTTACATTTATGTTTACGTTTAAGAAAGTTCAATTCATATAAATAAATACGAGCATTCACAATTCCAACTAAAGCACTGTGAATGCTCGTATTTAGTTACATTATATTCAAACTTTCTTAAACGTAAACATAAATATAAACCTTAAGACGAAATATGTGAATGATGCTTAAGCCTCATTTTAAGGTTTACATTTATGTTTACGTGTAAGAATAACTTTACAAGCATCCGCATTTTTCACTTTCTAGCACTAAAGTTTAAAAGCTCCAAACTTAAAGTGTATGTTTACCACTTACCAAACTTATTTTAAGTTCATTATATGAAAGCTGTGTTTCTTAAACTAAAATATAAATGTCAACCTAAACTAAACGCTTACGGAAATGAGGATTACCTGAAGATTCAATTTAGCGGCGCCGCTATTTGCCATTTTTCTCCTGATTCAGAAGCATGAAAAGGTTGAACCATCTATCGCCTAACTAGCAATCTTTCAGAATGTGGAAACGCAAATCAAACGCCGTGCTAACCTCAGCCGAGATCTGCGACCTGCTGAAGTCGAGTATAATAATCGCTTGTAGTGCGATGATGTTCTACATCGACACGAACATGATGTACCATCTCATTAAGAGCCAGTCTGTCATCAAGTTGTACATATTCTACAACATGCTGGAAGTTGGAGATAGGTTGTTTAGTGCGTTTGGTCAAGATACAATTGATGCGCTGTTTTGGACAGCCACTGAACCTAGAGACAGGAGGAGGGAACATTTGGGATTGATTCCTCATATTATTTTCGCTGTTACTTATGTATGTATCCTTTTAGAGAAATTGTGGCTTACGATATTCGGTTGCCACTTAAATGCGTAAATTGTACCAATAATTAGTACAATATTTAGTACTAAAAATAGGTCAAAAATCTGCTGTGGCCATCACAGACGTCCCCGATTGTAAGTTTTAATAACTTGCTTTCGTAAAGGTTTTAATTTTATGCTTTATTCAGCAAAATTTAAATAAATTATCTTTTTTCGATCTATTTAAGTTGCTACCTTCGACCATATATGTATAGACATATAACACTCAATGCTGTAGTATACAATGTTGTGAAGGCAAGAAGTACGGTAGCGGGGAGCAGCAGCTATAGGCGGGGAAAGGAGGTGAGGACACGATAGAATATTGCACATTGCTGACTTCTGGTTTGTTGTCATGGAACAGAGAAAGAAAATAGGCAACTGCAACACTTCAAGATGTCTGCAGGTCATACTCCTCTTCACACCGGTACGGTAGTTCTTTGCTTCACAACAAAGGCTTGCGTTGTTTGTCTATTCCTATATATGGTCGAAGGTTGCTACCAACTTGAAAAAATAACTGCCATCGTTTGAATGTTGATTCTTCAACTATATTTTTTCCCAGAGAGCCTTAATTTGATAATACACTTGAAACAATTTGAATAATTTTTGAGAAACAATTGAAAATCGCATGAATGTCATTTTTTACATATTTACTAAACTTATCTCCCCGAGAGCTTTAAATTGACGGTTGTTTAAATGTTATTTTTATTTTTCTACTAGAATTAATTTCCCGAGAGTATTAATAAATACACATACGATGGTATTTTAATAAAAATAAATATAAAGTTGGTACCACTGGTTCAATAAAGCTCATTACCGAACTTGAAGTCAGTTTTTGGCTCGAGATCTTAAGCTCTGTTCGCACGAGGATTCTTTGAAGATTCTACCAAAATTCTGAATCCTGGAAAGAAGAAGTTTCAAGATTCTGAATCTTGAAAAAAATTCTTCTTTCCAAAACTCATTGAAGATTAGTTAGCGGTACCGCAATTTAACATTAGACTAGAAAGAAGAAATCTTGGTAGAATCTTCAAAGAATCCGCGTGCGAACAGGGCTTTATGTCGACGTCAATTTTTGACAGTTGCGCTAAAAATTATATTTCATCGTCGAGAGAACAGGCACAAATCAATTATTTTTCTCGAATCGATAATATAGTTTTATCGTCGTGTATAAATTTTTTTCTATAGCTGATGTTAAAGTTTTACTTTATTTTATTTATTTATTTATTGGTGCTAACGTACATACAAATACTTATATAAGTCAAAACACAGGAAAGTATAATTTTCATACAGTTTTATCTACTGTAGTTTTACTTTTTATTCTTATGGTTAAAGTTTTACATTATCGATTCAAATTAGTTGATATAGAAGCATATTTATATCTTGAATATTGTAAGGTGTGGCAGCCTTACATACTGTGCGTCATATTTTATATTATGTCAATTCCTTAATAACTTCCAGTTTTACATAGTTTACTGGTACTTTTTCAAGCAACAACTTTAAACGTTGCAATAAACAGCAACAACAAAGCTTTACTAACAATAATGATGTCAAATAATGTAAGTATAATTTATTTTAGGATCCAAACACAATATATAAAACAAATTTGTTCCAGTTTGTAGAATTAAAAGGCAGCGTATTTAAAAAATTCGACAAGAACAACCTTTTCCAAGTATCATGCAGCGACGTTCGAGAACGTTTTCACTTATTTATCCTGCTGTTCATAGTCGTTCTGCAAACAATGAAAGAATATTCCTGGAAGGAAGAAAGATTCTGGGTGTTGGTTCCAGACTGCTTCATGGTGCTGTTCGCCGAAGTGTTAGTCGATTGGATCAAACACGCATTTATAACCCGGTTTAACGAACTGCAAGTGGACGTTTATAAAGACTACACGATCAGTTTAGCGTACGATATGGCTCAAACCAGACAGAAACACGCATTTAGCGACCACTCTGACCTAGTAGCTCGACGAATGGGGTTCATTCCTTTGCCCCTAGGCGTAGTCATGATCAGGGTTATTGTCAGCGCCGTACATTTAGAAAATCTACCGTCGTTAATAATTTGTTTAATAGCTTATTTATGTCTATACACTTTTAGGATACTAAACGGTTTGATTATACTAGGCAAAGCTTGCGATTTTATTTCGCAGCACAAACAAGAAAAGAACTCAGTTTCACCGGTCACCAAAAACTCAAACCCGGTACAGGCAAACGGCAAAGTATTTAATTTATTTAAAGATACTGCAACAAGTCCACTTAAACCTACTGTTCAAGTCGAAGCTTCAATAACAAATAATTTAGAATCGGCCGCGATTTTTTCCAACTCTTCAGTCGATTTAAAAAACGCTTGTTTGAATGAAGAGTTACTACGAGTAGAAGAAACAGAAATTCATGTAGAACTTCAAGAACTCGAAGACCTCAGCCGAAGCGAGCCTAACATTAAGTCAAATCTACCCGAAGAAATAATCGAAAGCATCTCCGCTGAAGTAATCGCGAATGACGTCTTAAAGCGCGCGGAATCCGAACCATCTTTGGTGATTTCAACCGACGCGGAAGCGAACTGAGATTTGTAGATTAATTGTAAATATTATTTATGTGTACATACTGTTTCTGAATGTTATGGTGTTTTTGGGTGATTTTTGATTTAATTATGACAATTCAATTGCTATTGGTTCGCGTATGTTTGTACTTTATTTCAATAAAGATTAAGAAATACATTTTCGATTTTATTCTTGTTATAATTTTTATTTGCACAGATAAATTGATTTCTGATTGGTATTATTCCCTGCGGGATTAATATATGCCATTATGTATAGCCTTAGAGGATAGAACAGAACAATGAAGCAAGTTTGGATAAAGCCATAGACAAGAAAGAGATCTGCCATTTTGGTATGCTCTATTTGCACATTTGAACGCAGTTATGTATTAGTTATTGAAGTATTTTTACTTCCTTGTACGGAGTAAAAAGGAAGTAGGTACCGTAAACCGGGGCTACTTTAAGAAGTAAATATTACTTTTTTGTTTATAACTTCTAAGCCAATAATGATTTTGACATGAACTTAAGGAATTAGAAAGAGCTTAGTTAGCTGAGTACGAATATATACCAAAAAATTTTTTTTTTCAATTCCTTCATTGAAATTTTTTATTGTTTGTATCGAATCAAAGTTATATTCAAAATGGGGCTACTTTGAGACCCCATAATTTTATTGTACCATATTAAAGTAGCCCCAAAATAGAACCCAAATAAAAAATAAAAAAATTTTTTGTTGCATAGTTTTTGAGTTATTAATAATTTTACATTGTGGGGTAACTTTGATACCTCGATTTAAATGTAAATATACATTTATTATATCTTATTATTCATCCAAAAACTGTGTAACAAAATAGGCACTCAGTTCCTAGTAGGTAATAATTATCACATGTAATATTACTTAACAAAAAATTTAAAAATATATAATTCTGAGTATTTATGAGTAGGAAAATAATACTAGATATATCATTTTTTTAAAAAAAACAGGTACACTTTCTTTAAACATACATCTTTGGCGGCGGAAATTTTTGTTAATTATATCTGGAGTGAAGGTGCTCCAAAATATCACATTTTTATAACAATCATCTTCATTTAGTTTAAAAACTCTATTAACTGTATCAAGCGATTTCAGTCCTACTGTTTCAAGTTCATCAGACGATATAATTTTCTTAACAATTGTAGCATATTTGTACATCTTTTTCTTTTCTGATAAAACTTTTACTAATACATACGAATTAATCGCAATATCTTGAATAACACTATCATTTTTTCCTGTAGTTTCAGCCAGATTTATAAAAACTTCATTCTCCGAAATCGTAGGGGAATTATTATAGCTCTCTGAATCTTCTGATAATGATATTTCAGTACTAGATAATTCTGAACTGCTACTACAAGTGAAAAATAACACAATGAATGTATATCAAAGTAACCCCAAAAAATGATCAAAGTTGCCCCACATCATAAATCATTAAATAAAACTATAACCAATATTCATTTTCAAGCGCTTTTCAGGTTATATACTCATAAAGGATCAAATAATGCAAAAACACTTTCATCAAACTTGTATTGACATGAAGCAACTTTGTGCACTTAAAAGTATAACGCTCTAGTTTTTCATGCAATTGATACCCTTATTTTTAATAATTAATAATTGGAAACCTATAAGACTTACATTTGTGCTGTTAAACCAAAAAGAGAATTTAATGTCAGTGCTATCATCTATGTTATAAAAAAAATCACTATCGAACGCAACAGTGTTGCACACAGCAAATAAATAACTTTCCCGGGAAAAATCAAAGTTGCCCCGCGAAATCAAAGTAGCCCCGGTTTACGGTATTGTAAAAATTTCGGTTCTCAGATTTTGACGGAAATATCCGTTTTGATCTTTTCTGAATCCATTATGACTAGTTTCGTCGTGACGTCTGTACGTACGGACGTATGTATGAATGTATGTCACATAACTCAAATACGGTTAGACGTAGAAAGTTGAAATTTTGTATTTAGGACTGTTATAGCATCTAGTTGTGCACCTCCTATTTTTGGTTGCGATCGTCCGTGCCAAAGGGGCACTATTTCGTATTTTTCGCATTATTCAAAAACGGTATGTCGTAGAAAGTTGAAAATTTGTATTTGAGACTCATGTGACATCTAGTTGATCACGTCATATTTTTGGTTGCGACCGTCCGTGCCAAAAGGGCACTTTACTCTAGGTATTTTTTGGTATTTTCCGCATAAATCAAATACGGTTATTATATTTTTATATTATTCTACATTTTAGTTATTAAGAAAAGTATGAACAGTTTAATAGACGTACAAGGAAGTCATGTGGTGTCCACATCAGATTTTTTTATTATTAGTGCCGTGATACAAATTTTTACTATAATATTTCGCCGTGCTTTACATAATGATACCTATAAATAAATATAATAAATATAAAGGGAAAATATTAGTTATACATACATTTCTCAAAATTCGATAGATGAAAATTATTTGTTGTATTATGTCTCAATTTTGATTTGAACGTAGTATAAAGTATGTTTTGTTTGAAATATAAGGCCAGTAATAACAATTTCTGCATTCTGGTTTTTCTGTAGTATTTTTCTACTACTAATGTATAACATATTTATAGATAAAAATATTTATCCTCGACTATTATTCATTATAATATTATAAAATTTTTTGCAGTGATTAATGTACCACATTATGCACTATAGCATAAACGTAATAATTAATAATAATTAACGCCCATTAAAATTAAAATTTGGAGTAAACTAATAATAATAATAAATTAATTGATTAAATACGGAAATCAACTGTACTTTGTTAAATTTTAGTTAAATAAGTATAAACTAATATTGTTCCATATTTGTAGACGAAATTTCATAACAGATCTTTCTTGTTACATTGACCTTTGCCCTATAGAGAGCTTTTCGAGCTTTCCACGCCCACTTGATTCCAAGCAGAAGCAACAGCTTAGAGCTTTATAATCAAAGTTTGCAAGGTAACAAAGTTTAACGACCTGTAGGTCTGGAACATGGCAACATAATATTGTGAAATTTAAAATAAAATTATTTATCTGGTGCCGTGTCGTAATAACATTAAGCCCTGTTCGCACGAGGATTCTTTGAAGATTCTAACAAGATTCTGAATCCTGGAAAAGAAGAAGTTTTCTTCTTTCTAGTGAGAATTACCTGTTAAATTGCGGTGCCGCTAAATTTAATCTTCAATGAGTCTTAATTTTTTGATTGATTTAAAACCATTAATTTTTTTTCAAGATTCAGAACCTTGAAATTTCTTTTTTATGATTTAGAATCTTGGTAGAATCTTCAAAGAATCCTCGTGCGAACAGGACTTTATAAGCCTCAATTTGAGGATCATAATAGCGTTCATTATAGACTCAGTACCATAATGAAATAACAAACAACTCGTTACTAAGATGTACCTGATTTTTTTAGATTTTTTTTTCGATACCAAATAATTTATTTTATTTTGTACTTAATGTTAAAAATTGGTTTTATACGTTCATTTTCAGTAGATAAAGTATTACTTTAACATCGAGGGTAGATAAAATAAAATTTGAGTAGATAAAGTAAAATTTGAGTAGATAAAGTAAAATTTGAGTAGATAAAGTAAAATTTGAGTAGATAAAATAAAATTTAAGTAAAATAAGAATATTTTTACACAAATTAACATTAAGTACAAAATAAAATAATATATTGTACACGACGATAAAGAGTCTTTATCGACACGTGAAAGATAGCCCACTCGTTCCTTCGTCACTCGTGAACTAACATCTTTCACTTTTCGATAAATGATCTCTTTATCGTCTTGTATAATAAATTACTATGACTTTTTGACTAATTTACGCCAGCAAATAAAATTTTGTATTCAATACGGATCGTAACCAATCATGGTAGACGTCGGTTATCAAACTCGGCTTCGCCTCTTCTTATATTCTTCACGACTAGTACCATAATGACAAAAAATAAAATACTGGAAGACCAAAACAGGTATCTAAGTAAATACCAGGTAATAAATTACCATAGTGTATCAAATTTTAAAACAGTCCAAAAATTATAATACAAAAAAAATTATTAACCAAAATTAACAAACAAAAACTGCAGTATTTATTTGTGACGTAGACCATTCTGCTAAAAATATCGATTTTATTTTGTACTACGAAATATTCGTTTGTACAGGATTAATTAATAAAACGTAGACAGCTAGCACTTGCCTATTTTACTGTTAGTAGAGGTTGTTTAGCATACAAAATCAGTCGAAGTCAGAGTTTTTTCTCCATATTTTATTATTTTACCTGCATAAATAACGTGTTTTATGTTTAAACTTATAGTTAAAATGTGAATTTACAATGTGACGTACCAACGTACGTGTTATAAATATTGTGAGATATATAAAGTGTGTATCTAGGCGTCTACACACAATTTCTATTGCATATTTTTAGTTTTAAATGTAAAACTGATGTGATTAATGTTTAAATCAATATGTAAAATGTTTGCATATGTGTAATACGTGCCATTATGTGTTTAATAGTATGTGTAATGAAGAAAGGCACCTCCAGGTTCAAAGATCCCTTGGAGATGGGAGCAACAGTGCACCAGGAGATTGTGAACGCCGCGAAAATGTTCATAGGTAAATATTACTTCAACTCTATTTATTATAGTTTTATACTTTTGAATATCTGTATCTATTGATGATTTTATTTCAAATTTGTAGTAAAAATACAATTGTTTGAAAATAATAATGGACAGTATCAATAAATAAATTTTAGGAATATTAGATTTACTGCTAATATTGGTATAGAAGTAAATAATTATATTTTAATACTCACCAACTACTGTCTAAATCAGCCGTTTCTAATAATTATTATCTATTATCTATATTATTTATATTCATTTCTAATATTTATTTTTTATTTTTCAGGGTTCCGAACAATTGCATTAACATTAATATTAAAGGTAGGACATTTTTATTTTATTTATTGTACCAAGATTCACAAAAAGAGGTTAGCGATTATACCTATTTTTCTCGCTGTCCAGTCATAATAAATATGTGGCAAAAAGCCTAAACAGTTTATTAAAAGAATTAAATTATATTTGTTGAAAAAGCAAAACAGATAGGGTACCTATAACAATATTCTGAATTATGTTAAAATATTGGAATATTTTACATTGAAATATACTTCAAAATTGTCCAGAGTTCCACTTAAAATACTTAAAAAGTCTTATAGTAATTTAATAGTACATCAATTCAATCAATTTTGAAAATTAAAGGAAAGTCTTTTAGATTCGTGTTCAGTAATATTTAATTTTTATCCTGAATTGTGTATAGTTATAGTACGCGAAATAAGAGATGGACGAACGTAAGAATTTTAAATTGATACCAATATTAATCAAGCGGACATAGATAATTTTTTGACAGAAACCGCTTCGTTACCTTCAAATATTAGTGTATAAAGAAGTCGTCCAGCTCGGTTTGTCCCTTGACTCAGTTGCGTTGAAGCGAGTAATAAGTTAGCGAACTTTGACTCAGCTCTGTGTAGAACAGCACATTCTCTCTACTCCGGCCAACTCTGGCTTCACGGACAGTTTTTTACCTTCCGCTTACCTGTAAAGGAAGGTATTGGAATCATGCAAAAAATCGGGTTGTGAGTTTTAAGTGGATGAGCACGAATTAGGGTCCTTACAACTCATTTTTGATAGTTTCTCGATGATGTCTGTATGTATGTATGTGTGTGTGTGCGTGTGTGTGTGTGTGTATGTGTGTGGTCCGGGCCTATGCCGTCTGTTGGATAACTCAAATAGGAATTACCCAAAAATTTTGATATTTGGTATTTTACAATTGTATACGAATAGGAAGAGCTCATTAGATTTTGGTACAAATATCTTTACCGGAAGTGATATTTTTTTAAGATTGAAAAAGATAATTGTCAAAAATTTATATAAATTTGAATAAATATAATATTTATTTGTAATAAGAATAAGAAGCAAAGTTATTTGCAACTCACGTTATAAAAAAATTGTCTTTATCTGGTAACATTAAAGAACTGCAGTAAAATTTAAAAAATAAATTTGTCAGATAAAACGTTGATATCTTGTAATCCATGTTCGGTTGATTTTTGTTTCTGCGTAAAAAATATTGACAGGTGAGACGGGTGACAAGTTGACATACTAGCGCCATATAAGTCAGATATTAAATGTAGTAATTGAACGGAGGATGGCTTCAACACAGAAGAGTTTTCGTGTGAATGAGTCTTTTGATTCAGGTGATACTAATATCTGTGTTTGAATATTTTAGATTTTTATTTCTATATTTGAAATGGGCACCGGATTGTACGTATACATTTCTGTTTAAAGTGTAGATATGGCGGAAGGTTGTGTGATGGCCACGTCAGATTTTTTAAGTTGATGGTTGTTGGCTGGTAACCGCACACACGGTTTATTATTAATGTACAGCACGAAGCTGTGAAATCCTCAGTTGCATTCCAAAATAAATGAAAAATCAATATTCTAAATTCGAATAAAATTAACTACACTAAAATAGTTCTTCGTTATGGTCTGGGTATAATGTTCCACTATCAACCATGCCACCTGACAGTATGTGTGACTGCCACACCCACTAACCCCCTTCCCTATCGTATCATCTTCACTGTTCTTCAATCCCGCCCTCTCCCCCTGGCTCTGTAGCGCTGTTCCAGGACCTCCAGCATTTGTGAATGAAGTCCTGTGAGTCCCGAGGATCGATCCTGTCAAGGACGCAGGATAACTGCCCTCTCCCTCTAACGCCGGTAGCGCTGTCCTTGTCTGGCGGGACACTGTCGCTAGGACAAGCCATGTGCAGAGGATGTGTTGTCATTTATAACTTATATCCTTAAATAGGGTAGCACGAACCCTCAAACACATTTATTTATTAATTTGAGGACTCTTTCATACTTCTGAATTCGGAAAAAAAATCTGCTGTGGCCAGTACACGACCTCTCGCCTAATTCTGCTTATTCTATTAATCTCGAGACTAATCTAATAAATAGTTTTACTTACATTTTAATAGTTTCATGTTAATGTAATATGTAAACGATAATGTAAACCAAGATGCAAGCAAAATATGTCAACTGTACTGTCACTGTCATAATCATTCAAATTTTATGTAGAAACAAATTTCATATCATGGACAACAAGATAGAATATTAATTGTACTTTATTTTATTGTTAAATACTACCAGATTCAGCAAATTGTATTTATAATTAACTGTACCCATAGATAATTATATTTTCTTTTATTTTTAATTGCAAAAATTGTCATAAATAAATAATGTAACAATATATTTAACGAAAACTTTATCAAACTTCAAAAAGTTTTACTTCCGGTTTGCGGATTTCTACCAAAATGTTATCCGGTGTTAAGATACTTATTAAAACCTTAAATATGAAATTTGGTTATTAAAGGTTTGATACTTTTTCAGTTATCGTGGACGAAAAATCGTCAGTCTATACATACATACATACATACGTCCATACAAACACACACACAGACATCATCGTGAAAATAGTAAATTCGTATTGTAGAGACCCTGAAACGTGCTTATCCACCAAAAATTCATACTCGAAAATTTTGACCCATTACAATTAATACCTCTCTTATTGAATATGAGGCGAGAGGTAAAAACCAAATAATTTTTAAAAAATTACATAATTGAACAAAATAAATAATTAAAATAATATAAAAGAACAAGTCCAAATAATTTGGAAAAAAATTATTTTACAAACAAAGTCAAAAATAGAAAAAATATACTTACAAAGTTTTGTAAAGAACAACGAAAACTGATGGTAGTCAATAGAATTTAAAAAAACCCCAAAATTGAAGTAGATGAATTTAAATAACCATAGGAATAAAAAATTATCGCTTGGTAACGAAAACATGTGTTTCAAGGGACAACTTAATGAGCGAGGAAAGTGATCGATGGACACTTTACCGAGAGTTGTGTACACTATTTTATTCGTGAATTTGATTTAACTGTCACTGTCTTAATTTTTTAAACAATAAAAATATAAATTCTATTTAAATTTTTAAATTGTACTAGATACAGCTAAAGTACTGCTTTAATTTATGTGGATAAATCACTATTAATAAAATTTATCACAAAATACTTAATATCAAATCAAAAAGGCAATTTTTATTTCTATATTTTATTTTATTTGAATTTGACTCGCATAGATATTAGTGGAGAGTCACCACAGGAGAGATTTTTGTGTATAAATATTATTTAAATGCATTATTAAAATCATCATTGAAAACCTCATCTAAATATCTGATATAGTTCTTGAAATATCTACAACACCCTAAAATGGGTGGATGTATCTATATTTTAAAAATAAATATAATTCTTTAGGTACTACAAGAATTTATAGCTTTTCTCTATATCCAATATTTAAAAAATAAATGTTACACCCAAAATGGGTGTAGTAAACTCAGTTTAAGGTTCAAAAATGGGTTTCTCATATTTTAAAACATAAGTATACAAATTTACAGCTTATTTCTATGCGTAGTAATAAAGATATATATTTTGCACCCAAAATGGGTGTACCGATTTTAAATTTGGGTTCATAACTGGATTTTTCAGATTTTTTTACATCAGTATACTAATTTTCAGAATTTTCCGATTCCTAGAATCAAAGTTATTGTTAAATTAATTAAATGTTCGCTATAAACGAGGTCGTATAACGAATGTTCGTTATAGCCGTGCTAGTCCAAATAAAGCCTATTTCATGCTTGATCCACTGCTGAAAACCGAGCATCGATATCTGGTCCCGTTTACGAGAAATTAATTTTTTAAATAAAAGTCGTCATTGTTTTCATCCCTTAGTTCTGTAATTAAAATTTTGGAACGGAGTATACATTGGCTTTTTGAAATTATATAATAAAAATTGGCCTAACCCAACCAATAACCTCACAAAAAATTTCAAAATGCAATAACTTTATTAATAAAATGCTTTTCGAGAATTGTTTGGGGTTGAAAATCTCTTTACCGACCTAAAGTTTGTATCCCCCCCCTGTTTTTAGTTGGAGCCAGTTTAATAAGCCCGGAAAAAATTCTCAAAATTTGAATTATTTTAAATTATAAGAAAATAAGCCGTCCAACAGTATAATTTTGACATTTATAAATTTTGAAAATTGCTATAGTTTGTTCCATTAAAATACAAATTTTGGAATGTGAATTTATCTGTTATAAAATTTTTAAAAATTATTTTCTCTGTTATTATTCGTAGAAAACCGGTGAAAATTTGTACCCGGGGGTAAAATTGTCCGAGGAAGTCGATTCTGGCCTCTAAAATTACCTGTCTCTATTGGGGGGCCCCATTTTTAAGGGTGTCTTTAACCAGGGTAGCACATAATAAATCTTTATTATTTATTGTAGAAACTCCGAAAAAATTTGGTTATCGAGGTAAAATTATCTCAGAAATACGATTCTACCCTCCAAAATAATCCATGTCTATAACGAAACCTCGTTTATAACGAGTGTTGTTACAGCATTGTATATCAGTATTAAAAAAATTATTTATTTATTTATTATTAGTCGTAGAAATATGGCGAAAATTTGTATTTCGGAGTAAAATTGTCCGGGGAAGCTGATTCTGGCCTTAAAAATTACCTGTCTTTACTGGTGGGCCTCATTTTGTAAGAACATTAAGAAACAACAATACATCTCATAGTGCATTAGTATTTAAAACAAGATTGTTTTAAAAATTCAAATGTGATTTTTCTCTGTGTATTTATTAGATTAGTAGAATGAGTAGAATTAGGCGAGAGGTCGTGTGCTGGCCACAGCAGATTTTTTAATTTGTAAATTTGAGGGCACTTTCCACAAGAAGTACATTTTTGGAACTACTGGATTGTTGATTGTTACGAACTATTAATGAAATAATAATATATTATACAACGACGCTATAATGGATGCTATTATTCCTGAAGATGAAGTTTACAACACGAGCGAGCAAAGCAAGCGAGGGTTTTAATCATCTGAGGGAATAATAGCCATTATAAGCAAGATATATATATATACTAAGTATACTTTATCTACGATTTATATAATTACGTACAAGATTTTAATAAAATAAATACCAATATACAGAAATTTTGACATTTCCAAATATCAATTATCACCAAAGTTACATCATTAAACATTGCAATATTTTTAAAAAATAATTTAAAATTGATTCAGGCAAAGTAATTTTCTGATTGGTGCACAGACTGACTATTATTCTCTGTGGGATTTTTATAATATGACCTTACGTAGAAAAATTAAATTTTAATTAATTGTGCAATGATAAGAATAGTAAATTTATTAGACAGTGACCCAAAACTGTTTGATAAAAAATCTGATGTGGCCAGCACACGACCTCCCGCCTTAACACTGTAATTTATGTGAATTTGGTTTTAGTTTCTTAAATTATAATTATAAATATGCAATAAATTTACAAACATTTTGAAAATAATTTTATAGTTCTTAGTTCTTTAATTAGCTCTTTATAGATAAAAATTTAACTTTATTATTACCTTATTACATTATGTTCAGTTAATAATATTTACATTACTTTTAAAATGGTGCCACAAACATTTCAGAAATTGTGCATACCTACGTCTGTTCATCTGTCACATTGACATATTCATTTTTGTTTTTAATTTTTTCCTATATTGTGATTTACAAATCGTGGTAGGTAAAATTATATATCTTTGAAAAATAATTTTCCTTTATTGGTAAGAGATATAGACAAGATGTTAAATAAATATTGTAAGATATAATTTGTTCTTTGAAATGTCGTATGACAAATTGTAATTATCGCAGAATTTTCTATATTTTTTGCAAAAAATGTTAAAATGCTTCAAGAAAATACCATTTCCGGTTGGCAGATTTTTACCAAATTCTAATCAGCTCTTCATTAACATGTACAAATATATAATGCAAAATATTAGAATTTTATGTTCAATAGAATTTGAGATAATGAATCAGAACGAAAGACTATAGTAGGCACACATACAGACTTTCATACACACACACACACAGACATCATCGTGAAAATAGTCAAAATTGGTTCTAAAGGTGCTAAAACGTGCTTATTGACAAAAATCTCGACATCGAATTTTTTCACGATTCCTATACCTCTCTAGGCGAGAGGTAAAAACCTGGAAATAAAATTGCGAATTTAAAAAAATCCTTTCAGTTTCATGATAAGTGACTTGAACACTATATGCCATCAAAATATGCACCCTGTATATTTAACTGTGTGTGCAGTTACCAGCCATCAACTAAATCATGATTAAAAATACTGCACAGGGTAGATTTTTGTGCAGTTCAACTATAATGTTGTAAATCTGAGTAATTATTAAAATGCCTTTACTCAAAATAATATTCTGTTATAAATTTCATCTACCTATAATAGGTAATTATTATAATGAAAAAGATTACAACCCTAATGTCAAGTATATTTATATGGTGCAATTTAAACTGATGAAATAATGTAGAACCCACGTCATAGCCCTGTATTGCGTACTAATGGAACTTTATTTTCTAACTATAGCATGTTTGACAGCAATTTGCCGGTAAAAATATCAACATATACTACATGAACGTAGCTACATGGTTTATTCTAAAAATATCTTCAATTCCATTTACAATCAATAATCAGGAAACAAAGTACAAAGGAAGCAAAATGCGCGCCGTCAAAATAGAAACAGACAGGCAGTTCACTTTTGGATTTGAGTCCTGTTTAACTACACAATAATCTGCCTTGTAGTACTGTCCACTAACAACCTCTAACCGCACACACGGTCAATATACAGGGTGATTCACAACTTCGTGTACATATTTTAATGGCATAGTATATATTTTCTTTACCTTCGTCAATTTAAGGGCATCAAATTAAATTTTGATTTATTTTACGATGGAAAGAATTTAATAAATTTTAATAAAAATAATGACTGAATAATTTTCAATTAGATGGCAACAAAACATGAAACTTCACACACCTTAAACAATATAAAATTTTGTATTTGTTTTTTAATTTTTTGTTAAATAACAACCTTAACGGTTAAAGGTTTGGCAACATGATCTTTTATAGCGGTCAGAATGTGTAATAGATCCAGGTGTCTCTGGCTGTATCAGGACATACTACAGGGTGTTTCTGTACTTATGGATCAAACTTTAAGGGTATACAGGGTGTTCATTTTAAGTGGCGCACCATTGCTAACTCGAGAACTATAAGAGCTACGAAGTTGGTTAAATTAGCAAACAATTTCTATTTTATATGACTACTTTAATGAACGAAACAAAAAAATTTTTAGACCAGTGGTTCTTAAACTACGGGGTGCAACTTTCTTATTTCAAATGGGGACCTATTTTTTTTATTCTCTTATTCGATTCAGTATTTTTTTCTGAATTCAACGAGATATTAGTTTCGTACCCTGGTATAACGAAAACATGAGAAAAACGCTATTGAAAATTATGATAATTTAATTAAAATCTGAGTGTTACAAGAGTGTTATGGAAGAAAACAATTGAATATTCTGTTTCATATTAATTGTTAGTGAAAAAGGTTCTAGTATACTACACTGATCAGACCAAATAAGGTCGAAACACGTGTCCGCCACCTTATACCCTACTGAGTGCTTAGTATCCTGAACTCATACACTCAGTAGCGGTCCTGATCTCTTGATTAAAATCAAAGAATCTTTTTCATTAACAAATAACAATTAATATGAAACAATTATTCAATTGTTTTCTTCCATAGCACTCTTGTAACACTCAGATTTTAATTAAATTATCATAATTTTCAATAGCGTTTTTCTCATGTTTTAGTTATGCCAGGGTATGGAACTAATATCTCGTTGAATTCATAAAAAAATACTAAATCGAATAAGCGAATAAAAAAATAGGTTCCCATTTGAAATAAGAAAGTTGCACCCCGTAGTTTGAGAACCACTGGTCTAAATTTTATTTTGTTTCGTTCATTAAAATAGTCATATAAAATAGAAATTGTTTGCTAATTTAACCAACTTCGTAGCTCTTATAGTTCTCGAGTTAGCAATGGTGCGCCACTTAAAATGAATATGTAATTGATAACGGAAAAAGTAGAATTTTTCAAAAATTCGTAAAATTAAGGCTGGTTTATTTAAAGGAAACATGTTTGAGTGCCACAGGTTTCATAGCTGTTTGTGTTGTTTTATTCAAATATTAACAATGCACGTAATTATCTAATCCAACGCTGATATTGTTTAATGAACAAATTTAATTTCCCAGTAATAAAACCAGTGGCACTCAACATGTTTCCTTTAAGTAAACCAACCTTAATTATACGAATTTTTTAAAAAAATTTTTGTTCCGTTAACCCTTAAAGTTTGATGCATAAGTACAGAAACAACCTGTATAGACACTGATTTAAATTTAAAAATACACTTTTATACTATACATAGTATCTAAAATATATCTATAAGCGGTTATGTTCCATAATTTACGTTTAGATCGAAAATGACAAAATGTGTTTGAAAATCTTACATTTTCTACAAGAGAGATCGTCTTTATAAATAAATAATTCCACAATATATAAACACAATCTCGTAGTGCATCTATTCATTATTCAGTTTATAAAACATGCCGATTTTTAATCAGTTCTCCTAAAATTAAAATAACCTACATCTACATTGACAGTCTTTCTGAAACACTTCTCAACAATATTTACCTGTTACTTTTTACCTTCCGCTTACCTGTAAAGGAAGGTATTGGAATCATGCAAAAAATCGGGTGGTGAATTTTTAGTGGATGAGCACGAATTAGGGTCCTTACAACTCATTTTTGATAGTTTCACGATGATGTCTGTGTGTATGTGTGTGTGTATGTGTGTGTGTGTGTGTGTGTGTGTGTGTGTGTGTGTGTGTGTGTGGTCAAGGGGTGTTAGTCGCATAACTCAAATACGAATTACCCGAAAATTTTGATATTTGGTATTTAACATTTGTATATAAATTGGAAGAGCTCCCTGGATTTTGGTACAAATATCTTCATCGGAAGTGATATTTTTTGAAGATTGAAAAGGTTAATTGTCAAAATTGTATATAAATTTGGAAAAATATAGTATTTATTTGTAATGAGAATAAGAGGAAAAGTTATTTGCAACTTACGTTATAAAAAAATTGTCTTTATCTGGTAGCATTAAAGAACTGCAGTAAAATTTAAAAAATAAATTTATGAAATAAAACGTTGATATCTTGTAATCCATGATCGGTTGATTTTTGTTTCTGCGTAAAAAATATTGACAGGTGAGACGGGTGACAAATTGGCATACTAGCGCTATATAAGTCCTAAGTAAGATATAAATGTAGTAATTGAACGGAGGATGGCTTCAACACAGCAGAGTTTTCCTGTGAATTAATCTTTTTATTCAGGTGATGCAAATTTCTGTGTTTGAATATTTGAGATTTTTATTTGTATATTTTAAATGGGCACCGGATTGTACGTATACATTTCTGTTTAAAAGGCGGAAGGTTGTGTGATGGCCACGTCAGATTTTTACTTTATAATGTAATGTAATGTAATGTTCTTTATATTTTATATTTTACATAATTTCAAAAATACTGTTCAGTGATAGAATGAATATCTTCTCTATCCGTGGTCAAGTCACACTATTTAGTGTTGCGCAGCCTTCCCACCCCTGCACAATCCTCGTTAGTCCGTTCATCTCGCGTTTGAAATCCAATTCCTGTGTCTAGTGCGTGGGTGCAGTGTGGCTATGCTATTTATACCCTGCCGTATCGTAGTGCTTGTGTTATGAATGAAGTCACAGTCACAGCTGGGCTGGAGCTCGGGCCACGTACACGGCGCCCACGCGACCCGTTGCACTAGGTCATGAACACCGGGAAGTCGTGAAACCAGTGTGCGCGGTTACCAGCCGACAATACACTAATGGTTGTAACAGATTAATTAGCTATCGTGATTTTAATCTATACCTTTTTAACTTCAAATTGGGACGAAACTTCAAATTGAGAATAAACAATTTCAAATTGAGACCAATATCAAATTTGTATTTGTTTATTCCCAATTTGAAATTGTTTATTTTCAGTGGAGTTGTATAGTCCCAATTTGAAGTTGTTTCGTCCCAATTTGAAGTTGAAAAGGTATAGATGAAATAATTATTTGTGACTTTGGTTTTGAAATCTATGTTCTCATATTTTACAATGATGTATTTACTTGAAGGTTGTGTTAACCTGTTAACACGGTTATAGAATTAAATTTATTTTGTTAAATTATTTCTAAAAATTATTGAAGAGGCTAATTTGACATATTTTTACAGTCAATTATATAATTGTTTTATAGTCCAGGCTACAAATGCTACAAAATTCGCCAAATAAACAAAAAAAGTAGGAGACTTCTGAAAATTTGCAGAGTTATAAAAAAATATGTAACATTCAAGATTCCGATGAGTCCCGAGCAACAGAAAGCCGCCATTTTTCAAAAAACTCTGTAACTTTAAATTTTACGGTAAATACTGCTATTATAATATTGTAGCTTATAAATTTTTCCAAAAAGATGCCATCATTTTTTTACTTAGAACTAATAGTTTACGAGAAAAACGAGAAAATATATTGTGTTAGAACGAAGCTAATTAAATCTTGCCTTAACTTTGTTTCCTGACTCAAAAACGACTGTAACTTGCGAACGGATAGAAAAAACGACTTCTGGATTGAAGCACTCGATTCTACAGACATTTTTCTATCAAATATATTATTTTTAATTTTTCAGGGGAGGCAAACTTTACAGTTACAGTTCCTGAAAAAGGTACATCTGTAGATCCATTCTTTCTCTATTAAATGTTTATAAAAGCATTACCTTGAAGTCGATAATAAACTAACAGTTTTACTCGCAACGAAAACACTTTTACAGTATTTTTAAACTTGCGGATGCGGTAAAGTACGAGTTTCAGGCTGGTTTCGAACAGCTGCAGTAGTAGGAAAGGGAGTGGAATAGAAGAAAAGTAAAATCGAGAGTATTCTTCTTCTCAAGTTGTGTACAGATTATAAAAATGAAGTTGTATAGAAACGATTGTCCACTGATTTGATTGTTTTCGTCGAATAATAATCTAATAACGTCTGTCTCCCTGCACTCCACACTCCAGTCAGTTGCTTGGCGATTGATTTTGTGCTACGTTTTCTCTGTCACGGTCTGGGTCTGGGTCGCTTTCAGTTTTCTCCATTGATGTGCGGCGTCGCCGGTAGCCATGGCGACGCTGCGCGCTGACGTCAGAGCGCCGCGACGCTGACGTCAGCAAGGTAATTGTTCTGACGTCACCGCGACCAGGACATACCCCAATGCTCTTGACGCATTACTGTGGCTTATTTTATTATTATTTATCATTAACATTTATTTTTATATAACCGGATGCTTCGGCTTACTTATTGATTCTTTCAGGATTCTTTCATGATTCTGAATCTTGAAAAAAATTCACGGTTGTTTTGTGACTCGTACAAGAATGGTTTCAACAAGGATTATATAATAAAAGGATCAATTCATAGTTGTACTTTTTTAAAATGTTACCTACCTATATGTTTATAAAAATTTCGAAAACTTTTTAAAAATTAAACACGGTTATGATAAAAATTTATTTTTAAATTTTTTCTCTATTAAATGTTTATGAAAACATTATCTTGAAGTCAATAATAAACTGACAGTTTACTCGCAACGAAATATTTATTTGTGTATCAAGTAGGTACTTACCTACGGATAGAGCATTGCTTGTTGCAGCGGCGAGAAATTTGTTCAGTCGAGGCGAAGCCGAGATTGACGACTCGCCAAGTTTTTATCTTCTCTTCAAAAATATTTAATTACAAAATGCAATAAGATACTAGAAGATAGGTTGGGACACTTGAGCTGTCAACGTGGTCAAAATAGTTATTTATGTTACAAGGACGAAAAATGCAAGTTCTCGTACGACTATGGAAAATTGCCGAACGAAGCAAAGCCGAGTTCGGCAACCTTAGGAGTACGAGAGCTTTTTCGTCCGTGTATCATACACTATTTTTTATTCGATTGTAAGTGAGAACTTAAAATAACTAGAATATTAATATTTTATTATAAATTATTCTAAATTTTTGTTTAGTTTGCTAATTGTAGTTATCTGCGAAACAGACAAATGAAACAAAAAAGAACAAAAAATTATTCGACTGTGTCAGTTTGCTTAAAACAACGCGTTTGCGTACGAAAAGTACTTCTCGGCCTAAGACGAAAAGTGGGTCACCTAGCAACGGCACAAATATTAATACTCTACCTAAAAGGTTAGCTTTTCATCCGAATATCTTAACCAAAAAATCTGACGTGGACACCACATGACTTCCTTGTACGCCTTGTTTGTTCATACTTTTCTTAATAACTAAAATGTAGAATAATATAAAAAATTCTTTTAACTTATTATACTAGTATACTCACAAATATATTTTAGTCATTTTATTTAAACTGCAGAAGAAGATATAAACGATATTTTACTATTGTCACTGCTACTGTCACTGTCATGTCATAATCATTTAAATTTTACGTAGTAACAAATGTTAATCGATCATGGACTACAAGATACAGAAATACTAAATTATAAGTATATACTTTAATTATTCTTAAATGATAGAAGATACAGAAAAATTTATAAAATACCGATTGTAGATAATAATCACATAATCTTTCATTTAAAATAAAAAAAATTGTCTAAAATTAATTATTTATCAAAATATTTTTAAAAAGTACTACTTCCGGTTTATAGATTGAAACCAAAAATAGGAGGTGCACAACTAGATGCTATAACAGTCCTAAATACAAAATTTCAACTTTCTACGTCTAACCGTATTTGAGTTATGCGACACACATACGCCCGTCCGTACGTACGTACGTACGTACGTACGTACAGACGTCACGTCGAAACTAGTCATAATGGATTCAGAAAAGGTCAAAACGGATATTTCCGTCAAAATCTGAGAACCGAAATTTTTCGCGATTACAATACTTCCTTACTTCGTACAAGGAAGTAAAAACATCACTTTTTGACATAATCGAATAAAAAAGTCTTATTCTAATGTTCTTTGAGAGGGTGGAATGATGCAGTATGGACCTCTATCGTACATTTTAGAATCAATTCAAAATATATTGTAAAATATGATTCTTCATTACTTATTGAAGGTTCTTCTTATTATCATAATTTAGCACAAAATCAAATTTTTTCCAACTCTGAAATGGAATTAGTTAAATTTATTTGACTAAATTTTCTACCTGTCAATCAAATAAATGTCAGAATTCTGTCACTTTTTAAATATATGTTTTAGAACCATTATGGTTTATTAGATGAATTGTAATCATATATTTTATACAATTTATAAATATTAAATTGGAAAAGTTTATTGGATAACAGGCTTTAAAGGAAAAACAGTCTTTTTAAATAAAAAGACGTACAATGCAAAGACCATGGGTTGTGGTCAAATTGAAAGGAAAATTACCTTTGAACAACAACAACAGTATTGTTGAAACAAGACTGTTTTTCCTTTAAAGCCTGTTATCCAATAAATTTTTCCAACTATTATCTTTCGGTTTAATAAACTACTTCTTAAATATAAATATTAAGCTTCATTTTGCACAAAATTTGTACATTTGTTGATCGAATTGCCTGTCAAATAGCGGCGCCGCTAAATTGAATCTTCAATGAGTCTTAAAAAAGAAGAATTTCTAATTCATTGATAGCTTCAAAACAGATAAGATTCAAAAAAATGTACGAATCCTCAAAGAATTAAATTAAACTAAAAAACTCCTCCTATTGTCTGGTACGGTTAACTTTTGGCTCTGTTTTGGCTGCTCGTTGTTTTGTGCTGTGCTTTGTCGTCCAGTGATGAAAGCACAAAGCTGCGCTGCGTGCCAAGTACGTTATGCAAGCTCTGTATCGATCCTCTGAAGGACTGACAATGAGTCCTGGACGGTCAAGGACAGCGCAACACAGAGCGACGCAACCAGTTCGAATAATCATTCAAATGTTACAAGGTTTTCAGTACAAATAGAAATATGGTGGCAGTTGCAATTTTTATTCTTTTATACACTCATTATGTAGGTAATTTAAGTAAGATACACTTCTTCATAAGACACACTGTTGTATTATTAATCCATTATTCAACACATCTGTCTTCTGTCGTCACACCTAAATGCAGGAGGTTATGTTAATATATTTTAATGAATAAAATTTGTAAAGAAATCAAATCTAAAAATTTATTTACAGGAAAATTCAAATTAAGAATTTTGGATTTGACATAAATACAAACATAGGAAGATGCAAATTAGGTAGAACTGAACTAAAAGAACAACCCAATACTATACTTGAGTCCCACATAGTCGGTTTTGATTACAACTTGTCTAGATTTGCATTTTCTGTGTTTGCATTTATGCCGAATCTAAAATTCTAGATTTGAAGTTTTCTGTGAATGAATCTTTTGATACCATATAAATTTTAATGATTTGAATGCATTTTTCTGGGTTCGAAAATTCTAGAATTTTATTTTCAGGTAGATTTGCATCTTCCTGTGCTTGCATTGACGCCGAATCAAAACTCAATTTGATTTTGTGAATGAATCTTTTGATGTAGACATTTTCCTGTGTATAAAAATTCAAGAACATTAGTTTCTGGTGTTGACCCATCTCGTGTGAGATTTATATAGTAAGATTTAAAATTATATACTTATTTTAACTTTTCGGCAATCATTTTTAGATTGATTTATAAGTATTACAATTTTTAAATACTTACTGTTTAATAATTAAAGATTTATTTCTATTTATTGGATGCCATAAAATTAAATTTCATATATAGTTTTATTATTTTATTTATTTATTTATTTATTTCTCAACAGGATTAGTATCCCAGTTATAGAGAAAAAATACATAGAATAAGTATTTGAAATCACAAGACATAATAATAATAAAAATAATAATAATAACTTAAAACTAAATATTATAAATTAGGTTGGTACTTTCTACAAACAGCTAATGATTAATTTTTTTCTAAAAAATTTATTATAGATGTATGTTATTTAGTTTGTCAAAATTTATTAGAAAATCTACTGAACGATAGTATAAATTTATCAGCCGTCACTGATGGTTGTTAGTGTGCGTGTATCTGACAGGATTCGAACCCGAGTCGTCGTAATCAGAGACTAAATCCTTGCGAGCGGGCTGCCTGTACTGTAGCCCTCGTTTCACCCCCGCCCTGTAGAAAAGCGCAGCAGAGATCGATGAGGCCGTCAAGGTCACAGCAACAGATGTCGGCGCTTAACGTTCAATGCTAAAGCTCCAGGACTATAAATAGAACGTACAAACCGTACCGGGAAAACAAGAATACAACCCTACTAACGGCAAAACAGATCAGAAGGTTGTTTTCTTATACAAAATTTTTAACAAGCCCAAAAAATTAATGAAAATTGAATATGTGACTGGTGGCATATCTTCTATACAAAATAATCACAGCAATTTTTTTTTAATTTACTAAAAATATTTTTTATCAATGTTTTAGACCTAATTTAGGTTCATAGCGATAAAAATTTCATTTCCAGTACCATGCAAAGCCCATTACAAACATTTCTGTTATATTTCATCATTACTTGCCCCTACGTCAATGTATATTTATATAGTTACATATCATCCTACATACTTACGTACATACATTTCATTAATAACTTTAATAATATGTGGTACGTACAATAATTAATTACGTATGTAGTTACAACAGAAAACAGATTATTTTAGTAGATATCAATTGTTATTTTATCGGACAATGGCACTAAATCCCCCATATGACGTCATTCTAATCAAACAAAAATAAAACTAGATAACTACTGACGTAGACGTAGGGTAGATATTAAAGTTTGTAATTTGAACCCAAAAACAATGAATTAAAAAAAAGTCGCTCTGTTTGGATGATGAACTTAAGGAGGTTGGGGACGCCTGCAGACATTAGCCTTAGAGGGAGGATATGAAAATAAAAATATTTTTGATAATGTAAAACAAAATTCGCTCAACGCCTCAACGCACGTTGGCTGATGTCATTACAATTTATTCAGTTGCTGTGATATTTATTTTTACAATAATTTTTACAATAATTACTAATTCCCTAATCAAAAATGCTTGACATGCTTACATTTTTTAAAAATAACTTGCAAGTGGTTTAGAAAAAGTACACAAAATCTTCAAGAACTTATTTTTAAAGGTTTATAGGAAATATTAATACAAGTTCTATGAATTTTTCATCATTTTATCATATAGTTTAAACAAAAATTTAGTGAATTGCCATAAGAGTCCATGTAAAACGAGCGTAATTTCAACATATAATTACTCAAATACCGGATAGACGAAAATTAAAATTTTTTTTTAAAAGAATCTCAATAGTTAAATGAAGGCACTGTATAAATTTCAGCCTCTCATCATCATTTTAATATACGGTCACCAACCTCTTTAAAAATGCGTTGGAATTTTGGACTGAAATTTTGAACCAAAATTGATTTTAAGTTCGGTTAATGAGCTTTATTCAATGGTATCAACTTTATAAACTGAACTTTTTTTATTTTTATTAAAATACTATCGTGTGTGGTATCAAATTAAAGCAAAAAAATAATTCTAGTAGAAAAATAAAACAACATTTAAACAATCGTCAATTTATTTTATAAATTATTCAATTTATACCGAGTTTGGTGTCAATTTAAAGCTCTCGGGGAGATAAATAAAATTAAAGCTTTTGCAAAAGCAATATTAAAACTTAGTCGGAGAAGTACTGTGCTGGTCACAGTAGATTTTTATATTTAGGAATCGAAACATTAAGGTATATAATATAATGAAGTTGTCGTATTATCGAAAGGTCATGAAAAATCTAATCAAACTTTATAATTTGAATCTAAATTTGTAAGATTTAGTGAGAAACAGATGAGCAGGAAATGAAGTATTTTGAATGTAGATCTACCGAGGGCAAAGGTCAAGGGTTACAGAGGTTATAGGTCACGTCCAGGGCCCGGGGTGAATGCGTAGGAGATGACAACAACTGCGTCGCGTCCATGCACTGCAGATGCCACATTCGCATTTCATAGTTTTTTAATGTTAATTTGTTTATTTGATTTAATTTGGAACGTAGCATAAATTAATGCGAATCCATTTTGTGACAAGAAATGTAGTCACAATCTCACAATGACTTTCGTTTTCGTGGTTTTGTCTCCGTAACAAAATATTGCGTGTTTAGAGGTGTAGCAGTTTCTGTTTTACTCATTGCATATACAAAATTTGAAGGAAAAACAGGTACTAGATGTTTGTGATAGAATTAATCTAGGTTTAAGCGAAGTTATAATTCAGAAAAATCTTTGGAATCCATATACAAAATTAATGAAAAAGTGTGTTTTTACAAGCTTTATCTTATGATTAAAAGATTTATTAGAAAATGTAACTCGGCGTAAACCTAGTTCCATTCTTCGTCTGTAAATAAATTTATTAAATTTCGCTTTATCTGTAAAATTTCGTGAGCATTTTAGAAATTGCTAGACTGCTTTTACGTATTTTTAGCGAGCGTTTCTATGCATTAATATATAGCTACGTGGAGTCGAATATGTGAATGAATATTTTACTGCAGGATTTTGTTATGAAATAAATTTTCTAGATTTGCATTTTCCAGTGCAGGAATCTTTTACTGCTGGATTTTGTAAAGCCCTGTTCGCACGAGGATTCTTTGAAGATTCTACGAAGATTCTTCTTTATAGTGAGAATTACCTACCTGTTAAACAGCGGTGCTGCTAAATTGAATTTTCAACGAGTCTTGGAAAAGAAGGATTTATAATTTATTGGTTGCTTCGAAACCATGATTTTTTTTCAAGATTCACAATCTTGAAACTTCTGTTTTTCCAGGATTTAGAATCTTGGTAGAATCTTCGTACGAACAGAGCAGGATTTTGCTGTAATAAACTTAGTAGATTTGAACGTTCAAGTCTACTCAATTCTAGGACCATATTATCTCTTACCTCACAGTATGTGACGTCAGTGGGCTTGGTGACGTCACAGCGTTCGCTACCTGTTGCCCTTGGCTGCGCTATCGACCCCCGGTAGACCTCGCGGTACAAGGTCGCGACCTCTGAACTCCCGGCACGTGGCTCTGGGAATCATGAATGAATGAGCGCCCGGAGTAGTGACGTATACATGCAGGGTATAAATAAATCTACAATTACTTCTAAAATTACATTTATACGTAGGTTCAATGAGCATTCTTTCTACTCCTAGATTTAAAATGTGGATTACTTCTTTACTTATTACACTATACTGCAGTCCTTTGAAAAAAGGTCATATCTGCAAAACTTTTGTTTTAGCTATTATTTTATATAAAAATTTTGTGGAAACATCTATGCGGCTTTTTACTATTAAAATTGCTTTATATAAATACATATAATAACAATAATAAATTCTTCCTTTTCTTAGGGCAGCTGGACATTCTATTTTGGTATATTTGGAATAATTTATGCATATTACAAAAATCTTAAAATTTGCAGAAAAGACCTTCTTCCTAAGGAACTGAACTAAATTATTTTAATTCGAATGCCCTGTTCACGCGAGGAAAGTTTTTCCTGAAAAGTTTCTTGAAAGTAGAACAAATGCTAGGAGCTGTCATATAAAAGTCTGTCAATACTGGTCATTCTGGGAAACCGAGATTATTACCTACAATCGGTATTTTATAAATTTGTCTGTATCTGGTATCATTTAAAAATAATTAAAGTATATATTTATAATTTTAGTATTTTGGTATCTTGTAGTCCATGAAGGTGGATTTATAACACGCACAGCGCATAGAAAATAATTTAGCACAGCATAGCATATGAATTGGTCATATGGAAATTAGTGCATCCATTTATAAGACGCACAGCGCATAGAAAATAATTTATCACAGCACACGAATTATTTATTTACCATTTATTCATTTATTATTTATGTCAAAGTCTCCTGTCAAGGTTATTTTTTGGTCAAACACGGTTTTATATTATTTTGTTGTCCATTATTTTAAAGAAATATTTGTAAAACACAATAAAAATACACAAAGCCTCCAAATTAAATGTCAAAACAGCTGTGATAACCCGTCAATAAATCTGTGTTTCTGTGTGATTTATAAAACCCTCGTGAAGAAAATGCTGTGCGCTGTGCTGTGCTGTGTTGTGCTAAATTATGTTCTGTGCGCTGTGCGCAGTTATAAATCCACCTTAATCGTTTAACATTTGTTACTACGTAAATTTTAAATGATTATGACATGACAGTGACAGTAACAATAGTAAAATATCGTTTATATCTTCTTCTGCAGTTTAAATAAAGTGACTAAAATATATTTGTGAGTATAGTAGCAGTAGTAATACCTAATAATATATTTATACAGGGTGTCTCTGTACTTCGGGAAAAAAATTAAAGGGTATATACTATAAGACGTACTGATCATGGAACAAAAAGAATTTTTTTCAAATTCGCAAAATAATTTGCATGGTATTTAAAGGAAACATTTTGTTAGCCACTGATTGATAGCTATTTTTAATAATTTTATTTAAATCTACTAATAATACAAGTAGTAATTGTTTACACAACGCCAAATAAATGCCTGATGTTGTGTAATTAAAAATTATGTTTCTTTTAATAAAGTACGCTGTCTCAGTGGTTCTAAAAATGTTCATTTCAAGTAAACCACTCTTCATTTTGCGAATTTAAAAAAAATTCTTTTTGTTCCATGATCAGTACGTCTTACAGTACATACCCTTTAATTTTTTTCCCGAAGTACAGAGACACCCTGTATAAGTACAAAGAATAAAGTAGGTATAGCGGAAAATCTTGTGCTGGCCACATCAGATTTTTTATCTGAGGGCGCCAGGGGTGAATTGAACTTGGCGTCAGATTAACTTGCATGACCTTAAAGAGGAAACTTCAAAATTGATAGAACTCAAAGATTCATCTATTTTCGACCAAATTCAATCGAGATATGGCGGTCTAAAAATTCGTTTATTTTGGAGCATTTTCAAGTGGTACGTTTTTTTGTCGAGTGTAAAAACTAACTAACATTCAACAAAATTTTCCTTATTCCAATAACAACCACAAACATTTAACACACGATTAAAATTCATACATACATAAATGAATAATTTAACTCCCATTTGCAACGTCATCACGCTTCAGATTCAGATGGCATCGGTTTCCAGAACTGAAGCATTCAGCGCTGAACGCTGAAATACACGCGCGTGGGCGACAGTCTGGCATTCCTGGAAGCCTTGGCGCAGCTTCCAGGAATCACTGCGTTCCTGGAGCAAGGCAGGAACGCACACAGCTCCAGATAACCTGCAAACTAGCCTGGAAGAATCCAACGTGAGGGAAAGGATATAGAATTAAATTAGTTAAATTATGCTGCAAATGTTTAGTGCTTTGTGTAAGGATTAGTTGTTTTGGCTGGTTTAATATACCGGGAAAAATTAAGTCGCAATCCAGAATTTCATTTAAAAAAAAATTAGCGGATTACTAGTAGCTTGAGGAACTTAACTGAAATTAATAAGCGGAAACTTGACTGTCATATGTCACTTTGACATTAAATTAGAACTTGGTTTTATTTATGAATGTTAAATACAAATTTAGTAAATATTTCAAGTTTCTATTGTAAAAAGAATTCAAGAATAGAGTGGCGGTGTCATTGCACTCGTGCATTCATTCATGTCCAGCAAATTTTTTATCGTGCAGTCCAACAACGTAATTAGTAATTAGACGTTGTTGGAAAGCATTCAAAAATTTCCGGAAAGAATTAATGCACATGTGATATAAGTGAATATGACATGACAGTGACAATAGTAAAATATCGTTTATATCTTTTTCTGCAGTTTAAATAAAATGACTAAAATATATTTGTAATTAATATACTTGTATAAGTAAAAATAGTAGAATAAATATGGCGGGAGCTCATCAAATTTTTTAAAATTAAATTATTTCCACCCTTAGTTGGGACAGCTCTAGCGGAAGTACTTCCCGGAAACAGCTATCAACCCTCTTTTGTCTTCCGTTCTTATTTAACCTCCCACGATCTGTGCAATGATTTATTATACAACCAACTTAACACCCAAGTGCGTTAAATCACATAAGAAGCGTTCAAGGTGTAGTAATCATCGTGGTAGTAATTATTATTCGTAATATGATAATGATTTATTTTATTATGATGTTAGATGTTAGATGTTATGAAAAGTATATAACTGACTGGATAGGGAGGGGGTATTTTCTGTAAATAATTGGATTGGGTAT
The DNA here is from genome assembly GCA_947534325.1 of Agonum fuliginosum. Classification (NCBI taxonomy): domain Eukaryota; kingdom Metazoa; phylum Arthropoda; class Insecta; order Coleoptera; family Carabidae; genus Agonum; species Agonum fuliginosum. Next base: position 463,876 of record OX384033.1, read on the forward strand.
TGAAATATGAGGTATGGGAACTGTAGGTTGATAAAGAAGAATTTCTGATGGCTTAAGAAAATTGCATGTTGATGTAAATAATGAGATTTTGATATTTCTGGCTATATCATTAATGTCACGCTGAAAGAAATGAAAATATAGTTTTACTGAAATAATTTAAAATCTGGACAGTACCTTGCATTTTAAGTACAATTTTAAATCACACGTATTAAGGTGTTCGTCTACCCTAAAATTTTGCAGCGTTACAGAGGTGTACGCCTCCCACGTTTCCTTTAATTATAATTGAAATATATAATGCTTTTATATATGAGTGTATTGACAAATGATGTCTTAATGCTTCTATATTTTTATTTTTTGTCTTTCGCCTAGGAAATAGAAAAAAAAAGTAATATCGATAATATTCTAGAAATTCGAAAAAAACTAGATGAGCTTCTTAAGCAGCCTACTTACGTTTTTTCCTAGAATACTCTCGATTTTATTTTTTTCTATTCCACTCTTTTCCCCACTACTACGGCTGTCTGAAACCAGCCCGAAACTCGTACTTTGCCGCATCCTAGCAATGCAATGTCATTTTGTAGTTGACAAATACTGTAAAAGTATTTTTGTTGCGAGTAAACTGTCAGATTATTATTGACTTGAGAATAATGTTTTTCTATACACTTAACAGAGAAAAAATGGATCTACAGATGTGCCTTTTTAAAATTTTAAAAATTAATTTCTGTCACGAGATATATCCGTGTAAAATTTTCATTAATTGTAATTTTTTCGAATTTTTCGAAATTTTTATAATCATGTACAATTTTTTAACCAAAACTTTAAAAATATCACTTAGGACTGGCAGACTGGACATTCCATCTGCAGCAGATATGCAAGGCCCAAGTCCTTCAATTTCACGACTAATAAAAAGTCCAAAATAATTTGACCGCTACCTCTTACTCTATCTATCGAAAAAACGTACCGCAAACAATTTTTGACATAGTTTATTTGTTAAATTCAAAAAGTTAGATATACATTGCAACATTTACAATCAAATAAAATAATAATAAGGCGTTAACTGATCTTCCAATCTCATCGACTCCTCCAAGATAACATTCCACGCCAAAAGTTTCAACGGTTGTATCTTTTTCGGTTTTCGCTTCGGGATTTCGTCTCTTGTGGTTTCTTCCTTGTGCTGTTCTTCGTTTCGTACGTTTTCGTCCGTAGTGTCGCGTTCGATTCCTGGTTCCTCTTCTTCAGGAAAGCTTTCTTGTTGGTCGTTTTGAGGCTCAGTTTCAGTTGTGACTGTAGTCTCTTCAGGAATGTCCATTTCTATCTGCTGTTTTGCTTTTTCCATTTCTTTGATTGCTCGCTGAACTTCTTGTGATTGCTCGATTATTAGGTCTTGGCCACGGAACTCTAAAATTGTTGATGTTTTAACACAAACAACGATTTTTTAATAATAATAATAGCTAGAGTCGTAATATAAAATTAATAGTTGTCAGAAATGACTTTTCGTGTTAATTCAAGTCTTGCCTTCAAGAAAATGTTGCATTTTAAACAGGGCGCTATTTTAAACAAGAGTGTTTAACATGTACTAAGTACTGCTTCTGGTACTATTTCCCTCATAAAATTTAAGCCAATCAGAACTCTGACATTTCTGAATATCGTGTAATTCTACGTTGATAAATGTGATTCTGACTTGCTGTCAAAGGAAGTTTTTAAATTTTGCTTTATTTTTCATGAGAGAAACAGCGTTTGGCTAAATTTTAATCTGGAAATAGTCCTTCGAATATCCCTCGTGCATGTTATTGTCGATAATTTTCTCAAGTGCGCGAATGACGCATGCACTTGGGATATTATAATATGAAAATTAAAATCTAGAAGGAATTATTTTAGAATCGGAATAAATGCAAACATAGGAAGATGCAAATCTAGACAAGTTGTAATCAAAACCGAGTATGTGGGACTCAAGTATGGTATTGGGTTGTTCATTTAGTTGTTCATCCTTGTGCTGAAATTGACAGACAAACTAGTTTTCTGGATTTGCATCTTCCGGTGTTTGCATCTTCCTGTGTTTGTATTTATGCCGAATCTAAAATTCTAGATTTGAATTTTCCTGTAAATGAATCTTTTGATTACGCATATATATTGTAGATTTGAATCTTCTTGTGCTTGCTTGTGTATGAAAATTCTAGAATTTTATGTTCTGATCCTAAGACTCAAGAAGGGTATTGGTGTTTTAATTTAATTCAGTTCAAACAGAGTGTCTACCAAAACCGAGTTTGTTTTTTTGCAAAAAATGTTAGAATGCTTCAGAAAATACCACTTCCAGTCAAGGTATTTGTACCATTTCTTCCAATTAGTATACAAATGTAAAATACCAAATATCATTTTTTTGGATAATTCGTGAGTTATCCGACCTCCAGAAATCCGGCCTTGACCACATACATACACACACACACACTCACACATAGTGAAACTATGAAAAATGAGCTGTAAGGACCCTAATTCGTGCTCATCCACTTAAAGCTCACTACCTGATTTTTAGCATGATTCTAATAACTTTACAGGTATGGCGGAAGATAATTTTATACAACAACTCTTTTTATAGTTAGCCTATGACATTATGTATTATTGTTTTTAAGTGATTTTCGTGTGATATCTTACCCATTAAAAAGGGGTGTCCTTCCCATTGTATACAGCCTGAATTTGGTCGCACATCTAGATTAATAAAAAACTAAAATGTTCCAATATAAACAATCAATCCATAGGATATAATTTAATATCTTACCGATGATTCTTTAGTTTGCAATGAATCCAAATTGGGATCAATTTCACTCTAAAAAGAAAAATGTTTTACTTTACAAAACAATTACATTATAGCCTTGTACACACAAGGATTCTCTCCGAATCCTGAAAAAATAAATTCTCTGTTTTGAAGCAATCTTCTTTTCCAAGACTCATTGAATATTGAATTCAGCGGCACCGCTATTTGTCAGGCAATTCTCTTCAGGATTCTTTGTCTCTGAAGTCAAAAGCATGAAAGAATCCTCAAAGAATCCATGTGTGAACAAGGCTGAAGGGACAAGTACCGAAATTTTTTTTCTGCTCAACGAAATAATACACATAGGTATGCTTAGTGCCACGCTCAAGCCAACAATTATCAAAACAGGAATCACTAAAATTTTTTGTGTTATTATAAAAAAAATTTAATTTATAACTCATGTACCTTCAGGGTGTAGTGCCATATAGTTCAAAAATTTATTCCTATAAAATATCAGAATTTTTAAACAGTTTACAATTTTTTTAAAGTATCTTACGTTTTATTTGTCTCCATTTTGTAGGTTTTTAATAACTGTCAACACTTGATGTGTCATTTTGACGGAAACAAAATGTTTTTGCGTTTGCTGTGAATCAAAATATCTTATGAAATTATTTTTAAAACTAAAACCTCATTTACAATATGTTTCTATAAACTCAGAGGTCAACTTTACAGCTTCATAATGACCAAATGAAACTTACGATTGTTTTAATAATTTATTTTATAGTGTATTATTATTTATTATCATATAAATGTCCTACCAAATTTTTATTTATTTATGTCGCCATCGTCATCGATTTTGCAACTATGTTTTTCCCGAATTCCTAGTGCCCAGTGCACACGGACAAACATTTTGACAAGTTTTCTGAAAAAAGTTTCTAGAAAATGGAGATTTTCTTTGAAAAACTATAAATATGTTTATGATCACATGTCACATTTGACGATTTGACAAATAAGAAGTTAGTTGCACTTCACTACGTTTCTTGAAAACGCCTCATTTTTATAGGCGCCGTTAAAACTTTGAAGTTTCAGGAAACCTTTTTCAGGAAACATGTCAAAATGTTTCTATACGTGTGCACTGGGCATAGAATAGGTACTCTCGATTTTACTTTTTTTTCTATTCCACTCTACGGCTGCCTCAAACAGGTCCGAAACTCGTACTTTGCTGCATCCTATATAATGTCATTTTGAAGTTGAAAAATACTGTAAGTGTTTTCGTTACGAGAAAACTGTCAGTTTCTTATTGACTTCAGGATAATGTTTTTAATAGACAAAGAATGGATCTACAGATGTGCCTTTTCAAATTTTAAAAATTAAATTAAACCATTTAAAGTTTGCATGAATTGGATTTTTTTAATTTTTCGGAATTTTTATAATCATGTACAATGTTTTAATTAAAATTTTAAAAAGGCACATCTGTAGATCCAGTGAATTAACTTCAAATTTTAATATGTTGTCAGCAAAGCTTGGATCTGCGAAATAAACCAAAGAATTTTTGAAATCGTTTTAAAATAGAAGATATTTGACAAATGGGCTACTTGCATGCATTTTTTTAATTAAATATATTTGAAGAAGAGATCAAAACTTGGGACCCGTATTTTTTATTTTGACAAAAAATTTATTTACAAGCCCAAAAAAAATTATTTAAACTTAAATATTCAATATGTGACGTAAAAACTAACCCAACCAATGAATGGCCGTTAAGCCATAGCAACGGTTGTACTAGTGAACGCCCCTAACTACGGCTTGCGCGGGAACGAGTTTGGCAAGTTGACAGATCAGATGTGTTTGACATTTGTACTTCGTACATGTTTTGATGCTGTAAAATATAAGTAAGTATTTGTGTTTTCATAAACTAAATAGTCTACATTTATAAAATAATGTATTGTTACTAAATTTTATGTGTATTTTTGACAAATAAATGTCAAATTCAAACATTTGTTGACTGACTCGCACGCTATCTACAGGTTACATTATTAACTATGCTTCCCCTACCCTCTGTTCACACAAATGACGTCACAGAAAATTTAATCTCAATTTACTAAAAAACATATAATTTTTTTTAATAAAATTTGTATTTTTACCAATGTTTTCGACCTAACATTATGTGCATAGTGTTAAAAATCTAATTTTTAGTACCATGCAAGTACCCCATTGTTAAAATTCAAATTAAAATATTTTGATTTTAAAGCAAAGTTTTAAAATTCTGCATCTTGCATTTTTCAACCATATCTTTAGATGATTATATTTAACAAAACAATAAACGCTGTGGAATGGCGCACCAAAATGGTTCTGATTTGGAATAATTTAATATAACAAACAATTTTTATTAAAATTTCATCAACATCTGATATCTTTATATTGACTAGACTATAGATAAAAAATGTTTCCAAGGCTTCTTTATCTTCAGAAGTGCGGGTGGCAATCCCTACGGCCCTATTCTTATAAATACCTTCTGTTATTTTATACCCAAGTGATTTTTACCTCGCATTACAATTGAAACCAGTTACAGAATATACTCGGCTATCAGATCAGCCGAGAGGGTTAAACACGAGTCATTGAACCTTATCTTGTTAAAGTTATTGTATAATAATACAGTACTGAGATCGAGTATTAATTATTGTTATATTCAATAAGAAATATACTTGATTATCAAAAGAAATCAGTAACGGTTGCCTGAAAGTAAGATCCCAATCAGCGAATTGAAAAATTGTAATTAATTATTCTTGTCATTCGATTCTTTGAGGATTCTTTCATGCTTTTGGCTGTCGAAACAATAATCCTGGTGAGAAATAGCGGCGCCGATAAATTCAATCTTCAATGAGTCTTGGAAAAGATGAATTTTTAATTCAAACCAGTGATTCATTATTAAGATTTAGAAGAATGAAAGAATCTTCGAAGAATCAATGTTTGAACAGAACTTTACGTTACGAGCAACCAACACTACTTTTGTGTGTTGAAGTTAACAGTTACAATTTTAATTTTCACTGAAATTTATACCGCGATTGTAAAACAGCCTGGTACTTACTAAAAATTAGATTTTTATCACCATGAACCTAATGTTAAGTCTAAAATATTGGTAAAAATATAAATTTCATTTAATTTTTTTTGTGTTTTTTAGCAAAAGTAATTTAAAATTTCACGTAAACTTGGTTTTTAGTGATTTTTTTGCAATAGACCTATCCTGTTGAACTTCGGTTGCGCGCGCATGCTTGGGCAATAGGCTTCCGGTTACAGGAAGTGAGTACGATAGATACAAAGTAACATGTATAGAGTGAGACGGCAAAACTGCTACGCAGTACGCTATGACAATAGAAAGTGCGGTTAGTTAAAGTTTGACACGAGTTTGACATTTCTTATTTTAAATTTTGTAAATGTAAGGGAAAAGTTTAATTCAATTTAATGACATTGCGCAATTTAAAAAATTTAGTACGCAACAGGCATGACATAAATTAATAAAATCGTGTAAAAAATTGAAATTAAATTTTGACATTTGTCCAAATCTGTCAAAATACGCGCGCATCACCAGGATTGGTCAATTGACGTCACTTCTTTTTGCCACAAGCATGCGCACAGCGTACTGCGCACCAGCTTGCGTCTCACTCAACACAATGTTATTTTGTATCTATCGCACTCACTCCTTCTGACAGGATAGGTCAATTGGTAAATCACGAAGAAAACTGTTTTATATTAAATTGTACAAAATTCTCTGTAAGATATAGGTTAAATACGATTTTCATGTATAGTTTTCGAGAAAATCGTGAAAATATATGTTGACAGTTTCCAATGAATTTAAATATCGATTTCCGGTTTGCAGAATTCGATTTCTAGAACTATTTTTTATTTGGACCATTTTGAATAAATTGTAGATTCAATTAAGGCATAGTTAAAATATTTTTTCCGAGAGAAAAATATATAATTTTTTCTAAATTTCGTATCTAATGGATTAAAATACCGACTTTCGGTTTCCAAAATTCATTTTTAAAAAGTACATTTTTTTAGCTATTCCTATTTAATCAAATACTAGTTTAAGCTGTGTGGCAATCCATAGATTAAAAATTGGATTTCTCAGTTATACAGGGTAATCTGATGTGGCCAGCACATGACCTCTCGCCTAATTCTGCTTATTCTACTAATCTAAAAAATAATTATACTAACATTTTAATAGTTTCATGTTCATGTAATATGTAAACCAAGATGCAAGCAAAAGATGTCAACTGTACTGTCACTGTCATAATCATTCAAATTTTGTGTAGAAATATATTTTATTTGATCATGGACAACAAGATACTGGAATTTCAAAACGTAGAAAATTAGTTGTACTTTATTTTATTTTGTTAAATACTACTAGGTTCAGCAAATTGTATTTAAAATTATCTGAACCCATAGATTTTATTTTTAATTTCAATAATTGTCATAAAGAAATAATGTACCATTGTATTTAGGGAAAACTATATCAAGCTTCAAAAGTACTATTTAGAATATTAGTTGTACTTTATTTTATTGTTAAATACTACCAGATTCAGCAAATTGTATTTAAGATTAACTGAACCCATAAATTTTATTTTTAATTTCAATAATTGTCATAAAGATGTACCATTGTATTTAAGTAAAACTATATCAAGCTTTAAAAGTACTACTTCCGGTTTGCGGCTTTCTACCAAAATCCCTTAAATTAGGTACATGAAAATGTTTTATTGGAATTTGGATTTGAAAAATTCTTTAAGATCCATAATCAGCTTATGAAACTGTTGTACAATACCTTCAACATAAATATTTCAAGTTATGTTACATATCATGTCAACTCACGGGAATCTATGATTTAATACATTTTGGTATAAGTTTCGTAATTTACCTACAGTAAAAAATCAGAAAAATATAAAAAAGTTATTAAAAAATGTTTGTTCAATTACAATTTAATTTGAAATCTTGAATGTTATCAGAATTTTTATAAATCGTATTGTTTGATTCGAAATAAAATTATTATTGAATAAATTCACGAACGATAATCACCAGTAATAATTAAATTTCTTTATATTTACTAAGCAATCTCAAATACATTTATAATATTTTGGCTGTACTGTTTATATTCTTAACTGATTTTGATATAAATCTTGTGTTAGTTTAGCGTTGTAGTTGGAGGCAAGTAACTGTCTGCTAGGTTTTTTAGCCGGCCACTAGCACGTATTTTAGTCGTAAACATGCTACTAATAAATCGTGAGGTTGATATTTTTTATAGGGCATTATAGTTTATTAACTTTTGAGCACGAATGATAAATAAAATGCTACAGAGTATATAATATTTCATGAAGTTCTGTTCGTCTAAATCGTAATACAAAAGCTAGTTGAAGCATTTTTATTTATTCTGGCAAATTATCATCAGTTTGACTTATTTTAAATATATAATTTAAAGTTTATTACAACGATATGCATTTACATATAATGGACTGTAAACTCTGTTACTGTAGTCAGTTTAAAATGATACATTGGGGACATATTTATTGCTAAATTATTATGTCATAAATAGGGATGATACAGTTTAAAATATATTTCTCATTTTAATGAATTACTATTTTACATAAATACATACATACAAGACACGTTTATGAGGCCCGTCTACCTTTTAAAATCCAGAACAAAACGTACTTACTAACGTAGCGAGTGTTTTGTGGCCAGTATACAAGAATAGAGAAAGAATGGATCTACAGATGTGCCTTTATAAAATTTTAATTTAAAAAATCTGACGTGGACACCACATGACTTCCTTGTACGCCTTGTGTGTTCATACTTTTCTTAATAACTAAAATGTAGAATAATATAAAAAATTATTTTAACTTATTATACTAGTATACTCACAAATATATTTTAGTCATTTTATTTAAACTGCAGAAGAAGATATAAAGCATATTTTACTATTGTCACTGTCATGTCATAATCAATTAAATTTTACATAGTAACAAATGTTAAACGATCATGGACTACAAGATACCGAAATACTAAATTATAAATATATACTTTAATTATTCTTAAATGATACCAGATACAAAAATATTTATAAAATACCGATTGTAGGTAATAATCACATAATCTTTCATTTAAAATAAAAAAATTTATCTTAAATTAAATATTTATCGAAATTTTTTCAAAATTTACTACTTCCGGTTTGTAGATTGAAACCAAAAATAGGAGGTGCACAACTAGATGCTATAACAGTCCTAAATACAATTTCAACTTTCTACGTCTAACCAAATTTGAGTTATGCGACATACATACGTACAGACGTACATACGTACAGACGTACATACGTACGTACGTACGTACAGACGTCACGACGAAACTAGTCATAATGGATTCAGAAAAGGTCAAAACGGATATTTCCATCAAAATTTGAAAACCGAAATTTTTCGCGATTACAATACTTCCTTATTACTCCGTACAAGGAAGTAAAAATCCAATTTATGCAATCTTATATCGTTATTTACTTACTGAGGAAATTCAAAACATTATTAGCTACAAAAGATACATTATCAATTTATTAAAGATAATTTAAACTGTTCTTGTTCTATCGTAAGCAACTATGTATTTCTTTGTTCTGTTTTTGCTATTTTATTATTATTTTGGTAAATTTAATCTTAATCTTACATACTAGATACTGTTATCAATTTTGTATTTTTGTATGGGTACGTCACCAGTCATCTATGACTGTTTTGTGTACCTCAAATAAGAGAATTAAATAAATAAATAAATAAATTATATCGGCGGTTACATCTTATGATAGAAATTAATTTTTAAAATTCTGTAGATCCATTCTTTCTCTATTAAATGTTTATAAAACATTATCCTGAAGTCAATAATAGTCTGACAGTTTACTCGCAACGAAAACACTTTTACAATATTCTTCAACTTCAAAATGTACGAGTTTCGGGCTTGTTTCAGGCAGCCGTAGTAATGAGGAAAAGAGTGGAATAGAAAAAAAATAAATTAATTGGATTGATAAATCAAAACTGAGGGTAAATTATTATTTAAACACACTTAATTTAATTTGCACACCACCCTAGCACAATAATAAATGATCATAATTCGCTCTCAAACGATATTTATTTATTATTTTTAGTTTCTCCTATTGTTTGAAATTATTTTATAATTTGTAATTAAATGAAAATGGCTATAAAAACAGCATTCATTCAATTAATTTGTTGTTCATTCATGCAAAGAAATATAAGTTAAAAGCAAATTGTTGCGTAACTCGTGTAATGTAAATAAATACATAATGTAAATGTGTATGCAATTAAAAGCTACGAGTTTCAACCTTATGTAATAATCATGAACATTTAAAACATAATTTATCACGACTTTTACCCAACTTGGGTGTATGTGCATCACATAATGTGTCATTCATGTAGATATATATTTGACAGTGTGTGCGTTTACCTACCAGCGCCTGATGGTTGTTAGTGGATAGTAAAGTGCAAAGTGTATCGTCGAACTTATTATGACTTATTTTTATGTTAAAGACACTCGCCTGCAATTTAAATAAAAACTTTTTCTACTCCTGGTATTAAAACATCATTTAACGAACTGGTTTCCAACGCGGTAAATAACGTTTTAAACACACCTCGACAAGCCGTGGCTTTGGCCGTTTTTAGTAACTTCACGGGGTGAAGTTGACTCCTATATTTCACATTTAATTTTCGTGAAAAGAAAAGCTGAGTGAAATTAATTATTTCTTTCAATCATTGGTAAATTTTACTTGCCTAAGTAGAATTTTGTAGCTATAATATCATTATTATTTAACCTAAATGTTCAAATTATTTTAAATGAAACGTGCTGATCATAAAACAAAAAGAATTTTTTTAAAATTCGCAAAAAATTGCATCGTATTTCAAGCAAACATTTTTTTGCCACTGGTCGTAGTTATTTTTAATAATTTTTTCCAAATCTACTACAATGAAAGTAATTGTTTACATAATATCTAATACTAATAAATGTTTAATTATCCAATATACCATCAAAACAGTGATACTTAAAATGTACACACGTCAAGTAAACTATCCTTAACTTTGCGAATTTTAAAAAAATTCTTTTTGTTTCATGATCAGCACGTCGTACAGTATATACCCTTTAATTTTTTGTCCTAAGTTGTGGAACATCTATTTATGTTGCCGTAGAAAAAGTATAGTACCTATATGACTTGTTTATAAACTAGATACTCATTTTTACCTTCCGCTTATCTGTAAAGGAAGGTATTGGAATCATGCAAAAAATCGGGTAGTGAGTTTTTAGTGGATGAGCACGAATTAAGGTCCTTACAACTCATTTTTGATAGTATCACGATAATGTCTGTGTGTATGTGTGTGTGTATGTGTGTGTGTGTGTGTGTGTGTGGTCAAGGCCGGGTGTTAGTCGCATAACTCAAATACGAATTACCCGAAAATTTTGATATTTGGTATTTAACATTTGTATATAAATTGGAAGAGCTCCCTAGATTTTGGTACAAATATCTTCATCGGAAGTGATATTTTTTGAAGATTGAAAAGGTTAATTGTCAAAATTGTATATAAATTTGGAAAAATATAGTATTTATTTGTAATGAGAATAAGAGGAAAAGTTATTTGCAACTTACGTTATAAAAAAATTGTCTTTATCTGGTAACATTAAAGAACTGCAGTAAAATTTAAAAAATAAATTTATCAAATAAAACGTTGATATCTTGTAATCCATGATCGGTTGATTTTTGTTTCTGCGTAAAAAATATTGACAGGTGAGACGGGTGACAAGTTGGCATACTAGCGCTATATAAGTCCTAAGTAAGATATTAAATGTAGTAATTGAACGGAGGATGGCTTCAACACAGCAGAGTTTTCCTGTGAATTAATCTTTTTATTCAGGTGATGCAAATTTGTGTTTGAATATTTTAGATTTTTATTTGTATATTTTAAATGGGCACCGGATTGTACGTATACATTTGTGTTTATAAGTCTAGATATGGCGGAAGGTTGTGTGATGGCCACGTCAGATTTTTTATTATTTATTAATGTGTAAATCTTTTTTAGCAGGATAGGTTGAAAACCAGCATTTATTGAATCTACTCCTGTTGTACTATTCTTTGTGTGCAATAAACATGATTCGCTGCGCTCGTTCCTAAAAAATGTGTATAAAACTTGATACATAATATACTACCTATTTTAATATACTAAAATAATTGTTTGACTTATCAAAGTTTGGGTAAAAAAAGCGTGATAGAATATGTATAAAAGTAAAACTACCTAACATTTGTACAAGTGCATCTTCTCTTCTATCTCTGCAACGTCAGTAATATGTCGTAATATTAATAAACAGATTGTCTAGCACTCGTACTCGAGTCTTACTTTCTACTTTAGTATCTTGAACTGGTAATATTTGTATTTGCCTTCATCTTAGAAAACGCAGCTCGTAAAACTTTTATGAACATAGCACAATACCGTCAAGCAAGTCGAGTTAATACTTAATCACTTTTTGTTTCATTATTCTTTAGTTCTGTAGCTCATAATGGAAAGAGAAGTAGGTTGCTGCATTTAGTAGGCTGATAGCGTTAGATAAACGAGAGTTTACTAATAGCAACTGCAAATGAAATACCTACTAAAAGTGTCCGAATTCCTACAATACTCTCGATTTTACTTTTTTTTCATTCCACTCTTTTCCCCACTAAAACCAGCCCGAAACTCGTACTTTACCGCATCCTAACTATGCAATGTCATTTGAAGTTGAAAAATACTGTAAAAGTGTTTTCGTTGCGAGTAAACTGTCAGATTTATATTGACATCAGGATAATACTTTTATAAACATTTAATAGAAAAAGAATGGATCTACAAATATGCATTTTTAAAATTTTGAATTTCTATCAGGAGATATATCCGTGTAAAGGTTGCATAAATTTTTTAGTTTTTCGGAATTTTTATAATCATGTACAATTTTTACCTCTCGCCTCATATTCTATGAGAGAGGTATTGTAACGGGTCAAAATTTTCGAGTATGAGTTTTTGGTGAAAAAGCACGTGTCAGGGTCTCTACAATACGAATTTAATATTTTCACGATGATGTCTGTGTGTGTGTGTGTGTGTGTGTGTGCGCGCGTATGGACGTATGTGATGATTTTTCGTCCACGATAACTTAAAAAGTATTGAACCGTTTATAACCAAATTTCATATAGTTAAGGTTTTAATAAGGATCTTAATACCGGATAAGATTTTGGTAGAAATCCGCAAACCGAAAGTAGTACTTTTTGAAACTTGATATAGTTTTCCTTAAATAAATTGGTACATTATTTATTTATGACAATTTTTACAATTAAAAATAAAAGAAAATATAATTCTCTATGAGTACAGTTAATATTAACTACAATTTGCTGAATCTGGTAGTATTTAACAATAAAATAAAATACAATTAATATTCTATTTTTCTAAATTCTAGTATCTTGTATGAAATTTGTTTCTACTTAAAATTTTAATGATTATGACAGTGACAGTACAGTTGACATCTTTTGCTTGCATCTTGGTTTACATATTACATGAACATGAAACTATTAAAATGTAAATAAACCTATTTATTAGATTAGTAGAATAAGCAGAATTAGGCGAGAGGTCGTGTGCTAGCCACAGCAGATTTTTTCTATAGTTAAAGTTAAAGAAAAAAAAATCTGCTGTGGCCAGTACACGACCTCTCGCCTAATTCTGCTTATTCTACTAACCTCGAGACTAATCTAATAAATAGTTTTACTTACATTTTAATAGTTGCATGTTCATGTAATATGTAAACGATAATGTAAACCAAGATGCAAGCAAAAGATGTCAACTGTACTGTCACTGTCATAATCATTCAAATTTTATGTAGAAACAAATTTCATATCATGGACAACAAGATAGAATATTAATTGTACTTTATTTTATTGTTAAATACTACCAGATTCAGCAAATTGTATTTATAATTAACTGTACCCATAGATAATTATATTTTCTTTTATTTTTAATTGCTAAAATTGTCATAAATAAATAATGTAACAATATATTAAAGAAAAAGTTTATCAAGCTTCAAAAAGTACTACTTCCGGTTTTTGGATTTCTACCAAAATGTTATCCGGTGTTAAGATCCTTATTAAAACCTTAAATATGAAATTTGGTTATTAAAGGTTTGATACTTTTTCAGTTATCGTGGACGAAAAATCGTCAGTCCATACATTCATACAAACACACACACACACATACACACACACACAGACATCATCGTGAAAATAGTAAATTCGTATTCTAGAGACTCTGAAACGTGCTTATCCACCAAAAACTCATACTCGAAAATTTTGACCCATTACAATACCTCTCTTATAGAATATGAGGCGACAGGTAATATAAGAAAACACAATTTCGAAGTTTGTTTGTAATGTTTTTCAGTCTGCTCTGTTCAGAAAGTAATGCAGAAATGTCAAACAAATTTGAAGAAAAATGTAAAAAGTATTTTTCATATTATGTATATATTTAGGTTCTAACAAATCACAAAAGAAAATTCTACCCAACTACGAACCAATTTAAAATCAGCCACTTTGCGTATTTCGCAATGGTAACCACTCCACGTACAATTAGTTTCACATTGGATTTTATTGTTCATATTTCACTGTGACATATCCCCGGAGGTATGTGGCTATAACTATGTGCTATTAATCAAAATCGCTCTAAAAATCATGCCACTAATTAAGCTGCTCTAGTTTAGTCCAGAACTGTGAATATGGCGTAAGTTATTGTCTAGCGGAAGAACTCAAAGAACAAATTAAATTTAAAAATGTGTAGGCTGAAAAGTTGGATTTGCAGTAGGAAATGTATAAGATGTGATTGATGTTATTACTTGATTTCAAAGATAAAGAAAGAATTATGCGCCCGGTTAAAGAGAAATTAAGTGCTACTGTTACTTTTTTTGTTTTTCTGGCGTCTGCTTATTTAGTCAAATATACTATTGCCAAAGTGTAGTTTGACCAAAAATAATTAAGACAAACTGTATTTTAGTCAAACTGTAATTGGTTCAACTGAAATTTTGTCAAACCGTAAATATGCCAACCCGTAATTTAGCCAAACTGTATTCTAGACAAACTGTAATTTCACATTCCGTAATTTGACCAAACCGCAACTTCGACTAATATTGTCAAATCGTTTTCTGGTAAACCGTAATTTAGCTAAAACGCAATTATACCTAACTGGAATAATTCAACACGGAATTTATCCAAAAAGGATTTTTGTCAAATCGCAGTTATGCATAACTGTAATCTTACCAAACGCATTTTACTCAAATCGTAATCTTCTCAACTGTATTTAAGGCATACAAGTTGGGAAGATTACGATTTAAGTAAAATGCGTTTAACAAGATTACGGTTATGGACAACTGCGATTTGACAAAAATACGTTGCGTTTTGGTTAATAGGGTAGGTACTTAACATGTGTTTAAAGGGACAACCCTAAACATAATATTCAAAAAATATCAAGTTGAAACTTCCACAAGTTTTTAAACAATACGACAAACAAAAGAACTAACTAATATTTAAGATTTTGTAGTAGAGATCTGTAATGTTGTAAACAATTACTGAAATCTGTTTGAGTATTGATTGCACAGAAGATGTCACTATTTATGTAAAAACTTTCAAGAATTTTTCTCTTGGTTAAATGACATTCAGAGTGGAGAATAGAAACATTGTCAAAATCAAAACTATGAAGATTGTCTATGAATGTTCAACTAATGCACTATGAGATGTATTGTTGTTTCTTAATGTTCTTACAAAATGAGGCCCACCAGTAAAGACATGTAATTTTTAAGGCCAGAATCAGCTTCCCCGGACAATTTTACTCCGAAATACAAATTTTCGCCATGTTTCTACGACTAATAATAAATAAATAATTTTTTAAATACTGATATACAATGCTGTAACAACACTCGTTATAAACGAGGTTTCGTTATAGACATGGATTATTTTGGAGGGTAGAATCGTATTTCTGAGATAATTTTACCTCGATAACCAAATTTTTTCGGAGTTTCTACAATAAATAATAAAGATTTATTATGTGCTACCCTGGTTAAAGACACCCTTAAAAATGGGGCCCCCCAATAGAGACAGGTAATTTTAGAGGCCAGAATCGACTTCCTCGGACAATTTTAACCCCGGGTACAATTTTTCACCGGTTTTCTACGAATAATAGCAGAGAAAATAATTTTTTAAAATTTTATAACAGATAAATTCACATTCCAAAATTTGTATTTTAATGGAACAAACTATAGCAATTTTCAAAATTTATAAATGTCAAAATTATACTGTTGGACGGCTTATTTTCTTATAATTTAAAATAATTCAAATTTTGAGAATTTTTTCCGGGCTTATTAAACTGGCTCCAACTAAAAACAGGGGGGGGATACAAACTTTAGGTCGGTAAAGAGATTTTCAACCCCAAACAATCCTCGAAAAGCATTTTATTAATAAAGTTATTGCATTTTGAAATTTTTTGTGAGGTTATTGGTTGGGTTAGGACAATTTTTATTATATAATTTCAAAAAGCCAATGTATACTCCGTTCCAAAATTTTAATTACAGAACTAAGGGATGAAAACAATGACGACTTTTATTTAAAAAATTAATTTCTCGTAAACGGGACCAGATATCGATGCGCGGTTTTCAGCAGTGGATCAAGCATGACATAGGCTTTATTTGGACTAGCACGGCTATAACGAACATTCGTTATACGACCTCGTTTATAGCGAACATTTAATTAATTTAACAATAACTTTGATTCTAGGAATCGGAAAATTCTGAAAATTAGTATACTGATGTAAAAAAATCTGAAAAATCCAGTTATGAACCCAAATTTAAAATCGGTACACCCATTTTGGGTGCAAAATATATATCTTTATTACTACGCATAGAAATAAGCTGTAAATTTGTATACTAATGTTTTAAAATATGAGAACCCATTTTTGAACCTTAAACTGAGTTTACTACACCCATTTTGGGTGTAACATTTATTTTTTAAATATTGAATATAGAGAAAAGCTATAAATTCTTGTAGTACCTAAAGAATTATATTTATTTTTAAAATATAGATACATCCACCCATTTTAGGGTGTTGTAGATATTTCAAGAACTATATCAGATATTTAGATGAGGTTTTCAATGATGATTTTAATAATGCATTTAAATAATATTTATACACAAAAATCTTTCCTGTGGTGACTCTCCACTAATATCTATGCGAGTCAAATTCAAATAAAATAAAATATAGAAATAAAAATTGCCTTTTTGATTTGATATTAAGTATTTTGTGATAAATTTTATTAATAGTGATTTATCCACATAAATTAAAGCAGTACTTTAGCTGTATCTAGTACAATTTAAAAATTTAAATAGAATTTATATTTTTATTGTTTAAAAAATTATGACAGTGACAGTTAAATCAAATTCACGAATAAAATAGTGTACACAACTCTCGGGAAAGTGTCCATCGATCACTTTCCTCGCTCATTAAGTTGTCCCTTGAAACACATGTTTTCGTTACCAAGCGATAATTTTTTATTCCGATGGTTATTTAAATTCATCTACTCCAATTTTGGGTTTTTTTTAAATTCTATTGACTACCATCAGTTTTTGTTGTTCTTTACAAAACTTTGTAAGTATATTTTTTCTATTTTTGACTTTGTTTGTAAAATAATTTTTTTCCAAATTATTTGGACTTGTTCTTTTATATTATTTTAATTATTTACTTTGTTCAATTATGTAATTTTTTAAAAATTATTTGGTTTTTACCTCTCGCCTCATATTCATTGTAATATGTCAAAATTTTCGAGTATGAATTTTTGGTGGATAAGCACGTTTCAGGGTCTCTACAATACGAATTTACTATTTTCACGATGATGTCTGTGTGTGTGTTTGTATGGACGTATGTATGTATGTATGTATGTATGGACTGACGATTTTTCGTCCACGATAACTGAAAAAGTATCAAACCTTTAATAACCAAATTTCATATTTAAGGTTTTAATAAGTATCTTAACACCGGATAACATTTTGGTAGAAATCCGCAAACCGGAAGTAAAACTTTTTGAAGTTTGATAAAGTTTTCGTTAAATATATTGTTACATTATTTATTTATGACAATTTTTTCAATTAAAAATAAAAGAAAATATAATTATCTATGGGTACAGTTAATTATAAATACAATATGCTGAATCTGATAGTATTTAACAATAAAATAAAGTACAATTAATATTCTATCTTGTTGTCCATGATTTGAAATTTGTTTCTACATAAAATTTGAATGATTATGACAGTGACAGTACAGTTGACATATTTTGCTTGCATCTTGGTTTACATTATCCTTTACATATTACATGAACATGAAACTATTAAAATGAACGTAAAACTATTTATTAGATTAGTCTCGAGATTAATAGAATAAGCAGAATTAGGCGAGAGGTCGTGTACTGGCCACAGCAGATTTTTTTTTCTCCTGTAATAATAAAATTTATGCAAAATAAAAAATCTGACGTGGACACCACATGACTTCCTTGTACGCCTTGTGTGTTCATACTTTTCTTAATAACTAAAATGTAGAATAATATTAAAAATTCTTTTAACTTATTATACTAGTATACTCACAAATATATTTTAGTCATTTTATTTAAACTGCAGAAGAAGATATAAAGCATATTTTACTATTGTCACTGTCATGTCATAATCATATAAATTTTACGTAGTAACAAATGTTAATCGATCATGGACTACAAGATAAAGAAATACTAAATTATACATATATACTTTAATTATTCCTAAATAATACCAGATACAAAAATATTTATAAAATACCGATTTTAAGTAATAATCATATAATCTTTCATTTAAAATAAAAAAATTTGTGTTAAATTAAATATTTATCGAAATATTTTTTAAAAGTACTACTTCCGGTTTATAGATTGAAACCAAAAATAGGAGGTGCACAACTAGATGCTATAACAGTCCTAAATACAAAATTTCAACTCTCTACGTCTAACCGTATTTGAGTTATGCGACACACATACGTCCGTACGTACGTACGTACGTACGTACGTACGTACAGACGTCACGTCGAAAATAGTCATAATGGATTCAGAAAAGGTCAAAACGGATATTTCCGTCAAAATCTGAGAACCGAAATTTTTCGCGATTACAATACTTCCTTACTTCGTACAAGGAAGTAAAAATACGTCAAACTTAGATTCAAAAATAGTTTAACATATAAAAATATCAGCATAGGTTCCGGTTTACCGGAAAACGATTTGACCATATAATATTAGTCGAAGTTGCGGTTTAGTCAAATTACGGAATGTGAAATTACAGTTTGTCAAGAATACAGTTTGGTTTAATTACGGGTTGGCATATTTACGGTTTGACAAAATTCCAGTTGAACAAATTACAGTTTGACTAAAATACAGTTTGGCTTCATTATTTTTCGTCAAACTACGCTTTGACAAAACTATATTTGACGAAATAATACATCCTTCAAATTTGTTGCACCCAGTATGTCTTTAAATGCTCGAATAAGTCCCTGAATAATATTTTGTGTTCAGAATTAAAATGCGTTCTCAAGTGCGAGTATGATTTTTCTCGAGAATAAATTCAGAGCAGTAAAGTTTTGTTTAGAATGAATGTTCTACGTTATCAAGATCGTAGTAATAAAAGCTAGAATTAATAGAGTTTTCAATCTTAACGGTTCTTTCTGCAAATGTATAAATTTAACTGACTATAAAATAAATTCGACACGTTGTTACTATCAACTGATATTGGTTTAAAAGTTAAAACCTCACCTTGTGAAGTTTTATGAAACTATGATTATTATTTACACTTAATATTGTAACTAATACTAGTATTTATTATGCGAAATACATACCAGTCGTTAATTTGGGCATTAAGTATCTGATGGTAACTTTAGAAATATTAATTTAGAAAATCATTAATATGTAAATGTAAACCTGATATTCTAGAAAACATCCCAGACTAACCAAGTGTTAGACTTATAATAAGAAGACACATAAAGTTGTACACTTTATTTCAATCAGTTCCCAGTGGTTGCAGTGGTTTTTAGACTCTACTAAGAAATTCAAAACAATATAAGGTGTCCCAATGTTATTGAAATATGTTGTGACAACTTTCGGTTTGGGTATTGCTTCCAAAAAATAACTTGGTTCTTAAGATTTTTATTAAAACGTTAAATATAAAATTTGGTTGTTAAATATTTGTTAATTTTGGAGTTATAGAGCCTGAAAAAAATGTTACATACTCGTTTATATACAGGGTGAGTCAGCTAAGTGTTCCCTATTTCATTTGTTTGTAAAGTCTCAAGTTTTTGCGTAAAGTCCGCCAAATTTTTGCTGTAAATACAGTAGCCACTTGAGTTTTTGTTCGCAAAGTTTTATCATTATTGTTCTATTGCTTCCTAATTGGTGACTGAAATAATGATTAATTAATTAATGATTAGTCAAACGACTATTTGTAGGATTTTAAAGGACCTTAAGTGGCATCCTTATAAGATTCAAATTCTGCAGGCAATTTCTGAAGAGGATAAAGCAAACCAATTGGAATTTGCAGAAGACGAAATTGAACGAATGAATGAAAACCCTGGTCATCTGAATAACATCGTGTTTTCTGATGAGGCACATTTTCATCTTTATGGTGGATTTAATAGACACAATCATCGGTATTGGTCAGATGAAAATCCTCACTGGATTGTTGAACAATCCTTGCACTCTCCTAGAACGACTGTTTGGGCTGCAATTGGAGATTTTGGATTAATTGGTCCAATTTTCACATTGAAGTGAACCACTCGTGAAGTTTTTGTCTGATCGATTTGAAATTTCGGCAGTAAAAATTCCTTTAGATAGTTTATGTTTTGCAAAAATTTCGTCACTTTCTGATAAAAATTGCCTAAGTTATAAAAAATCCAAATAGGGAATAGTTAGCTGACTCACTCTGTATATTCTCCCCAAATATAACTCGTTATGTCTTCAAAAAATTGAACTCGTGCTGCGCACTCGGTCAATTTTCATCGACTAACTCATGCTATCACCGATGATAATCATAGCACTTGTTATATTACCCCCGAATATATATGTGCGGCTGCCCCACCCAAGTTAGATTAAGACCTTACAGTAATATAGTGAAGAATATAACTATTTCTTTTTGTTAAAAATTTTTGATAAGGAAAATGTTCGAGGCCTTGATTTATAGCTTTTGTAATATTCAAAACAATGACTATTTTCAGAGTAAATAATATTTAATTCTGTTGTTTACCCAATGGTTTTTAATAAACAATTATAATTTTTTATTCTGATTATTTACAATTAGAGGTAAATAATTTTTTAATTAGCTATTATTGTATCAAATTTTTTGGTTTATCTACAAAAGAAAATAACTCTGACGAATCTATGACAGAAACAAATTGTTTTCCTGTTTTATTATCTCGCCTCGAAAATATGATTTGTAGCTGTTCAATAAGTTTATGTTGAAGATTTGTCGTAAAACTTACGTTCACGACCAAGAGGTGAAACACGTTCAACCAGTGAAAATAAAAGTTATTACTCTTTCGTTCATATTATGTTCGAAACACTTACAACGTATAAAGCATTGGAACCTTTTAATTTTTAAATATTTCTAAGTGAATATAAAAAAATTTTAGTATATTTTTAATGAGCATTTACCTGAAGAAAAAAATTCTAAAACTGCGTTTTTCAAAATTTCAAAAATTTTGACTTTCCTCAAAAAACTACACACTCCCGACTTGATTCAGCCGCGTTAAAATCTGAAGAATTCTTCAGAATATTTCAGTTCCTGAAAATTCTTTACAAAAGTGTATCAATTGGAATTTGTTGCTGAAAATTTGTATCTAAAACAATAATATTTTTAACTTTTACAAAACCTGACTAGAATTAAAATATTATATTAAAGAACAAGTTTTATAAGAAATGATTTTTTTCGCACGCGTCCAAATTTAGTAAAAACCTCGGGCGAGTTTACTAAAGGACAAGTCTTGTAAAATGAGTTCTTTATACTATTTTTTCTATGTGGTGTCTTTTTAATATTAAAATTTAAATTAAACTGCCACAACATACACAAGCCGATTTAGGGAAATTTAAGTGTGTAACGTTTTTGTTGGTGACATTAATATTTAACTGTCACTGTCACTGTAAAAGTATATAATTACTGAGCAATTCTAGGTGATATTTACGACATTATAGAAAATATTGAACCTATATGTTTTCTATTACTAGATTCATTAATTTTATTGAATAAAAACTAATTAATTAAACAAAACATATTTAGAGATTATACTGAAATTTGTCAGTTCTGAGGTTTAACGTTTGACAAGTACCGATACCAACCTTCTAAAAAAATATGTTGCGTGTCACAAAGTCAGCCCTGGCGATATTCAGTTGCGTTTCACAAAGTTAACTTTATGAACGTCAAATTGAAAATAGTATATTAAAGAACAAGTTTCATAAGACATGATTTTTTCGCACGTGTTCAAATTTAGTAAAACGAGCCCTCGGGCGAGTTTACTAAAGGACAAGTGCGAAAAAAATCTTATAAAATGAGTTCTTTATACTATTTTTTCTATTTGGTGTCTTTTTATTATTAAAATTAAAATTATACTGCCACAATATACACAAGTCGATTTAGGGAAATTTATGTATGTAACGTTTTGGTTGGTGATATTAATATTGTCATTTATTTATCTGTCACTGTCACTGCAAAAGTATATAATTACTGAACTATTCTAGGTGATAAGTATAGATATTATAGAAAATATTGAACTTATATGTTTTCTATTTCTGGAGTCATTAATTTTATTGAATAAAAAGTAATTAATTAAGCAAACCATATTGTCAATTCTGAAGTTTAAAGTTTAACAATTGAAATAAATGTCATCTGATACTGATCTGATACTTGCAATACCAACCTTCTATATAAATATGTTGCGTGTCACAAAGTGAGCTCTAGCGACATTCAGTTGCGTTTCACAAAGTTAACTTTGTGAACGCCAAATTGAAAAATAATATTTACGAATCAAATTTAGCTATTAAATAATATTCGCTTTCCGACTTATAAAGAACAATATAAGAACAACTTAAAGTTTAATAAATGTTATCGTTTTTTTTAAATAGATGACTTCATATTTTTTATAGTTTATATCGTCAATGTTGATTTAATGCTGCTAAGAATACAATAAACAAATAATTTGATTTATATTTTACATTCTTCTAGAAATTTATTAACTACTTATTTAAAAAGTTATTGTTTTACTTAGAAATATTACTGTACTAACACCAAATTAGCAAATGATGCTAATTTATGAATCATGCAACTAAACAATATTTTAGTAAGTCGTTGACAACTCAGGTTCAAATTTAAATCCAATCAAACACAAAATACAAAAATGTCTCACAATATCCACTAACAACCTTGCGTGCGTTGACGGCTGGTAACCGCACACACAATAAACATGACTCACAGCATGTGATGCTGCCACACCCAAATTGGGTGACAGATTAACTCTTGAGATTTTAAAAATTTTTGATCGAAAGTCTCTCTCATCAATCGGTCGTTTTTGTTTGTGTTTCTCACAGGTGCCGGGTGTTTTGTTTGTTTATTTTGTGGTCCGTGTCTTAGCAACGGTGCGTTACGCATGTGTTTGTGTTACGTCACTAGGTCTTTGAAGAATGAACGGATAAGAATAGATGTATTTTGATTTGGAAGCAAATTTGGTTTTGGTTCTTGGAATAGTTGATAAAGAAATGTTATTGTTATGACTGATGATGGAGCTATTCTTGAGGATTATTTACTGAAATCTAATTATTCGAAAAATGCACAGGTAAATGGTTTGTGATAAAAATTATGAAAAGCTCAAAGCTCAAAATATATTATCTTTGACGTCAATTAATATCAAAGTGCAAACTTAGTGATGGATGAATATGAAAATTACGTTTTAGATTATGCAAAGTTCATTGGCTGATTAATTACATGAAAACGAAAATTTTTCATTTTTCGATAAAGTTTTAGATAACTGTTTTGTTTTACTATTTATTATAACATAAAAGTTATAGTCAAACTTGAGTATGTGAGATTCAGAATGGTACTGGGTTATTCATTTAGTTATTTTATAAATATTTTTGTATCTGCTATCATTTAAGAATAATTAAAGTATATATTTATAATTTAGTATTTCGGTATCTTGTAGTCCATGATCGTTTAACATTTGTTACTACGTAAAATTTAAATGATTATGATATGACAGTGACAGTGGTAGTGACAATAGTAAAATTTCTTTTATATCTTCTTCTGCAGTTTAAATAAAATGACTAAAATATATTTGTGAGTATAGTAGCAATAGTAGTAGTACTTATATATTAATATATTTGTATAATATAATTCTACATTTTAGTTATTAAGAAAAGTATGAACAGTTTAATAGGCGTACAAGGAAGTCATGTGGTGTCCACGTCAGATTTTTTTTTCTATTACTTGAGAAAAAATCTGCTGTGGTCACCACACGACCTCTCGCCTAATTCTGCTTATTCTACTAATCTAATAAATAGTTTTACTTATATTTTAATAGTTTCATGTTCATGTAATATGTAAACGATAATGTAAACCAATATGCAAGCAAAAGATGTCAACTGTACTGTCACTGTCATAATCATTCAAATTTTATGTAGAAACAAATTTTATATCATGGACAACAAGATACTGGAATTTCAAAAAAATAGAATATTAATTGTACTTTATTTTATTGTTATATACTTCCAGATTCAGCAATTTGTATTTATAATTAATTGTACACATAGATAATCACAATTTCTTTTATTTTTAATTGCAAAAATTGTCATAAATAAATAATGTACCAATATATTTAAGGAAAACTTTTTCCAAACTTCTAAAAGTACTACTTCCGGTTTGCGGATTTCTACCAAAATCTTATCCGATGTTAAGATACTTATTAAAACCTTAAATATGAAATTTGGTAATAAACGGTTTGATACTTTTTAAGTTATCGTGGACGAAAAATCGTCGGTTCATACAAACGCACACACACACACACACGCACACACAGACATCATCGTGAAAATAGTAAATTCGTATTCTAGAGACCCTGAAACGTGCTTATCCACCAAAAACTCATACTCGAAAATTTTGACCCATTACAATACCTCTCTTATAGAATATGAGGCGAGAGGTAAAAATATATTTATGGAAATTTGGCAATTGTATCTACAAAATCTTCTGATTTCGTTTTTCTTTATCACGTTTTCATCAACAAAAACAAACTTCTTCAAATTTCAGTGATACGAATTACATCTTTCTTACTGTGAAGTTGGCTTGAACATTCTTATAAGTTATAATCCAGCTTGTAGCGCCATCTACTTGGCTCTACGTTTCGTGCGACACGCGTCTGTGAGACAGGATCTATTTTTAGCTCGCGACTCAGTGATGCTGTGACGTTGCGTTCTCTATACCGCGGCGGTGGCGGTGGAGGTGGGGACATTACATCTCTAGACCAGGTACGTGTGCACGAGAGAGACAACCGCTGTGTGTAACACCTGGAGGAATCACTCGCCTGCTCTTGTTCTAAATCACTCGTTACACTATTATAATCTAAGAAAGCCTAACTAAGACCAAATTCACATAATAGTGTCACGGCGGGAGGTTGTGTGCTGGCCACATCAGATTTTTCTAAATGATTGCATGTAATGTCATATCATTTTGTTACACTATATGTCTAGGCTTTTGCTACAAACTCGGAACTGAACTAAATAACCCAATACCCTACTTGAATCTTAAATACTCGGTTTTGGTACAACTCTGATTGAACTGAACTAAATAACGAACCTAATACCGATTTAAGTGAAATAAAAAGATGTGACATTGTGTTTTATAATGCCTTTTTGTACAAAGCCTAATTTTACAATCTACCTACAACTTAAATATCACGTATAGTATTCACCATTTAATTTTTTTCTAAAGTTTAAAACATTGTGTCAACTTTATTATGGTTGTCAATTACTTTGCTGTTGACTGGATAAAACCCTTCCGAACCAAACCAAAATACCTGCACGGTATCTTCCGGACTTTTTATACCCGGACAATATCCGCCGGAATTAATTCCCCCGGAAAATATCCTTCCGGACAATAAGCTTCTCTGGACTTTACCTTCTGCATTCCTAGCATTGTTCGTGACAGTGCTAAGAAAATATTTTTTGTCAAGAAAATTCCTACATAGGTATCTGACGAAAAAATAGTAAAAAATTGGCCAAATTGACTATTTTTACTTATTTATTACTAAAATACCATAAAGTATTTCAAAAATATAATTTCTTAGCACTCTAGAGTCATCTTTTTACTATCTATAGTCATTATAGTTATTTACGTTATAAGTCCGAAAGTCCGGTAGATGAGTTTTTACGGTATACGGTATACGTGTAAGTTGTTTCCGAACGAGGCGACGAAAGAGCCGAGTTAGGAATTTCGAAACGAGTACCGTGAAAATCCTCTACCGGACGAATGACGTACAACGTTTTATTTCATACCTGTGTTGCATTTTTGGACCAAAGTTTGCACCCATTCTTTATATATTTTTTCTAAATACAATCAGGTCGTCTTGGTCTCAATACAAAAATTAAATTTCAGTCCGGAAAATGAAACATTACGGTATTTTTCTACTTTACAATCCTGTAAAGTAGAACAATACCGTAATGTTTTATTTTCCGGACTGAAATCAATCTCATAAAGAAGCAAATGCAACACAGTATGAAATAAAAATATGAACAGTGTAGGTGTACTAACAAGAGCTTAGTTTGTAATATAGAAAGCCCCCTTTTTCACTATATTTTTAGCACAAGTGTAGCGCCTTAATGAAATTCTTTACAAATTGTCCTGGAATACCTAGAATTTTTTTAAATATTTGGTAGATATCCTGAATTTTGTTTATAAGTCTAAGATGCAAAAACCCAAGAAACTTTAGTCTCTGTTACAGAACTACACAAAATCAGTCTGACTTTCTTCATCGCTAGATGTTCAATGTTAATTGCAATGTTAATTATTAATTAATTAATTAACAAGTCGTTGAATTATACTGACATCAAATTAGAAACGAAATATTCACTTGGTGGAATAAATTTCCAAATGACATGACAGCAAACATAATTGACATTTCAATTTGACATTTACATTTATTGGATGTAAAGCAAAACTGGCGATGCTTCAACTAATAACAATAATAGAAAATGCCCTACAATTTTGTTTTATTCTCATATTGTCAAATGGATAATATGCAATGCTAGAGACATATTTTTTCATAAGTTGGCAACACGATAATAACTTTGTTCATATCGTAGTTGATCAGCTGTTACAACATTTTGTAAGAGATGTTTTATAATAGTGATTAGTGCCTTTTGACGACTTCTAGCGCTTTATTCAGTATTCTACAATCTCAGTAAGTGTTTTAATTGTATTAAACAATGATTTATTGAAACACATTGCTACTGAAAATATATTCTCATTTTTGTTACCTACTGAAGTATAATCTTTCGCTCTTTGGTTGCATTGATGATGATTGATTAAGAATGAAACCAATCTGGCTTCCGAGCGAGACGATCTTGACCTATATGTTATACGAACACTAAAGAAAACAATCACCATGTTATGTTACCTATGTGCTATAAGACGAAGTGATGTCACATCATACTATAAAATAAACATAGGTAACATTAACTCAAATACGTGTAACGTATGCTCAAACCATCAAATCAATTGAAAAATCGAATCGCGAAAATAATTTGTAAGCAAGACTTTCTACTTTTCTTAAGTTCAGTCATAGCTATGAAATAAAAAATATAAATATAATTATAAATTAGTATTGTACGCAATTATGCAAAAAAACTGTTTTTACCTCTCGCCTCATATTCTATACGAGAGGTATATTGTAATGGGTCAAAATTTCGAGTATGAGTTTTTGTCAGGGTCTCTAGAATACGAATTTACTATTTTCACGATGTTGTCTGTGTGTATATGGACGTATGGACCGTATGGACTGACGATTTTTCGTCCACGATAACTTAAAAAGTATCAAACCTTAATAACCAAATTTCATATTTAAGATTTTAATAAGTATCTCAACATCGGATAATATTTTGGTAGAAATCCGCAAACCGGAAGTAGTACTTTTGAAGATTGATATAGTTTTACTTAAATAAATTGGTACATTATTTATTTATGACAATTTTTGCAATTAAAAAGAAAAGAAAATATAATTATCTATGGGTACAGTTAATTTTAAATACAATTTGCTGAATCTGGTAGTATTTAACAATAAAATGAAATACAATTAATATTCTACTTCTTTGAAATTCCAGTATCTTGCTGTCCATGATCATATGAAATTTGTTTCTAAACAAAATTTGAATGATTATAACAGTGACAGTACAGTTGACATCTCTTTCTTGCATCTTGGTTTACATTATCGTTTACATATTACCATCAACATATGAAACTATTAAAATATAAGTAAAACTATTTATTAGATTAGTAGAATAAGCAGAATTAGGCGAGAGGTCGTGTGTTGGCCACATCAGATTTTTTTAAAATTAATTCCACATTTATATGCATTTCACTTGATGTTCTTATAATTTAACAAAGCGACAGATGTAACAATTTTTTCCCAATCTCTGATTGACAGAACTTATTACCTCTCGCCTCATATTCTATAAGAGAGGTATTGTAATGGGTCAAAATTTTCGAGTATGAGTTTTTGGTGGATAAGCACGTGTCAGGGTCTCTAGAATACGAATTTACTATTTTCACGATGATGTCTGTGTGTGTGTGTGTGTGTGCGTTTGTATGAACCGACGATTTTTCGTCCACGATAACTTAAAAAGTATCAAACCGTTTATAACCAAATTTCATATTTAAGGTTTTAATAAGTATCTTAACATCGGATAAGATTTTGGTAGAAATCCGCAAACCGGAAGTAGTACTTTTAGAAGTTTGGAAAAGTTTTCCTTAAATATATTGGTACATTATTTATTTATGACAATTTTTGCAATTAAAAATAAAAGAAATTGTGATTATCTATGTGTACAATTAATTATAAATACAAATTGCTGAATCTGGAAGTATATAACAATAAAATAAAGTACAATTAATATTCTATTTTTTTGAAATTCCAGTATCTTGTTGTCCATGATATAAAATTTGTTTCTACATAAAATTTGATTTATTATGACAGTGACAGTACAGTTGACATCTTTTGCTTGCATATTGGTATACATTATCGTTTACATATTACATGAACATGAAACTATTAAAATGTAAGTAAAACTATTTATTAGATTAGTAGAATAAGCAGAATTAGGCGAGAGGTCGTGTGGTGGCCACAGCAGATTTTTTTTATGCTTATTCTTGTGTAAAATATAATATGACATTTGCATGTCCCTGTATGTATATGTATAAGGCTGCTATGAACACTTCCATAAGAATCAATTTGTTAGATTCATATTTTTATTTATATTGTGGACACCTAAATTCTTTTAGAGTTTTTTCATGTATTTGAATCCTGAAAAAATTACTGTATTGAAACTATCAATGAATTATAAATTCTTCTTTTTCAAGACTCATTGAAGATTCAATTTAACGGTCAGCTATTTGATTTTCACCAGGATTCTTTTCTCAGCCTAAAGAAGCAAGAAAGAATCCATGTGTGAACATAACAACTATTCAAATATTTATTCAACAATCAATAGAAAATATTTTGTAATAGTTTATGAACTTATTTGCAATTGAAATACTTATAAATTATTGTTCTAGTTAAACTTATAAACACTTAATTAAAATGTTGAATTATTTCTTATGGATTGACATTTCATATCTCCACTTATATTTCTTGAAACTATTACTGTTAACTTATAACTAGTACTAAAAACTATTGTTTTGCATATTTAATTAGAACATTGTTTTTGCGATTAAAATAATTTAGCATACATTCTTCAAGGATACTATAATCGTCCATTATTCAGGTGGAAAATTTTCGGGTTTAATTATAGGTTCAGTGGGCTAATCCGTCCCTGACTCATCCCAATTTAAGGCGCACCTTTTTCTAACTTGGATGTCTATGAATACCAAATTATATTGTATTTTAATGTGGCCCAAAACATGAGTTATTGTGCATATGAATTTTTTAGAAATTTTACCTACGGTTTCAGAAATAGTTTTGAAATTTAATATGGACTATATACACTAGCAGAATACTAAATTTAGTAGATTTTAAAACTTTTTTGAATCTGTTCAGGTACACATTACACATAACACACAAAATATTTTATTGTACTCTCCACAAACAACCATTGACTGGAACCGCACACACTAATGACTCACATGTGAGGCTGTCACATTCAAGTTTGGTAAAATGTGTATCATAATAGATTTTGAGAATTTTGAAATAATCTTTTTACCTTTCGCCTCATATTCTATAAGAGAGGTATTAATTGTAATGTGTCAAAATTTTCGAGTATGAGTTTTTGGTGGATAAGCACGTTTCAGGGTCTCTAGAATACGAATTTACTATTTTCACGATGATGTCTGTGTGTGTGTTTGTTTGTGTGTTTGTATGGACTGACGATTTTTCGTCCACGATAACTTAAAAAGTATCAAACCGCTTATAACCAAATTTCATATTTAAGGTTTTAATAAGTATCTTAATACCGGATAAGATTTTGGTAGAAATCCGCAAACCGGAAGTAGAACTTTTAGAAGTTTGGAAAAGTTTTCCTTAAATATATTGGTACATTATTTATTTATGATGAAATTGTGATTATCTATATGTACAGTTAATTATAAATACAAATTGCTGAATCTTTAAGTACTTAACAATAAAATAAAGTACAATTAATATTCAATTTTTTTGAAATTCCAGTATCTTGTTGTCCATGATATGAAATTTGTTTCTACATAAAATTTGAATGATTATGACAGTGACAGTACAGTTGACATCTTTTGCTTGCATATTGGTTTACATTATCGTTTACATATTACATGAACATGAAACTATTAAAATGTAAGTAATACTATTTATTAGATTAGTAGAATAAGCAGAATTAGGCGAGAGGTCGTGTGGTGGCCACAGCAGATTTTTTATTTGTGATCTTGCCATTCAATTTTTTAATGTTGTACAACATGCTATATATATTATGCCGCAAGTACAATTACCAGCCGTCATGGTTATGCAAAGTACACTACAGGATTATTTCTGTGCAGTTTAAGAGGCCCGTCTACTGCCTAAAACGCAGCACCAAACGTATATTAACGTAGCGAGTGTTTTGTGGCCAGTGCAAAAATGATAAAATTGTATTTCAACAAGGTTCAATCAATAATGAATAGCTGTGCCTTTTTAAAATTTTAGTAACAAATTTTACATGGGTACATCTCATAGAAATTTATTTTCAAAATTTTAAAAGGCACATCTGTAGATCCATACTTTCTCTATTAAATTTTTATAAAAACATTACCTTGAAATAATAAACTAACAGTTTACTCGCAACGAAAACACTTTTACAATATTTTTCAACTCAAAATGATATTGCATTGCTTGGATGCGGTAAAGTACTAGTTTCGGGCTGGTTTTAGGTAGTATTGGAGAAAAGAATGGAATAGAAAAAAATTGAGAGTATTCTAGGAAATCGGAAAAAACCTAGACGTAAAACATTTTGAACAAACTGCACCAGCAAAGTAAAAGTTCTCTAGTTCATTGCACAACTTTATCGTCTCGTTTACTATAAAATGTTTACTACACTAAGTGTCTGATTCTATTAAGACCTCTCCATGTCGCTATTTTATGTCTGAATCAAGGATGTTTTGATCATCTCCTTAAAAGGCATATCAACTTTGATATCATTTGCATTTGCAAGAAAGAAGTAATGATTGCATTTGATGAACAAAATATAGAAGTCTTACACATTACGTGACATGTTCAACATGCAGTCAATGAAGAGAAAGAAGATTTAATTGTTTGCGTAAACTATGATTAACAGAAAATTAGATTGTTGGTCAATCTATTGATAATGTAATGTTATAAAAAAATGTTAGTCTTTATTTATTGAGTATTCTTGAACAATATAGGTGCACATTGTTATAAAGAATTCTTTTTTAATTCATTGATAGCTTCAAAACTGTGATTTTTTCAGGGTTCAGAGCATTAAAGAGTCCTTGTCAATATTCTATTTTGTGTTGTGTTATGTTCATTTATAAAATCTGTGACTGTGCCTCATAAAAATAGCAATTTTATGTTTCTTGAGACTTTCTCCAGTGTCTTAATAACGTATGACGAAAACCAAATTCCGTTAATTTCCTTATAAATGCAGCAAAATAAACTTATTGGGCGCCACCGAATCAACAGGTACCGCTCACTGAAAATCTGTGGGTGTTAGACATTTCAACCAGTTCCAAATCAGACGAAATCTTCAATTTATTATCCGACGTTCAAAAACAAATCTTTATATTTGAATTTAAGATACTTAAAGCCTGTTACAAAAGGCAATCAAGAAAGATATAAAAACACTACATTTTTATAAAAAATATCAACAGTTTCAATTGAAAATATGTGAATCATTTTAGAAAGTAGAGAGAAATATCTTCAAAATATCATGTGAACTTTAAATAAACGATCATGTTTAGGTGACATTTAATAGACTATAATTTAAATTAAATTTAGGTATAATAGATAAAGTGTCAACAAATAAAAATAAAATTATATGAATGCCAACTTCGAATGCTTTAATTTCGAGTAGGCGACAATATTTTGACGTGACGTAACTGCTCGGCAAAATGCCACGGATTCGAACATTTGTTGAAGTTATTCACTCAATTCATGAACAATCAAGAACTTACGATAGATTTATTTTTTGTACAAATATTATAAAACTCATATTAAGGCGCATCACATGATTGATTTCATAAGAAATAATAATAATCTTTATTTAGCAAAATACTAATATAGCCACTAATAAAAAATAATAATAATGAAAATAATTAATTACTACAATATAAACAAAAATACATAACATACATAGGTAATATACAATTTGCACTTTAAATTAAAGAAAATTTGTACTAATTACTATAATATGATCCACAACACATATTTTTACCTTCCGCTTACCTGTAAAGGAAGGTATTGGAATCATGCAAAAAATCGGGTAGTGAATTTTTAGTGGATGAGCACGAATTAGGGTCCTTACAACTCATTTTTGATAGTTTCACGATGATGTCTGTGTGTATGTGTGTGTGTATGTGTGTGTGTGTGTGTGTGTGTGGTCAAGGGTTGTTAGTCGCATAACTCAAATACGAATTACCCGAAAATTTTGATATTTGGTATTTAACATTTGTATATAAATTGGAAGAGCTCCCTAGATTTTGGTACAAATATCTTCATCGGAAGTGATTTTTTGAAGATTGAAAAGGTTAATTGTCAAAATTGTATATAAATTTGGAAAAATATAGTATTTATTTGTAATGAGAATAAGAGGAAAAGTTATTTGCAACTTACGTTATAAAAAAATTGTCTTTATCTGGTAGCATTAAAGAACTGCAGTAAAATTTAAAAAATAAATTTATCAAATAAATCGTTGATATCTTGTAATCCATGAACGGTTGATTTTTGTTTCTGCGTAAAAAATATTGACAGGTGAGACGGGTGACAAGTTGGCATACTAGCGCTATAAGTCCTAAGTAAGATATTAAATGTAGTAATTGAACGGAGGATGGCTTCAGCACAGCAGAGTTTTCCTGTGAATGAATCTTTTTATTCAGGTGATGCAAATTTCTGTGTTTGAATATTTGAGATTTTTATTTGTATATTTTAAATGGGCACCGGATTGCACGTATACATTTCTGTTTAAAGTCTAGATATGGCGGAAGGTTGTGTGATGGCCACGTCAGATTTTTTAAATTGCTTTTAAACTGCCTTAGTGTTTCTGACATTTTTATTTCGTTTGGCAATTTATTATAAAGATCTAAGCCTTTATGAAATACATTATTACAGCTACTTTTCTTATTTTTCACAGAAATATAAAAACATTCAGTCTGCCTTGTACAGTAGTTGTGAATATCTTTATTTAATTTAATGTTACCCTTCAAGTACCCTGGTAATAAGCCTTTCATGATTTTGTATATAAATACCATGGTATTATATTCGCAGATTTGTCTAATATTAAGCTAGCGCAGTGTGCTGAGCATATCACTTATTCGGGTATACTTTGAACATTTTAAAATTACCCTCATTGCTCTGTTCTGTAGGACTTGTAACTTATTTAAATCAGCTTGGCTACAAAGGTAAATAATAGTGCTACAATAATTAAAGTGTGGTAAAAGTATTGCATTGTATATTGTTTGCACCGTCCATGAAGACACATATTGTCTTATCCTTAATAGAAAATTAATTTTCTTAGCTACCTTCTTACATATGTAACTAACATGTAAGCTCAAATTTAATTTTCTGTCTATAATGACACCAAGATACTTCATTGTTTCTACAATATCTAAACAAACATTCCCAATAACAATTCTAGTTTCATTGTTATTTACAATTCGTGTATATTCAATATCGCTAGTTATAAACATAGTTACATTTAGTGTGATTTAGCTTTAATTTATTACAATTCATATAGTTTTCAACATTTAAAAGGTCCCTATTTACATCTGTAGTTACTTCGGTAGTAGTCCATCCACTGTGTATTAACGTATAAATTGGATTATTAAATGATAAAAATTTGCTTCAAGCAATCATCGATTCATGATAAATAAATCGAAATAACTAAACTATTCCTGAATCCAATGTTTCAGTATTTGTCTCCAGCTAATTTAAACAACAAATCCTCGATTCTTCATTCTTCTCGAATGGCAATAAATAACTAGAAGACACGCCGCTCTAGTCTGGTGAATTTTAAATCGATAAGGCTCTAATAGTGTTGTCACTGCATTGCTCAGATAAATCTTACTGCCAGGCAATAAATCTAAACGTTACATGCAAAGAACACACGACACAAAGTGTCAAATTACGTACAATCACTAGAAAGCACTATTAACGAGAAAGAGGAAAGGGGAAAGAAAGTTCTAGAATATTCATATGTAATAAAATACCTGCATTGAAAGATTCATTCAAATCTAGAATGGGGTACTTGCATGGTACTGAAAATTAGATTTTTAACACTATGAACATAATGTTAGATCTAAAACATTGGTAAAAATATAAATTTTATTAAAAAAAAATTATATGTTTTTTAGTAAATTGAGATTAAATTTTCTGTGACGTCATTTGTGTGAACAGGAGAAAGGGAAGCATGTTACTTGTAGATAGCGTGCGAGTCAGTCAACAAATGTTTGAATTTGACATATGCTTGTCAAAAATACACATAAAATTTAGTAAAAATACATTATTTTAATAGAATGTAGACTATTTAGTTCATGAAAACACAAATACTTACTTATATTTTACAGCATCAAAACATGTACGAAGTACAAATGTCAAACATCTGATCTGTCAGCTTGCCATACTCGTTCCCGCGCAAGCCGTAGTTAGGGGCGTTCACTAGTACAGCCGTTGCTATGACTTAACGGCCATTCATTGATTGGGTTACTTTTTACGTCACATATTGAATATTTAAATTTAAATAATTTTTTTTGAGCTTATAAATAATTTTTTTGTCAAAATAAAAAATACGGGTCCCAAGTTTTGATCTCTTCTTCAAATATATTAAATTTAAAAAATGCATGCAAGTAGCCCATTAGGCATAAATGAGGAAGATGCAAATACAAGAAGATGCAATAATTACGTTGCTACACTACCAAATCAAAATCTGAGAAATTTCATATATAGGGTCTTTCATTAAGAGTGATAGGATTTTAATTTTAAATAAAACGTCAACGGTTTGACATATCAATTTAGTTTTTGCTTTATTTGGAAGCTTAGACAATGCAGTTATGTTCGGAACAAGATATCGTTCAAATCGGCTTTGGTAACACTGATCACAAGATCGCTCCAATTTGGCAGAATTTGGCTCATCCGCTACACTGGCCGCTACAAATGTGATATTCTCCTCACTTGGAACATTTCGTTGTCTTCTTGGTGGCTTATTGTCTTAGTAATGTTAACTCAAACTTTATCACAGTGCGTCTTATAGCCTGCGCAGAGTAACGGTGACGGCAACCCAAATCTGGGGTGAATAAATGTTGAGCACCCACAACTGAGCTCGAAATTTGGTAATATTTTTTTATTATTTCCAACCGGTCTAGAGGCGTCAAACGCTGCATCATAAAATGGCACACTATAATAAATAATTTGACACCTAGAAGTAAATTAAATATATATCAGAAACCGAGAAATCTTTATTATAAAAACTATCACTCCTATTGAAAGACCCTATACAAAAAGATTCAATATATGTGTAATCAAATATCTACGTCATGGCATTGCCATTTTAGTGCATTTTCAAGTGGTGCGTTTTTACCCTTCGCCACTCAGTACTGTAAGAGAGGTATTGTAATCATGCTAGAATTTCGATAGTGAGTTTTTAATGGATAAGCACGTTTTACGGTCCCTAGAACACGATTTTAATTATTTTTATTATTTCATGTATTAGCCACATCAGATTTTTTC
Organism: Agonum fuliginosum; assembly: GCA_947534325.1. Taxonomy (NCBI): domain Eukaryota; kingdom Metazoa; phylum Arthropoda; class Insecta; order Coleoptera; family Carabidae; genus Agonum; species Agonum fuliginosum. The sequence goes on from OX384033.1 coordinate 500,406, forward strand.
CTCGAGTGTATTACTTCAGTAAATTCATTTTATAAACAGACAAATTATCAAAAAAATGTAAACCTATCTTCCTGCTTGTGGTGCAACTCAGCTAATATTCGAATGTCCATCACCTGAACACAATAAGCATCTTGCTGTCTATGGTAGAGTGAGATGGAGGTAGGATAGAACAAGGACAGATACACGTAGTCGCCATTCACAATACACAACAACATCCCACAGCACAGACGGACATACAGACAGACCAGCACAAGCCACTTGGACGCTTTAGGAAACTTGGCTTTGCTTGAGATAAAGGCTTGGTTAAGGTTGGGCACGTGCTTAGCGCTGTGACGTCACGGAGGATCATTCAACCGGGGGAATTCATCCCCGAGAGCGAATATAATGTTCTAAATCCAGCATAAAATGTACCTATTAACGAACGAGTGTTTTGTGGCCAGTACAAGAATATCTAAAATGATTATAAAAATTTACAATTTATGCAAACTTTACACGGTTATTATCTGCTGGTAAAAATTAAGGCACATGTATAAAACCATTCTTTCTTTATTAAATGTTTATAAAACATGATCTTGACTTGAAGGGTAAAGTCAATAATAAACTGACAGTTTACTCGGAACGAAAACATTTTTACCTTCCGCTTACCTGTAAAGGAAGGTATTGGAATCATGCAAAAAATCGGGTAGTGAGTTTTTAGTGGATGAGCACGAATTAGGGTCCTTACAACTAATTTTTGTAGTTTCCCGATGATGTCTATATGTATGTGTGTGTGTATGTGTGCGGGTATGTATGTGGTCAAGGGGTGTTAGTCACATAACTCAAATACGAATTACCCAAAAATTTTGATATTTGGTATTTTACAATTGTATACGAATAGGAAGAGCTCATTAGATTTTGGTACAAATATCTTCACCGTAAGTGATATTTTTTGAAGATTGAAAAGATTAATTGTAAAAAATTTCTATAAATTTGGATAAATATAGTATTTATTTGTAATAAGAATAAGAGGAAAAGTTATTTGCAATTTACGTTATAAAAAAAATTGTATTTTATCTGGTAGCATTAAAGAACTGCAGTAAAATTTAAAAAATAAATTTATCAAATAAAACGTTGAAATCTTGTAATCCATGTTCGGTTGATTTTTGTTTCTGCGTAAAAAAATATTGACAGATGAAACGGGTGACAAGTTGGCATACTAGCGCTATATAAGTCATAAGTAAGATATTAAATGTAGTAATTGAACGGAGGATGGCTTCAACACAGAAGAGTTTTCCTGATAATGAATCTTTTTATTCAGGTGATGCAAATTTCTGTGTTTGAATATTTGAGATTTTTATTTGTATATTTTAAATGGGCACCGGATTGTACGTATACATTTCTGTTTAAAGTCTAGATATGGCGGAAGTTGTGTGATGGCCACGTCAGATTTTTACAGTTTATTTCAAAATGACATGGCATAGCTAGGATGCGGCAAAGTACGAGTATCGAACAGCCGTAGTAGTGGGGAAAGGAGTGATATAGAAAAACGATTATATGATTGCATTTGATGAAATTGGATAAATCTTTGAGATCTAAAAAGTTTTCTCTTTAACATTATGCTAAATCCATCCCACCACCTCCCATACCCTTAAGAAAAAAAATGTTCCTGATGTCAAAAAATGCCCAACTTTCACAGCTCATATACGGTGTGCCAAAAAATCGTACACACAATTGGCCAGAGCGAGAAAGTTAATTCCATTTTCCTTTAAGTTTCCAAAAAAATCAAGTACCTACCTTATGATGATATTAATAAAGTGTGCATAACAGGATTTGCAAAATTAGGAAATAATATACAATTTTATAGATCCGTTTTGGAAATAAAATACAAACCACAATAAACAGATAACAAAGTATTTATAGTTCTCCACAATTGTATAACTTTGTGAATATTTTGGGCGCCTTCTCAGACTGCCTTTAGAACCTGCGAGGAAACCTAAAGTAGAATATCCGTTGACGTCCTGCATCTATGCAGTGCTAGTGGTTGATAAGAAACCTAATCAGGTTTGTATTCGGCCATTGAATAAAACCGCTGATTACGACTTTAATAGTATTGCTTTCCTCGCGCGATAACATTCGGTATTACTCATTTGATTTCTTTGAACGCGATAGGCTTCAGACCCAGGAAAAATGCACTGCTTGTCTTCACGTACGCCAACAAAACACTCCACTAAACATTATACTCCTTATTTATATTTTCATTTTCTTTCACTTGCACCATATACAGGCTGTAACAGAAATAAGTGCTTTATTTGAACAGTCGTTCCACGTAATTATTAAACTCCAGTAGTAAACCTATGAAATCATTGTTTTTGTAAATTGAAAGTTAAGTCAATTGTTGAATCGTTTCAATTATGGCCAGTTGCACCGCTTCCACTTAATTTTTAAGTTTTCCATGAACAATATCGAATCAAAATCAAATTGTCAAACGTGGAAATAACATTGCTGTCATGAGTTCGATTCGATATTTTTCATTTCAGTGACACTTAAAATTTAAATGGGAGCGGTGCAAATGGTCATTATGTTTACATTAATAATACTTTGGTGATAAATCGAATATTTATAAGCCTACCTTTACGAATGCCGAATTATGAAAAGCTGTTCATATCCATGGAACATTTTTTTTCAAATCACTGTGTGCCTAATATTCGCATTCGCACATTTGTAAATGTTGTACAACATCACGTCTAAAGTGTTGAAGAGGCTATCATCTATCATCACAGTACAGAGTGTCACATAATATGACAATTTGGAGGCTACCTATTAAAAGAGCAACAGTTAATTTATATCCATACGATGTACAGAAAGTTCAATACTATTTGTAACAATAACAATTAGATCTACCTTGCACACGTCAATTTTGTGATTGGGTTCTCAGAAAAATACACGACCAGCAATATTTGTATCACTTACGAACGGATCTCGGATCAACACTACTGTGTGTGTTGCTTGTGAAATAATAGAGGCGCCGCTATTTTGTGGCTTCTATGTAAGTAAAGAAAAAATCAATTTGGAGGCCACAAACGTTCCACACGTTCTTCATTTTGCTTTTGTTGCCTGTGTGTGTCTTCTGTATGAACTGGGCTTAATATGACAATTTAGATTCTACCTATTAAAAGAGCAACTGTTAAGTTATATGCATACCATGTATAAAAAGTTCAATACTATTTGTATATCAAGTAGATCTACCTACCTTGCATACGTCAATTTTGTGAATGGATTCTCAGAAAAATACACGAGTTTATATCACTTACGAACGGATCTCTGATCAAATACTTTCGCTCAACCTGCGCAATAAATAGCAAGCAGTTCCAATACCAGCACTGCGCAGTGCGCAGAATATGCGCAACTGCGCCGCACAAATCCAGTTAACAGTGAATTGACCACGTTGTGTTTTGAGTTGACAGTTAGTGTTGTTCGCCTTGAATGTTTTTCATAAATTGTGCATAATTCAAATCTCAAAATAACTTCAGGTATTTAATTGAATTTCCAGTGAACTTTTTAACAATAATTAACCATTTCAGGCTAGTTTCAATTGTCATAAGGAAATTGATTGTTAGTGACAAGAATTTTAACTTAAAAACATGAAGAGTTAAGAGAAAAGGGACATTACAGGTTAAAATTAAAGCTACAATTTAAATATCTGTGTGAGCTCAGTTTCAGTTTCAGAAACAGTTTTGGTTTTGAATCATTATCCGTGTGTATGTGTATGTTTTCTGTTCTACGCAAGTGCCAAAGATCAGTATCTAGAACAAAATCAATTTTTCGCAAACATCTGACGCCAATTTCGTGCATTTTTGGCTCGCGATCCAGCCTCGTCATCTGTTGGTTTGCTCACTTGTATTTTGAAAGTGATTTCGAAGATTTCATAGCTAAACTTAAGCATAATTCGTATTTATAGAAGTCGGACTAAATGAGGATTTAATAATTTAATAGTTGACGATAATTCTATTGAGACTAAATTGCTAAATTGCTTAGAAGATATTAATCATTGTTAGTTAGTAGAAGACTTTGAATTGTCCTATTTCTAACGTCAGAATTTAAAATACACTTCTAATGGGAATGGACCAGAAAATAAAATACACAGGAAAATGCAAATCTAGGATTTTAGTAGAATGAAAAAGTAACAGAGTTATCAGTCTTCAAAGTTAAATTTATTTATTAACAGATGATAATCATCACCGACGTTTCGGTAGCAAATCTACATTCATTCTTTGCTTGGTCTACGAATATTGGAATAATTTTGTATGGTGTATGTTTTAAATTATGACGACAAGTTGCTAAATTTTTATGTAACTAAATGTTTAATTTTTCAAGATTTTGATAATTAACCCTGAGGAAGGTAGATTTGCTACCGAAACGTCGGTGATGATTATCATCTGTTAATAAATAAATTTAACTTTGAAGACTGAGAACTCTGTTACTTTTTCATTCTATTTACCTAAACAGTCAAGAAATTACAATTTAAATAGGATTTTAGCTTTGGCATAAATGCAAACACAGGAAGATACAAAACCGAGTATGAGTAGAAAATAAAATTCTAAAATTTTCATACACAGGAAAATGTAAGCACAAGAAAATTCAAATCTATGCGTAATAAAATATCTACATCAAAAGATTCATTTACAGGAAAATTCAAATCTAGAATTTTAGATTCGGCATAAATGCAAACACAGGAAGATGCAAACACAGGAAGATGCAAACACAGGAAGATGCATTCAAATCTAGAAAATATGCGTAATAAAATATCTATATCAAAAGATTCATTTACAGGAAAATTCAAATCTAGAATTTTAGATAGGTACAGCATAACTGCAAACATAGGAAAATGCAAATCCAGAAAACTAGTTTGTCTTTTCACTTCAACACAACTGGATAAATTAGATTGAACTGAACTAAAACTATACTGGAGTCCCACATACTATTATAACTATTATAACTTGTCTAAATTTGCATTTTCTTGTATTTGCATCTTCCTGTGTTTGCATTTACGCCGAATCTAAAGTTCCAGATTTGGATTTTCCTTGAATAAATCTTTGAAGAACGCATAAATTCTCAAGATTTGATTGTTCTTGTACATGTATCAATACGGCTGATAAATTTAAACCGTGTTCACAGATGGAATCTTTCATTTTGAGAATGATCCTGATAAGAATCGCCTGTCAAATAGCGGCTCCGCTAAATTAAATCCTCAATGAGCCTTGGAAAAGAATAATATCTAATTGATTGTGATTTGAGAAGCAAATCTTTGTTTACTAACATCCACCCCCGGCGTGTGACGTCACCGTAGTGTTTGTGACGTCACAGCGATGCGTGGTTGTCTTGGCGCCAACACGCACTACGTATAAGGTGAGACGAGTCGACTAACTTGACGACTTGGATATGAACGCTTGCAGAGACTTCGACAGAGTCTGGTGATTGGCTACAGCTACAGGTTTGTCACGAGGAGGTGAGCCAAGAGCAAGAATCGGTTGCCAAAACGGGCAGCCGTGGGCCGAACAAAGAGGAAAACACTCAACGGAAAGCGTCGAAAATCTGTAGTATTGAATTTGTTCAAACAAACCTTACAGGATTCTTTCATGATTCTGAATTTTGAGAAAAATTGATAGTTTCAAAACAGAGAATTTATTCCAGGATTCAGAAGCCTAAAGATTCATTCACAGCAATGACTATAAGAATAAAATTACACTAAAATACAAATCTAGAAAATACATAGATTCCAATAAAAGTGTTCACAGCAGCCTTAAATAAAAATAAATATAATATACACAGGGTTATACTGCCCTCCTTAGGAAGAAGGTCCTATCTGCAAATTTTGAGATTTTGTAATCTGCATAAATTATTACAAATATATACCAAAATAGAATGTCCAGCTGCCCTAAGAAAATGTAGAATTTATTATTAGTAGTATTATATTTATATAAAGCAATTTTAATAGTAAAAATCCGCATAGTTGTTTCCACAAAAAATTTTATATAAAATAATAGCTAACACAAAATTTTTGCAGATAGGACCTTTTTCCTAAGGACGGCAGTATACTACAGTACTATAGTATAAAAAGGACAGCAGACCTATCCGCCATCTTGGAGCCCAATGTAGTTTTAATACTGTTAAGTAATTTGATGCGAATTACTTATTCTTCAAGACTTTGTTGATAAAACATTAATCCAGAATGTAAATTTATAAGAAACTCACGGTACATAATGCCCAGTGCACACGGAGAAACATTTTGACAAGTTTCCTGAAAAATGTTTCCAGAAAATGGAGATTTTTTTGAAAAACAATAAATATGTTTATGATCACATGTCACATTTGACGATTTGACAAATAAGAAGTTAGTTGCACTTCACAACGTTTCCTGAAAACGCGTTAAAAAACTTTGAAGTTTCCGGAAACTTTTTTCAGGAAACATGTCAAAATGTTTCTCCGTGTGCACAAGGTATAAGCTATCAGCTATACCCAGTTTTGGGTTGGATTACAGTTTTGTCACCTACAGTTTATAAATTATTTTTTCTTCTTTCTGGATCTGCAGGGAACCTAAATATCATATAAAAATGTTGAACTGCATTTAAGATTAACTATAAAATTAACGAAGATTTTAAGACACTTATTACACTTACAGACAACATAAAAAATCTGACGTGGACACCACATGACTTCCTTGTACGCCTTGTGTGTTCATACTTTTCTTAATAACTAAAATGTAAAATAATATTAAAAATTCTTTTAACTTATTATACTAGTATACTCACAAATATATTTTAGTCATTTTATTTAAACTGCAGAAGAAGATATAAAGCATATTTTACTATTGTCACTGTCATGTCATAATCATTTAAATTTTACGTAGTAACAAATGTTAATCGATCATGGACTACAAGATACCGAAATACTATAAATTATAAATATATACTTTAATTATTTTTAAATGATAGCAGATACAAAAATATTTATGAAATACCGATTGTAGGTAATAATCACCTAATCTTTCATTTAAAATAAAAAAAATTGTCTAAAATTAAATATTTATCGAAATATTTTTAAAAAGTACTACTTCCGGTTTGTAGACTGAAACCAAAAATAGGAGGTGCACAACTAGATGCTATAACAGTCCTAAATACAAAATTTCAACTTTCTACGTCTAACCGTATTTGAGTTATGCGACACACATACGTCCGTACGTACAGACGTCACGTCGAAACTAGTCATAATGGATTCAGAAATGGTCAAAACGGATATTTCCGTCAAAATCTGAGAACCGAAATTTTTCGCGATTACAATACTTCCTTACTTCGTACAAGGAAGTAAAAATGTAAGGTTATATTATAGTTTCATTAAATTTTAACTTAACTTAACAAATAATATTAATCCATTTTTGGAATAGTTTAAACAATTGAATGCGGAACAACCCATCATTTATATTAATATATCTTAAAAATACGATTGGACAAATCAGTTGTATAATGTGTCAAACAACTGTGGGCTCCAATATGGCGGACGAGTTTGTATAGTGCTGTAGGATATACAAATAATGTCTAAATGTGTTTTATTTTGTTCTGGGGATTTGCTAGCAATTAAAAGATCATCTATGTATGCAACACAAAAATCTAATTCTAATCCACGAGTATCTTCATTAATGAATCGCTGAAAAGTTTGTGCACCATTTCTTAAACCGAAAGGCATTACTACATATTCAAATAAACCAAACGTGGTGAAAATCGAAGTTTTAGCAATTGATGCTTCATCCATTGGTAAGCTTTCACTAAACCAATTTTTTTTACAAGCATAAGCATAAATATTTGTCAATCAGCAAAATTGTGTCTTTGTGAAATTATCATATCAAATAAAACACATCTATAAAGGTGGAATTAATTTAAAAAATCTGTTGTGGCCAGCACATAACCTCCCGCCTTGACACTGTAATATGTGAATTTGGTTTTTGTTAGACTACTTTTTGTAATTTATTTTATAGTTTTTCAAGCAACGTACCGATTTCGATTGACATTGAAATCAAATTAGCTGTTTGTGGATACAATTTTTATTTTATTATTATCATATTACATTATATCCAGTTAATAATGAATCGGTGATGCTTCTTGACTGGATACGTTTAATGGAAGGATAAAAACTTACTGGAATTGAGTCAGTTTTTTATTTATTAAATTTCGGCTACTACAGTTACTAAGTTTCAAACCCAGTTATTAATATTTATACATTTCTTTACAAATGGTGCCACAAAAATCTGTCTGTTCATCTGTCACATTGACATTTTCATTTTTGTTTTAATTTTTTTTCCTATATTATAATTTACAAATCGTGGTAGGTAAAATTACACATTTTTGAAAAATAATTTTCATTTATTGGTAAGAGATATAGAAAAGATGTTAAATAAATATTGTAAGAGGTAATTTGTTCTTTCAAATGTCGCATGACAAATTGTAACTATCGCAGTATTTCCTATATTTTTTGCAAAAAATGTTAAAATGCTTCAAGAAAATACCATTTCCGGTTGGCAGATTTTTACCAAAATCTAATCAGCTCTTCATTAACATGTATAATGCAAAATGTTAGAATTTTATGTTCAATAGAATTTGAGATAATGAATCAGAACGAAAGACTATAGTAGGCGCACATACAGACAAACGGACACACACACACACAGACATCATCGTGAAAATAGTCAAAATAGGTTCTAAAGGTACTAAAACGTGCTTATTGACAAAAATCTCGACATCGATTTTTTTCACGATCCCTATACCTCTCTAGGCGAGAGGTAAAAAGCAGTTTTAAGGACAAGGATATGTTGGTTTTGAACTGTGATATTTCGTTCCGTATTATGTTAGCACGTAGGTTAGTTACGTATTGTAAGTACTGTAGGATTTTGTTAGTAAACATCATCGTCGGATCAAGAACCTTGTCCACGCAATTCAAGTTAAGAGCCTCCACCTTCGCAATAAAAACACAGTTCCTGGCCCGTTCAGTGCACCGACGCCCATACAGCTGTACAGACCAAATACACAGCGTGCGAGAGGAATAAGTAGCAGAGTTAATTTAATAGCCTAAAACGGCAATTATCAATCTAGCTTCCTTAATTGTACATTCGAACAACTATTACAAAATTACAAAAAACTGTAATGACACGTCAGGTTGGCGTAGGCGAAAAATTATACGACTAATACTTGTTGTATAGAAGTTAGATACATAAACACATACGTATATCACTCTTTTACCCACTTTGGGTGTGGCAGCCTCACATATGCAGATTTGTAGTATTTGAAGACCGTAGACTTTGTGGTTTAATTGGTTTAATATGACAGATCATTTAAAAAGGATCTAGATGCAGATCAAGATCTTCACGTCTAATATGATCTAAATCAATTTATCTACGACTACTATGAAAAGTTCATATTTATGCTTTCAATTGTCAACGAAAAGTTGATTGTTACTGAGGACCAAGCAAAAAAACATTTTATTGTGCGTCTCCTATGGCAACGCGCAATAAAGTACTTTTTGATTACATAAAATAAAAGAAAATGACAGAATCAAGAATGTTTTTAAATTATTTATTTCGATTTTATTGGTATCGTCATGGTTACGAATAAAACATAAATTGATTGAACGCAGATTGAACTAACTAAATACTATTATTATTATAACAAATAATTTTAGTCGTAGATAAAATTATGTGTGTATTATGAGCATAAAGTGTCTTTGTTCCTCTTGCACTATTGCAACTCTCGCCTTCGGCTCACTTTATGCTCTTAATACACAAATAACTATTTTGTGGCTGGATCTTTTTTTTGGTCAGATGAGGAATAAAGGTTTTCTTTAGAACGTAACTATTATTTATCAAAATATTTTGCTTGTTACTACTTGTAAACGTCATTTAATCAACCCCTACATTACCTTTGAAAATGAATCTTTACAAGTTACTAACTTGTAAAATTGACAGCTGACTTCTTAAAATTAGTTCATAATAATACACAGTAATACTTCGAAGGCTTATGAGAAATCATTTAACCTTCGTGCGTTGTTCGGGTCTTTAATGACCCAATGACAATTTTGTTTATCAACAATCCGTAAACTATCAGTCCTAGTTAACAAATACTTTTTGACTTTATTTGTGTAATTGTATACTACATATTAGCAAAATTAAAATTATTCTGAGTTTTTCCGTTTTCGTAATATAAAAATAGTCACACCTGAGTTGTTCGGGTCACTTTTGTCCGGTGACTCTGTCAATGTGTTTTTCACTCAGTTTTTCTGTTTCAATTTTTCTAAATAATCTTGATAGAGCTTTAGTATCCATAATATATCAAGAAAAGAACTCATTTTTCCCGAGCTCAAGCTGATAGAGACATGTTGAAAAGGTACCAAGTCAAGAACAACTTCAAGCTAATCAAGTTGTATCCTCAACATCAACATCCTCTGCACAATTTTTCTGTTCTTTTTTCTGTTTTATTTAAAAATAACACAATGTTTAATACTTTTATACAATAAAAAATATTTTTATTCTTGTTTCATAAATATATATTATCCGAACCACATTATGACAACATGATATTCGCATAAGAGCCGGGTCTTATTTAACCCGAACGACTTCAGTGTATAGTCGAAGCCAACGTCGCACGAAGGTTAAGATTATTCACATCATCTGTCATCTGTCAAAAAGAGACCAATAAAAATGCAGAATATTGAATTTCACAGCCAATCAATATGAGTAGAATTGAATATTTTGTACTAGTAAGGTTGTATTGACTATTCACTACTAGTATTTTTAGGTGACTATTTAACAAATTAACATTTTTATTATAATCTATGTTTCCCATTTTTAATGCACCATTTCTGTCTCTGGGTTTTCTTCAAAGGTCTAAACATTTTTCACTTAAAATTCACTATTTTATTTGTAAAGAAACACCAAAAAACACATTTGACGTTACGTTACGATATAAATTTTAATAATAATCATTTTTGACAAATTTAACATTTCGTTTTTATAAGTTAATAATAACTAAACCAGAAAGGAAACTATAATAAAGACACACTTTAGTCATAAAAATATTAGGCACCTATTCTTCCTGATTTGTGGCATTTTTCAATTTTGTGAAAATTCTTGTAATGCAGACAAACCCAATTATGTAATTGCTTCTAACTGGTGCTGTTTCCGTTTTTAAAGTTAACACATGTTCGTTTAGAACGACTTTAGCAATTATTTAATTTAACGGCATCAGCCCATGTAAGTAAATTAGTGACACTTAAGCAGTAGCGAATGAAAACCGCTAGACTCGCTACTGTCCAGAGAGGCTTAATAGCCCAACCGAATCGCTCTGATTTATACCTGACAAGTGACAATCGAGGCGTGGGATGGAAATGGAAATCAACTACGCCGTTTTGGCCGAAGATGCCATGAAAAAATCACACGGCCTCTCGCCCAATAGATACTTTACCATAGTAGCAAATTAGCAATCCAGTCAATTATATTGAAAGCAGGCCTCAAAAATTAGTTATTGCCATGAAAAGTTTTCAAAAAGTTAATATTACTTTAAATATTTGAGATTTTATGTATCGAGACATCTGCGTCACAGTAATGCGTTTCACGTGTATTCTTACTTACAGTTATGCCCATGTCACACCGGCGTGGCACGAAGCACGGTGCTCGATGTGGCATTTTGCTTCGTTCAAAGCTGTCAAAACGGTGTCACACCGGTATAGCAAAATGCCATACGAAAATTTGTATATTGCTATGTTCACTTCGTACTTTGAAGGTTTTTGAAAATTATTTTTGACAGCTGAGAATTAAAATTCGTCAATTTTTTGTTTTAATTAAATCAATAATTAGTTCATATATAGACAAAAGCTTAAAATATTATATTCTTATTATCTAATTACTTACTGTTACTATTTTGACATCAATTATTCACCAAATGTCAAAAATTATATTGACGACTCACTGTGAAATCAGCAACAAATTTCCATATGTCAAAATGCTCGACGGAATAGCGGCGATAAATTTTTACGTTATTCATTTTTTTCCATCGAGCACCGTGCTTCGCGCCACGCCGGTGTGACATGGGCATAATAAAGAAACTACCAAATTGTATTTGATATTTTGTGACATTTAGAAACAGTTGATTTTACATGAGTGCATTTTAATTCCTGTCCCAGGTTTGAGATGATTTTCAGCTATACATCTACGCCACACAAATTTTAAAAATTAATTACAGCTTTATTAAGAATACTTAGGTAAGGCTTATCAGTACTCTCAATCGCTTTCAAATAACATGAAGTTTCAATAAAAATTTTAAAAAAGTGGTAAACTACCCTATTCTGCTCATTGTACTAATCTAATAGACTTACATTTTAATTGTGCCATTTTAAAAATGATTTAGTAACATACCTAGTATTATGAAGGTACATGCATCTAAAGTACCTATATTTTATTTATCAAATTAATAATATATTATTATTAATAATAGTTCTAATTATATATTTTTGTATTGTTGCAGGCTTCAATTCCAGTGGCGTACGTTGCCCTCCCACAGTTCCAGGGGCGTCCAGATTAGGGGCATCGCACTCAAAATAATGGTTGGTACCCCTTTTAAAATTTTTCATATTTCTTGATTGATTACACTAGTCGACAAATTAAAACTTTGAATAAAAGTAGCAGTTTCTAGATAATTTTAGCTCTAAATTTTTTGAAATTACAAAAATTATATAACACGTATAGTTATATTGTTATAGGTTTATGAATAATAGTAGAACAATCATTTATATCTTTTGGTTTACTATAAAACAACATCTTTTAAACAAAATACATTACATTTTTTATGTTAAATAACATTTTCAAGAAGAAAATGTAGGAAAAACGATAATGTAAACCAAGATGTAGTTTTACAGATAAAGCAAAATTTTGTAAATTTATTTACAGATGAAGAATGGAGGTTTAAGCCGAGTTACATTTTCTAATAAATCCTTAATCGCAAAGATAAAGCATGTAGTAAAACACACTTTTTATAATATTAATTAATATTTTCAGAATTTTAATAACTGGGCATACATCTAAATTAATTCTTACACAAACATCTAGTACCTGTGTTTCTTTCAAATTCATAATATGCAATGAGTAAAGCAGAAACTGCTACACCACCTATTTGTTACGGAGACAAGACCCTTAAATAAATTTGTGTTACAAAATCGAGGTCTTTGTGTATGTACGAATTGTGAGTGGTCGAAATGAAATCCAGCGTGGGTTTATAAGCTGTTGCTTTTAGTCGCGTGCCGAGGTATATTGAGCAACGCCAACTGAATATTCCGTTTATATTATTGTCATTCCTAATGCCCTGTTGATACTTGGATTCTTTCTGCTGATTTTTGAGGAAAAGAATCCTGTGAGAATTGCCTAAATAGTGGCGCCGATAAATTCAATCTTCAATGAGTCTTGGAAAAGAAGAATTTATAATTCATTGATTGCTCAAACCAGAGTATTTTTTAAAGATTCAAAAGAATCCTCCAAGAATCAATGTGCAAATATGGTATTATATTTATATGCAATGCTAGAGACATATTTTTACCTTCCGCTTACCTGTAAAGGAAGGTATTGGAATCATGCAAAAAATCGGGTGGTGAATTTTTAGTGGATGAGCACGAATTAGGGTCCTTACAACTCATTTTTGATAGTTTCACGATGATGTCTGTGTGTATGTGTGTGTGTGTGTGTGTGTGGTCAAGGAGTGTTAGTCGCATAACTCAAATACGAATTACCCGAAAATTTTGAAATTTGGTATTTAACATTTGTATATAAATTGGAAGAGCTCCGTAGATTTTGGTACAAATATCTTCATCGGAAGTGATATTTTTTGAAGATTGAAAAGGTTAATTGTCAAAATTGTATATAAATTTGGAAAAATATAGTATTTATTTGTAATAAGAATAAGAGGAAAAGTTATTTGCAACTTACGTTATAAAAAAATTGTCTTTATCTGGTAGCATTAAAGAACTGCAGTAAAATTTAAAAAATAAATTTATCAAATAAAACGTTGATATCTTGTAATCCATGATCGGTTGATTTTTGTTTCTGCGTAAAAAATATTGACAGATGAGACGGGTGACAAGTTGGCATACTAGCGCTATGTAAGTTCTAAGTAAGATATTAAATGTAGTAATTGAACGGAGGATGGCTTCAACACAGCAGAGTTTTCCTGTGAATGAATCGTTTTATTCAGGTGATGCAAATTTCTGTGTTTGAATATTATAGATTTTTATTTGTATATTTTAAATGGGCACCGGATTGTACGTATACATTTCTGTTTAAAGTCTAGATATGGCGGAAGGTTGTGTGATGGCCACGTCAGATTTTTTTATAAGTTGGCAACACGAATAACTTTGTTCCTATCGTAGTTGATCAGCTGTTACATGTTTGAGAATCGTGTTTTGTTAGTGGTTACTAGTGCCTTTTTGACGACTTCTAGGGCCTTATTCAGTATCATACAACTATAGTAAGTGTTTTAATTGTATTTTACAATAATAGAAAATAATCCGTTTATTGAAGAATGTTGCTAAATGTTTTTTAAGTACGTGAACGATTTTTCAATGATTTCCTTTTTCAATTACGAATATAATGTCGTAGTAGTAGTTTGTAAAATTATTATCATTTTATTTCACTCAAGAAGATGTGGGACTCAAAAGTCATTGTTTATTTACTTCAGTTCAATCAGAGTTTGTACCAAAACCGAGTATTAAGACTCAAGAAGGATATTGGATTTTTTATTTAATTCAGTGTAAACCAAGGTGTAAACCAAAACCGAGTCTGTGGGATTCAAGTAGTGTATAGGGCTGTTTTATTAGTTCAGTTCAGAGTTTCTAGCAAAAGCCTCGGCATATTGTGCAGTAAAATGATATGGCATTATATGCCGAGTCGTTTAGAAAACGACTAGCGTTTTATATAACGACTGATTTTATTATTAGCCTGCAACATACACTTATAGATATAATGTCAATTTTGTCTCGATTTTTGGATGATAAATATCATAGCCGTATAGACATAGTACAACTTAATAATTTATATCAGACATATTTAGTATTGTACTAACATTCCTGCATAAGATGATGGCAGAAAACAGACAAAAACATTGATTTCGCACGCTATCCTATAGCGTTTATTGTTTTGTTATACATAAAAAAAAATTATGTTTGAGGGGAAAATAATTTTGGCACTCATTGTAGAAAAACTGCAATATTTGTAAAAACAGGGTTTTTGCGCGCCACTGTACATCTTTTATTTATAAGTGAATTAACTTCAAATTTTAATATGTTGTTAACAAAGCTTGGACCTGCGAAATACCCGTTCGAATTTTAAAAATAGAAGATATGTGTTTTTAAATTGACACATTTCGATTTGAAAGCAAAATTTTAAAATTCTGCATCTTGCATTTTGTAGATTTGTATCTTCAACAATATCTTTAGATTATTATATTTAACAAAACAATAAACGCTGTGGAGTGGCGCGCGAAATACATGTTTCGGCTGTTTTCTGGTTCGTAGAGAACCGTCTTAAATTACTAATTTGATTGAAATAAGTTGATCCAAATGAATCGATTACTAACTCAAACAGAACACAGATAACATTATACTCGTATAGAAGTCTTGCGCTGTTGTGTTTGTCCGTCGGACTTGACTCGATGCCTCTTCCTCTCGCGACTCTTGTTGACCAGATGGTCCAAGGCCCACGCGATCAGCCTAAAGATGCCACAGGTTTACAGCCGAACCATTGGCCATTGTCTTGTAAAAACAAGATGATATATGGGTACAAGGTGCGGGCGAGGCTGGATGTTTACAACAAGGGTGTGGCTGCCTCACAAGTGTGTGCGGTTACCAGCCGTCATAGAGAGAACTTACAACAAATGCACGATTTTGAAGCTATCAATAAATTAGAAACTCATGAAGATTCTATTTAGCGGCGCCGTTATCAGCACGGTTAATTTTTTCTGAATCCTGGAAAAAATCTGATGTGGCCAGTACTAGACCTCCCGTCATATCCTACTCTTTTTACTACTACACAAATATATAGGTACAAATATATTTTAGTCATTTAGTCAACTGAAGAACTGTAGCAGAAAATATAAATGATGTGTCACTATTGGCACTGTCACTCTATCACTGTCATAATCAATTCAATTTTTCGTTGTCAACACGATACTGAAGTTTCATACTCTAAATTATATAAATTATACTTTAATTCCTAAAGCACTATGACAGAACAATTTATAAAATGCTAAAATTTCATATCATTTGAAATAAAAATATAGTGTAAGAAACTCATGCAACTGATCACAGATATCACCAAATAATGTTATAAAAACATCACTTATTTATAATACATTCTTTAAATATGTTACAATTGAGATAATAGTATATTATGTATCAAGTTTTATAAACGCCATTTTAGCCACGAGTTTTTAGGAACGAGCGCAGCGAGTGTATAAAAAACGAGTATCTAGAGAGTTTATAAACGGTTCACATACTATACTTTTTCTACGACCACAAATTACACAGCATAAATTCATAAATATGAAATATGTCATTTATAACATTTTTAGATTAAATCATAATGATATTATACATAGCTACAAAATTCTTCTTAGGCAAGTGTATTTCACTGTTATCTGGTTAAAATTTGACAATTATTGAAATAAATCATTAATTACCATCAGTTTTTCACAAAAATTAAATGTCGAATATAGGAGCCAACTTCACCCCGTGCTTAATATGTGAGTTGCTATGTTCAGCCCGTGACTAAAAACGGCCAAAGCCACGGCTTGCCGAGGTGTGTTTAAAATGTTATTTAGCGCCATGGAAACCAGTTCGTTATATGATTTTTTAATAACAGGAGTAGAAAAATTAAATATTTAAGAAAAATACTGCTTCCAGGTTTGGGAATTGCTTCCAAAAAATAACTGGGTTCTTAAGGAGGTTCCCTAGACATGCAGTGGCGTACTCAGATATCAGCATTTAATTAATAAAAATATTTTTATTAATGTAAAACAAAATTCGGTCAACGGGTGTTAGTTGATATTGCAATTCGTTTAGTTGCGGTAATATATTTTTACAATAATTTCTAATTCACTAATCAAAAAATGCTTGAAGATTTTTTTACAACAACAACAACAATATTGTTACAACTATGTGGTCAACCTTCTTCAAATTTTGGGAAATTGATGTCCGTGCTTGCATACGTTTATATACCAAAAATTAAGTAAATAGAACATTTCTAACATCTTTTTTTAAAATCAATTAATGGAAAGCCATAAGAGCCCATGTAAAATATTAAAATTTAACAATTAATTTCGTTCAAACTACGTGGTCAAAAATTTCCAAAAAATTCAGGTATTATTTTTATGACACAGACAACATAAATTCAAAGTTTGGTTGCATTAGAACATTTTTTAAAATGTCTAGGGTACCTCCTTAAGATTTGTATTAAGACGTTATATATAAAATTTGGTTGTTAAATGTTTGTAACTTTTTAAGTTATAGAATCCGGAAAAAATGTTACATAAATATCCTAACGCACATACATATTCACATATATTGTCTCGAAAATACTTTATTCGTATTCTATGGATTCTAAAACGTGCTAATCCACTAAAAACTCACTCGAAATGTTTGATCCATCCCAATACCTCCCTTATAGAATATGAGGCGGGAGGTAAAAATCACTCCCATAACTTTGTGCCAAAGCATCGTAGGAACTTCGTTCTTTGAGTCCTGCACAGGGAATGAACATATTTTAGTGCCCTTTTGGTGGATCGAGTAAAAAAAAATTTCAACTCCGTACACATAGTCAAAGTTGGACATTTTTTCCATAAAAAAACAGGGTTGCTAGAGGGTGCGGAAGGGGTTGCGCTTAAATTCGCATACATGACTTTAAAGTAGACACTTCAAAGATATTCTTCCGCAAAGATTCATCGAAATCGATTGAAAATACGCCGAGTTATGGCGGTTTGAAAATGGTCGAAATTTCACGAATTTCAAGTGTTTCATTTTTTTCTACCAGCGTGCGGTAAGCAACCGTTAATATATTGGAATGGATTTAATAATATAATAAAATCACAATACTTACTTATTTAGAGTCAAGTGTCTTCTTTCTAGTTTCTGGAATGAAAATAAGGAAAAGGGTATTTTTTCAAGAATTTGTTATTAATTTAAAATTTTCAGTTTAATATGATGAGTTTTCGGGTGAAAGGTTCAAATACAACCATTTATAACGACATTGACTTAACAACTGGAGTTGAAATACAACAATACAAATAAATAGATGTTCTGTTCACAATTGAATTATTTTATACAACGATGAATGTCCATGTATTCAAATATCACATTCAGTACAACAGCCTCGGAGTTTGAAACGCCAAAGTAACTGGGCCAGGGGAGAAACATACTAAGATCAGCTCAAAAAATATTAAAAACGTATGTGAGCATTTTATCAGTTAAATACATTCACACTTCAAGTCTTTTAGTTAGATTTTAAATTATAAAAAAAATTGTTGTTAAATTATAAAAAAAAATATATGGACGAAGTTATGGGTAAACCTTCAGATATCTAGATAAATAATGCAACCAAAAAAATGTACAAAATTTGGACAAATAAGTGTAAGTTATTATCAAGAAAGAAATGAAGACAGATTTTTAGGATCTTTTGAAGGCCCAATTAATTTGGTTTTAAAGATTCTTATACAGTACATGAGAAACATTTATATCTGGTTTATAAAAATAGATATTGTATACAATGTACATTTATTAGTTTACCGATATTGCAATTTAGAAATCTCAAAACAATTTAAAATTACATAACCCTGATTACAAGAAATAAAATTTTGATTAACCAACAATGAATTTAAAATGCAATATCAGTAGTCAAGATATATTTTTCCCAATTTGATACTGTAATTTTGATACAAAATTTTATATTTAGGGAAAAATATAGTCAGTCAAAAACCGCAAATTTCAACAAGTTCTGAATATGAGTAAAGGTTTATTCACAGCAATGACAAGTGTCCACAGCAGCCTTAAATAAAAATAAACACAAGTCATAATCCCAGGAACATGCAAATGTCATATTGACACAAGCATAAACACAGCTGTCAATCAGAGATGTCTCTTTAGAAATTATCAATAAATTTATCAAATAAAATAATTGCGTTTAATGCTGTGAATACGAGTCATAATTTTTTAATATACTTCCGGTTTTTGACATCTTAGAGTTAGAGTGAAAGATAAGGAGGGGTCCGTCAACAACATTATACAACAAACAGTCGAGCTAGTCAACAATATTATATTTTATTTAAAATTAAATAAATTCGTATTATGCTATATATACACATATTGGGTTAGGACTATGTACAAATACAATAATATTATATTCAGATCTGGTTTGCCATCTGGCTTAGGCCAAAACATTTGTAGTAGCTTGTTTTTAACGTGGGAAGCGCCACCATAGAATATGTCCAATTGGCAAAACGAGAAGACATGGATACAGCCACACGAAATATTATTCAATTTTTTTTGCTTGTTTCATAAACTTTTTTGTCAACAATTATATCCAATTACAGCCATTTTTAATTGTTGCAATCATTAAAAAATTATGATTCTAAAACAATTGCATAACGAGCAACGAATGTTTTGTTTAATAAATAGTCGTAGATGTATCAGAAATAAACTGGTAATCTGGGAATACTAGTTTTGACCTAAGCTGAACTGAATAGTATTTTGAATAAATAAATAGCACATTTTACTGAAAACTGATAAAGTTTTTCTGTAATTTGTAGTAGCTGCATAAATTTTTTTACAGCAAAACAAGCGTATTGTTCGTTAACCTGTAGATAACAGTTTTCGTACTGAAAACAAATAAATAAATAATAAATTCAACACATTTCTTTGTTGAAATCAAATTTTTTTTGTTGTAATCAAAATTTGATTGTTGTAAGCAAACATTTCGTGTGATTGTAGCAATCATGTCTCCTCGGCTGTGCATTTTGTAAATGTCGGGCGGTGGCCGATGGTAACTTAACAACTCTTTTTCAAAGACACTCGGTGTAAGGCATTCTTGCGTGTGCGTTTACACGGGTACGAGTAGGAACAGACGGGGGTACAGTCAACACTCGCGCGCTTCTTACAATAAATAAGTCTACGTTTACACTAGCAACAATCGTATCTCGTATAAAATGTGTCTGGAATGTTTCACTGGTTAAACTTATGTTATTTGGCAACAGGGGTGAATTCAACACGTCTTAGTTTAGTATAAAGCCATGTTAAATTGTTATCTACAGTGTTAAGAGCGTGATACAACAACAGGACATCGACATTGGGAAGTCGCATCATTCTTAACTGAGCATTCGCCTTCAAAGAATACGAGGACTTTGGCTGTGGCAACCTCACAGTTATAGACATTGCCTCCAAATACCCTCAAACAAGAATCTTCAAATACTTCAAAGTGACATAATTAAATAATGAGGTATTTGCCTTCAAAGAATACGAGGACTTTGGCTGTGGCAACCTCACAGTTATAGACATTGCCTCCAAATACCCTCAAACAAGAATCTTCAAATACTTCAAAGTGACATCATTAAATAATGAGGTATTTGCCTTCAAAGAATACGAGGACTTTGGCTGTGGTAACCTCACAGTTATAGACATTGCCTCCAAATACCCAAAAACAAGAATTTTCTAATACTTCAAAGTGACATCATTAAATAATGAGCTATTTGCCTTCAAAGAATACGAGGACTTTGGCTGTGGTAACCTCACAGTTAGTAGACATTGCTTCCAAATACCCTCAAACAAGAATTTTCAAATACTTCAAATTGAAATTTGAGTCAGACATCATTAAATGATCTATTTGCCTTAAAAAAAATTCAATTTACAACTGAAGATACTTAAGTGGGTTTTACGAGTCATTTCAGAATGTCGAATAATTGAATTTATGCAATACAATTTGTGAAACTAAAATTAAATCATTTAGACCAAAGTGCAAAGATTTTTGAAAATGTGGAGACTATGGTCAGAGAAATATTTACTGCTTATGATCTTGTGTCATTTGTTTCTTTTCAATAGTATTAATAAAATAAATATTTCAAATATGAGCCTGCTGTGATATCCTAGCAGGTAAATAACACTATAATTTTGGCGACCACTATACCAACATCAATAAGATATTGAGTTTAAGAGGCTCCTCTGCCTCCTAAAACTCAGCCCAAAACGTATTAATGTAGCGAGTGTTTTGTGGCCAGTACAAGAATGGTTTCAACAAGGATTTTATACTTAAAGGATCAATTAACAGTTGTGTCTTTTTAAAAATGCACATCTGTAGATCCATTAAATGTTTATAATAACATTACCTTGAAGACAATAATAAACTGACAGTGCGACAGTTTACTCGCAACGAAAACACTTTTCCAGTATTTATCAATTTCAAATTGACATTGCATTGCTAGGATGCAGCAAAGTACGAGTTTCGGGCTGGTTTTAGGCAGTCGTAGTAGAAAAAAAGTAAAATCGAGAGAAAAAACGTAGGTGGGCCACTTAAGTCAAACCCATATAAGTAAGGATTTAGACGCTAGTCATTTATTTTCCAATAGAAATAGGTCAATTGAAGATATTTGAATCGGGTTTATTTGGGTATAGATTTGATCTTAAGTCCAAGTAGACACTCAAGGGTCTTCAGATGCTACTTGTTTGAAGTCATTTAACCAATATCGGCGCAACTCATTTAAGAATGATAGACTCGATTGTTCGTCTTTACCAACATCCGTCACTTAGTTCTCCTCTGGCTGCAGCTCGATGTGCAGATAGATGAGGCTGGCGTCGGTGACGTCATCGCGGTCACAGTGTTCGTGGATGAGCAGCAGACACCCGGGGCTGGGTGTGGTGGGCCGGTCTCAGAGCGCCGTGGTGGGCACGGGGAGGGTGTCACCCAGCTGGAGATGATGCGTCTGTTGCACCTGCACCTGCTTGGACTCCTTCTTCAGCCGCTGCTTCAGGTGTACCTTGGCGTGACGTTTCTTCTCGTCCGAACGCGCGAACTTCCTTCCGCATACGTCACACGAGAACGGCTTTTCACCGGTGTGCGTCCGTATATGAGTCGTCAGGTGATCTGATCGCGAAAAAGACCTCATACAGATCCTACATTGGAATGGTTTCTGACCCGTGTGGATTCTTATGTGTCTCGTTAGTTCATCAGATCGACTGAATCTACGGTCACAGTTTTCGACTGGACATGCATATGGACGTTCGTGGACTGGTGTCTTACTGGGTCGGTTCGGGTATTTTCTAGGTTTCACGGGTACTAGTTTGAGTGGCACGGGGCTTTGTTGGTAAACTTGTGAGAGTATTTCGTGTCCTTTACTCGTGGACGGATTGTACTCTGCTAGCTGGACGTTGTACCCGGGGGTGGGTTGCTGAGGGGGCGGGGGTGGCGTAACGTCACAGTGTTCTTGTTTGGGCACTAGACTACTCGGGCCGGGTTGGTACTCAGTGACTTGGGAGTCGAGCCACTGGTACTTGAGGGGTTGCCCTACCCGGTACACTAGCTCTTGTTGCTGGGGCTGGGGGGGTTGGGGCTGGTTGAGGTCTAGGACAGACGGACAGGTGGGGTAGCTCGGCGGCTCGATGTTCATCATGAGCTCCTGCGAGGAGCGGTCGTCGTAGTGCGGGCTGGCTTGGTGCTGGTGCTGCCAGGACATCCACGGCTGCTGCTGCATGTCGCTGCCGCCGGTGTAGCTGCGGCGCGGGTACATCGTCAGCGTGCTCGACGTGCTCTGCGTGTCGTCTGGCGGCGACAGCGAGCGCCGCGCCACGTCGTCGTCAGCGGGCTGCCG
Source organism: Agonum fuliginosum (assembly GCA_947534325.1). Classification (NCBI taxonomy): domain Eukaryota; kingdom Metazoa; phylum Arthropoda; class Insecta; order Coleoptera; family Carabidae; genus Agonum; species Agonum fuliginosum. The sequence goes on from OX384033.1 coordinate 523,313, forward strand.
GGACCCCGCTGCTGGGCTGTCCGCCGCTGACACAGGCTGCTCCTCCGGCTCCAGAGAACCTGCAACAACAACAACAACACAAACATCAGTCTATATCCAACAAGGATTATATACTTGAAGCATCAATTAATAGTTAAAATTATTGTACCCATACAACACATCAATCGTATTAACGTCTGTAAGACGTACATCTTGCTACTGTCTTAGACATCATAAGGAGTCTAGTATTGGTTGAATTTTAGACGTCTTTAAGTCGTTATTATATTGTCTACTTTTAAATCTCCCGCTTACAATATATAAAAGTCCTATATTTGTCTCAAAGTTCATCTTGGTTATGACATACAGGAATACTATATTAGGTAGTCAAAATTAAGTCGTATATTGGTAATAATTTTATTAAAAAGGACATAATTTGACTGTCGAAAAGACATTAAATAGATGTCAATTTACGTAGAAGAAAATAATCTTTTAAACATCCAGAATGGAGGATATAAGACACGTATTAGACGTCTTTGTGATTACATTTGGATCAGACGTTTTAAAGACATAGACATTATAAAGACGTCTTCACGACGTATTATTATAAAAATTGCAAAAAATACATAAAATTTGCCAATTTATGCAAACTTTACACGATTATAGGCACATCTGTAGATCCATTCTTTTTCTATCAAATGTTTATAAAAAACCGAGATAAAAACATTTCCTTGAAGTCAATAATAATCTGACAGTTTACTCGCAACGAAAACACTTTTACAGTATGTTTCAACTTCAAAATGACATTGCATTGCTAGAATGCGGTAAAGTAAAGTTTCGGGCTGGTTTTAGGTAGTCTTAGTAGTGGGAAAAAAAGTGGAATAGTAAAATAAGTATTCTAGGAATTCGAGAAAAACCTAGACGGGCCGCTTAAATTACCTATATCGAAATAAAAATGAACCTGTATCAAAATGAGTGTCATTAAAGTACAGATGACAGATATAAAATAACTAAATTATAATATGAGGGTTTGAGTACCAAATAAAATTGGTTGTAGTTCTGGCAACTTAAGTTATTATAATCCAGTCAGGTACATAAACAACCATCAACCAAATAAGTATGAGCTGACGGCTGGTAACTGCACACACTAATTTTGACACATGCCTACAGCCTTAGTAATTACTATTATAATTAAACTCTTGTTTAAAATTAATATAATCAAACAATATAAGTCAGCAACTTCCGCAGATAAAATACCAATTTGTCAAATATCAAATTCTCTATACAGGTTAATACATTTCTGGAAAAAATATCTATCAGATAAATAATCCAGCACTTTAAATGTAGTTACCCCAGAGTATAATAGTACAGCAAGTAGGTAATCAAATGCAACAAATTCTAGTTAAGTTTTTAATTTATAATAAATTAATTTGTTCAACTTATCAATAATCCAGAACAATACCAATTTCATCTTCCCTGATAACATTTCATATTTCAATTTCTCATTTCAAAACAAACAAGCAGTAAATTAAATTAAAACAACAATAAGCAATAAACTAAACCTAATCTATCTGAGAATTGAAATTATAATGTCAAATTAAAATTATATCGCTCAACTTATACCGAACTAAAACTGAATGCGTAAGTAACATATGGGAAACTCATCATATCATCGTCTGTTTGCTTTAACCATATGATTAAAAACGCAATCAATAGAAGAGAAGCATAATATTATTCATAGATTATTTCATTCATTAGAACTACACTTGCCACTGCAGTTGCTCAAAATTAGCACGAAGAAACTTATTAAGGTGCTAGTATAGTTAGCGTTAGTACCTTATTAAATTAATTACTCGTGCATTTCGAGTGCTTTATGAACCAAATTTTGGTTACAGTATACTAAATATATGTATCGTCTTCTGACTTTTCGCACTTGTTTTGAATAATGGAAAGTCTAGAAAAACATCAAAAATCGTACTTTACTAATAACTCATGCTACGATTGAAATATCTTTTTCAAAAAAATTACACATAATCTACATTAGTATCTTAACATCGGATTGTCAATATTTTTTCAAAAACTATTCCCAATTTCTAATTAAAAAAAAAAATCAAATTTTGAAATTTGTTTTTTGAGAATTTTGAAATTTTTGAATCAATCCGATGTTAAGCATAAAATTATAGACATTTTTTGTAAATAAATTTTTTCTCTAAAGTGCACCTGAATTAAGTTATTAGTAAAGTACGAACGACACTTTTATAGTAGCTATACCCGAGCCTTAAGGCGCATCTCTTTCTAAGCAAAAGCATGTTACAATTATGTCGTTTGTAACTTTAGTATTTCATTTTAAAATCTATGGTCCCGTATTTTACTTAGACGGCAATAGACTGAAATTTACGAAACATCTTCTGGTATTTTGTTAAATAATTTCTACAAAATACTAAAAATCTGATGTGGTCAGCACACTATCCTACTCTTTTTAATTATAAAATATATTTTAGTCATTTAGTCAATTGTAAAAAGATATAAATGATGTGTCACTATTTCAACTATCACTGTCATAATCAATAAAAATGTTCGTAGTAACAATTATAGTTCATTAACAACAATATACTGAAAATTTAATTACTATACAATTCATAAAATGCTAATAATTGTAGATAATACTTAAATATGTATCAAAATATTTAAAAAAGTACTACTTCCGGTTTGGGGATTGCTTCCAAAAAACAACTAGGTTGTTAAGATTTGTATTAGACGTTTATACAAAATTTGGTTGTTAAATGTTTGTACCTTTTTGAGTTATAGAACTCGAAAAAAATGTTACATACAACCTAACGCACATACACACACAGACAATTTCGAAAATACTTTATTCGTATTATATGGATCCTAAAACGTGCTTATCCGTTAAAAATTTTTTGACCCGCCACAATATATAATAATAATAATACATTTATTAATACAAAAAATTAATTATTTCTTACAAAATCAATAATATTAGTCGAAATTGACTGTAAAAAATCTGCTGTGGCCACCACACGACCTCTCGCCTAATTCTGCTTATTCTACTAATCTAATAAATAGTTTTACTTACATTTTAATAGTTTCATGTTCATGTAATATGTAAACGATAATGTAAACCAATATGCAAGCAAAAGATGTCAACTGTACTGTCACTGTCATAATCATTCAAATTTTATGTAGAAACAAATTTCATATCATGGACAATAAGATAATTTCAAAAAAATGGAATATTAATTGTACTTTATTTTATTGTTAAATACTTCCAGATTCAGCAATTTGTATTTATAATTAACTGTACACATAGATAATCACAATTTCTTTTATTTTTAATTGCAAAAATTGTCATAAATAAATAATGTACCAATATATTTAAGGAAAACTTTTCCAAACTTCTAATACTACTTCCGGTTTGCGGATTTCTACCAAAATCTTATCCGGTGTTAAGATACTTATTAAAACCTTAAATATGAAATTTGGTTATAAACGGTTTGATACTTTTTAAGTTATCGTGGACGAAAAATCGTCGGTTCATACAAACGCACAAACACACACACAGAAATCATCGTAAAAATAGTAAATTCGTATTGTAGAGACCCTGAAACGTGCTTATCCACCAAAAACTCATACTCGAAAATTTTGACCCATTACAATACCTCTCTTATAGAATATGAGGCGAGAGGTAAAAATAAATTTGTGCGTAGTGAGTTAACACACTTGGTGCAATACCGATGCCTCACAGTATGTAGACTGACCCACCCAAGTCGAAGCTGTGTAAAAAGCGCGATATAAATACATAAATTCACTCTTGTCTCATTTGAAAATTCGTAATCTGTCTCTTCTAAAACAATAATACAACTACTTCCGGCGACAGCTTATATAAAATTATTATCTGTATATTAGTTCCGTTGTTATCAGGACCACATGAGTCAGTCTTATCCGTGAGAGAGTTTCGAGCGAAAAGAGATTAAAGTTGACGTTTCGTCCGCCGACGGAAAATGGTAAGATTGAGCCTAACTCTGATTTGAGATGATTGAGAGATTGAAACTGTTTCAAGAGGGAAGCGGGAATAGAAGATTTGTAAGAAGGTTTTTTGTTTATATATTTTATTTTAGTACACATGGCGTAATAGTATATAGACATGGTGTTTTAGGTGTAGGTATAATCAATTTTAAATTGCTTATTATATTAAACATGCCTTTTTACCTAATTTGGGTTATTGTGTTACTAGCTGTCATTATTTTAAGTATTTGTACACCAAATTATAATTATAATTATTATGCTATCGGCAAATTATTTGATTAATATAAATATATAATAAACAAACCCGTTGTCTATACATTTAAGCCTAACTAGATTTTAATGTAAATTGAATTTTATTCATAATTATTATAGATTGTAGTTTAGTAAAGGGTAATTGGGAAAAGAGGTGACAAATTATACAACGTGTGTAACTAAATTGAAGGGTGTATAGTATTGGACGCACTGATCATGAATCAAAAAGAATTTTGTTGAAATTCGCAAATTTAAAAATACAAGCAAATGAGACATTACCTACAAATTTCATTTTTCCTGTTTGTAAAATTATTATTACAGTAATGTAATTAACGCTAATAAATACTGCATAACTTTTGTTTAATTTTTTGTATTTGAATGTGAAACCAGTGGTACCTACCCAAAATGATATTGTTTTGCAAACTACTGTTAATTTACGAATTTCAATAAAATTATTTTTGATTCATAATTCTTTAATTTTGGTACACAGGTTGGGTTACAGTAATAAGCAGTAATGGAACTTATATTTTCAGTACCCTTATTTTTGCGAATTTTGAAGAAATCTTTTTTTTTCTGTAATCAGTGTATCAAATTATATAACCTATTAAAGTTGAGAAGTATAAAAACACCCTGTATAAAAAATAAAACATTTTCAGAATATTTCAATCGTTAAGGCGGGAATGTAGCTGTATGAGAAAGAGGTAAAACAGTGCTCTACGGTTTGTATAATATTGAATCTAATACTAACGTAAGATCATTGAAATTTTTTACGACAATATTTAATATTCATTCTACAGTGCGACGCATCGATTTTTCCAAATTTGTTCATAATATTGTTTTTAAAAAATGCCGAATAAAGAGAAAAATACTACTTTTACATGTTTAATTTAGGGCATTTTAAATACAAAATCTATTAAAATTCATGCGTCGCACTGTAGGTAACATGTTATACAGTATATAAATAACGCGTTTGATTATTTCTTTTGTCTTATAAATACAATATCATACAAATACGATGGCACTTTTAGAGCGCGTTCGCTATTGCTGCCTTTGTTCGACACACTAAATCTGTATATATCTCTCCTTTTTCTAGACGAAATCGTAGACAGCTACATTCCGACCCTAAATTAAAAGTTTTATGAAAAAAGTATAAAATATGTACGAATATGCACAATAAATATATGCATAAATATGCAATGAGAACAAGTATCAAATAACTCCGCTTTTCATACGCGTATAGATCTCGAAAAATAAGTTAAATGAGTATATCATCATTTAAATGAAACTGATTTTTGAAGACTGGTGCTGTGATACAGTAATAACCACACAAAAATTTGTGTTGCACAGCATATTATCCACTAACAACTATAATGAGTTGACGGCTGGTACCGCACACACGTTCAAATATATCTACCATTGACTTTGACTCGCAACCTAACCAAGTTTGCTAAAAAGCATAACATAATATGCGTAGTATTAAAATAAAAACACAAGCCTTGTAAACCCGTAGACCATAATCAGATCTTTGGCGTATCCGCCAGGCTTCCCGCCCGGCGTTGCGGCGTTTATGAATGAACGACGGTATTGATCGTCGCGGCGCTCGTACGACGCCCGTTCAACCAGATCACAGACGCCGTGGGCGTCCATTGAAGTAAAATACATACGAGGGTGTTGGTGTCCGTTCTGCGCACCTGTTACAACAACAACGTGCTCGTGTGGCGTCGCGTACCGGACGAGAGTTACTGTGAGGGTGACACACCCAAATCGAGACTGTTTAACTGCACTAAACTGTATTAATAGTTAATGGAACCGCACACACATGGAGTGCGGTGGCGGTTGAACGCACACACGAACAAATATGTTATAGAAACGCTCGCTAAAAATACGTAAAGCAGTCTAGCTATTTCTGAAAAACTCACGAAGTTTTACAGATAAAACTAAATTTCTTAAATTTATTTACAGACGAAGAATTGAACTAGATTTATGCCGAGTTACAAATCTCTTAATCATAAGATAAAGCATGTAAAAATTGCTTAAAATATACTTTTTTATATGGATTCCAAAATGCAATCCTAAAATTATTTTTTCACAAACATCTAGTACCTGTTTTTCCATCAAATTTTTAATATACAATATGCTACACCTCTAAACACGCAATATTTTGTTACGAATGTCATATATAAGTTGAGTGGTAATAGACAGTACCTACACTTATAAAATTAAAGTAAATATTGTATCCGATTGTATGGTTGCAATTTTTGTGTAGCTGTCAAAAATGGTATGTATGTAAACTATCAAATTTTTTTTGTTTTTATTCGCGCGCTCAATTTCTCATTAGTAGTATAGGTAGTTATTTTATTATAAATCGTCACTACATCTCGAAAACTTCAACAACTGGACTGTATTTTGGTATTAGCTACTTATATCTCAAGTCACATTTAAGTTCAACATTAATAAAACCAGGATTCAAAATAATAATTTAATATTCGCTAATGTTAAACAGAAAATATAGCGGAGTACCGCAAGGTTCTAATTAGGCAAGAAAAATATTCACAACAAAACATAATCAAGACTGGATTGACGGTTGCTAATAAAATATAAGTATACACCGAAACTTATATTTATTAATGTAATTTAATATTCAATATATCAAGTTCAAAAAATATTTACAGTGAGTAACTTCTGGTACCGCAAGGATTCAATTTGGGCGCGAAAACTACAAATCGGATAAAATAATGTCACGAGTTTTTTAGGAACGAGCGCAGCGAGTTAATAAACTAATCACTTTTAAACAACATTAATTAATAAATAAGTAAAATTTCATGTATATTAATTTTAGATTAAATCTCGGGTTAAATCATAATGATAATAATAGGGTATTTTACCATAGCAAATTAGCAATCCAGTCAATTATTGAAAGGAGACCTCAAAAATGAGTTATTGCCATGAAAAAGTTTTCAAAAAGTTAATAGTTCTTTAAATATTTGAGATTTTACGTATCAATACATCTACGTCACAATAATACGTTTCACGTGTATTCTTACTTACAGTAATAAAGAAAGTACCAAATTGTATTTTATATTTTGTAACATTTAGAAACATTTTACATGAGTACATTTTAATTCCAGCCCCATGGTTTCAGAAGATTTTCAGCTATACATCTACGTCACACAAACTTTAAAAATTAATTACAGCTTTATTAAGAACAATTAAGGCTTATCAGTACTCTCAGTTGCTTTCAAATAACATTAAGTTTCAATAAAAAAAACTTTTAAAAAAATGGTAAACTACCCTATTGTCAATGATTGAAAGAAACCATTGATTCACTCAGTTTTCCACAAAAATTAAAGTCAAATATAGGACTTCACCCGGTGCTTAATAATTATAATCAGTGACTAAAAACAGCCAAAATCACGGCTTGTCGAGGTGTGTTTAAAATGTGAGTTCGTTACCAGTAGTAGAAAAACAACCCCTAGTGGATTGACCGCACGCAACCGCACACACATTACAAAATATATTGAAGTAATAATTTCGCGCACCGCGTACCTGTAATAGGCGGGGGTTCAACAACGCTCCCAGGTCCAAAAAAGCTATTGCAGTCCCCTGACGTGGTGACGGGGGTGTTGAGATCCTGCGGCTGGGGCTCTAGGGGGGCCTGCACCCCCGGCTGGGGGCTGCCGCCACCACCACTGCCGCCGCCGCCCTTGTACAACAACTGAGTATCAAAGCTCAGCACATTGAACGTCGCTGACTCCGCTAACAAGAACGTGTGCTGATGGTGCTGGAGCGTGTCCAACGCGTCCATGATCATCGTGGAAGCCGAACCACTCAAGCACTCGTCACTGCACCACTCACTGAGCAAGACTGAGCGCCGCGCGAACGCCAACGATGTTATGAATGGATGCTTGTTCCATATTTGGATGTAGCGGACTTAGAGACCGGCCAATCAGAGCAAGAGGCTCCCCTCCACTGCCGCGTAACTGTGACGTAGCGTTACGTCACAGGTAGACGAGGACCGAGACGAACCTCTCGCTTTAATCTAAAGCTAAGTCTACACGGGACACGACTTGGGAAGGGGGCAACATATGGATGGTTTATTCTAATTTTTTGGGCTAAATTGGTACTTGTACTTTTTTTTTTTGGAGGGTTGGGACAGGGATATTGAAAATGTTGGGTGTGTACTAAAAAAATTTATGTTTCATTGCATCATTTTTATACTTATACTGTCTTTAATGTGTATACTGAGCGCTTAAAGACAAAACATTTTTGTGGTATCATATACTGACGTTTAACCACAAATACTGGTAGTATTTAGTCTATTGTGTAATGTTTCATGATAAAATGCACTTTTCTATGACTGACTGTTTACATACATACAGGTTGGTGGAGGTGAAATGCGAACATAGGGAAATATATGACAATGGAGTTATCATGCTAGGTATCTTGATATACGTGGAATAAGTACTGTCAATCTCAAAGTACCTGCCATATTATTGAAATTTTTATTTTCATTAAAATATTTTCTTTGCTTAATAATGTATGTGTACGAGCAGAACGAAAAAGTTTACATGCACTTATTTTAGATTTTATTATTATTTCTGTTATTGATTACTCTTTTTGCCACACAAATTCACATTCTTCGTTTTGGGACACTATACTACAAAATATATATCAAGATACCTAGTATGAAAGTTCGATTGCTGTGTATGTTCCCTATGTTCGCATTTCACATCCACCAACCTGTATAGCTATCAAGTCTTTTTTTAAATGGTAAAAAGTATATTTTGAATAAAAATTCACTAACACATTTTTGACCAGATAAAAGTTGTATCCAAATGCGTCTAATGCCACTTTTTATCTCCCGCCCCATATTGTATAAGGGAGGTATTGTGATGAGACAAAATTTTCGAGTGTGTGTTTTTAGCGAATAAGCACTTTTAGGATCCATAGAATACGAATAAAGTATTTTCGAGTTATTTAGCATTTTTCATTGATTGCAAATACAAACCATTTTCTTATTGTAACAGGTTCATAACTCAAATATAAAAGATATTATAAAATATTTTGCTATAAAATTGTCACTTTAGTTAATTATAGTATTATAGGTAAATAATTGCACATAACACCTTCATTAATGGAAGTATGCGAGCCTTAAAATTTTACAAAGCATTTACACCCCGAGCTTCAATGGATGAAGGTGTTATGTGTGTCATATAGCACCTTGTTCTACAAAATATCTCTAAAACTATGCGTTATAGCAACTCTAGATTTTGTACGATGATATATGGACATAACACTTTCTTCCATAACTTAGCCCCTTAATACACTTGCCTCTTCAATAGTTACTACGAAAAATTTACTTGATTATGACTATGACAGTGACAGAGTGACAGTGCCAATAGTGACACAACATTTATATCTTCGTCTACAGGTCTATACAAAAAATACATTTTTAAGTACCTATTTGTATAGTAGCAAAAAGAATAGGGTATGACGGGAAATCTTGTCTTCTAATATATTCTATTTTGCGAACTTGTATATCTATACCTTTTGTATATTGCTGCACATAAATTCAGCATTTTGGTATCGGATCCACATTATAAATATATGATTGTGCGTGTGATACCATTATGATTATATTTTTGTAATCACTATGGTCTATGGATTGGAAATCCAAAATATACGAATTTTGGTCATATTTGAAGTAAACTTCTCCACTATAACAAATCTCCTGCTATAGCAGGAGATAATATTTATAAAATAAGTTTATCTACAACAATAGAATAATGTATTCATTATATACGTGACAGTAATATAATAAACCCCTCCATAAGGACACATTATGAAATAATGAATTCATTATTTCACACTGTTAAATAATGAGTACTTTATTCTTCCGAACTGTCAAAATTACTCGGAAGAATTGTCAATTTTTTGAGGTTAGGTTAATATGAATACAAATTTGTAAATAAGAAATGTTGCTTTATTTAAAAAGTCGTAGATAAAACGTCGTATTTGTCTCGCAAATAATGCCTATAATTCACTCGGATGATTTATTAACTCGCCTTCGGCTCGTGAATAAACTTTCATCCTCTTGAATTATAGCCTACATTATTTGCTCGTTAAATAAAATACTATTAGTAAACACTATTAAACAAGTTTATTAAAATGTATAGACATTTTTCAATAAAGGTTACAAAACAAATTCATTACCTCCTATACAATTTTCTGTATAAATCGAGTTTATTAAAATGTATAAATATTCTAACACCGAGTATTACATAAAATAATGGTTATCAGACGTTTCTCTTCTCTGTAAACGCATCTGCCGTGTTCTAAACTGAGTCACAGCCGGAATAAACCACTGCTTGGCTTACATAACGACGTCGGAGCGTCACGCCGCGACGCACCGGCCAAGAATCCGACGCTATACTTAGCCGCCCAGGCTGCAAATAGACGCCGGGTCATTGCGACAAGCTGGAAACTCGAGAGGCTAGCTCTGTTTGTTGACATCGCCTACGGATATAAGAGCAGCTGAAAACAGCGCTGAAACCGCCTGAAATACGCCTCAACATCGCTGAAAGGTGTGTGAAATTGTCAATTTTTAGTTACTACTTATAATTCGTCTTCGTAACAAAATATTGCGTGTTTAGAGATGTAGCAGTTTCTGCTTTACTCATTGCATATTACAAATTTGAAGGAACAACAGGTACTAGATGTTTGTGAAAAAATTAATCTAGGTTTATGCCTAGTTAGTATTCGGAAAAAATCTTTGGGATCCATATACAAAATTAATGAAAAAGTGTATTTTACGCAATTTTTATGCTTTATCTTATGATTAAGGGCGAAGTCTGTACATTTGGTAATAGTCAAAATCATATTATATATGTTATAATTTGATTTAAAAAAATGTTTTCTTTCTGTAGCTACTAGCAGGATTGAAAAAAAAACATGTTTTTTTCAATTTTAAACAAAACATTTGTTTTTTACTGTTTAAAACTGTTTTTTTGGTTTAAAACATGTTTTTAACTCTGCACAAAAAACATGTTTTAAACAACAAAAAAGCATTTTTAAAACATGTTTTAACCAGGATATCTGTTTTAAATAAATATTACTTCCATCGAAATATGTCGCCAATGCTACTTTTTGTGCGAGGATGGGGATTTACATCGCTCTAGCTGCGTAGCTAGGAGTCACCGATGGTCGGTAGTTGAATTTGTTTTGTTTGTGTTATGCGTCGTGAATGGATTTCGATATCATTTTTAAACACCTGATTTAAAACACAGTTTAAAACATGCATTAAAACATTAGGCCGTGTTTAAAACTTGTTTAAAACAGTTTGTTTAAAACAATTTGTTTTAAACATAACAAACCTGGCTACTAGTGCCACGTCAGCGACACTTTAAAACTTTGACATCTCATTTTGCACAGCATTCTGCATAAATTTCGGAGAAACGATGTAACCTACAATGAAAATTATGTTACACAATGAAAATATATACATTCCTGCCTTATTCTAAAAATTATGTCTGTAATAATAGTTCATTTAGCATAAAATTCATTGCAATTTTATAGATTTTGCCCCATCCTCTTTCCCTTCCACTACACAAATTATATTAATTTTCAGGTATTCTTATTTAGCATAAGGCAATCTAGAAACTTTAATGATTCTATTGATATATTATTATGCCTATTGCTGTTCCTATTTGCAGATATTTTTGCAGATAAAGTGCACAAAAATTACTATTTGAAAACTGTTTAGAGCGCGACCTTAAGAGATTTATAGAAAATGTAACTCGACAATCTAGTTCCATTCTTCGTCTGCAAATTTTGCTTTATCTGTAAAACTTCGTGAGCATTTTAAAAATTGCTAGACTGCTTTTACGTATTTTACCATATAGGACAAACAAAGCGGTATTGAGCTACGTGGAATCGAACCTTATGGTGGGATTCTGGGCATTATCTTAAAATTCTATAAACTTATAGATCTATAAGTTATGGAAAATCCGTAACTAACAGTCTTATAGGTTTCGCTAAAATGGTATTCTGACTGCATGTCTATAACTTTTGACATCTGTAATTTTTTCTTATAGAATCTTAAAAACAGTATTACCAATAGTTCCATACTATTATTTTTGTAACATGTAAAAATATTGAATTAATTGTTGTACCTTACTTTTCTTGAAAAGAAATAATATTTTAGTATAAATATAAAGACATACTTAACAAAATTTGCACCAAAACATGCAAAATCTTATGAAATATTTTCTTGTTATTTCTATTTTGTTATTAATTTTGAAGAAGGCCATTGTCACATTGACGCGACAAATGATTATACAAATTTGACACAATGAAATACACATCACACGTATGCTGATAAAATTCGAGAATATATTTCGAAAATATGAGGTAAAACATAATATGCTACATAATTAAAGCGAAGAATTAAAAATATAGCAAACACAATAATAAGTTAGTTAATTTTATTTACAGTTAAGGAAAATAAAAATATAGTTTTCAAGCTAATACTACATTCGAAGACAAATATACCTACCTAGAAAATAAATTAAATGCAAAGGGGATAGTGCAAGAACCTTGTAAACTACTACTACTGATAATATTTTATCAGAGATTTTAATGAATCAAACTATGTTTAAAATAATCATTGTCATTTATATTGAATGAATTCAGTGGAACTCCTAAATTTTACTGTATTATTTCCAAGCGATTTCCAATCATGATGACATTTTTATAAACTATGAAGCAAATTTTAAATAAAATATAACATATTCTATACACATATACTTCTCAGCAATAATGTTCTTCTAATAATTGGATTGAAATTGTAAAATTTGCTAGTTATGATTCATTTTTCAATATTTCAGACACATGCCAATATTTTCATAACGACTTATGGTGAGTCAGTATCTGTCTATAAATTTGTAGAAATCTATAAGACATTTATAGAAATCTGTAAGCTATAGATTTTCCCAGAATAGCATTTTTTAAGATCGGTCTATAAGTTACTATAGATACGCTTATAGAAGTTATAGAACTGCCTAGAATCCCAATATTAATATAATAATCTGCACACATAGTTTATGATATAGAAGATTCTAGAACATATTAGAATTCCTCAAATTTAATAAACTCAATTTCAAACTTTCTCGCCTTGAAACTGCAATTAAATTTCAAACTCCTGAAAACTTCAAGTGTCCTGAAACCTGAATAAACGTAGAACGTTCTAGAGAAATAATATTCAATACACAACTTTGTAATCAATATAGTATAGTTTTAAAATTGAGTTGTCAAGTGTTAAAATTTAATATCCGCGCGTGCATAATATATGCATTAATAAAAAACTTGATTAATCTTATCAAATAGACACTTACTACCAGACTGCAAGGCTTCCCGGTTTGGTAGAGTATTTTTAAATGATAAAGAAACTTTACCTTATTATCACCCGGCCCATTAATTATAAATTATAACACAAGTGACGTAATGTGAAGTACGATATTCGGTTTGTTACGTATTTTTCGTCACTGATAAAAATGCAGTATCGTTTGTCATATGTTTCGCGCGGTGGTGTACGCATGGGAAGCACACGTATTTATAGAAAAGTTGGAGAACTTTTATTATCTTTGGGTTAAGTACAGAACTATTAGTTTATGCATTTAATGGCATTATAAAGTATTGAGTATTTTTGAGTACTTGTTGATCATGAAACAAAAATATATTTTTTAAATTCGATAATTTAAGGGCGTTTTCGTAAGAAGCATTGGATTTTTGATTGTATAATGGAAATTTGGTTAACTAGGAATGGATTGAATTAAATTTTAATTATGAGTATGTAATTTTACAACGCGAAGCGGAGTGCTTTTATAAAACCGAGCGTACAAACTCCTAACGCACACATTTATATTTTTTGGGCGACATACCTATTTATTCAAAATATCGTATTTTCTATTTAAGCCTCATTCACAATACGAAATCAGTAGTTATAGATAACGTTAGTAGTGTTCACAATAACGAAATTAGCTCCACGTAATTACAGTTAGCGCAGGGATTTGCAAACTCCAAACCTGTACTTAGTAGTTCATGATTTTCTGTATAAACTATCAATCAGAATCTATAGAACGAGAATTAATTTTGACGTTTGACGTCTAAGATGACATTAATATTCGCGATCACCTTTGTCATAGAGACATTTACAATTTTGTATCATATTTATAAATGCCTTTTCTCCTGTATATAGTAAGCCATAAACAAAACACAATTTTATCGCTTTGACAGCGGATAAGAGGAAGGTAACTTTTTGCAAGTGATAAAACCTTAAATACCTTTTTCTTAGCAACCAAACAATAAATAAAACACTAAAATGTCATTTGCTTCATATTTCTAATATTTGTCAGTGAAATGATTAGATTTTGGGAATATTTGTGAAGAAGAACCAAACGAGTCGTTAAATTATCTCGTTGAATTACACTCGAGCGTTTTATTTCCGAATAAATTTCTGTTTGACATCTCAACCTTGTCGCCTGACAGCAATTTGACTCGAAAAATTGTTTTAAAATAAAATCATTCCACCTACGGTGTCGTGATTTTATTAAACAATTTTTCTTTTTAAATTACTAGGCAACAAGGTTTCAATACAAACAGAAATTTATCCGGAGGAAATAAAATGCTCGAATGTAATTCAACGAGATAATTTAACGACTCCTTTGGTTCTTCTTCACAAATATTCTCAAAATATAATCACAGTTAAAAACGTAAACATTTAAATTTCCATCCTCCTACCCCATATTTCACCCTGAATAACACAAATCAAGTGTAAACCTCCCTCACGTAACTTCATTCATATTTTCCTACCGACGTCACCGCTTCCCCTACTTAGTCTGCTGGCGCCCCCGCCCTCATAGTCCTCCCCTCGCGCGGCGGCGTCTGATGACGTCACTTCATTCATAACAAGCTGCAAGATGGCGTCCCGACGTCACACAGCCGGGGGTGGGGGTGGGGGTAGGGGAGCACGACGCGTGGCGTCTACTACCGTAGGGGAAGCGACGCTAGAGGGGGGTGGCAGGCTTCTTCAATACGTGTTACCCTGGTACGAAATATCCGGTTAGGGACTTGTGGACGGAATCGGGTTTGTTCCGGAACGGTAACGGTGAAAGCTTCGATCGGTGGACGGGTGTATTCAACAGTTTAAGCGGTTTTGCTGAACGGTGTTTAATACACAACAAATCTGCTGTGGCCACCACACGACCTCTCGCCTAATTCTGCTTATTCTACTAATCTAATAAATAGTTTTACTTACATTTTAATAGTTTCATGTTCATGTAATATGTAAACCAAGATGCAAGCAAAAGATGTCTACTGTACTGTCACTGTCTTAATAATTCAAATTTTGTGTCGAAACAAATTTCATAAATGTTGGACAACAAGATACTTTTATTTCAAAAAAGTAGAATATTAATTGCACTTTATATTATTGTTAAATACTACCAGATTCAGCAAATTGTATTTAAAATTAATTGTACCCATACATTATTATATTTTTAATTGCAAAAATTGTCATAAATACACTGGCGGAAAAAAAAAATGAAACACTTTGAAATTCGTGAAATTTCGACCATTTTCAAACCGCTATAACTCGGCGTATTTTCAATCGATTTCGATGAATCTTTGTGGACGAAAAACTTTGAAGTGTCTACTTTAAAGTCATGCCTGCGAATTTTAGCGCAACCCCTTCCGCCCCCCTCCAGCACCCCGGTGAAAAATAATAAATTTTAATTTTAAAAATGTCCAACTTTGACGATGTCTATGGACTTTAAAAAATTTTTTTGACTTGATCCATCAAAAGGGCACTAAAATTCACTCAATTCCCTGTGCAGGACTCAAAGAACGAAGTTCCTACGATCATTTGGAACAAAGTTATGAATTTTTTTAAAAAAAGGGCATTTTTTGGTTTTTTGCACATAACTCAGCGACTTTTCAACCAAATTAGACGATTCTTTCGAGGAAAAACCAAATTGTGGGTGTACTTTAAGGGGATAATCTCAGATTAGGATGATCTCTTTTCGTACCCTTTAAAACCCGAACAAAAAAACACGTTTTTTCGCAAAAAAACGTCTAACTTTGGCGATGTGTACCGAGTTGGAAAAAAATTTGTCGGCTCGATCCACAGAAAAGGCATTGAAACTTGTTCAATTACCTGTGCTGGGCTCAAAAAACGAAGTTCCTACGACGATTTGGCACAAAGTTATGGCCGTTTGAAAAAAAGTGCATTTTTTTATTTTTTGACTCATAAGTCGGAAGTTTTTCGGCGAAATTGTTTGTTTTTTTCACGAATGAAATTTTCCTTCAAAATTTCTAATTTTTTAGACAATTTGAGTTACACAAAATTTTCAATTTTATTTTTAAATTTTCTCGATATTACAGGTTTGCTTATGCCCATGGCATGAAGCACGGTGCTCGATGTGGCATTTTGCTTCGTACAAAGCTGTCAAAAGGATGTTACACCGGTATAGCAAAATGCCATACGAAAATTTGTATATTGCTTATTGCTATGTTCACTTCGTACTTTGAAGGTTTTTGAAAATTATTTTTGACAGCTGAGAATTAAAATTCATCAAATCTTTGTGTTAATTAAATCAATAATTAGTTTATTAAAGGGTTATATTCTTATTATAATTACTACTAATTATTGATTTAATTAACACAAAGATTTGATGAATTTTAATTCTCAGCTGTCAAAAATAATTTTCAAAAACCTTCAAAGTACGAAGTGAACATAGCAATAAGCAATATACAAATTTTCGTATGGCATTTTGCTATACCGGTGTAACATCCTTTTGACAGCTTTGTACGAAGCAAAATGCCACATCGAGCACCGTGCTTCATGCCATGGGCATAAGCAAACCTGTAATATCGAGAAAATTTAAAAATAAAATTGAAAATTTTGTGTAACTCAAATTGTCTAAAAAATTAGAAATTTTGAAGGAAAATTTCATTCGTGAAAAAAACAAACAATTTCGCCGAAAAACTTCCGACTTATGAGTCAAAAAATAAAAAAATGCACTTTTTTTCAAACGGCCATAACTTTGTGCCAAATCGTCGTAGGAACTTCGTTTTTTGAGCCCAGCTCAGGTAATTGAACAAGTTTCAATGCCTTTTCTGTGGATCGAGCCGACAAAATTTTTTCCAACTCGGTACACATCGCCAAAGTTAGACGTTTTTTTTGCGAAAAAACGTGTTTTTTTGTTCGTGTTTTAAAGGGTACGAAAAAAGATCATCCTAATCTGAGATTATCCCCTTAAAGTACACCCACAATTTGGTTTTTCCTCGAAAGAATCGTCTAATTTGGTTGAAAAGTCGCTGAGTTATGTGCAAAAAACCAAAAAATGCCCTTTTTTAAAAAAAATTCATAACTTTGTTCCAAATGATCGTAGGAACTTCGTTCTTTGAGTCCTGCACAGGGAATTGAGTGAATTTTAGTGCCCTTTTGATGGATCAAGTCAAAAAAAAATTTTAAAGTCCATAGACATTGTCAAAGTTGGACATTTTTAAAATTAAAATTTATTATTTTTCACCGTGGTGCTGGAGGGGGGCGGAAGGGGTTGCGCTAAAATTCGCAGGCATGACTTTAAAGTAGACACTTCAAAGTTTTTCGTCCACAAAGATTCATCGAAATCGATTGAAAATACGCCGAGTTATAGCGGTTTGAAAATGGTCGAAATTTCACGAATTTCAAAGTGTTTCATTTTTTTTTTCCGCCAGTATATATAATATACCAATTTATTTAAGGAACAAACTATATCAAGCTTCAAAAGTACTACTTTCGGTTTTGCGGATTTCTACCAAAATCTTATCCAATGTTAAAATACTTATTAAAATCTGAAATACGAAATTTGGTTATTAAAGGTTTGATATTTTTTGAGTTATCGTGAACGAAAAATCATCACATACGTCCATAGATCCATACGCACAACACACATTATCGTGAAAATAGTAAATTCGTATTGTAGAGACCCTGAAACGTGCTTATCTGCTAAAAACTCATACTCGAAAATTTTGAGCCATCGCAATACCTCTCTTATAGAATATGAGGCGAGAGGTTGTAATTTTAATTGAAAAAATTGTCATAAAGAAATTATGTACCAATTTATTTAAGAAAACTATATCAAGCTTCAAAATCTTATCAGATGTTAAGATACTTATTAAAAACTTTGATATGAAATTTGGTTATTAAAGGTATTTTCAGTCTGTTTAAAAGGTAAACAGAAAGGCCACACTTCATCCGCTCGAGTGTCCACTCATGTCATATATTATACTTCGCGATATTCACAAAACAGACTTACGCAGTCCGTCTACGGTTTTTTCGAAATTCCTAGAATACTCCCGTTTTGACTTTTTTTTCTATTCCACTCTTCCCCACTACTACGGCTGCCTGAAACCAGCCCGAAACTCGTACTTTACCGCATCCTAACTATACAATGTCATTTTGAAGTTGAAAAATACTGTAAAAGTGTTTTCGTTGCGAGTAAACTGTCAGATTATTATTGACTTCAGGATACTGTTTTTACAAACATTTAATAGAGACAGAATGGATCTACAGATGTGCCATTTTAAAATTTAAAAAAATTAATTTCTATCATGAGATATAACCGTGTAAAGTTTCGAAATTTTTATAATCATGTACAATTTTTTAATCAATATTTTAAATAGATCCATTCGTTTATTAAATCCTTGTTGAAACCATTCATGTACAAAATACTCGCTACGTTAGTGCATTTTGTGCTGGATTTTATGATATAGACGGGCCTCTTAAGCAACGCAAACTTATTTAGTAAAAAACTAAAATTTCTCAAGTAAATGTACCTTCTACTCTACCGTTAGAGGACATTTTTGCCATCACAACTTTCAAACTAGCTTACGGCTCTAAATAAAATAACACATCATATATAATTTGGCTGACTATTATCTACGCTAGATTAGCATACATTAGCCGATCACCCATCTCGAAGTCTCTGATTTTAGAAGTTGAGTTTGTCTCTGGAGTTAGAAGTAATTACCCATCATTTGGGGAGAGTCGAGAGTCGAGACCTCCTTATATAGTTTTACATAAGATCAAACCCACCTAATTTATTCAAAATCACCGTCGTCTATGTGACGTAGTCATAATGCGGCTACACCTAAGACCGGTTTGGCATTAGAAAAATACATTGTTTCTGTGCGCGTAACATAATATAGAATGAATATAAAGCAGAATTGCTGGATTTTCAGTCAAAAATCTTTTATTTATTTTATTAGGTCAAAGTTTCGTCCTTAATATAATATAGAATATTTCCTCTTTTCGATCATGCCTCTAAACTTTGAGAAAATAATCCTGGTAAGAATTTCCTGCCAAATAGCGGCGCCGCTAAATTCAATCTTCAACGAGTTTTGGATTTTTTTTTAGAAATTTTGCTTGCTGTCAGAGCTGAAAACAATAACATCTAAAAACTGACAGATCATTTTTGTAGATTTATGGCAAAAATAATGACATTTCATGCAGAATTTTGTAGTGATAGTGGAAGTGACATTGGGAATCTAAACTTTTGTCTCTGAAGTCAAAAATATCCTGACAGCTTTGACCTTCCAGTAACTGCACGATTTCTAGTTCGGTAATAGTTATTTATATTACAAATGGGATAAGAGCATTATTACAGCAGTTGAATGTGTAATCACATGAGTGCTGTGATATGCTTTAGCCCACATGTGGTATACGAAATTTTATCTACGACTGCTCAAAATTATTAAAAATTGTTATTTTTGCTTAATCGTCAGATTTTGACAAATATTGCTAGATGTCAGTTTCTATAATTTTGATATAAAATCAAAGCAACAGGGTACATACAATTTGTTTGAAAGCAGGACATCCTGTCAGTTTTAGTTTCAAACAAATTTTTAATTTGTAAGTTTATACCTGATATTTATTTATTATCCGTTTATAAATTATTTATTATGGAACAGTAATTAAAAATTGATTTATTCCAAGAATATTTAAACAATAAATAGGCAGAAAAGTATTATATCCTCAACACTGTTGTCGAATATTGACAAAAAACTTATTTTTATTAGTAGTATCCATGGCTACGAACAAGTGAAGTAGAGTAAATGCGATATTACTTTAGTACTGAGGTAATATAAGTAATTACCTCACTCAAATGATGAAAATAATATGACTATTGTATCACTGGCGTGGATAAAATTATTTATGTCTCAAATTCAGTGAAAATCGGCCATTTGAATACTTATTACATAGATTACAACAATAAAGTGTTTTATGAAAAATGTACCTACCTACTTTTCGAAATTTTCGCACTCGTGCACAAAATCAGTGTGGAAAAAACTATTTTTTTTACAAAATTGTGTCTTGATCTGTTCAAAATGGGAACAATTTTTTTTGATTTTTGTTTTTTCCTATTTCACCTAATCTAGAATGTAATTGCATTTGTAATTTATAATTTTTAATCGATTATCCTAATCGTATTAACTGTAAAATTAGCTTTTCTTCCTGTACCATTGTTCTAAAATATAAATCAATATTACAAGATTTGATAACCACTTATCTAGACCACATTCGACTTTAATAGAATTTGGTTTATTTTAAATTAACTTTAATTTGATAATGACGGCACTCCTTGAGTTACCAACAGGTGGATTCTCTTCTTAAAACCACCGGAAACGTATTTCAACAAGAATTAATCTTGAAACAACAATGGACCATATCTCAGATTGTAGAAAAGTTCTCGTATCAAAGTCAAACAATTATGCTAATGTTCAAAAGATAATTGATACAATTATTTAAATCTTGCATTACTGCGCTATTAGACGCATTAGCTGCGTTTACATCTAACGGGTTCGGTGTTTAAGAAGTTTATCACGCTTTATAAGATACACACGTACAGAGCTCTACAATAATCAAATCGTATAAAACAACAATCAAATATATTTGGATTATGATTATTGTGATCAAAATTGCAATATAGTAACAATTCAGCGCATGCGCCAAACACGTCACACATCAGAGGTTCTTCCAGTCACGTGGTAACGCTACTGACTTCTGTCAATCAAAGGATCCAAGTTCTTGATTCAAAATCCAAGTAAATACAATGTTGTACTAGTGTTAATAGTGTAATAATGTAGTTACATTAGTGGTAGTGTCTAGTCGTGCGCTAGTATAGTGTTAGTTGGACGTTTAGTGCCACACAAGTGGCACAATGTACAAGGTTTACTGTAACTTGAAGTTTGTGGATCCTAGACTAGGTTCCAAGTCAACCAGCAAATTAAGAATAAAATGTGAGTGTTTTCAATGATATAACGAAAATAGAATTACTGTTGGTTTATAATGGATTCTGTAAGATGTGTATGGTTTATAATCATTTTAGTAATCGGTTTACTTGACGACATAACCTTTCTTATAACTGTCAGAAATGGATTCGTTACATACTTGGATCTGAAATGTTTATAACAATAAATATTGTAGCTAAATATTAAATACTCATTATAATGTAAACAAAGGTCAACAAAGAACAAATAGAACTTGCTTGCTATTTGTTGGGAAAGATTGAAGAGTGAAGCATGTAACAGAGTGACTTTATACTGAGTATGGCTGACTTCAATCAAATTGTATTTGATTGAATAAAATAATATGTTTGGTAATACATGAAGAGTTTAAAAGTTAGATACTGAACTAATTTTTGGATATCATATTGTTACAGTTCCACATTTTTACCTCTCGTCTCATATTCTATAAGGGAGGTATTGTGATGGGTCAAAATTTTCGAGTGAGTTTTTAGTGGATAAGCACAGGATACATAGAACACGAATAAAGTATTTTCGATATGATGTCTGTGCGTGTGTGTGTATGTATATATGTTAGGTTGTATGTAACATTTTTTCCGAGTTCTATAACTCAAAAAGTTACAAACATTTAACAACCAAATTTTATATACAACGTTTCAATACAATTCTTAAGAACCCAGTTATTTTTTGTAGCAATCCCCAAACCGGAAGTAGTACTTTTCTTATATATTTTGATAAATAATTAATTTATCGTAATTTTTTTAATTTCAAATGAAATTTTATAATTTTTTCTGTTACACTTTAGGAATTAAAATATTATTTATAATTTAGAGTATGAAACTTCAGTATCTTGTTGTCCATGAATAATGATTGTTTGACTATAATTGTTACTACGAAAAATTTAAATGATTATAACAGTGACCGAGTGACAGTGCTAATAGTGACACATCTTCATATATATCTTCTCCTATATTTCTACAGTTGACTAAATGACTAATATATATTTTTTGTAAGTACCTATATATTTATATCTTTTGTATAGTAGTAAAAAGAGTAGGGTATGGCGGGAGGTCTTGCGCTGGCCACATCAGAGTTCTTTAAAGTATAAAACCTCGTATAAAACCATGGCAACTTGTTTGCAATATAGCGCCTATGGCCTCAATCTTTATATACGAAGTTTTCTTAAAAGTTGGCGAACTTTACTGTTACAGGTACAGGTAAACGTCAAATCCAGTGTCATTATGAACGACTGTGAGTCTTATCTATCTACCTAATATTTTTTTGCATTCTGTTCTTCCTATGGCATGTTTATTAATTATAAAACCTGCAAAGTATATATCCGTCATATTGGTATGTTCTGATAGCACACCCCTTCCGTCTCGCGGCTTCAACCCCTCATAATAAAACCAGAGTATGCTCTGCACATTACCTTGTGTTGGCGGCTGGAACCACATGGCAACCATCTCCTCGACGCTGGCCTGGGGTGTAGCGCCGCCATAGGGCTGCGCCGCGGCCGCGCCGCCCCCGGGCCCCGAGTAGTACAGCGGCGGCGGCGGCGGTGGGCCCCGCCCCGCCTCCAGCAGCAGCTGCTGCACCTGCAGGATGTCCACGAACTCCTCCGAGTCGCGCAAGTACTCACTGCCCCCGTCCAACGAGCGACGCATTAGCGCTAGCATCGTCACCCATCACACAACATCACCACAACTACACCACACTGCACTACGTTAGTCTTACTGCTGCGGTAAATATGTCAAAAGCACATCGTCATCTGAATACCCCTTTATTCTTTACTTGAAGTGTAGCAATCTATGCACTGACTGTTACTTCGGAACACACCTTTATCTTCAGTTTATAGTTATTATTACAAAGATGTCCCCCTCCCTCCTTTACTACTAGGAAGAAGATTTCTTCACCACCTTGTGATAACAGTGTAAAGTGATTGTTAATTCTGAAGGCGTCTTTATCTTCAGTTGATAGTTATTATTACAACGATTAGGTCTTCACTTTCTTCTTCACCCTCCTTTACTTCTGGTACGAAGATGTCTTCACCACCTTATGAACAACACTGATTGTTAATTCTGAACACGCCTTAATCTTCAGTTACCACTTAATTACACTTCCTTAATTTCTAAACTGAAGGTCATTCTGAACCCTCCTATAGATGATGATGATCTTCTTCTTTGAACACGCCTTTATTCTCCAGTTATTGGATGCGATTTCAGATGATGTCTCTCTCCAAAACTGAAAGTTTATTTTGTAGTACAAGTACAACCCTTAAGAACTATTTCAATACATGCACTGACAGTTGATTCTGAACACTCCTTTATTTTTCTCTTACGAAGATGGTTTTTAAAACATTTTGACTTGAACAGTCTCTGATTGTTTATTTTGAACTCTCCTTATTCTGTAGAAGGTACAACCCTTAACTATTATAAAGAAGTCTTTTTCGATACAAATCCTCCTTTATTATTCAGTTACTATCGATGCCTTTACGAAGAAAGAAGACAGCACACCTCCTTATTTTCAGTTACTTATTGCCTTTTTCAGTCTATCATATGTAGTACCTATTTTCAGACGATGAACCACACTAATTATACTCAAACACAATATAAAACTAGAGTTTTGCAGCACTACATGTTTCAATACTGTCAGTACCACAAACTAACTGACGCACATAATATTACTGTTGCTTGTTTCGATATCTACAAGTTTTAATTGTAGCAATCAGTTTCGGATTGTTGTCAGGATTTGTTGTGTAGACGCACAGTTATATTAAGACACTAACGCACATCATATTGTTGTAATCATCGACTGTTAGTTATATTGTTGTAACTTGTGGATGTTCTGACTGTTGTAATCAGCTTCTGAGTGTTGTAATCGGCTTGTGACTGTTGTGATCGCCACTTCAGTATAAAAGTATAAAATTCGCTTGCGTCTTCGCCGTGAGCTTGGGCTAAACTGAATGAGCACCAGCACTCAGCACCAGCCTAGCTGTTTACCGCGGCCATGTGGCGGGTGTCGCCTACGTGTCTGACGTCACGTGACGTCACGCGGCGCGCGTAGGCCTCACCAAAGCAGGCTGTGAGGACGACGAACGTCAGCTTTGAACGCCCAACAAGGAACGAATTCGATCTGTGATGTCACGGAGCTATTTCCAGCGGGTCACTTGGATTCGACTCACTCTGACAAGACTGAACTACGGTGCGGTGGTTGTGATCCGTGGGTATTTATAGGTGGCGTGACGCGAGCTTTGGCGGTGGATACTAGTTATTTAAGTCCGATCGCGTAATCCTAATTGTTGTACACATTCCGTTAATTCATTGACGGCTGGTAAACGCACACACGTCTGTATCGATGAGTTACAGACACAAGGTGGGTAAAAGGCGAAATGTGAATAACTCAAGTTCAAATCCAGTCTGATACATTTTAGTTTAACTGCACGAAAATCTCTCCAGTCGTGTATTCATGCGTGAGTTGACGGCTGGTAACCGCACACACGTCTATATCAATGAGTTACAGACACATATTGAGTAAAAGGCGTAACAGATACATAATGTGACCGACTGTGGTTTTGATAACTCAAGTTCAAATCCAGTCTGATACATTTTAGTTTAACTGCACGAAAATCTCTCCTGTTGTGTATTCATGACTGAGTTGACGGCTGGTAACCGCACACACGTCTATATCGATGAGTTACAGACACATATTGAGTAAAAGGCGTAACAGATACATAATGTGACCGACTGTGGTTTTGATAACTCAAGTTCAAATCCAGTTTGATACATTTTAGTTTAACTGCACGAAAATCTCTCCTGTTGTGTATTCATGACTGAGTTGATGGCTGATAACCGCACACACGTCTATATCGATGAGTTACAGACACAAGTTGGGTAAAAGGCGAAACAGATACTTAATGTAATCGACTGTGGTTCTGATAACTCAAGTTCTAATCCAGTCTGATACATTTCAGTTTAACTGCACGAAAATCTCTCCTGTTATGTATTCAAGAGTGAGTTGACGGCTGGTAATCGCACACACAGTCAAATATGTCTGTGTAAATGATTCCCTGACATTTCACGTTCGAATTCAATAATTTTAATTTTTAATAAATCTATTATTTTGACTACCTATCTGTAAGGTTTTTGATAAAAATTATCAATGGTAGGTGAAAATTAAAGGTACCTATGTTTATGTCCGTAACACAGAACTATATAACCACTATTTTTTTTCTGCTACCCGGTTTTGTCCGACTTTTCCCTAATTGCCATACATAATTCAAGTATCTAAAACACTATGATACGATTTTATGAGCTAAATTTGAAGTGAGAAAACAGACCAATTATTATTTTATTATACTATATATTTATAGGTACTTATATTTCTTATCCTTATCAACTGACTACTTAGGACAAAAACTATATTAATACAAGTATTAAGACTATACATGTGCTATATGAAATACAAAGCAAAATAGGATGGTACAAGAAGGTCACTTTGTTTTTGAAATCTATGAATTCATATTTGACATGTTGATAAAGATTGACAGCAGTATTCTTGAAATAGGTACCTAATAGTCTGCTGGTAATTCATTAGTAAAAACAATCAATTTTGTCAATTTTAAAATATTTTTAAATGACTGTTTGATAGTAACAACGTAAAAAATCGATTATATCAAACACAATGTAATTGTACATATACATAAATAAAGTAAGAATCTTGAATATTAAAATACAAAAATAAACTGTTATTTTCTCTGGTAGTTGTCGCAACAATATATTGTAATATATTTTCTATTAAATAATACTCATGTTAAATTTACAATTTTATTAAAAAAATTATTCTTAAAATAACATATTAAAGTAAAATTATTTGATAGTCGTACAATAAATAAAAATGTTTACGTCTTAAAAAAATCTATTCTTATTCTGAAAATGTTTCTTTCAATCTTAAGCAAATTTATATGTGTGAATAATGTTGTAACGAGGCACAAGTGTTCCAAATTCTTTTGTCCCAAAAATAACTTGTATTTATTCATCCACACCGCGAAGTAAAAATAAGTTTTATTGATTCTGTAGTCATTAGAACCGCTCACAAACAATGACGAAACCAATGATCGTGTGCAGTAAATATAGTCAGTTAAATTTAGGTTTTTATCTGGCAGTTATTATCGAGCGGAACTGCTCTATCCGCGATAGAACTTATCATCTTTATTTCATTTTGTGGCCATTCATTCATCTTGTTATCTTTCCGAGAACTTTGACGCTGAGTGTACATTTACTCAATGAAATTATTAGAGGTGTGTCTTTCGAGGGCACTCGATGTTTGGCTAAGTTAGTAGGCGGACAAAAATATACGGTAGTTGCGCCTACCTTATTTTGTTATTTGATTGTGTTTATAGTTACAAAATCAGTCGATTTCTAAATGCCTCGGCATACGATGTCATCATTTTATTGCACAATATGCCGAGGCTTTTTGCTGGAAACTCTGAACTGAACTTAATAACAACCCAATACCCTTTTTTTGAGTCTTAAATACTTGGTTGTGGTACAAACTCTGATTAAACTGAACTAAATTAACAACCCAATACACTTCTTGAATCCCACATACTCGGTTCTGGTAGACACTCTGATTGCACTGAATTAAATAAAAAATCTGATGTGGCTAGCACAACACATCCCGCCGTACTCTATTCTTTTTACTATACTATACAAATAGGTACCTAGGTACTTACAAATATATTTTAGTCATTTTGTCAACTCCTCGGTCAACTCTAAAAGAAGTTATAAATGATGTGTCACTATTTGCACTGTCACTCTGTCACTGTCATAATTAATTCAATTTTTCGTAGTAACAAATGTTAAATAAGACAATGAAGTTTCGTACTCTAAATTTAAAAAAAATACTTTAATTCCTAAAGTACAATGACAGAACAATTTATAAAACGTTAAAAATTGTAGGTAATAATAATATAATCTTTCATTTGAAATAAAAAATATTTAGATAAATTAATTATTTGTCAAAATATTTTAGAAAAGTACTATTTCCGGTTTGGAGATTGCTTCGAAAAAATAACTGAGTTCTTAAGATTTGTATTAGACATTATATACAAAATTTTGTGTTAAATGTTTGTAACTTTTTGAGTTATAGAGTCCGGAAAAATATTACATACAACCTAACGCACACATACACAAACAGACATTATCTCGAAAATACTTTATTCGTATTCTATGAGTCCTAAAACGTACTCATCCACTAAAAACTCACACTCGAACATTTTGACCCATCACAAAACCTTCCTTACCTATAGAATATGAAGAGGGAGGTAAAAACCAATACCCTTCTTGAGTCTTAAGCCCGTTTTACATTACACTAAATCTTGAACAAGATATTGTTCAATTTTCGAAACAATTTAAATTGTGTAGTAGCATACAGCAAATTGTGTGAAATATCGCATTGCTTCGTAAATTGTCTGAAAAAATAGATAAGCGCGGCTGTCAAATTATTATTATATGCGAACTGCGCAGATAGTGATGCCGTGAGACGAGACGAGACGAGAAATAGTCAATTTTCGTCTCATCACAAATTTTCGAGACGAGAATTTTTAGTATTCTCGTCTCGGTCATTTTTCAGCTGTTCATTTCTCGTCTCAAGGAACCCGATTCTCGTCTCGTCTCAAATTTCTCGACAAAAAATTAGAGCCACCTAACGATTTTTGCAAGAACTATTAGATTTCGCGTCATGGCCATGTCACACATGTAATACTTGTATAGAGTGATCAAAACAAACTGACAGTCACGTGACCCGCAATTTTCTTAATTGCTATTAAAACTAGACTTCTAGGAAGAAAAGTTTGATTTCCAAGTTCATGGGTGTGCGACTTAGGATAATAAAGATTTTTTATTTTAGTAATTCTACAATATTTTCTAAATGAATAATTAAATAAGTTACAATAGCCACCGTTTCGGAATTATAATTAGTGAAGACCACCGCGAAAACCGCCAATAATTAAAAATAAAACTTGTGTGCAGCGCGCCATCTGTCGGTAGTAGTGAGTAGAAAAAACATCGTAACCTCAAATTTAATGATCAGACTACAACTACAACTTGAATGTATTTGATTATAGTTTTTTATTCGTTACAAAAAACATTGTACAAACCACTTGCGGGAAGACACCATCCCAGCATTCGCGTAAATGAAACCCTCGCTTCGCTCGTGTTTCAAAAAACCGCTCATATGGGATCAAAATCTTCCCGCATTTGGTTCGTAACTAACTATTCACTATTCTTGATTATTCTTTTAATAATGTAGCTCCTGATGATGACGTATGTGACGTCGAAACTAGTCGACTGAGAAATAAAATATTGTTGAGTGCATCCCCGTAATTTTTCTTCATTCCTGATTCCTAAGTAAAAATTTCGAGAATTCTCGAGTTCTCGAGAGTATTTCTCGTCTCAAAATTATGAATTCTCGTCTCGCCTCGAAAATCCGAGACGAGAAATTTACTGATTCTCGTCTCGTAATTTCGAGACGAGACGAGAATGAGACGAGAAATTTCTCGTCTCGGCGGCATCACTATGCGCAGAATCAGAAACTAAATATTGTAGGTAGGTTTATAAAATTGTCTCAGTATAAAACAGAGTTCATTAAAAACAAAGCAATGTATTGCTCAAGGTAATGTTGAATTTGTTGCGCAATTTCTTGTTCAATATTTAGCGTAGTGTAAAGCGGCTATTAAATTTTGGTACAAACTCTGATTGAACAGAACCCAATACACTTCGTGAGTCCCACTGAACTAAATAAAGAACCTTATACCCTTCTTGAGTGAAATACAATGTGTCTTATAATATGCCTACATGTCTAAGCTTTTTATAAAAAGCCTAATTTTCAATCTGCCTACGCCATAGATTTGAAATTTCACTAATCTGTTTGGTAAATCATTAATACACTATGGTTTTTATTCTCATATATTTTATTTCCTAGTTCATAATTTCTAATTCAAATATGACATTCAAATAAGTACAAAACTATTGATATCAACAATCTATACCAGTAGATATAAGTTTTCATGTAATGTTATTATTAGCTCATGCTATAAGATATAAATCTGTCGGAATGACATTAATTATTAAAGTTTTACACGTCAGTTAGTGGCTGACAAGTTGTGGATAGTGTTAATAGCAGCGTTAAATTTAAACGCGGTTTTTAGTTTTTAAGTGTTTGAAGTCTGAATGATATTAATATGGAGAAATTGTTCTGATTGTAAAGTTTCTAATACTTAATACACGTGAAAAAAATAAAACACTTGAAATTCGTGAAATTTCGACCATTTTCAAACCGCCATAACTCGGCGTATTTTCAATCGATGAAACTTTGCGGGCGAAAAACTTGGAAGTGTCTATTTTAAAGTCATGCATGCGAATTTAAACGCAACCCCCTTTCGCACTCTCTAGCACCCCTGTGAAAAAAATGTTTTTAATGGAAAAAATGTCCAACTTTGACGATGTGTACGGAGTTGAATTTTTTTTTTGACTCGATCCACAAAAAGGGCACTAAAATTTGTTCAATTCCCTGTGCAGGGCTCAAAGAACGAAGTTCTTACGATGATTTTACACAAAGTTATGAGTGTTTGAAAAAAAAGTGCATTTCGAGGTTTTTCGCACTTAACTCAGCGACTTTTCAACCAAATTAGACGATTCTTTCGGGGAAAAAACCCATAGTGGCTCTACTTTAAGGGGGTAAACTCAAATTAGGATGATCTCTTTTCGTACCCTTCAAAACCACAACAACAAAAACACGTTTTTGGGCTAAAAAACTTTGGCGATGTGTACCGAGTTGGAAAAAAATTGTCGGCTCGATCCACCAAAAGGACATTGAAATTTGTTCAATTACCTGTGCAGGACTCAAAAAACGAAGTTCCTACGACTATTTGGCACAAAGTTATGGGTGTTTGAAAAATAGTGCATTTTGTGGTTTTTGACTCATAAGTCGGAAGTTTTTCGATGAAATTGTTTGTTTTTTTCACGAATGAAATTTTCAATTTCATTTTTACCTTCCGCTTACCTGTAAAGGAAGGTATTGGAATCATGCAAAAAATCGGGTGGTGAATTTTTAGTGGATGAGCACGAATTAGGGTCCTTACAACTCATTTTTGATAGTTTCACGATGATGTCTGTGTGTATGTGTGTGTGTGTGTGTGTGTGTGTGTGTGTGTGTGTGTGTGTGTGTGTGTGTGTGTGTGTGTGTGTGTGTGTGTGTGTGTGTGTGTGTGTGTGTGTGTGTGTGTGTGTGTGTGTGTGTGTGTGTGTGTGTGTGTGTGTGTGTGTGTGTGTGTGTGTGTGTGTGTGTGTGTGTGTGTGTGTGTGTGTGTGTGTGTGTGTGTGTGTGTGTGTGTGTGTGTGTGTGTGTGTGTGTGTGTGTGTGTGTGTGTGTGTGTGTGTGTGTGTGTGTGTGTGTGTGTGTGTGTGTGTGTGTGTGTGTGTGTGTGTGTGTGTGTGTGTGTGTGTGTGTGTGTGTGTGTGTGTGTGTGTGTGTGTGTGTGTGTGTGTGTGTGTGTGTGTGTGTGTGTGTGTGTGTGTGTGTGTGTGTGTGTGTGTGTGTGTGTGTGTGTGTGTGTGTGTGTGTGTGTGTGTGTGTGTGTGTGTGTGTGTGTGTGTGTGTGTGTGTGTGTGTGTGTGTGTGTGTGTGTGTGTGTGTGTGTGTGTGTGTGTGTGTGTGTGTGTGTGTGTGTGTGTGTGTGTGTGTGTGTGTGTGTGTGTGTGTGTGTGTGTGTGTGTGTGTGTGTGTGTGTGTGTGTGTGTGTGTGTGTGTGTGTGTGTGTGTGTGTGTGTGTGTGTGTGTGTGTGTGTGTGTGTGTGTGTGTGTGTGTGTGTGTGTGTGTGTGTGTGTGTGTGTGTGTGTGTGTGTGTGTGTGTGTGTGTGTGTGTGTGTGTGTGTGTGTGTGTGTGTGTGTGTGTGTGTGTGTGTGTGTGTGTGTGTGTGTGTGTGTGTGTGTGTGTGTGTGTGTGTGTGTGTGTGTGTGTGTGTGTGTGTGTGTGTGTGTGTGTGTGTGTGTGTGTGTGTGTGTGTGTGTGTGTGTGTGTGTGTGTGTGTGTGTGTGTGTGTGTGTGTGTGTGTGTGTGTGTGTGTGTGTGTGTGTGTGTGTGTGTGTGTGTGTGTGTGTGTGTGTGTGTGTGTGTGTGTGTGTGTGTGTGTGTGTGTGTGTGTGTGTGTGTGTGTGTGTGTGTGTGTGTGTGTGTGTGTGTGTGTGTGTGTGTGTGTTGTCAAGGGTTGTTAGTCGCATAACTCAAATACGAATTACCCGAAAATTTTGATATTTGGTATTTAACATTTGTATATAAATTGGAAGAGCCTCCCTAGATTTTGGTACAAATATCTTCATCGGAAGTGATATTTTTTGAAGATTGAAAAGGTTAATTGTCAAAATTGTATATAAATTTGGAAAAATATAGTATTTATTTGTAATGAGAATAAGAGGAAAAGTTATTTGCAACTTACGTTATAAAAAAATTGTATTTATCTGGTAGCATTAAAGAACTGCAGTAAAATTTAAAAAATAAATTTATCAAATAAAACGTTGATATCTTGTAATCCATGATCGGTTGATTTTTGTTTCTGCGTAAAAAATATTGACAGGTGAGACGGGTGACAAGTTGGCATACTAGCGCTATATAAGTCCTAAGTAAGATATTAAATGTAGTAATTGAACGGAGGATGGCTTCAACACAGCAGAGTTTTCCTGTGAATGAATCTTTTTATTCAGGTGATGCAAATTTCTGTGTTTGAATATTTGAGATTTTTATTTGTATATTTTAAATGGGCACCGGATTGCACGTATACATTTCTGTTTAAAATCTAGATATGGCGGAAGGTTGTGTGATGGCCACGTCAGATTTTTAAATTTTCTCGATGCACATTTTTTTCAAACATCCATAACTTTATGCCACTACGGTTCGGTCTTTGAGTCCTGCACATGGAATTGAAAAAATCTTCCCAATTGTATTTAAGACATACAAGTTGGGAAGATTACGATTTGAGTAAAATGCGATTGGCAAAATTACGGTTATGCATAACTGCGATTTGACAAAAATGCGTTTTGGATAAATTCCGTGTTGAATTATTCCAGTTAGGTATAGTTGCGTTTTGGCTAAACCACGGTTTACCTGAAAACGATTTGACAATATTAGTCGAAGTTGCGGTTTGGTCTAATTACGGAATGTGAAATTACAGTTTGTCTAGAATACAGTTAACGGGTTGGCATATTTACGGTTTGACAAAATTTCAGTTGAACAAATTACAGTTTGACTAAAATATAGTTTGCTTTAATTATTTTTGGTCAAACTACACTTTGACAAAACTATATTTGTCCAAATGGTGTGCTCCCTATTCTTCGTGGTCTACTTTCCGCTGTAGTGTCAAGTACTAATTCTTGCTAATTGCAGCCTAGTAGTGCAGTGACATTTAACCCAACGAACGCAACGGTACTGTACCTCGCTGTACATAATGCTTCTCTCGCTGGCTGGCATTGTTCGATCTAGAAGGCCCTGATGAACGATACACGAGCGAACTGCACAGAGTTTACAGATCACCGACTAATTAAATATAAGTTATGTTGTCCGCAGTCGCAGTAGTGTCTGTTACCTTATCGACCTACATAAACCACACACTGGGGACTGAGATTACGAGTATGTTTTAATTGAGAAAGGATTGTCTAGTGCACACAACACCAGAAAATACAATTATTCTAGAATATTCATACACTATAGGTATTAGAAAAATTATTAAGTTACAAAATCCTGCAGTAAAAGATTCAAAATCTAGAATTTCAGATACGGCATAAATTTATACATTAGGATGATACAAACACAGGAAGATGCAGTTCTATACCTTTTACAGAATGATTTCACACTTTTGAAATATGATTTCACATTAACGAAAACAGATTTCACACTTTTGAAATATGATTTCACATTAACGAAAACAGATTTCACACTTTTGAAATACGATTTCACATTAACGAAAACAGATTTCACACTTTTGAAATAAACAAATTTTGAGCGAGTCGGAAATTCAGTCTAAATTCGGTCTAAATTCGGTCTAAATTCAGTCTAAATTCGGTCTAAATTCGGTCTAAATTCAGTCTAAATTCGGTCTAAATTCAGTCTAAATTCGGTCTAAATTCAGTCTAAATTCGGTCTAAATTCAGTCTAGATTAAAATATATATTTTTATACATTTTAGAAATCCCTTTGTAAAAGCTGTACCCGTTGATATTTTTTATTGAAACTATGGATTCCTACATAATTTGACCCGAGGAGAGAGTTATATTATTTTATAACTAAATTTTGAGCGAGTCGGAAATTCAGTCTAAATTCGGTCTAAATTCGGTCTAAATTCAGTCTAAATTCGGTCTAAATTCAGTCTAAATTCGGTCTAAATTCAGTCTAAATTCGGTCTAAATTCAGTCTAAATTCGGTCTAAATTCAGTCTAAATTCGGTCTAAATTCAGTCTAAATTCGGTCTAAATTCAGTCTAGATTAAAATATATATTTTTATACATTTTAGAAATCCCTTTGTAAAAGCTGTACCCGTTGATATTTTTTATTGAAACTATGGATTCCTACATAATTTGACCCGAGGAGAGAGTTATATTATTTTATAACTAAATTTTGAGCGAGTCGGAAATTCAGTCTAAATTCGGTCTAAATTCGGTCTAAATTCAGTCTAAATTCGGTCTAAATTCAGTCTAAATTCGGTCTAAATTCAGTCTAAATTCGGTCTAAATTCAGTCTAAATTCGGTCTAAATTCAGTCTAAATTCGGTCTAAATTCAGTCTAAATTCGGTCTAAATTCAGTCTAGATTAAAATATATATTTTTATACATTTTAGAAATCCCTTTGTAAAAGCTGTACCCGTTGATATTTTTTATTGAAACTATGGATTCCTACATAATTTGACCCGAGGAGAGAGTTATATTATTTTATAACTAAATTTTGAGCGAGTCGGAAATTCAGTCTAAATTCGGTCTAAATTCGGTCTAAATTCAGTCTAAATTCGGTCTAAATTCAGTCTAAATTCGGTCTAAATTCAGTCTAAATTCGGTCTAAATTCAGTCTAAATTCGGTCTAAATTCAGTCTAAATTCGGTCTAAATTCAGTCTAGATTAAAATATATATTTTTATACATTTTAGAAATCCCTTTGTAAAAGCTGTACCCGTTGATATTTTTTATTGAAACTATGGATTCCTACATAATTTGACCCGAGGAGAGAGTTATATTATTTTATAACTAAATTTTGAGCGAGTCGGAAATTCAGTCTAAATTCGGTCTAAATTCAGTCTAGATCTAAAATATGAGTTTGTACTAAATCCTTAATTGTAATTTAGATATATCTAAAAGCAACTATGTTCCATAATTTACCTTTAGATCGGAAATGACAAAACGTGTTTGAAAATACTACATTTTCTACGAGAGAGATCGTCGTTATAAATAAATAATTTTACAATATACTCGGTATACACAGTTTCGTAGTGCATCTATTCTTACTCAGTTCTCCGAAAATTAAAATTACCTATGTCTACATTGATAGTTTTTCTGAAACACTTTTTATTTTTTCACAACAACATTTACCTGTTAGTATATACAGAGGTGTTCTTTATATTATACATATATTTCTATATCAGTATATAACGCACAAATTATTACATTTCAAAAATACTATTAAGTGACAGCAGCAGTATCGGCAGTAACCAGCAGAGACACCTATAGGAACACCTATGAACTATTTACAACTTCTGACCGGGGTTGTCAATGAAAAAAGTGGCTAGTCGGTAAACCGTGGTTTTAACTATAACTTTTCTGGGTTTGCATCTTTTTCTGTTTGCATTTATGCCGAATATAAAATTTCATATATTTAAATTTTCCTGTGAATGAATCTTTTGATACCTACAAGTATTTTATTATGAACTATCTAGATTTACATCTTCCGATGTATGAAAATTCTAGAGCCTTTTTTTCTAGTGTTCAATCAGTTCTAGATTTGCATCTATGCTAAATCTAAAAATCTATATTTGCATTTTGCTGTGAATGAATCTTTGAACACAAGATATAAAATATTTTCAGAAGTGGTATTATCATCATTCGTGTTTAATTTCACTTATAAACTATAATAGATATTTATACACCAAGTGAGATACATACAAGATAAGAAAGTTTAGGCCCCGAGCCCGAAGGGCGAGTGGGATAATTTCTTCGAGTGAATAAACATTCGTATCTCACGTGGTTTATACAATATTTTATTCAATTTTGACAAAATTATTTCAAATATATGAATTATAAATTTATTTTGACATAACAAAAAAAATCAAAGTAGTCGTTAGTGGCAAGTTGTCATTGTTTTTATGCATTTTTGACGTAATAATAACAGTTTAAAATGTCAGAGTGATTTAAAAATGTGTTGAGTGATTTAAAAAAAATTAATTCACTTGTGAATAAACATTTATTTAAAGTTGTTGCTATGGAGTTAATAATATCAGTTTAAAAGTCAAAATTGAATAAAATGTATTAACGATGATTTGAAGTATCTGAGGCTGCCACACCCAAGTGATATCATGTGTAAATAAAAATATGTTTTCAAGAAATTAAGTTCACTTTCTCCAACTACTTACTTCGTCTTTTTTTGCAAATTAAACCTGACACTAACTGTCAGTTAATTTACTAATATTTAAGTTAATTATCCTAACAGATGCGATACTTAAACGCGAGTAAATTAAGTCAGTAAAACCGGAGGCATATTTCGCTAAAATGAAAATTATTGAGACATAAATGAAACATACATTATAATAATTATGTCAGTGTAATTTTCCCTGCTTTTATTAAATATTGTCAGAGTTACTTTCGTGGTGACTTAAAATAATAGTATATTATTTAACGAGCACATAATGTAGGCATAATTCAAGAGGATGAAAGTTTATGCACGAGCTGAAGGCGAGTGAATTGTGACCATTATGTGCGAGTCAAATACGACGTTTTATTACAACTTTTTGAATAAAACATTTCTTTACAAATTTTTATTCATTAAAATATTAACTTTAATTTGGTGATGACTGTATGTCAATGACAGTTGAGTTGAATATCGGACTCATAATACAATACTGTGGAATTATGGATTCATAATACAATGGTATTAAAGTTACCTATACAGGTAGGTGGAGGTGAAATGCGAAAATAGGGAACATACATGACAATCGAATTTTCATGCCAAATATCTTGATATATTTTGTAGTAGTGTCACAAAACGAAGTAATGTGAATTTGTCTGACCAAAAGAGTAATGAATGAAAAAATAATAAAATCTAAAATTGCATGTTGAATGTTAGTAAGTAAAGAAAGCAAGAAAGAAAGCAGGAACATATTTATTTTAATTGTTAAATACATTAAAGCTAGAATTTACAATAAATATTCAAACAAATTTCCTCCCTCTGCCAAACAGTAGCCTAAGCGATTGTAAAATCCAGTTCTAACATTATTTAACATTTGTGACGTAATTGTCGCAAATGCATCTAAAATTGTATTTGCAGTTCATCCAGGGTTGTTGCTCTTTCTTCTTGACAACAATAAATTTTAGATTTAATATAACACCACAAGTAAAAATCTTGGGGAGCTAAGTCCGCGGACCTATCTGGCCAAGGAATTATTCCATGGGTAAAATAACAACATGACAGCTACTTTGACATTGACAGTATTCCATGTATATCAAGATGCCTAGCATAATAACTCAATTGTCATAATATTTCCCTATGTTCGCATTTCACCTCCAACCTGTATAATGAGTGTAGCAATGGTCGTATATAAATAAATTTAACAAACACTTAAATAAACTAATATTCATTTAGGTTAACTATGAAACATCCTGTTATATTATTAAAATACTAAAAATTGTAACACTTAGTCCAGATGTTGTATTTCATATCACATACAACAATCTTTATCCATGCACAATTAAGGTAAATTTCAGCTTGTAACATACCTGTAATAAAAACAACACTTAACATATCATATCTTATGCCCTTATACAGAGACAATGATTATTACAAGCACTATTACTAGTAGAATGTTACTGCAGTACGTGCATTTGTTTGATAAGAACCATTGTTACTTATTTCATTATTGCAATCAGAAGTAAGGTTTGATAATAAATCAGTTGATTTTTTCTGGGAACGTACAGATAATTTGGTCTCATATGGTACTGCTCTGTAATTGTAAACAATGGATGTTGAACTGGAAGTTATGTTCCGGGATGTAGGAAGATTACTGTCTGATTATATGTGACACAACAATCTAATAATGTCACAAAGTTTACCTCAATATTTTTTATTATAAAAATAAAATACATAAATGCATGATTTGGTTGAGGCTGGTACCGCACACACAGTTAAATATATCCACCGATGACTCATAACAATGTAATATACAATTTATGGAACAAACAAAGTAAATAATAATTGTTGTAATCAAATATTCAACAAACAAATAGTTATTTGTCCAACTAGAGAGGAAAGCGCTTTTTTTCCCACTCGAGCTCGAAGTTTGTGTCACGAGCGAAGCGAGTGAGGCAATCGAGCAAGAGTGGAAAAATAGCTTTCCTCTCGTGTTAAACACAACATTTTTTTCACGACATATTTAAAAACATTGTAAATGTAAAAGAAACACATAACTAGAAGTTAGGTTATAACTGCCATCTGTCAGAATGACGATTGAAAACAACGAAATGCAGCCAATATGCCAAATTAAATTTAAGTTGTAAAATAGTGAAATAGTAGAAAAAGAAAGTATGAAATATAATAATTGTAAAATAATACTTCACTATAAAATCAGAATTTTCAATAAAATAATAAATTACTTACAATTTTTAAAATATTTCATCTTAAAATAACACTGCTTACTTTCCTCTCTAGAGAGGGAAAATCTACTTTCCTCACTATTTCGCGAGAAGAAAATTGTGTTTTCTCTGCATGTCGTGAAAAAAAGTGTTTTGTTGTACGAGTTCAGTGTTATTGGCTGTAAATCACAGTATGTGAGGCTGCCACACCCAAGTAAAAACTAAAATGGCGTGATATCTTTGTTTATCAAAAAATAAATAAGTTTTTATTGCTAATAATACGCCCAAGTAACACAATGACTTAAAATCGACGTCATATGACGTACCAGTTTACGTCGATCTGTCGTGCTGGACCTGCTTGACGACTATTGAGACTTTAATTCAACGTCTTTTAAGACGTCATTTTGAAAACGACATTTTAAAGTTTAATACCAAAATCCCGCGTCATTTTGTCGTTGATTTAAAGTAAAATAAACCGTTAAAATACACGTATATAATATATTTTGACGTCTGAAGTCAAATTAAACGGTCGTATAATAGCTATTAATATAACAAGAATATTATGCGATTTATAATACCGAGGATGTTGCTAAGCGACGACGTGAAACCGAGTCTCTTTGAACATCCAAGGGGGCTTAAATCGCATATATTCGCGTTATATTCAAAGCTTAATCGTATCGTCAAAGACAGCTATGTTAAAACAAATCAACAATTTTATCTGTCAATTAGTTTACAATTCGCGTATTATGGAAGGTTTTGATGTTATTATGGTTGTATCTAACGTAACTAATGAATTATAAGTATCTAACGTATTATAAGTAACTCACGTATTATGTTGTTTATAATTATCAATAAATGTTCTATGTTATAAGGTAATAACGGTTGATGATACGATTAAACTTAAAATCAACTTTACATCGACGTCACCATTTGGTCGACCGTCAAAATGTGTTACTTGGAAACTTTTCTTGGTTATCTAATATTTGTTGATATAAATATTCATTTTAATAAATTAGCAAATCTTAATTAATGGTTCCTTTCGTCTTAAATTAACTCCAACTGTGTGGTATTCATAAAAGACTTCATTTTAAAGTTTAGTAATTTGTTATTACAGATTAACTCAAACAAAACTGATTTTAAATAATCTATCTTATATATTTTTTATATTAATAATGTATGTTCAAATTTACATTGCTGTAACACTAATTATAATTTTATAATTTCAGATTCATGCCCCAGTATTCAAGAGAGCTACTAGTCTTCAATATTTTACTCAGCTGAAGCCAAAATATATTACTGTAAGAAAATAATTTACATTAAAATATAAATATTTTATTGATTTTCTTTAAAAATCTAAAGTAATTCTTATGTATGCATTGGATTCCTCGTAATTTACTTAGTATAATCCGCTACTTTTTAGAGAAATTTCAATTTTGACCAAAAAAAAACTAAGTGGTTAACCTTTGTTTTGTTTCGATTTTGGATCTAAACTTTGAGAGCTCATATCTCGAAAACTAAAAGACTTATCAAAGCGCGGTTTGCGGCATTGGATTCCTCGTAATTTACTTAGTATAATCCGCTAGAAATATTTTAATTTTGACCCTAAATAGTACTAAGTGGTTAACCTTAGTTTTTTTCGATTTTGGCCCTAAACTTTGAGAGCCTATAACTCAGGAACTAAAAGACTTATCGAAGCGGGGTTTGCGGCATATATTAATTATTTATTTGTGTGTTCAGGTATTCGATCCGTGGAGGCGGTCATCTTCTTAGGAGGAGACCCTACTTACCATTCTTCAATTGACCACTGGCCTCCAATGAAGAAATGTCTGTTATTTATTGTATTTATTGATAGAACTATGTTTTTATATCATAAAAATTAAATAATCGAGATGAAATAGCTGTATATATTATTAATAAAAACAAATAACCAATACTTACATCATTGCACTAATTTTATTTCTTAAACAACCCTTTGTACACTTCCTAAACCCTTACAGAACTTCTACGGTGAGAGTACACGGCCTTATACCTCAAAATGTACTACGATGCGAAATAATAAACAGTAAGTATAAATTTTATGATTTATTTAATGAAATACTTCAATACAGTACA
Organism: Agonum fuliginosum; assembly: GCA_947534325.1. Classification (NCBI taxonomy): domain Eukaryota; kingdom Metazoa; phylum Arthropoda; class Insecta; order Coleoptera; family Carabidae; genus Agonum; species Agonum fuliginosum. Next base: position 563,920 of record OX384033.1, read on the forward strand.
CAATCTTATAAATAAATAAACTTAATTAAACATTTTTAACATAAACACCCTTATTTAGGTTTATATAAGCTCCAAACGAGATAGGTGCTGCCATCTGTTGGTGGCAGTTATTTAAATGTACAATATCTTAAACTAAGGGTTGAATGACTAAATGGGGTACATATTTGGATTCAGCGGGTTCGAATTAGGGGGTAGAGTATAAATTACCCCCTTGAAATGTTTATTTAGCATTAAAACATATTAGGGGTAAAATCAGTCCAAAATCGGTCCAAACGCCACAAAAGTTTTTGTCGAGTGGTCCAGAAAATGAAGCAAAGTTGCAACTACGCTAGGAAAATATTAAACTGCAAATAACTCGAAAACTAAGGGTTGCACGGTAAAATGCGACGCATATTTAGATTCAGCGGGTCCTAATTGAGGGGTTAGACTACCCCTCTTTATCCTGCTACCTTTAGTTTACGAGATATAAGCATTTTAAAATTTTCCTAGCGTAGTTGTCATTTTGCTTCAAAAATCGATGTATATCGTCAAAAAAATTTACACTACGCTAGGAAAATTTTAAATTGGTTATAACTCGGAAATTAAGGGTTGCACGGCCAAATGGGGTGCATATTTGGATTCAGCGGGTCCTAATTACGTGTATACGATATAAACAATCCACGAAATCAACGTATTTTTAGTCGATTTTGGTGAAATTTTGCCGACTTTAAATAATTATTATCTCGTAAACTAAAGGACTAAGGGCAAAAAGTTAAATACAAAGGTTGCGTAACTTTTCATTCTCTATCTGCCTGTCTATAGATAAGGCCGTTTTGGCCGGTTTTTAATTATTTTTTTGGTCTCCCACCATTCATGTTATCCTGATACAAACTTGGTGATTTTTGTTCGATTCAAAATTCAACTCGAGTGAGGGTGAAAATTTAAAAACGCGATTACGTAAAAACTAAGGGTTGGGGAGTGATTTACGGGTCATATTCGTACTCTACGCGTTGAAATACACCAGTATGCATATTGCCACCCCCAAAAGTTAATTAGCACCGGAGATATTCAACCCTTATTTGTATCTTCGGTACTAAGGGTCGTATCGAAAAAATCTACATTGCATTCGAAAGGGGATGAAAAACTGAGCATCTTTTGCATTTAACTTTTTCCTCTACGACCCTTAGTGTAAGGGTTATGAGCTATCAAAGTGGTGAAAAAGTCGTCTAAACATAGTCATTAACCCTTAAACTAAGGGTCGCAGAGGAAAAAGTTAAATACAAAAGATGCTCAGTTTTTCATCCCCTATCGAATGCAATGTAGATTTTTTCGATACGACCCTTTGTACCGAAGATACAAATAAGGGTTGAATATCTCCGGTGCTAATTAACTTTTAGGGGTGGCAATATGCATACTGGTGTATTTCAACGCGTAGAGTACGAATATAACCCCTAAATCACTCCCTAACCCTTAGTTTTTACGTAATCGCGTTTTTAAATTTTCACCCTCACTCGACTTGAATTTTGAATCGAACAAAAATCACCAAGTTTGTATCAGGATAACATGAATGGTGGGAGACCAAAAAAATAATTAAAAATCGGCCAAAACGGCCTTATCTATAGACAGGCAGATAGAGAATGAAAAGTTACGCAACCTTTGTATTTAACTTTTGGCCCTTAGCCCTTTAGTTTACGAGATAATAATTATTTAAAGTCGGCAAAATTTCACCAAAATAGACTAAAAATACGTTGATTTCGTGGATTGTTTATATCGTATACCCCTAATTAGAACCCGCTGATTCTAAATCTATCCTCAGAATTATATAATTACTTATCGTTTATATTATATATTAAAAATTGACTTTACGCTAGGAAAATTTTAAAAGGCTTATAACTCGAAATCTAAGGGTTGTACAACAAAACCGAGGGCATATTTGGATGCAGCAGGTCCAAATTGAGGTGGTAAACTACCCCTCTTTATCATACTACCCTTAGTTTACGAGAAATAAGCACTTTAAAATTTCCCTAGCGTAGTTGTAATTTTGCTTCAAAAATCCATGTTTACCGATAAAAAATTGCAACTACGCTAGGAAAATTTTTAAATGTTTATATCTCGTAAACTAAGGGTAGCAGGACAAGAAGGGGTAGTCCATCCCCTTAATTCGAACCCGCTGAATCCAAAAATGCACCCCGTTTTGACCTACAACCCTTAGTTTTCGAGAAATAAACACTTTAAAATTTTCCTAGCGTAGTTGCAACTTTGCTAGACTATTATCCACATAGGTCAATTTTCTGGACCAGTGCAAAAGAACTTATAGACACCGCTACCAACAGATGGCAGCACCTATCTCGTTTTGGACAATTTCACCCCTAAAATGTTACATTTACCCTATTTTACGGGAAATGACGTAGGAAAATAGGTTGATTTTTAAATTAAAAGCAAATTTATGGTTTAACAAACAGATTTATTTATTTAGAAGGGTTTACATTTAATTCTAATGCAACAAAACATTTATACAAATATACAAAAATATTCTATTTTAATAATACAATATAAACAATTTAAAATATGATTTAAACAATACAAATATTACAAGCACTTAATCTACAGTAACAAATCATTTTTAAACTCAGTCAGAAGTTAGTCTAGCCCAACAGGTATGTAGCAGTGATTTAGTGACTTATTGTTATGTTGTCAGCACTGCTAATGTTACCCTGAGGCTACACTGTTATTAGAAGAACTCCAGAAAGGAGAACTTAATTGCCAGAATACATATTTACATAAATTTTAACAAGAAATACATTAAAAACATTATAATTACAATTGACGGCTGGTAAACGCACACACAATCACAACATATTGTCATTAAAATATGTTACAAAATAATTATTTATAACTAAGTATTATCTATACATTTTATAACAAATTCATTTAAACAATTGTATATTATTTAACGGGCACATAATGTAGGGTATAATTCAAGAGATGAAAGTTTTTGCACGAGCTGAAGGCGAGTGTATAATCATCCGAGTGAATTATAACTATTATGTGCGAGTCAAATACGACGTTATATCTACGACTTTTGAAATAAAACTTTTCTTATAAATAAGTATTCATTAAAATATTCACCTATAACGCTACAGTCTGGTGTGATGATAGTGATAGTTGTGTTTAATAATGTACTCATAATACAATACTGTTAAATAATGAATTCATAATACAATAGTGCGTCTTAAGCAGGGTTTAGATAAATACGTTTATCTATGAACTTTGAATAATAAATACATTATGTAGGTTACTTTACTGAGATAAAGCCCTCAATAACACACACTATTATATTATGAATTCATTATACAACACGCTTGTATTATGAGTCCATTATTCAACACTACTGTCATTTTAATGAATAAAAATTTGTAAAGCCGTAGATAAAACGTCGTATTTGACTCGCATATAATAATTATAATTTACTCGCCTTCAGCTCGTACATAATCTTTCATCCTCTTGAATTATAGCCTATATTATGTGCTAGATATATAATATATTAAAAATAATTTTTATAATTAACCATGAGTGAGTATTTGGCTGGTAACCGCACACACGGTCAACTACATCATTCAAATTATAATAAAAATCAAATTAAAATATTCATTTCAGTACTGGTATACAATTCAGTATACTTCATACACAAACAAGGAGCCATGAACGAATAGACGGCTGGTAAACGCACACACGGTACAATACATTGTGTCTACACCGATGACTCTCACACTACAGATAGTTATGTATAAGAATAATAATTATAATTATACAAGAGTCCATTTAAAATACCTAATAGTCATTTGGTAATTCGTTAGTTTATTTATCAATTAAATTATTTGCCAGACACCTGAGTGTATTATATAACGAAACATAAAGCTGACAACTCAGGTTTGAATCCAGTTATAATATGTACTGGTTGAAAAAAATCTCTCATGTGGTGTACTGTCTTTTAACCATACATGAATTATTGACTGACAACCGCACACGCGGTAAATTAAATAAAAAATTATAAATAAGTTGATGGTTGATAACCGCACACACGTTAAAACATATCTGCACCGAGACTAGATTCGAATTTAGTAAATGTCAATATACAGGTTAATTCATAATTTAGTTCTTGTTCATGAAACAAAAGTTATTTACTTTACAAGTGGGCAAAGTAAGGAATTACCTACGAGGGAAATCTTAACTCACGAGGCCGAAGGCTGAGTGCGATAATTTTCCCAAGTCATTCCTTTTTGCCCACGTGTGAAGTATAACGTTTTATCCAACACCTCTTAATAACTGCGTAAATATTTTAAAAATATTAAGTTTCAACCTAAAACATCGTTTCTATGGTGACTTCCAACAAGCAAAGTAACAATTGGCTTTGATCAAAATTATACCCACTTGTGGGTAATTTTTTATTTTGCTTGTTTAAAATCACCATAGTTATGATGTTTTTATTAAGAGATGTTGGATAAAAATAATTATTTAAAAATTTGTAAAATTGAAGGTCACTGGATTGTTGATTGTATATTAGACATCTGATTTTCTAAGTATGAATGGAATGAAACTAAATTGTAATTAATTAGGCAACGCGGTAAAAATAGTACTCTATTTCAAAACAGTGGCCCAAACAGTTTAATACAAAATCTAGAAACTAAAATAGCCAGTACCAATTTAGAACACAATGAAACTCCAACACCACTCGCCTCCTACCTGTTCCGTGTGCTCCTGCTTGCGTTGCGGGGCCCCGCAGAGTCCGTGGGGCCCACCAGCGAGGCACGCGAGCACCGCACGCGCGAGAGACCACTCCACGCACTCATCGACTTACATGTGTGTGCTCTGACGGACGCACTTACCTCTACTGTCTACTGCACAACGCACGACAAGTCGAGCTCAAGACAGAGCAACAACGAGAGTCAGCTGAGGCTGGTAACCGCACACACGGTACCGGTGTATATTCATGTTAACAACGGTTCATAACCGCACACATGCTCAAGTAATACTGATGATTAGAGTTCGGTTTTAGGTGCAAAAAGTTCGATAAAAGGTAGGCAGGCAAATGGTTACATTAGGCCGAAATATTATTATTATTATTGTAGATCATTAAGTGTTAATTTTTTTTTTAAACATAGTATTTAAATTTTGTAGGCTATTTATATATAGTTATAAATATTTTAATAAGCAGAATAAACACTAGCAGAAGAAAAATATTACAAATATTAGCATTATTAAGGGTCTCGTCTCCGTAATAAAATATTGCGTGTTTAGAGGTGTAGCAGTTTCTGCTTTACTCATTGTATATTAAAAATTTGAAGAAAAAACAGGTACTAGATTTTTGTGAAAGAATTAATCTAGGATTATGCCCAGTTAGAATTCTGAAAAAATCTTTGAAATCCTTATACAAATTTAATAAAAAAGTGAAGCAATTTTTTATATGATTTTTCTTATTATTAAGAGATTTATTAGAAAATGTAACTCGGCATAATCCTAGTTGCATTCTTCGTCTGTAAATAAATTTATGAAATTTAGCTTTATTTATAAAACTTCGTGAGCATAGCATTGTACAAATTGCTAGACTGCTTTTCCGTATTTTTAGCGAGCGTTTCTATGCATTTACATAGGACAAACAAGGTGTTGAGCTACGTGGAGACGATACCCTTAAACTGTGAAGGTTGAGGCTATTAAAATTTTACCGTTTGATCATGATATGTACAGAATAGTTGTAAAAAGTTCATTTTTGAAAAATAATTTAGAAATACCAATTTTTCAAATTAAGGCCTTCAAAACAAAAATATCAGGAACTTGCATCTAACCTTAACTGGCTTACCTCTTAACCAACGAAGAATGTAACATGTTACGGATGAATAAAATAAAGTAAATAATACAAAATAGACAAGAAAACTGTTAAATAAGCATAAAATGCAAAATCTGTCATTTAAAGCCCTGTTCGCACGGCGATCTTTGGAGATTCTACGGAGAGTCAAACTCCCGGCAAAGTCACGGCAAAAAAGAAGTTTTTTTCTTTCTAGTGATAATTACGTGGTTTTGAAGCAATCAATAAATTATAAATTCATATTTTCCAAGACTCATGATAATTTAACAAATAATTCTCACTAGAAAGAAAAAAACTTCTTTTTTGCCGTGACTTTGACTCTCCGTAGAATCTCCAAAGATCGCCGTGCGAACAGGGCTTTAGGCAAAATAAACGATGCGTCAAAGTGTTTGAAAACTTGTGAAACAAATTTATATCTAATTCAAATGTCATTTTAAATAAGCAATAGGTTTTTACCTAAAATCCGGACTCTACTGATGACGCACAATATGTGAGCCTGCCACACCCAAGTTGGGTAAAAGACGTGTCAGATATTAAAAAGAAATTGATAACCGCTTTTAAAGAAATACTTATTGGATATCAATTTTCAACATATAAGTTATAGGAAAGTGATATCATTGTATATTTTGATAGATTTATTACCTTTTTATCGAAATGAAAATGTAACTCTTTTGAAACGTGCATTAAAATGCTCTATGTGTGACGTAGACAACATTGAAACCAAACCGTGCGTAGATTTATTCGTGTAAGTACGTTTTTTGTCGTTTTGACTACGGAATGGACGACGGACCTGTGTTGAAATAAGGCACGAACTACGTATCGTATTCGGTCCTTGTCAGCGCGGTGAACGTATGTTCTTAGGGCCGGTGACGTCACACCGTCACACACGGCATCGTTTTTCTATTTTAGTAAACTTTATGAATTTTGTCTGGATTATTACCAACTTTTTGGTAAAAAGAAAAATATGGGTCTGATATTTTACTGTATAGATTAACAAAAATCGTGGAAAACCCTTTGACTGTATTCGTAACAAATTACCAGATGACTATTAGGTATTTACCTACTTAAATTGCACCCTATAGGTAATCTTTAAAAGTCCTTATAAATAAAATATGAGTACCTAAGGCTAGTATATTAAATATTGGTTTAAATTTTTCGTATAAATATAAAGTGTAAACTGTATATCTTTATTGCAGTGTGTATGTGTACTAAAACTAAGCGTGAAATAATTTCGCGTGCATCCAAATCTCAGAAGTCTTCACAGGCCCCAAACGTGCAGCTCCATCCAAACCCAACAGTGCACGTGCGTAAAAATCAGCGCTGTGAACCAAACAAGCAAAAAAAGTTAGTTAACGTGCAAAATAAAATAACAAAAATGTGCATACTTTGTGCTAAAGCCAGCAAGGTGTCGTGGTTCGTGGAGGTTCAAGCGTTGAAGTCTCAGCAAACCGACAGCTACTGAAAGCAAAATAACAAAGCCAAAATAAATAAATCATAAAGCGAAAATAATCAAAGCATGCTATAAAGTAATGATCATAACACGGCACAGTATGCTGATTGATCTTAAGGGGCTATACTTCTTGAGTGCAATAAGAATCAGAATTCACGATTCTGGCTATATTGCTCAAAATAAAAATCTGAAATTTTACATTAGTAACGACAAAGCATTGTTGAATTGAAAAATTCAAACTATATATTGTTCCGATAACAATTGGAGATAAGAAGAAATTAAACACTAGAATTTCGTGAGGATCTCATGAATAAACTATAAAAGTTATCATTGAGTAGAACATAGATGTAAAAAGGGCGGAAAAACAATAAAACTATAATTTTATCAACAGAATTGCCATAAATTATATCTAAACTTGTACAATTTTCGCCGAATTTCGCATAATTATTAAAGCCAAACTAATTACATTAATTAAAGATTTTGAAGATTCCGCCCTTTTAGTATTCTTCCTTAATCTATATACAAAAATTCAACATCATACGTATAACAGTTTTAGATTGAGATCCTCACAAAAATTACTCGTTTTTCAATGCGTATTATTGCCACGCAATAGGCTCTTAATGCCCAGTGCACATGGAGAAACATTTTGATAAGTGTCCTGAAAAAAGTTTCCAGAAAATGGAGATTTTTTTTGAAAAACAATAAATATGTTTATGATCACATGTCACTTTTGACGATTTGACAAATAAGAAGTTAGTTGCACTTCATAACGTTTCCTGAAAACGCCTCATTTTTATAGGCGCCGTTAAAACTTTGAAGTTTCCGAAAACTTTTTTCAGGAAACATGTAAAAATGTTTCTCCGTGTGCACTACGCATAAGAGATCGTCAAACTTCTAAATCCAGCAAAAAACGTACTAACGTAGCGAGTGTTTGTGGCCAGAACAAGAATGGTTTCAACATGGATTATATACTTAAATGGTCAATTAACAGTTGTGCCATTTTAAAATATTAATAAAAAATTGTACATGATTATAACAATTCCGAAAAATTCATACAAATTTCCAATTTATCTAAACTTTACACGGTTATATCTCCTGATTTGATTTTAAAATTTAAAAAGGCACATCTGTAGATCCATTACCTTGAAGTTAATAATAAACTGACAGTTTACTCGCAGCATAATAGTTATTTGTTTAACTAGGCAAAAAAATATATGATTTGCTGCCGCGGCTAGAGTTTCATAGACGAGGCGCAGTCGAGGCTATGAATCTAGCTTAGGCAGCAAATCTGTTTTTTGCCATGTTAAACACATTATTTTTTCGACGATTGTTATTAATTAATATTAATTTAGTGATTATTTTAAATATATTGATAGGTATCGCAATCAAATTATGTTGCTATGTGTATATGTTGACAGTTGCTATGAAAAAACAAAATAGGTTAGGTATGTTGATGAATTTTATAAATGTCAAATTTGTTGATTCATCATAGTAACAATTACTTTTGCTGCCTAGGCTTTTTTTACTATTTTTGCTGCCCAGGCAGCAAAAGTGACACTTTGCTGACTGTCAACTGTCAAAAAACAGCACTTTTAATGTCAATCGCCGAAAAACACTTTTACAGTATTGTTCAACTTCAAATTGACATTGCATTGTTAGGATGCGGTAAAGTACGAGTTTCGGGCTGGTTTTAGGTAAACGTAGAAGTGGGGAAAGAGTGGAATAGAAAAAAGAAAATCGAGAATATTCTAGGAATTCGGAAAAAACCCTATATTTCAAATAGGTATAACATATATCTCCGACTTAAGACTCACACTATTGTATTATGGATTCATAATTAAACACTATTGTATTATCACTCCATTATTCAACACTACTGTAATCTGTCATATCACATCACAATGTGGGGTTAGATTAATATTTTATTGAATAAAAATTTGTAAATAAATATTTTATTTAAAGAGTCGCATAATTTACTTCCTAAATTTACTCCTTAAACTCAAATAATTTTAATTAACATAATAAATAACATAGCATGAAGCAAACATTTTCTCGTGAATCAGGAGTAACTCAATACCCTTTCATAAATCTAACGCAATGATAAACTATTCATTTCTCCTGTAATTAGTACCCTACTTGTGTATCTCTTAACCAAAAGATAAATCGATATTGTGTCTGAAAAATTAGTTACGCAAGTCAACATATCTCTAGTTCAACATTGTCTGTTGTCTGCTTTAGATTGATAAGGCCCAAGTGTCAGCATAACAGTACCCCTGAGCCGTCGATGTTAACGCACGGAGATAATTTATGGCTTTTGAATCAATCACAAGTGAAAGAATTCTCGAAAGGTTCCAGCGTTGCTAGTCTCATTTATCATACGTGCGATACTAGACCAGATAAAGAGCTGGACTATCTAAGGTTTGTTCACAATGAAATATTAAAGAACTCTATGTTCATACTTGGATTCTTTTGAATCAGGATAAAAAGAATCTTGGTAAGAATTGTCTGCCAAATAGCGGCACCGCTGAATTGAATCTTCAATGAGTCTTGGAAAAGAATAATTTGTACTTAGCTTCAAACAGTGATTTTTTCAGGATTCAAAAACTTGAAAGAATTCTGTTAAAATAATTTGAAACTGCAAATACACATGGATTCTTTGAGGATTCTTTCATGCTCTTGAATCTTGAGAAAAATATTCCTGGTAAGAATTGCCTGTCTAATATAACTGAATCTTCAATGAGTCTTGGAAAAGAATAATTTGTAATTTATAGTGATTTTTTTCAGAATATAGAAACCTGAAAGAATCCTGTTAAAATAATTTGAAGCTACAAATACACATGGATTCTTTGAGGATTCTTTCATGCCCTTGAATCTTGAGAAAAATATTACTGGTAAGAATTGCCTAATATAATTGAATCTTCAATGTGTCTTGGAATGAAGAATTTCTAATTCATAGATAGTTTCAAAACAGATATTTTTTCAGGATTTAGAAGCACGAAAGAATCCTCAAAGAGTCAATGTGTTTCAATATTCTGAACCTTGAAAAAAAATGAATTTATGGATTTGAAACAATAAATAAATTATAAATACTTCTTTTCCAAGACTCATTGAAGATTCAATTTAGCGGCACCGCAATTTAACAGGAAATTTTCACTAGAAAGAAGAAATCTTTTCTATTACAGGATTCAGAATCTCGGTAGAATCTTCAAAGAATCCTAGTGCGAACAGCGCTTAACAAAATATTGCGTGTTTAGGGTGTATCAGTTTCTGCTTTACTCAATGCGTATTCAAAAAGGAAAAACAGGTAGGTAGGTACTAGATGTTTGTGAACGAATTAATCTAAATTATATTAATGAAAAAGTGTGTTTAAATAATTTTTTAATGATTTATATTATGATTAAGAGATTTATTAGAAACTGTAACTCGGTATAAACCTAGTTCCATTCTTCGTCTGTAAATAAGTGTATGAAATTTAGCTTTATCTGTAATACTTCGTGAGCATTTTTGCTGGACTGCTTTTACGTATTTCCATGCGTCGATCCCTTAAGAGCATTCTGTACAGGAAGAATATACACGTAAAAAGCACTTTACACGCATACACCTCATCGACACATGGTTGCACATTTTAACAAAAACAAATTTTTATATGGTAGATAAGGGATAAAACTTCGTTCTATTAGTGCCATTTTTTCTATTTTGTACCGAAGTTTTAGTTTATAAAATAAAGAAAACTACAAAAATTAACATTTTTTATCTCTAATTTTCTCGAAATCAGAAAGTTTTTTCCAAAAAATAACACTACCCCAACGTAGATTAAACTTTAAACTACATGATTCAAGTTTAAAATATCATGTTCTGCGAAATATAAAGAAAAATCTGTAGGTGCTTCTAAACGCCTGCAAGAGGTTGAAAGTAAGTAATTTCGACCGTTGAACGTGCTGAAAAATAAAAAATTGCACTAATAGAACGAAGTTTTATCCCTTATCTACCATATAAAATATTTTTTTTGTAAAAATGTGCAACCCTGTGTCGATGAGGTGTATGAGTGTAAAATGCTTTAACGTGTACATTCTTCCTGTACAGAATGCTCTTAAGCTTAATAGATATGGACCGCACTATACCGCCTCAACTAGTCTGTTTTGTTGGTCGTGCGTTGAGTCTGCATTCGACGATCAGTTGACAAATTTATTAACAGCACAAGTGCGATCCGAGACAAGGCAAACTGGTCTCACTGGCCACACGATATTCAAATCAGTTCGTTTGTATGAAAACTATAGCGTCTATCTGATTACTCATTCAGGAGAATAAGAACAAGACCAACAGTGCAACTGACAACTGGTTTGCTTTGCTGCATTGTCTTAAGCAGGCGAGGGTGAATTAAGACACGTTCCAGTTCACAAGTGATGTACTGGCCACCACCACGGCTGGTAACCGCACACACGTAGCTCAACGCGTTTGTCCGCAACGCATGGAAATACGTATACAAGCAGTCTAGCAAAAATGCTCACGAAGTTTTATTAAGAAAAATTTCATAAATTTATTTACAGACGAAGAATGGAACCAGGTTTATGCCGAGTTACATTTTCTAATAAATCTCTGAATCATAAGATAAAGCATGTACAAAATTCATTAATTCTTTGTATGGATTCTTTCAGAATTCTAACTAGATTAATACTTTCACAATAATCTAGTACCTATTGTTCCTTCAAATTGCAATGAGTAAAGCAGAAACTGTTTGGCCATTTAACGCCAGAAAATACAATTATAGAATATTCATATACCCAGGAAAATGCCTACACAAGAAATTTCAAATCTAGAAAATTTATTACGTAACAAAATCCTGTAGTAAAAGATTCGTTCACGACGAAATGCAAATCTAGAATTTTAGATTCAGCATAAATGCAAACATAGGTTGATGCAAATCTAGATTTAGAAAATTAATTTGTTTCATGAACATAAATTAGAGATTGAACTTACCTAAATGAACAACCCAATTCCATTCTTGAGTCCCACATACCTACTCGGTTTTGACGATAACTTTTCCAGATTTGCATCTTCCTGTGTTTACATTTATGCTGAATATAAAAGTCTAGATTCGAATTTTCTTGTGAATGAATCTTTTGATGCAGGTACTTTATTACAACTAGATTGGTGTTGTATTTTACTGTGTACGAAAAAACTAGAATTTCATTCCCGAAACTCGAGTAAAGCAGAAACTGCTACACCTCTAAACACGCAAAATTTTATTACGGAGACAGGACCCTTAATCATTTTACTGCTTTTCTTTAATAAACTTCTATTGCCTTTCCAATTAGCTGTGAACAACTTAAAAACTAAACTAGATCTGGTGAGCAAAAGAATAAAACTCTAACAGTGCGTCAAAGAAAATTCTCAGCTCTCGTGTCCTGCATAACAAAAGCCTAACGCAAAGCAAGCCGCCATGTTGCGTGCGATATAACGACGTAACGTAACAGTAGCGTGCGGTACGTGCCACGATCCACACTACGTGATTGTAGCAAACGTAACACACATTGCATTAAAAATATAGCACATAGAAACTTTCCTAGAATAGGAACAGAAACGAATAGACACTGTAATAGTTATTTACGAACCAAATGCGGGAAGATTTTCATCCCACATGAGCGGTTTTTTTGAAACACGAGCGGAGCGAGGGTTCATTTACTCGAATGCTGAGATGGGTCTTCCCGCAAAAGGTTTGTACAATGTTTTTTGTAACGAATAAAACTATAATCAAAAACGTTCAAGTTGTAGTCTTGTCATTTAATTTGAGGTTACGTTGCTTTTTGTACTCACTACTACCGACAGACAAGTTTTATTTTTAAATATTGGCGGTTTTCGGTGATCTTCACTAATTATAATTCCTCACTTTGTAAACTAAATTTTATTATTTTTAAGATGATTTTACTCTGAAATGTCTAGAAAAGCCAGTGTTATTTGCATTTTTCCTGATTGACTAGGTACACTGGGAAATTGACATTTCCGATTGTCAATTGCGTGTTTAATATGTCATTTCCTAGGTGATGAGTACAAAAAATTGTTATAGATCTCGAGAGACAATAGGATACTTTACCATAGTAGAAATTAGCAAAGGAGACCTCAAAATTGAGTTATTGCCATGAAAAAAGTTTTCAAAAAGTTAATAGTTCGTTAAATATTTGAGATTTTACGTATTGATACATCTACGTCACAATAATGCGTTTCACGTGTATTCTTACTTACAGTAATAAAGAAACTACCAAATTGTATTTTATATTATAACAGAAACAGTTGATTTTACATGAGAACATTTTATTCCAGCCCCATGGTTTGAGAAGATTTTCAGCTATACATCTACGTCACACAAACTTTAAAAGTTAATTACAGCTTTATTAAGAACAATTAAGGCTTATCAGTGCTTTCAATCGCTTTCAAATAACATGAAGTTTCAATCAAAAAACTTAAAAAAAATGGTACTACCCTATTGTAAATATTCGTTTAAGGAACAAGCAGACATAACAATGTTTCTCTTATTCTTTAAGCTACGCGGTGAACGTTTATAACTTGATATACGAAGTACTTGACCGCATGTGTGGTCTTAGATTAATAAAATCTTAACCTATTAACTTTCCGTGCGCCAGTCTTTTGTTCCTGAAGAGCTGAGATGATTGGAGAATTCAACAAGGATCTGATTAGTCGACATTTAGTTATTAAATGAATCTTGAAGATGAAATAACTTTGAACTGAATTAAATAAAAAACCCAATAGCTTTCTTGAGTCTTAAATACTCTGATTGAACGGAACCCAATACCCTTCATGAGTCCCACTGAACTAAATAAAGAACCTAATACCCTCCTTGAGTGAAATACAATGATGTAACATTGTGTTATAAATCCATTCTTTCTCTATTAAATCTTTAAAAAAGATCAATAATAAATTGACAGTTTACTCGCAACGAAAACACTTTAACAATATTTTCAACTTCAAAATGACATTGCATTGCTAGGGTGCGGCAAATTACGAGTTTCGTGCTGGTTTTGGGCAAGAGCGGAAAAAAAAGTTGAATCGAGAATATTCTAGGAATTAGGAAAAAACGTAGACGTCCCAAAATTTGCGCCCTCCGAAACATGTTAATTTTTTCTGGCGTGGTACTTAATAATTTCTTTGAATATCGTTTATTATGTACATCAAGTACCAAAGTAGTAAAATAAGTCACTTAGTACATGATAAAACACTGGATGTAACATTATGTTGAAGGCAAGATTTAACACAAAAAGTCATATCTGGCATGGGGTAAAATCAGGCACGATTTTATATTACGGCTTGAGTTACTAGACAAATTAATTTTATAACAATACTTGACAATAAAAAATGAACTAAATCAATTTATAAAAAACCCTCAGAGAACCTTTGGCAGCTGTCACTAGCTAGATAATAAGTTATAAATTTATTTCTATAACTGATAGTTTATCGTTTTTGCATAAATATAACGGTGCAAATTTATCTGTGAAATGTATCTTAATGCATAGACTAGACCGAGAACTAGTACTAGAAATTTACTATATTGCTTGTGGTCGGTTTAAGCCCAATGGATTCTTTGACGATTCTTTCACGCTTCTGAATTAATCCTGGTGAGAATCTCCTGTCAAATAACGGCGCCGCTAGATTCAATTTCATGAGTTAACCCAGGATTCAAACACACGAAAGAATCGTCAAAGAATCCATGCGTGAACAGTGCTTAATATAATTTATAAAAATCTGCTGTGTCCACCACAGTACTTCCCCGATTATAAGTTTTAATAACTTACTTTCGTAACGCCGTTAATTTTATGCTTTATTCTGCAAAATTTAAATAAATTTATCATTTTTCCCCAAACTATTTAAGTTGATACCAACTTCGGCATAATTTAAATACCATAAAAAATCTGATACTTATTCACTAAAAACTCACACTCGAAAATTTTAACCCGTCACAATACCTTATAGCCTTATAGAATATAATGCGGAAAGTAAAAACAACTGACCATTGTTTAAATGTTGTTATTGATTCTTCGACTAATATTTTTTTCCAGAAAACTTTAATTTGATAATACACTTGAACAAATTTGAATAATTTTTTGAGAAACAATAATTGATTATCGCATAAATGTCATTTTTTACATCTTATATACTAAAAGGCTTGAGATCATTTTCAGCAGCTTAGCAACCGTTTTTCGACTCGCCTACTGCCTAAACGAGTGAACCGATTTTTATGAACTTTTTTTTATTTGATAGAGGATCATGTGAAGTAGTGCCTTTTGGGTATATGAATATTGTAGATGGCGTGGTAGTCGCAGGGGAGTTGAAAAACAGTGATTTTTTTGACTCCTTGGATACGGGCATTATACGTTATTCGATTGTTTTTTTCATTTGACATATAGGTAGAGGATGAATTTGACTATATTTCTATGCATGTTTCAACCCAATATTGGGTATATTAAGAAAGTTATTAAGAAAAAACTGAAAAATGCACGGAACGCAAATGGGAGCATGCCATGGAAGTTTTGTTTTCTTTTTGATAAAAATGATTTTTTTGTCTACTGTCAGATTTGACGTTTCCAATTTGAAATTTTATTTGGATTTATCTTTTATATTTGATAAGGTAGAAGTATTTTGAAAATTTTATTGAGTATTTAAAGATGGAGCACGCATTATGTTTAGATACTTTTGTATAAATTTGTAATATATTTTTTGAAATTTTTTATTCAACTTAACAATGCACTGTGAAGTTGAATCATATTGTTATTTATTACTGTAGTATTTATAGTAATATATTTTGACCCAAGTGTAAATGTTCAATTAAAATTAGGTATCTATATATCCAATATCCGTGGATAATACTATTTCTCAGTATTTTACTGAAAGTTTTAAATGTCAAATTAATATACAAATTTAACAATGGAGTCCGATAATTGGGATTTTTATCTATTGTACTTGAGTTTTGGTTGAGTTTGAGTTTGTCCTGCCCAAGCCGCCCTTGCGATCTTTATCCTGAATACGCCCATTAACTAACAACTGGACAAGCACGAGACACGACGCGGACTAGAGATGATCTAGATTGTTATTGCACTTGTATCAAGTATCAACTCTGTTTTTACAAAAGTATGTATGGTATTATAATAAGCACCAAGGGGTACAAAATATGGCTTCTATGATCGGCATTTGTTTTTCAATAAAAATTTAATATAATCATGATTGGTATTAAACATTATCGTCTAATGTTGCCCAAAATTATGGCTGTTTACTAAGTATAAATTGCACTCGGTGAGCGGAATTTGTTTTTTCTGAATATGTTTTAAATTATATCGCGATTGATTTCAAATTAAAGGTCATAATAAGGACACAAAATGTACAGTATGGAATAAACTGACTTTCGACAATTTGACTTTTGTTTTTAGTCGGACAAAAAGCATTTTTTCAGTTTTCACAATTTTTTTTTATTTGTTTTTAAAACACTAATGACTACCTACTTGGTATATTCCAATAATCACATCAAAAGACGTCAGAAAATTTAGTACCTACTTATATTACAGTCAGTGAAAATTATAAACATTTTATATTAGCATTTTCCTGTTTTATAGTTTCCTCGGAATTTATCACAAATCCATCGAGTTATATATATTTTTTTAAACTAAAGGGCTAGATGATAACTAATTTTTGTCGCGCGCAGCGGTAGAGTCTAAATGTTAAAATCGTTATAGGTAATTGAGGCACGAAATGCCAAATTGTCCCACATTCAGGGTCCGCGGAGCTTAAGCCCGCGAAGCGGGCAAATCCCCCTTGTCGCGCGCAGCGGTAGAGTCTGAATGTTAAAATCGTTATAATTGAGGCACGAAGTTCCAAATTATCCCACATTCAGAGTCCGCGGAGCTTAAGCCCGCGAAGCGGGCAAATCCCCCTTGTCGCGCGCAGCGGTAGAGTCTGAATGTTAAAATCGTTATAATTGAGGCACGAAGTGCCAAATTGTCCCATATTCAGGATCCGCGGAGCTTAAGCCCGCGAAGCGGGCGAATCCCCCTTGTCGCGCGCAGCGGTAGAGTCTGAATGTTAAAATCGTTATAATTGAGACACGAAGTGCCAAATTGTCCCACATTCAGGGTCCGCGGAGCTTAAGCCCGCGAAGCGGGCGAATTCCCCTTGTCGCGCGCAGTGGTAGAATCTGAATGTTAAAATCGTTATATTTGAGGCACGAAGTGCCAAATTGTCCCACATTCAGAGTCCGCGGAGCTTAAGCCCGCGAAGCGGTCGAATCCCCCTTGTCGCGCGCAGCGGTAGAGTCTGAATGTTAAAATCGTTATAATTGAGGCACGAAGTGCCAAATTGTCCCACATTCAGGATCCGCAGAGCTTAAGCCCGCGAAGCGAGCGAATCCCCCTTGTCACGCGCAGCGGTAGAGTCTGACTGTTAAAATCGTTATAATTGAGGCACGAAGTGCCAAATTGTCCCAAATTCAGGGTCCGCGGAGCTTAAGCCTGCGAAGCGGGCGGATCCCCCTTGTCGCGCACAGCGGTAGAGTCTGAATGTTAAAATCGTTAAAATTGAGGCACGAAGTGCCAAATTGTCCCACATTCAGGGTCCGCGGAGCTTAAGCCCGCGAAGCGGGCGAATCCTCCTTGTCGCGCGCAGCGGTAGAGTCTGAATGTTAAAATCGTTATAATTGAGGCACGAAGTGCCGAATTGTCCCACATTCAGAGCCCGCGAACAAGGCGAATCCTCCTTGTCACGCGGCAGCGGTTGAGTCTGAATGTTAAAATCGTTATAATTGAGGCACGAAGTGCCAAATTGTCCCACATTCAGGATCCGCGGAGCTTAAGCCCGCGATGCGGGCAAATTTCCCTTGTCGCGCGCAGCGGTAGAGTCTGAATGTTAAAATCGTTATAATTGAGGCACGAAGTGTGGGTGTGTGTGGGTGTGTGTCCCACATTCAGGGTCCACGGAGCTTAAGCCCGCGAAGCGGGCGGATCCCCCTTGTCGCGCACAGTGGTAGAGTCTGAATGTTAAATTCGTTAAAATTGAGGCACGAAGTGCCAAATTGTCCCACATTCAGGGTCCGCGGAGCTTAAGCCCGCGAAGTGGGCGAATCCTCCTTGTCGCGCGCAGCGGTAGAGTCTGAATGTTAAAATCGTTATAATTGAGGCACGAAGTGCCGAATTGTCTCACATTCAGAGTCCGCGGAGCTTAAGCCCGCGAAGCTGGCGAATTCCCCTTGTCGCGCGGCAGCGGTAGAGTCTAAATTATGTTAAAATCGTTATAATTGAGGCACGAAGTGCCGAATTGTCCCACATTCAGAGCCCGCGAAGCAGGCGAATCCTCCTTGTCGCGCGCAGCTGTAGAGTCTGAATGTTAAAATCGTTATAATTGAGGCACGAAGTGCCAAATTGTCCCACATTCAGGGTCCGCGGAGCTTAAGCCCGCGATGCGGGCGAATTTCCCTTGTCGCGCGCAGCGGTAGAGTCTGAATGTTAAAATCGTTATAATTGAGGCACGAAGTGCCGAATTGTCTCACATTCAGAGTCCGCGGAGCTTAAGCCCGCGAAGCGGGCGAAGTCCCCTTGTCGCGCGGCAGCGGTAGAGTCTAAATTATGTTAAAATCGTTATAATTGAGGCACGAAGTGCCGAGTAGTCCCACATTCAGAGCCCGCGAAGTAGGCGAATCCCCCTTGTCGCGCGGCAGCGCGACCTAGCCGAAGGCCCGCGTAGCGGGGCCTGACGCTAGTTTTTACTAAACTTATCTCGTTATCTCCCCGAGAGCTTTAAATTGACACCAAACTCGGTATAATATGAATAATGTATGATAAAAAAATTGACGATCAGTTAAAGCTTTAATTTGATACCGCACACGATAGTATTTTAATAAAAATAAAATAAGATGTTTATAAAGTTGGTACCACTGGTTGAATAAAAAAATTTGAGTAATTTTTTGAGAAACAATTGAAAATCGTATCAATGTCATTTTTTACATTTTTAAAAAACTTATCTCTCTGAGCGATTCAAATTGACACCAATAATTTGAATAATTTATTAAAAAAAAAACAATTGACGATCATTTAAATGTTATTTTTGTTTTTCTACTAGAATAATTTTCCCAAGACCTTTAATTTGATACCACACACGATAGTATTTTGATAAAAATAAAAAAGTTTTGTTTATAAAGTTGGTACCACTGGTTGAATAAAGCTCATTAACGAACTTGAAGTCAGATTTTGGCTCAAGATCTTAAATATAAAATTTCAGTCCAAAATTCCAACGCGTTTTTAAGTTATCCAACATCCAGACAGACTAACAGACCGACAGACCGACTTTTTTTAAAATTATGTTTTTTGGGTTCAGTAGGGTCTGAAACGTGAAGATTCACCAAAATCTCGAACTGTCAAAAAATCACGATTACAATACTTCCCTCTATTACATAGATCGGGGAAGTAAAAATTGCTAATACAGTTTTTCATTTTTATTTCACCTAATGAAACTAATCTCTCTGATAAAAACTACCCAGTGCTGTCACTCATGTGCAATACCGTTCTTATCCAGTAAGGCGCTTCTTCTTCTTCTTCTTGTTCTTATAATGCCAGTGGCACAATCATAATTAGTAATCTTCAAGTTTCAAGTTCAGCAGAGGCGAATGCATCTAGCGTTGCACTGATCTGATGCGGTGAACGTGCGTATATAGTAAGTTATTGTAAGTAGTGGACGTGTATAGTGTATGACATTGCAACCGAAGGAATAGTGCCCTAGAGGGGTAGAGATGTGTGCGTTTGCCAGGCACGCATCCAGGAGGAGAAAAAATGAGCTACTTGCGTGGTACTGAGATTAAATTTTTAACACTGAACCTAATGATCAGTAAAAATACAAGTTTTATTTAAAAAAATCTGATGTTGCCAGCACAAGACCTTTCGCCATACTTACTTTATTCTTTTTACTTATTATACAAATATATTAATATATAGGTACTACTACATACTCACAAATATATTTTAGTCATTTTATTTAAACTGCAGAGAAGATATTTTACTATTGTCACTGTTACTGTCATGCCATAATCATTTAAATTTACGTAATAACAATTGTTAAACGATCATGGACTACAAGATACCGAAATACTAAATTATAAGTATATGCTTTAATTATTATCCTCAAATGATAGCAGATACAGAAAAATTTATAAAATACCGATTGTAGATAATAATAACATAATCTTTCATTTAAAATAAAAAATTGTCTTAAATGAATTATTTATCGAAATATTTAAAAAAGTATTACTTCTGGTTTATGAAATGATACCAAAATAAAATTGGTATATTGAAAATCGTATTTAAACCTAAGATATAGAATTTGGTATTTCAATGTTTGATATTTTTGGAGTTACCGTTTCCGAAAAAATGTAACAAACGAACAAACGCACACACGCACACAGACATCATCTCAAAAATATTTAATTCGTATTCTAGAAGCCCTAAAACGTGTTTATCTGCCAAAAATAGAAATGAATATGAGGCGCGAGATAAAAAATTAGTAAAAATCGAGGTAAAAATTCAAATTAACACATTTCGATTTTAAAGCAAAATTTTAAAATTCTGCATAGACCATTTTGTTGATTGTACTTTATCTTCAACAATATTTTTAGAGTATTATTTAGCAAAACAATAAACGCTGTGGAGTGGCGCGCGAAATACATGTTTTTGTCTGTTTTCTGGCGCGGTAGATGAGCATAGTATCGTTAATTTTATAATTTTGTTGTGTACGGCCCTGCGTTTCTTGTGCTCCGCATTGTGAGCCCGGGGCCAGGGCCGTAATAAATTAATCGGACGATTTTTAAATCTAGCTCCAGGCTTTATTAGAAGATATGTACCATATGCGTGCCTTGTACTTGTGTTTGTGTGTATGTGTGTGTGTATGGATTACTAAGTTATGTATATGTGTAGCGATAGGCTTACAGTCTATGCTAATGAAACAGTAGGAATGCTAGATTTTATCAATTTGTTTAATTTTTAATGAAGTCGCAATTGTAATAAGAAGAGAAGAAATATCTGGTCTGAACTACGTATCATATCGTAAGTAGATTCTTTACAAAAAATCTGTTGTGGCCAGCACACGACCTCCCGCCTTATCTGTTTATTCTACTAATCTAATAAATAGTTTTACTTACATTTTAATAGTTTCATGTTCATATGTAAACCAAGATGCAAGCAAAAGATGTCAACTGTACTGTCACTGTCATTATCATTCAAATTGTATATTATTGTTATGTCAATTTTAAAGATTCAAACACTACATTTTAAATTGTCCTTTAGTTTATAAATGGTACATAATTTTTTTTTATCCAACACCTCTTAATAAAAGCATCATAACTATGGTGATTTTAAACAAGCAAAGTAAAAAATTACCCACAAGTGGCTTTGATCAAAATTATACCCACTTGTGGGTAAATTGTTACTTTGCTTGTTGGAAGTCACCATAGAAACGATGTTTTAGGCTGAAAATTAATATTTTTAAAATGTTTAAGCAGTTATTAAGAGGTGTTGGATAAAACGTTATACTTCACACGTGGGCAAAAAGGAATGACCCACTCGAGAAAATTATCTCACTCAGTCTTCGGCCTCGTGAGTTAAGATTTCCCTCGTGGGTAATTCCTTACTTTGCCCACTTGTAAAGTAAATAACTATTGTTATATTTAATGAAACATAATTATTATAAATGCTTTACTAATCGAGATAATTTAAGAAAAATCATATTGCTCTATATGAAAAGTCTTACTTTCGGTATATGAATTGGTACCAAAATATAATTGGTCTACTGAAAATCATATTTAAACCTTAGATATAAGATTTGGTATTTAAATGGTTGATATTTTTGGAGTTATCATTTCCGAAAAAATTGTAACATACAAACGAACGAACGCACACACACAGACATCATCTCAAAAATGCGAAATTCGTATTCTAGAGACCCTAAAATGTGCTTATCTGCCAAAAACTCACACTCGAAAATTTTGACCCGTCACAATACCTGTTATAGAATATGAGGCGAGAGGTAAAAACCTAGGCATGTAAGCATATTATAAATCTACAGATGTGTTTTAAAAATAAATTTCTATCATGAGCTATATAATACTCGTGTAAAATTCGCATAAATGGGAAATTTTTATAATCATGTATAACTTTTTATTAAAATTTTAAAAAGGCACAACTGTTAATTCATCCTTTGTGCTGGCCACAAAACACTCGCTACGTTAGTACATTTTGTGCTGGATTTTGGAGGTAGACGGGCCTCTTAAAATGAATTACCAATTATAATAACAATAATATAAGTATTGTACAAAATTTGAACCACACAAAAATGCAATTACTTAACAAAAGGTGCTTGTTTTGGTCCTTATAAACAATGCGCAACTTGTTTACTAGTAGTAAACTAAATGTAGGTTAGGTATTGTTCGCCCCTATATTGGTAAATTTTCCACTGGTTATATTGTGCGAGTTTATAATCACCACGAACGTATAGTTTTATCTAAAACGATAAGTTATTGTATTTGTATTTTTGAAATCTTTAATAAAGTCTTGTTTGGTACGGTTGTATTAGAATTGGTAATTTGCGAAGTGGACGTATAACTGCGCATTTGTTTCGTGTTTGATTAGATTGTAATAGTTTATCGCTTGTGTTTTGTTTTTTCAGGAACGTGCTGAAATCATGAAATGCATTTGTAACTGCAATACTGCATATGCTTAAGGAGGTTGTTGACCATACATTAAAATGATAATGAGAGGCTGAAATATGTACAGTGCTTTTATTGAGATTCTAAAACTTTTTTAAAAATTTTTCGTCTATCCGGTTTTTGAGTAATTGATGTTGAAATTACGTTCGTTTTAATGGATTTTTATGGCAATGCACTACAATATTGTTTTGCATGCTTTAAACTATGTGATAAAATGATGAAAAATTCGTAGAACTTGTATTAATATTTCCTATAAACCTTTAAAAATAAGTTCGTGAAGATTTTGTGTACTTTTTACCTTCCGCTTACCTGTAAAGGAAGGTATTGGAATCATGCAAAAAATCGGGTGGTGAATTTTTAGTGGATGAGCACGAATTAGGGTCCTTACAACTCATTTTTGATAGTTTCACGATGATGTCTGTGTGTATGTGTGTGTGTGTGTGTGTGTGTGTGTGTGTGTGTGTGTGTGTGTGTGTGTGTGTGTGTGTGTGTGTGTGTGTGTGTGTGTGTGTGTGTGTGTGTGTGTGTGTGTGTGTGTGTGTGTGTGTGTGTGTGTGTGTGTGTGTGTGTGTGTGTGTGTGTGTGTGTGTGTGTGTGTGTGTGTGTGTGTGTGTGTGTGTGTGTGTGTGTGTGTGTGTGTGTGTGTGTGTGTGTGTGTGTGTGTGTGTGTGTGTGTGTGTGTGTGTGTGTGTGTGTGTGTGTGTGTGTGTGTGTGTGTGTGTGTGTGTGTGTGTGTGTGTGTGTGTGTGTGTGTGTGTGTGTGTGTGTGTGTGTGTGTGTGTGTGTGTGTGTGTGTGTGTGTGTGTGTGTGTGTGTGTGTGTGTGTGTGTGTGTGTGTGTGTGTGTGTGTGTGTGTGTGTGTGTGTGTGTGTGTGTGTGTGTGTGTGTGAGTGTGTGTGTGTGTGTGTGTGTGTGTGTGTGTGTGTGTGTGTGTGTGTGTGTGTGTGTGTGTGTGTGTGTGTGTGTGTGTGTGTGTGTGTGTGTGTGTGTGTGTGTGTGTGTGTGTGTGTGTGTGTGTGTGTGTGTGTGTGTGTGTGTGTGTGTGTGTGTGTGTGTGTGTGTGTGTGTGTGTGTGTGTGTGTGTGTGTGTGTGTGTGTGTGTGTGTGTGTGTGTGTGTGTGTGTGTGTGTGTGTGTGTGTGTGTGTGTGTGTGTGTGTGTGTGTGTGTGTGTGTGTGTGTGTGTGTGTGTGTGTGTGGTCAAGGGTTGTTAGTCGCATAACTCAAATACGAATTACCCGAAAATTTTGATATTTGGTATTTAACATTTGTATATAAATTGGAAGAGCTCCCTAGATTTTGGTACAAATATCTTCATCGGAAGTGATATTTTTTGAAGATTGAAAAGGTTAATTGTCAAAATTGTATATAAATTTGGAAAAACATAGTACTTATTTGTAATGAGAATAAGAGGAAAAGTTATTTGCAACTTACGTTATAAAAAAATTGTCTTTATCTGGTAGCATTAAAGAACTGCAGTAAAATTTAAAAAATAAATTTATCAAATAAAACGTTGATATCTTGTAATCCATGATCGGTTGATTTTTGTTTCTGCGTAAAAAATATTGACAGGTGAGACGGGTGACAAGTTGGCATACTAGCGCTATATAAGTCCTAAGTAAGATATTAAATGTAGTAATTGAACGGAAGGTGGCTTCAACACAGCAGAGTTTTCCTGTGAATGAATTTTTTTATTCAGGTGATGCAAATTTCTGTGTTTGAATATTTGAGATTTTTATTTGTATATTTTAAATGGGCACCGGATTGCACGTATACATTTCTGTTTAAAGTCTAGATATGGCGGAAGGTTGTGTGATGGCCACGTCAGATTTTTCATATTGATTCGGTAAAGTATTATACATCAATCATATAAATATATATTACTTATACCTTGTTAGGAAGGTTGATTTAAATATTAATTACACCAATACTTTGTGGTAGGTAACTAAAATACGATACCTGAACGTCGGTAGATACATGGTTTATGAATCGTGAAAACATCGTGTCAATGGTTGTACCATTGTCCCCAGTGTACTTCCAGAAACAAAATCCAAATTAAGCTCTTAGTTTAAAAATTTAAATACACATACAATTCACCACATCAATAATTCTATTACATGAATGAATGCTTGACACAGCTACAGTATAAAGAACCTACCTTACATAAGTTATACATTAATTATCAATCTATTAAACATCATTACTAATAATTAATAATAAAAATGTTACGCTTTTAGTTAACGTTTAACGTTTGATTTCGCTCCTCATAAAATTTCAATACCGGGCGTCTTATATGAAAATCGATTCTTAAGGAGTAAACTCCAAAAATATAGAAGCATTAAGACATCCTTTGTTAATACACTCATATGTAAAAGCATCATATATTTCAATTATAACTAAAGTAAACGTGGAAGGCGTACACCTCTGTAACGCTGTCAAACACCTTAGAACTAAATTTCAAGTACAATTTTTGATAGCAAATAACATATTTCCAAAAATATTAGAATATTGCAATTTAAATTAAGTCATTTGTAACTATTGGGTGATTCACTCTTAAAGTTTGGCGTGTCAAGCATCTTACATCTTCAGTAATAAAACCCGGTGACAAAGTTGTAAATAAAATAAAATTACCAGGTTGGAGCGATTGTGAGTGTAATACATAGCGCAGACTTCTTGTATCTTGTTCCCGTCGCATGTCCGTCTATAACTCAAACCCAGCAGATTATAGATACAAGTTTAACAGAGAAATAAATCAGAAAGAATCTCTCGCTCGGCCTGCTATCATTTAATGCTGTTTATTTTCACGCGGTTTATGTGCACTTAGTTCGCTGCGCGCCATTTTTGAGAAAATTGATGTAGTAATTAAAATTCTGCTGCGAGATCCAGCGATAAGGTTTATCTCTTTCATTCAATAAGAAGGGAATTTCAACTATTCGTGAAATAGAAATCATTGTAAGGTAATTTACTAGCGAAGTTGTTGCGCGTTGCTTTTACAATGTGATAATGGATGTAAAATTTTATTTTACATATAATACCAGAGTGAACTTTATATTTACATAGATTTATCCTAGTATGGAGCGCGAATAAGAACGTATATGGTCTACGAAACTATTTTACTTGTATTATTATGGGGTAAGAATAAAACGCTGATCAACGAAGAAAAGCACAGATGGACGTAAAATCCCGCTGAATAAAAAATCTGATGTGGCCAGCACACAACCTTCCGCTATATCTAGACTTATAAACATAAATGTATATGTACAATCCGGTGCTCATTTAAAATATACAAATAAAAATCTAAAATATGCAAACACAGATGCATCACCTGAATCAAAAGATTCATTCACAGGAAAACTCTTCTGTATTGAAGCCATCCTCTGTTTTAATCTCTTACTTATGACTTATATGGCGTTAGTGCCAACGTGTCACCCGTCTCACCTGTTTTTTACGCAAAAACAAAAATCAAGCGATCATGGATTACAAGATTTCAACGTTTAATTTGATTTATTTTTAAAATTTTACTATAGTTCTTTAATGCTATCAGATAACGTAAATTGCAAATACCATTTTCCCTTATTCTTATTACAAATAAATACTATATTTATTTATCCAAATTTATAGAAATTTTTGACAATTAATATTTTCTTAAAAAAATATCACTTCCGGTGAAGATATTTGTACCAAAATCTAATGAACTCTTCCAATTCGTATACAAATGTAAAATACCAAATATCAATTTTTTCGGGTAATTTGTATTTGAGTTATCCGACCTCCAGTTTCGACCCGGACCACACACATACATACAGACATCATCGTGAAACTATCAAAAATGAGTTGTAAGGACCCTAATTCGTGCTCATCCACTTAAAAGTTAAAACTCACCACCCGATATTTAGCATGATTCCAATACCTTTCTTACATGTAAGCGGGAGGTAAAAATCTTCCCTGTAGTGTATAATGTTTAACACTATTTAACAAAAATCAAAAAATCTCTATCCATTTCCCTGTCTTGATTTATTCGTAATAAAGCTATCTGTGGTAAAACTGCGCTGATATGAATTTAGTTTGGCAATTAAATGCAGTAAATCAATAGCCTCAGGTCTGTATATGCAAACGTTATCTTTTCGTCTAGTCAGCCGTCAGACTTAAGTCATAATCGTAATTCAAATACGAATTCTTATACCGAGACACATTTATTGTGGCCAACGAGTACGGCGCGTGTGTGCGAACTCAGGGCCGTATCCAGGAAAATTTATTACGTGGAGACGAACAGTTCATTTATACATCTGTAAATAACGTATTTGCAAAAATAAGATTAGCAGACGTTAAAAATATCTTATTCTTGTACTTTAAGTGATATTTTGTAAAGCCCTGTTCGCACGGGGATCTTTGGAGATTCTACATAGATTCAGAATCCTGGCAAAGAAGAATTTTTTTTTCTAGTGATAATTACGTGGTTTTGAAGAAATCAAAAAATTATAAATTCTTCTTTTCCAAGACTCATTGAAGATTCAATTTAGAGACACCGCAATTTAACAGATAATTCTCACTAGAAAGAAAAAACTTCTTTTTTTCCAGGATTCAGAATCTCGGAAGATCCCAGTGCGAACAGTCTAGCCACATCCTGAGTACGATCAAAAATTTCAAACATCTCATTACCAAATTACTTGCATTGGGATGTTACTAAGAGGGCTAGGATATTCATAGGATGTTAATGGGCAAATATAGAAAGTAACAAAGCAGGATGTTCACATTTCTGATATGTTCTGGAGATTTTATTTTGTCAAGTGAATATCCGGCAGAGCCATGGCTAATTACTTTTAGAGTCATGAAATGAATAAGTCTAATTATATCAAATGGAATACTCGTAGGTATTATTTTTGTGTTTAAAATAAGTTATAAATCAAAACTATATAATAATTGCTTCGAAATTAAAATTGTTTCTTCTAGTTGTACATAATGAAGTAGGTATTTGTTTATATACAGCTCCTAACTCTTGTAATATTTATATATATTTCAAATAACTTTAAATCAGTTTTAAACTGCCGAAGTAATTTAAGTTAACTGAATAGCAAAATTACTAGGACTTAATCAGTTAGTCGTCTAGTGATTTAAAGTAACAAAATATTTGATTTAAAGTGTGACAATTATTAATAATTGAAAGCGAAGTATGATGGAAACTATTTTTGTGAATCTACTAATATTTTGATTTTAAATATTTATGTTGTGGTTTTCTCCCCCTGCGCCGGTCCTGCGGCGCGTATACTAAACATAACATATGCGTACATGCGTGCAGCATGAACCCGTGCATAAATTTACTACAGCTGGACAGGCGAACTGACCATCTTATAATTCATAATGTTCTCAAACAAATATGGAGAACGAAGAACCAAACATGCACATTGCGGACATTGTATGGACGTTGTGAACACAGCTGACTGTCAGAGCTGGGCAAGTATCGAAATCAAAATACTTAAGTATAAGTACCAGTACTACCTATGGCCAGTACTTGATACCAAGTACATTTTCAAGTAAAGCTTCGCAGTACTTAAGTAAAGTATAAGTTTTTCTTGTCAAAAGTACTTAAAAATAAGTATTTTTCAAGTAGCAGTATTTTTTAAAATTAATATAATAAATTACATGATTTGTAACATTTGCAACCTTATTACATTCGATTATTATCTTTTTTTATCGAGGAAGATTAATTCACAGTGAAAATGTCGTATTCTGTCGCTGTGGTCGCAGGTTGAACAGTATAATACTCAAACTATTGAAAAAATTTAAGTACTTTTACATTATTTCAGTATTATTGAAAAACTTAAGTATTTAAAAAGTACTTCAGTATTATTTACGATTATGAAATGAAAATAAGTCTTAAGTACAAGTTTTTATTTTAGTACTTAAAATTTTAAAGTAATAAGTACCAAAAAATATTTATGCCTAAATACAAGTATTAAGTACTAGTTGTTATTAAATATTGATACTTAAGTACCTAAATACTTAAGTAATGCCCAGCTCTGCTGACTGTACTTCTAGAACTCAGGTTCGAATCCAATTGGGTACATAATTATCTCACTAACAACCATGACAGATGTATGGAAAAATCTGATGTGGCCACCACAAGACCTCCCGCCATACTCTACTCTTTTTACTGTTACAAATCAAGATACAGGTACATACAAAAAATATATTTTATTATTGACTGCATCCCAGTAATTTTTCTCCAAAACATTTCAAGAATGTGAACATCCCGGCTTGTTACTTGCTGTATTTATCTATTAACATCTTATGAATATCCTAGCGATTGCTAATGTCCGCCCTTAGTAACATCCCAATGTTAATAATTTGGTCCCAATGATGTGTCCCATGTAATTCTCTGAGATGTTTGTATTGAGTATGTAATTTTTGATCGTACTCAGGATGTGACTAGGATAGACTAACGTAATATCACTTAAAGTACAAGAATCATATATTTTTAAACATCCCATGGACGAATCATGTCAAGTGAGTACGAGTGTATCTATCATATACTTTAAAATAGGGGCATTTACGTGTTATACAGGGTGATTTAAATTTCGTGCATATATTTTGGTGGTACATAGTACTTAATGATTTTTTTTAAATCGTAAATTTAAGGGCAGTTTTGAAACAACTGGATTGTTGATTGTATGCAGGTTATCTGATTAAGGCGGAACATCAAGTTTTTCCGCATTCGAATCCTATACCATATGTTCTACGCAGCGACGTGCAGTTCACTACAAAATTTCTTAGCCTGGGTAATCGGAGTAGAAGGAAAGTATGTCTTGTATTGAACAACAGATGCAGATTTTCGTCAAAATATATGTGTCATTTATTCGTTATTACGAAATATTGGCTAATTTTATTAATAAGTTTTAATAATTTTTACAAAGTTAAGGAATTGTTCAAAAGCAGTCCTAAATTTATAAATCGAACAAAATAATTCAAATATTCAAATTTGATGGTTGAAAATAGGCCATTTTCAACAAACTGTACATTTGATATTTTTATTAAAACTTTAAGACGGGTTTAGAACCATCCTATTTCTAGACCCTTGAAGTTCCGCCTTAACTATAAATTAATTGCGCAATGACAAGAATAGAAAATTAATTAAATTCCATTTGAAAACAGTGACCCAGAACTGTTTCACTAAAAAATCCAGAAACTACAATAATTGTGAATTTATAAAAAATTCTTTCAGTTCCGTGAAGTGAGTTGAACATTATATGTCACTAAAATATATACACGAAGTTTAAATCACCCTGTATAAAAAGTAAGTAACAAAATTCTTCTTCGTCTTGTGTAAATAGAAACTACGAGTTGAGCATTTTTGTCTTCTAATGATATAAATTGTGTCCGACTGTTTTATGTGTTTTCGTAAGTAATATATCATTTAATTTACCGCGTTTATACTAAACTTTGAAAAAATAATCTGGGAAATAAAATTGGCAATAAATTCAGCTGGAGTTGTTAGAATAATAAACGACTGTAGTAAACACACCCTAAACTCATATGTAACACGATACTCTGCTATCAATTAGCAACGCTTGATTCTACCATTGCCAATACGTTCAAAATCATTGCTTTTCATTCATAATAATTGGATCCATTTCCATGGACACACTGACATTAAGATCATTTACCCCCCTTTTATTAATATTAAATTATTAACTATAAGAGAGGTATTGTAATGGATAAAAATTTTCGGGTATGAATTTTTGGTGGATAAGCACGTTTTAGGGTCTCTACAATACGAATTTACTATTTTCGGGGGTAATATAACAAGTGCTATGATTATCATCGGTGATAGCATGAATTAGTCGATGAAAATTGACCGAGTGCGCAGCACGAGTTCAATTTTCTGAAGACATAACGAATGCTATCACCTATGATTAATCATAGCCCGAGTTATATTTGGGGAGAATATATAATGAATGAAACCAAAATGTTTGGTTATATTTTTTCAATAGCTGTCAAGAACGTTTTAAATTTTGTTTCACTTTCTCAATTTTGTCTTCACTGGTATTACCCCACCGAATACAATCAGGTTCATTCAATTTAAGTCTTATTTTTGACAAACAGCTATATTTAAATATGAAACTGACAGTAGGAAATTAATTGACAGAAACAGTTGACATGTAACAGCGGTGATAAAAATATCATCGATTTGATAGCCTCTTACTGCCCTATTTTAGCCAATCAAATTAGTCAAATATGTGTCACGTGACACATGAATTATATATTCACTATGATATTTGTGTCTGCGTATAAATTTCGTCCACGATAACTTAAAAAGTATCAAACCTTTAATAACCAAATTTCATGTGTAAGGTTTTAATAATGATTTTAACACCAGTTAAGGTTTTGATAAAAATTCACAAACCGGAAGTAGTACTTTTTGAAACTTGATATAGTCTTCCTTAAATAAATTGGTACATTATTTATTTATGACAATTTTTGCAATTACAAATAAAATATAATTATCTATGGGTACAGTTAATTTTAAATACAATTTGCTGAATCTGGTAGTATTTAACAACAAAATAAAGCTATCTGTGGTAAAAAAATGTAAAAGTAAAACTATTTATTAGATAAGTAGAATAAGCAGAATTAGGCGAGAGGTCGTGTGCTGGCCACAGCAGATTTTTTTGTTATATGATGAATGGACTAAAATTAAGTTTAAATTAATTGTGCAATGGCAGGAAACTGTTTGATTAAAAAACCTAGAAAGTAAAATTGCAAATTATGGAAAAATTCATTTAGTTTCGTGATAAGTAATTATGTATTAAAATTATATGCTTGTATAAATGGCAGGTTCACAACACAGAAGAAATATTCTCCAGCAAACTGAACTGCGTATCTGCCTGGATTTGAACCTGAGTTTCAAGTTGGCGCGCAGTCTTAAGAATATCTCTGACAAATCGTTTGGCAAATAAGCAATTCATCTTATTAAAATCTCTGCTGGAGTGAGAGATGTGGTCTTTGTGTCTTTGTTTCTCGTGTAAACAGACCAATGGGAGACGGCTTGGCCTGTTCGACGCCCCTCGACGCCTACTTGGATCGCCTTCGACGGCTGAACCGTCAGCCGCACCTTCAACTTCCTAATTCAGCACAGACAACAGAACTCTCTCCAATCCAAGCATTGTGTCCGCAATCAACAGATGTTCAACGGAAATCACACGGAGGTTAAAACAACTTGCCCCCTTTTTATTCATATTTAATTATTAA
Organism: Agonum fuliginosum; assembly: GCA_947534325.1. Lineage (NCBI taxonomy): Eukaryota > Metazoa > Arthropoda > Insecta > Coleoptera > Carabidae > Agonum > Agonum fuliginosum. The sequence goes on from OX384033.1 coordinate 596,198, forward strand.
CCATGTTTAATTTCAAAGTTGCACGGTGCATGTATTTATTTTTAACTCTCGTCTCATATTCTGGGAGCGACACAAAGGACGGATGGTTTTAAAAAAATCATAAAATCGGTAATTTTTACTCAAAAACTAATTTATTTTTGCACTTCCGGGACTAAAACTGTTCTTTAGTCTTTATTTTTAGGGACTAAGGTTCTAAATTTGTTCCCAAGGGATTATTTCTCATATTTAATCCCGTTGTCAAGGAATTGAATTAATTAATCTCGTTGTCAAGTAAATACGTGCTATTTGTTACAGAGTATCTATGGTAACAATATAAATATTTGTCATAAAATTTACTGTCAAAATTACAAAATGTATATTCTTTTAAACTATTTTGCATTCGTTTGAGGATGAAGTGCAAAAAATAGCGTATATACCACAGGACTAAAGTACCTTTAATCCCTCAGGTGATTATTTCCCTCACCTTCGGCTCGTGAAATAAACTTCACCCTCAGGATTAAATCATGCACTTTAGTCCCTCAATATATAATATACTATTACGGATTCGGGTTCGCAATGAAATAGCGTTTGTGACAATTAAATGTGGAAATCACATTAGTCATGTGGTGACCGTTTTTGACGATGCATTGCTGGAGGCGTTCTTGCAAGTTAGCGTAGACTCTCTTCAACATCGCTTCTTCAACTTTGGCGACTTCCACGCGAATTGCCTCCTTCAACTCGTCCAGAGTTCGGGGCTTGTGGACGACGGGTATATAGAGAGATTTTGTTAAACAGTTAACCCATTGACTAATAATTTATCTAAAACTAGTATTTTTAGTAATTTTTAGAAATTATTAAACAATTTCATTCATTTTATTCTTTAGCCATGTATAAGCACAATCTATAAGTACCTACATCATTATAAAATATGAGGTCATCGCTATCAAAACCAAAGTCACAAAATGATTTATTGTAAAGCCTGTTTTACATTATACTTTTTTCGTCTAGATTCTAGTTCGAGATTGATCCGAGAAGTTCCTAGCCATTTCTAGTATAATGTAAATCAGAAATTCTCATCCGAGTTTCGTTCGATTTCCATACTTTTTTCTAGTATAGAAATATACGCCCGGCTCTATTTTTCTATTCGAGATTCATACTAGATTTGTCTACGCATGCGCAGTTCAATCTGGAGTCAGTTTTACCAACCTTTAAAAGTTTTAATATTTTGTTTTGAATTGTTCACGTTTACGTTTATGAGTTTTGGACTTGTACGTATTATTCAAGTTGTGTTAATATTTTTTTCCATTATAAATTCTAACCTCCAGATCTTAAGTTGTCACTTGTCAGAATAAGTAAGAATATTATGTATTATTTTGAAGTTGCCTAACTTGGACCACTTCGGAAAAAATCGAAGAATTCCGATTGTATACGAATAGTTTGGAAATAAAGTATGAAAATCGAACGAATCTCGGATGGAAATCAAACGAGAAATCTAGTATGAATCTAGACGAAAAAAGTATAATGTAAAACAGGCTTAACAGGCTTTCTTGCTTTGCATTTGATAGCAAGAGATGGGCCTTAATATCAAATATTTTAAAATTGAACTTTTAGAGATGAATAACATGTGCACAAGCACAACTAAAACAAGACCCGAACTCTGGACAAGTTGAAGGAGGCAATTCGCGTGGAAGTCGCCCAAGTTGAGGAAGCGATGTTGGAGAGAGTTCCAAGAACGCCTCCAGCAATGCATCGTCAAAAACGGTCACAAACATAACTGATGTGATTTTCCACACTTAGTCACAAATGCTATTTCATTGCGAACCCGATTTCGCAAAAAATTGTTTTTGAGTAAAAATTACCGATTTTATGATTTTTAAAAAACCATCCGTCCTTTGTGCCGCACCCGTATAAGGTATTGTAATGGGTCAAAATTTTCGAGTATGAGTTTTTAGCAGATAAGCACATTTTACTAAAATCAGTATTGAATTTATGTTACTGACTAATTAATAACAGGTAGGACCATGCTCTATCAAACTGTATAATATTGTTTTTGTTCTATTTTATAAAGTCTTGTGGTATTGATGCTAGTGCGCAGATTGCAGATCAGGTTGTGTCGGTCTCAGCAACGAACGGCGCGCTTATGACATTTGTATCGGCTATAAAGTCCTTATTAGGCTCGGTGTCCGCCACAGCTCAACCACCTAGGAGCAGCAATAAACGATTTCTGGAATTTATTTAATTATCTCGTAAAACTAGACATCGATATATTGTCCAGGACTAGTTAACACACACGACGACTGCAAACCAAACTCTAATCTAATCATGACTAAAGCACAAGACCTCTCGCCGAATTCTGCTCATTCTACTAATCTAATCAATTATTACTTACATATCTTTCATGTTCAAGTAATATGTAAACGATAATGTACAATATAGTCAAAAGTAAGTAGGTATTTTTGTATTTATTGCTTATTCACTATTGTTACAGTATATGCATGATTGACCTAATTTATAGAGTCCTGAGGAAGGCCTCAGCAAGGCCGAAACGTTGACATAATAAAATAATAAAAGATTTTTTACTGAAAATCCAGCGATTCTGCTTTTTATTCATTTATGTTTACTTGCAAAAATTGTCATTACTAAATAATGTACCAAATTATTTAAGGAAAACTATATCAAGCTTATAAAAGCTTATTAAAATCTTAAATATGAAATTTGGTTATTAAAGGTTTGAACGTAAAATCGTCACATACGTCCATACATCCATACGCACACACACCAGACATCATCGTGACAATAGTAAATTCGTATTGTAAAAATAAGAATATCTATACCGAAGACCCTGAATTTTTTAAACAAATTATTGATTAAAATATTCCGTATGAGTGTATATTTTATTGCAGGTACTTAATATGAAACTATTGCAGCAATTATTTATCAACAAATTATCTAATAACATATTAGATTCATAGGAAAATCTGTATCATTTAAGAAATAAACATAAATTTCGAAATCTGACCCCTGGATTAACAAATTAAAAATATTTTGTATAAATGTACATTTTATTGTACTTAACTTTAAGACTCTTAAGCTCCATACACATAAGCATTTAGTTTTAAGGTTTACATTTATGCTTACGTTTAAATTCATATAACTAAATACGATAATTATTGACACTGTCCACTTTCAAGAACTGTGAATGCTCAAATTTAGTTAGATGTATTCAAACTTTCTTAAACGTAAACATAAATCTAAATTCTAAACCTAAATGGTTGTGTGAATGAGGCTTTATTCTTAAAATTTTGTGAGAATAAGTCCAGCTTTAAGTTGAAAAACTTTCGTTGTATAATAATTTTTTGAACAACAACTAGTAAGTGTCTACTAGACTGCTAGTCTAATTTAATATAGAATAAATTGCTCTGATTAATACCCTCTAATATCCTACAGAAGCTGGTCTGTATTACGTGTCTCAGAAATTAATCGATACCATAAAATAAAAATAACCAAGATCGTTTAGACGTTATAATAACAGCTGCAAAACCAGAAGCAGCTAACGAAGATCGAGAAGACAAGAACAAATAGGAAAACAAAACACCTAGCGCCACCAGTGCCGGAGAGGGGGAAATTTGTCACAGGGCACCATAAACATTCATTTCCACCAATATGGCGATTGCTAATTAAACTCCGAAAGTAAACAAACCTGTAAACAACATACAATGTTTATTATGGCCCCTCAAACTTATGGGCGCCATAAAACTGTATTGCCTTCGCTAAATGTTTAGCAAGCCATGGAAATTATTGACTATAAGTTTTTATTGATATTATTTCATTCTAGTTTAAATTATAGTCATTAAACCAACGAAATTTTGTAATTATTATTCTTTCATATACGAGTATAATGAGCATTATTTGTATAGCTCCGCTACAGTTTCGTATTATTTTAATGCTATAACTACTTGTTTTTAAATTTACAGTTTAAAGTTGGATTCACAGTACGAAATTAGTAGATATATAGTTAGATGGTAGGTAAGTTAACGTTAGTGATTTGACAAGCATTTCACTTGTAGCGTGCACAATAACGAAATTAGCTCCACGTAATTGCAGTTAGCGCAGGGATTAGCAAACACCAAACTTGTACTTATACTTCATTTCAGCTAAGAAAATAGCGTTGGGTTAGATAGGGCAATGATATTTTTAGTCTAGAAATCAGCAAAATGACAGATACCAAGCCATAACACAAAATTTGTTTAATTTTTAATAGGTTTCAAATTTTATTTTATTTTAATTTATTATTTAATTAATTTGTTATTTAGCGGCCGTAAAGTAAATGACAGATGTCAAAAAATGTGACACTTTACGGCTGTCAAAGGATACGTAAAACAACTATTTATGCAATAGCCACCTAAAAAATATTTTATAAAAAATCTAATGTGGCCAGCACAAAAACTGCCGCCATACCCTACTGTTTTTACTACTATACAAATATATTTTAGTCATTTAGTAAACTGTAGAACTGTAGAAGAAGATATAAATGATGTGTCACTATTGGCACTGTCACTCTGACACTGTCATTATCAATTGCATTTTTCGTAGTAATTGTTAAACAATCATGGTTCATGGATGACAAGATATTAAAGATTCATACTCGAAATTATAAATAATACTTTTATTCCTAAAGTACTATGACAGAACAATTTACAAAATGCTACAAATTGTAGATAATAATATATAATCTTTCATTCGAAATAAAAAAAATCTGCTGTGGCCACCACACGACCTCTCGCCTAACTCTGCTTATTCTACTAATCTAATAAATAGTTTTACTTACATTTTAATAGTTTCATATTTATGTAAGTAATATGTAAACGATAATGTAAACCAAGATCCAAGCAAAAGATGTCAACTGTACTGTCACTGTCATAATCATTCAAATTTTATGTAGAAACAAATTTCATATCATGGACAACAAGATACTGGAATTTCAAAAAAAAATAGAATATTAATTGTACTTTATTTTATTGTTAAATACTACCATATTCAGCAAATTGTATTTATAATTATCTGTATCCATAGATAATTATATTTTCTTTTATTTTTAATTGCAAAAATTGTCATAAACAAATAATGTACCAATATATTTAAGGAAAACTTTATCAAGCTTCAAAAAGTACTACTTCCGGTTTGCGGATTTCTACCAAAATGTTATCCGTTCTTAAGATACTTATTAAAACCTTAAATATGAAATTTGGTTATTAAATGTTTGATACTTTTTCAGTTATCGTGGACGAAAAATCATCACATACGTCCATACGCACACACACACACAGACATCATGGTGAAAATATTAAATTCGTATTCTAGAGATCCTAAAACGTGCTTATTCACCAAAAACTCATACTCGAAAATTTTGACCCATTACAATACCTCTCTTATAGAATGTGAGGCGAGAGGTAAATATTGCGATAAATTAATTATTTATAAAAATATTTAAGAAAAGTCTACTTCTGGTTTGGGGATTGCTTCCAAAAATAACTGGGTTCTTAAAATTTGTATTACGACGTTATATAAAATTTGGTTGTTAAATGTTTGTAACTTTTTGAGTTATAGAACACGAAAATAAATGTTACATAAAACCTAACGCACATACATACACGCACAGACATCATCTCGAAAATACTTTATTCGTATTCTATGGATCCTAAAAACTTTTACTCGAAAATTTTGACCTATCACAATACCTCCCTTATAGAATATGAGGCGGGAGGTAAAAGATTAATGCAAGTAACCTACAGACGGCTGGTAACCGCACACACATCTACAAAACGGCTGGTAACCAGTTTGGGTAAAAAGCATGATAGATTACGTATGTAAAAATATTATGATTAAACGAAATATTATAACAATATGAAAATTTTTTCGCCAGTAAACGATCTCTATTATCATCCATGAACCACGCTAACAAGTTCCTGACTGCGGGCCTTATAAGGCGCATTCACAATCGAATAAATCACGGATATTAAGTTAATTCTTAATTAGGGCTTATTAGCGCCATTCTAACTTCGCTGCAAGTCATAAGGTTACATAGTTAACTGCTTGGTGATATTCAGACATGCGCGAGTACTGAGTAATTAAGATATTACTTGCAGTAGTCGCTGCAGTGTCTTAATTAACATTAAATTAGTCATGAGATGACTTACATTTTATTTTGTCCCGGGTTGAAAGGTTTTTGATTCTATCCTGGATCTGAAAAGAAGAAAATAAAATAAAGAAATTAAATAAATAAAAATAAATATAGTATAGTTTAATAGATATTTATACACCAAGTGAGATACATAAATGTTTATGCAAGAGAAGAAAGTTTAATTTCTTCGGTTGAATAAACATTCGTATCTCACGTAGTTTATACAATATTTTATTCAATTTTGACGAAATTATTTCAAAAATATGAATTATAAATTTATTTTGACATAACAAAAAAAATCAAAGTAGTCGTCAGTGGCAAGTTGTCATTGTTTTAAGCATTTTTGACGAAATAATGACATCAGAGTGATTTAAAAATATGTTGAGCGATTTAATAGATATTTATACACCAAGTGAGATACATGAATGTTTATTCAAGAGAAGAAAGTTTAGTCCCCGAGCCCGAAGGGCGAGTGGGATAATTTCTTCGAGTGAATAAACATTCGTATCTCACGTGGTTTATACAATATTTTATTCAATTTTGACGAATTTATTTCAAATATATGAATTATAAATTTATTTTGACATAACAAAAAAAACTAATCAAAGTAGTCGTTAGTGGCAAATTGTCATTGTTTTTATGCATTTTTGACGTAATAATAACAGTTTAAAACGCCAGAGTGATTTAAAAATGTGTTGAGTGATTTAAAAAAAAATTAATTCACTTGTGAAATAAAAAGTTGTTTAAAGTTGTTGTTATGGAGTTAATAATAGCTGTTTAAAACGTCAAAATTGAATAAAAACTTTTAACTCACTTGTGAATAAACAGTTGTTTAAAGTTGTTGCTATGAAGTTAATAATAGCAGTTTAAAACGTCAAAATTGAATAAAAATTATTAAACTATAATAAGAAACAAAAAATGAATGTATTAGTAATAGTAGTAACGAACAAAATAAAATGACAAAACTAGGTTAGTTTATAAAACGTATGTTCTTCTTCTATGATATATTATATGAAACAATGGGTTATAGGTCACCAGGAGACGACGGTGGTCACATCAACTTTGACATGAGGTCAATTAGACATCATTAAAGATATTGCTGTTAGAACAGACACTTATAACAGAAGTTCCAAAACTGTTACTTCAAAAATAACTTTTTGTCTTCATTACCAAATTATGATGCCATAATTTTACTAACACAATAATTAGGTTCACATAATAATAATAATGTAATATTTAAAAAATAATCTGGCTTCTGATTGGTCAAATTAATTAATAAATCAGTAATGACGTAACGCCTAATTGGTCTTGTGGATTCAAAAGTTATCACACTTTAAAAATAACTTCCTAAACGAACAGACGGATATTCTTAACATCAAATGTTGTTAGTTAGTTAGTACTAACGGACTATTACAAAAAAGTTATGACGATAATTCCACTCCTGTATAAAGTAAGCCACAAACAAAACACAATTTTATCGCTTTGACAGCGGATAAAAAGGAAGGTAACTTTTTGCAAGTGATAAAACCTTATTTACCTTTTTCTTAGCAACCAAACAATACACTAAAATGTCATTTGCTTCATATTTGTAATATTTGTCAGTGAAATGATTAGATTTTGGGCATATTTGTGAAGAAGAACCAAAGGAGTCGTTAAATTATCTCGTTGAATTACATTCGAGCATTTTATTTCCTCCGAATAAATATCTGTTTGACATCTCAACCTTGTCACCTGACAGCAATTTGACTCGAAAAATTGTTTTAATATAAAATCATTTCACTTACAGTGTCGTAATTTTATTAAACAATTTTTCTTTTCAAATTGCTAGGCACAAGGTTTCAATACAAACAGAAATAAAAAGCTCTTGTGTAATTACAGTTGACTATTTCCCACATATTAATTAAACCAATCATTTGCTTCAATTTTTTAAATTCTGACCAATGACGTTCAAAATATATCGGCAAAAATTGAAAAAATTCCCTAGGGATTGTTCAAGTGACAATTTACCCGTTACATGGCCATGTATGACAATTTTATTGATTTAGTATTGTTTTTAATTGAAATTAAAAGTGTCAAATGAACCTTTTTGCGACAACTTCTTACGATGAAATAAAAATATATCAAATATAACGCCAAAAAATACAGTTACGTCAAAAACCTTAGTTTGGAAGCAATTATTAATGAACTTGTGAAACGAAAGAAACTAAAATTTATAATTTTGACACTCAAAGGTTAGTAAGAAAATTAAATGTCAAAATAAACAACCGTTTCGGCACAAAAAATTAGTCTTTATTTAAAAACACGAAAAACCACGAATTTATTCTAATCGGTCTGCAGCAGTGTCAAATTTTGCTTACTCCGGCATTAGAAAACATTTAATAATAAAATTATTAGGACAGTCCAACGTAAATTCATTAGCTCATTTTTTATGTCTGTTTATTTGGGAAATAGTCTAACAAAATATATCTCGGGTCTCGTTATTTTGCAGGTAAAATTATTTCTTAAGATTGTTGCTTATAGGTAACATTCCTCGACAAATTGAATGATAAAATCCCTCGCCTTCAGCTCGTGATTTTGATCATGTCATTTGTCTCGAAATGTTACCAAGCAACAATCTTTTGAAATAAATTTTACCAGCAAAATAATGATCCCTTGATATATTACTATTGATAATTTTCAGGCAAAGGTACTAATAATTGTGTCAAATTTCTGTATTTTGCTGTTACTTTTGTTGGCGTCCTCTGCTTTTTATAATTGCCTCACTCTCAATAATGAATTAATTTGGTTCCCGTACTTAGCTATAATTTGCTACATGACCGTTGAAGAACTAAATGTTATTATATTCGCAAGTTTTTATAGTACGTCCAGTAATAATCGTTACTGCTGTAATTACTGTACTAAATAAGGAAAGATTTTTTTAGCAAATTATCGATGGCTATTAAAAAACCCATAACAGCTGCAGCTCTCTAACTTAGAAAAGAGAGATGAATTTTTAATTTACCACCGAAATTAGCACTTTTGACGCTCGTCGAAACTATCATTTTAGAAACAGTAGAACGGCCGTGCGGGAATTTAAACGAAGACGCAGCATGAGCGTATCGTAATCATTTAGACATGCATGTTTCCTATCTGTTGCTTTTACAGCGTTTTCATCAAAAATATCGAATACATAAATAAATAAAGTAAGGGCCCCGTCTCCGTGACAAAATATTGCGATTTATGGCCATTTGCACCGCGTCCACTTAAATTTTAAGTGTCACTTAAATGTATCGAATCGAACTCATGACAGCAATGTTATTTTTACGTTTGACAATTTGTTTTTGATTCGATATTGTTCATTTAAGGAAAACTTAAAATTTAAGTGGTAGCGGTGCAAATGACTATTAGAGATGTAACAGTTTCTGCTTTACTCATTGCATATTAAAAATTTGAAGGAACAACAGGTACTAGATGTTTGTGAAAGAATTAATCTAGGTTTATGCCCAGTTAGAATTCTGAAAAAATCTTTGGAATCTATATTAAAAAATTATGAAAAAGTGTGTTTTAAGCAATTTTTAAAATGCTTTTTATGATTAAGAGATTTTTTAGAAAATGTAACTCGGTATAAACCTAGTTCCATTTCCATTCTTCGTCTGTAAATTTAAATTTATCTTTTTGATACAAGTATTTTATTCCTGGTTTGCATTTTCTTGCGTTTGAATAATCTAGATTATTATATTCCAGTGTTAAATGCCTACTCTTTATAATGTTGTCATTATAACACGGTAGCAGATAAATAAAAAAATGTGTAGCAGGGATTTGACAAGTCAGGTTCGAGTCCAGTTAGGTGCACAAACAACTATGAGTGAGTACTGACCAATAGAAAGCTCTTTCTAAAATCTGTAAGATAGCTTTGTTTGCTGACTCTGCAAAATCATTTTCCCTGTGAACTTCATATTTTATAAAATTCCTAATCTCACTCGAAGATAACTTGAAATAAGACTCACAGTTTGTGGGGCTACCACACCCAACTGTTCAATGATGTGATGATTCCTCATTTTCGTCATCATTTGCTTAACTGGCCTCCTACTCGTTTGGATTGTCTCAGAGAGGAACTAACATATGTCTGCCTCTCGGCTTCTGATTTACACTGATTCGGTTTAATCTCGTAATAAATTTCAATCAAAGAGAGATTGTTGGATTAGCACTGATTGCTGATCTGCACAGATATGCTGATTCTCGACAAGTTAAAGAACAGTAGCATGAATGAACCTTGCAACTTACATTCAAAATGGAAAGATGCATCAAGAGAGATATCCAGTAGATATGGTCATGGATGTGGTTGGCTACTAGTTTACTGAGATATTGTTATTGTTCAACTTATTAGAGACACTCTTGATGTAGTTTTCTACGACCCACTGATGTACTCTTAAGGGTAATAAAATACTTGTATTAAAAAATTCATTCCCGGGAAAATTCAAATTTACTATTTTAGAAAAACTAATTTTCCCCTTCGCCTAAAAGTGATCGTGAAAAAATTCAATGTCCAAATTTTTATTAATAGTGCCCTCAGAACATATTTAAAAATCTGACGTGGCCATCACACAACCTTCCGCCATATCTAGACTTTAAACAGAAATGTATACGTACAATCTGGTGCCTATTTAAAATATACAAATAAAAATCTAAAATATTCAAACACAGAAATTAGTATCACCTGAATCAAAAGATTCATTCACACGAAAACTCTTCTGTGTTGAAGCAATCCTACGTTCAGTTAGGAACTACATTTAATAGCTTAATTATGACTTATATAGCGCTAGTATGCCAACTTGTCACCCGTCTCATCTGTCAATATTTTTTATGCAAAAACAAAAATCAACCGAACATGGATTACAAGATTTCAATGTTTTATTTGATAAATTTATTTTTTAATTTTTACTGCAGTTCTTTAATGCTACCAGATAAAGACAATTTTTTTATAACGTGGATTGCAAATAACTTTTCCTCTTATTCTTATTACAAATAAATACTATATTTATCAAAATTTATAGAAATTTTTTACACTTAATCTTTTCAATCTTCAAAAAATATCACTTCCGGTGAAGATATTTGTACCAAAATCTAATGAGCTCTTCCTATTCGTATACAATTGTAAAATACCAAATATCAAAATTTTTGGGTAATTCGTATTTGAGTTATCCAACAGACGGCATCGGCCCGGACCACACACACACACACACACGCACACACACATACATACAGACATCATCGGGAAACTATCAAAAATAAGTTGTAAGGACCCTAATTCGTGCTCATCCACTAAAAACTCACTACCCGATTTTTTGCATGATTCCAATACCTTCCTTTACAGGTAAGCGGAAGGTAAAAACTGTTTGTGCTGTTAAGTCATGTTCACACATGAATTCTTTGTGGATTCTTTCATGCTTAAGAATCCTGAAAAAATAATTGTTTTGAAGCTATGAATGAACTAGAAATTCTTCTTTTCTAAAACCTATTATAGATTCAATTTAGAGCAGACACTATTTGGCAGACAATTATCCCAAGGATAATTTTTTAAGGATTCAGGAATATGAACTAAAGATGTAAATACCTTGAAAAGTCCTAATAATAAAATTGTTAACTACAAGTTACTGTTCCGTTTAAAAGAGGCCACTCCCGATCTAATTCGTATTCAGAGAGCGTAGCCCCACTAATACCGTCTGTCTGGTAAGTTTTATAAATCAAAAATACAGAATCCCACTCTCGTCGTTGTAGAGATTTTACGACTGTCCAATTTGCACGGAGGTTAAATTAGACACGTTTCTCTGCCGACCCTTAAACTATTTAAAAATATTATAATTTAAGTGAGCATGACATAAGCGTGCTACTTTATCTGATACACAATTAGATAACTATATATGACCGCATGCGAGACCAACTGACGAACTGCTTCCCGTATGATGTCGACGCTAATTTACTGCATTCTTAGTTAGTTGGACACCATGCAGAATTCTAATCAGCTAGGAGCCAAAGTATCAAATCGTGCCCGATTTTACCCCGTGCCAGAAATTACTTTTTGTAGTAATTCAAGTCTTGCCTTCAAGAACATGTATTTCAAACAGGGCGCTATTTTAAATTAGTTTTTTTACCTTCCGCTTACCTGTAAAGGAAGGTATTGGAATCATGCAAAAAATCGGGTGGTGAATTTTTAGTGGATGAGCACGAATTAGGGTCCTTACAACTCATTTTTGATAGTTTCACGATGATGTCTGTGTGTATGTGTATGTGTATGTATGTGTGTGTGTGTGTGTGTGTGTGTGTGTGTGGTCAAGGGTTGTTAGTCGCATAACTCAAATACGAATTACCCGAAAATTTTGATATTTGGTATTTAACATTTGTATATAAATTGGAAGAGCTCCCTAGATTTTGGTACAAATATCTTCATCGGAAGTGATATTTTTTGAAGATTGAAAAGGTTAATTGTCAAAATTGTATATAAATTTGGAAAAATATAGTATTTATTTATAATGAGAATAAGAGGAAAAGTTATTTGCAACTTACGTTATAAAAAAATTGTCTTTATCTGGTAGCATTAAAGAACTGCAGTAAAATTTAAAAAATAAATTTATCAAATAAAACGACGTTGATATCTTGTAATCCATGATCGGTTGATTTTTGTTTCTGCGTAAAAAATATTGACAGGTGAGACGGGTGACAAGTTGGCATACTAGCGCTATATAAGTCCTAAGTAAGATATTAAATGTAGTAATTGAACGGAGAATGGTTTGAACACAGCAGAGTTTTCCTGTGAATGAATCTTTTTATTCAGGTGATGCAAATTTCTGTGTTTCAATATTTTAGATTTTTATTTGTATATTTTAAATGGGCACCGGATTGTACGTATACATTTCTGTTTAAAGTCTAGATATGGCGGAAGGTTGTGTGATGGCCACGTCAGATTTTTTTAAATACTGACTCCAGTCGCTTAAATTATAATTGCAATTTTTTTAATGTCCCTCAATTGCGCATTTCGGAGCACTTTGAAGCAAGTAAGGGCTCCGGTACACTTTCCTGTCACACGAATTTCAATACATTTTTGGTATTATAAGGTGTAGTTACTCATTTGGAATTATAATATGAAGTAAAATTTGCGGTATTTTCATAAACAAATTTAAAATTAAATAAAATCATTTGGGATTATTTGTTCATTTTCTGGCGTATGTATACATGAAGATTATGCATGATTTTTAATTTAATTGCTAAATTACATTAAATGTGCACAGTAACACAGTTAATTACAGATATATTTAACTTACAAGTATAATAATTATTAATGTATATTTCTAAATAACCTAAATTTATAATATGAAAATTAAAATTACTATTTTCGTACTTTGACACATGTGTGCGCGTGCGCACATACTACAATGTGATCAATGTGATTGACTTTGTTGACGATGGCGGTTGACAGTAATATGGGATCGAGTGTCGTAATGTTGACTTATTTTATTATTGTGTGATTTTGTTAATATTTGTGTTACGTATGTGGGTCAGTATTTTGTTTGCTGGTTCTGGTTTTGGACTCTAAGGGCCAACCATGCCCAGTTGCCCAGTTCAAAAACGTACTATGTGTCGGGTGTTAGACCACCTATATGAGTATCTGTAAAACAACGTTAGAAGATAAACTCAGACAGATTGAAGACAGTATAGGTAGGTAATTTTAATAAAGATAATATTACTATTTTTACTATAGTAACATACAATGTAATTTTATGTAGGTTCGCTTATTTCGTTGAAGTTATGGCCACGTGACTGCAGCCATCGTTGTCAGTGGAGCAGATTTATAGTAGGTATTTACGTATCGACCTATATTTATAGCAGTTTATACAAACTTGTGGTAAAATTATCATCATTATTATTTACTTTTATCCGCCTGTTTATTAGTAAATTTTTTAGAATTTGATACTATGTGTCAATTTTCAGAAAAATCTTATCAATGGATCTTCGTTATTGATAGGATTTTTCATCCGAGTTCCTAATAAAATCGAATTATTAAAACTTGTTTAGCCGAAAACGATAGTGAGGCGGAATAAAGTATAAATATAGGTACGTAGTTGTATTTTTTGGAGGTGAAACCGTGAAGTCTAACTGAAGGGAGCCTTTATCAGAGTGCTGTAAATATAATTCGTAAAGTATGATAGCGCGGGCGTGCTTGATGGCCCTTCATTATTAAATGTAATTCAAAACAACTCGCAAGAGAAAATAAGCTTGAGTTCGAGGGCGCGCGCGCAGAAGAACCCAAGCTTGGCCCGCGGGTAAAGTCTACTTGGCGGTCAAACCTGAAGTTGACTGCAAGCTGTCAACTGAACAACGCGTTGTGGCCGTTTAAAAAACGAGTTCTGTTGGACTCAAGAAGGGTTTTGTTAGCATAGATTAGTTTATGTCAAAAAAAACTGAGTCCTGTTGGACTCAAGAAGGGTTTTGTTAGTATTGATTAGTTTATGTCAAAAAAACGGAGTTCTGTTGGACTCAATTAGGGTTTTGTTAGTATTGATTAGTTTATTTAAAAAAAAAAACAGAGTTCTGTTGGACTCAATTAGGGTTTTGTTAGTATTGATTAGTTTATTTAAAAAAACGGAGTTCTGTTGGACTCAATTAGGGTTTTGTTAGTATTGATTAGTTTATTTAAAAAAACGGAGTTCTGTTGGACTCAATTAGGGTTTTGTTAGTATTGATTAGTTTGTTTTTTTTTAAACAGATCTGTTGGACTCAATTAGGGTTTTGTTAGTATTGATTAGTTTGGGTACAAATGTGCAAATCGAAGTGTGAAAATTGGTATATGGGTAGCTGGACATTGTGGTGGGGGAACTTTTATACGCTGTGGTTTTTCGGACGTGTGGTTATTAGGCGGTATGGTTTTTATACGCTGTGGTTTTCGGTGGTGTGGCATTTACTCGCTAAAAATAAAAATATAATTCGCAGAAGTAGGGTAAGCTTGGGTTCTTCGGCGCGCGCGCGCCGAAGAACCCTAGCTCGGCCCGCCAAAAATCAAAATATAATTCGCAAGAGTAGGTAAGCTCGGCCCGCTAAAAATCAAAATTTAATTCGAGGCGCGCGCGTGCCGAAGAACTCCTCAGCCCTTTAAAAGTCATAAAATATAATTTGCAAGAGTTAGGATATCAAATGCAAGAGATCGAGGTGTGCGGATTCTCTTTAAAAATAATAGTGGGAATCTTTATCAGAGTTCTGGAAATTTTGTAGGTACAACAATATTCTTAAAATTTACCAAAAATGTTTTTACCCAAATAAAAAATGAGAAATGATCGTACATGCATTCATAAATACACAAAATAACACTATTAATTATTTATATTTTACTTTATTGTATATTAATAGAATGTTAATTCTTTTTCAGAAAGAATTGGTGGCCCTGAAAAGGGCCTATTGAACCAAACCAAAGTGAATAAACTATTGGGATCACTAGACAACATATCTATCACGAATATGCTGTAGGATATGAGAAAAAGGTGTGTATTTGCCCCACATTTGCCACCACATAAATTCGTCTATATGTTCTTGTAACAAATTTGATTGTAGAACATTTTTTTGGCGACAATACCGCTTTAAAAGGGACCAATAACCTTCCACCATATTTGTACAAGTACCAGTCAAAGGATCTACAAAATTTGCAGAGTGGTTTACAGTTTTATGAATAAAAGGAGAAACGCCACCAATACTGGACAATGAACTATAACCCCTCCACAAATCCGTCCAAATTTCAGTTCCCGGAAGTACATGTTTTAAAATAATGTTCACAAGAGTGTCACTGCTTCTGTCCGGTACATAAACAATAAGTCCTCTTTTCAAAGTAACATCATATATTCCCATGACCCATCTTGCAGGGACAGCCCTTCCTGCGTTGTATTTGCGTTTAGTCACAACACTTTCATCAATTTGTACGATAACTCCCGGTCCTCCAAATTTAAATAAATCATTTTCTTCCAACAACTTCCAAGAGCAAATATCTCTTATAAAGCGAAATACTTGAACGATTGTTCCCTTTCTAACGTTTGTGGCGCCTACTACGTGCTGTACCGAGCATTTAATACTCCAAAAGAATAAAATCAAAAATACTGACTCAAAAGGCACGTGTAGGTTTTCAAAAAAGGTATTTCTGCATAAGGAGGATCCGAACTTCTTGCATCTGGTACAATACGCACCATATCCACCCTTGAATTCCTTTTTTACCCGCAACACCATCGGACGTCTACAGCCGCGCGTCAAGCAACGTCCACATTTGCGAATAAAACCATCTTCTTGTAAGTTCATAAAAAGTTCTTCTGTAGATTTGTTATGAAAAAATAAAACTACATCTTTCACAGTACCACAATCTTTTATTGATTCCATATTGAATACAAAAGCAATAATAAACAATAAATAAATGCAAACAAGTGTTGCCATGGTAACAGTATTCCTACGCCATAAAATAATACAAAAGTAGTGGCAAATATTCACAAATAACAAAAAATAGATCCAATTAAAAATTAACTTTAAAAAAATGTATGTGAATATACCGCAATTTTTTTTTTAGAATACCTCAAAATAGACGTAAATACACCTATTGCAGTAAAAATCGCATCAAAATTCGTGTGACAGGAAAGTGTACCGGACCCCAAGTAAGACCGGTACATTTTTCTGTCGAGATTTCTTTGTACATCAAGTAAAACGTGAAGATTCATCAAAATCTCGAATTGCCAAAAATTCACGATATAGGAACATAGGACAAAAAATTAAAGGGTATATACTGTACGACGTGCTGATCATGACACAAAAAGAATATTTTTAAAATTTGCAAAAAAATTGTATCGTATTTCAAGCATTTTTTTGCCACTGGTCGGTAGTTATTTTTAATAATTTTTTTGAAACCTTCTACAATGAAAGTAATTGTTTATACCTATAATATCTTATGCTAATAAAAAATGTCAAATCATTAAATATATCATCCAAACAATGATACTTAAAATGTACACACGTCAAGTAAACTACCCTTTACTTGGCGAGGTTAAAAAAAAATTTCCTCTGATCGGTAGTTATTTTTAATAATTTTTTTCAAATCTTCTATAATGAAAGTAAATGTTTATGTAATATTTCATACTAATAAATATCAAATTATCAAATATACCATCAATACAGTGATACTTAAAATGTACACACGTCAAGTAAACTAGCCTTAACTTTGCGAATTATAAAAATAGCTTTTTGTTTCATGATCAGCACGTCCGTCGTACAGTTAAGTTAAGTTGTGGAACACCTGTATTATAGGCAGGGACGTAAGTGAGATTTTTTAGGTGGGCCAAAGGTGGGCCAGTAAATAATTAAAGTGGACTACCTACACCTTTTCTAGTAAAATTTTTGTTTTGACTATAGGCGAAAAATTTGTTCACTGCTGAAGGAATTTGATTTAGTTCCTCCTGAAATTAATTTCGTAGTATCCAGTTAAGAATATGACATCAAATATATGTATGCGTAGATAAAGATTACACAAGCACTCAGACTGACAAGCTATTTACTCAAAAATATAACATCTATCCGCAATTCATATTCATATACATTTCTTTTATCTCAATTATGTAAGTATAAATTTATATCTCTTCCCTAAGTAGTATGTAAGGCATTATTAAATATTTTAAACATAGGTACCTCTTCCGTAAACTAATATAAAAATATTGTAACTATTTGGATGGGCCACTAGACCAGAGGAGTAAAAACGAGTACAATATTCTCGCACATTGATCCCATTCACATCTAGTAAAGTTTCGGTTCATGATTGTATCCACCTAGAGTTGAGCCTGGGTGTCAATCTGCTAGGCACGCGCTGTGTTGTAGCTCGTGCCTCGCGTGCTATGCGGCGTGGGCTTCAACTCGCGACACAACATTGTAACCGCGGTTCATAACCACAACCGTCGCCAGGCCGGATGCACGGAATTAGAACCATTACGTGCCAGTACTTACCAGCATCACACGAGCTAGCGAAGCGAACTATCATAGATTTTATAATAAACACGAACCCGTAAAAACAAAGATTTTGACTATAAATCCTTTATATAGGGTCTTTCAATAGGAGTGAAAGTTTTTTCAATAAAGATTTCTCGGTTTCTGATATATTTTATTTACTTCTAGGTGTCAAATTATTTAGTATAGTATGCAGTTTTATGATGCAGCGTTTGACGCCTCTAGACCGGTTGGAAATAATAAAAAAATATTATCAAAGTTCGAGCTCAGTTGTGGGTGTTCAACATTTATTCACCCCAGAATTGGGTCGCCCTCACCGTTACTCTGCGCAGGCTATAAGACGCACTGTGATAAAGTTTGAGTTAACATTACTAAAACAATAAGCCACCAAGAAGACAACGAAATATTCGAAGTGTGGAGAAAATCACAGTTGTAGCGGCCAGTGTTGCGGATGAGCCAAATTCTGCCAAATTGGAGCGATCTTGTGATCAGTGTTGACGTTTTATTTAAAATTAAAATCCTATCACTCTTAATGAAAGACTCTTTATATGAGACTCTATCGATATTTATTTAAATTTTTTGTGCACAGATTTTTGTTTCGTTTTGCACCGCGTAAACACTTTTCCGGTACCAATTTTTACAGCCCAGTTTTTGATGGTGGACTGACATTGTTATATGCCTATATATTAAATTAGATCTTTAGCTGTTACTGTACTTTTGAATTAAATCGGTGCAGTACATTTTGAGATAGCTAGCTGCCATTTTGTTTCAAGATGGCAGACTAACATTTTAATATAACTATGTTTCAAGATAGATTCTTAGCTATTATTGAACGCAATAGTTACAGTACATTTTGAGATATGTCCGCCATTTTGTTTCATGGCGGACTGTCATTTTAATATATCTATATCATAAGTTAGATCCTTGGCTATTACTGTACCAAATTTGACCGCAATCGGTGCAGTACATTTTGAGATAGCTAGCCGCCATTTCGTTTCAAGATGGCGGAGAATCTGAAATTTTGCCAAAGTGCATTGTTAGGTGACAAAAGTCTATTTGCAAAATTTCAGCTCGATAGGATCCCGGGAAGTGGGTCATTTTTTACTTTTGTTTATTTGCCACGTAGACAGAGATGATGGACGGTGAACTTATAAAGGATTTAATAAAAATACTTCATCATTGCCGATCACGAATCACTAAATTTTGACAGTAAACAAACTTAGACCCTTTAGAAGTTATACTCTTTAATTATGTAGCTACAAAAAGTTCCATGCGTTGACAATACAGTGTTATTTCTCGATATGCAAATTGCATTTAAACGCAATTAAATCAAACAAAACTACAAACCAGTTGATTTCATTGAATCTGTGATTGCATTTATCACTCTGGGAACCTTATAGGGAACGTGAACATCCCTACATTAGAATTGTTAATGGCCTGTTCACAATGAGAGCGGATTCCGATGGTACAAGCCACGGCCTTATAAGGACGCACAGGTGTGAGATGGAATTGCGTATGATTTGGATGGGACACCTCCCAGAAGCCAGCACAATTTTTAAAGCATATTAAAGACAAAAAATTACTGACAAAAAACCTGCAGAATCATAATAATAATAATATGCAATTTTAATTTAGGTATAAGTACTGATACTTTTAGTTGCTTTAACTTAAAGAAATTGATATACAATATAATCTACTATTATACTAATAATAAAATTGTATTTCTAACACTTAAATTAACCTATAACCAAATTTTCAGAATTTTGAATTTTTTTGACCACCCAAAAACCAACCATCCTCGATTTCTCAAAAATGGTTCAATATATCGACTGTATTTATTCACCAATGAATTCCTCGCGCTGAATTACATATGTGTACCAATTTTCAGCTCAAAATTCCGACGGATACAAGATTTATTCAACATTGTCGATTTTAGAAAAAATCGACAATTAAGAAATGTTCACAAATGGGGAAACCGTCATAAATCTTGTACCCGTCGGAATTTTGAGCTGAAAATTGGTACACATATGTAATTCATTGGTGAATAAATTAAGTCGATATATAGAACCATTTTCAAGAAATCGAGGGTGGATTGGTTTTTGGGAGGTCAAAAAATTTCAAAATTTTCAAAATTCTGAAAATTTGTTTAATTTAATTGTTAGAAATACAATGCTGCAGACTAGAGTTTGATTTCTCGATAAGTTTTTGAGATATCGGACTTTAAATTTAGAAAAGGGGGAAAATGGAACATCAATTTTTTCCAACTTGTACGAAGAGATTCATCTACACTTTTTTAAATATATTTAAGTAATAGATATAATACTATAATTGAACTGCAATTAAAAGAGTAGGGTATCATGAGTAGGAGGTCTTGTGCTGGACACATCAGATTTGTTTTTAGTTGTCATTAATTTTTTTTTTATTTTCCAAAATCAATTATTTTTTTACCTTTTGGGCTGCGCGCCTGCTTTGTCCACATGTACCCCATGAGCGCGCCAAAAAAGTTATTGCATTTATTTAAAAGAAAAAGTAAATTTTGATTTTTCGCTTAGTAATGCAATGCAAGCATTCTTGCACTATAAAATTTTTCTTAAAGAAAAAAAATAGATAAAAATATAATTATGTACATTCTTAACATAAATCACTTACATTATTATTATTATTATTAAATATTTTATCAAAGTTCTGGGTGGTTGTCCCACACAGCGCGTGTGGTTCTTGCTAATGGTTTCTCTCGCTGGGATAATAGCACCTCTTGCACGCCCTCCGAGTGTGATATAGGAAAATTAACACATGTGCAGAGTGGAATTATATCAGATTATATGCTCTGAATACCGTCACCGGGTTATTAAGTTACAAATGCTAGTGTTTAGCAGAGGGGAGGAAATGATACATTCAACGTTTTCATGTTTTGTGGGTTTTGTGATATTGTTGTAATAATACAGATTTGTTCAATATGAATAGAATTGTGCGAAAGTTAATGGCTGGAAATTACATGGGTTTTGTAATTGTTATGACTTATTTTATTTATAATATAATGCTCGGTTATATAATGAACATTTATTTACAGAAAACAGATTGAAAAGAAATTAATTTATTGTTATTATTTTGTCCCGTGGGTGATCATGCTTTATTTTATCCAAACTTTACACGGTTATATCTAATGATAGAAATTTACTTTTAAAATAAAAAAATCTGCTGTGGCCACCACACGACCTCTCGCCTAATTCTGCTTATTCTACTAATCTAATAAATAGTTTTACTTACATTTTAATAGTTTCATGTTCATGTAATATGTAAACGATAATGTAAACCAATATGCAAGCAAAAGATGTCAACTGTCATAATAATTCAAATTTTATGTAGAAACAAATTTCGTATCATGGACAACAAGATACTTACTGGAATTTCAAAAAAATAGAATATTAATTGTACTTTATTTTATTGTTAAATACTTCCATATTCAGCAATTTGTATTTATAATTAACTGTACACATAGATAATCACAATTTCTTTTATTTTTAATTGCAAAAATTGTCATAAATAAATAATGTACCAATATATTTAAGGAAAACTTTTCCAAACTTCTAAAAGTACTACTTCCGGTTTGCGGATTTCTACCAAAATCTTATCCGGTGTTAAGATACTTAATAAAACCTTAAATATGAAATTTGGTTATAAACGGTTTGATACTTTTTAAGTTATCGTGGACGAAAAATCGTCGGTTCATACAAACGCACAAACACACAAACACACACACAGACATCATCGTGAAAATATTAAATTCGTATTCTAGAGACCCTGAAACGTGCTTATCCACCAAAAACTCATACTCGAAAATTTTGACCTCTCTTATAATATGAGGCGAGAGGTAAAAATACACTATTTGTAGATCCGTTTATTTATCTATTACATGTTTCAAAATGATTATATTGAAGTAAATAATAAACTGACAGTTTACTCGAAAAGAAAGTACCTACAGTATTTTTACCTCTCGCCTCATATTCAATAAGAGAGGTCAAAATTTTCGAGTATGAGTTTTTGGTGGATAAGCACGTTTCAGGGTCTCTAGAATACGAATTTACTATTTTCACGATGATGTCTGTGTGTGTGTGTGTGTGCGTTTGTATGAACCGACGATTTTTCGTCCACGATAACTTAAAAAGTATCAAACCGTTTATAACCAAATTTCATATTTAAGGTTTTAATAAGTATCTTAACACCGGATAAGATTTTGGTAGAAATCCGCAAACCGGAAGTAGTACTTTTAGAAGTTTGGAAAAGTTTTCCTTAAATATATTGGTACATTATTTATTTATGACAATTTTTGCAATTAAAAATAAAAGAAATTGTGATTATCTATGTGTACAGTTAATTATAAATACAAATTGCTGAATCTGGAAGTATTTAACAATAAAATAAAGTACAATTAATATTCTATTTTTTTGAAATTCCAGTATCTTGTTGTCCATGATATAAAATTTGTTTCTACATAAAATTTGAATTATTATGACAGTGACAGTACAGTTGACATCTTTTGCTTGCAAATTGGTTTACATTATCGTTTACATATTACATGAACATGAAACTATTAAAATGTAAGTAAAACTATTTATTAGATTAGTAGAATAAGCAGAATTAGGCGAGAGGTCGTGTGGTGGCCACAGCAGATTTTTTTTAAATGCTATGATGCGGTAAAGTCCGAGTAGTGACACACTTTACAAAATAAAATCCCTAGAACATTTCAAGAATCATCCCTGCTTGTTACTTTTCTCATTTACGTCCTATTATTATCCTAGTGATTGCTAATGTCCGCCCTTAGCAACATCCCAATGTTTGTATTGGGTATGTAATACTCAGGATGTGGCTAGGATAGATTTACGTTATATCACTTAAAGTACAAGAATAGGATATTTTTAAACATCCCATGGATGTTTCATGTCAAGTGGTGAGGAAGGGAGTGGAATAGAAACAAAAGTGTAATCGAGAATATTCTAGGAATTCTGAAAAAGGCTTAAATAATTTTTTTATAATTTTTGAATTGTTAATTAAGCCAAAATTTATAACTCTGATCTTAGAAATATGAATAAATCCTATTTATTTGGATGACTTGTTTTATTGTACAACATAGTTATAATTTTTGCGACGTTTGACCAGGATCTTGGTCATTTTCAAGCAGAAGTTGATTTTAAAAGTTAGTTGAGTTACATTATATAAATTATTTTTTAAAACAGTCACTATTGGACTGTTGGGGTGTGTACACACTCCAAATAAATTTTAGTTTTAAGTAATATTTCATGTAATGTAACTCAACTAACTTTTCAATTTATCAACATGTTAACTTCTGCTTGAAAATGACCAAGATCCTGGTCGGATCGTCGCAAAAATTATAACTTAATATGTTGTATAATAAAGCCAGTCATCCAAATAAATAGGATTTATTCATATTTCCAACATCACAATTTTTTATAACTTATAAATAAGTAGTTAATATGTCGAAATTTATTTTTTAAATTAAAAAAATATTTTTATTGTTCCGTAATCTGCATTATATGCAGTGAAACTGGATAAAAGGCACGACAGATATCAACTATCCAACTTCTTTATCTGGTAGAAGATCGAAGCATCTTCACACTGTTACTACGCACACACACACACTCTTCTTGGTTTTATTGTACAGTAGCGACGACCACCATGGTTCACGGTTTCAGTTAAGTGGACACAATTAATTGCAGGTTGATAGCATCGTTCAGCCTAACACCGTATTACCTGCATTACTAAGCAAACCGGGTACGAGTATGTTGTGTTTATACCACGGACAGAAGAGATGAAATTTTGTATTTTGTACAGTCGGAGGCTAATTATACAATCTGCATGTCATATTTTATTGGTAGAAACTCTGAACTGAACTAAATAACAACCCAATTCCCTTCTTGAATTCCACAAACTCAGTTTTGGTTGAAAAAACCGTAACACGAAGTCTGTAATAATGTTTTTAACCCGGTAATACTCAAAATTTTATTATAATTCTTAATTGGATTTAAAAAAATGTGTACTAGTGCCACGTCAGCGACACTTTAAAACTTTGACATGGCGCATTTTGCACATGCTTTCTGCATAAATTTCGGATAAACAATGTAACCTACAATGAAAACTATGTTACACAATGAAAATATATACATTTCTAATTGCTTTATTCTAAAAATTATGTCTGTAATAATAATAGTTCAATGCAATTTGATGAATTTTGCCCACTCTTAAAACTAAAATGCGTTTCTGATTTTACTTTTCTTGAATACAAATAGCTATTATTTTATAAAAAGTGCATTGAAATATGTATGTAACAAATATAATAGTTTCATCATCTAATATTTTAATTCCCGTAAAAGCAGTATGACATAAAAAAGTGATTGATCTTTTATAATATAGGTTGTATAAATATACAAACAAAAATATAATTTTTACTGAAACAAGTGCGCAGAAAGAAATTCTAGTGTCAAATTCTAGATGTTCGAGCGAAGTAATCTTTGCTTAAATTAAAAGAAAAAATATTAAATGAAATTAAAGTTTTATGTTACCTACATAATATTGTATTAAAATCTTACTCATTTATGTTCTAGTAGAAAAATTATTGTCTTGTCAATTTTTATTTTTCTTCTACTCTTCTACATCTTTTTTGTTAATAGTTTGGAACATGTTCACAACTCAACACAACTCTATTCCATATAAGTTGTAGGTACACATTTTATTCATATTAGTCTCAGGTCATATTAGCTTCACGAGTTCATCCAATCTATCCGAAAATTTAAAAACCTGTTTGAGGCGAAGTGACGTGACCTTAGGCTAAAACCTTTCTTTCAACTTTAAATTAAAACCACAAGAAAAGAGAAGACAAGAAGAACGTACGAGTGTTTGAGAGGTTAAACTGAAGATTGTTTCATAGGGATTTTAATAATAAAAAGGCATACACATATCTTTATGTTTAAAATAATAATAAATCTAATATACAGGAGCTGTTTTGAACGAGTGAAGAAAAAAAATCTGCTGTGGCCACCACACGACCTCTCGCCTAATTCTGCTTATTCTACTAATCTAATAAATAGTTTTACTTACATTTTAATAGTTTCATGTTCATGTAATATGTAAACGATAATGTAAACCAATATGCAAGCAAAAGATTTCAACTGTACTGTCACTGTCATAATCATTCAAATTTTATGTAGAAACAAATTTCATATCATGGACAACAAGATACTTACTGGAATTTCAAGAAAATAGAATATTAATTGTACTTTATTTTATTGTTAAATACTTCCAGATTCAGCAATTTGTATTTATAATTAACTGTACACATAGATAATCACAATTTCTTTTATTTTTAATTGCAAAAATTGTCATAAATAAATAATGTACCAATATATTTAAGGAAAACTTTTCCAAACTTTTAAAAGTACTACTTCCGGTTTGCGGATTTCTACCAAAATCGTATCCGGTGTTAAGATACTTATTAAAACCTTAAATATGAAATTTGGTTATAAACGGTTTGATACTTTTTAAGTTATCGTTGTTGGCCAGAAACTGACCTTTTGCAAGAGCAAGTATTTTTGACACGCCGAGCCACAGGCGAGGCTTGCAAATTACGAGCACTAGCATAACAGTTTCTGGACGTGTAATACACAATATTTTATGTGCCGATTTCATTACAAAAATATAAAATAATTATACATAACCTAAAAAATTGTGCACTGAATAGTTGCATTTGAGCTTAAAATATATTTATTTCAGTTTCTATTAACGATTTACGTCTAAAATTTGTCAAAATCTTGTTAATTCTTGTATAAAAAATATTCAACGCATAAAATTGACATCTGCTTGACAACTGTAGTAATGTCAAGATGCCAACCTATAACTTCCGGTTGTTTGCCGGCCTAGGCTGGCAACAAAGAGTTTCTGGCGGATTTTGAGATATGGAAAACTAGCGATGTCGACCGGAGGCATATAAAATTATTTGCTATGTACAAGTTTACGTCAAATACAATAAAAGATCATCGTTGATTCTCGCTACATTTTCACCTTGTCGGTGTAGCGTGAACAACCTCTCTGTCTCATTCTCTGTCTCTGTTTGTCGTGGGCGCCGTGTTCAGAGTGCGGGTGGAAGCAACAGGTTGGCGGTCGTGAACCGAACGACGTGTTTGTCTAGTAATTGATTGTGATTTAGAAACACAACGAACTGACAACTAGCGCCTCGAAGCAAAGAGGTTTATGATTTCCTGTGACGGTCGGATATAGAGGAAGTGTGGGCGGTGTAGCCGGCTGGGTTATGTGACACCTCCTAGTCAGGAATACATACCGCACTTTTCTTACTGTTCATAGAATACTCTCGATTTTACTTTTTTCCATTTCACTCGTTTCGTCACTACTAGGGCTGTCTGAAACCAGCCCGAAACTCGTACTTTGCCGCATCCTAGCTATGCAATGCCATTTTGAAGTTGAAAATATTGTAAAAGTGTTTTCGTTGCGAGTAAACTGTCAGATTATTATTGACTTTAGGATAATGTTTTTATAAA
This sequence comes from Agonum fuliginosum, assembly GCA_947534325.1. NCBI lineage: Eukaryota > Metazoa > Arthropoda > Insecta > Coleoptera > Carabidae > Agonum > Agonum fuliginosum. The sequence goes on from OX384033.1 coordinate 622,919, forward strand.
CATTTAATAGAGAAAGAATGGATCTACAGATGTAATTTAAAATTAATTTGTATCATGAGATATAACCGTGTAAAGTTTGCATAAAATAGGATTTTTTTTGAATTTTTCGTAATTAATAAACATCGGTAGATCCATTCTTTCTCTATTAAATCCTTCTTGAAGTAAAATTTTACCATGCTTGTATACTGGTCACAAAACACTCGCTACGTTAGTACATTTTATGCTGGATTTCAGGTACCTAGTAGACGGGCCTCTTAATAACAACGTAAAATGATTCTAGCACTACTCACTACAACTAGTAAACGATTGATTGTTATTTGAATACTACGTTTGCACCGGTAGGGTTGTGTAATCGTTTATAAAAATATAAATATAAATTATTGTTACGTTGGCTCACAACAACAAAATAATTAAATTAGCTCTTTAGCTAATAGTTCGGAATAATACAAGAGATCAATAAATAAATATAATTATGTCATAGCCAATTAAATTTGTTTTTATGTTACGGTCAGAAAAAGCACACAGTATAATACAGGGTGTCTACTTTTTATAGAACAGGAAAAGCAATATTAGGTGATATCTACCCACTTGACAAGAATCGTCCATGGGATATTTAAAAATATCTTATTCCTGTACTTAAATGGCCATTTGCACCGCTTCCACTTAAATTTTAAGTGTCACTAAAATGAAAAATATCGAATCGAACTCATGACAGCAATGTTATTTCTACGTTTAACAATTTGATTTTGATTCGATATTGTTCATTTAAGGAAAACTTAAAATTTAAGTGGTAGCGGTGCAAATGGCTATAAGTGATATTACATAAGTACATCTATCCTAGCCACATCCTGAGTATGATCAAAAATACAAACATCTCAGAGAATTACATGATATACTATACCATATTACTAACATTGGGATGTTACATAGATAATATTACTAAGGGCGGACATTAGCAATCGCTAGGATAATAATAGGATGTTAATAGGCAAATATAGCAAGTCACAAATCGGGTTGTTCACATTCTTGAAATGTTCTGGGGATTTTATTTTGTTAAGTGGAAATAAAAACTTTTAGTTTGCTAAACTGTACAATATAAGTGTTTTGTTGTTCATTCATTTATGCTGAATCTAAAATTCTAGATTTGAATTTTCCTGTAGATACAGGGTGTTCCACAACTTAGGACAAAAAAGAGCTGATCATGAAACAATTTTTTTTTAATTCGCAAAAAATCGCACGTATTTCAAGCAAACATTTTTTACCACTGGTCGGTAGTTATTTTTAATAATTTTTTCCAAATCTTCTACAATTCTTTTAGTTTCATGATCAGCACATCGTACAGTATATACCATTTAATTTTATCTTGTATATTATAGTGTTTTGTTGTTCATTCATTAAAACTGAACCTAAAATTCTAGATTGAATTTTCCTTTAAATTATTAAACATATATTTTCCAGATTTGAATCTTCTTGTGCCTGCACTTTCCTATGTAAGAAAACTCTAGTATTTTATTTTCTATTTTCTCTAGTCAACACCAAACGATATTTCTCCATTCTCTAAATTGGGTTCGAACCCATATCCCACATCTAAACAATCACAAATCTCTTCTCTCCCGTGTAATGTGACCGTAACCTTATGAATGTATAATTACAGCACTGGTTGGTGCAGAGAGAGACAGCTCTGCGCTGCGTGGCAGTGCGAGCGAGACAGCCGGTGGCTGCCCGGGGCTAAAGGATGAGTTTTCGTCTCGATTCCACGCATGACAGAGAGACAAGAGGGGAGGGGGGTTCTATCATTAAATAAATTACATGTTGTTTTCGCGAGTCGGTACTTAAAATATGTTTAACACAAATTGCAAGCAAGTGCGAGATTTAGTCATAAAGGGTAATTGACATTTTTACCTCTCATATTCTATAAGAGAGGTTTGTGATGGGTCTGAATTTTCGAGTGTGTTTTTGGTGGATAAGCACGTTTTAGGGTCTCTAGAATACGAATTACACATTTTTTGCGATGATGTCTGTTTGTGCGTTCGTTTGTAAATACTTATCAAACATTTAAATACCAAATTTTATATCTAAGGTTTAAATACAATTTTCAATAGACCAATTGTATTTTGGTACCAATTAATATACCGGAAGAAAGATTTTTCATATAGAGCAATATAATTTTTCTTAAATTGTCTCGATAAATAAAGCATTTATGATAATATATGTTTCATTAAATATAACAGAAAAAAAATTTAAAGAAACTTCTGTACCATTTATAAACTATGGGACAATTTATATACCACTTTTTTGAAATTCCAGTATCCTGTTGTCCATGATATGAAATTTGCTTCTACACAAAATTTGAATGATTATGACAGTGACAGTACAGTTGACATCTTTTGCTTGCATCTGGGTTTACATATTACATGAACATGAAACTATTAAAAAGTATGTAAATCTAAGTATTAGATTAGTAGAATAAGCAGAATTAAGCGAGAGGTCGTGTGCTGGCCACAGCAGATTTTTTTTAATACACTAAATACTATGTAAAATGAACCCTACCGCACTTATAATGTAAAAAATAACTATTGTTTTCGTATCCTCCTCTTTCACAATTTTCTTTCTAAGATGTTCTGTTAAATTTCAAAGTTGCGCAATTTCTAACTCTACTCAAAATTATTAAAGACGCTAATATATAACTGTTGACTTGTACGACTTACACAAGACAACATGACAAGTTTACCGAAATAATCTTACGTTTCTTATTAATCCGATTTGGTTTATAATTTGAACACCGAGATATTTGGAATTTTGACGACAAATTTGTAATAGAGCTGACAGTTCTGTTGGCAATATTTACATTTAAAATTCAGGGATTAGGAGAAAAAAACGAGAAATATTAATAGTTAATGTGTATTTTTTTATCTTCAAAGAAAATAATTTTAATATTGTATTTCTCACGTGGCATGTGCTGTGAAAAAATGTGATGATGTTACACTCAAGTTCGGTAAAATATTTGATAGATAATGTACCAAATAGATTTATCTCTATTCATGATAATGTAATATAAAAAACTGAATGTTCGTATGTCTGTCTGTTTGTCCGTTTGTTTTGTATCTACATCTGTACCTTATTTCACGTAATAAAAAATCTACTGTGGCCAGCATACGACCTCTCGCCAAATTCTGCTTATTCTACTAATCTAATAAATAGTTTTACTTACATTTTAATAGTTTCATGTTCATGTAATATGTAAACCAAGATTCAAGCAAAAGATGTCAACTGTACTGTCACTGTCATAATCATTCAAATTTTATGTATAGAAACAAATTTCATATTATGGACAACAAGTAACTGGAATTTAAAAAAAAATTGGCACGAATTTAATAAAACTGTAATTTATAGAATAATGTAACTGTGAAATTCAAAATAATTAGGAATACGGGGTAATTGTGAAATCTTTGTATACATTGCTAAAAATCCTTGTAAAATCTTTAAAATCTCATAAAAATCTTTTGTAAAATCTAGAAAATTCGTAAAATCTGTAAAATCTTCTTAAAATCCAGAGTTTAATCTAAAAAATTTGGAAAATCTTGGTAGGTACCTAAAATCTTTAAAATTGCTGAGAAATCGTAAATGAAATCTTAAAATCCTTCAAAAATCACGTAAATTTTTTTCAATGTTGCAAAAAATTATTACAATCTTTTAAAAATCCGTAAGATCTTATCAAATCCTGTAAAATCTGCAAAATCTTTAAAAAGCCTATATACCTAATCCAGATCTTTTGTAAAATTTGAAAAATCTTTAAGGTCCCTCAAAAATCCTTAAAAATCTTATAAAATCTCATTTGATGCAAAATCTTTGAACACTAAATACTAAAGTAGTTTACCCCTAGTGAAAAAGTTTGCTGGTGTATGACATCTATCTTACCAAACGCTTTTTTTCACGTGAAACGAGGTATTTATAGACAATATGTCCAATCCTCATGAAATTTTGCATGCGTTCTTTTTTGACCAAGGTCAGTTTTAAAAATGACTTCGATCGGACCATTAGGGAAGTTCAGGAGCAAAAAAAAATGTAGCTAGATATCCGAGTAGATATCTACCAAGACTTTTATCTAACTTAAGTATTTTTCTATACTATAAATACTAGTGTCTATTCAACTGTTCACCATATCTTATGTTTATGATTTCTGGTCTCACAATGTGTTCATTCATTCAGTGTACGCTGTAGCACCCACGCACACGTTAGTGGCACGTGGTATTCAAGAACAAGTAGCTAATGTTTTGATTCTGTTACTCTGTAGAGATGAACGATCGCTTGGAGTATCGGAGCTGGCGTGGAGATTTCAATGCGAGAATAGAACACAACTTTCAAGATTTCTAAAAAATCCTACGATTGTATTAATGTGTGTGCGGTTACCAGTCATCCACTCACGGATACTTATTAACTTATTAACCGTGACATAGACATTGTCTACAGTTTTTAAATTAATAGAATATACATAATAATTATACTGAAAATGATATTTTTATCACTATATGAACGTAATTTGGTCTAAAAACAAATTTTATTTTAAAAAAATTAGGTTTTTTAGTCAATTGAGAAAGAAATGTTGCTGTGACGTCATATTTTTGTACAGGAGATATGGCAGCATCTACGTCACAATACATACATATTATTCAACGCCAAAATCTAATCAGATTTAATCTAGATTGTAAGAATATTATATACAAAAATTCTTTTTTGCACTCCCGGGACTAAAACTCTTCTTTAGTCTTTATTTTTAGAGACTAAGGTTCTAAATTTGATCCCAAGGGATTATTTTTCATATTTAATCCCGTTGTCAAGGAATTGAATTAATTAATCCCGTTGTCAAGTAAATACGTGCTATTTGTTACAGAGTATCTATGGTAACAATATAAATATTTGTCATAAAATTTACTGTCAAAATTACAAAATGTGTATTCTTTTAAACTATTTTGCATTCGATTGAGGATGAAGTGCAAAAAATAGCGTATATACCACAGGACTAAAGTACCTTTAATCTCTCAGGTGATTATTTGCCTCACCTTCGGCTCGTGAAATAAACTTCACCCTCAGGATTAAATCATGCACTTTAGTCCCTCAATATATAATATACTATTATTCCATAGTATTTGAGTTATCGGACCTCCAACATCCATCCACACACACAGACATCATCGCGAAACTATCAAAATCGTGTTGTAGGGACCTCAAAACGTGCTTATCCATTGAAAACTCACTATCGAAATTTTAGCATGATTACAAATACTTAATACCTCTTTTACAGTACTGGGTGGCAAGAGGTAAAAAAATCATGCAATATTTCATGAATGGACTACTTGCATGATTTTTCTTATTGAATATTTTTGAAGAAGAGATACGAACTATAGGGATCCGTATTTTTTATTTTTACAAAAATTTTATTAACAAGCCCAAAAATAATTCATGAAAATGTGGTGTGACGTAGAAAGTTGCCATATGTTCAATGCAAAATAGTGACGTCACAGTAAAATTTCTTTCTCAATTTCCTCAAAAACATATAATTTTTTTAAAATAAAATTTGTATTTTTACCAATGTTTTAGACCTAACATTATGTTCATTTAGAAATCTAATTTTCAGTACCATTGGGTATAGGTACCTTTTGTGGACCACACGGCATATCAACAAATGAATCAACTATTTTTACTAAGGATATAAACTAACATATTAAAATATACCTCATTGTTTCCAATACAAAACAATAAATAATTAAAACTAAATATATTTACAAAAAACCTTCCACAATAGACACACACACACACACACACACACAGACAGGCCTAACCGCACGCGTTAGATAGGGTGCGGCGGACCAGTCTTTCTACTCGTCTCTCTCTTCTTATTTTCCATCTCTCTCACATCCCTACACGAAACACACTAGCGCCAAACACATGTGATTATTTCGTCGGCATTTGCGGGAACTAGTAGCCGAAATTTCACAAGAATTAGAGCAAAAGTTCGGTGGGGAAAAAATAACACAATGGTGAAAAATTCAGCGGCGTATTGAAGTTGATTTGGCGAGGGCGGGGAATTGAACGCAGCAGTGGCAAGTGATTTGGGAACACGTTTGACTAGGGCTCATTATTTTAAGATATGGAGATGTGTTAGTTGGACCAACGGAATTTGAACAGTTCCGAACAGCTACGAATGTTTGTTATGAGGTCTCGACTCAGTAACAAAATATTGTGCTTTTAGAAGTGTAGCAGTTTCTGCTTTACTCATTGCATATTCAAAATTTGAAGGAAAAACAGCTTGTGCAAGAATTAATCTAGGTTTATGCCCAGTTAGAATTCGGAAAAAATCTTTGAAATCCATATAAAAATATTTATGATTCAGAGATTTATTAGAAAATGTAATTTGGTATTCTAGTCCAGTCAAATTAGATTATATTTTGTAGTGTAGTGGAAAAATTAGTAGTAAGTCCCAGTACCTTTATCAACAACATACTAAAAGTCTCAATCTGCCATTTTGAAAAAATGTCCGCCACTTATTGTTTTTTGTTTATCTAGTAAATGATTAATATTACGAAAAAACTGTTAATACCAAATTATAGAGCACAAAATTTGCTATAAGTGGTACAGTTTAAGTCGAGAAAATCGTGAAAATGTATTTTGACCAAGTATTAGTTTTTGTTACATCGTATGAAAACATTTGTAATTTTTTTATGAATAAAAATATTGATTTCCGGTTTGTAGAATCCAATTTCTTGAATACTTCGCTATGAGTAAAATTATTACCTATCAAAATTTTTGACGCACAGGTTTAGTCACAATTTAAGGATATTCTTATACAAAAGTTTAACATTTTACATTTTGGTGTTTAATTTACAGTGACTTCTAATTGGATAAAGTTATTGACATCGGGATTTCTGCATACGATTATCTATAACATTTGTTAAAAAATTATATGAGTTTTAAACTTTTGTTGGTCTTAGTTAAGTCGAAACATGAACAATTTCTACTCCATATATTTAAATCTAAACCAGACAATCAAAACTTCATATTCAGAATACTTATTACTATAATGACGATGTTGAAGTACCAACTGGTTACAAATCAATATAGAATCCGCAAAATTTGGATTTTCGTCGTGATAGTTGGTTCAAATTCTACTAGAGAGCACTATGTATTATGCATAATGGATGTAGTTTATTGAATTGTCAACCAATCAAAATTCTGTACTAATTATAAAATTAATCCACCTTTCTAGCAAAAATGCCCACAAAAACTGGTCAGCCAAACTAAATAAAAACCTCTTTCGACGCGTTGTCAAACACACTGGCTTGACGGTAAGTTTGACTTGATGAAGAATGGCTATAACTGATTTGATTTTCACGGTGTTCAACGAGCGTGACTCGCGGACGTGAAGACGTGAAGACCACGAGCTGCACGTGGGTGGCGAAAGAGAAGAACTAAGAGATTTCGACCTGCTCTGATTTGTCCAAAGGGAAGCGCTTTATTTTACCAAACATTTTTACAGTGAAACGGTCATTTGACCGAATTTTATTTCACCAAACGAAGTTTATCTTACATGGGTATTTGGCTGAAATGTTATTTGACCAAACTGGTATTTTACCAATCTGTTATTTACTGAAACTCTGTTAAACCGGAACGTTATTTGACCAAATCGTCATTTGACCAAATTGCCAAAGCGACAGACGCTAGTGACGTCTTTAGGACACTAGATGTGGCTGTATCGTAGTATAATCAATCCGTCATTTGACCAAACTATTTTGTTTTAAACTTGTCATTTCACCAAACGAAATTTGACTGTAAAACAGTTTGGGAAAATAAGTGGATCCCGTCCAAGAGCAACTGAATCTAAGAAACTTTGTCTGTTTTCTAAACTGATTTGGTAATATGAATGTGAGACCTTCGTGATAATTAATCATCCATTAACAACCGTGAACGAATGGGCGGCTGGTAACCGCACACACGGTTAAATATGTCTATACTATGACTCACAGTATGTGAGATTATCATCAGAGCAAAATGTATTTGCAACTTACGTTATAAAAATTGTCTTTATCTGGTAGCATTAAAGAACTGTAACAATTAAATTTATCAGATAAGACGTTAAAATCTTCAGTATCAGATTTATGAATTTTTAAAACTAAAAATAAACTACAAGTACTGTGGAAAAGAATTCTTGCTTGGACTGTTCAAAATTGCCTTCATTTAATTTCTATTCAAGCTACAAATGTTTCCTCCTACAACACAATAAAACTCCAACACTGTTTCTGAGCACGTGCCACGGACCACAAGAAGTTCAAAACTGCTGCATCATCCGACTCTGAACTTCAGGTCCTTGTTTTTTTGACAATGATTGATTTAGAACTAAATTCAATGATAATTTGTTGGAGCTTACTGTTTCAACCTGACCGTACATTATTATATTATATATTATCCTCACCTCACCTCACTTTGAATCTTCAGTATAAATTTTTATTTACTCTAGAATATTCGAAGAATATTACTAGGATGTTAATGGACAAATATAGCAAGTAACAAGCCGGGATGTTCACATTCTTGAAATGTTCTGGGGAATTTATTTTGTTAAGTTGATTTATTACTATTCTCATTACAAATAAATACTATATTTATCAAAATTTTTAGAAATTTTTGATAATTAATCTTTTTAGTATTCAAAAAATATCACTTCCGGTGAATATATTTGTATCAAAATCTAATAAGCTCTTCCAATTTGTATACAAATGTAAAATACCAAATATCAACATTTATGAATATTTCGTATTTGAGTTATCCGACACACACACATACACACACACGTACATACATACATACATACATTTACATACATACAGACATAATCGTCAAACTATCAAAAAAGAGTTGTAAGGACCCTAATTCGTGCTCATCTACTAAAAAAGCAATACCCGATTTTTTGCATGATTCCAATACCTCCCTTACAGGTAAGCGGCAGGTAAAAATAATGTCGATGACAGAACGAGTAACTTCTCGACATCGCTTCTTACTTCTGTTATTCTGTATTGCATTGCATGATATCAGTTTACTTCATAAAAGATTTAAATTTAAACGAACTAAATTTATTTGGTATGAATAAGGGAGCTCAGTGTCTGATGTGGGCATTCAATTAGTGATGTATCAAAAATAATAAAAAGCAGTGCCGGACCCAGAAGATATTTTAGTATAAAGCACAAATACAAAAGATACCCCCATTGCCCCCCTTGTATTCGCACACATTGATACCTTTTCAGTTAAATTAAAATATGAAAACGTAAACAAAACTTTAAAAGTTAAACGATACAAATGAAAATATTTCTTGTTCTGTAGTCCTACATTCATATTTTAAGTTAAGATACCTAACCCTAAAAACCCGTAGGTATATTAACGCGGTTTTGGGCTGAAGAATCTAGTTGTTAATTTTTGTCTTTTGAACCTAACCTACAATATTTCAGTATCACTGCAAACCAGTTATCGTATTTCAATCATTAATTGCAGCAGTAATTTTGTTACATTTATATTAAATCGTTTTTATATTTGGCGTTCACAAAGTTAACTACTATTAAAACACTCACATTTTATTCTTCATTTGCTGATTACTGCTTGACTTGGAACTTAGTCCAGGATACACAAGCATCAAGTTGCTTACAATGAACCTTGCACAAACATCCAACTAACACTATACTAGCACACGACTAGACACTACCACAAATGTAACAACATTATTACACTATTAACACTAGTAAAACATTGTATTTACTTGGATTTTGAATCAAGAACATGGATCATTTTTGACAGAAGCCAGTAGCGTTACCACGTGACTGCAAGAAGCTCTGACGTGTAGGTTGACGCACGCGCAGAATTTAAATTTCGAATTGACAACAATGAGTGTTTACTTGGTTCAAATTGTTGGTTATAATCAACGAAGGTGCGAGAAACACAAGGCCGCAAACGCCACTGCGATAACTGGTCTGGTTTTTCAAATATGCGGCCTGAAAGTATCAGTTCCTAAAATTATAAATTGCGCAAATAATTCTGCTATTCATGGTTGAGTAATTAAGTTATTACTAACGTTTTATGGCTCTGAATGCTGTATTCACTAACGCGAACTACGCTTTTAATTTCGTATTATATTTGCCCACTCTCGTTCCAATTTTCTAACAAAACTTATTCAAAATAATTGAATTGAAACCTTTAGTAGGCCGCCCACTCGGTCCAAATCTTTTCATAAATATATAAAACTATCATGCAATAATTTTAATCATTGCGCATGCACATTAAGATTATAGAATTCAAAGGCGAGCAATAAAAGGTACAAAGAAATAAGAATTAAAAATAAGTATTGTGCTTCGAGCATATAATTCTTACTTATTATTTGTGTATATCGCGGATAAAATTGTTAAGATTGTTATTTATTGTTCGTGGCACACTTGGAACACTCGTTAATGTTGTATTGTCCAAATTTTGATACAGTTATTACTAATTTATTGCTTTTATTCACATGAAATATAGGTCTTCATAATGCCCAACAATTGTCAGTGCCGTAACAAACAAAATAACTAAATCATATTCTTGTTTCTCTCTACAACAATCAAAATATATTATAGTTGTAATCAAGATCAAATTTGATTGATTATTGTAATTAATTCATTTTTCTGAAATAAACTGTAAAAATCTGATGTGGCCAGCATAAAACTTCCCGCCATACCCTATACTTTTAACTACTAATACTAATATAAATATATTTGTACTCATTTTATGTAAACTGCACAAGAAGATTATATGCGAAATGCGATTGTGTCACTGTTTTTACTGTCACTGTCATAATCAATCAAATTTTACGAAGTTAAATAATCATAGACAACAAGATACTAAAATTTCAAATTGTAAATTATATTATAATACTTTAATTCCTAAATAGTAACATATACAGAAAATATATGAAATGTAGTAATATAATATAATTTTTCATTAGAAATAAAATTTATTATGAATTGAGAAGTACTACTTCCGGTTTGTGGATTGCATCCAAATTTTATTGGGTTCTTAAGATTCGCATCAAAACCTTAAATATAAAATTTTGTTGTTAAATGTTTGATAGTTTTTGAGTTATCGTCAAGGAAAAAATTGTACAGACTGACACACACAGACACACACACAGACATCATCTCGAAAATTTTTTATTCTTAATCTATAGATCCTAAAACGTGCTTATGCACTAAAAACTCACACTCGAAAATTTTAACCCGTCACAATAGAATATAAGGCGGGAGGTAATAATTTTTTTATTATTATTATTGATTTATTAAATAATTACGGCCCTGATCATTGCATTTGTAATCAATTGCGTTATATATTACTAACCTACATTTAATTTATATAAAATATACCATGTAACATGTATTGTAGTTACTTTTATTAAATCATTTATAAAGAAAATCGGTACTACAATATAATAATAATTATAAACATGATATAAAATTTACTCAATTTCAATGCAGTCATTTACTAATCTATTTTTAACTAGAATCTAATCTGTCTTCTGTAAGATGGGTAGCACTTATACCAGAAATTTTAAATCATCTTTTGGGTATCAATCAACAATTTATTCTTAGAAATTCGAAAAATGAAGGGCAATACACAAGTTTCATAATATTAGTAAAAGTTATGTTAAAATAGTATATTAAAGAACAATTTTTATAAGACATGACTTTTTCGCACGCGTCCAAATTTAGTAAAACGAGCCCTCGGGCGAGTTTACTAAAGGACAAGTTTTATAAAATAAGTTCTTTTTATATTTTTTAATTTGGTGTATTTTTAATATTAAAGTTTAAATTATACTGCCACAATATACACAAGTCGATTTAGGGAAATTTATGTATGTAACGTTTTAGTTGGTGACATTTATGCCTAGTGCACACGGGGAAACTTTTCACAAAGTCTCCTGAAAAAAGTTTCCAGAAAATGGAGATTTTGTTTTTAAACAATAAATATGTTTATGATCACATGTCACATTTGACGATTTGACAAATAAGAAGTTAGTTGCACTTCACAATGTTTCCTGAAAACGCCTCATTTTTATAGGCGCCGTTATAACTTTGAAGTTTCCGGAAACTTTTTCCAGGAAACATGTCAAAAAGTTTCTCCGTGTGCACTAGGCATAATATTGCCATTTATTTAACTATCACTGTAAAATATATAATTACTGAACTATTCTAGTTGATAAGTGCAGACATTATAGAAAATATTGAACTCATAAGTTTTTTTTAATTAATAGACTCATTAATTTTAAAGAATAAAACCTATTTAATTTTAAAAATCAGATTTAGAGGTTATCTATATTGAAATTTGTCCGTTCTAAAAAAATATGTTGCGTGTCACAAAGTGAGCCCTAGCGACATTCAGTTGCGTTTCACAATGTTAACATTGTAAACGCCAAATAAAAAATAAATCTTTTAAAAGTTATTTTTGATTCTTCATCCCTACATAAAATTATGTACAACGTAGGTAGTAAAACATAATAATGTAGAAGGTTATTTAAAATTGAAAATTAAATTTTTATTTGAAATCAATTTAATCAACACAAAAATCTTTGTAATGCTTAAATGTGGCGAAGTATAGTAGGTGCAAAAATAATATCCATTTTTCAATAATTCTTAACAATCAATTAAGAAAATACTAATCACTTTTTAATTCACCACGTAAGTACGAAAAGTCGTATAGAAATCAGTGCGTAGTAGCGATAAAATTTCCAAAAACAAGTAAAATAACAAATACCTACTCAATAATTTACAACATTAGTAGAGTAGGATTGATTAAAAAATAAAAATAAACTTACAAGTTATCGGCAACTTAAGATCCTACTGCACTAAGCGTCGGCAAGCACTACACGATTCGCTTACTTCTCGTCGGTATAAGTTGTTTTAGGTCTTTATTCTCAGCGAAAAGGCGTAATTGTGCAAAATCAGAGGCGTGAGCATTGTGAAGTTTATTGCTCGATAATAATTGGTTTACATGAAAAACCAACAAATTAAAAAAACTTTATTAATCAAAATTTTTTTGGCGATTGACATTAAAGTGCTATTTTTTGACAGCTGACTACAACATTATATAAATTTAAAAAAAATTTGTGTCTGTCCCTATTTGAACTACAATTATTTGTACTGCAAAAATAAACAATTGTTTATTAATTTTCTAAAACCCTTAATCTTGTAATCCATGATCGGCTGATATTTGTTTATTCGGCGATTGACATTAAAAGTGCTGTTTTTTGACAGCTGACAGTCAGCAAAGCATCACTTTTGTTGCCTAGGCAGCAAAAATAGTAAAAAAACCTAGGCAGCAATTGTTACTATGGTGAATCAACAAATTTGACATTTATAAAATTCATCAACATACCTAACCTATTTTGTTTTTTCATAGCAACTGTCAACATATGCATAGCTACATAATTTGATTGCGATACCTATTAATATATTTAAAATAATCACTAAATTAATATTAATTAATAACAAATAATGTGTTTAACATGACAAAAAATACAGATCTCATATTTTTCTGCCTAGTTAAACAAATAACTATTCTGCTTTAATTTTAATTGATAACTAGTGAATTACCATTGGTAAGTTTCCAATTATCATGTTTAAATAAACACATTTTGTTTCACAAAGCATAGTCTTCGATAAATCAGACATGAAAGAATGGAATTTTTTATGATTACTTTTGTTTGTTGTTAAATAAATCACAAACTTGTGCGAAGCTTGTCTTGATCATTTAGGTAAACGACACTCTTAAGTAAAAAGAATAAAGTAAGTATGGCGGGAGGTCTTGTACTGGTCATATAAGATATTTTTACCGAATCTGCACTCGTGCATTAGGTAATTTTTATGACCAGGAAATTTTATATATTTTATATATTGAGCATTTTAAAACGTTGTTTTTACCTTCCGCTTACCTGTAAAGGAAGGTATTGGAATCGTTGAAATCTTGTAATCCATGTTCGGTTGATTTTTGTTTCTGCGTAAAAAATATTGACAGGTGAGACGGGTGACAAGTTGACATACTAGCGCCATATAAGTCATAAGTAAGATATTAAATGTAGTAATTGAACGGAGGATGGCTTCAACACAGAAGAGTTTGCCTGTGAATGAATCTTTTGATTCAGGTGATGCAAATTTCTGTGTTTGAATATTTGAGATTTTTATTTGTATATTTTAAATGGGCACCGGATTGTACGTATACATTTCTGTTTAAAGTCTAGATAGATTTTTTATTACTCATTTTAAAACTTATTTCATAATCTTACTCTTAGATAAAAGTAATTTCCATGAAACTTTAAATCGATTATATGCTCATTAATTTTGCATCTTCGCTGTATTTATGGTCAAAATAGATATCCGCTGTCCTTGACTAAGCATGAATGACAAATGAATCGTCCAATTTTACTAATTCATTAATAAAAGCCCACAAAATATCCTTATACATATTTATATCTCCAGATTACAATACCGGTTATCTTAGCGCTAGAATAAACGTAGGTTTGTCGGAATTACTCACTAATGAAAATTAAAACGTATACAAAGACATAAGATTTCCTTTTTCATCGGGAGATATGAGATTTATTGCAAAATGGCGGCCGAGAGAGAAAGAACACGCAATCTTTTATGGAAGTGATTGAAAATACTGAACTTATCTAAAGTCTGAACTGATTTATTACTGAAGAATAGCCAATAAATTTGCTGTAAATGCAACACTGGATAGACAAGACAAGATTTAATTTGAAGATGTACAGATAGAGAGTTGCAAAATTTAATTTATTGTGGGACTATGCATTTTGCTTTCAATACATACCTATATCTATTACGCCCGATTGGGTGTGCTTGCCTCACACACTATGAGTCATCGGTACATTACATAAAAATCTGCTGTGGCCACCACAGAACTTCCCCGACTATAAGTTTTAATAACTTGCTTTCGTAAAGGCTGTAATTTTATGCTTTATTCAGCATTTTTTTCCCCAAACTATTTAAGTTGATACCAACTTCAGCATAATTTAAATAACGTGAAAAAATCTGATGTGGCCAGCATAATACCTGACGATTCTTTCTTGTTATATTTTGTTAAAAATAATCCTGGTAAGAATTGCCTACAAATAGCGGCGCCGCTAAATTAATTCTTCAATGAGTCTTGGAAATGAAGTATTGATAGCTTCATGAAAGAATCCACAAAGATTCCTTATGTAAACAGGGCTTTATGGATCTAGAGTGCTACTAAAAATAATGACTGCAGTATATTCTTGATATATCTGTCGAAGAATTGTCTGTCAAATAGCGGCGCCGCTAAATTAATTCTTCAATGAGTCTTGGAAAACAAGTATTGATAGTTTCACGAAAGAATTAACAAAGAATCCTTATGTAAACAGGGCTTTATGGACCGAAGTACTACTTAATAACGACTATGCAGTATATTGTTGATATATCTGTCGAAGAATTGTCTGTAAAATAGCGGCGCCGCTAAATTAATTATTCAATGAGTGTTAGAAAACAAGTATTGATAGCTTAATGAAAGAATCCCCAAAGAATCCTCATGTAAACAGGGCTTTATGGACCGAAATTACTACTAAATAATAACTGCAGTATATTCTTGATATATCTGTCGAAGAATTGCCTGTCAAATAGCGTCGCCGCTAAATTAATTCTTCAATGAGTCTTGTAAAATAAGTATTGATAGTTTCATGAAAGAATTCACAAAGAATCCTTAAGTAAACAGGGCTTTATGGACCGAAATTACTACTAAATAATAACTGCAGTATATTCTTGATATATCTGTCGAAGAATTGCTTGTCAAATATCGGCGCCGCTAAAGTAATTCTTCAATGAGTCTTGGAAAATAAGTATTGATAGCTTCATGAAAGAATCCACAAAGAATCCTCATGTAAACAGGGCTTTATGGACCGAAAGTACTACTAAATGACTATGCAGTATATTCTTGATATATTTGTCGAAGAATTGCCTGTCAAATAGCGGCGCTGCTAAATTAATTCTTCAATGATTCTTGGAAAACAAGTATTGATAGATTAATGAAAGAATCCACAAAGAATCCTTATGGACCGAGACTATAAATGTACTACTACTAAATAATGATTATGCAATATATTCGTGATATATCTGTCGATCAGGCTATCTGACAGATACCCAGGGGGCTTCAGATACTCGATAGATACGAAATCGACTCTATAAACTTAACCAGATGATGTACATTCAAGTAGCGATCGATACTTCAGTAGTAAGCATTACATGTAGTATGTAGTTAAACATCAAAGATATAAATCAGTATAGATCGTGGATCAAATACAATCATTCTCCACTGACAACCATGACGGCTGTCGGCTGGTAACCGAACCGCACACACAGTCACATATACATCTAAGTTGGATAAAAGAATTGATGTATTTTTAAAGTAATAACCCATACAACACAAATACGTCGTTAAGACGTCTGATAATGTCCATGTCTTTAAAACGTCTGATCCAAATGTTATCACAAAGACGTCACATACGTGTCTTATGTTCTCCATTCTGGATTTTTAAAAGATGTTATTTTCTTCCATGCAAATGACGTCTATTTAATACATTTTCGACAGTCAAATGATGTCCTTTTTAATAAAATTATGACCTATGTAAGATTTAATTTTGACCAATATAGGATTCCTGTATGTCATAACCAAGATGAATTTTGAGACAAATATAGGACTCCTATATATTATAAGCGGGAGATTTAAAACTGGACAACATAATGACGACTTAAAGACTACCGCATAAGACGTCTAAAATTCGACCAATACTAGTCTCCTTATGACGTCTATAAGACAATACAAGATGTACGTCTTACAGACGTTAATACGATCGATGTGTTGTATGGGACATTTTTGTTTACTTTTTGTATTTGTTCAAAGGTGAGTACTCGTGGTATATTTATTACGACTGACACACATAAATACCCATATTCAGCGCCATAAAACCCCCATGACAGGCAAACCGGCGCCATAAGATCTACCATTCATAATACACATGAAATTTATACCACCATATACTAATTCAATACATAAATTGGAGGATAACCAACGAAAGATGACCGTGATTGCTTTTGATTTCACACGCGATCCCAAATATATTCACAGTGAAAAAACCATGAGTACCCGTGAAGTAGTAGTCACTGTAGATGGTCTCTACATTACCGATATTTTAATCATTAGGCAAAGTGACAAGTAACAAATTGACAGATATAAATAAACGTTAACTTAGTTGATGACAAAATAGGGTACTTTACCATAGTAGCAAATTAGCAATCCAGTCAATTATATTGAAAGGAGATCTCAAAAATGAATTATTGCCATGAAAAAAGTTTTCAAAAAGTTAATAGTTCTTTAAATATTTAAGATTTTACGTATCGACACATCTACGTCATAGTAATGCGTTTCACGTGTATTCTTATTTACAGTAATAAAGAAACTACCAAATTGTATTTTATATTTTGTAACATTTAGAAACAGTTGATTTTACATGAGTACATTTTAATTCCAGTCCCATGGTTTGAGAAGATTTTCAGCTATACATCTACGTCACACAAACTTTAAAAATTAATTACAGCTTTATTAAGAACAATTAAGGCTTATGAGTACTCTCAATCGCTTTCAAATAACATGAAGTTTCAATAACAAACTTGGTAAACTACCCTATTACGTTATTATGTGACTGACTGGTTAGAATTGTCTGCCAAATAGCGGCGCCGGCATATTGAATCTTCAATGTGTCTAGTAAAAATAGAATTTCTAATTCATTGATAGCTTCAAAACAGAAAATTTCTTTTTTTCGGGATTCAAAAGAAGGGAAGGAGCCACAAATTACTGTAATGTTTGAAAAATGTCTTCAGTAACAAAAATCGTGTAATATTCAACGAACGTATATTACTTCTTATGCCCTGTTCACACGTGGATTCTTTCATGCTTCTTAATCCTGAGAAAAATAACCCTGCTGAGAATTGCCTGTCAAATAGTTCGCTATTAAATTGAATCTTCAATGAGTCTTGGAAAAGAAGAATTTCTTATTCGTTGGTAGCAAAACAGTGAATTCCTTTTTTACAGAATTTAAAAGCATGAAATAATCCATGTTTAAAGAAGACATTATAAAAATAGTTATTTTAATGCTTGGTAAAGTGCCTTCATAAAATAACAAAAATTGTATAATATTTAATCAGCGTTTATTATTTATTTTATCCAACATCTCTTAATAAAAGCATCATAACTATGGTGATTTTAAACAAGCAAAGTAAAAAATTACCCACAAGTGGCTTTGCTCAAAATTATACCCACTTGTGGGTAAATTGTTACTTTGCTTGTTGGAAGTCACCATAGAAACGATGTTTTAGGATTTTTAAAATATTTAAGCAGTTATTAAGAGGTGTTGGATAAAACGTTACCTATACTTCACACGTGGGCAAAAAGGAATGACCCACTCGAGAAAATTATCTCACTTAGCCTTCGGCCTCGTGATTTAAGATTTCCCTCGTGGGTAATTCCTTACTTTGCCCACTTGTAAAGTAAATAACTATTATGCTTCTAAATCCAGAGAAAAATAATCCTGGTTAGAATTAATATCAACACAAAATTTACAGATGTTTTTGTAATAAATTGCTTGTGTCTTAATATCTCGGGAACTATACAGAATAAAGACACTCTACAGTTAGGTACCTATAGACATCGGTGGAGCTTTGTTCACACATGGATTCTTTGCGAATTCTTTCATGCGTCTGAATACTAGAAAAAAATTAACTGTTTTGAATTAGAATTATTAGAAGTACCTATTGAAGAATCAAATTAGCGGCGCCGATATTTAACTTCAATTCCCATCAGGATTGTCTCAGGAAATCGGGGCCTGAGCGAACCTCTTAGCATTAGAGAAATGCTGTGTTAAGTTTAGGCTAAGAATAATCTCATGCGTAGGCCTTCAACTCCTTCGTCTCTCTCTATCGGGTCATTCATTCACTCGGTGCACGTGCGCGTGTGCCGCTTGTTCGGAGCACGCGCGTGCGCTCGCTCGTGCCCGGCACGGGTTATCCCACGCACGCTTGATCCACAGAATAAAACCAAAACCACCGGAAATACATTGTACACCAGTAGAGACAAAAAACCAAGATGAATTCGGAGATCATATGCGAAAAAAAACACGGCCTGCTTGATTCGCAGAGGAATTCGCAGCGGGGGAAAAGCGGGGGGAGGGTCCAGAGAGGGGAATGTTATTGATGATGTGGTTTCAAATAAATTATAAATGTTTCTTTTAATAATGATTGTTTAGTATTTAAAACACAACCTTCCGCAGTATACAGAAAACTGAATTTTGAATTTAAGGCGCTACACTTGTGCCAAAAGTATAGTGAAAAGGGAGCTTGCTATATTACAAACTGAGCTCTTGTTAGTACACCTACACTGTTCATATTTTATATATAGATAGTTAAAAGATGACTCTAGAGTGCGATGAAATTATATTTTAGAAACACTTAATGATATTTTAGTAATAAATTAGTAAAAATAGTCAATTTGGCCGATTTTTAAATATTTTTTTCGTCAGATGGGTAATTTTCTTGACAATTCCACTCATAGTTGTTCATCCAATCCAATCAAAACACAGTATTTTGCTGAATTGTACCAATCACAGACGAACTACAGTGACAATTTTCACTAGTGAAAATTACACTGACTATTTCCCTCATAAAATTTAAGCCAATCAGAAGTCTGATATTTCTGAATGTCGACCAATCAACGTAGAATTCCACGATAATTTTGCACTAGTGCAAATTATCGATAATTTGCACTAGTGCAAAATTATCGTATTTGGATACGGCGTTACAAAGTGATTCTGACTTGCTGTCAAAAGAAGTTTTTAAATTTTGCTTTATTTTTCATGAGAGAAACAGCGTTTGGCTAAATTTTAATCGGGAAATAGTCCTTCGAATATCCCTCGTGCATGTAATTGTCGATAATTTTCTCTCGTGCGCTTCGCGCACTTCAGGAAATTATCGACAATTTGACATGCACTTGGGATATAGTATATATGACAATTTTCACTAGTGAAAATTGCCACGAAGCGTTGCTTAGATATTATGTCAGTTGTCAGTTGATGATTGTTTTAAAAATACATTTCTTTTTTTGAATAAATAAAATAATTCGAGAAATTGTCAAGCCGAATACCATACGTGACTATGATTTTTTGGTAATTTTTGCCGTCTGGACACTCCTGCTTGTTGCGTCGAAAATAAACACGAGTGCCGGCAAAATCATAGTCACAAATGGTATTATATATGACAAGAAATATTTTTAGCACTCTCACGAACAATGCAAGGAATCGACTATTTAAAACAAAATTAATAAATATGCAATAATAAGGCCATAATTTGTAATTGTAATATTAAAATGCATAAATTAATTCTTATTTTCTCTAATTGTTACTCACTATCCGATTTTTAGCATTATTCCTTCCTTTACAGTTAAAAATCAAGACCTAATAATCTTCCATAAAATTTCAACTTTATAATTTTTCACCCACTACCATATATTTATATAAAAGCTCATGGAATATTATACATTTTTTTGTTATTTTATGTAGCCAGTTAACCAAGCATTAAAATAACGATATTTTTTGTCAAGAAAGTTTTAGAGTGTGTGTACGAAATAGGAAGGTCCAATTTGAGTTGAATGATGACGTCTACTTGCCATTCACTCAAGCCAGTAACTTAGGCGCGCGAAAGGTATTTGTTCTTGTTGATAAACTGGTTTCCAAGACTACGACATTTTGCCGTAGAATTTCATTCATTCGGCCAGCAATTGGTTTAACAAGACAGAGAGGTTTCAATTTCAAAATATATTTAAGCACAAAAATCTCCTGTGATATACCATATACCTGATCATTATGCCCGCTTTACGCGATCATATTTTTACATACAATTTTACATGTAATTTTACATGTATTTCTTGTCATATTTTACAATTTATATTAGCATTTTACACGATCAAAAATTCTCAGAATATTTGATACTATGACAGCGACAACTAATATATTTGTGGTGGCAATACTTTCCAGGAAAAACAACCAAATTCATTTGTGTTTTTGTTATTATACAAATTTTTTTGCTCTTCGTACAAGAAAATTAATTTGCTTGTATTTTCCTGATTCCACATTTTTTACCGTTGATATCTGTGCCGTTGATTCTATACCGGCTTTTAAGTAATACTGTCAGTTGTTCGAAATTCAACCATAATAAGGATGAAGTTAGATCCTAAACTAAACGTCAAACGCGTTTCACACAAGTTTGTAACTACGAATTCTAAAACCCCTAAATATTACCAAAATATGATGAAAATGACCTTGATAAATTAGAACATGCTCTATTCCAACTATTTTTACAACATCGTATTGAACAATGTCATTCTGTAAAATTCTGTCGTTTTACACGGTCAAATCTCATTGAACTAGAAGATTTTGTAAAATTACATGTATTTTTATGACCGTGTAAAGCGGGCATTACATTATGTTCTTTTTGATCCGTTATATTTACACCTCTCGCCTCATATTCTATAAGAGAGGTATTGCAATGGGTCAAAATTAGTTATTCATGGTCTTAAAAATTTGTTTCCGCACAAAATAATTATTACAGTGACAGTACAGTTTTACTTGCATCTTGGTTTACATTATCGTTTACATATTACATGAACATGAAACTATTAAAATGTAAATAAAACTATTTATTAGATTGTAGAGTAAGCAGAATTAGGCGAAAGGTTGTGTGCTGGCCACATCAGATTTTTTTTCTTATCACTGAACTAAAACAGCATGAGAGCACGGCGTCAACACTAAGGTTTAACTGAACAAGTTTGTATCATTAAAAATGTTAATTACCACTTTATGATCTACTAATTTGTCTCATAAAAGCTTTAGGAAATTTTATCCCTGTCAACGCGGACTAAAATCGCTTTAAACACTTTAGGAGAGACAACTTTAGTTAACAGACGTTCAATAGAATTTTTATGAACTGTGTATATCATCTTTTAGCAGCTTAATTATGACCAGTCAATTAGTTGCCAAAAATATATCAAGTTGATATTATCGATATCTATCTACTTTAAAAAATAAAGTTCCACTTAAAGTGATTAGCATTTTGTTTATTTAAAGTAGGTCGACCACCTGCATATAAATATGAATATATTTTTTTTATTTTGCTTATACAAATTTGTGACAGATTACATAGGTAGTCCAGATTTATTTTTTCAATTAATTTAATTAATATAAAAATTACACAACAAATGTTTATTTTCTATTTTCTTGTACCTTATTTAGAAACTAAGAAATTCAATACACCATATGTTAATCATCGACTATCCCTTAGTGTCAAGCTTTAGTTTAGCGTAGGTTTAGTGCGCCATTGCGCAAGCTACTACCTTTTTAGTAAACTTCTAATGATTATTGAGTAAATTTCTTGTCATCCATAATTTTATCGAATTTAAAAGATAAACCTAATGCATATGGAAATGATTTAGACACTGTAATATATTGAATAAGATTAAAGTTAGGCGTTGATATTAGAAGAGAAATCACAAAGAATTTCAAATTTGGCTTTTACCAAACTTGGGTAAACGGCAGCCATCTTCACAAGTCAGGTTCGAGTCCAATCAGGAAGGGTAAGAATAAAACGCTGATGAGAAAAACACTTTTACAGTATTTTTGAACTTAAAAATGTCATTGCATTGCTACGATGCGGTAAAGTACGAGTTTCGGGCTGGTTTCAGGCAACCGTAGTAGTGAGGAATAGAAAAAAAAGTAAAATTGAGAGTATTCTAGAAATTTAAACTGAACGAAATAAAAAAAACTATAATATTCTTCTTGAGTTCCACATAAACTCAAATTAAACTGAACTAAATAAAGAAACCACATACTCGGTTTGGATTGATTTCATTTTTTTTAAGTGCATCTGTGCATTTATTCGCAGATCAGCGAGTTGCAGTGCTCAGCGCTGATCAATCAGCGTTTTATTCTTGCCCAACCATGGGTGATTTGACAGCTGATAACTGCGCACACGGCAAATATGTATGTAACTCACTCATGGATTGTTAAGCCTCATTTCCACCGACTGTTTTAATGCTTAAGAACTATGTTTAATACATAAGTACTAAGAGCAACGCATAAGAACAAAACTTTACAAACTCCAAACATAAGGCGTAATGCACAAGCTTAATGATTGACATGTGTCATATTTGTTATTTGTTTCGAGTTGTCAATTTCTGTTTGTTTCTAAATATGGAAATGAATACCTTACTTACGAAATTAACAGTTTTTCCGTTCCTTCATATCGCAAAAATGCCGGCAATGATTAAATTACAAAATTCGACAACAAATGTCATCTCTGTCGAATTAGTCCTTAAACAAAATCGTTGGAAATGGCCATCTAATAAATAATCATTATACATTACGCCTTACGCACAAATCATTAAGTATTAATCACTAAAACAGTCGGTAGAAATGAGGCTTTACTGTTCGTACAGTTAAACTGGAATGTGTACTAGACTGGCTTCGAACCTGAGTTGCAAGAACCACAGTCGGTCACGTAACACACTCGGTTAATCAAGAATAAATAGTCAACAAAAGTTTTCTTCAATATTATTTCGGGTCGAAACCGCACAGGGCGAAATGCTTCCTTCTAGTTAGCATCCTCAGCACGACTGGAAAGTCAAGTCAATCTGTCAAGTCTGATTGACTGACTCCAACACCCGTCAGTCACAAAAACAGCGCTCAACTGTCTTCAGCCATGCCAGGAATCTTGTATCATTTAACACCATTACGAATTGTTCACGTTTTTATTGAATTTTTAGCAGTAGATTTATTAAATCACTTCAGTGCTGTTCCAATCCTTAAGAAAGTATTATTGAGAGTTTAAAGAAGGGTTTAGTTAGTTTTGTTTGACATTATTTGACGTTTGGAATACATTTAAATGTTGATTTTATCAGGAAACATGTTTTTCAAAAATAAACTGTTAACCGTGATTAATAACTTGCTTTCGTAAAAAAAGAAATATTTTAATGAATTTTCCGAAAGATTTTTTGATACCAACTTCGGAATAAGTAATTGTTTTTTGAACCCACTCTAATATTCGAATTGTTCTCTTTAAATTTCGGACATGGCTTGTTGGTTAAATTAGCCACATACACTTATAATTGGGTAGGTCTGAATCCAGTTTTAGAATTTTTTCCCGAGAGCTTTTAATAAAAATAAAAAGTTTAGTTTATAAAGTTGACACCACTGTAGTATAAAGCTCATTAACGACAACGACTTTACCCACTTGACAAAATAAAATCCCCAGAACGTTTCAAGAATGTGAACATCCCGGCTTGTTACTTGCTATATTTGCCCATTAACATCCTAATAATATCTCCGCCCTTGGTAACATTATCTATGTTACATCCCAATGTTGTAATTTGGTAATAATATCACAATTATGCATCCCATGTAATTCTCTGAGATGTTTGTATTGAGTATGTAATTTTTGATCGTACTCAGGATGTGACTAGAATAGACTTACTAAAGTACAAGAATAAGATATTTTAAACGTCCCATGGATGATTCAAGTGGGTAATTCTAAATCGTGAAGATTCATCAAAATCTCGAACTGTCAAAAAATCATGACTACCTAACAATTACTTCTTCTCCTATTACCCACTTGAAAAAATCATCCATGGGATGTTTAAAAATATCTTATTCTTGTACTTTAATTGATATTACATAAATTTATCCTAGTCACATCCTCAGTATTACATTCTAAATACAAACATCTCAGAGAATTACATGGGACACATTATTATTACCAAATTACTAACATTGGGATGTTATGTAAAGATAATGTTACTAAGGGCGGACATTAGCAATCGCTAGGATATTAATAGGATGTTATAAGGCAAATATAGCAAGTAACAAAGCGGGATGTTCTCATTCTTGAAATGTTCTGAGGATTTTATTTTATCAAGTAAACTTCAAGACATTTTAGTATATCATTCGCTAACATTTTTTTAAAACCTGTAATTTTCTCTTTCAGTAATGAATCAGAATTTTTATGTCTGTATTCCTGCGTACATTATTTGATTAATTGTATCAAAGTCTGAACACCGTTCTTGTGCAGTTTCAGTGACAAATGAACGTGCAGTGACGTTTACATCTACCAGTCTCATTAATTCTGCATTTGTCAAGGAAAAAATTAATTTTAAGGTGAAGTCTGGTTTCTTATATGTCTAGATCTATCTAAGAGATAAGTGTAGTAAGATTTCAATAAAGAAATATTTATTTATGTTGAAATTACTGACGGTTTCTCTGGATTTAAATGCAAAAAGATTTTAGTATTTGACAGTACTTTGATTTACTCTTGTAATAAATCTATGTGTACCAAAACATTCTACTTTTACATTAATCTAGATCTAGACAAAACATAAATAATTTACGATTACTTGATAATTAAGTAACCTACAATATTTCAGTATCACTGCAAACCAGTTAACTTCAATCAGACACTTATACCAGCAGTAGGTACTTGATTTATCCAACATTGTCGATTTTTAAAAAATCGTAAGGGGTAAGAAATCTTCAAAAATGGGGAAACCGTGATAAATCTTGCACCCGTCGGAATTTTGAGCTGAAAATTGGTACACATATGTAACTCGGCGCGAGGAATTCATTGGTGAATAAATTAAGTCGATATATTGAACCATTTTTGAGAAATCGAGGATGGTTGGTTTTTGGGTGGTTAAAATTTTTTTAAATTTTCAAAATTCTGAAAATTTGGTTATAGGTTAATTTAAGTGTTACAATGCTGCAGACTAGAGTTTGATTTCTCGCTTAGTTTTTGAGATATCGACCTTTAAAGTTGTAAAAGGGAAAACGGAACATCAATTTTTTAATACAATAGTGTGTCGTTTGGAGGGGTGTATCTTATTAAAGTTACCTACATACTAAATGTATTGAATACTCGTAAATAAATCGTAGCAATCTCTGTGAGGCTGCCACACCCAAGGCAAACTATGAAACGATACAAATATCATAATCTACTATTTTTATTCTGGAAATTAGTGCTGTTTACGTATACCCGTTTAGTGTTACGTATGCAATTATCCGCTCCTATAATCTTGACTGTATAACAGATCCGAGTGTTATTTCTAGATCTCGGTAGAGATAAAGACCACCTGCATCGCAGTAATCCGCTGACAAATTTAATCCGCGTTTAGAGTTTCATTCCTTACGAGACATGCGACGCGAATCATAATCCGATTGTACAAACGTAAACATCTGCTTTTATATCAGAGATTCTTACCTGCGAAGATAGACTGTGATTGGGAATCGATCGAAGGAAATGTTTAGCTACATCAACTAACCTCTTTTTAATCCAGTGCCGCAAACCGCGTTTTGAAACCTCGCCCAGTTTTCGAGGGAGCTTGATTTTTTACTTTTTCCAGTTGCAACTTTGGGGCTCAATAACTCAAAAACTAAACGAGATATCGAACTGCGGTTTGCGGCATCGGAAGTCCCACACTTTAATTCACTTATAACCAAATTTTGAGATTTTAAAAATTTTTGAAGATACCTATTTAGTTCCTCAAAAATGTACTACTTTCGATAACTCAAAACTGGTACAAGATATGTACCTGAATATTTTTTGACAGATGGTTTAACCAATCATATTGCGTAATGATGACGTCAAATGACGTAATGCAACCAATAGAATTGAAAATGTAAAATGATGTATCTGACAACATAATTTTGTAGATTAGGTTTTATTTTGTTACGTCAGTAACAAAAAATTAATTAATTTGTCACATGAAACGTCAAAAATGTTTAGCAAAATGAGTCGTTTTGGTAGTATTTTTAACAAGAAAAATATTCATCCTAAATACCATTCGAGATAATAATTTTTTGAGAGAATTTTTGTCTATTCCACGGCAACTTATTGCAATTTCACTCCACAAAACATCATCTGACAATTCCCCTCAACTTCGTTTCGGGACATTGATAGATGATGTTTTGTGTCGTGAAATTGTTAGAAATAAGTTGCCGTGGAAACGACAAAACAATTCTCAAAAAACTATCATCTCTTATGGTATTACCCCTGATAATTCCACACCTGTATAAAGTAAGCCATAAACAAAACACAATTTTATCGCTTTCACAGCGGATAAAAAGGAAGGTAACTTTTTGCAAGTGATAAAACCTTATTTACCTTTTTCTTAGCAACCAAACAATAAACAAACCACTAAAATGCCATTTGCTTCATATTTCTAATTTTTGTCAGTGAAATGATTCGATTTTGGGAAAAAGAACCAAAGGAGTCGCTAAATCATCTCGTTGAATTACACTCGAGCATTTTATTTCCTCCGAATAAATTTCTGTTTGACATTTCAATCTTGTCACCTGACAGCAATTTGACTCGAAAAGTTGTTTTAAAACAAAATCACGACACCGTAGGTTTACTATTGTTTATTAAACAATTTTTCTTTTCAAATTGCTAGGCACCAAAGTTTCAATATAAACAGAAATTTATCTGAGGAAATAAAAAGCTCTTGTGTAATTATTATAGTTGCAAAATTTAATTGATAATGACAGCGTTAGAATGACAGTGCCTATAGAGATACCTACATCATTTATATCTTCTTCTACAGTTCTACTGTCATAGTACTGTAGAAATTAAATATTATTTATAATTTAGAGTATGCAATTTCATAATATCTTGTTATCCATGAATCATGATTTTTTAACAATTACTACAAAAAAATTAATTGATAATGACAGTGTCAGAGTGACAGTGCCAATAGTGATACATCATTTATGTCTTCTTCAACAGTTCTACAGTTAACTAAATGACTAAAATATATTTGTAAGTACCTATAATTTGTATGGTAGTAAAAAAAGAGTATGGCGGGAGGTTTTGTGCTGGCCACATCAGATTTTTATTTTTGTGTGTAATTTTATTTTCATCTTTCTACTTAAAACTTGAACCATCGTTGCATTATATATAATTAGTTCAAAAATTAATTTCCTTTGATTACAATTTGTAAAGCATTCAAATTTAAAGTAAAAGCCACGTACGAAATATCAAAATTCGCGGTACTACTAGTGAACAGCCGTATTATTTTGATAATTCCGCGAGTGTTGTTGGCGCCAGTACTTCTTTGCGTTCCTCTACCACTCGTCAGTTTAACAGCGAGACAAACAAATATTTGGGTTTGCTATAAACGAAAATGAGAAGAACCAACATCCGTGGGAAGATTGATGACTGGTAGCTCGAGACTCTGACTCTGTCGGTTGTTGGATAACTAAGGTGTGGCTGTTTGACTCAAACAAGAACAACAAGACAAGGAGTTTGCTGTTACGTCACTGCGGACCATCGCAGATGAAGGCTTGTTTGCTTTGCTTCAGTTTATCAATAGGAAACGCCAGCTATTGTCTCGGAAATATGTACAGAGTGCACGCAAAATAGCGGCGAAAGTGGCTTCAATATCTTCAAAAATTTAAACTGATAGCGAAGCGCGAAATTGATGTTTTTCACAATATTCTTTTTGTTATGTTACCTTCACAACCATTCAAAACCACGCACAAATTTTTTTTCATAATAATTAAAGTTCAAACGAATTCAACAATTTTGCTAATTCGTATAGGTACAGTTGTTCCACAACTTAGGACAAAAAATTGAAGAGTATATAGTGTACTACGTACTGATTATGAAACAAAAATAATTTTTTTAAAATTCTCAAAAAATTGCATCGTATTTCAAGCAAACCTTTTTTGCCACTGGTCGGTAGTTATTTTTAATAATTTTTTTCTAATCTTCCTCAATAATTAAAGTAATTGATTACATAATCTAATACTAATAAATGTCAAATTATCAAATTTAACTTTGCGAATTAAAAAAAAAATTGTTTCATGATCAGCACGTCGTACAGTACATACCCTTTAATTTTTTGTCTAAGTTGTGGAAGACCCTGTATAATATTCAATTGACTGATCAGTGATCATGGAACTGGAAGAATGTTTTCAAAATCCGCAATTTTAATTTGCAGATTTTTTAATAAAACCTTATTGGGCTATTGTTTCCTTATGAAATTTTAGAAATTTACTTTATATTTACTCTACAATATCAATTAATATTTAATTTTATACCATTCATTAGTTAATGGATCTTTAAAAATATTAATAATTAATTTCTATCATGAGATATACCTAACTGTGTTAAATTTGCATACTACAATTTTTTTTATTTAATGAGCCTTTAAATAAATAATCCTTGCAGAAACAAAATTTTACAATTTTTGTACTTGGCACAAACACTCGCTACGTTAGTACATCTGGGCTGGATTTTATATCGAAGGTAAGATATTTTTTGATATGTTTGATAAACTAATGAATCTCTTGTCAATTCGTTGCACTAATTAGAGCCGGGCTGCTTAGCCATTAGCCATTGGATACGGTAGCAATAATTAATAACAATTATTAATTACTAACCCAGAGGAAATAAATCTATACAATGGTCCCGATTACAAAGAAACAACATCTCCAGCCAATGAAACTCCAAAGTAGTAATTACAAGATGATAAATTCCTTGTGCAGATTATAATTCCTCAGATTTTATCTTCGCCGCAGAAAATAGTAAAAACATTCGATCATAAACTGCGCCGCACACTACAAAAAAATCAATTATTTGGAGCGAATTTCAACTGCAATAAATTTTCATTTAATTGACTTATATTAAATGATTTCTAGCAATTAAAAATAATCATTTAGTATAATTATACACAGAAAGAATACATTGATGTTTCGACCTGGAAATTTCGCCCAGCAGGGTTTTGACTCCGAAAACCGGAGACTTCAATGCGAGACCAGCACACAAAAGTATTATAAGAAATACATAATAGATAATACAATAGTGTTGAATTATGACTCCATAATACAATAGTGTGTCTTTATCTTATTACAGTTACCTACATAAGAAAGTTGATGTTATTTCCGGTTTAACCGGAAGTGATATTTTAGTAAATAATATAACATTTTTATCTGCCGCCATACCTGTAAAGGAAGGTATTGGAATCATGCTAAAAATCGGGTAGTGAGTTTTTAGTGGATGAGTACGAATTAGGCTCCTTACAACTCATTTTTGATAGTTTTATGTATGTGTGTGTGTGTGTGTGTATGTGGTCAAGGTCGGGGTGTAAGTCGGATAACTCAAATACGAATTACCCAAAAATTTTGATATTTGGAATTAAACATTTGTATTAAGGTAGAAAATCCGTCGGTCGGTGTGAGGTGAGGCCGAAGCAGTCAAATAATCAGAAATAAATCATTAAAAATCGTAGATTTGGATGTAAATTACAAATCATAGGTATCCGCAATTAAATAAATAATATAATTGAAATTTAAGTTTACACTGAAATGCAGTAGTAGTACGTCAAAAACATAATTTTTCTTGAGACTGGAACCTTTTGCATGCGATTTCTCAACCATTATTGCCGTGACTGATATTTTTTTTTTATTTTTCTAATAAATACCTCAAATATCAAAAAATAACATATTCGTTTTCCAAATATGTGTTGGGTTGTTATGATATAAAATTTTCTAATCGTTTAGTAAATCTACTGGTAACCTCCATATACGCAATGTATTTTAGCGCGTTTTTGTGTCAACTTTAAATTCAATTATCTTCGTTATTTCAACGGTTACCTATAAATTTGAATTTTTATTCAAATTCTACGACTTGTAATGAATGCTGTATATTAATTTAAGTCATATTTTGAGTTGTCACTACCCATGGATTTACTACCTTAAATTAGAAGAGCTCATTATATTTTGGTACAAATATCTTCATCTGAAGTGATATTTTTTGAAGATTGAAAAGATTTATTGTCAAGAATTTGTATAAATTTGGATAAATATAGTTTTTGCGTAAAAAATATTGACAGGTGAGACGGGTGACACGTTGGTACTAACGCCATACAAGTCATAAGTAAGATATTAAAATGAAGTAATTGAACGGAGGATGGCTTCAACATTTAACACAGAAGAGTTTTCCTGTGAATGTATCTTTATTTTGATTTAATTTACATTTATGTTTATAAGTCTAGATATGGCGGGAGGTTGTGTGCTGGTCACATCATATTTTTTAGTTTATCTTAAAGGATAGATGTTATAAAGTTTACCAGCTGCTATTCAAGGTACAGCACAGGAGAGATTTTTGTGCAGCTAAACTGGATTGTCAATCAATTAACAAATCAGTTGTAGGTATGTAAGAATGTTTTATGTTTGCAATGCCATAGTAGCAAATTACCAGTCAATTATATTAAAAGCAGACCTCAAAAATGAGTTATTGCCATGAAAAAAGTTTTCAAAAAGTTAATAGTTCCATAAATATTTGAGATTTTACGTATAGATACATCTACGTCACAATAATGCGTTTTACGTGTATTCTTACTTACAGTAATAAAGAAACTACCAAATTGTATTTTATATTTTGTAACATTTAGAAACAGTTGATTTTACATGAGTACATTTTAATTCCAGCCCCATGTAGAGAAGATTTTCAGCTATACATCACACAAACTTTAAAAATTAATTACAGCTTTATTAAGAACAATTAAGCCTTATAAGTACTCTCAATCGCTTTCAAATAACATGAAGTTTCAATAAAAACTTTTTAAAAATGGTAAACTACCCTCTTTAGTGAATCTATGTGTGAACTCACGGGTATTAGTGCTCCAACTCACATCTGTTACAAAGTATTCTTGAATAATTCTATAAATAATTTGTAGTTTCATCTTCGCTTTATACTTGATGGTTCTTTTAAAGCGTGTGGTAATAATGTGGCTTGGCTTGGTCCGTACTCTCTTCGGACGTACAGTTCAGAGTTAATTGCTGATGGCTTGGGGCTATAGGCACATATCATCTCTCCACGGTCTATAAGACCATATGCATACCATAGCAGCAAATCTAACATATATATAGATACAAAATAATTTAGCCTTTTACTTTAAAACTTATAGACAATATTAAAATTTGTAGACATTTTTCTTTGAATAGTGTTGATTATTATTTAATAATAATAATAATATTGAAGCTACAATTGATGAATTAAGAATTTTATCGGGTGTGTTGTACGGAATGATTTTTTGCATCTTGAGCAATGTAATAAAAATCTCGATATTTTTTTTAAGGGCGAAACAAAAGACTTATTAAAAGTTTAAGTCGCACGTGCGACGCATCATGGTCGGCCGTGGCGAAGAAGAACGTTCACTTGTTTAGGCGCGCGAGATGCACGCGCGTTTTAATGAACAAAAAACAATTAACATAGTCATTTTAAAAATGTGTGCTATCAATCTTTAAATATTTTGGTTCACACAAAGATACCTTCATGTTTTTGAATTAAAAATAATCTTGGCGAATTTCTTGTCAAATAGCGGCGCCGCTAAATTAAATCTTCGATCTAATATAATTCATTGATAGCTCCGGTGAATTTTTTTTGCTGGATTCGGGAGCTGAAAGAATCGTCAAAGAATCCATGTGTGTACGTTTATAAATATATATAACTGGAGTTTTGTTTGAGTGCAGTTTTAAGCCGAAGGCGATTGTAGTTATCCTTCTTTATGACCGGCCTGGATATTTAAATTGAATAAATTGTTAATTTTTTAGACTATATACGAGTTTTTATATTTTTGTTTCCGAATACTCTCGATTTTACTTTTTTCCATTCCACTACTACAGCTGCCTGAAACCAGCCCGAAACTAGTACTTTGCCGCATCCTAGCAATGCAATGTCATTTTGAAGTTGAAAAATAATGTAAACATGGTTCAGTATTTCCTTAATAACTTAAGTGTAACAAAAATTATTCGAAATGGAAGCTTAGCTGCATGCTTCTTGCTTTTTAAATTTTTCTTGTCACTATAAGTGACCGAATCAAATAATGACGTTTTTTATGGCGCACTGCGCATAAAGTGATTCGTGGGCGTGACATTTATGTCAAAGAAATTTGTGTATAACTGTCAAATTATGATACGACCGTGCATAAATTTAATTTTCAGCCTATTGATGAATATAATGGTGTAGCGCGTAATGGCTATAACTCACTGACTGACTGACTGGCCGATTAAGTCTTCTACCCTCTGTGTTCATCTTAATTTGTCGGTTACATCTGTCACGTTGTCAACTAAAGACTTATTAAAAGTTTTAGTCGCACGTGCGACGCATCATGGTCGGCCGTGGCGAAGAAGAACGTTCACTTGTTTAGGCGCGCGAGATGCACACGCGTTTTAATGAACAAAAAAACAATTAACATAGTCATTTTAAAAATGTGTGCTATCAATCTTTAAATATTTTGGTTCACACAAAGATACCTTCATGTTTTTGAATTAAAAATAATCTTGGCGAATTTCTTGTCAAATAGCGGCGCCGCTAAATTAAATCTTCGATCTAATATAATTCATTGATAGCTCCGGTGAATTTTTTTGCTGGATTCGGGAGCTGAAAGAATCGTCAAAGAATCCATGTGTGTACGTTTATAAATATATATAACTGGAGTTTTGTTTGAGTGCAGTTTTAAGCCGAAGGCGATTGTAGTTATCCTTCTTTATGACCGGCCTGGATATTTAAATTGAATAAATTGTTAATTTTTTAGACTATATACGAGTTTTTATATTTTTGTTTCCGAATACTCTCGATTTTACTTTTTTCCATTCCACTACTACAGCTGCCTGAAACCAGCCCGAAACTAGTACTTTGCCGCATCCTAGCAATGCAATGTCATTTTGAAGTTGAAAAATAATGTAAACATGGTTCAGTATTTCCTTAATAACTTAAGTGTAACAAAAATTATTCGAAATGGAAGCTTAGCTGCATGCTTCTTGCTTTTTAAATTTTTCTTGTCACTATAAGTGACCGAATCAAATAATGACGTTTTTTATGGCGCACTGCGCATAAAGTGATTCGTGGGCGTGATATTTATGTCAAAGAAATTTGTGTATAACTGTCAAATTTTGATACGACCGTGCATAAATTTTCAGCCTATTGATGAATATAATGGTGTAGCGTGTAATAGCTATAACTGACTGACTGACTGACTGGCCGATTAAGTCTTCTACCCTCTGTGTTCATCTTAATTTGTCGGTTACATCTGTCACGTTGCCTGGGTATAAAATTTATCGGTTCTGTCGGTTGTTGGAATGCAGAGCGCATTTTAAAAGGCTGCAGTGTTCGCCGCTTGTCTAGATGTCTTCGGTTTTATGTGACTTCGATGTCGGGAACAGTTTATCGCTCAACCAAGAAGAAGAAGAAGAACATAGAGTATTATTTTATTTACTGTGTGTATAATCATCTACGACTTTTTAAATAAAACATTTCTTTGCAAATTTTTGTGAAATAAATTATTAATCCTCACATTTCGAGTGATGACAGTGACAGTAGTGTTGAATAATGAACAGATAATACAATAGTGTTGAATTATGAATTCATAATACAATAGTGTGTCTTATGGAGAGGTTTATCTTATTAAGCTACATTCAGACCGATCCACTTATAAGTATAAGTGCCTAATTGACCAACCAGCGCTCAGCGTTCGCTTCGTCAAAATTCCAATTTCACTTATAAGTGTAATCTGAAAACCTCCCAAAGTTCTATCTTTTCCAATCAGTCCACTAAGTGAAGAGTGCGATAGGTATATCATGTCATCTTTATCATCGAACTGTCACTTGCAAGCTGCGTTTTATTAATGACATACAAAATAGATATTGATTTAATTAAATTATTATAAATAGTAATTAATGAAAATATCGCATGCTTGTGTTGTAAAATATTATTACTGAACCTGTCAACCCAAAAACTTCTCCTATTATATTTTTAAGATGGATATTTTTAAAATCACATTTTTTTATCCCAAAGAAGCCTTTGCTGTTGTACTAGCGACAAAAATTGCTCTCAATGTGTATGAAAATCAGTTTTCTTTTAATAGCA
This sequence comes from Agonum fuliginosum, assembly GCA_947534325.1. Classification (NCBI taxonomy): domain Eukaryota; kingdom Metazoa; phylum Arthropoda; class Insecta; order Coleoptera; family Carabidae; genus Agonum; species Agonum fuliginosum. The sequence continues at coordinate 658,027 of OX384033.1, forward strand.
AACACAAACCACAGATTCCAAACCGCAGGAACATAATTTGGCCGTTGACAAGTCTGGAGTATTGGTCAGTAATTAATTAAATCAGAATTGAGCCTAGCATAGATGTTCTGCACGCATGCAACTTGATTATATCAAAACCTGTTGAATTGACTTGAGGTAGACCGAAAACCGTACCGCAGAGCTCTGTGTCACTTGGACCTGATTGTCTTGTACAATTATACAGGGTGGACTAAAATATAATTTATATAATAATTATTATTCTTACTATTATTAGTAAAACACTCAATTTTGTTTTTGTAGCTTATTAAAAACTATTTTTAGGAAAATAGAATGTGATGTTATATAAAATTCTATCGATTATTGTACTACTACTACAGATGAGACATTGCAAAATAGATATTCGTATTTAAATTTAAATTGTTCCTATATTTAAATTAATGTATGTTATAAGAGAAGGAGTTATACATCCGAAAACTATAAAATATGACATACTCGTTAAGATGGTGTTTATTAATATTTACAACGTATGTTAAGACACACAGATGTCTTCTTAAATATCTGAACTGTACTTAAATACGTAAGCGTTTCTTATAAGATATAATTATTATAATATTTCTGTTGCATAAAATAAATACAAAACTACACATTTATTAAATAAATAATACAATAAGTTAACTCATTCAAAAGTATAGCTTTAATCTGATTCTAAAAATGAAATAGTCCATGAGCTAGCAGTCAAATTAGTTTGGGACTTGCATTTCTGCTGAAAATGGAATGTCTAATCTGCCAGTCCTAAGTGGCCGCATTAGGATTCCTCAAGTCAAATAATAATAAATGACATTTTATATTTTCATAACTGTCAAGAATTTGCTTGTTTTCGGGTTATATTTGTATTTTTACCTGCCGCTTACCTGTAAAGGAAGGTATTGGAATCATGCAAAAAATCGGGTAGTGAGTTTTTAGTGGATGAGCACGAATTAGGGTCCTTACAACTCATTTTTGATAGTTTCACGATGATGTCTGTATGTATGTGTGTGTGTGTGTGTGTGTGTGTGTGTGTGTGTGTGTGTGTGTGTGTGTGTGTGTGTGTGTGTGTGTGTGTGTGTGTGTGTGTGTGTGTGTGTGTGTGTGTGTGTGTGTGTGTGTGTGTGTGTGTGTGTGTGTGTGTGTGTGTGTGTGTGTGTGTGTGTGTGTGTGTGTGTGTGTGTGTGTGTGTGTGTGTGTGTGTGTGTGTGTGTGTGTGTGTGTGTGTGTGTGTGTGTGTGTGTGTGTGTGTGTGTGTGTGTGTGTGTGTGTGTGTGTGTGTGTGTGTGTGTGTGTGTGTGTGTGTGTGTGTGTGTGTGTGTGTGTGTGTGTGTGTGTGTATGTGTGTGTGTGTGTGTGTCTGTGTGTGTGTGTGTGTGTGTGTGTGTGTGTGTGTATGTATGTGTGTGGGTATGTATGTGATCAAGGGTGTTAGTCGCTTAACTAAAATACGAATTACCCAAAAATTTTGATATTTGGTATTTAACATTTGTATATAAATTGGAAGAGCTCATTAGATTTTGGTACAAATATATTCATCGGAAGTGATATTTTTTGAAGATTGAAAAGGTTAATTGTCAAAATTGTATATAAATTTGGATAAATATAGTATTTACTATTTATTTGTAATAAGAATAAGAGGAAAAGTTATTTGCAACTTACGTTATAAAAAAATTGTCTTTACCTGGTAGCATTAAAGAACTGCAGTAAAATTAAAAAATCTGCTGTGGCCAGTACACGACCTCTCGCCTAATTCTGCTTATTCTACTAATCTAATAAATAGTTTTACTTACATTTTAATGTTCATGTAATATGTAAACAATAATGTAAACCAAGATGCAAGCAAAAGATGTCAACTGTACTGTCACTGTCATTATAATTCAAATTTTGAGTAAAAACAAATTTCATATCATGGACAACAAGATACTGGTACTTAGTTGCACTTTATTTTATTGCTAAATACTACCAGATTCAGCAAATTGTATTTAAAATTCACTGTACCCATAGATAATTATATTATCTTTTATTTTTATTTGCAAAAATTGTCATAAATAAATAATGTACCAATTTATTTAAGAAAAACTATATCAAGTTCCAAAAAGTACTACTTCCGGTTTACGGATTTCTACCAAAATCTTATCCGGTGTTAAGATCCTTATTAAAACCTTAAATATGAAATTTGGTTATTAAAGGTTTGATACTTTTTCAGTTATCGTGGACGAAAAATCGTCAGTCCATACATTCATACAAACACACACACATACACACACACAGACATCATCGGGAAAATATTAAATTCGTATTCTAGAGACCCTGAAACGTGCTTATCCACCAAAAACTCATACTCGAAAATTTTGACCCATTACAATACCTCTCTTATAGAATATGAGGCTAGAGGTAAAAAATCTGCTGTGGCCACCACACGACCTCTCGCCTAATTCTGCTTGTTGTACTAATCTAATAAATAGTTTTACTTACATTTTAATAGTTTCATGTTCATGTAATATGTAAACGATAATGTAAACCAATATGCAAGCAAAAGATGTCAACTGTACTGTCACTGTCATAATAATTCAAATTTTATGTAGAAACAAATTTCATATCATGGACAACAAGATACTGGAATTTCAAAAAAATAGAATATTAATTGTACTTTATTTTATTGTTAAATACTTCCAGATTCAGCAATTTGTATTTATAATTAACTGTACACATAGATAATCACAATTCCTTTTATTTTTAATTGCAAAAATTGTCATAAATAAATAATGTACCAATATATTTAAGGAAAACTTTTCCAAACTTCTAAAAGTACTACTTCCGGTTTGCGGATTTCTACCAAAATCTTATCCGGTGTTAAGATACTTATTAAAACCTTAAATATGAAATTTGGTTATAAACGGTTTGATACTTTTTAAGTTATCGTGGACGAAAAATCGACGGTTCATACAAACGCACACACACACACACACACACAGACATCATCGTGAAAATAGTAATTTCATATTCTAGAGACCCTGAAACGTGCTTATCCACCAAAAACTCATACTCGAAAATTTTGACCCATTACAATACCTCTCTTATAGAATATGAGGCGAGAGGTAAAAAATAATTTATCAAATAAAACATCGAAATCTTGTAATCCATGTTCGTTTGATTTTTGTTTCTGCGTAAAAAATATTGACAGGTGAGATGGGTGACAAGTTGGCATACTAGCGCTATATAATTCATAAGTAAGATATTAAATGTAGTAATTGAACGGAGGATGGCTTCAACACAGAAGAGTTTTCCTGTGAATGAATCTTTTTATTCAGGTGATGCAAATTTCTGTGTTTGAATATTTTAGATTTTTATTTGTATATTTTAAATGGGCACCGGATTGTACGTATACATTTATATGTTTATAAGTCTAGATATGGCGGAAGGTTGTGTGATGGCCACGTCAGATTTTTTTCATTGTATTTAATCTGTAATCAGTGCGTTAAATACGTAGCAAAATTTATCAATCGTCAATCATGATTAAATAATTACTTCTTAATTCAATTTTCCATTGTCCATCTTGTGTGCTACCTGTATATCTGGCGCTGTGTGACACCGCGCAGCTTCAGCTGAGATAGTATCGGCTGATAGTGTTGGCTCAGCACATTCAGCGATCGAAGATCGTCCGATGGTCGCTCTATTTAATTAAGTCAATTAACTGTCTCATATACAACGCCGAGATGCTGTGAGATCCGATCTTATCACAGTGAGATACACATCCGTGAAAACACAAGTGCAGGCAGTTACCAGTCATCACGAAGAAGAGAAGACATTCTAAATACTTCATATTGCGTTGTAACCAGTGCTGTCATTGTAAAATCAGAAGAAGAAGAATCAGAGGGTACGCTATAAATGAGGAAGGAGGCGACCAAAATATCATTTGAATTAAGAACGTTTACCTTCCCAAAGAGCTTTGCATCAATAAAATTGACAAAAATTGACATGAAATTTAATGACTTTATTTTCTTTACTCTTCTAAGAATTTTAGATTTCAAGAAATTATTTTGGATATAACGGAAGTGAATATGAAATGATTTGTTAAATATGTATTGTTTAATAAATTGTTTAATTTTTTTAAGTAATTTGAAAAGCATAGAACTACGGTAAGGGAGAGAAAGAATGTACCAATGTTCTACTCAGAGTTGAGTACATGCAATATTCTATAGAATTTGTTTCTTGAACTATATACACCTATGTAATTTGTCCCGAGGAATCTAATGGTGCAAAAATATTTTTTTTATTTCGACAAGTTTTCGACTAAAAAAAAATTATGTCGAAAACTGTGGGTCGAAAATTATTTTCGACTACAGATTTGAAATTCTTGTGGTCGAATTAGTACATAACCACATTATAAGCCAATTCCCAATATTATTCTTTAGGCTAGAAAATAAGCAAGTTTTATTTTATAAAAACCTCAATAAAAATTGTATCTCTTAGAATTTTTTCGTGAAAATTTGGATTCCTACATAATTTGACCCGAGGAATCCAATGGTGAAAAAATTAATTTTCCATTTTGACTAGTTTTGGACTCAAAAAAATTATGGCAAAAACTATTGGCCGAAAAAAAAAATTGACTGCAGATTTGAAATCCTCGGGGTCAAATTAGTATATAACCAAATTTTCAGGTAATTCTGAGAGACAAAGTTATTTTGGCCAAAATTTCATCAAGGGGTTGGCCTACGTTTTTGGCCATTTTCAATAACTCTTCATAAAAATTGTACCTGTTAGAATTTTTTCGCGAAAATTTGGATTTATATGTAATTCGACATGAGGAATCCAATGGAGAAAAAATTACGGTTATAGCTACTCCCGTCTTTCACCTGAAAAAATTATCTCGAAAAGTATTAGCCGAATTTTTTTTTTAATGGCACCATTGGATTCCTCGGGTTCAAAATAGGGTATATTCAAATTTTGAGCGAATCGAAAATTTCGAAAATATTCGACATTTTTTAAAAATTTCAAAGTGCATTACAAATTGTATCCGACGGATTTTGTTCAAGAAAATATGTATTTATATGTAGTTTGATACGAGGAATCCAGTGGTGTACTTAAAAAAAATATACAAAAATATTTGTATCTTGATTTGTATAATAGTAAAAGAGTAGAGTATGGCGGGAGGTCTTGTGCTAGCCACATCAGATTTTTTGAAATAAAATTAAATCAAAATAGCAGCAGTCGTAATAATACAAAAATTAAAGATATTTTAGTATTTCATTTCATGTTTTGCTATCGCTATTTTATGCGGTATACCTTTATATATTTCATCAAAAAATACAATAAAAAAACTTACAAATATTGGACACACCTATGTGACAATCCAACAAGTAATAAATCCCTATCCAATACCAACCTAATATCCGTATAAATTCCTAGCGTCAGTACAGCACAAGCCTTTTTGTTTTCACTAAACCGGTCACATAACCATATAGATACAGCAATAAGCGATTTAATTTAGTTTCACTTTGCGCGTAGATTTTTGCATTCCATAAATAAGATATCGGCGAGTGATAAACTGAATTAAAAACGCGCGCGGGTTAATAAAGTTATTCGAGATTTATCGACTGACAAATGCGTCGATATATTGAAGTTAATAAAGAGCATTGTTATATTTTATCGCGAGCGGCTCATCCAATTATCGAGGGATAAGCAGTGATTAGAATCTTCAGAGATAATTATGCATATATTATTTCAAGTTCTTTATTTATTGCCATTGGAATAGGAAACGTTTTGTCCGGGAGCATTCGTCCATGATGATAACATAAATATTGAAACTTATGTGCACCCATAGATATTTTTTAATTGTAAAAATTCAAAAGTACTACTTGCGGTTTGCGGATTTTTACCAAAACCTTATCCGATGTTAAGATTCTTATTAAAACCTTAAATACAGGATTGATACTTTTTAATTATCGTGGACGAAAAATCGTCACATATGTCCATACGACACTCGAACGTGCTTATCCACTAAAAACTTATACTCGAAATTTTTGACCCATTACCTCTTATAGAATATGAGAAGAGAGGTAAACATTATATGTTTTTAAGAAATCGAAAACATATTATGTGACGTTATTATATAAAAAAAATCTGCTGTGGCCAGCACACGACCTCTCGCCTAATTCTGCTTATTCTACTAATCTAATAAATAGTTTTACTTACATTTTAATAATTTTATGTTCATGTAATATTTAAACGATAATGAAAACCAATATGCAAGCAAAAGATGTCAACTGTACTGTCACTGTCTTAATATTCAAATTTTATGTAGAAACAAATTTCATATCATGGACAACAAGATACTGGAATTTCAAAAAATAGAATATTAATTGTTCTTTATTTTATTGTTAAATACTTCCAGATTCAGCAATTTGTATTTATAATGAACTGTACACATAGATAATTACAATTTCTTTTATTTTTAATTGCAGAAATTGTCATAAATAAATAATATACCAATATATTTAAGGAAAACTTTTTCAAACTTCAAAAAGTACTACTTCCGGTTTGCGGATTTCTACCAAAATCTTATCCAGTGTTAAGATACTTATTAAAACCTTAAATATGAAATTTGGTTATAAACAGTTTAATACTTTTTAAGTTATCGTGGACGAAAAATCGTCAGTCCATACAAACATACACACACACACATACATACACACACACACACAGACATCATCGTGAAAATAGTAAATTCATATTCTAGAGACCCTGAAACGTGCTTATCTACTAAAAACTCATACTCGAAAATTTTGACCCATTACAATACCTCTCTTATAGAATATGAGGCGAGAGGTAAAAAATACATATATTAGGTACTGGTATCTTAACATCGGATTGTTAGACTGTTACTATTATGTAAATCAATATTAAACAGTATTCAATCATACTATAACGTAAAAAAAAACATTTGACAAAATAAAATCTCCAGAAGAATGTGAACATCCCGGCTTGTTACTTGCTATATTTGCCTATTAATATCCAGCGATTGCTAATGTCTGCCCTTGGTAACATTATCTATGCAACATCCCAATGTTAGTAATTTGGTAATAGTATGAGATGTTTGTATTGAATATTGAGTACTCAGGATGTAGCTAGGATAATATCACTTAAAGTACAAGGATTAGATATTTTTAAACATCCCATGGACGATTCATGTCAATTGGAATAGCAAGTTCAACTATAATATTAAGTTTACAAACATTATTGATCATATTGTCAACCGGTACATCTTGAGTTCTGAATATAACCAATCTATCTTTCCTTGTATTTGTTTAGTGTTTTTTCTCAGCAGTAAATACGGTCTCTGGTGTCTGACTTGTCGGATAACAACATTTAAAGGCTTAATGAGTTACACGTCCAGGTCTCGGCTTTGATAAAACTCTCAGTCTGAATATTCTGAGTACAGAATGTAGAACTTGTTGCAAACGTAAATTTCACACAACCGGCCGCCGCGCCGTGTTCAATAATACATGAAGGAGATTTGCATCCGAGATGTTCTACAACAAGTACAACGAGAACTGCAGAACGAGAAAACAGAAACAGTTCTCTTGACGTGAGAATGCCTGTCAAATAGCGGCGCCGCTAAATTTAATCTCCGATGAGTCTTGGAAAAGAAGATAGCCTCAAAACAGTATAAAAGCTATCTATAGAAAATTATTTTATAAGCACTTAGAGAAGATCTTTTAATAATCATGCATGTAACTTTAACATATTAGAGCTATTAATATAACAAGAATATTATGCGATTTATAATACCGAGGATGTTGCTAAGCGACGAGGTGAAACCGAGTCTCTTAAATCGCATATACCGTGAATTTATTTTAACATGAAACATAGGACTTTTCATATCCATGGTTACGAATTTGACAGCAATGTATTAGAGTATTCTTTTTAAAATCGAACATAGGGAATCAATTTAACTGTATAATTCTTGACTAATATAACATATTTGGGCAGCTGTAATAGTTGCAAAAGACGCCTTCAACATAAAATTTAATTGTTAAAACTATACCTACATCGTATTTCCAGATAGCAACATTTGAATTTGTTAATTGGAGTCAAACTGATGCTACCTGGAAATACGATGTAGGTATAGTTTAAACAATTAAAAGTTTATGTTGAAAGCGTCTCTTGGAACTATTACAGCTGCCCAAATATGTTATATTGGTCAAGAATAATACAGTCAAATTGATTCCCTATGTTCGATTTTAAAAAGAACGCTCTAATACATTGCTGTCAAATTCGTAACCATGGATATGAAAAATGCCATGTTTCAACCTTAAAATAAACTAACGGTATTTGCGTTATACTCAAAGCTTCATCGTATCATCAACGACAGCGATGTTAAAACAAATCAACAATTTTATCTTGTCAATTAGTTGACAGTTTGCATATTATGGAAGGATTTGATGTTATTATGGTTGTATCTAACGTATTAAGTTCGTAACTAATGAATTATAAGTATCTAACGTATTATGTTGTTTATACTTAATTATCAATAAATGTTGCATATTAAAAGGTAATAACAGTTGATGATACGATTAAATAATAAATATTGTAAAACCCTAGATGCTATGAATTTAATAGTTTATTCCAAATTCCTAGAATACTCTCGATTTTACTTTTTCTTCTATTCCACTCTTTCCTCACTACTACGGCTGCCAGAAACCAGCCCGAAACTCGTACTTTGCCGCATCCTAGCTATGCAATACTGTAAAAGTGTTTTTGTTTCGAGTAAACTGTCAGTTTATTATTGATTTCAAGATAATGCTTTTTAAACATTTAATAGAGAAAGAATGGATCTACAGATGTGCCTTTAAAAAATATTTCTATCATGAGATTTAACCGCGTAAAGTTTGCATAAATAAATTTTCGGAATTTTAATAATCATGTACAATTTTTTAAATAAAATAAGTATATAAGCCATGTTGAAAACATTCTTGTACTGGTCACAAAACACTCGCTACGTCAGTAAGTTTTGTGCTGGCTTTTAGGAGGTAGACGGGCCCCTTAATGCAACAACTAACTAATTCTTTTTAAATAATACATTATGCTTCCCTCTAAAATTAGCCCAGCTAACGAGAAATAATTAACTTTTTATTTATAAATACCTTTATTCATAAATTTCTGTACCTACGTCAGAATAATCAAATATAAATCTACCCTGAACTTTATTAATATGTACCGGAAAGAACGAAAGTGTTCGGAGGGTAAAAACAACCACCGGATGTTCACATGACAAAAATAGAAATGCGATGACCTTCCGCTGACCAACGCATGTCAATCGATTGATCTTGACCGCTGTGACGTCATGTATTTACGTCGGTGGTTGTTTTCATTCATGAAACAAGAACATTACGAAATCGTCAAGAATTTTTTAAAATTTATTAATAAAAATTGGACACATTGAGACTGTTCAAATAAATTGAGTTGCGTAAGAAACATTATTTAATCGAATACAATACATGTTGCGACAAAAAAACAATAAGAGTTAAATTTTGCATTTTAATATTTAAGATTTTACTTTAGTAATGCATATAATGAAATTTTGTTTCATACCTGTAAGTGTAAGCCTTAATTTGGCGTTCACAAAGTTAATTTTGTGAAACGCAACTGAATGGGACAAGCAATATATTTTTTTGAAGGTTGGTATCGGTAGTATCAGATGACATTTACTTCAATTGTCAAACGTCAAACCTCATCTATTTGCTTAATTAATTAGTTTTTATTCAATCAAATTAATGAATCTACATAGTAATAGAAAACATATAAGTTCAATAGTTTCTATAATGTCTCCACTTATATAAAATAGTTCAGTAATTATATACTTTTACTCGTTTTACAGTGACAGTGACAATATTAATGTCACCAACTAAAACGTTACACAAATAAATTTCCCTAAATCTACTTGGTGTATACAGGATGTATCATATCTTCGAGTACATACGTTAAAGGTATATGTTGTTTGATATTCTGATTACGAATCAAAAATAATTTTTTTAAAATTCGAAAAATAAAGGGTAGTTTATCTGCAGCATTTTTTGTAGTACTGCACTGGATTAGTTTTCCTATTAAACACAAACAAGAGAAATAGGTAATCAAAAATCTTAAATTACATAATAGGTACTAGTAAAATAAACATACAAAATTTTATTATTTTTAATGATACAATAATTACTTCACAAAATGGTAGTGGCAATGAAAATTTTTTGACTGGGTAACATGAAAATTAATTTTACGATTAAAAAAATATATTTTTGATTCGTAATCAGCATATCAAACTACATATACATAATACTCGCCCGAGGGCTCGTTTTATTAAAGAACGCGTACGAAACAATCATGACTAAATACTATTTTATATGCCTCCGGTCGGCATCGCTAGTTTTCCATATCTCAGAATCCGCCAGAAACTCTTTGTTGCCAGCCTAGGCCGGCAAACAACCGGAAGTTAAAGGTTGGCATCTTAACATTACTACAGTTGTCAAGGAGATGTCAATTTTATGCGTTGAATATTTTTTATACAAGAATTAACAAGATTTTGATAAATTTTAGACGTAAATCGTTAATAGAAACTGAAATAAATATATTTTAAGCTCAAATGCAAGTATTCAGTTCACAATTTTTTAGGTTATGTATAATAAAATACAAATTAATTTAATTCATTTTATATTTTTGTAATGAAATCGGCACATAAAATATTGTGTATTACACGTCCAGAAACTGTTATGCTAGTGCTCGTAATTTGCAAGCCTCGCCTGTGGCTCGGCGTGTCAAAAATACTCGCTCTTGCAAACGGTCAGTTTCTGGCCTTGTGATACAAATAACTATTCTATCTGTGCCTCATTATAATGATTAGTTCTTATGGTTAAACTCTCGTTGATAAATTTGCTATTTTGTAAAAAATAGCAATAACAAATTATAATAAAATTTTAAAAATTCTTGTGTAATTCTTATCATAACGGACTGTGGCCATAAACAGAACTAGCTTATAATCCTATTTTACAGACATTTCTAAGTATTCGTTTTGACAAATTTGTTTAACGGGTTTTACTTTCTTGTACGAAACCAACAAGAAATTTGTCAGTTGTCACTGCTGTTAACCGTATTCACAAACAGCTAACAGCGCTTAATCCTTAGAGTTAAAAAGAAAAATATTAGTCATTTATATTTTTCAGTACTGTGATCTATCTCTTATTATTATTCACCTAAAAATATTAATTCATTCGTGACCCATATTCAAAGACAATAGCTAATAGCTCGACTTAATTGTTTAATTTGGGGCGTGGCTTTAAAAAAAAATTACAGCGATATTTTGAACGTGGTATAATTTCATCCGAGTCATCGTATCATTTACAGATTTAAAAACGTTGCAAACAGTCATTAAATAATCATCTTTACACCTTTTATTTACGAGTCATTCAAAAATAAAAGACTGATGATATCTCAAGTGAAGATCAATTAATAAGTAATTAATAATTTGATCAATTTGGACGCGGCGTCTTTTGTTTATTTTTTACTTTGTATTTGATTATTAAGAGGCCCGTCTACCTCCTAAAATCCAGCACAAAACGTACTAACGTAGCGAGTATTTTGTGACCAAATTGTATTTCGACAATAATTATATACTTAAAGGATAAATTAACAGATTAAAATTTTAATTAAAAAATTGTACATGATTATAAAAATGCAAATTTTACACGGTTATGTCTCCTGATAAAAATTTATTTTTAAATTTTTAAAAGGCAAATCTGTAGATCCATTCTTTCTCTATTAAATGTTTATAAAAACATTACCTTGAAGTCAATAATAAACTAACAGTTTACTCGCAACGAAAACACTTTTACAGTATTTGTCAACTTCAAAATTACTGCATATCTATTATGCGACAAAGTACGAGTTTCGGGCTGGTTTCTGGCAACCGTAGTACTCAAGAAAGGTATTAGGTTCTTTATTTAGTTCACTTCATTCAACTAAAACTGAGTATGTGGGACTCAAGAAGAGTATTGTTTTTTTTATTTAATTCAGTGTCTACCAAAACCGAGTCTGTAGGATTGAGTTGTTTGTTTAGTTCAGTTCCGAGTTTCTGACAAAAGCCTCGGCATATTGTGTGATATGCCTAGTCATTTATAAAACAATTTAAGCCTCATTTCCACCGACTGTTTTAATGCTTAAGAACTATGTTTAATGCATAAGTACTAAGAACAACGCATAAGAACAAAACTTAGCAAACTCTAAACATAAGGCGTAATGCACAAGCATACTGATTGACAAGTGTCATATTTATTATTTGTTTCGAGTTGTCAATTTCTGTCTGTTTCTAAACATGGAAATACTTACGAAATTAACATTTCTTCCATTCCTTAATTTCGCAAAAATGCCGGTAATGATTAAACTACAAAATTCGACAACAAATGTCATCTGTGTCGAATTAGTCCTTAAACAAATAAATAAAAATAATCATTATGCATTACGCATTACGCACAAATCATTATGCATTAAGCCTCATTTCCACCGACTGTTTTAATGCTTAAGAACTATGTTTAATGCACAAGTACTAAGAGCAACGCATAAGAACAAAACTTTACAAACTCCAAACATAAGGCGTAATGCACAACCATAATGATTGACATGTGTCATATTTATTATTTGTTTCGAGTTGTCAATTTCTGTCTGTTTCTAAATATGGAAATGAATACTTTACTTACGAAATTAACAGTTCTTCCATTTCTTAATATCGCAAAAATGCCGGCAATGATTAAACTACAAAATTCGACAACAAATGTCATCTCTGTCGAATTAGTCCTTAAACAAAATAGGTGGAAATGGTCATCTAATAAATAATCATTATGCATTACGTCTTACGCAGAAATCATTATGCATTAAGCACCAAAACAGTCGGTGGAAATGAGGCATAAGGCGACCGATTTTAAAATAAAGAAATCTTTATGCAAATATCTTCTCTTCATCAATCTTCTTTAACTTTTCTTCCAGTTTTTGACACATGTTTATCTTCGCCATCAAGTCATGACAAAAAACCAACAAACGTTGAAATTCCAATGAAGCCATCGACCATCAATCATAATTTACCAGACGCTGTCAACGCCGGTAATACGTTTTTAATAAGTGAAGACTTAACACCGCCAAATGTTAACCAGCTCAGAGTCAATCATGTCACAAGAAGAGATCTTCATCAAGAAGAAGATAATGAGGAAGGGCTACTGAATGAACAATGTAGTAATCAAATTAATTTAAAATATAGGATGCCACAATATAGCAATGTGTATACATGTTTCCCAAAAGTCCCAGGGTAAGATTTGAAAGAGTGAAGAAAAAAATTGATAATTTGGGGATCACTAAAGCGTTTGGGTCATTGCGAGACCGAAGAAGGTCGACAATTTGAACATTTGTTATAAAACGTGCAAAAAACATTCAAATAATTAAAATTAAATTCTTCAAACTCGTGAAACTCGACAGGGGTTGCTATTTAAATTTGTTGGGTAAAAAACTCCACGTTGCATGGAAGTTCTAAACTATCTAAGAATGTAGTTTTTATTACTCTTTAGTGATCCTCTTTTCAATTTTTTTCTTCACTCGTTCGAAACTTATAGCTACGTTCCGAGACTTTTGGGAAACCTATAAAGGTTGGAAAGTTTGATTTGTACTGATTACGAATCAAGAAGAATTTATCAGAAATTTTTAAAATTGACCCCATGGAAAAAGTCTCCAGCAACAAATGTCTCCATACAAAAGGTCCCCATGCAATTTATTTTTTCAGTTTCGTAAAGGACATATTTTTGGTATCCTGCAAATTCATCACAAAGAAAATTAATCGCAGGATAACCGTGTATATGGGACTCATATAAAGGATATTAGGTTCTTCAGTTTAATTCAATCAAAGTTTCTACCAAAATCGAGTATGTGGGACTCAAGAAGAGTAGGTATAAGGTTCTTTATTTAGTTCAGTTCAATCAGAGTCTCTACCAAAACCGAGTACGTAGGACTCAAGAAGAGTATTAGGTTTTTTATTTGGTTCATTTTCAATCAGAGTTTCTACCAAAATCGAGTATATGGGACTCAAGAAGGGTAGGTATAAGTTTCTTTATTTAGTTCAGTTAAATTAGAGTTGCTACCAAAACCGAGTATGTAGGACTCAAGAAGGGTATTAGGTTTTTTATTTAGTTCAGTTCAATCAGAGTTTCTATCAAAATCGAGTAGATCTGGGACTCAAGAAGGGTTCAGTTAAACCACACTAAAGTAGCATATTGTATTAAAACAACATAATTGATATGAACTGCATAGGAACCTTTTGTATCGAGACATTTTTGTTTGGGAACGATTTGCTGGGGACAAATTTCTTGGAGACCTTTTCCGTGGGGACATTTTCCGAGGACGTTTTGCTGGGGACGATTTTCCGGAGACCAATTGCGAGGGGACCTTTTGCGCGGTGACATTTGTGTTTGGAAACAATTTACTGGAGACATTTTTCGGAGAAGTTTTGCTGGGGACCTATTTTCGTGAATCTCGAGCGGTACAAATTGAATTCATTTATGTAAAATATCTAAAATAATAAAAACTAAAACGAAATAAAACGTTGTAAACATCGATTAAATGTGCGCTTGTAACTTCATATAATGTGCAATACCTATGCGGTAATGTTAATCTGGTAATAACTATAAAATATCAAATAAGTAAACTATTAAGTATAACAAATGACTTCAGCGGACTTTCTCGTGTGACAGCCATTGTGTTTGTACAGCTGAAGACAAAACCACCTAATGTAAACACGCTGATTTTGAATAAATTTACATCAATAATCATAAATAATTGTTAAATGTATTACTTGCTGCCCAGGTAATTCTTGGAATTATAAATATAACCTGATACAGTAGTAACTAACTGTACTTGGAGAAATATTAGTTTCTCAGAATATTATTGTTATAGCGTAATTAAATTATAAGTAATTACTCGCCATGGAAATCATATCCATTTATGTTCATAAACATAAATAGTTTATGGAGGGATTTTATGCTTTTGTAATAGCAATGAATCTTAATTTTAATTGTTACTATTGTAGAATTCTATATAACTGGACCAAAAATAGGCATAACAGAAATTTAAAACATCTTACAATACTATTTAAGATAATACAATATAAATTACTTACATACTGCGTTGAATAGACGAATAGAATAAAATCTGGTTTACCTGTAACAAAAAAAATATTTACATTGTTAATAATGCATCTTAAAATTATTTAAAGAAATTATCAATCATCTATTTTCAATTATATTATATATATTTAAGTTTTAAAAGGCCTGTTCACACATGGGTTCTTTGAGGATTCTTTCATGCTTCTGAATACTGAAAAAACTCACTGTTTTGCAGCTATCAATGAATTAGAAATTCTTTTTTTTGGTATAGGTATAATTGAAATGAAACACTTTTCTGTATTATATTAGTTTTATTATTTCACTTATATGTACAACGAACAACTATCTCAAATATAAATATGATTCCACATTTTTTACCGTTGATATCTGTGCCGTTGATTCTATACCGGCTTTTAAGTAATACTGTCAGTTGTTCGAAATTCAGCCATAATAAGGATGAAGTTAGATCCTAAACTAAACGTCAAACGCGTTTTACACAAGTTTGCAACTACGAATTCTAAAACCCCTAAATATTACCAAAATATGATGAAAATGACCTTGATAAATTAGAACATGCTCTATTCCAACTATTTTTACAACATCGTATTGAACAATTTCATTCTGTAAAATTCTGTCGTTTTACACGGTCAAATCTCATTGAACTAGAAGATTTTGTAAAATTACATGTATTTTTATGACCGTGTAAAGCGGGCAATAGACTATTATTACATAATTTAATTCATTATAACTAATTATTAATATTTAGTTTGTTTATATTGTTTTGTATAACACATAATTATATTATACAATAAATCCAACACTTCTTTTGAAAGACTCATTGAAGATTGAATTAAGCGGCGCCGCTATTTGACAAGCAATTCTTACCAGGATTTTTTTTCAGGATTCAGAAGAATGAAAGGTTTTATGTGTGTGTGGTTTACAATTTTAAAATCCTTTAATCGCATAAAATAAAGCTTGTAAAAAATTGCTTAAAACACACTTTGTCATAAATTTTTTAAATGGATTCCAAAGATTTTTTTAGAATTCTAACTGGGCATAAATCTAGATTAATTCTTTCACAAACATCTAGTACCTGTTTTTCCTTCAAATTTTGAATATGCAATGAGTAAAGCAGAAACTCTGCTACACCTCTAAACACGCAATATTTTGTTACGGCGACAAAACCCTTAAGAGACTCGTCTACCTTTTTATCAAATTCCTAGAAAACTCTCGATATTATTCTTTTTCTATTTCACTCTCTTCCCCACTACTACGGCTGCCCGATACCAGCCCGAAACTCGCACTTTGCCGCATCCTAGCTATGCAATGTCATTTTGAAGTTGAAATATACTGTAAACATGGCTTAGTATTCCCATAATAACTTCTGTATTTTTTAAAGAAATTAAGTAAAACAAAAATTATTCGAAAAAGGAAGCTAGCTGCATGCTTCTTGCTTTTTAAATTTTTCTTGCCATTTATGACTGAAAAAAATCGCAAAAAACGTCATTTTTAAATATTTTGTAGTTCAAATTTCTAGGTCAAAGATAAAAAATAAAAATATAGAAGCATTAAGACATCCTTTGTTGATACACTCATGTAAAAGCAAAAAGCATCATATATTTCAATTATAATTAAAGTAAACGTGGGAGGCGTACACCTCTGTAACACTGTAAAATTTTAGGGTAGACGAACACCTTAATAATATTTACCATCTCTTATTTCGCGTACTGTAAACTACGGTGTACCAGACTGGATTCAAACCCGAACCACTTTACATTCAGTTTATAAAACAATATTCTTCGCTGTAGCAGTTTCAATCTACTTTCTTACATGTGATTTTTCCTCTCGTGAATGATGTGTTCATTGTGCGTGACAAGCCAGAGGCTACGCCATTGTAACTTAATTCTTCTCTAAGTACAAGTACAAGTACAAGTACACACGTAGCGAACGTCTTAGTTACCGCGTTCAGCCCGGGTGGCCATACAAATGCTATTGGACAGTGACAACTCTTTATATTGCTCACGCTACCGGCCATTGTCTTTTCAAAATGGCCGCCACGTGGAATATTTTCACCCTAAGTTATTGCGGACAGAGAAATGGACCATTGTGGAATGAGAGTTCATGTTTTTGCACTTGCTTTGTATTTTAATTAGAGATTCTGTGGAACAAACGGTAACTGTGTTTTCTGTTTTTGTTTATAATAAACCTTTTCAATAATATACGGGATATGTGAAGAATAAAACACATATAGCATAGAAGCAGTATTAAATATGTTTTTTATTTGGCATTCACAAAGTTAACTTTGTGAAACGCAACTGAATGTCGCCAGGGCTCACTTTGTGACACGCAACAAATTTTTAGAAGGTTGGTATCAATATACTACGATTATAGAACATCTACCTACCTAATAAATCGTTAAATGTATATTGCAGTCACACAATGCCCAAAACCGCCATCGTTTAAGATTAGCTCGCAGATAAGAAATATAGTCGAACAGTTCAGTATTTGCCATATTTATTAACCCGAGTATATATTTTACCCCCAGTGTTCCACTGGTAGAGTAAGAGTTTTTCGAAGTTTATTACCAGGGTTGTATTGTATGCTCTGGCGCATCTCAGGCTTGTGGTTTTGACCATTGTGTGACTGCAATAACCCCCTAATAAACGCTAATGATTATTAGGTAGATGAAATGTATTTGTACTATACTTCAATTGCAAACGTCAAACCTCAGAACGGACAAAATTTAGTATTACCTCTAAATCCGTTTTGCTTAATTAATTACTTTTTATTGAATAAAATTAATGAATCTATTAATAGAAAACATATATAAGTTGAATACTTTAACTTATAATATCACATGTGCATTAATTCGTTCCGAATTTTTTTTTGAGTGCTTCTACGTTGTTGGAATGCACGATAAAAAATTTCCTGGGCATGAATGAATGCACGAGTGCATATTCGGTAAGAAAATCGCAATGACACCGCCGCTATATTTTTTAATTCTTTTTACAATAGAAACTTGAAATATTTACTGAATTTGTATTTAACATTAATAAATATATATTATTTACCTTATTCATTGCTTATTTATACTCAAAATCACAATTTAACCAATTTTTAATTTAATATCAAAGTGACAGATGCCGGTAAAATTTCCGCAATCAATTAATCCATTGACTGTTATTTGTATCATGCAATTTTCTATAATGTCTGCACTTATCACCCAGAATAGTTCAGTAATTACATACTTTTACAGAGACATTGACAGCTAAATAAATGACAATATTAATGTCACCAACTAAAACGATACACACATTAATTTCCCTAAATTGTCTTGTGTATATTGTGGCAGTTTAAGGAGGTTGGTGACCGTATATTAAAATGATGATGAGAGGCTGAAATTTATACAGTGCCTTCATTTCACTATTGAGATTCTAAAAAATTTTTTTTTAAATTTTCGTCTATCCGGTTTTTGATTAATTAAATGTTGAAATTACGCTCGTTTTACATGTACTCTTATGGCAATTCACTAAATTTTTGTTTAAACTATATGATAAAATGATGAAAAATTCATAGAACTTGTATTAATATTTCCTATAAACCTTTAAAAATAACTTCTTGAAGATTTTGTGTACTTTTTCTAAACCATTTGCAAGTTATTTAAAAAAAATTTAAGCATGTCAAGCATTTTTGATTAGGGAATTAGTAATTATTGTAAAAATAAATATCACAGCAATGCAATGACATCAGCCAACGTGTGTTGACGCGTTGAGCGAATTTTGTTTTACATTATCAAAAATATTTTTATTTTCATATCCTCCCTCTAAGGCTAATGTCTGGGTACGCCACTACAGGCGTCCCCAACCTCCTTAACTTAAATTTTAATATTAAAAAGACACCAAATAAATAAATACTCATGTTACACAATTAATTATTTATAATTGGTTTATTAATTATTAACTACAGGGTGTTATGTGATTGTTAGTTTACTTGGGAAGTTTAGATTAGTGTAAGATTATTATTATACCCATCATTAAGGAATAAAGACGTGTAAAATATAAAGTTAGTTAAGTATTAATTTTTAATTATTGTAACACTCATTTTATAAGACTTTAGTAAACTCGCTGAGCGCTCGTTTTACCAAATTTGGACGCGTGCGAAAAAATAATGTCTTATCAAACTTGTTCTTTAATATACTATTTATAAACTGAAATCGAAGCAATACCTGTATAAATTTTAGCAAAAATAAACCGTACACTTCAGCAACTATTTATATAAAACTCGTTGTACTTATTTGTATCTATAATAAAGGCGCGTTTACATTGGAGGAGTAACTGAGACAGTTACTGGTACAAGTAGCGGGCTATACTAGTATACTCAACTAAGCGCTAGGCTAGTAGGTGTTTACACCAGAAATACAATGACGACTAGCTATAGTTCTAGTACCAGTAAAAGTTGTTCTGTAGGTGACAAAATTAATTCTTTTCGTGGTTGTAATTGTATATCATCTCTTACAAAATCTATTATTAAACGAAATAAAGTAAAGATAACAAAATTTAGTGACATCCCACAAACACTCATGATCACGATATAATTCTACAAACTTTATTGTCTCCGTTTAAGACCACTTTTTCATTTAATAAAGTAAAAATACCGTATTTAACTATAAAACAATTATCTTTAAAATGAGACGTCAAAACAAACTAGTATATCCCTAATCACTAGTGACTGTTTACATTGGTATAGTTCAGAGATGAGTGTAGGGGATAGTGCAGAATGTATGGCTAGTAGGTGAGTAGCTAACCCGGGAGGTTAGTTACTTCACTACCCCAACTACTTGTACTAGTACTGGTACTAGCTTCTGTTGGCTACATTGGAAGAGTAGCGGTCTGGCGAGCTAATAGTACTAGTAACTAACCCATTTACACGACCAATGTAAACCCGCCTTAACATATATGAGTTCCTATGTCCCAAACAATGTAGGTATCTATATTTATCTCGACTTCAAAAGATAAAAATTGTCGATTCTAAAAGTCAGTATATATGTTGAACCATACAAATGATAAAGCAATAAATTTTATGGGTACTAAACCAAGTACCAAGATCCAAGTGAGACATTTGTAAGTCGTTTGAAGATTTTTTAACTTTAGATTTTATTCGTCAATAAATAGAGCACAGTATAGGCAATTTTTAAGGTGACACAAATCATTGCAGAAATTTTTTACTGATATAACTCACATTAAATCTTGCAAGAATTTTTGTAGACATTTTGTCTACAATGTTGCATTATCGTTTTTCAAGTACAATCATGTTCACATTCCAGTTTAACTGCACATATATTTTTACCTCCCGCCTTATGTTCTATAAGGGGAGATATTGTGATGGGTCAAAATTTTCGACTGTGATTTTTTAGTGGATAAGCACATTTTAGGTTCATAGAATACGAATAAAATATTTTCTAAATTGTTTCTGTGTGTGTGTACGTTTCTAAATCTTGAGAAAATAATTTTCTCAGGATTAATTATTAATCCTGCTTAAAATTGCTTATCAAATAGCAGCGCTACTAAATTGAATCTTCAATGAGTCTTGGAAAAGAAGAATTTGTATTTCATTGTAGGCTTCAAAATAGTATTTTTACCTGTCGCCTCATATTCAATAAGAGAGGTATTTTGTAATGAGTCAAAATTTTCCAGTAAGAGTTTTTGGTGGATAAGCACGTTTCTGGATCTCGACAATACGAATTTACAATTTTCACGATGATGTCTGTGTGTGTATGTGTGAGTATAAGGACGTATATGGACTGACGATTTTTCGTCTATGGTAACTTAAATAGTATCAAACCGTTTATAACCAATTTTCATACTTAAGGTTTTAATAAGTATCTTAACACCGGATAAGATTTTGGTAGAAATCCGCAAACCGGAAGTAGACTTTTTGTAACTTGATAAAGTTTTCCTTAAATATATTGGTACATTATTTGTTTATGACAATTTTTGCAATTAAAAATAAAAGAAAATATAATTATCTATGGGTACAGTTAATTTTAAATACAATTTGCTGAATCTAGTAGTATTTAACAATAAAATAAAGTACAATTAATATTCAACTTTTTTGAAATTTCAGTATCTTGTTGTCCATGATCATATGAAATTTGTTTCTACTCAAAAATTTAATGATTATGACAGTGACAGTACAGTTGACATTTTTTGCTTGCATCTTGGTTTACATTGTCGTTTACATATTACATGAACATGAAACTATTAAAATGTAAGTAAACTATTGATTAGATTAGTAGAATAAGCAGAATTAGGCGAGAGGTCGTGGGCTGGCCACAGCAGATTTTTTTTCTTGATTCAGAAACATTAAAAAATCCTCAAAGAATTCATATGTGAACATGCTTAATCTGGTTTTTAGATATTTAAAAAAAATCTGTTCCCGTTTCGTGAATCTGGGGTTAGTTTCCTTGCTTCGCCTTATAAGTAAATTCTCATAAAATAGATTAGTAATACAAAAACAATAAAATGACGATTCGTTTCAATTCACAACAGAAATATTTGTTGATTACCAGAACAAAACGTCATTTAACGACACCGCGAATAGAACATAGTAGTCTATTTCAAGCTTTCCTAAATACTAGTAAACTCCACAATGACTTGATGACGTTCCTGGCATAAATTAAACGTTGAAGTTAATTTGTTTATGTTTGATTTTGTTCCAACTGTATTAGGAAACAGAAGGAAACAACAAGATTTGAGGAGTAAGCAAGGAGTCATCGTTTGTGTGTCAGAGCATGTGCATTGTTTTATTTATATTAATAAGTTCTAGAAGTTTGGATTATTCATACATGAATTGATTTTCAAAATAGAATACTTATTTCCAATAAAACCTCGTTCACATAAGCATTTATTTTAAGGTTTACATTTATGTTTACGTGTCATAAAGTGTCATATAACTAAATACGAACATTCAAACACTGCGTATTCTCTAATGTTTATGTAAATGCAACTTAAGTTTATCTATACCTCAGAGGTATAGATAAATATAATAAATCCATCCATCCACACACACAGACATCATTGAGAAATTTGTCAAATTTTTCATGATACCTTACTTACTTATAATTATAATATAAGAAAGTAAAAAGAAATTTTGTGTATTAATAAACGTATAAATTAGATTATTAAATAATAAGCTACAAGTTTTGTTAATTAATGTCACAGCAATTTAAAACTCGCATTCATCGATTCACGTTTTTACCTTCCGCCATACCTGTAAAGGAAGGTATTGGAATCATGCCAAAAATCGGGTAGTGAGTTTTTAGTTGAAGGGTTCATTAGATTTTGGTACAAATATCTTCACCGGAAGTAATATTTTTTGAAAATTGAAAAGATTAAGTCAAGAATTTCTATAAATTTGGATAAATATAGTATTTATTTGTAATAAGAATAAGGGGAAAAGATATTTGCAACTTACGTTATTACAAACTTGTCTTTATCTGGTAGCATTAAAGAACTGTAGTAAAATTTATCAAATAAAACCTTGAAATCTTGTATTTCCTGATCGGTTGATTTTTGTTTTTGCGTAAAAAATATTGACAGGTGAGACGGGTGACACGTTGGCACTAACGCCATATAAGTCATAAGTAAGATATTAAATGTAGTAATTGAACGGAGGATGGCTTCAACACGAAAGAGTTTTCCTGTGAACGAATCTTTTGATTCAGTGTTTAGATTTTTATTTGTATATTTTAAATGGGAACCGGATTGTTCGTATACATTTATGTTTATAAGTCTAGATATAGCGGGAGGTTGTGTACTGGCTACATCAGATTTTTTAATATTAATTTGTAATAAACTCCAGAATAGTTGAAATTGTGAAGCTTCTAGATTCACAAGTGAGACTATTTATCTCGTTAATTGCTTGTGTCAGTTTTAGTCGCGTGCGTGAGTACTGAACATAACTTGAAACTAAAGTTCTGAAAGTGTCGCGAAGCAATTTGATTCTTTCTTAATGATGTTCTTGATGTGAAGAAAAAGGAAACGCTTCTTAAACAACATCCTGGCGCCACCGTCACTCAGCGGCCGCTCACAGAACTAAACAAGAACGACTTGAGACGTTCAAGTAGACCACCGCGGCTCACGGTTATTAATTGGAGTTAATTGAAGGTCACAACCAAATGCATTATTTAATTTTGTACTGTGACTAATGGCAAGATGTACAAGTGTTATTATACCTTTTCTACGAGAGTGCTCTATTGAGCGCTGTTATAATAATAATAAATAATAAATGTTTATTAAATAGCCTTTTGGCTAACATACTTACAAAGAATCTTACACTATTCAACACGAAAAAAAGACAAAATTATTGAGACTTATCTACTAAAAAATAACAAACTTTTTAATTTACATTTGAAGGATGACACTGTACTAGAATTTTTTATGTCCTTAGGTAGATTATTAAATTCTGTTCACACATTGATTCTTTGACGATTCTTTCATGCTCTAGATATTGAGAAAATAATTCGGTGAGAAATGCCTGCCAAATAGCGGCGCTGCTAAATTGAACGTTAAATGAGTCTTAAAAAAGAAGAATTTCTAGTTCATTGATAGCTCCGAAACAGGTTATTTCTTATTTTTCAGGATTCTTTGAAGATTCTTTCATGTTTCTGAATCCTGAGAAAAATAATCCTGGTGAGAATTGTCTGTCAAATAGCGACGCCGCTAAATTGAATCTTCAATGAGTCTTGGAAAACAATAATTTGTAATTCATTGATAGCTTCAATACAGTAAATTTATTCAAAAACATAAATCGTCAACAAGTCCATGACAATTAACACATGGATTCTTTGATGATTCTTTCACGTTCTGAATCTTGGTGAGAATAGAATAAAAGAACCATTTCTAATTCATTGATAGCTTCAAAGGAATGATTTTTTTCCATAATGCATGCAGTATGAAAGAAAACTACTAAGCCCGATTCCCACAAAAATTCGTTGATGATTCTTTCATGCTTCTGACTTTTGAGACAAAGAATCCCAGTAAGAATCTCGTGTAAATTAGCGGCGCGCTAAATTTAATCTTCAATGAGATTTTGCAAAAGAAGAATTTCTAATTCATTGATAGCTTCAATAGAGTTAATGCAAAATCATGAAAGAATCATAAAAGAATCCTTGTGTGAACAGAGCTTGGGAGTGTGGCAGCCTCACATACAATGTAATAAACAGGGTGATTATCACGACACTGAAAGAATTTTTTCAAATTTGCAATTTTAGTTTCTAGTTTAGTTTTATATATAGTTTCATAAATTTAATATTCTTGCCATTACATAATTAAATAAAATTTTATTTTATTCCATTCATAGTTAATTAGATATCCATATGAACAATCTAGTGGTTTCAAAAATATTTTTTTGCGAAAACTGCCCTTAAATTTACGAATTTAAAAAAATTCTAAATCATTGATAGCTTCAAAGAAGTAAATGCAGAATCATGAAATAATTCTCAAAGAATCATTGCATGAACAGGGTTTTACTTATCATATACAAGAATTCTTTGAAAATTCTTTCATGTCTAGATGTTAGAAAAAGAATCCTGGTGAGAATTGCCTGTCAAATAGCGGCGCCGCTAAATTCAATCTTTAATTAGTCTTGGAAAAGAAGAATTTATAATTCATTGACAGTTAAATCTAAAATTAAAGTTAGTGAGTCATTTCGGTGACCTGAACTTCGACCCAATACAATTTCGTGACCAAAGTAGCTTACAATTTTTGCTCAAATCTCTCCTTGTTTGCTTTCGAAACAAAACAGTCAAATTTATGTCCCTAGCAACCGTTTAGCCGTGGAGACAAAAGCGTTAAACAACAGCACCATGGCAACAAAGAACAATAACACTAGCAGTAGCAACCGATTCCCTATCAACAGACGAAGAAATCTTACAACAAATCTTACATCGCTGTCACCGCTACAAGTCTGTGTGTGTGTGTTAGTTATGTAAGGCCACCATAAGCCAACTTTTAAATTTGTCCGCTGGTATTTGTAGACCTCAAGGTACTTTATTTTTGATTGCCATTGTTTGTTTTCCCTTTTGTTTTGTCTACAGGTTTCATTTTTGCTGGTTTTAATAATTGGTGTATTTGGTACAAAGTATCTATTCATGTTTTAAGATTCAAATGTAACTGGAGTATAAATAGATTCGTGTAATATCTCTTTTGAAGCACAGGTGTAGTTTGAAACCAGTAGGAACAGTCACAGCTGTCGGCACATATTTTTGTCTTCCTTCATAATTTTACATGTAACTGAATCCGAAATAATTAATATTAACTTGCGAACAGCATGTACTGTACTCAAGTAGTATTACTCATAAATGTGTCGTAATTATTCAAATAAGTATTTGCCATAGTAAATAAGGAGGCAGTTGAAGTAAATAAAAAAAAAATAAATCTGATGTGGCCAGCACACGACCTCTCGCCTAATTCTGCTTATTCTACTAATCTAATAAATAATTTTACTTACTTTTTAATAGTTTCATGTTCATATAATATGTAAACCAAGATGCAAGCAAAATATGTCAACTGTACTGTCACTGTCATAATCATTCAAATTTTGTGTAGAAACAAATATTAGTTGTACTTTATTTTATTGTTAAATACTACCATATTCAGCAAATTGTATCTGTACCCATAGATAATTATATTTTCTTTTATTTTTAATTGCAAAAATTGTCATAATTAAATAATGTACCAATTTATTTAAGGAAAACTATCAACTTCAAAAGTACTACTTCCGTTTTGCAGATTTTTACCAAAATATTATCCGATGTTAAGATCTTTATTCAAATCTTAAATATGAAATATGGTTATTAAAGGTCTGATACTTTTTAATTTATCGTGGACGAAAAATCGTCATATAAGTCCATACGTCTATACATCCATACATTCATACGCACACATACAAAGCTACTTGTATAGTACTGAAAATGAGATTTCTATTGCAATCACAATGGGCCGAATTCAGCACTCTTCTTTAAGCTAATGAAGCTTCTTTAATTATCATGGAAACATCTTTTATCTCATTCTTATTTACAGATGGAAACATGCGTTTGATTGTCTTTGTCTGTTATTTTTAAAGAAGCTTCTTAATTGAGAGAAGTGTGCTGAATTCAGTCCAAATATATCTAAAGTTAGTTGGGAAACATATATAAGTAAAAATATAAATTTTATTTAAAAAAATGTTTAGGTACGTTTTGAGTAAATTAAGAAGGAAATTTTTCTGTGACGTTATGATTTTTTTGGGATTTTTGCCAAATAAAAAATAAATATCCCAATTATTTATCTTTTATTTAAATTTTTTATAAGAAATTCATACCCATCGAATAATAATAAATTAATTTTGAAAGGTAAATTTAAACTGATTTTGGATTTATTGTGCGCCTTTTACGCAATTAGCGTATAGCATCCCCACATACTGTTAGTTATTACATAACCATGTGTGCGGTTTCCAGTCGTTTCTTAGTAGATAGTAGACCACAGGGAAGATTTGGTAAAATGTATTATTAATGTAAAAAGACATTTTTCCGAAAACTTTCTTGTAACCTCTGTGTAACCTCATGTGTTGTAAATCTCTCGTACTGTACAAGTGACAGATGTCCTAGTTTAATTATGAACCGCACAAATTGAAGAATCTTCTAAATGAGCCGGGATTAAAGCGACAAGTCCATGTCATTATTCTTCTAATTTGGATTTTATTCCTTACTTCCCGGACACGATGTACTCACGAGCCTGGTATGTTCAAATTGCCGACAGATTCGCTCAACAAATAAAATATTACACACATTTTACACTCCATTACCGTATATTAGGTGAGACAAATTACAAATTAAGTAACAACCTTTTTTCCTCATTACTTACATAAAGACTATTTAATTCGTCGTACTTTTTTAACCGACTTCCAAAAAGGAGGAGGTTATAAATTTGCCTGTTGCAGAACTCGAAAACTACTGAAGCGATGGAGTTGAAACATTTTTTTAATAATTAAGTATTGTCTTTCTAGGTTATAGGCTATTACAATATTAGCCCATCATCTTGAAAACGAAATGGTGGCTACCTATCTCCGAAACTATTTGATCAATTTGAACAAAATAAAAATTGAGTTATCTGTGACGATATAAGATAATTTTTGAACAGCCATTTTGTAAAAATGGCGGCCTACTCAGAAACTACTTAACCAATTGGCACAAAATTATAAAGGTAGAGTTATTTAATTTTTTACTACGATACATGAGCTTAAATTTATACCGATCTCTGGAATTATTAGATCAAATTAAACCAAATTTAAAATTGAGATTATACAGGGTGAGTCAGCTAAGAGTTCCCTATTTCATTTGTTTGTAAAGTCTCAAGTTTTTGTGTAAAGTCCGCCAAATTTTTGCTGTAAATAATGATTAATTAATTAATGATTAGTCAAACGACTATTTGTAGGATTTTAAAGGACCTGAAGTGGCATCCTTATAAGATTCAAATTCTGCAGGCAATTTCTGAAGAGGATAAAGCAAACCGATTGGAATTTGCAGAAGACGAAATTGAACGAATGAATGAAAACCCTGGTCATCTGAATAACATCATGTTTTCTGATGAGGCACATTTTCATCTTGATGGTGGATTTAATAGACACAATCATCGGTATTGGTCAGATGAAAATCCCCACTGGATTGCTGAACAATCCTTGCACTCTCCTAGAACGACTGTTTGGGCTGCAATTGGAGATTTTGGATTAATTGGTCCAATTTTCACATTGAAGTGAACCACTCGTGAAGTTTTTATCTGATCGATTTGAAATTTCAGCAGTAAAAATTCCTTTAGATAGTTCATGTTTTGCAAAAATTTCGTCACTTTCTGATAAAAATTGCCTAAGTTATAAAAAATCCAAATAGGGAATAGTTAGCTGACTCACCCTGTATGTCTGTGATTAGTATGGCATATCTTGGTTTACATTATCGTTTACATATTATATGAACGTGAAACTATTAAATTTGATATGTAATTAATTATTTATTAGATTAGTAGAATGAGCAGAATTAGGCGAGAGGTCTTGTGCTGGCCACATTAGATTTTTTAAACTTTAACTAGTTTACCTCACGAAATAAATCATAAATACTGTTAGTTATATAAATAATTTTAAAAACCGAACACAGTGTTTGTTGTTCATTGATGTTTTC
The DNA here is from genome assembly GCA_947534325.1 of Agonum fuliginosum. Classification (NCBI taxonomy): domain Eukaryota; kingdom Metazoa; phylum Arthropoda; class Insecta; order Coleoptera; family Carabidae; genus Agonum; species Agonum fuliginosum. The sequence continues at coordinate 686,452 of OX384033.1, forward strand.
TTTTCTTAATCATGTCATCCTGTGCCTCAACTGTCCTCCTCTGCTGCTCATTCATTTGTTCATTATAACACGGCGCTGCTAACGCATTTGTCGCCGGCGCCGCTCAAAACAAAAGGTCAAAAGACGTGATGAGCGGTCAGAGCTCACTAGACCAGACACACACACACACATACATGTCATACATGTCATGTGCAAGTGTAGTTGTAATCTACTTATGGTGGTTGAATTATAGAGGCTTGGAATTAAAGCAATTGACAGGGCGGTATGTCTTGTTATTGTTGTAGTAACTGACGAAAAATGTTGCTATAGGTATGAAATTAAAGCTTGTTCCTAATTAGTTGAATGGCCATTCAATATTAGATAATAAAATTCTAGAAAAAAGCGCGCAAGAATATTTAAGTCTAGAAATTTAGTTATACTATCACTAATGGCCATTTGCACCGCCTCCACTTATATTTTTTTAAGTACCTATCACTTAAATAAAAAATATCTCATCGAATTAATGACAGCAATGTAATTTCTACAGTTGACAATTTGATTTTGATTCGATATTGTTCATTTAAGGAATTTAAAAAATTATGTTAAAAACTGTAGGTCGAAATTTTTTCTCGACTACAGATGTGAAATTCTCGTGGTCGAATTAGTATATAACCAAATTTTAAGCCAATTCCCAATATAATTCTTTAGGCTAGAAAATAAGCAAGTTTTATTTCTTCGATTTTGTATCATTTTTTAAATACCTCAATAAAAATTGTATCCCTTAGAATTTTTTCGTGAAAATTTATATTCCTACATAATTTGACCCGAGGAATCCAATGGTGAAAAAATAAATTTTCCATTTTGACCAGTTTTCGACTAAAAAAAAAGATGTCAAAAACTGTTGGTCGAAAAAAAAATTCAATTACAGATTTGAAATCCTCGGGGTTGAATTAGTATATAACCAAATTTTCAGCCAATTCTGGGAGAAAAAGTTATTTTGGCTAAAATTTTATCAAGGGGGTTGGCCTCCGTTTTTGGCCATTTTCGAAAACAGTTTATAAAAATTGTACCCGTTGGATTTTTATCGCGAAAATTGGGATTTATATGTAATTCGAAGCGAGGAATCCAATGGTGAAAAAATGACGGTCATAGCTACTCCCGTTTTTTACCTGCAAAAATTATCTCGAAAAGTATTAGCCGAAATTTTTTTTTAGTGGCACCATTGGATTCCTCGGTATCAAAATAGGGTATAATCATATTTTGAGCTAATCGAAAATTTCGAAAATATTCGACATTTTTAAGTGCATAAAATTGTACCCGACAGAATTATTTTTTATTTATATGTAGTTTGATACGAGGAATCCAGTGGTGTACTTAAAAAAATATACAAAAATATTTGTATCTTGAATTGTATAGTAGTAAAAAGGGTAGAGTATGGCGGAAGGTCTTGTGCTAGCCACATCAGATTTTTTTCTTCACTCGTTTAAAACGAGACTTTTGGGAAACCGTGTACATTTTCTAAATTTGAATTTTCTTGTATAGTTATGCATTTTCCTATGTTTTAATATTCTAGAATTTTATTTTCTAGTGTTTTATGGTCATCCTTTTTGGGGTTTTAACTATAAATTTTGTAAATTTGCATTTTCCTGTGATTGCATTTATGCCAAATATAAAAGTCAAGATTTGAATTTTCCTGTGAGTTTTCTGATGCAGGTATTAATTTTAGATTTGCATCTTGTATGGTGTATACAGGGTGTCTGTTTTTAAATGAACCAGCATTTATCTCGCTTATTTGTTGAGTTAGCGTTTTTTGTCAAATACATGATTTATACAGTATCATGCGTAGTAAATGATAGCGGATGTGAATCCTTGGTATCACTTCCGGTTTTTGAGGAAGTCAGAGCAACTTTCAAATTTCAAATGGAACATTGTATTTTTTATTACGAATTTGAAAAGTACATTAAATTTGCTCTACGGTGGTATAAAAAAGTCATATGTTGTATTATTAAAATATTAAATTACGGACACTTAAATTATGCACCTATGAACGCTGACATAAGTAAGCCTTGCCGCGAAACAAAAACAATAGTTGAAAGCAGTTTTATCTGTCAACAATCAATGTAAATTACAATAAAATATCTCTTAAATCTAATTATAATAAAGAAAACGCATATTATGAATAATTAAGAAACAATTCATTTATTAGAGTACCTCGAGAGTACCTAACTTTAATTTAATAAAAGATGTTCAAAATGTTGACAGGTAACTGCTTTCAACTTTTGTTTTTGTTTCGCGGCAAGGCTTACTTATTTCAGCGTTCATAGGTGCATAATTTAAGTGCCCGTAATTTAATATTTTAATAATACAACATATAACTTTTTTATACCACCGTAAAGCAAATTTAATGTACTTTTCAAATTCGTAATAAAAAATACAATGTTCCATTTAAAATTTGAAAGTTGCTATGACTTCCTCAAAAACCGGAAGTGATACCAAGGATTCACATCCGCTATCATTTACTACACATGATACTGTATAAATCATGTATTTGACAAAAAACGCTAAATCAACAAATAAGCGAGATAAATGCTGGTTCATTTAAAAACAGACACCCTGTATATATTTCTGGTGTTCTCGTAGAAACATTGTGAATCAGGAGTAAATATACCTGAACTTTCACCACAAATAAGACATACAATTTCTGTTATTATTAATCTCCACACAACAAACTAACCATTAATTATTTGTAGACAATTTGCAATTTGCAGCCTGCAAATGATTTACTCACACATAACTCGCAGCCAATAAAAATACAAAACGATAACAACGCAGCGTTGCTTGGATTACATTGAAATGTAAAAACGCCTGTGATAGGCAGGCGAGGCGCCGGCCGTGCCAGTGAAAGTACAAGATTAATTGTTGTGTATTTACCGAACGTTAAATAAGCCGATAACATGATTTACAAGTGCTTGACGAATTCAATGTCCACTGAAGACAATCGTACACTGCATTCCAACCCAGCAAACACAGTTAGATAACTATGATATGGCATACATAAAACACGTACACCATTCATGTCTACTGCCATATGGCATGCAACATATATGGAGCTTGCATGTGCTTTCCTATGTCAGCCATTCTTACCATGTATGCCACATGGGAGTTACGTTTGAAAGACAACGGTACTGCTATATGGCCACGGCAGGTTACCGCCATATGGCATATAGAAATGGCAGATACATTTCTGTATTACGTACTATATAAAATGTAGCAATAATTATTTTATTTATATTAAAAAAACACATGTTTAAGCAACATTTTATAACTAAAAGTTGAATCCATCGAGAATCCATAGAACCGGAGAGAGATACAAATGTTAATTTGATATTTGCTGGATCGTGCTGGATTTGAACCATGGACCTGGACATTCGGGACGATGTTCCTATACGCCGCAAACCGCTCGGCTAAACTGACATATCGTATAGTTTATATGAAATATCAATTTAAAGTGTACAGTATAGTAGTGTAAATAATACTTAATAATTTAAAACTAATACTTTTAATAATATTGTGAATAATGATTTTAACGAGCCCAGAGTGGCGGAACAAAATCCATAGCACAAGAAGTATACATTTCAAAAAGACAAATGCTTATGCGAACAAAAACTTCTATTTAAATACATTCTTTTTTGTTGTAGTGGCTAATGGCTATGGATGTGAAGGTATTTTGATATTTCATAGAATCGAATTACTTAGTTGTTTGTTGGTGTCAAACTCATACATATTTTGGATGTGTATATAATAATCTAGTTTCATATTCACAGCTACTGAATTAAAGTTGATTATATTTTCAATAAACTAGTTATCTCTTAAAATGTGATTCATACCTATAAAAAATAATAATGAACAATTAGGCGGAGAAATATATCATTTTATAACGAATCTGAATACACAAATATTAACATAAGTACCTACTACAATCCATTTAAAGAAATCTACATTTCTCAGCTTGCATAATATTAATGGGTAATTTAGTGCATCCAGTTAAACAAATAAACTAAAATCGAATGCTTTAAGTACGAAATACGCAGACATGCCAAGCTCCAGCTTCTGTTCTGTCAAAATGAAAGTGACAAAGTGAGGTTATCTCTTGATCGATATGATAGATTTCTTAAGCCAAGTTCACACGAGGAAAGTTTTTCTTAATATGTTTCTTTTTTCTATTTATTATATTAAAGATCACTACCTTTAATATATTTTATAGAAATAATTAGTTTCTATAAAATATAACCGGTATTAACAGTTTCTTTTATAATGCTCCTAGCACTTTGTTTTACTTGCATGAAACTTTTTACGTAAATCTTTCCTAGTGTGAACAGACCATTTGAGCTTATTTTATTTCAATACAAATTATTATTTTAAAATTTTGTAAAATGGTATATTTTCTCAGGTGTCAGTTGTTATTTGTGGTTTGTAAATAATTTGCTTCAAAATAAAATTTGTTTAAATGAAGGCAAAAATGAATCTAAAGAAATCTTAGTATGTTGACCAATGAGATGAAAGTATTCATTGAATGTTGGATTGGATGTACATTGAACAGGTGATTCGTTTCCATTTCCATCTTACTATGAACTGTCAGTAAATATGAGATTATTTATTATAATTTCTGTCATTTTTCAAATTATTATTCATGTCTGTAAAGTGATGTCATGGAGATATGGCTACAAAAAGTTATAATCAGATGGCAGTGCCATGTGGCAAGTATGTAAGATATAAGTTCTAATGCCATGTGACTTCTGATCCATTAACTATTACGTGCCTGCCATATAAATGTTGGTTTCATGTCTTTAAAGTTATGTCATGGAGATATGGTTACAAAATGTTACATTCATATGGCAGTGCCATGTGGCGAGTATGTAAAATATGCCATGCGATAACTGATCCGTATCTGTTACGTACCTGCCACATATATATTGGTTTTATGTCTATAGTGTTATGTCATGGAGATATGGTTTCAAAATGTGTCATCCATATGGCAATTTTGTGCATCATTTATGCAATATTTAGGTTCGTCAACGATGTTCTCTAAATATTACATAATAGTTACGTATATGTCAACACTGTGTTTGCTGGGAAAAGAATTGTTAAGAGCGTGTAACACGAAGTCTGTAATGGTAAATTTTTAACCCGATAATACACAAAATATTATTATACGTCACAATTTGATTAAAAAATAATAATTCTTTAAAACTTTAAAACTTTGACATGGCTCATTTTGCACATGCGTTCTGTTTAAATTTACAAAAATCTACAATGAAAATTATGTTACACAATTAAAATATATACATTCCTAATTATTATTGCTTTAATCTAAAAATTATGTTTATAATAATAGTTCATTTTGCATTCATTGCAATTTATATTTATTCTGTTGCAAATTATAATTATTTTCAGGTATTCTTATTTAGCATAAGGCAATTTAGAAACTCTAATTATTCTATTGATGTGCCTATTGCTTGTTCCTATATGCAGAAAATGAAGATAAAGTGCAAAAAAAATCTTAAAACGGTTTCGAGCGCGACCTTTTAAGGAGGTTCCCTAGACATTTAAAAAAATCTGAAGTGGCCTGCACACAACCTTCCGCCATATCTAGACTTCTAAACATAAATATGTATACAATCCGGTGTCCCTTTAAAATATACAAATAAAAATCTAAAATATTCAAACACAGACATTTGCATCACCTGAATCAAAAGATTCGTTCACAGGAAAACTCTTCCGTGTTGAAGCCATCCTCCGTTCAATTATTACATTATAATATCTTACTTACGACTTATATGACGCTAGTATGTCAACTTGTTACCTGTCACACCTGTCAATATTTTTTACGCAGAAACAAAAATCAACCGAACATGGATTACAAGATTTCAACGTTTTATCTGATAAATGTATTTTTTAAATTTTACTGCAGTTCTTTACTGCTACCAGATAAAGACAATTTTTTTATAACGTAAGTTGCAAATAATTTTGCCTCTTATTCTTATTACAAATAAATACTATATTTATCCAAATTTATATAAATTTTTGACAATTATCTTTTCCAATCTTCAAAAAATATCACTTCCGGTGAAGATATTTGTACCAAAATCTAATGAGCTCTTCCTATTCGTATACAATTGTAAAATACCAAATATCAAAATTTTTGGGTAATTCGTATTTGAGTTATACGACATCCGGCATCGGCCCGGACCACACACATACACACACACGCACACACACACACACACACACACACACACACACACACACACACACACACACACACACACACACACACATACATACAGACATCATCGAGAAACTATCAAAAATGAGTTGTAAGGACCCTAATTCGTGCTCATCCACTTAAAACTCACAACCCGATTTTTTGCATGATTCCAATACCTTCCTTTACAGGTAAGCGGAAGGTAAAAATGTTCTAATGCAACCAAACTTCGAATTTATGTTGTCTGTGTCATAAAAATGATATCTGAATTTTTTGGCAATTTTTGACCACGTAGTTTGAACGAAATTAATTGTTAAATTTTAATATTTTACATGGGCTCTTATGGCTTTCCATTAATTGATTAAATAAAAAGATGTTAGAAATGTTCTATTTACTTTTGGTATATAAACGTATGCAAGCACGGACATCAATTTCCCAAAATTTGAAGAAGATTGACCACATAGTTGTTACAATATTGTCGATTGAAAAAAAAATCTTCAAGCATTTTTTGATTAGTGAATTAGAAATTATTGTAAAAATATATCACTGCAACTAAACGAATTGCAATATCAACTAACACCCGTTGACCGAATTTTGTTTTACATTAATAAAAATATTTTTATTAATTATAGGCTGATATCTGAGTACGCCACTGCATGTTTAGGGAACCTCCTTAATGAAGAATTAGGAATTTTAAGTACATACCCAGCGTTGCCCAAATGAAAGAAAAATGCCTTAAAATGGTACCGAGTTTCGTTGTAAAAGATACAAAAATTGGATTCAGCGTAGATGCAAATCGTAAATAGTAATAGTCAAAATAGAGTACCTATGTGGAACTCAAAATGGTACTGGGTTGTTAATTTAGTTCAGTTCAACCCCTTGTAGATTTACATCTTCTTGTGTTTGCATTTATGCCAAATCTAAAATTCAAGTTTTGAATTTTCCTGTGAATGTATCTTTTGATGCAGGTATTTTATTATTTATTTTCATCTTCTGGTGTTACATTTTCCTGTGTATGAAAATTCTAGTAGGTACTCGTATGTTTAGCTACTAAATGTAATGGAACGTGGTGTAGGTTTAGTGCGTGCTAAGTGTGAGTATTTAGTAGAACCCTGCGTAGAACCTGGTATCATGATTGGTCATTAGTGGTAATGGACTAACTGTGCCTTAGTGCATTGAAAACTCAAATAGTAGCTGACTACTGACTTAAATTAGAATGCTAGTTTTACGTTGTAATTGTTGTCAAGATATTAGAAATAGAAAATGTACAAACAATAAAAATAATTGTATAACTGGTACGACTTTAATTTTCGCTGAAATATTCAAAATTTCGATAAAAAAATCTGCTGTGGCCACCACACGACCTCTCGCCTAATTCTGCTTATTCTACTAATCTAATAAATAGTTTTTCTTACATTTTAATAGTTTCATGTTCATGTAATATGTAAACGATAATGTAAACCAATATGCAAGCAAAAGATGTCAACTGTACTGTCACTGTCATAATAATTCAAATTTTATGTAGAAACAAATTTTATATCATGGACAACAAGATACTGGAATTTCAAAAAAATAGAATATTAATTGTACTTTATTTTATTGTTAAATACTTCCAGATTCAGCAGTTTGTATTTATAATTAACTGTACACATAGATAATCACAATTTCTTTTATTTTTAAATGCAAAAATTGTCATAAATAAATAATGTACCAATATATTTAAGGAAAACTTTTCCAAACTTCTAAAAGTACTACTTCCGGTTTGCGGATTTCTACCAAAATCTTATCCGGTGTTAAGATACTTATTAAAACTTTAAATATGAAATTTGGTTATAAACGGTTTGATACTTTTTAAGTTATCGTGGACGAAAAATCGTCGGTTCATACAAACGCACACACACACACACACACACACACACACACACACACACACACACACACACACACACACACACACACACACACACACACACACACACAGACATCATCGTGAAAATAGTAAATTCGTATTCTAGAGACCCTGAAACGTGCTTATCCACCAAAAACTCATACTCGAAAATTTTGACCCATTACAATACCTCTCTTATAGAATATGAGGCGAGAGGTAAAAATGAGAAATCTTTGAGTATTTTTTATGTTTCTGAATTCCGAGAATATAATCATGTAAGAATTACCTGTCAAATATAAGGATTATTAAGCCTCATTTCCACCGACTGTTTTAATGCTTAAAAACTATGTTTAATGCACAAGTACTAAGATCAACGCATAAGAACAAAACTTTGCAAACTCCAAACATAAGGCGTAATGCACAAGCTTAATGATTGACAAGTGTCATATTTATTATTTGTTTCGAGTTGTCAATTTCTGTCTGTTTCTAGATATTGAAATGAATACTTTACTTACGAAATTAATAGTTCTTTTATTCCTTAATATCGCAAAAATGCCGCCAATGATTAAATTACAAAATTCGACAACATATGTTATCGAATTATTCCTTAAGGTAGAAAATCCGTCGGTCATAAGCGTGCGTGATTTCGGTGTGAGGTGAGGCCAAAGCAGTCAAATAATCAGAAATAAATCATTAAAAATCGTAGATTTGGATGTAAATTACAAATCATAGGTATCCAATTAAATAAAAAATATAATTGAAATTTAAGTTTACACTGAAATGCAGTAGTAGTACGTCAAAAACATAATTTTTCTTGAGACTGGAACCTTTTGCATGCGATTTCTCAACCATTATTGCGGTGACTTATATTTTTTATTTTTCTAATAAATACCTCAAATATCAAAGAATAACATATTCGTTTTCCAAATATGTGTTGGGTTGTTATGATATAAAATTTTCTAATCGTTTAGTAAATCTACTGGTAACTTCCATATACGCAATGTATTTTAGCGCGTTTTTGTGTCAACTTTAAATTCAATTATCTTCGTTATTTCAACGGTTACCAATAAATTTTAATTTTTATTCAAATTCTACGACTTGTAATGAATGCTGTATATTAATTTAAGTCATATTTTGGGTTGTCACTACCCATGGATTTACTACCTTAAACAAAATAGGTAGAAATGACCATCTAATAAATAATCATTATGCATGAATTTCTAATTCATTGATAGATTCAAACCAATGAATTTCTTTTTAACCAGATTCAGAAAGAAGAATTCGCAAAGAATCTGTGTGAACAGCGCTTGAATTTTAAATAAGACTTATAATGTCAGTTCATACACATAGTATTCAGACAATTTATGTCTAAAATTTTGAGTAAAAATACCATAGCCGCGTAGTACAACTATTAACAATTTATAAAATTGCAAACCAATATTAATACATGTTATTAAACAGCTACGTCGCATCCATACAGCAAAAAGAAAAACAAAACCAGTAATAATTGTATAGCCCGTTAAAAATCTCCCTCAAAAAACCGTCTTTCATTTAATAACATATTAGCTATTCGTAATTGATAGACGGTCACACCCACTATTGTTTTAGAACCTCTGTTGATTGTCTTCGCTGTTCGCCGATAAAATAAATAATTGTAGAGAACTATCGGGATTTCACATCTCTGAGATTTATCTGTAGCTGAACCTAACCCCTTCCCTGCCTCGGCCTAACGGACAAATAGCCATTGTTGTTACCGAGAAAGAGTTCACGCTAAGAACAAGATAAAAATATTTACATCCGTTGTTATTGTGCTGGACATAGTCACAATGGAACGCCTGAAATTCAATTTAACCCTTCCCTAACGCTAGAAGTCTTATACATAGGAAAGAAATACTGGATGGTGGATGGTTTGAAGTCAGTAGGTACACAGTTTTCAGCTTAAGAGGCCCGTCTACCTCCTAAATCCAGCACGAAACGTACTAACGTAGCGAGTGTTTTGTGGCCAGTACAAGAATGGTTTCAACAAGGATTATATACTTAAACAGTTGTGACTTTTTTAAAGTTTAATAAAAAAATTGTACATGATTATAAAATTTGGAAAATTTCATAGAAATTTACACGGTTACATATCATGATTATTTTTAAAATTTTATAAAAAGGAACATCTGTAGATCCATTCTTTCTCTTTTAAGAAACATTACCTTGAAGTCAGTAATAAACTGACAGTTTACTCGCAACGAAAACACTTTTACAGTATTTTTCAACTTCAAAATGACATTGCATTGCTAGGATGCGGTAAAGTACGAGTTTCGGGCTGGTTTTAGGCAGTCGTAGTAGTGGGGAAATGAGTGGAATAGAAAAAAGTAAAATCAAGAATATTCTTGGAATTCGTAAAAAAATGAACCCGTAAAAACAAAGTTTTTGACTATAAATCCTTTATTTATGAGACTCGATCGATATTTATTTAAATTTTTGTTTTCATTGTAACTCTTTCTTAGATAGTGTGTTTCAAGAAAGAGTTAAAAAGAGTAGGGTATGGCGGGAGGTCTTGTGCTGGCCAAATCATATTTTTTCTTGTGCCAAAGTAAATGTTTGGTCACAACGAGCCTATGTACTAAATTTCAGAGTTAAAAAGCGTAAGGTATGGCGGGAGGTTTTGTGGTGGCCACATCAGATTTTTTCTTGTGCCAAAGTAAATGTTTGGTCACAACGAGTCTATGTACCAAATTTCAGATTGATTGGATATGGGGAAATGGGTTTGAAGTATGGCGGGAGGTCTTGTGCTGGCCACATCAGATTTATTCTTGTGCCAAAGTGCATTGTTAGGTGACAAAAGTCTATTTCCAAAATTTCAGCTCGATAGGATCCCGGGAAGTGGGTCATTTTTGACATTTTTTTTGCCGTCCGTACGGTGACGGTGAAGTTAATATAAAGGATTTAAAAATGCTTAACTGCACAAAAATCAGCGTTGTAGTGTACACTAACATCAATGAATGTGTTGACAGCTGGAACCAAACCGTACGCACAAATAAATATAGTATTTTTATACACGTTAAAATTCAACACCAGAAGCTGCAAATCTAGAAAGTTCATATTATATTATATAATGAAAAGATTCATTCATAGGCAAATTCAAATCTAGAATTAGAAAACACAGGAAAATGCAAATCTAGACAAGTTATAATTAAAACCGAGTATGGGGACTCAAGAATGGTATTGAGTTGTACAATAAGTTCAGTTAACCTCTAATGGCCATTTGCACCGCTTCCACTTAAATTATAAGTGTCACTTAAATGAACAATATCGAATCATATTGTCAAACGTAGAAATAACATTGCTGTCATGAGTTCGATTCCATATTTTTCATTTAAGTGACACTTAAAATTTAAGTGGAAGCGGTGCAAATGGACATAAATTGTGTATACCTCCTTATCGTATCGATGAAACAAAATAGTTTTGTAAATCTAGACTTACATCTTCCTGTGCTTGCATTTATGCTGAATCTAAAATTCTATAGATTTGAATTTTCCAGTAACTGAATTTTTTGATGTAGGTATTTTATTAATTTTACCCCACAAACTCATGGCTTTAATAATAATGTTACTTATAAATGGGTAATTAGTTTTATAAGGTAAATTTTAAATGGCAGCTTTCACATTACGTTTGGCCGACGATTTCCGTAAAAATTTTCAAATCTCTTTAAGAATTTCTGTATTCCTCGTCCAAATCTCAATCGACATGATGTGTCTGGTAGATACTAAGTTGTATGAACGTGTGTAACGTACAGCTAGCGTAGAGATGGCGTATCAGCGTATTGATGTTATGTATGAGGGGCTTGTGTGTCTGTATGTATATATGTATGTAGCAATGCGTTAGCATCTGACAATCGCTCCCGCTTACTGTCGAGCTGACCACCAACGCCTCCCGAGAATAAGAACAACAAGAAAATACTCGAGAATCATTGACAGAAAATACAGTACATATTGCTGCTTCTCAGAGGTTCTTTTACTCTTTTACTGAATCAAACGAACCATGTTCTATAATGTTGTCAATGGGAGCACACAATTTGGACAAATATAGTTTTGTCAAACTGTAGTTTGACCAAAAGTAATGAAGCCAAACTGTATTTTAGTCAAACTGTAATTTGTTCAACTGGAATTTTGTCAAACCGTAAATATGCCAACCCGTAATTTAGCCAAACTGTATTCTAGACAAACTGTAATTTCGCATTCCGTAATTTGACCAAACCACAACTTCGACTAATGTTGGCAAATCGTTTTCAGGTAAACCGTAATTTAGCCAAAATGCAACTATACCTGGCGTCCGCTTATTTAGTCAAATATAGTTTTGTCAAAAAGTAGTTTGACCATAAATAATTAAGCCAAACTGTATTTTAGTCAAACTGTAATTTTTTCAACTGGGATTTTGTCAAACCGTAAATATGCCAACCCGTAATTTGGCCAAACTGTATTCTAGACAAACTGTAATTTCACATTCCGTAATTTGACCAAACCGCAAGTTCTACTAATATTTTATTGTCAAATCATTTTCAGGTCACCCGAAATTTAGCCAAAACGCAACTATACCTAACTGGAATAATCCAAAACGGAATTTATTCCATCCGTATTTTTGTCAAATCGCAGTTATGCATAACCATATTCTTGCCAAACGCATTTTACTCAAATCGTAATCTTTTGCCAACTGTATGTCTTTATATAGAGTTGGGAAAATTACGATTTGAGTAAAATACGGTTGGCAAGATTACGGTTATGCATATCTGCGATTTGACAAAAATACGTGTTGGATAAATTCCGTGTTGAATGATTCCAGTTAGGTATAGTTGCGTTTTGGCTAAATTACGGTTTACCTGAAAACGATTTGACAATATTAGTCGAAGTTGCGGTTTGGTCAAATTACGGAATGTGAAATTACAGTTTGTCTAGAATACAGTTTGTCTAAATTACGGGTTGGCATATTTACGGTTTGACCAAATTCCAGTTGAACAAATTACAGTTTGACTAAAATACAGTTTGGCTTTATTATTTTTGGTCAAACTACACTTTGACAAAACTATATTTGTCCAAATTGTGTGCTCCCATATTGTCAAATCGTTTTCAGGTAAACCGTAATTTAGCCAAAACGCAACTATACCTAACTGGAATAATCCAACACGGAATTTATCCAAAACGTATTTTTGACAAATCGCAGTTATTCATAACCGTTATCTTGTCAAACGCATTTTACTCAAATCGTAATCTTACCAACCTGTATGTCTTAAATACAGTTGGGAAAATTACGATTTGACTAAAATACAGTTTGGCTTAATTATTTTTGGTCAAACTACTCTTTGACAACACTTGACTAAATACGCGGACGCCGTTGTCACTGTATAAGATTTGGAATGATTTATTTACCTATTTGCCATCCTAAAATACATCCCAACCCGTAATTTGTCGCATAGTCATCCCACTATCTTCCAAACTAAGATTTGCTAACGGTTTGCTCAAATTCAACTTTAGTTGTACTCCTAAATAATATGTAAATACCCTTTAGCAAATGACTAACAGCTCGCTAAAGTATGCAGTTATTATGTATGTATTTCTTGCTTTATTCTTATCTTTTATTTTCATCAGAAATCGTTTATAACTTAGAGGATATAAAGCCTCATTCACATAAGCATTTAGTTTTAAGTTTTACATTTATGTTTGCGTTTAAGAAAGTTTAAATTTACATAACTAAATACAAGCATTCACACTTCCTACTTTCAAGCACTGTGAATGCTCATATTTAGTTAGATGTTTTAAAACATTCTTAAACGTAAACATAAATGTAAACCTTAAAACTAAATACTTATGTGAATGCAGCTTTAGTTTATGGAAGGAGTATACGAACAAAACAATGAAGTAATCCACCATTTTGGTATGCTCTATTTGCACATTTGAACGCAGTTATGTATTAGTTTTCGAAGTATTTTTTAAATATTAGTGTCGTGATACAAATTTGTACTATAATATTTCGCTCACACAATACAAAGGCTTAACTGGATCAAAAATACAAAAAAAAATAAATAAATAAATAAATAAAAAATGACGTGCCGAGAAGACAAACCTTCTCAGAGCAACGTCTTAAAAACCAGTAACGCATTTCACAATTTACCCAGAAATACAACAGACGGAGTACAGCCGTAGACAGCTGTTTCGGTCTTTTAGACCTCATCAGTACGGGTGTGATTTTATTTTAAAACAATTTTTTGAGTCAAATTTCTGTCAGGTGACAAGGTTGAGATGTCAAACAGAAATTTATTCGGAGGAAATAAAATGCTCGAGTGAAATTCAACGAGATAATTTAACGACTCCTTTGGTTCTTCTTCACAAATATTCCCAAAATCTAATCATTTCACTGACACATTAGAAATATGAAGCAGATGATATTTTAGTGTTTTAATTTATTGTTTGGTTGCTAAGAAAAAGGTAAATAAGGTTTTATCACTTGCAAAAAGTTACCTACCTTTGTATCCGCTGTCAAAAACGATAAAATTGTGTTTTGTTTATGGCTTACTTTATACAGGAGTGGAATTATCAGAATAAATATAAATAATATCCGCCATATTGGTATGCTCAAGTAGCACACCTCCCTACCGTCTCATGGCTTCAATACCACACCCAAAAAATCAGAATATGCTACCTCTATAATTTTCTATACTCTAAGGTAACATAATTTCTGTGTAATTTTTCATGTAGGTAATGCAAATTAAAATAGAATATATTCTCTATGTCACAATATGTTTATAAATGCAAGCACGAAGATTAAAATTAACATTGTACATTAATTTATACCTTATTAACATATAACGTTTAACTTTGCATTATCATTTTGAAGTGTGCATGTGTTTTGATATTTTTAATACAACTTTAAATGCAAATAAGATACATCATAATACTGGTACTGGTATGAGAATTGTTTCAAATCATTCGTCATGTTAATAGAAATTGTTTTCCCATCGTTAGAAATAAGATTGTTAACATTCACAACATTATCAAAGCAATCCTTGAAAAACGATTGAAAAGTATGGTCAATTCAGAAAAGTGTTCTAAATAAATTGTTGAACCACAGGCAATACTTATATAATTGGATGAATTCTTTGAGAATTCTTTCATGCTTCTGAATCCTCAAGAAACAAAAATGATGATTCTTTACCAAGACTTGTTGAAGATTAAATTTAGCGGCGCCGCTATTTGACAGGCGATTATCACCAAAAATTCTCAAGAATCACAAGCATGAAAGAATCCTCAATGAATCTTTGTAAGAACAGAACCTTGGGTGTGGCAGCCTCACATTATTATTATCGCAATTTTAGTTTTTACGTTTTTAACAGTTTTGGGCCATGTTAGGTTAATATTTTAATAAATACAAATTTGTAAAGAACTGTTTGATTTAAAAAGTCGTAGATGAAACGACGTATTTGACTCGCACATAATGGCTATACCCAACTTGACATGAATCGTCCATGGGATGTTTAAATATATCTTATTCTTGTACTTTAAGTGATGTTACGTAAGTCTATCCTAGCCACATCCTGAGTATTACATACTCAATACAAACATCTCAGAGAATTACATGGGATGCATAATTGTGATATTATTACAAAATTACAACAATGGGATGTAACATAGATAATGTTACCAAGGGCGGACATTAGCAATCGCAAAGATATTATTAGGATGTTAATAGGCAAATAGCAAGTAACAAACCGGGATGTTAACATTCTTGAAATGTTCTGGGGATTTTGTTTTGTCAAGTGGGTAATTAACGCCTTCAGCTCGTGCATTAACCTTCATCCTCATGCATTATGGCCTACATTATATGCTCGTTAATATATTATTGTTACAAATATTCAATTTATAAAATTATGCAAGTACATTTGGTCTTCAAGGAATGCTTCTACAATTTTTGTATCCTCCAGATGTTATATCCTTTAGTAATGTTTATATTATTCCATCTTATTTTCTGTACAAACGTATAAGTCACATAGTTTACGATCAAGCAACCAGTAATTGAATTTAAATTTCTTCAGAACGGTGACAAACTCACTTGGTCTGGCACGCACTTCTAAACAGCTTTACTTAAAGTCACTATAAATTTAAAGCCGACTTTATACTCTGTACTTTGTTACTGTTGTATATTAATAAAGAGCGCGCATTGAAATTACTGAACAACAAATGTAAAGAGGTTTTTGGTTATAAATAAATAAAGTATTAATATTAATAACCAAACTTTTAATTTCTGTTCGGCACCTCTCACACAAAAGTATAAATAATAATTAATATTCGAATCTTCGATCGCGTGATAAGCACGTTGTATTCAATAAAGCCTCTCTCAATGAAATATGATCGAGGTACCGCCACAACCAGGCTCGAATTGCGCCATACATTTGTAACTTGTAATTAACGAATGAATGAATGCGAGGACCGAACATTCGGAGATGAGCTTCGAAGTATTACAGGCTTCAATTTTACAGTATAGTCATATCAGAACATACAGGATGTGTCATAACTTCTTGTACATACGTTAGCAATTATTTTAGTAGGAATTCAACTCATCTCCGAGCGAGCACAAAAAGAAATTTTATAAAATCATTTCATTTAGAACAATAATGCCAATAGGGTACTTTACCATAGTAGCAAATTAGCAATCCAGCCA
Organism: Agonum fuliginosum; assembly: GCA_947534325.1. NCBI lineage: Eukaryota > Metazoa > Arthropoda > Insecta > Coleoptera > Carabidae > Agonum > Agonum fuliginosum. Next base: position 703,284 of record OX384033.1, read on the forward strand.
ATTATATTGAAAGGAGAAAAAAGTTTTCAAAAAGTTAATAGTTCTTTAAATATTTGAGATTTTACGTATCGATACATCTACGTCACAGTAATGCGTTTTCACGTGTATTCTTACTTACAATAATAAAGAAACTACCAAATTGTATTTTATATTTTGTAACATTTAGAAACAGTTGATTAATACATGGAGTACATTTTAATTCCAGCCCCATGTTTTGAGAAGATTTTCAGCTATACATCTACGTCACACAAACTTTAAAAATTAATTACAGCTTTATTAAGAACAATTAAGGCTTATCAGTACTCTCAATCGTTTTCAAATAACATGAAGTTTCAATTACCCTATTATGATAAATAAATATGTAGGTTCTAAAAAAATGTTGAAGGAATCGAATGCTTGAAACCGGAATTCCACATTTTAATGCGTTGAAAAGTTGCAGTCGAATAAACACAATTCAAAACAATTATTTTATTTTCTCGGAGAAAATCTTAACGTTTCTACTTAACCAAAAAAAAAATCTGTTGTGGCCAGCACATAACCTCCCGCCTTGACACTGTAATATGTGAATTTGGTTTTTGTTAGGCTACTTTTTGTAATTTTTTTTTATAGTTCTTCAAGCAACGTACCGATTCCGATTGACATTGAAATCAAATTAGCTCTTTGTGGATACAATTTTTATTTTATTATTACCTTATTACATTATATCCAGTTAATAATGAATCGATGATGCTTCTTGACTGGATATTTTTAATGGAAGGATAAAAACATAATGGAATTCAGTCAGTTTTTTATTAATTAAATTTCAGCTTCTAGGTACCTACTAAGTTTCAAATTAATATATTTATACATTTCTTTATAAATGGTGCAACCAAAATTTCAGAAACTGTGTATACATCTGTTCATCTGTCACATTGACATATTCATTTTTGTTTTTAATTTGTTTCCTATATTGTGATTTTCAAATCGTGGTAGGTAAAATTATATATCTTTGAAAAATAATTTTCCTTTATTGGTAAGAGATATAGACAAGATGGTAAATACATATTGTAAGATATAATTTGTTCTTTGAAATGTCGTATGACAAATTGTAACTATCGCAGAATTTTCTATATTTTTTTCAAAAAATGTTAAAATGCTTCAAGAAAATACCATTTCCGGTTGGCAGATTTTTACCAAAATCTAATCAGCTCTTCATTAACATGTAGAAATATATAATGCAAAATATTAGAATTTTATGTTCAATAGAATTTGAGATAATGAATAAGAACGAAAGAGCATAGTAGGCACACATACAGACTTTCATACACACACACACACACAGACATCATCGTGAAAATAGTCAAAATAGGTTCTAAAGGTGCTAAAACGTGCTTATTAACAAAAATCTCGACATCGAATTTTTTCACGATCCCTATACCTCTCTAGGCGAGAGGTAAAAATGTAGTTAACGAAATAGCTTCTTACAGAAAAATCTTATCCAACTTAGGTAATTATCGTGGTATGTATTGCTATTCATAATACAATATTTTTCCGATAACATTTCTCCTTTGAGTCTCTACGTCTGATTCCAGATATAAAGTTAGTAGTGCATGAAACACTTGAGTATTTATTGGTTATTTTAATTTGTCGCGCATACTTGATCCCTGATAAGTAAAGCTACGCACACTAGATCGTGTTTATTGCAGGCTATTCATCTTGTATAGTGGAATTTATAATTTTATTAGTTGGAAATCTGTATTTGCGAACTTCATTTATAAGATAATGTAGACGATTAATTAGCTGCGAGCGAGAAGATATCAGGTGTGAACGATTAAATTAAAGCAGAGGAGAGGTACTTTGTTTATTTGTTAATTAGTAAACGGGTTTAATTAGATTTGAATATGTTCTTTCATATGCAAGATATTTCACACTTGCATTTATGTTATCTCCAATATGGATTCATTTAATAAATTCAACACTTTATACGTATTTCTGTAATAGTCGGTTATAATATTAATCATTTAAAATATACAGGGTGAGTCACAACTTCGTGCTATATTTTAATGGCACCACATTACATTAATCGATGATAGTTTCTTTAGGTATAACCTAAAAAAATCTGTTGTGGCCAGCACACGACCTCTCGCCTAATTCTGCTTGTTCTACTAATCTAATAGTTTTACTTACATTTTAATAGTTTCATGTTCATGTAATATGTAAACCAAGATGCAAGCAAAAGATGTCAACTGTACTGTCACTGTCATAATCATTCAAATTTTATGTAGAAACAAATTTCATTTCATGAACAACAAGATACTGGAATTTCAAAAAATTAGAATATTAATGTACTTTATTTTATTGTTAAATACTACCAGATTCAGCAAATTGTATTTATAATTAACTGTACCCATAGATAATTATATTTTCTTTTATTACCTCTCGCCTCATATTCTATAAGAGAGGTATTGTAATGGGTCAAAATTTTCGAGTATGAGTTTTTGGTGGATAAGCACGTTTCAGGGTCTCTAGAATACGAATTTACTATTTTCACGTGCGTGTGTGTGTGTGCGTTTGTATGAACCGACGATTTTTCGTCCACGATAACTTAAAAAGTATCAAACCGTTTATAACCAAATTTCATATTCAAGGTTTTAATAAGTATCTTAACACCGGATAAGATTTTGGTAGAAATCCGCAAACCGGAAGTAGTACTTTTAGAAGTTTGGAAAAGTTTGGTACATTATTTATTTATGACAATTTTTGCAATTAAAAATAAAAGAAATTGTGATTATCTATGTGTACAGTTAATTATAAATACAAATTGCCGAATCTGGAAGTATTTAATAATAAAATAAAGTACAATTAATATTCTATTTTTTTGAAATTCCAGTATCTTGTTGTCCATGATATAAAATTTGTTTTTACATAAAATTTGAATGATTATGACAGTGACAGTACAGTTGACATCTTTTGCTTGCATATTGGTTTACATTATCGTTTACATATTACATGAACATGAAACTATTAAAATGTAAGTAAAACTATTTATTAGATTAGTAGAATAAGCAGAAATAGGCGAGAGGTCGTGTGGTGGCCACAGCAGATTTTTTTTAATTGCGAAAATTGTCATAAATAAATAATGTACTACCAATATATTTAAGGAAAACTTTTCCAAACTTCTAAAAGTACTACTTCCGGTTTGCGGATTTCTACCAAAATCTTATCCAGTATTAAGATACTTCGTAAAACCTTAAATATGAAATTTGGTTATAAACGGTTTGATACTTTTTAAGTTATCGTGGACGAAAAATCGTCATTCCATACAAACACAAACACACACACACACACACACACACACACACACACACACACACACACACACACACACACACACACACACACACACACACACACACACACACACACACACACACACACACACACAAACACACACACAAACACACACACAAACACACACACACACAGACATCATCGTGAAAATAGTAAATTCGTATTCTAGAGCCCTGAAACGTGCTTATCCACCAAAAACTCATACTCGAAAATTTTGACCCATTACAATTAATACCTCTCTTATAGAATATAAGGCTACAGGTAATTATTGATATTTTTGAACGGAATTTGGAGGCCAGTTCAACCCTCCACACGGAGTTGGATAAAGGCATGATATAGATTTGCAAGTATTCAAAATTTTTGTATAAAATCTTCCTAAACTAATTTTCTGTTCGTGATATGTCATACATTACATTGTACTTAATTTTTCCATCTTCTCTATTCGTATAATAATAAATTGTTTGATTCTCTGCTTATGTTGGGTGCGTCTTCATAAACAATAACACACCTTATGCATTCTGTACATAAGAATGTCTTTGTATTGTGAAGAATTTCAAGTATTTTCAAAGTAAAAGGCTTGTATTGTAGTTTCAAAGATCTGATCGTAATAAAAATCATATTAATCACTATATAAATATAGAGGAACTCATATCAAAATTGTATGACAGTACCTTTTCATTCATTCTCACAACTTACTGGTTTACTTACTGTTTACACATAGAATCTTTGATGATTCTTTCACTGAATCCTGGAAAAATTACTGTTTTAAAACAATCAATCCAAGACTCATTGAAGATTCAATTTAGCGGCGCCGCTATTTGACAGGAAATTATCTCAGGATTATTTTTCTCAAGATATAGAAGCATGAAAGAATCGTCAAAGAATTGTGTGAACAGGGCTTCAAGTAATCGATTTAATGAAAATTAAATTACTTTATAAAATGCAAATTTTGCGACATTGAATTCATTTAAGTTACACATACAATATTTTAGTATCACTGCAAACCACTTAACTTCAATCAATCATTTGGTTTATGCTAAGCCCTGTTCACTCACAGATTCTTTGAGGATTCTTTCACTGAGCCCTGGAAAAATAAAACTATCAAAGAATTATAAAGACTCATTGAAGATTCAATTTAGCTATTTGGCAGGCAATTCTCACAGGATTATTTTTCTCAAGATACAAAAGCATGAAAGAATCGTCAAAGAATTCATGAGCGAACAGGACAAGTAATCGATTTAATGAAAATACTTTATAAATGGAAATTTTGCGGCATTGGAATCAGTTTAGTTATCAGAATTTTGTATTTTTCAGCTATCCTACAATATTTCAGTATCACTGCAAATCAGTTAACTTCAATCAACCATTTGGTTCATGCTCTGTTCACACACAGATTCTTTGAAGATTCTTTCACTGAGCCCTGGAAAAATGAAACTAGCAAAGAATTATAAAACTTCATTGAAAATTCAATTTAGCAGCACCGCTATTTGACAACCAATTCTCAGAGGATTATTTTTATCAAGATACGGAAGCATGAAAGAATCCTCAAAGAATCCATGTGTGACCAGGCTTTAAGTAATCAATTTAATTATAATTAATAATTAATAGTTCGAACCAAACGGTTTCAGCATTGGTTTCAGACAAGTTTAGTTATCAGAATTTTGTATTTTTCAGTTATAACCTACAATATTTCAGTTCACTGCAAACCAGCTACCTTCAATCAAACACTTATACCAGCAGTACTTGAGTTATATTTACGTTAAATCTTTGAAAACACTCACATTTTATTCTTCATTTGCTGGTTGACTTGGAACTTAGTCCAGGATCGACAAACTTCAAGTTGCTTCCAGTGAACCTTGTACATTTGTGTCACTTGTGTGGCACTAAACGGCCAACTAACACTATACTAGCGCACGACTAGACACTACCACTAATGTAACTACATTATTACACTATTAACACTAGTACATCATTGTATTTACTTGGATTTTGGATCAAGAACTTGGATCCTTTGATTGACAGAAGTCAGTAGCGTTACCACGTGACTGGAAGATCCTCTGATGTGAGACGTGTTTGGCGCATGCGCTGAATTGTTACTATATATTGCAATTTTGAATATTTAACAATAATCATAACCCAAATCACAACGGAAAATTTATTTGATGTCTGTTTTATACGACTTAAGTCTCATTCACATAAGCATTTAGTTTGAAGGTTTACTTTTATATTTACGTAAAGTAAAATCGAGAGTATTCGGAAAAAACGTAGACGAACCACTTAACACTAAATGCTTATGTGAATAAGGAGCAGGAAGAATTTATTATTGTGTGTAAAAATTAATTTTACAGGATCGTATTTTTGAAAAATTTTGATTCATCTTGATCTTGTGAAAAACATTCGTGGTCCAATTTTTATCATAATTTGACTGGGAACATAAATAAATCCGCCTGTTGTAGTCTTTCATAATTTAATGTATAAATCCATACAATCACTAACTAAAATTGCAGTATTGTTCGAGAAGTACAAAAATTATTTGTATACTTTTACGTTAAATATTATACAAGATTAATCGATGTTTCTTATGACGAAAATGTACACTGGTCAAAAAGCAAGTATTATAAAACTTAGAGATTTGCATACTGGCTGTAAGTTTGTAGGGACAAAGTGACAATATCTGTAAACACGGTGTCCTGCTGGCTCGTTGTTATTCCTCAGGATTTGCCTATCAGAACCATTTCAATCTCAGGCTACTGACTTTATTTTACAATTTACATACTAAAGTTCTCTGTGCGTGTAAAACAATCAGTTTAAGATCCAAGAACCGTGAAGTGGACGAGAAAATACATATTTGTCAGCGAACAAAATCAGTTCAGTCCATTCGGAAATTTATTCTAAAAAATCTGCTGTGGTCAGCCAGCACACGACCTCTCGCCTAATTCTGCTTATTCTACTAATCTAAGAAATAGTTTTACTTACATTTTAATAGTTTCATGTTCATGTAATATGTAAACCAAGATGCAAGCAAAAGATGTCAACTATACTGTCACTGTCATAATCATTCAATTAAAATATGATCATGAACAACAAGATATTGTTATGACAATCTTGTCAAACAATCGCAGCCTCATACATGGATTCTTTAAGGATTCTTTCATGCTTCTGAATCTTGATTAAAAGAATTCTGGTAAGAATTCTTGCAATAGTCGCTAAATTGTATCTTCAATGAGTCTTGGAAAAGATTAATTTTTAATTCATTGATAGCTTGGAAACAGTGACTTATTTTTTTTCAGAATTCTGTAACATGGAAGAATCTTCAAAGAATTCTTGTGTAAACAGGGCTTGAGGAAGATGTTTTTTCCCCACTACTAGGGCTGCCTGAAACCAGCCCGAAACTCGTACTTTGCCGCATTCTAGCAATGCAATGTAGTTTTGAAGTTGAAAAATACTGTAACAGTGTTTTCGTTGCGAGTAAACTGTCAGATTATTACTGAATTCAGGATAATGTTTTTATAAACATTTAATGGAGACATATGTGCCTTTTTAAAATTTTAAAAATTAATTTGTATCATGAGTTATAACCGTGTAAAGTTTGCATAAAATAGGAATTTTTTTTGAATTTTTATATTCATGTAGGTACAATTTTTTAATCAAAATTTTAAATAGGCACACAATCTGTAGATTCATTCTTTCTCTATTAAATCCTGGTTGAAATAAAATGTTACCATTTTTGTACTGGCCACAAAACCCTCGCTACGTTAGTACATTTTATGCTGGATTTAAGGTAGTAGACGGGCCTCTTAAATTTACGAATTAAAAAAAATTGTTCCATGCTAAGCAATTTAAATATATGCTTGAAGTTGTGAATAGCCTTGCATTTTGTAATTCTTTATGTTGTCTTGAACGGTGAAGACATACAATTAATGTCTGTGGTTGTAAAGAATTTCTTTAGACTTTACAAAGTTAAATGTCTGTCTGGTTATCAGTTTGTTTGAAATGCAACAGTAACATTTCAAGCCATAATGCAAAATACAGCTTCTGCAGAAGGCTTTCATCTACATGACACACTTGTATAAATTGTAATGTATTTCTTGTCTGATTAGAACTTATTGTTGCTGTTGATATTTCAATTTGTTATGACAGCCAAAGAAACAACCGGATATTGAAAATTAATCTCCGACGAGATAAACACTCAACAGTTACGCGGTCGTATTGCCAACTAATTTGTGATCTTAGTGCCCGAAGTGAGTGATTCAGTTTCATAATCCAAGTTAGGTATTTGCTCTCCAAAAATGAAATGAGGTTGAAAAACTAACATACTAATCAGTTAGTATACTACGTGTAATTATTGTGTATAATGATATATAATTTCTACAATATCAGTCAGTTCCAAAACACTTTTTTAGTTCGTACCTACAATCATTTCAAAACGGTAGCTTAATATTAAAACAACGGGTCAGGCAATTCAACCACTCTCAGCTCGACAACAGTAAACAGTCATTTTATAAAATAAATTGTTCTAAACTTATGGATTTAAAGAAATACTTATTGGACTTCAATTTTCAGTATATACAAGTTATAGGAAAGTGATAATAATTGTTAATTTTCATAGATTTATTACCTTTTTATAGAAATGAAAAACGTGCATTAAAATGCGCCATGTGTGACGTAGACAACATTGAAACCAAACCGTGAGTAGAATTGTTCGTGTAAGATCGTTTTGACTACGGAATGGACGACGGACTTGTGTTGAAATAAGGTTAGATCTACGTATCTTATTCGGTCCTTGTCAGCGCGGTGAACGTATGTTCTCTGGGCCGGTGACGGCACACTGTCACACACGGCATCGTTTTTCGCGGAACCTACTTTTTAAAACTTTATGAATTTTTTTCTGGCTTATTAGCTACTTTTTGGCAAAAAGAAAAAATACGGGTTTAATATTTTAATGTATAGATTAACGTATTTTAAAAAATCGTGGAAACCACTATTACCTGGCTATGATATTTAATATTACGGAACTAAAAGAATTTTTTGTTCTACTTGAAATAAAAAAGTTGATGCCATTTCCGGTTTATCCGAAACTGAGATTTTTGTAGATAATTCCACTCCTGTATAAAGTAAGCCATAAACAAAATACAATTTTATCGCTTTGACAGCGGATAAAAAGGAAGGTAACTTTTTGCAAGTGACAAAACCTTATTTACCTTTTTCTTAACAACCAAACAATAAACAAAACACTAAAATGTCATTTGCTTCATATTTCTAATATTTGTAAGTGAAATGATTCGATTTTGGGAATATTTGTGACGAAGAACCAAAGGAGTCGTTAAATTATCTCGTTGAATTACACTCGAGCATTTTATTTCCTCCGAGTAAACTTCTGTTTGACATCTCAACCTTGTCACCTGACACAGCAATTTGAAGAGAAAAAAACCTACGGTGTCGTGATTTTATTTTAAAACAATTTTTGGAGTCAAATTTATCCGACGAAATAAAAAGCTCTTGTATAATAATTACAGTTGATAATATTTATTTTCGTGTCTCCTTATGCCTTATATAGGTACTCATATAAAATTTCATAATGATTACTTTATTAATAAAAAGTTATTTCGAACGTACCATTGTTTTTTTTTTTGGACACCGGTATATCAGCGAAACTTAAAACAGGAAAAGGTGGAAAAATCGTAGTAAAAGAAATCACAAGAAGCTACAAGAACCTCCTCTTTCAAATTGGAAGCGCTCTACTAAATTGATTGAACCTGGTGGTTTGGGCGGTTAGTAGCGTGGTTAGTGGCGTGGTTAGCGCGTATTCTAGTGGCCAGATAGCGGCATCTGCTTGCTTGTAATTAAGTCGAACCGAGGCGAAACCGGCTACCGAAGTGTGGGCCACGCAACGTTTACACATTGATTAACAATTAGCCATACCTGTTAATTATGTACTTAACAGCGGACAGAATCCGGAGAAGAAAGTGTGACAGGGAATCTATAAGCCTCATGTATTGATAGGAAATGTCTATTCACTGGATTCAAACCTGAGTTAACACATGGATTCTTTGCCGATTCTTTCAAGCCTCTGCATCAATCATGATAAGAATTAATCTTACCCACTTGACAAAATAAAATCCCCAGAACATTTCCAGAACGTTAACATCACGCTTGATACTTGCTATATAGTTTCCTATTAAGAGTGTCGTCTGAAGTGACCAAAACATGCTTCACACAAGTTTGTGATTTATTTAACAACAAACAAATGTAATAATCAAAAATTCGCGATGTGCAATCCATTCTTTCATGTCTGATTTATCGAAGACTGCGCTTTGTGAAACAAAATGTGTTTATTAAAACAAGATAATTCAAAACTAGTGAATGGCCATTTAAATAAATCTCAAACTTGTGTGAAGCATGTTTTGGTTATTTAGGTAAATGACACTCTACCGCGCCAGAAAACAGCCAAAACATGGATTTTGCGCGTCACTCCACAGCGTTTATTGTTTTGTTAAATATAATAATCTAAAGATATTGTTGAAGATAAAAGTACATTCTACAAAGTGGTCGATGCAGAATTTTAAAATTTTGCTTTACAATAAAAATATGTTAATTTGAATTTTGACAATTTTTGTTATTTTTGAACACAAATATCTTCTATTTAAAAACGAATTTCAAAAATTCGATCGGTTATTTCGCAGATTCAAGCTTTGTTGACAACATATTAAAATTTGAAGTTAATTCACTTATAAATAAAAGCTGTACACGTGTACACCCTCTTTTTACTTCCTTGTACGGAGTAATAAGGAAGTATTGTAATCGCGAAAAATTTCGGTTTTCAGATTTTGATGGAAATATCCGTTTTGACCTTTTCTGAATCCATTATGACTAGTTTCGTCGTGACGTCTGTACGTACGGACGTATGTGTGTCGCATAACTCAAATACGGTTAGACGTAGAAAGTTGAAATTTTGTATTTAGGACTGTTATAGCATCTAGTTGTGCACCTCCTATTTTTGGTTTCAATTTATAAACCGGAAGTAGTACTTTTTAAAAATATTTTGATAAATAATTAATTTTAGACAATTTTTTTTATTTTAAATGAAAGATTATGTGATTATTATCTACAATCGGTATTTTATAAATTTTTCTGTATCTTCTATCATTTAAGAATAATTAAAGTATATACTTATAATTTAGTATTTCTGTATCTTGTAGTCCATGATCGATTAACATTTGTTACTACGTAAAATTTAAATGATTATGACATGACAGTGACAGTAGCAGTGACAATAGTAAAATATCGTTTATATCTTCTTCTGCAGTTTAAATAAAATGACTAAAATATATTTGTGAGTATACTAGTATAATAAGTTATAAGAATTTTTTATATTATTCTACATTTTAGTTATTAAGAAAAGTATGAACAAACAAGGCGTACAAGGAAGTCATGTGGTGTCCACGTCAGATTTTTTACGAATATTGTAGTATATTTACAAATATGGGCGCCAAAATTATTTTCCCCCCTGAAACATAAATTATTTATTATTTTTATGTTTAACAAACATGGGTAGAGGACCACCTTAACATCCTATTAATATCCTAGCGATTGCTAATGTCCGCCCTTAGTAGTAATTTGGTAATAATATCTCAATTATGCATCCCATGTAATTCTACATGTTTGTAGTGAGTATGTAATTTTTGGATGTAGCTAGACTTACGTAATACCACAGTACAAGTAGATGTTTGAAACATCCCATGGACGATTGATGTCAGTGGTGTTGGCTTGGCTTCTCAACAATGGTATTTCTTTCTTTGTTACTTCTCGCAGAAAGCAATTTGTTCGCCTTGCAGGAGACTAAACGTCTAGATCGTTAAATGTCCATGAAATTGATTAATTGTAAATGACGATTTGAAATTGCTATCTCTGTATTTGGGGCTGCGACTTATATCAGCTCATAAAATAAATACATGCGCATAACATAGAGATCTAGCCAGTCAAAAGACCCGACAAGAACACAGGACTATCTAAATGGAAATGTAGCAAAAACCTTCAGCTATTTGATTATTATATGATGATTTGACATTGTAATCTAGCTGATAATATAAGAACTTATACATTATGCTTATACTTCATGCACAACGCTCTATTACAGAACTCATATTCTATAAGAGAGGTATTCTAATGGGTCTAAATTTTCGATTGTGAGTTTTTGGCAGTTACGCACGTTTTAGGGTCTCTAGAATACGAATTACACATTTTTGACATGATGTATGTGATAACTCCAAAAATATGAAACATTTAAATATCAAATTTTGTATCTAAGGTTTAAATACGATTTTCAATAGACCAATAAATTATTTAAATATTTTGCTACCAATTCATAAACCGAAAGTAAAACTTTTCATATAGAGCAATATAATTTTTCTTAAATTATCTCGATAAATAAAGCATTTAGATAATATATGTTTCATTAAATATAATAATTTTCAGTACCATTTATAAACTATAGGACAATTTAAATCTACTTTTTTTGAGATTCCAGTATTTTGTTGTCCATGACATGAAATTTGTTTCTACACAAAATTTGAATGATTATGACAGTGACAGTACAGTTGACATCTTTTGCTTGAATCTTGGTTTACATATTACATGAACATGAAACTATTAAAATGTAAATAAAACTATTTATTAGATTAGTTGACTAGAAGAATAAGCAGAATTAGGCGAGAGGTCGTATGCTGGCTACAGCAGATTTTTTTAGAAGGTTGGTATTGGCAGTATCAGATGACATTTGCTTCAATTGTCAAAAGTCAAACCTCCAAATCAGTTTTGCGTAATTAATTAGTTTTAATTCAATAAAATTAATGAATGAATCTAGTAATGGAAAACATATATTATACGATCAATATTTTCTATTATCAGCTTCATTCAGTAATGATATACTTTTACAGTGACTGTGCCTGTTAAATAAATGTCAATATTAATGTCACCAACCAAAACGATACACACATAAATTTTCCAAGATCAACTTGGTGTATATTTTGACAGCTTAATATTAAAAAGACACCAAATAGAAAAAATAGTATAAAGAAATTATTTTATAAGACTTGTCCTTTAGTAAACTCGCCCGAAGGCTCGTTATACTAAATTTGGACGCGTGCAAAAAATCATGTCTTATAAAACTTGTTCTTTAATATATTATTCCAAAATACGAAATTTTTGTTTCGAAGCTTTTAGTCAACCAGTTTTCTAATCTTGTCATTGCACAATTAATTCAAATTTTACTTTATTCCATTCATAGTTAATCAGATATCCATTAAACAACCAACAATCCAGTGCTTCTTGCAAAAACTGCCCTTAAATTTACGAATTTCTTTAAAAATATATTTTTTTCCATGATCAGTAAGTTACTACTAAGAGTTATACCATTTTATACACCTACCATTATTTCAATTTGCAAACAAATACAAATAAAACAACTAATATCATGAATAAGTATTATACTCTATTGTAGAATAAATTATTAAATATTAATAAAAACCAGTTTGAAACTAAACTTGTTAACAATGAAAGCAAAGCTAATAACTCACATATTGGGCGTAACATTGCATTATACAGACTACAATAACGTACCAATGACGCTATGACTTGTAATAATGGACCGGCAAGCTTATTACAGTACATTATAGTACTACAAAAGTGGATAATTAATTTTTTATCACGAAGGTGTTATTGAATTTATCATTTTTTGATATTCAAAGTACATAGAAATCACGCCTTTTACCTTTCGCCATACCTGTAAAGGAAGGCATTGGAATCATGCTAAAATCGGGTAGTAAATACCTCAAAAAAAATTGTACCCCTTAGAATTTTTTCGTGAAAATTTTGATCCCTACATAATTTGATCCGAAAAATCCAATGATGAAAAAATAAATTTTCCATATCGACCAGTTTTCGACTTAAAAAAATTATGTCGAAAAATAATGGTCGTAAAAAAATTTTCGACTGCAGATTTGAAATCCTTGGAGTTGAATTAGTATATAACCAAATTTTCAGCCAATTCTGGGAGAAAAAGTTATTTTGGCTAAAATTTCATCAAGGGGTGTACCTTCGTTTTTGGCCATTTTCGAAAACAGTTCATAAAAATTGTACTAGTTGGATTTTTTTCGCAAAAATTGGGATTTATATGTAATTCGACGCGAGGAATTCATTGATGAAAAAATTACGGTTATAGCTTCTCCCGTCTTTCACCTGAAAAAATTATCTCGAAAAGTATTTGCCGAAATTTTTTATTAGTGGCACCATTGGATTCCTCGGGTTCAAAATAGGGTATAACCAAATTTTGAGCGAATCGAAAATTTTCGACATTTTTAAAAATTTTCAAAGTACATTCAAAATTGTTCCCGACATAATTTTTTAAAGAAAATATGTATTTATATGTAGTTTGATACGAGGAATCCAGTGGTGTACTTAAAAAAAATATTTTGGTTTACCTATATAGTAGTAAAAAGAGTAGAATATGGCGGAAGGTCTTGCGCTGGCCACATCAGATTTTTCTCAACTAAAATGTGTAACCGGTATGATAATATAAAACTTCATTAATACTTTTCTTGCCATTACACAATTAATTATTATTCCATTCATAGTTAACAGATTTTAATCAGAAATTTACGAATTAAAAATTTCTTCCAAGATCAGTAACATGAGTACTATAATGTCATTAAATATATTCACAAAGTTATGAAGCACCCTGTATATTATGGACCTATATTACTTAATAAAAATTCTGATCATTTTGATATAAGATTAATTTGTTTTATTTACATTATTTATTATTTATTAATTGACTGTCCATGTCACAGAAAGATGCATCTATTTGACGATGATTGAAATATAACTCAAATGCTTTTACCTTTTAGATTGATTGATAAAATAAATCCAATAATACAATATTTCATAACATCCTAAACATAGAAAAATATTACTATATTGAACATTACCAAATAATTATTACCCTTAGCACCAGATGTTACCATCTTTAGTTTTATTTTTCACCTCTCATAAAATTATATCTCTCGAATAATTTGACGCGGTAAGTATCAGTTATAGTGATGTTCAAAACACTTTGTTGAAGATTTCTTGAAATGTATCTTAACTATATATGGACCAAAACGCACAGTAACCGTCAATTATTATCATGTAAGAAAAATAACACACCGAGACGTGATAATGTTGAAAACGTACGTGAATGTATATAAGTGGATATAAATGTTTGCATTATCACCTGAAATGGAGGCTGGAGTGTTGATTTCTTCAAGGAATAATTGTGGAACAGATGTCAAATTAGGGCTACTGTTTGAATTTTTCTATTTTATTTTTATTTTGTACGCATAGATAATTCTGTTCCGTAATGTTTTTTGACAGGGCCACGAAGCATTTTATCTAATTATCTACTTCTGCCGAAATTAATAATTAATGATTAAAAAAACGCGTGTCACGATTAGATTGATTGACGGACGGTTTGACGTTTGACAGATTTGTAAAACGCTGAATTAAGTTGTACGATCCACTAATTAGTGTGTCCGTTACGTATTTGATTATTATTTAATATGTTCATATGTCTTGAGATATTTTTTGTACATGGATACACAAAATTTTTGGAATTAATTATTTTATACGCAAATCCTGTTCACACAACGATTCTTTCAAGATTCTTTCATGCTTCTAAATCTTGAAAAAATAATAAAAATTGTCTGTGAAATAGCGGCGCCGCTAAATTGAATCAGTGAATCATCAAAAACTCAATGTAAGTTTTTATTAAGGGGCTATACTTCTTGAGTGCAATAAGAATCAGAATTCACGATTCTGGCTATATTGCTCAAAATAAAAATCTGAAATTTTACATTAGTAACGACAAAGCATTGTTGAATTGAAAAATTCAAACTATATATTTTTCCGACAACAATTAGAGATAAAAAGAAATTAAACACAAGATTTTCGTAAGGATCTCATGAAAGAACTATAAAAGTTATCATTGTGTTTAATTAAAGATAAACTGAGTAGAACATAGATGTGAAAAGGGCGGAAAAACAATAAAACTATAATTTTATCAACAGAATTGCCTTAAATTATATCTAAACATGTTCAATTTTCGCCGAATTTCGTATAATTATTAAAGCCAAACTAATTACATTAATTAAAGATTTTGAAGATTCCGCACTTTTTGTATTCTTCCTTAATCTATATACAAAAATTCAACATCATACGTATAACAGTATTAGATTGAGATCCTCACAAAAATTACTCGTTTTTCAATGCGTATTATTGCCATGCAATAGGCTCTTAAGCTTTTTCTACTTATTTTAGCCCTGTTCACACAAGGATTCTTTGAAGATTCTTTCATGCTTCCGAGTCCTGAGAAAAAAAATTATGTTGAGAATTGCCTTTCAAATAGCGACGGTGCTAAATTTAATCTTCAATGAGTCTTGAAAATGGAAAATTCTAAAGCCCATTTTACATTGAGCAATATTGCAGATGCAAGTGCAATTTTTGACAAGTTGCTCCAATATTACATGAGTGTAATACAGAAATTGCACGCTCAACAGTCAGAAGCAATCTTGAGGCAACGGTTGCATGGAATAGAACATGTTCTAATTTTTTTGTAAGACTTGCAGGCAATTCACAATTATTTCTAGTTATTTTTAGTTCGTTATGATACTACCAACTGAACATAAACGTCAAAAAGATGAATTTGTGTTTAAAAGTTAGTGCGTTAGTAATGCTATTCTATCCTTATTTTCCAACAATATACATTACAACAAATCCAAGATGTTAAGTTGACATAATATAGTAACAAAATATTGGTAAATTTATTAATAAATTTATACATTAAATAAGTAATTGCATGTTGCTCACTGTAAAATGAAAAAATGTGTTCTGCAATCTTCTTGTTCAACTCTGACTTGAAGATTACAGTTGCCCGTTGCGCTTGCTCAATGTAAAATGGGCTTCAAGACAGTGGGTCAATATGTGGATAGGGCATAAAGAAACATTCTTGAATTTTTCTATTCTTGTTAACCTAATTTCAATAGAGGTATTGGTAAATAAATCTCCGTTATGATCGACTTTAGTAATATGAAGTAATTGGTGTATAAATCATATTGTTTGTCAGTAAAAACACCACCTAATTTAAACTGCATTGTAATGGTTCTTTTTTAAATACGGCTATTAAGTGTAAGAAGAAAATAATAATAGCAATTTCTTAACGACCAAATAAGGACTGAAGTTATTACTGCACGTAGTCATTACTATGTAAATATACATACATACATACTTCAGAGTTTAGACTTTGACTTAACTTTCTCATATCGAAAACGACAACAAAAATCAATTATAACTCAGGTTCAAATCCAGTCAGTTTTAAGCAAATTTTTCTCGAAAATTCTCCACTAACGACCATGAGTGAGCTGACGACTGGTAACCGCACACACGGTTAAAACACAGGGTAATGCACATTCTCAACTTATTTATTACGGTCATTATTTTCAAATGGAATTTTTTTAATTTACTATTCTTGACATTGCAGAAGTAATTCAAATTTAAACGATAACTTAAAAAGTATCAAACCTGTAATAACCAAATTTTATATTTAAAGTTTTAATAAGGATCTTAACATTGGATAAGATTTTGGTAGAAATTCGCAAACCAGAAGTAGGTAGTAGTTTTGAAGCTTGATATAGTTTTCCTTACATAAATTGGTACATTATTTATTTATGACAATTTTTGCAATTAAAAGTAAAAGATAATATTAATTACAGATGATTTTAAATACAATTTGCCGAATCTGGTAGTATTTAACAATTAAATATTCTACTTTTTTGAAATTCCAGTATCTTGTTGTCCATATTTTAATTACTACAACTACAGTTGACATTTTTTGCTTGCATCTTGGTTTACATTATCGTTAACATATTACATGAACATGAAACTATTAAAAAGTAAGTAAAACTGTTTATTAGATTAGTTGATTAGTAGAATAAGCAGAATTAGGCGAGAGGTCGTATGCTGGCCACAGCAGATTTTTTTAGAAGGTTGTATTGGCAGTATCAGATGACCTTTACTTCAATTGTCAAACGTTAAACCTCCAAATATGTTTTGCTTAATTAATTAGTTTTTATTCAATAAATTAAAATGTAAGTATAACTATTTATTAGATTAGTAGAATAAGCAGAATTAGGCGAGAGGTCGTGTGCTGGCCACAGCAGATTTTTTCTTTTTTACGTGCGTGCAATTTTATTCTTTCTTATAAGTAATAGCCACTAACGCTCGTTGAATTTTATACAATTTTTGCGATTTTATGAAGGTAGTTTATCAACATTTAAATGTGAAAAGAGAACAAGTTCTAAATGAGTTGGAATTCCTGAAACATGTATATATCTTGCTACCTGTCTTACGGTCTTGTTATTTATATTTTTTGCGTCGGACAGCGAAGCGAGTCTTGCTCTTGTCAAAACTGAAGCGACGGAGTATTTTTTCTGCTGTTAATGGGTTGGTATTTTTAGAATATCATTGATATATTAATACAGCGCCCCGAGACAGAATATTTGAATTTAAATCAGCCTGAACAAAAAGATAAAGAATGAGATAGTTCACTTATATTGTTCACAAAACTATTAGACAATACATTTAGTATAGTTTTTAACAGGAGGTAAAAAATAAAATTTTAGTATCAGTACCATGATTATGTTAAGAAATTCGTTCTACAAGTGAATATTACCGATTTGAAATTCGTTTTTACCTCTCGCCTTATTCTATAAGAGAGGTATTGTAATGGGTAAAATTAAGGAGTATGAGTTTTTGGTGGATAAGCACGTTTCAGGGTCTCTAAAATACGTATTTACTATTTTCACGATGATGTCTGTATGTGTGTGCGTATAGACGTGTGGACGTATGGACTAACGATTTTTCGTCCACGATAACTTAAAAAGTATCAATCCTTTAATAACCAAATTTCATATTTAAGGTTTAAATAAGGATCTTAACATCGGATTTTTGTAGAAATCCGCAAACCGGAAATAGTACTTTTTGAAGCTTGATAAAGTTTTCCTTAAATAAATTGGTACATTATTTATTTATGACAATTTTTGCAATCAAATATAATAGAAAATATAATTATTTTATATTATAATTACAGTTAATTTTAAATACAATTTGCTAAATCTAGTAGTATTTAACAATAAAATAAAGTACAAATTGGTTTCTCCACAAAATTTGAATGGTTATGACAGTGACAGTACAGTTGAAATCTTTTGCTTGCATCTTGGTTTACATTATCGTTTACATATGAACATGGTACTATTAAAATGTAAGTAAAACTATTTATTAGATTAGAAGAATAAGCAGAATAAGGCGAGAGGTCGTGTGCTGGCCACATCAGACTTTTTAAATATGATTTCTAATAAAATAAGTTGTAAACTACAGTTGAGATGAAAACCTCATTCATATAAGCATTTAGTTATACGATTTACATTTATGTTATTATGTTTACGTTTAAGAAATTTAAATTCATATAACTAAATACAAGCATTGTGAATGAATACTCGTATTTATTTGGATGTATTCAAATTTTCTTAAACGTAAGCATACATATAAACCTTAAAACTAAGTGCTTATGCGAATGAGGCTTTAAGAAATTAAAATTGAACGAAGAAAAACCTAGTGATTTTCTACAAATACAATCCACCAATATAAAATTTCACAATACCACATTCACCCAACATACAACAATAAGTTACCTACGATAAATACATATTTTTGCCATTTTGTGTTATTATGAAACTGTAACTATTGTCCGTCTTCCTCGTTCGTTAACAAGTCCATCTCATGTAATAACCACTGTGGCCAATTATTCCACATACAATATCTCATTGACTGTAACAAATAGCGTCCTCTTCGGCCGTTGTCCGTGCGTATGTTCGAACAAACTGCCGATGAGAGAACACAGACCCGAACTCAAACGCTACACACAATTGTGTTGTACATACGCAGCGGTAATGTTCCCATACATCATATGTAACAAATCTGTTGTTGCTATAGAAACGTGTGTGAGTGTGCACTGTTTATAGGCCCTGCTGTTGTTTACTATCAATCATCCGGATACAAACAGACAGAAAGAAAGTATGGCGACTATAATTAAACGCAACGGTGGTAATGTTTAGTTGAAGAAAGGGTTACACGGTTTCCTGAAGTTTTGAATGAATGAAGAAAAATTAACCCGACATCCGACAGGTGAAACTTTGTCACGAGTTCCGACAGGTGGGGTGTGACAAACCCCAACTTTAAACACACTCTTAATTAAACTATAATAAATATTTTCTTTCTGTTTTGTACTTTAGGGACTTTGTTTTAACTAGTATAAATAAAATATTTGTCCGTGAACTAATATTTATTGTTATAATTGAAATACACGCCGCGTGAAAAAAATGGCCCACCTGAAATTATGAAAAAATAGACAAATTTCAAACCGCTATAACTCAGTGAGTTTTCGATGGATTTCCATAAACTTTCGACTCCAAGAAAGTTCAAAGTGTCTACTTTAAGGGCATCCATTCAATTTTTGTTATAACCCCTCTGCACCCCTGCAACACCCTATGAAAAAAAGTGTTTTCAGGGGGGAAAATTTTCAACTTTGATGATGTGCACGGATTAGAAAAAAATAATTTTATAAATACATGACAATAAAATTCAATCAATTCTCTGTAAATTTTTCGAAAAACGAAGTTCCTACGATGATTGGATAAAAAGTTATGCGAGTTTAAAAATTAAATTGCATTTTGAGGTTTTTGAGTCATTACTCGGCATTTCAGAGAGCCTGGCGACGTCTCTGCTCTTTTTCATATCACACATTGTTCTTCAAACTATTTCAAGGGTAAATAATGCAATAAATTATAATGGGAATAAATAATTCAAGCTAAAAAACTATATAAAATATATCACTAGTTCCGACAGGTGGGGTGTGAGAAACCCCAGTCCACTTTGAAGCGATGCTGTTCTACCAATGTCAACTTGTACACTGACGTTTATGCAATAATGTACAGATTAACCATTTTGTGAAAGTTACTGGGGCGCTACAATTGTTTGGAGCGAAATTTGAATGTTTTTCATTAATTTTTCGGGCGCTGGGGTTTGTCACACCCCACGTGCTAGATGCCGGGTTAATAATTTGGGAATCACTAAAGCGTTTGGGTCATTGCGAGACCGAAGAAGGTCGACAACTTGGACATTTGTTATAAAACGTGCAAAAAACATTCAAATTAAATTCTTGAAAGAATTAATATGTCGGGTTTTGGTTTATGGGATATGTTTCTTTAATCATTACCTTTAAAATAAGGTCGACAGGGATTGCTATTTAAAAATGTGAAAAACTCCACGTTGCATGGAAGTTCTAAACTGTGTAAGAATGTACTTTTTATGGGAACACGCTACTGCGTCAAATTGCCGTAATGTCAAATACCCGCTGTGTCCAATTGCCGCAATGTCAATTTGCCACTGTGCCAAAACGGATCCCCACCACTTACATACTTGTAATAACGTATGTCGAGAGACTACTGCAAATTTATTTCGACACAGAGGCAATTTGACGAGTTTGTGGGGCTCTAGTACGGTTTTGTTAGCTTTGTTAGTGTAGTAAATACCAAAACCGAGTTTGTGGGGCTCTAGTACGGTTTTGTTAGCTTTGTTAGTGTAGTAAATACCAAAACCGAGTTTGTGGGGCTCTAGTACGATTTTGTTAGCTTTGTTAGTGTAGTAAATACCAAAACCTATGCCCGATTGCCAGTAGTCTCTCGACATACGTTATTACAAGTATGTAAGTGGTGGGTATGCGTTTTGGCACAGTGGCAATTTGACATTGCGGCAATTGGACACAGCGGATATTTGACATTACGGCAATTTGGCGCAGTGACATGCACCCGTTTTTATGACTCTTTAGTGATCCCCAAATTTTCCATTCTTTTTCTTCACTCGTTCAAAACTTATAGCTCCGTCCCGTTATTTTTGGGAAACCTGTATATTTAACTATCATGTATCATTATATACCTAGGTAGGTACCTTTCACCTCACATTGTAAGTCATTGGTACAGAAGAGTTTCATCTGATTTTAAACTAGTTCAACATGGGGTTCCACAGGGTAGCATTCTAGGACCTTTATTCTTTATAATTTATGTGAATGACTTTCCCGATTTTATGCAACCCAATGTAAAAGTTGATTTATATTATACTTTTTCGTTTAGATTCATGATAGATTTCTAGTTCGATTTCCATCCGAGATTCGTTCGAGTTTCGAGTTTCGAGCCAAAACTTTTAAAGGTTGGTTAAACTGACTGCACCTGAACTGAGCAAGCGTGGACAAATCTAGTACAATTCTCGAATAGATAAATAGAGCCAGTCGTATATTTCTATACTAGATAAAAGTAATGGAACTCGGATGGGAATTTTTGATTTACGACATGAAATTCTCGGATGAATCTAGACGAAAAGTATCATGTAATTCAGCCTTTCGTGTGCTTTTTGTAGATGATACCACTAATTATAGAAACAGAAATATCAAAACTCTTACACAAAATTGTAAAAGTAATTAACCAAATCTGAATATAATAGTGGGATTCTGTGAAAATCTGTAGTTGCTACAGATCTATAAAATTGCAAATATTAAACAAAATCGCAATTAAATTTATAATTATATGAACATTGTTATATTTGTCAATAAACTTTGATGTGATTTGGTTTAATATTTAAAGATTTACAAATTTGTAAAACTTATAGATTTGCACAGAATCCAACCACTCAGTGAATGTAGTGATTGTCCAGCTTGGTGTATTTTCGTGCAACAGGTGAACTAGTTGGCTGGCAACAGATGTTTGATCAGGGCCGGCTTGTGGGGGCGGCGGTATTGTGCCTCGAGCCAGGGCCGGCCTTTGACCCCCCGGCTATCAATCCACGTCAGCACCGCTGACAGATTTCATTACATACGCACAGACGTACCGGGCTAATTAATAATTAGTATCAAGTCAAAAGAAGAGATGGTTTTGTTATAAATTGTTTGTGTCTTAATATCTCTGAAACTATACAGAATAAATACAATCTACAGTTATCTATAGACGTTAAACTAAAACCCGGTACACACATGGATTCTTTAATGATTCTTTCATGCTTCTCAATACTGAAAAATAGACTGTTTTGAAGCTATAAATGAATTAGAAATTTTTCTTTTCCAAGACTCATTGGAGATTCAGCGGCGCCACTATTTGGCAGGCAATTCAGATGCATGACAGATTTCATGAAGTCTTAAGCGGCTCGTCTAGGTTTTTTTCGAATTCCTAGAATACTCTCGATTTTACTTTTTTTCTATTCCACTCTTTTCCCCACTACTACAATTGCCTGAAACCAGCCCAAACTTATACTTTGCTGCATCCTAGCTATGCAATTTCAAGATAAAAATACTGTAAAAGTGTTTTCGTTGCGAATAAACTGTTAGATTATTATTGACTTTAGGATAATGTTTTTATAAACATTTAATAGAGAAAGAATGGATCTACAGATGCGCCTTTTTAAAAATTTAAAAAGGCACGTCTGTAGATCCATTATTTATCTATTAAATCCTTGTTGAAATAAAATTTTAGCATTATTGTACTGGCAACAAAACACTCGCTACGTTAGTACATTTAATAGAGAAAGAATGAATCTACAGATGTGCCTTTTTCAAATTTTAAAAATCAATTTCTATCACGATATATAACCGTGTAAATTTTGCATAATTTAGAATTTTTATAATAATGTACAATTTTTGTATTAACATTTTAAAAATTAATTAATTAATTTTAGTTATGCAATGTCTTTTTAAAATGAAAAATACTGTAAGTGTTTTCGTTGCGAGTAAACTGTCAGATTATTATTGACTTCAGGATAATGTTTTTATAAACATTTAATAGAGAAAGAATAGATCTATCTACAGATGCGCTTTTTTAATATTTAAAAAATTTAATTTCTATCATGAGATATAACCGTGTAAATTTTGCATAAATATATGTACAATTTTTTAATCAAAATATTCTGTCTCTATAAAATAATTTACCATTCTTGTGCTGGCCACAAAACACTCGCTACGTAAGTACATTTTATGCTGTATTTTAGGAGATAGACGGGCCTCTGAACTGAAATCAACCTGCCTGGATTCGAACTTAAGTTGATAGAGCCACAGTTGATCACACAATGTCCTGCACTATCCGCTCCAATGGTTCAACACCAGAAAATAAAAATCCAGTATTATTTTCTGTGTTGAACCCATTCCCGTTTAAATCCTCGTGTTTAACTTGGCACTTAGCGGACATCATTTATTAGCCTGACATGAGCGGTTGTCCGTCTGCTGTCCATACGTCAGGACCATTGTTAAATGCTCAGTGAATAATTTAGTAATTTCTCGGGCTATTATTGTTTATTGATCTCCCGTGGTTCCCGGGATGTATAAACGCACGCTAATCGACAGCCCAACCTCGCACCTTCAAGAAGTCTACGTACACTCCCTGACAAAACTCACCACAAGAAGATTCGTCCAAAGATTCAGTGTCTTCTGAACCCTGAGAAAAATCAGCATTGCTTGTGAATGAATGAGTCTTGGAAAAGAAGATTTTTAATTCATTGATTGCTTCTTTTTTTTTCGATTCAGGGCATGAAAGAATGACTTTGACAACCCAGATTCAAATATAGTCTGAACAAACAAATAGCGCTGTTTTGAATTTTCAATGAGTCTTGGGAAAGAAGCATTTCTAATTAATTGATTGCTTCTTTTTTCTTTTTTTTCTTCGGTTCAGGGCATGAAAGAATGACTTTTGGTTTGACAACCCAGATTCAAATACAGTCCGAGTCAAAAAAGACCAATAAAAATGCAGAATACTGAATTTGACTGCTAATCCCCTAATCAGTTGAAATTATTATTTTGTACTAATAAAGTTGTGTGTCGACTATTCACTATACTAGTACTTTTAGGTGACTATTTAACAAATGAACAATTTTATTACAATCGTTATTTCTATTTTAAATGAGGTTCTAGAACATTTTTCTTTTAAAATTCACTCCAAAAACCACATAAAACACATTTGACGTTGACGTCTAAATTATATCAAAATTTGGATAACTGCATTTTCGACATTATAATTTAAAACTGGATCTGATTCAATGAATAATCTCTTGAATACCTAGTCCGAATTCCTAGAATACTCTCGATTTTACTTTTTTTCTATTCCACTCTTTTTCCCACTTACGGCCTGAAACCAGCCCGAAACCCGTACTTTACCGCATCCGTGAAATGCAATGTCATTTTGAAGTTGAGAAATACTGTAAAACTGTCAATTTATTGTTGACTTCAAGGTAATGTTTTTATAAACATTTAATAGAAAAATAATGGATCTACAGATATCTTTTTAAAATAAATTTATACCAGGAGATATAACCGTGAAAGTTTGCATAAATGTGATATATTTATGAATTTTTAGGATATTTTTATAATCATGTACAATTTTTTTATTAACATTTTAAAAAGGCACAACTGTTAATTGATTTTTTAAGTTGAAACCATTCTTGTACAGGCCACAAAACACTCGCTACGTTAGTATATTTTATGTTGGATTTTTTTTATAGTATAACAGTCATGTACCTTATGCTTGCAAATATTCATATCCAAGTACAAGACACATTCCTACTACTACAAAAAAAAAATCGACACAACTATAATATGATTACTTATGGTATTACAAGTGAGTATACCTCATTTTCCGGAAGAAACACCCCCGGACGAAATACGTCTCCGCTTATTATGTTTGAACAATATTGATTTATGATCTTTGAGACGTTGAAAACCAACTTATAGTCTTTGAGTATTTTGAACAGAGATTACATTTAAAATTAATGCTTTTTTCACTTGTTGTACTTGAGTATTCTTCATGGCGGGTATTCTTAGCGTCTTGCTGTGTGTATATTAACCCATTACAATATATGAATGTGAATATAAATTTTTCCTCTATGGTTATTTTAAAGTTTGGTAGCGAAGCTCAGACGAGCACAATGGTAGATACATATTTATATTGAATTTATTTACAATAATGTATTTAAATTATGGACGCTTCAGTGGAAGATGCTACTGCTTGTACATTTGAATTAATTAGCTTTAAATATGAGTCTCATAATTTTGTAATAAATGTTTGTTGAATTTTAAACTTGCCAGTGCATTGGAAAATATTAATTAATTGCTTAATGTTAATTAAATTACAATTGTTTAAATTACATGTAACTAATTAATTCATCCCATTACGTAACAAAAGTAATTAAATTAAACGAACTAATTACAAATTATTACATACATTTTATTTTTTTGTACGTTTTTACCTCTCGCCTCATATTTTACAAAGGAGGTATTGTGACGGGTCAAAATTTTCGAGTCTGAGTTTTTAGTAGATAAGCACGTTTTAGGATCCATAGTACATTCGAAATGATGTCTGTGTGTGTACGTTAGGTTGTATGTAACATTTTTTCCGGGCTCAATAACTCAAAAAGTTACAAACATTTAATAACCAAATTTTATATTTAACGCTTTAATACAAATCTTAAGAACCCAGTTATTTTTTTGAAGCAATCCCCAAACTGGAAGTAGTACTTTTTTTAAATTTGATAAATTGTTTATCGCAATATTTGTTATTTCAAATTCAAGATTATATATTATTGTCTATAATTTTTAGCATTTTATAAATTATTCTGTCATAGTACTTTAGGAATTAAAGTACCTATTATTTAAAAGTACTACGACAATATTAATTGATTATGACAGTGACAAAGTGACAGAATAGTGACACATCATTTATATCTTCTTCTACAGTTCTACAGTTCACTAAATAACTAAAAAATATATTTTTATAGTAGTAAAAAGAGTAGGGTATGGTGGGAGGTCTTGTGCTGGCCATATCAGATTTTTTTTACAATTTTCGTATTAAATAATTTTGTGAATGATCTATCTATTAAGGAATGAGTGTATTAATAATTACCATTATACATTATTTTTTCTACTTTATTTCTTTCATTAAAAAATATATTTATTTTCATGAAATTTACTTGGATCTGTATAGACAAAACATATTTATTTTGGCTGTAATATCGTATTATACAACTAAAAATTGGCTACTTTAAGTTTGACAAAACATACTGTTTCTAAATACATCAACACAAAATTTTGCCAGCAAATAAAAGAAAACAATTTAAAATTTCATTTAATAACTCTGAGATAATATCTTTTTTGAATCTTAATAATATGTTTTCGGCATTTCTTTAATATGATAGATAAGTATCAACCTCTAACTTATTATAAACAACATGTATTTATAATAATCACTTATACTAACAAGTTTCTATATACGATTCTAAAACACAGATAGATGTACTTAAAATTAATTTATTCATGTTTTACTCTGCGATATTTTGGAGATAAGCTAAAGTATAGCTGTGTTTATACAATAAATTATATATAATTTTTAATTCCCATCCATCAAAGTAATTATTTGCTACCTACTTAGCTAAAATGGGACACGCAAGAAATTTAAACAAAAATTTTTATACTACTGAATGGGTTATACTTGTATGGATACTGAAAATGAGATTTTTATCACTTAAAACTTAAGTAAAAATACAAATTTTATTTAATAGATATTTATACATCAAGTGAGATACATGAATGTTTATTCAAGAGAAGAAAGTTTAGCCCCCGAACCCGAAGGGCGAGTGGGATAATTTCTTCGAGTGAATAAACATTCGTATCTCACGTGGTTTATACAATATTTTATTCAATTTTGACGAAATTATTTCAAATATATGAATTATAAATTTATTTTGACATAACAAAAAAAAAGTCTTCGTCAGTGGCAAGTTGTCATTGTTTTTATGCATTTTTGAGTGATTTAAATCAAAATTATTCACTTGTGAATAAACAGTTGTTTAAAATTGTTCCTATGGAGTTAATAATAGCAGTTTAAAACGTCAAAATTAAATTTAAAATATTATATATTATTATTATTCAATTTCATCAATTATTTTAATTAATAAATCTGTACCATTGAAGCACGATCTTCAAGCCTTTTTATCTTATATTTTAAAATTAATTGTGCTAGTTTTCAATAAAAAAAACATTTATTTTGAACTACTTAGAACAAAGATTCTTTAATTGAAAACAAATTGCATGTAGAACGAACGCTACAGAATTTTTTCCATGCCAAAGACGATCATAAACAGCTCGTAATTTCGAGCAAATTCAATTTATATGCGCTGCCAAAGTACCCAAAAAATTCTGCCTACTTTGGCACCTTAGAAACAATTTTTTTCTCAGATGTCCTTCAAGATTTCTTATGCGTAATAAGAGTAACTTAATCCCACAAAGTCATCGGTACGATGAATTTATAAAAAGTTTAATATATCAACACGTTGGGCTGCTATCACATTTTGTAAAAATATTTCAGAAACATTAAAATCACCAGGTACAGTTTCCTCTTAAGGATGTTCCCTAGACATTTTAAAAAATGTTCTAATGCAACCAAACTTTGAATTTATGTTGTCTGTGTCATAAAAATGATACCTGAATTTTTTGGAAATTTTTAACCACGTAGTTTGAACGAAATTAATTATTAAATTTTAATATTTTACATGGGCTCTTATGGCTTTCCATTAATTGATTAAATAAAAAGATGTTATTTACTTAATTTTTGGTATATAAACGTATGCAAGCACGGACATCAATTTCCCAAAATTTGAAGAAGGTTGACCACATAGCTGTAACAATATTGTTGTTTTTGTAAAAAAATCTTCAAGCATTTTTTGATTAGTGAATTAGAAATTATTGTAAAAATATATCACCGCAACTGAACGAATTGCAATATCAATTAACACCCGTTGACCGAATTTTGTTTTACATTAATAAAAATATTTTTATTAATTAAAGGTTGATATCTGATTACGCCACTGCATGTGTAGGGAACCTCCTTAATGATTTTAGTTATCAGCAAATAGCAAGAACAAAAATAAACAACAACAATTTATTTCTACAACTTTGAAGTTTTCATTTTATTTATTTTGCAGTGTTGTCCAGTAAAATCTTATTTTAATAGTAGGTTATTTGAGCTCGAAACATTTATTTTCTGCAATTGTATCCAAATATGGACTTCGACGGTAGAAAACACTCTTTACGCACTAATTATTTCTGTATATTTAAGACCAGGAATTTGAGATAGTTATACAAAACTATTTCTTTGTGAATAATTAATATAAATATTCAACTTGCTTATTATAAATCATTATTTTTCGTCACATTTAGTGTCACTTTTAATTTAAATCAAATGTAGTCAACTTTAATTAAAATTCAAATAATAATTTTGCGAACTGTTTATCTATTATAAAATTATCTTTTTAATTGGTAAGTTTTCCCGATAAAGACACTAATAAAATACAAGTTTCCTTTTTGAAATTGTTTATCCGGACAAAAATTTAATTGAGTGTATTGAACTGTGCTTTGAAAATTTGCATAAGTCAAATTTTTTATAATATACAGGTGTTCCACAACTTAGGACAAAGAATTAAAGGGTATATGTATATTATACTGGTCGGTAGTTATTTTTAATAATTTTTTTCAAATCTTCTACAATGAAAGTAATTGTTTACATAATATCTAATACTAATAAATGTCAAATTATCGAATATACCATTAAAACAGTGATACTTAAAATGTACACACATCAAGTAAACTACCCTTAACTTTGCGAATTTAAAAAAAATTCTTTTTGTTTCATGATCACCACGTCGTACAGTATATACCCTTTAATTTTTTATCCTAATTTGTGGAACAACCTGTATATCAATACTTAGTTTTTATACCAAGGGGTAAAATATATGATAAGCACAATACAAAACTTTTGTGGCCAAGTTTATGTTATCAATAGTTATTTACTTTCCTAGTGGGCAAAGTAAGGAATTACCCACGAGGGAAATTTTAACTAACGAGGCCTAAGGCTAAGTGAGATAATTTTCGCGAGTGGGTCATTCCTTTTTGCCCACATAACCTAAAACATCGTTACTACGGTGGTTTCCAACAAGCAGAGTAACAATTTACCCACAAGTAGGTATAATTTTGATCAAAGCCACTACAAAGATTCTGAGTCCTGGAAAAGAAGAAGTTTCAAGATTATGCATCTTGAAAAAAAAGCAAACAATAAATTATAAATTATTTTTTTCCAAGACTCATTGAAGATTCAATTTAGGGGCACCGAAATTTAACAGGTCTCACTAGAAAGAAGAAAACGTCTTTTCCAGGATTCAGAAACTTGGTAGAATCTTCGTGCGAACAGGGCTTTACTTATTTAAAATCGCCATAGTTATGAATCGTTTATTAAGAGGATAAACAAATTAATTATTTTTAATATAGCAATTAAATTTAAATGATAAATAAATGAGTAACATCCAAAGTTAAACTCTTGTACAATATACACTACTTCACTACTTTAATAACTACAATACAAATTTCATAAATAAATTACAATAAAATTAATGTCATATACGTATACGTGTGTTCCATCTTGTATGATTTATATTTATTGAGCGATATGAAATATATTAAAGATTATTTTATTGAAATAAAGCAATATAAACACCGTAGAATCAAGTAGGCGTAATATATGAATGAGTTGTGTTAAACAATGAATGAAATGCAATAAATTGCAATGTTATTGGCTCGATCGTACATTATTAAAGTAATAAAGGAAAATTATTTGTGACGCAATTAGAAATGTAATTGATTAGCTTATACACTTGGGTGTGGCATCTTCACATATTATGCCGTATAATTTTTTAGACCGGGAGCTCCTGACAGGTGATGGTCTCCGATTTTATACAGCATGCCTTTTAGAGGATAGAATATGGACCATATGACAACAAAGAAAAGCGAGTATTAAACCCTTGCACGTTATCCGGTCATATGGAAAATTGCATTTCCACTTGCACAAAATTTTTGTGTTTTTCTCTGATTTAATAATGCCCTTTTATCAAAAGAAACTTAGACACATTAAAAGTTTAAATTATAGACATGCGATTCGCAGGATCCCAAAGGGCCCAAACGGTCACGTTATCTTGTAATAAAATAGTTACCTATTTGTTTAACTAGGCAAAAAAATATTAGATTTGGTGCCGCGGCTAGAGTTTAGGCAGCAAATCTGTATTTTTGCCATGTTAAACACATTATTTTTTCGGCGATTATTATTAATTAATATTAATTTAGTGATTATTTTAAATAATATTGATAGGTATTGCAATCAAATTACGTTGCTATGCGTATGGTGACAGTTGCTATGAAAAAACAAAATAGATTAGGTATGTTGATGCATTTTATAAATGTCAAATTTGTTGATTCACCATAGTAACAATTACTTTTGCTGCCTAGGCTTTTTTTACTAGGCAGCAAAAGTGACACTTTTCTGACTGTCAGCTGTCAAAAAAACAGCACTTTTAATGTCAATCGCCGAAAAAAATATGATTTGCCGCGTTTTCATACAGACGATGAAAAGAATTAATATTTGTGTCATAAAACATCTATAACCAAATTGGCATGCAGTCCTCGTTGGCCCAAAGGTGGAAAATTTCGGAATAGTTTTGTGCAAGTGGAAATGCAATTTCCATATGACCGGAAAGCGTGCAAGGGTTTAATACCAGTTTTTCTTTGTTGTAAAAGGGTCAATATGCTATCCTCCAAAATGCATGCTGTATGAAATCGGAGACCATCACCTGTCATGAGCGGTCTATTTGTGCAATACGCTATACTGACAATTTTTTTATAAAATATTTTTGAAGAAATGATAAAAACGTATTTTTCGGCGATTGACATTAAAAGTGCTGACAGTCAGAAAAGTCTCACTTTTGCTGCCTACGCAGCAAAAATAGTAAAAAAGCCTAGGCAGCAAAAGTAATTGTTACTATGGTGAATCAACAAATTTGGCATTTATAAAATTCATCAACATACCTAACCTATTTTGTTCTTTCATAGCAACTGTCAACATACTCATATAGCAACATAATTTGATAGCGATATCTATCAATATATTTAAAATAATCACTAAATTAATATTAATTAATAACAATCGCCGAAAAAATAATGTGTTTAATATGGCAAAAAATACAGATTTGCTGCCTAAGCTATTAGATTCATGAGGCGCAGCTCCGGCAGCAAATATAATATTTTTTTGCCTAGTTAAACAAATAACTATTTTTATTTTAACGATATATTTATCAATAATTCCAAAAATAATTAATGTGTGGGAATAGAATCCGATATTTAGCACAGTTTTTATTATTTATTTGATGTATAAAACTCATACAATCTCGAGCGAAAAGGTTCAAAAATTTGTGCACAATATTATTAAAGATTAAAATATACAGTGATTTGCCATCTTAAATAATCTGTATTATAATCAGATGCTACTGTATTTATATTTATATATTTCCGAATTCCTTATAAAATCTGATCAAGATTAAAGATAAACGTCATTATTTACAACAAACTGGTCGCCATTTTAGTCGCTTAAGTTCGCGTGACTAAACCGCAACTTCATGAAATCTTGGATTTCTTTTATCGTTTGTCGTTGGCGCCTTCACATCTTATCTAGAAAATCTAGGAGCCTGTTCAGAAATGAACTAAGTGCCATGCCATATATTTCCCTGCAAATGGCAATCCTGACCAGTCAGCATTCAGAGTGGTATTGCGAGAATACGGAAACAATTTAACGACTTTGTATTCACATATTAACTTTAATTATAACGTGTTGTTGTTGCCGTTTTAGAATGATTTATAGTGTATTTGACGCACTATGTTATTAACTGTTTTGGTATATTATATTATATCTATAACGCCTTGGAGAGTGACTATTCAAGGGTGCGTTATATAAGCGCATTTGGCTTTTATCAGTTTTTCTTATCGACGTACGAAAAGCGCCGAAATAAACGTTATATAAGCGCAGAAGGGAACCCTAATTGAGTCCAACAGAACTCCTTTTTTTAAAATAAACTAATCAATACTAACAAAACCGTAATTGAGTCCAACAGAACTCCGTTTTTTTTTAAATAAACTAATCAATACTAACAAAACCCTAATTGAGTCCAACAGAACTCCGTTTTTACCTTCCGCTTACCTGTAAAGGAAGGTATTGGAATCATGCAAAAAATCGGGTTGTGAGTTTTAAGTGGATGAGCACGAATTAGGGTCCT
Source organism: Agonum fuliginosum (assembly GCA_947534325.1). Classification (NCBI taxonomy): domain Eukaryota; kingdom Metazoa; phylum Arthropoda; class Insecta; order Coleoptera; family Carabidae; genus Agonum; species Agonum fuliginosum. Next base: position 735,933 of record OX384033.1, read on the forward strand.
TACAACTCATTTTTTATAGTTTCTCGATGATGTCTGTATGTATGTGTGTGTGTGTGTGTGTGTGTGTGTGCGTGTGTGTGTATGTGTGTGGTTCGGGCCGATGCCGGATGTTGCATAACTCAAATACGAATTACCCAAAAATTTTGATATTTGGTATTTTACAAAATTGTATACGGATAGGAAGAGCTCATTAGATTTTGGTACAAATATCTTCACCGGAAGTGATATTTTTTGAAGATTGAAAAAGATAATTGTCAAAAATTTATATAAATTTGAATAAATATAGTATTTATTTGTAATAAGAATAAGAAGCAAAGTTATTTGCAACTCACGTTATAAAAAAATTGTCTTTATCTGGTAGCATTAAAGAACTGCAGTAAAATTTAAAAAATAAATTTATCAGATAAAACGTTGAAATCTTGTAATCCATGTTCGGTTGATTTTTGTTTCTGTGTAAAAAATATTGACAGGTGAGACGAGTGACAAGTTGACATACTAGCGCTATATAAGTCATAAGTCAGATATTAAATGTAGTAATTGAACGGAGGATGGCTTCAACACAGAAGAGTTTTCGTGTGAATGAATCTTTTGATTCAGGTGGTACTAATTTCTGTGTTTGAATATTTTAGATTTTTATTTCTATATTTTAAATGGGCACCGGATTGTACGTATACATTTATGTTTAAAGTGGAGATATGGCGGAAGGTTGTGTGATGGCCACGTCAGATTTTTTTTAAATAAACTAATCAATACTAACAAAACCCTAATTGAGTCCAACAGAACTCCGTTTTTTTTTAAAATAAACTAATCAATAATTGTAATAGATAACAATATTTTTTATCTAGATAAAGATAAAGATAACTCAGTTTTTATTTATCTAGATAAGATAATAGATAATCATTGAAGGAATTATCTAGATAATAGATAAAAGATAAATCATTATTATCTAGATAATTATTAGATAATCCATAGATAATACAAAAAAATATAAATGACATGTTCTAAAGTATAAGCGGTACCAGCTAGCGAGCCGGCAACGTTGCAAGCTTGTGCGTTGTATGCTTGCAGTTTGATAAGATTTGAATTCCATTAAAATTACAAAAAATGAAAAATATTTGTTCTAATTTCACTAAAATTATTATCTAGATAATATTTAAAAAATAGATAAAGATAATTTGTAATTTTATCTAGATAAGATAATAGATAAATATGAAAAAAATTATCTAGATAAGATAATAGATAAAAATATATTATCTAGATGATTTATATAGATAAAATTATCTAGATAAGTTACAACACATAATAAAGAAAATATAGGCGTTGGTTGGTTTCGCTGTTACAACCCAGTATACTGTCCAACTCAAGTTGTATATGGTTAAGATTAGTTTTGAAAATTGGTTTCAAAAATTATTCTGGTCATTATTAATAAAACAGCAAATTTGCCTCTCTATTTGATAAACTTAACTGTACTTTTCTTATTTATGCAGTTCTGTCTTCAGTTATAAAAGTCGAAGTTAGAATGGTGTCCGAGGAAAAAATATATGGCTATAAAAAATTGGTGATTATTTGCATAATGTTATAAATTGTACTTGGGCGCTACTGCTACTGGACAACGCAATAAAAACGTTATAAATATAAATGCGAGATAAATAGAAACTGCATATAACCTGTCACTATAAATTATACTATATATTTTTTCTTAGTTTTTTTAAATTCGCGTTTATTCAGTCAGCCAGGATGTAAAGCCTCATTCACAATAAGAAATTAGTAGTTATAGTTGATTAGTTAGTTTTGACTGTCGTTCACAATTTCAAAATTAACGTTGTAGTTAGCCCAGTAAAAAACTAATTTTGAAATTAGCGTCAGATGTCAGAAATGTTTGGTTTACTTAAAGTTGCTTTTCATAATAATCCTTGTCTATAAATGGCCTGAAAAGCATTTGTACATATGGTGCAACATTGTAAAAGTCTCTATGGCAAAGGTGATGTCGAATATTAATGTCATCTTAGACGTCAAACGTCAAAATAAATTCTCCTTCTAGATTCTGATTGGTAGTTCAAACAGAAAATCATGAACTATTAAGTACAGGTTTGGAGTTTGCAAATCCCTGCGCTAACTGTAATTACGTGGAGCTAATTTCGTTATTGTGAACGCTACAACTGAAATGCATGTTAAATTACTAACGTTAACTGTACCAACTGGCTATAACTACTAATTTCGTATTGTGAATGAGGCTTTAGTTTGATATGCTGTTTACGAATTAAAAAGATTTTTACAAAAGTACTAACTTGTGACAAAGAAATCTTTTGAAATAAAACTATGTTTAAGGATACCTACATATTATGTAAGAAAACAAAAATGGAAAAAAAATTATTTTCAAAAAATAGATATATTGATTGAGCATTCTGAACCGCTGAATAAAATTTAAAATAATTTAAGGAAAATATAAATAGGTAACTACTATCGGATTAATAATTATAGTCAGTTGGGTTTAAAGAAGAATAACTTGTTAAAAAATAAAACCAAACTTTATACTAAAGTATGCATATTTCTACGTTATTATATAAAATATCAAATTTTTAAATTTATTTGTATAGAAATAACAATTTATAACAAGAATGAGCTATGATTTCGATACATTTTTAGAACTATTAAATTCAATGACGTTTACTGTCAATATACATCATTTAAAAAAATTCATATTTCGGTATAAGGCAGTCATAAGCTTTGTAAAGTTATTTGTTACCGTAAATTTTTTTTAAATGTTTATATTTTGTTTATAATAACCAAATAAGTGAACTTGTAAGATCTTGGTTACTGGTAATAAAATTCAAATTCAGGTTAACCATGCCTTACATAATGTAAAAAAATCCGACGTGGCCATCACACAACCTTCCGCCATATCTAGACTTATAAATACAAATGTATACGTACAATCCGGTGCCCATTTAAAATATACAAATAAAAATCTAAAATATTCAAACACAAATTTGCATCACCTGAATAAAAAGATTCATTCACAGGAAAACTCTGCTGTGCTGAAGCCATCCTCCGTTCAATTACTACATTTTTTAATATCTTACTTACGACTTATATAGCGCTAGTATGTCAACTTGTCACTCGTTTCACCTGTCAATATTTTTTACGCAGAAACAAAAATTAACCGATCATGGATTACAAGATATCAACGTTTTATTTGAAAAATTTATTTTTAAATTTTACTGCAGTTCTTTAATGCTACCAGATAAAGACAATTTTTTTATAACGTAAGTTGCAAATAACTTTTCCTCTTATTCTTATTACAAATAAATACTATATTTTTCCAAATTTATATAGAATTTTGACAATTAACCTTTTCAATCTTCAAAAAATATCACTTCCGATGAAGATATTTGTACCAAAATCTAAGGAGCTCTTCCAATTTATATACAAATCTTAAATATCAAATATCAAAATTTTCGGGTAATTCGTATTTGAGTTATGCAACTAACACCCGGCCTTGACCACACACACACACACACACACACACACACACACACACACACACACACACACACACACACACACACACACACACACACATACACACACATACACACAGACATCATCGTGAAACTATCAAAAATGAGTTGTAAGGACCCTAATTCGTGCTCATCCACTAAAAACTCACTACCCGATTTTTTGCATGATTCCAATACCTTCCTTTACAGGTAAGCGGAAGGTAAAAAGAATAGTTAATAATTTTTATTTTAAAATTATTATTTGAACATCACAGCCCGTTTTATGCTACACCGTTTGGTGAATCCGGGGTGGTCGCCCTCCGAAGCAACAAGTGCTCCACTTTCCACCCACGTAAAGTTTTAAAGTTTGCAGTGAACGTAAATGCCAAATAACACCCACGTACACAACAAATTCAATAATCCAATATTTTGAAAATCCACATTAGTTCTCGTAATTCGAGCTGCGTTATTTTTATTATCCCGGGAAAATCAATACGCCGGCCATGCTTTGCAAACACGACTTCATGAATGAATGACGTAGTGAATGAAATAAATTAGCCGACAGATTATGAATGGAGCTTTCTAATAGTAAAACACACACGGATGCGTGATACAGGGTGCTCGGAAAGATGCCAATCTTCAGGTTGAACTATTATTTGATTTATACTGAATCGAAAATCCTAATTATTAAGAGTATTGAGTCCACGTATCATAGAAACATTCGCCTAAAATACGTAAAAGCAGTAAAATGCTCACGAGGTTTTATAGATGAAGCAAAATTTCATTAATTTTTTACAGACGAAGAATGGAACTAGGTTACATTTTCTAAAGCCTATTTTACGTTGAGCAATATTGCAGATACAAGTGCAACTTTTGACACGTTGCTTCAATATTGTATGAGTGTAATACAGAAATTGCACGTTCAACAGGTAAAAGCAATCTTGAGACAATCTTAAGGCAACGGTTGCATGGAATAGAACATGTTCTAATTTTTGTAAGGCTTTCAGGCAATTCAGTTATTTTTTCTAGTTATTTTTAGTTCGATGCTACCAACTGAACATTTTAATGTCGAAAAGATTAATTTGTGTTTGAAAGTTAGTGCGTTAGTGGTTATAATCCCATTCTATTCTTATTTTCCAACAATATACAACAAATCCAATTAGTAAATTTATTAATAAATTTATACATTACATAAGTAATTGCATGTTGCTGATGTTGCTTAGTGTAAAATGAAAAATGTCTGCAATTTTTTGTTCAACTCTGACTTGAAAATTGCAGTTGCCCGTTGCGCTTGCTCAATGTAAAATGGGCTTAATAAATCCTTTAATCGCATAAAATAAAGCATGTAGGTACAAAATTGCTTAAAACACACATTTTCAATAATTACTTCCTTGTACGAAGTAAGGAAGTATTGTAATCGCGAAAAATTTCGGTTCTCAGATTTTGACGGAAATATCCGTTTTGACCTTTTCTGAATCCATTGTGACTAGTTTCGTCGTGACGTCTGTACGTACGTGCGTACGTGCGTGCGTACGTACGTACGTGCGTGCGTACGTACGGACGTATGTGTGTCGCATAACTCAAATACGGTTAGACGTAGAAAGCTGAAATTTTGTATTTAGGACTGTTATAGCACCTAGTTGTGCACCTCCTATTTTTGGTTCCAATCTATAAACCGGAAGTAGTACTTTTTAAAAATATTTTGATAAATAATTAATTTTAGACAATTTTTTTTATTTTAAATGAAAGATTATGTGATTATTATCTACAATCGGTATTTTATAAATTTTTCTGTATCTTCTATCATTTAAGAATAATTAAAGTATATACATATAATTTAGTATTTCGGTATCTTGTACTCCATGGTCGTTTAACATTTGTTACTACGTAAAATTTAAATGATTATGACATGACAGTGACAATAGTAAAATATGCTTTTTTATCTTCTTCTGCAGTTTAAATAAAATGACAGCCGAAAAGTATGAACACACAAGGCGTACAAGGAAGTCATGTGGTGCCCACGTCAGATTTTTTTTTATATGGATTCCAAAGATATTTTCTGATTTTTAACTGGGCATAAACCTAGATTAATTCTTTCATAAACATATAGTAATATTTAATATGCAAAGAGTAACCTGTAAACACGCAATATTTTGTTATGGAGACAAGACTCTTAACTAGAATACTCTAGATTTTAAATTTTTTCTATTCCACTCTAAGACTGCATAAAACCAGTCCGAAACTTGTACTTTACCGCATCCTAGCAATACAGCCATTTTGAAGCTGAAAAATACTTGTAAAAGTGTTTTCGTTGCGAGTAAACTATAAGTTTATTATTGACTTCAGGATAATGTTTTTATAAACATTTAATAGAGAAAGAATGGTTCTACAGATGTGTCTTTTTAAAACCAGGATTTGGAATTTCATAATCATGTACAATTTTGTATTAAAATTTTAAGAAGGCATAATTGTTAATTGATCCTTTAAGTAGGTATATATCTTGTACTGGCCACAAAACACTCGCTACGTTAGTACGATTTGTGCTGGATTTTAAAAAGTATTGAAGCATTAATATTATAACAAGTTTTACTTTTTTTACTTACCTAGATCAAAAATGTAGGCTTCTCCTTGCATATTGTCACCAAGTGGGTAGCACGGAATTAACACAGAAGTTTACCACTGTTTAAGAAGATATCGTACCTTGATACTAAAATTCAGTCCGGTTTAGTTTACACTAAAATGTGAATCATTGTCCACTAAACACATGAGTTAGTAACTGTCCAATGATTTATTGTCACTATTTTATTACCACTGTTTAAGAAGATAATCGAACCTTAATTAAAAATTTAAATAAATTGTTATACTAAAATTCAGTCCGGTTTAATTAAAAACACTAAAACGTGAACTTATTATCCACTAAACCCACGAGTTAGTAACAGTCAAACGATTTATTGTCACTCTTATCATCATGATTCTGTTCCAGCCGCACTATATCGTGCACCAGGTCTGGTGGAGATCATCAGCGTCGTCACATGTTATATATACCCCCAGGAGAAGTCGTAGGCGGCCGTGAACGTCGAGTGGTTCATTACGATGTGCGTTACCCTGGTTACGAGCCCTTGTTTACCTGTGCACAGTACATCGAGTCAAATACGCGGCATGCGTGAGGGAAACATGAATGAATACGTAGCGGGATGCTTTGGGTGTGGGTGCTGCACATACTATCGGTTAGCCGCGTAAAGCACTATTCACAAAAGGAAAATATAACAGAATGCAGAAATAGTATTTTGTGCACCTAGGGAGGAATAGCCTTCCCTCCAGTGGGACAGACAATATTTTACGTCAAGAGGGTTGGATATCAGGCAAGAAACATTCAGACCACCAGCCCTATGAATATTACTATTACGAACTGCCCGTACATGCAGTTCATTGTTCAGAAATGAAAGATTTATATAATAATTTTTGAATTTAAAAAATTTTGTTTCAATTTTTCTTTAATTTGTATTTATAAACAGTCTCGAAATCACCTTTCTTGCAAGCGGAAGGAAAACAATGTTTTCCTCCCGCGCGGGAGGGAAAATTCGCTTCCCTCCCTCCATTAGCAAGAGGAAAACACTGCTTTCCTCCCCCCGAGTGACGTAATAGTATATTATATATTGAGGGACTAAAGTGCATGATTTAATCCTGAGGGTGAAGTTTATTTCACGAGCCGAAGGTGAGGGAAATAATCACCTGAGGGATTAAAGGTACTTTAGTCCTGTGGTATATACGCTATTTTTTGCACTTCATCCTTAAACAAATGCAAAATAGTGTAAAAGAATACACATTTTGTAATTTTGACAGTAAATTTTATGACAAATATTTATATTGTTACCATAGATACTCTGTAACAAATAGCACGTATTTACTTGACAACGGGATTAATTAATTCAATTCCTTGACAACGGGATTAAATATAAGAAATAATCCCTTGGGATCAAATTAAGAACCTTAGTCCCTAAAAATAAAGACGAAAAAACAGTTTTAGCTGATTTATAATAAATTTTTTTAAATATCTTACAATATAATATTAATTAGACATAGTTTTATGTAAATATGGTATTTATAAAATACAATAATCTATTAAACTAAGAGCTTATTAGATTAGTGAAATAAAAAATTTATTACCTACATAATTATAATAAAAGTCCATCACTAAGTTCAAATATTACAATGTCTATGTCAGTTAATGTGTTGACCACATCAGATTTTTTCTCTACAGAACAGCGCTCTACCACTTTTAGGACTACACCACTGACCCCTCCCCCTAAATAAAAATTTTGCCTACGCCTATGGTACGGACTGATGATTTGCAATATATGACGTATTTAACAGAATTAGAACTAATAGTGGCTAAAATTTTGATTATGTTCACTGAAATAATAATCCTTTTAGAAATTAATATAGCTATTTATACATACTGTTATTATGTACGACAAATGTACCGCATCATATTGAAACACTTTGAAAACAAATATGGAAACTAGGATTCAAATAAACCCGTATGACGTCATAAAGAACCTGTTGACAATGAATTTAAATCTTTGTTTCAAGAATAGAACATTATATTTGTATGTGTATTATGAAAAAAATGTGTTTTAAACGTCATATTTTATCTATCAAATTTTAAATAAGAGTTTACTTAATTTTTATCGTTATTATTTGTATGATTGTGAAACTTGCAATCGGCGAAAGTAGTAAGCTTTTATTGTCATGGGTAATACTGCATTTTTCTATCATTTGTCGCGATCTACAAACTACTCGTAGTAGTAGTAAAAATACTCGCATCAAACATTCAACAAGTGTCTGACTGTAACTAGCTTATGCGCCGTGCTTTTACCGAAGCTTAGTTTGGTTGCGTATCGCACATAAAATCACGCCATTTTCCTGAACAGTGGTAGCACGAACCCCTTTAAAATACACATAAATCAAACTAACACTAATGTCCCTTTAGAACTATTGTAGTTGCCAAATCTTATATTGTTTAAGAATAATTCAGTTAAATTCTGTGTCATTTGAAAAAGAACGCTTTAATAAATTTGTTGTCAAATTCGTAACAACGGACATGAAAAAGCCCATGTTTCACGTTAAAATAAATTCATTGTATAGTATGGCCTGATACAGCCAGAGACACCTATAGACGGAGAGCTATGGGTCAAAGTTTAATTTAATTAGTCGTGAATTTGAAGGGCTTGGGCCTTGCATATCTACTGAAAATGGAATGTCCAGTTTGCCAGACCTAAGTGGCCGGATTGAGCTTCCTCAAGTATCAAAAGTTGAGTTACAAAAATGTTAATTATATAATTTAACAGTTCTGGCGTATGTAGAGGTGGAAATAAATAATATTACTTATTTATAAAACATATTGCCAGAACGTTTCTATTTCCCCAATCTTAAATATACCAAATAAAAAATAATAAATGACATTTTAAATTTTCATAAATGTCAAAAATGACTAGATCAGTGTTAATCTGCTTACCTATGCAAAAATAATATAAATATTCAATCATAAGTGCTGATAACCCGAAAACAAGCAAATTTTTGACAGTTATGAAAATGTAAAACGTCATTTATGATGATTTGACTTGAAGAAGCCTAATCCGGCCACTAAGAACAGGCAGACTGGACATTCCATCTTCAGCAGATATGCAAGACCCAAACCCTTCAATTTCACGACTAATCAAATGTCCACACTAATTTGACCGCTAGCTCTTGGATTATTAGCTCCATTACATATTCTGACCGCTAGAAAAGATCATTTAGACAAACCTATTCTTTAACCGTGATGACAGATTTTAAAATAAAATTTTACCAAATATAGTTAGATTAGTTAGACCAATAATTCAAATAAATATCAAAATTGACGGTAATATCGAAATATCCAAATAGAATCTCTCAGTATACTTATCATTATTTTAATCATTATGATTACACACCTCTTTTGCCTCGTCCACATCCACTCTTACACTCATACAACGTGCCAGCAAGCATGCCTACTCACACTATCTCCACTGCGTGTTGTTGTGGTCCACTTGTGGAGCTGGAGGAGTCGTGTGTCGTGTGGACTTGCAGAGCTTGTCGCGGCGCTTGTCCTGGTGAATCAACGACGCCGGGCACCGCGACGCCGCGTGGGCGAAGACGAGTCCACGCAGCGCCGGTGTGCGCCTACCCCTGAACTCTGACCTTTCGTGTGAACCCTACACGCCGGGAAAGCCGGCTCTAGCTCAGAGTTAGAGTCGTGATGTTAAATCGTGTTTGATTTTAAAATGAGGCAAGTCTTCAAGAAAATGTTGCATCCGGGGTATTTAAAACAAGTATTTTAACATTTAACTCGAAAAAACCTAAACCGAAACGTTATATCTGAAGGTCAACGAACTGGAATCATAACCGAACCTTTTGTTGTGGACATTTGATTAGTCGTGAAATTGAAGGGTTTGGGTCTTGCATATCTGCTGAAGATGGAATGTCCGGTCTGCAAGTCCAAAGTGGCCGTTAGTTATTTGACAAATGCGTTTACCTTGTAGCGTTCGCAATAACGAAATTAGCTCCACGTAATTACAGTTAGCGCAAAGATTTGCAAACTCCAAACCTGTACTTATAGTAGTTAATTATTTTCAATATAAACAACCAATCAGAATCTAGAACGATAATTAATTTTGACGACATTAATATTTTTAAACTAGGGATCACCTTCTCATAGAGACATTTACAATTTTGCACCATATGTACAAAAAAATGCTTCTTCAGCCATTTATAGACAAGGATTTTGTTATGAAAAGTAACTTTAAGTAAACAAAACATAATATAAGCGAAGAAACTGACATTTCTGACTTCTGACGCTAATTTCAAAATTAGTTTGTTATATTATATATTGACAGGTGAGACGGGTGACAAGTTGACAAACTAGCGCCATATAAGTCATAAGTAAGATATTAATGTAGTAATTGAACGGAGGATGGCATCAACACAGAAGAGTTTTCCTGTGAATGAATTTTTTTTTCAGGTGATGCAAATTTCTGTGTATGAATATTTTAGATTTTCATTCGTATATTTTAAAGGGACACCGGATTGTATACGTATACATTTATATTTATAAGTCTAGATTTGGCAGAAGGTTGTGTGCTGACCACATCAGATTTTTTAATTTGCGAATTTCAACAAAATTCTTTTTGATTCATAATCATCCAATACTATACACCCTTAAATTTTGTCACACAGATTGAGTTACACCCTGTATATTCATTCCAATAATATTAACTACGTGGGTAGTATATTTTATCTATGCTAGATTCCTGAATGGTTTTATTCACACCATACACAATATCGTAATACCAACATTATAAATAGAAATCCACTGTTTACCGTTTCAGTCTAGTAAAATAAAAACGTACAGGTAGATCTACAAATAGTATTCATTTATGTAGGAACATCTTCAATACGCCTGCTAAGATCAAAACACACTCTATTCTGAAGATCTACAGAGTAAGTAGAGTATTATAAAGTCCTGGTTCTAATGGTAGATATAGCACTATTTATCTTTATAGATAAATGTCCCGATCTGAGGTCTGTTGATTTTAAGATTAAAAATAAATGTCAATGAGTTCTCGTACTGCGCACAGTGTATGTTGATGGCTGGATAGATAATTTTTAAATGCTTGTAACAAACTAAATTTGAACAATTTGTTATCTTAAACAAGACAGTTTAAGCTTTTCTTGGAATACCGTACAATGCAGGTGATTTCTCGGAATAACGTAGGTAATCTTGATTCTAAATTTATAGTTTGGTTGAAGTTTCAAGCAAAAAGGTGTGACAATATTCAGCAACTTTCTCAATTTTTAACTATACCTACTTTTAATTTTAAGGGTAGGTACTTTGTGCACTCTTTTAAATTAAATAACAGTAAAATTGTGAAATCTACAAATATGAACAGATTATATTAAACAAAATATAATTTTATCCATGAAAAAATGTGTTTAATTTACCACTTATAATCTCACATGTGCATTAATTCTTTTCGAAAATTTTTGACGGCTTTCCAGCAACGTCTCGAGTGGTACACGAGAACTGGTTATACGATTAAAAATTTCCTGGAAATGAATTAATGCACAAGTGCAAATTCGGTAAGAAAATCGTAATGACACCGCCGCTCTAGTTTTGAATTCTTTCACAACATACACTTGAAATATTCACTAAATTATTTATTTAATAGAGTACTTTACCATAGTAGCAAATTAGTAATCCAGTCAATTATATTGAAAGGAGACTTCAAAAATGAGTTATTGCCATGAAAAAGTTTTCAAAAAGTTAATAGTTCTTTAAATATTTGAGATTTTACGTATTGATACATCTACGTCACAGTAATGCATTTTCACGTGTATTTCTTACTTACAATAATAAAGAAACTACCAAATTGTATTTTATATTTTGTAACATTTAGAAACAGTTGATTTTACATGGAGTACATTTCAATTCCAGCTCCATTGTTTGAGAAGATTTCCAGCTTTACATCTAGGTACGTCACACAAACATTAAAAATTAATTACAGCTTTATTAAGAACAATTAAGACTTATCAGTACTCTCAATCGCTTTCAAATAACATAAAGTTTCAATTAAAAACTTTTTTAAAATGGTAAACTACCTACCATATTGCTTATTTACTCTCAAAATGACAATTTGACCAATTACAGTTAAGTTCCCCAAGCTACAAGTACAAAATTTCCGCTAAATTTTAATATAATCATGTTTTCCATTATTTTATCAATTCTTTCATTGGTTACAATTTCAATAAAAAATAAATAAGTTTCAGAGGTGTCGTTTTGTTCCGGGTCGAATTGGGAAGCCCCCTCTCCCCGCCTATTTGAAGGCCTTGCGGTCAATCCGAGCGAGACAAAAAAACCTAAAAAACCGAACCAAAACGTTTGTGACTTTTTTACATGAAATCCGGTAATTCCGCGCAGTTTTCAGCGGCGACAAGTTGTTCTTCAGGAGCAGCGGCTGAAAAATCACTCGCGGGTCCAAGAACCGCACTAATTGAGCGATATTTGCAACAAAGAGACCGAACTGAGTTATTGGAAGACAGTGCGCCGCATTTTTAACGCTTTAACTAAGATGAGAACGATGCGAGTTATTTGAATATCTGACAGGCCTGTACCAAACTTGGGTGTGGATGCCTCACAGTAACGTATTTGACCGTGTGTGCGGTTACCAGTCGTCTACTCACTCATGATTGTACGGTACACAATATGGAAGATTGAAATATGTACCTGACATAAATCGTCCATTGGGATATTTAAAAATATCTTATTATTGTACTTTAAGTTATATTAGGTACGTAAGTCTATCCTAGCCACATCTTGAGTACGATCAAAAATTACATACCTACTCAATACAAACATCTCAGAGAAGTAAAAGGTATATACATAATTGGGTTATTATTACCAAATTACTAACATTGGGATGTTACATAGAAAATTGCATGACACAAATAACAGCCAATGGATGAATTGATTACAATTATATAGTATCCATGGTTAAGTATATAAAAATTTTCTCGGAAATTTTTTATTAGTAGCTTGAGTAACTTAACTGAAATTAATAAGCGGAAACTTTACCGTCATCTGTTACTTTGACATTAAATTAAAAATTGGTTAAATTGTTATTTTGAGTATAAATAAACAATTAATAAGGTAAATAATACATATTTATTAATGTTAAATACAAATTTAGTAAATATTTCAAGTTTCTATTGTAAAAAGAATTTAAAAATAGTGCGGCGGTGTCTTTGCGATTTTCTTACCGATGCACTCGTGCATTCATTCATGTCCAGGAAATTTTTATCGTGCATTCCAACAACATAATTAGCTCTCGTGTACCACTCGAACTAATTAAGACGTTGTTGGAAAGCACTCAAAAAAATTCCGGAAAGAATTAATGCATATGTGATATTATAAGTGAAAATTTTTTGGTTAAATAAATATCCAATGAAATTCTTCCATTTCTGATCACGTGTACGAAATTGACCAATGAGATTAACATTATACTGACAGCTACCCATGGGACATTATTACTTCTGTCAAAATACCAGTATGTCAAAATTATTGACAGTTATGTAGGTAATTTAATAGTATTGACTTTCGTGTCTCCAAACAATAATTAAATTACAACATTGATAAATAACTTATTTTCTCAAACTACCTCAAGCACGTTGCGTTTAGCCCAGGCGGTTACCAAGCAACGTGCTTGGTAAACGTGACAAAATTATTTTGTAATTATCAATGACTTTTGATTAGTATTACAGTTGATAATGTTACTAAGGGCGGACATTAGCAATCTCTAGGATATTAATGGACAAAGCTAGGAAGTTCCAAAACGAAATATTCACATTCATAAAATATATTTGATCATGTGCAATTACCAGCCGTAAACTCTCTCATAGTTGTTAGTGGTAGATTTTTGTGCAACTGACTAGACGCGAACCTGAGTTTGTTAATAGTCGATCACTTAAGGAACTCGATAGGTCCAATTGAAAATTACAATATTGTTTAAATTATGATCGACTATTAAAAGACAGTGCGCAGTTATGCGGTAGTCAGGTACTTGTGAAACCGGTAGCATCTTCGATCACCTACACATGTTCAAGCTCAGCACGACGCTCATATAGTCAGTCAAATCAATCAAATGATTGATCGAATCTCTGATGCATTCGACAATTTATATCCACTGTTTTTCTCCTTCGTTTTATTCAACAATTTATTTGCAGTGAGAGAATAGTTGTAGTAATATTATTTTTGATGGAATATACCGCGTGTCCCAGCGAAAGTGTGAATATGTGAAAACAGTTTTTTATAAATAAAAACTGTCCGGCTAACAACTATGATACCATATTGCACAGGACAATACTACATCCATTCCTACATCTTATTTAATACACATTACTTCAGTTTCATAATGTAATTTCAAGAAATTAATGAAAATAATTTGAAAATTTTAACCTTTTTGCTACATTCGCACAATTACAGCTGTCAATTCGTAGCCATGTGGATATATAACCGGCCAACGGAACCTAATAGTCCAGTCATTTTAGATTTTGTACATGAAGTTCTCTTGCAGCCGATGAAACTTGTACTAAACGATAGAGTAAAGTCCCCTGATTAACATATTGATTTGTTTCCGCGTCAAAATATCAGCAACATTAATTATTAATAAAAAACTAACGACGAATCGTGTCGACGGCACTTTTACGCGCTATAAGTCCGGTATTTCACTGTTGATCGCGAGAATAAAATTATTACCGTGTAGGGGAGGAAATTTTCTACAAAATAAAACCACATTTCAATCCCCAAACATGCCCGGATATTTTAAAATAAATTATAAAAGCATTTTTTGGCGATTCGTCAAACGATCAGCTTTAATACATTGCTGTCATTCTGTAACACTGTAACTATGGTAATGACATGCCCTATGTTTACTAATAAAAATAACTCCCGATATAAATTAAATGCCTTTATAATTTATTAAAAAATATCCGCGCATGTTTGGGGTTGAAATGTGGGTGTATTTTGTGGGAAATTTCCTGCCCTACACGGTAATAATTTTATTCTTGCGGTCAGCAGTGAAATACCGGACTTATAGCGCGGTAAAGTGCAGCCGACGAGATTCGTCTTTAATTTTTTATTAATAATAAATGTTGCTGATATTTTGACGCGGAAACAAATCAATATGTTAGTCAGGGGACTTTATTCTATCGATGGGTACAACTTTCATTGACTGCACGAGGACTTCATGTACCCAATGTAAATTTCATCCAGAATGACTGGCCTATAAGGTCATAAGTTCGATTCCGACCTGGGGAAGATGTATTTTTACCTTCCGCTTACCTGTAAAGGAAGGTATTGGAATCATGCAAAAAATCGGGTTGTGAGTTTTAAGTGGATGAGCACGAATTAGGGTCCTTACAACTCATTTTTTATAGTTTCTCGATGATGTCTGTATGTATGTGTGTGTGTGTGTGTGTGTGTGTGTGCGTGTGTGTGTATGTGTGTGGTTCGGGCCGATGCCGGATGTTGCATAACTCAAATACGAATTACCCAAAAATTTTGATATTTGGTATTTTACAAAATTGTATACGGATAGGAAGAGCTCATTAGATTTTGGTACAAATATCTTCACCGGAAGTGATATTTTTTGAAGATTGAAAAAGATAATTGTCAAAAATTTATATAAATTTGAATAAATATAGTATTTATTTGTAATAAGAATAAGAAGCAAAGTTATTTGCAACTCACGTTATAAAAAAATTGTCTTTATCTGGTAGCATTAAAGAACTGCAGTAAAATTTAAAAAATAAATTTATCAGATAAAACGTTGAAATCTTGTAATCCATGTTCGGTTGATTTTTGTTTCTGTGTAAAAAATATTGACAGGTGAGACGAGTGACAAGTTGACATACTAGCGCTATATAAGTCATAAGTCAGATATTAAATGTAGTAATTGAACGGAGGATGGCTTCAACACAGAAGAGTTTTCGTGTGAATGAATCTTTTGATTCAGGTGGTACTAATTTCTGTGTTTGAATATTTTAGATTTTTATTTCTATATTTTAAATGGGCACCGGATTGTACGTATACATTTATGTTTAAAGTGGAGATATGGCGGAAGGTTGTGTGATGGCCACGTCAGATTTTTTTAAATATTTTTTCTGCTTGCTTTGTATGTTAAGCTAAAATCTTATTTGCAGTTGATTATAACATTAATCATATAATATTGATTGCAATAAAATGTGGGAGAATTGAATGAAGAAGTATCTGTTTAATCGCTAGCAATGCTAAGTTGGTGATGACAACAAGGTAAAAAAATACTCGTTTAATTTTAATAAGACAATTAAAATGATACCGCAATTTTTAAGAAATTAAGAATCTGATATTTGTTAATAAAATTGTATTAGATGTTAATGTTGATACATATGCCAGTATTTTGATATATTTCGTGATTTACTTTAAGTAAAGTAATAAATTTTGGGAAATAAATATTGTAGCCTTGTAGTACTCGTATATAAGTTCAGTATTCACTAATTCTCATGGGATTACATCCTCGGTATATTTATGGCTATGTGCCCTATAATCATCAGGTTCTACGGCACCTCTCTCCATTTTAAAATCATCGAATCTGTTAAACCAGCTCCTGATCAATCATGAAATTAACATATTCAATGAATAAATCCTTCTTCTGTACAATGTGATGATACCGACTCCCAAACCGCGAACAGCCAAAAATAAATTGACTTCGGATGACTTACGAGCTGCAAATGATAGAGCTCGGCCTGATTGATGGCTCATGCTTGATGGCTTGATGACTTGATGACTTCAATGATGCCACAAGTGGCTACAATTGTCCACGAAATAAGGAGCCATGAAATTAAAATTTTAACGCCGATAAATATTATAAAGGTAGGTAGGTATATCTTAGTGAAGACTTTAGATTGTCTAATATAATTTACAGATTATGTTCATTTTGATATATGTACATTGTACAAAAGTGACGTCATATCCGATAAATACTACACTCACAAAATGAGCTATTTCGTATATTGTTCAAGAAAAATCTGATAAATGGATACCCTATACACGTTAATTTTTAATGGATGAATTAATATTCTGATAAAATTCTTATTAATGCGGTAATAAATGTTTTAATCTTAGAGCGACTGAAAGAAATTAACATTTTGTTGGAATTTTATTTAAAATTGAGTTGGTCTTCATATGGCTTGATAGTTACAGAAATTTTAATTTAAAGTGAACTGTAGCCGTGGACTTTATAGTTGTCTTCGTGTTATCCTGATTTTTTACTGAGGCTAAAAATAATTATTGTCAAAAAAGTAAAAATGTAATATTATAATCCGAATTATTATCAACTGTAATTACACAAAAGCCTTTTATTTCGCCGGATAAATTTCTGTTTGTATTGAAACCTTGTTGCCTAGCAATTTAATAAAATCACGACACCGTGATTTTATTTTAAAACAATTTTTCGAAATTGCTGTCAGGTGACAAGGTTGAAATGTCAAACAAAATTTATTCGGAGGAAATAAAATGCTCGAGTGTAATTCAACGAGATAATTTAACGACTTTTGGTTCTTCTCCACAAATCTAATAATTTCACAGACAAATATTAGAAATATGAAGCAAATGAAATTTTAGTGTTTTGTTTATTGTTTGGTTGTTAAGAAAAAGGTAAATAATGTTTTATTACTTGCAAAAAGTTACCTTCCTTTTTATTCGCTGTCAAAGAGATAAAATTTAGTTTTGTTTATGGTTTACTTTATACAGGAGTGGAATTATCAATCTAATTTTGTGGTATTTGCACCGCTTCCACTTAAATGAAGCATGTCGAATCGAATTCGTGACACTACATTCGACAATTTAATTTTGATTCTAATTGTCCATCTAAGGAAAACTTAAAATTTATGTGGAAGCGGTGCAATTTTAAGTTTTCAACCCTTTTTACTTATATGTCGATATCATTTAATCTTCTGCTTAGTATAACTACTAAGTTTTAAAACACATTTAGAAAAGATATATAATTTTTTGTCAAATTTATATTTTATATGTTTTTGGACTGTATCGTCCACGCACAGTATTACTTATTTCTCTACTTTAAATAATCTGAAAATCTAAGTTCGGTTCTATATTTACGTCTTTCTTCTTCTTGTTGTACTTTTTCTTTCGTTGTTGATGATTGTTAACCTTGAGCCTTGAATCTCAGTTGTGAACGTTTTCAGATCTCAGATCATTCAGTGTTGGAGCGCGCGCGTGCTCTTAAATGTGCTTCCATCTATACGAAAACCACAAACACCCAAACGCACAACAGGTGGTTGACAAAAATTATTTTAGGAAGGGTAAAAACCAGATGATGTGTCTGGGAATATCACTTGTAAGCTCACATGAGCATTAACTTTATCAGGAAATTTTTTGAGTGCTTTCCAACATCATAATTACGTTGTTGTTAAATTATTATTATATAGGTAAAGGCCCACGAATGCTAACTATAACCGTTTAGGAAATAGAGCCCTTAGAAGTCAAAAAATCACTTTTAAAAAGTGATGTGTTTACATTAATAATTAAATTACGGCTAAAGCAGTGACTCTGAAACGTTGAAAATGTGGTTCCTAATATAAAAAATTACGAGGAATCAAAAAATGTCATGCTCAGACCGCTAACTATAACCGTTTATGAAATAGAGCTCTTAGAAGTCAAAAAATCACATTTAAAAAGTGATGTGTTTACATTAATAATTAAATTACGGCTAAAGCAGTGACTCTGAAACGTTGAAAATGTGGTTCCTAATATAAAAAATTACGAGGAATCAAAAAATGTCATGCTCAGACCGCTAACTATAACCGTTTATGAAATAGAGCTCTTAGAAGTCAAAAAATCACATTTAAAAAGTGATGTGTTTACATTAATAATTAAATTACGGCTAAAGCAGTGACTCTGAAACGTTGAAAATGTGGTTCCTAATATAAAAAATTACGAGGAATCCAAAAATGTCATGCTCAGACCGCTAACTATAACCGTTTATGAAATGAACCCTTAGAAATCAAAAAATCACATTTAAAAAGTGATGTGTTTACATTAATAAAAGTGAAACCTTGACCCGTGAAACCGTCACCCGTGAAACCTTGACCCGTGAAACCGTCACCCGTGAAACTGTTACCCGTCTCCATAACAAAATATTGCGTGTTTAGAGGTGTAGCAGTTTTTGCTTTACTCATTGCTTATTAAAAATTCGATGGAAAAACAGGTACTAGATGTTTGTAAAAGAATTAATCTAGGTTTATGACCAGTTAGAATTTTGAAAAAATCTTTGGAATCCATATAAAAAATTAATGAAAAAGTGTTATAATTAAGAAATTTATTACTCGGCATATACCTAGTTCCATTCTTCGTCTGTAAATAAATTTATGAAATTTAGATTTGTCTGTAAAATTTCGTAAGCATTTGACTGCTTTTACGCATTTAGGCGAATGTTTCCATGCGTTACCACAGGAGAAACGCGGTGTTGAGCTACGTGGAGTCGACACCCTTAATATGAAATTAACTTTTATTAAGGCTATACACTTGCTATGAAATTCAGAACAAAATAGGATGCTACAATATTCAAGATTGTGACTTTGTTTTTTAAATCTATAAACTCATATTTGAAATGAAAATTTATAAAGACTGTCACTAGGGTACCACATGACAATTTTCTTGAAATATCTAATCGATATCTAATAGTCTGCTGGTAATTAATTAATGAAAATCGGTCATATCAAACAAAATTCAATTGTATGCATTAATAAAGTAAGAATCTTGAATATTAAAATTCAAAAATTAACTCTTATTTTCTCTAATGTTTCGTCATTACTCATGTTAAATTTCAGATTTTTATTTTGTAAAATAAAGCCAGAATTGATGAAATTCTGATGCTACTACCGTGGTAAGCGTAGCGCCTGAATATGAAAACTAACTTTTATGAATACTATATCCCATGTAGTTGTCTTATAGATGGAGACAGCTGTGTGTATAGCGTGCAGGACTCTAAGGAGTGTCTCTCAACTTCAACAGAGAACTGAACGTCTACAAGAACATTGTCGTACGCTGCACGAATATCTACTTCATAAATTATCTTCTTTATGTTTCGTTTTTTATCTTGTGGTTCTGTCTGTGATGCCCAGTGATCGCGCCCAAATCACAGATCACAGGTGATCAAGTGATCTAAGTGATCCAAGTGAACCCAGTGATCTAAGTGATCTAAATGATCCATTTTATTGAGATCCTAATTAAAGATGCTGTAAAATTTGTGCTAGTTTAAACACAAACTATTTGTTCCATAAATCTTATCTTAATTTATCATTTTGGATGTGGTGTCTAACATTTCACGGGTACTATTAGTAGTTATTTAAATTAATCAGCGATAATGTGTACAAAATAAAATACTAAATATATCTAATGTGGTTAAATTAGTAAGTTTTCTAGATTTTTGATTTTATCTACACATAATTATGCTGTAATTTATTCTAAGATACTATTAATACAATTTATACTGAATAAAAAGAAATTAATAGCACAGTTCTATTTATTAATTGGTTGTTATTTTATTCAGTTAATTAAGGCACTAGTTATAGCGGAAAATTAGCAATGTGTAACAGATATTGATCATGCGTTTTATGATGTAAAACTGGTTAAAAAGCGATTTCTCGCCTAATTCTGCTTATTCTACTAATCTAATAAATAGTTTTACTTACATTTTAATAGTTTCATGTTTATGTAATATGTAAACCAAGATGCAAGCAAAAGATGTCAACTGTACTGTCACTGTCATAATCATTCAAATTTTGTGTAGAACCAAATTTCATATGATCATGGACAACAAGATACTGGAATTTCAAAAAAGTAGTATATAAATTGTACTTTATTTATCAGCCGCCAATTCACTCATGGTTGTTGTTAGTGGACAGTACACCACAGGGTCGAATTTTGTGCAGCTAAATTGTATAATGTGTACTTGACTGGATTCGAATCTGAAACTTCTGGGTTTCGTAGGATGAGTATTTTTATATACAATAAAAAAATCTGACGTGGACACCACATGACTTCCTTGTACGCCTATTAAACTGTTCATACTTTTCTTAATAACTAAAATGTAGAATAATATAAAAAATCTGACGTGGCCACCACAAGACCTTCCGCCATACCTACTTTATTCTTTTAACTTATTATACAAATATATTAATATATAAGTACTACTACTACTGCTACTATCCTCGCAAATATATTTTAGTCATTTTATTTAAACTGCAAAAGAAGATAAAAAGCAAATTTTACTATTGTCACTGTCATGTCATAATCATTTAAATTTTACGTAGTAACAAATGTTAATCGATCATGGACTACAATATTCCGAAATACTTAATTATAAATATATACTGTAATTATTCTTAAATGATACCAAATACAAAAATATTTATAAAATACTAATTGTAGGTAATAATCACATAATCTTTCATTAAAAATAAAAAAAAATGTCTTAAATTAAATATTTATCGAAATATTTTTAAAAAGTACTACTTCCGGTTTGTAGATTGAAACCAAAAATAGGAGGTGCACAACTAGATGCTATAACAGTCCTAAATACAAAATTTCAACTTTCTACGTCTAACCGTATTTGAGTTATGCGACACACATACGTCCGTCCGTCCGTACGTACAGACGTCACGACGAAACTAGTCATAATGGATTCAGAAAAGATCAAAACGGATATTTCCGTCAAAATCTGAGAACCGAAATTTTTCGCGATTACAATACTTCCTTATTACTCCGTACAAGGAAGTAAAAATGATCAAGCATGTTTGACAATAAATACAATGTCTGCAAGCGTATGGTCAAAAAACTAAACACGACAGTTTTAAAAAGTATTATTATTATTTATACTTTGAGTGTGACAACAGCACAGTAGCGAATACAATAATTCACGAGTAGTCTTGGTTGTAACTGACTCACAGAAAAACAATCTAGAGTAGTGTGAGTGTTTGGTCAAATCTCACTGTTCTCACCAACGATGACTAGATATTATGTTGTGCTATTAGCGCACAATGCATCGACGAAGGCTTTGAAATCTTCCGCTATATCGGTAATTGATCTCCAACTTCCTTCTTCAGCGGTAATTAATTCGGCTTTGTGATACCGGCTTCACGAAGCACGAGCCACTAGATTAGAGTTACACAATGACAATGAGATTTATAGATAATATAGATGCTATCTGGAATGGGAAATTTTAAACGGTGATAATTTTTACTTGTGCAATCACTACCGACGGATTTTTGATTTATTAAGTTGGTAAATTAGTTAGGTAGCCGAGTTGTTGTTTAGTGGATAATCATAAATTAGAGTTAGAAATGTGATACATTTATTTTAATTGTCTTTGAAGTACCGTTGTTTAAAAATAATGAAAATTACTTACGTTTCTGCAACGAATTCTATTGAGACCAAAGCTGCTACATCTGTAAAAAAAATATGTATAAGAAAACCTTCTTTCCGATGATGTGCTTTATTTAATCATTGTATTAAATAAATATCAAAATGTTAAAATAATATTTTTCTTCCTAAATGAGGTAACCTAGCAATGGCCTTTTTATAAGCCAGGCCTTTAAAGTTTAAAGTGAACTTTTGCGACCTATAATTAGTCCGAAAAATGTCACTTTATGTCACAGTATGAAATAATTTAACGAGCACATAATGTAGGCTATAATTCAAGAAGAAAGTTTATGCACGAGCTGTAGGCGAGTGTATAATAGCCATTATGTGCGAGTCAAATACGACGTTTTATCTACGATTTTTTAAATGAAACATTTCTTTACAAATTAAAATATTAATGTAACCTCACATTTTGATGTGATGACAAACGACAGTTGTGTTGAATAATACACTCATAATACAACATTGTTGAATTATGAATTCATAATATAATAGTGTGTCTTATAGAAGGATTTAGTATTTTGCTAAATAATAGTATATTCTGCAACAAGTGTGGAATGAAGCATATTAAGCTCGAGTGGAAAGTTTGTGAGACGAGCTGTAGGCGAGTTTCACGGTTCCATGAGAGCGGAATAGCCATACCACACGTGTTGCAGACTATACTTTCTCTACGACTATAAGTTTAATTGCATTAAAAAACAACCTAAAACTATTAAAATTAAAATATATGTATTTATAAAATAATATTCTACATAAAATTAATAAATCTAAACGTATTTTAAAGCTACCCACCAACCAAAAACATTAAATAAAGTTAAATTATTATAACTCGACACATTTCATTTCAAGTGACAGAATGTAACCATTCCATATTTGAAAATGATGGAAGAATGATAACATTCTATAACAGTTGTATAGAAAAATTATTATTATTATTATTCAATGGTCCAAGATAAAATTAATAAAAAAATGAGTACAGTATTCTACTTGCTTGAATATTTTTGTTGAACATTTTTTGTAGAGCTCATTTACAAATAATAAAATGAATCATAGTTATTTATAATCCATTTACTAATTATCCTATAAAACTAAATCACGTTTGCTAAACGCAATAGTGAAATAATAAATTATAATCCCAGCAAATCTGCTATTATTTGATAAATATTTTTAAGCACACAAAAAAATATTTTTTATATAAACATTTAAGAAACTTGCGTATCTCTACCTACTAGGTCCTACCTGTTTTGAGGTACGTTTCTATCAACACGAAGGACAATTAATAATCTGTTGGGTTTAATTAATTATCGGACTAAAAGATCCGCGTATTGCTATCGTTGCCTCAGAAAAAACTCACAAATCATAAGCCGAACATTGTACAACATTCACGGACAGATTATTTTTAATCGTGCATTTAGACGACCAGGATTGCAGTGGCGGGGAGAGATATTTTCAAAAAGGGACAGAATTAACGAAAATAGTAAATTATAATAAGTGATTTGGGTTTAGTTGGATTTTGAATTATAGAAACAGCGTTTCCAAAACGTCTTAAATAAAAATATTTTTTCTTCAGAACTAAACGCAAATAAATAATTTATTATTTATGTATTGGTAAAATAAAATATGCAGAAACAAAAATCATCCGAACATGAATTACAAGATATCAACGTTTTATCTGATAAATTTATTTTTTCAATTTTACTGCAGTTTTTTAATGCTACCAAATAAAGACAATTTTTTATAACGAATGTTGCAAATAACTTTTCATCTTATTACAAATAAATACTATATGTATCCAAAATATACAATTTTGACAATTGACCTTTTCAATCTTCAAAAAATATCACTTCCGATGAAGATATTTGTACCAAAATCTAATGAGCTCTTCCAATTTATATACAAATGTTAAATAATATCAAAATTTGGGAAATTCGTATTTGAGTTATCCGACTTACACCTCGGCCTTGACCACATACAGACATCATCGTGAAACTATCAAAAATGAATTGTAAGGACCCTAATTCGTGCTCATCCCCTAAAAACTCACTACCTACCCGATTTTTAGCATGATTCTAATATCTTCCTTTACAGGTAAGCGGAAGGTAAAAACAACCATTTGATATACAGGGTGATTCATAACTATCATATTCTGCGCCTATGCTAAGATATCTTTCAACATAACAGATATAAAGACATTGGTAAAAACTCATTAGATCCGCTGCCGCCATTAGTCACTCAAATGGGCAACATGTTCAGTTCATTTGTAGCGGCAAGAGGTCTCTCTGTCTATACCTAACTTATACCTAACAGCGGTGGCTGCTTCTAGCTTTACTAATGTTAACGCTGAGCTTTTGTCGGCGAGAGAGTTCGTCAAAATCTGAGCCACCCATGAGCTTCAACTAATAAAAAAAATAGTAAGATAGACAGAAGAGTAGGTACTGGTATCTAATATTGGGATTTTAAAATATTTGGTAAAATCGAACAAACACAGAATTTTAATTTGTTTATAGCCCATTTTACATAAGCGCAACGGGCAACTGCAATCTTCAAGTCCAAGTTAAACAAGATAATTGCAGAAGACATTTTTTTCATTTTACACTGAACAACATGCAATTTGCTAAATATATGAATTTATTTTACAAGTTTGCCAATGTTGTATTACCAACTTCATATTGTATTACCAACTTCATATTGTGTTACTAACTTCATAGTTGTATGTGTCTTGTAGCTGTTCTTTTTTAACACTCTTTTTTGACGTTTATGTCAGGTTGGTAATATCATAACTTCATAACAGACTTAAAATAACTAGAATACTAGAAATAATTATGAATTGCCTTGCAAGCTTGAATGAATTTAGTACCCATTGCGGGCAAGATTGATTCAATCTGTTGAACGTGCAATTCCTGTATTACACTCACGCAATATTAATGCAATTGGTTGAAAGCTGCGATTGCAGCTGCAATATTGCTCAATGTAAAATGGGCTTAAAATTATTCTAATTGTTATAATAAGTTTTGTTACTAATATACTCATGAAAAATCAAGTTTGGAATATTTAAAAAATGTAACCACAGTCGCACTATTTTTTACAAAAAAATTCATCTTTATCTTCTGGTTTCTTTACAATGGCATTCAAGAACAATAATTAATAACAGCATCTCCTATTTCATTTGACAGAACATCTTTAAGTTTACCTGACCACATGTTCATGATTAGCATTTGAATGCAAGGGAGTGGCACAATTCTTCCAAGATTTTGATTCATAGAAAAACATTTTACTGAAATAAATTACGAAACATTATATCAACTATAGAAATATGTATCAACTGACTTTATAAGTCTTGAATACAAAAATCCAATTTTCGTTTGCTGTTTTGCTAGCGCTATTTATATTTTTATATTCCTGTATTTCAGTCAGTTAAGACGATCCTCTACCGCGCCAGAAAACAGCAAAAACATGTATTTCGCGCGCCACTCCACAGCGTCTATTGTTTTGTTAAATATTCTAAATATCTAAAGATATTGTTGAAGATAAAAATCTACAAAATGCATGATGCAGAATTTTAAAATTTTGCTTTCAAATCGAAATGTGTTGAATTTTCACAATTATTGTTATTTTTTTGAACACATTTGTTTTTATTTTAAAACGAATTTTAAAAAATAGATTTTTAAATATCTCAATAAAAATTGTACCCCTTAGAATTTTTTTGTGAAAATTTGGATTCCTATATAACTTGACCCGAGGAATCCAATGGTGAAATAATAAATTTTCCATTTCTACCAGTTTTCGACTAATAAAAATTATGTCGAAAAATATTGATTACAAAAAATTTTTAACTGCAGATTTGAAATCCTCGGGGTCGAATTAGTATATAACCAAATTTTCAGCCAATTCTGAGAGAAAAAGTTATTTTTGCCAAAATTTCATCAAGGGGTGTACCTTCGATTTTTGGCCATTTTCAAAAACCGTTCATAAAAATTGTACTCATTGGATTTTTTTCACGAAAATTGGGATTTATATGTAATTCGACACGAGGAATCCAATGGTGAAAAAATTACGGTCATAGCTACTCCCGTCTTTTGCCTGCAAAAATTATCTAGAAAAGTATTAGCCGAAATTTTTTTTTAGTTGCACCATTGGATTCCTCGGGTCCAAAATAGGGTATAATTAAATTTTGAACAAATCGAAAATTTCGAAACTTTTCGACATTTTAAAAAATTTTCAAAGTGCATTTAAAATTGTACCCGACAGAATTTTTTAAAGAAAATATGTATTTATATGTAGCTTGATACGAGGAATCCAGTGGTGTACTTAAAAAAAGTATACAAAAATATATGTAGGTATCTTAATTTGTATAGTAGTAAAAAGAGTAGAGTATGGTGGAAGGTCTTGTGCTGGCCACATTAGATTTTTTACAAATATTGCAGTTTTTTTTACAAATGTGGATGCCAAAATTATTTTCTCCCCTCAAACATAAATTATTAGTTATTTTTTGGTTTAACGAAATAATAAACCAAAGTATAACAAATAATTTATGTTTGAGGGGAGAAATAATTTTGGCACCTTCAATATTTGTTTAAAAAATTGCAATATTTGTAAAAAATCTGATGTTCAATCAATGTTTTCTGTCATGGGACCTTAAAACTGAAATACTAGGAAATCGTTTTCTCTTAAAACTGCAAAGGAATCGGCAATGTCACTATGATCTATGAAATAAATAATTCCGTAGATGCAATACCGGTATATGAATTAATTATCAACAACAGTTGTATCTGGCTAACCTCACGCCTTCAGATATGCCCATTTTCATTTTGTATTGTTAGTCGCTTTCTCTATTTAGACTTCCTAACACCCATTTTAAAGTGTTAACCATTTGGTTTATCATATTTGAATCCAAAATTTAATTCAGATGGAACTAAATTCTTACACATTTCAGTCTATAACAGCACAAAATTATTCCCTGTGGTATACTAACAACCACGAAAACGGTAATGGCTGGTAACAGCCCATTTTACATTGAGCAAGCGCAACGGGCAACACAATCTTCAAGGCAGAGTTGAACAAGAAAATTGCAGAATTTTCATTTTACACTGAGCAACATCAGCAACATGCAATAACTTATTTAATGTATAAATTTATTAATAAATTTACCAATATTTTGTTACTATGTCAACTTAACCTCTTGGATTTGTTGTATTGTATATTGATGGAAAATAAAGATAGTATGGCATTATAACCACTAACGCACTAACTTTCAAACACAAATTAATCTTTTTGACGTTTATGTTCAGTTCGTAGCATCATAACGAACTAAAAATAACTAGAAATAACTGTGAATTGCCTGCAAGCCTTACAAAAATTAGAACATGTTCTATTCCATGCAACCGTTGCCTCAAGATTGCTTCTGCCTCTTGAATGTGCAATTTCTGTATTACACTCATGCAATATTAAAGCAACTCGTCAAAAGTTGCACTTGCATCTGCTACATAATTGAGTTCAATTGTGCAATAGAGCATACAAAAATGGCGGATAGCTTTATTCAAAGTTGTTTCATTGTTTTGTTCCGATGCTCCCTCTATAAACTTCTATGATCTAAGAGTAACAACATTGTTGAACATTTGGTATAACGTATGTTATATTTTCTAGATAATTAATAGTACCTATGTAAGGTTGTTCCACACAAGTTTGTAATTTGAAACATTGAAAAACTGACCGTCTGGATTTGCTAAATAAGAATTATTATCTCTTATAAGTTATGTTTTTTCTCAATGGATTAGAATAATGAATATATTCGTGTAAGTTATTCTAGAACGATAATTACTTTCAACTAGCCGTTTATGTATTTATGCTATACGTTACATTGCATATACATTAATAGGTAAACATATGTTTAGTACCTACTTAAAAGGAACAGTTTGCAATTTAAATTAACTGTTCCTGAATATTTGTGATGTCATAACACATACAAATAGTTTGTTGCTGTAAACAAAAGGACGATATTTGCATACGTCCGATTCAATCACTAACAAAAGACATCAAAATGAATTTTAATAATTAATTAATAATACTGAATTTAATATTTAATACCTAACAAATAAAATAAATCATATAAAAAATTACATTTTCTGGGGATTCTTTCATTCTCTTGAATCCTGAAAAAATAAATTCACTGCTTTAAAAGCTGTCAATGAATAAAAAAATATTCTTTTCCAAGATTTCAGGCCATTCTGGCCAGGATTTCTTAAATTTCAGGAGCATCAGAGAATCATTTTGTGAACCGAGCTTATTATTACAATACAACTATAAATTAGTTGACGGTTGGTATAACCTTATGCCCTGTTCACACATGAATCTTTGTAGATTCTTTCATATTTTTGAATCCTGAAAAAATTAAGTGTTTCGAAGCTATCAATAAATTAGGAATTATTCTTTTTCAAGACTCATTGAAGATTCAATTTAGAAGCACCGCTATTTGACAGGTAATTTTCACCATATTCTTTTCCTCAAGATTCAGAGGCATGAAAGAATCTTCAAAGAATCCTTTAGTGAAGCGAGCTTATTATTATTACAAGACAACTATAAATGAGTTGACGGTTGGTGTAACTTTATCCCCTGTTTATACACATGAATCTTTGTAGATTCTTTCATGTTTCTAAATCCTGAAAAAAAATAAGTGGTTTGAAGCTATCAAAGAATTAGAAATTATTCTTTTCCAAGACTCATTGAAGATTCAATTTAGCGGCGCCGCTATTTGACAGGAATTCTCATCGGCGTTCTTTTCCTCAAGATTCAGAGACATAAAAGAATCTTCAAAGAATCCTTTAGTGAACCGAGCTTATTATTACAATACAACTCAAAGTGAGTTAAAGATTGGTATCACCTTATGCCCTGTTTACACATGAATCTTAGTAGATTCTTTCATGTTTCTGAATCCTAAAAAAATTAAGTGATTTGAAGCTATCAAAGAATTAAAAATTATTCTTTTCAAAGACTCATTGAAGATTTAATTTAGAGGCACCGCTATTTGAAAGGCAATTTTCATCAGATTCTTTTCCTCAAGATTCAGAGGCATGAAATAATCTTCAAAGAATCCTTTAGTGAACCGAGATTATTATTACAAGACAATTATAATTGAGTTGACAGTTAGTGTAACCTTATCCCCATGTTTACACATGAATCTTTGTAGATTCTTTCATGTTTCTGAAAAAAATTAAGTGGTTCGAAGCTATCAATGAATTAGAAATTATTCTTTTCCAAGACTCATTGAAGATTCAATTTACCGGCGCCGCTATTTGACAGGCAATTTCACCAGGATTCTTTTCCTCAAGATCAAGATTCAGAGGCATAAAAGAATCCTCAAAGAATCCAACATTTGTTGACTATAGTTTGCTTGGCAGTTTGAACACACCCAGGCGATGAAGGCGTTATTTTCAGTCATATATAAATGAAACTTCATACCCCACAGATCGGTAAAAATCAGTAAGATATTGTCATCACACGGTATAATTTCCTCGGTGTGAGATAAGGTTATGTATTGAAGGTCTGAGCTGCACTAAGTCTAAAGTCTAAAGAAACGATCCACCCCCGTAAGAGAATTTATTAGCTGTATTAAGATGAAATATAAAGCGATGATAGCGTATCATCGGGTTAGTTCTTTAGCGAGGAGAACAAAACGCCCATGCTCTACAACGAACAGTCCTTGTCAAACTGTTACAAGAATATTATATTATGTTAAATTAGGCTATTTTATTTTATATAGAAATGTTGTAAATGATATTACTCAGGTCCGGTGTGACTCTTTAAAGGGTCGAAACCGGTTGTCCTTAATCAAATCTCATTTGATTTAATAAAAGAGTGAAGATCAAGACGTCTGAGTAATATCATTTACAACCTTTCTATACATTTCATCTTCACAAGGGATACTCTTCAATATTTTATATTACTTGAGAAGGGTGTTAGGTTCTTTATTTAGTTCAATTCAACTAGAGCTGGCCATTGCTTAAGTATTAAGGTACTTAAGAATCAATTTTTAATGACAACTACTACTTAACACTTCTATTTTTTTATTCCTTTTACTTTAAAATTTTAAGTACTAAAATAACAACTTATACTTAAGACTTATTTTCATTTCATAATCCTAAATAATATTGAAGTTCTTTTTAAATACTAAAGTTCTTCAATAATAATGAAATAATGTAAAAGTACCTACTTAAGAGTGTCGTTTACCTAAATGACCAAAACATGCTGCACACAAGTTTGTGATTTATTTAACAACAAACAAATGTAATAATCAAAAATTCGCGATGTCATTCACTAGTTTTGAATTATCTTTTTGTAATAAACACATTTTG
This sequence comes from Agonum fuliginosum, assembly GCA_947534325.1. NCBI lineage: Eukaryota > Metazoa > Arthropoda > Insecta > Coleoptera > Carabidae > Agonum > Agonum fuliginosum. The sequence continues at coordinate 766,835 of OX384033.1, forward strand.
TTTGACAAAGCATAGTCTTCGATAAATCAGACATGAAAGAATGGAATGTACATCGCGAATTTTTGCTTTTTGATTATTCCTTTTGTTTGTTGTTAAATAAATCACAAACTTGTGTGAAGCATGTTTTGGTCGTTTAGGTAAACGACACTCCTAAGTATTTTCAATAGGACAAGTAATTATACTGTTCAAGCTACAGAACATACGACATTTTTACTGTGAATTAATCTTCCTCGATAAAAAAAGGTAATAAGGTTACAAATCATGAAATTTATTATATTAATTTTAATAAATACTGGTACTTGAAAAATACTTATTTTTAAATACTTTTGAAAAGAAAAACTTATACTTTACTTAACTACTGTGAAGCTTCACTTAAAAATGTACTTGGAAACAAGTACTGACCATGGGTAGTTATACTTAAATATTTTGATTTCGATACTTGTCCACTGTCCATCTCTGAGTTCCGTCAACTAACTCTGAGCATGTTTATTTAGTTCAGTTCAATCAAATTCGTAAATTCGAAGCTTAAATTCGAATTTAAATTCTAATTTTAAATTCTAAATTTAAATTCTAATCTAAAAAAAGAAATCTAACACTTTTCTCAGATTTTGTAGAAACTCTGATTGAACTGAACTAAATAGAGAAACCTTATACCCTTCTTGAGTCCCACACACTCGGTTTGGATTGATTGTATCTGTGCATTTTTTCGCAGATCAGCGCAATAGCGCTTAAGATCTTTCCGTAATATATTGGCGGTTTGAGCAAAAGCAGGTATTCGTGAGATGTTTCTGTAACATTTTGAGGGCGCCTGGTGTGTTCTCGTCACCCACGTGAAGATGATTCAGTCCAGCCCGTTGCCAGGTGATAGGTTCATTAATAAAAACAAACGCAAACCGTTGATTAACGTTTACTATAATAGGAATAGGAGAGGCAGAGGCAAAGGTGCGGTACCTACAACTTAGTCAAGTTGAAGTGTAAGTGACCTAAAAAATCATCTGAGAGGAATCGTTGGATTGCGCAAACCAACAACACTTGATGGCTAGTCGCGCAGATGAAAGCATGAATGAAAACAAAACTCACGGAAAGAGAAACCACACATGGATTCTTTGACGATTCTTTCATGCCTCTGAATCCTGAGGAAAATAATCCTGGTGAGAATCGCCTGTCAATAGTGTCTTAAGGGTATCGACGTAGCTCAACACCGCGTTTGTCCTATGTGAATGCATAGAAACGCTCGCTAAAAATACGAAAAAGCAGTCTAGCAATTTCTACAATGCTCACGAAGTTTTATAGATAAAGCTAAATTTCATAAATTTATTTACAGACGAAGAAATGCAACTAGGATTATGCCGAGTTACATTTTCTAATAAATCTCTTAATAATAAGAAAAAGCATGTAAAAAATTGCTTAAAACAAACTTTTTCATTAATTTTGTATATGGATTTCAAAGATTTTTTCAGAATTCTAACCGGGCATAATCCTAGATTAATTCTTTCACAAAAATCTAGTACCTGTTTTTCCTTCAAATTTCTAATATGCAATGAGTAAAGCAGAAACTGCTACACCTCTAAACACGCAATATTTTGTTACGGAGACGAGACCCTTAATGAGCCTTGAAAAGAAGAATTTCTAATTCATTGATAACTTCAAATCAGTAATTTTTCCAGGCTTCAGGATCAAGAAAGAATCTTGAAAGAATCCATGCGTGAACGCCATAAAATAGTATTTCCTATTTCACTCATTTAGCTACAGGTACCGTGGGTTTGGATCTATCCTTCCTCTTCTGGTTTCTGGTTGTGTTATGTTTGATGTTTATGTCCCGTGCTATGGAAATGTATGGAAGGTGTGTCTCTTATGCTAAATCAGATTTCATTTGACTGTTGGACATGTGTTGAAAGTGTTGTGATGCCAGTCTACACAAACGGTTATTGTATTGTAATATCCTAGATTTTGGTGATGGTTTGATAAATGATCAATGATGATTGACATCTTTAGAGATGGCATAGAAAATACATAACCTTTAGTCCGTCTACGTTTTTTCCGAGTTCCTAAAATACTCTTGATTTTACTTTTTCTATTCCACTACCTTTCGCAATTCTGCAGCTGCCCGAAACCAGCCCGAAACTAGTACTTTGCCGCATCCTAGCAATGCAAAGTCATTTTTAAGCTGAAAAATACTGTAAAAGTAAACTGTCAGTTTATTATTGACTCTAGGATAATGATTTTTAAACATTTAAAAGAGAAAGAATGGATCTACAGACGTGACTTTTAAAATTTTTTAAATACATTTCTATCATGAAATAAACCGTGTAAAGTTTGCATAAATTGGACATTTTTATAATCATGTACAATTTTTACCTCTCGCCTAGAGAGGTATAGGGATCGTGAAAAAATTCGATGTCGAGATTTTTGTCAATTAGCACGTTTTAGCACCTTTAGAACCTATTTTGACTATTTTCACGATGATGTCTGTGTGTGTGTGTGTGTGTGTGTGTGTGTGTGTGTGTGTATGAAAGTCTGTATGTACGCCTACTATAGCCTTTCGTCCCGGTTCATTATCTCAAATTCTACTGAACATAAAATTCTAATATTTTGCATTACACATTTATATATGTTAATGAAGAGCTGAAAAGATTTTGGTAAAAATCCACCAACCGGAAATGGTACTTTTCTTGTAGCACTATAACATTTTTTGCAAAAATTGTATAAAATAATGCGATTGTTACAATTTGACATACCATACATGAAAGAAGAAATTACATTGTACAATATTTAATCTTACTTGTTTCTATATCTTTAACCAATAAAGAAATATAATTTTTTTAAATATATAATTTTACCTACTACGATTTGTGAATCCCGAAATAGAAATAAAATTTAAAACAAAAATAAAATTGACAATGTGACAGATAAACAGATGTCTGTGGTAAGGAGGTTTCTTTGTGGTGTAGGGCATGTGTAGAGTGTGGTGTAGAATTTTGAAATGTAATATAAGGAACTTATGTACGCTGATTCACTAGAACAAGGATATTACTGATATTATGTATAGAATAATGCATTTTAAAATAATATAATGTATGATTATTTTATATTATTATATCAAATGTTATACGGTGTTGTTGTATTTTATTTAAATTAAAGCTTAATATTGGGTTAAATACGAGGTTAAATAATAATACTTCAATGTCAAGGCGAGAGGTATTGTAACGGCCACGTCAGATTTTTTTATAAAAATTTTAAAACGACACAACTGTCAATTGATCCTTTAAGTATATAATCCTTGTTGAAACCATTCTTGTACTGGCCACAAAACACTCGCTACGTTAGTACATTTTATGCTGGATTTTAGGAGGTAGATACAAATCTAGAATTTTCTATTTGGTACAAATGCAAATATAAGAAGATAAAAAGTGTGTTTTAAGCAATTTTTACATACTTTATTTTGTACGATTAAAGGATTTATTAGAAAATGTAACACGGCATAAACCTAGTTCCATTCTTCGTCTGTAAATAAATTATGAAATTTTGCTTTATCTGTAAAACCGCTTTTATAGCTATTAATATAACAAGAATATTATGCGATTTATAATACCGAGGATGTTGCTAAGCGACGAGGTAAAACCGAGTCTCTTTGAACATCCAAGGGGGCTTAAATCGCATATATTCGCGTTATATTCAAAGCTTAATCGTATCATCAACGACGGCGATGTTAAAACAAATCAACAATTTTATCTGTCAATTAGTTGACAGTTTGCAAATTATGGAAGTTTTTGATGTTATTATGGTTGTATCGAACGTATTAAGTCCGTAACTAATGAATTATAAGTATCTAACGTATTATAAGTAACTAACGTATTATGTTGTTTATAATTATCAATAAATGTTGCGTGGAAAAAGGTAATAACAGTTGATGATACGATTAAGTATTTTAGGCGAATGTTTCCATGCGTTGCTATAGGACAAATAAATTATTGTTGAGCTATACGTTGAGTCGATAGTAATATAATATAATATAACTCGTCGTGTTAAGCAAGAACTTTTATTTTTGTTCAAATTAATTAATAGCATAATTGATGCTCCTGAACTATTGTCTCAAATAAATTTCTTTGTACGGCCCTGCAATACTAGAAACTCAACTATATTTTACTGTCCATTCTCGAAGACCAATTTTCATTTAAATTCTCCGATTTTCTCTATGTGCAATAATTTTAATAGTAATGGTGATACATTAGATTTTGCAAACAGTTTGTCAATATTCAAAAAAGAATTAAAATCATTGTAAATTATTTTAAGCGTATTTTTTGTATAACAATGTAATATGTATGTATAGTTATTCAGTAATTGGGCTTATTTAGCCTGTTGAATAACTCAAACTTAAATAAATAAATAAATAAATAAATAATAAGCGACACTACCTGATTTTCAGACTGTATATAAATAAAGTTGTTAATTTTAGCAATGAACTTAACTGACTGCAATTTCCTTACGCGTTCAATTTACGTAAAACTTTGATTTCTCTTTCGAAGGCCAACTCGTTCATATTTTTACCACAATCTCTAATAGTAATAATAATAACATTCACATAAAACTTACAATAATAATAAAATTTCGGCTTTTCATAATAGAAACTTTAATTAATTTTATAGGTTTCCTAAATGACATAACAACATAAGTGCGTTTAAAAATGAAGACTTTATTTAAATCGTGGTTTTCAAATTTAAAAAAATCTCGCGTGAAAGATAAATAACACAAGTATTAATTGCTTCTTGGTGTGTGGAATATTAACATGATTTTCTGTATTTGTTTTATTTAAAGTTACTCTTCACGGTTCTAATTAAAAATCGAAATCTCCATACAAATATGTAAATGTATTCCAATCAGACTTAGAACTTGATTAGCGGGGCTAGACAGGCCCGTATTAGCCTTGAATGCAGTAATTGGTTTGTGTTTAAATCAGTCTATATGTTTATGAAACAATTATTTTGTTATTTATTGGAATTAGCACTACATAAAATGGATAAGTTATTAGCTATTAGAAACTACAGCTATTGCTGGATTAAGCAAGAATTTATTATTTATTAATCAGCTACTGTTGCGCTTGTGTTTAACTGTCAATTTTTTATCAAATGGTCGATGAGAATTTTGACATTTCCTTAGCACCTGTGTTATTATTATTTATTGTATGGAAACATAAAGATTGCGGTTTACTCTCCACTGACGGCTGGTAACCGCACACACGGTATAATAAATTTATCTGATTTATAAACTGAATTTTAATTATGAATAATTGTACTACTCGGGTATAATATTATTCATCTATGACTTTTGAATAATATCTTCATTATATAAATGTTTACTCGGTACAAAAACATTTTTACAATATTTTTATTTCTCGCCTCATTTTCTAATAATTTTCTTGTATGAGTTTTTGGTGGATAAGCACGTTTTAGTGTTTCGAATACGAATTTACTATTACCTCTCGCCTCATATTCTATAAGAGAGGTATTGTAATGGGTCAAAATTTTCGAGTATGAGTTTTTGGAGGATAAGCACGTTTTAGGGTCTCTAGAATACGAATTTAATATTTTCCCGATGATGTCTGTGTGTGTGTATGTGTGTGTTTTGTTTGTATGAATGTATGGACTGACGATTTTTCGTCCACGATAACTGAAAAAGTATCAAACCTTTAATAACCAAATTTCATATTTAAGGTTTTAATAAGGATCTTAACACCGGATAAGATTTTGGTAGAAATTCGCAAACTGGAAGTAGTACTTTTTGAAGCTTGATAAAGTTCTCCTTAAATATATCTGTAGATTATTTATTTATGACAATTTTTGCAATTAAAAAGAAAAGAAAATATAATTATCTATTTGGTACAGATAATTTTAAACACAATTTGCTGAATCTGGTAGTATTTTTGTATTGTTGAAATTCCAGTATCGTGTTGTCCATGACCATACGTAATTTGTTTCTAACAAAATTTATTATTTATGACAGTGACAGGACAGTTGACATATTTTGCTTGCATCTTGATTTACATTATCGTTTACATATTACATGAAAATGGAACTATTAAAATGTACAATTATTTATTAGATTAGTAGAATAAGCAGAATTAGGCGAGAGGTCGTGTGCTGGCCACATCAGATTTTTTACTTCAAAATGACATGCTAGCAGGCGGCAAAGTACGAGTTTCGGGAACAGAAGAAAAAGTAAAATCGAGAGTTTTCGTAGAATTCAGAATAAACGTAGATCTATAAATTTTCTAATTAAATTGTAGTATATTCTGATGATGGTGTAACAACCGAAATATATATTAATAAAAACAATCATTAATTTTTTGACATAACCGAGTGTTTTATTCTTTAATTATAAATTTTCTATATTTTTCTGGTACAACCAAAAATTTCCATTGACCAAATTTCTCTCTGAGCTCCATTCTCTTGTTATTTTCTCTCTATATAATTATACTAATCTAGTAAGTAATGAATGGGCATTCGTTAGGCAAGACTAGCACGCTATCTGAGCTCGTGGAGTTGTAGTAACTTGTGCAAGATCTTCCTTATAAGGCGGCGATGAATGAACGTTGGTTGGACATCGCTCCAGGCCAGCTTGATTTGTGAATGGTATATGACAACATACATGTTACAAAACACTCTCAGAACAGGGTGGGGGCTGTATGTACGTATGAATCGGTGATGGTGATGGTTTGATTCATGAAAAGAAGCAAGGTTACTGTGGTTTCCAAATGGGAAAATATACGAAACTAAAAGTTTAGTTAGAAACAAGACCCTAAAATCTTTAAGCAGTTATATACAAAATATTATCACGATAGAATAAGTATTCCGTATGAGTGTACATTTTATTGTACTTAATATTGATGTAGGGAAATTTTAGAGAAAAAATATATGTACAAAAATTCTTTATATCGTAATGTTGAGAAATTACTCGAAATATCAGTTATACAACATATTATATTCTGCATCTCTTTTTATGAATATTTTTGTAATGATTAATGTATGTTTGTAGACCCTGAAGACGGTTTAAGTGTAAATAACAACTAAAAAAAATCTGATGTGGCCAGCACAAGACCTCCCTACTCAAAATAGCCTACTCTTGTAATTGCAGTTTAATAATAGTATTATATCTATTACTTAAATATATTTAAAAAAGTGTAGATAAATCATACAAGTTGGAAAAAATTGATGTTCCGTTTTCCCCTTTTTGCAACTTTAAAGGCCGATATCTCAAAAACTAAGTGAGAAATCAAACTCTAGTCTGTAGCATTGTATTTCTAACACTTAAATTAACCTATTTCCAAATTTTCAGAATTTTGAAATTTTTTGACCACCCAAAAACCAACCACCCTCGATTTCTCAAAAATGGTTCAATATATCGACTTAATTTATTCACCAAAGAATTCCTCGCGCCGAATTACATATGTGTACCAATTTTCAGCTCAAAATTCCGACGGGTACAAGATTTATCACGGTTTCCCCATTTTTGAAGATTTCTTTTTTTCTAAAATCGACAATGTTGGATGAATCTTGTACCCGTCGGAATTTTGAGCTGAAAATTGGTACACATATGTAATTCGGCGCGAGGTACTCATTGGTGAATAAATTAAGTTGATATATTGAACCATTTTTGTGAAATCGAAGGTGGTTGGTTTTTAGGAGGTCAAAAAATTTCAAAATTTTCAACATTCTGAAAATTTGGTTATAGGTTAATTTGAGTGTTAACAATGCTGCAGACTAGATTTTGATTTCTCGCTTAGTTTTTGAGACATCAGCCTTTAAAGTTGGAAAAAGGGGAAAACGGAACATCAATTTTTTTCCAACTTGTACGAAGAGATTCATCTACACTTTTTACTTCCTTGTACGGAGTAATAAGGAAGTATTGTAATCGCGAAAAATTTCGGTTCTCAGATTTTTACGGAAATATCCGTTTTGACCTTTTCTGAATCCATTATGACTAGTTTCGTCGTGACGTCTGTACGTATGTACGTATGTACGTACGGGCGTACGTATGTGTGTCGCATAACTCAATTTCGGTTAGACGTAGAAAGTTGAAATTTTGTATTTAGGACTGTTATAGCATCTAGTTGTGCACCTCCTATTTTTGGTTTCAATCTACAAACCGGAAGTAGTACTTTTTTCAAATATTTCGATAAATATTTAATTTAAGACAATTTTTTTTATTTTAAATGAAAGATTATGTGATTATTACCTACAATCGGTATTTTATAAATATTTTTGTATCTGGTATCATTTAAGAACAATTAAAGTATATATTTATAATTTAATATTTCGGTATCTTGTAGTCCATGATCGATTAACATTTGTTACTACGTAAAATTTAAATGATTATGACAGTGACAGTAGCAGTGACAATAGTAAAATATCGTTTATATCTTCTTCTGCAGTTTAAATAAAATGACTAAAATATATTTGTGAGTATACTAGTATAATAAGTTAAAAGAATTTTTTATATTATTTTACATTTTAGTTATTAAGAAAAGTATGAACAAACAAGGCGTACAAGGAAGTCATGTGGTGTCCACGTCAGATTTTTTAAATATATTTAATAAACATAATAGGTACTATTTTTAAAAGACTAACACACACACATAGACATCATCTCTAAAATACTTTATTCGTATTCTATAGATCCTAAAACGTGCTTATATCCACTAAAAATTCACACTCGAAAATTTTCCAAGACACATTGAGATTAAATTTAGCGGCGCCGCTATTGTAGATTTCCCAAAAAATTCAATTGTGAACACGGCTTTAGAATTACTCGTAATAATAATTGTAAAGTTATAAGAAACTGAAAAGCCACACTTTTATGAAATCTAATAATAAATATATATTTTTAGAATCATATTAACCCAACAATATATTTGTGGTTTTGTACCAACATTTAAATTAATTCCTAGTAAAAACTAATGCCCCTCAATCGATTTAAACTTCGCGTGAACCAATCTTGGTCACACCTATTAAATTTGCATTCTTCATCATTCTTCTTCCTCTTCCTAACGGATTTTGCGAATAGCGAATATTCTGTTCTTGTATAAAAAGTGACTCGTGTCATTTGTGTTGTGATTCTTGATTGTGATAAAAAGCAACAACATAAAAAGCATGAATGATGTTTCCGGTGTTAGATTCGAAACCAGGTGTGCGAGTGGGATGGCAATATCGTGACGTCACCGCCGTATGGCTCGCGACCAGGTAATTCATCGTGGTGTGCTAAGACGCGATGGTGTTTTGGATTTATTGTGGGGAACAGTGATTCCTAAACTTTCACGAGATTTTACAATTATTGTAATTGCATCGGAATTTGGATGTGCTGCCTCACATACTGTGGTCGTATATTTAAACTATAATGGACTACTGCTTAGTATACTGAAAATGAGATTTTTAACACTATGATCGTAATGTTGGCTCTAAAACATTGGTAAAAATACAAATTTATTTAATAGTACATTCTGCAACAACTGTGGAATGAAGCAATCAGCTCGAGTGGAAAGTTTGTGAGACGAGCCGTAGGCGAGTTTCACGGTTCCACGAGAGCGGAATAGCCATTCCACACGTGTTGCAGACTATACTTTCTCTACGAGTATAAATTTAATTGCATTAAAAACATAACCTAATATTATTAAAATAAAAATATATGTAGGTATTTATAAAATTATATTCTACATAAAATTAATAAGATAATAAATCTAAACGTATTTCAAAGCTAGCCATCAACCAAAAACTTGAATAAAGTTAAATTATTAAAACTCGCCACATTTCATTCCATCACAAGTGCCGAAATGAATCCATTCCGTAAGAATTTTAACATTCTATAACAGTCGTATAGAAATATTTATTAAAATTGCTACGTAAAATAAATCTGGTTAGAGCCAAGCAGTTTACCACTGTGCATTCATAAATTTGATTTCCGTAAACCGGAATTCAATATCGGGGGTTAGTTACATATGAAATCCTTATCCTATAGGAATAAAAATTGTCAATCTATTATTATGCCCTGTTTACGCAATGATTCTTTTATGCTCCTAAATTATGAGAAAAATAATTTGAAAATTCCTGCCAAATAGCGGCGCCGCTAAATTGAATCTTCAATGAGTCTTGGATGACTCATTGATAGCTTCCAAACAGCTAATTTTTTCCAAGATTCACACAATGATTCTTTTATGCTCCTAAATTTGGAAAAAATAATTTCAAAATTGCCTGTCAAATAGCGGCGCCGCTAATTGAATCTTCAATGAGTCTGCCAAGACTCCATAGCTTCAAAACAGCAAACTTTTTCCAAGATTCAAAGGCATGATATAATCCTTCAAGGATGAGTTTTTCCTTTTGTTCCTCTTGTAGTAACAGTACCTAAATAATGAGTCATAGCTCCAACAAAAGCAATACGGTATCTCTTGATTAAAATTAATATTCATAAAATTTAAGTGCAGCAAAGAGAAGAAAAGATAATTTGCTCTTTTCAGTTAGCTTCTTAAGATTAATGCCGTACAGCGACAAGCTTAAACGTTTAACGTTTGTTTATCTGTTATATTAATGATATGTGAAACTGAAACTTAGGTAGTAAGAAGTATACAAGCTTAATTCATTTTACATTCATTCACATCGGTTATCAATTTCAACCTGATAGTGATAACATAACATGGAGTACTCATTACCGTGTTGAAATTCTTCCAGAGAAAATGATAAGTTTTATTTTTTATCCTTATTTTATTAATTCAGATTTGATAAAAGTATCGGTATATTGATATGATTCAGATCATTTATATTTTTATTATACATACATATTTATTATTGTTATTATATTTGGGTAAAGCATAATAATATATTATATATTGAGGGACTAAAGTGCATGATTTAATCCTGAGGGTGAAGTTTATTTCACAAGCCGAAAGTGAGGGAAATAATCACCTGAGGGATTAAAGATACTTTAGTCCTGTGGTATATAAGCTATTTTTTGCACTTCATCCTCAAATGAATGCAAAATAGTTTAAAAGAATACACATTTTGCAATTTTGACAGTAAATTTTATGATAGATACTCTGTAACAAATAGCACGTATTTACTTGACAACTGGAATAATTAATTAAATTTCTTGACAACGGGATTAAATATGAAAAATAATCCCTTGGAATCAAATTAAGAACCTTAGTCCCTAAAAATAAAGACTAAAGAAGAGTTTTAGTCCCGGAAGTGCAAAAATTTATATTTATTTATTGCCAACAGATGTTTAATATTTGAGATCTTAAATTTTTCAATGTAGGTGTACAATATTTTTTAGCAATAATTTATGAAATTTGCTATACAAACATAGCTCTTGAAGGTCCTTATGTCTAGGATGAGACATGGATAATTTTTTTAATAAATAGACATTGATTTAGCTCTAAGCTGCAGCGATTGCAAAACCGATCGAACGAAGTTTTTATGAATCAAAAGGTCATTGGAAATTGGAATGTATTTTTTCATTGAAAAAATTGAGTAAAAATATCAATGGATTTTTTGCAAGGCTTTGTAGCATTTCCGTATAATTACGAGTATATAGATATTAATTTAATAATATTAATTCAGTTTAAATAATTATTATTATAGATTTTTTTTTTTAAACGCGTAGGTTTTCAGATTCAAATTAAGATTCCTCTTGACCGAGCTGTCTATTTAGTACAAACTCTATTCTGGATATGCCAGGTCCATCCTGCTAATGGTAAAGTTATGATATAAAATTCCTTTATTTTGTCTTCATCCTTTTCATGGAGACTACATGTAGTTGAGTAGTTGCACCAATGCTTCTATTATTTGGTGATGTTTCTTTTTGCTTCACTTTTCTTTGTTTTCTTGCTGTAGTTCGCTGCACTTTCTTTCGCTTCTGTTTACCCTGTCTGAGAGAGAAAGATCACTACTACGTTACCGTTGTTTATCGTCATAAAATGCATGCTCCGGGCTGGCCCGTATTATCTGTCTTTCTCTAAAATTTAAACAGAAGGGCCACACTTCATCCGCTCGGGTGTCCACTCCTGTCATATACAGAATTTCCCAAAAGTTTCGAGACGGAGCTATAAGTTTTGAATGAATAAAAAAAATATTTTAATTTGGGGATCACTAAACAGTCATAAAAACTATATTCTTTTATGCAACGTGGAGTTTTTTAAGGGATTTCCATCCCAACATTTCCCTATTGAGTTTCACCTTATTTTAAAGCTTATGAAAAAAAAACTCATTGCCATAAACCAAAACCCGATATCTTAATTCTTTCAGGAATTTAATTTTAATTAATTTGAATGTTTTTTGCACGTTTTATAACAAATGTTAAAATTGTCGACCTTATTCGGTCTCGCAATGACCCAAACGCTTTAGTGATCCCCAAATTTTCAATTATGTTTTCTTCACTCGTTTGGAAAACTATATTATACTTATGGTATGAATATTGAATATATTAATTATTATATTTAGGTGTTGAATGGTCATCCGATACAGTTAACTAGACAACCACCGGCTAGTGGTTGCTCAAGAGATTTAAAACATAAACCTTTCCGCCGCCCCAGATGATGTTCGCACCACTCTCTCTCGGCACGGTCCACGCCGTGGGCCCCGTCCCACTCATGACCTTCCAGTCTCTCTGCGCTCTCTCCGGCCGAGTACTACGTGTTCATTCATTCATCAGGGCCCCGCGAGACGCTTCGCCCCCCTCAGAGCGCCACGGTGCTTGTAACAGAGAAGGATTTTTATTTCGCCACACCTACAGCCCAGACACCGCCCCCTAGGGGGCAGGGGGCCCATTCATAAACCCACGAGGAGGTGGTGGAGATAAGAAAAGTGTGATTTGTAAGTGATATTAAATTAATCGGTACCACTGACTAAATATAATCCCAAGAACGTTTTAAGAATGTTGCTTGCTATATTTGCCCATTAATATCCCATACAACACAAATACGTTGTTTATAATGTCAATGTCTTTAAAACGTCTGATCCAAATGTAATCATAAAGACGTCATATCTTATGTCCTCCATTCTGGATGTTTAAAAGATGTTATTTTCTTCCTTGCAAATGACATCTATTTAATACTTTTTTGGCAGTCAAATTATGTCCTTTTTAATAAAATTATGCCCAATATACGACTTAATTTTAATTAATATAGGATTCCTGTAGTATTATAACCAAGATGGATTTTGAGACAAAAGTACAGGACTTCTTATATTGTAAGCGGGAAATTTAAAACTCGACTACATAATGACGACTTAAAGACTACCGGATAAGACGTCTAAAATTCGACCAATGCTAGTCTCCTTATGACGTCTATAAGACAGTAGCAAGATGTACGTCTTACTGTGTATGGGATCCTATGAATATCCTAGCGATTGCTAATGTCCGCCCTTGAGCCCTGTTCGCACGGCGATCTTTGAAGATTCTACGGAGATTCAGAATCCTGGAAAAGAAGAAGTTTTTTCTTTCTAGTGATAATTACGTGGTTTTGAAGCAATCAATAAATTATGAATTCTTCTTTTCCAAGACTCATTGAAGATTCAATTTAGCGACATCGCAATTTAACAAATAATTCTCACTAGAAAGAAAAAACTTCTTCTTTTCCAGGATTCTGAATCTCCGTAGAATCTCCAAAGATCGCAGTGCGAACAAGACTTTAGTAATATTATCTAACATTCCAATGTTAGTAATTTGGTAATTATGTGTCTAGGGTAGTAATGGGAAAATTTCCGGGAATAAATATATTGGAAAATTGCTCAGGATATTTCTCGGGAAATTTTTTGGGGAATTTTGTGAGGAATTTTTGGGGAAATATTCCGGGGAATTCCTGTGGAAAATTTACGATAAATTTTCTCATAAAAATCAAAGGCACAACAAAACTAAGTTTAAATAATGTAACGTTGCTAAATGTCGATAATGCTACGCCTGTTTTAAATTTCTCCATTTATTATCGCTATCGAGAATTATTTTCCTTCTTATTCCCGGGAATTTTCTTATTTATTCCTGAGAATTTCCTTATCTATTGTCGGAAATTTCCAAAATGGAATTCCCGATTTTTTCCGGGGAACGTGTTTAGGGAAATTCCCGGGAATTTTCCTGAAAAAAAAAAGAATGCCCAGTGACACATCACTAGTCCAAAGGCGCATTCAAGGATGGGGCTCTTGGGGCTTAAGCCCCCCTCCCAGACGACTAGCCCTTTTCCAAATTTTTTCATTAAACATTTTGAATATTATGTAAGATTATTTAAGTACACTAATCGCCTTGTATCTTTTCTTATGATTATATTTTATATTTAAATTCAAATAGTTCAAGTATACAATAATATACTCCGTATAAATAATATCAAGAGAGCTATCGAAAAAACAATGTGTGTGCACAAGAAAGAGAGTAAAACGTGCAACTGTTTATCTTTAAAAAAATGAAACTTTCAATTTAAAAATGTTTGACCTTGAATTTCGCCTGCGGCGCATTTCTTTTTTGTTGTGTCATATAAATCATTAATTTAAAAAAAAACTATTCTGATCAGCTCTACAAAAATGCAAATTTTTTATATCCATCTTACGAAAATAATTCTAACTCATCTTCTTCTAATGAAGATAGCTGCATAATAACATGATCAAGACTGAAGACTGAAGATTCTCGACATCAAGACATGGCGCATGTTCGTGTAACGCTGATGTTGTACAACATACATCAGTATAATCGAACACATGTAATGAACTGCTTCAATTGATTACAATTTATAATAAACAGCGGGGACTGTTGTTTACAAGCTATCCAAGTACAAAAAGATAATCACTACATCAACTCGGCTTCGGCGTACAGAAGAAAACAACCAGATACGAAGCGATTGATGAAAATTTCTGGATTTTATAAATTGATACGTGGATGAGTTTTGTAAAATTAAATTATTTTTCTTAATGTATTTGATACTAGTAGGTATGTTGTAAGATCTTACTAACTTGAGTAAGAGCTAAACGTAAATGAAACATCTGTTATGTTTTTTTTTAATTTGGGGTAATTTTTATGCTTGCAACACTCGACACGAAGAAATGTCACGATTGAATTGTCAAGTTCACGTTTATACTGTCAAAATGTAATTAATTCATTCTATACTTGATTTAAAAACTAGGAGAAGCGATTTGAAGTTGTCTCGCTGAGCTATATTTACACTGTATAAATACGAGAAAAATATCACCAATTTTTTTTGCTGCAAAATTAAATTTTACATTTCAGCGTGATGATCATCTTTACTTTTATTTTATAGTTATTGTTTGTTAATGAAACACAAATATTATTTCAATAAAGCCTCATTTCCACTGACTGTTTTAATGCTTAAGAACTATGTTTAATGCATAAGTACTAAAAGCACTAAAAGAAACGTATAAGAACAAAACTTTGCAAACTCCAAACATAATGCCCAGTGCACACGGAGAAACATTTTGACAAGTTTCCTGAAAAAAGTTTCCAGAAAGTGGAGATTTTTTTTGAAAAACAATAAATATGTTCATGACCACATGTCACATGTGACGATTAGACAAATAAGAAGTTAGTTGCACTTCACAACGTTTCCTGAAAATGCCTCATTTTTATAGGCGCCGTTAAAACTTTGAAGTTTCCGGAAGTTTTTCAGGAAACATGTCAAAATGTTTCTCCGTGTGCACTAGGCATAAGAAATAATGCACAAGCATATTAATGATTGACATGTGTCATATTTATTATTTGTTTAGAGCTGTCAATTTCTGTTTGTTTCTAAATATGGAACTGAATACCTTACTTACGAAATTAACAGTTCTTTCATTACTTAATATCGCAAAAATGCCGGTAATGATTAAATTACAAAATTCCTACATAACATTCAACATCATTTTGTCTTAAATCCTTGATTTTGAGTTAACACAGTAATATACAGAGAGTGCGATATCTTCAAGTAAAATGTACAAGAATTTTTTTAAACATCCCATGGATGATTCCAAGTTGGTCAATTAAAATTTTAAATGACAGTACATTTATAATCCATGTTTGATATGCACGTATATGTTATGGATATCGTTAGCTGCTAGTGCATAGATCTCGACTAGTTCTTGTGTCTTGTGTTCAGAGTTAGTTGTCGATGTCAGTGGGCGAAGAAGGCGCCATGAGAATGACGCAACTTTCATCTAACTCGTGGCGAGCACGCGCGACCACTAAACATCATACACGTACCATAGAAACAGCAAATTGACACTTAGAACCCCGTCCCATTTTACATTGAGCAATATTGCAGATGCACGTGCAACTTGCAACAAGTTACTTCTATATTGCATGAGTGTAATACAGCAATTGCACGCTCAACAGGCAGAAGCAATCTTGAGGCAACGGTTGCATGGAATAGAACATTTTCTAATTTAATAAGGCTTGCAGGCAATAGTGTAGTTTACCATTTTTTTTTTTAAGTTTTTATTGAAACTTCATTTTATTTGAAAGCGATTGAGAGTACTGATAAGCCTTAATTGTTTTTAATAAGGATGTAATTAATTTTTAAAGTTTGTGTGACGTAGATGTATAGCTGAATATTTTTTGACAGATGGGTTAACCAATCATATTGCGTAATGATGACGTCAAATGACGTAATGCAACCAATAGAATTGAAAATGTAAAATGATGTATCTGACAACATAATTTTGTAGATTAGGTTTTATTTTGTTACGTCAGTAACAAAAAATTAATTAATTTGTCACATGAAACGTCAAAAATGTTTAGCAAAATGAGTCGTTTTGGTAGTATTTTTAACAAAAAAATTTCTTCCTAAATACCATTCGAGATAATAATTTTTAGAGAGAATTTTTGTCTATTCCACGGCAACTTATTGCAATTTCACTCCACAAAACATCATCTGACAATTCCCCTCAACTTCGTTTCGGAAAATTGATAGATGATGTTTTGTGTCGTGAAATTGTTAGAAATAAGTTGCCGTGGAAACGACAAAACAATTCTCAAAAAATTATCATCTCTTATGGTATTACCCCTGAAATTCTTCTGCAACCATGGGGCTGGAATTAAAATGTACTCATGTAAAATCAACTGTTTCTAAATGTTACAAAATATAAAATACAATTTGGTAGTTTCTTTATTACTGTCAGTAAGAACACACCTGAAAACTATTATTGTGACGTAGATGTATCGATACGTAAAATCTCAAATATTTAAACAACTATTAACTTTTTGAAAACTTTTTTCATGGCATTAACTCATTTTTGAGGTCTCCTTTCAATATAATTGACTGGATTGCTAATTTGCTACTATGGTAAAGTACCCTTTTACAAAATATTATGTTTGTTCTACCTGAAGAATTTTCATGTCTACGCCACTGCGTTTAAGGCCCGAGGCCTAAACCAACTCTTACTCGTCCCCATACAACCCATGTTCAATGTTCATGTTAATTATTATGATTATGATTGTAGATGTTACAAAGATCCAAAGATAACAACAATGTGATGTAGGACTACTTCCTGTCTCAGTCTTCTTCAGCGCATTGCGTGACCCCGATGATGATGATGATGATCGTAATGACGATACGATGATTTCCATTGCAAAACGTTTAGCAGTTTTGACAAATTATCTTGCGAAATAATTTGCATCAAGCTGTTTTTTACTGAACTCCTAGTATGCGAACGATTTTATTTATTTTTTATTCTACTCTATGACTGCCTAAAACCAGAACGAAATGACTCGGCATATCATTTTAATACACAATATGCCGAGGATTTTATAAGAAACTCAGAACTGAACTAAATAACTCAATCCCACAGACTCGGTTTTGGGTTGCACTGAATTAAATAAAAAAATCTGACGTGGCCATCACACACCTTCCGCCAAATCTAGACTTATAAACATAAATGTATACGTATACAATCCGGTGTCCCTAAAATATACAAATAAAAATCTAAAATATTCAAACATAGAAATTTGCATCACCTGAATCAAAAGATTCGTTCACAGGCAAACTCTTCTGTGTTGAAGCCATCCTCCGTTGAATTACTACATTTAATATCTTACTTATGACTTATATGGCGCTAGTATGTCAACTTGTCACCCGTCTCACCTGTCAATAAATTTTTTTTACGCAGAAACAAAAATCAACCGAACATGGATCACAAGATATCAACGTTTTATCTGATAAATTTATTTTTTAAATTTTACTGCAGTTCTTTAATGCTAACAGATAAAGACAATTTTTTTATAACGTAAGTTGCAAATAACTTTGCCTCTTATTCTTATTACAAATAAATATTATATTTATCAAAATTTATATAAATTTTTGACAATTATCTTGTTCAATCTTCAAAAAATATCACTTCCGGTGAAGATATTTGTACCAAAATCTGATGTGCTCTTCCTATTCGTATACAATTGTAAAATACCAAATATCAAAATTTTTGGGTAATTCGTATTTGAGTTATCCAACAGACGGCATCGGCCCGGACCACACACATACACACACACACACACGCACACACACACACACATACATACAGACATCATCGGGAAACTATCAAAAATGAGTTGTAAGGACTCTAATTCGTGCTCATCCACTAAAAACTCACTACCCGATTTTTTGCATGATTCCAATACCTTCCTTTACAGGTAAGCGGAAGGTAAAAACAATACCCTTCTTGAGTCTTAAATACTTGGTTGCTTAAACAACCAAATACCCTTCGTGAGTCCCACATAACTAAATAATACCCTTCTTGAGTACTACGGCTGCCAGAAACCAGCCCCAAACTCATACTTTGTCGCCTCCTAACTATGCAATGTCATTTTGAAGTTGAAAAATACTGTAAAAGTGTTTTCGTTGCGAGTAAACTGTCAGTTTATTATTGAATTCAAGGTAATGTTTTTATAAACATTTAATAAAGAAAGAACGGATCTACAGATGTGCCTTTTTAAAATTTTAAAAATAATTTTCAGGAGATATAACCGTGTAAAGCTTGCATAAATTGGAATATTTTATGAATTTTTCGGAATTTTTATAATCATGTACAATTTTTTTATTAAAATTTTAAAAAGGCACAACTGTTGAAACCATTCTTGTACTGACTTCACTCGCTACGTTAGCCTCTTAAGAATTTAAAAAGAGGATAAATTATCTGTGAGTCTACTTGGGTGTGTGCGGTTACCAGCCGTCAAGTGACTCATAGTTGTTAGTGAAGAATACATTACAGGGGAGATTTTTGTGCTGTTAAACTAACTAAATTTGAACATGCAAATGATATTTAACAAACGTCATTGAATGTTTTCATGCTACATATACCTACTTATTTACCAAAAAAATATTATATCCGATTATTCAATTCATAATGCCCCAAATCATTGAAACAATAATACTTGCTGACGTCATTGTGGTACAAAATAAAGTTACAAACATCCTTTAATTTTAAACTTACACGTAACACAATATAATAATTGTAATGTTGGAAATCTGTCTGTTTTTTATTGAAAAAAATATTTTTTATATAATATATTTTTAGATTACATAATTGAAATTTTTTGAACAGGTCATATGTAGGTATTATGCAAGCATATATGACGCAAATATTGTTTACATAATTTTATGCAGTACGTCAACGGTCTATATTTGAAATTTGAGGAAAGGTACAATTATATTTTGTACAAACAATACCCTGAGTGTCTATGAAAATTATATCATATAAATATTTTCTTTTTTGCCTCATAAATATTTTTATATAGGATGTCTCAAATATACCGTGAATTTATTTTAACATGAAACATAGGACTTTTCATATCCATGGTTACGAATTTGACAGCAATGTATTAGAGCTCTGTTCGCATGGAGATTCTAACGGAGATTTAGATTCCTGGAAAAGAAGAGGTTTTTTTTCTTTCTAGTGATAATTACGGTGGTTTTAAAGCAATCAATAAATTATAAATTCTTCTTTTCCAAGACTCATTGAAGATTGAATTTAGCGACACCGCAATTTAACAAATAATTACCACTAGAAAGAAAAAACTTCTTCTTTTCCAGGATTCTGAATTTCCGTAGAATCTCCAAAGATCGCCGTGCGAACAGGGCACAATGAGAATTAATCTCCATCATGAGATATAACCGTGTAAAGTTTGCATAAATTGGATTCTTTTCAATTTTTCCGAATTTTAATAATCATGTACAATTTATTAATAAAAATTTTAAAAATTTTACCATTCTTGTTTTGGCCACAAAACACTCGCTACGTTAGTACACTTTATGCTGGATTTTAGGAAGTTAAGTTAATTATGTGAAGTTTTGTTCTTAAACTTAAATATAAATGTAAACCCTCAAACTAAGGCTTTAATATCTTCAATGGTAAGAAATAAATACTTGAAATTTTAACTTAAGCGCCTTGCAGCTATCTCTCTCTTACTAGTGCATTACTACTCAGCAGTTGGCACCCTTGCTTATCTGTTTACGTGTGTTTACCGCCTTCTCTAACAACAACAACTGGGTGAACTAGCTCGTGACGTTTACCCAAATTTTAAGGAAACGAACCATCAACCAAGAATGACAGTGCCATCAGACGATTCTTCATACTTTGACGATCAATTTGATGTATAATTTGTTGGATGTACCTGTTAATTAAGTATGAAAAACTTGATCCAAACTTTTCAACACAGGTACGAGCTAAGATGTGAGTCACTATTTGGTCTGTATTTTAGGTCGAGTTTCCAGTGGATGCTGGATTGACGATTGAACTTATTTAAACAAGAGTTTAGTCCAGAAATAATAAAGTATTATGCCAAGGAACTTATTATATTGTTAATTGAAGTATTAGTCTATATTAAACTTGTTACATACTTGGTTGACAAAGCATATTTCGAAGATTGGCATTGATAGACGTAAGTAGCACCTTTAGATGCATATTTTTACTTTTCATAGATATATTTATTTATTTTATTTATTCAAACAAAAATACAGTGCATTTTTTATCTGAGAAAGCAACATTATAACATTATTTGAGTATAAACATGTCACTTTGCTGATTAGTTTATAATAATAGTTATTTATGTAACAAGTACGTAAAATAGAGTTTTAAAGGATGAATTTGTTTACGGACGAGGCGTAAGCCGAGGCGAGTCCTCTAAAACTTAGTTTATGTACGTGTTACATACAAAATTTTAAGTATATGCTCTCCAAATTTGTTCAATAAAGCCTCATTCACATAAGCATTTAGTTTTAAGGTTTACGTTTAAGAAAGTTTAAATTCATGTAACTAGATACGAGCATTCACGCTTGACACTTTCAAGCACTGAATGCTCATATTTAGTTAGATGTATTCAAACTTTCTTAAACGTAAACATAATTCTTATGTGAATGAGGCCTAGACAAAAATATAATGGCCCGAATTCAGCACTCTACATTCACATAAATATTCAGTTTTAAGGTTTACGTTTAAGAAAGTTTAAATTCATGTAACCAGATAGGAGCATTCATATTTCCAATTTTCAAGAACTGAATGCTCGTATTTAGTTAGATGTATTCAAACTTCCTTAAACGTAAATATAATTCTTATGTGAGTGAGGCTTAGACAAAAATATAATGATCCGAATTCAGCACTCGACAGCCTCATTCACATAAATATTTAGTTTTAAAGTTTACGTTTAAGAAAGTTTAAATTCATGTAACTAAATACGAGCATTCACATTTGCCACTTTGAAGCATTGAATGCTCATATTTAGTTAGATGTATTCAAACTTTCTTAAACGTAAACATAATTATTATGTTAATGAGGCTTAGACAAAAATATAATGGCCCGAATTCACACTCGACAGCCTCATTCACATAAACATTTAGTTTTAAGGTTTACATTTATATTTACGTTTAAGAAAGTTTAAATTCATAGAACTAGATACGAGCATTCACACTTCCAACTTACAAGAACTGTGAATGCTCGTATTTAGTTATATGTATTCAAACTTTCTTAAACGTAAATATAATTCTTATGTGAATGAGGCTTAGACAAAAATATAATGGCCCGAATTCAGCACTCGACAGCCTCATTCACATAAATATTTAGTTTTAAAATTTACGTGTAAGAAAGTTTAAATTCATATAACTAGATACGAGCATTCACACTTGCCACTTTCAAGCACTGAATGCTCATATTTATTTAGATGGATTCAAACTTTCTTAAACGTAAACATAAATCTAAACTGTAAAACTAAATGCTTATGTGAATGAGGCTTAGACAAAAATATAACGGCCCGCTCGTGTTGTAAACATCTTCGGGAATAATAGCATCCATTATAGCGTCGTTGTATAATATAGGTACTATTATATTTACAAAAATAGTATATTATGCAATGATACATTTTTTCTAATATTTCATAATGAAAAACCGGACCGAAATGGATGTCATTCAAGTACAGACAATGCTTATTTAATAAGTAAATACAAGCATGAGATTAGAAAAACATTTCTTCAATAATTGTATTATTTTCCTTTTTAAATATTATTTTATTATAAAATTTATTAACTACAGATAATTTATGCATATTAATTAATTCCTTGTCAATATTTGATTAGTTACTTATTATTAATTTAAAATTAAATATTTGAATTAAAAGCAGATTTGAAATGGCAGCATGCCATGATTTTCGTCCGTTAAACATTGCTAGAAAAGGACGCAATTTCGTCCTTTCCTTTTCTGGCTTCAACAACAAACTGTTGACTGTGATTTTTGCTCCCTCAATTTACAAGTTTTTCGGGGTAAATTTATCGATTCGCGTGTCAAAAGTGATATAAATCGATTCAGTATTTTCTCGTGATCAGTTTGATATATAATTTATAGTGCGGGACGAAAAATAACTTATAAAATTTGCTATTGAAAAAACGAGCACAAAATGGCGGGATGTTGACGAAAAGTAAGAAATTATTTAATTAATTATTTTCGGGATGTTGATTAATTTTAAACTTAATAATTATTGTTTTTATGTTATTTGGTGATTGATTAAATATATTTTCAGGTAATTCAAATAAATTTCATAATTATTATTCGTTAGAAAACCACGTCATTTGAATCGACCAATCAGAGAACGCGTCAGTAAAAATTGCAAGTCATCTAACGGTTGTTAAGTTTTGACATGTTTGGACATGTGAGCATAAAAACAAAGTTTTAACTTCATTTCAATTGATAAATTGATTATAGATCAATCATTTAACTATTTTTACGAAGTTTGGTTCATAATTTACTGGAAGCGACAAAAATTTAATGTCGAAAAACTTGGAACAAAATTTTTCCGATTGAAGATCGCAACATCGGATGAAATCAATGTAAGTTTATACTTTTTTCAATAACTTGAATTATAATTTTTGTTTTTCAATCAAGTTAACTTAGTTTTAAGGTTTATATTTATGTACTTCTTTAAAAAATACAAGCATTGCCATTCACAGTGTTTGAAAGTGGCAAGTGTGAATGCTCGTATTTAGTTACATGAATTTAGACTTTCTTAAACTTAAATGTAAACCTCAAAACTAAATGCTTATGTGAATGGCTTTAAAGCCTCATTCCCACAAGCATTTAGTTTTAAGATTTATGTTTACGTTTAAGAAAGTTTAAATACATCTAACTAAATATCAGCATTCACAGTGCTTGAAAGTTGGAAGTGTGAATGTTCGTATTTAATTATATGAATTTAAACTTACTTAAACGTAAATGTAAACCTTAAAACTAAATGCTTATGTGAATGAGGCTTTAGATATGTGAAGTAAATATTGTTTTTCAATCAAGTTTTTATTAAATTAACTTAAGTCTCATTCACATAAGCATTTAGTTTTAAGCTAGATTCAGATCTACCCAATTATAAGTACAAGTTTCTAATTTAACCAATCAGCGCTCAACGTTGGTTGGTTAATTTAGCACTTATACTTATAATTGGGTAGGTCTGAATCTAGATTTAAGGTTTACACTTATGTTTACGTTTATATAACTAAATGTGTACGAGCATTCATGCTTCCTACTTTCAAGTACTTGTGATACTGTGATTGCTATTCAAACCAAATTTTGAGCTGTAAATGCGGCTTTAGTTTTGAAGTTTAGATTTATGTTTACATTTAATAAAGTTTGAATACGAGCATTCACAATGCTTGAAAGTGGTAAGTTTGAATGCTCTTATTTAGTTATCAGAATTTAAACTTTCTTTAAGGTAAATCTTAAAACTAAATGCTTATGTGAATGAGGCTTTCGATATTTGAAGTAAATATTGTTTTTCAATCAAGTTTTTATCAAATTAACTTAAGCCTTATTCACATAAGCATTTAGTTTTAAGATTTAAATTTATGTTTACGTTTAAGAAAGTTTGAATACATCTAACTAAATACGAGCATTCACAGTGCTTGAAAGTGGGACGTGTTAATGCTCATATTAAAGCCTTATTCACATAAGCATTTAGTTTTAAGATTTAAATTTATGTTTACGTTTAAGAAAGTTTAAATACATCTAACTAAATACTAGCGTTCATAGTG
This sequence comes from Agonum fuliginosum, assembly GCA_947534325.1. Lineage (NCBI taxonomy): Eukaryota > Metazoa > Arthropoda > Insecta > Coleoptera > Carabidae > Agonum > Agonum fuliginosum. The sequence continues at coordinate 791,349 of OX384033.1, forward strand.
CTTGAAAGTGGGCAGTGTGAATGCTCGTATTTAGTTATCAGAATTTAAACTTTCTTAAGCCTCATTCACATAAACATATAGTTTTAAGGTTTAAATTTATGTTTACGTTTAAGAAAGTTTGAATACATCTAACTAAATACGAGCATTCACAGTGCTTGAAAGTGGAACATGTAAATGCTCGTATTTAGTTAGATGTATTTAAACATTCTTAAACGTAAACATAAATGTAAACTGTAAAACTAAATGTTTATGTGAATGAGGTTTTAAACGTAAACAAATGTAAACTTTAAAACTAAATGCTTATGTGAATAAGGCTTTAGATAGTTGAAGTAAATAAAATTTGTTTTATTAGGTAACAATCGGAGAGATGTATCCGAAACTTTTTGGGCTCCTTACTTCTGAATTTGGGGAAATGACCTGGTAAGTTATTTACATATTCACGGGTTCTTGTTCCCTATTTTAGGGGATATGTGCTCTGCTGTGCAGAAAATATCTTCAAAATAAAATAATTTCAAGTCTTGAGATTAATTTGATAGTAATTGATTGGTATTTCGTTACAGATTAAAGATTGTAGCAGAGATACCAATAATCCAAAAATGTAAAACGATTTTGAAGTTGCAAATGAAAGAAATGTGATAGTTCCGGTTCGAGATAATAATCCAAAGATGTAAAATGATTCGGAAATTGTAAATAAAATAAAATAGAGGGTTGTTCCGGTTCGAGATGCAGAGTTCCAGAGTTCCTGAAGCATCGGACATGCGGCAAACCGGTAAGTTGCTTTTACCTTTCTACTTGATTGATTCTACTGTTAAATATGAACATACCTACTGTTAACTGTCGGTTAACTGTTAGATCTGAATCTATAACTATAACTAAAATAATAAACCCAGTTGTTGAACTTGAACTTGGTATTAGTAAAATAACTGAAATTGAATTTTGAGCATTATTTTGAAAGCAATGAATTTTTTTACCAATTTGATGAAGTAACAAGGTAGATCTTAGTAAATAATAATTAAAGTAGCTTGATTCTACAGTTTTGTATAAAAATAATTAACTGTAGAGGCAAGTTGTTGAACTACAGATCTTGGCATTAGTAAAATAACTAAAATTGCATTTTAAACAATACTTTCAATGCAATTAATTTTGTTTACCAATTTGCTGAAAAAACAAGGTAGATCTTAGTAAATAATAATTAAAGTAGCTAGATTCTACAGTTTTGTATAGAAATAATTAACTGTAGAGGCAATTTGTTGAAATAAAAATTGAATTTTGAGTAATATTTTTAATGCAATGAATTTTGTTTACCAATTTGCTAAAGTAACAATGTAAATCTTAGTAAATAATAATTAAAGTAGCTTGATTCTACAGTTTTGTATAAAAATAATTAACTGTAGAGGCATGTTGTTGAACTACAGATCTTGGTATTAGTAAAATAACTAAAATTGCATTTTAAACAATACTTTCAATGCACTTTATTTTGTTTACCAATTTGCTGAAGTAACAAGGTAGATCTTAGTAAATAATAATTAAAGTAGCTAGATTCTACAGTCTTGTATAAAAATAATTAACTGTAGAGATAAATTGTTGAACTACAGATCTTTGTGTTAGTAAAATAACTAAAATTGCATTTTAAACAATACTTTTAATACAATAATGTATGAACTTAGTAGTAACTAATATTTATTTTTTTGTTACAGAACAGATGCTTCACTGTGGAGTTCGGTATGTCGTATGGACGTAAAAAAAGGTCAGTGGATTTGATTATTTCTTGTGTCTTGTGTTTCCCAGTAAATTCAGGGCATTATTTATGATTACCAAATGTAATAACTATGTTGAAATAAATAAAGATACAAATACAACGGAATAAAACCAAATAGAAAATTTGGCAAAATGTAAACTTGAAATGTAAAATGAGATGAGAGATGACGGTTGAACAAATAATTATTTCTTTTCAAACTCATGGTTATTTAACATTCAAGTATTTTTCAAAAATACTGATTTTAACTTTATTATGAGTTAAAATATTTTTGTACTTTTATTTAAAATATGAACTACGGCCGTCTTCTCTTATTACATGAACTATGTGTAACTATGTGTGTAGATGTGAGCGCAAGCTAATTCAATTTAACTGATGGATAAATTAGTAACTAACAGATAAAGCTTGAACTTACAAAATAATTTGCTGGGAAACACTTACAAATGTTGTGATCGAATTGTTCTGATGTTTTCAACGATGAATAAAATAATTTCAACACACATACACTTGAAAAAGAAAACACTATACTTGAAAACATTTTAACCTGCGGTACAGAATTATTAACTTAAGCAATTAATTATTTTTTAAAACAATATTTAAATAAAATTATATTTGTCTCTTCTTTAAGGAGGGTCCCTACACATGCAGTGGCGTACTTAGATATCAGCCTTTAATTAATAAAAATATTTTTAATGATGTAAAACAAAATTCGGTCAACGGATGTTAGTTGATATTGCAATTCGTTCAGTTGCGGTGATATATTTTTACAATAATTTCTAATTCACTAATCAAAAAATGCTTGAAGATTTTTTTACAACAACAACAATATTGTTACAACTATGTGGTCAACCTTCTTCAAATTTTGGGAAATTGATGTCCGTGCTTGCATACGTTTATATACCAAAAATTAAGTAAATAGAACATTTCTAACATCTTTTTATTTAATCAATTAATGGAAAGCCATAAGAGCCCATGTAAAATATTAAAATTTAACAATTAATTTCGTTCAAAACTACGTGGTCAAAAATTTCCAAAAAATTCAGGTATCATTTTTATGACACAGACAACATAAATTCAAAGTTTGGTTGCAATAGAACATTTTTTAAAATGTCTAGGGAACCTCCTTAAACTTGGATTGATTTGTGTTTTGAGTAACTTTGAAATTATTTTCAGTTTTTCGGTTGATTACAGTTGTACAGTTAGTTTCATACGTTGATTTCGATAGTTTTTTAATTGGTGAAGTTATATACAAAGGTGTCAACTTTGTAAATTATCAGAGGCTCAATAAGTAACACCACATCGTTTTCGAATCTTCGTAAAATAAATAACATATTATTTAATCGTAGAACAATTTTTTAATTAAATAAATAATTTAAATAAATTAATGAATCAATATAATAGTAAAAATTCCTGTTTAAATCAAAACTGATTACATATTCACAATTAAAATTTAATAGTTAACTATGGTTTTTATTTTGTATTCAGGATGGATTAGGCCCCATCCTGAATACAAAATAAATTCCTTAGTATTATCAACATTAATAGTTCTGTAAATCCCAACCAGGCGAACTATTAATGTCGATAATTTAATTGATGTAGAGTTTATTTAATTAATTTGGTTGGCGATTATAAATGGGAATTTTGTTTGTTTTTAAATAAGAAGGAACAAAATTGAGTTTCAGATGACATTTACAAATTTGAATAGTTAGTAATATTAGATTTCTTATTATTTATATTTTGAAACAAGAAGAGACAGACATAATGTATAATTTAATTAAATATTTTGTTGTTAATATTTACAAAATTAAATAAATAATAATTATTTATGTTATAAGGATCGTAACATCAATCATTATGGTACTAGTCGTGAAGATTACCAGACGAGACGAAGCCGAGTTTGATAACATGACGTGTACCATAATACGATCCTTATTTATCTTCTGGCATAAATAAATTATTTGGTATTGAACAAAAAAAATTAAATCTTAAAAATCAAGTACCTATGCATTTTTGAAATTCCTTAGTAACGAGTTGATTATTTCATTATGGTACTGAGTACCATAACTAGATTCATTATGGTCCTTGGCCTATAATGAACGCTATAATAGTCTTCAAATTGAGCCTTATAATGTTGTCATAATGACACGGTACCAAATAAATTCAATTAATTTTAAATGTTAAACAATAAATTAAATTTTTTAATATATTATTATAAATAAATGAAATATACAAGAATAATTAATAATGACAACACAAAAGAACACAATAATACACAGAACTTATTGATAAATAATTTGTACAATTATTATACAAAAGATCAAATGATAAATAATTAAAAATCGCATCAGAACATTTTTTCACGACATTTGGGCACAAGCTGGGCGCGTTCGTTTCATCCTAACTTATTAGCTCTAACTTCAATCGACCATTTTCGTTTTTTATCTCCGGCTTCACTTAGAAACAGATCGAAATCTGTCGCGAACCGTCCGCTGGTGAACCATGTTTTCCTAATTCTGTTCGGGATTTGAAATTAGAACAGCATGGTTCATAGACAGTTGACGGTCGATAGACCGACTTCCTGGGGTCCTTGAGGACCTGGAGGTCTTCTTGAACGAACTGGAGGTCGTTACCACCACCTGGGGGACGAGTCAGCCATGCAGATGATGGCCAAGGAGGAGGAAGAATCGGTCAGCATAAAATCGCGAATACACTCGATTTCTTTGAATTAAATTCGCGATTAAATTTTTTGATTTAGTAATTATGTTTGTTGGATTAAAATTGAAACGCGAATATATTTAATACATTTTACGGACGCAGTGGAAACCGATTAGCAGTGTTGTATTATACATACTTTTATACATTTAACACAATAATAACAAATATGCAATAAAGCAAATACTTTGGGTGCTTATTACAAAAAAGTAAACAAATAATATAAATAATAATTATAAAATATACAAAGATACTAGTACAGTTAATCGATAAAGGATACAATAAAGCAAATACATTTAATACTTATTTCAAATACAATATTAAAAATATTTAAATATATAAATAATTATAAAATATACAAAGATAATAAGTTCAGTTAATCAATAGAGCTAAAAATGCACTTAACATTCGTACCAAGAAATGTTATTTAAAAATAATTTAGTAATTAAAAGATTGGCCTGATGTGCACTAGGGTTAATTTTTTAATTACCTGTTAACTAACGACGATCATGAATATTTAAATAATGATAACCAAGATTTGTTCTTTGTTGTAACAACAAATCATGGTTATACCGTGTTTGACATAACGAAAGAGTTTTGACAGTTGATTGTTGCGTGGTTCAGGAGTTTGGTTTACACCACAACATTTTCGATATTAAACAAGAAGAGCAATAGTCCACAAAACCGAAAGAGCATATTAATACACAGAAAAAGCCAGGTACAAACTAAAGAAACGACAAACAACGCACAGAACTTACAAAGAATGAAATCATAATGGACAATTATTGACAATTATTTGTGTAAACCGCTATGACAACAGCAGGTAACAACCAATTGAATCACCAGAATCTATCTGTCAAAATTATTTCGTTTTTCAAACAGAATATAGTACAACATTATGATATAATACCGGTCCTGGATATATTAAAACATGAAATATGAATAATATTAAATATTTTTAAAAGTATTTGGAACAAAAGTATAAAATGTATTTGGATATAAATATTAAAGTGTACTAAAAGCATAGATGTTGCAATCTAAAATAAAAATACAATATAATAAATAATAAAAAAAATACTTGGCACAATAGCCATAGCAACAAAGTGCCTTAATTAAATAAAAATACATAAAATAGTATATCATTTAACGAGCACATAATGTAGGCTATAATTCATGAGGATAGAAGTTTATGCACGAGCTGAAGGCGAGTGTATAATCATCCGAATGAATTATAGCCATTATGTGCTCGTTAAATACGACGTTTTATCTACAACTTTTTAAATAAAACATTTTTTACAAATATTCATTAAAATTTAACGTAACCTCACATTTTGGTGTGATGACAGATAACAGTTGTGTTGTATTATGAATTAAATTTATTATTCAATGGTCGTAGATACAAATATAAAATATAATAAATATCAAAAATACTTGTGCAATAGGCCTTAATTAAATACTAAAAAATATATTACACAACACAATAATGCAACACTGTGAAAGCGAGTGGGCTGAGCCCTCCACTGCGGGCCCGAGTGGTCGGATTCCACTATAAAACCAGACCACCACTCAATTTGAGTGTTCACATGGGGTTTGAGGTTAACTTTTTTCGTTCGCGTTCGTATTTGGGTTGGTATGTGGTACTAAATACTTGTATGTTTTCTTTCAGCTGTGAGGTTAGTGCCGGACACCTCGGCTGCGGTTGTCGCTTCGGCATTGCACCACAACCAAAGCTGGGGTGTACGTATTGATTACTTAACGATCTTGGCCGGCCTTGATTGTAACACACTCGACATATGACACACACTGGCTAGGATGTGTTTCAGATGGCGACCCTTTAGCTGATAATACTAGACAGGGTGACAGGTTAGCTTCTGGTTAGGTAGGACTCTGTGTCGAAGCAGACACGGAGTGGCTCTGTCTCACTTTGACCTGGGTCGCGGACGATCTGAGACAGGGTCTTCAAATGCGCGGTCTTCGCGAAAGTGTTCGATCGAGTGTCAACAGGTTAAAAATACGTTCCTACTTATCTCGTAAGGAAACATTGGAGTAAGTATAAATGAATTCAAATAATATTTTAGATTCCATAATAAAGAAGAGGATATATTGAAACATTTTAGCTTCAAAAAATATAGAAATGATTGTAAATTATTGTATAATTCCATAAAGTTATCTCAGAGTTGGAGGAATAGTATGTATATCAAAAAACACTGAAGAATTAAATTAAGTTACTACAAACTAATTACCCTCTGAGATATAAAGAGTAAAAAAATAGATTTTAGTATTGAACTGATTGTAAATTATTGTAGGATTCCATAAATTTATCTCAAAATAGAGGAAATAGTTACATTTTTTAAAGAACACTGAAGAATTTAATTAATTTACTACAAACTAATTACTCTCTGAGATATAAAGTGTAAAAACATAGATCTTAGTATTGAACTGATTGTAAATTATTGCAGAATTCCATAAAATTATCTCAAAATAGAGGGAATAATTACAGAACACTGAAGAATTTAATTAAGTTACTACAAACTAATTACCCTTTGAGATATAAAGTGTAAAAACATAGATTTAAGTATTGAACTGATTGTAAATTATTGTAGGATTCCATAAAATTATCTCAAAATAGAGAGAATAGTTCCATTTTTTAAAGAACACTGAAGAATTTAATTAAGTTGGCTACAATTTACTATTCTCTGAGATTGAAAATGTAAAAACATAAATTCATAATTCTGGGGACTCGTCTTGTTAGTTAGACGAAACCCCAAACATTAGATGTCGTTATTAATTTCTAAGATTGTTCATTGTAATTAAATTATAAGTATAAAGTTTTCAGGAGAAGAAAAAAAGCACACTTAGATTAATCCAAATTACAAAAATGATTTAAATGTTGTATAAAGTTGTTTCAAAGATAGGGTTGCATTTCTCTGAGATTTTCCAATGTAATGAAATTAGTTTTAAGTACAAGGTTCTCAGGAGAAAATAAAAAGAACACAGCAATTACAAAACTGATTAAAAACTTCAATCATGACCAGCTTTTCAGCGGCTAATTATTGTTACTAAGTAAGTCTTAGTGTGCAACACTCAAATACAAACACACTTGCATGTGAATTGAGTATCCGGTGCTGATTCAATCAAGTTCGCAATATTTGTCCTAAAATGTAAAATGCGGGTTCTATTCCGTCTAGTAAATCAGCCGAAGGGCTCTACATATGTAGGGCATAGGGTGCTTTAGGCCATCTCTAATCCCAGCTCTGTCCCCATAAAGGAGGTTGGTTGTTGGTTGATCATAAGCCGACCGTTTCAGTCTGACGCTGTTAGAGAATATTGATGCGCCTTTTGGGAAGGAATGTTTCGGATGGAAATGAATCTTCAACGTGTGCTCATTTCATATGTATTTGTGTTTGTACTTCAATGTTGTACATAGCGGCTTGCGATAGGGCAATTTTGAAACTGCTGAGATTCATTGTCATAAAATTAGCTTTTAAGAACGTTTTCAGGACAAGAAAATAGAACACATTATGTAAAATTATTGTACGAGTCCATAAAATTGTCTCAGAGAGAGATTCATTGTCATAAAATTAGGTTTTAAGAACGTTTTCAGGAGAAGAAAATAGACGAGTCCATAAAATTGTCTCAGAGAGAGATTCATTGTCATAAAATTAGCATTTAAGAACGTTTTCAGGACAAGAAAATAGAACACATTATGTAAAATTATTGTACGAGTCCATAAAATTGTCTCAGAGAGAGATTCATTGTCATAAAATTAGCTTTTAAGAACGTTTTCAGGAGAAGAAAATAGACGAGTCCATAAAATTGTCTCAGAGAGAGATTCATTGTCATAAAATTAGCATTTAAGAACGTTTTCAGGACAAGAAAATAGAACACATTATTTAAAATTATTGTACGAGTCCATAAAATTGTCTCAGAGAGAGATTCATTGTCATAAAATTAGCTTTTAAGAAAGTTTTCAGGAGAAGAAAATAGACGAGTCCATAAAATTGTCTCAGAGAGAGATTCATTGTCATAAAATTAGCTTTTAAGAACGTTTTCAGGACAAGAAAATAGAACACATTATGTAAAATTATTGTAAAAGTCCATAAAATTGTCTCAGAGAGAGATTCATTGTCATAAAATTAGCTTTTAAGAACGTTTTCAGGACAAGAAAATTGAACACATTAGTTTGTAGTAACTTAATTAAATTCTTCAGTGTTCTTTAAAAAATGTAACTATTCCCTCTATTTTGAGATAATTTTATGTAATCCAACAATAATTTACAATCAGTTCAATACAAATTATTGTACGAGTCCATAGAGAGAGATTCATTGTCAGAAAATTAGCTTTTAAGAACGTTTTTAGGTCAAACTAACTTTAATTAAGAAAATAAGACGCGCCGTCTTAGATTTAGTAACATGTGCACGGTGTGGAGGATGGGTGGCCAGGTGACCGCCGGGATGCGGTTACCTTTTAAATTCTGAGCTCAATACTCAGAAAATCAACACGTGAAATTAATAAATAATAATAAAAATACACAAAATAGTAATTGTTAAATGGATATAAAATTGACAAAGAACTCTAATCGTAAACAGCCTTTCAGCTGGTTAATATTGTCACTAAGTAAGTGTAAGTGTGCAACACTCAAATACAAACGCACTTGCATACGAATTGAGTATCCGGTGCTGACTCAATTAAGTTCGCAACTGTTTGTCCTAAAATACGTTGAGATAAATACTAACTAGCATTGAATTTGCATAAGTCTATGTAGTTTAGTCATCATTTTTAGGAAGGAAGGGTTTCGAATGTAAATGAATCTTCAACGTGTGCTCATTTCATATGTATTTGTGTTTGTATTTAAATTTTGTACATAGCGGCTTGCGATAGTGGCAATATTGAAACTGCTGAAAAGGTATTGTACGACGAATAGAATTTTCAGGTGAAGATAAAAAGAATACAGCTTTAAATTAGATCAAAATGATGTATAATGATTGTATAACCCCATAAAGTTGTCTCAGAGATAGGAGAAAACTGAATTTATATTAAGCTGTTGCTTTTCTCTGAGATTTTCAATGTAATGAAATTAGCTTTAAGTACAGGGTTTTCAGGAGAAGATACGTTTCTACTTAAAGTTTCCATGAGCATTCAGACAATTGTCATTCCATTACAAAAATTGTTCCAATGATATTCCATGATAGAAGAATGTCAAAGATCGTTCTACCCAAATTCATAAGAACAAGGCATTATTACATAAAGTTTCCATGAACAGTCAAAGAGTTCCATTATAAAAAATGATTCCAGTAATATTTCATAATAGAAGGATGTCATTTTAACCCATTTGGAGAAAAGGTTCCATGAGCGAAGGATGTCGTTCCGAAGTTATCATCAACATTTACTCATTTTACACCAACATAACTCATCTTCACGGATGGGCAAATGTTTGATCACTTTGTATTTTAGAAATCTCTTGCGGTAACTTACCACTTCAGACCCTAGGGTACCAAGTGTGAAAGGCATTTGTCTTTCCACTGTACAATAAACACAAACATGAGTTTGCGGACTAATTTAGAGTAATACACAAGAGCATAAGGTCTCTTCTTTTTGGCAATACGAAATATAGCAAAATTTAAACAACAACAAAAAATTGAATTAGCGTAAAAAGAATTGATACGCAAAAAAAGAATACAAAAAACTAAATTTACAAAAAAGAATTTGAATTAGCGTAAAAAGAATCTATACGCAAAAAAAGAATACAAAAAACTAAATTTACAAAAAAAATTGAATTAGCGTAAAAAAAATCGATACGCAAATAAAAAAGAAATTAATTAGGTAACAAAAAAGAATAATTAAAAGAAACAGATTAGCTAAAACGACGAATATTAGGGACCCAACTTTGGGAAAACAGGTGTGTTTCAGATTTCGAGAGGGAACCATTTGATGAGGGACCACTACCTGTTTTGGTTTTTCAATCCACCCGATGCTTGGTCCTTCCGATGAGGTCTCCAGATGGGAGACACCGCCACAAGGTTTCCGATGGTTACCACAATTCTTGGCTCAACCAAATTCGATGTCAGTTTCAAGCAAATAGAACTCCATTTAAGAAACACTATTTTCGTGGTTTTCATTGAATTTGCTTGGCGATTTTGATGGAAATCATTGCTTTTCGCCCTATTGAACCTTAAAACCCAGTTTTTAAGTTCAGTAGGGTGTTGTGAATATTGTGAAGTGTTTTATCAAATGTTGTAATCATTTCCCACGCTGTTACATATTTAGGGAAATACTATTTTCGTGGTTTTCATTGAATTTGCTTAGGCGATTTTGATGGAAATCATTGTTTTGCACCCTATTGAACCTTAAAAACCAGTTTTTAAGGCCAGTAGGGTGTTGTGAGTATTGTGAAGTGTTTTATCAAATGTTGTAATCATTTCCTACGCTGTTACATATTTAGGGATACACTATTTTCGTGGTTTTTACTGAATTTGTTGATGCAATTTTGATGGAAATCATTGTTTTGCACCCTATTGAACCTTAAAACCCAGTTTTTAAGGCCAGTAGGGTGTATATTGTGGTGTTTATAATCATCGTGTTTTATCAAATGTTGTAATCATTTCCCACGCTGTTACATATTTAGGGAAATACTATTTTCGTGGTTTTTATTGAATTTGCTTAGACAATTTTGATGGAAATCATTGTTTTGACCCTATTGAACCTTAAAAACCAATTTTATATTTATATTGTCAAGTGTTTATAATAAACGTAAGTGTTATCAGTTGTTGCAATCATTTTTCATTGTTGTGATTGCCTCTAAAATAATATTTAGTCGCATTTATCGTGATTTAAAATTCGTATGTTATTGATTCATCTTAAAAACATATGAAAACATTTACCATACCTCACATTTTGATGTGATGACAGTTGTTAACAGTTGTATTAAATAATGAACTCATAATATAATAGTGTTGAATTATGAATAGTGTACCTTACTGAAGTTATAAAATAAATTATGTTATAACGGTTTTACTACTACACTCTGTGGTGTACCTACACTAGCAGAGTACCCGTGATCTGACTAACGACCAGCCAAACCATACTTCTCTCGCCTCGTTCATATCCAATTACGTTTCTTTCTAAAATCTAACGGTTAATTTGCTATTCATATATTCAAATGCAAATCATTTGCCTCCATATGGCAATTAGTGAATTTCTACGTCACTATTTCGTAGCACAGTTGGTATTTGTGACGTCAGGGGGGTGGGGATCCACGTAGGCGAGTTTTTTAAACAAATATTGCTGCAAGTTTCCTTGACTCTGATTTCAGAATTTTTTTACGGATGCAAATATCAAATGAAACCGTGTGGGCTTGAAGTACAGCTAACGGTTTGGTTAAGAAATGGTAGAAAGAGGTAATATAACAATTATTTATTAGGTTGAACTTAAAACTAAATTAAATAAGTAAATTAGATTTGGATTGAATTATGATCTGGGATATTAATTTAATTAGTTAAATAGAACATTATTTAACTATGTTTTTAAGTTGTTCTACTTTTAAATTGGTTGCATCAAATAATTTATATTGAAAAAAAACGGTTATGACTATTATAAAAAATTTCATGCTGAAATTTAACGCAAAGAATATGAATTAAAACTTAATATTATTGTGAATGAGGCTTTATGCACCAATAATTTTTTTCTGATGATTAATTAAACTGTCTTCTATTCCAATTTTCTAACATCAAATCTACCCCAAAAATGAGTTCACTTTTCTCTCTCCCCGTTTCTGAAGCTGTCGTCTGATCATATGTCACTGTTTGCCTCCCATTTAGACAAATACCTGCAGATGTTAAAACAACTGACCATCAACAATCAACAACACTCAAACAGTTGCCACTCGACGTAAGAAATCATTGAGAAAACGCCCACACGTTATGACGTCACATATGCCATTCATAACTTCACAAAGTTGAGAGGCATGCTGCAAGACAGAAGCTCGTTATGGTACTTTAAATAAAGACCAGAAACGGGAGTCACGAAACGGTGTAGCATGTTTTAATAGCAAAATTTTTGAGGACAATAATCCTGCTGATAATTGCCTGCCAAATAGCGGCGCCGCTAAATTCAATCTTCAATGAGTCTTGGAAAAGAAGAATTTATAATTTATTGGTAGCTTCGAAACAGTTAATTTCTTTTGTCAAGATTCAGAAACGAAAGAATTATAGACTGACATGATAATGGCTATTATTGCCCAAAATTTCAGACGTAAATTTACTGAAATAAATTACGAAACATGTATCAAAATATTAACAATATGTCTAAATCTAAAAGGCTGGCATTACAGTTCTTTGACAATGATCTTTTATAAAATATCAGGAAAAGTGAGCCATCTATTGATTTTTTTTGAAGTAGAAATTATGTTCCGTGTTTCAGCTAAATTCATAGCTGTCAGTCAGTCAGCTGACATGTTGAGATTTAGTAGAAGGTATTTTAAAACTGTGATTGTGTTATATGTTTAAAAATATGAATTCTAAAAAGATGTAAGTTAAACTACGTCTTTTTACATAATGAAAATTCAAGACAATAAATTAATCACAGCTAACATTAACTACTATGAAGTTAGTTCGGTTTACTCACTAACTTCAACTTCACGACAAACATAGTAAATGTCTCAAAAATTGAAGACACTATTTTGTGCACTACCTATGTATACTATATTTATATTTTCGTAGCTCTTAAATTTATAAATAAACTCTTAACGTCTTAGAAATAAATGCGATAGAGACATCCTTTATACAATTTCAATTAAGTGTGAAATTTTAACATGCGGTAGTAAACTTCAAAGACATTTTATGAATTCCTGCACCAAGATGTTAGAAAATTTAAATATGTTGGCTTTTAACAACGTGAACCAAGTTTACAAGCCTGAACTGAAAAGGTAACATATTTAGGTAGCATTTGAGAATCACAAAAAGAGAAAAAATATCAGTACGGTACTGGATGCAGCAGAGTTCAAATTGCTATTTTCATTTTCATTGCAACAGTAAAAAGTAAAACTTGAAAATCGCGCAAGTATAAATAGTGTATGTAGGTGACATATCGCATAAATTAAATTAATATGTTCATGTGTAAAGATTGTTCTCTCACTCGTAAAGTAACTACTAACATAGTTAATTAAGTGAGACTTAACAATCAAGTAGTGTTTATTCAAAGCCGTTTAATTGTAAAGCTGAAATATTATAGTTATTTTTAATTTAATTAATAATGAAACCTTGTTTATGGCGAAAATGGAATGTATGCTTGTCGTATATTATTAATCTTTAGAATCAATGAAATATTTTACAAACGTCAATTAGTTTGTGAGAATAAATCATTATAATTAATTTATAATAATGCCATTAATTTTTATGAAGCTTATATTTCGTTTATTTTAAATTGGCTAGCATAAATTTGTTCCAAAATAAAAATTTCATAAATTATGTTTTCTACTCCTGGTATTAAAACATCATTTAACGAACTGGATTCCAGGCGCTAAATAACATTTAAACACCTCGACAAGCCGTGGCTTTGGCCGTTTTTAGTCACGGGCTGAACATATTAAGCACGGGTTGTAGTTGGTTCCTATATTTCACATTTAATTTTTCTGAAAAAAAAAAAAAAAACATTGCAAGTTTGTTCATTAAAACAGTTAAATACACTTGCCTAAGTAGAATTTTGTAGCTATGATGATTTAACCTAAATGTTCAAATTATTTTAAATGAAATTTTACATAATATTTATGTTATTTAATTTGTGGTCGTAGAAAAAGTATAGTATGTAACTCGTTTATAAACTCGTTTTTTATACACTCGCTGCGCTCGTTCCTATAAAACTCGTGACTAAAATGATGTTTATAAAACTATTATGTAAGTATAAGAATAAATCTTTTTGCCATTTTAAAAGTTGACAACATCTATTTTTTTTTAAATAAAACACACCTCAAATTCGGCAATGGAGCAAATACTGGGCTGCTTGTATGACTTTTTTATTAAATATTTTTGAAGAAGAGATAAATACTTGGGACCTTTATTTTGTATTTTTACAAAATTGTTATCAACAAGACCAAAAATAATTAATTAAAATTGAATTATAAATGATGTGACGTAGAATGCTGCCATATCTCCTATACAAAATAAAGACATCACAGCTAAATTTCTTTCTCAATTTACTAATTGATAAAATTTGTATTTTTGCTAACGTTTTAGACCTAGCATTAGGTTCATTATGATAATGATACTTTTATCATAATGAACCTTATGCTAGGTCTAAAACGTTAGCAAAAATACAAATTTTATCAATTAGTAAATTGTGAAAGAAATTTAGCAAGTAACCCATTGGTCTTAAATTTATATATGCTTCGAAATGATTTTGCCTAATGGGTCCGCTAGCTTAAAATGCGTCAATACTTATAATATAAACAAAAATGCTAACCTTTGGTGTACTCTGACGATGATGGGTGTCCCAGAAAGTCTTAAAATTGGCTATGGCACTACACTTTCAATTTAAAATAGTCATTTTTAATTTTATATCATTTTACGCATTAAAATTTCAATTACACGCAATTTATAGACATTTCTACATTTAAATACATCAAAATATATACACAAAATTATTGATTTTATCTTATAAACATTGACACATGCACTACGACAAACCCCGGCAAACTGAACTTGAAAAGATCGGTTCCTACTTCAGCGCAAAAAGGTTTCAACAGGTTTAATTTACTCCTCTAGAATATTGTTTTCAAAATATTATTCGATTTTAGGTTTGTAAATTAGTGATATCCAAACTGTTTTTATGACTGTCCCTCATTATGTTAACCAATTAAAATGCAGTATTTTTCATAAAAACCATAGAAACTATCTATTTAAACAACTATTCCAGTGCATATTTTTTAATATTGACATAGTATGCGTATATTCACCATAACCAGGACACAACAAACAATAATAAATGTTTGTTTTTCACCAAATGTCAAAATATTTAAAATGAATTTAAAAATTATGCTATTAAATAAAATTGTGTTATTTAAAATTCTTAAATTTGTTTTATTCATGAAATAGTGAATGCGTATACCACTCGATCATCAAAAATAATAGAAAATACTTTTGCCTCCTGGTTCGACGTATTTCCGCAAAACACCTCTCGACCTCCGGCCTCGAGTTGTTTCTATGGATATGCGTCTCATCAGTCGGCAGTATTTTCGATTATTTTCGAAGCTCTTGTGGTATAATAACTCTATAGGTATTGCGTTTTTGATAATATGACAGTGAAATGTATCAAATATATAAGAATGAGAAAATTTTTGTAGATCCACCACTACTTCATACATGGATGGTTCTGAATCCTGAAAAATAATAAATGCACTGTTTCGAAGTGCTGAAAGAAAATTACGAAACATATACAAATAGTAGCAATATGTATCAACAGACTTTATAAACAGAAATAGTAATTTTAGTTTTTCATTCCTTGTTTTCAGTAAAAATGATAATCTTAATAGGTTATTAAAAGTATTAAGTGTATAATAAGAAATGTTTCTTCTTTTATATACTTGTCATTCATGAATAGAAAGTGCCATGTACTCTAGTGCTTAGTAAATAGGCTAATTCCTACATTGCGCAATAATTAATGAAACAAGTCGGCAACTGTCATTTTGACACTGACAAATACACGACACCTGACACAGCTTGCTCTAATTCTTCAGCTATTTTAGTTACTTACGTTCCGATGCAGCTGTGCATAAGAAAAAATCTGATGTGGCCAGCACATAACCTATCGCCTTGACACTGTGTGTATTTGGTTTCAGTTAGGCTTTCTTCAATTATAATTTTGCAATCAATTTCATATTTCACAAACTTTTTGCAAAAATTATAGTTCTTAGTTCTTTACTTAGCTCTTTGTAGATACAAATTTAACTTTATTATTACCTTATGTTACATTATGTCCAGTTAACTATATTTATACATTTCTTTAAAAATGGTGCCACAAATATTTCAGAAATTGTCGCATAGACATTATTTTTAGACATATTTTTGTTTTTAAATTTTATTCTATATTGTGATTTACAAATCGTGGTAGGTAAAATTACATATTTTTGAAAATTGTTTTCCTTGATTGGTAAAAGATATAGAAAAGATGTTAAACAAATATTGTAAGATGTAATTTGTTCTTTCGAATGTCGTGTGACAAATTGTAACTATCGCAGAATTTCCTATATTTTATATGCTTCAAGAAAATACCACTTCCGGTCAACGGTCAAGGTATTTGTACTAAAATCTTGGCATCTCTTTCAATTAGTATACAAATGTAAAATACCAAATATCAAAATTTTTGGGTAATTTTAAATGTATGTAACTCGGCATAAACCTAGTTCCATTCTTCGTCTGTCAATAAATTTATGAAGTTTTGCTTTATCTGTAAACTTCGTGAGCATTTTAAAAATTGCTAGACTGCTTTTAAGTATTTTAGAATAGAATAAACGCGGTGTTGAGTTATGTGTAGTCGATACCCTTAATTTCTTTTCCAAAGTATATACCTATACCGATGAGTCACGATATGTGAAGTTGCCAAACCCAAGTTGAAAAAATTCTATAAAATCCCTAAGAAACAGTTATATTTTTGGCGCATCCTTTGGCGATTTTCAGGCTGAAATTTTTCAGGTTTTCAGGCAAAATGTTGGGAATGTTTCCTATCCGGCAAGCATGAAAGTGTAGCAGGTTGCGTCATGTTAAATGCTGTTATGTAATATAAGTGGTGACCTCTATTAGAGGCTCATGAAAATAAAACTCGGGGAAAAATTAGTGCGCTGTTTTGTTGATTAACATGAAGCTAGCAATGAACAAATAAATAATTTGTTAATTAATGTTTGTGGAAAAATTGGGTAAGAATAAATTATGGATATAAAGAAAATATAAATGAATGATTATTTATAATTATATTTTGCAACTTCAGGTTGTCCTAAATTTACAAACACACTGACGTTACAATAATGATCCCTTAACCTACTAAACTAAACAATACTTGGTCAAGTTGTGACGTTAAGGTTTTGTCTTCCCATATGAAATTGTTATAATATTATAAGTCTATTAGCATATAGGCAATATGGAAAATTCATCAGTAAATAAGGTATACTATAATCTTCTGTTATTATTATATTTCAGATTCACAGAATAGACCAACATTTTCACAATTTGTGCAATATTTTTAACAAGCACAAAGTAGAATCTTTTACTGAGACAATAGACTGTATTTATTTGTGCTTAATAATCTGAAATCAAATAGTTAAATATATAGATACGTAGACGATTTTGTAAGTAGGTCGTTTTATTAAAAATAAATAAATATTGGTTTAAATTTGAATGAAGGTTTATTAAAAATGCAGTGCTCAAATTTTTATTAATTACTTCAATATGATGTAACATTAAATATTATGAATAATGGAAATAATTCCTAAAAGTGTCATAATTGTTTAAATGAGAAATTGTTATACCTATTCAATCCAAATAGAAAACTTTGCTTATATTCACGAAATTATTGTTTAAATTATTTATTTTATAAGAACAATTTGAAATAACTACAGCTGTCTCATACGATTCTTACGATTTCCTATTTATTAGAAAAATTTGTTATCATTGCTATTTTGATTTGAATTAAAATGCACTTCAGTTAAAAAATTTGTTGGTGCTTATTTTTTTAAACTTTTATACATGCCAAAAATTGCACTGTTTTGATGGTGCTTATTTTAAAGTACCTAATTAGAATTTTTTGATCTAAATTTCTAAATACAATAATATTGAAGAAACAAGAAATGAATTACAATATTTTTAAAGAAATTTAATTCATCTGTGCAACAAAGTAAATGATTATTGTAAAATCTAATTATTAAGATTGTTGTAATCGTTATTGATTGTTGTAATAAATCAATTTGGAGTACTAAACTGAAATGAACAATTTTTGTTAATGTTAATAAATCTGAATGCTTAGTAATATGACCGACAGGTGGTAAATATGATTTAGGCAGTAGTTGCGCGGGTTTAAGCGCAGTTCTGTGCATGCGATAACGTGGTTCAAGTTTTTCGGCCGGCAGTGTGTGAATGGTCACAAGCAAAATAAATATCGCTGACTGATATAATTTGCAGGCTCATTACCAACACAGACGCGCAGAAACCCACCTGCGTTACCGGCGGTTTTCGGAAGCCATCCTCTGCCATCAGACCGCTGCGGACCACCTCGGTGAAGCTCTTAACTCGACACAGACCCCCAGAGCCATAGAATCACTCACGCTCCAACGCGACTATCATCTCAAGCAGCAAGAAGTCATTCGTATCAAGGTAGAAAATCAGGCCAAGTCCATGAGAAATATTGGACCTTTTCCCTGTAAATTACTATGGGGCGTCATTTTCTGTACGGCCTCTAAGAAAATTTTTGAGAATTGCCATGTTGCTAGATCTGAACGTAGATTGAGATACACCATCTGTGCGCCCTTTCGTCTTAAAATATTCATCACGAACATTGTGTGAATTTATTTTTGTATATTATAGAACAAGTTTTATAAGATATGATTTTTTCGCATGCGTCCAAATTTTGTTAAAACGAGCCTGTGGGCGAGTTTACTATAGGACAAGTGCGAAAAGTCTTATAAAACAAGTTCTTTATACTATTTATTCTAATTGGCGCCATTTTAATATTAAAATTTAAATTAAATTGTCATATTACATATTTGGTGTATGTAATTTTTGTGACATTAATATTGCCAGTTATTTAACTGTCACTGTCACGTGAAAGTATAAAATAACGGACCTTTTGTAGGTGATAGATGAAGACACTTTAGAAAATATTGAACTTATACGTTTTTACAGTACATTTTGAGTTAGCTAGCCACCATTTCGTTTCAAGATGGCAGACTGACTTTTTAGTATGCTCATGTCATATGTTAAATTTTATCAAATTTGAACCCAATCGGTGCAGTACATTTTAAGTTAGATAGCCGCAATTTTGTTTCAAGATAGCGGACTGCCATTTTATTGTGCGTCATATGTTAGATCCTAAGTTAATACCATACCAAATTTTAACCCAATCGGTGCAGTAAACTTTGAGTCAGCTCGCCGTCATTTTGTTCCACGATTGTACTAAGTCAAAAACCTTCGCGGACTCACCAAAGTTTCATCACAATCGGATGAATGGTATAGGAACGCATAGAGGACAAACAGACAGACAGACATATTATAGATATGGTAGAGTAAAATTCAAATATCTAGGACCCTGAGCTGCGCGAGAAGCTTGTCATGTACTGTCCGTTTTACAAAAGTGGAGCTAGCGAGTATATGCTACGCTGCACTTCACTTAATTTTCAAACAAAACTAAAATATAACTAAATCACAATCAATTACAAAATTCACAGCGGTACACGAAGCAAAACACTACGAACGTCAACATGAGATAACAGATATTGAAGCTGCTGTTCTGTAGAACAGACAGTAGCGTAGTTTCCACTTTTTTATCATCTATGTCTCTCTTTCTAAGACGAGAATTCGTACTTCGCGTAGGGTTCTGCTTAAATGAATTTATCTCTATCTGAATTAGAGTCTAACATGTGGTGTTCTTCGTTAGCGCGAGCAGTTCGAGAACTACCGGACAGCGGTGGAGAACCAGCGCTCGCGCATGGCTTGCGCCTTCAGCCACAGCTCACTGGAGGACAAGGAGCAGCACCAGAGCACCACGCTGCAGGTGGCCATCTACAAGACCATGGAGGAGGCCGACTCGCTGCTGGAGATGCTCTTCAGGCGCGGCAGCGACAGCGACAGCCTCCGCAGCGACACTAGCGAGGATGTCGTGGACGTGGGGAGCGGCAGCAGCAACCACTGGTGGGTGGAGGTTGTTGGCTAGTTCAATCAATGGGAGCTTTCACGCAAAACTATTCTAGATGGCAGTTTTATGTCTCGAAGATTTACACTGTTATGGAAAATTACTAATATGTGATCTTTTGATACTGCGCAAGACATTTTAGGATTATGAAATTGATTTCGGCCAATACACTTTATGCAATTAATTTTATGCATCTTAAAACACAACACTTCGGCATGATTTTCAATCATATATTTTAGGAGGTTAGAAATCTGACATTCTATATTTTAAATCAATGTAGGTCAAGGAGGGGGTAAGAAGGAGTAGTTGTAGTTCCAAAAGTGTATGGAACACCAGCGCCTGAGAGCTCCCATTATCAGGACAATCGTCAGTTTCATTTGGCAGTTATGAGTCTGTAAATTTGAGCTCTTATACATTGCAAGCATAGTGTTCCCAACCAGACGACAGATTTTAACAGAAATTTAACGCAATATTGATTGAATATAGAAGAAGATTGTATTAAATTTCCAAGACTATCGTCATTTTATAAAAATTATATTTAATTTTAAAGAAAATAATGTGGAGATTTGTTCAGAAATGGAATCTTCGTGTTGAATAGGCCTATTCGATCAGAAGAAGATCACGTGTGTTAAGTAAAACAGCAAGCTGGTGTACAATAGGTATACTGCATACTGCATAGTTGTGGCCTTCGAGCATATAGAGAAGTAATTCCCTATACCAATGCATGGCTTGTTGTGATCGGAAGATATGCAGTAGGGGAGACTTGCGGGGCTGGAAGTCATGGTGTATTGCGGGCAGCGTTTTGCTGTTATTCTTTGTTACTTCTTGTCACACATGTCATTTTACTATAACCCTAAGTTCTGCGTGTAATTTGTGAAAAGTTTTATGAGGTTTTGTGAGTATTATTTTACTTTGTGGAATAATACTAAGAAATTACGCATTCCTCAATACATCACGGCTTCCGACCCCGCATATCTTCCGATCACAACAAACGCCGTAAGGCGGCCTCTAGTCAGTACTCAGTATATGCTCGAAGGTTGTGGCAATCGGAAGTGAAGTAAACAGACCAATCCTGGTGATGCGCGCACCCGTGCGCGCATATTTGCCAGATTCGAATAAAATCAAATTTCAATCACAAAATTTGGGCTGATTGAGCTGTCTTTAAATTAAATTAAACTTTGAAAATTTAAAATAAAATGGAAGATTGATTTCTCTACTGGATGTTGAATAAAAAGAGGATTTGTTGGAGAAGCAGTCAATTTAATAAAATTCAATAAAACACCGACGTTTCGACTGTAATTCTGTCTTCTTTTTCCTTTTTTTTGTCAGTTCTAATAAATGTTGTAGCTCCTGAGGATGGCCCTGATAGGGCCGAAACGTTTATTTATTTATTTAGAAAAGAGCTGTACAACAGGACGAATCCTAATAACAGTACAGTTTTTAAATAAAAATTCAAATTTACCGCACTTGTTATTGTCACAGCGCAGTGCGCACCAGTTTGCTGTCTCACTCAACACATGTTACTTTGTACCTATCGAACTCGCTTCCTCTAACCGGATGCCCAATACCCAACCATGCGTGCGCGCAACCCAAGTTCACCAGAATAGGTCCATTGAACTTTGTTATCCAAAATTGCGATACCACATTATCCCTTAATAGAAGACGCAGTAGCTGTGTGGGTGATGACGTACGAACCCGGACTTCCGTAATTCAAGTCTCTCGGGAAACAGTGTTGTAAACATCTTGTAATTAAATCGCATTCGGATGCTTCTAGCTGACCACTTGATCGTCCTGGTTGCAAAAGAATCTCTCACAGCTCTCTGCATGTGATGACGTACGAACCTGGAGTTCCGTGGTTCAAGTCTCTTTTGCCTTCAAGAAAATGTAAATATATAATTTGCTTCCAATCCGGAGTATTTCAAACACGGCGCTAGTTTAAAGATAACATGTACTAAGTGACTTATTTTACTACTTCTGTTACTTGATGTACAGCATTAAAAGAAATTATTAAACACCATGCCAGAAAAATGTACCGGTTGTACATGTCTACTAGACGCTTATAGTCTCATTCACAATACGAAGATCGTCTGACTGTATCAAGCCGAATCGGTCGAAATAATATAAAATCTACCATACTATAATTGGGAGTATAAACAAAAATTAAAATAAATGTCTTGTCTGTAGCTTGATGAACAACAACACTCCGGTAGGAACCAAGCGGCCGAAGGACGACCACGTGGTGATAGAAGAGCTCCGTACTCTGAACCAACAGCTTCACACTCTGGTCTACCAACTGGTGACACAACTCGACGCGTCAGCGCGCGAGTCAGACGCGCTGCGCATGCGCGTCAAGTACCTAGAGGCCGAGCGGCTCAAGGCGGCGGACGTGACGTCACAGCCGGCGGCCCCACGCCACCACAACCTCCAGGTGGCCACCGACTCCAGCGGCGCCACCTCGCCCTACGTCATCAGCCCCTGCAGTGAGCTCAGCCCCGAGGGGCTCCTACCCCTAGAGATGCCCGTCTTCGACTATGGGGGCTTCTCCAAGAAGTAGATCAACAACTACCGTCGCATGCAATATTATCACTAATCCATTGATGTTTCGTACGTTTAATTTCGACACAACTAATGGCCGGACCACTTATTTATTATTTTGACACTTACGATACATCAAGTTTCACAAAAACTGTCTTGAATAATACAGTATCTTTGTTATTTGAATGCATCATCAACATCAAAAACAACCGTCTGATGCAATATTTTATCACTCACTAATAAATAGATGTTTCGTACGTTTAATTTCGTTGTAGAAACGACAAAACGAATGGCCGGACCACTTACGATACATCAAGTTTCACAAAAACTCTCTTAAATAATGCAGGATCCAATGCAATATAATTCATTAACTTTTGTGTCATGGTCAGTATCCCAACTAACGAACTGTCAAAACTAATGGCAAAACTGTCAAAACTAATGGCCGGGCCACTTATTTATTATTTTGACACTTACGATACATCAAGTCTTAAATAATACAGGATCCAATGCAATATAATTCATGATTAACTTTTGTGTCATATGGTCAGTATGTCCAACTAACAAACTGTCAATGTTTGGATCGTTTTGACGTTTTGAGGAAAGTGAGTAACGTGTGCTGAATGAGACAGCAAACTGGTGCGCATTTTTAAAAGTGTTAAATTCAATTTTTTTTATCTTGCATGTGAGTCATGTCCAACTGGTTCGATGTGACTCTAACTCTGAAAAATGTTATATTTAATACATTTATATTTGAAAACTTCCATATATACACCTGCAAACCAAACATTACATTGGTTAAAAAAGTATATGGAAAAATTTATTTATGTCTCAAACGCTGACGTATTGTGAATGATCTCTCTTATATTTGATGGGGGCTTAAGGGCCCCATAACGCCCGTAGACCGGTGATGCACTAGATGCAGTTTGGTGTCGTGCTACTGCTGGCTCTGGCGTATTGTGAGTTATTTAGTAAATTAAGAGACTGGAGATTCAAGCTTATTCTGTGTTAAACCGATTTGTCCATTTATTTTCGTGGTATTGTGCGAAAATTATTTTTTAGCAATTATAGCATCTCTCATAATAAGTATGGCTGCAGGTAGCTATAATTATTCAATTGGAAGTACAATAGTTTGTAAAATAATAAAAACTAAAATTTTAACATTGTAATGTTAAAATTTTAGAAATTGGGGGAGAAATCCTGGATTTTCACAGAAACTAAAATTTTAATACCTATTACATTGTTAAAATCTTTGTTTCTGGGTGAAAATCCAGGACTTCTCCTTCGATTTCTTGGTTGTTACTCATTTTACTTCCAATTGAATAATAAACCATACCTCCAGCCATACTTATAATAGGAGATGCTACAATTTTAACATTACAATGTTAAAAAAAAATTTCTGTGTGATAATTCCGAATGTCTTTTTCGATTTCTTGATTGGTACTCATTTTACAAGCTACTGTAATTCCAATTTTCGCCCAATACTACGAAAATAACAAATGGACAAATCGGGCTAACCGAAATTCATATCGTAAATTTATCGCTTGTTCCGAGCAAGGAAAAAATGAAGTACATAATACGCCTGAACCTCCACAGTCACTTAATTTACAAAATATAATTCACAATACGCCAGAGCCTGCAGTACCATGTCAACCATGCTGCAACAAAAAAAATTAATTTTCACACCATGTTACTTTGTATCTATCCTACTCGCTTCCTTTGGCCGGATATCTGTTATCTGAGCATTCGCGCGCAATATTATAATATTCCACTTGTGAGTTTGACATTTAAAACATTGACAGTTTCATAAAAAGAACGGACTGATACAGAAATAATGACACAAACTATGAGGCTCCAGCTTAAATTTCTACGTCGAATTAGTGTATTTGTCATTCAAAATATTTATAAAACTGACCGTTTGACATGACAATGTTAGAAAAATAAGTTGGTTGAACCAATGTCCATTTATTAATTTCAAAAAGAACAGATTTAATCTAAACATATTCAACTGACGGATAAATTATTATTACCTTCCAAGAGGATGACTTTTAAATATTTTAACGGACATGAAACATCAAAAAATTGTAAGTACATCAAATTATAATACATCAAGAACCTATTTTTATATTTGAGTGCTGAGTAAAATCGCAGATTATTTTCCAAATAATAAATAAATAGGTACCCAACGAAGATATAATTTCAAATACATATTTGCAACAGATTGTAATGTACTATTAAGAAGTTAGGAATTAGGAAAGAGTACACCAAGGACTCAACTCACGGTTGTGGTAGTGGAGATGCACCACAGGACGTATTTGTGTGCTATTTGGGTGGTAGGTTACCACAGGACTTATTTAAATGGTCTCTATTACCTATGGTTAAATTGTACAGATATATATTTATTTTTGTGTTTACCGTAATTTTTATATTATTTTTTGTAAGTATTGGCATTTGTTTATTTTGTTATTGTAAATAATATTTAAATGTGTAGTTATCCAAATTAAAATCAGAATGTGTTCAATTTATGTGTAGAATAAGGATTGTTGAAAAAATAAACATTTTCGCTTAACAGGTCTATTATTTTACAACACTTTGACAATATATTTCACTTTAAGTGATATGTATACTATAAGCAGAAGCAAAAATATACAGGCTGGCCCAAATATGGAATTGTGACATATCATTTATTTGAGAATAAATATGACTTTTTGGGCGCCCTTATTTATATATTAAAAATACTACACAATATCGAAATTTCATCCGCAGGCGAAATTATAAATCAGTCAAATCCATAATTAAGAGATCTATCTTTCATTCTCAGACAAAATAAATTACCATTACGGTCGATTTAAAATAATTTTAAATCTACTACAAAATTAGTTTACGTTTGTAAAATTAATTAAATTTCAAAACACAAACATAATGTTTCTAATGCCTGTTCTAGACGATTCAATTTTCTGTTCAACAAATTATTTTAAATTTATTGTCTTGTTTACGAACAAATTTCGTCAATTTTTTGTTGATCAATGAATTAGTCAATTTATTGAGCAATAAGAACAATTATTTTCAAATAATAGACTGATAATAAACTAGATCAATTAAAAATTGAATCGTGTTCACAAAAGGATTTATCAATGCTTTTGAATTCTGGCAAAAAAAAATTCACTGCTTTGAAGTTACATAAAAAATTCATATTTATCTGTTCAAATAAAGATTCTTCGAACATTGATTAATGCTTTGAATCTGGAAAATTGTCTGTCAAATAGGATTCAGAGACATGAAAGAATCTCCAAAGAATCCAAACAGGTATAAGAACGATGCAATGTTCTATTTGATTGGACAAAGAATAGATCATCTCTTGATTAAGAATCGAAACTAAACAAAATTATCAAATGAAAAACAAATAAATATTATATTCAAGTGTCAAATTTCGCCATTGAAGATTTCAACACCAGTATCTGTCATAAAAATATATCCATCTATTCTATATTGTGCAGAATGTACATCAAGGTGTATGTTTTGACTAGACTATATGTCGTTCTCTTAGGGGGTATAGGGGGGCGGCGGCGCACTATATGGCGGCGGTGGTGGAGGTGGAACTGAAAAAGTCTCAACATCTTCCCAGTTTGACAAGAGATTTTGCTCCATTGAGTCGCGACCTCGCGGTATGTAAGTACACAGTAGGTTGGAGGTCGTTCCCGCCATCGCCATTATGCCTAGAAAAATGTACAGGGTGTTTCATAACTTCCACTACATATAAATAATAAAATTATATTATGAGCCTAAAGGTCCACTAGATGTAGCAAGGAATATGCCACAGAAGATATATTTCTATGTCACTTGTTGAGACATTAATAATAATAATAACACTATATCTTTTGAAATACGATTTCACATTAATGAAAACTGATTTCACAAACGAATTTTGATTTCGCAAAATTGAACACAAATTTCAATAATTTATATCTTACAAGTTTACAGTATCGTAGTTTAAATTGTACTCATAAAGATATAATTTTTTGAGCACCATAATACCGTTCAACATGGCTTGCATATTCCAGAAGATGTGGTATTTCTTGAATCGCTACATTATGCCCATGTCACACCTGTGATACACTGTATCATGCATGATCAAACCTGTGTATGACGAAAAATAGAAGCGCTGCTATTTATGTCATACACGTCATACCTAATCATACAAAACCGTTTGCTACTTCAAATAATTTATATAATTTTGCATATTATTTTTAACATACAAGTGTGACATCTAGTACGAGATATTTTCGTCACACACGACAATTTTCATCATACATAATACAAGTATTACAGGTGTGACATGGGCATTAGCAATTTCTTCCAGAATACGCGTTCTACTCGTTATCTGGAGATAACACAACATCTTCTGGGATGTGCAAACCATGTTGGCCGGTATTATGGTGCGTTATTGTTCAAAAAAATTATATCAGTACCTACAATTATTTAAACTACGATATTGGAAACTTTTTAAGAAATAAATTGTTGAAATCTCAATTTTGTTAAATAGGTTTTCAAATTTGTAAATGCGGTTTTCTTTATTGCGAAATCAAAATTCATTTGTGTAAAATCAGTTTTCGTTAATGTGAAATCATATTTCTAAAGTGTGAAATCTGTTTTCGTTAATGTGAAATCATATTTTAAAAGTGTGAAATCTGTTTTCGTTAATGTGAAATCATATTTCAAAAGTGTGAAGTTATTCTGTAAAAGGTATAGACTTTTGTTTTTATTTCTCCTTTAACAGTAATACTGTTGCCAAAATTTGGTGCATAAAGTAATCGAAATGAACTAGTAATTAATTAAAATTTAAAGTTTGATCTATACCTGCAACAGTAATGGCAAAGAATCCATATTCATAATTCACCTCGACCTCCAAATCTGGGTTCATCTCCTTCAACGAGTCTTCCATTTGCATTTGTACGTTACAACATAACATTATGATAGCTAGGATCCACAAAACTAAAACATAACACCTTCAGTATATTTTATTACATTATTTGTTATTAACTTACATGTACACGCGCTTGGTAAAGCATTTTTCCTTACGAAATCGTAAGCTTTGCTTTTAGGCCCGATTATATCCAAGAAGAAACCAATCAATGAAAATATAATCGCCATAAAGCAAAAGAGAATTATTATCCTCATGATGTTTACTATTTTTGGAGTGATGCATCTATACGCAGCTGAAAATATTAAAATGTAGACATGTAGGTTCTTGGAGGGGTAAACCACTTCAATATTTAGCGTACGAAAATTTTACATCTATAAATGTTGATAATTTTACGAATTTGATTTTTTAAGATTTTATTAAGAATTTTTGGGGACCTTTAAGATTTTGGAACTAAGTTTTTATAGATATTACTTTGGATTCTACAGATTTTAATAAGATTTTACGAAGTTGTACAGATTTTGTTAAGATTTTACGGATTTATGATAGTATTTTACTGATTTTATAAAGATTGTATACACTTTAATGTTTTTTTGCAAAATTAGAAGGATTTTACGTGTTTTTTTAGATTTCTTAAGGATTTTAAGATTTTACTAACAATTTTTAAGAAAATTTTACAGATATTAATTCGATTTTACAGATCTGAAGAAGATTTCACAGGTTTGTTAAGATTCTACAAATTTTAAGGATTTATGATAGAATTTTACTGAGTTTGAAATGATTGTATGAATTTTAATAATTTTTTGCAAGATTCGAAGGATTTTATGATTTTTGAGTGATTAAAGATTTTAGGTACCAATATTTTCCAGATTTTTCAAAAGATTTTATAGATTTTACTCTAGATGTTATAGATTTTACAGAATTTATTAAGATTTTACGAATTTTCCAGATTTTACAAAAAAATTTAAAGATTTAAGCAAAAAATTATAGATTACTGCCGAGGCTAGAGTTTCATAAACGAGGCGCAGCCGAGGATATTAATCTGCAATTTTTGCCATATTAAACACCTAATTTTTTCGCTGATTGTTATTAATTAATATTCAGTGATTATTTTCAAAATTGTGACAGTTATCGCCATCAAATTAGTTTGTTGAACGGTTGCCATGCGATTGTTTTGAAAAAATAAATTTATTATTTACATTTTCATTAAATTGTATTGATTCCCCGTAGCAACAATTACTTTTACTGCCTAGGTATTAAAATAATTTTAAATGTGACACTTCACAGACTGTCAGGTGTCAATAAAACAGCATTTTTTAATGTCAATCGGCGAAGAAATGAAGAAATGAAGTGTACAAAGATTTTGCAAGTGGTTTACCCCGAGTTGCAATCTTTACTTACATTCATCTATGAGTTCGTAGTCGTTAAACTGTAATTCATTATGGAATATGCTATAGGATTTAGTTTTTACATTATCTGAATATCCATAAGTAAAAAAAGTATATACAGACAAATGAGGAATGCAAAAACTACCTATAATTTGAAACCAGCTCAACTGAACCAAGGATGTGCTGATGAGAGTGATTGTGATCATGTGAAAAAACGCTGACACTAAATTTCTGTTCGTGTCTTTTGGCTGCAGCCACTGGAGATATGAAAAACAAAACTGGCTGGCCATGGCCATTCTGTAAATTATAACCTTATAAAATTAAAATGACAATAGCTTGTAATATTTTATGACGTACCTCATTTGTTACTGTATTATTGTCTTTATAACGATGTTCGTTTGTTACATTGACATGTTAACAACAAACAATTGAACTGTCAAACGTCAGATGCGACATAGTATTTTGTCAGTCAATGCGCGTGCGTCGAATTGCCGGATCGATGGAAAGTCACGTGTAGATATTTTTGCACGAGTTTCAAAATTATTAATAAGTAAACAACTATGCATTATAAAGCAAATTTGAAATGACAGCTGTCAGTTTACGATTGTTTCGATTGTCACTTATTGCTTATTTATTTTTATAGCATCTCAGCAACAGATTATCAAGAATCGAAAGGTATTCTGAGCAATAATTTGTATTATACTTACTATTGAGTAATATAACATTATTTAGTATAATACCAATTGTATAATGAATGTATTATTTAATAGCAATAGAATAATAATATGTACTACCCCTGTTGATCCTATAATTTATTTTATATTCGATGTAAGTTGTATCAAAAAATTAAAATTAACATTTTATAACAAAATATCATGACACCAAATTAAATACTAAAGAAATGCCTTCAGTACATTCTAATTATCAATAATTAATAAGGAATCGTAACCAATTCATTTACTTATACATGCATAAAAAAATAAAATAAAATTCAAACCTTGAGATGTCATCCAGGATCCAACAAAATCTTCCTTGGCATCTTTAAATCCATTAAGTTCATATATTTTAATACATAATCAAAAATTAGTTTTAGTACGAACTTAATTAACATCAGAGAATCAGACATTGTTCAACTGTTTGTCAACAAACAAAACAATGTCAAATTTAACCGGCAAAACCTTTATTTGTTGAAAACTCGTACAAAACTATTTGTCATGTTAATTTAACATTACCAATAGTTGAACAACACATTTAACTAATTTTTAGCACTAATATTATTAGTTGTTTATGTTTAGTTTGTTTTTAATATTTAATTAAACGAAGCTACTCTTTAACGCTTGTATACTTATATTAGGCCTGCACATGCGCAATGCTCGCGCATGTCAGCTGTTTAAAAATATAACGAATTTTAAAATGATTTTTCTAATACTTTTTTAGCGGTTTTAGCATTTCAAATAGTAAATAAATAATTTAAATGAATAAAAGTAAATGTTATACAGTATAAAATTAATTTTAATTTGATTTAAAGACCGAAACATATTAAATAATATTATTAATTGTTTATAATATTTTGTTTAAATAAATATTATTGCTTATTACAATATTTCTGAACTGTAAGATGAAAAGTAGCACATATAAACAACACAGAGTACTGCAAAACGATCGATATTATTTATCAAACCTGCTTGAACCAATCTCAACCAAGTTTAAAACGCAAATATCAATTTTATTCTCAGTGAAATTTTGCCGTGTTCGTATGCAGACGTTTATAACATTTCTCAAAACAATTTCTTAAAAATCTATTTGTTTACAATGTGCATATAACAATATAATAATAATTTCCTTAAAACACAATAAATATTTTGTCTGTACACCCATTTTGGGTGTGACAGAATAAATAAATAAATAAATACAGTGTGGAAAAGTACTCTCTGGTATTTTCCTGAAGTAGACATATCCTACAGGAAAAAATTCAACAAAATGTGAGTCCAAATTTTATTTTATTTCTTGATTTACAAAACGGAACAAATAAATATGTTGTTTAGGTGCCTAAATTTTATTAAAATATTATATTATTGAGTTTAAAAAAATTATCAATCCCTTTTGTGAATCTAAGGTGTTGGTAACAATAACATAAATGTTTATAACGTATATATTTCTTTATTAATTTGTTGCATGTTGTATAAATAGACAATATTTGATAAATATGTTACAAAATACTGATTATTTACAATATTTAACTGTAGTACTAAATTCTTTGGACTTATATAACAACAATTAATAAATTAATACAATATTAGGGCAGTATGCAAACGAAATTTAAAGCCTTACAATTTTAACATATTTTTTTGTTACAATATATTTTATTTCCTAATATATCTATGACAAATTTGTTAATATAAATATTTAACATCTACGATATTTAAAGGCCTTTTCTTACAAACACAAAACAACAACAGGCACGTATTCAGGGGTGAGATACCAAATAATTTTTTCAATTTGCCCTCTTGGAAAAATTTGAATACGTCTCTGACAACAAAACTATATCTACTGAAGAGCACTTGTTAATATATAATAAAAAAATAAGGACTTTATTTTTATATAATTCTTAGCAAACGATTTTTACCTTAATACATTACTTAGTAACTTAGTTTTATTTTTCTAACAATAATGTACGTGGTTTATTTCGAGTTATAGTCAATTTTTATAAATGAACATAAAAATGTTATTTACCAAGGGACGAAAGTGCCTCTTTACAGATCGTTATTAACAATTTTTTTATCCATTTATAAAAATTGAACTATTTATATTTATAAGTATAGTTGCAAATAAGTACCTAACTACATTTTTTGGTATGATATAAAACTTGAAAAATTTGATCCCATATTTCGGCTTGGTACAGTAAAAGGAATAAGGAATGTTATTAAATAAATTTGAGGCATATACGGGGTGTCCAAAAATCCCATTACACACATAGACATCACGCCTTTTTAAATTTACATCATACTGTAAGTCATCAGTATAGAATTATACCAGCTATGAACTCATTTATGGTTGTTAGTAGTACACCACAGGGAAAATTATTGTGCAGGCAACTAATTGTATTAAAACATAAATTGTCAATTACCTACAAATTAAAATGGTGGTACTAAACCAAGGAGCATTTTAATATTTTAAAAATGTTCTCATTAGAAAATAAAATAAAATTGATTAAAAAATTCAAGAACAAAGGAGAGAAATACATAAACAATGCATTTTTTTCTGAGGTGTATTATATTATTAGCTTTTTGCGAAAAAAGTTGACATTCACATTTAGTGGTCTTTGAAAAAAATTAAACATTACGTGAGAACAATGTTATGTAATAACAAATAAAAATATGATTAATTAAATTTCTAGGGGCATAATGTGCACATTATTTCCTAGGAAGAAAATGTGACCTTTCTATTCATACTTTGATTTTCCCGGTCGCGAAAAACTATATAAACATTTTGTATAAATAATTATTTCGAGCGTACAGCGTACACCCATGTTTTCTTTGCGAATTCTTTCATACTTCTGAATCCTGGAAAAATTCAATAATTTGAAATTTCAATGAATTAGAAGTTCTTCTTTTCCAAAACTCATTGCCGCTGGTATTTGACAGATAATCCCACCAGAATTTTTTTTTAATTTAAAAGAATTAAATAAAGAATCGTTGTGTAAATGGGCTTTTAGATGAAAAAAGCACAGGAAGATGCAAATCTAGAAAAGTTATTGTTTACATTTGCATTCATAATTTAAATCTGTAATATTCCCGCCAAGGAAGTGTACATTTTTTGTAATACTCTTATACGCCGCTTGGTGCGTGATACATCCGTGTGGAAGAGTACAAGAGTAGTTTGTTTGCCGTACAGACGACATATTTGTTTAAGTAAAAATTCAAGTATTACGAACAGTTAAGCTAGTTTGAGACCTAGCGAATTATAAGTGAAAGTGGCTAATTTAACCAACTAGCACACAACATTTGCACTTATAATTGAAATTGGAATTAGCGAATGCGCTTGTTGGTTAATTTAGCACTTATAGTTATTATAATCGAGTATGTGGGACTCAAGAAGAGCACTGGGTTGTTCATTTAGTTCAGTTTAACCAAATTAGTTCAATTAGCATTTTCCTGTGAATGAATCTTTTGATGCAGGC
Organism: Agonum fuliginosum; assembly: GCA_947534325.1. Lineage (NCBI taxonomy): Eukaryota > Metazoa > Arthropoda > Insecta > Coleoptera > Carabidae > Agonum > Agonum fuliginosum. Next base: position 824,726 of record OX384033.1, read on the forward strand.
ATTTTCTAGGTTGAAATCACGATTAAAGAATAATTGCGTTTACCGACTGGCCACGTTTTACAGGTATTTCTAGGTGTCTCTGCTGGTCACTGCATTTAAATTTTAGTTACTTTTTATAGTATGAAAGTGTATTTTACAGCCAGAGATATCATTACACATTCTGACCCACTGAACTATATAAAATAACGGGAAGGACGATCACCAGAGAGATGTACTTCTAATGCCCTGTTCACACGTTGCTACTTTGAAGACACATTCGTGCTACTGTAGCAAGAAAAAATCTGAGTCGCTTGTCAAATAGCAGCGCTGCTAATTTGTAGCATCAAAGTATCAAGAACTACTCGTTGATAATTTCACATCGTTGATCGTTGTGTGTGTAGATAGCGATTTTTTGCGATAATTGTTTCGATTTGAATTTCTTTACATGCTACAGTAGCACGTATGCGTCTTCAAAGTAGCAACGTGTGAACAGGGCATAACATGGAACCCTCCATTTTATATAAATTGGCTGCACTGCTAACCCCATATCTAGTGTCTTTAATTTTAATCTAGTGTCTTTCATTTTAGCGATTGCCGGTATTGCTGATATAATGGCGGGCATTTTAAATAAAATATACTAAAATAGAACACAATAGACCAAAAAACGATAAAACAAAAACAATGAAAAAGACGAACAAGCCGAACGACAAAAATACAAAATAAATACGGCTGTCGACGACCCGACATGACGTATCGTTACAGAAGTCACTAACTTTAGGCAACATAAAAAATAAAAGACACTATTTATGGGGTTAGCAGTGCTGCCAATACATCCAAAATAGTGGAAGCATATTTAATATACATATCTTATGGAGATCGTCCTTCCCGTTATTTTATATAGTTCAGCGTTCCGACCGCTGAAACGATCATGTTGGCAACCTAATTACTCTTTACTCGTGGTCGAATCTTCGTGCTACACCAGCCTCTGTAAGTACCGTTCCTGTCTACTGTACTTTGCTCTTGTAGGAGCTCATGGCTTCCAGCTCATCCTGGTCCTCTGGCGGGATGTCAGCGTCGCCGTAGCCCCACACGGCGGGCTGGTCGTGGTGGTCTAACACCTCGTGGGTGCCGTCGCCGCAGCGCTGCGCCCTGCGAGCCACCATGGCTGGTGACACGCTCTTCAGGTCGTACGCCCACCCGATGTGAGCGAACAGGTTGATGAATGTTGTTGTCGGGTTGAAACGACCGGGACCTGGGGGAGAAATGATAGTGTAATAAGCAGTTAGTACTGAAAATGATGAAAATGTTAGGTATATTGTCATACAACTGTGGAAGTGCTCGTTGACAAATTATATCGAACTGTAGACGCGCTACGATCAACGCCAAGATGTCCTCGCACCCAGGAAAACAAACAGATTGACAGTTGACAAAACCTTCTAAGTGATATTTTTGAATATATTTCTTCTTCGCGTATATGACATCTGTTTGTTTTCCTGGGTGCGAGTGTTCATCAATTGGCCGCAAGAGGTCAGGCACTTTGATTTTTTTCGCCTATGGGGTTTTGAATAAGGGCGGGTCGATGTTAAAATGGAATGAAACAAGCTGTGTGTGAGGTATTAACAAAATTCTTTTTTCCTTCCTTGAACGGAGTAAAAAGGAAGTATTGTTTTAGTTCTCAGATTTTGACGGAAATATTCGTTTTGACTTTTCCTGAATCTATTATGACTCGATTCGTCGAAACGTCTGTACGTACGGACGTATGTGTCGCATAAATCAAATACGGTTAGGCGTAAAAATTGAAATTTTGTATTAGGACTGTTATAACATCTATTTTTGGTTGCGATCGTTCATACCAAAGGGGCACTTTTTGGTATTTTTCGCATTAATCTAAAACGATATGTCGTAGAAAATTGAAATTTTGTATTTGAGATTCATGTTGCATCTAGTTGATCACCTCATATTTTTGTTTGCGATCGTCCGAGCCAAAGTACTCTAGGTATTTTTTGGTATTTTCCGCATAAATCAAATACGGTGATTATATTATTCTATTTTAGTTATTAAGAAAAGTATGAACAGTTTAATAGACGTATAAGGAAGTCATGTGGTGTCCACATTAGATTTTTATTTAAAAAGCCCGTGTAGAATATAACATCGTTCAAATGTCCGTCGCGGCTTCCCAATTTTCAATGACTCTGCCTCATAGATTCGGCTGAATTTGAGCGATGGCCTGGGTTATATTGACTTTAAGTGCATCGGCTTATTGGCATAGACCTGCAACGTCAGAAAACCCCACAAAAAAAGTCTAGCGGGATCAAATCATCCAAAAATGCGCCTCGTCGCTAAAGATGTTTGGGGTCTTCTTCCAAACGCTCTGAAGCCCAGTCAGCGAACAAACGGCGTTGTCTATGGTCATTAACTTTGAGCCCCTGGGCCAATTGGATCTTATACGGGGGCAGGCCCAACGCAAAATTCGCCAAGTTGAAGTCTACGAAAGGCCGAGTTCTTGTGAACGTCGAGGAATTGACTGCCTCGGGTTCTTTCACGGACAGCGGCGATGTTCTCGGCCGATCTGGCGATCCTTTGACGTTAGGGTGTTGGCTGATTGCTTACCGAACCGCTCGTTTCGAATTTGGCACCAAACGTTGGAGAGTCGACTTTGAAGGGCCACCGGTCGCCAAGAATTAGAATAGGTCTTCTGCTCATTCGTCTAACTTGTCATCATTGACTGAATAATAAACAACAGGTTGGACAGACGCCGCCAAAACAACATCGACTGGTTCCATTGAAAAACCCTACATTACGCAAGAATTTTCTGGTAGTTGAATTTTCTAGCTCTGAGTTATCAAGAAGGACAGTTTACAGTTCACGCAACACATAGCCGAATACGTTATGTGACGGACTTGGCCATTAAAATTAAAGTAAACTAAAATATATCTTTAAAAAATTCGTACCTAGCTCCGCAGTCTTGTAGTCCCACGGAAACACATGATGATAATTATGCCATCCTTCTCCAAGAGCAGCGAGACTAACAGCCAGGTTCTCCACCGGACTGATCCCCTTATCATAGGGCTTATTTCCCCACATGTGGGCCACGCTGTTGACAAAGAACGCGATGTTCAGCGTGATGCAGAACCTCGCGTTGAAGTTCACCCAGAACGAGTTCCAGAGGGTTTCGTCCCAGAGGTACATGGGCGTTGCCACCGGGATGCCGATGACGAAGAGGGCGAACAGAGGAACGTACAGACGCTTCTGCCACATGACGATGGGGTCCGACTCGAGGTCTGACATGTCCACGGCCGAACGCTTGGCTACTACGTCTGGGTGCGGGGTTAGTACTAGCCAACCGACGTGCGAAAACCTGTAACATGTTAATCGTTTATTACAACACAGATCTTTGATTACCTACAACAACCTACGTTGATTACAACACAGATCTTTGATTACCTACAACAACCTACGTGCGAAAACCTGTAACATGTGAATCGTTGATTACAATAAAGATCTTTGATTATAAAAACCATTCATCAACAATTGCTTGATTACAAGAACGAGAAGACTGCTTTGTTATAAAATAACATTTCTACAATGCTTCTTCGAAATTATCTAACAACATATTATTGAAAGACCTCAGCGATATTACAGAAAAATCTAACAAGAGGCGAACATTAGGAGTCTCTGAAACTTTTTTGAGATGAGGACATGGACAAAAGTAGACACCCCCAAGTAACATTTGTAGGGAAACTTAGGATGACTGAGTTAGGTTGGTAGTAAGTTAGGAATTGACAGTTACGGATGGCATGAAAGGTGATATTGTGTAGGGGTAAATTCATCAAGGGGATCCACTTATTTGCCCAAACTGTTTTACAGTCAAACGGTCATTTGACCAAACTTTTATTCTTATAACCTGTTGTCACTAGCGTCCGTCGCTTTGGCAATTTGGTTAAATGACGATTTGGTCAAATAACGTTTTGGTTTAACAGCGTTTCGTTAAATAACAGATTGGTAAAATACCAGTTTGGTCAAATAACAGTTCGGCCAAATACCCGTGTAAGATAAATTTCGTTTGGTGAAATAACAGGTTATAAGAATAAAAGTTTGATCAAATGACCGTTTGACTGAAAAACAGTTGTGCAAATAAAGCGCTCCCTGCGCGAAGTACGAATTATCGTCTTAGAAAGAGAGGCATAGATGATAAACAAGAGGAAACTACGCTACTGTCTGTTCTACTAAACATCAGCTTCAATATCTGTTATTGTCATGTTGACGTTCGTGGTGTTTTGCTTCGTGTAACCCTGTGAATTTTGTAATTGATTGTGATTGAGTTATATTTTAGTTTTGTTTGAAAATTAAGTGAAGTGCAGCGTAGCATATACTTGCTAGCTCCACTTTTGTAAAACGGGCAGTACATGGCAAGCTCTGCCTTCTCGCGCAGCTCAGGGTCCTAGATATTTGAATTTTACTCTAACAAAGATATTGTATGAAAGATCATAGCTTGGGTTACATACGTTAAGGGTATATGTTGTTTGACATGCTGATTACGAACCGAAAAGAATTTTTTTTTAATCGCAAAATTAATTTCCATGTTTCCCAGTCAAAAATTTTTCGTTGCCATTGCCACTGAGTGCATGGTTATGTTAAAGTTAATAATAAAATAAATTATCTATTATAAATAACTGCTAATAATGTAAATAATTATGTAATTAATAATTATTGTGTTTAATGAAAGCGAAACCAGTTCAGCACTAAAAAAATGGTGAAGGTAAAGAACCCTTAATTTTCTGAATTAAAAAAAAATTCTTTTTGTTTCGTAAACAGCAAGAGAACGACAACGTAGCAGACTAAATAGCACAGAAATGAGATTCCTAAGAAAAATAGAAGGAAAAACGATCATGGACAAGGTAAGAAACAAAGTTATCAGAAAGACACTGAACGTAAAACCCATCGAAAACACAATAGAAGAGGGACAATTAAGATGGTGGGGACATATTCAAAGAATGGGAGAAGAAAGAACAACGAAAAAGGTATATGAAGCAAGGACAATGAAAACAAAACAAAGAGGAAGACCAACAAAAGGAGTACATATCAGAGTGTCGACAAGTCATAGTTCCGACAAGCCACAGCATCTAAAAGTCATAGCGTATAAATGTCATAGCATCGACAATTACCCCCACTCCTGAGTTCATAGCGTTTAACTGTTAAACAGTCATAGCGTATAAATGTCATAGTGCCGACACTTACCCCCACTCTTGAGTTCATAGCGTATAACAGTTTTAAAAGTCATAGCGTATAAAAACCATATCGCCTAATAACCACACGTCCGAAAAACCACAGCGTATAATAGTTCCCCCACCACAATGGCCAGCTACCCATATACCAATTTTCACACTTCGATTTGCACATTTGTACCCAAACTAATCAATACTAACAAAACCCTAATTGAGTCCAACAGATCTCCGTTTTTTTAAAATAAACTAATCAATACTAACAGAACCCTAATAGAGTCCAACAGAACTCCGTTTTTTTAAATAAACTAATCAATACTAACAAAACCCTAATTGAGTCCAACAGAACTCCGTGGTGTGGCATTTATTCGATTCTATGACATTTATACGCTATGACTTTTAAAACTGTTAGGTATACGCTATGAACTCAGGAGTGGGGGTAAGTGTCGGCACTATGACATTTATACGCTATGACTGTTTAACAGTTAAACGCTATGAACTCAAGAGTGGGGGTAATTGTCGATGCTATGACATTTATACGCTATGACTTTTAGATGCTGTGGCTTGTCGGAACTATGACTTGTCGACACTGTGGCATGTTCCCAACAAAAGCATGGACAGAAGAAGTAAAGAAAGCACTAGACAAGGGAGGATTTAAATGGGAGGAAGCAGATCAATTATGCAAAGTGAGAGAAAGGTGGAAGGAGGTATGGAAGCAAACACCAATTGAAGAAGTAGCAGAATGAGCGAGGAAAGCACCTAACACCTGAGAGGGTAGATAGGCTTTAGGATTAAGTAAAGTAAACAGCATATCAAACAACGAATACCTTTAACGTATGTACCCGAAGTTATGAAACGATCAGTGCCTTTAAACCATAAATAAAATACTTCTTACCAGAAGCCTCTCCTGGCGTTATGGGGGTCAGCGTCAGTCTCGCTGTACTTGTGGTGAACCCGATGGTCCAGGGCCCAGGCATACACGTGCCGCTGTCCTGTGATGGTGAACAGAACTACCAGGAGCAACCTCAGCGGCCACTTCGCTCTGTAGGCTCTGTGCGACCACAGTCTGTGAGCGCCAGCCGTTATACCAAACCCTGACGTGTATACCGTCAAAAGAGCTGCAAACAAACAAAACTGTCAGTCTCATTCACAATACGAAATTAGTAGTTATAGTCAGTTGGTATATTTCTAGTGCGTCTTGAATAATGAAAGAAATTACATTAATAATATTATTTATCTACAACAATAGAATAATGTATTCATTATATACGTGAAAGTAGTATAATAAACCCCTCCATAAGGACACATTATGAAATAATGAATTCATTATTTCACACTGTTAAATAATGAGTACTTTATTCTCTCGAACTGTCAAACTGCCATCACATCTGTTTTAATATTAGTGTTACATCAAGTTATCATTTTATGACGTTGTAAGCAGAAACAGTAAAAATAATAAAAATTTGTAAAACGCTGTATATGACTAGCCTATAATAGTTCTAAATTACTCGGATAAATTGTCATCACACCAAAGTTTGAGGTTAAGTTAATATCAATACAAATTTGTAGTAAGAAAATGTTGTTTTATTTAAAAAGTTGTAAATAAAACGTATTTGACTCGAAAATAATGGCTATAATTAACTCGGATGATTTATACACTCGCCTTCGGCTCGTGAACAAACTTTCATCCTCATTAATAATAGCCTACATTATTTACTCGTTAAATAATATACTATTAATAAAATGTTGATAAATAATTATTGTAATGTCTTAAAAGTAAGAAAGATTATCCAATAACGTATAAGAAATTCACGAGGTCCCCACAATGTCGCTTACATGTCGCTTTCACAGAACAAAGTATCAGGAGAGCAGCATTTACAAGAGTTTCTTCACTATTTTAAATGAAGTTTTCGGTTCTTTTTGTTAATTATTTCGTACCGAACTTACAGATTATGTTCATATTGATCATATATAAATAATAGAGGGTGGTATTAATTTACCTTAATTTGTTAATATAGTTAACGTTAGTGATTTGACATATACATTTCACTTGTAGCGTTCACAATAACGAAATTAGCTCCACGTAATTACAGTTAGCGCAGGGATGTACAAACTCCAAACCTGATGATTTTCTGTATAAACTGCCAATCAGAATCTAGACGAGAATTTATTTTGACGACTAAGATGACATTAATATTCGAAATCATTTTTGCCATAGAGACAATTTTGTATCATATTTATAAATGCTTCTTCAGCCATTTATATAAAAGGATTATTATGAAAGGCAACTTTAAGTAAATCAAACATAAAATATACTTATAAACGAACAAACTGACGCTAAGTTCAAAACTAGTTTGTTTTACTAGGTTAACTACAACATTAATTTTGTAATTGTGAACGACAGTAGTCAGAACTAACTGATTAACTATAACTACGAACTATATATACTCACTATAACTAATACTGCTTATACTTGTTCTTGGTGTACAGATTTTTGTGCAGTTTATGGATCACATTCACCCTACATATTTATTGCTAGTATAAACTAGCCTAATTTATTAACCAACCCCAAATCTAATAAAATCACCTTCATTAACTTTGTTTTCCAACATATAATTACAACTGTCTATATTTACAGAATAACAAGTATGTGTTTAATAATAAAACAATCCTCGTGTTAGAGGCGGTTAGGGGTGGAAAAATAAATCGATGGGGCGGTCGCAAAGCTCGAGAAAGCTACAAAACTCAAGTTTATTATCGTTAGGAGAAAACCAATAACCGTTGAGCAAACACTAATGAAATGTTAATTATTAAGCGACCCGTCTACGTTTTCTCCGAATAATCTCGATTTTGCTTTTTTTGTATTACACTCTTTTCCCCACTACTACGGATGCCTGAAACCAGCCCGAAACTCGTACTTTACTGCATCCTAGCAATGCAATGTAATTTTGAAGTTGAAAAATACTGTAAAAGTGTTTTCGTTGCGAGTAAACTGTCAGATAGTTATTGACTTCAGTTCAGGATACTGTTTTTATAAACATTTATTGGAGAAAGAATGGATCTACAGATATGCATTTTTAAAATTTTAATAATTAATTTCTATCATGAGATATAACCGTGTAAAGTTTGCATAAATTTCAATTTTTTTTGAATTTTTCGGAATTTTTATAATTATGTACAATTTTTTAATCTAAATTTTACAAAGTTACATCTGTAGATTGTTTCTCTATTAAATCCTTGCTACGTTAATACATTTTATGGCTGGATTTTGGAAGGTAGACGGGCCTCTTAAGGCGCTACACTTGTAAATCCAGAAGATTAACAATTTGAACGATTCTGGCTGTATTATAAAAAATTTCAAATTGAAATTTAACATGAAGAATCATGACTCATTAGTGAATCAATAAATGTAAATTATTAATTGCTGTGACATCAATTAGCAAAACTTGGAGCTAATTTTTATCATTTAATAATCCATATTATGCGTTGATTAATGCACAAAAATAAATTGATAATATACATTAGTCGGAAGACAGGTATAGAGATATTTTTTAAACAGTTAACCCATTGACTGTAATAATTTATGTAAAACTCGCATTTTTAGTAATTAGAAATTATTAAACAAAATACGGCAAGGTTTTTTGTAAATTTTTTTCTATAGCCATGTAAGCACAACCTATAAGTACATCATTGAAAAATATGAGATCATCGATTTCAAAACCAAAGTCACAAAATGATTTATTGTAGCATGCTTTTTGCTTTGCATTTGATAGCAAGTGAAGTGCCTTAAGAGAGCTCATTGCAATTAAAATTAAACTTCGTTTTAACGTACTGGAAGTTATGTGACATCCTGTATATTTATTGCTTAATTATTTATTTATATTACGAGACAATTTATTGGCATTTAATATTTTTAATATTTGAACCACAGAATATTACTTATATCGTAAGTTATTCTATGCAAGTAACGTTTTATAAAATCAAACATGATAATCATCTTCTTTTATAGGCCTGACTTCAAGGCAAAACTTTTATAATTTGTCAATATTTATCTTCGATTTTTATGTGGCTACAAAATTTATATAAATATACATTGGTAACGTCTAAAAAATATCACGAACGATGAGTAATGTCTTTTCAGAAAGCACTATTTATTTTGTAACTTATTGATGAAGAAATCGGATAAAATTGTTTTGAAGTAAAAGTAGGTTTTTGTTGATATACTTTTCTACGATTTATTATCTAATTCTGGCATAAATTTAAACAGATAATTTTCTTGGAACTTTCTCTCTGAATTCTAAACGTGTGTAACAGTTTAAAATTTTAAGTAAGTGTGCCACATAAGCAATAAGGAAATAGAAATAATTTTCCTCAATTAAAAATAATCAACTTACACATGTTTTGATAAAATATTAAAATGTTAAAGATATGGCTCAGAATATAACCCATCATGCCTCAACTTGGGTGTAGCAGCCTCACATTATAATAAACCATCGGAAAATTATATTATAATATCAATAAAATTATATTCTAATAATTAAATTTGTTATGTACTTTACTACTTTCTTATGTTAGTCTAGCAAAAAATTGTTTACATACAAATTCTCAGATTTCTTCCTTTTAGATTTACTTTCCAAATATGCACAGCTGTATTTAATGTTTATTTTTAGATTAGTTTGTTATAAAATGAACTTAAATTTCAGTAAAATATCTATTCCGATTATATTGAAGTACTAGGGAAAGTATTTTATTTTAATTAAAGAAGAATTGATTGCCTATTTTATTTATAAGATTAAGGCGATCCTCTGGCAAAAAACTGTCAAAAACATTGATTCCGCACGCTATTATATAACGTGTATTGTTTTGTTAAACGTAATAATAACAAATAATTTATGTTTGAGGGAAAAAACAATTTTGGCACCCATATTTGTAAAATAACTGCAATATTTGTAAAAAGAGGGTTCTCGCGCGCCACTATACAGCTTTTATTTATCAGTGAATTAACTTCAAATTTTAATATGTTGTCAACAAAGCTTGGATCTGCGAAATGACCGATCGAATTTTTTTAATACGTTTTAAAATAGAAGATATTTGTGCAAAATTTGTAAAATTTTTCAGAATAGGTAGTTTAAATAGGCAAAATTAAATTAACGATAGAAATTAAAATACCTAGGTGCTATTAATTTTATTCATAAGTGCTATTTATTTTGTTCTATTTGTGATACAAAAAATTAGCGACAATCTAAAAATCTTGAGCCTAAAGTAATTAATATAGCAGCGTAGTATTACAAATCAATTTAGAAACCATATTGCAAGGCATTTATCTTGGCTACTTATAGATGTTTTTCTATTTTGATCTTTCTCTGAGTTCTTCATCTTCAAGGAGAAAATAATAATTTATCGTTTGTGTAAGTTGTTCATTGGTAGAATGCCTATGTTATTACACGAGTGACGTGATGTAATCACAATTTTATTTATTGATGAAGCCAGACTAAAAGTAGGTTATAGTTCCGAAGTTTTGATTTCGATCGGGTAATTCACTTTGACCGACCGTGGTCATGAAGATTATGCTTTATTATAAACAAACAGATCAATAAAAAAAGATAAGTCAGTCTAGTTTTCAATTCTCGTCTTTTGAAAAAAATCTATTTGAATATCTAGAAGTGAATTTTTTGTTAAATTTGTACACAATTCTTGTTTTAGAAATAAAAATATTTATATTAAAACAAAAAAACGTGGTAGGAATAAAGTAAAATAATTTTTTTTAAATTTTCGAAGACAATAATGTTACATTTTTTTAGTGTTTTAAGTTTTCTCGAGATTTACTTCTTGTCTCGTAGTTTTGAATTCTCGTCTCATTTCTAAAAACCGAGAAGATAAATTTATTGGTTCTGGTCGTGTAATTTCGAGGTGAAATTTGTTTGGAGTTCAAGATCAATTTTGGATGTGAATAACACTCTTTTTATGTGTGAAAATAAATTGAAATATTAAAATTCATGATTTTAAGATCGTAACATTAAGATATTTGTATAAGTTTTAGTGAAGAAATATTTAAATCCGGTCCTGATTTTCCACATTTAAATTTTAATTTATGCGTTTTTACCCTCCGCCATACCTGTAATGGAAGGTATTAGAATCATGGTAAAAATCGTGAATTTTTAGTGGATGAGCACGAATTAGAGTCCTTACAATTCATTTTTGATAGTTTCACGATTATGTATGTGTGTAGTTATGTGATCAGGGCCGGATTTCTGTCAGTCGGATAACTCAAATACGAATTACCCAAAAATTTTGATATTTGGTATTTAACATTTGTATATAAATTGGAAGAGCTCATTAGATTTTGGTACAAATATCTTCACCGGAAGTAATATTTTTTGAAGATTGAAAATAAGATTAAAGGACTATAGTAAAATTTAATAAATGTTTGTAAACCATGATCGATTTATTTTTGTTTTTTGCGTAAAAAAATATTGACAGGTGTTGGACAGGTGAGACGAGTGACAAGTTGACATACTAGCGCCATATAAGTCATAAGTCAGATATTAAATGTAGGAACTGAACAGAGGATGGCTTCAACACAGAAGAGTTTTCCTGTGAATGAATATTTTGATTCAGGTGATACTAATTTCTGTGTTTGAATATTTTAGATTTTTATTTGTATATTTTAAATGGGCACCGGATTGTACGTACATTTATGTTTATAAGTCTAGATATGGCGGAAGGTTGTGTGCTAGCCACATCATATTTTTATGTATGCATTTTCATTTTTTTATTATTATTAATTATGCCTCACCCCAAAGTGACGTAAGGACCTTAGCGCTGGTAAGACACAAGATGAAGCCATACAGGCATCCTAAGTGAATGAACAACTGCACAGTTAGATCCGGCCATCTGATCCTCGCTTTGAACTCCTGGGGGAGACCATCGTCACCGCTGGTGTCGCTGGCCACTGGTGTCACCCCGTTCACCTTGTCTGCCTCGAGGGCGGCCTCCGAGGTCGCGATCCCTGACCCTGACCTGCTGCCGGGGGTCATCTCCAACGAACTACTGAAACAGGAGAGACATTGTTAGAAACTGATGTTGTGGTCTCCCAGTAGACAGATTATAAAATTAGGTTTTTTATAAAATGCCTAGGCATGTAGGCATATTATAAAACACAATGTCACATCATTTTATTTCATTCAAGAAGGGTTTAGTTCTGTACTGAGTATGTGGGACTCAGAATTTGTACCAAACCAGATGAGTAGGTATTTAAGACTCAAGAAGGGTATTGAGTTTATTATTTAGTTCAGTGCAATCAGAGTGTCTACCAAAACCGAGTCTGTGGGATTCAAGTAGGGTATTGAGTTGTTTATTTAGTTCAGTTCAATCAGAGTTTGTACCAAACCGAGTGTTTAAGACTCAAGAAGAGTATTCTTAAACGGCTCGTCTACGTATTTTCTGAATTCCGAGAATACTCTTGAGTTTACTTTTTTCCATTCCACTCTTTTCTCCACTACTAGGGCTGCCTGAAACCAGCCCGAAACTCGTACTTTGCCGCATCCTAACAATGCAATGTCATTTTGAAGTTGAAAAATACTGTAAAAGTGTTTTCGTTGCGAGTAAACTGTCATATTATTATTGACTTCAGGATAATGTTTTTATATACATTTAATAGAGAAAGAATGGATCTACAGATGTGCCTTTTTAAAATTTTAAAAATTAATTTGTATCATGAAATATAACCGTGTAAAATTTGCACAAAATAGGATTTTTTTAAAAAATTTCGGTATTTTTATAATCATGTACAATTTTTTAATCAAAATTTTAAAAAGGCATATCTGTAGATACATTATTTCTCTATTAAATTCTTGTTGAAACCATTCTTGTACTGGCCACAAAACACTCGCTACGTTAGTACATTTTATGCTGGCTTTTAGGAGAGGCCTCTTAATTCAATGAGCCCAGTAAAGATGATTTGCAAGCGAACCAAGTACAATTTTGTATTCAAAGATAATGTTCTATCTATGAGCCTTGTAATATACTATAAGTTTAAACCTTTAATCACGCATTTTTAGTTACTATAACACCTGTAAAGTGCCATTTACACAGAATGTGGCAATAAAAAAAATACAGGGCCTCAAATTCGACATGCAGTCATCAATTTTCCATATGATTTGAAGTGATTCTGTCCTAAATATGAAGTCTATGATTAATAGAATGAATTCAGGAAAATAACGATTTCAAACTGACGAACAAGCAGCAAACAAATCACATAATGCTTCTAAATAATTTTTCATGGCAGAGTTTTTACATAACAATGTTATTCCATTAATAAATGACTAGCACAGCACAGCACAGCTTTTACGTTATTCCGTAGATAACAACAAACTGTGAGCATCAGATTTAATGTAGCTTGCAAATTCCTGCTCTAAATAAAAAAAATATATTTCCTTTTTGTTGTATATAATTTATTCCGTATTATTGCAGCAAAATTACGGCAAATACAGTTCAATTTTATAGAAAATATAATGGAATTTTTATCAGGCAATCTTTGTGGTTACCACCTACGCTAATGATAAAATACAAATATGTGAATAATATTGTTATGTTTGATTATTACAACGATCACCTACTAACATTTTCTTGCAGTTTTTATAGCATATTTATCTCGCCTTTTAATCCAACTTGGGTGTGGCAGCCTCACAGACTATGGATGTGTCATTGGTATTGATTCACAACTTCGTGCATATATTCTAACGTCATAATATCTACTCAAACAAAAATAATTTTTTTAAGTCATAAATTTAAGACCAGTACATTTTTAGAGCATTGGATTATTGTAACAATGAACCTCAAAAATGAGTTATTGCCATGAAAAAAGTTTTCAAAAAGTTAATAGTTCTTTAAATATTTGAGATTTTACGTATCGATACATCTACGTCACAGTAATGCATTTTCACGTGTATTCTTACTTACAGTAATAAAGAAACTACCAAATTGTATTTTATATTTTGTAACATTTAGAAACAGTTGATTTTACATGAGTACATTTTAATTCCAGCCCCATGGTTTGAGAAGATTTTCAGCCATAGGTACATCTACGTTACAGAAACTTTAAAAATTAATTACAGCTTTATTAAGACAATTAAAGCTTACCAGTACTCTCAATCGCTTTCAAATAACATAAAGTTTCAATAAAAAACTTTTTTTTAAATGGTAAACTACCCTATTTACTGATTGCTCCAAAACCATGACCTTATTTTTTTTCAAGATTCAGAATATTAAAACTTCTTCTTTTCTATGATTCAGAATCTTAGTAAATCCTCGTGCGAACAGAACTTTATTGAAGAATTTGCATGATTTTTATTTTTATTGTAGATGTAGGTAATACTAGATGTATTACAATTTGATGACAAATAAAAAATAACGCGTACTAATCTACATGTGGCATGTTTTTATTCCAATGTCATTTGTATAATTTGCGACTCCCTAACTATATTTATTTTTATATTATGTATTCTTCAACACAAACACTGCACATTTACAATTATTTTTCGATTTTCGAATAACTGAAGAAAAACCAAAGTTCTGAAATTATAATGTAGAGCCCTGTCTCATTCTCGTCTCGTCTCGTCTTGAAATAACGAGACGAGAACAAATAAATTTCTCATCTCGGCTTTTCGGAATCGAGAATTCTCAAAACGAAAACTCTTTTTTTTTAAATTGATATTTTCTCTTTAAAAATGTCAAATTCTGTTTATTTTACTTTGTTCGTAGCATTTTTGGTTTTGGAATAAATATTTTTATTGCTACAACAAGAATTGAGTGCAAAAATAAAAACGTACCTATAAAAGAGTTCCTAAATGTATTTCTAGCTTTTCAAATATATGGCAGTAAGATTTTTCGAGAAATTGAGACGAGACGAGAATAGAGTTCTTTGCGACGATAATTCTTCGAGGATTCTTTCTTGCTCTGAACTTTGGCAAAAATAATCCTGGTCAGAATTGCCCGTCAAATAGCGGCGCCGCTAAATTGGACCTTCAAAGAGTCTTGGAAAAGAATAATTTACAGTAGTTCCTTATTAAATTAATTACTCGTGCATTTCGAGTGCTTTATGAACCAAATTTTGGTTACAGTATACTAAATATATGTATCGTCTTTTCTGACTTTTCGCACTTGTTTTGAATAATGGAAAGTCTAGAAAAACATCAAAAATCGTACTTTACTACGATTGAAATATCTTTTTCAAAAAAATTACACATAATCTACATTAGTATCTTAACATCGGATTGTTAATATTTTTTCAAAAACTATTTCTAATTTTAAAAAAATATCAAATTTTGAAATTTGTTTTTTTGATCATTTTGATATTTTTGACTCAATCCGATGTTAAGCATAAAATTATAGACATTTTTTGTAAATAAATTTTTTCTCTAAAGTGCACCTGAATTAAGTTATTAGTAAAGTACGAACGACACTTTTATAGTAGGTGTACCAGAGCCTTAAGCGTGTGTGCGGTACTCGTGGTTGTTAGTGGAGATTTGAGAGTCTCTTTTGACCTATTTATCTTGTACCCTCTCTACTTAGCTACACAATATCTGTAAGGATCATAGTGTCCTGTCAACACTAATGGACGTCTCGCCTCCTTAATCGATTTGTTGTTGCGCTAGCGCTAGTGATAATCAAACAGTGACAACGATGTTTATCAAGCTAGCCGCGCCTTACATACACACTTACATACATACCATCTGAACACGCACACACACATACGTCATTGTCTAATTGGAATTACATCGATCTCTGAAGACTGAAGAGGAAAGACAAAATAAATTACGAGTTTCAAGTTATAAAGAAACACTTCACAATTTCAACGATTCTAACTATAATATTACGAATTTCGTACCGAAATTTTACGTAAAGAATCATCAATCGATTAATACAAGAAGTGACATCAATTAGGGTGTCCATTCAACGCCAGAAAATAAAATTTAGGATATTCATACACAGAAAAATGCTGCACAAGAAGATTCAAATCTAGAAAATTTATGCATAATAAAATATCTGCATTAAAAGATTCATTCACAACAAAATACAAATCTAGAATTTTAGATTCGGCATAAATACAAACATAGCAAGATGCAATCATAAGAAGATACAAATCTATAAAACTAGTTTGTCTCTTCAACACAAATTAGGTTAAACTGAACCTAATACCATTCTTAAGTTCCATTCTCACATACTCGATTTAGACTGTAACTTTTCTAGATTTGCATGTTCCTGTATTGGCTTTATGCCAAATCTCAAATTCTAGATTTGCATTTTCCTGTGAATGAATCTTTTAATGCAAGTATTTTATTTCGGATTTAATTTTTCTAGATTTGAATCCTCTTGTGAATGCATTTTCCTGGGGTATGAATATTTTATATTTTTATTTACTGGTGTTGAACCCAGTCCCCATCGATTAGCAAAACGTGGAACTAATTTTTATGTACATTAGTCGGAAGAGAGATTTTTTAAACAGCTAACCAATTGACTGTAAAAATTATGTAACATTTGCCATTTTAGTAATTTTTAGAAATTATTTACCAAATTACCGGTTTCATTCTATAGCCGTGTATAGGCATAACCTATAATTACATCATTATAAAATATGAGATCATAGATTTTAGAACCTAAGTCACAAAATGATTTAGTCGGATTAATTAATTGTAACATGCCTTTTTGCTAGTAAGAGATACAAAAATCATAATAATATTTACTTAGCAGTGCTATTTAAACTACGATCATTATTTACAGTAAATGTATAATAAATTATGTATTTGCAATATTTCTTATTTGAATTTTAAATCTATTTACATTAAAATTATTTACATAAGCTGTTAATTTATTATATTCTATTATTCCCTTACAGAAAATCGTACTTTGTGTTTTATGTCATTTTTATATACAATTATGTACAATTTTTTTATTTAACTGTAAATTAAGTTAAATGGTGTTAATTACACCTAATCTAACGAATCTTTTTTAGTTAAAAGTCGGTCATCAAGTCAGTCGTTTAAAAATAATTGTCCAATCCTACAATTAAAACTAATATACTTTTTCCTATCCCTCACAATTTGTACTGCTTGCCAAAGATATCTTTTGAACAAATTGTTTTGATGTATTGAAATATGATGTTACAAGTGTAAATTAGCATAAATTATAGATTAATATATATCTGTTAGTCCACTTAAGCTAAATTGGCAAACATTATCACAACAGTTGAATAACTACTTACATATGACGTACATACACGCATAACACTGCTTATCAGAAAGTTATAGCGTCTACTACAAGCTAGTTATTCCTGGATATGCCTATTTTATGTGTTTTCGTCTTGTACAATTGTTATTCACATTGACATTGCAAAAAATACACGCGCTTTTTATCTCTCGTCTCACATTCCATAAGAGAAGTATTGTAATGGGTTAAAATTTTCGAGTATGAGTTTTTGGTGGATAAGCACGTTTCAGGGTCTCTACAATACGAATTTACTATTTGTCTGTGTATATGTGTGTGCGTATGGGCTTATGGACTGACAATTTTTCGTCCACGATAACTAAAAATTTCATATTTAAGGTTTTATTAAGGATCTTAACACCAGATAAGATTTTGGTAGAAATCCGCAAACTGGAAGTAGTACCTACTTTTGGAAACTTGATATAGTTTTCCTTAAGGGGGGTCACTACCGGCATAGAAATGGTGAAAAGTACGTCTAGTTTTTTCCATAAAATTGAAGTAAAAATTAACTTTTTTAGAATATACATTTTTGAATAGATAAAGGTTGTCTCCAAATGCGTCTAATGCCACATTTTTCATGTTTGTACTCTATTTTTTTATATTCATGGCTAAACATGGCCAATTTTAGCTTTTTTGTGAGTATTTTATTCGTATTTTATCACATACTTAAAACCAAAAATTTAAAAAGTGGCATTAGACGTACTTGAAGACAACCTTTAGCCATTTAAAAATATCTTATTTGTTTAAAAAATATTAATATTGAAATCAGTTTTAAGGGAAAAACTGAATATCGTTTTTCGCTATTTTGACGGTTTGTATTGAACCATTTGTAATTTAATTTTCTGAATTAAATAGCTCATAAAGAGTAGTATTTATTTATTTAAATTAATAATTTTATTCTTTGTTGATTCATGTGTAACAAGCCGCACAGTGAAATCCAGCATTTTGGTATCGACTCCCCATAAATAAATTGGTATATTATTTATTTATGACAATTTTTGCAATTAAAAATATAATTATCTATGGGTACAGTTAATTTTAAATACAATTTGCTGAATCTGGTGGTATTTAACAATAAAATAAGCGCAACTAATATTCTTCCTTTTTGAAAGTCCATGATCATATAAAATTTGTTTCTACACAAAATTTGAATGATTGTGACAGTGACAGTACAGTTGACATCTTTGCTTGTATCTTGGTTTACATTATCGTTTATATATTACATGAACATGAAACTATTAAAATGTAAGTATTAGATTAGTAGAATAGGCAGAATTAGGCCACGTCAAATTTGTATTGTCGAATTTTCTAATTTGTCACGCGAATTAGCGAATGCATTTACGCGAGGCTCATTAAAATCGTTATTCAATTAACACATCAATCTAATTAATGGCTTTTGTTTCGCCTGTCCATTATACGCCATTAGGTAATGGAAAATTCTGTCAACTAGAACATTACACCAGCATAGAAATGTACAAATCAATAATTTGTTGAAGGGTTGAATTGAAAAATATATTTGTGTGACAATGGTATAATCATTTTAACTTTGCCGGGATTCTTTGAGGATTCTTTCATGCTTCTGAATCTTGAGAAAAATAATCTTGGTGAGAATTACCTGCCAAATAGCGGCGCCGCTCAATTGAATCTTCAATGAGTCTTAGAAAAGAAGAATTTCTTATTCATTGATAGCTTCAAGACAGTAATTTTTTCCAGCATGAAAGAATCTTTATATTATTAGTTTCCGTATAGATAAAATTATTATTAAGGAAAACCTGTATCAGTTTAGCGTAGCTTTATCATCACTGATTCATAAAAAAATTATAAATCATATATTATTGTGGTTTCTTTATAGATAAACAGAACTAAAATTATAGATAACACTAGTTAAGTACGATTATGAATCCAGTAATTGATAAACAAAACATACAATCTTTTCTGGAGTGTTATCTTTAACCTCATCCAAAAGTACCCGTGAGTTCTAGCTGACAATTAGCAGTAACCTGTGAGGTTGTCCCATCCAAATCTTCTATTGTATAAAAACAGTACAGTCAATTATTGATAAAATTAATGTACAAATATGTTATGTGGTGTTACTTTTACTTTCAAAAAAAGTACTCGTGAGTTGATTAAAATTATAAATAAGCAGTAATCTGTGAGGTTGTCACATCCAAGTATTACATCTTCCATGTAATAATTTTTTTGTCATATACCACTTGAAAAAATTCCGAATTTTTAGACCGGCATAACTCGGTTGAATTTGATCGGAAATGGATAAATCTTCGAGTTCTGACAAGATTGAAGTTTCTTCTTTAAGGTCATGCAAGTTAATTTACCAAGTTCATTTACCCCTTGCCACTCTCTTTAGAAAAAAAAGCTTGATGTCAAAAAATGTCAAACTTTAACAACTTGTACTGGCTGCAAAAAAATTCGTGGACTCAATCCACTACCAGGCCGATAAAGCATTCATTTTCCTTTCGACAAAAAAAAAATTTAGTACTTTCGATAATTTGGCGCGAAGTTATGAATTTTTGAAAAATTGCATTCTTTTTTCGAGTGCATATATTAGTACAATTAATTAATTCATAAATGTTTGTGTTCCTTTTCTTACCAGGCAAAAGCACCCGTGATTTGGTTACTGATAACTCACAATACCCTATGAGGTTGTCGCACCCAAATGTATTTTCCATTTAGTGAAATATGAGGTCATTTATTAAAAATAGTACAGTTTAAAGCTAACATTTTCTACTTCTAAGAAAAATTAAAATAGTCAATTTTCTCTTACTCATGCAAAATGTGGCACTGAACAAACTGTTTTTAGTGCTCATTGGAATTCAGAAACGTCGATGACATAATACCTGTTTAGGTTCAATTTCTTAACATGTAATTGTATACAAAGTGTGGGTAGTCTTTGTGTCTGTGATGTACCTTGAAAACAGCGGTGAATTATAGAGTTTAGAGTTGTTATTATGTTACGAAAGGCAGTAATTTATGCAAAAAAATTGTGGAATTAAAATGAAGAAAGTATAATTAATATTGACCCTAAAATAATATACCTATATGAGTAGGTATTTAATATTAATAATGAATGATAATTAATTGAATCAACGTTGTTACCTCCCGTCTTACATTCTATAAGGGGAGATATTGTGACAGGTCAAATTTTGCGAGTGTGAGTTTTTAGCTAATAAGCACGTTTAGGGACCTAGAATACGAATTTAACTTTCTCTAACTGATGACTCAAAAAGGTCTTGGTCTTGTGACGAATCTTAAGAACCCAGTTATTTTTTGAAGCAATCCCCAAACCGGAAATAGTACTTTGCTCTAAATATTTTGATAAATAATTAATTATTCAGAATAATTTATATTTTAAATGTATACAATTGGTTTTTAAAATTTTTTGTGTACCTATATACATGGTACCTAGGTACCTACCTACTCATTTAGTAGTTAGTAGTATGAAACTTCAGTAGGTATTTAGTATTTTGTAGTCTCTGATTGTTTGACATTTGTCATTACGTAAAATTTAATTGATTATGACAGTGACAGTAACAATCGTGACACATCGTTTATATCTTCTTCTTTTACTTAAAATGACTAAAATATATTTGTGAGGACCTATAGTAGTAATAAGAGTAAGTAGAGTATGGAGGGAGATCTTGTGCTGGCTGCTGGCCACATCAGATTTTCACATGACTAATATACGGTCACATTAAATAATCAAAAATAAATAATAGATTCAATGTTTTTATAGAAACACTTTATATTATTAAAAATAAGTACCTAATATGTTATGTAAGTACAAATCATCTATTTTAATTGATATATTGCATGCTATAATAATTAGGTATAATATTGTTTAGTATGGTAATGATATAATATGGCCTAAAGTTATACAGTAATTTATTATTGAATTGAAGAATTAATAAGATAACATTTGTTTATTTATTTATAAGTTTGAGTTTGATATTAGTTATTTAAAGTTAAATGACCCTTGGTATAAAAACTGTTAAAGACCAGGCCTCCTATTCTAATTCATAGCGACATGTCGGGTCGCTATCTGTAGACTAATCTTGATATAAGTTCTGATGTAAGCCCGTATTAGACGAATATTATATTATTAATAAAAGCATTTACAAATGCGCTTATAAAAAAATATTTTATTTAATTAATAAAAAATTAACAATGTGAAAACGCGAATTATGTTCATATTGCAAATTGTCCCAGAAAATAAAGCATATAAATAAATATAGCATGCTTTATATGATACTTCCAAACAAAATCCGCTAGAGGGATAACAAGATCCCCTTGGTTTATCAAGTTGTTATATGAATTAGAATAGAGGCCCTGGTAGTAATATTTTAAAGAAAAATACTTCAAATAGTATTTTTATTAAAAAGTTTTTTTAAATAATCTGGAAACAAATAACTAAAATACTAGAAGATACTAACAGTCAATAAGATACCTACAAAATTTTCCACGAATTTTCTGTCAAATATTAGCTTATTACATTTATGTGTTAATCTCAAGTTAATCTATGAATGTTTTATTATGTTGATACAAAATGAAAAAATCTGACGTGGCCATCACACAACCTTCCGCCATATCTAGACTTTAAACAGAAATGTATACGTGCAATCCGGTGCCCATTTAAAATATACAAATAAAAATCTCAAATATTCAAACACAGAAATTTGCATCACCTGAATAAAAAGATTCATTCACAGGAAAACTCTGCTGTGTTGAAGCCATCCTCCGTTCAATTACTACATTTAATATCTTACTTAGGACTTATATAGCGCTAGTATGACAACTTGTCACCCGTCTCACCTGTCAATATTTTTTACGCATAAACAAAAATCAACCGATCATGGATTACAAGATATCAACGTTTTATTTGATAAATTTATTTTTTAAATTTTACTGCAGTTCTTTAATGCTACCAGATAAAGACAATTTTTTTATAACGTAAGTTGCAAATAACTTTTCCTCTTATTCTCATTACAAATAAATACTATATTTTTCCAAATTTATATACAATTTTGACAATTAACCTTTTCAATCTTCAAAAAATATCACTTCCGATGAAGATATTTGTACCAAAATCTAGGGAGCTCTTCTAATTTATATACAAATGTTAAATACCAAATATCAAAATTTTCGGGTAATTCGTATTTGAGTTATGCGACTAACAACCCTTGACCACACACACACACACACACACATACACACACACATACACACAGACATCATCGTGAAACTATCAAAAATGAGTTGTAAGGACCCTAATTCGTGCTCATCCACTAAAAATTCACCACCCGATTTTTTGCATGATTCCAATACCTTCCTTTACAGGTAAGCGGAAGGTAAAAAATGTTCCGACGCCACTGGGAGGCCCATTAAGCTTATCTTTTACTATTATTATGAAGATAAATTCTTAATTACTTTCATAACTTTTTATCCTATTTTAATTGGCTAACGAAGCTTACTCGTACAGCGTTACATTTTTAATAAGTTGTTCCTTAAATTGTTTACCTACTATTTAAAAAATCTGACGTGGACACCACATGACTTCCTTGTACGCCTTGTGTGTTCATACTTTTCTTAATAACTAAAATGTAGAATAATATAAAAAATTCTTTTAACTTATTATACTAGTATACTCACAAATATATTTTAGTCATTTTACTTAAACTGCAGAAGAAGATATAAAGCATATTTTACTATTGTCACTGTCATGTCATAATCATTTAAATTTTACGTAGTAACAAATGTTAATCGATCATGGACTACAAGATACCGAAATACTAAATTATAAATATATACTTTAATAAATTATTCTTAAATGATACCAGATACAAAAATATTTATAAAATACCGATTGTAGGTAATAATCACATAATCTTTCATTTAAAATAAAAAAATTTGTGTTAAATTAAATATTTATCGAAATATTTGAAAAAAGTACTACTTCCGGTTTATAGATTGAAACCAAAAATAGGAGGTGCACAACTAGATGCTATAACAGTCCTAAATACAAAATTTCAACTTTTTTATATGAGTATAGTTTTCTATTAAGTGGCCCGTCTACTTTTTTTTCGATTTTACTTTTTCTTCTATTCCACTCCCTTCCCCACTACTGCAGCTGCACTAAACCAGCCCGAAACTCGTACTTTACCGCATCCTAGCAATGCAATGTCATTTTGAAGTTGAAAAATACTGTAAAAGTGTTTTTGTTGCGAGTAAACTGTCAGATTATTATTGACTTCAAGATACTGCTTTTTTTAACATTTAATAGAGAAAGAATGGATCTACAGATGTGTCTTTTTAAAATTTTAAAAATTAATTTGTATCAGGAGATATAACCGAGTTAATTTTGCATAAATTGGAAATATTCATGAATTTTTTTAATCATGTACAATTTTTGTATTAAAATGAGCATTTTTGCTCATTGTTCATTGATCCTTTAAGTATATAATCCTTGTTGAAACCATTCTTGTACTGGCCACAAAACACTCGCTACGTTAGTACATTTTGTACTGGATTTTAGGAGATAGACGGGCCTCTTAAAGTTTATTATTATTACTTAAGTGAATAAGGAATTATATCATATGAAATAGCCATTTCAACGTTTATTCTTGAATCTAAAATATTTTTCATAAAACTCATTGAAGTTAACAGAGCACATCATTTTTCTAACGCTTTACTAACACAATACTAACACTAATACACTACTAAAATAGTTCATTGTTTGTTTGGTACATACATACATACAAGTTTACGTCCACGGATGAGTACCCATGATATTATGGTATACAACATGCCTAGGTAGTTCTTTTTATAAATGCTGTTTAAATTTTTTAACGTACAGTGCACAACTGTATATCAAGCCCTGTTCACACGTGAATTCTTTGAAGATTCTTACATACTTCTATGAATTTTGAGAAAAGTAATCCTGTGAGAATTGCCTGTCAAATAGCAGCGGCGCTAAATTGAATCTTCAATAAGTCTTGGAATAGAAGAATTCTAATTTATTGATGGCTTCAAAACTGTGAATTTCTTTTTCTGGATTCAGAAGCATGAAAGAATCTTCAAAGAATCCATAATTCGATACCTGGAATGCCATGTCACTTGCGTGTCATATCTATGTGTGACATCGAAATGACGTGGCAAGTAACATAAAATAAAATCAGGGCAGCATAATATAAAATATATGACAAAGCAGCAAATTATTGGATTTTTAATTATGAAGCACTGTTTGTCTGCAAAATTATTATTTAATTGAATCAGCTTTTGTGTACCACTCAAGCTGATTAAAACGTTGTTGAAAAAAAATCGTAATGACACCACCGTCCTATTTTTGAATTCTTTTTACAATAGAAACTTGAAATATTTACTAAATTTGTAAACATTAATAAATATGTATTGCTATTTTAATGTCACCAATTTTTAATTTTAATGTCCAACTGACAAAAATTTCCACTTATTAATTATTACAGTTAGCTCCTCAAGCTACTAGTAAAAAATCCGCAAATTTTTTATATAACCGTGGTTATTTGTATTGTATCAATTCTTTTGTGTCATTCGATTTTCACTTACAATTTCACATTTGCATTAATTCTTTCCGGATTTTTTTTGAGTGCTTTCCAACAACGTTTTAATTGTGTACCACTCGAGCTAATTACGTTGTTGGAATGCACGATAAAAAATTCCTGGGCATGAATTAATGCACGAGTGTATATATTCGGTAAAAAAAATCAGAATGACACCGCCGCTCTATTATTGAATTCTTTTTACAATAGAAACTTGATATGTTTACTGAATTTGTTTTTGACATTAATAAATATGTATTACCTTATTAATTGCTTATTTACACTCAAAATGACAATTTAACCAATTTTTAATTTAATGTTAAACTGACATACGACGGTAAAGTTTCCGCTTATTAATTTCAGTTAAGGGTCTCGTCTCCGTAACAAAATATTGCGTGTTTAGAGGTGTAGCAGTTTCTGCTTTACTCATTGCATATTAAAAATTTGAATGAAAAACAGGAACAAGATTTTTGTGAAAGAATTAATCTAGGATTATGCCCAGTTAGAATTCTGAAAAAATCTTTGAAATCCATATACAAAATTAATGAAAAAGTGTGTTTTAAGCAATTTTTACATGCTTTTTTTATTATTAAGAGATTTTTTAGAAAATGTAACTCGGCATAATCCTAGTTCTTCGTCTGGAAATAAATTTATGAAATTTAGCTTTATCTCTAAAATTTCGTGAGCATTGTAGAAATTGCTAAACTGCTTTTCCGTATTTTTAGCGAGCGTTTCTATGCATTAGCATTGGACAAACGCGGTGTTGAGCTACGTGGAGTCGATACCCTTAAGTTCCTCAAGCTACTAGTAAAAAAATTGCGTCATGCGATTTTCATTCTCAAATTTCTAATTTCCCTATTGTTCCAGGTCCGACCCTGTCTAAGTTACTATTACTACATCTTGTGAATACTACATTTGTGACGTAATCCTAACTGTACAATATGCTTCCAACTCTTGTATAAGTAGGTAAGTGAAAATAGAAAAATTTTCTTTTAAGTTTACACGTAAACGTAACACACTTAAATTTATTGTTCTTATTTTGTGGCCAGAGTTAAAAATATATAAAGAGGTTACATTACAAGAAAAAGATACATAATTATTGTTTGCACTGTTTACTTAAGGGGCTTTTATCACAGTAAAAAAAGTATTTTACAAATTACTCCCAACCTATTAATCCTATAAATCTAAAAAAAATACCGTATAAAGACAAAGGCAGTAAAAATTTACCCACGTTGCCGAATTTTTTAAATTATTATTATTATTTATAAACAATATTAAATAATAATAATTCTGAGAAAAACTCTTCGTAACTATGATTGCATTGTAAATTTAAATGTTTGTATCACATTATTATATAAAATTTTCAAATAGTAGTCAAGTAATTTGTAAAATAAATTTAAAAATTGCATGCGCGCTAGACAATCAAATTGAGTATTTTCTAAACAAGAATGGAGCGAAACATAGCATTTAGATAAATAGAGACAACATGTGCTCATAAAACATAGGCTGTCAGCGCGGGTACCTGAAATAACGGGGATTTGTGATCTAGCAGCGCTGAGCGATAAAACTCCCTTAAGGTGAGTTTATGCTCAAACATTTTACGCCTTATTCCTTATTTCTCACAGACATGTCAAATTTTTTTGCATGACAACCTAAAATAGCATGAAATCTGTTCGATTTTGCGGGTATGGATACATTTCTACATATAAAAAATCTGACGTGGCCGTTACAATACCTCTCGCCTTGACATTGAAGTATTATTATTTAACCTCGTATTTAACCAAATATTAAGCTTTAATTAGGTAATAAATTATATATTTCACAAATCTAATCAGCTCTTAGTTTAATATATTATTTTATTTTATAAATACCATATTTACATAATACTCTGCCCAGTTAATATCTATACTATAGCCAACATTTCAAAATTCTACACCACACTCTACACATGCCCTACACCACAGAGAAACCTCCTTGCCACAGACATCTGTTTATCTGTCACATTGACAATTTTATTTTTGTTTTAAATTTTATTTCTATTTCGGGATTCAAAAATCGTGGTAGGTAAAATTATATATTTAAAAAATATATATTTCTTTATTGGTTAAAGATATAGAAACAAGTAAGATTAAATATTGTACAATGTAATTTCTTCTTTCATGTGTGGTATGTCAAATTGTAACAATCGCATTATTTTATACAATTTTTGCAAAAACTGTTATAGTGCTACAAGATTTTTTTACAAGGTTGGTGGATTTTTACCAAGATCTTTTCAGCTCTTCATTAACATATATAAATGTATAATGCAAAATATTAGAATTTTATGTTCAGTAGAATTTGAGATAATGAACCGGGACGAAAGGCTATAGTAGGCGTACATACAGACTTTCATACACACACACAGACACACACACAGACACACACACAGACATCATCGTGAAAATAGTCAAAATAGGTTCTAAAGGTGCTAAAACGTGCTAATTGACAAAAATCTCGACATCGAATTTTTTCACGATCCCTATACCTCTCTAGGCGAGAGGTAAAAACATAATTGTCAATTGTCAAAGTCGCAACAACATCAGATTAATAAATATAATCACGTTTCACTTCGGTTAAATTAAAAATATTCTTAAATTTTTGAGCATAAACCCACTCTTAGCTACAGAAATGTAATTTTTTTATAAAAATGGAATGTATAAAATAGTAAATATTTTTTTCTAAACACTCTTGTTATATTGTCTAGTAGTTATGTTTATATTTACATAGTGATAACAAGGTAGCAGTTACGAAGGATGTATGCTGTGTTATCTTGCAGATAAATACATGCATCTTCAAAGGAACTATTATTAAAATAGTTTATACACTTCCTAAAATTATTTTTGAATTTTCAAGTATCTCTACTTCAAAGGAATTCTTACATCACGAGTGTTGCATAATACAACAAAAATAATAAACAATTAATTTTTTAATTTAATTCTTCCTACATAAATATATGTTATGAATGACTTAAATTCTTTATTTAAGTCTTACCTAACTAAATGTACAATTAAAAATTAAATAAAAACCAAGGTTATAAATGCAACGAACGTAAAACAAATCACACATTGATAAGAATGTTTCTCTAAAAAATAATTTATTTACTACTAATAAAATAAATGTACTGTAGTTTTTATTTATAATCTGGTAATAGTTAAACAGGAAGGTGCTAAAATTATTGGGCCACATATCCGTTGTTTAAGTTTGACGTCAAAGTAATATTAATAATTTAATTATATAGTGTCCCAAAATATGTTCTAATCTAAACATTAATATACTAGTACCTACTCTCTTAAGAGGTCCGTCTACTAACTAAAATCCAGCATAAAATGTACTAACATAGCGTGTATTTTGTGGCCAGTACAAGAATGATAAAATTTTATTTCAACCAGAATTTAATAGAGAAAGAATGAAACTACAGATGTGCCTTTTTAAAATTTTGATTAAAAAATTGTACATGAATATAAAAATTCCGAAAAATTCAAAAAAAAATACTATTTTATGCAAACTTTACACGGTTATATCTCATGATACAAATTATTTTTAAAATGGATCTGTAGATCCATTCTCTCTTTATTAAATGTTTATAAAAACATTATCCTGAATTCAATAATAATCTGACAGTTTATTCGCAACGAAAACACTTTTACAGTATTTTTCATCTTCAAAATGAGATTGCATTGCTAGGATGCGGCAAAGTACGAGTTTCGGGCTGGTTCCAGGCAGCTCTAGTAGTGAGAAAAAAAGTGGAATGGAAAAAAGTAAAATCGAGAGTATTTTAGGAATTCGGTAAAAACGTAGACGAGCCGCTTCATAATATGAAGTAGGTATGTAATTATAATGTCTGTCTAATTAGATGAGTGTTAGTATCTTTCTTTTTTCTGAAACAGTGTAAACATGTTTTTCTTTTCAACATAATAACTCGTATATTAGATAAATACAGTATAAGTATTGTATTACGGCAGTAGGTACTGTAAGTACTTAATAAATAACCAAGAAAATAAAAACCGAATATGGTGCAATCATTGCATAACATTTATATAATTTTTTATTTAATCATTTTTTTGGTTTATATGGTGTTATAAGTTATAACATAAATTCGTTGTTACAGTTAACCTGTTTCTTTAATTATTATAACAATAAATTTAAAAGCCAGCAAACAATAAAATGACATAATAGATATTTATGTATTAAGGGCGTAAAGAAGTTTTTATGGCGTCTAAAGCCATACCCAACTTTAAGCACGGTTGAACATTTTCTAATAAATTAATTTATTATTATTATTTCGTTCAAATTGTCCAAAAAATCCGAAATCAAAATCAAAATATCAAAGTTGTCATTATTGAATTAAACATTTACAAGATAATTTATGTTAAATGTAAGTAAAAATGATGTTATAAGTAAAAACTAATACCTGAAAATGGTTATTTATAGAGTTATTAGTAGTTTATATGAGGAAAATTGGAAATCTAAACTTGGTTGTGTTAATTTGACATTTCTTTATGGCACACTGTGCTATAAAGTGATTCGTGGGTTATAAAGTGACGGTTATGTCAAAGAAATTCGTGTATAATTGTCAAATTATGATACGACCATGCATAAACACATTTTATTCAATGCATATAAGTAGATACGTTTTGTTCTAAAATATATACAGTACCTACGACTATATGAAATACATGTCATTGTATATTACAGATTTGATCTGATTTTATCAATATACATAATTTATGAAAATGCATTTGTACATTACGAAAAATACATTATATTTTCTGGGATGTATATGGTACATTATTTAATGTACATACATTATTAAAAAATTAATGTATACTCCAATATACATGACACATACTTGCATGTATGTATATTAATTTATTAATATACAGGGTGTTTCAGAACTAACTTTAATAGCTTATTTCTAACATTATTTTAAAGAAAAAATATCAATGAACGTACGTCCAATTACTTGTGTTAAATAAAATACACAAAAACAAATGTCTGCATTCTTGAAATGTTCTTGGGATTTTATTTTTCCAAGTGGGTTAATTGATTAGCACACGCTATTTACCCAATTTACATAAATCACAAAGATATAATATTTGAACATGTGTGCGGTTATGCTTGTTTTTATTAGTGGAGAGTGCAGTACAGGGGAGATTTTTGTGCAGTGGAATATAACTAGCATTAGATCTATGAGCACAGTGTATAAACAATAAATAAAATTAACCACGAATTACCTTAACCCATAAATAAATCCAACTTACTCCAGCATTTCGATTGTAATTAACAAATTAAAAACAATTACCTCTTCTTTCTCCAAGTCGCATCAACTCTATCACTATTCCACAGCACTTTTGCTCACCATTCCTCACTATCACGCACTTTTCACTCAGAAGTTACAAGTTCCTCACGCAAGTATAAAATGAAAGCGTAAAGTCGTTTTTACCGAAGTGAGTCTCGCGGCGGTTGGAACTGTTCTGAGTTCCAAAGTTGTGTTCAGTCGTCAGCGTTCAGGTCGCGGTTGCGAGCACAAAACACGACGCGGTTCGTGCGTTTGTGCGTAAAGCGTGAGAACAGCGGCGGAGACCAAGCGGGAGGAAAAGGAGGCTTTTGGCCCTTGGGAGAAAAGTAGGGTTTTTCTCCCGCGCGGCGGGAGTAGCGTGGGACCAACACTGTGACTGGGTTTATTTATTTTTTTATACTACGGGATCAAAAATGACATTTTTTTGACTATAGCTCGCACAATTTTAAGTCTCTAAAATCTAAACTAAATGTATGTCCTATAATAAATTATAGCTAGATAACATATTTTTTAGTACAATGCTCTTGAGTTCCCAAAATAGTATATTATATTTTATATTAAAAGGACTAAAGTGCATGATTCAATCCTGAGGGTGAAGTTTATTTCACGAGCCGAAGGTGAGGAAAATATAATCACTTGAGGGATTAAAGGTACTTTAGTCCTGTGGTATATACGCTATTTTTGCACTTTATCCTCAAACGAATACAAAATAGTTAGAATAGAATACACATTTTGTAATTTTGACAGTAAACTTTATGACAAATATTTATATTGTTACCATAGATACTCTGTAACAAATAGCACGTATTTACTTGACAACGGGATTAATTAATTCAATTCCTTGACAACGGGATTAAATATGAAATATAATCCCTTGGGATCAAATTAAGAACCTTAGTCCCTAAAAATAAAAAATATAGAATAAAGAAGAGTTTTAGTCCCGAAAGTGCAAAATAGTATATTATATATTGAGGGATTAAAGATACTTTAGTCCTGTGGTATATACGCTATTTTTTGCACTTCATCCTCAAACGAATGCAAAATAGTTTAAAAGAATACACATTTTACAATTTTGACAGTAAATTTTATGACAAATATTTATATTGTTACCATAGATATTAATTCAATTCCTTGACAACGAAATTAAATATGAAAAATAATCCCTTGGGATCAAATTAAAAACCTAAGTCCCTAAAAATAAGGACTAAAGAAAAGTTTTAGTCCCGGAAGTGCAAAATAATATTTTAATGGATTCTGTCCTTTAATAAGACGTTACCTAGGCAATGAGCTGTTATTTACATTTTATAGGATTATTTATTTTTTCTAAATTTTTCTTCTAAAATTCTATTTTGTGTACTTGTTCCATAAGTAACTATTATACAGAGTGTTTTTTAGAAATATTTAGATGTAACAGATTACAACGCAAAAAAATTTATTCCGAAATTCGAAAAAATATATAATATCATTTACTTAACATTTTTGGGTTCACTGAACTGATAGGCTACAATAATTAGTGAGTATTAAAATATCTTGTAATTTAATTAAATTTGTGTAACAGCTCATTGAACTACCAATCTACCAAATTAAATAAATTAAGATTACTAAACTTTTTTACCCAATTACCTATCAGTTCATGCCTCTAAAATTGAAGAAATATTCAAATTTATTTTATTTTATTAAAGTGTAAGAGTACATTAATTATTATTATTTATTTGAAACGTACCTACCTCTCAATTTAATAAAAATGTTTAGGTTTACTAATGGTATTAGTATGAATTGATAAATTGTCAGTTTTTAATAAAATTAGTAAATAATAAAATTTATTTAATTTAGTAGATAGGTACGTTTTAATTAAATAATATTGCATATACTTTTACACAAATTTAATTAATAAAATTAATTTTAATGTCTACTTTTTGTATTTATTATTTTGCAACCTATCAGAGTTTGTGAATAAAAATTAGTGACTATTAAAATTGGTTTGTAGGTTAATAAATTCAATTCTATTATAAAAATTTGAATATATTATTAGATGTACCTGACTGGATTGTCAAATCTGCAGTCTTCATAAATTATAAAAAGTAAAACCAATATAATTTTGTAAAAATTAAATAATTTATTTTAACACCTTTAACTCACTAAATCTACAAAAATTTAATCAAGTAATTCATTTTATACTTTTATTAAGTGTTTAAATATCATGAATAATATGTTTTTGTTATAAATATTTACTTTTACTTTTCTATTAACACCTACATTAATTTAGTAATTTGATATATCTTCACACTCTTATGGCATGATAAATTTTTATGGGTATAACTTTACTGTAACATTATAGAAAAATCAATGATGTTGTGTAGTAGTAACTTAAGAAAGCTCTTAGTACCTACATGGCACGATGTGTAATTTTATTAAACTAAAAAAATCATGTTTCATTTTGCGTCTGGCAACCTTATATGTGAATAAAAGAGCTTTTTTATCGTGTGTGCGGTTACCAGCCGTCAGCTCACCCATGGTTGTTAGTTGAGAGTACACCACAGGGAAGATTTTTGTGCGATTAAACTGCAATCTGGTTCATGTAGGCTAATTATTTATCCTGATAATACAATAACATAAATGTCGACATATTACGTAACAAAATAATAATTTTGACATTGTGTTTTATTCGAAAAGATGTTATCCGATTTAAATAATGGTACGTTTTACATGTAAACAAAGTTATAACAGAAATATTTTTTATCAGTCTTACATAATATTTTATCAGTTTTTTTCTAGAAATTAATAGTTCAAGTATACTATTAAGATTGTTGAAAAGGAAGTAGATTATATTATATGATATCAAACATCCTTTATGTATAGAACTAAATATTTTATAAATAATTTTACATCTTGGCATTTTATACTCGAGTGCAATCTACGACACAATTTTGTATATTGAATTAGGTATTTATAAATTTATAATGTTAATTGAAATGGCAGCCCCAATTGTTAAGAATTTCTATTTTATTTTTAATATTTGTTTACCTTATACATATTGATTTATTTATTAAGTTTTTCAGCAGAAACAGGGTTCCCAATGCATGATTTTTTTTTATTAATCAACCTTTTTTACCGAATTCCTAGAATACTCTCGATTTTACTTTTTTTATATTCCACTCTTTTTCCCACTACTACGACTGCCTAAAACCAGCCCGAAACTCGTACTTTACCGCATCCTAGCAATGCAATGTCATTTTGAAGTTGAAAAATACTGTAAAAGTGTTTTCGTTGCGAGTAAACTGTTAGTTTATTATTGACTTTAAGGTAATGTTTTTATAAACATTTAATAGAGAAAGAATGAATCTACGGATTCAAATTATATCAAGAGATATAACCATGAAAAGTTTGCATAAATGAATTTTTCGGAATTTTTATAATTAGGTATGTACAATTTTTTATTAAAATTTTAAAAAGGCACAACTATCAATTGATCCTTTAAGTATATAATCCTTGTTGAAACCATTCTTGTACTGGCCACAAAACACTCGCTACGTTTTGTGTTGGATTTTAGGAAGTAGACGGGCCTCTTAATATTATCATAGCTTCAGTTTATAATAGTATAATTTATTTAATCCTTTATCAACATAACTATCTAAATTTGGTTACCAAAAACTGACATGCAATTTCGTCACTTTCATGAAAAATTCGTAAGTTTCAGTCACGAAAACAACAAACTATTATTCCCTGAAATGTGACTGATAAGATCACCGACAAATTTTTAAATTTCATTTCGTTTTACTCTTGACATTTCTTATCGTTCATCAAATATTATTTAGAAACGTAAACTTGAGACATTTATTGTGAAATATGTCATTTATTGAAACAATGATTTGAAAATATTATAAAATGTCAGCTTAGAGATAACTTACCTGTCAGTATATTTATTATAAACATACATGATTCCTTAAAAGGCCCGTCTACTGCCTAAAATCCAGTATAAAATGTACTAACGTAGTGACTGTTTTGTGGCCAGTACAAGAATGCTCAAATTTTATTTCAACTAGGATTTAATAGAGAAAGTATGGATCTACAGATGTGCCTTTTTAAATTTTTGATTAAAATATTGTACATGAAAATAAAAATTTCGAAAAATTCAAAAAAATTTCTTATTTTATGCAAACTTTACACGGTTATATCTCATGATACAAATTAATTCTTAAAATTATAAAAAGGCACATCTGTAGATCCATTCTTTCTCTATTAAATGTTTATAAAAACATTATCCTGAATTCAATAATAATCTGACAGTTTACTCGCAACGAAAACACTTTTACAGTATTTTTCAACTTTAAAATGACATTGCATTACTAGGATGCGGCAAAGTACGAGTTTCGGGCTGGTTTCAGGCAGCACTAGTAGTGGGAAAAAAGTGGAATGAAAAAAAATAAAGTCTGGAGTATTTTAGGAATTCGGCAAAAACGTAGACGAACCGCTTAAGTATTATTCACACATGGATTCTTTGAGGATTCTTTCATGCTTATAAATCCTGGAAAAAAATAATTCAGTGATTTGAAGTCATCAATGAATTATAAATTCTTCTTTTCCAAGACTCATTGAAGATTCAATTCAGCGGCGCCGCTATTTGACAGGCAATTCTCACCAGGATTATTTTTCTCAGGTTCAGAAGCATGAAAGAATCCAAAAGAATCCCTGAACAAGGCTTTATAAGAAACAATTCTTTAGTAATTTTAATTATTTTTAGCCATTTTCTTACAAGTTGTTATAATTTGTCATGTTTATTGTTTTTTCCAAAACTCATTGAAGATTCAATTTAACGGCGCCGCTATTTGGCAGGCAATTCTCACCAGGATTATTTTTCTCAGGTTCAGAAGCATGAAAGAATTCTCAAAGAATCCATGTTTGAACAGGGCTTTATAAGAAATAATTATTTAGTAATTTTAATTATTTTTAGCCATTTTCTTACAAATTGTTCTAATTTGTCATTTTTATTGTTTTTTCCAAGACTCATTGAAGATTCAATTTAGCGGCGCCGCTATTTGGCAGGCAATTCTCACCAGCATTATTTTCTCAGGATTCAGAACCATCCTCAAAGAATCCATTTTTGAACAGGACTTTATAATAAATAATTCTTTAGTAATTTTGATTATTTTTAGTTTATTTATGTCATGTTTTGCCAAAACATAAATCTTTGTATTTACGAGTGGTATTTTCTTGAGAATAAGAGAATGAATGTTTGATTGATTGAATAAGGGAGGAGCTCTTCAACCATTTCAGGAGTTTTCATTAGTTTAATGCCTGAAGGCATTGATTATAAGAACTTATTACACGTTTTTGTGGTTAAATGTAGCTATAGGTTACGTTTTCATGGTTTCTGATCCGATGTTTTGGTAATGAAAATAAACTTGAATATTGCGTGTTCTTGGGCATTAATGACCTGTCTAGGGCTCATATTTTAGTCACCTAAGGGCCATTTATTAAAGAGTATACTTCAAAAGCCAAACCGTTTTTACTAATAAGCAGTGGAGTATTTGTTTGATTGTACAAAAAATTATGATAATTTGAAGCTGATTTCTTTATCAAAATGTAGAATTTTGTTTTGTCTATTCTTAATTTTTTATCGTTTAATAAAGAGCACAACCATGTTTTATAATTTAATACAAAAAATTCTATAGTTTTTGTGTAACTAGGAAAAAATCTCATGTAGTCAGCACAAGACCTTCTTACTTCTTCTTATTATATAATATATTAATAATATATAGGTACTACTACTCACAAATATATTTTAGTCATTTTATTTAAACTGCAGAAGGAGATATAAACGATATTTTACTATTGTCACTGTCATCACATACTTAATTATTTTAATTTTACGTAGTAATAAATGGACTACCAGATACCGAAATACTAAATTATAAGTGTATACTTTAATTATTCTTAAATGATATCATACAAAAAAAATCTGACGTGGACACCACATGACTTCCTTGTACGCCTTGTGTGTTCATACTTTTCTTAATATCTAAAATGTAAAATAATATTAAAAATTCTTTTAACTTATTATACTAGTATACTCACAAATATATTTTAGTCATTTGATTTAAACTGCAGAAGAAGATATAAAGCATATTTTACTATTGTCACTGTCATGTCATAATCATTTAAATTTTACGTAGTAACAAATGTTAATCGATCATGGACTACAAGATACCGAAATACTATAAATTATAAATATATACTTTAATTATTTTTAAATGATAGCAGATACAAAAATATTTATAAAATACCGATTGTAGGTAATAATCACATAATCTTTCATTTAAAATAAAAAAAATTGTCTAAAATTAAATATTTATCGAAATATTTTTAAAAAGTACTACTTCCGGTTTGTAGACTGAAACCAAAAATAGGAGGTGCACAACTAGATGCTATAACAGTCCTAAATACAAAATTTCAACTTTCTACGTCTAACCGTATTTGAGTTATGCGACACACATACGTCCGTCCGTACGTACGTACGTACATACGTACGTACGTACGTACAGACGTCACGTCGAAACTAGTCATAATGGATTCAGAAAAGGTCAAAACGGATGTTTCCGTCAAAATCTGGGAACCGAAATTTTTCGCGATTACAATACTTCCTTACTTCGTACAAGGAAGTAAAAA
This sequence comes from Agonum fuliginosum, assembly GCA_947534325.1. Lineage (NCBI taxonomy): Eukaryota > Metazoa > Arthropoda > Insecta > Coleoptera > Carabidae > Agonum > Agonum fuliginosum. The sequence continues at coordinate 861,784 of OX384033.1, forward strand.
AACTAAATTTCTTATTTACAATTTTATGAAATTTTATTGATTCGCCATACTGCTTAAGCATTAAAATTAATTGTATTGCCGAGGCACAAAAGTGACACTTCACAGACTGTCAGCTGTCAATCGGCAAGAAACAAATTTGTCTACCACGCCTATAATACAACTTGGGTGGGACAGCCTCACATGTGACTCATCGGTATTGACATTTAACCGTGTGTGCGGTTACTCATGGTTGTTAGTGGTCAGTAAACTGGAATGTGAACCTGAGTGGGTCACATAACACACCTACAACTTATTTGACTATAGATCAAATCAAAATTTCTACACAAATATTTTTGAACAATGCATGACGCATTTCAAATCGTCTTTAGAATATTAAGTTAAACACTTTTCCAAATTTTTTGAACGCTAACCCGGTTATATCAAGTAACCAGTTAATTATTATCAGTGAATACATCAATCATTTTGTTAATTATTATCCGCAATCATATTTTTTACTATACAAGATTAATTTTGCCACAGAATTGTGTTGGCCATAAATTATTTAAATAAAAACATAATGCAGCAATGTGGTTTTTTATCAAGTATTATGAAATCTATAAAATTGATAAGTAAAAAATAGTTCAATGTTTCAAGGATTATGAGAAATAACATGACTGGATGGTATGTGAAACGCAATGCGTATGTGGTAAACAGGTTGCAAAAGTAAAAACAAGAGTATGTACAAGGAGTCCAAAATGGTTTAGCTATTGTTTTCAGTTGTAACTGTATTTCTGATGTATACAAATATACAGCTCTGTCATGATGACATAAAAATTTAAAATTTATTCCTAAAGCTGTATTCACATAAGCATTTAGTTTTAAGGTTTAGATTTATGTTTACGTTTAAGAAAGTTTGAATACATCTAACTAAATATGAGCATTCACAGTGCTTGAAAGTGAGAAGTGTGAATACTCATATTTAGATATATGAATTTAAACTTTCTTAAACGTAAACATAAATGTAAACCTTAAAACTAAATGCTTATGTGAATGAGGCTTTAGACTGTTTAAACCTTAAAATATTGATAGAAAATATATCTACATAGTTCTAAATAATTAATTATGATTACCAGAACGCAATTTCCACAGGTAAAATAGTATACCGTCATTTTTGACGTCAATCACAATTTATAAAATAGTAACCAAAAAGCAACATTAGAAAACAATATGTAACTAAATATTGACAGAAAAATATTAAATTCTGAGAGTTAAGTAACAAGTGCAAACACAATTTGGGCTACCAATAGAAAATGACCAATGCCTTGTCTGTCCATTTAGGTAATATAAGTAAAAGTTTGTAAATATACTCCAAGAGGTACGTAAGAGTATTGCTGGTTTTCCAACGATTGCTTATTTTAATTTTCGGCTAAAGCTAGATTCAGACCTACCCAATTATAAGTATAAGTGCTAAATTAACCAACTAGTGCTTCCACAAAATTATAATTTCATTAAAGTGAGAACGTTGAGCGCTGGTTGGTTAAATTAGCCACTTATACTTATAATTGGGTAGGTAGGTCTAGCTTAAGTCGTTTTATAAAACGTTTATGGCCATTTGCATCGCCTCCACTTAAATTTAAGTGTCACTTAAATGAAAAACATCGAATCGAATTAATAACAGCAATTTTATTTCTACGTTTGACAATGTGATTTTGATTCGATATTGTTCATTTAAAGGGGCTTTTATCACAGTAAAAAAAATATTTACAAAATTACTCCCAACCTATTAATCCTATAAATCTAAAAAAAAATATCGTATAAAGACAAATTGTTATTATTTTTATTTATAAACAATTAAATAATAATATTTATAAGAAAAACTCTTCGTAACTATGATTGCATTGTAAATTTAAATGTTTGTATCACATTATTATATAAAATTTTCAAATAGTAGTCGAGTAATTTGTTAAATAAATTTAAAAATTGCATACGCGCTAGACAATCAAATTGAGTATTTTCTAAACAAGAATCGAGCGAAACATAGCAATTAGATAAATAGAGACAACATGTGCTCATAAAACATAGGCTGTTAGCGCGGGTACCTGAAATAACGGGGATTTGTGAGCTAGCAGCGCTGAGCGATAAAACCCCCTTAAGGAAAACTTAAAATTTAAGTGAAAGTGGGGCAACTGGCCATTAGTCTTTTTCTAAATGGCTCTGCATATAATGTCACATCATTTTATTACACATAATATGCCGAGGCTTATGGTATAAATTCTGAACTGAACTAAATTAACAACCCAATACCCTTCTTGAATCCCACAGACTCTGTTTTGGTAGACACTCTAATTACACTGAATTAAATAAAAAAACCAATACCCCTCTTGAGTCTCAAATACTCAATTTAGGTACAAACTCTGATTGAACTGAACTAAATAAACAAAACCCTTCGTGAGTCCCACATACTCAGTTTTGGATAATTAAAAGGCACGACAGATAGGCTATCTCACACAAAATCAGTTGTTTTTGCTCCGAGCTGCGCTTGTTTAGAAAACAACAATCAATGTTGTCATGACCACGGCAATAACAGCAATGTCGCGTTTTCATAGATATCTTGATTACACTTGGTGACCGTTAGAGCGAGGCGACGCCATAGGGACCGACGCCGACGCCACCGATGCGTCGCTTTACGACGCCTTACGGAGAACTGGAGCACGGACAAGACGGCGACAGGGATGGTGACATACATAAAGGAAGACAGGAAAAATCTCAATAATCATAGGAAAGGATAAACCCTTGCGAAGAAATGCAGAAACATCTGCTGTGGCCAGCACACGACCTCTCGCCTAATTCTGCTTATTGTACTAATCTAATAAATAGTTTTACTTACATTTTAATAGTTTTATGTTCATGTAATAAACGATAATATAAACCAAGATGCAAGCAAAAGATGTCAACTGTACTGTCACTGTCATAATCATTCTTGTGTAGAAACAAATTTCATATGATCATGGACAACAAGATACTGGAATTTCAAAAATGTAGAATATTGTACTTTATTTTATTGGTAAATACTACCAGATTCAACAAATTGTATTTAAAATTAAATGAGACCCTGAAACGTGCTTTCCACCAAAAACTTATACTCGAAAATTTTGACCCATTACAACCTCTCTTATAGAATATGAGGCAAGAGGTTAAAATCTTATGTGGCCAGCACAAGACCTCCCGCCATACTCTGTCTACTCTTTTACTTTACTATAGGTACTCATTAATATATTTGAGTTTTTATATAAACTGCAGAAGAAGATATAAACGATGTGTTACTATTGTCACTGTCATAATCAATTTTTACGTAGTAACAAATGTTAAACAATCAAGAACTACAAGATAGGTTCATACTCTAAATTATAAACAATAATTTTAATTCCTAGTACCACATACAGAAAAATTTGTAAAATGCTAATTGTAGATTAAAGTACAAAATATTGTGATAAATTAATTATTTATCAAAATATTGAAGCAAAGTACTACTTCCAGTTTGTGGAATGGTACTAAAATTTAATGGGTTATTAAGATTCATATTAAAACCGTAAATATAAAATTTGGTTGTTGAATGTTTGATATTTTTTTAGTTATCGTCAACGAAAAATTGTGACATACGGATACACATACACACGCACATCATCTTGAAAATACTCTACTCGTATTTTATGGATCCTAAAACGTGCTTATCCACTAAAAACTCACACTCGAACATTTGACCCGTCACAATACATTCCTTATAGAATATAAAAAGGTAAAGGTAAAAAATCAATCCAAACCGAGCATGTGGGACTCAATAAGGGTATAAGGTTTCTTTATATAGTTCAGTTCAATCAGAGTTTCTACAAAAACTGATAATTTGGGATTCAAGAAGGGTATCAGGTTTCTTTATTTAATATAGGTACTTAGTGCATTTCTGCCATCGATTATTATACACGGTTTCCCAAAAGTCCCGGGACGGAGTTATAAGTTTTGAACGAGTGAAGAAAAAAATTGAAAATTTGGGGATCACTAAAGCGTTTGGGTCATTGCGAGACCGAAGAAGGTCGACAATTTGAACATTTGTTATAAAACGTGCAAAAACATTCAAATTAATTAAAATTAATTTATTGAAAGAATTAAGATATCGGGTTTTGGATATGGGGATGTGTTTCTTTTTTCATTATCATAAAATAAGATGAAACTCGACAGGGGTTGCTATTTAAAAATGTTAAAAACTGCACGTTGCATGGAAGTTCTAAACATCTAAACTATCGAATGTAGTTATTATGACTTTAGTGATCCCCAAATTTTCTTCACTCGTTTAAAACTTATAGCTCCGTCCCGAGACTTTTGGGAACATGTTATTACTCTGTGTGTGCGGTTACCAGCTTGTGTACCTTAAGGGTCTCGTCTCCGTAACAAAATATTGCATGTTTAGAGGTGTAGCAGTTTCTGCTTTACTCATTGCATATTAAAAATTTGAAGGAAAAACAGGTACTAGATTTTGGGAAAGAATTAATCTAGGATTATGCCCAGTTAGCATTCTGAAAAAATCTTTAAAATCCATATACAAAATTAATGAAAAAGTGTGTTTCAAGCAATTTTTTATATGCTTTTTCTTATTATTAAGAGATTTATTAGAATATGTAACTCGGCATAATCCTAGTTGCATTCTTCGTCTGTAAATAAATTTATGAAATTTAGCTTTATCTATAAAACTTTGTGAGCATTGTAGAAATTGCTAGACTGCTTTTCCGTATTTTTAGCGAGCGTTTCTATGCATTAACATAGGACAAACGCGGTGTTGAGCTACGTGGAGTCGATACCCTTAACTTAAATTGTTACACTTTCTATAAAATGCAACAAACTATTGACTGTGTTTGTTGCACAAATAATTATTCTCGAATTGAACGTGCATGCACTGAAATTATTTAGCGATTACCCTTATTGAATAAGAAGTGACATAACACACATTCACCCTTCGCCATTGTCCTTGATGCTAGATCTACTGTGGAAAATTACAAACGATATTTCGACACACGTACGACAATTCTACAAATAGAAAACAGAACTTGCCGATCTACTTAATCGCTTTATAATGGAAAATAAACGATCGAATTTGTAAACACACGTAGAAATATGTGTTTTTCCAACCTAAGCCTTCACCGACCCTCGTCATAACCATAAGCTGATAATATGATATGGGGAAAATTGTAATATGCCATAAAAATATTACTTGTATCTACTTGTCACCACTCAGTCCAGTAAGAGAGGTATTAATTATTGTAATCATGCTAAAATTTCGATAGTGAATTTTCAATTGATAAGCATATTTGATAACATATGTGTACCAATTTTCAGCTCAAAACTCCAACGGGTACAAGATTTATGACTGTTTCTCCATTTTTGAATATTTCTTAAGGTACCCCTTACGATTTTTTCTAAAATCGACAATATTGGATAAATCTTGTACCCGTCGGAATTTTGAGCTGAAAATTGGTACACATATGCAATTCGGCGCGAGGTACTCATTGGTGAATAAATTAAGTCGATATATTGAACCATTTTTGAGAAATCGAGGGTGGTTGGTTTTGGGGAGGTTAAAAAATTTCAAAATTCTGAAAATTTGGTTATAGATAAATTTAAGTGTTAAAAATACAATGCTGCAGACTAGAGTTTGATTTCTCGCTTAGTTTTTGAGATATCGGCCTTTAAAGTTGGAAAAAGGGTAAAACGGAATATCAATTTTTTTCCAACTTGCACGAAGAGATTCATCTACACTTTTTTAAATATATTTAAGTAATAGATATAATACTATTATTAAACTGCAATTAAAAGAGGATATCTTGAATAGGGAGGTCTTGTGCTGGCCACATTAGATTTTTTCTGAACTAGTATAACCCTCTATTGAAACAGTTAGTTTTTGAATGTTCACAGTTTGTATATTTTACCGTTTATCAATAAATTTCACAGTTTGATATAATTTAAAAACATTAAATTAAAAACCATTTACACTACATTTGCCAACAAAAAAAGAGGAAATAATGGCTGCAAAAATTTGTAACTGTAAGTCTTCATGTCTGAAAAATCTAATCTTCAATTTTAACGTATTTGACCTTGAATTTAAAAAATTTCGCATGCGGCGCATTTTGTTAATAGGTGTTTTTTTCTACAAATTTTTTAAAATACTACAGCCCCTATAATAATAATTGAAAATGCTAACTTAACAAATTGATATCCATTCCTAGAGTTGTTTAAACAATTAGCTGCGGAACAACCCGTCATTTATATTAATATTCCTTAATAAAGGCGATTGGACAAATCAGTTATGATGTGTCAAACAGCTGTGGCTCCAATATGGCGGACGAGTCAGCTATCCGTTTATATAGTGCTGTAATTTCTAGTATGCAAAATAATGACGGCACAGAAAATTTCTTTCTCAATTTACCTACTAAAAACTAAAAGATTTTTATGCAATTAAACTGAAAAGTGTATCTACCTAATTAGATTCGAACCTGAATTTTCAGACCCAGAATTATCATAAATCGTTACTGATTTGATAAAAATATCTGATAAAAATAATTCTAGAAGCAATTTTTATTCTGTACAGTTTTCCTTTTGGACGTTTTGCTTTGCAAGTACATGATTTATGTAGTTAAAGTTGTTATAATCGTAGAAATGAAACATGTTATTAGAAGAAAGTGTTTGAATTTAAAGTCGATACTTTAGCTTTCCACATCGAGATAACACGTGATGTTAAGACCAAAGACCTTTAGCACCTTCACTTCAACCCCAGAAAATAAAAGATTGAAAACTAGAAAATTTATACGTAATAAAATACCTCCAGTAAAAGATTCATTCACCTAGAATTTTACATTCGGAATAAATGGAGACACAGGAAGATGCAAATCTGGAATCTATTTTTTCTCATCGATACAAATTAGGTAGAACTGAACTAAATGAACAATTTTTTTACTGCTAAAGGAATTTGACTTAGTTTCTCCCGAAATTAATTTCGTACAAATACGAGTACAATACCCAGTTAAGAATCTAATATGTATGCACATATAGATTGCACGAGCATTATGTCTATTTAAAAAATTGATGTGACCAGCACACGACCTCTCGCCTAGTTCTGCTTATTCTACTAATCTAATAAATAGTTTTACTTACATTTTAATAGTTTCTTGTTCATGTAATATGTAAACTAAGATGCAAGCTAAAGATGTCAACTGTACTGTCACTGTCATAATCATTCAAATTTTGTGTACAAACAAATTTCATATCATGGACAAGATACTGGTATTTCGAAAGAGTAGAATATTAGTTGCACTTTATTTTATTGTTAAATACAACCAGATTCAGCAAATTGTATTTAAAATTAACTGTACCCATAGCTAATTATATTTTATTTTTAATTGCAAATATTGTCATAAAAAATAATGTACCTACCAATTTATTTAAGGAAAACTATATCAAGTTTCAAGAAGTACTACTTTCAGTTTGCGGATTTCTACCAAAATCTTATCCGTTATTAATATTTTTATTAAAACCTTAAATATGAAATTTGGTTATTAAAGATTTCATACTTTTTAAGTTATCATGGAAAAATCTTCACATAATTCATACATCCATACGTAGTAAATTCGTATTGTAGAGATCCTGAAACGTGCTTATCCACCAAAAACTCATACACTCGAAAATTTTGACCCATCACAATACCTCCCTTATAGAATATGAGGCAGGAGGTAAAAATACAACATTTTCCAGCAATAAATCCATATCTTTCCGCTATTCATATTCATAAACATTTTTTTGCCTCAATTAAGTATAAATCTATATCTCTTCCATAAGTATTATAAAATATTTTAATTATATCTCTTCCGTAAACGAATGTAAAAATATTGTAAAATTTTTGGGTGGTACCTACCTTAGCTACTTATAAATACATCTTTTATGGCCATTTGCACCGCTTCCACTTACATTTTAAGTGTCACTTAAATGAAAAATATCGAATCGAACTCATGACAGCAATGTTATTTCTACGTTTAACAATTTTATTTTGATTCTATATTGTTTATTGAAGGAAAACTTAAAATTTAAGTGGAAGCGGTGCAACTAACCATTAGTGGTCTAGAATCATATTGGGACTATTGCCCGAAAGCAGCTCCTGAAACTCAGTCCTCATTTTACAAATGCAGCCAAACCTTCGTACCTTTTAGAGTTAATCTCTAATTCTAGGTTCTTGTATTCGTCTTGTAGTTTTGAATGGGAAAGTGAGTGTAACATGAACATTAACATTGACCGTGGCAGACAACGGCACTGTGTGGTGTGTGTGTGTGTGTGTGTCCGTGTAGCGGATGCTGGAAAGTGACCTCATTTTGCGCTGAAGATGTAAACGGCCTCAACGGGACCTGCTGGGCTCGCGCGCCACGTACGAGAAGTGTTCACTCAACCCGTACCACAGAAACAGAATCGTTGGCAAAATTGTGAACGTCTCAGTAACAAATAGGAGGTGTAGCAGTTTCTGATTTAGGGTTTTCGGTTACTTCTTCTGTATTCTGTAAGATGTATGATGTGAATGAGTGTGTGGTTCATAATCATTTTAGTAATCTGCTAATTTGACGACATAACCTTTCTTATAACTGTCAGAAATGGATCCGGTACATGGTTGGATCTACAATGTTTATATTGTAGCGAAATATAAAATACTCATCATAATGTAAACAAAGATCAACAAAGAACAAATAGGACTTGCTTGCTATTTGTTGGGAAAGAACATAGAAATACATATAACTCATGTTAACAGAACACAGAAAAAATCACCAGTTACATCCACCAGTTATAAACTAGCCTTTACTCATTGCATTTTAATTATTAAGGACAAACAGGTACTAGATGTTTGTGAAAGAATTCATCTAGGTTTGTGCCTATTTACAATTCTGATTTTTTTTTAATTATATAAAAATTATTGAAAAAGAGTTTTAAGCCCTGTTCGAACTGGGATCTTTGAAAATTCAGAATCAGAATCTGGAAAAGAAGAAGTATTTTTCATTCTAGTGATAATTAAATACGTGGTTTTGAAGCAATCATTAAATTATAAATTCTTCTTTTCCAAGACTCATTGAAGATTCAATTTAGCGACACCGCAATTTAACAAATAATTCTCACTTGAAAGAAAAAAACTTCTTTTCCAGGATTCTGAATCTCCAAAGATCCCCGTGCGAACAGGGCTTTAAGAAAAAATGTATCACGGCATAAACCTAGTTCCATTCTTCGTCTGTAAATATATTTATGAAATTTAGCTTTATCTATAAAACTTCGTGAACATTTTAGAAATTGCTAGACTGCTTTTACGTATTTTAGCGAGCGTTACCCTTAAGCGGCTCGTCTACGTTTTTTCCGAATTCCTAGAATACTCTCGATTTTACTTTTTTTTCTATTCCACTACTACGGCCGCCTGAAACCAGCCCGAAACTTGTACTTTGCCGCATCCTAGCAATGCAATGTCATTTTGAAGATGAAAAATACTGTAAAAGTGTTTTCGTTGCGAGTAAACTGTCAGATTATTATTGACTTCAGGATAATGTTTTTATAAACATTTAATAGAGAAATAATGGATCTACAGATGTGTCTATTTAAAATTTGAAAAATTAATTTCTATCATGAGATATAATCGTGTAAAGTTTGAGTAAATTGGATTTTTTTTAATTTTTCGGAATTTTTATAATCATGCACAATTTTTTTATCAAAATTTAAAAAATCTGAAGTGGCCTGCACACAACCTTCCGCCATATCTAGACTTCTAAACATAAATATGTATACAATCCGGTGTCCCTGTAAAATATACAAATAAAAATCTAAAATATTCAAACACAGAAATTTGCATCACCTGAATCAAAAGATTCGTTCACAGGAAAACTCTTCTGTGTTGAAGCCATCCTCCGTTCAATTATTACATTATAATATCTTACTTACGACTTATATGACGCTAGTATGTCAACTTGTCACCTGTCACACCTGTCAATATTTTTTACGCAGAAACAAAAATCAACCGATATGGATTACAAGATTTCAACGTTTTATCTGATAAATGTATTTTTTAAATTTTACTGCAGTTCTTTACTGCTACCAGATAAAGACAATTTTTTTATAACGTAAGTTGCAAATAACTTTGCCTCTTATTCTTATTACAAATAAATACTATATTTATTCAAATTTATATTAATTTTTGACAATTATCTTTTCCAATCTTCAAAAAATATCACTTCCGGTGAAGATATTTGTACCAAAATCTAATGAGCTCTTCCTATTCGTATACAATTGTAAAATACCAAATATCAAAATTTTTGGGTAATTCGTATTTGAGTTATACGACATCCGGCATCGGCCCGGACCACACACATACACACACACACACACATACATACAGACATCATCGAGAAACTATCAAAAATGAGTTGTAAGGACCCTAATTCGTGCTCATCCACTAAAAATTCACCACCCGATTTTTAGCATGATTCCAATACCTTCCTTTACAGGTAAGCGGAAGGTAAAAAGGCACATCTGTAGATCCATTCTTTCTCTATTGAATTCTTGTTGAAACCATTCTTGTACTGGCTACAAAACACTCGCTACGTTACTACATTTCATGCTGGATTTTAGAAGGTAGACGGGCCTCTTAAATTGTTTCCTGAAGTACAGAGACACCCTGTATAATACTGTTGAGGCGTCACACCCAAGTTGATATAGATGTATGTTGTTCTAGAGCAAAGTAATGTTTCAAAACATGCATCTGGTCTATCCGCAGTTTAGGTTAAAGCTCTATCTATAACGATTAGACTAACTCTAACTTTAACGTGTAAGGATTTCTCTATTGTGTGTTTTTACTTCTTCTTCGATTAGATTATTTAGGAGTCAATGAAACTAACCAACTTTCCAATACAAACGTTCGTAAAATGACACTTGACAACGATTATTCACTTTGTTTCAAGTTTAATTTATTGTTATTAAGCATTGTTGTAAAAGAAATGTAATTCTGTAATTTTGAAGGTAATTTTCAACACTTTATGTTAATGATTATTTTCTCATAATTCTAGAAATCTTAGAACACTGCATAAGACTAAAATCTCTCTCTTGACATGCATTTGCTTATTTCTCATACACTTTCATATCACTTTCAGACGTGCACAACAATTTATTCACTCTAACAAACTAAATTATAAGCGTAGGTGCTGTTAAACATGTTCCGTTTATTTAAAAAAATCTGCTGTGTAAATAAATCCGACTATAAGTTTTAATACCTTGCTTTCGTAAAGACTTTAATTTTTTACCTCTCGCCTCATATTCTATAAGAGAGGTATTGTATTGGGTCAAAATTTTCGAGTATGAGTTTTTGGTGGATAAGCACGTTTCAGGGTCTCTACAATACGAATTTACTATTTTCACGATGATGTCTGTGTGTGTGTGTGTATGTTTGTATGGACTGACGATTTTTCGTCCACGATAACTGAAAAAGTATAAAACCTTTAATAACCAAATATTTAAGGTTTTAATAAGGATCTTAACACCGGATAACATTTTGGAAGAAATCTGCAAACCGGAAGTAGTACTTTTTGAAGCTTGATTAAGTTTTCTTTAAATATATTGGTACATTATTTATTTATGACAATTTTTGCAATTAAAAATAAAAGAAAATATAATTATCTATGGGTACAGTTAATTATAAATACAATTTGCTGAATCTGGTAGTAATTAACAATAAAATAAAGTACAATTAATATTCTGACAGTGACAGTACAGTTGACATATTTTGCTTGCATCTTGGTTTACATTATCGTTTACATATTACATGAACATGAAACTATTAAAATATAAGTAAAACTATTTATTAGATTAGTCTCGAGATTAGTAGAATAAGCAGAATTAGGCGAGAGGTCGTGTACTGGCCACAGCAGATTTTTTTAGTTTTATGCTTACACAAAACTCGAAAATTTTAACCCGTCACAATACCTCCTCTTATAGAATATAAAGCGGGAGGTAAAAGCAACTGATCATTGTTTAAATGTTGTTTTTGATCCTTCGACTAAATTTTTTTCCTAGAGAACTTTAATTTGATAATTCCACTCCTGTATAAAGTAAGCCATAAACAAAACACAATTTTATCGCTTTGACAGCGATTAACTTTTTGCAAGTGATAAAACCTTATTTACCTTTTTCTTAGCAACCAAACAAATAACTAAAATGTCATTTGCTTCATATTTCTAATATTTGTCAGTGAAATGATTAGATTGGGAATATTTGTGAAGAAGAACCAAAGGAGTCGTTAAATTATCTCGTTGAATTACACTCGAGCATTTTATTTCCTCCGAATAAATTTCTGTTTGACATCTCAACCTTGTCATCTGACAGCAATTTGACTCGAAAATTGTTATAATATAAATATTAAATAATTTTTCTTTTCAAATTGTTAGGTAACAAGGTTTCAATACAAACAGAAATTTATCCGTCGAAATAAAATAGTTGATAATACACTTGAAAATAATTTTTTGAGAATCAATTGAAAATCGCATAAATGTTAGTTGTTAGTAGGTACAGCACAAGAAAGATTTTTGAGCAGTTATTAGGAATGTATACAATTTCGACGCATTATTATTTAGTTTCCCTATTTTACGTTATTCTAAAATACCTGCAAGATAAATTTATCTTGAAAGTAAACTTACATCGTACTCTATAAGTGCAGCCAAATTACTGTCTAGAAATAAGCAGTAATTTAGAGAAAACAAGTTACATGCAGTTACATTTATTTCTGCATTCCGTTTCTATATCGTCACAATTAGATGATAAGTAAAACAAATCAAAGAAGAAATTCACTAAATAAATAATTAACTAATTAGTTTGTAAAGGATTCATCCATTGCTGAAGCCACGGGTTGTCTTATTATAATTTTTAATGAATAATAAGTTGTTACGCTTGCATACTAAGTGTACTACAAATGTTGTAATAAATTGCAAATTAATTATTGTAATTTTAAAGACATTGTTTTATGATTTGATAATAAATATACATACAATAGCGCAGTGAACCTAATTCACATGTCAATTTGTGTCATAATGAGTACAAAAGATATTTGTTGTCATTGATTTAACATTAATCTATTTATTACAATAAAAAAACAGGACTTATCACAGAACAGAAAGATTTTTTTCAAAATTCTCACTTATAGTATCACATGTGCATTAATTCTTTCCGGATTTTTTTTGTGCTTTCCAACATCGTCTTAATTAGCTCGAGTGGTACACGAGAGCTAATTACGTTGTTGGAATGCACGATAAAAAAAATTCCTGAACATGAATGAATTATTATTATTATATTATTACTATCTGCAATTTGAATTCAAGACGTTGTTTCTATCTAGCACCATTTCACAATTACAAGAAGTTAAAAATTCTACAAATTTGTTACAGTTTTGATTTATCTGCCTATCTATGAAAACAAAAAATAAAATATTTGAGCGTTAATGTCAAATAAATTTTATATGCCTCCGGTCGGCATCGCTAGTTTTCCATATCTCAAAATCCGCCAGGAACTCTTTGTTGCCAGCCTAGGCCGGCAAACAACCGGAAGTTATAGATTGGCATCTTGACATTACTACAGTTGTCAAGCAGATGTCAATTTTATGCGTTGAATATTTTTTATACAAGATTTTGACAAATTTTAGACGTAAATCGTTAATAGAAACTGAAATAAATATATTTTAAGCTCAAATGCAAGTATTCAGTGCACAATTATTTAGGTTATGTATAATTATTTTATATTTTTGCAATGAAATCGGCACATAAAATATTGTGTATTACACGTCCAGAAACTGTTATGCTAGTGCTCGTAATTTGCAAGCCTCGCCTGTGGCTCGGCGTGTCAAAAATACTCGCTCTTGCAAAAGGTCAGTTTCTGGCCTTGTGATACAAATAACTATTTGACATTTTGACAAATTGAAAATATGAAATGTCATTTATTTCCCTATATGGTTATGATAAACATTAATAATATTATAAAAACTACAATTCCCGAATTCCCTTCTAAAATGGTATATTTGTGAGTAAGTACTACATAATATATACTTATATTAGAAAAATAAAAATAGTAGAGTATGACGAGAGGTCATGTGTTGGCCACATCAGATTTTTTAATTTGCGAATTACAACAAAATTCTTTTTCATTCATGATCAGTGCGTCCACTAGTACATACTCTTAAATTTTGTTACACAGCTTGAGTTACACCTTATATAATTATCCTGTATATTAATTTCATGAGGTAAATTTATTAGCTGTCATTTACATACGCAAATTCTGCAATATACAGTAAATTCTATTGGTCGTTAATCATAATACAAGGAGGTTGATTGGGCAAATAACAAATTGCTTGACTTCTTCAAAGAAAAACTCACAAAACGTTTGTGAATAAGTCTCCAGTCTCAGAGATCTTACCTCTCATCAATCTCTTAATGTCGTCTTCATAATAATATTTGTATAACTGTTTAACTTGAAGAAGTGTTGATGAGCATGTGAATAAATCTTCATGTTAATGTGCTATCACAAACATTGTAACTTTATATAATTGTCAACTGTAAATTCGTGAAAAACTAAGGCTACTGTAGAATTAGGAAACCAACGATTAGTCACGAGTAATGATAAAGTAACGGTACACAAATTATTCATTTGGCTGTCGAAAAACGGGACTTTTTTGTCCTTTTAAAATGATCCTACGCACTTGAAAATGACAAATTATTTAATAGGCAGAATGGAACTGCATAATGTCGTAGGCAGATTGTAATAAAGGCTTTTTAAAAAGCCTAGGCATGTAGGAACGTTATAATACATAATGTCACATCATTTTATTTCACTTAAGAAGGGTATTAGGTTCTTTATTTAGTTCAGTGGGACTCACGAAGGGTATTGGGTTCAGTTCAATCAGAGTTTATATTAAAACCAACTATTTAAGACTCAAGAAGGGTATTTGTTTCTTTATTTAATTTATAAAATGTTTTATGTACGACTGCATTATAAAGTACTGTTTATAACATAATTTTGCAGCAATAAAGCAGCTCTTTATAATACTAGTAAAATAAAGTTTCTTTATTTTACTAGTAAAATAAAATAATAGAAATAATAAAATAATAATAGAAAAGGCACACTTCGCTAGAGATTAAATTTTAATTTGTCATTTGTCAAATGTGTCATTTTGTAAATGTCATTATAGATAATAGAAAATCTTGCGTATAGGGCAGTCAAACATAAAATCTTGTATGCAACACGTATATAATAGGGTTTTATTGACTCGCCCATTTATGTGCCTCGCTTCGCTGCGCTCGCTCGTCCCCTAAACTGTCTCTCCAATAAAACCCTATATTATATACTTGTTACATAAATAGCTATTATCCAACACTCCAACTGTTTAAAAAAATTTTAAATCTGTTGTGGTCAGCACACGACCTCTCGCCTAGTTCTGATTATTCTACTAATCTAATAAATAGTTTTACTTACATTTTAATAGTTTCATGTTCATGTAATATGTAAACGATAATGTAGACCAAGATGCAAGCAAAATATGTCAACTGTACTGTCACTGTCATAATCATTCAAAAAAGTAGAATATTAATTGAACTTTATTATATTGTTAAATACTACCATATTCAGCAAATTGTATTTAAAATTAACTGTACCCATATATAACTTTCTTTTATTTTTAATTGCAAAAATTGTCATAAATAAATAATGTAGGTACCAATATATTTAAGGAAAACTATATTAAGCTTCAAAAGCTACTACTTCCGGTTTGCGGCTTTCTACCAAAATCTTATCCGGTGTTAAGATCCCTATTAAAACCTTAAATATGAAATTTGGTTATTAAAGGCTTGATACTTTTTAAGTTATCGTGGACGAAAAATCGTCACATAAGTCCATACACACACACACACACAGACATCATCGTGAAAATATTAAATTCGTATTCTAGAGACCCTAAAACGTGCTTATCCACCAAAAACTCATACTCGAAAATTTTAACCCATTACAATACCTCTCATAGAATTGGAGGCGAAAGGTAAAAATATTAAGTTCTTACCTAAAACATCGTTGGTGACTTCCAAAAAGCAAAGTAACAATTTACCCACAAGTGGGTATAATTTTGATCAAAGCCACTAGTGGGCAATCTTTTACTTTACTTGTTTTTCCGTAACAAAATATTGCGTGTTTAGAGGTGTAGCAGTTTTTGCTATACTCATTGCATATTACAAATTTGGAGGAAAAACAGGTACTAGATGTTTGTGAAAGAATTAATCTAGGTTTATGCTCAGTTAGAATTCAGAAAAAGTCTTTGGAATCTATATAAAAAATTAATGAAAAAGTGTGTTTTTACATGCTTTATCTTATTATTAAGAGATTTAATAAAAACTGTAAAGCCTCATTTCCACCGACTGTTTTAGTGCTTAATGCATAATGATTTGTGCGTAAGGCGTAATGCATAATGATTATTAGATGGCCATTTCCACCTATTTTGTTTAAGGACTAAAGCCTCATTTCCACCGACTGTTTTAATGCTTAAGAACTATGTTTAATGCATAAGTACTAAGAGCAACGCATAAGAACAAAACTTTGCAGACTCCAAACATAAAGCGTAATGCACAAGCATATTGATTGAAATGTGTCATATTTATTATTTGTTTCGAGTTGTCAATTTCTGTCTGTTTCTAAATATGGAAATGAATACCTTACTTACGAAATTAACAGTTCTTCCATTCGTTAATATCGCAAAAATGCCGGTAAGTTACAAAATTCGACAACAAATGTCATCTCTGTCGATGGAAATGTCCACCTAATAAATAATCCTTACGCCTTACGCACAAATCATTCATGCATCAAGCACTATAACAGTCTGTGGAAATGAGGCTTAATTCGACATAGATGACATTTGTTGTCGAATTTTGTAATTTAATCATTAACGCTGCATAAACCTAGTTCCATTCTTCGTCTGTAAATCATTAAATGTAGCTTTATCTATAAAACTTCATGAGCATTTTAAAAATTGCTAGACTGCTTTTACGTATTTTTAAAAAGTTGTTGGACAAAAATCATAATAAATTTTTTCCCTCAGAAATAAATTTAAAATAAACACTTGCTGTACCTACTTGTTGAGTGCATTAATTAAATACTACTCCGTTTTGTGAATCTACTAACAATTTATTCCTCTCGCCTGTGGCCAGTGTTTTTATAAAGTTCGGTAACATGACTTGACATAAAAACTATGAAAGAAGGCAACCTACTTTTGACAGTGGGTACATGCTATACAATTTGTTTTGGTTAAACCGGTACTTGACATGAGTTCAGATGATTTGCAGCATCGAGATTCGATAAAATACAATCTACAAGCGACAAAAAATCATAACGGTACATTATAATAATTAAATACTGTCTATGAACAACAATAGCCAATAGATAACTGCATTCTTCTATATAAATAGTTATTATTTTCTTAATTTATTCATACATTTTTGAATGAATCAGTTTTTAATTGCATATTTCAATTAGTTCATTTCTTTGATTTGGCGGTATGAATTATTAATTTATATTCCTAAAGTACACCAATGACAATAATTAATCTTTTTCAAAAGTAGGTATACCCAAGTGTGATGATATTAATTAAGAGCCTATTGCATGGCAATAATTCGCATTGAAAAACGAGTAATTTTTGTGTGGATCTCAATCTAATACTGTTATACGTATGATGTTGAATTTTTGTATGTAGATTAAGGAAGAATACTAAAAGTGCGGAATCTTCAAAATCTTTAATTATTGTAATTAGTTTGGCTTTAATAATTATGCGAAATTCGGCGAAAATTGTACAAGTTTAGATATAATTTATGGCAACTCTGTTGATAAAATTATAGTTTTATTGTTTTTCCGCCCTTTTTACATCTATGTTCTACTCATTTAATCTGAAAACTCAATGATAACTTTTATAGTTCATTCATGAGATCCTCACGAAATTCTAGTGTTTAATTTCATTTTATCTCTAATTGTTGTCGGAACAATGTATAGTTTGAATTTTTCAATTCAACAATGCTTTGTCGTTACTAATGTAAAATTTCAGATTTTTATTTTGAGCAATATAGCCAGAATCGTGAATTCTGATTCTTATTGCACTCAAGAAGCATAGCCCCTTAAGGAGTAGAAAGGAATAGATAAATAAAATATCCTTATGTCTGTATCACACTGTTCTTTAAGGTTGTCGTTTACCTAAATGACCAAACCATGCTTCATTAGTTTTGAATTATCTTGTTTTAATACCGACCGGTTTCGATCATTTAAATGATCATTATCAAGGTAAATAACCGGGGAGACTACAAAGACAAAAAATAAAATTAGAAAAGAGCAACATATAAAAATTTACAAAAACTTTTTAAATAAAATAACTTACACAAAAACTACAGGACGTTGACAGTAGATGAAAAAATATAAAAACATTTTATATTAGTCTTAAACTAGTTTAATTAGTCTTCTTAAACTAGTCTTTGCATAGTCTCCCCGGTTTTTTACCTTGATAATGATCATTTAAATGATCGAAACCGGTCGGTAAAATTTATTCATTAAAGAACAGTGTGATAAAGACATAAGGATATTTTATTTATCTATTCCTTTCTACTTCTTAAATAATTAATCTGTTCAAAGTTTAAACGAAATATATCTGATTGAACTAAGTGATGAATAATATGAATCAAAGATAACTACTAAACTAACGAGTAAGTAATAGTTTATGGATTTGCTAATGAAAAAAGATTATTTTTTTATTTACCAACTTAAATTTCTTGTCTACAATAAAGCCTCATTCACAATACGAAATTAGTAGTTATAGTCAGTAGAGTTAATCAGTTAGTTTTGACTACTGTCGTTCACAATTTACAAAATTAACGTTGTAGTTACCCTAATAAAACAAACTATAGTTGAAATTTTTTTGCAGAGGAGTCACGTCATCAAAACATTACAAAATAAAAAATCTGACGTGGACACCACATGACTTCCTTGTACGCCTTGTGTGTTCATACTTTTCTTAATAACTAAAATGTAAAATAATATTAAAAATTCTTTTAACTTATTATACTAGTATACTCACAAATATATTTTAGTCATTTTATTTAAACTGCAGAAGAAGATATAAAGCATATTTTACTATTGTCACTGTCATGTCATAATCATTTAAATTTTACGTAGTAACAAATGTTAATCGATCATGGACTACAAGATACCGAAATACTATAAATTATAAATATATACTTTAATTATTTTTAAATGATAGCAGATACAAAAATATTTATAAAATACCGATTGTAGGTAATAATCACATAATCTTTCATTTAAAATAAAAAAAATTGTCTAAAATTAAATATTTATCGAAATATTTTTTAAAAGTACTACTTCCGGTTTGTAGACTGAAACCAAAAATAGGAGGTGCACAACTAGATGCTATAACAGTCCTAAATACAAAATTTCAACTTTCTACGTCTAACCGTATTTGAGTTATGCGACACACATACGTCCGTACGTACGTACGTACGTACAGACGTCACGTCGAAACTAGTCATAATGGATTCAGAAAAGGTCAAAACGGATATTTCCGTCAAAATCTGAGAACCGAAATTTTTCGCGATTACAATACTTCCTTACTTCGTACAAGGAAGTAAAAATAACTGTAGTAATGACCTAGTGATGTTAAATGAATAAAATAAATACTACTCTTTTGCATACTATAAGAATAGTGCATTTTCATTAAATTTACAATAATTTTAATGCTGAACATAATGTTTTTAATGCATTTTTAATTTATTTCAAATAATTGTAGTTTGTTTTTTCACCACACATTACATTACTGAATTAAGAATTGTGTTTTGTGTTGTACGTTTACATGACATTCATATTTTTTCTGTAACGCTATAGAGTTCTAACTGGAAATATATTAAATTTTACAATGATATTTAAATATTAATCGTCTAATAATTCAATTAAAATGATCGAAAAATAAGCATCGCATGTAAATTCAATAATGAACACACATTACATTTTTTAAATTTAAATTATACTATGTAAATCTAGTATTCCGTGACGTCATTATTTGGTTCCGTGACGTCATTATCTAGTGACCAACATTGATGACGTGAAATTTTTACTATAGTTTCGAAATTAGCGACAAAAGTCAAAAGTTTTAGTTTGTTCGCTTATATGCAAGGAGGCTTATATGTTTGGTTTACTATAAATAGCTGAAGAAGTATGACTTTATGACAAAGGTGAACCCGAATTTAGAAATATTAATGTCATCTTAGACGTCAAAATTAATTCTGGTTCTAGATTCTGATTGGTTGTTCATACAGAAAATCACGAACTACTAAGTACAGGTTTAAGCCTCATTTCCACCGACTGTTTTAGTGCTTAATGCATAATGATTAGTGCGTAAGGCGTAATGCATAGTGATTATTTATTAGATGGCCATTTCCACCTATTTTGTTTAAGGACTAATTCGACAGAGATGACATTTGTTGTCGAATATTTGTAATTTAATCATTATCAGCATTTTGGAGATATAAGGAATGGAAGAACTGTTAATTTCGTAAGTAAATTATTTCTTTCCAAATTTAGAAATAGACAGAAACTGACAACTCGAAATAAATAATAAATATGACACATGTCAATCATTATGCTTGTGCATTACGCCTTATGTTTGGAGTTTGCAAAGTTTTGTTCTTATGCGTTGCTCTTAGTACTTAAGCATTAAACATAGTTCTTAAGCATTAAAACAGTTGGTGGAAATGAGGCCTTAGAGTTTGCAAATCCCTGCGCTAACTGTAACTACGTGGAGATAATTTCGTTATTGTGAACACTACAAGGTTGCGTTCCAAAACCATACTCCAGAGTATAGAGTATACTCAAAGTCGTTCCAAAAGGTTTGAGTATACTCCAGTGGAAACTCTGGAGTGTTCCGAAACTGTTCGAGTTTACTCGAAGAGCATACTCTTCGTACCCTGTAAAATAGGAGGGTACAAACGTACTCTGGTGACTTTGGCGCCAAATAGTGCTAAAATTATTACTCTAACGTCTAACCTAAATTGTCTGTTCGATAATATCTTATTATAATTAATTTATAATGGACAACGAATTGGAATCAGCCACACAAATTGACGCAAACGATTATATTATTAAAATTAAATAACAAAAAATCATCATCATCATTTGAAGATGTGTCGTCATCCTATAAATCATGATAATAAATAAAGTTAATATTATTATACTATATTAGAAAACCTTATCAGGACTACATTTATAAATTGGCACGAATATTTATAAATATTCGCAGTTATAACACTTAACACCCTTCTATTATCCCTGATGCAAGATCAATTTTCTATATCAAATAAATGTGGTTCAGGTTATATCACCATAAAATATTTCCTACTCTACGTCGTTCCGAAACCCCACAAAGAGTAACCTACTCTTACTCCAATACTTTACTCTGTGCTCCATGGTAAGGTTTTGGAACGCACCCCAGTTACTTTATAATGTAATAATAAGCTTACGTGTTCTTTATAGTTCACAAGTTTCCATATATTTCTATATCACTATATAACGCACAAATGATTACATTTCAAAAATACTATTCATTGACAGCAAGGGACAGAATGAATTCGTATCGGCAGTGACCAGCAAAGACACCTAGAAACTAATTACAACTTCTAACCGGGGTTGTCACTCAAACACGTGGCCAGTCGATAAACCTAATAATTCTTTAACACAAAACGGCGAATAACTCATCTTTTTCTGGGTTTATTCGAAGACTAGTCACACCCAGTTCGGGTAAAAGATCGAAACATCCACTCCACACCATCTCACTGGTGACCTCCATCTAGCATCCAACTGACCTACTCTTCATCACCTTCTATCTCTTGCTTGGTGTTAGCTGTGTGAAGCAAGTGCTGTTGAGGACGTGCGGCACTGGACTGCCAGTGTGTGCCCCCGCCTAGCACGCGCGCCCCGCGACGCTTATAAAGCCATCGTCTTGCAGGACCGACACACAGTGCAAGAAGAACTACTACTCTTCTTGTATGCAAGCGTGATAGTGCAGTGTTGTGAGAAGCAGAGGTTGGATTATTACAAGGTAGGGTGATTACAACAATCGGTGGTGATTACGACAATGTAGATGAGTGGTTGCGAGAATGTATGGTGCGAAGAAATGCTAGAGTATTCAGAGTTTCAAGATCCAAGAAGGGTCTTAAGTTACTTTATTTAATCAAAGAAACCAACAATTTCAAGTTGAAATTGTGCAATGTATTTGTATTTAGTTTAGTTTTTACATCCCTCTATGCATTTCTTCGCCGAACAAGCTTGATAACAACAAATGAATGCCAATAAATCAAATACTGATTGGAACCAATGTCGTCAGCTTAGAGATATCTGACCTGTCAGTATATTTATTATAAACATACATAATACATACATAATTCCTTAAGTATTGTTCACACATGGATTCTTTAAAGATTCTTTCATGCTTCTGAATTCTGGAAAAAATGCTCTGTTTTGAAGCTATCAATGAGTTAGAGTTTCTTCTTTTCCAAGATTCCAAGACTCATTGAAGGTTCAATTTAGAGGCACCGCTTTTTGACAGGCGATACTCACCAGCTTTTTTTCACAAAATTCTGAAACGTGAAAGAATTCTCAAAGAATCCATGTGTGAACAGGGCTTATCTTCTTGATTCAATTGTTTCCCTGAAAACCTAATTTAATTATTAGATACGAAAATCAGATTATTATGGTCAGTCAACTTTATTTCAAATCTTCATTTCCAAATATTTATAAAAGGAGCAACATCAAAATAACTCAATTATATTAGGGCCATAAAATAGAACTCTGAGAAACTATATAGTCTTCTATAAATGTAGGAAGAATTCAAAGAAAAAATCAAATTATGATATAATTTTATTGTGCATTAATAATTCAACTTTTATAAAATATGACTAGAGCTATTGCTAATACACTGGTACATTTTTGATCAAACATCGAACATCTTTTATAAAAGATCTTAAGGGTACAGTCTCCAAGTTAATATAGTCCTATGTTAATGCATAGAAACGTTCGCTAAAAATACGTAAAAGCAGTCTAGCAATTTCTAAAATACTCACGAAGTTTTATAGATACATCTAAATTTTATAAATTTATTTACAGACAAAGAATGCAACTAGGATTATGCCGAGTTAAATTTTTTAATAAATCTCTTAAAAATAAGATAAAGCGTGTAAGAAATTGCCGAAAACATTAATTTTTTATATGGATTCTAAAGATTTTTTCAGACTTCTAACTCGACATAATCCTAGATTAATTCTTTCACAAACATCTAGTACCTGTTTTCCTTCAAATTTTTAATATGCAATGAGTAAAGCAGAAACTGCTATACCTCTAAACACGCAATATTTTGTTACGGAGACGAGACCCTTAAAGTACTGTTATAGTGTAATACCAACCTTAGATGAATTTTTGCATATTATAATATGATTATTGCGATTATTGTCAAAGTGAATATACAATTATTTCCGTATATTACTTAGAAAATAAGAAACATTCATGAAATATCAAATATGCACCTTGAATTTTATATTCCTTAAAAATGAATTAGAATGTTAGTAATTAATATGAACAGTTATAAGTTATAATAAACAAAGTAATGCATCAAAGGACCTTGCATTTTGCCTAATTGATTTCTGATTATGTCCTTAAACCAAATTTGCATTGATTTCTAAATATAATTAAGGAAATACAATTTTTGTGGTTGGTGCAAAAAATGAAGGCTCAATAATAAACAATAAGTTTATTACTTTTTAAATTTTTGTGAATGTACAGGGAAAAAAGTCTCATTTATTTCATAACATAAAATGTAAAATGTGTATACTGGTAACAATTTGTACATACAGCAAAAAATTTGCGGTCTTCAAATTACTAGAAATACTTTTGCAAAATTGCAATTTACAAAGCGTCAATGGTACTGTCTAACTTACATATTTATTTTAAAATGTCTGAACATATTTTAATATATTTAATAATACATCATTCTTTATTTTAAACAGCACTTATCTTAGGTTATTATGTTTTTCTTACATTAAGAGCATTCTGTACAGGAAGAATGTACACGTTAAAGCATTTTACACTCATACACCTCATCGACACATGGTTGCACATTTTAACAAAAACAAATTTTTATATGGTAGATAAGGGATAAAACTTTGTTCTATTAGTGCAAATTTTTTTTTCAGCACGTTCAACGGTCGAAATTACTTACTTTCAACCGCTTGCAGGCGTTTAGAAGCACCTACAGATTTTTCTTTATATTTCGCAGAACATGATATTTTAAACTTGAATCATGTAGTTTAAAGTTTAATCTACGTTGGGGTAGTGTTATTTTTTAGAAAAAACTTTCTGATTTCGAGAAAATTAGAGGTAAAGAAATGTGAATTTTTGTAGTTTTCTTTATTTTATAAACTAAAACTTCGGTACAAAACAGAAAAAATGGCACTAATAGAACGAAGTTTTATCCCTTATCTACCATATAAAAACTTGTTTTTGTTAAAATGTGCAACCATGTGTCGATGAGGTGTATGCGTGTAAAGTGCTTTTTTCGTGTATATTCCTCCTGTACAGAATGCTCTTAAATAAACATTAATTTAACGTATGAACTTGTCACATATCACAAATATGTTTTCATTAAAGTAATCAAATAGAAATTTAGTTAAACACCTTGCTAAGTACAAACCAATACTCATAAACCTCGATTAATCTTTTATTGCAAACAGTTAACATTAAACGAACATCTAACGCCTTTATTTACTTATATAGTTATGATTATTATGCGGTATTAAGACGATGCTACCAACCTGCAAAATAATAAAAAATCTGACGTGGCCATCACACAACCTTCCGCCATATCTAGATTTTAAACAGAAATGTATACGTGCAATCCGGTGCCCATTTAAAATATACAAATAAAAATCTCAAATATTCAAACACAGAAATTTGCATCACCTGAATAAAAAAATTCATTCACAGGAAAACTCTGCTGTATTGAAGCCATCCTCCGTTCAATTACTACATTTAATATCTTACTTAGGACTTATATAGCGCTAGTATGCCAACTTGTCACCCGTCTCACCTGTCAATATTTTTTACGCAGAAACAAAAATCAACCGATCATGGATTACAAGATATCAACGTTTTATTTGATAAATTTATTTTTTAAATTTTACTGCAGTTCTTTAATGCTACCAGATAAAGACAATTTTTTTATAACGTAAGTTGATAATAACTTTTCCTCTTATCCTCATTACAAATAAATACTATATTTTTCCAAATTTATATACAATTTTGACAATTAACCTTTTCAATCTTCAAAAAATATCACTTCCGATGAAGATATTTGTACCAAAATCTAGGGAGCTCTTCCAATTTATATACAAATGTTAAATACCAAATATCAAAATTTTCGGGTAATTCGTATTCGAGTTATGCGACTAACAATCCTTGACCACACACACACACACACACACACACACACACACACACACACACACACACACACACACACACACACACACACACACACACACACACACACACACACACACACACACACACACACACACACACACACACACACACACACACACACACACACACACACACACACACACACACACACACACACACACACACACACACACACACACACACACACACACACACACACACACACACACACACACACACACACACACACACACACACACACACACACACACACACACACACACACACACACACACACACACACACACACACACACACACACACACACACACACACACACACACACACACACACACACACACACACACACACACACACACACACACACACACACACACACACACACATACACATACACACACACACACACATACACACAGACATCATCGTGAAACTATCAAAAATGAGTTGTAAGGACCCTAATTCGTGCTCATCCACTAAAAATTCACCACCCGATTTTTTGCATGATTCCAATACCTTCCTTTACAGGTAAGCGGAAGGTAAAAACATTTATTTTGAAAATTGAATTCACATTCTACTGCACATAACTCTGCTTGTGCTGCTCGCCACCAACAACTATGAGTGCGTTGACGACTGGTAACCGCACACAGTATTTATGTTGGTGCCTCATAGCATGTGAGGCTGCCACACCCAAGTTGGGTAAAAAGGTGTAAAAGAAATTTTGAAAATATGAAGAAATGCACTTTTTATCTCTCGCTTCATATTCTATAAATAAATTTATTTTCTTTTATGAGCTTTTGGTGGATAAGCACGTTTCGTGTGTGCGTATGAATGTATCAACGTATGTCACGATTTTTCGTCCACGATAACTTATAAAGTATCAAACCTTTAGTAACCAAATTTCATATTTAAGGTTTTAGTAAGAATCTTAACATCGGATAAGATTTTGGTAGAATTCCGTAAACCGGAAGTAGTACTTTTTGGAACTTGATATAGTTTTTCTTAAATAATAATTGGTACATTACTTATTTATGACAATTTTTGCAATTAAAAATAGAAGAAAATATAATTATCTATGGGTACAGATAATTTTAAATACAATTTGCTGAATCTGGTAGTATTTAACAAATTTTTTTTGAAATTCCAGTATCTTTTTGTCTGTCCACGATCATATGAAAGTTGTTTCCACACAAAATTTGAATGATTATGATAGTGACAGTACAGTAGACATCTTTTGCTTGGTTTACATTATCGTTTACATATTACATGAACATGAAACTATTAAAATGCAAGTAAAACTTTTTATTAGATTAGTAGAATGAGCAGAATTAGACGAGAGGTCGTGTGCTGGCCACATCAGATTTTTTTACTTGTACGTACATTAGTCGGAAGAGAGATTTTTTTGAAAAGCTAACCAATTGACTAAAAACTATTTATTAGATTAGTAGAATGAGCAGAATTAGGCGAGAGGTCATGTACTGGCCACATCAGATTTTTTTCTTAAACATCAGCTATGGAAAGAATTAGAATTTTATACACTCTACGATACAATTATAGTATACAGTTTTCTTTCGTTGCTAAAATATAATTTTACGTATTGTATATTTATATTGTATATTTATATATATTTATATATTATTATAAGTCGGCAGTACGGCAGTGTGGTAACGTGACAGCGTTGTGATTGATATAGTCAAGCACGCTTCACAGCGGTTAAAACTTGGATGGGTGACCATCGTGACAAAAGTAATACCCACTGCGGCTCGGTGTGCCCGGCCCCCTTACACCGAAAGGTATAAAAAGGGGTTACTGACTATATATATATATATATATATATATATATATATTTATATTATTACTTATAACCTTATAAGTAATAATATACAGTTTACCTGTTTGCCAGTAAAGTTACTGATTTAGTATCAAACTGTCAATAACCTGAAGCCGTTACTTCTAATGAAACTTGCCTTAGGTCATTTCAGATAAATATCTTAACTTAGCCGAACCAATATTCGTTTTTACTCAACTGATTTAAAATCATTAACTAGTAGAACAATATGCTTAAAAGTGTACTAAATAAAATATACAGGGTATTTTTTCAAAATTCACAATTTTAGTTTGCAAGTTTATAATCAAACAGTTTTCATTAATACTCTTGCCATTGCCTATAGGGTAGTTTACCATATTTTAAAAGTTTTTTATAGAAACTTCATGTTATTTGAAAGCGATTGAGAGTACTGATAAGCCTTAATTGTTCTTAATAAAGCAGTAATTAATTTTTAAAGTTTGTGTGACGTAGATGTATAGCTGAAAATCTTCTCTACATGGGGCTGGAATTAAAATGTACTCATTAACTGTTTCTAAATGTTACAAAATATAAAATACAATTTGGTAGTTTCTTTATAACTGTAAGTAAGAATACACGTGAAACGCATTATTGTGACGTACTTAGATCGATACGTAAAATCTCAAATATTTAAAGAACTATTAACTTTTTGAAAACTTTTTTCATGGCAATAACTCATTTTTGAGGTCTCCTTTCAATATAATTGATTGGATTGCTAATTTGCTACTATGGTAAAGTACCCTAATAATTAAAATGTAATCCACTCATATATCCATTATAAATCAACAATCCTTTGATTAGCAACCGCACACACTGTGAACCATCAATACAGTTATAGTTTGGCCGTGTGTGCGGTTAGCACAATATGAATAGTAGTCAGTGGAGAGAGAATATTTTTGTGCATGAAATATGTCTGTCTGACTGAATCCTGGTTTATAAATTCATTAATAAATTATTTACTAGAACTATATAACGACGTGCTAAAAGTACCTGCGTTAGTAGATAAACTGATAAAATACAACAATAGTAATGATTACAATAATCGATCAACGACAACAATGCAAACATTATTTCAAATGAACCCTTAATTTGATTTTCTAGTGCTTAAGCGTTAGCATTCCTCGGCTAACCATTAAGAATAAACTAAATAAACATTGAAGAGAAATTCTCTCATTCATTGGCAACATTATTGACTTGGCGTTTAGTGATTCGAATGGTAGATAAAGCGCGCGTGTTAAAGAGAGAAATGGCGAAGAATGGAACCTGAAGTTCGTGACCAACATCTATAGCTGGTTCCGTTGGCCAAATTGACCTAACCCGGTTTTGGAGATGATGACCCGGTTAAGATTTTCGGCGTTACGTCGCATCCTGTTAGTTTTGATTGGTAACCCAACAAAAAAACGAAGAACGGTACTTGTTACATGCCACGATGTTGAATTAAGGTACCTATAATACATTCACAGCTACGGCAATATAAACAAAATTATAAATAAAGATTCAAATTTGGTGTAATTCGTTTCAATGAAATTTGAAGAAATTAGTTTGACTGTTTACAGTTCGAAATTTGTGTGTTGCTGTTTGTCTTTTCTGTGCCAGTTTGGTTTTGTTGATGAAAATGTGATGTGGCCAGCATAATAACCTTCCGCCTTAACACTGTAATTTATGTGAATTTGGTTTTAGTTACAATCTTTTTGAAAATAATTTTATAGTTCTTAGTTTTTTAATTAGTTCTTTATAGAAAAAAATTTAACTTTATTATTACCTTATTACAATATGTCCAGTTAATAATATTTATACATTTCTTTTAAAATGGTGCACAAACATTTCAGAAATTGTGTACCTATACGTCTGTTCATCTGTCACATTTACATTTTCGTTTTTGGTTTTAATTTTTTTCCTATATTATGGTTTATAAATCGTGGTAGGTAAAATTATATATCTTTGAAAAATAGCAAAGATGTTAAATAAAAATATTGTAAGATATAATTTGCTCCTTCAAATGTCGTATGACAAAAATTGTAACTATCGCAGAATTTCCTATATTTTTTTACAAAAAATGTTAGAATGCTTCAAGAAAATATCACTTCCGGTCAAGGTATTTGTACCAAAATCGTAGCATCTCTTCCAATTAGTATACAAATGTAAAATACCAAATATCAAAATTTTTGGGTAATTCGTATTTGAGTTATCCGACATGATTATAAAAATTCCGAAATATTTTTTTTAAAAATCCAATTTAAGCAAACTTGACACGGGTTATATCTCATGATAGAAATTTTTAAAATTTTAACAAGGCTCATCTGTAGATCCATTCTTTCTCTATTAAATGTTTATAAAAACATTATCCTGAAGTCAATAATAATCTGACAATTTACTCGCAACGAAAACACTTTTGTACTATTTTTCAACTTCAAAATAACATTGCATAGCTAGCATGCGGCAAAGTACGAGTTTCGGGCTGGTTTCAGGCAGCCGTAGTAGTGGGGAAAATATTGGAATAGAAAAAAAGTAAAATCGAGAGTATTCCAGGATTTCGGAAAAAAAGTCTTATGTCTCGTGTTTTCAACTTCGAATTGTAGGCAATGATGATGATTTGAAATCTAAACTGTTCGCATTTATTTGGCGTTTCATTATGACGCACTGCGCTATAATGTGGTTCGAAGGCTACAAAGTGACGTTTATGTAAAAGAAATTGGTGTATAATTGTCAAATAAGAATTATTGCATTCCTATTAAAGAGATTTTATCAAAAAATGACTCAGTTCTATTATAATAATAACAGTGATAAATTTGTAGATATAACAATAATTACTGTACTTCAAAATAAACTGTAATATTAGATATTTATAAGTAATTAAAACAATGTTTATACTTGTTATAATATTTCACACTGCAATGAATACTGCATTTTTATAGTGCTCCAAATAAAACAGATCTTCTAGAGCGAAAAGGATTAAACAGAATAAAAAGAATAGGGTTAAACCGATACTTGTTATAATGGTGTAATTATTAATTAATTATCAACGCATACAATGAACATTTCTTTATATGATTGAATTATCAACTGTAATTACACAAGAGCTTTTTATTTCTCCGGATAAATTTCTGTTTGCATCGAAACCTTGTTGCCTAGCAATTTGAAAAGAAAAATTATTTTAAAACAATTTTTCGAGTCAAATTGCTGTCAGGTGACAAGGTTGAGATGTCAAACAGAAATTTATTCGGAGGAAATAAAATGCTCGAGTGTAATTCAACGAGATTGTTACATAATAATTTTAAAAAAATAATAATTAAGTTAGCCACGGTAACAAAATATAAATAATTGTTGAAAAAAAGTGAATGTAATGTCAGTGAAGTAAATAAATAATTTTGAATATAATTTTACAATTATTTATAGTATAGTAATTCGTTTTGAGCCGGATCTATACATTATTATTTTACAGGTAAGATTAATTCATAACATATGGTCCTTCGAGCCGGATCTATACATTATTATTTTATAGGTAAGATTAATTCATAACATATGGTCCTTCGAGCCGGATCTATACATTATTATTTTATAGGTAAGATTAATTCATAACAGAGATAATTTAACGACTCCTTTGGTTCGTCTTCACAAATATTCCCAAAATCTAATCATTTCACTGACAAATATTAAAAATTTGAAGCAAATGACATTTTAGTGTTTTGTTTATTGTTTGGTTGTTAAGAAAAAGGTAAATAAGGTTTTATCACTTGCAAATAGTTAACTTCCTTTTTATCCGCTGTCAAAGCGATAAAATTGTGTTTTGTTTGTGGTTTACTTTATACAGGAGTGGAATTATCTTGACAATAATTAACCTTTCAAGTTGAATTAGAATTACATTGCAACTTTATGAGTAGCTGTCGATTGTTGTTATTATTTAGGTACAAA
Source organism: Agonum fuliginosum (assembly GCA_947534325.1). NCBI lineage: Eukaryota > Metazoa > Arthropoda > Insecta > Coleoptera > Carabidae > Agonum > Agonum fuliginosum. Next base: position 893,177 of record OX384033.1, read on the forward strand.
AATGTATCCTTTCTATTAGTTGAAAGAGTTTAATTACTAGCGGCAACTGTTACACATCAAAATGGCGATAAAACGAAGTGATGAATGTAGAAAATGCATTTCCTGTTATCTTTTAACCTAGATAATCTTACTCGAGCGCTAAGAGAAATTAATTACATTATGAGTACTTCGTTCCTCACAAAATTTAGCATGAAATGAAACCTGATTGAGGCAGGAAATTAACAAGTAAACGAAATATTTTCAGAATTTTTATTCGCAATAATTCTTTTACATTTTACACAAATTCGATATTTAAATTAAGCTGTCCCCTTTTATGAATAATTGGAGAAAGTAAATAACTAGAATGCAGTCCCCCATTTTTACCTTCCGCTTACCTGTAAAGGAAGATATTGGAATCATGTAAAAAATCGGGTAGTGAGGTTTTAGTGGATGAGTACGAATTAAGGTCCTTACAACTCATTTTTGATAGTTTCACGATGATGTCTGTATGTGGTCAAGGCCGGGGTGTAAGTCGCATAACTCAAATACGAATTACCCAAAAAATTTGATATTTGGTATTTAACATTTGTATATAAATTGGAAGAGCTCATTCGATTTTGGTACAACAATCTTCACCGAAAGTGATATTTTTTGAAGATTGAAAAGGTTAATTGTCAAAATTATATATAAATTTGGATAAATATAGTATTTATTTGTAATAAGAATAAGAGGAAAAGTTATTTGCTACTTATGTTATAAAAAAATTGTCTTTATCTGGTAGCTTTAAAGAACTGCAGTAAAATTTTAATTATAAATTTATCAAATAAAACGTTGAAATCTACAAGATCCATGATCGGTTGATTTTTGTTTCTGCGTACAAAATATTGACAGGTGAGACGGGTGACACGTTGGCACTAACGCCATATAAGTCATAAGTAATATATTAAATGTAGTAATTGATCGGAGGATGGCTTCAACACAGAAGAGTTTTCTTGTGAATGAATCTTTTGATTCAGGTGATGCAAATTTCTGTATTTGAATATTTTAGATTTTTATTTGTATATTTTAAATGGGCACCGGATTGTACGTATACATTTCAGTTTATAAGTCTAGATATGGCGGAAGGTTGTGTGCTGGTCACATCAAATTTTTTATTTTAGGGTATTTATTGAGAGATTTTTACCTATCGCCTCATATTCTATAAGGGAGGTATTGTGATGGGTCCAAATTTTTGAGTGTGGATTTTTAGTGGATAAGCACGTTTAAGGATCCATAAAATACGAATAAAGTATTTTCGAGATGATGTCTGTGTATGTGTATGTGCGTTAGGTGGCACCCTAGGGACAGTCTTTATAAACTTACATTTCAAAAAAATATGAGTTCATAGATTTCAAAAACAAAGTCATAATCTTGAATATTGTAGCACCCTATTCTGCTCTGAATGTCTGAATGTCCTAGCAAGTGTATAGCCTAAAGTATCTATACGTAATTATAAAGTTGCAAATGAATGATTGACGGTTAAGTTCAAGTTGAAGTTCAAGTGAACAATTACTTCTGCACATATATCAAAAACGTGCAATTGGTAAAAGGCGTGATCGTATTACTCAAATCCCAGCCTAACGGTTCATTATCATATTACTTTACAATCCTTTTATGACATTTAGAAAGGAGTATAAATTTGGTATTTGGGTTATTCTAATTCAGGAAGTGTAATAACAAAGACAAGATCTTTATATAATGTTGCCACAAATTGGAAATTGTTTGTGAGTTAATAAAGATTGAAGATAAAACGTATTGTTAATCAGTAAACAGCTAGAAGGTATTGTAAATTGGCTATTTAATAATTGGATTTTAATTAGATTTGTAGAAAATATTAAAGCCAATAATTATTATTACATTACGATTTAGTGGAGAAATACTTTATACGACTATGACTGGTACTGTATACCAGGTTTTGACATGATAATTGATCACAAACCATTTTTTTTTAATTCGCAAAATAAATTGCACTTTAATTGACGTACCTTTTTACGTACATTTTTAGAGCCGTTATTTTGATTATGATTAATTTAATTGGACCTAAATATTCAATTTCAGTACCATGCATGTAGCCTATTATTTTTAAAATAGGCTAATTACTTACATAATTTTTTTATTAAATATTTTTGAAAAAGAGATAAAAACCTAGAATCCGTATTTTATATTTTTATAGATTTTTTATCAACAAGCTAATTGCAAATTTAAATGTGACCTGTGTTTTCTTCTCTCATCAGAGCGGATCTATGTGTGGTAAAAGGGGTAATTACTCCCCTAAGATTCTATTTCTAAAATGAACAACTATTCCAATTTATTCTTTATTACTATTACTATTTTTATAAACTTATATTTGTATTTATTTTTGCACATATAAAAGTGTTAATTATCTGCGAAAATTTAATTTAAAAGTATTTGACCATAAACTTTAAAAAATTGTTCGCTACTTTGAGTGTTTTTTTTTCGAATTCCTAATACTCTCGATTTTACTTATTTTTCCATTCCACTCTTTTCCTCGCGACTACGTCTGCCTGAAACCAGCCCGAAACTCGTACTTTACCGCATCCTAGCAATGCAATGTCAATTTGAAGTTGAAAAATACTGTAAAAGTGTTTTCGTTGCGAGTAAACCGTCAGTTTATTATTGACTTCATGATAATGTTATTATAAACATTTAATAGAGAAAGAATGGATCTACAGTTGTGCCTTTTTAAAATTTTAAAAATAAATTTCTATCAAGAGATATATCCGTGTAAAGTTTGGAGACTTTTAGGAATTTTTATACTCAATGTACAATTTTTTTATTGTCTTTTTACCTTCCACTTACCTGTAAAGGAAGGTATTGGAATCATGCAAAAAATCGGGTGGTGAATTTTTAGTGGATGAGCACGAATTAGGGTCCTTACAACTCATTTTTGATAGTTTCACGATGATGTCTGTGTGTATGTGTGTGTGTATGTGTGTGTGTGTGTGTGTGTGTGTGTGTGTGTGTGTGTGTGTGTGTGTGTGTGTGAGTGTGTGTGTGTGTGTGTGTATGTGTGTGTGTGTGTGTGTGTGTGTGGTCAAGGGGTGTTAGTCGCATAACTCAAATACGAATTACCCGAAAATTTTGATATTTGGTATTTAACATTTGTATATAAATTGGAAGAGCTCCTTAGATTTTGGTACAAATATCTTCATCGGAAGTGATATTTTTTGAAGATTGAAAAGGTTAATTGTCAAAATTGTATATAAATTTGGAAAAATATAATATTTATTTGTAATAAGAATAAGAGGCAAAGTTATTTGCAACTTACGTTATAAAAAAATTGTCTTTATCTGGTAGCATTAAAGAACTGCAGTAAAATTTAAAAAATAAATTTATCTAATAAAACGTTGATATCTTGTAATCCATGATCGGTTGATTTTTGTTTCTGCGTAAAAAATATTGACAGGTGAGACGGGTAACAAGTTGGCATACTAGCGCTATATAAGTCCTAAGTAAGATATTAAATGTAGTAATTGAACGGAGGATGGCTTCAACACAGCAGAGTTTTCCTGTGAATGAATCTTTTTATTCAGGTGAAGCAAATTTCTGTGTTTGAATATTTTAGATTTTTATTTGTATATTTTAAATGGGCACCGGATTGTACGTATACATTTCTGTTTAAAGTCTAGATATGGCGGAAGGTTGTGTGATGGCCACGTCAGATTTTTTATATAAAATTTCTTTATTTTTATGAATTTACAAAGAAACACAATTTTTTCAAACTAAACCGTACATAGTGATAAAAATATCATTTTAAATACAGCGCTAGTAGCCTACTATTTTAATAATTTGTAAAATAAATTGGAATGAATGATTTCACATCACAGTGAGTTGAACATTTGAAACATTGAGAGATATAACTACTCGAACAGTCGCCATAAATTATACCAACCCACCTATTAAAATATGGAAACTAATAATACGAGACAAAATGACAAAAATATCAATCGAAAGTAGCTACACAGCCTGACAGCAGCTTCATCTGTCTAGAGAAATGTTTTCTATTCCAAAAACAACAAATCGTTTTTCTAGTTTTCCTATTTGCGGTAGATAAATAGCAAGTGATATTTAACGAAGAATAACCTACTAGCTAGAGAAAAATACGTCGAGAAATTTGCTCCGAGCTGAATGTAGTCTAACTCAACAACTCAAGCAAAAACCCGAGAGAAATTGAGAGGGAAATGTCGTTCTCTTCGCGCTACGACAGACACAAGATGTCGAGATTCATCTTAAGGTGATCCTCTACCCATGGCAGAAAACAGTCAAAAACATTGATTTCGCACGCTATTCTATAGCGTTTATTGTTTTGTTAAACATAAAAATAACAAATAATTTATGTTTGAGGGGAAAACATAATTTTGGCACCCATATTTGTAAATAAACTGCAATATTTGTAAAAAAGAGGGTTTTCGCGCGCCACTGTACAGCTTTTATTTACAAGTGAATTTACTTCAAATTTTAATATGTTGTCAACAAAGCTTGGATCTGCGAAATAACCGATCGAATTTTTAAAATTCGTTTTCAAATAGAAGATATTTGTGTTTAAAAAATGACAACAATTCTCAAAATTCAAATTAACATATTTCGATTTTAAAGCAAAATTTAAAAATTCTGCATCGACCATTTTGTAGATTATACTTTTATCTTCAACAATTTCTTTAGATTATTATATTTAACAAAACAATAAACGCTGTGGAGTGGCGCACGAAAACCATGTTTTTGGCTGTTTTCTGGTGCGGTAAAGGATCGTCTTAAGGGGCTATACTTCTTGAGTGCAATATTGCTACAATAGAATCAGAATTCACGATTCTGGCTATATTGCTCAAAATCAAAATCTGAAATTTTACATTAGTAACTACAAAGCATTGTTGAATTGAACAATTCAAACTGTATATTGTTCCGACAACAATTAGAGATAAAAAGGAATAAAACACTAGAATTTCGTGAGGATCTCATGAATAAACTATAAAAGTTATCATTGAGTTTAAAGACAAAATGAGTAGAACATAGATGTAAAAAGTGCGGAAAAACAATAAAACTATAATTTTATCAACAGAATTGCCATAAATTATATCTAAACTTGTACAATTTTCGCATAATTATTAAAGCCAAACTAATTACATTAATTAAAGATTTTGAAGATTACGCACTTTTTGTATGCTTCCTTAATCTACATACAAAAATTCAACATCATATGTATAACAGTATTAGATTGAGATCATCACAAAAATTACTCGTTTTTCAATGCGTATTATTGCCATGCAATAGGCTCTGAATAAGGCGCTACACTTGTGTCAAAAATATAGTGAAAAGGGACATTGCTATATTACGAACTGAGCTCTTGTTAGTACACCTACACTGTTCATATTTTATATGCACATAGCTAAAAGATGACTCTTGAGTGCTAAGAAATTATATTTTTGCAATACTTAATGGTATTTTAGTAATAAATTAGTAAAAATAGTCAATTTGGCCGATTTTTTACTATTTTTTTCGTCAGATATGTAATTTTCTTGACAAAGAATACTTTCTTAGCACTGTCACGAACAATGCAAGGAATCGACTATTTAAAACAAAATTAATAAATATGCAATAATAAAGCCATCTTCTAATTTTAAAAATTAATTCACTTCTAAATAAAAGCTGTACAGTGGCGCGCGAAAACCCTCTTTTTACAAATATTTTATTTATTTTTTACAAAATGGTTGCCACAATTATTTTCCCCCTCAAACATAAATGTTATTATTATATTTAACAAAATAATAAACGCTATAGAATAGCGTGCGAAATACATGTTTTTGACTGTTTTCTGCCATGGGTAGAGGATCACCTTAATAGTACCTATATAAACTTTGAGAAAAGAATCGAATGAAATGCATGTTAAATAGTAAATTGGTTAATAGGTCATGAGTTAAAATGTACAACACGTTTCATTACTTTCTTTTTGCTTCAAAATGCCTGAGAAACCAAACGGCTAAGGTTCAAAGTCGCACTGTCATAACTTACAGTTATTATTGTGCCTAATCGTGTGTTAATTTCGCAAAAATATTCGCTAGCTTTAGCACGTCTAAGAATTCAGTAAAGCACAATAATTTGCATAACTGTGTCTGTTCTGTAACTAGTCATTGGTTTACAAGAAAACGCTCTACGAAAAGTGAGTAGTACTACGTTAATTACTGTTTGTGTCCATTAATTATCAGTGCCGTATTCACTGATTTTTCAGTGGAATATCAGTAACTTGACAACAAGTTTCGTTTCTTTAGTGAACTGTTACATTCGCAAGAGGGGGCATTTGACCTACTTTTCAAGAGCTGATGATTGCCAAGGTTGAGACCAAGAACTTGAAGATCCATTGGAATTTTTGTTATTTAATTTGAAAACGAGTTTAAATTTGCACTGATAATAATAAAATTTGTAATTATTTTAACGCCAAAATCCGTTAGTCAATATCTGAACTATCCAAAATTCAATTTTTTATCGTTATCTCAAAATTTCGTCATACTGGCTATATTGTTCAAAAAAAAAATATTGTACCTATCCTATTTTGCTTTGAATTTCTTAGCAAGATCAAAAGTTATTTTGTATTACCTCAATTTTCAAATTTACGTATTACATACCGTTGTTATTTAAAACAAAAAGCTGCTAAATAATTTTAACAGTTACATTATAATATCTTTCACCATCTTTAAAAGTTAATAACATGTTTCATTTCTTTAGCATCGTTTAAGAACAGTCATTATCTTTTTAAACTGTTAAATAGCTAGCCATTTTGCTGTTTAGCGTTTTCGAAGAACTTACTGGTAGTAAGTTTTGTTCTGTCCAAATCAGAATTAATTAGAATTAGGGATCAGTTATTCTTATAAAACAAATATTATTCTAATAATGTAAAATAAGAAAGCTTTATATTATAATGATTTGTTAAATGTATTTAAGTTTACTGTCAAATAAATTTATAGAGAAACGAAACTTGTTAACCAGCAAAACATACTTTCTTTATTAACCGTAAAGATATGCAAATAAACTAACTTAGACAAAATAGAAAGTAATGTATCTTATTAATCTGAACAATAATTATAAATATGATTACAATAATTAAAAAATGATTACATCGATTAAAAAGATTACGACTATTAATTTTGCTCCTGTTTATTAATAGCTACAAAGAATAAATTAACCCCCCTAATATTTTGCTAATTATGAACGCCAAGAAATTCCATGCAGTTTATTAATTGCAATTTTATGCACTTGTGACTTTCACTGCAGATGCAGAAAAAAGTTAGAAATTGTGGAATTTCATCAACAATGAAAGTAGTACAGATTATGTCAATCACTCCAAGGTACAATAATTAACTACGAAAGCTAATTAATTAACGTAAAAATGGGTCGAAGTGATGTACGATAATGTTTTAATTGTTAATTAAAAGTAACGTTTGATTATATTAACCGCATACATGAACAATCGATTAAGATGACTGACATTAGTAATTGATTGAAATTTTCTCCAACCTGAAGAATAATATCATTTGCTGAACACCTTTAGCCTTCTATCCTGAATGGCATTATCTTGAAATTTTAATATCATGTTAATAAAAGGTTCAATTAAATTAGTCAACTTTTTGTTAACAATTTTAAATTTTATTTTATTATTTGTACCTAGAATTAATTTCCGATTGATATTTTACAGTAAATAAACATGACTTTAAAGTGAAAAACCACTGTACATTTCTGTCATTGTATTGCAATAATTATTTTAGTCCGTAATTAAAGTTCTTTGTTATTATTTTGGGTTTAGCGAAGGCCCACTGTGGTTAGCAGCGGTTTAACCCTTGCCTTATTTGTGCTTTACAACACTCTAAGAGTTTTGCACTTAATACATTTTGTGTAGCATTCATGTATTTGTTCGGCAAAATTATGAACCATTTTATATAGTAAACAATAATTATTGATGTGGAATCAAAATTCTTCGTATTGGATGTAAAATCACAATCATAGAAATTTTGTCCACCGTGTTTCATCCGAACCTCTTGACTACAACAACTATTTTGTTGCAGTTTGATTGTTGTCATCAACGATGACACCCAACATGCTTGGCGACACGGGCATTCTGCTGGCCGGAGTGACGGAAGAGCCTACCAAGGGAGGAAAAGAAGCACTTTCCACCACCAGTGCCACCTCCACAATCACACAGAGGCACACCAGCAAGAGTACAACACCCGCCAACCAAGAGGAAGACGAATATGCGTGGAGAATCGTCTGGAGGAATGTGTTAGGGATGGTTTATTTACATGTTGGGGGACTCTATGGGGTTTATTTAGTTTTTACCGCCGCTAGCATATGGACCTTTGTTTGGGGTGAGTCTCAATATTTGACTTATTATTAGTTTCTGTTAGAATATTATACACTATACTTGGACATTTTAGTTCGAAGTCTGAACGAACAGAACGAGTAAGCAGAATTTGCCAAGTGTGGAATCATTCATTAAACAGAATTCGCATTAATCTAGATTCAGACATACCCTATTATAAGTATAAGTGCTAAATTAACCAACCAGCGCTTCCACAAAATTCTAAATTTAATTATAAGTGCGAACGATGAGCGCTAGTTGGTTAAATTAGACACTTACACTTATAATTGGGTGGTCTGAACCTAGCTTTTATTCGTGCTGATCGCAGCATTCGTTGTGTCGTGTAACTACGAATGTAAGAATGCTTCAAGCATGTTGAAAACTTATAATTCGACGAATATATTGAACGCAACGAGCATTGTGCTCTGCGCGTTCAGTTCGTTCGGACTAATATCTTCAAGTGTGGATCCACTATTAATTATAGGGCTCTTTACTAAGTAAATTCTTGACGGCGCATACGCGCCTGGCAATTTAAATTTTCGTACAAGAACAATAATTGAACTGCTATGACACCATTCAGGAAGCTTATATTTAGTACTAAACGAGGAGATAGTTTTTCTAAATATTGTGCTTGAACCTACTACAATACCACAAGTAATTTTTTTACACAACGTCTAAAAAATGTCTGGTATTGATAATCCATTTCAAATATGTTGTTTAATCAAATATGCTGTGGTGGTGTCCCTTAATTTTGCGATTTTTTCATGAAAACATTGTTCCACGCTCAGCATGTCTTATAATAATACCCTTCATTTTTCTTTCTTGAAGTATAGAATCACAACCTGTATATCTATACCGATGAATCATAATATGTACAGTAGGAGACATTAGTTTTCAGAAAACTTTCCAGCTACAAATACGATTTCTGTTCTAAAATCGACGCACGTAGCTACAGCAAGAAACAAAAACTTGTGTCTCGGATAAACCTCTGTATACGTCCCATTTAGGAAAATTTAAATCTTATGTTTAGAGCAGAAATCGTATTTGTAGTGGGAAAGTATTCTGAAAACTAATATCTGCTACTGTACACACCCAAGTTGATAGATACAGTACGCGAAAGAATTTTAAATTGGTAAACAATATTAATCGAGCGGACATAGATTATCAGCTACTTTGAAATAGTGTATAAAGAAGTCGTCCAGCTCGGTTTTTCCCTTGACTCAGTTGCGTTTAGGCAAGTAACAAATTGGCGACTCAGCTCTGTGTAGAACATACTGTTGTTAGAAATGTTCAACCACACAATCGATTCCTAAATTAATATCGTGTATTCCTTCTTCCAGGGGTGGCAATAGGCTGGGGCGCAGCCATCGGCGTGACAGCCGGCGCGCACCGCCTGTGGGCGCACCGCACGTACAAGGCCACTTGGCAGCTGCGCCTTTTCCTCATGCTGCTGCAGACGATCTGCTTCCAGAACCACGTGTACGAGTGGGTGCGCGACCACCGCGTGCACCACAAGTACACGGATACGGACGCCGACCCCCACAACTCCAAGCGCGGCTTCTTCTTCAGCCACGTGGGCTGGCTGCTTGTCCGCAAACACAAGGATGTCAAGGCTAAAGGCAGCACCGTCGACATGAGCGATCTTAACGAGGATGGCATCGTCATGTTCCAGAAGAAGTATGTCGTCACAAACTAAATTTCTAGAATGTTCATCCACAGAATAAAATACCTGCATCAAAAGATTCATTCACTCAAACATTCAAATCTAGATATTAGATTTGGCATGAAAACAAACACAAGAAGATACAAACACAGAAAGATACAGATCTAGAAAATTTATAGGGCCGATTGTTCAATCTCAGCTTAAACTACGTTTATGTTGAAACCATGGTTGCGAAGTTTTCCTGTTGTATTGTCCCACTTGACATGAATCGTCCATGGGATGTTTAAAAATATCTTATTTTTGTACTTTAAGCTATATGAGGTAAGCCTATCCTAGCCACATCCAAAGTACGATTAAAAATTACATACTCAATACAAACATCTCAGAGAACTACATGGGATGCATAATTGGGATATTATTACCAAATTACTAACATTATGATGTTACATAGATAATGTTACTAAGGGCGGACATTAGCAATCGCTAGGATATTATTAGGATGTTAATGGGCGAATATAGCAAATAACAAGCCGGGATGTTCACATTCTTGAAATGTTCTGGGGATTTTATATTTTCAAGAGGGGTGGTATCTCATTGGTTAACTATTCTATTTTAACGCTGGAGATTGACTGAGAAAACTCAGTTTAACTAAGCTTGAATTTATGTTTAAGCTGGCACTAAACTTGAATTGTACAACCGGGCCTTAGTCAATTTAATCTAACTTCTAATTTGTGTATTCCCCTTGTTTTGAAGAGACAAACTAGTTTTCTAGGTTTGTCTGCCTGTGTTTGTATCTTTCATCTTCCTATGTTTGCATTTATACCAAATATAAAATTCTAGTTTTGCATTTCCCTGTGAATTAATTTTTTAATGCATATTTTGTTACATATAAATTTTCTAGATTTGATTCTTCTTGTGGATGCATTTTCCTGTAATATTTACAGAAAGATACAGATCTAGAAAACTTATAGTCAAAACCGAGTTGTGGAACTCAAGAACAGTACTGGGTTGTTCATTTAGTTCAGTTTAACCTAATTTGTGTATTCCCCTTGTTTTGCAGACACAAACTAGGTTTTTCCTGTGTTTGCATTTATGCCAAATATAAAATTCTAGTTTTGCATTTCCCTGTAAATGAATTTTTTTATGCAGGTATTTTACTGCGTATAAATTTTCTAGATTTGAATCTTATTGTGCATGCATTTTCCTGTAATATTCTTTAATTAGTATCAAACCATGAAGAATCCTGGTTTCCTCTACCAAACTCTTAATTATTTATTTATTTATTGTAACCACTCAACAGGATAAATGTCCCAATTACAGAAGGTGTATAATTATATATCATAATGTACTATATTATTATTACAATTACAATAAATTGATAGCAACAATGAATAGTTCAACTTCAACAATTAATTCTTGTTCTTCTTCTAGGACTTATTTCGTGCTGATGCCACTTATGTGCTTCGTGTTCCCGACACTTGTGCCATGGTACTTCTGGGGCGAGAACTGGTGGACAGCGTGGTACATCTGCGGAATCTTCAGATACGTCTTGAGTTTACATTTGACTTGGTTGGTCAATAGTGCTGCACACATTTATGGATACAGACCCTATGACAAGTAAGTAAAAATTAATACGAACTCTCAGGGTTCTAATTTCAAAGTGTACCAGAAGGGAGTACCATAAACGAGCAAGGTAGACTACTTTTCTCTCTGGTAGATAGACGATCTTAATTATTGTAATCTAATGCAAAAACCATCTGTAAGTAAATATGAGACTGTGAGACACAAACACACCACACAATCATTCTCGTACTCATCACATCAGGTAGCAGTAAAATGGAGTACCTAAATACAGAAAAGGTGACAAATTCACGGCATATCCGCACACTAAATCCACAGAGGCAAAACTAAGAATACTCAAAAAATGACGTGACACATACCGAATCCACAGAGGCAAAGAAACGATAGAAATCCATTAAACAGTGAATTCAAGCCGACTACATACTCAGACTACTTTACCTCCCTACTTAGATGCAAGCGAAAAGGCTTCTGATTTCAAGAGCACACCGTTAGCACCAGACCTGGAACTGGTACTTCGAGCCTCGGCTTCACCTTTTCGGGTTTACGCTCCGGGAAAATAGGATAAGGTTAAACTCAATCGCCAAAAGAGCTCGAAATACACCCCCACAATGTTACCTTTCACTCTCACATGTCAAACAGTATCTCACCTTACGGGTTTCGACTCAACGTAGCTCAATACCGCGATTGTCCTATGGCAACGCATGGAAACATTCGCTTAAAATACGTAAAAGTAGTCTAGCAATTTTTAAAAAATTCACGAAGTCTACAGATAAAGCAACATTTCATTAATTTATTTATTTCATCCTGTGTCAAATTCAAATACTTTACGTCAACAGTTTGAGTCCGGGAAAACGCAAATAACGGCCTTTGTCCGGTAAAGTGTTGGTATAGAAATTAATCAACGCAATAACAATTAAACAATCGCCAAATTGCAGTTGTTAATTATGTTTCGAAAATGTTACTAGATTTGGAGCATTAGGTAAATTATTTTGAAATTAATATTACTGTTTCTTTAAAACGGAATTTGACACAGGATGAAATAAAATACATAACGACATTCGTCCGTGAATTCTTTTAACAATACTTCGTCGCCTCGTCTTCAAACGTCTCACTCGTACTGTTAAATATGAATTCCCGGACTTGTAACGTTAATTACTATTACAGGCGAAGAATGGAACTAGGTTTATGCCGAGTAATAAATCTCGTAATAAAGCATGTAAAATTAGTATATTACTTTACTAGTGGGAGAAGTAAAATGACTCTGTCATGAGTGTTTGATCGGTCACGAGCGAAGCGAGTGGCCAATCAGAACACGAGTTAGAGCAGCATTTTACTTCTCCCACATGTGAAGTACGAAATTTTTCCTCACTGTGAGAAAAAATTTGTTTATGGATTCCAAAGATTTTTTCAGAATTTACTGGGCATAAACCTAGATTAATTCTATAACAATTATCTAGTCCCTATTTTTCTTTCAAATTTTTTTATAAATGCAATGAGTAAAGCAGAAACTGCTACACCTCTAAACACGCAATATTTTGTTACGGGGACGGAATCTTTACTGGATCGAAGTCTATCTTTTACCAATGAATAATTTATAAACTGCATTAGTTAAGCGCTTAATATTCAATTAGTAAAATTAAAAGGAGATAATAATTGTAAACACTCGTATAACTTCTCATTCTTGCAGCACGATCTCTCCGACGGAGAACAAAACCGTCTCCCTGTTCGCGGCCGGTGAAGGCTGGCACAACTACCACCACGTGTTCCCGTGGGACTACAAGGCGGCGGAGCTCCCCACGTACGGCAGGAACTGGACTCTCGGGTTCCTGAACCAGATGGCGCGACTAGGCTGGGCCTACGACCTGAAGACGGTGCCCGCGCGTCTGGTAGCCGCCCGAGCCACCCGCACTGGCGACGGCAGCCACCACGCCGCCCGGGAGCAGCAGTTCTGGGGCTGGGGCGACCAGGACATGAAGGAGGAGGACCGGAAGTTCTGCGAGATACTCTACCGGAGGACGGAATAGGATGGTTGTTCTGCTACCTTTCATGCTTCTAAATCCTGCCTGTCTACTACCGACGCCACTAAATTCAATGGATGGTTGTTTTTTTGCTAGATTCAAATGTAAAGGTTGTTCTAAATAACTGTCAAATACAATGACTTCTATTAAGCCTCTTAAGGGGGTTTTATCGCTCAGCGCTGCTATATCACAAATCCCCGTTATTTCAGGTACCCGCGCTGACAGCCTATGTTTTATGAGAACATGTTGTCTCTATTTATCTAATTGCTATGTTTCGCTCCATTCTTGTTTAGAATACTCAATTTGATTGTCTAGCGCGCATGCAATTTTTAAATTTATTTAACAAATTACTCGACTGCTATTTGAAAATTTTATATAATAATGTGATACAAACATTAAATTTACAATGCAATCATAGTTACGAAAAGTTTTTCTCAGAATTATTATTATTTAATATTGTTTATAAATAATAGTAATAACAATTAAAAAAATTCGACAACGTAGCTCGATTTTTACTGCCTTTGTCTTTATACGGTATTTTTTTTAAATTTATAGGATTAATAGGTTGGGAGTAATTTGTTAAATACTTTTTTACTATGATAAAAGCCCCTTAAATCCTGGAAATGATTTGTGCGTAATGCATAATGATTATTTATTAGATGGCCATTTGCACCTATTTTCTTTTAGGACTAATTGGACCTAGATGACATTTGTTGTTGAATTTTTGCAATTTAATCATTACCGGCATTTTTGCGATATTAAGGAATGGAAGAACTGTTAATTTTGTCAGTAAGGTATTCATTTCCATATTTAGAAACAGACAAAAGTTGGCAACTCGAAACAAATAATAAATATGACGCCTTATGTTTCGAGTAGATTCATTAAACATAGTTCTTAAGCATTAAAACAGTCGGTGGAAATGAGGCTTTACTGTTTTGAAGCTGTCAGTATATTAAAAATTCTTCTTTTTCAAGACTCATTACAGGTTGAATGTAGCGGCGTCGCTATTTGACAGGCAATTCTCACCAGGATTATTTTTCCAGAAAGCATGAAAGAATCTTCAAAGAATCCGTGTGTGAACTGGGCTTAACGTTTTGAAAATCTATGTTTTGCGAATAAAGAATGCAATAACAGGGTAATACATAATATTAAATTGATAATGAACTGATCATCCTATTCTATTATTGTTTTTGATGTTACTAAGTCCCATTTAGTTGTTTGGTACCATAAATTAATTGTTAATTTTCATTCAATGCATAAATGGACCTATTGTAGTTAATTTTTACATTTTAAGGTGTTAGTATAGTGTGTAATAAAATATTGTAATTTATTAAATATCTTAAATAAATATATAAATAAAAATTTGCAGTGTATTTCTCTCAATAGAATGTTCAATAATTTATCATATTTGAGCACATCTCAAAAATTTAAATATAATTTTATTAAAGTGATCTGCTTAAATTTATTAATATATTCAAAGCACATTTATTGGGAATTAGTTTTATTTACTTATTTATATATTAAAATATTAGCTCATTATTTATATTGTCAGCTTACCCAATTTTTGAAAACTCAGAGCTAGAATGAGTCATATTATGATTATAGTTAAGTATTTATAAATTTAAACACCAAAATATCTATTATAAACTTACAAAATAAACTAACTCACTCAAAAGTTAAGTTTTTGAATCTTCGAATATTGTTATTATAATCAGAATGACGTTGTGTCTTTGTCTGCTATAGGAAAAACGAGCAGAAACAACTAGGCTTGGTCTACCCGTACATGGTTTTAGCAATTAGCCAAATTAAATCATTTGTTGACTCCGTACCAAAGCGCCAATTTCGTCGGAATTTGTTACTAATCTTCGTAAAACTTGAATGTAAATACGTTGTTATTGTTTTAGTCTGAGGTTTGATCAAGAGCCGGCATGTAGTACTTTCTCAAATTAAATTATTTTACGTAAATTTTGTAAACGCTTTGTGAATTAAGACTGCACTTATTTATTTATTTATTTTGTTTGGTTAACCAACAGCCGAGGCCAATAACAGGTTAACGCGATTTAATACAAATATACATTATAATAACATAGATAAATACATATAAATATCAAATCAAATATCAGAATAAAGTTTTACAGATTAGCATAATATAAATTAATATAATATTAATATACAAAATATACATATTACAAAATAGTTTATGAAGACTATTATGGATTGAAATAAACTAAAACATTGTTTAAATAATATCAACAGGGTATAATGTTTAATATTAAATTGATTGTGAACAATCAACCATAAAATTGATTATTAATTTTCTTTCAGTACATAAATGGACCTATCGTAATTAATTTTTACATTTTAAGGTGTTAGTCTAGTGTACAGGTAATAAAATATTGTAATTTATTAAATATCTTAAAATATTTAGTTAAAAATAAACATTTTAACCTCTAGAAATAATCATAACATAAACAAAGTTGTCATTTCCATATACCGCGAAACATACTGACAAACTGACAATGTTTTGTTTTTACGTAACTCAACAACAAGTCGTGTCGTACGGCAACAGTTCTCGATATTTGGTTAAAATGTACGCGTTTGCAGCTTAAAATATTGTTTTAAAGTAGTTGTGTTTAATATTTAAATAGTTTAATAGTGTTTTCAAATGTCTATAATAGTTAAATCGCGTTTTAAAATCCAGAACATGAGTAAAACTTAGGTTAGGTAACCAGTATATCGTACATGTGATGTTGAAAGCAACAAGTGATTTAAAATGTGTTCAAGAAAGAATAACCCCGGTAGAAGATCTTCTACAAGCCTTCTAAATGGTACATAATATTGTTTAAATATTAGTTCTCTAACAATAAATCAATTTTGTACTAATTGGTTGTAATTCGCACTTCGAAAGATTTTTCAATGTTGTTTTTTCTTGTTGCAGGATCTGCAGTGTGCAGAAGGTTCAAGGTAGGATTTAAATTTATTTTTAGTCCCTTAATTCACAAAACGGGTTATTTTTAAACCAAACTGTCCTGTATTTATTTGTGTTTAATAATAATGATATAATATCTTGTAACGAGTCTGGTAACATACGTATGATAAATCGTTTCGTTTATTAAAAGAGGTATAATTATAAAATAAACACTAGAACAAAATTGTAGTAGGTTTTATTATTAGATTATTGCACACTTTGAATAAATATTGCAAGTTTTTAACAATACTATACACATAAATTAATTGTCAAACATTAAACAATGACACTAACCTTAATTGTTAACAAATTAACGTCTTATTATAAATTGCTTAGTACAATATTTACATTTTTCTTAATTAATAAATAAACATGAACTAAAACTAAGTACACTAGGTATATTAATTACTAAAATATACTGACAATATTTCTTAATATGTACAATTACTGCAGACTTATATGTTACAGTTTTTGCGAACAAAATTTAATTATGCCATATAATTAAATCGATTAATGGTGAATTAATAATTAGATCGCTTAAGGCATGTTCACCATTTATCCATTTACAGATTGCTGTACTACAATAAAACTTAACGGTATACCCGGTTTACAGTTTGCACAAATTTATTCGTAATAAACAAGTTTAATAGATAAAGCAAAATTCTAATTTGAAACAATAACAAATAGGACTATAAATATACCAAAAAATATACAAAATTCAAATCTACATTGGTGTTACAATATTCATTAGTAAATTAGTAATTTAAGTTTAGATTTTTGAAGAATATTGCTTACAATAATATATAAATCAATTTTTTTACTTTAATTGCCTCCTGAAAATGGGCCAAGGCTGTTCTTTCATCTAATAAAATTTAATTTATATAGAGAGCTCATGACAGGTGATGGTCTCCGATTTCAAACAGCATGCCTTTTGGAGGATAGCATATTGACCCTATGACAACATAGAAAAACGGGTATTAAACCCTTGCACGCTTTCCGGTCATATGGAAAATTGCATTTCCACTTGCACAAAACTTTTCCGAAATTTTCCACCCTTGGGTCAACGAGGACTGCATGCCAATTTGGTTATAGGTGTTTTATGACACAAATATTAATTCTTTTCATCGGCATGCTGTATGAAAACGCGGAAAATCATATTTTTATTACAAGATCACGTGATCGTTTGAGCCCTTTGGGATCCTGCGAATCGCATGCCTATAATTTGTAAGAATTTAAATGTGTTTTGATAAAAGGGCATGCATTATTAAATCAGAGAAAACACAACATTTTTGTGCAACTGGAAAAATGCAATGCAATGCAAGGGTTTAATACCCGCTTTTCTTTGTTGTCATAGGGTCAATATTCTATCCTCTAAAAGTCATGCTGTATGAAATCGGAGACCATCACCTGTCATGAGCTCCCGGTCTAAATATGGTTTCTTCGTCTATACAAAATATTGACGTCACAGCAAAATTTCTTTCTCAATTTACTAAAAACATACAACTTTGTTTTTAAATATAATTTATATTTGTACCTATCGCATTAGGTACTACATAGTATTAAAAATCAAATTTTCATTGTACCATGCAGCCTATTAAGTAGTTCTAAATAGATACAGTTATTTTAATTAACAACCAAAATCTTAATTATTTATTCAATATGAACATTATAATAAAATAAATTACACGTATCCAAAAATATTTATACAAATTGAAATATAATTTTATCTCTCCCTTACATATACTCATCCTTGACATAAAATGGCGGCATTTTATACTTACTACCCTTATACCCATAATTGGGGTACACTACCCTTCTGGAAGGATCGGGATCAAAAATAATGCCCCTTATGAGTGACACCAACGCGGCTACGAAAGCCATATTAGTGAGCGAAGTTACCATCATCACACCCATTTTTAGGGGCGGCAGCACGTATGGCATAATGCCTGTCATTACCAATGCCGGAAGTAGAAGCAGCTGAAGTAGTTTCGTAGACGGAAGTTTAATTTGGCGCGAAGTTGAGTTGAATTTTATCAGGATTGAATCAGAAGTTGGCGAGAATTTAAAATACGCGGTGTTGTATTTGTTTAGCAAAGCACTTGTTTTGTTTATTAATGAGTCAGGTAAATATCTAGCACTTCTTTTGTTAAATAGATTGTTGATGTATTTGAAAATGGATGTCAAGTTGTCTAAAACTCCGTCAGACTGTTGTCCTGACTCAAAAAAATTTGTAACTGTTTTAAACACGTCATTTAGGTTTAGTCCTATACCGGGTCTTTTTTTAGTCGGTTTACTATTAATATTAGTGATAGTATGCGCCATGTATCCCATATTATCAAAAATAGCGTCAGCAAATTTCAAATTGACTGCCATTTTGTAATAATTTTTCATCGTGTTCACAATCTGCCCGAAAGTGTTCTTTCCGCCTCCCCCGGAAAAATATTCTCGGTATAAATCGTCAAACCACATAACTACACTGTTAAATAACCCATTTTTCTCCGATCTAACGCGCACAAAATTGTTAAGCATTGTTTGGTATATTCCTATTGTTGGTGGATGAGTTTCTTCGTTGTTGTGATCAGCTACTGTTAGAAGTATTGTTGAGGTGAAGCACAGAGCAAACAGAAGGTGGACTGAGACCATCTTGAGGTCTTGAACGGTAGTTCATGACTGCTGAGGAAATCTTAAGACGGAGATAAGATGGGTGATGTCTTGGTCTTGTTAGAAACAGTTGCGGAAGTAGAAAGGCTGCTATACATTAGAGGAATCTGTAATAATTTTCGTCTCACGTGTTCATCAATTCTTTCGGAAAATTCGGTAAGAAATTCGTAAAACACCGCCGCTCTATTTTTTGACTTCGTTTTACAATAGAAATATTGAGTACCTTATTGTGCATTTAACATTAATTAATGTGTATATTATTTACTTTACAATTGAGTATTTACACTCAAAATGAGAATGACAGAAGAATTTCCGAAAAAAATGTAATGTTACCAAATGGTTATTACTATTGTAATCAATTCTTCCATTGGCTGTTATTTGTGTCATGCGATTTTCAATAGTAATATATCAAGGAACCATAATTTTGCTGGAAAAATTGATTTCAAAAGATTGTTGCTTGGTAACGTTTCGAGACAAATGACGATCAAAATCACGAGCTGAAGGCGAGGAATTTTATAATTCAATTTGTCGAGGAATGTTACCTATAAGCAACAATCTTAAGAAATAATTTTACCTGCAAAATAATGAGACCGAGATATATTTTGTTAGACTATTTCCCAAGTAAACAGACATAAAATATGAACTAATAAATTTACGTTGGACTGTCCTAATATTTTTATTATTAAATGTTTTTTAATGCCGGAGTAAGCAAAATTTGACACTGCTGCAGACCGATTAGAATAATTATTCGTGATTTTTCGTGTTTTTAAATAAAGACTAATTTTTTGTGCCGAAACGGTTGTTAATTTTGACATTTAATTTTTTTACTAACCTTTGAGTTTCAAAATTTTTAATTTTAGATTATTTCACAAGTTCATTAGTAATTTATTGGTTCCAAACTAAGGTTTTTGGCGTTTTATTTGATATATTTTTTATTTCATCGTAAGTTGTCACAAAAAGATTCATATGACACTTTTAATTTCAATTAAAAACAATACAAAATCAATAAAATTGTCGTACATGGTAGTCATAGCAATGTAACGAGAAAATTGTCACTTGAACAATCCCTAGGACATTTTTACAATTTTGCCGATATATTTTGTACGTCATTGGTCAGAATTTAAAAAAAAATTGAAGTAAATGATTGGTTTAATTAACATATGGGAAATAGTCACTGCAATAAATATCTGTCATCCACAATATGTGAGGCTGTCACACCCAAATTGAGTAAAAGACGAGATAAATAAATAAGATAATATTCAAATATGTAACAAATAATTGAACCATATACGAGTAATATTTATTAATAATCATATACGAATCATTAATAATTTATGATTGGTAATCATTAAGATAAGATAAAATGTTAATGTGTAACTGTAGTTTCATGTTAATGTAATAATTAAAGTTACTATACTGATGAAGTCGTGTATAACAAAACAATAAAGAATGCAATTTAAAACTAACAGGAAATATAAATATTAAAATATTATTTTCTGCAACATCAATAAACTTATTATTACTTGTTTAAAATATACACTCGGTTACTGTGGTTAAAGTAATTGAATCTTTCTCCACAAAATTACTTTGATCATAACAACATAATCATGAAAACAAAACTAATACAATTTACAATTTAATCTGTTGATCTGTTTTGATCTTTTTGAACATAATGTGCGTTCCATTTATAGAACATAATATCATAAAACGTGTTATGTTTCAATTTACTTATGTTTTATGGATTTTTATCTTTAAAGTAATATGAGAAACATAAATCTATGTTTGTGTATTAACAAATATTTAAAATAATGCAATCAGCTAAAATGGACCACAATGCTAGTTTTTTTTACCACAAAATATTTGTTGTTTCTTTCAATAGATTCAATGTTTACTTTTACTAACCTCTTAGCTACAATTTTAGTAATAGTAACTAGGTTAGGCTATTATTATATAAATTAGTCACTAAAATATGGACCACATTTCTTGTCCGTCATTTAGTGGTCATTGTTTCGAACAATAATCGACAATTTTAGAATTCGGAACACATTATGAGTAAATATGTGTCCTAATTTAAAGGAAATGACCCAGCAAACTGAAGCCATTTGATTCATTTATTTAATTCATAATTGATAATCACATGCTGAGCGTTATTTTTTTTCCTAAATCGAAAAATTAAAGAATACTACTTAAGGTGATCCTCTACCCCTGGCAGTAAACAGTCAAAAACATTGATTCCGCACGCTATTCTATAGCATTTATTGTTTTGTTAAACATATTAATAACAAGTAATTTATGTTTGAGGGGAAAAAATAATTTATAGAGCCATATTTGTAAAAAAAACTGCAATATTTTTAAAAAAGGAGGTTTTCGCGCGCCACTGTACAGCTTTTATTTATAAGTTAATTGACTTCAAATTTTAATATGTTGTCAACAAAGCTTGGATCTACGAAACAACCGATCAAATTTTTAAAATTCGTTTTAAAATAGAAGATATTTGTGTTCAAAAAATAACAAAAATTGTCAAAATTCAAATTAACAAATTTCGATTTTAAAGCAAAATTTTAAAATTCTTCATCGACCATTTTGTACATTGTATTTTTATCTTCAACAATATCTTTAGATTATTATATTTAACAAAACAATAAACGCTGTGGAGTGGCGCGCGAAATACATGTTTTTGGCTGTTTTCTGGCACGGTAGAGGATCGTCTTAAGCGACTCGTCTACGTTTTTACCGAATTCCTAGAATACTCTCGATTTTACTTTTTTTTTCATTCCACTCTTTTCCCCACTACTAGGGCTGCCTGAAACCAGCCCGAAACTCGTACTTTGCTGCATCCTAGCTATACAATGTCATTTTTGAAGTTGAAAAATACTGTAAAAGTGTTTTCGTTGCGAGTAAACTGTCAGATTATTATTGACTTCAGGATAGAAGGAATGGATCTACAGATGTGCCTTTTTAAAATTTTAAAAATTAATTTGTATCATGATATAACTGTGTAAAATTTGCATAATTTTTGAATTTTTCGGAACTTTTATATTCATGTACAATTTTTTAATCAGAATTTTAAAAAGGCACATCTGTAGATTCATTCTTTATCTATTAAATCCTTGTTGAAATACAATTTTGCCATTCTTGTACTGGCCACAAAACACTCGCTACGTTAGTACATTTTATGCTGGATTTTCGGTAGTAGACGGGATTCTTAATGCAAATATTTTATTACTTATGAATTTTCTAGATTTGAATTTTCTTGTGCATGCATTTTCCTGTGTATGTATATTCTAGAATTTTATTTTCTGGTGTTGAACCTATTTGTTCACATAAAAATGAGAACACTTTTATTTTTTGACACAGAAATAATCAACATAGTAGCCTAAATATCTATAATATAATAATGAATATGAATCCATATTCAAACTCTTGTGCCCTAAAAATCCATAAAAATCCTAATCATGTCAAAATCCGCGAAAACATTTTCTTTGACCCGCTATCAACGTTTTCAATTGACCATTGTCTCTGCATATTAATCACTACAAAGTCTACGTGAATCTCATGTCAAGTAGATTCAAATTCAAAGGTTTAAAAACGAATTAATCCGCAAGTTAGACCGTCAGTTAGCTGCTTGAAGGCTTACGAAACGGATACAAAATGACGAAAATTAGTGTGGTGATCTTTGCGATTTTAATTTGTGGTGTGGTTTGCGAAGAAGATGGAAGTGTTAACCCCAGAGCTGTTGAAGAAGGTAGGTGGAAATTTTATTAGTACCCGTGAGTGTGTTGAATGATCTGTGAGCCTGTCACACCTAAATTGTGTGTATAAAAACAAGAATAATTATTCAACTGTAATTACACAAAAGCTTTTTATTTCGCCGGATAAATTTCTGTTTGTATTGAAACCTTGTTGCCTAGAAATTTGAAAAGAAAAATTGTTTAATAAAATCACGACACCGTAGGTGGAGTGATATTATTTTAAAACAATTTTTCGAGTCAAATCGCTGTCAGGTGACAAGGTTGACATGTCAAACAGAAATTTATTCGGAGGAAATAAAATGCTCGAGTGTAATTTAACGACTTCTTTGGTTCTTTTAATGCAATTTTCGTTTTGTACAATATTCTAGTCTACAAAAGTGACTTTAACACTGACCAATACCGTAGCGTTTGAGAAATATTCAGTTATTATACCACAAGAGCTTCGAAAATAATTGAAAATACTGCCGACTGATGAAACGTATTTCCATAGAAACAACTCGAGACCGGAGGTCGAGAGGTGTTTTGCGGAAATACGTCGAACCAGGAGGCAAAAGTATTTTCTATTATTTTTGATGATCGAGTGGTATACGCATCAAATTTAACAATTTTAAATAACACAATTTTATTTATTAGCATAATTTTTAATTTCATTTTAAATATTTTGACATTTGGTGAAAAATAAACAAACATTTATTATTGTTTGTCATGGTTACGGTTGAATATACGCATACTATGTCAATATTCAAAAATATGCACTGGGATAGTTGTTTATATAGGTAGATAGTTTCTATGGTTTTTGTGAAATATAGTGCATTTTAATTTGTTAAAAATAATGAGGGAAATAGTCGTAGAAAGCTGATCTTGAATCATCTGATCCACTATTCGTTAGTTGATCAAAAATTTAAATCTGAAGGGTGCACTGCTGTTTAATTTGTTAAATTCTTGCGCTGTTTATAAATTCATAGTACTTTAACGGTCTTCCCGGACTGTTGACTAAAGTAATTGCCTTTCTGTTAACTGAATTACCTACACTTTTTACTAATACAGTAATACATCATTATTTGTTTAACAATGTGTTGAAGATAGCATGTGCTACTAGTAGTTTACTCATAATTATAAACTGTTAATGTACTACCTAAATGTTCATATCTGACTCTGATAAAAAGATAATGAGTTAATTTAGATGTAGGTAATAAGATTAATAAAATGAAAATAAGACTTGCTTGTTTTTACTACACTTAAGCCTCATTCACATAAGCACTTAGTTTTAAGGTTTACATTTATGTTTACGTTTACGAAAGTTTGAATACATCTAACTAAATACGAGCATCCACAGTGCTTGAAAGTGGCAAGTGTGAATGCTCGTATTTAGTTATATGAATTTAAACTTTCTTAAACGTAAACATAAATGTAAACCTTAAAACTAAATGCTTATGTGAATGAGGCTTTATTGCTGCAATATCAAAATTGTGTAGGTACTAAATTAGTTACTATTACTACATAAAATGATTATTAGTGTCGTTTTTAGTACAGAACTAAATTAGATTCAATTTGGTTTGAATAAGAATTTGTCTTGACATTTTGATTTCAATTTATATAACAGATGTCATTCTATATTTTGAAATACTGTTATTCAATTTATAAGTGATTTAACAATCAGAATAGAGTGACAGTAATAATTGTTTAACCCAAATTGTAAAATAATAATGTGTATATCAGTCGCTATGCATAGATAGATAGATAATATGTAATTTATAAATAGTATTTATTGATAGAATATTACTACACTCAAGTCTGGGGAAAATACATTTCCATGCATGCGTGCATGTCCCAAATTTCAAAATTCGCGGTAATACAGCGCATTAGCGAAAAGCCCTATTAACGGAAACATTGGCTATATAAGAAGAAGTAGAGGTAAATTCATTTAAGCAGAACCCTGCGCGAAGTACGAATTATCGTCTTAGGAAGAGAGGCATAGATGATAAACAAGAGGAACAGAAACAGAAAATCAGCTTCAATATCTGTTATTCTCATGTTGACGTTCGTAGTGTTTTGCTTCATGTAACGCTGTGAATTTTGTAATTGATAGTGATTGAGTTATATTTTAGTTTTGTTTGAAAATTAAGTGAAGTGCAGCGTAGCATACTTTTGTAAAACGGACAGTACATGACAAGCTCTGCCTTCTCGCGCAGCTCAGGGTCCTAGATATTTGAATGTTACTCTATACATGTATGACTGATCATTCTAATAACAATGAATTAAAATGAAACAATAACGAATTATCTTCCAGGTCGCACGTTGGTCCACCACGCGATGAAACGCCTCTCCATCCTCCTCCCTGCATTCATGTTCAAGCTCGGTATAATGTTCACCATGATCCTGGTGTCGATGATAACATCCACGAAGGGTTTGCTGGTGGGCACGCTGCTGCTAGCTCTAGGCATCGGTCACTTCATCGCCACCAAGTTCTCAGCTGTGTCTGGCCCCCCTGTGGCCCACCTGGCGCTACCTCATTCACTTCCTGTGTCGCATGCTCTGCCCCATTCAGTGCCCCACGTCGCGCACTGGGTCGACAGGAGCGACAGTGTCCAAGGGGGGAACACTGTGGGCACGATGCCGGCTGGGTATGCGGCCTATGGACAGGGACAGGCGTATAGTGCGTGGAGACAGTAGTGATTGATTACAATAATGTCAAATGGACTGCAAACCTATTGTAATTTATGTGTATTTGATTACAACAATGGGTTTATCTTGTCAGTTGTCATCAGAAAGGGACTACACCATGCTACCATAAGTGAGATGACGTTTTTCCCTGCTCACACAAGGATACCCATACAACACAAATACGTCCTAAAGGTGAAGTCGACGGTGTGGTTACCGACATTTGCAGTTTTGCAAATATTTCAGTTGGAAAGCTAAATCTACTACTGCAACTGATTCATTAGATTTTCTCACTTTCGGAGCATCTTTTGAACATGGGCAAGTAAAGTATTGTGGGCACTGTTAGAGGTGGCGAAAATGCGAGTTCCCTAACAGTGCCCACAATACTTTACAAAAAATGTTAACCTGTCCATGTTCAAAAGATGCTCCGAAAGTGAGAAAATCTAATGAATCAGTTGCAGTAGTTGATTTAGCTTTCCAACTTAAATATTTGCAAAACTGCAAATGTCGGTAACCACACCGTCGACTTCACCTTAAAATGTCCATGTCTTTAAAACGTCTGATCCAAATGTAATCACAAAGACGTCACTTACGTGTCTTATGTCCTCCATTCTGGATGTTTCAAAGATTTTCTTCCATACAAATGACGTCTATTTAATACCTTTTTGACAGTCAAATGATGTCCTCTTTAATAAAATTATGTCTAATATACAACAGAATTTTGATAGGATTCCTGTATGTCATAACCAAGTCGAATTTTGAGACAAATATAGGACTCCTATATATTGTAAGCGGGAGATTTAAAACTGGACAACATAATGACAACTTAAAGACTACCGCATAAGACGTCTAAAATTCGACCAATACTAGTCTCCTTACGACGTCTATAAGACGGTAGCAAGACGTTGATACGATCGATGTGTTGTATGGGTACTTTGAAGATAATTTCATTTGAATTAGAAATGCTGCTTTTCCAAGGCTCATTGAAGACTTGACGACCTATTCTCACCAGAATTATTTTTCTTAAAATTCAGAACATGAAAGAATCTTCAAATACAGTTTTCTGATTATCTTGATTCTTGATGACTGGGTTATATCTGCTTTAAGTTTGAAAAATGTGTAATGTGTGAATGTATTATTGACTGATTATTATTTATTTATTGGAAACACTCCATAAGAAAGAAATCAGAAATAAATAAAATGATTTAGTGGTATTATTATTTATTTATTAAATTATTTATTGTAATGTGCAGCATATTTTGAACAAATAAAAGATATTCTGTTGTGTAATAATTGTATATTCATTGTCAACATTTTCCATTTCCATGTATATTATTTTACCTTCTTTATAACAGTAATTTCTATTGGCTAAAATACGTATATTTCTAAAAAGACATAAATTATATTATTCAATTTATTAATACACTTCTATATCTCTATAATATAATGTTCTAATAATTTCTCCTAAACTAGAATGCCGCAGTTACAAGACAAAATCAACACCTAAGATTAACGATACTACTAGTAGTTTCACCTTTCCCTTTTTTATGTCATAAAACAAACAAATATAATGCAGATTTTCTACACCTATGCGTTCTATTGCATTTTACTCGAACTAGGCTACTTCACCACAAAATAAAGAAAAGTCTCGTTTTTGTGATTCGTCAGAATTCTCGGAAACAACAGAGAAATAGAAGTATAGAAATCACAAAGGATAATAATTATTGTTACGATTTTAACTTTTGCTGAAATACAGTATATAAAATAGTGACAGCAAAACAGCGAATGATATAGTACCTATACTAAAGTGAGTTCAATTTTTCATAATCTGCCTTAAATAAATGTGTTTCTAATTTTTATTAATAAGTACTGTTGTTAAATAGTGGTTTTTACGTTAGCATGTCCTTGATTTACAGTATATACTAATTATGTATGTATGTATGTAGTGCCATGTTATTATCTTTCGCAAAACAAACACTATGAATTGATCTTTCCCTATAATAACCAGGTTGAAACTAATCAGACATAATCTAGAGTAAATCTAGAGCTAGTCTAGCTACTACTAGTGGTCAATCGACTGAAATTTGTCCCAAGAGAATCCGTCCAAACGCAATCTAAACAAAAATGTATTCATTAATATATCTAATACGTTTTTTCCCAATTTAGATAAATGGCAATCTGAAACATTTTATGTCGATGGTATAGATATTGAAACCAAAAATAGGAGGTGCACAACTAGATGCTATAACATTCCTAAATACAAAATTTCAGCTTTCTACGTCTAACCGTATTTGAGTTATGCGACACACATACGTCCGTACGTACATACGTACAGACGTCACGACGAAACTAGTCATAATGGATTCAGAAAAGGTCAAAACGGATATTTCCATCAAAATCTGAAAACCGAAATTTTTCGGGATTACAATACTTCCTTATTACTCCGTACAAGGAAGTAAAAAGCATGTTACAATAAATCATTTTGTGACTTTGGTTTTGAAATCGATGACCTCATATTTTACAATGATGTACTTATAGGTTGTGCTTACATGGCTATAGAATGTAATTTACAAAAAACCTTGCCGTATTTTGTTAAATAATTTTTAAAAATTACTAAAAATGCGAGTTTTACATAAATTATTACAGTCAATGGGTTAACTGTTAAAAAATCTCTCTATACCCGTCTTCCGACTAATATATATTATCGATTTATTTTTGTGCATTAATCAACGTATAATATGGATTATTAAATGATAAAAATTAGCTCCAAGTTTTGCTAATTGATGTCACAGCAATTAATAATTTGCATTTATTGATTCACTAATGAGTCATGATTCTTCATGTTAAATTTCAATTTTTAATACAGCCAAAATCGTTCAAATTGTTAATCTTCTGGATTTACAAGTGTAGCGCCTAGAAATATACATTTTCTTAACTCAAGATATATATTATATTATACTGTGTGTGCGGTTACCAGCCGTCAGGTCCACTCATGATTGTTAGTGGAGAGTATTTTAGTGCAGTGTTTACTAAATTCGAACCTGAGTTATCAGAAATCGGAACCACAGTCGATCACATTACGCACAATTTTAAGTAATAGCAACAACTATTATTGAAATTTATCGTACATAAATGAATTAATTATTCAATAATCATCGTGTCTGAGATGTTTATGGTTATTCCAATAAATAAATTCATCAATTACAAGAATCAGCATCTTGATTTTAACAATCGTTTACATCATTCTTAAATATGATTATCAAATCGAATTATTGTGATGTTTTTATATTGTCAGGTTATCAACAATTAATAAATGTAATAGCAGATGTCAATGATCTAGAATGTCACGTCGGTTAAGAATGGTTACTCATCGAATATGGGTGCCGTGTCAACAGCAGAATATTCAAATTCCGAATCATGTTACAGCCTAATATTCATTTTCAGAATATTCAAATTCCGAATTTTTTAGGTTTGCACAGAATTATTCAAATTCCAAAGTATGTCACAGCCGAATCATCATTTTCAGAATATTCATAATACGAAAATTTTAGGTCTGGCCAAAATTATTAAAATTCCGAAATATGTTACAGCCGAATATTCATTTTCAGAATATTCAAATTCCGAAATATTAAAATTCTGAAACATACTGCAGCCGAATATTAATTTTCAGAATGTACATATTCCGAAAGTTTTAGGTTTGTAAAAATTTATTCAAATGCCGAATTACGTTTCAGCCGAATATTCAATTTCCAAAAATGTATAAATTTCTTTGTATCTTTTTCCAATTTCAATAAAATCTTATATCAACGTTTTACTGTCTTTTAATCTAAATATCATTAAAATCCTGATTTAATCATTAAAATTATTTTTCAAATAATTATGTCATTTATAGAACAAGTGACGTGGGAGCTCCTAACCTAATGAAACCTTTAAAATTATGAATTAAAATAATACTGAAATAATTATTTTGATCTTATTTTATAACAAAATAAAACTGTCATTTTAACAAATGGCACTCTAACGACGAAAAGCAAAACTGATTTCAAACTGCCAGCAAGCGATAAATTGAATATTCGGCATTTGAATAAATTTTTACAAACCTAAAACTTTCGGAATATGTACATTCTGAAAATGAATATTCGGTTTCAACATGTTTCGGAATTTGAATAATTCCGTGCAAACCTAAAACTTTCGGAATATCAATATTCTGATAAATAATATTCGGTTGCAGTATGTTTCGGAATTTTAATATTTCGGAATTTGAATATTCCGCTGTAACATGTTTCGGAATTTCAAAAATTCTGGTCAGATCAAAATTTTTCGGTTTATGAATATTCTGAAAATGAATATTCTGCTTTAACATGTTTCGGAATTTGAATAATTCTGTGCAAACCTAAAACTTTCGGAATTTGAATATTCTGAAAATGAATATTCGGCTGTAACAGGATTCGGATGATGAATATTCTTCTGTTGAAAGCATTCCCATCGAATATTATAAATAAGAATTGTAATGTGTTATAATAAACTCCATGATATTTATAAAGTCGTGCATTATTATTAATACCTAAAAAACACTACAAGTAAATAATGGAAACTTTTATTAGTTACCCTTCAGCCACCGTGGTCTTCAGTACGAAATCCCTCGGACAATCTTCAACTCTTGCATTTCAAACCAGTTATAGATTCTACCGCTATACAACCAGAGCATATCAAGTGCAGCAAAGTGCAACAAGAAGCGATTAAAGTGCAGATTATGAAGCGCACAGGTTGCATCTATTCTTCGAGATCCTCACTCCACTCGTGATTGTGCCTGAAACAGTGAATATGATTGACGGTAGACCGGCAGTGGTTCTTTGTTGCGTCATTCTATTGTTGGGATTCGTGGATTTGGTCCAATGCTTCAAGGTGACAGAGAAAGACGAGAGATTGAATGGTTTGACAAGCCAAGATGACTTTGAAGAGGAACCAACAGAAATGTGTATGTATGAATGATTATTAAGAACGTTGTGAAATCGAGTAAACAAAGTTAATTGTGGTTCTTGTGGAATATTCGTCAGGTTTGATTTGAATTCAATTAGGTACACAATTAACTGCACAAAAATTTCTACTGTTAGTCCAGTCAAAATAGTTAAATCAGAGGAACTAAAAATACCAGTTCCAATTTCTTCAGGAATGTGTAGGGGGGAGAAAAAATAAAGCTCCTCCAAATCCCGGTACCGCTGGAATTCGCTTAGAACTCGAAAACGGTGCGTTGCAGTGAAAAAATTGCTATTTTGGTTTAATGAACGCCCTAAAAATAATGTATTTTATAGACAAATGTTCTTAAAATTTAATGAAAGAAACCGGAAGACAATATTTTTATTCGTTCATAAATTACAGTTAATTAAATACAAAAATTAAGAAAAAAGCAAATGAAATCAACTTTTATTTTTTGGAAAAAATTGTTAATTTTGGAAGTGCCATATCTCGAAAACTATTGAACGTATAGAGCTGCGGTTGGGCTTAAATTGTAACAAATTTAATAAGCTTTTTCACTGCAACGCACCGTTTTCGAGTTATATGCGAAAAACTGAAAAATGGAATATTTAAAGCCCCTACCTCTACCTCCCAGTGGCATCAGAATTTGGTGGGACTTTATTTTTTCTCCGGGGGACCTCTCCCTACCCATTCCTGAAGAAATTGGAACTATACTATATTTGAGAATGACTGGCAGTAATAAATCATTCTGTCAAAGACATTCTAGTGGCGCGTCAATAATTGTTTGCACAGGGATAGAAAATGACTAAATTCGGTAGAGAACTATCGTTATAGGTCTAAGTTGTTTTTCAGGGAAAAGATTTATTTTAATAATAATGAGTGAGAAAGTTATATTTAAATATTAAAAACTTTTATTTTTAGTAAATGTATAAACAGATAACTCCTATCTACGTCTATGACACAGTCCAACGGGGATTATCAGAGCGGTAATGACGGTATTTCTATTGTTCGAGAAGTAAGTTTCGTTCCAGGTACAAAGCATGCGACTTATTTTGACCATCCTAGTGTAGTTACAACTGATTTTTCTGGTAGTTTTATTTGCCGCATTGCTGGCAAAAATCCAATACTACTCTTGCAAATAATGATTTATTACTGCCAGTCATTCTCAAATGGACTATAGTACCTACTAGTATTTTTAGTTCTTCTGATTGCTCATTTTTGGTCTAGATGTCTAGATTGACTGGACTATGTGGTGTACCTACTTACAACCATGACACCATGAGTGAGTTGTGGTTTGTGCCGGACACACGGTTAAAATGTCAAATATACATCTGTACCGATGATTCATTTGACCATGATGACTCTTAGGAAAAACTATGTCACTTGAGAGATAAATTTAAATTTCTATACCTCAGCCCCTGAATTTTTTAACAATTTATTATATTTATACTTAACTTGGACAGCCTGTAATAATAAACTAGTAGTTTACTCGCAACGAAAACACTTTTACAGTATTCAGTACTTCAAAATAACATTGCATTGCTAAGATTCAGTTTCGGGCTGGTTTCAGACAGCCATACTAGTGGGGAAAAGACTGGAATAGAAAAAAGTAAAAACGAGAGTATTCTAGGAATTCGGGACAAAAGTAGACGGGTCGCTTAATATGAAACCGTCAATTTATTTATAGTTGTTAATGGAAAGTACCTACACCACTTCAGATGTGTACCTGACTAAATTCCAACCTATAATCAAAACCACAGTCAATCACAGAATCACACGACATAACCAAACAAAACTCACTCCAGCTATCAATCATTGTTGTTAATGGAAAGTACATCACTGCAGATGTGCGCCTGACTGAATTCAAACCTTCATAACCAAACCACAGTCGATCACATTCTATAAACAAACCTTCCTCCAGCTATTAGTCGCCAACGCAAACCACCGCGCAAGCCTCCCCAATCCCTCTTCGAGCGCGTGCTGCCGATGTTGGTCGTCCCGTACCTGGTGCAGTCGGCCATGCTGCCCATGATGCTGGTGTCGCTGAAGGCCATGCTGCTGAAGAGCTTCCTCGTGGGCTCACTGGCGCTGCTGCTGGGCCTGGTGAACGCGCTGCGCACCAGGACCCGAGGGGAGGAGGCCGGCTACAAGGAGCACGATGCCACGGCGGCTGTCATGAAGACGGTGTACGGTTCAGGCGGGGAAGAGTACGGCGCGTATGTGCATCACTAGGAAGACTCTATTTGACTTGTTCCACCATCTTGTTTCACCCTACTATAAATTGTATTTGTGTGCTTCGTACAATTCGTTGTTACTAAATCTCAGTTACAAACATAGATGTCTCTTATAACGTCAAAATAATAATATATTCAACAATCAAAGAATACATGCGTGAACGGGGATCTATATGGTTTAGTGTTCGATAAAAATGTGTCAAAAATGTTTATACTTATAGTCTGTACCCAGTTTTCACTCCAGTTGAGAGCCAAGATTCAAATGTACCGCTCTTTTTACTGTCACATATGTACTGTGCTGTCTAACTCTGCACAATGTTACCTTGTATCTATCGTACTCGCTTCCTCCAACCGGACGTTCATTGTCAAACCATGCGCGCGCAACCGAAGTACAAACAATTTTTTTGTGGGATTTCTATGCTTATGATTAGTTGAAGTATCACCGGTCTTAAACTAGGTACGTCCATCAAAGAATTCATGTGTGGACAGGGCTCTATATGGTACAGCGTTCGATAAAAATGTGTCAAAATTGTTTATATTTATCGTCTGTGCCCAGTTTTTACGCCAGTTGAGAATAAATTATGAGCCAACATTCAAATGTACCGCTCTTTCTACTGTCACAAAAGTGTGCATATCGTACTGCGCACAATGTGCTGTCTCGCTCTGCACAATGTTACCTTGTATCTATCGTACTCGCTTCCTCCAACCGGACGTCCATTGTCAAACCATGCGCGCGCAATCGAAGTAAAAACAATTATGTTGTGATTTCTATGCTCATAAATGGTTGAAGTATCACCGGTCTTAAACTAGGCACGTTCATCAAATAATTCATGTGTAGACAGGGCTCTATATGGTACAGCGTTCGATAAAAATGTGTCAAAATTGTTTATATTTATCGTCTGTGCCCAGTTTTTACTCCAGTTGAGAATAAATTATGAGCCAACATTCAAATGTACCGCTCTTTCTACTGTCACAAAAGTGTGCACAACGTACTGCGCATAATGTGGTGTCTCACACTGCACAATGTTACCATGTATCTATCGTAGTCGCTTCCTCCAACCAGATGTCAAACCATGCGCGCGCAACCGAAGTTTAAAACAAAATTTTTGTGTGATTTCTATGCTTATGATTGACTGTCCTGATGCTTATGTTTTTTTTTAATATACAAGCACTCGCCTGCGGCTCAAGTCCATTTTCATGAATAATTTATTGCCATTGTGAATCGCTTAATAAAACTTTTACGATATTATTTTTTCTTCAACAACAATTTGCATTTATATTAACTCATAAATTTAATTAAAATTTAATTTTCAAGTAGATATATCAGAAATTCATATCATTTTCTACTGCGTGTATAAGGTGTAAATATTTAATTCTTAGATTGCATGTATTCTATGTATATTTGATAACAATACACTTACCCTATAATCTAGAAACAAATTGATTTCATTGATGTATAATTCATAAGTAGCAAAATATTCATCAGTCAAATAATGAATTTAACTAGTGTGAGATTGAAAGAATAATTTTATATTTTTTATTGAATACAAAGTAGTGACTAAAAAATATTTATATTATTTAATTAACAAACTAGGTACCTTATTTATTACATATTATTACATATTATTGTAATTGTTATAATATTGTTTAATGCTAATCTATGGATAAACTTACCATACCATTTAAATAATAATTACCTACTTGTTATAGGTAGGTACCTACTTACATTTTCCATAATTTATAACCATCGGTAGACAGTAAAATAAAATGTTTGTTAAATGATTATTTATTTAAGGAGATAATCTTTAATTATATTATAAAATGTCAGTTTAAATTTGTACTATGTACAAAACATATCAATTGAAATACAGAAAATATATATTTATTTCATACATATTTAATTACGTAATGCATACCTACTTATTTTCCTGGACATAATACATACATATCACTTACAATAAAACAGACTGATTTAAATTAAATAAATCTATAATATTTTATTCTTGTTGTTCGTACTGATACTCCATATTAAGTTGGGTGGAAACACTCTAGTATAATCTATGAGTTGAAGTTAATTTCGAAGATCAAAAATTATAACAAAAAATACACTAACACAATCAAATAGATAATAAATACAAGGTGATTCACAACTTCGTACATATATTTAAATAGATATAGGTAGTGCTCATCTCATTTATCACAGAACTGAAAGAATTTTTCCAAAATTCGCAATTATTTTGGTTTCCCAAACAGTTTTTTAACAGTTTTGGGTCACTGTTATCTATTAAAAAATGTACTTCTTGCGAAAACTGCCCTTAAATTTACGAGTTAAAAACATTGTTCCATAATCACTAAGTTGTGCACTATATGCCAATTAAATACTATAATGTGTCGTAGGCAGATTACAAAATTAGGCTTTTTATAAAAAGCCTAGGCATGTAGGCATATTATAAAACACAATGTCACATCATTTTATTTCACTCAAGAAGAGTATTAGGTTCTTTATTTAGTTCAGTTCAATCAACCAAAACTGAGTATGTGGGACTCTCGAAAAGTATTGGGTTGTTTATTTAGTTCAGTTCAATCAGAGTTTGTAGCAAATTTAAGACTCAAGAAGTGTATTAAATTATTTATTTAATTCAGTGCAATCAGAGTGTCTACCAAAACCGAGTCTATGCGAAATTCAAGATGGATATTGGGTTGTTCATTTATTTAAATTCAGAGTTTCTACCAAAAATCTCGTCAAATTGTGTAATAAAATGATATGACATTATACGCAGAGTCGTTTTGTTGTGAATCACACTGTTAGTCCAGTCGAGATAGACATTCAAATAGAAAAAATTAGGGGGAACGATTTTTTTTTAAACTTCGGGGGGATGGTTGGAAGTCTAAATCTTGATTTTCGAACTAATCCCGCCATTGCGTTCGCCGCCATCTTGATTTAAAGTTCAATTTTTTCGTTTTTCTGAAATAACTCGTTAATTTACAACTTTAGAGCAAAAATGGTAGAATCCAAAGTTGTTGGAAATTTAATTTCCCACAAGTTTGGTCATTATCATTTTTACGCTAGGATCAATATTTGCAGAGTTATACTATCAAGTTTATCAAAAAAATCGTAATGGGTGGAATTTTATTTCCTTCAACTTTTGTTCTCGAATTTTTTTTACTCCACGATCAATATTTTCAGATTTATACTCAAATCGGAGGTGAATTTTTTTTTATTTTTAAAATATTTCGTTTATTATATAGTTTATTGACATAAAATTGTAATGGAGACTATAGAAGGGAATTTTGTGTCTTTTACATCTGGTTGTGTATTTTTATTTTTTCAAATATTTCGTTTATTAAACTTGTGGGAAATTAAATTTCCAACAACTTTGGATTCTACCATTTTTGCTCTAAAGTTGTAAATTAACGAGTTATTTCAGAAAAACGAAAAAATTGAACTTTATATCAAGATGGCGGCGAACGCAATGGCGGGATTAGTTCGAAAAACGAGATTTAGACTTCCAACCATCCCCCCCCGAAGTTTAAAAAAAAAATCGCTGCTCCTAATTTTTTCTGGACTGGACTGGACTGGACTATGTATAATTTCTAGTAGAATAACCTACAATCCAATTCCACCATGAAACCGCTGTCATTCAACACCCTCGTAATGCGCACCCTAGTCCTCTACCCCGACACCTTCTCCAGAAGCTACCTCATCAAGCACTTCCTGGTGATGTTCTCCTTGCTCATCAACCCGTACTTCATGGCCGTGGGCGCTGTGCGCCAGCTGAGACACCTGGAGGACATCGTCATACTGCTGGACCACGTCATCGGCCTGGGTAGCGTGGTGGCGAGCGTCTACATGGCTGAGTGCTTCATCAGGAACGTGGACAAGGTGAAGGACCTGGTGGAAGAGATTGAGAGACTTGGCGAGAGGTTTAGGGCTCAGCGGGTGGTAGAGGATACGGAGAAGGTGGTGAGGAAATACAGCAAGGTGAGGTTGGAGTCATACATTGTTTGAAATAACGAAAGAATTTACAAGAAAACATTTTCGATGTTTAAGAAGCGCAAATAGTCCACAAAACCGTATGAGAATAATACATAGAAATAACCAGATAAATTTAAAAACGACAAAACAACAACAAATAACTCACAGCATTTGCAAAGAATGAAATCAGAATAATTGACATAACATTTGAATGACAACATCACGTAATAACAATAGAATCATAATCACAAGAATCTATCTGTCAAAATCTTTTCGTTATTTTAAATAGAGTTAAAGGAATGAATTTGTCAACGTGGCTTTTTATATACATTCGTTTTATTTGTAACTCTCAATATAGTTTCTTTTTTATTTCGTTTGTAATCTTTTCTGCCCTATTACTGATCAATCATAAAACCTATTCTACTATCGGTCGTTATAGAACTCCGGATAACGTCATACATTATTTACCTCTAAATTAATCAGGAATTTAAATTTGTTTCTGTAATTTATATAAATCTGGTAATATAATAAATATTATGTATGCAATCATGCAAAACAGATGTGTCAAATAATACTCAATACTTGTGCGGAATGAAAAGTTTACGTTATTTTATTTGCAACGTAAAATAATATTTAAATTGTAATTTGATATAAACAAAACGTTCTGAATAACATACAGATATATGGATAGATATTATTTAATACCTAACAAGTTTTATTAATTATTTATAAGTACATTGTATAATAAGTATATATATTTAAAATACATTGAAGTTGAAGAGTATTTAAATCTCTCCAATCTTTTTCTTGACTGGTAAAGAGCAAAATATGTTTCAATATTAAGGTTTCCTGTAAAAACAACAAAATTATTTCACAAATAAAATAATTTATTACTTAAGTTATATTTAGTAAGTAGGTACCTACTTACATTTTAAATTTGGATCGAACGATTTCTGTTTCCTTTCCAATAATCTGTTCTTCACATTGTGCAACGAATTTAAAACGCATTGTTAACAACTGCTGCAAAAACTATTTTAATAATTTTAACAGCTGTTCATACCTTAGCAGTGCACTACGGTTTCAATAGTATAATTTATAAACTGTGAACGTATACGTGTTATCAAACTTATTTTCAAAAGAAGAATGATGCCAACAAAATGTCGTTCCATCCAAAGCCTATGAGTAATATTTGTAGATAAGATAAAACAGTATTTGCTTAGGTGCGACAGGAAACTTAAAATCAACAAATACATAGATTACATGTTTCCGTCTGGACGTTAGCTGTTTAAGTTTCAATATTTACACAATAATTTATAACGAACTTTATACATCGTTCATAAAAATCACACCATTTTTCTGCAAAACATAAAAACACATTCTCAACTTAATTAAAATATATAACCAGCAATCAATCTTCGACAAATATACATTTTCAATTATAATATATAATACAAATCTTGCTAAAGATTTGCCTCAGAATATCATGTGCAACTGAAACGAAGATAACTCCTGAACGAGCTAGTAAGTGTGCATAAAATTTTACATGCACGTTTATAGAGATGTAATGAATAATATATTATTAAATTTTTCCATCATGCTCATATCTTGCAGATAGGTCCAGTACCTCCTTAAATCAAGCTGCAACAATATTAAACCATTCAGTACAGTTCTAAATATTATAGTATTATGTAAAATAAAATATCTGAGTTAACAAACATAAAATATATATTTATATTACTCAGCTTTCTACCGCATTGCTTAGGACAACACAATAATTAAAATTTGATAAATATTCCCGCATTATTTTGATCTGTTCCGTGCGAACGCCATCTACCGTGTACAGCACTAGTTACCAAATAATCACCCATGCGCATTGTCCAACTTGTACAAGGCAACATGTGCTTGGACATCAAAACATAAACAGTGACATTTAGTGTGTGTATTCATGAATTTCGTGGTCCAAAAGGTAAACTACTCATTCTTCTTTAGGGTATACTCCTCTACGGAGTGATTGGCAACCTCTGTTACGCATTATTTCCGCTGGTAACTCGTAATAAGTGTGAAGAAGACCGCCATGCTTCTGAGTTGAGTCGACAACGAGATCCTTGTGGACTTGTTGTTAGAGTTTGGTACCATTTTGATATAAATAGGCTGCCGCATTTTTATATTGTCTTTTGCTTGGAATTGTACATCTGTTTGACTGTTACTATTATTGTACTGGCCATCACCATGGTGTTGGTGAGTTATGTTAACCTCTGTTCACACCATAGATTCTTTCATGCTTCTGAATCCTGGAAATTGAAATTCATTGCTTTGAAGCTATCAATGAATTAGAAATTCTTCTTTTCCAAGATTCATTGACGATTCAATTTAGCGACGACGCTATTTGACAAGCAATTCTAAACATGATTCTTTCTCTCAGGATTTAGAAGCATGAATGGAACTATGTGAACAGGGTTTTATAGCCGTAGATAAAGTACTAGAAAATAAAAATCTAGAATATTCTAAAAACAGAATATGCAACACCAGAAGTTCAAGTAAATAATAAAATACCTGCGTCAAAAGATACATTCACAGGAAATTCAAATCTAGAATTTTATTATTTTATTGAACTGAAAAACTCAGAACCTTTCTGGGGTAAATTCCACATACCTACTCGGTTTTGTCAATAACAAAATTCTAGATCTAACTTTTCCTGTGAATTAATCTTTTCGAAGCAAGAATTTTATTCTAGATTTGCATCTTTTGGTGTTACATTTTCCTGTGTATTAATTAGAATATAAAGTTTATTCAAACTAAATAAATATTTCGATATTTACAGGTTGGACTCCTAATGTATGCAGTAGCTCTACTCAAAGATTGCGGTTCCAAAATTCGGGAGTGTTGCAATGTAGAAGACGATGACGAAAAAAGAAAGAATGTTCTATTTTGCATCCAGTACCACATTGCCATTATTCTGTAAGTACTTTTTACTGTTTTCACTTTGTACATCTCGCCTGTATCGAAGATATTCTAATGCTCATTTATTGCTATCGAATTCAAAAAAGCATGTTGCAATAAATCATTTTGTGACTTTTGTTTAGAAATCTATGATCTCATATTTTACAACGATGTTCTTAAAGATTGCGCGTACATGGCTATAAAATGAAATTAGCAAAATACCTTTCGGTATTTTGTTAAATCATTTCTAAAACTTCTTTCTTAACTATTTAAAAAATATCTCTATAGCTGTTTTCCGACTAATGTACATTACATTATGGATTTCGTAAGAAAAAAATAATTTTTGTGTATTAATAAACGTATAAATTGGATTATAAAAACATAATTGTTGTCACAACAATTTTTAACTTGCATTTATCGATTTTCTATGATTCTTCGTGTTTTTCATTCTGAAATTTTTAACAGTATAGCCAATTATTGTTGATTGTTTGTTGTAATCAAAGAAAAATATTACAAAACACCAAATGCATCTTTTATAAAACCGTTTACGTCTTAAGAAATCCCCTCTGATCTATTATTGACTAATAACAGAGCATTTCGCGAGCCCGTCATTTGCTTCTGACATTTTGACACTAATGATTCACATCAAACTTAAGAAATTGCGTATATATCCGCCATTTTATGTCTTGAGAACTACAGACTAAAATGGCGACCGACGATAAGCTTTTGCAAGTTAACATGAACCTAATGAGGTTGTTAAACATGTGGCCCGAAGATGGCGCTGTTGAATCTAAATGCTGGAGGAGTTTTAAAGACGTTAGTCCGTTGTTTAGTGTCATTTCGGCTACTATACCCATATTCGCTGACTTCGTAATTCAGGTATTTTTTACGATTTTCGTAAATTAATTAGTTAAACGGAGAATTTGGTCAATTTGATTGTCCGTTTTTTCTCTGAATAATTTTGTAGGCCCAGGGCAAATACGATGACGTGATGGACATAACAGAGAATCTAACAGCTTTGGGAGCCTTATTCGGCACTGTATATTTACAAACTTGCTTTATACAAAACCGCGAACGAATCATGAAATTAGTTAAAAAGCTAAATGTGTTTGAAGAATTTAACACTGTTGATGAAATGCTGGCCACTGAAGAAAAGGCAGCATTGTACACTAAAGTGTTTATATTTTATGGCATTTTCGGAAATTTGTGCTATTTGGCTGTGCCATACACCAACCTTCAGGTAGATCTATTTTTATAAAATAGAATACTCAATACTAGATATTCTACCTAATTCTTGAAAACTCAGATAAGAAAATACAACTAGAAGAAAATTATTGCTTAGAATCATAAAACACCCGAAAGTTCAGAGACAAGAAAATGCATAGGTAGGGGAAACTGTTCCAAAATGAAACAGAAAATGTTTTTCTTCTTCTAGAACTTTTGTTTATTAACAAATATAAATTTTCAAAGTATAAACATAAACTTGATTATAGTTTTCATAAATTATAGAAAAGAAAAATACATTTTTTATGGTGTACGTCAAAATAAAAATTTAAAAAAAAAATCTCCTTGTGGAACTATGGTATGTTCCACAATGAGATAATTTTAAATATTTATTTTAAACGTTAATTGAAATTTCTTAAAATTAAAATAACAGTTGAAAGATTTAGCGAACACCAATGCCGGGTTTCATAAACGAAATGTTAAATCTCGTGTTAGTTAACAACGATGTAAAAATTGCAACCTGTTAAATTTTGAATGTGTTTCATGAAACAAACAAACTGTTATAATCAAGATGTTAGTTAACAAACGTGTTAAATTTTTATGAGTTATATTTCGTTTTTATTTGGTAACTTTCAGCTGTATTCATTGATGTATATTAATATTTTGATTGTTGTGATTTGACATGTTTCATTTGACATTATTTTATACCACATGTAAAAGGACGACAATATCAAATAAGTACAGGCTGTGTCAGAAAAAAGTGCTCTTATTCGTATGAGGCTGGTGCTGGTACTGGATATGCTAGAGACGGATCAACTGCTCTCAGTATTATGCGCAAACGTATGCGCAACAAATAGCAAGCAGTTCCAGCACTGCCCAGAATAAAGAAAGCCGCAACTTGCAACAGTGAACTGAAAACTGAACATGTGTTTTGACAGAACAGAATAGTATACAATATGAGATCTTTTGTCAGTTTTCAATTTGTTACGCACCTTCCCCGGAATATAATAATCTTGAAAATAAAGCTCTTTCCACATCAATTCTCACTGGCGAATCATTTAATATTGTGCTATCGAGTACAGAGCCTGGCCAACGTGCTACTACATTACAAATCACCAGTACATAAAGGATTATAGAAAAGTACCCATGAGATTGAATTTTAATAATTTTAATTAATTTCTTCGTGCATTCGTATTTTGAAGAACAACGGGTTAAGGAGAGTACAAATATGATGCGTTAACTACATCTTATAATAATAGGAAATACTAGTACAGTTTGAAATGCACACATTGCATAAAATCTAAGTGTAAACAATAATTGGTTTATAGAATCAATAAATAGGACGATTTCTGTTAAGCACGGTACTTATATCATTTTATGTTCAGTTCATCTCATTATACAAATGAAATAAATTTGCCAAAAAACATTGTCTTCAAAATTAGAAATCATATTTGAACTCTTATTAACCACTAATTGTTCAGAAAATAATATTTATTTACTTTTAATTAAATATATATTTTTGTACTCATTTAACATTTTGACATCTGTCATAAAATAACAACGAGTTAAATATTTAACATGAGCTCAGAGCACCTGCTAAATTAGCAAACGATTTACCCCGATGGTAA
Organism: Agonum fuliginosum; assembly: GCA_947534325.1. Lineage (NCBI taxonomy): Eukaryota > Metazoa > Arthropoda > Insecta > Coleoptera > Carabidae > Agonum > Agonum fuliginosum. Next base: position 935,843 of record OX384033.1, read on the forward strand.
AGTTAACATCTGTTGATGAAACTATTTTTCATATATAACAATGTGCTAAACAGTTTAACAGTCTGTTAAAATTTAACAAACGTTTATGAAACCGGGCACAAGAGTATCAAAATCTACTTCGAATTTAAACAATTTTGTTGTCTTTTATGCCCTGTTCACACGTTGCTACTTTGAAGACACATTCGTGCTACTGTAGCAAGAAAAAATTTGAGTCGCTTGTCAAATAGCAGCGCTGCTAATTTGTAGCATCAAAGTATCAAGAACTACTCGTTTATAATTTCACATCGTTGATCGTTGTATGTGTAGATAGCGATTTTTTGCGGTTATTGTTTCGATTTGAATATTTTTTATTATTTGCGTCTTCAAAAACTTCTTCTTTTCGAGCTACAGTAGCACGTATGCGTCTTCAAAGTAGCAACGTGTGAACAGGGCATTAGTTTCTGTAGTAGTATTTGTAAATCTCTGCGCCGACTTCAAATTGATAGGTACCTATATTAAATTATTGCCCTACAAAAATAGATGACAATATATTATTTTATTCAATTTTGACGTTTTAAACTGCTATTATTAACTCCATAGCAACAACTTTAAATAAATGTTTATTCACAAGTGAATTAAAACTTTTTAAATCACTCAACACATCTTTAAATCACTCTGATGTCATTATTTCGCCAATAATGCATAAAAACAATGACAACTTGCCACTGACGACTACTTTGATTTTTTTGTGTTATGTCAAAATAAATTTATAATTTATATATTTGAAATAATTTTGTCAAAATTGAATAAAATATTGTAGGTATAAACCACGTGAGATACGAATGTTTATTCACTCGAAGAAATTAGCCCACTCGCCCTTTGGGCTCGGGGGCTAAACTTTCTTCTCTTGAATAAACATTCATGTATCTCACTTGGTGTATAAATATCTATTATACTTTTCAGAGGTGAGGATTTAGAAGTCGGTTCAAATTTTGTTTGTGTATTAGTTTCGCATGAAGTTTCCCTCGTTTCATGATTCCATGTAAGAATTTTCTATGTTGTATATCATCTTGTTGGGCCCCAGGAATGCAAGGACCGGCGCGCCGCCTCCACCTACAGCCGAGACATCCCTTGCGGTGTGATCACCCGGTTTTGGCTGCCATTTCACTATCAAGACACTGCCTGGCTAGTCTACCTCCTGATGCTGTGGCAACTCATAGCTTGTCTGACTGCTACGTTCATTACTTTGAGCATGACGATGTTCTTAGTTGCTCTAGTAATGCAAGTCATCACCCAAATGCAGCGGCTCAGAACGGCCTTGAAAAATGGAGAGCCTATTGGATACTGTGTCAGATATCATATCATGATTATTGAGTGAGTAGGAGAGTAAAAATATTATTGTTTTATCTACGACCACGGTTAAAAAATAATTCGCCAAGTTTTTCATTACAACCCCGGTCAGAGGTTCTGTCACTTGCTGTCACTGAATATTTTTGAAATTTAATAATTTGTGCGTTATATAGTGATACAAAAATATATGTAAAATATAATGAACACATAAACTTAATAGTACATTAAAAAGCAGCAGGTAAATATTACTGTGAAATAACGGAAAGTGTTTCAGAAAACTGTCAACTATAATTATTACACAAGAGCTTTTTATTTCGCCGGATAAACTATTTGTATTGAAACCTTGTTACCTAGCAATTTGAAAAGAAAAATTGTTTAAAAAATTACGACACCGTAGGTGGAGTGATTTTATTTAAAAACAATTTTTCGAGTCAAATTGCTGTCAGGTGACAAGGTTGAGATGTCAAACAGAAATAAAATGCTCGAGTGTAATTCAACGAGATAATTTAACGACTCCTTTAGTTTCCCTTCACAAATATTCCCAAAATCTAATCATTTCACTGACAAATATTAGAAATATGAAGCAAATGACATTTTAGTGTTTTGTTTATAGTTTGGTTGCTAAGAAAAAGGTAAATAAGGTTTTATCACTTCCAAAAGTTACCTTTTTGCACTTCCGGGACTAAAACTCTTCTTTAGTCTTTATTTTTAGGGACTAAGGTTCTTAATTTGATCCCAAGGGATTATTTTTCATATTTAATCCCGTTGTCAAGCATTGAATTAATTATTCCCGTTGTCAAATAAATACGTGCTATTTGTTACAGAGTATCTATGGTAACAATATAAATATTTGTCATAAAATTTACTGTCAAAATGCAAAATGTGTATTCTTTTAAACTATTTTGCATTCATTTGAGGCCGAAGTGCAAAAAATAGCGTATATACCACAGGACTAAAGTATCTTTAATCCCTCAGGTGATTATTTCCCTCACCTTCGGCTCGTGAAATAAACTTTCACCCTCAGGATTAAATCATGCACTTTAGTCCCTCAATATATAATATACTATTCTTTTTATCCGCTGTCAAAGCGATGAAATTGTGTTTTGTTTATGACTTACTTTATAGGTATAGGAGTGGAATTATTCTCAAAAAAAATAATATTTCGTTCGTGATAATTGATGCATTTGGTGTTCAACAATAAGTACAATATTTTTATGAATGTTTCCATTGTTGTCAGATACTCAACAAACGTAACTCAAGCCTTCAGCTCAATGATGTTGATGCACATAACTCTAACGTCTTTCGAGATAAGTGTGTTAGGTTTCGAAGTTTTAATGGTCAACAGTAGCACGGATTCTTTACGATTCGGCATGCATTTATTCGGATGGCTTGTTTTGCTGTTTCTAATTTGTTTCTATGGACAAAAACTTATTGATGAGGTACGAAAAAAATAGTTAATTGCATTGACAAATTAGGAATTGGTAGCACTTAAAAAATCAATTTGTTTCACAATGCTTTTGATTGCCACTTTCACCAAAAATTGATCGCATTTTGATTAAAAAACTTTTACTTATTAGCACTGAATAAATTATTTTTTGTGTAGTTTTTTATATAAATTAATTTGAGAGACAAATAGGTGAAACTAATGCATTATTATCTAGCACAATTTGCTATACGCATTCCAATTTAGGTTTTCTCTCTTTAGAGTACAGGTATAGGATGGGACGCTTATTCAACTAAATGGTACAACAGTTCAGTTGAAATACAAAAAGATCTTCAACTCATGATCCTAAGAAGTCAAAAACCTTTAACATTATCTGCTGCTTCTTTAGGTGTTATGTCTTTAGAGACTTACCTCGGAGTAAGTTCATTCATAAACAGATTAGCAGTGATAAAGAAACATTGTTCTAGTCTTCTTAGTTTTGCCATTTATTTATGCAAACATAATTTGAATTTTTTTCAAATTATATTTAGTTATGTTTTATATAAGTGCATTGTTTCTCATTGTTAATCTGAAATGAAGGATTTTGTTGACTCAATATTTTTTTAGGTAATGAGTACTGCTTATTCATATTTCACTTTACTGTTAAATATGAAAGAAGATTAAATTATTTTCTGTACAACCTAATAAGCTGACTACATTGCTTTTGAATATTAACTACAAGTAATTCTAGTATTTGTATTTTAATTATTGCTAGTAATTAGTGCTTTACTTAATGAGCTCTATAGTTAATTACGACTTAAAATAATAATACTTGCTTACAGAAAATCACGCCATTTGTCTAAGAAAATTTGCATTCAGTACAAAATAATATTTTTTAATAGTACAGGTTTATAAATAAATTTAAAATGATAGCTGTCTGATTATGATTTTCACGAATTCCTATTTTATTTCTTAAATTATGTACGTATGACCAATGAATTACTCTCGGTAATCTGCCACATCAACTTACATAAAAGATGTGAGAAATATTTTAAATTTTAATACAACAAAGTATTACAAATTCTTTTAATATCAAAGAAACGGTACAAAAAAGAATAAGATATGTCCCCATATCTCAATAATTCAAAAACAACTTTAATATAAGACGTACAACAATCACACTCAGAGCTCAATAATCAAACAGCAATCAGTCATTGATTACAACAATTTAAAATGTCATCAACAGATGGAAAAATGCTAGCCTTCAACATCAAATTAATGAAATGGTTAAACATGTGGCCAGACGAATCAAAAACCGAAAAGAAGCTCTTACGTTCTTTCAAAGACATAAGTTCATTGTTCAACTTATTCGTGATGACAATGGCAATATCATCAGACTTCATAGTACAGGTTCGAGGCAATTACGACGAAATAATGGACATAAACGAAAACCTTACAGCACTGGGCGCACTATTTGTAAGTATCTACATGGGGGTATGTTTCATGAAAACCCGTCAAGAGATAATGGTGCTAGTCAAGAAGCTAAAAATATTCGAAGAATTCAACGCAAACGCTGACATGTTAGAAACTGAACGAAAAGCAGCACTGTTGAGCAAAGTATTCGTGACATACGGGGTGATTGGTAACCTTAGCTACCTGGCCATGCCGTATACAAACATGGACGACTGTCGGCAAAGAAGGGCTTCTTCCACTTACAGCAAAGATATGTCTTGTAATTTGATAACAAGATTTCGACTGCCGTTTCGGTATCAGGATTCTACTGGAATGCTGTATACTGTTGTCACTTGGCAGCTTATTGCTGTCTTTCATACTACGTACGTTACTCTGGCTGTCACAATGTTCATGATTTCTTTGTTGATGCATATTATCACGCAGTTGAAACGGTTGCGACGAATGTTGAGAGATAAGGACAGTGATTTTGCTGTTTGCCATCGGTATCACCAAAAAATTATCGAGTAAGTTATAGTGATATTAAGCACTCAAAATATTGACTTCTGGTTGCAAAAATTCGATTCCTCAGACATTTTTCTATCAAATATATTATTTTCAATATTTTGCGAGCCCTGGTTTGCCACAATGTCAACATAGATAATACAGAAATTTTTAAACTCTTCTGAATAAATTAAAATATCGACTTCCGGTTTCCGGCATTAGCTCATTTCTCTATTATCTGTAAGATACATTATTTTAAAAACTTTACAGGCTTTATTTTATAATTGTCATTAGGGTGCAACTTAAAAATTTTAACACTAGAAAATAAAATTCTAGAAGATTCATACACAGGAAAATGCATGAACAAAAAGAATCAAATTTATGTGAAATAGAATACCTGCATTAAAAGATTCATTCATATTCACACGAAAATGGAAAGCTAGAATTTTAGATTCGGCATAAATGCAAACATAGGAAGATACAAACACAAAAAGTAGTTTGTCTCTTCAACACAAGAGGAATGTTGAACTGAACTAATAAATGAATAATCCATTAGGTACCATTCTTGAGTTTTGACCAGAAAATAAAATGGAAAATGCATTCAAATCTAGAAAATTTATACGTAATAAAATACCTGCGTTGAAAGATTCATTCACTGCATAATTCAAATCTTGAACTTGAAATTTGGCATAAATGCAAACACAGGAAGATACAAATCTAAAAAGGTTAAAGTCAAAACCGGGATCTGGGACTCAAGAAAGATATTTAGTTCAGCTCAACCTAATTTGTGTATCTCCTTGTATTGCAGAGACAAACTAGTTTTTACTTCCTTGTACGAAGTAAGGAAGTATTGTAATCGCGAAAAATTTCGGTTCTCAGATTTTGGTGGAAATATCCGTTTTGACCTTTTCTGAATCCATTATGACTAGTTTCGACGTGACGTCTGTACGTACGTACGGACGTATGTGTGTCGCATAACTCAAATACGGTTAGACGTAGAAAGTTGAAATTTTGTATTTAGGACTGTTATAGCATCTAGTTGTGCACCTCCTATTTTTGGTTTCAGTCTACAAACCGGAAGTAGTACTTTTTAAAAATATTTCGATAAATATTTAATTTTAGACAATTTTTTTTATTTTGAATGAAAGATTATGTGATTATTACCTACAATCGGTATTTTATAAATATTTTTGTATCTGCTATCATTTAAAAATAATTAAAGTATATATTTATAATTTATAGTATTTCGGTATCTTGTAGTCCATGATCGATTAACATTTGTTACTACGTAAAATTTAAATGATTATGACATGACAGTGACAATAGTAAAATATGCTTTATATCTTCTTCTGCAGTTTAAATAAAATGACTAAAATATATTTGTGAGTATACTAGTATAATAAGTTAAAAGAATTTTTTATATTATTCTACATTTTAGTTATTAAGAAAAGTATGAACACACAAGGCGTACAAGGAAGTCATGTGGTGTCCACGTCAGATTTTTTAAATTACATCTTCCTGTGTTTGCATTTATGCCAAATCTAAAATTCATATTTAAATTCTTCTGAGAATTAATATTTTGATGCAGGTTTTTTACTAGCTACGTATGTTGTATCTTCCTAAATAGGACATTTTGGAATTTTATTTTCTGGTGTTGCACCCATTCCCGTTCGGATACTGAAGTAGAAGTGTCATAATAACAGTTATAATTAAACATATTTTAGATATTGTACGGATATAACTCAAGCCTTTAGCCCAATGATGTTGATGCATATAACTTTGACATCTTTCGAAATAAGTGTCTTATGTTTTCAAGTATTAATTGCAAAATCTATAACTGACTCTATTAGATTTGCTTTGCATTTAGCTGGATGGCTCATTGTTTTATATTTAATTTGTTATTATGGACAACAACTCATAGATGAGGTATGTTATTTATTAATAAAAAGCACTTTTGCTTAAGCTAATTGTCACATTGATAATGTTTGATTAAAAAACCTGGAAAATTGAGAATTTTAAACTAAAATATGCATCAGACTGGATTCTAATTTGAAATGTCAAAACCACAGTCGATCACAGCCCTATTTGCACATGGATTTTGAGAAAAATAAGAATTTCTAATTGACTGATACCTCCGAAACAGTGAATATAATTAATGCATGAAAGAATCCTCAAAGAGTTTTCGTGTGCTTATTGCTTGCCGCACCTAGTTTAAGGTGTAACCTCCCTCTGTAGAGTACAGGAATTGGATGGGACACCTACAGCACGCAGTGGTACTCCATCCCATTCAAAAACCAAAAAGACCGAGTTCTAATGATTCTACGAAGCCAGAAACCGCTTACGTTAAATGCTACTTCACTGGGCATTATGTCACTTGAGACTTATTTAACTGTAAGGTTTCATTTCATTCAATTGTAATCAACTTAGCAAATGATTCAAAATGTTTTAGGTGCTGAGTACTGCTTATTCTTACTTTACATTGTTGTTGAGAATGAAGTCAGAAGACGATGTTTAGATTTTAATTGTTGAGATGAATTTGATTAGTCTGCACACAAAAATAGTGCACCCGATTTTAATTTAACTTGAATAGAAGTTGCAAGCATGTTTAACTTAAAATATATTTCATTCTGCCATCTTGATACAAAATACTTGACAGTTGTCTCAGAAAAAAAAATGTAGAATAGTAGTTTTGACTATGTTCAACTTAAAATATAAGCTAGAGGTAAATTCATTTAAGCAGAACCCTGCGCGAAGTACGAATTCTCGTCTTAGAGTAAAATTCAAATAGCTAGAACCCTGCGCGAAGTACGAATTCTCGTCTTAGAGAGAGAAACATAGATGATAAACAAGAGGAAACTACGCTACTGTCTGTTCTACTAAACATCAAATTCAATATCTGTTATTCACATGTTGACATTCGTAGTGTTTTGCTTCGTGTAACGCTGTGAATTTTGTAATTGATTGTGATTGAGTTATATTTTAGTTTTGTTTGAAAATTAAGTGAAGTGCAGCGCAGCATATACTCGCTAGCTCCGCTTTTGTAAAACGGACAGTACATGACAAGCTCTGCCTTCTCGCGCAGCCCAGGTTCCTAGCTATTTGAATTTTACTCTAGAAAGAGGGGCATAGATGATAAACAAGAGGAAACTACGCTACTGTCTGTTCTACCGAACGTCAGCTCCAATATTTTATTCTCATGTTGACGTTCGTAGTGTTTTGCTTCGTGTAACGCTATGAATTTTGTAATAGATTGTGATTGAGTTATATTTTAGGTTTCTTTGAAAATTAAGTGAAGTGCAGCGTAGCATATACTCGCTAGCTCCACTTTTGTAAAACGGATAGTACATGACAAGCTCTGCCTTCTCGCGCAGTCCAGGGTCCTAGCTATTTGAATTTTACTCTATGAATTATTTTATTCCGTTGTGTTAAAACAAAATAGTGGTTATTTCAGAATTAGTTGGACTGCACAAAATAGTATAGATGGTAAAAAACACATAAATAATTGTAAAACTTATGTCTATTTATTGATAAATAATAAAGCATGAATACACTATCATAACATCATTATAAATTAGTAACACAGAACGGCCAAAATCTTACAACTAGCAGTAAGAGTGAAGCGTATGGAATGAAGTTAGAAATATACGTAATCAATATCAGAAGTTCAGTAACAATAACAATTCATTAATTCAACAGATCCATGATTTCATCAGTACTTAGCGCCGGATTATTATTTTTACTTTCATTTGGTCTTGCATGAGGCTGGAGAAGAGGTTGCTTGATCATTTGCTGGTGCATCATTTGATTCATAGGAACTTTTTGCGCTTGCACAGTTGGTAACAGTGTATCTAACGCCCCCCAGTTTTGCTGTGCCGCGCCATTTGTTGGTTTATTTGAAGACCAAGGGTTATTCCAGTTAGAATTAAAATTCTGACTCGCCATTGCGTTATTCTGACTCATCATTGGACTATTCTGACTCATCATCGCACTATTTTGACTCATCATTGGACTATTTTGACTCATCATCGCACTATTTTGACTGGCCAGAGCACTAGTATTATTTTGAGTGGTCATTGTGTTCATTGTTGTCTGCCCGGTGGTGAAGTTGCTGTTCATGATTGGTGGAAAGTTGCTGACGAAGTTCTGTGACGTAGGTGGAACCCACGGCGCTGATTGGTTCATTGTTTGCGCCGCGGGCCATTGTTGTAAAGATCCGCTTAGATCTTTAGGTGTGGACGCAGCGTTAGGATTCGCAGATGGAACTGGGGCTAAGACTGGCTGGTTTTGAAGGAGTTTAGCCGCGTCTTGCTGTTTTGATAACCTGAACATAGATCAACAATTAGATTTGTAAGTTTTGGTTGTTGTAATCGGGAGATAATCAATAGGAATATGAATTATTGTCTGTTTTTAAACTAGAAGAAGTAAAAAACTAAATTCTAGGATGCCGGTTTCACATTCTAGATTAAAAATATAGTTTTGTTAAAGTTTAAAACAGAGTAAAGCTGACTAAATTAACTGTAATGGGCCTAATTCAACACTCTCTTCAAACTGATGAAGCTTCTCTAATTATTACCATGGAATCATCTTTTATTTACATACAGATGAATCCATGTCTTTCTCTTTCGAAGAAGCTTTTTTAACTTAGAGTATAATTCTGCCCAATATCTAATAAATTATTTATTTGGGTACTTCTGTTTATACCTATATTTATTTATTTAAAATATGGTCTTTCGGCAACAATTAATAGATCATTGCTTAAGTAATGATATTATTATTATGCATTTCAGTTCGTTACATTTAAACAGAAGGACTAATATAATTGTTTTTTTTGTTTCAGATAAATTTTGAAGACTTCATTCACATCTACAACAGTTATTCCAATTTCCAGTAAGTAAATACTTAATGTGTATTCTGTATTTAAATTAATTAAGTAAATAATTGAGAATAATTTGTCGACATTTGTTTATTTAAAATGACAACGACCGAATTCATTATTTAGGGATCAAAATGCCAATTTACTTTCTGTCCAACTCAGAAACGTACAAAGTATTTGGACAATTTTTTTATATAAATGCCACAAAATATAATATTCATAACTAATAAACAGAGCATTTCAGTGATGTGAACGCAAGTACACATTGCCATATGACAGACAAATTTCTGGCTGAGAATGCGGCTTAAACTTAGGTTCTTTATAAATTAAATTAATAATCGTTAGGTAATTTAATATGCTTACTTTTGTTTATCTTGTAAACTTAATTGTCCGGCGTTCGAATCTCGGGGCGGTTCAGGCGCAGGCGCAATGGCGGGCGCATGCGTCGGTGACGCAGTAAAGTAATTGTCCAATCCGAGCCCAGAGAACATTTCGTCCAACTTAGGATCGGTTGGCTTCTGAGTTATTGGACTATTTGTTGCAAAGCTCATTTCTAACGATCTACAACACATTCAAATAAGTAAAACTGCAAGAAATATTAACTTATGTCTTACTTTTTTTCGTTCTGGACGGAGTTGAGTTGTTGAAGTTTGTTCCTATGCTCGCTTTCGACTATTTCGAACATTCGTTTTACTAGGGTTACTAGAGCTGTGAATTGGGTCATTGTTAACCCGTTTTCTATGCAAAGAGGTATTAAAAAGGGTAAAATTCGAGTTGCGATTACTTCTTTTGTTATGCCCAATTTTTTGTGGTCCAACGCCATTTTGTATATACCTACAAATAAAAATAAATAACTGTATAATCAAATTTGGATAATACATAAATTTAGGTATGTATTTGTCTTAAGGATCCCGTCTCCGTAACAAAATATTGCGTGTTTAGAGGTGTAGCAGTTTTTACTTTACTCATTGCATATTACAAATTTGAAGGGAAAACAGGTACTAGATGTTTGTGAAAGAATTAATCTAGGTTTATGCCCAGTTAGAATTCTGAAAAATTCTTTTGAGTCCGTATAAAAAATTAATGAACAAGTTTTTACATGCTTTATCTTATGATTAAGAGGCCCATCTACCTCCTAAAATCCAGCACAAAACGTACTAACGTAGCAAGTGTTTTGTGGCCAGTACAAGAATGGTCAAAATGTATTTCAGCAAGGATTATATACTTAAAAGGATTAATTCACAGTTGTGCCTTTTTAAAATTTTAATTAAAAAATTGTACAAAATTTTAACGGGCCGCTTAGAGATTTATTAGAAAATGTAACTCAGGATAACCCTAGTTCCATTCTTCGTCTGTAAAATGAAATTTTGCTTTATCTGTGAAACTTCGTGTGCATTTTAAAAATTTCTAGACTGCTTTACGTATTTTAGGCGAAAGTTTCCATGCGTTACCATAGGACAAACAAATATTTTCAATGTTCCTTACCTAAAATTCCCATAAGTACAGCTGGTTCCCTCGACGGAATCTGAGGCAAAAATGGCAGTACTTCATCCAGAACCAACCATTTATCCAAATGTTCCATCAATCGTCCCAAACATAACAAACAATTAACCCTAACCGACAGACTAGTAGTCGAAAGACACAATCGTTTAATCCGAGGCAAAACCGAGTTCTTAACAGCAGCATGATCCAACAGCCCCGCAAAAGTTGGCAACGCCGACAGACACAACTCGTGTATTTGATGAGCATCCGCATCGAGCCCTCTGTAGAGCATGGGCAGCACCTCTCGCTGGACTTCTTCAGCAGGTGTTAACTTCAACAACAGCTCCATCTTTTGCACAAAAATCAGCAAGATTTGTATCGGTTCTGTCAGTCTCATCACTGGCCTCAAATACGGGAGAATGTGTCTCACGAATTGTTCCTTTTCGCAATGTTCCGCGATTGCTAAAACGTTCGGCAAGACAAAAGGCACCATCAGAGGTTGCACCAAGTCTTTCACAAGACATGGAAGGACTCTCAACAGTCGTACTCTTGGTGGTAACTTCACGAGGGCCTCTGGTAACCCTCTGTAGAATTGGGATTTCTGTATGTTGTCCCATTGGAATAACGAGTCCAGGTAGTTTAGGGTTTTTACGCCAACGTCGTCGAAAAATGGAACCTTCAAACGTTCAAAATATATTAGATGTTGAAGGGTTGAGGAATAATAAAAACAACGTCATTCCATTGCAAACTGCGAGAATCATGGCATACTAGAGGCTTGTATCCAAAATTAAAATGTCAGCTCATTCACGAAACGAATTACTAATTAATATAAGGCAGCGCAAATCGAGAAAAAGGAGATATATTATACAGATTTAGTGTGTCGAACAAAGGCAGCAATAGCGAACGCGCTCTAAAAGTGGCATCGTATTTGTAAAATATTGTATTTATGAGACAAAAGAAATAATCAAACGCATTATTTATATACTGTATAACATTTTACCTACAGTGCGATGCATGAATTTTAATACATTTTGTATTTAAAGTGCCCTAAATTAAACATGTAAGAGTAGTATTTTTCTCTTAATTCGCAATTTTTTTAAACAATATTGGTAAAATCGATGCGTCGTACTGTAGAATGAATATTAAATATTGACGTAAAAAAATTGCAATGTTCTTACGTTAGTATTAGATTCAATATAAATAAATAATCACAGAACTTAAACCAGAACACGATTTATCTAAGTTTTTATGGCTGTTTAATTTTTATTTTGGATATCAATCAAAATCAGCACATTCTACGCCTAAACCATATCTGCAAAACATAACAATCTTTCCAAATTACTCACCAGTAGTCGGATTGCACAAAATTCAAGAGAAATTACCACAAACAATCAATAGCACAACTACACTTAGCAAAGAAAACAAACATTAAACATTGACTTACCTTTACAAATTGGTGAGCATCGGGCCTTAGTTCTGGATTAGTATTCAGCATCATCTTCACATAATCTCGCAGACCGTCTACCACGGGTTGCAGTTTACTCGCTGGCAGTTGCTTCAGCTAAAATAATCAGTAACAACAATCAAAGACTGATTTCTCTTGGTGATACAACACTCTCTTGTTGATCACAACAATCTCTACGAGTGATCTTGCACAAAGGGTAATAATCTCTCTTGATTGCAATAATTGAATATGCTTACTTGTTGTGCCCGCTTTTTGAACGTCTGATAATCACTGCAAGGCATCACCGGTTGGTGCTGAGGCGAATATAAAGTGTAAGCGACCATTCCTAATGAAAACATGTCACTTGCAGCCGAATGACTTTGTGTTAAAGTATGTTCAGGTGCTAGGAAACTTAGAGACGGTTGGCATACTGGTGGCAACAGTGGACTGTATTCTGCGAATGGCCAGTATGGCTAAAACAAAATATTCAAAACACTACAGTGTCACAATAAAATATTAGTTGATTTTGTGTAAACTTGGCTTATAGTGTTACAATATTCAGTACGGCGTGTCTTTCAAATATACTCATATTTTATACAAAGTACATAAAATTAAGGGTACTTTGTATACTTACACGGTCCATTTTAAGTACCACTGGATTCGTTTACTATTAGAAATAAATTAATAAGTAGAATAACTTTCATTTAGAAGTAGAATTATTTGAAATTACCTATAATAAAATAATTACGTATCAATTCAGTGGCATGAAAAATGTTCTCTAACATAATATGAAATTTATGTTTGTAATTTTTGAAAAAACTGTTTAAATACCTAATAGGTTTCTGGAAATTCTTATATTAAAAACAGCCAATTTAGTAAATTACTAATTATATTTTTAGCTCTTCATTGATTTTTCACAAAAGAAAATAGAAAATTTAATGAATAATCTTTAGTATTTACTCTAATGTATTTCGGAACAATGTATAGTATGAATTTTAATGAATTAAATTTTTATTCATTATTCCCAATTTGTATCATTAAAAAAATAACTGTAATTTGATGCATTAATTAATTAATATTCTAAAATATATAAATGAAATATTAATATTAATTGCTGTTAAAACAATGTATTGTATAATTTTATGAACTAAATTTTATCAGTAATGTATTTTTTAGAATGATTGTATGACCTTTTCAGTAAATGTCAGCCAAAAATAACTTAAACTTTAAAAGTGAATCAATAATACAACATTTCATTGCATTATTTCAAATATTTATACATTTTTTTATGTTTCAGGGCGTCTCAATTCATTTCTGGTGCAATCTACAAAATAAAAAGTAAGTAAAAAATGTCTTACCTGACTATTAGGCGGGCTCTCATTCAAAACACAGAAATCAAACCCGAAAATCTTCCACGCTCCCTGCTTATTAATAATAATGCTCTCAGTACAAATATTCCTATGTAAAAGTTTGACATCATTGTGCAAAAAGGCTAGGCCTTCTCCAACCTGAAGCAAGCCGTATTTAATTTCCACTTCGAAGAATTTATAATCAGTTAGCTCGCTTGGAGGAGGCATGGGCATGTTATCTGTCTGCCCTAGGGCATTAGCCAGACTAGCGAAGACGGGTTCGGTGGCGAAAGCCAGACTTTCGCGGCTTTCTTCCAACGGGTGCTGCACAGTCAAAATTTGAGGGTGGCGGAGTTTGGTCAGCTGCACGACCCCGCGTTTCAAAGACTCTAGAATTATATCTCTGTCTTGTTTGTTCCATCGTTCCAGGAACCGTTTTTCGAAAACGAATATTGCTGCTTCCTGTTTGGTTGATTTTTTGTACCCGCTGTAGATTTTCCACAAGAGACCTAATGTGTTCGATTGTTTAGCTGATTTCAATTGTTGCAAACATATGCTACGTACCCGGGCCAGCGGAAGCAATGTGATTTGTTATTTCGAACTCTCTTGTTACTGGGTTTCCGGGCAAAACGCCGGATAGTTGAGAAACTGTGCTGCTGACAGATGAATAAAACTTATTGATCACATCCATTCTTCCTGTCAGTTATTATCTACTTTTGTGGAGTTAAAATTTTAGGTTATGTTTCATAATAAATTAATCTTGCTATTATTTTTCTTCTTACCCACTTTAACTTATATTACTTCCAATAATTTGTTAAATTGCTCAATATTTAGACTAACTGAATCATGGTTTACTAATTTTTGACAGTGACAGCTAAATTTTAAAGAACTTTAGTACAACAGTGTTGCCAACGCACTGAAAATAAAAATGAAATTGCAAATTCTTTTTCTTTTCCATTCACATTAAGTTATTGATTTGACTGATTAATTATACAACAATATTACTTAATTATGTTAAACTGAAAAAAATTGTATCTTTTATAATTTTTATATACTTTTCGTTGAAACAATCTAGCCAGTAAATTAAAATTTTCAGTCAATTTTTTTCATTTCAAACTATTGGTATCACTGTAATACTCATCACAATGCCCTCTGTATTATTTCATCAAAATCTGGTAAAGCCCTCGTTAAACGAGGTCTCGCAGTCGAGATAATTTTTT
The DNA here is from genome assembly GCA_947534325.1 of Agonum fuliginosum. NCBI lineage: Eukaryota > Metazoa > Arthropoda > Insecta > Coleoptera > Carabidae > Agonum > Agonum fuliginosum. Next base: position 950,916 of record OX384033.1, read on the forward strand.
TTGAGGGCGGGATCATATTTCTTTTTACTCCAGAATATCATAATTATTCTACAGTTATTAACATAATTAGTAATTAATTTTAAAGATTCCGTAAATTCCTCATGTTAAACTATGGATGTGTAACATGGATAGAACAAACCTCGTTATAGGAGTCCCGCAATCGAAATAAAAAACAATTGAGGCCGGGATCATTTTCCTCGGATCATTTTACCCTCGAAACCAAATTTTTAATATTCTGGTACGATTATTAGCAGAGCAATTAAATAATAACGAAATGTCAGTACCACGATTATTTCACTCTCGTAAAACGAGGTTTCGTTGTCGGGACATGTAATTTTCGTGGCCAGAATTGGCTTCCTAAATGTCAAAGTTATACTGTTGGACGGCTTAATTTAAATTTAAAAGGATTGCAGTAAATGGGTTGCAGTCAAAAAGATATAATATTTTTATACCACTCTACCGGTTTCGGCCCCACATGGCTCATGTGGGGCCGAAACCGGTAGAGTGGTATAATAGTATTTTGTGCACCTAGGGAGGGAAGCGTGCTATTACTCCCGCGGGCGAAGCGGCGGTCCGAGCGAGGACGCCGGCTTCCCCCAAGGGAGGAATAGCCTTCCCTCCCGTGGGACACACAATATTTTACGTCACGAGGGTCTCGAAATCACCTTTCTTGAAATCCGTGTTTTCCCCCCGCTCGGGAAGAACCCACTTGCTTTCCTCCCGCGCGGGAGGGAAAACTCGCTTCCCTCCCTCCATTAGCAACAGGAAAACACTGCTTTCCTACCCCGAGTGACGTAAAAAATATATCTTTTTGATTGCAACCCATTTACTGCAATCCTTTTAATAAAACTTCCAGTCAAGTAAAATCCAACTAAATTTAAAATAATTCAAATTTTGGGAATTTTTTCCGGGCTTATTAAACTGGATCCAGCGAAAAACAGAGGGGGTTACAAACTTTACGTCGAAACAGAGATTTTCAAGCCCTAAATGTTTCCAAAAAACGGTTATTGGTTGGGTTAAGCAATTGCTATTATTTCATCCGATGATTAAAACTCTCGCTCGCTTCATCTTCGAGAATAATAGCCTCCATTTTAGCGAAGTTGTATAATATACTGTTAATTATTTTTCATGTCATTTTCTATAATATTGGGATACTTAGGAGAATTTGTATTTTTTTAATTTTACTTTATTTCATATCGTATACGTGTTTTTAGACATTTATTTGATTTCATACAACCCGCTTTGAACATCCAATAACATCGCATTAATTTCAACCAATTAGAAGAATCGTTCCTTTTTGAATATCCAATGAGAGTGCGATAATTCAGCCAATCAGAAGCGTTGACACATGTGCATGTATAAAACTTGATCTCGAAGTTGTGCTAGAAACAATTATTTCTCGTAAACAGTACTAAATAATTAAAATATGTTCGCGGATTATTAATCAGCATAATTTTACGCAACAAACGGTGTAATTATTTTTGCCGAAAGCACAAAATATAAGTTTTGGTCAGATTTTACAGAACGGCATTCGACCTTGCATTGAAGTTGGTGCTTGGTGACGCCATTTTGTGTACAGTGTTGGCGTCTTCTTGTAGTCTTGTGTTTAAAAAAAGATATTCTAGTGTATTGAAATAACTAGCAGTATAATTTAAAGTGATTAACCATAAATAAGAAATTGCGAGTATCCTAGACATGTAATGATGTTTGTTTGCGGCAAAATGATACACAAATTCCTTAAACCAAATTTGCTCTTGGAATCCATTATGTAATCAGTTCATGTTTGTCGAGGCCATCATTCAAAATGTGAAATAAGTGATATATTTACAGGTAAACGCTATTAAGTGTAGAAAAGGAACAATATCAAAGAGAATACTCGAGACTGCCTACAAATTTGGGGGATCTGACATCGTCTTTGAAGAAAATGAGAATCTCAAACATGAAATTACATAATGCAGAAATTCATTTCTGGAACTAAGGTAATCAGTCTTTTTTAAATAATTTATTTATGATATTAACTGCTAATTAAAATTCGTTCGTTATGATATTTTCTGGAAAAAGTACATATTTATTTGCAACGCATTTTAAAAATTGCGTGACGTCACGGACCTAATTAAACCTGATGTAACGACTTCACCATTTGCATGTTTGAAGTTTAGTGTTGTTAATAAGAAGTTAAAGTGAATTTTAATAACCAGTTGTTCAGTTTTAAGTTATAAACAAATATTAAATCGTTTATGTGGCTAAATTATTAAATATATTTACAGGTCAATACTGTTGTGTGTAAGAATGAAGACAGTATGGAAGTGAATATTCGATACCTACATCGTATATTGATGACACTATGGTACAAGGACACAATAAGAAGATGTATTTCTTCAGGAGGGTCATGTATTGATGGTAATTAATCAGTTTTATTTATTAATTACTCGTTATTTAATTGATACATTGTTTCAGGTTCGTTGAAGGCTCAAAACTGTAAAACTGAGTTAGCGGACGTCTTCAGAAAAATTGATCCTCCTGCTGACGACATCTTCAACAAGGAATTAAATCATCTTCTACGTTCTTCAACCACCTGCAGACTCTGAGAATCTTCTGATGAAGGATCCAAAACTGTAGAACTGGGTTAGCGGATGTCTTTAGAAGCGAATTGTTCGCCCTGCTGTCGTTATTACATTCTTGAAGGCTGACCACATCATAAGCAAGAAATTAAAGCATCTTCAAGAGTTCTCGAGTTGTAATTACTACTTTGGTCGTCATCTGCAGCTGTTTAGGAACCTAGTGCATCATAATATTGATGGTAAGCGTTTTATTATTACATTTGGATGTGGCTTATTGTTTTATTTGTAATATTTACATAAAAAATAAAGCTGCATTCGCATACGCATTTAGTTTGAAGGTTTACATTTATGTTTACGTTTAAGAAAGTTTGAATACATTTAACTAAATACGAGCATTCACAGTGCTTGAAAGTAGGACGTGCGAATGTTCCTATTTAGTTATATGATCCTAAACTTTTTTAAATATAAATGTAAATCTTAAGGTGATGTCGACGGTGTGGTTACCGACATTTGCAGTTTTGCAAATATTTCAGTTGGAAACCTAATTCAACTACTGCAACTGATTCATTAGATTTACTCACTTTCGGAGCATGTTTTGAACATGGGCAGGTTAACATTTGTGAAGTATTGTGGGCACTGTTAGGGAACGCGTTTGCGAGGTGGCGAAAATACGAGTTCCCTAACAGTGCCAACAATACTTTATGAATGTTAACCGGCCCATGTTCAAAAGATGCTCCGAAAGGGAGAAAATCTAATGAATCAGTAGCAGTAGTTGATTAAGCTTTCCAACTGAAATATTTGCAAAACTGTAAATGTCGGTAACCACCACCGTCGACATCACCTTAAGACGAAATGCGTATATGAATGAGGCTGAAATACATCTAATTAAATACGAGCATTCACACTTTCTACTTTCAATGCTTTTATTTAGTTAGATGCATTTGAACTTTCTTATTCGCAAACATAAATATAAATATTAAAATCCGTATGTGAATGTAGCTTTAATATTTTATTTCTATTTGTTTAGATCACAATTGATGAATCTGCAGTATTGGACGTTTTACACAGATTTGAAGTCTTTCTACAATTCATGGTGAACCTGGCAGCTTCTTCACAGGCGTCATCAACACATTTCTGGAGCTTTTGGTTGTCATCTGCAGCTGTTTATACACCTAGTGCATATTTGAACACAATAAGAAGATGTATTTCTTCAGGAGGAACATGTATATAAGGTAATTAATCAGTTTTATTTATTGTTTGCTCGTTATTTAATTGTTACATTAATTAATTTATAGAAATATGAAATACACATCTAATTTATTTTTTATTGTATTTTTCAGACTTGTTCCGGTTGTAGCATCTTTATCTCTGGCTGTAAGATCCGCACAGCCTGTGGTGCCGCCCATCCAGTTCCTGAGTCGTGGTACAAACTTTGAAGATTCTTTGGTTTGAAATTCTACTGTTGGAGTCTACTGTCTCTAGGACAAGGAACATCTCGGTCACCAGTTCAACACGTAAGTTTTTTTTTATTTTTACTTTGTGTATTCCATTTGGAACACGATGCTTTTACTCAACTTGAGTGTGGCAGCCTCACAGGTCACTGTGAACGTCAGTATGGATACTACAGACCAAAAAGTCACTCAATGCTCTTACTGTCTGTCAACTCACTCTGAGTACACTACAGGAAACATGTTTGTGCAGTTAACTGGAATGTGTATCTGCCTGGATTTGAAACTGAAAGCTTTTCACTCAGCTTGGGTGTGGCATTCTCACATCATGTGAGTTATCGGTATATATATACAGAGTGATTCATCGGTCATCCATATTCATTTGTATACAGAGGGTACCATTTGAGTGCAATAATATGCAACTATATTTCCTAATGGAACATCCTATAAATATTAATTGATTCTGATAGCAAAATAGATTTCCTTCAATAAAGTAATGTAGTAAACTGTCTAAAATTATAAATGAAGAAGTTACTAACGTTTATTCACTCAATGATAAGTTTGTATCACATAACAATTAACAAAGTAAGCGATGGATAATTTTCTTAATAATCAAGCTGTCAAATTATTGACACTTTATCTTTGTTGAAGTGAAAATGAATACAAATTGTAGTAAAGATGAAATGGTTAATATGATATTCATACTTGAGGAATGTCATAGAAATATAAATTTGGCACTTAAACAAAGGTAAAGTATAAATAATTTGACAGCTTGTCAGCTTTATTTGAATTCGAAACAATTAATAAAATAATCCATCAATTACTTTGATGTTAGTAACATGATACATACTCAATTATTCATCATTGAACGAAAAACGTTAATAACCTCTTCATTTATAAAGTTATACACTTCACTATATTACTTTTTTAAGGGAATATCTACTTTGCTATCAAAATCAATAAATATTTATAGGCTGTTCCATTAAGAAATATAAAGTTGCATATTATTGCGCTCAAATGGATATATACAAATAAATATGGTTTGTAGATAGATAATATATCAAATACATTTTAACCGAAGAGTTTTACTCTATGACTTCAATTAATAGCACTATAAAAAAATAAAATAAAAGAATGACGACGGATGAATCACTCCGTATACATTATATTGTGTGTGTGTGTGCGGTTATCAGCCAATCTCACTCATAATTGTTACTGGAGAGCACACCACAGTGAACATTATTCGTTATTTAGTGCAGTTTATATGAATCTAAATGTTTGTTATTGTTACAGATTAATTTGGACTTCATGTACAAAGTTTGAAGATTCTTTGGTTTGAAATTCTGCAGTTGGAGTTTCTAGGAGAGGGAACATCATCTGGTGTTACCACGTAACACGTAAGTTTATTATTTTTACTTTGCGTATTCCATTTGAAACTCTATGCTTTTACTCAGCTTGAGTGTGGCAGCGTCACAGGTCACTGTGAACATCAGTATAAATACTACAGATCAAAAAGTGACTCAATGCTTTCACTCAAATGTGGCAGCCTCATATATGTGAGTCATCGGTTTAGGCATATATGTTACTTATGTCACTTACTCATGACTGTTGGGGAGTACACTACAGATAAGATTTTTGTGTAGTTAACTGAAATTTGTACCTACCTGGATTTGAAACTGAAACGTATAACAAATGGCCCAGATGTAAAATGAAATCGTTTTTTGTTGTCCAAAAGTTTAAATAAAAATCAAAATACAAGTATAATGTACTGTATCTCATATTTATTGAAAACTGCAATACATTTGACACAATCTCAAATCAAATCAATAGTCGAAAATTTATGGAACCGAATAAATTTTTTTTTTTGAAAAATCGTCCTATGCAGCACAATCAAAGAATTATGACAGACTGTAGAATATTTGAGATTTTTTCTCCAGAAAAGTATGTTTAAGACCTTCATTTTTAAAACTGTTTTAATTCGTTGTGACACAGTATCTACAAGTCTTAAACATACTTTTCTGGAGAAAAAAATCCCAAGTATTCTACAGTCTGTGTCATAATTCTTTGATTGTGCTGCATAGGACGATTTTTCAAAAAAATTATTTATTCAGTTCCACAAAGTTTCGACTATTGATTTGATTTGAGTTTTGAGATTGTGTGAAATATATTGCAGTTTTCAATCAATATTAGATACAGTACATTATACTTGTATTTTGATTTTATTTAAATTTTTGTAAAACAAAAAAAGACTTTTTTTACGCCTGGGCCAACTTCAATGAGACTGTTCGTATGTACAATATATCGAATTATTTATCTATTTTACAAGTCACTTAAATAAGAGAATTATTGGCATTTACTTGGTTAATAAATAGATGTTTAGCTTATTGTTCTTATTTCTTATTTAATATGGGTGTGACAGCATAACTCTTTTTTACAATACGTACATATCTGTCATGCCTTTTACCCAAGTTGGGTACGGCAGCCTCACATATGCGAGTCATTGGTATGGATATTATGTTTTTTCGTGTGTGCAGTTACCAGCAGTTAACGCACTCATGACTGTTTGTGGAGAGTACACTAAAGGCCAAATTTTTGTGCAGCAAATTGAAATTGGATCTGAAACTGAACAGTCAGAACCACTGTCGGTCATTAGCATATTCAGCTATGAATCCAATTTAAACTATTTTATTTCAATTTCAGTATTGAATCTTAAACCATTACATTTATTATTATTATTTCAACAGGTTTAGAACCCAATTACAGAATAATATTACAACATTGCAAATGTACATTGACTAAATATAGTGAACATAATAAAAACAAAAATTGAATACAAATACAGATCTAAATAAATCGAGATAAAATCAAGGAAACAAAGTCAAACAAATATAATAATATTAATAATTACATACATAATCTATCACGCTTTTCACCCAATTAGGGTACGGCAGCCTCACATATTGTGAGTTATCGGTATAGATATATATATATATATATATATATATATATATATATATATATATATATATATATATATATATATATATATATATATATATATATATATTTATCGTGTGTGCGTTTACCAGCCGTCAACTGTTGGATACTTCCTGTATAAAATAATTCATTTATTATAAATATTTAATATTTTCAGAATAAGCAAACAGTGTTTATCAAATGTAAATAAATGATTTGTGGTTCCTAGGTATTCGATGTGAACAAGCCAAGCAGTCTTCGAAGGACATGGAAGAATTTTCTGCGCATGACATCAACCACGAGAGTCGTCGAGGGATTACACTGGACAACTTCAACTTCCATCGTGGGACTTTCTGCAGGCGACATCAACTCCAGCAGCCTTCCAGAGACTTAGTGATAAGTGAATTATCAAAGATAGTTTTGCCAGTCTTTTCCTTTTGCGTGAATCATTCTTTAACTCGAAATAATATTTTACATAAATTAATAATAAAGACTCAATCTTCTAACTTTGATAATAATGTTGAGATTGGAGTTAAATGAATACAGTCTTGGGTTCAATTCCCAATGACCAAGTGAATATGATCTCAACAATTAATTTTAACTTAGGTAATAGTTTGCAAGGAGTAAACCACATCGTCGTTACTTTACTAGTACTTTGGTAGTACAGATTAAGGGTTCAAGGGAATTTTGATGAAACTAGTGACATTATTATTTATTTTAAAATAATTTTAATTGGGGTGATAGCTTTGCCTTTGGTTGTTTTGTTTGTCATGTTCTTGGGTTTCAAGTTAAAATCAATTGCGGTCAATATTAAACTTAAATAGGAAATGTCACTAGTGAAAATAAATGTGGTTTACTCCTTGTTCAATGGTCCTTTTTCAACGAACAAAATAAATAAAGAGATGCATTTGAAACTGCAAATAAAATTGAAGATGTTAATGTGACAATACAATAAATAAAGAACAAGAAGAGATGAATAAATTCGTTGTTGCCAGATACTTAACATTAAGTTGCGAACAGCGAACATAATGATGAAAATTTGAGCAGAATAAATTTTTTATAAGTTGAAAGTTGTAGACTTTTGAATAATAAATGAATTAACTTGAAGTAACTGGTAGCTTCGAAACAGCAGAGAGCATGCATCTCTTTCTTTAATGAATTATGTACAGGATCATTTAGACTTAGGAAATTTTGGTAGGTGAAATAACTTACAGTGACATTAAATATTTCGGTTCGCGAATTATTCTTTTGCAATTAGGTGTGGCATTGATTTGAATTGAATTTGAAATTGGGATTAGTATAGTTAGAGGCTTGTTATCTTATATAGCTTGCTTTTAACTTGACGACGTTAGAACTTTTTTGGCTTTGCTAGACATGTGTACGGCAGCATGCAGGTCTAGTTTTGTACCCTCCCATACTCGTGTATGGGAGCAACGTTGGATTTCGGTACCCTACCGTACCCTCTATCTGCCTAGGCGAATCCAAGCGCAGCTGCAAGCGGACGCCTCGCCCTTGCTTCAGTGATGGACGACTACCTAGTGTATGTATGGTACTAGCGGATGTGGTGACGGGAAGCCAGTCGATGTTTACCTGCGGCTATCGAGTCGGTGCGCGCTGTCGGAAGGTTCATTCGCTAGGTATGTCAAAGGCAGTCGTAGTCCGCCTAGCGAATATGCTAAATCCGACCAGGACATGGTGCGTACGTCGTTGTGGGCCAGGCGTAATGGTAAACACTGGAATAGCGGTTAACTAGGCGGAAAACTTCGGGGAATCGGATTAGACGTCCCACGTAAACTTTTGAGCATAAGAACAACACTAGGCCGGCTTGTTCTTCAGGGTTAGAATCAATCAGCGACCGGGTAACTCAAAATTATGTACAATGATGTACTTAGGATAATGCCACACAGTAAATTCAACTAGAGTGGGTTGGGGGCTGGGAATGGCTTAGAGCCAATAGGAACCGTTAAACCGCATTTTAGTATTTGTATTTGTATGCATGTCCTTCCGTTGAAGGGCCGACGAGGGCACGGTACACCCTGCATAGACCGCTTTTGGCACCCCAACCTCCTGGCACCTTCGTCATCGTGCCTCGGATGGCTTAGACGCCAGGGGGCAAGATGGAACCAATAAGTCTATGTTGTGGTCGGTGAGTCATTGGCGGGCAGTATAGTACTTGGTCGCAGATGACTTCGAACCGTACGTCCTTGCACGTGTAAGGATCCACGAGGGATTCGGTGCACTCCACGGGGAGTCGGAATGTAGCAGCTCGTAGGGTTTAGGTCAGTCAGCCTTCGATAGCTTGGATGAATTGAGTCACTAGAATGCAAAACTGAATCCATCCCGGCAATCCTGAGCATGAAGGTGGTGATGGACCGTGGAAAGTCTTTCCCTGGCTGTCTACCGTGTACTAAGCACTCATTCGGGGATCGGCAAGAAGTCTCACGACATTTGCACAAGAACAAGAACCATCGATTGTTCTTGGGGTTAGAATCAAAAAGCGCGCGCGGTAAATGTTAAATATTGGGTGGAGATGGATTAGGGCAATGTCACTAGTATTTCACCTATCATATATTTCAAACTTATAATAATATAAAATATGAAAGATACTTCAGTATATCCTCGGCAAAGGTTTTTATGAGCAGACAAATCAGTCATTGCCATTAATAAAACTGATTATTCATGTATAACTTTTATCTTTGATACAAAATATTCAAAACATGAGTTAAGTATCTTATATGGGTGCAGTTACAAGCCGTCAACTCATGTTGTTATAACACTTGGAAATAAAATTCAATTGTAATGTAAAATGTAACTAATAATTTATTGTATTTCTTACAGGGCAAGTCATTTCATTATTTTATATTGTAATAAAATTACAAAAAACTTGTATTGTATTTGAATATTTTATTTGTAAATGTGTTGATGTTTGAGATAAATGATTCTGTGAGCGAATGAGTTTGTGAAATAGTTATAGTGTGCGTTTGCGTGAACGATCTGCGAATTAGTGGATTAAAATGATTGATGGTTAATTGCGAGTGCAAATGATTTCAAGTGAACGAAGCAAATGAAGTGTGCCTACCCAACTTGGGAAATGACACATTTATGTGTGTTTTAAAGAGAATGTGTGCGGTTGAGATGAGCTTTTGTTTGGACGTCCGGTGAATATGTTGATTGGAATGACTGATCATGTATTAGAAATGTAAATGATTTGAGTGGAAAGAATAAAAGAGCTTGATTGAAAAGGATAATAAATGTGGATGACGCGAAAGAAGTGTGTCAGGATGGGAATGTTTGACTGCTTGTTGAGTTTAAATGTGTGGCAAGGTTAGTGCCACCCAAACTTGGTAAATGGCGTGATATTATTGCATGTATTATGTATGAAAGTATATATTTCTCTTATGTATTTGTGTTGTATATAAAAAGAAAGAAAAATTTACAGTTTTTATTTATTTTCCTCATGTTTCCTTTCAAAATGAATAAATATGCAGTATTGTTGCATGAATTATTTAAATGAAATGTAAATTTTTTAAAATAAATAAATAATTTAGTCAGAATAGAAAATTTGCTTTATTATATTTATTAAACAACTTATCGTTGTCCTACGTCCCGTTATATAGCGTTTAATTTAATTTTTTAGGGGTGAAATTGCCCAAAACGAGATTAGTGCTGCCATCTCTTGATGTGACGTCACAGAATATTTTTGAGCAGTGGCCTAGAAAATGAAGCTGTTAATTAAAAATTTACTATCACAATATTCTTCTAATTATTTGCTAGGAAAATTTTTCAAGTTATATGCGTTTTAAAATTTTCCTAGCGTAGTTGTAATTTTGTATTTATATATAAATATATCAAAAGGGTAAGTAATTATGTAATTCTGAGGGTAGATTTAGAATCAGCGAGTCCTAATTAGGGGTATTCGATATAAACAATCCATGAAATCAACGTAATTTTGGTAGTTTTTGGTGAAATTTTGCTGACTTTAAATAATTATTATCTCGTAAACTAAAGGGCTAAGGGCAAAAAGTTAAATACAAAGGTTGCGTAACTTTTCATTCTCTATCTGCCTGTCTATAGATAAGGCCGTTTTGGCCGATTTTTAAATATTTTTTTGATCTCCCACCATTCATGTTATCCTGATACAAACTTGGTGATTTTTGTTCGATTCAAATCTGGAGTCGAGTGAGGGTGAAAATTTAAAAATGCGATTACGTAAAAACTAAGGGTTGGGGAGTAATTTAGGGGTCATATTCGTGCTCAACGCGTTGAAATACACCAGTATGCATATTGCCACCCCTAAAAGTTAATTAGCACCGGAGATATTCAACCCTTATTTGTATCTCCGGTTCTAAGGGTCGTATCGAAAAAATCTATATTGCATTCGATAGGGGATGAAAAACTGAGCATCTTTTGCATTTAACTTTGTCCTCTACGACCCTTAGTTTAAGGGTTAATGACTATGTTTAGACGACTTTTTCACCACTTTGATTGATCATAACCCTTAAACTAAGGGTAATAGAGGAAAAAGTTAAATGCAAAAGATGCTCAGTTTTTCATCCCCTATCGAATGCAATATAGATTTTTTCGATACGACCCTTAGAACCGGAGATACAAATAAGGGTTGAATATCTCCGGTGCTAATTAACTTTTAGGGGTGGCAATATGCATACTGGTGTATTTCAACGCGTTGAGCACGAATATGACCCCTAAATTACTCCCCAACCCTTAGTTTTTACGTAATCGCATTTTTAAATTTTCACCCTCACTCGACTCCAGATTTGAATCGAACAAAAATCACCAAGTTTGTATCAGGATAACATGAATGGTGGGAGATCAAAAAAATATTTAAAAATCGGCCAAAACGGCCTTATCTATAGACAGGCAGATAGAGAATGAAAAGTTACGCAACCTTTGTATTTAACTTTTTGCCCTTAGCCCTTTAGTTTACGAGATAATAATTATTTAAAGTCAGCAAAATTTCACCAAAAACTACCAAAATTACGTTGATTTCATGGATTGTTTATATCGAATACCCCTAATTAGGACTCGCTGATTCTAAATCTACCCTCAGAATTACATAATTACTTACCCTTTTGATATATTTATATATAAATACAAAATTACAACTACGCTAGGAAAATTTTAAAACGCATATAACTTGAAAAATTTTCCTAGCAAATAATTAGAAGAATATTGTGATAGTAAATTTTTAATTAACAGCTTCATTTTCTAGGCCACTGCTCAAAAATATTCTGTGACGTCACATCAAGAGATGGCAGCACTAATCTCGTTTTGGGCAATTTCACCCCTAAAAAATTAAATTAAACGCTATATAACGGGACGTAGGACAACGATAAGTTGTTTAATAAATATAATAAAGCAAATTTTCTATTCTGACTAAATTATTTATTTATTTTAAAAAATTTACATTTCATTTAAATAATTCATGCAACAATACTGCATATTTATTCATTTTGAAAGGAAACATGAGGAAAATAAATAAAAACTGTAAATTTTTCTTTCTTTTTATATACAACACAAATACATAAGAGAAATATATACTTTCATACATAATACATGCAATAATATCACGCCATTTACCAAGTTTGGGTGGCACTAACCTTGCCACACATTTAAACTCAACAAGCAGTCAAACATTCCCATCCTGACACACTTCTTTCGCGTCATCCACATTTATTATCCTTTTCAATCAAGCTCTTTTATTCTTTCCACTCAAATCATTTACATTTCTAATACATGATCAGTCATTCCAATCAACATATTCACCGGACGTCCAAACAAAAGCTCATCTCAACCGCACACATTCTCTTTAAAACACACATAAATGTGTCATTTCCCAAGTTGGGTAGGCACACTTCATTTGCTTCGTTCACTTGAAATCATTTGCACTCGCAATTAACCATCAATCATTTTAATCCACTAATTCGCAGATCGTTCACGCAAACGCACACTATAACTATTTCACAAACTCATTCGCTCACAGAATCATTTATCTCAAACATCAACACATTTACAAATAAAATATTCAAATACAATACAAGTTTTTTGTAATTTTATTACAATATAAAATAATGAAATGACTTGCCCTGTAAGAAATACAATAAATTATTAGTTACATTTTACATTACAATTGAATTTTATTTCCAAGTGTTATAACAACATGAGTTGACGGCTTGTAACTGCACCCATATAAGATACTTAACTCATGTTTTGAATATTTTGTATCAAAGATAAAAGTTATACATGAATAATCAGTTTTATTAATGGCAATGACTGATTTGTCTGCTCATAAAAACCTTTGCCGAGGATATACTGAAGTATCTTTCATATTTTATATTATTATAAGTTTGAAATATATGATAGGTGAAATACTAGTGACATTGCCCTAATCCATCTCCACCCAATATTTAACATTTACCGCGCGCGCTTTTTGATTCTAACCCCAAGAACAATCGATGGTTCTTGTTCTTGTGCAAATGTCGTGAGACTTCTTGCCGATCCCCGAATGAGTGCTTAGTACACGGTAGACAGCCAGGGAAAGACTTTCCACGGTCCATCACCACCTTCATGCTCAGGATTGCCGGGATGGATTCAGTTTTGCATTCTAGTGACTCAATTCATCCAAGCTATCGAAGGCTGACTGACCTAAACCCTACGAGCTGCTACATTCCGACTCCCCGTGGAGTGCACCGAATCCCTCGTGGATCCTTACACGTGCAAGGACGTACGGTTCGAAGTCATCTGCGACCAAGTACTATACTGCCCGCCAATGACTCACCGACCACAACATAGACTTATTGGTTCCATCTTGCCCCCTGGCGTCTAAGCCATCCGAGGCACGATGACGAAGGTGCCAGGAGGTTGGGGTGCCAAAAGCGGTCTATGCAGGGTGTACCGTGCCCTCGTCGGCCCTTCAACGGAAGGACATGCATACAAATACAAATACTAAAATGCGGTTTAACGGTTCCTATTGGCTCTAAGCCATTCCCAGCCCCCAACCCACTCTAGTTGAATTTACTGTGTGGCATTATCCTAAGTACATCATTGTACATAATTTTGAGTTACCCGGTCGCTGATTGATTCTAACCCTGAAGAACAAGCCGGCCTAGTGTTGTTCTTATGCTCAAAAGTTTACGTGGGACGTCTAATCCGATTCCCCGAAGTTTTCCGCCTAGTTAACCGCTATTCCAGTGTTTACCATTACGCCTGGCCCACAACGACGTACGCACCATGTCCTGGTCGGATTTAGCATATTCGCTAGGCGGACTACGACTGCCTTTGACATACCTAGCGAATGAACCTTCCGACAGCGCGCACCGACTCGATAGCCGCAGGTAAACATCGACTGGCTTCCCGTCACCACATCCGCTAGTACCATACATACACTAGGTAGTCGTCCATCACTGAAGCAAGGGCGAGGCGTCCGCTTGCAGCTGCGCTTGGATTCGCCTAGGCAGATAGAGGGTACGGTAGGGTACCGAAATCCAACGTTGCTCCCATACACGAGTATGGGAGGGTACAAAACTAGACCTGCATGCTGCCGTACACATGTCTAGCAAAGCCAAAAAAGTTCTAACGTCGTCAAGTTAAAAGCAAGCTATATAAGATAACAAGCCTCTAACTATACTAATCCCAATTTCAAATTCAATTCAAATCAATGCCACACCTAATTGCAAAAGAATAATTCGCGAACCGAAATATTTAATGTCACTGTAAGTTATTTCACCTACCAAAATTTCCTAAGTCTAAATGATCCTGTACATAATTCATTAAAGAAAGAGATGCATGCTCTCTGCTGTTTCGAAGCTACCAGTTACTTCAAGTTAATTCATTTATTATTCAAAAGTCTACAACTTTCAACTTATAAAAAATTTATTCTGCTCAAATTTTCATCATTATGTTCGCTGTTCGCAACTTAATGTTAAGTATCTGGCAACAACGAATTTATTCATCTCTTCTTGTTCTTTATTTATTGTATTGTCACATTAACATCTTCAATTTTATTTGCAGTTTCAAATGCATCTCTTTATTTATTTTGTTCGTTGAAAAAGGACCATTGAACAAGGAGTAAACCACATTTATTTTCACTAGTGACATTTCCTATTTAAGTTTAATATTGACCGCAATTGATTTTAACTTGAAACCCAAGAACATGACAAACAAAACAACCAAAGGCAAAGCTATCACCCCAATTAAAATTATTTTAAAATAAATAATAATGTCACTAGTTTCATCAAAATTCCCTTGAACCCTTAATCTGTACTACCAAAGTACTAGTAAAGTAACGACGATGTGGTTTACTCCTTGCAAACTATTACCTAAGTTAAAATTAATTGTTGAGATCATATTCACTTGGTCATTGGGAATTGAACCCAAGACTGTATTCATTTAACTCCAATCTCAACATTATTATCAAAGTTAGAAGATTGAGTCTTTATTATTAATTTATGTAAAATATTATTTCGAGTTAAAGAATGATTCACGCAAAAGGAAAAGACTGGCAAAACTATCTTTGATAATTCACTTATCACTAAGTCTCTGGAAGGCTGCTGGAGTTGATGTCGCCTGCAGAAAGTCCCACGATGGAAGTTGAAGTTGTCCAGTGTAATCCCTCGACGACTCTCGTGGTTGATGTCATGCGCAGAAAATTCTTCCATGTCCTTCGAAGACTGCTTGGCTTGTTCACATCGAATACCTAGGAACCACAAATCATTTATTTACATTTGATAAACACTGTTTGCTTATTCTGAAAATATTAAATATTTATAATAAATGAATTATTTTATACAGGAAGTATCCAACAGTTGACGGCTGGTAAACGCACACACGATAAATATATATATATATATATATATATATATATATATATATATATATATATATATATATATATATATATATATATATATATATATATATCTATACCGATAACTCACAATATGTGAGGCTGCCGTACCCTAATTGGGTGAAAAGCGTGATAGATTATGTATGTAATTATTAATATTATTATATTTGTTTGACTTTGTTTCCTTGATTTTATCTCGATTTATTTAGATCTGTATTTGTATTCAATTTTTGTTTTTATTATGTTCACTATATTTAGTCAATGTACATTTGCAATGTTGTAATATTATTCTGTAATTGGGTTCTAAACCTGTTGAAATAATAATAATAAATGTAATGGTTTAAGATTCAATACTGAAATTGAAATAAAATAGTTTAAATTGGATTCATAGCTGAATATGCTAATGACCGACAGTGGTTCTGACTGTTCAGTTTCAGATCCAATTTCAATTTGCTGCACAAAAATTTGGCCTTTAGTGTACTCTCCACAAACAGTCATGAGTGCGTTAACTGCTGGTAACTGCACACACGAAAAAACATAATATCCATACCAATGACTCGCATATGTGAGGCTGCCGTACCCAACTTGGGTAAAAGGCATGACAGATATGTACGTATTGTAAAAAAGAGTTATGCTGTCACACCCATATTAAATAAGAAATAAGAACAATAAGCTAAACATCTATTTATTAACCAAGTAAATGCCAATAATTCTCTTATTTAAGTGACTTGTAAAATAGATAAATAATTCGATATATTGTACATACGAACAGTCTCATTGAAGTTGGCCCAGGCGTAAAAAAAGTCTTTTTTTGTTTTACAAAAATTTAAATAAAATCAAAATACAAGTATAATGTACTGTATCTAATATTGATTGAAAACTGCAATATATTTCACACAATCTCAAAACTCAAATCAAATCAATAGTCGAAACTTTGTGGAACTGAATAAATAATTTTTTTTTGAAAAATCGTCCTATGCAGCACAATCAAAGAATTATGACACAGACTGTAGAATACTTGGGATTTTTTTCTCCAGAAAAGTATGTTTAAGACTTGTAGATACTGTGTCACAACGAATTAAAACAGTTTTAAAAATGAAGGTTGTCGCATAGTATCTACAAGTCTTAAACATACTTTTCTGGAGAAAAAATCTCAAATATTCTACAGTCTGTCATAATTCTTTGGTTGTGCTATATAGGACGATTTTTCAAAAAAAAAATATTTATTCGGTTCCATAAATTTTCGACTATTGATTTGATTTGAGATTGTGCAAAATGTATTGCAGTTTTCAATAAATATGAGATACAGTACATTATACTTGTATTTTGATTTTTATTTAAACTTTTGTACAACAAAAAACGATTTCATTTTACATCTGGGCCATGTGTTATACGTTTCAGTTTCAAATCCAGGTAGGTACAAATTTCAGTTAACTACACAAAAATCGTCCCTGTAGTGTACTCCCAACAGTCATGAGTAAGTGACATAAGTAACATAATGCCTAAACCGATGACTCACATATATGAGGCTGCCACATTTGAGTGAAAGCATTGAGTCACTTTTTGATCTGTAGTATTTATACTGATGTTCACAGTGACCTGTGACGCTGCCACACTCAAGCTGAGTAAAAGCATAGAGTTTCAAATGGAATACGCAAAGTAAAAATAATAAACTTACGTGTTACGTGGTAACACCAGATGATGTTCCCTCTCCTAGAAACTCCAACTGCAGAATTTCAAACCAAAGAATCTTCAAACTTTGTACGTGAAGTCCAAATTAATCTGTAACAATAACAAACATTTAGATTCATATAAATTGCACTAAATAACGAATAATGTTCACTGTGGTGTGCTCTCCAGTAACAATTATGAGTGAGATTGGCTGATAACCGCACACACACACAATATAATGTATACGGAGTGATTCATCCGTCGTCATTCTTTTATTTTATTTTTTTATAGTGCTATTGAAGTCATAGAGTAAAACTCTTCGGTTAAAATGTATTTGATATATTATCTATCTACGAACCATATTTATTTGTATATATCCATTTGAGCGCAATAATATGCAACTTTATATTTCTTAATGGAACAGCCTATAAATATTTATTGATTTTGATAGCAAAGTAGATATTCCCTTAAAAAAGTAATATAGTGAAGTGTATAACTTTATAAATGAAGAGGTTATTAACGTTTTTCGTTCAATGATGAATAATTGAGTATGTATCATGTTACTAACATCAAAGTAATTGATGGATTATTTTATTAATTGTTTCGAATTCAAATAAAGCTGACAAGCTGTCAAATTATTTATACTTTACCTTTGTTTAAGTGCCAAATTTATATTTCTATGACATTCCTCAAGTATGAATATCATATTAACCATTTCATCTTTACTACAATTTGTATTCATTTTCACTTCAACAAAGATAAAGTGTCAATAATTTGACAGCTTGATTATTAAGAAAATTATCCATCGCTTACTTTGTTAATTGTTATGTGATACAAACTTATCATTGAGTGAATAAACGTTAGTAACTTCTTCATTTATAATTTTAGACAGTTTACTACATTACTTTATTGAAGGAAATCTATTTTGCTATCAGAATCAATTAATATTTATAGGATGTTCCATTAGGAAATATAGTTGCATATTATTGCACTCAAATGGTACCCTCTGTATACAAATGAATATGGATGACCGATGAATCACTCTGTATATCTATACCGATAACTCACATGATGTGAGACTGCCACACCCAAGCTGAGTGAAAAGCTTTCAGTTTCAAATCCAGGCAGATACACATTCCAGTTAACTGCACAAACATGTTTCCTGTAGTGTACTCAGAGTGAGTTGACAGACAGTAAGAGCATTGAGTGACTTTTTGGTCTGTAGTATCCATACTGACGTTCACAGTGACCTGTGAGGCTGGCACACTCAAGTTGAGTAAAAGCATCGTGTTCCAAATGGAATACACAAAGTAAAAATTTAAAAAACTTACGTGTTGAACTGGTGACCGAGATGTTCCTTGTCCTAGAGACAGTAGACTCCAACAGTAGAATTTCAAACCAAAGAATCTTCAAAGTTTGTACCACGACTCAGGAACTGGATGGGCGGCACCACAGGCTGTGCGGATCTTACAGCCAGAGATAAAGATGCTACAACCGGAACAAGTCTGAAAAATACAATACAAAATAAATTAGATGTGTATTTCATATTTCTATAAATTAATTAATGTAACAATTAAATAACGAGCAAACAATAAATAAAACTGATTAATTACCTTATATACATGTTCCTCCTGAAGAAATACATCTTCTTATTGTGTTCAAATATGCACTAGGTGTATAAACAGCTGCAGATGACAACCAAAAGCTCCAGAAATGTGTTGATGACGCCTGTGAAGAAGCTGCCAGGTTCACCATGAATTGTAGAAAGACTTCAAATCTGTGTAAAACGTCCAATACTGCAGATTCATCAATTGTGATCTAAACAAATAGAAATAAAATATTAAAGCTACATTCACATACGGATTTTAATATTTATATTTATGTTTGCGAATAAGAAAGTTCAAATGCATCTAACTAAATAAAAGCATTGAAAGTAGAAAGTGTGAATGCTCGTATTTAATTAGATGTATTTCAGCCTCATTCATATACGCATTTCGTCTTAAGATTTACATTTATATTTACGTTTAAAAAAGTTTAGGATCATATAACTAAATAGGAACATTCGCACGTCCTATTTTCAAGCACTGTGAATGCTCGTATTTAGTTAAATGTATTCAAACTTTCTTAAACGTAAACATAAATGTAAACAGTAGAAAGAGAGTACACAGGAATGCAGTCAAATTGAATCTTTATTGATCTAAGGCCAACGTTTCGCCACCTCTTGTGGCATCATCAGGGCAAACTACGAAAACAAAAAATATCACATACACAATTTGTAAGAAATATACAATGTAACACTTACAGATTTAAAAAATATACAAAAATTAATCATCAAAGAGATGTTGTCAAATATAAATCAAAAAATCGAGCACTTCTCTCCATGCACTCACAGAAAACAAGAAACATGAAAAGTGAGGAACAAGTGGAAACTAGTCATTACCAAGAATCAGTTAATCATTTAAACAATTTGCAGATGTGACAGTAGATGCTGTTGAGGTCTTCTACATCAGTCCTAAAATTTACATTATTTTTATTTTCCTGTATGTGAAGCATCTCAAGAAGAAGGCGTTTGTTGAGGAAAGAAGCACGATCCAGGACTTCAGCGTTTTCGAAATCGAATGTGTGCCCAGTGTTGATAGTGTGATGAGTAAGGGCGCATTTCCCAATGTTATTTTGTTTTGCGCCCTTACTCATCACACTATCAACACTGGGCACACATTCGATTTCGAAAACGCTGAAGTCCTGGATCGTGCTTCTTTCCTCAACAAACGCCTTCTTCTTGAGATGCTTCACATACAGGAAAATAAAAATAATGTAAATTTTAGGACTGATGTAGAAGACCTCAACAGCATCTACTGTCACATCTGCAAATTGTTTAAATGATTAACTGATTCTTGGTAATGACTAGTTTCCACTTGTTCCTCACTTTTCATGTTTCTTGTTTTCTGTGAGTGCATGGAGAGAAGTGCTCGATTTTTTGATTTATATTTGACAACATCTCTTTGATGATTAATTTTTGTATATTTTTTAAATCTGTAAGTGTTACATTGTATATTTCTTACAAATTGTGTATGTGATATTTTTTGTTTTCGTAGTTTGCCCTGATGATGCCACAAGAGGTGGCGAAACGTTGGCCTTAGATCAATAAAGATTCAATTTGACTGCATTCCTGTGTACTCTCTTTCTACTACAACACGCACAGTCGCTTAACATTTTCCTTCATAAATGTAAACCTTCAAACTAAATGCGTATGCGAATGCAGCTTTATTTTTATGTAAATATTACAAATAAAACAATAAGCCACATCCAAATGTAATAATAAAACGCTTACCATCAATATTATGATGCACTAGGTTCCTAAACAGCTGCAGATGACGACCAAAGTAGTAATTACAACTCGAGAACTCTTGAAGATGCTTTAATTTCTTGCTTATGATGTGGTCAGCCTTCAAGAATGTAATAACGACAGCAGGGCGAACAATTCGCTTCTAAAGACATCCGCTAACCCAGTTCTACAGTTTTGGATCCTTCATTAGAAGATTCTCAGAGTCTGCAGGTGGCTGAAGAACGTAGAAGATGATTTAATTCCTTGTTGAAGATGTCGTCAGTAGGAGGATCAATTTTTCTGAAGACGTCCGCTAACTCAGTTCTACAGTTTGTGAGCCTTCATCGAACCTGAAACAATGTATCAATTAAATAACGAGTAATTAATAAATAAAACTGATTAATTACCATCAATACATGACCCTCCTGAAGAAATACATCTTCTTATTGTGTCCTTGTACCATAGTGTCATCAATATACGATGTAGGTATCGAATATTCACTTCCATACTGTCTTCATTCTTACACACAACAGTATTGACCTGTAAATATATTTAATAATTTAGCCACATAAACGATTTAATATTTGTTTATAACTTAAAACTGAACAACTGGTTATTAAAATTCACTTTAACTTCTTATTAACAACACTAAACTTCAAACATGCAAATGGCGAAGTCGTTACATCAGGTTTAATTAGGTCCGTGACGTCACGCAATTTTTAAAATGCGTTGCAAATAAATATGTACTTTTTCCAGAAAACATCATATACCGAACGAATTTTAATTAGCAGTTAATATCAAAAATAAATTATTTAAAAAAGACTGATTACCTTAGTTCCAGAAATGAATTTCTGCATTATGTAATTTCAAGTTTGAGATTCTCATTTTCTTCAAAGACGATGTCAGATCCCCCAAATTTGTAGGCAGTCTCGAGTATTCTCTTTGATATTGTTCCTTTTCTACACTTAATAGCGTTTACCTGTAAATATATCACTTATTTCACATTTTGAATGATGGCCTCGGCAAACATGAACTGATGGATTCCAAGAGCAAATAGAGCAAATTTGGTTTAAGGAATTTGTCTATCATTTTGCCGCAAACAGGCATTATTACATGTCTAGGATACTCACAATTTCTTATTTATGGTTAATCACTTTTAATTATACTGCTGGTTATATAAATACAAATACACTAGAATATGTTTTTTTAAACACAAGACTACAAGAAGACGCCAACACTGTACACAAAATGGCGTCACCAAGCACCAACTTCAATGCAAGGTCGAATGGCAGTTCTGTAAAGTCTGACCAAAACTTATATTTTGTGCTTTCGGCAAAAATAATTACACCGTTTGTTGCGTGAAATTATGCTGATTAATAATCCGCGGACAGATTTTAATTATTTAGTACTGTTTACGAGAAATAATTATTTCTAGCACAACTTCGAGATCTAGTTTTATACATGCACATGTGTCGACGCTTCTGATTGGCTGAATTATCGCACTCTCATTGGATATTCAAAAAGAAACGATTCTTCTAATTGGTTGAAATTAATGCGATGTTATTGGATGTTCAAAGCGGGTTGTATGAAATCAAATAAATGTCTAAAAACACGTATACGATATGAAATAAAGTAAAATTAAAAAAATACAAATTCTCCTAAGTATCCCAATATTATAGAAAATGAAATGAAAGATAATTAACAGTATATTATACAAATTCGCTAAAATGGAGGCTATTATTCTCTTAGATGAAGGGAGCGAGGGTTTTAATCATCGGATGATTGCTTAACCCAACCAATAACCGTTTTTCGGAAACATTTAGGGCTTGAAAATCTCTGTTTCGACCCAAAGTTTGTAACCACCTCTGTTTTTCGCTGGATCCAGTTTTAAGACCGGAAAAAATTCCCAAAATTTGAATTATTTTAAATTTAGTTGGATTTTACTTGACTGGAAGTTTTATTAAAAGGATTGCAGTAAATGGGTTGCAGTCAAAAAGATATATTTTTTATACCACTCTACCGGTTTCGGCCCCACATGAGCTATGTTTATCTCGTCGTTTATCTCGACTGCGAGACCTCGTTTAACGAGACTGTTTCCAATTTGAAGGGCAGTACAAACAAATTTTATTATTTGTCGTAGAAAATTCGCTAAAATTTGATTTTCCAGGTAAAATTAAGCAAGAAACATGGTGGCACTCTCCAAATACAAAACCTCTTCGGGTGTTACTACCCCACAGTTTCATAAATTCAATTCTGTGCCCATTGTGTAATTTTATTGAACTGTTTGACTTACATCTTGTGTTAGAGCTGGACCTCCATCAACAGCACGACACTGGGGAGTCATCCGTGAGCGTTTCGTCCGAACAGAAGTACGGGGCCTTCGGCAACGTTGACTAGATGAAGTCATCATTGTTTGGGGCCCAACATCGACGTTCGCTGGCTGGATTTTCTTACTGAAGCGAGGCGTTTTGCTAGCGAAACTGCATCAAACGAAAAATATGTTAAGAATTAAAACTACTACAGATACTGCATTTAAATCACTACTTCATTGTTCTGAATTTAAATTAATTAAGCGTTAATGAGTCATTAATAAATTGATAATGGTGCAGTGACGGTGGAACTAAGTGCACAGTTTAGCTACTCGAAGAGAACTAAACATTTAATAACAGACTAATTCATGTAATTAATTGAAGTAGGTATTACGTGTATTTAAATTTTTCTACCTGTTTATTTCTCCTTGTCATCGTCTATGTTGTTCAGGTCCACTACAAGCTTCCGTGAGTCTGCAACGAATCTGTAACAATGCTATAATAAGTAAATAACAAATAAATAATATTATAAAAATGATTAATTACCTTCAAGACATAGTCCTGCAGAAGAAATAATCTCCTTGTTGTGTTTTTATCCCTTGATGCCACCATTATACCCAAATGCTGATGGTAGGAACTCAGTCTTTGATCTTGTTCTCATTCTTGCACATAACAGTGTTTACCTGAAAATAGACCTCTCATTTAATACATTAATGTTTTCTTGTTATTTCAACGAACAACTTATTATTAAAATATACTTCTAACTATCTGTATTATAAGAATTTTTAAATATATTATGCAAATGGCCTGTTGTTTCATTACGTTTAATTAGTCATGCTTCATGCATTCCACAAAATGTTTTTTCATCGATAAATTTTAAATTCCGAACGATTCTTAATTTGCAGTTAGTATAAATAAAAAATAATAATAAAAAAGACTGCTTACCCTAGCTGTAGAATCATTTCATTATGTAATCTCATATATTTGGATCCAAATTTTCTTCACAGATAATGGTAGAGCCCCTGAATTTGGTGGTAGTTTTGAGTATTGTCTTTAATATTTTTCCCTTTTGGCACGCAGTAGTGTTTCCCTGTAAAGAAATCACTTATTTCATACTTTGCCACAAAGTAACATTGTTATAATGTCTAGATTACTCACATTTGATTTTTTATCACTTGAAATTAAACCAATGTTAATGCAAACACAAACTACAAGCATGCGAATGGCGACAGATTTCTTTGGATTAATTAAAGTTAGTGACGTAACGCATTCCGCAAATCAGTGTTGCCAACTATGTCAAAATGAAATCTATTTTAAAACCGCTGATGTCGCTGACATAAATCAATTTGTAAATTGCATTATAAAATACATAAAAACATTTATAAATTATAACAATAATATAATCGCAAACCACAATATGAACATGCTTTCTGCCATTTACTGAACATACCGGAAGCTACTTGGTAACGTTATTTTGAAATTTGTTTAATGATATTTAAATTATAACAAGAAATCCCCTTAGAATGTAAATCACTAGGTATCTGCAGAACTGTAGAAGATGCTTCTAAGTCATCTGGAAGCAGTAATTGTTCTCTACGTTAAAAAATGTACTTACTGTCGCAATTCTTGCATTATAAATAGAAATAATTTATTTACAGTAAATGAGTATTAAATATAAATTCTATATTATAAAATTTAAAACTATATACATTATTCGTCTTATTTATTTAGCTACTAATTATTTAATAATATGGTCGTCTTGGGTTATTCTGCAACAAAATAAAAATTACTTCATTGTTTTTTGACCACTAAAGTAGTACTGCTGTCATTTCAATTTTATAATTACCTTATAAAATGAATTAAGTATTACAGATTATTGAACTTACTAGTGGATTTGGTCTGAATCTATACGCAAGCATCATTCGTTTTCTATAAGCATCGTACTCATCATCATTGTTGGCTACGCCATCAGCTTGGTTGAGGCCCAAGCCTTGATTTTGGTCTCTAAGAGCTGCCCTGAAATAAAAACCAATTAGTAAACCAACTTTCCAGAATATTTTCAAGTCGTTGTACTTGTTAACTGGTTCAACAATGCCCGCTCCGTCGGATCCGAGGCCCTGTCCTTCTTGCCAGCCGAGTTTCTGGAGCATTTTGAAGCCGATGTTGTCTTCTTTGAGTTTGAACTCTTTGTAGTCTGAGAGGTTTGGTTGTCTGCCTTCTTTAGCTGCTGAGTATTTTTCCATGAACTTTTTTAGCTCGTCTGGTGGTAGAAAATCTCCTATGTGGTGCTTGCCTTCCGATTGGCGCGTTAATTCGTTCGCCCACATCTATGGAGAGAAATAATTATAAAATTCATCGTTTTATAAAACGACTAAAGCTAAGTTTACATATAACGTTGACACCGTAGAAACGTTTGTAGTTGACGGCGTTCTGTGATTTGATTCGTTGACAACCAACTAAATGACATGTCAAACTACGTAAACATGTAAACTTAGCTTTAGGCGCATTTTCTGAATGGATCGGTATTTATTAATGTCATACTATTTTATTCTACAATATGCCAGGGTTATTGCTAGAAACTAATACTCTAATTTTCATGTGAGGTAAAGAAAAATATATATAAAATAGGCATCACTTATAACAAGTATTATTAAAATAGTGAAATATAATAATTTACCTTTCACCCACGAGATTTCCCTAATTTTAACAATTTAAAATTTTTCGTATTACGGTAAATACCGAAAAGTTATCAATTTAAGTAGGTATCAGGACATCTACCCTAAAAAAGAGAACCTATCCGGCAAAAAGGTCGTCTAGTCTGGTAACCCTAATGCCCATGTCGCACCGGCATGTCACGAAGCACGGTGCTCGATGGAACAAATGAATAACCGAGTGAATAACGTAAAATTTTATCGCCGCTATTCCTTCGAGCATTTAGACATATGGAAATTTGTTGCTGATTTCACAGTGAGTTCTCAATATAAAAATTGTTTGAATTAAACACATTAAAATAATAATTATAGTCAAAAGTACAACATAAATCATACAGGAGCTAGTAGTGTTTAATTCAAACATTTTTTAATGATTGCTTTTACAAATTGTGATACATAAGTTATACCAACTCCTGAGAAGGACTCATGTGGGGCCGAAACCGGTAGAGTGGTATAAAAAATATATCTTTTTGACTGCAACCCATCTACTACAATCCTTTTAATAAAACTTCCAGTCAAGTAAAATCCAACTTCAGATAATAAGAATATAACACTTTAAGTTTTTGTCAATATATAATAGCTATTAATATAACAAGAATATTATGCGATTTATAATACCGAGGATGTTGCTAAGAGACAAGGTGAAAACCGAGTCTCTTTGAACATCGAAGGGGGCTTAAATCGCATATATTCGCGTTATATTCAAAGCTTAATCGTATCATCAAAGATAGCGATGTTAAAACAAATCAAGAATTTTATTTGTCAATTAGTTGACAGTTCGCATATTATGGAAGGTTTTGATGTTATTATGGTTGTATCTAACGTATTAAGTCCGTAACTAATGAATTATAAGTATCTAACGTATTATAAGTAACTAACGTATTATGTTGTTTATAATTATCAAAAAATGTTGCATGTTATAAGGTAATAACAGTTGATGATACTATTAACTAATTATTGATTTAATTAACACAAATAATTGATGAATTTTAATTCTCAGCTGTCAAAAATCTTCAAAGTACAAAGTGAACATAGCAATATACAAATTTTCGTATGGCATTTTGCTATACCGGTGTGACACGAAGCAAAATGCCACATCGAGCACCGTGCTTCTTGCCACGCCGGTGTAACATGGGCATAAGTTTTAAGAACCTGATGTCGTCACTCACTTGCGTAGCCTCCATCTCCTGCATGCGGAGCTTATGTTCCCAGGTCCCGCCATCCGTCTCCTCATCCGAGTCGTACTCGTATTTGTTCTTCCCCGCCAGCTTGAGGCGCTCCACCTCCTGGCGCTTGCGGAGCATGTCCTGGTAGAGCAGGTTGATCTTGTAGTGGTCCTCTGCCTTCCTCCAGTCCTCCTCGGAGAGGCTCGTGCTGCCGAAGGTGTTCACGGCGTACTGGATCAGCCCTGGGTCGGACCGCGTCACCAAGGAGATCATGGGGCTTGGTGGTAGGTGGTGGGGGCCGTGGGAGGGAGGCTTCTCCCCCCAACGGGATTTGCGTTTGCGCTTGCGGGGGAGGTCGTCGTCGTCGAGGGTCAGTTCTTGGCTTGACTGGAAAATCAGTAGTATAAGATAACTTTATATAATAGGCTACGTGCATGCTACTGAAAATTATACCTAACCTGCTCACAAAAGGATTCTTTGAAGATTCTTTCATGCTTCTAAATTTTTAGAAAATTAAGCCTGGTGAGAATTGTCTGTCAAATAGCAATGCCACTAAATTGAATCTTAAATGAGCCTTGGAAAGAATAATTTCTAATTCATTTATAGCTTCAAAACACAGAATTTCTGCCTGAAAGAATCTTCAAAGATGCTTTGTGTGAACACAGCTTAACGTTACGTCGAAAATATATGTAAAAATACAAATTTTATCGAAATTTATTTCGGCCTTACACTGAAAGATAGATAGGCTTTAGAATTAAGTAAGTAAGTTATTTAAAAATAATGTTTTTCGCCGATTGACATGAAAAGTGCTATTTCCTCGACAGCTGACAATATGTGAAGTATCACTTTCAGTGCCTTTTTGCCTAGGCAGTGCCTAGCAATATAAGTAATAGTTGCTATGGAGAATCAATAAAAAAAATTGAAAATATAAATATCAAATCTGTGTATAGTAACCAGTAACATAATTTGATGACATGGCAAAAATACAGATTTCTGCCTAAGTTAGATTCATAAATCATAAACTCGGCTGCGGCTCGTCTATGAAACTCTAGCCGCGGCAATAAATCTGTTACTCTTTTGCCTAGTTAACAAATAACAAACTTCTTTTAGTAAATTAAGAAAGAATTGTTTTGTGACGTAATTATCTTGAACAGGGGGAGGGAAGCATTATTAGGAATGTAACCTGTGATTGGCCGTTTTAGTTTAACGCACAAGCCGTTATGGGGCATTTACTAGTTAAGTCGTTGCTATGGCTGTTCGGCCAGTCATTGGTTTGGCGTTATTCTACGTCACATATTTATATCCAATTTTTTTGTGCTTGTTAATATAAAATACGTGTTTCTTTAAAAATATCTAGTAATAAAAATTCATACAGAGGAAAATTCAAAACCAGAAGATGCAAATCAAGAAACTTTATAATTTATAAAATATCAGCACCAAATTATTCACAGAAAAATTAAAATCTAAATTTTAGATTCGGAATAAAAATGAAAACACAGACAGATTCAAATCTAGAAACTAGGGAATTGAACTGAATTAAATGAATGAACAGCCCAGTACTACTCGGTTTTGACTATAACATTTCTAGATTTGCATCTTCCTGTCTTTGCATTTATGCCGAATCTAAAATTGTTGAAGCAGGTACATAAATGCATCTTCTGGTTTTGTATTACGAATATTTGTAGTTTGAATGAATTCCTTACGTTTCTCTCGTCGTCGGTGACGTTCTCAGGCTCGTAGATGTCCTCAGGTTGGTACTCCTTGCTGGTGTCGTGCTTGTTCAGGCTGCTGCTGCCCAACTCGGCGCGGAATTGCTCCACCAGCTGGCGGTACTGCTGATAGGCTGCTGAATGTTTGTGAAACAGAAACCTAGAACACAGACGCGCATTCAAATAAACTAGACGCTTGTCCAGCCATGCTGTACTTCAGGAGTGTGCAGACCAAAATTAAGTTACCAGGCGGCGACTGGCCTGCGCCACACTCAGAAGGTAGAGAATAATCAGTCAGTTGGAATCTAATTCACGCCAACACTACATTCAAGTTGTGTCAGTGTTGAATTCCAGTACTGTTTTCTAATTAGGCAAACGATAATTTATAAGTGAATGTTGCTGTTTCTACTAAACTTCAAGCCACTAAAATTAAAGTTGTTTCATACACTCAACATAATTTCAAATTTTGACCATACTAGTTTAGCGTGCATTATGTTAAATATGTGTACAGATTGATATGTTGATGATGGCACAAAAAGTATTTATAAAACGTTTCTTCAAAGTATCTTATGCCCTGTTCACACACACACACGCAACAGTAAAAAATAATGTGTGTGTTACTTGTGAAATAGAGGCTCCGCTATTTTGTGGCTTCTATGTAAGTAAAGAAAAAATAAATTTGGAGACCACAAACGTTCCACACGTTTTTCATTTTTAAGCACAGCTCTCTGCATGTGATGACGTACGAACCCGGAGTTCCGTAGTTCAATTCCCTCGGTCGGCAGTAAAATAGCAAATATCTTGCAATTAAATCGCACTCGGATGTTTCAAGCTGACCACTTGGTCGTCGTAAATGTAGCCCTGGTTGCAAAATAATCTCTCACAGCTCTCTGCATGTGATGACGTACGAACCCGGAGTTTCGCGGTTCAAGTCTCTCAGTCGTTAACTTGTAAAACATCTTGCAATTAAATCGCACTCGGATGCTTCAAGCTGACCACTTGGTCGTCTTAAATGTAGTCCTGGTTGCAAAAGAATCTCTCACAGCTCTCTGCATGTGATGACGTACGAACCCGTAGTTCCGTGGTTCAATTCTCTCGGTTGACAGTTAAATAGCAAATCGCACTCGGATGCTTCCAGCTGACCACTTGATAGTTTTAAATGTAGTCCTGGTTGCATGAGATTCATTCTCGGTCGGCAGTGTTGTAAAACATCTTGCAATTAAATCGCTATCCGATGCTTCAAGCTGGCCACTTGATCGTCTTAAAATATACTTGCATAGAACTTCTCCGTTGTCGTTTTGAAATACAGAGGTCGTCGCCCGGATTGGAATTCTGACTGCATCAAGAGAAACAGGCAAGAAATGCTTAGATTCCACTACAATAACATCTACGATTCTGTCGTATTGAAATACAAAGGTCGTCGCACAGATGGAGATTCTGACTGCATCAAGTGAATCAGGCAAAAAATGGTTAGATTCCACTACAATAACATCTACGATTCTGACAAATTGATATACAAAGGTCGTCCCACAGATTGAGATTCTGACTGCATCAAGAGAAACAGGCAAGAAATGGTTAGATTCCACTACAATAACATCTACGATTCTGTAATTGGGAGTAAATCCTGCAGAATGGTTGCCAACAAAATAAAATCACTTCTAATAATTTAAATTCTGGGTATTTCGTCATCAACATTATCAAACTGTACACACCTTAAGACTGGTGTATAATGGATGTAATCGGTTACTTATTATGTATTCTGTTATTATTATTATGAACTTTACAGAATGCAGAATAAGTAATATAAACCAAGTGTTGCTGTATGTATTTAGTGATGTAGTGTTGGCGCTACTACATTGGTGTAGGGAACAGATATGATCGACTTCTGAGTACGTGCTTGCCCGTGTAGAGACATATCTATAGAGAATTGAAGGTGATGGTAGTATTCTGGTTGGTGGCAGTCACACATTACCACAAGCTGGGGTCTTGGGCGCTGCGCTGTTGGACGATGTCTTCGATGCCTGACCCACACTGCGCCACCATGCGTCCTAGAGACACCATCGCGTCATGGCTGGCCGACCCGCTAGGACAGACTTCACAACCCATCACTACTAACCGCTCGTGACGTCACCAACGGAGGTGGCCCGACATTACACTAATCACAACAGTTTCCACAAATATATCTAACCTCATTCACAGCTTTAGAAAATAAATGCGAACAATCCTTCTTCTTAAAACTATTGGTCCGGAAGCTGGCGTCAAATTTGACCGGACCATTTCAGCAAGGCTGATTTTTGTAATATAATTAGTTCTATAATAACTAATTAAGAATTGCAGTGTTAGCATTGTTTTTTTAAATTAATTACACATTTATATAAATTTTATTTGATGTTCTAATAATTTCACAAAGAAACAGATGTATAAATTATTTCTCAATCTCTCTGATTGACAGATACTTATGTTTATGCTTATTCTTGTGTTTATGACTTATAAAAGTAGAGAAGTTCTTGGAGAATGCAGTCAATTTATTAAAATACAATAACACACCAACGTTTCGACTTGAATTAAGTCCTCTTCTTCTGACTTAGAACCCTGAAGAGGACTTAATTGAAGTCGAAACGTTGGCGTGTTATTGTATTTTAATAAATTGATTGAATTCTCCAAGAACTTCTCTACTTTCATTAATTGATCCACTCGAATAATGTTTTCCTCATTTAAGACTTATGTGTTTATTTTTATTTAAGGCTGTTATGAACACTTCCATAAGAACCTATTTGTTAAATTCTTATTTTGATTTTAATGTGTAATTTTATTTTTATTTTCATTGCTGTGAATGAACCTTAAAGTCTCATTTAGTTTTAAGGTTTACATGAATTTTTACGTTTAAGAAAGTTTAAATGCAAGCATTCTCACGTCCCACTTTCAATCACTGTGAATGCTCGTATTTAGTTGGTTATATTCAAACTTTCTTAAACGTAAACATAAATGTAAAAATTAAAATGTGACTGAGGCTTAAATCTTAAACAAACGCGAAAAGAACTGGTTTTTGAAAATATAAAATATTAAACTTATTTTTGTCTTACTACTGCTTATAAGATCTTATGTCAATGCTGTTATGAAGTTGAATGTACATTTCTTATTACATAGGTTACACAATAATTTATTGTCTAACTCATATTTTGTAAATTAATTAATATACAGTAAGCGGCAGTAATTATTTTTTAAATAAAATATAGATATGGAAACTGTGTTGAATTAACAGTCAAGCCATCCCCGTTTTCGAAAAATTTGTGCTTATTCACAGAAAAACAATAATTATTTAATTTCCTACTTCATTTAGAACAAATGTTTATTTAGCTTACGGCTCTAATCACTTATCACAGAACTGAAAGATTTTTTTCAAAATTCGCAATTTTATTTTCCATATTAATAATCTAACAGTTTTCAAATGGAATTTGATAAATTTACTATTCTTGCCATTGAACAATTAATTAAAATTTAATTTTATTCCATTCGTAGTTAGTCAGATATTCATTATACAATCAACAATCCAGTGGTTTAAAAAATGTGCCCTTAAATATCCGAATTTAAAAAAAATTCTCTCACGAAGTTGTGAATCGCCCGGTATTTAAATAGACAAGTAAAACTCATGTTTATATTAATCCTTTTCGTGAATCTAACATAATAAAATTGGTTGTTGTTCTGTGTCAGCACAAAATGGAAATATCAAGTAAAACAATCTATTAAAAATATCTCAAAAATTTGAAGCAGTGCACAAACACCTGTAAGAAAAGAACCTCATGTCCGCGAATTTCAATTTCACAAACAACATAAACATCGACACATCTTCCTAGCGTGTTTCCAATGAGGAAATAAAACTGAGAATGGCTAAAAGAAAAGAGCAAGTCTGGGTGACATGTACCTGCGGTGAGGTCGATCCCTGGGGGTGGGGCGTTCACGTGGACGTGCACGGAGGGCGGCGGCCCCAGAGGCGGCGGGAAGTTCAGCGGGGGCAGCTGCGTGGCCAGAGGGGGCGGCTGGTTCAGCACTGGGGGCGGCCCGGGTAGGGATGTCACGCTCGGTGGCATTATTGTAACCATAGCCTAAAAACATCACATTACTGTTTTTAAACCACAATTTAGATTTAGTCAGAACTACAGTCGGTGTATTCTTACTTACAATAATAAAAAAACTACCAAATTGTATTTTATATTTTGTAACATTTAGAAACAGTTGATTTTACATGAGTACATTTTAATTCCAGCCCCATGGTTTGAGAAGATTTTCAGCTATACATCTACGTCACACAAACTTTAAAAATTAATTACAGTTTCATTAAGAACAATTAAGGCTTATCAGTACTCTCAATCGCTTTCAAATAACATAAAGTTTCAATAAAAAACTTTTTAAAAAATGGTAAACTACCCTATTCTGTCTTCCAATTAAATAAGGATGCAGGGTACCTATTCTAATTCATAGCAAGATCTCATGTCGCTATCTGCTGAGAAATTGATGACGTCATAACAAATTTGTAACTATATCAAGGTCTAGGAACATTTCCTAATAGTTGGTACCCCCCATAATAGAGATTTACTAGATATTGTGTTGGCCACCTGGAAGTTTGACAAGTTGACCTACAACTTTATGAATATTTAAAAATAATAAAATGTCAAATTGTGAAAAATAATAATACAATCGTTTTCATTGATTTTATTAAATATAATTAATTTTCTAAATTTCATATTAAATTTTTTCATTGGTCTTAAAAAAACTCATTATTTTCGCAATTTCGAAATATTTAATTATTATTTCAAGTCTCTCAAAATTTGGATAATTAAAATTTCTTCATCAAAGTCTCGTTTTTATAAAAATTAAAATATAGTGAAAAAGTAAATAATATAGATGCATATTATTTATTGTAAATTTGTTATCATTTTATCTAAATGTAAACTAGAATATACAAGCAACATACATAAATTATTAAAAATATTCAACAATGCAGCTTGACTCAGTACTTTTTATTAAGACTTCATTTAAATATTTAAAACCTCACTTTTCAAACTGTCACAACAAACGCAACGAAATAACAACTTGATACGACGATAGCGAGACAGAGAGCTCTCTCGTTATGGATAGCGACACAAGTACGTCATTAATGACGTCACATGATACTTCCTAACAAAATCCGCTAGAGGGATAACAAGATACTCTTGGTTTATCAAGTTGATATGTGAATTAGAATAGGCACCCAGGTGTAATAAAAATAGCGTATAAGTGGTTTTAAAGAACTAACGACGTTAAAATCACTACGCTTAGCGTCGTATGTGCTTTAAAAGCGTGTATCATAATAATAAAATAAAACACCCTGTATATCTGTACCTATTACAATAGACGAATCCATAACAAATGAATTTGTCAGGGGGCAGTTGTCAAAATGGTCTTTTATATTAACTTTAAATGTAACTGTCAACATAATACTATTTTATATGCAGTTGTATAGATATTTTTTATCATGAAAAAATTATTTAAATAACATTTTGACAGAAACAGTTCCAAATTTAATCAAAAATATGTAAAAGTTAGAATAGTAGGTTGCCCCCTGGCTATGACGTCATTCTGGATTTCTCTATTGACAGTATGAAAAGCTGCCGCACCCAAGTTGGGTTGCATGATGAATGTAAACCAAAGTGAAAATCTCCCCTTACTTGTGACACGCTGATGGCGACAGCTTGTGGAAGAGGCGGCGGCGGCGGTGGGCCCCGCTGCATGCCGGGGGGCGGCAGCACCGGCTGCGCCATCAAGGCGGGTATCGTAGGCGGCGGCGGGTGCTGGTGCATGGGGGGCGGCACGGACGTAGGCGGCGGTGGAAGCACTGACGTGGCACCCGGGGGCGGGATGTTGATGTTTGGAAGCTCTGCTACTGACACTGTGCCCAGGCTGGGCGGCGGCACCTGGGAAAGAAGATTATAGTAACTAGGTATAGAGTTGCAACGAATATAAAGCCCGTTTTACATTACACTAAATCTTCAACAAGATATTGTTCAATTTTTGAAACAATCTAAATTGTAGTATCATACAGCAAATTGTGTGAAATATTGTATTGCTTCGTAAATTGTCTGAAAAAATAGATAAGCGCGGCTGTCATATTATTATTATTATATGCGAACTGCGCAGAATCACAAACTAAATATTGTTGGTAGGTATATAAAATTGTCTCAGTATAAAACAGAGTTTATTAAAAACAAAGCAATTTATTGCTCAAGATATTGTTCAATTTTAACCTTTCAATAAATTTAACGGACAGTTAAATATCATTTCAGAAACCGGCGTGTTATTATCTTATATAAACTAATTATTTCACTTACTGATTTATTCGGGGGCGGCACATTCTTGATGAACTCCGGATCAGTGATCGGTTTCCCCAATTTGGGTTCCTCTCCAGGCGCAGGAATATTCATCAGATCAATAGGTTTGGGGTTGGGAATTTCGTTCAACCTTATCGGGCTCGGGGAGGGAATATTCTGCAGCTGTAGAGGCGCCGGGGGTGGTATCGTCAACGCGTTGATTGGCTCAGGCTGCGGGATCGTGTGCACTGGTATCGGGTTCGGGGCCGGGATTGAGGTCAGCTCCATCCCGCACGGGGGCGGCGCCCTAGACACCGATATCAAAGGCGGCGGGACGCTGATAGTGTTGTTTAAAGCTGGAGGCGGCGGCGCTATCAACGCGCCCACTGGAGGTGGCTGCTGGATTATCTGCGGGGAACTACGACAACTATTGTAGGAGAAGTAAAATAAAAAGTTTGATTTAGACTCTTACCTTTGGATTTGCGGAGGCGGCACCCCGGGTATGGCGATGGGAGGCGGCACAAGCATCGGAGCACTCGTCATGATTTGTATGGGAGGCGGTTGGAGTATCGTAGCTGTAGTTTGAACCATCGGAGGCTGAATGCTGAAGTTGTTCGTAAACAACTCAGTGGTGAAGACGGGCGGATTATTGGAGAAAGAGGTAATGATCTGAGGCGGCTGCTGCGGTTCTACCGAAGGCGGCGGGTCGGAGAATCGACTCACTTTATTCTTCATAGGGACTTCGTCAGCGTGAGAGTAGTTTATGGAAGCTGGTCGAGATTTCGACCACCGGGAAGGTTTATTACGCTCATCACTACAAAAAACAATCAATATTAATATTACTTATGCCCTATTCACACATTTGAGGATTCTTTCATGTTGCTGAATCCTTAAAAATAAATTCACTATTTTGAATGAATTATAAACTATTCTTTCCCAACACTTAATAAAGATTCAATTTAGCAGTGCCGCTATTTGACAGGCAATTCACACCAGTAATGTTTCTCAAAATTCAGAAGCATGAAAGAATCCTTAAAGAATCTATGCACGTATTCAAAGCCCTGTTAACATAAATTCTTTCATGATTTTGAATATCGAGAAAAATAATCATGGGTAGAATCACATATGAATAAACAAAAATTTAAAAATCTATAGATCTGCACGTATCTATGCTATTATACCTTCGAGTATTACAGCTGTTAAATTTTTTTCTTACCTGTAGCCGCGGTCCTGATTGTCCCTAACCTTGTCGGATTTAATAGAAGAAATAGTAATTTTTTGGTCAAAACTAGATTTCTTATCACTCATTTGCTTAAATTGATCTAAGAAAGATCCGTCGTTAGAAAACATGTTGAATTGGGAAGTAGGTTTATTATTAGAGTTTTGATTTGGTTTGCTGCCAAGATTCCTGTAAACATAACTGATTTCAGATGCATTTTATGCAATAGCTGCTAGCAGGCATAACCAAACAAATTAACAATGATTAATATTAATTAGGTTATGTGGTATGTACCCTTTCCAAAGCGGTTTCGTGGGCTTTTTCGTCTCAACAGAAGCTGCAGGTTTGCTAGAAGTGGTTGATACTGGGACAGCTTTTTCTTTTTGCTGTTGTAGTCGCGCTTGGATTTCTCTTTTCTTCTGTTCTATCACTTGCTCTTGCCTGGACATCTGCGCGAAACGGTCATTTCTGCTGGGTTTTGTTGTAAAAGAATCTAAATTCGTTTTTCGAGACATTCTAAATAAATTTGCAAATAAATCAATTACAATCACAATGCAACTGTCAAAGGCATGGACATGTTCATTGACATACAACAATGTTGCCAACTGCACTTTCACAATCAGAAAAAAGTCCCTGGCTTACATAATTAAAGCCCTGTTCACACTAGGATTTTATGAAGATTTTTCAAAATTCTGAATCTTGGAAAAGTAATTCTAGTGAGAATTATTACCTGTTAAATTGCGGTGTCGCTAAATTGAATCTTCAATGAATCTTGGAAAAGAAGAATTTATAATTTATTGATTATTTCAAAAGCGTAAATTTATTTTTTCCAAGATTCAGAATCTTGAAAGAATCTTTGTGTGAACAGGGCCTAACAAATAATAAATGTTATATACTCATAAATTAGTTTTTAGTAACTGCATGAAATCCGCAAAAATAGTATATTATGCAATGAGTTTATACTTAATGGTAGCTATTAATATCGCGAGTATGAAATTTACGATACGATCCATGGCGAATGTCGTAATTTATACGAGTGTATTAATAGACATTATACACGAGTAGGGCTGCGAAAAACATGGCTCTGATCTGATATGATTACCTCTGATTGACCAATAAGAATACTATTATGATCCTCAAATTGAGGCTTATAATGTTGCTATTATGACATGACATCAGATAACATATTTTAGCGAATCCTGTCCTATAAGAGCTGGTATTTACATTTTATAGGATTATGTTCAATGGTTTTCATTGTTTCATCGCCTACGCTTTTCAAAGTTTTATTTTAAAGTTATATATTAGAATAATTTCGTATAGCTACTTAACAAATTTGGAGAGCATATACTAAAAAAATATTGTATGTAACACGTACAC
Organism: Agonum fuliginosum; assembly: GCA_947534325.1. NCBI lineage: Eukaryota > Metazoa > Arthropoda > Insecta > Coleoptera > Carabidae > Agonum > Agonum fuliginosum. The sequence goes on from OX384033.1 coordinate 988,595, forward strand.
AAACTCAGTTTTAGAGGACTCATCTAATTTAAAGACTCATCCGTAAAAAGATTCGTCTTCTAAAACTCTTTTTTGTGTACTTGTTACATAAATATCTATTTTAACAATTCTAAATAAACTAATAAAAATATTAACAATAAGAATATTGCTTTGTGTCGAGTCGAAAATAAAATAAACTTGATAAATTTGAAATGATACGATTTGAAAGACACAAAACAATAAATAAGCATAATGACAGTTTATTATTATGAACTTAAATACATTTCGAAAGTAATATAACTATTACAACCATCTTCAACCCAAAATAAATTCTGTAGAAAGATATGCTTATGATTTGTGAATTCGCTTAACATGTTGCACCCTGAACGCAATCAAATCAATCGCTTGATTATATTAATAAAATTGCACATAAATAATTTTGCATTAGTAGTTGAACAGCTAAGCTACTTATGTAACTGTAGTAGATATGAGGTATGCTTCTGTCGGATAAAACCATTGCGGTGCGCAAAATAATAACGTTTTTGCATCCCAAATTACACCTTTCATAATAAAACAGTAATAAAATAATCATACTCGATAAAATAAAAATCAAACAACAATTAAAATATTTATTTGAGGCTATTCTGTACATAATATATTTATTTTGGAAGGTGTAATTTAAGAATAATATTCCGTAGTTCTCTTTCGCGTGTCTGTTCGCCCTGTCGTCTTTCTTCTTGTCTGCTGACATGAGGGCGGCACACATCATGTTACTTCGTTCCTCCCGCGACGGTTGCGTGCGCGTCGTAAGGCGTCGTTTCTGTTCTTGGACATCGTCTGCTGCTTGCTGCTGAGACCGAGGCTGAAGACTAAACAGAAGCTCAGTATGGCTGCGAGAACTGCGCACTGGCTGGCTGGTAGAATGCCGAGCGGTCGCCTTGGTACGTCGAATCCTAGGAAGACAAATCATACTTCGTTCAAGAGATTGCTCATTAAAACTACAACATTCTTTCTTGCTGTGCTTCCTAATTACTTATCTATTGAGCCCTCAAACGCGAAATAAGTTTGCGAACTTTGACGCAGCTCTGTGTAGAACATAGGCACATTCTTTCTCTCCCTTACAAACTCTGCCTGCACGGACAGCACACATGTCGTAATCATTCGAATGAGTGCTCCAGTTCTTGAATTCGAGCATTTAACAATTTTTGCTGATAATGTGTTTCAGAATTTCTTCAAAACTAATCCTTAGACGGCAATTATTATATAAATATGTATCTGTGATTCAAGATAACATTATCTCTCATTTAATTTAAGCCAATTTCAGATTCAGACCTCTTCGTAAAGTAACATTTTTCATATTTGTTTAATCTTGCGTTATATTAATTTTAATGGCGAAAGAGATTTAAATATTTTCGGATTATGGAGAAATTTAAATACTTCTACTTCTTTCAATTTTATTCTTGATGAATAGTTTTTAAAACATATTCTGAAGAATCTCGGAAGAATCTAATTCTCAATAAAATATTTTCTTGATAATTTCAATCAATTCGGCAAAATTTGTAAATATTTTAGAAGCACATTTTTATATGTTATGCATAGTAAGCATAAATCATGAAAATAACTTATGATTCTGAATATATAATTTCATTTTAAAATGACCTACGTTTCAGTATTTTACTATTTTAATAATCTATTACAGGGTGATTCATAACTTCGTGCATATATTTGGAAGCGGTAACGGAGATATTCCTTTGCAATTAAGACTACATTTAAGACGATCAAGTGGTCAGCTTGAACCATCCGAGTACGACTTAATTGAAAGATGTTTGAACAATTTAACGACTGCACACACACTGCCGACCGAGTCTTGAACCACGGAACTCCAAGTTCGTACGTCATCACATGGAGAAAGTTGTGAGAGATTCTTTTTGCAACCAGGACGATCAAGTGGTCAGCTTGATTTAATTGCAAGATGTATAATTAAACACTGCCGGCCGAGACTTGAACCACGGAACTCCGGGTTCGTACGTCATCACATGCAGAAAGCTGAGAGATTCTTTTTGCAACCAGGACGATCAAGTAGTGGTCAGCTTGATTTAATTGCAAGATGTACAATTAAAAACACAGCCGGACGAAAGACTTGAACCCCGGAACTCCGGGTTCGAACGTCATCACATGCAGAAAGCTGACAGATTATTTTTGCAACCAGGCCGAGCAAGTGATCAGCTTAATTTAATTAAACACAGTCGGCCGAAAGACTTGAACCACGGAACTCCGGGTTCGAACGTCATCACATGCAGAAAGCTGAGATATTCTTTTTGCAACCAGGACGATCAAGTGGTCAGTTTGATTTAATTAAACAGAGCCGGCCGAGAGTCTTGAACCACGGAACTCCGTATAAACCCGCGCAGCTACTGCCTGGTTTTGTGTAAATAACTATGTTTCCTCACCTGTGAGAGCAACCCATCAACCTGGCTCTGGTACTCCACCATGTAGGGGTCCTGGCTGAGCTCGGGCTGCGAGAGGCCGGGCTGCGACAGACTGAAGCCGGGCTGGGACATGCCCTGCGACATGGCCTGCGTGAGCTGCAGGTTCTGGCTGTAGGGCTGCGTCTGGTGCTCCTGACTCGCCCCCGGCTGGCTGTGCCCCTTGCCGCGCCCCTTGCCCAGGCTCTTGCCCGTCCTGCTGCGCTGGTTCTGCTGCCGCGCCTGGAACGAGGACTGGGGATCAAATCAATTATCAAATTCCTACTTCGAAAAATCAGATTTCAACTTCTTAGAAAAGCTGCATTCACAGCCCAACATTTGTAAAGCTGTGAATGGTCAAATTAAAATCATTAATGTCCATTTGAACTGCTTCCACTTAAATTTGAAGTGTCACTTAAATGAAAAATATCGAATCGAACTTATGACAGCAATGTTATTTCTACTATTGACAATTTGATTTTGATTCGATAGTGGAAGCGGTGCAAATGGCCATTAATTTATTTCGGGCTGTGAATCCGATTGTCATTTGTTTCTCCAAAAATGATTCAAATCTTATCAAGCGTGTTATCAAATTAAAGTTCTCTGGGAAAGAATTCTAGTCGAAGAATCAAAAATAACGTTTAAACGAAGGTCAATTATTATTTCATGTTATTCAAATTATGCAGAGGTTGATATGAACTTAAATCTTTCTGGAAGATAAGTCTATACTCTGTTTGAAATAACGAAAGTATTTTAACAGTTAATTGGGGCGTTTTAAACGAATTTTCGAAATTAATTTAAATAAATAACTCTACCTGTAAGGCCTGCTGGTGCTGGTTGTAGAATCTGGGCGGTACGTGCGCCATGTTCATGAACATACCCACGGGCACCGGCAGGTTGGGGTTGAGCGCCGCCTGGGCCCTCTCGGGGGAGATGTACGTGATGGGGTCGTGCGTGCGCGAGAACATGTCCAGGGGCGGAGCGCCTCCTGCCCGCGTGAACCCGAACTGGTTCACGGTGCCGTTCATGTGCCCGTTGCGGTCGTACACCGAACCTGGAAGAAGAAATCATCAATTTCGCGCACTTAATACAAAAACTATTTTCTCATATAACTAACCTGGCACTAGAGCCTCTCGAGCGTCAATCATCGTCGTCGTCATGAAATGGCTGCCGGGATTGTCGGTGTTGATCAGTTTCTTCGGCTTAGCGAATTGTATAAGGGATTCTTTCAGATTTGTTAGCGGACCCTCAACCAGAACCTTTTGTTCTTTGTAAAACGCGAGTAGATGGTTCCATAACGGTTGTTTGGACAGCACTTTCGGGTTGCCGACTATAATTATTCCGTATTTAGCGCGGGTTAAAGCTACGTTTAGACGCCTAGGATCGTTTAAAAACCCGATGCCTTGATGGTCGTTGCTTCTGACGCAGCTCATGATTATTATGTCTTTCTCGCGGCCTTGGAAGGCGTCCACGCTTGCTACTTCGATTTCTTGGTACAGTTTGCTGTGTAAACTGCCCTGGTATTGCATGTATTGGACCAAATACGCGCGCTGTCCTTCGTAGGGAGTGATAACACCGATTTGTTCGGGTTTGACACCGCTGCGCAAAAACCTGGTGGCGATTTTTTCAACATTGGCCGCTTCTGTGCGATTAAGGTAACTAGTTCCACTTCCGGCTATTTCTTCTTGTCCCTGAGTGACGTAAAAAAACATCGGCTTATCGATGATCGGCCAGGGAAAGTCTATTTTGACTAGACGACGTTCTTCGGCGCTTACACCGTTTTGAAGGCTACCTTCATAAAAGAAATTAGAAGGAAAACGGGATAATTCTGGATGCATTCGATATTGTACTTCAAGTCTGAATGGACGTATTCCGAGAACAACTAGACGTTCAAACAAAGATTGGCTTAGTCCAGCTCTAGCAGCTTTCTTGCACATGACTACCGGTCCCAATTGGCAATGATCTCCAACTAAAATAAGTTGTTTAACACCCAATACAACTGGCACCATGCATTCAGGTTCGGTAGACTGCATACTTTCATCGATTAAAATCGAATGAAACTTCAATCTAGTTAATCTAGGATCACCGGCCCCAACACAAGTACAACAAATAACATCAGCGGCTTCTAACAATTCTTTCTCAGCAGACTTCTTCAGCATCCTGTACCGTTTTTCGTCAACAGAACTCAGCTCTCCGGTTTCGTCTTTGAGCTGTTGCAGTTTTTGCAACTCAGTGTTGGTATCCATGTTCCTGATCTGGTTATGGAGGGCTAGGAAGCTAACGGGACTGTCGATAGCTTCTCTGGATTTGGCGCAGAGGCGGATGACTTTCAGGTTCGTCCGGTGGATCTTCTCCGTGAGCTGATCCACGGCGGTGTTGCTCGGCGCGCAGACCAGCACGGGGCCCCCGCTCTGCTTCACCAGCTGGTAGACGATGGTGGCGCTCGTGACGGTCTTGCCTGTCCCCGGGGGGCCCTGGATCAGCGACAACGGACGCTGGATGGCGTGCTTCACGGCGTACACTTGCGAGCGGTTCAAGTCGGGCAAGTTGGGGGCCGAGAAGTGCTTGGGGAGGTGACAGCGGAACAGAACTTCCTCGACTTCGTGGCCTAGCAGGCGGTGGTAGATGTACGGCGAGACTGATGTGTCGTCCACTGCGAATTTGCGCAGTGCCAGCTGCATTCTAAACAATCAAATCATTATTTAGGTTAAAATAATTTCATTATAAACAAATTACTATAAATTTTAAACAAATTTTTAGAACTCATAATAATAAATGATTTGCCGATCAGCAAGAGGCAGTGGGTTCGAATCCCACGGAAGAGCATGGTTGTTGTGATTGTCTAAAAATTTATATTAATAAAAATAATAAATACATGATTTATTTTTCAAGGAATTAGTTCTGTAACATTTTTATTTATTTATAATACCTACAACATTTCGAGAAGAGAACACATCATTCTCGAAACGTAGTATAATAAATAAATCAAATAAATAAATATTACAGAATTAATTCCCAAATAAATATATAATTTATTAAACTACCTACTATCTTCATTTTCATTCAATTATTATGCAGTTGTTTTATATAATAAAATAAAAATTTATAGTAAACTATAAAATAAGAAACAAAAAACTAACAAAACAAGTTTTATTTTCAAATATTAAAAAAATTCTGATAATTTCTTTCAATATTATTTTAATAATCCTGGAATTGTTTTAATAATAAAATAAAAACAATTGCTTTTGTTTTGCTTGATAAAAGGCCATAAAAACAAAAGAATCACGACTAACTGTCCATCAAATTTAGATAGCGCGCCATAAAATAAAAATAAAATCAAAACAAATGAACAACCCACATATAAACAGCCAAACAAATTTTGTTTTATCAAATAACACTAAAAATAAACAAATAAATAGTAAAATCCTTACCTGTCAAAGCTAGTGCTCTTCCAGATGAAATCCACAACAAAATTGCTGGTACACTCAGTAGGAGCCCCCGCGCTGTTCTTCAGCTCAATTCCGATGTCTTCCCCGTAGTTATCCGGCACTTTGATGACGTGGCCGATGCCCGCCCAGGCCTTGTGCATCTCCCCCAGGTACCTGAGCCTGAGCTCATCTCCATGCATCAGCTTCATGTCGCCGTCGGTCTTCGCGAGAGTGAAATACGCGATGGTCTTCTTGTTCAACCCGACGTCCCACCGAACCTCGATGTTCTCTTGAGTTTGCGACTCCTTCAGACGCTTGTCGTAGTCTGCTTCGAGCTTCACCAGCGGCCCGAAGATGTTCTGGTACTGATAGCCGTCCTCGTAGCGCAAGAGAACTTGCTGGGGCTCTTCGTCGACGCCGGGCTTCTCCAGGTCTTGGAAAGTTGCGTCCACGTTATCCTTCCACAGCTCCTCGAGTTTGTTGATCTGCTGCGCGGATATTTGCCGCGCGCGGAGCTGTTCTTGCTCGCTTGGGATCTTCACCAACCAGGTTAAGAAGCAACGGTCTGCTATTAAAGGTTTCCATTGCTCTTGGTCCCAGTTCATGTCTTTCAGAGAACTTTGGGCCGCGCAAGGCTGGCGGCAGAGCAACACAACCACGGAGTCTGCTTTGGCGGGGATAAAACCAAGCACGAATACGTTTCTAACACCGCAGCTGTAACATTCTAAAACGGTTTCACCCAGTGGACCGTCTTTGTGCAGAGTGACTTCTTTGTGTTTGGCTCTGACGAGATGGTTGATGATATGACTGCCGGATGTGTTGCCCCGACCGTTGCAAAACCATTTCTTGCACAGATTGCACATGACTACGCAGTTTGGTTCATGTATGCCGCAGTATTTGCAAGCATAATCTGGTAATTCTTTGCTGTTGTAAAATTCCTCATCGTCTTCTTCGAATTGTAATTCCCCTAGAGCCTGGGTGGTTACAGTAAGCTTGCCACTGACGTTGTTGTTATTTGATTTTCCCGCAATTCCATTTATCTGGAAAAAATGCGCGCCATTTGAGATATCCGCAGTTTGCGAAATGATTTGACAGCGCCAACACACACATATGTGACCTTGGGATATATGTAGGGTTAGATAATTACCTGCATACCCGATACTTGGGGGCCGCTGTGATCGAGCTGTGAGGCCTGTGTTTGGCTCTGGGATGGGACAGTGAATTCTGTAAAATCGAATTCCGATCCCTGTGTGTCAGCCCCGATTAAATCAGCCTCTTCCGTGTCCAGAAACGTGAGCGTTTGGGAACTTGGACCGTACGCGTCTACACTCATTTTGTTTTCTTGATTTTAATAAACAATTACCTGAATTAACTATTGTTTAAATTATAATTTCCTAACAGAATCGTTATATATTAACATAAAAGTAAATAATACGAACTCGACGTATTTTATAATGAATTAACACTTGTGGCAACCGCCATGTTGATTTTGATAAGAGTCACACGCAGTGTCACCAAAACAGGGAAAAAATTTTTTGCTGATAACAATTTGTCAACAAATTTTTGTTTTTAAACAAAATAAATTATTTATGAATAGATCTTGCTCTAAAATATGTAATAAATATTTGATACAATTATTTAATACATTTATATTAATTTAAATATAAAATTAGGCGATCTAACCTAGTTACTGTTTTGTTCCCATATTGGCAAAGTATTTAATAATGAATTTCCAAATTCAAATAAAAATTTCACAGCATTAAACGTCAAATTAACAAAATAATATTCGGGTAGTCCACATAAATTAGTTGATATGTGTATGAAAATTTTAAATTCATTTTCATGTCATTTTCTCCAAATCAGTATTACCAAATTGATTTTGAAATACTTTTGAAATGCATTTTTATCATGTCGAAGATTTGTATAGATAAATTATTTTTCTTGATACATAGAATACTATTTATGCTTAAAAGACAGAATAAATGGAACAAAGCATAAAAAATAACAGTGTATATTGGTTCGGCGGATGATTTTTGTCATACAAATGTGACACCAATAGGTATATACTAGATTTTCGTATGACAAAACTGTTTTCGTAATACATAATACAAAATATCTCAGATGTGACAAAAGCATAATTTAAACTGTTGTCTATGTCATAGCTGGCAACACTGCATAAAAATAGGAGCACAAAACACATAGGAGTTCTAACCTAGTAACTATTTTGTTGTCATATTGGCAAAGTATTAAATAATGAATTTCCAAATTCAAACAAAAATTTAACAGCGTAAAAATAAAACGTCAAATTGCCAAAATGATATTCGTGTAGTCCAAATAAATGATATGTGTATAAAATTTTTAAATTCATTCTCATGTCATTTTCCCCAAATCAGTATTACCAAAATGATTATGGAATACTTTTGAAATGCATTTTGCTTATTTATAAAATTGAATGTTTTATCTTGTATTTGGTACGACCAGTAAGAGGTAAGTGAAGTGTTATAATTTTGCAATATCAAGGCAAAGATAATGTTTTTTTTAGATCATCTGACTCATTCACAAGTCTCTTTCTGGATTGTTCCTAACGTCATTTGAGACGTCACTTCTTCAGTAACTTTGCTATACTTATACGTCATGTTAGTGGGAGAAACTAATGATTCCATTGTGTGTTAGCTAGCACATCAAATTTTGATTAAAAATCCTATAAATTCTTGTGTGCGTGTTTGAATTCATTTGTTAATGCCTGATACAATAATTCTGGGTTGCGGTACTATTTCGTAGACTGTTTTTACAATGTCGACGCCCGCACGCCGACGCCTTATGAGAGACTTTAAACGGTTAGTGTTGACTCATTTTGCTTTATTTATTTATTTTGGTTTGTTGGTGTGTGAATGACTTTGCAGTAGCTTGAACTAGATGGGCATTAGCACTTTGTTATTAAGGCCTTCAGCTTGGCAGTTATTTACCCATCTCATAGGTCACTGTTTAGCCTCATTCACATAAGCATTTAGTTTTAAGGTTTACATTTATGTTTACGTTACGTTTATTATACGAGCATCTGCACTTTTCACTTTTTAGCACTAAAGTTTGAACCCTCCAAACTTGAAGTTTATGTTTACTACTGGAAATGGGATCAACAGCAGAAAATAACATTCTAGAATTTTCATACACAAGAAAATGCTAAACCAGAAAGTTCATTATGCTATAAAATACCTGCATCAAAAGATTCATTCACAGGAACATTCTAATCTAGAATTTTGTATTCGGCATAAATGCAAACACAGGAAGATGCAAATCTAGAAAAGTTGTAATTAAAATTAGTATGTAGGACTCAAGAATGGTACTGGGTTGTTCATTTAGTTCAGTACAACCTCTAATTCGTGTACCCCATTGTGTTGATGAAACAAACTAGTTTTCTAGATCTAGATTTGCATCTTCCTGTGAATGAATCTTTTGCTGCAGTATTTTATTACGTAATAAATTTTCTAGATATGAATTTTCCTGTGTATGAATATTCTTTTCTGGTGTTGAACCCATTCCTGATTTCAAGTTCATTATGTGAATGCTGTGTTTCTTAAACTTATAAACAAACGCGTATGTGAATGCTTATTGTCATCAAAGAAATTAATTCTGTCTGTGTAGACTTCAAGAAGACCCACCAACAGGGGTGAGCGGCGCGCCTACGGACAATAATATTATGATATGGAATGCAGTCATCTTCGGACCACACGATACACCGTTTGAAGATGGCACGTTTAAACTCACAATCGAATTCACAGAAGAGTATCCTAATAAGCCGCCAACGGTGCGGTTTGTTAGTCATATGTTCCACCCTAATGTCTATGCCGATGGAGGGATTTGTTTAGACATCTTGCAAAACAGATGGAGTCCGACATACGATGTTTCAGCTATTCTGACATCAATTCAAGTGAGTAAACAATTCATCCAAATTATGCACTAACAAGTACGATTTCTCCATTTTCTCTTATTGAAATGTTTCGTTTTTAATTAAATACAATTGCTAAATGGCCATTTAATTTATTCCTGCGCTTTTTGGGTCACGATTAAAGCATAAAGTATAAGTGGCTGATCTAATCATTGAAATTGGAATTTGTGGATGCGCTGGTTGGTTAAATTAGCACTTATACTTATAATTGGGTAGGTCTGAATCTAGCTGAAGCCTTACACTCACTGTAATTGCATCAGAATCATTTCAATCTGGCTGCGTTGTTAATATAATTGTTAATGCAACGGCATTAAAATTAGAATAAATATTTACATTTCTATAAATGGTGCCAGAAATATTATTTAGAAAAATCAAACAACTAGCTATAAATATTGTTCAAAATTTGTTATTTTTCTATTAATTACCAGATTATTACTACGTATTTTAAGAATACTACTTTAAATTCCTGTTTACACAAGGATTTTTTGTGAATTCTTTCATGTTTCTGGATGTTGGAAAAAAATAACTGTTTTGAAACCTTCAATGAATTAGAAATTATTTTCCAAGACTTTTTGACAGATTTTAAAACAAAGATACAGTATTTAACATATTAATACGCTATATCACTTTCTAAATGGACTGTTTGGCAAATAATTAATTTTTAAGTATTTGTATATAAAAAGAATAAACCGCTGATCTGCAAAGAAATGCACAGATAGACGTTGACCTACATTAACTTAACTAAATAAAGAAACCTAACACCCTTGTCTTGAATCTTACGTTATCAGTTTTGGTAGAAACTCTGATTGAACTGAACTAAATAAAAAACCTTATACCCTTCATGAATCCCACATACTCGGTTTTTGTACAAAACCTCTAATTTAACTGAACTAAATAAACTTTAGTCTTTCTTGGTTTGGATTCATTTGATTCTTTTTTACGTGCATCTGTGCATTTCTTCCTAGATCAGCGGTCAGCGTTTTATTCTTTCCCAAATATAAGAACATAGATTTCAATACAGCATATTTATCTGTCCAAATTGAGTGTTTTTGTAATGAATACTGCAAGGTTATCGTCCAGGGAACAATCTAATTGTGATTTGTGTTGTTGCAGTCTCTGTTGAGTGACCCGAACCCGAACTCGCCAGCAAACTCAATGGCAGCGCAGCTGTACAAAGAGAACCGAAGAGAGTATGAGAAAAGAGTGAAAGCGTGCGTAGAACAAAGCTTCATCGATTAGTGCACTGTCTGTCCCACCAACCAACACATCCACTGTGAAAGTTTCTTCTTTCTGTATGCAGCAGTGCTATGTTACTAATGTCTTATGCGTGCTCAAGTTCTACGCAAACGATTTGTTCTTGTGTTGTGTTTTAGCTAGCCAGGCTGCCTGTTCACTTGGGGCACTAGGTTCGCATCTCTGTACTGTCACTGAATTCAAATAGTGCCTCACTTCAACAGGCAGTATTTTGAATGTGTTATAAATATATTTACATATAATAATATACTTAATAAATTATTATAAGTCACGTAAACACTGTCTTTCATTTTATTTACTCCCAATTATAGAATGGTAGATGCTTGATTCGCCTTGATGCAGTCAGAATCTCAATCCGTGCGACGACATTTAAGACGAGCTTGAAGCGTCCGAGTGCAATTTAATTTTAATTAACCATTCAACAGAATTTCCAATTACAGAATGGTAGATTTTATTGTAATACTTCGACAGATTCGTCTTGGTGTAATCAGGATCTCAATCCGTGCGACGACCTTTAAAATTCCATTTAAATTTAAGACGATCAAGTGGTCAGCTTGAAGCATCCGAGTGCGTTTTAATTTAAATTTGCTGGTACCATTCAATAGGACTTACTCGCAATACAGGTTTTGTTATTAAATTATGTTTGTATTTTATCTATTCCAGTAAAATTGCAATCGTAGTTCTTCTAATCTGACAAATTGCTGAATGTGCATTTTATAAATAGATTTCACGATAAAAATGTTAAAGGCCGAGCGAATTACAAAATCGACCTTAAACTACCATATTCAGCGACCAGGTAATTAAAATCATTTTAAAAGGAATACAGACTAATTATAAATATGTACGCGTACGTCCTTACTCCGTTTTATTATCATATAATGAACACTTATTTTTATTTATCAAAAAATAAATTTTACTTACCTCTACACGTTTTTCTTATCATTACTTGCAACATTTTTTATTTGATTTGAGATCGTTGAGTCTCGAATATATCTGTAAAAATATATTTTTGAATTAATTTAGATACTAAATTTTGTTGAATTGGGCAATCATATTAAAATAATTTATAATAGAACATATAAATGGCGTTTTTTAAAATAAATAATATATTAAGTAAAACTGCAAAAATATTACGAGAACTTAAGTATTTTGTTTTAAGAAATTTATATAAATAAAAATAAAAGGATTTCAGTTGGAAATAGAGTAGACGGGCTTCTTAAGGATTGGTTTAGGTGTGTGGATGATAACAGTAACTTTTGATTATTATTTATTAAATACTTAATTGTACAATGGGCGCTAACGCTAAGATAAGTATCTTACTCACTAATCGAGCTAGAGTTTACCGTATTTATATTTTATTTTTACAAGAAGACAAGTTACAAAATAAACAATACTTTTGTCATACTTTACAGAAAATGTTATGGCACCAATGAAATAACTTCATGGTCATCAATAAATAATAACTTTGCTCTCAACATATAAATTATAATAATCAAAAGAAACGGTATCAAAATATATCAAAAAAAACTATCAGTATAAACAAAAAACGTTCGAATCGTAATGCATCAAGTCGATCGTTTCGAATTAACCTAACTTTGGTTCCATCTTATCTTATATACAAGAACAAATCACAAAATTAACTTAAATAATTAAAATATGTACAATAACAGGTGGTCAACTGCATCGAGTTTGCAAAGCGTCAATTGTTAAACATCTGAAGATCTAACTACTGTTTGTGGCTTCATTTGTTTAACTTATAAGAAATGAAAACAACAAGCCATTTACTTCACTAAAGACTAACAATAATGCAGCAACAGCAGATATAATATTCAAGGACCTACCTATTACATACAGTGTCATTTATTTACTTATATTTAGGGCTACTACATCTGGTAACTTGAATAAATGATAATATTCTCAAAGGCCACTCTTCTCTACGATATTGTATCATTGGTTTCTGAGTTTTCAAAGTGTACGACACTTGACTTACCCAAGACAGTTACAAGAACATGAATACTGCTTAGCTTAAATATCTGTTATGAACTTACTAGTACAAAAAGCCGACATGAGAAACGAAATATTGCACTCGCACCATAAATACTTTATCACATATTTTTTCACGCTCACCAATAACTTTATACTTACACGAATTTTGAAATACTGGTACAACAATAAGAAGATATTCATTATTTAATCACAGAAGCCACATTGAAACAAAACATATTTATGATTGGTTATGTCACAAAACAAAACAAACATTTTGTTATGAAGCATTACCAACTTAAATTACAACCAGTCATACCATGCATTGGAAACATAAATATATTTTATTAAGCCCTGTTCACACAAGATTCTTTCATGCTTCTAAATTTTGGAAAAAATAAATTCACGGTTTTGAAGCAATCAATGAAATTAGAAATTATTTTCCAAGATTCATTGAAGATTCAATTTACCAACGCCGCAATTTGACAGGCAATTCTCATTAGAATTATTTTTCTCAAAATTCAGAAGCGTGAAAGAATCCTTGTGTGAATAGGGCCTTATAAGTATTATTAAGCCGGGTCCAGACTACGAAAATGTTAATGTTCAGTTCTTTGTGATCTGAGTATCCAAATATGAGCACGAACACGTTCGCGATCGTGTTCACTCGGTGTTCCTATCCTTTAAAGTGGCGGATCCACACTGATCGCGAACACGTTTGCGCGAACATGTTCTGTTCTAGTCTGGACCCGGCTTTAGTTAATAATAGAGCAGAAGCTGGATCCGGAAGGTATTATCAGGGAATACCTGGCCCATGCATGCTCAGGTGCAAATTGCGAAGAATCGCGATAGGTAGAAAGGTGCAAAATAAATACCACGTCCAACCTACAGAATTAATATGCACTGTAGCTTGTAGTAGTAAAAAAAAACACAAAATTCAGCAATTATAGAATTAAATCCCTACGTAATGAAAGGAAAACGCCACCGTTAGCATGCAAGGAAAGAATAATCTGGAAAGGTTCAAATTAAACAGAGTCCTCCTTCCATTTTAAAGCTACCTCAACGAAGTTTGATGAACTTTCACCGTTAATAACATAAATTGATAGGAAAAAAACAGGATAAGAATGTTAGCAAGGATAGTCCATCTCTTCAAAAGTCAAAATTCAAAGAGAAAATAAGCCACACCACATTTTATAAGCCAGGAAATGAAGTTTGGTGAGGTTATGTTAACTTCAGTTACTTATTTTCTGCGCAACTCCATAATTGCTGAAGTAATTAAATAAAAAGCACAAAAGAGCAAAGCAGGATTAAGTAGATTAGTAAACGAAGCTCCTGTGATTAAATTTAAGTACAATGAATGCAAATTAAACCCTACGATGAGATTGGTGATTCTAACTTTCAAAAATAAATATACAATCACCAGTAGATCACAATATAATAATATACTTTATGGTAATTAGTACTTAGGGTGGAAATGAATAGATCAATTTCGCCCGTCGATCGCTATAACAGCAGACCTAGGCACTAAGCCTTTCTGGTCACCTCTACAACAGAGTAACCATTTGGAGTCCACCTCCAGGATGACTTTTAGTTTTTCGCCCTCGTTAAAGGAAAGATGGCCGTTGTCGGACGGTAAACGATGACTTAAGGTCCGTACAACTCTAAGATGGAAGAAAAATGATTAAAAGAACTTTTACTTGTTATATTTCATTCATAAAAGTTCTTTTTTGTTTAAATGATTGTACTTACTTGGGTGTTTTGGTCTGCTGTGTTGGCTTTCTGTTAACTGAGCTGGATACGGCTCTGCGCGGTGGAATTATTTTGCTCTTTGCACCTTGAGCACTTGATACGGGCCTGTACGGTAAGCTGCTTGGGCGAATTGGGTGTACTCTGCTCTCAGAATTTTCTAGCTGGTCTACTCTGCTTGTTCTACAAAAAACATAAATAAATAGAGCTGTTGAATTGTTTTCAGCATGAAGTTTCGCACGTATTATGTTTCTACTAGTGTTGAAGACGGTTTCATGTTATTGTAGTTCAATTTGAATTTCCCGCTGTGCATGCTTTATACAGAAAATCAGTGTTGCCAACTGTCTTACCTCGTAACAACATTCGGCTTCTTCATGCCAGTCTTGCCAGCAGTTGGCGGCTTGGCCGTGGGCGACGTGACCTTCCTGGTAGCCCCAGGTGGCGTGGTGACCTTCTTCTGGGGTATCTTCTGCTTGCCGAAGGAGGGGCTGAGCACTGGGATCCCAGACTTCACTGGGGAGTTCACCAGGCGCGGGATCTTGGACTTGGCGGTGTGAGTCGGCGACTGCGGTGGAGATGGCGTCACTTCCCTGCCGCTTAGCATCTCCCATTTCAGCTGCAGGCGGCGGAACTTGCCTCCGTTCAAAGGCTTGTCGTCTGACAGGTCTAGAGATGACGGGCCGTCTTCGTGGAGGGATGGTGCTGGAGAACTTGAGCCCTTTGAAAAGAAAAATATTAATTAAGAACAGTTTAAACAACCCTCCATGTTTTGATCCTACCATCTTCGAGAGAGTCAAAACAATATTTTTTGCATTGCGATACATTTATCTTTTCTTTAATTATCAAACCCAAGATCAAACCGGTCTAAATTCATTTTAAAAAAAAAGTTTTTTATGGCCAGTAAGATTGGGAAAATAAAACCAAAAGCATATATTAATAAAATTAGTGCAAAGCATGAAGTTTACCTCCCCATTGCTTTGTGCAGCATCATCTTCATGGCAAACTCTTTCTCTATGTCTCATATTGGTGGCATTGTGTTCCAAGCTATCCGTATACTCTTCTTCGGTGTCATCTGCGAGTCTATCGAAGGCCTGACCGAACTTCGAGCCCATGTGGATGCCTGACCACCGTTTCTTGACAGTTCCATTGACATCCAGCCCGGGTTGGTGCATGAGACTCAAGTTCGGGTCAACGCAAGACCTGGGCCGTTGTTTCTCTTCCCTAAGCTGCGTTTTGGTGTGCGCTGAAGAGTTTAACAGGTCTGGAAGCGATGGATCGCTTGAATTTGAGTCGTCGCATGATTTGCGGATCATTGTAGCAATCGATATGTCTTCTGTTTCGTCGCAGGATTGAGACATGTTGCTCTGGACTGACCGGACTAGTTTCATGAGGGTTAGTTGCTTGTTTGTTAGGTTTTGAAGAGGCGAAATCTATTTAAATGAATTTTTGTTAGAGGATAAACCAACTCCCAATGAAAACAGTTCAGACTTTACAATTGCTAATTTTCCATGTCAAAGTTTCATAAATTTCATAGATTTAAAACAAAAATTAGAAACTAATGAAGGCTAATGTGTTAGCCGAAACGTAGTCATTAATTAATAAAAAATATAACTGATATCTGAAAAAAATCTATCATACTTTAAATCATAATAGCAAGTGTAAAGTCTCAAATATAATAATTATTAAATTAATGAACCACCCAGCACCACTTAAAATACTAAAAATCTCCTCACCTTAAGATGTGTAGGGCTGGATGGCTGCATGTACTCATCCATCCTCTTGAGACTGTTGTGCAGCTGCCTGTACTCGAACAACAAATCAATTTGGAACGGCAACAATGCCAAAGGTTGCAGTGTTGCAATCAAACTGTCAATCAGCGTCCGCATTGTTGCTCCACCAGTCGTAGCTTGGATCAGAAGAGAATCTTGCGTGTAATGTTTACGAAGAATTGTCTCGCGCGTTCGGAGATAGCTCGCCCAAGCATCAAGCGAACGTACACTACAAAAAATAATATTGTAGTAACACGCATGCGCCGTACCGCGAGTTTTGAAATTTCGTACTTTGTTTAAACTTTAATGATTACAAAGTTTTACTCAAAGAAGACGATTTGCTTGATAAAAAGCTTGAAGTTTTGAACAAATTACAAATAATGCAACAATAAAACTGTATTATTGTTAAGGCTACTAATTATTTATAGATTAGAAAATATATTATACGTATAAGTGGCTAATTTAACCAACCAGCTTTCAACTTTCGCACTTATAATTAAAATTGGAATTTTGTGGAAGCATTGTTTGTTTAATTTAGCACTTATACTTATAATTGGGTAGGTCTGAATCTAGCTTTAATTGTTTACAAATTATTATGGATACTAACTTTAATAATCCAATAACAAACGCGTTGAACTTCAACATTCCCTCAGTAATGACATCTTCTCCGTTAATTCTCATCACTAGCTCATTGAGGGCTTTTGTCAAGGGGCCCTGCTGGGCAGAAGCTTCAACAACCTGCCACACTGAGTTGTTAATTGCTCCAAATGTCGTATCCAAAGTTGGTTTCAACCCATCGCTTAACAACGCGTACAGAGACGGGCACAAAGATGACAGAACCATCTTTGCACACGTTGGGTTCAGTTCTGCATCGCCCAAGATGTTGAGTTCTTGTTGGGAATTTGCTGCGCTAAAATGGTGGATTAGGTGCTCGACTGACTGTGTGACTGCTGAAATTAGACCTAAGACGAAAAGAAATGTCAGAAAATGTGGAATAATTAGTTTGTAGATTGTTTACCCATTTTTTGTGACATATCTACAGGAGACGATTTGTCTAACGGTATATTTTCCATTTGTGGACTTCTGTATCCATCTGGGCTTAGTTCACCTTCTTCGCAAATAGGCATATCTACTAAAGTTTTGCCCTGTAACAATTATTTAATAAATAAACAATCAATACCTTCACAATACTGGCTGATTCACAACTTCGTGCATATATTTAAAGGCATACGAGTACTGTACTGCTGATTACGGAACTGAAAGAATTTTTCAAAATGTACAAGTAATTTTATTTTGCTGGTAACCGTTCACTCTTGGTCTTGGTATAGTCAGAATCTCAATCTACGACCTTTGAAATTCAAAGCGGCAACTGAGTTTTGCTTTATCTACCCTAGCGGTTAAAGTGTTACTGTACTCAAAATAGTCGATAAAGTAGTATCAGCTATGGAAAAAAATAAATGCTCGAACTTGTGAAAACCTGTATAATTCTTACTTGGTAATGTCTGTGCAGCATAGCAGATACATTGGGAGAATTCGGCGGCGTGGTGTACAACTTATCCTCCACTACAACTCCAGCAAAACTAACTGACTTCTTCCCTCCAAAATTGGCATCAAACTGATCTTTATTAATCTTGAGCGTTAAGAACTTACTAACATGTGATCGAAGTCTCAATAACTCGTTTTCATCCCATTCATCTGAGTCTGAATAAGAAATGCCGCTGATTTTTAAATACTCTTCGAGTTGTTCCAGTTCATCGACACTCATTGCGCCGAAATTAAACGGGTTCTCAGTTTTGGGGAGAGGTGGCGTTGGTGGTCGAACTGTCAAATTCTCAAAACGTTCGTCTACACTTGAGTCAGTTCCATGTCCAGCCTCAACACCTTCGTCTTCTGTTTCAGTTGAATGTTCGGAAAATGTCCGTCTTTGCGAAAGATAATACGGTTCATGCAAACTTTTTCTTTTGTTGTAATTCTCTTCGAGATATTCATCACCCTCTCCCATTTCAAACATGCTGTACCTCTTGGTGTTCGCAATGTTTTTCTTTGCTTTGCTTTCCAAACTTTTACGTAGTATACCTTTAGGTAACGGTGGTCTGGGCGGAATACTGCTAACTTTTGTGTCAGTTGTTAAACTGATAGATCTTTTAGGAACTGGAGGCGTAGCTGTTGTTGTTATAGATCGTTTATCGCTCATCATTAAACTTGCTTCGCTACTTGTAACGCTGTCATAACGATAAACAAATAATGGATTGAACGTGCTAGCCGGAGCTGGGCTGTTTTGAGAAGAATCGGTCATGAGCATTGTTGAAGATCCTCTGTACCCTGAACTAGGTTGAGTATTAGTCGAAGAACTTGATGACACATTTGTAACATTATTCCGATCCATCAAAGAACCACAGTCGCAGCTGACTGGTCGCTGTTTGTTCCTCGTAGGAGGCGAAACGCAAAATAGAGGTTTATCTTTTGGTTTTAGAAGATCGTCATTATCTTTAACTACATTCATAAACTCAGGAACATCTGCTAAAACTTCTCTACATTCCACTGGAAGCAAAAACGTTAAACTGTCCCAATCTCTTACGTGGCTGAAGCCTTTTTTCTTTAGCATTTCCATGTCGTTGCAAGAAAATGGCCGACGATTTCTTGTAGCAACAGGGGGTGGTTTTCGTTTCTTTGCATCTTCGTATTTTTGCGGAGCTAAGAACACTTTTGTGACATCTTCGCGCTTTTCTTTCAAGAATTCCAGATCTGGAAGAGTGTAATTCGGATAGACAATGTATACCGGTTTTTGATAATCGCCTTGTTGCTTAAGTTTTTGAAGAAATGATGGTTCTACTACTCGGACATAATCATTTGCATGAGAAGATCTGTTGATTTTGTAGGAAAAGTCAGCTATTCTACTGGTCTGCATACTTTTGTTCATCAAGTGTACTGGATATTGAGTAGCACTAGTCTTTGACATAACAATTGTGGGCTTCGCTTGCATTCTTGTGCAGTCAGCGCTTTCTGTTGAAGATGACGCATCAGATTCATGCGATGACGTACTGTATCTTTTAGTCTGCGTGCCTCTTCGCATTTTTCTTCTGCAACTCTGGACATCTTCATCTTGTTCAACGCTACTGTTATTGTTATTACTGAGTTTAACTTTTTGGCAACAAAGACTGTGATGATCAAAACTGTTGAAGATGCTGTCAGCTCTTGAAGCACTTCTTGACAGCTGTTCAACAGACTCAGACCGTTCTGATACGTCTTCGATTTCTTCTCGTATTAAATCATGAGTTCTGTGTTCTCTGTTTTCACAACTGGGATCTACAAGACTATCTAGAAACATTGAGCATTCAGGTGCGGATTTAGCTTTCTCAGAACTTCGGGACATTCTACGGTTTTTGAGGTCGAAGGAATCGCCGCTTTCTGATTGGCTGGCTGGCCAGCACTCACTCGTTGATGACTGGTCCATTCCGCAGCTCATTCCTTCAGCGCTGATGCTTTTTTGTTTCATGAACAAGCGCACAAGGCTGAAATTATGCGGGGTGGGTTTCTGGTTTTTGTCGTTTGCATCAACTGAAATCGCCATATCTGAGTAGCAGCTGTTGCTGCTTCTACTGCTTTGGTGTTGGATGTCAAACACCTTTGCGCATTGTTGCGGACGTTTTTGAACTGGGCTAGGAGATTCTACGGAACTGCTACTTAGTACATTCGGCGCGCAACAGCTATGATGCTTGCGCAACTTCTGCTTGTATAGATTAGGCATACTTTGGCTTTTTAAAGCGTTATCATTCCCTAAATTACTGAACGAAGTATTGTTGTCATCAGTAGATGAGTTATTGTTATTATTGCCCGATGGGTGCCTCCTTAACTGATTTTCGCTAGATCGTTTCTTGAGTTTACTCCAAGTTGTCAAACCAGAATCCGACCGAGCCATGGAAGTGTCCAACAGCTTCTGATGATGTTTGTTGACACTGCAAGCCCATCTATGTTCAGAGTTGTTGGTCTCGCTTTTGTCAGTATCATGATAATCATCGCTCTCTTCTGAATACATTGTCACGCTGCCTTCGAAGGCGATGGTGTAGTTGTCCTTGTTGGCTTGACAGGTCAACATGATGTCGTGCTCCAGGTCGCAGTCTAAGGAATCCACGCTGAAGTTGGCGCCCGGCATGGGGGTTTCCTTGACAGGAGAAAAGAGCAACTCTGACTTGCAGATGGACATCGTGTCTGGAGAGGCAGCGGATTCTTCGCCTTGGGAACTGCTGTGAGGTGACACTGAGGATTCGAAGTCGAATTTTGCCATCATGGAGTTGGAGACTGAGGCGAACATCTCGCCTTCGCGATTTGCCTGGAAGGAAGAAATATAATTGTGACAACATGTAAATAAGTTAATATAATATAAACTAGTATTATTTTCTAAATTATTTTTGTACTATTCTGTATCTATAAAATTTCGTGAATTCAAGAATCGTTCTGTACATTTTTTGGAGTACAAGGTAATTAAACAAATATTAAAAATTGTAACGATAAGATTGACGGCAAAACTACAATAAACATTTAAGCTTCAATCATATTTATTTAATAAATTAGATTTATATTGAGTCATTTTATTCTCAGAATTTGTTTATCATGAAAAGATTTAATTTGTATTAGGATTTAAAAAATATGATTCATATTATTTAGTATTATGTTATCAGTTACTAAGCTTATAGTATATTATAAAACAAGAGTTTAAGAATGAAATGAAAATGTATGTTTAAAAAATGTATATAGGTACGTTATTATTCTAGTTTCGACAGACTATTATTATGTCTAGGTATGTATTTATTTGTTATCTCCACCAACAAAAATAAATACCCGTGAGTTGACGGTTACTAACCGCACATACTTTAAAATATTATATATCTATACCGATCAGACACAATGTGAGGTTGTCACATTCAAGTAGAGTAGAAGACGGTATAGATAATATAAATGTAAGAATTTTTTGTTAAAGGCGTAGTAATAATGTATAAATGTATAAATTAACAGAAAGCTTAGTCTTATGGGAAATGTCCATATTGAGTCACGTAAAATAGTCATGTGATCAAACCACGAAGTATAATATATGCCAGGAGTGGACACTCGGACAGATGAAGTGTGGCCTTTCTGTTTACCTTTTAGAGAGACAAAATACGGACCAGCTCGAAGCATGCATTCTATGACGATAAACAACGGAAACGGAGGAAGTAGTGATCTACCTCTCTCGCACAGGGTAAACAGAAAAGCCACGAATCTACTAGTCCGGGAGCTGGCGTTAAATTTTCATGGGTGATTGCAGTAAAACTTTTCTTGTATGTAGGTGGTATATTTTGTTGGTTTAACCACTTAAACATGTGTTAGCTGACACGACCACGACCGTGTGGCCTGCAGATTTAAGGGGCTGCGAAACTTGCAAAAAATATCAAATTTTCAAGTGAAACCAGCAAAGTTAAAATTTTGTATAATGATAATTTACCAATTATTTATAACAAAAAAATATGTTAGCTGGACTGGGCAGGTGGATAAACTTGTTAGCGATCTAGATGAACAGTTACAGTGACAAAATAGAAGTAGAAGAAGATATAAACGATGTGTCACTATTTTGACACTGTCACTGTTCACCTGGGCAGCTAACAAGGATATCCACCTGCCCTGTCCAGCTTATATATTTTTTTGTTAAATATAATTGGTAAATTATCATTAGGTATACAAAATTTTAGCTTTGCTGGTTTCACTTGAAAATCTTTTATTTTTTGCAAGTTCCACAGCCTCTTAAAATCTTGAGCCACGCTTTCGGACCAGCTAACACTGCAATTCTTAATTAGTTATTATAGAACTAATTATATTACAAAAATCAGCTTTGTTGAAATGGTCCGGTCAAATTTGACGCCAGCTCCCGGACTATACAGTATAGCTAAGATAATAATAGGAAGGTAGTAGAAGAAGCAAAACTGAGTGTTTAAATGGTATTTATTTAAAAAATTCTTTGTGACGATCGATACCATTTAAACACTCAGCTTTGCTTCTTCTTCTACCTTCCTATTATTAAAAATGCAAACTGAATTGAAGAAATTAATTATCAAAATATAGCTAAGATACTTCGTGACTGGAACAATCTCTCTTACATCGCTGACTAGTTGCATGTCGGTGCACATGGCGGGCAGCGTGGTCAGCAAGGCATGGATGTCCTCGGTGCGGAAGCTCTCCATGTCGGCCTCGGCGAGGTTGGCGTCCAGGTTCTTCGACAGCGCTTCATAGTAACCGATCTCGTCCACGCCGCCGTATGATTCCGTGAGCGATGACAGCACACTGGCGTGGTGCACCACCCCGCCATCTCTGTACCTGCAGAGGAAGAAGAAGAAGTTAGAAAATCTTATTAAGGGTCTCGTCTTCAGAGGTGTAGCAGTTTCTGCTTTACTCATTGCATATTAAGTATTTGACGCAAAACAGGTACTAGATGTTTGTGAAAGAATCATCTTTGCAATCCATATAAAACTTTAATGAAAAAGTGTGTTTTAAACAATTTTTACATGCTTTATATTATGATTAAGAGATTTATTAGAAAATGTAACTTGGTATAAACCTAGTTTCATTCTTCGTCTGTAAATAAAATGAAATTTTGCTTTATCTGTAAAACTTCGTGCGCATTTTAAAATTGCTTTTACGTATTTTAAGCGACTGTTGTGTTGAGCTACGTGGAGTTGAGTTCGAAACCTTATATTCAAGTTAACCAACACCTAGCGCATAATGCACCAACATGTGAACCACGTAGTCTTCTTCAGAGGGGTATTCTTCGAAGATTCTACCAAGATTCTGAATCCCGGGAATAATAAGTTTTTTTCTTTCTAGTGAGAATTATCTGTTAAATTGTGGTGCCGCTAAATTGAATCTTCAATGAGTCTTGGAAAAGAAGAATTTATAATTTATTGGTTGCTTCAAAACCATGAACTTCAATTTTTTTTCCAGGATTCAGAATCTTGGTGGAATTCTAGTGCGAACAGGGCTTAAGGGGTATCTAGTACACCATGCACCAACATATGAACCACTAGGTGCCTCTTAGCCAGATATAAAGTTTCAAACGAATTGCGTAGCCAGTCAGCAAGGTTTTGTGAAATTTCACTAGAGTAAAGTACCTCTCTGAAGAAGACTACGTGCTTCACATGTTGGTACATGGTGTGCTAAGTGCTAGTGTCGCTTACCTAGAATATAAATCATGGTACTTTACATACCCGATCAGTAGCTTTAGCTTGTCAGTAAATTAGGCACATACTTTATATTATTGTAATAATACTTCCAATTTTATTATTGTAATCAATTTACCAACGTTTAGATACTACATTTTACAATGTAACTATTTGTATTTGAAATATCTACGTAAATTTTGAAAGATCTGTATAAATAGAAAATATTTTAGAAGTAAACACCTTGTTTACTGTTTACCTAACCTAACTAAATAAATACTTCAACAACGGTATTTATTTATTTATGAATCATGAGATTTAACTGGCTATATATTCTTACCCGTAGTCAAGGAACCACTGGTAGTCGGAGTTGTCTTGGACGAAGTCTCCGATGTCTTGCGACGAGGCGTTGGACAGACAAGAAGCGGTGGTGGAGCTCGTTCCCGTGGCTGGGTTACTGTTGCAGTCGCCGCCGCCTCCCACGCCGCCTCCGACGACGCATTCTGCCGAGTTCATCACTTTACCTGCAAGATAAACAAAGCCTTGAAGATGCTGTCCACACATCAAAATCAATGTTACAGAGTTAGAACGATCTTTACTTTGTGCTTGTCTTGTCATTCACATAATTAGAACGATCTTTACTTTGTGTTTGTACAGTACCAGTTCTGTTTTCACATGGATTCTTTGAGGATTCATTTATCCTTCACTGCTTTGAAGCTATCAATGAATTAAAAATTCTTTTTCAATACTCATTGAAGATTCAATTTAGCGGTGCAGTTTTTTGACAGGCAATTCTAACCAGGATTATTTTCTGAAGATTCAGGAGCATAAAAGAATCCTCGAAGAATCCATATGTGTACGGTGTTGGTGTTACAATCACAATATAATATTCTCTTCTTAAACGAGCTTAATTTTGTACAATTATTACACCAAATTACGAAACAGCGTAATATTTTTTGTTTAAAATATGTGATGTGTTCACTATATCAAATTTATTACCTAATGAACTTAGTACATCAAATTTGTTCTAGTTTCAATTTATTTATGTTCAATGAATCTACAATCTGTAAGATACATAATTATATGAAAATATAGGTGGTAGATTCACAAAAAGGGTTAAGATTCTGCACTGTACAAGATGTTTATTTACTATTGTATTTTATGTGTGTGCACGAAGATTGGAACAATTATTGTGCAATTTAAAATACATCATATTTTTGGCACTTAATTGATTAGTTAATGTAATAAATTGTAATTGTATTGAATAAAGAAATACTCAAATTAACTTTAATTGTTGGCACAATAATGTATCGTATTACTTTGTCGATTAAATGATACTTTAACAATATAACAATAATAAATGAACCTACAGCTGATCAGCTGAAATATTATTATTGAAATCAATCAAACTTGGACAGTTTAAACAATAATAATTGATATATAAACAACAATCATTTAGGAAGAAAAACATTAAACATCTTCTATTGTCTGAGAAAATTTTTGTACATAACACCCCAAATTCACGAAACGGATTATAGTTAAAAATAAACTTAATTTGTACCGCTCTCTCAATTACATAATCTAGATCTAGACGGTAATTAATTTATAAATTAATAATTCATTTGATGAATCCAGGGTCGACAATCAAAATTCTACTCTACCTAATATTTTGTGGATAACAAATTCAACCAATCTCACTAACACATACAAAACTATCGTCATTTTCTTATACATTAATCACTGGGAAACTATCACAAACATCTCACAAACTGATCTGTCACTCTTCTCAAATACTCAAACCTCAAATTCTTATTGTTTGCTATTTTGTCTAACAAGGGTTGCAAATCTTAGAGGGGATGATGCAAGGGTACTAGTGGTAGGGGTAGGTCATGCCAAGAAGTAGGGGATGACCATTGGTCAGCGAAGATGACAGCATAAAACGAAAGTACAGTTATTTGTTGACTGCTTGAATACTTGAATAATTAACTACAGGATTAAAAATAAAATAAGACGATAATTTCGAGGCTCAATATCTCAGGTAACAAATAAAGAAGACTAATTTAATGAGGTAAGTATGAACAGGGCCGTAGTTGCCCAAATGAAAATATTTATCAAAAAGTATTTGCTAACCTAACATATGAGTTTCCGATAGTCATTTATTTTACTGTGTGCGGTTACCAGCTGTCAACTCATCAACAAATAGACGAAGAGCTAGCGGTCAAATTTTATTAGTCGTGAAATTGAAGTGCTTGGGCCTTGCATATCTACTGAAGATGGAATGTCTAGTCTGCCAGTCCTAAGTTAGGCTTCCTCAAGTATCAAAAGTTGAGTTACAAAAATGTTAATTATATAAATTAAGAGTTCTGGCGTATGTAGAGGTGGAAATAAACTATATTTCTTATTTATAAAACATATTGCCAGAACGTTTCTACTCCTACAATCTTAAATATACCAAATAAAAAATAATAAATGACATTTTAAATTTTCATAAATGTCAAAAATTTGCTAATGCAAAAATAGTAATAAAAATATTCAATCATAAGTGCTGATAACCCGAAAACAAGCAAATTTTTGATAGTTATGAAAATATAAAACGTCTTTTATTCTTATTTTACTTGAGGAAACCTAATCCGGCCACTGGCAGTTGGGACATTTCATCTTCAGTAGATATGCAAAATGCAAGGCTCAAGTCCTTCAATTTCACGACTAATAAAATGTCCACACTAATTTGACCGCTAGCTCTTGGGCTAAAAGATAAGGTTTTAATAAATTATTAATTTTTATTGAAAAAATGAAAACAATTTCTTGATTTTGTTGGATGTTGTTGTTTATAACAATCGAAAGGAAGACGTTGAAAGTTTTTTGTTGAGCTATTGTATCATTATTTTAACTGAGCAAACCGAGCACTTACAGTATATTAGCTAATAATTCAAGTAATTTTGCGCTTATTAAATGCGACATTACAGTTTTACTCATAAACGGAAGGATCTATTAATTCACATGACGAATGACCTCATGTTCATTTGTAACTGCCATATTCGCTCTTCAAGGATAGCACATGACTTCACATTAGAAAAACAGAATTTGGTTTTTGTAATGTTACCCTTAAATTTTTATTGTACCATACTAAAACCAAGTAGAATACCTACTATTATAATTATTTATTCAATTTTGACGTTTTAACTGCTATTATTAACTCCATAGCAACAACTTTGAACAACTGTTTATTCACAAGTGAATTAATAGTATATTATATATTGAGGGACTAAAGTGCATGATTTAATCCTTAGGGTGAAGTTTATTTCACGAGCCGAAGGTGAGGGAAATAATCACCTGAGGGATTAAAGATACTTTAGTCCTGTGGTATATACACTATTTTTTGTACTTCATCCTCAAATGAATGCAAAATAGTTTAAAAGAATACACATTTTGCAATTTTGACAGTAAATTTTATGACAAATATTTATATTGTTACCATAGATGCATAGATACTCTGTAACAAATAGCACATATTTACTTGACAACGGGAATAATTAATTCAATTTCTTGACAACGGGATTAAATATGAAAAATAATCCCTTGGGATCAAATTAAGAACCTTAGTCCCTAAAAATAAAGACTAAAGAAGAGTTTTAGTCCCGGAAGTGCAAAAAACTTTTTAAATCACTCAACATATTTTTAAATCACTCTGATGTCATTATTTCGTCAAAAATGCATTAAAAAATGACAACTTGCCACTGACGACTACTTTGATTTTTTTTGTTATGTCAAAATAAATTTATAATTCATATATTTGACATAATATTGTATAAACCACGTGAGATACGAATGTTTATTCACTCGAAGAAATTATCCCACTCGCCCTTCGGGCTCGAGGGCTAAACTTTCTTCTCTTGAATAAACATTCATGTATCTCACTTGGTGTATAAATATCTATAAAATGACAGACATCAAAAGTTGAATAAAAAATATGTTAAACATGGTTAACAAAGTGTAAAATATAATGTTCAAAGATAGAAAGATACATAATTATTATAATTTTCCTCATAACGCATAGAGAGATAGGAATGCAGATAAGTTGCATTTATAGCTTATTAAATTAATATACTTACTATTTACTATTAATCACTAAGGTCACACAACAATGCAGATATAAATATTAATTCAATTATTTTTTTCAATTAAACAAAAGCAATAAATTTTTACGCGGATGTGTGGCATTGTTTTCAATTTGAATATTTTTTCAATAAACTCAATGTGGTGTACATTATTTATGTTTGATTTTTAATTTGTAAATTAACGACTGCGTGGTCATAAGACAAGGTTAAAGGTGAATCCTTATAGGGAAGGTTGCTCCACCCAAGTTTGGTTTTCCCAGAAGGACCAGTCCAGATTTACCGACACAGAGACGTATTAAGGCGCATTTCTTGCTATCAAATGCAAAGCAGAAAGTATGTTACAATAAATCATTTTGTGACTTTGGTTTTGAAATCGATGACCTCATATTTTACAATGATGTACTTATAGGTTGTGCTTACATGGATTTAGAATGAAATTTACAAAAAGCCGTATTTTGTTAAAATAATTTCTAAAAATTACTAAAAATGCGAGTTTTACATATTACAGTCAATGGGTTAACTGTTTAAAAAATCTCTCTATACCCGTCTTCCGACTAATGTATATTATCGATTTCAAAAGAAAGTTTTTATTTTTGTGCATTAATCCACGTATAATATGGATTATTAAATGTTAAAAATTAGCTCCAAGTTTTGCTAATTGATGTCACAGCAATTAATAATTTGCATTTATTGATTTACTAATGAGTCATGATTCTTCATGTTAAATTTCAATTTGAAATTTTTTATAATATAGCCAGAATCGTTCAAATTGTTAATCTTCTGGATTTACAAGTGAAGCGTCTTAAGAGGCTCCTGAACAACTTTATCTCAAATTGTTAAATTTTATTTATTAAAACACAAATTCAGCAAAATTTATTTTTTGGGAGTGTCAGCCTCACATATTGTTAGTCTTCAGTAGGTAGATATCGTATACAGGTTGGTGGAGGTGAAATGCGAACATAGGGAACATACACGACAATCGAACTTTCATGCCAGGTATCTTGATATATTTTGTAGTAGTGTCACAAAACGAAGTAATGTGAATTTGTGTGGCAAAAAGAGTAATCAATAACAGAAATAATAATAAAATCTAAAAGTGCATGTAAACTTTCTCGTTCTGCTCGTACAAATACATTATTATGCAAAGAAAATATTTAAATGAAAATAAAAATTTCAATAATATGACAGCTACTTTGACATTGACAGTACTTATTCCACGTATATCAAGACGCCTAGCATGATAACTCCATTGTCATATATTTCCCTATGTTCGCATTTCACCTCCACCAACCTGTATGTGCGGTAATGTACAATCAGAAATAAAATATCCACTTATAAACTCACATGTGCATTAATTCTATCCAGAAATTTATTTTTGAGTGCTTTCCAACAACGTCTTGTGTACCACTCGAGCTGATTACTTACGTTCTTCTAAAATGTTTTGCATTTATTATAAATAATATAAATCTATGTTTGTGTCTTTAAAATTGTAAATCCGCTAGAATTATAATTCTTAGAATACTGACGTGATTATGTTATCATTATTATTATCATTATCATAAGATTTTCTTAGAATAAAATTGCTGTTTGCTAAGTTTGTAAAAATATGATACATAATGTAGGTAGGTACTTGTTTATTTCGTAAGTTAACTGTTTGAGCTAAAGCTATATAAATCTATCTTCGTCCTGACAAACAGGAACAAGGACAAAAGGCCTTAATGGATGTTGTCCTGGCGTATCCTTTGCCATTAAATAGCTGCTAGAACTTCAAAAGGACACCTGAGGCTTTTACCACACATCTACAAACAGGACTTTCAAAGGACTACGATGTTTAACAAGATCTAATGTTGTTAAAAACTGCAAAAGAAAATTGTACAATATACGCAGTGTTCCAGAGTTTTTCATATTTTATGGATGCAGTACTTTATAAAATAAATCTATAATACAATATACAGGGTGTAACCCAATCTGTGTAACAAAATATAAGGGTGTATATAATATAGTATGGGACGCACTGATCATAAATCAAAAAGAATTTTATTGAAATTCGTAAAATTAACAGTACGTTTTGAGTAAAATGCGTTTGGCAAGATTATAGTTATGCATAACTGCGATTTGACAAAAATGGGTTTTGGATAAATTCCGTGTTGAATGATTCCAGTTAAGTATAGTTGGCTAAATTACGGTTTACCTGAAAACGATTTGACAATATAATATTAGTCGAAGTTGCGGTTTGGTCAAATTACGGAATGTGAAATTACAGTTTGTCTAGAATACAGTTTGGCTAAATTCCGGGTTGGCATATTTACGGTTTGACAAAATTCCAGTGGAACAAATTACAGTTTGACTAAAATACAGTTTGGCTTCATTATTTTTGGTCAAACTACACTTGGACAAAACTATATTTGACTAAATAAGCGGACGCCTATTCAATGTTTCAGCTCGTGCATTAACTTTCATCCACTTGAATTATAGCCTACTATATGTGATGGTTAAATAATAATAATTATTATACAAGATGTTAATTATCTGCATCTAAAAATACAGGGCCAATGTTGTATTTTCCATGTTGAGAATCAGAATCAGCGATCTTTCGCTTTATGAATTTTAAATGCCCAAGAGTTGATGAACATCGCTGATGCTTTCGGAGGCTGTTAAAAATAAATTGGCTACATCACGTGACCCACAGACGTGACGTCACTGTCATCTGTTAATTCGATCAGCTTGTAAAGCCAGAGGTCCTTCAAAAAGCTGAGAATTTAATTTAAATTGAAATGTTTTACTGTGTTAAATTTTCAGTTTAAGGCGCTACACTTGTGCCAAAAGTATAGTGAAAAAGGGAGCTTGCTATATTACAAACTGAGCACTTGTTAGTACACCTACACTGTTCATATTTTATATACATAGTTCAAAGATGACTCTAGAGTGCTAAGAAATACTTAATGGTATTTTAGTAATAAATTAGTGAAAATAGTCAATTTGGCCGATTTTTTACTATTTTTTTCGTCAGATGTGTAATTTTCTTGATAAAAAATATTTTCTTAGCACTCTCACGAAAAATGCAAGGAATCGACTATTTAAAACATAATTAATAAATATGCAATAATAAGGCCATAATTTGTAATATTAAAATGCATAAAATAATTCTTATTTTCTCTAATTGTTGTCGCAATAATGTATTGAATGAATTTTTCGATCAAATAATGCTTCGTAATTACTTATGGTAAATTTCAGATTTTTATTTTGAGCAATATAGCCAGAATCGTGAATTCTGATTCTATTGCAGCAATATTGCCTGTAGAGCCTTAATATTTTTTACGAATGGATAGCTATAAGTGAAAGCTCAGGTTCGAATCCTGTCAGGTACACATTTGAGTTTATTTCTCTATATGTGATTTATAATGTCTAGACAATGCAGACAACAGGTGTAAATGAAATATTTATGTCTATACAAAAGGGAATAAAACCCATAACATAATAACGACGATGGTATATCATTCTATTACAACAGATTAACGATTCAAAGCTATAAATTACGTACTTGTATATTGATATTTAAATTATCTCCGTTGCTGTCGGAATTAAAACGACTGTTCAATTTACCATTAACCATTTTATAGTTAGTAATTTTTAACTGGTTATTGTACTTTTGCAGTTGCAGTTTAAAAATGAATAGTGTTTTTATGAATAATCATCGATCAGGAAAAATTGTATTTTTTATTAGATTATAAAAACAGGAAACAATGTTATTTAAACATTGATAAATTAATGTTGCAATGAAGTCACTGTTCCACTGATATGCAATCTGCAAAAACGATTAACATTATTTGTTACATATGTTTTATTTGAGCAATAGATACATAACTATACAGGCTAATTTATAACTTTGTGCGTGTATTTTAATGCTCAAATTTTAAATTCTCAATTTTCGTTGCAGGTTTTTTAATCAAATAGTTTTTGGTCACTGTTTTCAAATGGATTTTCATAAATTTATTATATTTTCAATATTACTTTTTTTGTATTTCACTCTCTTCCTCACTATTACGGCTGCACGAAACTCGTACTTTCCCGCATCCTAGCTATGCAATGTCATTTTGAAGTTAAAAAATACTGTAAACATGGCTCCAGTATGCCCATAATAACTTCTGTATTTTTTTAAAGAAATTAAGTAAAATAAAAAATATTCGAGAAAGGAAGCTTAGCTGCATGCTTCTTGCTTTTTATTTTTTTTTGCCATTTGTACCTAGTGACCGAAAAAATCATATCAAATAATGATAAAAAACAGCAATAATTCTTCAAATTCCTAGGCCAAAGACAAAAAATAAAAATATAGAAGCATTAAGATATCCTTTGTTAATACACTCATATGTACAAATATCATATATTTCAATTATAATTAAAGTAAACGTGGGAGGCGTACACCTCTGTACCGCTGTCAAATTTTAGGGTAGACGTACACCTTAAGTTATTTTGTGACTGGTTTTGAAATCTATGATCTCACATTTCTGTTTAACTTATTGGTCAAAATGATTTGAACAAATTAATTCTTTTACCATTACTATAAATCATTTGAATTCAGTTTAAAAAATTAACCACCGTTAACTCACGATCACGACAAAAGGTAATATTCTTTTCAGGAAATCAGTCAACGCTAAGTGCAAAAAAGTGTCGCATGTTTGAAATGCCAGAAATGCTACAACTTACAACAGAACTGATGCACTGATTGTCTGATTCTGATTGTGATTGACTCGGCTCAGTTTGACTGACTACGTACTGTACTCGCACAGAAGGAAAGTTTAAATTGACCTGGTTTTTATTATTGACAATGCCTGCTCTTGTTTCGATCATGACTGGACTGTTAATTTTTTCTGACACACATTTGGGACTAATTAAATAATTACCACAAGAAATAATCATATAATTTTTATGGTATAGTTTCTTATAAAAGAATCGTCTATCTTCTGGTTTTATAATATGTGAGGCTGCCACACCCAAGCTGGGAAAAGAAGTGAACAATTTATTTAATACAAATCGCTCTGATATAAAAAAATCTGCTGTGGCCACCACACGACCTCTCGCCTAATTCTGCTTATTCTACTAATCTAATAAATAGTTTTACTTACATTTTAATAGTTTCATGTTCATGTAATATGTAAACGATAATGTAAACCAATATGCAAGCAAAAGATGTCAACTGTACTGTCACTGTCATAATAATTCAAATTTTATGTAGAAACAAATTTCATATCATGGACAACAAGATACTGGAATTTCATAAAAATGGAATATTAATTGTACTTTATTTTATTGTTAAATACTTCCAGATTCAGCAATTTGTATTTATAATTAACTGTACACATAGATAATCACAATTTCTTTTATTTTTAATTGCAAAAATTGTCATAAATAAATAATGTACCAATATATTTAAGGAAAACTTTTCTAAACTTCTAAAAGTACTACTTCCGGTTTGCGGATTTCCACCAAAATCTTATCCGGTGTTAAGATACTTATTAAAACCTTAAATATGAAATTTGGTTATAAACGGTTTGATACGTTTTAAGTTATCGTGGACGAAAAATCGTCGGTTCATACAAACACACAAACGCACAAACACACAAACGCACAAACACACAAACGCACAAACACACACACACACACAGACATCATCGTGAAAATAGTAAATTCGTATTCTAAAGACCCTGAAACGTGCTTATCCACCAAAAACTCATACTCGAAAATTTTGACCCATTACAATACCTCTCTTATAGAATATGAGGCGAGAGGTAAAAATGTGTCCAGCTAATTATTGACATTTACCTAAAAATTTTACTTTTATTTTACAGGTGATTCACAAACGATATAGTGCTCAACTGACTAATCACGGAACTGAAAGAATTTATACAAAAATCCCAATTATAATTTTGTATGTTTCTTAATCAAACAGTTTTGGTCACTGTTTTCAAATGAGAAATTTAATTTTATTCCATTCATAGTTAATTAATGATTTAAATAATGTGCTTCTTGTGAAAATTGCCTTTAAGACGATTCTGTACCGCGCCAGAAAACATCCAAAAACATGTATTTCGCACGCCACTCCACAGCGTTTATTGTTTTGTTAAATATAATAATCTAAAGATATTGTTGAAGATAAAAATCTACAAAATGCAAGATGCAGAATTTTACTTTCAAATCGAAATATGTTAATTTGAATTTTGACAATTTTTGATATTTTTTGAACACAAAAATCTTCTATTTTAAAACGTATTTAAAAAATTCGATCGGTTATTTCACAGATCCAAGCTTTGTTGACAACATATTAAAATTTGAAGTTAATTCACTTATAAATAAAAGCTGTACAGTGGCGCGCGAAACCCTCTTTTTACAAATATTGCAGTTTTTTTTACAAATGGGTTCCAAAATTATTTCCCCCCTCAAACATAAATTATTTGTTATTTTTATGTTTAACAAAACAATAAACGCTATAGAATAGCGCGCGGAATCAATGTTTTTGACTGTTTTCTGCCAAGGGTACCTTAACTTTAGGAATTTAAAAAAAATTATCAGATTAAAATATATGCACGTAGTTATGAACCACCCTGTACGTATACAATAATGTATAAACTGTATTGCTAAATGTTTTACAATCAAGTTAATGTGCATTTAACTACCAAATTATTCCTCCAATGTGCTCGTAAATTTATTCACACTCAGTAAGATTTAAAATGTCATTTGCAAAAACCATTTATCATTTACGTTTTATGCCACAATAACAAAAAGCTTCAGGATTAAAAAAATTCATATGTAGCTAAACCAGCACTGTATTTAACGAAAATTAACGTGCAATTAATTTATAAACGCAAAATTTAATTATTCATGCTCTATGCAATACTTTTTAGTTTCCAAGTTATTTAATCAAACATTTACTATTCTTGTATTGCACAATTAATTAAAATTTAATTTTTTTCCATTCATAGTTAATCAGATATCCATCATGCAAACCCGATAATAGTCAAAATCTTATTATATGCCATAATTTGATTTAATTTTTACCTCTCGCCTAGAGAGGTATAGGGATCGTGAAAAAATTCGATGTCGAGATTTTTGTCAATAAGCACGTTTTAGCACCTTTAGAACCTATTTTGACTATTTTCACGATGATGTCTGTGTGTGTGTCTGTGTGTGTGTCTGTGTGTGTGTATGTGCGCCTACTATGTTCTTTCGTTCTGATTCATTATCTCAAATTCTACTGAACAGAAAATTCTAATATTTTGCATTATACATTTATACATGTTAAAGAAGAGCTGAAAAGATTTTGGTAAAAATCTGTCAACCGAAAATGGTACTTTTCTTGAAGCACAATAACATTTTTGCAAAAATCGTATAAAATAATGCGATTGTTACCATTTGGTTGTATTTTATTTAAATTAAAGCTTAATATTTGGTTAAATCCGAGGTTAAATAATAATACTTCAATGTCAAGGCGAGAGGTATTGTAACGGCCACGTCAGATTTTTTTTTCTGTTACTAGTGCCACGTGAGCGACACTTTAAAACTTTGACATGGCTCATTTTGCACATGCTTTCTGCATTTTTGGATAAACGATGTAACCTACAATGAAAATTATGTTTCACAATGAAAATATATACATTCCTAATTGCCTTATTCTATAAATTATGTCTGTACTAATAGTTCATTTTGCATAAAATTCATTGCAATTTGATGAATTTTGCTCCCTCTTCTTTCATTTCTACTGCAAATTGTATTTATTTTCAGGTATTCTTATTTAGTAAGGTAATCTAGAAACTCTAATAATTCTATTGATATATTATTTATGCCTATTGCTTGTTCCTATTTGCAGAAATTTATGCAGATAAAGTGCATAACAATGACTGACTGAAAACGGTTTCGAGCGCGACCTTAAATAGTATATTATATATTGAGGGACTAAAGTGCATGATTTAATCCTGAGGGTGAAG
Organism: Agonum fuliginosum; assembly: GCA_947534325.1. NCBI lineage: Eukaryota > Metazoa > Arthropoda > Insecta > Coleoptera > Carabidae > Agonum > Agonum fuliginosum. The sequence continues at coordinate 1,024,443 of OX384033.1, forward strand.
TTTATTTCACGAGCCGAAGGTGAGGGAAATAATCACCTGAGGGATTAAAGATACTTTAGTCCTGTGGTATATACGCTATTTTTTGCACTTCCTCCTCAAATGAATGCAAAATAGTTTAAAAGAATACACATGTTGCAATTTTGACAGTAAATTTTATGACAAATATTTATATTGTTACCATAGATACTCTGTAACAAATAGCCGTATTTACTTGACAACGGGAATAATTAATTCAATTTCTTGACAACGGGATTAAATATGAAAAATAATCCCTTGGGATCAAATTAAGAACCTTAGTCCCTAAAAATAAAGACTAAAGAAGAGTTTTAGTCCCGGAAGTGCAAAAAAATATTTTTCTTCCATATGTATAATTTAAGGCATATTAATAATTTTACAAGACAAATATTAAACTTTAGGTTAAACTTATCGATACTTTTAGCAACTAAATTTCACATATGTTATAGTTATACTTTCATGTTTCAAAAGCAGAACATAAGACGTTCAAAATCTAAGTTTAGTACGAACATCTGTTGACTCTTGAACTTTGACCGGCATATATGGACATCAGAGAACTTATATGGAGTGCCGGTAAACAAAATGGCGGCATCAAACATCAGAAGAACTGGATGTGTGAGATAAAAAATAAAAAAACTTATGTACACAGCTACGATTTACTACGATTCTATGCTATTCTAAAATGACTTCCTACTTTGTTATAAAATTATGACATACCTCTTTTGGGGAAACGATTGGTGGGGTGCATCCCCCCTTTAAAGGGGGGATGCGGTTCCGGTGGGCGGGATGGAACGAACCTCATTTGTTTCACATTAGTCTATAGCAACACTTTTGTTTTACGTTTTCATGAAGTGAATTTACATTTTGAAAAATGATATCTAAAAAGAAAATTATTTGATTGGTTTTGAAGAAATTTAAGATGATTTTTAATGATAGATAAGAATAGTAAAGAGTAGATTAATGAGCTAAGATTATCTAGTTAGGTTCTATAGTAATAGTAGGTATAAGTATTAGATTTTATGATTGGAAATGAAAATTTTAAAAATTGATGTCTTTTCTGTGTTTTAGGTTATCTATACTTAATTATTACGCAGTTTATTAAAATAAATACTTGTAAGAATTATATATTTGCAAATATACAAGGTGGTTTTGAAGTTAATGTCATAAATTTAAGGGTAAGTAGTATGACAAGTGTGTGGATTACGAAACAGAAATAATTTTTTTATATTCGAAAAATTAAGGGTAGTTTACCTGCAGCATTTTTTGTAGTACTGCACTGGATTCGTTTTCCTATTAAACACAAACAATAGAAGCAGGTAATCAACATCTTAAATCACATAATACTAGTAAAATAAACAAACAAAATTTAATTTCTTTTAATGAAACAATAATTAATCCACCTAGTGGCACTGGCAATGAAATATTTTTGACTGGGAAACATGGAAATTAGTTTTGCGATTTTTAAAATAATCTTTCTGTTTCGTAATCTACACATGTTATACTACTTACCCATAAATTTAAGACATTAGCTTCAAAACCACCCTGTATACAGATATAAACGATTCAAATTTTGATTTTTTAAGCCATTTAAAAGGTTTTTCTACTGCCATGCTTTAATTTACTTATTAAATATGCATTATCTGTACTTGAATGACATTCATTTCGATACAGATTTTCATTCCGAAACACCCAAGTAAATATCATGCAAATTAATTTTCTTTAATGACAGCGTGAGAGTAAAACAGTGTATGCAACTCGTGTATAATGGCTATTAATACACTAGTATGCATTACGACATTTGCCCTGGCTCGTACCGTAAATTTCATACTCGCGTATTAATAGCTATCATTGCATAATACACTATTAACTTACAGAATTGTTACAAAAGACAAACTAAAATTTGAACCGTATATAAACACTTTGGAGGTAAACATGAACAAAATAAAAAGTTCTTGACACATTTCTCACAAAATTATACACCTCCATCATATTTACTTGTCCGTCAAGATTTACTTGTTAAACATTACAACAATAGTTATCTCAAATATTTGGTATTTCGACATTTATATTTCATAATACATTCAAATAATATCAACTTGTCTTATTATAAGTGCAGTGCAAACATAAATTTCAGTGTTTCAGGCGAAAGCTGTGTGCCTTTGATAAGACAAATTAGTTTTGAAACATTGAATACCACAGAGAGAAAGACATAAAGACATGAGTACAAGAAATAGATATTTGTGAGATGATGAAAATGATGATGAAGATATTGTTTGGTGTTGGGAATACTTTTTATTTGACAAACGGTTTGTATTAATTTTTTTTATTATCTAATAAAACAATGATTCTTTCATGCTTCTGAATCCTGAAAAAAATTCAGTTTTGAAGATATCAATGAATTAGAAATTCTTCTTTTCCAAGACTCATTGAAGATTCAATTTAGCGGCGCCGCTATTTGACAGGCAAATGTCACCAGGACTATTTTTCTCAAATGTCAACAGCATGAAAGAATCCTAGTGTATAGATTCTTTGAGGATTCTTTCATGCTTCTATATATCCTGGAAAAATCACTGTTTTGAATCATTAGAAATTCTTCTTTCAAAGACTCATTCAATTTAGCGGCACTGCTATTTGACAGGCAATTCTCACCAGTGAAATTTTTCTCAAAATTCGGAAGCTTCAAAGAATCCTTGTGTGAGTAGATTCTTTGAGGATTCTTTCATGCTTCTATATATCCTGGAAAAATCACTGTTTTGAATCAATTAATTAGAAATTCTTCTTCTCCAAGACTCATTGAAGATTCAATTTAGCGGCGGCGCTATTTGACAGGAAATTCTCACCAAGGTAATTTTTCTCAAAATTCAGGAGCATGAAAGAATCGCCAAAGAATTCATGTGTAAGTTTCTAGCCTGTGCAGCAGTAGCAATGTTATTGCAAATAACGTACATACATCTTAAAAATAAAATTGGCAATCGTGGTGACAGCTGTCATTTTAATTTACGTTATAAGGATGACGTTTCATGTTATCAAACTCGGCTTCGCCTCATCTGAAAATCTTCACGGCTAGTTCATGATTGGTTACCCGTATTACATATAAAATTTATCTGCTAGCGTAAATTAGTCAAAAAGTAAAATAAATTATTTGGTTTTGAACAAAAAATTAAATCTAAAATTTCTTTAGTAACGAGTTGTTTGTTGAGTACCATACAGGATTCATTATACTCCTTGGCCTATAAGAACGCTATTATGGTCCTCAAATTGAGGCTTATAATGTTGTTATTACGACACGGCATCAGATAATAGTATTATATTAAAGGACTAGTGCATGATTTAATCCTGAGGGTGAAGTTTATTTCACGAGCCGAAGGTGAGGGAAATAATCACCTGAGGGATTAAAGGTACTTCAGTCCTGTGGTATATACGTTATTTTTTGCACTTTATCCTCAAACGAATACAAAATAGTTTAAAATAATACACATTTTGCAATTTTGATAGCAAATATTTATATTGATACCATAGATACTCTGTAACACTATACTCCTTGACAAATTAAGAACCTTAGACCCTAAAAATAAGGACTAAAGAAGAGTTTTAGTCCCGGAAGTGCAAAAAATGGTGTCGTATAGAAATAAAGTACTCTTTTAGAATCTAATACGACAATTATTTATTTAATTATTTTAATGTGTATGACAGACGATTGCAGAATTTGCAGTTAACTCTCGTTGCTATAAACGCTCGTTGAATAGATGTTTGTTTAAAATTATGGAACTACCTATCATCAATATCAGGAACCCATTATAAATCTTGTAAAATTATTTTCTCTCTTCGTGCTTACCATAAATTTATAACACTCTACATAGAAGCAATATATCAGAGTAATTTCTTTTATTTCTTTCATTTTCGCAAAGTGCTAACGCTTAGAAACGAGCGAATAAAACAGAATTTAATCTCTGTAAATTTGTAATAATGAAAATTAAAAACGTTTAGGTCAAGCGTTGAGAGAAAACGTTTAATCAGCATTATTGAAATTAAAAATTTAAACGTTAAAGAGTTACTGTAGAAATAAAACAGTAATAGTAACATTAATTAGTAAAGGATTAAGCGGCTCGTCTACGGTTTTTCCGAATTCCTAGAATACCTTCGATTTTACTTTTTTTTCTATTCCACTCTTTTCCCCATTACTACCTAAAAACAGCCCGAAACTCGTAATTTGCTGAATCCTAGCTATGCAATTTTGAAGAAAAATATTGTAAAAGTGTTTTTGTTGCAAGTAAACTGTCAGATTATTATTGACTTCAGGATAATGTTTTTATAAACATTTAATAGAGAAAGAATGGATCTACACATGTACCTTTTTAAAATATTAAATATTAATTTCCATAATGAGATATAACCTCGGATATAACCGTGTAAAGTTTGCATAAATTATAAATTTTTATAACCATAGGTACCTACAATTTTTTAATCAAAATTTTAAAAAGGCACCTCTGTAGATTCATTCAATCTCTATTCAATCCTTATTAAAATAAAATTTTACTATTCTTGTACTGGCCACAAAACACTCGCTACTTTAGTAACATTTTTTTAATGCTGGATTTTAGGAGGTAGGCGGGTCTCTTAAATGCAGATTATAGCCGAGTTTGTTATGTGGTTCTGACAACTTAAGTTCGTAGACAAAAATCTTATCTGCTGTGCTGTATTTAAACTTATTTTAAGCATTTCTCACATTATCTTTTATTTTATACCATTTGTAGTAATTAATTTTTTTGAAATAAATACAAGTCGTTCTAGATATCTTCATAATAATATTTTGATTATTTGGCCATAACATTTTTACCTCTCGTCTCATATTCTATAAGAGAGAATGGATCAAAATTTTCGAGTATGAGTTTTTGGTGGATAAGCACGTTTCAGGATCTCTACAATTCGAATTTAAATTTTTCACGATGATGTCTGTGTGTGTGTGTGTGTTTGTATGGATTGACTATTTTTCGTCCACGATAATTAAAAATCTGACGTGGCCATCACACAACCTTCCGCCATATCTAGACTTATAAACACAAATGTATACGAACAATCCGGTGCCCATTTAAAATATACAAATAAAAATCTAAAATATTCAAACACAAATTTGCATCACCTGAATAAAAAGATTCATTCACAGGAAAACTTTGCTGTGCTGAAGCCATCCTCCGTTCAATTACTACATTTAATATCTTACTTATGACTTATATAGCGCCAGATGCCAACTTGTCACCCGTTTCACCTGTCAATATTTTTTACGCAGAAACAAAAATCAACCGATCATGGATTACAAGATATCAACGTTTTATTTGATAAATTTATTTTTAAAATTTTACTGCAGTTCTTTAATGCTACCAGATAAAGACAATTTTTTTATAACGTAAGTTGCAAATAACTTTTCCTCTTATTCTTATTACAAATAAATACTATATTTTTCCAAATTTATATAGAATTTTGACTATTAACCTTTTCAATCTTCAAAAAATATCACTTCCGATGAAGATATTTGTACCAAAATCTAAGGAGCTCTTCCAATTTATATACAAATGTTAAATACCAAATATCAAAATTTTCGGGTAATTCGTATTTGAGTTATGCGACTAACACCCGGCCTTGACCACACACACACACACACACACACATACACACAGACATCATCGTGAAACTATCAAAAATGAGTTGTAACGACCCTAATTCGTGCTCATCCACTAAAAACTCACTACCCGATTTTTTGCATGATTCCAATACCTTCCTTTACAGGTAAGCGGAAGGTAAAAAGTATTAAACCTTTAATAACTAAATTTCATATATAAGGTTTTAATAAGGATCTTAACACCGAATAAGATTTTGGTAAGTAGATTTTTTATTCTGAACACGTTCAAGCATAAAGGAAATCTTAGCACTATGTACTATCAATTAACCCTATTAAACCTTCTTTAATATCTACTAAGCTTAGCTTTAAGTCGACCTAAATAACCAACACATACAAAATTAATTAGTGAAATTTATTCAATGTCACAACCACGGTTATGTTTAGTTACTCGGTTATGGAGCGGCGTTGGAGTTACTCATACGGTACATACTTTGGCACTTATACGAGTTCGAGTTTCATTTATATTGATTAACTTTAAAGCAATTAATTAGTAATTAGCAGACCGCCTTACCTACAATACATCACAGGAGTCTACAGTTAGAACATGGCCGTTGATTTCGTAAGTAAACATAAGAGAGTTTAATTAATTATGGGGTAAACAGCCCACTGTGTTTTCTCAGGTACACATTTTACTAAATAGTAATGACCAGAAAATAAAATTCTAGAATTTTCATACACAGGAAAATGCAAGCACAAGAAAATTCAAATGCAGAAAATTTATACGTATTAAATACCTGCATCAAAAGATTCATTCACAGGAAAAATTTGTTACGAAAATTTAAATTTCTGTCTGACACGAGACACGCTATTAAATTTTTGGACAGAATTTTAATTCATAAGCATACGTATACAAAACAATTTCATAGAAATGACACAATGACAGTATTCGAACCTGAAAATATTTCTATGAGCTAAGCGTGGATAAACTGACAATTTACTCGCAACAAAAACCCTTTTACAGCATTTTTCAATTTCAAAATGACATTGCATTGCTAGGATGCGGTAAAGTACGAATTTCGGGATGATTTCAGGCAGCCGTAGTAGTGGGAAAAGGAGTGGAATAGAAAAAAAAAGTATAATCGGGAGTAGTTTAGGAATTCTGAAAAAACGTAGACGAGCCGCTTAAGTAAAAAGACAAACTAATTTTCTGCATTTGCATCTTCCAGTGTTTGCATCTTTCTGTGTTTGCATTTATGCTGAATCTAAAATTCTAGATTTGAATTTTCCTGTAAATGAATCATTTGATGTAGATATTTTATTACGCATATATATTTTCTAGATTTGAATATTCTAGTGCATGCATTTTCCTGTGTATGAAAATTCTAGAATTTTATTTTCCGGTGTTGAATGTCTACCCATTGACAGCTGGTAACCGCACACACGGTAAAATATATATTTCTACCGACGATTTACACTAGTGTGAACAGTTCTTTATGTTCAGTAACTTTGAAAAAACTTCCACATTTGTGTGTTATCAGTTTTTGTTACACAATATACTTGTAGTACTAAATCACCTTAACTGGAGTAAAAACTAAGGCATTTGAGATAACATAGCTTTTCATTAAAAAACTGTGTTACCAGAACCTTTACCTAGCGTTCTGTACATAAAAACATTTAATAGATTCACGCTAATATCAAACAACGCATAATATAACTACCACGTCTGAGGTATTGTGCGGTAGATTATACTGTGTGTGCGGTTATCAACTAACTTATGGTTGTAAACTAAAAAAAGCCTTGCTCACACATGGATTCTTTGAAGATTCTTTCATGCTTCTGAATCCAGGAAAAAGGATGTTGACTGTTTTGAATCTATCAATAATTTAGAAATTCTTCTTTTCCAAGACTCATTGAAGATTCAATTTAGCGGCGCCGCTATTTGACAGGAAATTTTTACCAAGATCTTTGTATCATGGATTCTTTGAGGATTCTTTCATGCTTCTGAATCTTGGAAAAAAGAAATTGACTGTTTTGAAGCTCTCAATGATTTAGAAATTATTCTTTTCAAGACTCATTGAAGATTCAATTTAGCGCCGCCGCTATTTGACAGGCAATTCTTACCATGATCTTTTTATCATGGATTCTTTGAGGATTCTTTCATGCTTCTGAATCCAGGAAAAAAGAAATTGACTGTTTTGAAGTTATCAATGATTTAGAAATTATTCTTTTCCAAGACTCATTGAAGATTTAATTTAGAGGCGCCGCTATTTGACAGGCAATTCTTACCATGATCTTTTTATCATGGATTCTTTAAGGATTCTTTCATGCTTCTGAATCCTGGAAAAAGAAATTGACTGTTTTGAAGTTATCAATGATTTAGAAATTATTCTTTTCCAAGACTCATTGAAGATTTAATTTAGAGGCGCCGCTATTTGACGGGCAATTCTTACCATGATCTTTTTATCATGGATTCTTTAAGGATTCTTTCATGCTTCTGAATCCTGGAAAAAGAAATTTACTGTCTTGAAGCTATCAATGATTTAGAAATTCTTTTTTTCAAGACTCATTGAAGATTCAATTTAGCGGCGCCACTATTTGACAAGCAATTCTTACAAGGATCTTTTTATCAAGATTCAGAAACATGAAAGAATCCTTAAAGAATCTCTGCGTGAACGAATGATTCATTTTGAACATCTGGCAAAGAGAGTCTAACTTGTCATCTCGCAACAGTTTTATAATCGTTTTATTCTTACAACCCTGGCCTCTAAACGTTCACAAGCCACGCCAGATGATTTACATTTACAACTGAACTGACTTTGTATTTTGTTCGAGGCGTGATTGTCATGACTTGGTCAGATCGTTGCCAATTCGTGAGGAAATAACAGAGAGGCCTTGGTTCTTGGACGGATTCCAGATGGAAAAAGTAATGTGGGACATCTGACGATACAAACTAGAGAACAAACTAGAAATTAAGATTCGGCATAAATGCAAACACAGGAAGATGCAAATCTAGATCTAGAAAACTAGTTTGTTTCATCAACACAAGGGGGATACACATTTGAGGTTGAACAACCCAATACCGCATTATGTTGTCACACATACTCGGTTTTAACTATAATTTATTTAGATAATACTAGTAAAATAATTCTTGATTGAATTTGGAATTTGAAGAAGGAAAATAATGGGTATACCAGTCACTGTGATTAAATCATAATGTCGACGTATCGGTCTTAAATTGAGACCTTCCTCAGGGCAACTACAACAAAAAATACAAAATATGGAATGGCCCAGCATACAAGCAAACTTGAGACTTTAAAGTCTCAAGCTTGCCATGTGGTACCGAAGATTTATACATATCAAGAACGATTGTAATTTATTGTATGACAATATTATGTGAAATTCATTTGTCCTGAGGAAGGTCTCAATTTAAGACCGAAACATAGCATAATAGTAATCACAGTGACTGGTACACCCATTATTTTCCTTCTTCAAACTAATAATACTAACCAATACTAACAATCCACAACTGTCTGTTTCAAAACACCTAGACCAACTGAATTCGAAATTCCTATTCAACAACTAATACATAGTAGTTTAATTAAATGTCTGGTTATCTAATCTGTTTGTCATTTTGTTCAATTAAGTGACAAATCACTGTACATTTTCGTCATAAGAAAAAACAATTTAGATTTTTTGAAAATATAATATAGCCTATGTCACCCGGGGATAGTGTAGCTTCCCAACGGTGAAAGAATTTTTCAAATCGGTCCAGTAGTTTCGGAGCCTATTCAATGCAAACAAACAAACAATCAAATCTTTCCTCTTTATTATATTAGTAGGTATAGATAAATTTTCTAGATTTGTTTATGAATAATCTAGATTTTATTTTCTGCTAACCATACCTACCATATTTTTATTCGTAATAAGAATTACAATAGATTTGCAGCAATGTCAAATAGTACACCACAAATACATTTTTATTCTCAGCATACTCCTTATTATAAATTCAAATACATTTCACATCATACAAAGTCCATCGACCCTAGCTAATCAGAATAACAAATGCTAAACTTTGCCATCATTATCACTGTGTCTTCCCTCTAATCAAGACAATTTAATTAAATTGGCAACCCTGTTTAGCGGGGGTGGCAGATATGACAACGTCGCATGGCGGGAGTACCACATGAGGTAGAACGAGGATATTGATCTACTCACACTCCTGAGCTTTTGTGAGGTAGTCACGTTCTAAAGGCACGTTTACACTACGGGATATAGGGGTATAGTACAAATACATTTCATCTACCTAATAATCATTAGCGTTTATTAGGAGGTTATTGCAGTCACACAATGGTCAAAACCACAAGCCTGAGATGCGCCAGGGCATACCATACAATCCTGGTAATAAGCTTCGAAAAACTCTTACTCTACCAGTGGAACACTGGGGTAAAATATATACTCGGGTTAATAAATATGGCAAATACTGAACTGTTCGACTATATTTCTTATCTGCGGGCTAATCTTAAACGATTGCGGTTTTGGGCATTGTGTGACTGCAATAAGCATTTAACGATTATTAGGTAGGTACTTGATGTATGCGTGGACTATAACAAACGCTCATTGAGGGGTGGAAAAACAACAAAATACAAGAAATAAGAACAATATGGAAACCAGTTCATATAACTGTACTAAAAATTTTCCCGTTTTCATGGGGGTAGATATTTACAATAAACTTCCTAACACTATTAAAAATCTGACGTGGCCAGCACACAACCTTATCTATACTTCGTATAAACATAAATGTATAGTTCAATCCGGTGTCCATTTAAAATTATACAAATAAAAATCTAAAATATTCAAACACAGAAATTAGTATCACTTGAATCAAAAGATTCATTCACAGGAAAACTCTTTTTCGTCGTAGTTCGAGTAGAAAAAAAGTAAAATCGAGAGTATTCTATAAGAATTTTACTGTTCTTCAACAACGTCTTATTATCTTGAGAGGTATACGTTGTTATAATACCTAATAAATAAAGAAAAACAGTCAATAAAGAAGTATTCTTCCATTGGTTGTTATTTGTGTTGTGCGATTTTCATATATAATACTCGCTACGCACTCGTGCAATTTTCAATCAAGCGTAATAACCATTCGTGATACAGCAACAAAAATGGTCGACATAACTTGGAGGACAATTCACCGAATAAAAATGTATTCTTTCTTTATGAAAATGATTTATAAATAGCTTCACTTCCATTACAACAGTTATAACAATAGGATTTTGATTAATAAAGATATATTCAATTGTTTAAAATTGTCGATTGGATCACTAGTGAAAATTGTCGAAAAATTATGTCGCTGCGAGCACTAGTGATGAATTGTCGAAAAAATTCGTTTCAATTGGTGGAAAATTTATAAATCCTCAAAATTGTTTGGTCCATTTTTGACAGATGACACATAAGTTGAATTGTCAAATTAATTTTTTTTTCTGAAATTGCTTGTGATTTTCTATAATTTGTGAGTCAAATATGTCAGTAAACAACACTTAGAACAGCTTATTTGTAAATTCTAATTGTACTTTTGCAACATTAGTATGGGATTTCAAATATTTTTTCAGCAGAGAAGATTTTTGTGCAGTGTATATCTGACTGAATGATCCATTTAATTTTAATATTTAATGACGTCTTTTTTATTTCAATGCTACATACAACGTCATATTACAAGTTAAGGTGGATTTATATTCATAAAATTTAAGAATAAGAACTAAGAATAAGAATAGTCTCAAAGTTAAAACAGTTATAACATTATGATTAAGAATTATTTCTGCAGCATAAACCGACTCATATGTGATAACTGTTTCAACTTTAAAACTATTCTTATTCTTATTCTTATATTTTTGAGCATAAACCCACCTTGCATATGCAATATGCAATATGCAAAACGGTTGAGCTATTACATAGCCGCCTAAGCTGCAAAGAAGTAAATATGTGCGTGTTTTATGTAAGATTATTTGCATGATTAGTAGGAAGAAAATTACTTTACCATCGCTTCCGACATGGAAAAAATAGACCGTTTTTTGAAAGGAAAAGAAGTTGATGCTTTCACAATATCTTCTGTATTGATTCGTAATAAAAGTTAAGTTGTAGAAGCTATAGGAAAAGGAAAACAACAAATTTTTGTCGATATCTCGTCTTTAATTTATTGATCGACATTTGATTCCAATATTTTAATCATACTTAGATATTTCCATTCTCTAATACCTATAGAGTTAAACAAAACGTGCAATCGTTTTAATAATAACCTATTGCGAATTTCTAAAAATATATTAGTAATTTGTAAAATTATTTCCTAAAATAATTTAGTAAAAATTAAATGTATCAAGACATGCAACTTTTTAATTGAATTTAACGGAAATAAATTTTACTAGATTGCATTATATCCGGTTGTAGAACCATATTTCGTGCAGCACCAACAAAATATAAAACATATCTTTTAAGTAAAATTAGTCAATAATTAGCAATCTAGTGAGTAAAAAACTGTAATAATATACAGAATGATTCACAACTATGTGCAAACTCAAAGAATTTTTTCAAAATTCGCGGATGAAGTGTGGCCTTTTTGTTTTACTTTTAAAGAGAGAGACAGAAAGTACGGGCCAGCTCGGGGCATGCATTCTATGACGATAAACAACAACTGTAAAGACTGAATTACATTATACTTTTTTCGTTTAGTTCAATTTCCATCCGAGATTCTTAGATAGTTTAGAACTTTCATGCAACGTGAAGCTTTTTAAGGGAATTTTTAAATAGCAACCCCTGTCGAGTTTCACCTTATTTTAAAGGTAATAAAAAGAAACATCCCCATAAACCAAAACCCGACATCTTAATTCTTTCAAGGTTTTAATTTTAATTAATTTCTTCGGTTTCGCAATGACCCAAACGCTTTAGTGGCCAGTGGTTAGCTCAGCGGTAGAGGGTCCGCCTAGCATGCTAGCGGTCCCCAGTTCGATTCCCAGCACAACCGACAATAATACCACTGGGTCCGAGTGGTTGGATTCCACTATAATAACATCTACCATCCTGTAATTGGAAGTTAATTCTGTAGGTTGGTTACCACTAAAAAAAAAAAAAATGTTCTATTTTTTCTTCACTCGTTGAAAAATTATACTCCCGGGACTTTCGGGAAATCGTGTATTATACTACGTGATCTGTACATATTAACATATTTCAGTGAAAAATCATAGCAGGTGATTGTTTCGGACGCCGGCGCCAATCTTCCAAGGCCTTCTGCGTTTAGCCTACGCACAGCCCACGTGATGAAGCAAACTCTAGGCTAAATTGTATATCAATCATAATATACAAGCAAGAAGTGATTTAGTCTTCTGGTAATTATATTGAAATTGATTGGATTTTTACGCCGTAGGATGCGACGTGTAGGTTTGATTGGGTTCTATTTTGGGGTTCAAGGTGACCTCGACAACAATTGTTCGAATTATTCAGAGATGGTCCATGTTTTAAACTTACTTATCTTACGAAGATTCTGAATCTTGGAAACAAATTAATTCACGGTTTTGAAGCAATCAATAAATTATAAATTCTTCTTTTCCAAGACTCATTGAAGATTCAATTTAGAGGCACCGCAATTTAATAGGTAATTCTCACTAAAATTATTTTTTACAAGATTCAAAATCTTCAAACAATCCTCGTGTGAACAGGTCCTTATACAGGATGATTCACAACTTCGTGCATATATTTAAATGACATTATGGTGTTCAACTTATCAGTGGCGCAGCCAGGATTTTGCCAAGGGAGGGGCTAACAAAATCAAAATTAAATACTTAATACTTTTTTAAATTTTTTTGTCGTATTGTCACTTTCATCGTTTTGATCCAAAACAAAAATATAACTCAAACACAATCAACTACAAATTTTACGGTAGGTACACGAAGTAAACACTACATTCAACTTACGTAGTACCTACCTAAGCAATAAGAAAAATAAAAATTGCCCTCTTTATTGAATCTAACAGCAAAAATTCTTGTTCTGATATAATTATAATTTACATATTGCATTTTATTATAAGTAAATAATATAATGTAAAAATAAATGCATGTGCCAAAGGTGGGGGGGAGGCTATAGCCCCCTTAGCCTGCCCCTTAGCTGCGCCACTGCAACTTATACATATATTACACAGAACAGTTTTGGGTCTCAGTTTCCGTATGGAACATTCTTACCATTGCATAATTAATTAAAATTAAATTTTATGCCATTTATAATTTGTCAGATAATTATACAATTATCAATTCAGTGGTTTCAAAAACGTGCTTCTTGCAAAAACTGCCCTTAAATTAACGAATTTAAAAAAATCTGGAGATTAAAATTGCAAATTAAAAGAAAAATATCCTCATTTCCTTGATAAGGGAGTTGAGCACAATATGCCATTAAAATATATTCACGAAGTTGTGAATCATCCTGTATATTTAACCGTGCGTGCAATTAACAACCATCACTTCACCCATGGTTATTATAAAGGTTGTTGTCTACCAAAATCGATGACGACATAAATAAATAAAATTTTTGTAGGACATTTATCTGATAATAACAAAATTTAAAATAAATTATTAGGACAATGGTCAGTTTCGTTTGATAACTATGGAGCTGTAAAGTTGACCTCTTTTACATTGCAACACAGGAAGGTGACTTGAAATCGTTCGTTTTTAAATTAGTGTATCGAAAAACTAACACAATTTTAATTGAATATAGAATCGAAGAAAATTGTATTAAATTTTCATATACAGGTTGGTGGAGGTGAAATGCGAACATAGGGAAATGTATGACAATGGAGTTATCATGCTATCTTGATATACGTGGAATAAGTACTGTCAATGTCAAACTACCTGTCATATTATTGAAATTTTTATTTTCATTAAAATATTTTCTTTTCATTATAATGTATGTGTACGAGCAGAACGAAAAAGTTTACATGCACTTTTAGATTTTATTATTATTTCTGTTATTGATTACTCTTTTTGCCACACAAATTCACATTACTTCGTTTTGTGACACTACTACAAAATATATCAAGATACCTGGCATGAAAGTTCGATTGTCATGTATGTTCCCTATGTTCGCATTTCACCTCCACCAACCTGTATAATACCATCAGAGACTATGATTTTAAATCATAGTCACGTATGGTATTCGGCTTGACAATTTCTCGAATTATTTTATTAATTCCAAAAAAAGTAATGTATTTTGAAAACAATTATCAACTGACATAGTATCTAAGCAACGCTTCGCGGCAATTTTCACTAGTGAAAATTGTCAGTGTAATTTTCACTAGTGAAAATTGTCACTGTAGTTCATCTGTGATTGGTACAATTCAGCAAAATAATATGTTTTGATTGGATGAAAAACTATGAGTGGAATTGTCAAGGGAATCGTCAGTTTTATAAAAATGATATTTAATTTTAAAGTCAATTTATCGAAGAATTGAGGTTAGATGTATCAAACAGGCAACAATATTTCTATGTACCAGATATTTCAAACTTATTTTCCTCGTTATTTTCTTACTAATATTACAATACATACATGTGCCTCTGTGGTACGGTAACCAAAATTGTTTACTTTTACTCTTCCGAAATAAGCTACACTTCATGAAATCTACCTCCGATGTCGCTAATTTCGGTAGACAACAGCCTTAACGAACAGCACACTTATCAGACTGAATTTGAATCTGACTTAGAACCACACTCAGTCACATAAGTACCTAGTGTACTACTAGGCTATCGAGTTCGTTCATTACTTCCTTAAAATGGACGTGTCACAATCTGTTGTTGTTACTGTTGATACAAGTAATTGATGTTTTGACGTTTTAAAGTAATAATTACTGCTATGTTACAAGGAACAGGTAGGGAAAGTGTTCCTGATGCCAGCTATGGTGATTAGTGTGAACAGAATGTGTTTATCTTTTGGTGAGAGTATAATGTGATATTATTTTGTTTTTTAATTGATTGAAATAGAAAGTGTTAATGCGGAATATTTAAGCATTGCCAATTTGATGAACTGACACAGGTTTTGTAAGCCATCTTAAGGGTCTCGTCTCCGTAACAAAATATTGAGTGTTTAGAGGTGTAGCAGTTTCTGCTTTACTCATTGCATATTACAAATTTAAAGGAAAAACAGGTACTAGATTTTTGTGAAAGAATTAATCTAGGATTATGCCCAGTTAGAATTCTGAAAAAATCTTTGAAATCCATATACAAAATTAATGTGTTTTAAGCAATTTTTTGCATGCTTTTTCTTATAATTAAGAGATTTATTAAAAAATGTAACTCGGCATAATCCTAGTTGCATTCTTTGTCTGTATATAAATTTATGAAATTTAGCTTTATCTATAAAACTTCGTGAGCATTGTAGAAATTGCTAGACTGCTTTTCCATATTTTTAGCGAGCGTTTCTATGCATTAACATAGGACAAACAAGGTGTTGAGCTACGTGGAGACGATACCCTTAAGGCGCTGGCGCTATACTTCTTGAGTGCAATATTGCTGCAATAGAATCAGAATTCACGATTTTGGCTATATTGCTCAAAATAAAAATCTTAAATTATACATTAGTAATGACAAAGCATTGTTGAATTGAAAATATATTGTTCCGGCGACAATTTGAGATAAAAAGGAATTAAACACTAGAATTTCGTGAGGATCTCATGAATAAACTATAAAAGTTATCATTGAGTTTAAAGACAAAATGAGTAGAACATAAATGTAAAAAGTATGCGGAAATACAATTAAACTATAATTTTATCAACAGAATTGCCATAAATAAACTTGTACATTTTCGCCGATTTTCGCATAATTATTAAAGCCAAACTAATTACATTAATAAGATTTTGAAGATTCCGCAATTTTAGTATGCTTCCTTAATCTACATACAAAAATTCAACATCATACGTATAACAGTATTAGATTGAGATCATCACATCACTCGTTTTTCAATGCGTATTATTGCCATGCAATAGGCTCTTAAGTCACAATGAACTTGAAATTTGGTTCACATACTTTTAATATCTCTGCCATCGTCGTAACAACCGAGCTACCTTGACTCTTGTGCTGAACCAAGAGTTTTGTAATTTTGAATTTAGTTCAATAACACCAACAATGACTCATCTGAAATTCTCACAATCGAAATTGAAACTTTAGACACAAACGTTCGGTGTCCATATGAGAATTTTAATTGAAATTTAAATTTAAGATGGGAACAATTTTGTATTTTCATTGCTCACGTTCAAATTTGGCCATGAAAATTTTTCTCATTATTTACTATTCAAAATTGTTATCACAATTCTTAATAAAACGATAAGAACTTTTCTTTCTTTCTTCGTAATATGACACATGGACAATCTCTGAAGTATAATATTTTTAAAAACTTTTGATGTATTGTAAAAGTTCAGAAATATCTATAGGGACTTCAAGCATCTTTGTAGGAAAAATGAAGTATTGGATTATAATTTTCTAATGTACAGTGTACAATATGTTTAGTTATTATTTTTTATCAACAAGCACAAAAATAATGAATGAAAATTGAATAATATGCGATGTTGTCATATCTCCTATACAAAATATCGACGTCACACTAAAATTTCTTTATCAACTACAAAAAAATTACCAGTGTTTTAGACCAAAAATCAGAGTATGCTACCTCTATAATTTTTTATAGTCTATTAATAATAATAATAAATTGCTGGATTTATAACTGCGTACAGTACGCAAAGCATAATTTAGCACAACATAGCACAGCACAGCGCACAGCATTTTCGTTATGGGGGTTTTATAAATCGCACAGTAACACAGATTGTTGACAGACTATGACAGCTGTTTTGACATTTGATTTGAAGGCTTTGTGTATTTCTTACTGTTTTTTGCAAAAATTTCTTTAAAATAATAGACAACAAAATAATTCAAAACCGTGTTTTACCAAAAAATAACCTTGACAAGAGACTTTGACATAATAAATGAATAACTGGTAACTAAATAATTCGCCGTCTGCTGTACTAAATTATTTTCTATGCGCTGTGCGTCTTATAAATGGATGCACTAATTTTCATATGACCAATTCATATGCTATGTTGTGCTAAATTATTTTCTATGCGCTGTGCGTGTTATAAATCCAGCTTTAGATGTGTATATTTCGAATAAATGGCACCATTTGTTAATTTTTGTTTGTTTGTTAATTGTTTCGCGTCTATTGTTTTGTTTACGACAAGTGATGGGTGTTTCCAAGGTCTAGAATGAAACCTCTTCCTTTTCTTGATATGTATAATTTATGAGAAATATCTTTCAGTCTCTTGGCAACGGGTAAACAACGATTAATATTCATTTGCCTTTCCTATGTTGCTATATTCACTCTGATTGTTTTACATGATTTTACATTATTTTACTCACACGTAAAACCTACTTTTATTTTAGGATTTTAATTGTTTAGGTGTGGTAGCACTGCTTTGAAATTTTAATGACAAAGGAGAATGAATCATTTAGTTACATTCGCAGAAGAACACCAAAAAATTTCTTATAAATTTATACAATCAAATATAATTCGGATAATAAAGTATACAGCTGGCAATTTTTTTATTGTTTCCTCTAATTTAAAGTTACACGAACTACTAGATATTATATTAATTAATACAAATATATAAAAAATATCATATAAAATTAGTTAGTTTTTTAATGAATCTGGAATTAAATCTGTGATACATCAAAACGCACTCTTAATATATGTCGAAGTACGAGCGGAGCGGATAATAGATGATCAGTTACGTGATCAATAAAACTACTAAAAGGCGCAATTATTGGAATAGTTAACTAATCTAAACACCAAATAAATCACACATTCACCACTCATGTCATGGACCAGTTCAACGTGATCTACAAACTGTGACGATAAGGAAAGGTGGCAATTCTCGGGCACGTGCTACTCGTATCAGAGCATCTTCAAGACTGCTCATAACCGACTCACACCTAGCACGTAATCCCAAGTGTACTAACGTAATCGAACAAACAAACACGATCATAACTTCATTAGCACACTTGCATCTCTATCATTCATTATTATTACAATCAACGTTATTGCTAACCCCGACATATATTTAAGTAAATTAAACTTTAATTATAGCTTATATAATAAAGTTATATAGCTAGCAAATATTTTTGTTGTTTCCTCTAATTACTATAAACGACTTTACCCCTGTGTAACTCCACCTTAATTTTTAAACTGTTTCCATTCGTTATCTACAAGTCTTAAACATACTTCTCTGGAGAAAAAAATACCAAATATGCTACAGTCTGTGTCACAATTCTTTGATTCTCTTTGCCAGACATATTTCAATTTTTTTATTCAGTTCCATAAAGTTTCGACTGTTGATTTGATTTGAGTTTGTGTAAAATGTATTGCAGTTTTCAATAAATATAAGATACAGTACATTATACTTGTATTTTGATTTTTATTTAAACTTTTGTACAACAAAAAACGATTTTTTCTCGTATCTACTCCACAAAACCTAAAATTTCTAAAAGATGTATTAATAGAATAACACAGAATACATTTAAAGGTTAACTGTTGTTCCATTTTCAGCTTTTGGTATTTGCGAAATATCCCGAACTTTGAAAATGTCATAAGTTTCAATCCCTCTGTGCTACGCAATAACATCCCGTGTCCTTTGAACTTTGCAAAGTGACCTCCTGTGGTGACAGATCGAGCTTTAATCGATTCAGACGCAGCTTTGAGCTTTCAAGAATGGAGCTTTTATACAAAACGCGCCAGAATTACGACGCTATTTCACGACAGACACAATTGAGGAGATGTTTATATTGGAGGAGAATATCTAAGTTGGAAATTGAATTGGCCTTTTATGGACAGATAAATTTTATTGTTTCCGGGAAGATGAAGATGAATTTAAAAGTTTTACACTCTTATTTCATATATCAAGAATTTTTATATGATAAAATTACATTAACTAAATAATCATTTATTGTATAAACAAACAAATCAATTAAATTTCAATGATATATACAATTTATTATGCAAATTTTAAAAAAATATTTTAAATTCTTGATCAACATCTTATATTAAATTTTTTTCCTGAAGTTGTGAAATAACCTGGACTACCCTGGTTTATTATATTCCTTTAAATGATATTGTTATGATTTTATTACTGCCATCGAAATTATATTTTGTCCTGATAATTCCACTCCTATGTAAAGTAAGCCATAAATAAAACACAATATTTTCGCTTTGACAGCGGATAAAAATCTGATGTGGCCAGCACAAGACTTCCCGCCATACTCTACTCTTTTTACTACTATACAAATAAGATACAAATATTTTTGTATATATTTTTTAAGTACACCACTGGATTCCTTGTATCAAACTACATATTTTCTTTAAAAAATTCTGTCGGGTACAATTTTAAATGCACTATGAAAATTTTTATAAATGTCGAAAATTTTCGAAATTTTCGATTAGCTCAAAATTTGGTTATACCCTATTTTGGTCCCAAGGAATCCAATGGTGCCACTAAAAAAAAATTTCGGCTAATACTTTTCGAGATAATTTTTGCAGGTTAAAAACGGGGGTAGCTATGACCGTAATTTTTTCACCATTGGATTCCTCGCGTCGAATTTCATATAAATCCAAATTTTCGCGAAAAAAATCCAACGTGTATAATTTTTATGAATGATTTTCGAAAATGGCCAAAAAAGAAGGTACACCCCTTGATGAAATTTTTGCCAAAATAACTTTTTCTCTCAGAATTGGCTGAAAATTTGGTTATATACTAATTCGACCCCGAGGATTTCAAATCTGCAGTCGAAATTTTTTTTTCAATAATATTTTTCGACATAATTTTTTTTAGTCGAAAACTGGTCGAAATGGAAAATTTATTTTTTCACCATTGGAGTCCTCGGGTCAAATTATGTAGGAATCCAAATTTTTACGAAAAAATTCTAAGGGATAAAATTTTTATTGAGGTATTTAAAAAATGGTACCTTTTGCCTTTTTCTTAGCAACCAAACAAAGCACTTAAATGTTGTTTGCTTCATATATCTAATATTTGTCAGCGAAATTATTAGATTTGGAATATTTGTGAAGAAGAACCAAAGGAGTCGTTAAATTATTTCGTTGAATTACACTCGAGCATTTTATTTCCTCCGAATAAATTTCTGTTTGACATCTCAACCTTGTCACCTGACAGCAATTTTACTTGAAAAATTGTTTAAAAATAAAAATGGTGTTCGTGATTTTATTAAACAATTTTTCTCCAAATTGCTGGACAACAAGGTTTCAAAACAAACAGAAAATCCGGCGAAATAATTGTAATTATAGTTTATAAATTTTATTTGAAATCTGACAAGTGATGGACGATTGCTAGGCAACCAGTAACAAGAAACGTTAGGGGAAAAGACAGAACACGTAGACACAGGTGTAAAAATTCCTCTAATATTTGCTGATCCTTCATTTTTGATTACTTTTCCTCACAACCCCCAAGGAATGCTAGGGGACGTCAGACTTGTATCTTGTTTCATTTGTAATACCACAAGAGATGGGAACAAAAATCTGTAGTAATATTCATATAAGCATTCAGTTTAAAGGTTTATATTTATGTTTACGTTTAAGAAAGCTTGAAACATCCAACTAAATACGAGCATTCACAGTGCTTGAAACTAGGAAGTAAAACGTAAACATAAATGTAAACCTAAAGCGGCTCGTCTACCGAATTCTTAGATTACTCTCGATTTTACTTTTTTTCCATTCCACTCTTTTCCTCACTACTAGGGATGCCTGAAACCAGCCCGAAACTCGTATTTTGCCGTATCCTAGCTATGCAATGTCGTTTTAAAGTTGAAAAATACTGTAAAAGTGTTTTCGTTGCGAGTAAATTGTCAGATTATTATTGAATTCAGGATAATGTTTTATAAACATTTAATAGAGAAAGAATGGATCTACAGATGTGCCTTTTCAATATTTAAAAAAATTATTTCTATCATGAGACAGAACCGTGTAAAGTTTGCATAAAATAGGAATTTTTTTTGAATTTTTCGGAATTTTTATATTCATGTACAAATTTTTAATCAAAATTTTAAAAAGGCACATCTGTAGATCCATTCTTTCTCTATTAAATCCTTGTTGAAATAAATTTTTACCATTCTTGTACTGGTCACAAAACACTCGCTACGTTAGTTAGTACATTTTATGCTGGATTTTAGGAGGTAGACGGGCCTCTTAATACTAAAATGCTAATGTGGATAAGGCATATTTCACGTATTTAAGTAGCAAACATTGAAATGATTTAAACAGTTTTCTACATTCCAAAATGACTATGCAGAGTGACTTTCTACAAACAAGATAAAATAATTTAGATCTCTATCTTGGAGTTAGAAATTAATATTGTGCAATTGACTGATTTTATGATACTCCTTTTAGATGTTTTCTTATTCGCATGGTCATAATTATCTAGAAAATTTTAATAAGATAGCGTTGAATTTCTTACTAGTTTTTTACCTCTCGCCTCATATTCTATAAGAGTTTTTGGTGTATAAGCACGTTTCAGGGTCTCTAGAATACGAATTTACTATTTTCACGATGATGTCTGTGTGTGTGTGTGTGTGTGTGTGTGTGTGTGTGTGTGTGTGTGTGTGTGTGTGTGTGTGTGTGTGTGTGTGTGTGTGTGTGTGTGTGTGTGTGTGTGTGTGTGTGTGTGTGTGTGTGTGTGTGTGTGTGTGTGTGTGTGTGTGTGTGTGTGTGTGTGTGTGTGTGTGTGTGTGTGTGTGTGTGTGTGTGTGTGTGTGTGTGTGTGTGTGTGTGTGTGTGTGTGTGTGTGTGTGTGTGTGTGTGTGTGTGTGTGTGTGTGTGTGTGTGTGTGTGTGTGTGTGTGTGTGTGTGTGTGTGTGTGTGTGTGTGTGTGTGTGTGTGTGTGTGTGTGTGTGTGTGTGTGTGTGTGTGTGTGTGTGTGTGTGTGTGTGTGTGTGTGTGTGTGTGTGTGTGTGTGTGTGTGTGTGTGTGTGTGTGTGTGTGTGTGTGTGTGTGTGTGTGTGTGTGTGTGTGTGTGTGTGTGTGTGTGTGTGTGTGTGTGTGTGTGTGTGTGTGTGTGTGTGTGTGTGTGTGTGTGTGTGTGTGTGTGTGTGTGTGTGTGTGTGTGTGTGTGTGTGTGTGTGTGTGTGTGTGTGTGTGTGTGTGTGTGTGTGTGTGTGTGTGTGTGTGTGTGTGTGTGTGTGTGTGTGTGTGTGTGTGTGTGTGTGTGTGTGTGTGTGTGTGTGTGTGTGTGTGTGTGTGTGTGTGTGTGTGTGTGTGTGTGTGTGTGTGTGTGTGTGTGTGTGTGTGTGTGTGTGTGTGTGTGTGTGTGTGTGTGTGTGTGTGTGTGTGTGTGTGTGTGTGTGTGTGTGTGTGTGTGTGTGTGTGTGTGTGTGTGTGTGTGTGTGTGTGTGTGTGTGTGTGTGTGTGTGTGTGTGTGTGTGTGTGTGTGTGTGTGTGTGTGTGTGTGTGTGTGTGTGTGTGTGTGTGTGTGTGTGTGTGTGTGTGTGTGTGTGTGTGTGTGTGTGTGTGTGTGTGTGTGTGTGTGTGTGTGTGTGTGTGTGTGTGTGTGTGTGTGTGTGTGTGTGTGTGTGTGTGTGTGTGTGTGTGTGTGTGTGTGTGTGTGTGTGTGTGTGTGTGTGTGTGTGTGTGTGTGTGTGTGTGTGTGTGTGTGTGTGTGTGTGTGTGTGTGTGTGTGTGTGT
Source organism: Agonum fuliginosum (assembly GCA_947534325.1). Taxonomy (NCBI): domain Eukaryota; kingdom Metazoa; phylum Arthropoda; class Insecta; order Coleoptera; family Carabidae; genus Agonum; species Agonum fuliginosum. The sequence continues at coordinate 1,047,838 of OX384033.1, forward strand.
GTGTGTGTGTGTGTGTGTGTGTGTGTGTGTGTGTGTGTGTGTGTGTGTGTGTGTGTGTGTGTGTGTGTGTGTGTGTGTGTGTGTGTGTGTGTGTGTGTGTGTGTGTGTGTGTGTGTGTGTGTGTGTGTGTGTGTGTGTGTGTGTGTGTGTGTGTGTGTGTGTGTGTGTGTGTGTGTGTGTGTGTGTGTGTGTGTGTGTGTGTGTGTGTGTGTGTGTGTGTGTGTGTGTGTGTGTGTGTGTGTGTGTGTGTGTGTGTGTGTGTGTGTGTGTGTGTGTGTGTGTGTGTGTGTGTGTGTGTGTGTGTGTGTGTGTGTGTGTGTGTGTGTGTGTGTGTGTGTGTGTGTGTGTGTGTGTGTGTGTGTGTGTGTGTGTGTGTGTGTGTGTGTGTGTGTGTGTGTGTGTGTGTGTGTGTGTGTGTGTGTGTGTGTGTGTGTGTGTGTGTGTGTGTGTGTGTGTGTGTGTGTGTGTGTGTGTGTGTGTGTGTGTGTGTGTGTGTGTGTGTGTGTGTGTGTGTGTGTGTGTGTGTGTGTGTGTGTGTGTGTGTGTGTGTGTGTGTGTGTGTGTGTGTGTGTGTGTGTGTGTGTGTGTGTGTGTGTGTGTGTGTGTGTGTGTGTGTGTGTGTGTGTGTGTGTGTGTGTGTGTGTGTGTGTGTGTGTGTGTGTGTGTGTGTGTGTGTGTGTGTGTGTGTGTGTGTGTGTGTGTGTGTGTGTGTGTGTGTGTGTGTGTGTGTGTGTGTGTGTGTGTGTGTGTGTGTGTGTGTGTGTGTGTGTGTGTGTGTGTGTGTGTGTGTGTGTGTGTGTGTGTGTGTGTGTGTGTGTGTGTGTGTGTGTGTGTGTGTGTGTGTGTGTGTGTGTGTGTGTGTGTGTGTGTGTGTGTGTGTGTGTGTGTGTGTGTGTGTGTGTGTGTGTGTGTGTGTGTGTGTGTGTGTGTGTGTGTGTGTGTGTGTGTGTGTGTGTGTGTGTGTGTGTGTGTGTGTGTGTGTGTGTGTGTGTGTGTGTGTGTGTGTGTGTGTGTGTGTGTGTGTGTGTGTGTGTGTGTGTGTGTGTGTGTGTGTGTGTGTTTGTGTGTGCGTTTGTATGAACTGACGATTTTTCGTCCACGATAACTTAAAAAGTATCAAACTGTTTATAACCAAATTTCATATTTAAGGTTTTAATAAGTATCTTAATACTGGATAAGATTTTGGTAGAAATCCGCAAACCGGAAGTAGTACTTTTTGAAGTTTGAAAAAGTTTTCCTTAAATATATTGGTATATTATTTATTTATGACAATTTTTGCAATTAAAAATAAAAGAAATTGTAATTATCTATGTGTACAGTTCATTATAAATACAAATTGCTGAATCTGGAAGTATTTAACAATAAAATAAAGTACAATTAATATTCTATTTTTTGAAATTCCGTGATATGAAATTTGTTTCTACATAAAATTTGAATTATTAAGACAGTGACAGTACAGTTGACATCTTTTGCTTGCATATTGGTTTTCATTATCGTTTAAATATTACATGAACATAAAATTATTAAAATGTAAGTAAAACTATTTATTAGATTAGTAGAATAAGCAGAATTAGGCGAGAGGTCGTGTGCTGGCCACAGCAGATTTTTTGTTATCAAGAATAAAAAATCTGATGTGGCCATGTGCCATGCAATAGGCTCTTAATTATTTTTGGTCAAACTACATTTTGACGAAACTATATTTGTCCAAATTGTGTGCTCCCGTGGAACATAATAAAAATTGCTGTTTTCTCAAAATTATAATTTTATCCTTAACATAAATCATAATTACAATATTTCTTATATTTCGCTACTAATTAAAATATGAAAGTGGTAAGTGTCAAGTTTCTCTATTTCAAGGAAAGGCTCATAAGAAACCAAGTGGCGCTTATAACTACGTGATCGAATGTTGACACTAAAGTTGCACTAAATACTCTACTAAGAAACCTAAGCGACCAGGTAGATACTGATATAGATTACAGATTAGATTTCACCAGATCTAGATCAAGAGGTGTAGATAGAGAATTATTTATTCAGTGACAAATTACATATTATTATATGAATGAAATGTTTCAACATTATCGCCGAAATAATGTACAAAATAGCGAATGAGGTACTAAAGAGTCTTCAATATTTGTATTAAGCGGCTCGTCTACGTTTTTACCAAATTCCTAGAATACTCTCGATTTTACTTTTTTCACTCTTTTCCCTACTGCTAGGGCTGCCTGAAACCAGCCCGAAACTCGTACTTTGCCACTTCCTAGCTATGCAATGTCATTTTGAAGTTGAAAAATACTGTAAAAGTGTTTTCGTTGCGAGTAAACTGTCAGATTATTATTGACTTCAGGATAATGTTTTTATAAACATTTAATAGAGAAAGAATGGATCTACAGATGTGCCTTTTTAAAATTTTAAAAATTAATTTCTATCATGAGATATAATCGTGTAAAGTTTGAATAAAACAGGATTTTTCGGGATTTTTATATTCATGTACAATTTTATAATCAAAATTTTAGATACATCTGCAGATCCATTCTTTCTCTATTAAATTCTTGTTGAAATAAAATTTTACCATTCTTATGTTCTGGCCACAAAACACTCGCTACATTAGTATATTTCATGCTGGATTTTAGGTAGTAGACGGGCCTCTTAATGAGACTTATAATGTTTCGTAATTTGCTTCAGTAAAACTATTGTACCATTGACAATTTAGTTTAATATCTTAGTTCTTAAATACGTCTTCTAGAACTTTTCAAACTATTTCTTATATCTTGTCGATTAATTCTGAACACGTATTTGTGAACGAATTGAATATTTCATTCTCGTTCAAATTGAAGATTGAACTTTCTCGTTTCAGGAAGGAAAACTCGACTTTTCAACAAAATTTTTACATTGTTTGCAGTCGAAGAAATCAAGCATCAAATCGATAAAAACGAGATAAAAATATGAAATTATAAAACTGGGGTTTTTTCTTTTATTTGAAAGAAGTAAAACTTTTTTATATCACACCTTTAGTTTATTTACTACAAGTTATCTGTATAAAAATACAGGCTGCTTCAAAATTAAGGTTTGTGCTACGCAACATATATTTTTAGAAGATTGGTATCGGTACTTCAATTGTCAAACGTCAAACCTGAGAACTGATTATCAGTATAACCTTTAAATATGTTTTGCTTAATTAATTACAATAAAATTAATTAACCTAGTAATAGAAAATTAAGTTCAATATTTTCTATAACGGCTGCACTTATCACCTAGAATAGTTCATTAATTATACGCTTTTCAGTCACAGTGATAGTTTAATAAAAAATGACAATATTAATGTCACCAACAAAACGTTACACACTTAAATTTCCCTAAATCGACTTGTGTATTTAATCTAAATTTAAATATTAAAAAGACACCAACTTAATAATATAATATCCTTTAGTAAACTCGCCCGAAGGCTCGTTTTACTAAATTTGGACATGTGCGAAAAAATAATGTCTTATCAAACTTGTTCTATAATATACTATTTTGCGTTGTAATCAGTACATCAAATACCCTTAATTTTTTGTCAATAATTTTGAAGCACCTGTATATTTTGTAGTATGCAATTACCAGCCACCAATTCTCTCATAGTTGTTAATGTACACTACAGGAGAGATATTTGTGCAGCTGGGCTTCTAACTGGCTGTACCAAAATACGAATAAACTATTTAAAACTTATTAAAGGTTTACTAGGCAAATTGTTATATAGCACAACTCAAGCCACCCCTATTGATTTGCAATCAGTTGTCTGTCTACCTAGGGTTGTAATTTCAAACCACGAACTCCAAACACGGTAGGGGATGGTCTTCATCCCTTGCCGAGTCCAAGTCCAGCCCTCATCCCCTATCGATGGCTCCAGGGGATGATTTTTTGCTCAGTTCGATGCTCTGTTTGTTTTGCCAAAGTTGTAAGAGACCCAATCATCGCGTGTTATTGGAAAAATATCCCAGAGAAAAAAAACATTAAAAACAGGAATATTGTCGATTTTTACCTCTCGTCTCATATTATACAAGAGAGGTATTGTAACGGGTCAAAATTTTCGAGTTTTTGGTGGATAAGCACGTTTCAGGGTCTCTACAATACGAATTTACCATTTTCACGATGATGTCTGTGTGTGTGTGTATGGACGTATGTGACGATTTTTCGTCCACTATAACTCAAAAAGTACCAAACCTTTAATAACCAAATTTCATATTTAAGATTTTAATAAGTATCTTAACATCGGATAAGTTTTTGGTAGAAATCCGCAAACCGGAAGTAGTACTTTTGAAGCTTGATATATAGTTTACCTTAAATACATTGGTACATTATTTATTTATGACTAAAAATATAATTGTATTTGTACAGATACTTTTACAATAAAATAAAATACAATTAATATTTAGTTTTTTAAATTCCAGTATCTTGTTGTCCATGATCAGAGTTGGGCAGTATTTAGATACTTAAGTATTTAAATACTATTTAAAATACTTTCTTCATTATTTGTATCTATATTTAAATATTTTTTTAAAAGTATTTTAAACATAGTATTTCAAGTACTAAAAAACAGTATTTAAATACAAAAGTATTTAAATACCATTAGCCATAGCCCCAATTTTGTATTCAACAAAATAACTTTTTTTTAAACCGATGTTTGTGCCACTTGTGCTTGAACAGCCAAAATAACTATTCTTGCAAACCTAATAACTTAAACATTTTTTATATTGGCCATAAAGGAAAATTATTTGAATGTATGCAATCTAAAATCTAGTAATTATCCTGTTCCTGTTATGTAACAACTCGTCCTGTATTTCAATCGAGATATAAATGTTTATTGAAATAATTTTTGAACTTTTTTTATCATATACAAAACTTTTACAAAAAGTATTTGAAAAATATTTAAATACTTTTTTAGAGTATTTGAAATTTTAAATACTTTGAAAAAATGAAGTATTTAGTATTTATATTTAAAATATATTTTTGCTTTAAGTATCTGTATTTATATTTAACTACTTTTTTGGAGTATTTTGCCCAGTTCTGTCCATGATCATATGAAATTTGTTTCTACACAAAATTTGAATGATTATGACAGTGACAGTACAGTTGACATCTTTTGCTTGCATATTGGTTTACATATTACATGAACATGAAACTATTAAAATGTAAGTAAAACTATTTATTAGATTAATAGAATGGGTAGAATTAGGCGAGAGGTTATCTGCTGGCCACATCAGATTTTTTGATGAATACACAGATTCTTTCATGCTTCTGAAACCTACGGATGCTAAATTGAATCTTCAATGAGTCTTGAAAAGTAAAATTTCTCATTCATTGATAACTTCAAACTCGATTTAGTTCAACAACTGGCTTTTCTATTCCAAACCAGGGCTCTCTGATTAAATTATCTCTAAATAGGTCAGACCATCAACGGAAAAGGATATTTACTCTTCGATATTATAAAAAAGTCATGAAAATAAATTATTCTCGCACTATATGAAACAATATTTCATATGGCGCTGTGCTTTAATTAAATACATTGTTCTTCAGTAATTGTTTTGTAAATTGGATGCCGTTTGTTTCGTTGCCATGAATGGATTATAAACTGACAAATGAATTAAGAAACAATTTAGATTTATGAATGAATAGAGTGAGTCAAAACACACGAAGACTAGTAAATTAAATTCTTATTTAGAGTATGTGTTATATTATTAGATCAAAAGATATAACTAACTTTATCTACAACAATAGAATAATGTATTCATTATATACGTGAAAGTAGTATAATAAACCCCTCCATAAGGACACATTATGAAATAATGAATTCATTATTTCACACTGTTAAATAATGAGTACTTTATTCTCTCGAACTGTCAAACTGCCATCACATCTGTTTTAATATTAGTGTTACATCAAGTTATCATTTTATGACGTTGTAAGCAGAAACAGTAAAAATAATACAAATTTGTAAAACGCTGTATATGACTAGCCCATAATAGTTCTAAATTACTCGGATAAATTGTCATCACACCAAAGTTTGAGGGTAAGTTAATATCAATACAAATTTGTAGTAAGAAAATGTTGTTTTATTTAAAAAAGTTGTAGATAAAACGTCGTATTTGACTCGAAAATAATGGCTATAATTAACTCGGATGATTTATACACTCGCCTTCGGCTCGTGAACAAACTTTCATCCTCATTAATTATAGCCTACATTATTTACTCGTTAAATAATATACTATTATTATCCTCATTTTGACGTCTTTGTTTTTGATAAGAAATATAAACAATTTTAAGCTGTACTAATAATAGCGTTGGTCTGTTTTTGACACAATAATGTGTCATGATGTCTCTCAAAGTTATTCTGTTTTGAATGGGCTTTTTGTTGGACCATAGGAGACAATGTTTAATATACTATGTTTTATGTTTTGTTCCTTCAAAGGACTTGAATATATGAATATATATTTGATTATTATACTAATAATTTAGTCTGTACTTCAGATGAAATATGTCTTCATTGAAAATGACAAAAAGGTGCAAGTAGTTTTAATAAAATTTACATATAAATTAAATAATATATTTGTAAAACTTTTACAAGTTGAAGACACATTGTAATAGGTGACTAAAATTCTAGATTTGCATAATCTTTTAATTCAAGTATTTTATTACGTATAAATTAAAAGATTCATTCATAGAAAACAAATCCTGAAAATTGCTTTACTTCAAAGTTACTTACGGAGGTTCCCTAGACATTTTAAAAAATGTTCTAATGCAACCAAACTTTTAATTTATTATGGCACGCCATTTTACTTTTTAAATGTATATTGAAAATTAGGTCTAATATAAAATAGTCAAATAATAATCATATTGACCAGAAAATAGAATACAAAATAATGATATATTATTATGTTACAACATAATAAAATTTAGACGAATTAATTTTATAACACAACAAAAATATTATATTTCTTTTTTCATTTGATTTCTATTTACTCTATGCTGGTATATAAAAATTATGTTAAAGTATAATTTTAATTTAAATAATTATTATTGTATTTCACCATAATCGTATTTCAATACATTAAAATTATACTTCAACATAAAAATAAATGTACATTTTTATTATTATAACATAATAAGAATAATCTTAGGAATTAGAATTGTCTTTAAATAATAATAATTGGTAATTTTTTTTATGTACATAATTTTAATTCGTATAATTTTTATTACTGGTGCAGATAACTTTAATTCATTGTATTTTTATTATGATAAACATAATTTTTAAGTTTTGAATTTTTATTATGTACATAATTTTAATTCCGCCAATTTTTATGTAAGTACATAATTTTAAGTTTACCAATTTTTATTATGATAACATCATAATTTTAATTATATAAATTTTTATTATGATAGAACATAATTTTTATTCTATCAATTTTTAAGTATTGAATTTTTATTATGTACATAATTTTAATTCAATCAATTTTTAAGTATTGAATTTTTATTATGTACATAATTTTAATTCTATCAATTTTTAAGTATGGATTTTTTATTATGGCCATAATTTTAATTCTATCAATTATTATTATGTTTCTACATAATTTTAATTCTATTAATTTTTATTATGATTCTACATAATTTTAAATCGATCAATTTTTATTATGTTACTACATAATTTTAATTCTATCAATTTTTATTATCATTCATCATAATATTAATTCTGTACTGCAGTTCTGCAGGTTTGCCAACGGCAGGTTAACAACGAATTGATTTTATGATGAATGATAATAAAAATTGATAGAATTAAAATTATGTAGTAACATAATAAAAATTGATAGATTTAAAATTATGTAGTATCATAATAAAAATTAATAGAATTAATTTTATTTCTATTAATTTTTATTATGATACTACATAATTTTAAATCTATCAATTTTTATTATGTTACTACATAATTTTAATTCTATCAATTCTTATTATCATTCATCATAATATTAATTCTGTACTGCAGTTCTGCAGGTTTGCCAACGGCAGGTTAACAAGGAATTAATATTATGATGAATGATAATAAAAATTGGTAGAATTAAAATTATGTACTAACATAATAAAAATTGATAGATTTAAAATTATGTAGTATCATAATAAAATGTAATTAATTCTATTAATTTTTATTATGATGCTACATAATTTTAAATCTATCAATTTTTATTATGTTACTACATAATTTTAATTCTATCAATTTTTATTATCATTCATCATAATATTAATTCTGTACTGCAGTTCTGCAGGATTGTCAACGGCAGGTTAACAAGGAATTAATATTATGATGAATGATAATAAAAATTGGTAGAATTAAAATTATGTACTAACATAATAAAAATTGATAGATTTAAAATTATGTAGTATCATAATAAAAATTAATAGAATTAAAATTATGTAGTAACATAATAATAATTGATAGAATTAAAATTATGGCCATAATAAAAATTCCTACTTAAAAATTGATATAATTAAAATTATGTACATAATAAAAATTCAATACTTAAAAATTGATAGAATTAAAATTATGTACATAATAAAAATTAAATACTTAAACATTGATAGAATTAAAATTATGTAATATCATAATAAAAAGTTATATAATTAAAATTATGATGTTATCATAATAAAAATTGGTAAAATTAAAATTATATTATAAATAATAAAAATTGGCTGAATTAAAATTATGGCCATAATAAAAATTCATCACTAGAAACTTACTTTTAACATAAATAAAACTACAATGCATTAAAATTATGTTGTTACATAAAAATAATTTGATGTATTATAATGATATCTACTAATAATTTTAATATATCGCATTTTAATGGTCTGTATAAAAGTTTAATTCGTAAAATTATTATTGTTTATAAAACTCATATTCACTATAATATTTTAATGTACAATCATTTGACGATTTCAAATTATCGACTACCGTATTTTTAATCATTCTGGTTTTTGTATGTTCATAATTAAAATGTATATATTGAAATTCCATTATGTACATAATTTTAATTCCGTAAATTTTTAACTATAAGTTAAAATAACATTATAAAATAAGGTGCTTCATAAGAATAAAACGGTACTATTTATACTGACAGAATAAGATTTGGAGAAAATAAAACTAACGTATGATTTACATGTTTTAGCACACTACAATTTTTATTTGTTACAAAAAAAATAGAGAGTATTGTAAATGTTTCTCAAGAAAAATTAAATAAAATTATGTTATGACATAATAAAAATTAATTTAATTTATGTCGTAACATAAAATTAAATCATCATAAATGAGCTGAATCGTCTATGATTTCTATACTTTGAGAGTAAACTTTATCATGATACATAATTTTAATTAATTATTTTTATGTTGTATCATAATATTAATGCTCTTAGAAATAAATTTTTCAAATTTTAAATAATACATTTAGTTTAATTTTTATATTTAAAAAGCTTGCTATTAAAAAGTAAAACGGCTTGCCATAATTTATGTTGTCTGTGTCATAAAAATGATACCTGAATTTTTTGGAAATTTTTGACCACGTAGTTTGAACGAAATTAATTGTTAAATTTTAATATTTTACATGGGCTCTTATGGGTTTCCATTAATTGATTAAATAAAAAGATGTTAGAAATGTTCTATTTACTTAATTTTTGGTATATAAACGTATGCAAGCACGGACATCAATTTCCCAAAATTTGAAGAAGGTTGACCACATAGTTGTAACAATATTGTCGATTGAAAAAATAATCTTCAAGCATTTTTTGATTAGTGAATTAGAAATTATTGTAAAAATATATCACCGCAACTGAACGAATTGCTATATCAACTAACACCCGTTGACCGAATTTGGTTTTACATTAATAAAAATATTTTTATTAATTGAAGGCTTATATCTGAGTACGCAACTGCATGTGTAGGGAACCTCCTTAAATATAACAGATTCTTAGAAACAGATTTTTTAAAGATTCTCATTTATGTTGTTAATTATTTTACTGATAAATAATTGCTGCAATATGATTATTATAAATGTCGGAGTACGAGCGGAGCGGACAATAGATGATCAGTTACGTGATCAATAAAACTACTAAAGGCGCAATTATTGGAATAGTTAACTAATCGAAACACCAAATAAATCACACATTCATCACTCATGTCATGGACCAATTAAACGTGATCTACAAACTATGACGACAAGGAAAAGTGGCAATTCCCGGGCACGTGCTACTCGTGTCAGGGCATCTTCAAGACTGCTGATAACTCACACCTAGCACGTAATCCCAGACTAACGTAATCGAACAAACAAACACGATCATAACTTCATTAGCACACTTGAATCTCTATCATTAATTATTATTACAATCAACATGATTGCTAACCCCGATAAATATTATAAACAATAAATTGTGAAAATATCCAGGGACATAGGTAAATAGAGTAAAATTCAAATAGTTAGGACCCTGGGCTGCGCGAGAAGGCAGAGCTTGTCATGTACTGTCCGTTTTACAAAAGCGGTGCTAGCGAGTATATGCTGCGCTGCACTTCACTTAATTTTCAAAGAAAACTAAAATATAACTCAATCACAATCAATTACAAAATTCACCGGGTTACACGAAGCAAAACACTACGAATGTCAACATGAGAATAACAGATATTAAAGCTGATGTTTAGTAGAACAGACAGTAGCGTAGTTTCCTCTTGTTTATCATCTATGTTTCTCTCTCTAAGACGAGAATTTGTACTTCGCGCAGGGTTCTAGCTATTTGAATTTTACTCTAATACTAATTGAATGGACATAGATTATTAGCACTTTTTTGGCAGAACCGCTTCGCTACCTTGAAATAGTAAAGAAGTCGTCCAGCTCGGTTTTTCTCTTGGCTCAGTTGCGTTGAGGCAAGTAATAAGTTGGCGAATTGTAACTCAGCTCTGTGTAGAACATTCTTTCTCTCCCTTACAGCTCCGGCCAACTCTGGCTGCCCTTAAATTTTTTAATTCAGTGACACATTTTCTACGATTCTCATATGTTGTTAATAAGTTTATTGATAAATAATTGCAATGAAATGTATTATCAACAATAAACTGTGAAAATATTATAGTAATTTAAATTTACCAGAAGCAATGCCAACAAATTCAACTGTCGTGTTTCCTGTCAATGCTTTTCCTCTCACCGCGTTATCACTTCCAATGTCAACGTTCTATTGTTACAGTCATCTGGAAGATTCCATAGCACTCTATATCACACGTCACACGTTTCAAATGTAGCCAGTACAAAGTGTTGGTGTTGAATTTAAAAAGCTTTTGTTATTTTAAACAAAACAGTCAGCAGTGTTACAATGTATAATATCTAGTAGCCACAGAGAGCATTCTTTTGTAAGAGTACCTTGAAAGAATCAGATAGAGGGGAAAATATTGTATTACGGACATTTTTCAGGATTAGACTGACATAGATTCAGGTTTTAAAGGTGATCGTCTACTATATTCGTTTTATAATACGCCTAGTCTTTTTCTATATGATGTCATATCATTTTATTACACAATATGCTGAAGTTGCTAAAAAATTTGAACTGAACTAAATACTCAATACCCTACTTGAATACCACAGACTCGGTTTTGGTTTGCATTGAATTAAATAAAAAACTCAATACCCTTCTTAAGTCTTAAATACTCGGTTTTGAACTGAACCCAATACCCTTCGTGAGTCCCACTGAACTAAATAAAGAACCTAATACCCTTCTTGAGTGAATTCAAATGATGTAACATTGCGTTTTATAATATGCCTACATGCCTAGGCATTTTATAAAAGCCTAATTTTACAATCTGCCTTCGACTTGTACATTCAATGTACTGGAAGTGATAATACACCCTGAATAATAATAAATCCGGCTCGAAGGACCACATGTTATTGAATAATATCGAACGAATGACTCGAGACATAATTACACATACCCAGTACTGAACTAAATAAAGAAGCTAATACACTTCTTGAGTGAAATAAAATGATGCAAAATTGTGTTTTATAATATGCCTACATGCCTAGGCATTTTATAAAAAGCCTAATTTTACAATCTGCCTACATCTTGTACATTCAAATGTACTTGAAGTGATAATACACTCTGTAGTAATATTAAATCCGGCTCGAAGGACCACATGTTATTGAATAATATCGAACGAATGACTCGAGCCTAATTTTACAATCTGCCTACGACTTGTACATTCAATGTATTCGAAGTGATACTACACCCTGTAATAATAATACATCCGGCTCGAAGGACCACATGTTATTCTTTCTTTATTTCTTATTATAATTAAAATAATGTTAAAATAATTTAGTACCTACATTTGAAACTCGCATAGCAAGTGTTTATTTTGTTCATCATCTTTAAAGATAAAGATACCCAGAAACTCAGGGTCGGAATGCGATTCCATTCCATCCTCACTTATCTAAAGGTGAAATAGATTTGCGCTCACGCAGCTGTTTGTGTTTGTACTTCGTACGTAGGCACTTTGTGTTTATGGCGAATTACGGACAGAATTTCGTTTCGCAGAATTTCACTTTCAGGAATCAAGAGCTTCTAAAATCCTGGAACTCGAATGGAAATTGAGTTAACGTTTCACAGAATTTCCCTCAGCAAAAACACGGCGGAGAAAATTCCTCGAAGCGAATTTGGAAGAGTAGAGATCAGTGCCAAGCGCAGAGATAAGTAATGATTTTAAAAAGGTTTCGAAGACTACAATTTTTTATTTCGTTTACAAAACCCAGTTCAGTACTTCCAGTTTTTTACTTGACTGAAAATTAAAATGTATAGAGTAAAATTCAAATATCTAGGACCCTGAGCTGTCATGTACTGTCCGTTTTACAAAAGTGGAGCTAGCGAGTATATGCTACGCTGCACTTCATTTAATTTTCAAACAAAACTAAAATATAACTCAATCACAATCAATTACAAAATTTACAGCGTTACACGAAGCAAAACACTACGAACGTCAACATGAGAATAACAGATATTGAAGCTGATGTTCTGTAGAACAGACAGTAGCGTAGTTTCCTCTTGTTTATCATCTATGTCTCTCTTTCTAAGACGAGAATTCGTACTTCGCGCAGGGTTCTGCTTAAATGAATTACCTCTAGTATCGTCTTATATTATTTGGCAAGCAGATAATGTAGACTAATATAACAGGTAGATTAAGAGGATGAAAGTTTATGCACGAGCTGAAGACGAATGTATAATCATCCGAGTTAATAATAATACCCATTATGTGCGAGTCATCTACGACATTTTATATAGTACGACTTTTAAATATAACATTTCTTATCTACAATTTTTTATTGATTTATTTATTAAAATATTAATCTAACCTGACATTTTGGTGTGATGATGTTAATCATTATACAATAGTGTTTAATAATGGATTTATAATACAATAATGTTGAATTATGAATTAATAATATAATACAATAGTGTGTCTTATAGAGGATACATTACCTATACTAACAAATGAATGTTTTATTTAATAGTCGTAGATAAAAACAATTACTCAATATTACTTGCATAATATTTTAGATTAAATATATTTGTGAAAAGAGATACAAATTTGGGATCCATATATTTATTAAGACACAAGTCCGAAAATAAATACTAATGAAAATTGAGTAGGTATTTAATATTGTGACGTAGAATGCTTTCATTTCTCCTATACAAAATTATGACGTGACAGCAAAATTTCTTTTTCAATTTACTAAAAATCTGACGTGGCCATCACAAAACCTTCCGCCATATCTAGACTTTAAACAGAAATGTATACGTACAATCTGGTGCCTATTTAAAATATACAAATAAAAATCTAAAATATTCAAACACAGAAATTAGTATCACCTGAATCAAAAGATTCATTCACACGAAAACTCTTCTGTGTTGAAGCAATCCTACGTTCAGTTAGGAACTACATTTAATAGCTTAATTATGACTTATATAGCGCTAGTATGCCAACTTGTCACCCGTCTCATCTGTCAATATTTTTTATACAAAAACAAAAATCAACCCAACATGGATTACAAGATTTCAATGTTTTATTTGATACATTTATTTTTTAAATTTTACTGCAGTTCTTTAATGCTACCAGATAAAGACAATTTTTTTATAACGTGGATTGCAAATAACTTTTCCTCTTATTCTTATTACAAATAAATACTATATTTATCAAAATTTATAGAAATTTTTTACACTTAATCTTTTCAATCTTCAAAAAATATCACTTCCGGTGAAGATATTTGTACCAAAATCTAATGAGCTCTTCCTATTCATATACAATTGTAAAATACCAAATATCAAAATTTTTGGGTAATTCGTATTTGAGTTATCCAACAGACGGCATCGGCCCGGACCACACACATACACACACACACGCACACACACACATACATACAGACATCATCGGGAAACTATCAAAAATGAGTTGTAAGGACCCTAATTCGTGCTCATCCACTAAAAACTCACTACCCGATTTTTTGCATGATTCCAATACCTTCCTTTACAGGTAAGCGGAAGGTAAAAAACTAATTTTTTTAATAAAATTTATATTTTTACCTATGTTTTCCACTTAACATTAGGTACAGTCGTACAGTACGCGAAATAAGAGATGGCCAGGCTTAGGAATTTTAAATTGGTAATAATACTAATCGAACGGACAGAACCCGCTTCGCTACTTTGAAATAGTGTATAAAGAAGTCGTCCAGCTCGGTTTTTCTCTTGACTGAGTTGCGTTCAGGCGAGTAATAAGTTGACGAACTTTGACTCAGCTCTGTGTAGAGCATAGGACATACGGACAGTACATAGTGATAAAAATATCATCAATAGCAAGTATAGTTTCGACCAGAATGTAAGTCAGTGTCCATGAAAATTGTAGGTAGACAATTCTTCCTCTATCTGTTTATCTGCATGCTATTTCCGCTCCTTTTGATATTTATTACTCTCTTCAAAGTCGGAAGATTACTGTTACCAGACGCCATAAAAATTTATTTTTTATGCTTTTCACGGATGAATTTTTAAAACGCAAGTCCAAAATCTTGTCACGTATATGAAGATTGGACATAAATATAATTTTCAACAGCTTATTCAAGCTGACAGCATAACATGGAGCCCTGTAAAGAGATTAGAATTTAAGGGCGGTAATCTCAAGGCTTAATACCTGCAGGGCTAGGGGCTGGGGTAGTATTTGGATAGCAGATCACCCTTTATACTCAGACGTGAAATATTGGGCAGAAATTACTAATGAATGTGCTCCCAATTTTTTTATAAATGAATATTAAAATGTAAATTCATAAATAACTACAGAAATAATAGAAGAGATCTTGAAATAATATAAATTTTAAAATAGCGATAATAAATCTCATCAACTTGGATGCGAATAGATTCAACACCAGAAAATAAAAAACACCAGAAGATGCAAATCTAGAAAGTTATAAGTAATAAAATGTCTGCATCAATACTCATTCACAGGATAATTCAAACCTAGAATTTTACATCCGACCGGCATAAATCAAATCCGAGATCAAATCACAACAAGATGCAAATCTAGAAAAGTTGTTACATCAAAACTAAAACCAACTTTTTGGGACTCCCAGAATGGTACTGAAAAACGCAGATGCAAATCTAGAAAACTAGTTTGTCTCTTCTACTTCTACACAAAGGAAATACACAAATAAGGTTGAACTGAACTATAAATAAAAAACCTAATACCATTTGTGGGTCCCACGAATGGTTTTGACTAGTTTAATTTTTCTAGATTTGCATCTTCCTGTGTTTGCATTTATCTAAATCTAAAATCTAAACTCTGGATTTTAATTTTCCTTTGAATTAGTTTATGGTGCATATATTTAATTACTCATGCTGCATTTTCATGTGTATAAAAATTTTAGAATTATTTTATTTTTTGATTGGAACCCGTCCCCATTAAAAAGAGCTTATATTCTCAACTGTTTATGTTATGAAACCAACTTTGAATGACCAATTTCAAAATCTAGATCTTCCCGACTCATCTCATCTCAGTGAACATAACGTACCCCTTTTACAATCTCCCACTGATTCACGTTTCCCCCCTCCCCTCCACGTTGAATCGATCCACGTGCCTTACTACAGCTACACCCACTACGAGTGGTAACCATGGATACGTCTAGGGCTGGGGTGGGGGTGCACAGCACACTACGTGGTGGACTGTACACGGCAGGAAATGCTAGCAGGACGGAGCGGTAGCGGCAGAGATGTTTGTTTATATACAGTAACAGATGCACATTTGTATCGGTGGAATTTGTAATTGAAATTGTGTAAACAGCTTGAATGCCTGTCTGGTGTGGATGGGATACCCTCACATGCCGTAGAATACTCTAGATTTTACTTTTTTTCCATTCCACTCTTTTCCTCACTACAAGGGCTGCCTAAAACCAGCCCGAAACTCGTACTTTGCCGCATCCTAGCTATGCAATGTCATTTTGAAGTTGAAAAATACTGTAAAAGTGTTTTCGTTGCGAGTAAACTGTCAGATTATTATTTACTTCAGGATAATGTTTTTATAAACATTTAATAGAGAACGAATGGGTCTACAGATGTACCTTTTTAAAATTTTAAAAATTAATTTCTATCATGAGATATAACCGTGTAAAGTTTGCATAAAACATTTTTATATTCATGTACAATTTTTTAATCAAAATTTTAAAAAGGCACATCTGTAGATCCATTCTTTCTCTATTAAATCCTTGTTGAAACCATTCTTGTACTGGCCACAAAACACTCGCTACGTTAGTACATTTTATGCTGGATTTTAGGTAGTAGACGGGCCTCTTAAGAGAAAATGAGGCGGGAGGTAAAAATCTACAAAAATCAGGTGTGCTATTTTTGTAACTACCTTACTAACGAGTTGTTTGTTATTGCTAGTCAAAAAGTCATCAATATTTCGAAATGTGTTATTCTAAATACAAATATGGACTTGTAGTTGTATTTGACTATTTCGTAACTTAACTACGTACGACTACGTTTCTTATTTTTATTTTTCTCATAGCCTGTAGCCCCATTTATTGGGGTTAATAGATTCAACTATCAAATCATTGTAACTTGAGACGATTTTTATTCGATTAATAATAACACTCATTGTGTCGCAAAATGTTGCAACAATCTGTGGGACTGTCACACCCAAAACAAGTCTACACATTTACATTCCCGTTCTTTTGTGAATCATTTAGTCAAGTCGGTTCGTCTAATTAGCTTAATTCAGCTTAATTAAAAGATTGCTGAACATTTTTAGTACCGCCGAGTCCCCACAGATGCTAAGAGAAGCCCAGACTGATGAATCACCCTGTAGAAAGCAGAAGTCACC
Organism: Agonum fuliginosum; assembly: GCA_947534325.1. NCBI lineage: Eukaryota > Metazoa > Arthropoda > Insecta > Coleoptera > Carabidae > Agonum > Agonum fuliginosum. The sequence goes on from OX384033.1 coordinate 1,065,245, forward strand.
CCATTTATGGGGTAACCGACCCCATAGATTAAGAAATTGCTGTGCGATTGCATACATAGATAGGCCTTTAAATTTAAAACAAAAAAGATTAACATAATTGAGGTGTGGCTCCCTTACAGATACCCGTGAGTCTCCAAAATATAAGTCAATTCACGGGTACTCATGAACGAAAAAGCATAATACAGTTTCTTTTTTTGTAATGTATTTAAATATGCCTGATGTACCTTCATGTTTATATAATTATTGCTATATTTTGTTGTGTATTCATTAGTTTACTTTTTTGTTCCTGTCCAATTTTTGGGATTACCTGTTCGGACAGTGTATTTGAAAATAAATAAATAAATAAATCGATGTTTCAATTTAACTTTTAAAGAATCTCTTGAAGAATCATAAGTGTTCACGTGAGTTGATGGCACACACGGCATAATATACAGGGTGTAGCCCAACCTGTGTAACATGAATCAAAAAGAATTTTGTTGAAATTCGCAAATTAAAAAATGGGTTCAAACAAATGAGACATTCTGTAAGTACCTACAAATTTTATTTTTCCTGTTTGTAAAATTATTATTACATTAATATAATTACGCTAATAAATACTACATAACTATTACTTAACTTGTTTGTATTTAAATGTGACAACCAGTGGTACCAAAATTATATTGTTTTACAAACTATTGTTAATTTGACGAATTTTAACAAAATACTTTTTCATTTTCAGTGCGTCCAATACTACACCCTTAAATTTTGTTACACAGGTTGGGTTACACCCTGTATATCTGTACCAATGACTCACAATGTATGTGAGGCTGCTACACCCAAGCAGAGGTTTGATCTACATTATATTTTGAATCAATTTTGATATACGAGTAGGTATGTATTTTGCATTTTGTATATTTTTGTTACGTAGTCCCATATGGCTATAATATAATTAATTCCATAAATTCATATGGCCCTGTGGATTAAATAATGTAACATGACATGTACTGAGCCATGTTCTTGCTAATTTTTTTTCATGTAGCTATAGGAAAACATGGAACATCTATGTAACAAAAAATGACCTATTTTCATATCCTGGCAAAATTTCAATTTCAATGTTTACCTATTGTAACTGCCAAAATGCTAATCAAACTTACAAAAAATTGCGAAAACATTCGAGTATTTGTATTATGAAGTTCACTTATACTTTTATTGATCAGTTCACATTTACGCAGTACAGATAAGTTAAGAAGTTCGTCAACGTTTTTTCTGAATTCCTAGAATACTCTCGATTTTACTTATTTTTCTTTTCCACTCTTTCCCACTATTACTACGACTGCCTAAAACCAGCCCGAAACTCGTACTTTACCGCATCCTAGCAATGCATTGCCATTTTGTAGTTGAAAAATACTGTACAAGTGTTTTCGTGCGTGGAAAGTTAGTTTATTATTGACTTCAAGGTAATGTTTTTATAAACATTTAATAGAGAAAGAATGGATCTACAGATGTGTCTTTTAAAAATTTTAAAAATTAATTTCTATCAGGCGATATAACCGTGTAAAGTTTGCATAAATTTGAAATTTTTCGGAATTTTTAAAATCATTACAATTTTTTTATTAATATTTTAAAAAGGCAAAACTGTTAATTGATCCTTTAAGTACCTATATATAATCCTCGTTGAAGTACAATTTGAGCATTCTTCTACAGGCCACAAAACACTAGCGCACTAAATAATAAAATAATTATTATTGCTTTACATTTTTTCTCATTTTATGTTTACTTTATTTCTAAGAATTGATAAAAAATACAATTATTTATAATTATTTCAACACGTCATGCTAAATTCTGCTACTGTAAGATATAGCTCTATATGTAATAAATAATAATTAGATCTAATTAAATTAATAAATATTAATTACATGACTCGGCTAAAACAATATTCTATTTATGAAAATCCAGTCAAGGCAACAGCACAAAAATCTCCCGTACTCTCCACTAACCGCACGAGCAAATTAACAGCTGGTAACCGCACACACAATAAGCTGCCATAACCAAATTGAGTAATGGTTCAAATAGTAAAAGGATTTTGTCATGATCTAAATTTTGACAATTTTGGTGGGAATTTCAGTCAATCAAATAGCGGCGCCGCTAAATTGAATCTTCAATGAGTCTTGGAAAAGAAGAATTTGTAATTCGTTGATAGCTTCAAAACAGTATTTTTTCAGGATTCAAAAGCATAAGAAGCTATGTGTGAACAGGGCAGCATTTAGATGTAAATAATTTCAAACTGACGTCATGCTCTACTAAGAGAACTAAACACTAATCATCGCTAATAATAAATAATTACAGGGTACTCTCATGCCTAATTAAATCTAATTGCTTCAGTTTTGTTTCTACCCTAAGTATACTTAATTAAATTCTGCTAGCAAACCTACTCCTAATTTCTAAATCAAAGTGTGTTACAATGTTACAAACAAATGTAAAACGATTTCTTTTCCGTTTTAAAAGCAAGGACGCTATTCATTCCATTCCATAGCAGATTAAGGCCGGATTATGGGATTACAATATAGTATAAAAATATGTGAAACGTATAGAATTTATTGTGACGTAAATAATACAAGAGGATTTTAAACAAAATTCAAATGTACTCATATTGTATTGAAGATTTTTTAGCTATTTGTTAATTTTCTTTTTGTCACGATTTTTATCCAGCTCGAATGTGGATCATCAGTGTGTTTCATAACTTCAGGTACATATGTTAAGGGTATTTATGTAGTTTGGTATGCTGATTACGAATCAAATTTTTATGTATTATGTAATTTAAGATGTTTGATTACCTATTTCTCTTGTTTGTGTTTAATAGGAAAACGAATCCAGTGCAGTACTACAAAAAATGCTGCAGATAAACTATCCTTAATTTTTCGAATTAAAAAAAAATTCTTTTTGATTCATAATCAGAATATCAAACAATATATACCTTTAATGTATGTACTCGAAGTTATGATACACCCTGTATTTGACCGTGTGTGCGGTTACCAGCCGTCCAACTCACTCATGGTTGTAATTTTGTGCAGTTAAATCGAATATGCTGACTAGATTCGAAACACAGTCAATCACATTAACGCTCTCAAATGTTATAGTTAATTTATTTTTCAAATATATTTTTTATGTAGGTATCCCTGTAGTAAATAAACCCCTCTTAAGACACACTATTGTATTATGAGCCCATTATTAAACACTACTTTCACTGTCGTCCCATCAAAATTTGAGGTTAGATTAATATTTTATTGAACACAATGTCAAGAAATGTTTCATTTAAGGGGCTTTTATCACAGTAAAAAAGTATTTAACAAATTACACCCAACCTATTAATCCTATAAATCTAAAAAAAATACCATATAAAGATAAAGGCAGTAAAAATCTAGCTACGTTGTCGATTTTTTTAAATTGTTATTATTATTATTTATAAACAATTAAATAACAATAATTCTGAGAAAAACTCTTCGTAAGTTTGATTGCATTGTAAATTTAAATGTTTATATCACATTATTATATAAAATTTTCAAATAGTATTCGAGTAATTTGTTAAATAAATTTAAAAATTATATGCGCGCTAGCCAATCAAATTGAGTATTTTCTAAACAAAAATGGAGCAAAACATAGCAATTAGATAAATAGAGACAACATGTGCTCATAAAACATAGGCTGTCAGCGCGGATACCTGAAATAACGTGGATTTGTGATCTAGCAGCGCTGAGCGATAAAACCCCCTTAAAAGTCGTAGATAAATCGTCGTATTTGACTCGCACATAATGGCTATAATTCACTCGCCTTCAGCTCGAGCATAAACTTTCATTCGCTTGCATTATAGCCTAGGTACATTATGTGCTCGTTAAATAATATAATTCTATGTTTATTTTTAGTTAAGTAATAAAATACTCATTAACGAGTTTTTAAAAATGTAATGAAATAAACTTCTTGTACTAACGTTCATTTAACTCATTATCAAATTATTTATTTAACTTACATATATAATTAATACGTAGGTACCTACTAAAACATTTTTGAACAAATTTTCTGTTTTACCTATAGGCAGTTAACATTATGTAATACAAGATCAATTAAACAATTAAAGTAAGTATTTAAAAAAACAGTGTTATCAAATTAAAATTGTTTCTTATACCTATATTACTTGCATTTCATTTGTAGCTAGGTACATTATACTGTATTATTTTACACAGTGTATTTGGACCGATTGTAAAATGCCAGAACAAAAAATATATTATTTACTTTACAAAATTTGTGGAATAATTATATATTATAATAAAGTTGTTCCATTAAAATTCTTGCATTTAATTAAATACTCATAAAAACAAATAATATAATTTGTAATGCAAATTATTTTATTATTATTATATTATGCAATTAACTTTTGAAATATTGCTACCGTGTTAAATTAAGTTAATTAATGATAATAACATTTTAATTACCTACCATTTATTTAATTTGAAGTTCAGGTAAGCAAATAATAAAATTATTAGAACTGCATTATTTAAAATTCGTCTTAATTTGATAAGATTGTTATTTATCTGATAAAAGATAATTAATAAAAATGTTGAATATTAATCCAGTAAAAAACTGTTCACAATTTACAACCTTCACATAAGTGTTCTGGTAAAAAAAATTAATTCCTTTTTGCAAATCAGAATGTCACATTCTTGAATCATTGTAACGAATTATGTCACCAATGTACCATAAACATTTCAAAAATTGCAAAAACCACGAATTGCCCAACAGTATTTGTCAATACAACAACTGTCATTCCAAGAATGACAAATATTCCCAACACCAAATTAAAAAGATGAAAAAAATGAATGATATTTACCACTTCATTTGTTAGCCACACACATTTACCGCCAAACAATCACTACAACAACAATAAACAAACACTAACCAATATGTCACCAACTGTTTTTCACCATGTTCACTACGCGAGTTACACCAATGCACTAAAATAACAAATGCCGGGCGCTGCGCAGTGCGCATGCCAAAACAGAGAAACAGACGACAATCGCGCGTGCGCGCAACTCAGGCGTGGTTGAAAAACAAAAGACTGCGGGGAACGGAGAAGGCAGCGTACGGCGTAGCACGAACGTAAAGTTAGCTGCAGTTTCGCAGGAGTTAGGAGGTAAATAAACGTTTTTTTGAAGTTATTTATTGCTTATTGGAATTTTATGGACTGGGTTATAATATTGCAGGCTTGGGCCATGGCTTGTGCAGATAAAAAATATGGAATATGATTTTAATTTTATTGAATCGAAATGTGAATTAATAATTAGGCTATTTGCTGTGCATCGGTGCACAAAAATTGCAGAGTATAAGAAAATTGGAATAACTTGAATGGTACTTGATACTGAAAATGTATTACGCACATGGATAATATATTATTTAATGAGCTCATAATGTAGCCTATAATTCAACCGTATGAAAGTTTGTGTGAGTCAAATGCATTGCTATACACATTTTTTTTCATGAAATATTAACCTAACCTCACATTTTGCTGTCAGACAGATGACAGTTATTGAATAATGGACTAATAATACAATAGTGTTGCATAATGAATTCATAATACAATAGTGTCTTATCAAGGGGTTTATCTTACTACAGTTACCTACATAATGAATAATGAATGTATTATTCAATGGTCAGAGATAAATATTTTTTATTAGTAGTAAATTGAGAAAAAAAATTCTGTGTCGTCATAATTCTGTATAGGAAAAATTGATGGATTCATATATTCAATAATTATTTTTGTCAAAATAAAAAATACGTGTGTCCCAAGTTTTATTTCTTCTTGAAAAATATTAAACAAAAAAAAATTAAATAAGACTGTGGTTTTATAATAGTCTATCCTGTAGTGTAGCCTCCATTAACAACCATAACTTAGTAGACGACTGGTAACCGCACACACGGTAAAATAATTATTTATACTGACGACCCACAGTATGTACAATAATTAATGTCAAATATACAATTAATCAATATTTCGTATTTTAAAAAGAATTAAAAATAGACCGGCGGTGTTATTACGATTTTCGTACCGAATCTGCACTCGTGCATTAATTCCTGTCCAGGAAAATTTTCATTGTGCATTCCAACAACGCAATAATTAATAAATACACAGTTAAATGGACTTTCAAACAAGAGACACTAAAATTTTTGCGATTTAAAAAAAAAATCTTTTTTATCAATAATCAGTACCTATATTAAATTATATAATCTATATCTATTAAAGTTTCGTGCAGAGGTACATCCTGTATACATGAACTTGTGAAATAACTTATAAATTTGACAGCTGTCAGATTTTGATTGCTTTAGCCACGAATTCTGTTTTATTTATATATATTTATATACCTCAGTGGTAGTACTGGTAAGAGCTTCTAGCTTTCAGCTTCGCTTAAAGCTGTCTGCAAGCTCTCAAGTGTTGTGTATTAGGTCACTAAAGCTTGAAGCTCTTGTATGTAGAAAAGCACAAAGCACAGTTCTGTTAGTTGCATTTCCTTGCTCTGTTCTTCACAGGCGGCTAAACCACTGGACAAAGAATCAATACCACAGGGGAGAGACGGGAAATGCGAGCTAGTTTAGTCAGAGAAGGCTGTTTAATTATTAACTGAGTGTTTTAACGACTCTTGTGCTCATAATCTGACAAGAAAAACAACAAAATGTTGTTAAAATTTCAAGTAATAGCTCACTTGACATGAATCGTCCATAGGATGTTGAAAAATATCTGATCCTTGTACTTTAAGTGATACTTATTATAACCACATCCTCAGTACGATCAAAAATTACTTAGTCAATACAAACATCTCAGAGAATTGGATGGGTTACACAATTGCGATCTTATTATAGACGTTTCAAATCCATATAGGAGTGACGTCATATCAAATAAATTTTATCCACCACGTTCACAAAATAAGCTATCTCTTTATGACAAATTTTACTCATATAAATCTATACCTACGTATACGCATATCGTATGTCATAAAATCTTGATTCATACAAATAATTTGCTTGTTTTTTATGACGTCACTCCTATATGGATTTGAAACGTCTATACCAAATTACTAACATTGTAACATTGGATGTTACTAAGGGCGGACATTACCGTACTTGTCACTTATAGTATTTATAATTTAATTTTATAAGTAACATAATAAATAAACAGTTAAAGTAGTTCGGTCGTCGTTGACGCTAGTCAAATTCAGTCCGTTTTTTGTTGTCAATTTATGAAGTGAAATTCGACTGGAACGGTTTTTAATATTTTATTATGAATTTTTATGCATCTGGTTCTCAAACAAATAGTCGTATTTTACAAATCTTGTAATTTCATTCGCAACTTGACTAGTCAATCACCCGGTGTCATAACTCGGGCCAGGTTATGGCGTCGACACAGTTGACAGCATTGTCCGAGGCATTCAAATGTAAACACAGGAATGATAAATACGATAGTGTGTTTATAAAAATAAGTTCTTGATAAATGACTTAAAATCATGAAAATCATTGATTTTTCAATCCAATCTGTTTCAAGAAATAAAACTATTTATTCAACGAACTTTTACGGCGCAATTTCAATTTTTCTTAACCAAAAGTGTCGTTTTCCATAAGAGCCCATGTAAAAACAGTGAACTTCAAACTCATTTTTCTCAAAAACAAGTACCGCAAGGGCATGTTTTCTTGGCACTTTTGAAAATAATATTAAATTTTCTATTCAACCAGACCATTTTCAATACAAAATCAAAGACTTCAATTGACGACCGAACTACTTTAAACGGATGTTCTAACAAATGGAACTAATTTTCACTACTTTTGCGAATTTTGAAAAAAATCTTTTTTTATCTATAATCAGTATATCAAATTATAATATAATTTATTAAAGATTCGAGAAAAGGTATAGAAACTTCCTGTATACATTTATACATAAAGTTGTGAATCATTCTGTTTAGGGTGGATAGCTGTTCACACAAGGATTCTTTGAAGATTCTTTCATGCCTCTTATGCAAAATAATCCTGGTGAGAATTGCCTATCAAATAGCGGCGCCGCTGAATTAAATCTTCAATGAGTCTTAGAGAAGAATTTCTAATTCATTGATAGCCCAGTGTCTCAAAATAAAGACTACTTTCAAATGCTGTATATATTATTATTGTTCTTTAGCTGTGTAACTCAGGCTCAAGTTTTCCTTCTTATTCGATTTCCTGCTTCAAGGGTCGTGTAACCTCAAGAAGGAAAGGGGAATACAATGACGTCAGCGGTATGACGTCATCGGGAAACACTGATAAAACCGCAGTTTTTTGTTTAGCTTGCTTTATGTTGGTACTGGCAAAAGAACTGATTTCTATCGGTAATTATTATTAGATTAGAAAGAAATTTCGTAGGTCAAAAAGGTAAAAATAGAACCTACTTGCCTACTTGATACAATGATAAAGAAATTTTTTTTTTCGCGCATCACGACAGATTATAATAGTTTTAAGTTCGGTAGGGTTAATTTTACGACGCGAAGCGGAGTGATTTAATAAAACCGAGCGTTGTACGAACACCTAACGCACATATTATGTATTATATTTTTTGGCCGACATACCTATTTATACAGGTTGGTGGAGGTGAAATGCGAACATGGGAACATACATGACAATCTAACTTTCATGCCAGGTATCTTGATATATTTTGTAGTAGTGTCACAAAACGAAGTAATGTGAATTTGTGTGGCAAAAAGAGTAATCAATAACAGAAATAATAATCGAATCTAAAAGTGCATGTAAACTTTCTCGTTCTGCTCGTACACATACATTATTATGCAAAGAAAATATTTTAATGAAAATACAAATTTCAATAATATGACAGGTACTTTGACATTGACAGTACTTATTCCACGTATATCAAGATGCCTAGCATGATAACTCCATTGTCATATATTTCCCTATGTTCGCATTTCACTTCCACCAACCTTATAAAATATAACCTATTTACATTAATTTGACGTTTCTTTATGGCGCACTGAGCTATAATGTGATCCTAGAGGGCTATAAAGTGACGTTTATGTATAACTGTCAAATTATGATATGACTGAACTGAATAAATACAATAACTCAGGTTCGAATCATATTTTAACAATAGGCCTCACAAATTACGAACTCTCGTTATATCAATATATAAATTTAGACCTAAAAATGACTTTTTTGTAACTTTATATCCCTATATACAAATTTTTCCCAGCGTCCTACGGTTAAAAATACACTTTGGATGGGTCACCCTACAGTACACTATAATTACCCTCAAAAATGGATTCCTCAGTGTTTTCACCCCGGTAAACAAATTTTTTCCAGCTTTCTATGATGAAAAACAGGCTTTGGGTGGGTCACCCCCACAGCACCATATATTAAGATTCTCTGATTAATACTGAAGCTAATGTCGAAAACCGCGTTTTGATATCTAGTCTAGTTCGCTAGATATGCATATTAATAGATTATACCCTAAAATGGGTTGAGTCGAGGTTGAGTATAAATTAATGTTCCTACAAATGGGTATTTTGAATACTTTTATGTAAGTTGACAAATTTTTAGAATTTTGTTATTAAGTATATATTGTGAAATGTGTTATACCCAAAAATGGGTGTGTGGATTCTTAATTTATAAGATTATATATTAAGATTCTCTGATTAATACTGAAGCTAATGTCGAAAACCGCGTTTTGATATCTAGTCTAGTTCGCTAGATATGCATATTAATAGATTATACCCTAAAATGGGTTGAGTCGAGGTTGAGTATAAATTAATGTTCCTACAAATGGGTATTTTGAATACTTTTATGTAAGTTGACAAATTTTTAGAATTTTGTTATTAAGTATATATTGTGAAATGTGTTATACCCAAAAATGGGTGTGTGGATTCTTAATTTATAAGATTATATATTAAGATTCTCTGATTAATACTGAAACTAATGTCGAAAACCGCGTTTTGATATCTAGTCTAGTTCGCTAGATATGCATAATAATAGATTATACCCTAAAATGGGTTGAGTCGAAGTTGAGTATAAATTAATGTTCCTACAAATGGGTATTTTGAATACTTTTATGTAAGTTGACAAATTTTTAGAATTTTGTTATTAAGTATATATTGTGAAATATGTTATACCCAAAAATGGGTGTGTGGATTCTTAATTTGACCCCAGAAATGGATTCCTCAGGTCTTTTTACATCGGTATACAAATTTTCATTTTTTTCCTATGTCTAGTAATAAAGATTTTAAGGTTTATAATAATATTGGTAATATTTTTCATCCCTTAGTCAGTAATTATTATTTTGAAACAGACTATAAACCGACTTTTTGAAAATGTAATAATAAAATTTGCTTAACCCAACCAATAACCTCACAAAAAATTTCAAAATACGATAACTTTATTAATAAAACGTTTTTCGGGGACATTTAGGGCTTGAAAATTTCTGTTTCGACCTAAAGTTTGTAACCCCCCTCTGTTTTTCGCTGGAGCCAATTTAATAAGCCCGAAAAAAAATTCCAAAATTTGAATTATTTTAAATTTTCATAAATTTAGCCGTCCAACAGTACAACTTTGACATTTATAATTTCTGAAAATTGCTATATACTGTTTCATTCGCTATATTAATTAGCAATCATTAATATGTCTAGCTAATGATCAATTAATTTGATGCGATTTTCTTCAAATTTAAATGTTTCAGTTATTTATCGTAGAAAACCGGCGAAAATTTGTACTCGGGGGTAAAAATGTCCGAGGAATCCGAATCTGGTCTCGAAAATTACCTGTCTCGACTTCGAGACCTCGTTTTACGAGGGTGCAATACTCGTGGTACAGATATTTCGTTTTTATTTCATTACTCTACTAATAATCGTACCAGAATAATAAAAATTTGTATTCCAGGGTAAAATAACCCGAGAAAGCCAATTCTGGCCTCGAAAATTATCTGTCTCGACAACGAGACCTCGTTTTACGAGGGTGCAATACTCGTGGTACAGATATTTCGTTTTTATTTCATTACTCTACTAATAATCGTACCAGAATAATAAAAATTTGTATTCCAGGGTAAAGTAACCCGAGGAAGCCAATTCTGGCCTCGAAAATTATCTGTCTCGACAACGAGACCTCGTTTTACGAGGGTGCAATACTCGTGGTACTGATATTTCGTTTTTATTTCATTACTCTTTTAATAATCGTACCAGAATAATAAAAATTTGTATTCCAGGGTAAAATAACCCGAGGAAACCAATTCTGGCCTCGAAAATTATCTGTCTCGACGACGAGACCTCGTTTTACGAGGGTGCAATACTCGTGGTACTGATATTTCGTTTTTATTTCATAGCTCATTTTTGCTATAAATTTTTGTTATTTCTACACATATACATTTAAAAATTTGAAATTCTATACAATAACGTAGAAATGTGCATACTTTAGTATAAAGTTTAATTTACATTTTTTTGATTATTTTTAAACAAGTTATTCAACTTTACATCCGACTGACTATACTTATTACTCCGATAGTAGTGTGTTTTCACTAACAACCATGAGGGCTGGTAACCGCACACACGGTCGAATGTGTACATCGATGACTGTCACACCCAAGTTGGGTATGATTCGTGATAGATATTGATTGAATTAACCAAAAAGAATTTTTGTATTTATGTACTTCAAACTACCTTAAAACTAAAAGATTTATTATTTCCAATAAAAATTCATTGATACTAAAATATTTAAATGCTTCCAACGGGGTTTAAATTTAAATATTTACTGCACTTCAGGTTTGAAATCAATAAAATAACCACTATCTTTCAAATCGAATATTTATACCACTGAATTTGAGGCTTACAAGCAGAGCTGAGAATAACTTGTATTTAGGTACTTAAGTATCAATTTTTAATAACAACTAGTACCTACTTAATACTTGTACTTAAGTATAAATATTTTTTGGTACTTATTACTTTAAAATTTTAAGTACTAAAATAAAAACTTATACTTAAGACTTATTTTCATTTCATAATCGTAAATAATACTGAAGTACTTTTTAAATACTTAAGTTTTTCAATAATACTGAAATAATGTAAAAGTACTTAAGTTTTTTCAATAGTTTGAGTATTATACTGTTCAACCTGCGACCACAGCGACAGAATACATTTTCACTGTGAATTAATCTTCCTCGATAAAAAAAGATAATAATCGAATGTAATAAGGTTACAAATGTTACAAACCATGTAATTTAGGTATTATATTAATTTTAAAAATATTGCTACTTGAAAAATACTTATTTTTAAGTACTTTTGACAAGAGAAACTTATACTTTACTTATGTAGCTACTGCGAAGCTTTATTTGAAAATGTACTTGGTATCAAGTACTGACCATAGGTAGTACTGGTACTTATACTTAAGTATTTTGATTTCGATACTTGCCCAGCTCTGCTTACAAGTCTCTGGCAAATTATTTTGTCTGTCAAGTATTTTTCTATTACTAACAACGATTGTACATGTTCTCTGCCAAATGGTTCTCTTTTTATATTTTTCCCAGAACTATACCGACTCATGTATGATATTTTTAACCTGTAGACGTACCTAGTTAGTTCCGCCATTCGAGTTCTTCTAGTTTCATTTCTAAATTTCAAGGCGTAACCTGTTAAATATTGTGCCGTAATTTGTGCATTCATTTTGTAACTTCATTAAAAATTAAATGCGATAATACATGTTCCAATGAATGATCTTTTTATAATGATTACATTTATGAAAATGTAGTATAGTTCTAAAAATGGTGCACTTCTTCAATATGTTTTTGTGAAATCTATGTAGAAATAAATTCTTTATTAATAACACAAATAAATGTTCGTTTGCAAGCATAGCTATTAATGTTATGTATTCTTACGTCGTTTAGACTTCAGTCTCTGGCTAAATCTTACTGAACAGTTGTTACAATATTGCACATAAAAACTGAAATGGAACATATGTGATGCCCAGATATTTCCAGAAAAAACAATAACACATGAGTCATCTGAATTCCAACCATTTATATTTATGTGACATCAATCGTGTTGGAGAACGAATAAGAATTCTTCCAAAAAATATTGAAATGATTGAACTGTGAAAAATAGTTCTGTCTTCTACCACCATTTCTATAAGCAAAATAATAAATTTAAAATTGTGGTTTATTTTCTACTATCGTTTTATTAAGAGGCCCGTCTACCTCCCAAAATCGAGTACAAGAATGGTTTCAACTAGGATTATAATATACTTAAGTATTAATTAATTTAAAAAATTGTACATGATTATAAAAATTCTGAAAAATCATAAAAATTTCCAATTTATGCAAACTTTACACGGTTATATCTCCTGAATTTATTTTTAAATTTTTAAAAAGGTACATTATAGATACATTCTTTTCTCTATTAAATGTTTATGAAAACATTACCTTGAAGTCAATAATAAACTAACAGTTTACGCGCAACGAAAACACTTTTTCAGTATTTTTCAACTTCAAAATGACATTGCATTACTAGGATGCGGTAAAGTACGAATTTCGGGCTAGTTTTAGGCAGTCTTAGTAATGGGGAAAAGAGTGAAACAGAAAAAAAGTAAAATCTAGGAATTTGGAAAAAAATGATGTTTAATAATATGCCTACATGCCTTAATATGCCTACGACATAATGCCTTTTTATTTGTATATTAAGGGGCTCGTCTACCTATTTTTCGAATTCTTAAAATACTGTCGACATCACTTTTTACCTCTCGCCTCATATTCTATAAAGAGAGGTATTGTAATGGGTCAAAATTTTCGAGTATGAGTTTTTGGTGGATAAGCACGTTTCAGGGTCTCTAGAATACGAATTTACTATTTTCACGATGATGTCTGTGTGTGTGTGTGTTTGTGTGTTTGTGTGTTCGTGTGTTTGTGTGTTTGTATGAACCGAGGATTTTTCGTCCACGATAACTTAAAAAGTATCAAACCGTTTATAACCAAATTTCTTATTTAAGGTTTTGATAAGTATCTTAACACCGGATAACATTTTGGTAGAAATCTGCAAACCGGAAGTAGTACTTTTAGAAGTTTGGAAAAGTTTTCCTTAAATATATTGGTACATTATTTATTTATGACAATTTTTGCAATTAAAAATAAAAGAAATTGTGATTATCTATGTGTACAGTTAATTATAAATACAAATTGCTGAATCTGGAAGTATTTAACAATAAAATAAAGTACAATTAATATTCTATCTTGTTGTCCATGATATGAAATTTGTTTCTACATAAAATTTGAATTATTATGACAGTGACAGTACAGTTGACATCTTTTGCTTGCATATTGGTTTACATTATCGTTTACATATTACATGAAGATGAAACTATTAAAATGTAAGTAAAACTATTTATTAGATTAGTAGAATAAGCAGAATTAGGTCGTGTGGTGGCCACAGCAGATTTTTTCTATTTCACTCTCTTCTCCCTCCTACTACGGCTGCCCGAAACCAGCCTGAAACTCGTACTTTCCCGCATCTTAGCTAAGCAATGTCATTTTGAAGTAGAAAAATACTGTAAAAGTGTTTTCGTTGCGAGTAAACTGTCAGATTATTATTGACTTCAGGATAATGTTTTTAAAATTTTAAAAATTAATTTGTACCATAAGATATAACCGTGTAAAGTTTGCATATAATAGGAATTTTTTTTGAACTTTTCTGAATTTTTATAATCACGTACAATTTTTTAATCAAAATTTTAAAAAGGCACATCTGTAGATCCATTATTTCTCTATTAAATCCTTGTTGAGCATTCTTGTACTGACCACAAAACACTCGCTACGTTACTACATTTTATGCTGAATTTCAGGTAGTATTATCCGTCCGCACCATGTTAGTCTTGTTATGTTACCTTCGCCTCGGTGTGACCGCCGTCGGTACCGCCTTCGTTGCCAGGGCCTCTGGGGCCGTCCCCCAGGTCCAGACAGCTCCAGCATCTTCATCATGCAGCACATGAGCAGCACCAGCATGGTGGGGCGCGGGCCTGACAGGTCTCGCTCATGTGTCGACATTTAAATACCGCATCACGACCCGGCTAGCACTTCACTGATGGATGCACACGTTATATTATTATTGGTTTATAGTATGCACTTTCGTGGCACTCTTAAAATTAATTATTTTTCAGTCTTGGTTCATTCAATGTTATTTATTGCTTTGTCTACTTTTATAAAAGTCTCACTATAGGTATTGATGTGGTTGAACTAGTTGAAGAAGGCATATAAATTATAACTAGTTTTTGCTATTTTATATACTTTTTGATGCAATTTCGATAATTCGTTAATAATTCCCCTGATTTTGATAATTCTGTAGTAATTTTATGTTCATGTTTTCCTATAATTCTTTTGAAAGTCCAGGATTTTTTCATTTCCAGAAATTGTTTAGTAATTGTCATAGTTTCATTTAGTAATTAATGATCAAATACCTAATTCTTTTAATAAGATATAGGTAATTATTTTCAAAATCAAAGATATATTAATTTTAAAGCTCTATGTCATTAATTAATCAAAAAATTGTATGATAAATCCAGAAAGGAAAGGAGGTGAGGACACGATAGAGTGTTGCACATTGCGAACTTCTGGTTTGTTATCATGGAACAGAGAATGAAAATAGGCAAACTGCAACACTTCAAGGTGTCTGCAGGTCATACTCCTCTTCACACCGCTACGCTAGTTCTTTGCTTCACAACAAAAGCTTGCGTTGTTTGTCTATTCCTATATATGGTCGAAGGTAAGGTATGAACTGTGAACGCTAAATCTTTACGTGTTGGGTTTCCCTTTTCTAAATTAAGTGAGCAACTTGTTCAATTGCTACTGCCCACACGTTTGGGATATAAAATCTTAACTTGTTTAGGGACCAAACCTCTGAAGTGAAATCTGATTTGGTTAGAAATTTCCGAGGAAAGTTTAAAACCATTGTATTTATACCCACAAAGATAAAAATAAATTGATGTTAAATAAATATTTAAGTAACAATGGAAAATTTTTATTTTTCTCCTTACAATAATGTGGAAACATGGAAATAAATAATTAATCAAATTAGTATTAATTACTTGACTTTTGGTAACTTGTGAAATTTTAATGACTCAAGGAAATATATTTGCAAATGTAATTAGTTATTCAGTATTCAACGGATGCGTCAATTAAATTAATTTTTAATCATATTTATCCTTTGTGAATAATTGAAATAAATCCCAATTTTAATCAAAATTAATTACAAATTTATCCTGGTTTAACAAAATAATATATGAGTCAGTTTACGGTTCAGAATCGCGTACACGGAAAATTTATATCTAATTCTTTCATGATTCTTTCATGCTTCTGAGTCCTGGAAAAAATAAATTGCCTGTTTTGAAGCTATCAATGAATAGGGTACTTTACCATTGTAGCAAATTAGCAATCCAGTCAATTTATTGAAAGGACACCTCAAAAATGAGTTATTGCCATAAAAAAGTTTTTAAAAAGTTATAGTTCTTTAAATATTTGAGATTTTACGTATCGATACATCTACGTCACAGTAATGCGTTTTCACGTGTATTCTTACTTACAGTAATAAAGAAACTACCAAATTGTATTTTATATTTTGTAACATTTAGAAACAGTTGATGAGTACATTTTAATTCCAGCCCCATGGTTTGAGAAGATTTTCAGCTATGCATCTACGTCACACAAATATTAAAAATTAATTACAGTTTTATTAAGAACAATTAAGGCTTATATCAGTACTCTCAATCGCTTTCAAATAACATGAAGTTTCAATAAAAAACTTTTTAAAAAATGGTAAACTACCCTACTAGAAATTCTTCTTTTCCAACACTCATTGAAGATTCAATTTAGCGGCGCCGCTATTTGACAGGCAATTCTAACCAGGATTATTTTTCTCAATATTCAGAAACATGACAGAATCCTTAACAATCTGATGAAAAAAATACTTTCTGACAAACAATTAAAAATATTTCTATAAAAGTTTATCAATATTAATTTAAAACTCATAAAAATCCCAACCGCTGCTAATCTAGCTAGCCATGAAATCATCCAAGTGCACCGATTCGAAAACAAAACACTATCACACACTTCACAACAAAAACAAAACACTAACAGTCTCCAGGGCACTATTCTCCAATCAAGTTCGCTGCGCGCGTGTATGTTTAGAACAATTGAAACAATTGAAAGAACTGAAAGTGCGATAAATCGTCCTGAAACAACGGACCGAACAGTTGACTGTCGACTGAAGTATTACATTATTTATCAGGAAGAACAAACCGCACGGGAGGATGTGACGTAGCGCAGATTTTGATATAATCAAATGTTGCACATCCTCGGTCTTTACCGCCACCAGTGGCACTCAAACGTCCCAGAAAGAGGACTGGATTATCGTTATTTACTTATTAGAAGTTTATACAGGGTGTTTCATAACGTCGAGTACATAAGTTAATGGTATATGTTGTTTGATATGCTGATTATGAATCTAAAAGAATTTTTTTTAAATTCGAAAAATTAAGGGTTGTTTACCTAAAACATTTTTTGTAGTACTGCACTGGATTCGTTTTCCTATTAAATACAAACAATAGAAGTAGGTAATGAACATCTTAAAATACATAATACTAGTAAAATAACAAACGAAATTTAATTATTTTTAATAAAACAATAATTACCCAGTGGCAGTGGCTACGAATAATTTTTGACTGGGAAACATGGAAATTAATTTTGCGATTTTAAGAAAAATTCTTTTTTATTCGTAATCAACATATCAAACAAAATTATACCCTTAACGTATGTACCTGAAATTATGAAACACCCTGTATAGATAGACCGAGCTCATGACAGGTGATGGTCTTCGATTTCATGCAGCATGCCTTTTAGACGATAGCATATTGACCCTATGACAACAAAGAAAAGCGGGTATTAAACCCTTGCACGCTTTTCGGTCATATGGAAAATTGCATTTCCACTTGCACAAAAATGTTGTGTTTTTCTCTGATTTAATAATGCATGTCCTTTTATCAAAAGAAACTTAAACACATTGATGATAGTTTCAATGGCATATATAATTTGACTGGTAATAGTTATTTACGTTATAAGTCCGGTAGATGAGTTTTTACGGTACGAAGGAGCCGAGTTAGGAATTTCGAAACGAGTACCGTGAAAATCCTCTACCCACTGAGAAAAATACATTTGAAATAATATCTAATCATAAATAGAAGACTTAATTTTTCTATGAATTTCCTAAATATTTAGTCATTTTATAAAAAGAATTAGATACTCTGCGTTTTGTCATTTGATAATGTAGCTATTTTCAATTAGATATAATATTATTAGTTGTGTTAACGAAATATTTTATTAAATTAACTACAAGTTTAGATACTATAAATAATATATAATTATAATAGATCATTTTGAGAAACTATTATATACTTTTCCTATGAAAACATTAGTTGATTTGTCAATTTAATGGTGGTTTCATCTATTTTCCTATATGTTTTATAGATCTAATGTAGAGTAGACGAATCAACAACGCATTTAGTTGAATTAAATACTATATTTAATGAGATAGTCAAACTTGCTATAATATTTAGACATTTTATCTAAAGAAACATTAGTTGATTTGTCTATTTAGTAGTTATTTTATATAGTTTTCCGTGTGATTATAAATTCTAATGTGAATTATATGAATCAACTATGCATTTTGAAGTATCAAACAATTACATTTGATAATTCAGCTAAATATTTAGATGTTCGGCCTGCCAGTTCATACTTGTTAGTGAGAAAACACTTCATTTTCATTGCATCTGTGTAGCGTGTAGTGTGTAGCAGTAGCAGAGCAGAACGGTGGCTTTTACATTGGATTTTTATTTGTTTTACTAAGGTGCGTGAATATAAATAAAAATGATTTTTTTGAATTTGGATGATTTACCCATACTCGATAGTTCAGAAGTAGTATCCACTTTATTAAGAGAATGGAGTTTAGAAGAACTGATTCCTGAATTTCAACGTAAGTATCTACCTACATATTCTGTTCTTATGGAAGTAGCTTAGTTATTTATTATTTTTAGAAAAAGGTATTGATATTGAAGTTTTTAAAGATTGTCGGATATCGACAATTTAATACCAATAGAGAGATTTGGCATAAGAATCAAATTTCGTAAAAGACTATTTTCGTGGAAAGAATTAAATGTAATTATAAATATGGTACAATGTATTTCGGAATGACTACCAATAATTATGTGTTTAAATTTTAGGGATATTACACTCCCAACAAACACACCAAATTCATTGGATAGTTGGCTCAATGGATTGCCTGCAACTGCTACAGCCCCTGTCCCAACTCCAATTAGTACGGGCGAAGTAGAAAACAATAATGATACTAATTAAAAATTGGTAATTTTTTAAATAATATGTCAGTTTCATCGTATTATGTTATGTTTTGAATTTATTTCATATTCTAGGATTTGTTAACTCTGCTAAAAAAAATGTCATAGGGAAATCCATACTTGATAAATACAAGATAAGCAAATCACTGTCTAACAGTGATAGAAATTTTATTACAACCATTATTGCAGATTTTTGGATTGACAAAAATATCAAAGTAAATAACAAAGAATATAGTCAAGCAGTTGAACAAATAAAAAATATTTCTTCAATGAAAGCGAGGTATATTGATATTATACAATTATTATATTATAATTATTATTGACTCTGTTTTGTTCTAGAACACATACCTGAATGGGCGAAATCATCGAGGAAAATTAGCTGAAAAATATTGCAGCCAGTGTAAAAAGTTTAAGTTTTGTGTATTTTTGTTTAACATATTTGTAAGCATTTGTAACCTTCTTATAATATTGTTATGTATTATTTTTATTTTATTATTTTGGACATTAAAATATTATTTGAAATCTTCCTGTTTTATTTATATAATCATCTAAATCAAATTCCATACTACGTAGATAATTCAACTAATCCTTTTGTTTAATATTATTTAAATTTATTAAATAAATCAGCTATTATTATGTAGAATATTTTGCTAAATATAAATAGAAAAATTATCTAATAAAATTTGAATATAAATCTACAGGTAATAGACAAATGATCAAATTTAATTTGTAATATTTTCTAAAATCTTTAGTTAAATTGACTATTAAAATAGCAACCAAATGTAATCGCAATAGATGATTTATCTACTTATATGAAGTTAAAACATCTAATACATGTAGTGGTGATATCTATAGCATTCTATAATTCAACTATTATTAAAAGTAGTAAAATTAACAAATTTAAAATATCTGCATTTGCTATTTAATTAGGTAGCTAATTTTTAATGAATTATATTCGATATTTTGTCTAAATTTTAAATAATTTTTCTACTTTTTTCTTTCTGTGCGGACGAATGACGTACAACGTTTTATTTCATACCTGTGTTGCATTTTTGGACCAAAGTTTGCACCCATTCTTTATATATATTTTCTAAATACAATCAGGTCGTCTTGGTCTCAATACAAAAATTAAATTTCAGTCCGGAAAATGAAACATTACGGTATTGTTCTACTTTACAATCCTGTAAAGCAGAACAATACCGTAATGTTTCATTTTCCGGACTGAAATCAATCTCATAAAGAAGCAAATGCAACACAGTATGAAATAAAATGATTTACAGTCGTTTGAGAGCCACTGGTTTAATGACTACTTAAACACAAATACAGCAGTAGTTAGTTAAACAAGTGAGACAAATGGTTCCAGTTATCACGAATTCTATAACTGGTATTTAACATTTAAATGTTTGGTTCTTGGATGATAACATGATATTGGATTACTAACTTTGTATTTGTACTTTGAAGAATAAACAGAACAAATAAAATTTTGTTTGGTTTTGTAATTCCTTTAAAACTGAAGTAATAGATTACAAAATAAAATCATTACTTTGTCAAATACTGTCGCAACAACCTTACTTTCATATTTATGTTACTTTTTTGCAAATGTTCCAATTTTAAAACCACCAGATTCGCTTTAAATAAATGAACATATAGGTACTGGATAAACACAATTTTATAATTATTTCTATTTTTAAATATTAAATAAATGACCATAAAAATGTGTAGGGTTGAAAAAAGCCCTTTTAAGCTCTTTGCTACGTGAATCTTTTTTATTCTCACATCAATTGCCCTTCAAAGTTAAAATATTATCAAAGTCAATCCCATTAACAAAATTATCTAAAACGGACTAATTACTTAATACTAATTAAAAGTTCCAAGTTTAAGTTGTAGTTTGAAAAGTACTTAAGCACACGCAACACAAAAATACAAGCTACTATATTGTTGAACGGTAATTTGATTTTAAATAAAGCAGAACATTTTTGGCACGATAAACAACTGGTGATTCATGAAATAAAAACGAATAAGTATCTCGAAATTTGTATAAAATACGCAAATATGCAAAAAGGAAATTTTTAAAATTGAGTTTACTTCAGTTTTAATGTAATTTATATTAGCGTCAATTTGATTTGCTGATAGGTAATTCCACTCTGTATAAAGTAAGCCATAAACAAAACACAATTTTATCGCTTTGACAGCGGATAAAAAGGAAGGTAACTTTTTGCAAGTGATAAAACCTTATTTAACTTTTTCTTAGCAACCAAACAATAAACAAAACACTAAAATGTCATTTGCTTTATATTTCTAATATTTGTCAGTGAAATAATTAGATTTTGAGAATATTTGTGACGAAGAACCAAAGGAGTCGTTAAATTATCTCGTTGAATTACAGTCGAGCATTTTATATTCCGAATAAATTTCTGTTTGACATGTCAACCTTGTCACCTGACTGCAATTTGACTCGAAAAATCCACCTACGGTGTCGTGATTTTATTAAATAATTTTTCTTTTCAAGTTGCTAGGCAACAAGATTTCAATACAAACAGAAAATCCGGCGAAATAAAAAGCTCTTGTTTAATTACAGTTGAATATATGCGTGCTAATTTTACTCAAAAAAGTGTTCGCAAAAATATATTTTAATAGTTTTTTGTTACCTACGTATATATAATTTTATATTTTGCACATGCCTTGAGCGTTTATTTCAATTTTATTTTAAGACTAGCTGTAACAAAACTGTGCAATTGGCAAAATTTGCAAAAACATGAATCGTATATTTGTAATTTCTATTTTAAAATAAGTTCAAACATTAACTGTTTATTTAAGAATAATTTAAAATATTATTTACAATTAATAGACACAATATTTACAATTGCATAAATAATGCTGTCGTTAGTCGTTATGCCTGTATTATAAGCAATAAATAAAAATAATTTGATTCTTAAGTGTCCTACTTAATACGAATTATCCTCGGACGCCGCCATTTTGAATTCTCATTAAATATAACATAAACATAAACATTAGAACAAAGCATAAAGTTTAGAACAGTAAAAGTGTACCTAAAATATGAATGAATAAACAATGAATTTAGCATATTAGAAAAAAGTAGGTACAGAGAAATGTAAAAATAGCATTAGTAATACCGAAAAAAATTGTTATTGACATAAAAAAAAATTGTTATTGATATAAAATATGTAGTAGTATAGATCACTTATATATTTAGGTAAAGATACTGTCAAAAAATATATAATATTTTGACTTCGATGGTAAAAATATAATAAATCCCAGTCTGTATTCAATCCAAGATGGCGTCGGCGCCAATTTCCAACAAACCCTCATCAACCTTCAACTATTCAACCAAACAACCGTCTTTTGTCACAAACAAAGCACTGTCACGATTATTTATCTGCACAATTCACTTTCAACTATTTTTCACAACAAAATCACTTGCAAAGCCAACTAGAAAACATCATGGCTGCCACGTGAAGCACAACTTTGCATTTAATTTGATCACGTTAGTGCGCACGGCACCACACGACGCCGTCTAAGTTAAGATGACTTAAATTTAGACAGAGAAAGAGAACAACACGAGATAATTCGACCTGGCGCAATAGGGTACTTTACCATAGTAGCAAATTAGCAATCCAGTCAATTATATTGAGAGAAGACCTCAAAAATGAGTTATTGCCATGACAAAAGTTTTCAAAAAGTTAATAGTTCTTTAAATATTTGAGATTTTACGTATCGATACATCTACGTCACGTGTATTCTTACTTTCAGTAATAAAGAAACTACCAAATTGTATTTTATATTTTGTAACATTTAGAAACAGTTGATTTGACAAGAGTACATTTTAATTCCAGCCCCATGGTTTGAGAAGATTTTCAGCTACACATCTACGTCACACAAACTTTAAAAATTAATTACAGCTTTATTAAGAACAATTAAGGCTTATCAGTACTCTCAATCGCTTTCAAATAACATAAAGTTTTAATAAAAATCTTTTTAAAAAAATGGTAAAAAACCCTATTCAACACGACAGAGTTGAGATTATTAAGAAAGATTGTCAGGACACTTGAAATAAAAAATCTGACGTGGCCATCACACAACCTTCCGCCATATCTAGACTTTAAACAGAAATGTATACGTACAATCTGGTGCCCATTTAAAATATAAGTACAAATAAAAATCTAAAATATTCAAACACAGAAATTAGTAGCTATCACTTGAATCAAAAGATTCATTCACACGAAAACTCTTCTGTGTTGAAGCAATCCTCCGTTAAGTTACTAATAGCTTTCTTATGACTTATATAACGCTAGTATGCCAACTTGTCACCCGTCTCATCTGTCAATATTTTTTATGCAGAAACAAAAATCAACCGAACATGGATTACAAGATTTCAATGTTTTATTTCATAAATTTATTTTTTAAATTTTACTGCAGTTCTTTAATGCTACCAGATAAAGACAATTTTTTTATAACGTAGATTGCAAATAACTTTTCCACTTATTCTTATTACAAATAAATACTATATTTATCTAAATTTCTAGAAATTTTTGACACTTAATCTTTTCAATCTTCAAAAAATATCACTTCCGGTGAAGATATTTGTACCAAAATCTAATAAGCTCTTCCTATTCGTATACAATTGTAAAATATCAAATATCAACATTTTTGGGTAATTCGTATTTGAGTTATCCGACATCCGGCATCGGCCCGGACCACACACATACACACACACACACACACGCACACACACACATACATACAGACATCATCGAGAAACTATCAAAAATGAGTTGTAAGGACCCTAATTCGTGCTCATCCACTAAAAACTCACTACCCGATTTTTTGCATGATTCCAATACCTTCCTTTACAGGTAAGCGGAAGGTAAAAACTTACAATTTTGTTTACATTATGCCTAATGGCCGTTTTACACTACGCTAAATATTGAACAAGAAATTGCGCAACAAATTGAACAATATCTTGAGCAATAAATTGCTTTGTTTTTAATGAACTCTATTTTATACTGAGACAATTTTATATACCAATCTACAATATTTAGTTTGTGATTCTGCGCAGTTCGCATATAATAATAATTTGACAGCCGCGCTTATCTATTTTTTCAGACAATTTACGAAGCAATGCGATATTTCACACAATTTGCTGTATGATACTACACAATTTAGATTGTTTAAAAATTGATCAATATCTGGATTTAGTGTAATGTAAAACGGGCTTTATGTATACATAAAGCCTACGGCTTTTAAAGAAATACTTATTGGATATTAATTTTCTGCATACTCGTATATAAGTTATAGGAAAGTGATAATAATTGTTAATTTTGATAGATTTATTACCTTTTTATCGAAATGAACATGTAACTCTTTTGAAACGTGTATTAAAATGCGCCATGTGTGACGTAGACGACATTGAAACCAAACCGTGAGTAGATTTGTTCGTGTAAGTACGTTTTTTGTCGTTTCGACTACGGAATGGACGACGGACCTGTGTTGAAATAAGGTAAGGTCTACGTATCGTATTCGGTCCTTGTCAGCGCGGTGAACGTATGTTCTCAGGGCTGGTGACGTCACACCGTCACACACGGCACCGTTTTTCGCGGCACCTATTTTTATAAACTTTATGAATTTTTTTCTGGCTTATTAGCAACTTTTGGCAAAAAGAAAAAATACAGGTCTAATATTTTAATGTATAGATTAACATAAAAAACAAAAAAATCATGGAAACCCCCATTCTAAAATATACATACACAAGAAAATTCAAATCTAGAAAATTTAAACGTAATAATTAGTAAAATACCTGCATTAAGAGGAATCCCCACCCCTACAAAATTAAGCAAAAATATGTTCTCGTTTGGCCCATGAAATTGACTTTAATTTTGGTCCGATTTGTTTGCTCTTTTTTACCTCTCGCCTCATATTCTATAAGAGAGGTATTGTAATGGGTCAAAATTTTCGAGTAGGAGTTTTTGGTGGATAAGCACGATTCAGGGTCTCTAGAATACAAATTTAATATTTTCCCGATGATGTCTGTGTGTGTGTATGTGTGTGTGTTTGTATGAATGTATGGACTGACGATTTTTCGTCCACGATAACTGAAAAAGTATCAAACCTTTAATAACCAAATTTCATATGTAAGGTTTTAATAGGGATCTTAACACCGGATAAGATTTTGGTAGAAATCCGTAAACCGGAAGTAGTACTTTTTGGAACTTGATATAGTTTTTCTTAAATAAATTGGTACATTATTTATTTATGACAATTTTTGCAAATAAAAATAAAAGATAATATAATTATCTATGGGTACAGTTAATTTTAAATACAATTTGCTGAATCTGGTAGTATTTAGCAATAAAATAAAGTGCAACTAAGTACCAGTATCTTGTTGTCCATGATATGAAATTTGTTTTTACTCAAAATTTGAATTATAATGACAGTGACAGTACAGTTGACATCTTTTGCTTGCATCTTGGTTTACATTATCGTTTACATATTACATGAACATGAAACTATTAAAATGTAAGTAAAACTATTTATTAGATTAGTAGAATAAGCAGAATTAGGCGAGAGGTCGTGTACTGGCCACAGCAGATTTTTTTAATTTAAAGATAAAAGATGTCTCTAGGTCTGTCTAGTGCCATTTTTTTTTTAATTTAAATTTTTACATGTATTTTTTAAGCTCCAAAGTTAGTAAAATTTTAAGAACTTTGAAGATAAAATATTAAAAAACTAAAGTAAAAATTTAAAAAGTGACACTAAGCGGACATAGCCTAGACTTTAATCTTTCATTTAAAAAAAATAGTTTAAAAATATTTAAAATTAGTGGTAATTTCATGTGCCCAACGAAACCCCTTTTGTAGTAGAAAGTGGCTAAATACGGTTCATTCATCGAATCAACCGATGTCGTCACAATGGGTAACAATGGTTTGTGACGGCATCGCTTCATTCGTTAAATGGATCTTCAAAACTAGTGGGGATTCCTCTTAAAAGATTCATTCACAAGAAAATGCAAATCTAGCATTATATTTGTACTTTGTACTAATTTAAATTTCCATAATTCCAATTCAATTTCTCGTAGGTACCGTTTTTTAAATATCGAGGGAAAAAATTTAAAATTTTGAAAATTAAAGTGCGAGTTATCCAGATATGGACGCTTAAAATTTAGTAATTTAATTTGTGTCATTTCGATTTAGTAATGGTCGAATTAAGACAGCTCTAATTATCTTCTGCGCTGCTGTATGGCGCATGAATGTAGCATTTAAATAGATGAATACTAAAAATAATAATGGGTATAACAGCTAGCTTCCAAACCAGCGTTTTATGCGGGAGGCACAGAATCGACAAAAATATTCAA
This sequence comes from Agonum fuliginosum, assembly GCA_947534325.1. NCBI lineage: Eukaryota > Metazoa > Arthropoda > Insecta > Coleoptera > Carabidae > Agonum > Agonum fuliginosum. Next base: position 1,092,036 of record OX384033.1, read on the forward strand.
AACCGCTGATGTTTTTCTTCATTTCTAAAATAAACAAGGGTTGAAATTAACTCTGAGGCGACAGAAAATGTCAGGAAAGACTTCATTGAACCAAGGATAAAATTAGAATAACAAGAGTAATAATAAGATAATAATAATATTATGAATCCATTCAGGCACACAACTGCACAAAAATTTATTATAATTTTACTAAAATTATTATCTATTTGATAATTGAAAAATCTGATGTGGCCAGCACACAACCTTCTGCCATATCTAGACTTGTTTCTGGTTTGTATGTTCATTAGCTCCAGATTCACGAAAAGGATTAGACTAGCGGTAGTACAGATTATGTCGGATTATATTATTCATAAATAAAGGAATTATGGTACGAATTTAAAAAATCTGACGTGGCCATCACACAACATTCTGCCATATCTAGACTTATAAACATAAATGTATACGTACAATCCGGTGCCATTAAAAATATACAAATAAAAATCTAAAATATTCAAACACAGAACTTTGCATCACCTGAATGAAAAGATTCATTCTCAGGAAAACTCTTCTGTGTTGAAGCCATTTTCCGTTCAATTACTACCTACATTTAATATCTTACTTATAACATATATAGCGCTAGTGTGCCAACTTGTCACTCACTACCCGATTTTTTGCATGATTCCAATACCTTCCTTTACAGGTAAGCGGAAGGTAAAAATAGATAAAGATAATTTGTAATTTTATCTAGATAAGATAATAGATAAATAAGAAAAATATCTAGATAAGATAATAGGTAGATAAAAAAATATATTATCTAGGTGATTTATCTAGATAAGTTACAACACTGCTCAGACTGACAAGCTAATACATCTATAAAAAAAATACATTTACCAGCAATAAATCTATGTCTATTCGCTATTCATATTCGTAAACATTTTTTTGTCTCAATTGATTATAAATCTATTGCCTAATGTAAGGTATTATTAAATATTTTAAATATGTACCTATCTCTTCTGTAAACTAATGAAAAAATATTGTAACATTTTTGGGTGAACCACCCTTAAGTACTGTCCACTAACAACTATGAGCAAGTTGACGGCTGGTAACCGCACACACGGTGAAATAAGTACTTGAAGCTATCACATTCAAGTTGGATAAAAATATCAAACTAATGAATGAACTTCCTGGTTCAAAACTCAACTTTGGTTTTTATTTTATTTCAAAAGATTCATTGATTATTTTTGTACCTCGCCGTATCATATTACTACATATTTATCACACCTTTTACCCAATTTGGGTGTAGCAACCTCACATATTGCGAGTTGTAGGTATAGAAGACTTTTATTTCTCTTCCTTGATTTTATTTTTATGTTGTCGGTTTGTCTGCCCGCATATTTTTAAACCGTCGTTCTAATTAAACTGAAGAATGTAGCCCGCATTTTTTACTACGAATCACGAATACTAAGTCATAAAATAAGATATATGATCGTATTTACAAAAGATGTCACGTTTAGTAGTAATAAATAGTAGTTTACTATTTAAATACGGAAAATAATGATTTTAGTAGGCGTCCCAAACGCAACTAGCTTCACGATTATGTGGTGCAGGTTGAAAACTTATACTCCTTGGAGATTGAGTCTATTTATTTCATTCCCATAAGCATTTAGCTTTATGATTTATATTTAAGTTTACGTTTTTTCCGAATTCCTAGAATACTCTTGATTTTACTTTTTTCTATTCCACTCTTTTCCTCTCTGCTACGACTGCCTAAAACCAACCCGAAACTCGTACTTTATCGCATCCTAGCAATGCAATGTCATTTTGTAGTTGAAAAATACTGTGAAAGTGTTTTCATTGAGAGTAAATTCTTAGTTTATTATTGACTTCAAGATAATGATTTTATAAACATTTAATAGAGAAAAAATGGATCTACAGATATGCTTTTCTAAAATTTTAAAAATAAATTTCTATCAGGAGATATAGCCGTGTAAAGTTTGCATAAATTGTAAATTTTATGAATTTTTCAGAATTTTTATAATCATTTACAATTTTTTTTATTAAAATTTTAAAAAGGCACAACTGTTAATTGATCCTTTAAGTATATAATCCTTGTTGAAATACAATTTTACCATTCTTGTATTGGCCACAAAACACTCGCTATGTTACTATGTTTTGTGCTGGATTATAGGAGATAGACTCTTATAAGAAAGTTTGAATTCATGTAACTAAATACGAGCATTCACAGTGTTTGAAAGTGGGGAGTGTGAATGCTGGTATTTAGTTATATGAATTTAAACTTTCTTAAACGTAATCATAAATGTAAACCTTAAAGCTAGATTCAGAGCTACCCAATTATAAGTATAAGTGCTAAATTAGCCAACCAGCGCTTCCACAAAATTCCAATTTCAATTATAAGTGCGAACGTTGAGCGCTGATTGGTTAAATTAGCCACTTACACTTATAATTGGATAGGTCTGAATCTAGCTAAAACTAAATGCACATGTGAATGAGGCTATAAAGCCCCATTCACAGTGCCTGAAAGTGGGAAATGTGAATGCTCGTATTTAATTATATGAATTTAAACTTTCTTAAACGTAAACATAAATGTAAACTTTAAAACTAAATGCTTATGCGTGTAACTACACCAACAATTTTCATTTTCTAGCACTAAAGTTTGAAAGTTCCAAACTTTAAGTTTATGTTCACTACTTACTAAACTATTTTAAGTTTATTATGTGAATGTTGTTTTTACCTCTCGCCTCATATTCTATAAGAGAGGTATTGTGTGACAGGTCAAAATTTTCGAGTATGAGTTTTTGGCAGATAAGCACGTTTTAGGGTCTCTAGAATACGAATTACACATTTTTGAGATGATGTCTGTGTGTGTGTGTGTACGTGTGTGTGCGTGTGTGCGTTCGTTCGTATGTTTCACTTTTTCCGACACGATAACTCCAACAATATCAAACATTTAAATACTAAATTTTGTATTTAAGGTTTCAATACGATTCTTAAAAGCCCAATATAATTTTGGTTTCAATCTACAAACCGGAAGTAGTACTTTTTAAAAATATTTCAATAAATAATTAATTAAAGACAATTTTTTAAATTTTAAATGAAAGATTATGTAATTATTACCTACAATCGGTATTTTATAAATTTTTCTGAATCTAATATCATTTAAGAATAATTAAAGTATAATACTTATAATTTAGTATTTCGGTATCTTGTAGTCCATGATCGTATCATTTGTTACTACGTAAAATTTAAATGATTATGACATGACAGTCAGAGTGACAATAGTAAAATATCGTTTATATCTTCTTCTGCAGTGTAAATAAAATGTAAAATATATTTATGGTAGTATCAGTAGTAATAGTAAGTACTTATATATTAATATATTTGCATAGGTAATAAGTAAAAAGAATAAAGTAGGTATGGCGGGAGGTCTTGTGGTGGCCACGTCAGATTTTTAAAACTTATTATTATAATTGTAAACCTTCAAACTAAATGCATTGATGTGAATGAGGCTTTACTTGGTAATGAGTATTTTATATTAACTGAAAGTAACAATAACTAGCTGTAGACGAATTTATTTTTCTTCCAAGTCGTTTCGCTTGAAAACAAACTAACAAGCTTCCTAACAAGTAAAAAACTAAAATCATCACCTCTCTAACATTAGCTAGTGATTCATCCTTAGAATCCTGGCTTGCCATGGACGCTAAGTACCTGAGGACGTCTAATAGTCTGCTGTACCAGACGAAAAAAAATCCTAGGACTTCAGCCAAAAATAAGACAAGAAGAGAAAGAAAATATAGTGGTTTTATTTGCGCCAGAATTAAGGTGATCCTCTACCATGGCAGAAAACAGTCAAAAACATTGATTCCGCACGCTATTCTATAGCGTTTATTGTTTTATTAAACATAATAATATCAAATCATTTATGTTTGAGGGGAAAACATAATTTTGGCACCCATATTTGTAAAAAAAACTGCTTTTTACCTTCCGCTTACCTGTAAAGGAAGGTATTGGAATCATGCAAAAAATCGGGTTGTGAGTTTTAAGTGGATGAGCACGAATTAGGATCCTTACAACTCATTTTTGATAGTTTCTCGATGATGTCTGTATGTATGTGTGTGTGTGTGTATGTGTGTGGTCCGGGCCGATGCCGGATGTCGCATAACTCAAATACGAATTACCCAAAAATTTTGATATTTGGTATTTTACAATTGTATATGAATAGGAAGAGCTCATTAGAATTTGGTACAAATATCTTCACCGGAAGTGATATTTTTTGAAGATTGAAAAAGATAATTGTCAAAAATTTATATAAATTTAGATAAATATAGTATTTATTTGTAATAAGAATAAGAGGCAAAGTTATTTGCAACTTACGTTATAAAAAAATGTCTTTATCTGGTAGCATTAAAGAACTGCAGTAAAATTTAAAAAATAAATTTATCAGATAAAACGTTGAAATCTTGTAATCCATGTTCGGTTGATTTTTGTTTCTGCGTAAAAAATATTGACAGGTGAGACGGGTGACAAGTTGACATACTAGCGCCATATAAGTGATGCAAATTTCTGTGTTTGAATATTTTAGATTTTTATTTGTATATTTTAGGAACACCGGATTGTATACGTATACATTTATGTTTAGATATGGCGGAAGGTTCTATGCAGGCCACTTCAGATTTTTTAAAAAGAGGGTTTTCGCGCTTTACTGTACAGCTTTTATTTATAAGCAGTGAGTACTCACTGTTATAAGTGAATTAACTTCAAATTGTAATATGTTGTCAACAAAGCTTGGATCTGGGAAACAACCGATCGAATTTTTTAAATTCGTTTTAAAATAGAAGATATATCTGTTCAAAAAATAACAAAAATTGTCAAAATTCAGATTAACATATTTCGATTTGAAAGCAAAATTTTAAAATTCTGCATCTTGCATTTTGTAGATTTTTATCTTCAACAATATCTTCAGATTATTATATTTAACAAAACAATAAACGCTGTGGAGTGGCGCGCGAAATCCTTGTTTTTGGCTGTTTTCTGGCGCGGTACAGGATTATCTTAATTGTTTTGTAATTTCCTTGTACTGTTTTAAGGTTAGAGTTACCTACTCAAAATTCAAAGTAGCTTGACTGAGTTTTCTAGAGTTTAGGACGATGTCTAGCTGATATTTTTAACTGTGTTGTAAGTATTTGTATGTGTGTGTGTATGTATGTATATGTTTGTATTTATTATACACACGTGTGTTTTGCTGCATGTGTATCAAAGAGACAGAAATATGCATAGAAAAGGAACGAGAATGTTTTGAGCTTGAGTACAGTCTAGACAAAAATTTCAGCATAAGATTGTGTATTATCTGAAGTACATTATGCCCTGTTCATACCCGGATTCTTTGAAGATTCTTTCATGAGATTGAGTTTAAATAATAATCCTGGTTAGAATTGCCTGTCAAATAGCGGCGCCGCTAAATTAATCTTCAATGAGTCTTTGAAAAGATTTATAATTCATTGATAGCTCAAAACAGTGATTTTTTCCACATCTCAGAAGTATGAAAGAATCCTCAAAGAATCCAGTTGTGAACAGGGCTCAAACGACAAATTTTAAATTATTGTTTGGCATTTTAAAATATTTTCAATCGTATGAGTTCATCAGAACTTTAGTTTACATTTTAAACGGCATACTTTGATTTAATTTTAACTTTTTTAAAACATTTCATTAAATTTACCAGATGTTCAATTTGAATTTAACGTTTATATTATTTAAATGTAAATATTTAAATAAAACACCTGGTTTCTGGTTTGTATGTTCATTAGCTATAGATTCACGAAAAGGATTAGACTAGGGGTAGTACAGATTATGTCGGATTATATTATTAATAAAATAACGAATTATGGTACGAATTTAAATACAAATTTGATATTTAATTAAAAAATCATTTCAAGTAGCAGTGTAAACCTATTACGTGAATCCCGGGTGTAAAGTATAGTCAGATTAAGTAACAAATAAACCTAAAATAGACTTGCAGACATAATAGCGAATAAATGTCATATTAGAGTTTACTGAAAATAGGTACAAAGTTTTGAAAAGGTCAAGATAATTTTAGGAATCTAAATTTAAAACATACATTGTGTTTAATTTAATATACATAGAAGTATGTATATTCAGAATAAAACGTACACATTTTTATATAGATATTGAGTTATTATTATTTATATATTTAGGTAAATCAAGGAATTATATAATTATTATTATATGCAATAAATGAGAGTTGCAATACTGTATCTGTTATGTTTAATGCATATAAGTTGATAATTATGTTTCTATTTATTTAAAGCTTGCATAATTTCGAAACAATAACAACTATAAATAGTATTTATTTTTATAAATTTAATCCCCCTGCTGCCATCTACCGCTCCCTTGGCAAACTACTCTCGCTGGCGGTAAATTCAAATTCAAACATCGTTCGCGAATCTTTTCATTCAATTAATCAAAACAAAACAAGCACGGCAATCATATTACCACGATATCTGCGATCCATAATGTCGGCCACAACGGTTGCTATGGCAACTGTTGAACGCCCACACACAAACAAATGGTAGAGGAAGTATGTAATGTGGTTACTCACCAAACACTGTGGTTGACATGGCGGCTAGCGAACGGTTAACCGTGGTCCAAATGCGGCTGCATGCTTATCTGAAAGATTAAAAATTGGTAGAGTCATCATAAACCATTTGTTGAGCTTTGGTTAAAATATTTATATTACTTTGTCAATCAAAATTATTTCTATATGTCAAATTTGTTTTTGTTTTTCTACTTTCAAAAATTTATTTTCCGTTATGATGATAACAGAATAAAAATTACAAAATTTCGGGTAATAAAAAATTAATTAATCGTACAAAAATGTTGTATATAGGTAAATACTACAGCAATCTGCAATATGCTACTTTCAGCCCTTGGCGTATAAATAACTGTTTTAAAACAATTATTATTCAATAGGAAATCGTGTCATATACAGGGTAATTCACAACTTCGTGCAAATATTTTAATGGCATTAGTGCTCAACTCACTTATCAAGAAACTGAAATAATTTTTTCAAAATTCTCAATTTTAGTTTCCAGGTTTTTTCAAATCACTGTTTTCAAATGGAATTTCATAAATTTACTATTCTTACCATTGTTCACTTAATTAATTAATTAATTCATAGTTAATTAGATACAATCAACAATCCAGTGGTTTCAAAAAAATGCTTCTTGTCCAAACTGCCCTTAAATTTACGAATAAAAAAATTATTCTATGTTCAGTAATATTGCCATTAAAATACAGGGTGTAACCCAACCTGTGTAACAAAATTTAAGGGTGTATAGTATTGGACGCACTGATCATGAATCAAAAATAATTTTGTTGAAATTCGTAAAATTAACAGTAGTTTGCAAAACAATGTCATTTTGGGTACCACCGGTTATCACATTTAAATACAAAAAAGTTAAACAATAGTTAAGCTTGAATTACATTATACTTTTTTCGGTTAGAAAAAAGAACTTTTTTTAGATACTTAATTCGGCTAGAATCTAGTTTTAAATTTGTTCTTGCACTGACATATTTTATTTAACTCATCGACCAATACTGCCATTGAAAATTTAAAAAGAAATGTAATTGTCAGTTGAGGTTGTCAACGTACTCGGTTAATGTATTAGTAAGGAAGTTTTATGTACCTACAATTTAGTTATTCTGCTGTCACTAACTTTATTATTTTTGAGGTTATATTAAAAAACGGTTCTAGTATGAAACTTGGATCGAAGTTTTCTTGATTTACATTATCCAAGTGAGCATTCTAGAATTGAGTATGAAAATTGTCAAAGTTTCTAGCCGAAAAAAGTATATGTAATTCAAGCTTTATGCAGTATTTATTAGCGTAATTACATTAATGTAATAATAATTTTACAAACAGGAAAAAGATTTGTAGGTACATACAGAATGTCTCATTTGCTTGGACCCATTTTTTAATTTTTACCTCTCGCCTCATATTCTATAAGAGAGGTATTGTAATGGGTCAAAATTTTCGAGTATGAGTTTTTGGTGGATAAGCACGTTTCAGGGTCTCTAGAATACGAATTTACTATTTTCACGATGATGTCTGTGTGTGTGTGTGCGTGTGTGTGTGCGTTTGTATGAACCGACGATTTTTCGTCCACGATAACTTAAAAAGTATCAAACCGTTTATAACCAATTTTCATACTTAAGGTTTTAATAAGTATCTTAACACCGGATAAGATTTTGGTAGAAATCCGCAAACCGGAAGCAGTACTTTTAGAAGTTTGGAAAAGTTTTCCTTAAATATATTGGTTCATTATTTATTTATGACAATTTTTGCAATTAAAAATAAAAGAAATTGTGATTATCTATGTGTACAGTTAATTATAAATACAAATTGCTGAATCTGGAAGTATTTAACAATAAAATAAAGTACAATTAATATTCTATTTTTTTCAAATTCCAGTACTATCTTATTGTCCATGATATAAAATTTGTTTCTACATATTATGACAGTGACAGTACAGTTGACATCTTTTGCTTGCATATTGGTTTACATTATCGTTTACATATTACATGAACATGAAACTATTAAAATGTAAGTAAAACTATTTATTAGATTAGTACAACAAGCAGAATTAAGCGAGAGGTCGTGTGGTGGCCACAGCAGATTTTTTAATTTTTACCTCTCGCCTCATATTCTATAAGAGAGGTATTGTAATGGGTCAAAATTTTCGAGTATGAGTTTTTGGTGGATAAGCACGTTTCAGGGTCTCTAGAATACGAATTTACTATTTTCACGATGATGTCTGTGTGTGTGTGTGCGTGTGTGTGTGCGTTTGTATGAACCGACGATTTTTCGTCCACGATAACTTAAAAAGTATCAAACCGTTTATAACCAAATTTCATATTTAAGGTTTTAATAAGTATCTTAACACCGGATAAGATTTTGGTAGAAATCCGCAAACCGGAAGCAGTACTTTTAGAAGTTTGGAAAAGTTTTCCTTAAATATATTGGTTCATTATTTATTTATGACAATTTTTGCAATTAAAAATAAAAGAAATTGTGATTATCTATGTGTACAATTAATTATAAATACAAATTGCTGAATCTGGAAGTATTTAACAATAAAATAAAGTACAATTAATATTCTATTTTTTTGAAATTCCAGTATCTTGTTGTCCATGATATGAAATTTGTTTCTACATAAATTTATTATGACAATGACAGTACAGTTGACATCTTTTGCTTGCATATTGGTTTACATTATCGTTTACATATTACATGAACATGAAACTATTAAAATGTAAGTAAAACTATTTATTAGATTAGTACAACAAGCAGAATTAGGCGAGAGGTCGTGTGGTGGCCACAGCAGATTTTTTTGATTCATGATCAGTGCGTCCCGAGGTGCGTCCAATACTATTGTTACATAGGTTGGGTTACACCCTGTATGTGCACGAAGTTGTGAATTACCCTGTTTAAAGTATTAATATGGCAATTACTTTTTCGAATGATTACGACATAAACTATTATCTTATATTGTCATGACGTCATGATAAATTAATAATATGTTTGATCTTATAGGTACAGTTAAACAATTTAATATCAAAGTTGGTACCTTCAAAATTTAGTCAATACGCTATATCTCTGAAAGTAGTAAGTACAGAGTTATAAATTCAATTATCGCATTTCAGAAATTATATTTAATATATTGGTTATTGATTAATATAAAAATATCAGTAACAATTTGACATATGTGCTTCATTATTGTATTGTTTAAATAACTGTACAACAAAAACAATTGTTCAGTAAATATATCATAGAAACAAGAACAAAAGCCTCAAACAATACATGTTATTTATAAACAAATCGATGCATCATTATAAAAATTATACCAGGCACATGTCAAATCAATCAAACTAAATTACCAGTACAAGTTGATCCCTCCAGGTTTTAAGACACCACAAACACTCGTAAACACTTTACAAAACCACTTTACTGTCCCTTTTTGCAAACAAACCCCGAGAAACACTTAATTTATCACAGAAACAAGTTCTTTCCACCTAGAATTTCTGGCTGTCAGACGATTGACTGGCGAGGGCGACTGGCGCGCCAACTAGCGGCAGAAGCTGAAAGCGGTTTCAGTGGCGCTATTTTCAGTTTGTTTCAGGACGCTGAAAGGCAGATGGACGTACGAGACGCGTTTGTTTCAGGAGATATGGACAGGCTACCAGATTGCATGAGAGTTTTGGTTGTTGCGTTTGAAATAAATTAAGATTTAGCTTATTTTTGAATGTACTTGTAGTTATTTTATGTGACAGTTATTTTCTCGTAATTTTGTTAGTAAATTTGTGTGGTATGAACTACTGAAAGGTTATTAAAATGTTGTTAAATTATTTTAAGAGACAGTTATAAAATTAGTTTGTAATTTTCTGTTAAGAGCCTATTGCATGGCAATAATACGCCTTGAAAAGCGAGTAATTTTTGTGATAATATCAATCTAATACTGTTATACGTATGGTATTGAATTTTTGTATGTAGATTAAGGAAGAATACTAAAAGTGCGGAATCTTCAAAATCTTTAATTAATGTAATTCGTATGGCTTTAATAATTATGCGAAAAACGGTACAATTTTAGATAGAATTTGGCAATTCTGTTGATAAAATTATAGTTTTATTGTTTTTTCGCACTTTTTACATCTATGTTCTACTCATTTTGTCTTTAAACTCAATGATAACTTTTATAGTTTATTCATAAGATCCTTACGAAATTCTAGTGTTTAATTCCTTTTTATCTCTAATTGTCGTCGGATCAATATACATGTTGGTGGAGGTGAAATGCGAACATAGGGAAATATATGACAATAGAGTTATCATGCTAGGCATTTTGATATACATAGAATAAGTACTGTCAATGTCAAAGTAGCTGTCATATTATTGAAATGTTTATTTTCATTAAAATATTTTCTTTGCATAATAATGTATGTGTACGAGCAGAACGAGAAAGTTTACATGCACTTTTAGATTTTATAATTATTTCTGTTATTGATTACTCTTTTTGCCACACAAATTCACATTACTTCGTTTTGTGACACTAGTACAAAATATATCAAGATACCTGGCATGAAAGTTCAATTGTCATGTATGTTCCCTATGTTCGCATTTTACCTCCACCAACCTGTATAGTGTGTAATTTTCAATTCAATAATGCTTTGTCATTATTAATGTAAAATTTCAGATTTTTATTTTGAGAAATATAGCCAGAATCGTGAATTCTGATTCTATTGCAGCAATATTGCACTCAAGAAGTATAGCGTCATAATAACGTGATACGATTGGTTAGATTCAGAAATTTTAAATCCAACCTAGGCAAAAAATTGTAAATTTGTAAATCTAAATTCGTAAATTAAATCCATCATAAACCAGTCTACAGTTGCAAACTATGCAAACATAATTTTAAATTTTTGATCTATAATAATATTTTAAAACTGCAAATTCAAATTCAGTCAGGTACAAAAATTACACAAAATCCAGTAATAGGTAAATAAAGTATTGAAATATATTTCTATACCCATGACTTACAATATGTGATGCTGTGAGGCATATACATATTAATAATGATTATGAAATGAGAATTTTGAATGGGCAAAGTACAAGATAATAAATGCATTTCAGGAATAGTAACTGATTGCCTTTTAACATCTGTAGTTCAATTTGAAAGTAATTTGGTTTTTGGCTCTAGGCGCGTGTTAATTATTTTATAAATAAGTAAATTGATGAGCGTTTCTTCACTTACTCGGCGCTAACAAGCCAAGCAGTTCCTTGTCCAAATCATTCACTCGGGATCTAAGTTCAAATCTTTCATATTTCACGCCTGATAAATTGTGCATTTTTCAGTGGACACACGTGGAGATCATGCGGGTTGCACCACTTACGTAGATGTGATTACGTGTGGACATTTTAATTCGTCTAATTTTATATTTCACGTAAACAGGCAAAATTTAGAACCGAATATTTATTAATAAATAACTTTGTTCTAACCAATTATTATTATTGAATAATATAATTTATTCTATTAAGGATGATTTGTCGGGTAACACAAATCTGGGTCCTAATAGCATTTTCATAAATTTACTATTCTTGCTATTGTACAATTAATTAAAATTTTATTTTATTCTATCCATAGTTAATCAAATCTCCTTTAGGAAAGAATTAATTTTGTTTTAAAATCACGTTTTTGGATAACATGGCTCTAGTTTTATGAATGAATTAAGGGCGTCCGCTTATTTAGTCAAATATATTTTTGTCAAAGCGTAGTTTGACCAAAAATAATGAAGCCAAACTGTATTTTAGTCAAACTGTAATTTGTTCAACTGGCATTTTGTCAAACCGTAAATATGCCAACCCGTAATTTAGCCAAACTGTATTCTAGACAAACTGTAATTTGACATTCCGTAATTTGACCAAACCGCAACTTCAACTAATATTATATTGTCAAATCGTTTTCACGTAAACCGTAATTTAGCCAAAACGCAACTATGTCTTTAAATACAGTTGGGCAGATAGGTATAGTTGCGTTTTGACTAAATTAGGGTTTACCTGAAAACGATTTGACAATATAATATTAGTCGAAGTTGCGGTTTGGTCAAATTACGGAATGTGAAATTACAGTTTGTCTAGAATACAGTTTGGCTAAATTACGGGTTGACATATTTACGGTTTGACAAAATTCCAGTTGAACAAATTACAGTTTGTCTAAAATACAGTTTGGCTTCATTATTTTTGGTCAAACTACAATTTGACAAAACTATATTTGTCCAAATTGTGTGCTCCCGAATTAAGTTATGACAACGTTTCGGTTATGATTATGACCATCTTCAGGTCAACTAAATGAGTCTAGAATAGATGTTGAAATTTAAAATACATATTTATATATTTGTAGAAGTGATTACTTCTACGAATCAATAGAATCAGTATTAATAATAATAATAATAATATGAGTTTATTTAACATGAAGTTATTTTACAAAAAAAAAATTGATAAGTGTGTGTGTATGGACGTGTGGACGTATGGACGTATGGACCACGTATATAGACTTAACGATTTTTTGTCCACGATAACTTAAAAAGTATCAAACCGTTTATAACCAAATTTCATATTTAAGGTTTTAATAAGAATCTTAACACCGGATAAGATTTTGGTAAAAATCCGCAAACCGGAAGTAGTACTTCTTGAAGCTTGATATAGTTTTCCTGAAATAGATTGTATACATTATGACAATTTTTGCAATTAAAAATAAAAAATATAATTATCTATGGGTACAATTAATTTTAAATACAATTTTCTGAATCTGGTAGTATTTAACAATAAAATAAAGTGCAACTAATATTCTACTTTTTTGAAATTCCACTACCTATCTTGTTTTCCATGACATGAAATTTGTTTCTACACAATATTTGAATGATTATGACAGTGAGAGTACAGTTGACATCTTTAGCTTGCATCTTGGTTTACATTATCGTTTACATATTACATGAACATGAAACTATTAAAATGTACGGAAAACTATTTATTAGATTAGTAGAATAAGCAGAATTAGGCGAGGGGTCGTGTGCTGGCCACAGCAGATTTTTTCTCAAGATTCAGAAGCATGAAAGAATTCTGAAAGAATCCATGTGTGAACATGGCTTGATATTTTTAGAAACTATGTCCTAAAAATACTGAAAAATTATGTAAACAATGAATGAACCAAAAATCCAGCTATAATTCAGTGTTTTCTGAAATTTTCACAAAAAACTCGATAAAATTAGCGAATCTATTCACAGATTTGCTCACTCACGACCTCTTTCAACGAACTTATAAATTTTCGCACGTTTTACGCTTTTGCGATGGCAAATGGACTTTAGTCACCAGCCAAGAAATTTGTACCAAGCTCATTTGACGCCCAAAACTGCCACAGAGAAATTTATTCACCAAGAAAGACATAATTATTATTCTTTGAACAGCATTAAGTAATAAATTATTTATTTGGAATTTGCAATTCAAATAAATAAAAATATAAAATACAGAAATAATATTGAACCTAACCTAACGGTAAATAGTTTATTTAAGAAGCTACGTAAGTAATTCTGTCCAAATTAAATAATATTGAATACATTTTTACACAAATTTAATTAAATAAAATAAATTTTATTGTTTATTAGTTTTTATTAATTACTGCAACCTTATCAAAAGTTACAATAATGAATATAGCCATTGCCATTGGGTGAAGTAATGAATGTTTCGTTAAAAATAATTAAATTTTGTATGTTTATTTTACTAGTATTATGTAATTTAAGATGTTTAATTACCTATTTTTCTTGTTTGTGTTTAATAAGAAAACGAATCCAGTGTAGTACCTACTATAAAAAATCTGACGTGGCCATCACACAACCTTCCGCCATATCTAGATTTTAAACAGAAATGTATACGTGCAATCCGGTGCCCATTTAAAATATACAAATAAAAATCTCAAATATTCAAACACAGAAATTTGCATCACCTGAATAAAAAGATTCATTCACAGGAAAACTCTGCTGTGTTGAAGCCATCCTCCGTTCAATTACTACATTTAATATCTTATTTAGGACTTATATAGCGCTAGTATGCCAACTTGTCACCCGTCTCACCTGTCAATATTTTTTACGCAGAAACAAAAATCAACCGATCATGGATTACAAGATATCAACGTTTTATTTGATAAATTTATTTTTTAAATTTTACTGCAGTTCTTTAATGCTACCAGATAAAGACAATTTTTTTATAACGTAAGTTGCAAATAACTTTTCCTCTTATTCTCATTACAAATAAATACTATATTTTTCCAAATTTATATACAATTTTGACAATTAACCTTTTCAATTTTCAAAAAATATCACTTCCGATGAAGATATTTGTACCAAAATCTAGGGAGCTCTTCCAATTTATATACAAATGTTAAATACCAAATATCAAAATTTTCGGGTAATTCGTATTTGAGTTATGCGACTAACAACCCTTGACCACACACACACACACATACACACACACACACACACACACACACACACACACACACACACACACACACACACACACACATACACACACACATACACACATACACACACATACACACACACATACACACACACACATACACACACACATACACACACACACTCACACACTCACACACACACACACACACACACACACACACACACATACACACACACACACACACATACATACACACACACACACACACATACACACACACACATACACACACACACACACACACACACACACACACACACACACACACACACACACACACACACACACATACACACACACACACACACACACACACACACACACACACACACACACACACACACACACACACACACACACACACACACACACACACACACACACACACACACACACACACACACACACACACACACACACACACACACACACACACACACACACACACACACACACACACACACACACACACACACACACACACACACACACACACACACACACACACACACACACACACACACACACACACACACACACACACACACACACACACACACACACACACACACACACACACACACACACACACACACACACACACACACACACACACACACACACACACACACACACACACACACACACACACACACACACACACACACACACACACACACACACACACACACACACACACACACACACACACACACACACACACACACACACACACACACACACACACACACACACACACACACACACACACACACACACACACACACACACAGACATCATCGTGAAACTATCAAAAATGAGTTGTAAGGACCCTAATTCGTGCTCATCCACTAAAAATTCACCACCCGATTTTTTGCATGATTCCAATACCTTCCTTTACAGGTAAGCGGAAGGTAAAAATGTTGCAGGTAAACTACCCTCAATTTTTCGAATTTAAAAAAAAATTCTTTTTGATTCGTAATCAGAATATCAAACAACATACACCTTTAACATATTTATACTTGAAGTTATGATACATCCTGAATAATCATCCGAGTTAATTATAGCCATTATATGCGAGTCAAATACGATGTTTTATCTACTACTTTTTAAATAAAAAATCAAACATTTCTTAATAAATTTGTATTCATAAAAATATTAATCTCACCGCACATTTTAAATTGTAATAGTTTTGAAACGCTTTGTATGTATTTCAAACATTAAAATAGAAAATCATCGGAAAATTGTAACCAGCTTTAATTCTTTAATGTTATAAAGAGGAAATTGAGAGTTTAGAGTGAATTTAAAATAGTTCACATGGCATTGTTCTGTCTCACGTGTTTTTCCTGAATTAGATTTTACTACAAGTTGGAAGTGACAGCAAATTTGTTTTCAAATTTTTTTACCTCGTCCCTGAAAACCGAAGCAGATGAGGACAATGTATAATAATAATTGATTCTTTCCTTCAAACTAAATCAGTTAATGCCCTGTCCATACTTGGATTCTTGGAGGATTCTTTCATGCTTCTGATTTTGTAGAAAATAATCCTGGTGAGAATTGCCTGCCAAATAGCGGCGCCGCTAAATTCAATCTTCAATGAGTCTTGGAAAAGAAGAATTCCTAATTCATTGGTAGCTTCGAAACAGTGAATTTTTTTCAGTATTCAGTATTAAAGAATCCCTCATCCTGTTGAAGATAATGGTGTCACAGAAAATTTTCTTTCTCAATTTAGTATAAACATCTATTAATAGATATTTATACATCAAGTGAGATACATGAATGTTTATTCAAGAGAAGAAAGTTTAGCCCCCGAGCCCGAAGGGCGAGTGGGATAATTTCTTCGAGTGAATAAACATTCGTATCTCACGTGGTTTATGCAATATTTTATTCAATTTTGATGAAATTATTTCAAATATATGAATTATAAATTTATTTTGACATGACAAAAAAACTAATCAAAGTAGTCGTCAATGGCAAGTTGTCATTGTTTTTATACATTTTTGACGAAATAATGTCAGTTTAAAATGTCAGAGTGATTTAAAAATGTGTTGAGTGATTTAAAAAAAATTAATTCACTTGTGAATAAACAGTTGTTTAAAGTTGTTGCTATGGAGTTAATAATAGCAGTTTAAAACGTCAAAATTGATACATAATAATAGAAATCTGTTTCAATACCATGCAAGTAGCCCATTATAGCCTACATTATGTGCTCGTTAAATAATATTAAAAAATCTGCTGTGGCCAGTACACGACCTCTCGCCTAATTCTGCTTATTCTATTAATCTCGAGATTAATCTAATAAATAGATTTACTTACATTTTAATAGTTTCATGTTCATGTAAGATGTAAACGATAATGTAAACCAAGATGCAAGCAAAAGATGTCAACTGTACTGTCACTGTCAGAATAATTCAAATTTTATGTAGAAACAAATTTCATATCATGGACAACAAGATAGAATATTAATTGTACTTTATTTTATTGTTAAATACTACCAGATTCAGCAAATTGTATTTATAATTAACTGTACCCATAGATAATTATATTTTCTTTTATTTTTAATTGCAAAAATTGTCATAAATAAATAATGTACCAATATATTTAAAGAAAACTTAATCAAGCTTCAAAAAGTACTACTTCCGGTTTGCGGATTTCTTCCAAAATGTTATCCGGTGTTAAGATCCTTATTAAAACCTTAAATATGAAATTTGGTTATTAAAGGTTTGATACTTTTTAAGTTATCGTGGACGAAAAATCGTCACATAATTCATACGTCCATACGCACACACACACACAGACATCATCGTGAAAATAGTAAATTCGTATTCTAGAGACCCTGAAACGTGCTTATCCACCAAAAACTCATACTCGAAAATTTTGACCCATTACAATACCTCTCTTATAGAATATGAGGCGAGAGGTAAAAACAGATATATTTATAAGAAATTTTGATATATGTGCTATCTGAAGATCAAGTTCACAGTGTATTTTCGTCCTGATCCTAACCCGAGCTTAACGTAAGCCAGTTGTCAGTCACCAACAAATTATGAAAACGCGACATTACAGCGTTCGATTCTTACCGCCTGGCGTCACACGGTTATGTAAAGTATTTTTTTTACACCTGTGACTCATCATCTGGGTTATATCTGCGCCATAATGCGTTACGGTAGTAATCGCACATTATTTATGAGCGCTAAATGATGCAAAAAGAAGGTCCCTCTGGCGTCAGTTGGCCGCGAAACTAAAATATGTCTTCTAAACGCTAAAACTTACTTTTAAAACGACTACACGCCGATTTTTACGCCGATTTTTCTGTGCCAAAAATCATATTAGACAAAATACCAGCGCTAGAGAAAACTTTGATGCGCGTAACCAGTAAATAAATCATATAAATGTTTTATATAAAGTCGTCAACGCTTATCTAATTTTATTATTTATATTTCCACGCTCCTTGAAACAAAAATACTACTTCTTATTCATTAAATTCAATATTTTGTAGTACAACAAAATATTTTTAACTCAAACCGTAAATTTGGGGCACAGATAAATCAACGCAAAATGAGACGCCCCTATATAATTTAATTCTTATTTTAAGCGGCCCGTCTACATTTTTCCGAATTCCTAGAATATTCTCGTTTACTTTTTTTTTATTTCACTCTTTTCCCCACTACTACGGTTGCCTGAAACCAGCCCGAAACTCGTACTTTGCTGCAGCCTAGCTGTACAATGTCATTTTGAGGTTGAAAAATACTGTAAAAGTGTTTTCGTTGCGAGTAAACTGTCAGTTTATTATTAACTTCAGGATAATGTTTTATAAACATTTAATAGAGAAAGAATGGATCTACAGATGTGCCTATTTAAAATTTTAAAAATAAATTTTTATTATGAGATATAACCGTGGAAAGTTTGCATAAATTGGATTGTTTTTTGAATTTTTAGTAATTTTTATAATCATGTACAATTTTTTAATCAAAATTTTAAAAAGGCACATCTGTAGATCTATTCTTTCTCTATTAAATCCTTGTTGAAATAAATTTTGACCATTCTTGTACTGGTCACAAAACACTCGCTACGTTAGTATATTTTATGCTGGATTTTTTCCTCTATCCATGGCAGAAAATAGTCAAAAACATTGATATTCTATAGCGCTTATTGTTTTGTTAAACATAATAATAACAAATAATTTATGTTTGAGGGGAGAAAATAATTTTGGCACCCATATTTGTAAAAAACTGTATTATTTATAAAAAGAGGGTTTCATGTGCCACTGTACAGCTTTTATTTATAATTAAATTAAATTTAAATTTTAATATGTTGTCAACAAAGCTTGGATCTGCAAAATAACCAATCGAATTTTTTAAATACGTTTTAAAATAGAATATATTTGTGTTCAAAAAAATGTTAATATTAAAATTAACATATTTCGATTTTAAAGAAAAATTTCAAAATGCCGCATCTTGCATTTTGTAGATTGTACTTTTACCTTCAACAATATCTTTAGATTATTATATTTTACAAAACATTAAACACTGTGGAGTGGCGCGCGAAATCCATGTTTTTGGCTGTTTTCTGGCGCGGTACTATATCGCCTTAAGCGGCCCGTCTACGTTTTTTCCGAATTACTAGAATACTCTCGATTTTACTTTTTCATCTATTCCACTCCTTTCCCCACTACTGCAGCTGCCTGAAACCAACCCGAAACTCGTACTTTGCCGCATCCTAGCTGTGCAATGTCATTTTGAAGTTGAAAAGTAGGTACTGTAAATTTGTAAAAGTGTTTTCGTTGCGAGTAAACTGTCAGATTATTATTGATCTCAAGATAATGGTTTTATAAACATTTAATAGAGAAAGAATAGATCTACAGGTATGCCTTTTTAAAATTTTAAAAATAAATTTCTATCATGAGATATACCCGGGTAAAGTTTGCATAATTCATCAGTTAAGTAAGTATACATAATATAATCCTTGTACTGGCCACAAAACACTGGCTACGTTAGTACGTTTTCTGCTGTTTATCTCTTCTTCAAAAATATGTTATAAAAAAAATTATGCAAGTAACCTAAAGTAGGAAGAATAAAAGAACTAAATTCATTTAACGAAAAAAGTTTTTAACAATTTATTGTTAAAAGAAATACAATAATAAATTATATCTAAATATGTAAACAAAAACAAATTAATAATATTTTATATTTACCCGTAAATTCACAAAACAAAATAAACAATTCTTTCCTATTTAAATAATTAACAAACTGTAATTAAATTTGTATCATATTTGTACCTATACCTACATCACAAAACCATTTCAGAATTTTACCCCTAAAACCGTATTCACATAAGCATTTCTGGTTTGAAGGTTTACATTTATGTTTACGTTTAAGAAAGTTTAGATGCATGTAACTAAATACGAGCATTCACAGCTTGAAAGTGGAAGTGTGAATGCTCTTATGTAGTTACATAAATTTATAAACTTTTTCAACGTAAACATGTAAACCTTAAAACTAAATGCACTGCATGAATATTTACAATGAAATAAATAATAATTATTATCAAAAATTTACATATAAAAATAATTCAGTATTACAAACTCACAACTACTTATGCTATTTCGTTTTACAAATGATTTTCCTGACCGTTTTTCGGATCTACAATTCGACTTAACTGCACAAAACCGTTACCGAAATGGCACATCACCAAATGACGTTTTAAACTGCATTCTCTCATAAAATTCTTATCACAAAGTCCACATGTGTATGTTGCAGTGTGGATTTTGAAATGCTCGAATAAATAACTTCTTTTCTCGTAGATATTGTCACATTTTGTACAATAATAATTGTTTTGGATTGTTTTTTCAGCTTTTATTGGGTTCTGGCAGCCATTTTGAGGGGATTGGCTGCCATTTTGAAGAGGTAGACGTATTTGTCTCTTATTTTGACGCTTTTTTCTTTTGTTTCCACGTATTTTGTGTTTTGGTGCATCATTTTTTGACTGACGTTTTATTAACACACTTTGGAGGTTATTTTGATTCACCTGGCAGCCATTTTGATTTGTTTGGCCGCCATTTTCGTGTGGTTGATTTATTTCTTGCGTATGTTTAATTGTAATAACCTGAACGTTGGTATCCGTTTGGCGGCCATTTTGTTGTGTCTGGCCGCCATTTTCTAGTGAAATTGTATTTTCTGTTTTATTAGAAATATCATCTACTGATTCTAAAATTTGTTCTACAATATCAACAATTCTATCATGATTTAAACAAGTTTCTATTGTTTTATCTCGTTCTATATTTGTGTTTAAGTTTTCTGATATTTCTTCAGTTATATTACTGTCAAAATTGTTAGTAGGTTCATAATCTTTTGATAAATTTTGTATCATTGCTTCTGTTGTTTGTAAAATAAGTGGATTTGTTACAAATACGGGTGTTTTAAATTGATTCAAATACGATTTTAAAATTTGATTATTTTTTAAACACATTTGTTTATATTTATAGAAAGTATTTATTATTTTCTCGCATGACGAACAAATAAATTTTGCATTTTCTGTGGTAAAAAGCATCTAAAATAAAATAATAATACGATTCAGTAATTTTAAATTATTCAGTAAATAATAAATTCATTCAGAGACGTAACTAAAAAAATTACAATATTTTTTACATTTGTTTAACGTTTACGGAAATTTTTTTAATAATGCCTTACATACTATTTGGGGAAGAGATATGAATTTATACTTAATTGAAGCAAAATGTTTCTTTAGAAAAGTTTATTGGATAACAGGCTTTAAAGGAAAACAGTCTTTTTTAAAAATAAAAAATCTGCTGTGGCCAGTACACGACCTCTCGCCTAATTCTGCTTATTCTACTAATCTAATAAATAGTTTTACTTACATTTTAATAGTTTCATGTTCATGTAATATGTAAACGATAATGTAAACCAAGATGCAAGCAAAATATGTCAACTGTAATGTCACTATCATTATAATTCAAATTTTGAGTAAAAACAAATTTCATATCATGGACAACAAGATATTGGTACTTAGTTGCACTTTATTTTATTGCTAAATACTACCAGATTCAGCAAATTATATTTAAAATTAACTGTACCCATAGATAATTATATTATCTTTTATTTTTAATTGCAAAAATTGTCATAAATAAATAATGTACCAATTTATTTAAGAAAAACTATATCAAGTTCCAAAAAGTACTACTTCCGGTTTGCGGATTTCTACCAAAATCTTATCCGGTGTTAAGATCCTTATTAAAACCTTAAATATGAAATTTTATTATTAAAGGTTTGATACTTTTTAAGTTATCGTGGACGAAAAATCGTCA
The DNA here is from genome assembly GCA_947534325.1 of Agonum fuliginosum. Classification (NCBI taxonomy): domain Eukaryota; kingdom Metazoa; phylum Arthropoda; class Insecta; order Coleoptera; family Carabidae; genus Agonum; species Agonum fuliginosum. The sequence continues at coordinate 1,114,463 of OX384033.1, forward strand.
CATACGTCCATACGTCCATACATCCATACATACATACGCACACACACACACACACACACACACACACAGACATCATCGTGAAAATATTAAATTCGTATTCTAGAGACCCTAAAACGTGCTTATCCACTAAAAACTCATACTCGAAAATTTTGACCCATTACAATACCTCTCTTATAGAATATGAGGCGAGAGGTAAAAAGAAGTACAATAAAAAGACCATGGGTTTTGGTCAAGATTGCAAAATGTTTATGAATATGAATAGCGGCTAGATATAGATTTATTGCTGGTAAATGTTGTATTTTTTCATAGTCTGAGTGCTCGTGCAATCTTTATCTATGCATACATATTTGGTATCATATTCTTAACTGAACTGGGTACCTACTGTTTTTCTACGAAATTAATTTAAGAAGAAACTAAGTCAAATTCCTTCAGCAGTAAAAAAAAATCTGCTGTGACCACCACACGACCTCTCGCCAAATTCTGCTTATTCTACTAATCTAATAAATAGTTTTACTTACATTTTAATAGTTTCATGTTCATGTAATATGTAAACGATAATGTAAACCAATATGCAAGCAAAAGATGTCAACTGTACTGTCACTGTCATAATAATTCAAATTTTATGTAGAAACAAATTTTATATCATGGACAACAAGATACTGGAATTTCAAAAAAATAGAATATTAATTGTACTTTATTTTATTGTTAAATACTTCCAGATTCAGCAATTTGTATTTATAATTAACTGTACACATAGATAATCACAATTTCTTTTATTTTTAATTGCAAAAATTGTCATAAATAAATAATGTACCAATATGGAAAACTTTTCCAAACTTCTAAAAGTACTACTTCCGGTTTGCGGATTTCTACCAAAATCTTATCCGGTGTTAAGATACTTATTAAAACCTTAAATATGAAATTTGGTTATATACGGTTTGATACTTTTTAAGTTATCGTGGACGAAAAATTGTCGGTTCATACAAACGCACACACGCACACACACACACAGACATCATCGTGAAAATAGTAAATTCGTATTCTAGAGACCCTGAAACGTGCTTATCCACCAAAAACTCATACTCGAAAATTTTGACCCATTACAATACCTCTCTTATAGAATATGAGGCGAGAGGTAAAAATTACAAAAAAAGTGTAGCCCACTTTATGGCCCACTTAAAAAATCTTAGTTACGTCCCTGAATACATAAATAAATTAAATAATTATTTTATTTTATAAAGTGTACAATATTTTAAATTATTTATAGAAATTAATATAACAAAACATGCTAGCTAGACTGTACATATTTTATTTCGTTTAAAAACATTTTTGACAATTTTTTGACAAAATATATTTAATCTAGGTACTTTTAGTACTATTAATTTAGTCAATAAAGCTATTTTTAAAGTCTTCCAGTAAACTTAAGTTTGTTTACCAAATTTTTTGAGGTTATAAACCAATTTTGACTTACCAAATCAGAAGCAATCAAATATTCAATTTTATTTATCAACAATATATTGTCTCCTGTATCACTATACACATTTGTTAAATTATTTTCATTCTTGTTAAGGCACAATGTGCATATTGTTGACAAAAAGTTTTCGCACATTTTGTTATAACTGCTAATCGGTGACAGAAAATTAGGAAACTGTAATTTTGCAGTCTCAACCTCTCAACCAACAACTCAAGTACCATCAGTACCTTAAATATACGGGATGTGTTATAATTTTGAGTACACAATGTCAATGGCAAACTGATTTCGGATTAATTAAAAAAAAAATCATATTAAGTCTACGTTTTTATCGAATTCCTAGAATACTCTAGATTTTACTACTTTTCCATTCCAATTTTTTCTCCACGACTAGGGCTATCTGAAACCAGCCCGAAACTCGTACTTTGCCGCATCCTAGCAATACAATGTCATTTTGAAGTTGAAAAATACTGTAAAAGTGTTTTCGTTGCGAGTACTGTCAGATTATTATTGAATTCAGGATAATGTTTTATAAACATTTAATAGAGAAAGAATGGATCTACAGATGTGCCTTTTTAAAATTTTAAAAATTAATTTGTATCATGAGATATAACCGTGTAAAATTTACATAATAGTTATTTATGATACAAGTGTTAAAAGTGACATTTTATTTTGTGAGACGGGAAGTTTAGGACACGACGCGAAGCGGAGTGGCGTAACCCTTCGAACAAAATGAAAGCACTTTTAACACGTATATCATACACTATTTTTTCTACAAACATCGTTTTATATTTTAATATAAGAAATAATTTATTTAATTATTTTTGACAGTTCAGTAACAAAGATATTTATATAGTAATATAATGAAACACGTAGTCTATGAATTCAATAAAAATTGAGAGTTGTTTATTAAGAGATGAAATTTACTTTTAACGTGCGTTAAAAGTGATTGGCAGTTTACTTTTAACGCACGTTAAAAGTGATTGACAGTTCACTTTTAAAACGGCGTCTTATAATATTGCATTTTAACAGCAGTAGGCCGTGTTAAAAGTTTAATTTTTAATAGTGTTTGTAGAAAAAATAAGATTATTTTTTTAATTCTTCGGAATTTTTATATTCATGTACAATTTTTTAATCAAAATCTGTAGATCCATTCTTTCTCTATTAAATTCTTTTTTTTTAGTAGGCAATAATAAATGACATAATTATTACACTAAAAATATAAGGTTAACATAATATGGATAAATAAAATATTAAAATATATCAAGTTTTTAATTAACTATTTAAATATTAAAGTAACAAATGTATTAATAAAATATACAAAAAATATAATCAGTCTTATTCTGTAACAATAACAATTAATAGATTTACAAAACGGATGATAAACCATGAACTAAATTTATATTATTATTCAAATAAGATTTTTTAAGTATGTATTAAATTCTAAATATATTATACCTGTCAGTCAGTTTTTTTAATTGTCTTGTCATGTCACTAATGACAGAAACATCAAAACTACAAACACCTCATTAGTGATTTTGTCAGTCAAACCATTACCAGATAACAAAACTGACAGTTTGAAGGCTTCACAAAAACAAGAAGAATACAAATTATTTCTTAGAATGTGTTTTTCGATGCACATTTAGAACACATATCTTATAAAACTGCAGACCACAGCTGGTACAAACAAATATTGGATTCTCCGGATTACTTTTTTTTAAATGGGCGTTAAATTTGTCATAGTTAGCAAAGTCAGATTTACAATCAGCGCAGCGGTAATGCATATAGAATTCCATGTGTAGTTTTAACTGAATTTTATACTGAAAATTTTTGCTACAGACAGTACACTTATAAGGAAATTCATTGTGTTTTTTTCGCAGATGACGATGAAGATGATTTTTATATTTATAAGATTTGTCGCAGTTGTAACACTGGAATCGGTTACGAATTTCGTTGATTTCTTTTTTTATTTCTTCGGTTATATTGTCATCCATTGGTTCTTCTTTGATGTCAACTACTTTTAACAAACTCTCTTCCTCTTCTATGAACGAATCTATTTCTTCTCGGATCTCATCTAGCAATACATCCTTGGTCTCGGGTATTTCTTCTTGTTTTTCTTCTGGTACAGGTTCATTGTCTTTGTTGTTGATGTAGTATCTTAACCGGCGGTTATTTTCGAGGCAAGTTTGTTTGTAAATATAGAAGGCGTTGAGAGTATTCTGACAAGTGGTGCAAACGCTTTCGGGATTATTGCGCTCTAATAATAACTGAAACAAATATTTATGCATACTGTGGATTACAAAGAATCATTGTTGTTTAGAGTAGATTCACAAAACGGGTTAGCGCTATGGGGTCAGTATATAGTGCAAATCCTAAATGCTGGTTTAAATCGATTAGTATTCTTTTGAACAGAAGATTATTAGTTTATCTTACAGAATACAGAATGAGTAACCGATTACATCTTACATCCATTGTAAACCAAGTCGTCTTTAAAGATTTTTTCATTCTTCTGAATCCTGAAAAAAATTCTGATACGAATTGCTTGTCAAATACCGGCGCCGCTAAATTGAATCATCAATGATCTTGGAAAGAATCATTTAAATTCAAGGCTCAAATCAGTACATTTCTTTATCCAGGATTCAGAATCATGAAAGAATCCTCAAAGAACCTATGTGTGAACAGGGCTTAAAGTGTTTTTAATTTTTGTATGAATAAAACTTATGAATCAGAAATTCCCATCCGAGTTCCGTCGATTTCCATATTTTTTCTAGTATAAAAATATACGCCTGGCTCTATTTTTCTATTCGAGATTCGTACTAGATTTGTCTACGCATGCTCAGTTCACTGTGCAGTCAGTTTAACCATAGACCTAATTCATTGAGTTAGGTCTATGGTTTAACCAACCTTTCCGATTGAATACGAATTGTTCAGAAAAAAAGTATAATGTAACACACTGCACAAAAATGAGGCATTTTTAATCCATTTTGTGAATCTACGGCGGTAAACAAAAAATTAACCACTTATAAAATAAGTAAAATTAAGATTTTGAATTAAATAAATAAATGTTTGTACCATTGGTATAAAAATTGTGGTGTACGATGTACCCATTAATATAATAATAAAGTTGTGTTTATTTTTAAGTTAACAAATTATTTAATATAGGTAGCAAATTATTGGGCAGCAAAATTATTAATTAGTAATTAAGTTACAAACTGTGTACAATAAAACTTCAAACATATTAACTGAAAAGTTTTTGAAACTAAAACAAGTTCTAGGAGCTGTCATAGAAAAAAAAACTGTCAATACCGTTCATAAGGGGAGTTTAGTTATTATTATTAAATATATTTATGTCCCCTAGCATTAATATATTTTTTGAACTTCCGGGACTAAAACTCTTAGTCCTTATTTTTGGGACTTAGGTTCTTAATTTGATCCCAAGGGATTATTTTTCATATTTAATCCCGTTGTCTAGGAATTGAATTAATTATTCCCGTTGTCAAGTAAATACGTGCTATTTGTTACAGAGTATCTATGGTAACAATATAAATATTTGTCATAAAATTTACTGTCAAAATTGCAAAATGTGTATTCTTTTAAACTATTTTGCATTCGTTTGAGGATGAAGTGCAAAAAATAGCGTATATACCACAGGACTAAAGTACCTTTAATCCCTCAGGTGATTATGTCCCTCACCTTCGGCTCGTGAAATAAACTTCATCCTCAGGATTAAATCATGCACTTTAGTTCCTCAATATATAATATACTATTATTAAATATATTTATGACCGCTAGCTTTAATATATTTTAAAGAAATAATGAGTTTCTCCCACGATGACCAGTATTGACAGTTTTTTTATGACAGCTCCTATAATAAAGTCCGTCCCAAACTTCTTTGCCGTGACGTCATTACTTTATTTTCAAGAATAACTAAAGAATACATTGTCTTACTCTTTCTATCTTATTACTGTCATATATTTAGTTGAAACACGTATGTCATTCGAAATTTGCGAAGTATTGATACTGTTACGTGAAGTTTTGTTCTTTGTTTTTATTATGAAGTAGAAAAAGAAAGAAATAGAAAACGTACGTTGATATACCAGCAATTATAACTTGTTATTTGAGTAGGCTGTTTTTCATGTTGTTTTATGAAATACATTTTCAAACTGTCAAACAAATAAAAACTATTTTCACTGTGATTAAATATAATATATTAAATATAATTTAATATAATATATATTAATATATTATATTAAATATATTAATATAATAAATATTAATATACTAACAATTTAGATTGTCTTGAATTTGTACCAATATTTTACTGCTGAAAAAGAAAAAGGAGAATTACTTATTCCCGTGTCAGCTGTTCTAGAGGTATTTATTTATTATTAAATTTATATAGTTATTCCAAATATTCACATAATATAGTTTTAAAATATTTGATGTCAAAATATAACTTTCCCGCCATAATTTCAAATTGATTCATACGAACTACAGGTATGACGTCACGGCAAAGAAGTTTGGGACGGACTATAGCACTAGTTTTACTTTCAATAAACTTTTTAGTAAAAACTTTCCTCGTGTGAAAAGATAAACAATTCCAAAACTACTAACATCAGTACAAATTAATAATTTCACTGCACATTAAATATTGTACTTACCAATTCCGAAGAGATCAAAAACTCTATTTTATCAATGATCAAAATCTTGTCATAGTCCTCACTGAAAACGTTCACTAAATCTGCGTCTTTATTTGTGCAAAGGCACAAGAGGCAAACCTTGGACAAGAAGTCGCACATGTTGTCAATCTACGTCTTCCTCATTCCGTATACAGAGACACACTAACGACTAACCGGGAGGTAAACTGTGGGAGAATTTACCCGCCAGATCAGGCCGAGCGATAAGACGTGGACACTAGATATTGGTTGATTGGTACACGTTTTAAACTATATGGGAGTGTTAGAAATACTATGCTGATAAGTAAAAAGTTAATCAAAACTTACGTCATCTAGTTTGATGCTGATCATGCAAAACGTAAATATGTCAATATTTTGCTGTGTTTGTCAGACGAAATTGTTAAGAGGCTCGTCTATATCCTAAATACCAACGTAGCGAGTGTTTTGTGGCCAGTACAAGAATGGTTTCAATTTATATACTTAAAAGATGAATTAACCAAATATTTTCACTAGTCTAAACTTATGTAATTTAAGTCAAGGAATACAATTAAATTATTAAGAGGCCCGTCTACCTCTTAAAATCCAGCATAAATGTACTAACGTAGCGAGTGTTTTGTGGCCAGTACAAGAATGGTTTCAATTTATATACTTAAGAGCATTCTGTACAGGAAGAATGTACACGTTAAAGCATTTTACACTTATACACCTCATCGACACATGGTTGCACATTTTAACAAAATCAAATTTTTATATGGTAGATAAGGGATAAAACTTCGTTCTATTAGTAAAAAATATTTTTTTTCAGCACGTTCAACGGTCGAAATGACTTACTTTCAACCGCTTGCAGGCGTTTAGAAGCACCTACAGATTTTTCTTTATATTTCGCAGAACATGATATTTTAAACTTGAATCATGTAGTTTAAAGTTTAATCTACGTTGGGGTAGGGATAGTGTTAAAAAAATGTGAATTTTTGTAGTTTTCTATATTTTTTAAACTAAAACTTCGGTACAAAACAGAAAAAATGGCACTAATAGAACGAAGTTTTATCCCTTATCTACCATATAAAAATTTGTTTTTGTTAAAATGTGCAACTATGAGGTGTATGCGTGTAAAGTGCTTTTTACGTGTATATTCTTCCTGTACAGAATGCTCTTAAAAGATGAATTAACCAAATATTTTTATTAATCTAAACTTATGTAATTTAAGTCAAGGAATACAATGAAATTATTAAGAGGCCCGTCTACCTCATAAAATCCAGCATAAAATGTACTAACGTAGCGAGTGTTTTCAGTACAAGAATGGTTTCAATTTATATACTTAAAAGATGAATTAACCAAATATTTTCATTAATCAAAACTTATGTAATTTAAGTCAAGGAATGCAATGGTGCCAAGATCAGCCCTGTATCTTATCCAGTTAAGAATTTATGGGGAAATCAAATTTTAAAAATTTAATTTGGGATAGGTATAATAGACAAGACATACATTTTACTCGTCACTTGTCAACTAACTTTGAGGCAGGAATGTTCTTCTGTTCTAAATTTGTTAAATTTAATTTAAATGGTTGCTCCAGAGTACTGAAGAAGAGTCAATAATGATTCGAAACGTTTGCTATTAGGAGTGGATTCTTTTATTTATTCCCTATCCATCATTCGACGATCTAATTATTTAAATAGACATACCGTTTTTGACCACTTAACATCAAGTTAAGAATTTACGGGGAAACCAATTTTTTTTTATATTTAGTTTTAAATAGATAATAATAACATCCAGTTAAGAATTTATGGGGAAATAAAAATTTTAAAATTTAATATGTTTACAACTAGTATCTAAGATTTTTCTTTAGTGAGTTTTTGTTACGGATTTGATTAGTTTTAGAAAAATATCAAGTGTTTGGACCATGTTAGTTTTTTTAAACGGTTTCAAGTAATAAATTGTAACGTGTGACAAAGTGTGACAAGGGTTGGTGTGAGATGATGCTGACCGTATGTTGGAGATGCAGGCATGAGTGGTGTCGAGAAGTAAGGGGTGTGAAAGGGCAAGTGTGTGTTTGTTTGATAATTTTTAAGCGGCTTGTCTACGTTTTTGCCGAATTCCTAGAATACTCTCGATTTTACTTTTTTTTCCATTCCACTCTTTTCCTCACTACTACGGCTGCCAGAAAACCAGCCCGAAACTCGTACTTTGCCGCATCCTAGCAATGCAATGTCATTTTGAAGTTGAAAAATACTGTAAAAGTGTTTTCGTTGCGAGTAAACTGTAAGATTATTTTTGACTTCAGGATAATGTTTTTATAAACTTTTAATAAAGAAAGAATGGATCTAAGATGTGCCTTTTTAAAATTTTAAAAATAAATTTGTATCATGAGATATAATCGTGTAAAGTTTGCATAAGATAGTGTTTTTTTTTTAATTTTTCGGAATTTTTATAATCATGTAGGTACAATTTTTTTATCAAAATTTTAAAAAGGCACATCTATAGATCCATAAAATCCTTGCTGAAATAAAATTTTGCCATTCTTGTACTGGCCACAAAACACTCGCTACGTTAGTTACTGTATTTCGTGAAGTCCTGTAGGAAGGAAGATATTTTCAATTATCGTAGAAGAAGGAGTTTGTAAATAAGACTGTAAATAAATTGATACATGTGTCTGTATTCCTGTGTTTTATTAATATACAGGGTGTTTCATAACTTCAGGTACATGCGTTAAGGGTATATGTTGTTTGATATGCTGATTACGAATAAAAAATAATTTTTCCTAAAATCGCAAAATTAATTTCCATGTTTTCCAGTCAAAAATTTTTCGTAGCCACTGCTACTGTGTAGAGTAATTATTGTTTCATTAAAAATAATTAAATTTCGTTTGTTATTTTACTAGTATTATGTAATTTAAGATGTTCGTTACCTACTTCTTTGTTTGTATTTAATAGGAAAACGAATCCAGTGCAGTAGGTACTACAAAAAATGTTTTAGGTAAACAACCATTAATTTTTCGAATTAAAAAAAAATCTTTTAGATTCATAACCGACATATCAAACAACATACCCATTACCGTATGTACTCGAAGTTATGAAACAACCTGTATTTATCCTGACCATTTATCATTGATAAAAATACATTGTGGAACAACGAGAATAATCCTAATAAGAATTATTATCAGAAATGTGGATTAAATAATAGGTACCTATATAATTGTTAACACTCCCAGTACTAAAAATGTTCACTTTCTTTTAATTAAGTTAACCGTATTTTTGTGAATTAAAAAAAAATTGTTTAACGCTCAGACGTCATGTAATATAATAATTCCGAAGTTTACAAACACCCTGTATATACATATTTTGATTTGATTGATTCATAACATATAGCTATTAGTTTGGATTTGTAAATAAAAATGAACATCACATACATAAATTTTTCAACACGAAATATTTTTTTGTAAATTGTTTGCCAACTTTAAAAAAAATTAGGTATTCATTGACTTGTCATTTTGTGTTAAAATATCAATTCATTGTTTTTCAACAAAATGAAAAATTTGTTATGACTCTTATAAACCAAATTTAGCACTCAGAAATTAACATCCAATAGGCTACTTGCATGAATTTCGTTACAAAATATTTTTGAAGATTAAAACTTGGGACAAGCATTTTTTATTTTAACAAAATTAGTATTAAATGTGTTTTACAATTAATTCTATGATACAATATTTGTTATGACTTTCACGTAAGTTTAAATTTTGTAAATGTCTGTTATTTCTGTTACTAATTTTTTGTAATATTTCACTGTAGTCCCTGAAGATGACCCATGTGGGGTAGAAACCGGTTGGAGTTGAAATAAATCCATCAAATCTTGTGACTGACTTCCAGTAATTTATTTTTCCTTAATTATCTCAACATCCAGTCAAGAAGTTTTCATTACATACAGTATTAACAAGCCCAAAACTAATTGATGAAAAATACAAATTTCTTTCTTAAGGCGCTATACTTGTAAATCCAGAAGATTAACAATTTGAACGATTCTGCCTGTATTATAAAAAAATTCAAATTGAAATTTGAAGAGTCATGACTCATTAGTGAATCAATCAATGCAAATTATTAATTGCTGTGGCATCAATTAGCAAAACTTGGAGCTAATTTTTATCATATAATAATCTATATTATACGTTGATTAATGCACAAAAATAAAAACTTTGTTTTGAAATCGATAATATACATTAGTCGGAAGACGGGTATAGAGAGATTTTTTTTAAACAGTTAACTCATTGACTGTAATATGTAAAACACGCTTTTTAGTAATTTTTAGAAATTATTGAACAAAATACGACAAGGTTTTTGGTAAATTTAATTCTATAGCCATGTAAGCACAACCTATAAGTACATAATTGTAAAATATGAGGTCATCGATTTAAAAACCAAAGTCACAAAATGATTTATTGTAACATGCTTTCTTGCTTTGCATCTGATAGCAAGAGATGGACCTTTATTTACTCAAAGACATAATTTTTCTTAAATAAAATTTATATTTTTACCTGTTTGCCCCCCAATTTTAGGTACATACATTGTGCTAAAAATCTCCTTTTCAGTACCATGCAAGTAGCTTTAGCCGTATTTTAAATAAACAATTTCTAAGCCCACTGAACTGTGGTCCAAATAATTATGCTCTTTTAAGTGGCTATAAAATTTGTTGTTTCTTATTATTTATTTAGTATTAGCTCATGCCAATGAAAATATCTTAATGTTTCGCTTTTCGCACGCGTGCAATTTTTTCTTGCGTCTTAGATCAAACAAAATAACAAAAATATTCTAAAGTACATTTAAAATCCGGCGTTAAGTTATTTAGTCAAAGTTTTATTAATTAATTCAACGCAGCGAGTTTCGCAGATTTTGTTTTCGTCCTTGTGAAATATTTGCGTGTGTCAACTGTTTCAAGACTGCGACATTCATCTTGCGATGCTCCTTTATTTTTAAACAAGTGGAATTTAAACTTGAACACGGTTACCGGAAGTTTCCAAGCCTAATTATTTTATAAAATATACAGGTTATATTTATATCAGATTGTCTTTTATAGAAGCATGATATTAAATTTAAATCGGCAAATTCTTTTATTGTTATTCATCACGATTAATTTTGACGTAAAGTCCTGTTCACACATGGATTCTTTTATGATTCTTTCATCTTGAGAACATAATCCTGAAGAGAATTGCTTGTCAAATACCGGCGCCGCTAAATTGAATCTTCAATGAGTCTTGGAAAAGAAGAATTTCTAATTCATTGATCGCTTTAAATTTCTGAAGCATGAAAGAATCCTCAAAGAATCGATATATATGGCCATAGACGTCTTAAGAATCCTGGTAAGATTTGCCTGTCAAATAACGGCGCCGCTAAATTGAATCTTCAATGAGTCTTGGAAAAGAAGAATTTTTAATTCATTGATCGCTTTAAATTTCTGAAGCATGAAAGAATCCTCAAAGAATCGAGGTATATGGCCATAGACGTCTTAAGAATCCTGGTGAGATTTGCCTGTCAAATAGCGGCGCCGCTAAGTTGAATTTTCAATGAGTCTTGGAAAAGAAGAATTTCTAATTCATTGATCGCTTTAAATTTCTGAAGCATGAAAGAATCCTCAAAGAATCGATATATATGGCCATAGACGTCTTAAGAATCCTGGTAAGATTTGCCTGTCAAATAACGGCGCCGCTAAATTGAATCTTCAATGAGTCTTGGAAAAGAAGAATTTTTAATTCATTGATCGCTTTAAATTTCTGAAGCATGAAAGAATCCTCAAAGAATCGAGGTATATGGCCATAGACGTCTTAAGAATCCTGGTGAGATTTGCCTGTCAAATAGCGGCGCCGCTAAGTTGAATTTTCAATGAGTCTTGGAAAAGAAGAATTTCTAATTCATTGATCGCTTTAAATTTCTGAAGCATGAAAGAATCCTCAAAGAATCGATATATATGGCCATAGACGTCTTAAGAATCCTGGTAAGATTTGCCTGTCAAATAACGGCGCCGCTAAATTGAATCTTCAATGAGTCTTGGAAAAGAAGAATTTTTAATTCATTGATCGCTTTAAATTTCTGAAGCATGAAAGAATCCTCAAAGAATCGAGGTATATGGCCATAGACGTCTTAAGAATCCTGGTGAGATTTGCCTGTCAAATAGCGGCGCCGCTAAGTTGAATTTTCAATGAGTCTTGGAAAAGAAGAATTTCTAATTCATTGATCGCTTTAAATTTCTGAAGCATGAAAGAATCCTCAAAGAATCGACGTATATGGCCATAGACGTCTTAAGAATCCTGGTGAGAATTGCCTGTCAAATAGCGGCGCCGCTAAGTTGAATTTTCAATGAGTCTTGGAAAAGAAGAATTTCTAATTCATTGATCGCTTTAAATTTCTGAAGCATGAAAGAATCCTCAAAGAATCGATGTATATGGCCATAGACGTCTTGAGAATCCTGGTGAGAATTGCCTGTCAAATAGCGGCGCCGCTAAATTGAATCTTCAATGAAAAGAAGAATTTATAATCTTCAAAGAATCTTTGTATGACCATGGACATTTTGAGAACATAATCCTGCTAAGAATCTCCTGTCAAATAGCTAAATTGAATCTTTCGGAAAAGAAGAATTTATAATTCATTGATATCTAAAAAAAAATTTATGTATGAGCATAGATACCATTCGATTTAACATATTTTATTCTTTAATATTAACTTATTTTTAATAAATTATTTAAAGGAATACAGATTTTATTGAAATATAAGTAACCTATTTGAAGATGTGCAAAAGTTACTTTTTAAATAATTGCATATTTATGTTTGTTTAGTTTACAATTTGCAAACTAAATAAACTATGTTAATTTTAGTTGCACCATTTGAGTCAACAATTTTTTTCCTATATAATATAAGTTTCATTAAATAATCTTATTAATAAAATTTATTAAAAGATTTAAAAAAGAATATGCCCTATTTTGAGTATATTATGGTTTAGCGGCAAATCCACAATATTAAAAAAATATTTTTTGTTGCTAATTTTTTACCTCTCGCCTAGAGAGGTATAGGGATCGTGAAAAAATTCGATGTCGAGATTTTTGTCAATAAGCACGTTTTAGCACCTTTAGAACCTATTTTGACTATTTTCACGATGATGTCTGTGTGTGTGTGTGTGTGTGTCTGTGTGTATGTATGAAAGTCTGTATGTGCGCCTACTATAGCCTTTCGTCCCGGTTCATTATCTCAAATTCTACTGAACATAAAATTCTAATATTTTGCATTATACATTTATATGTGTTAATGAAGAGCTGAAAAGATTTTGGTAAAAATCCACTAACCGGAAATGGTATTTTTCTTGTAGCACTATAACATTTTTTGCAAAAATTGTATAAAATAATGCAATTGTTATAATTTGACATACCACACATAAAAGAAGAAATTACATTGTACAATATTTAATCTTACTTGTTTCTATATCTTTAACAAATAAAGAAATATTTTAATTTTTTTAAATATATAATTTTACCTACCACGATTTGTGAATCCCGAAATAGAAATAAAATTTAAAACAAAAATAAAATTGTCAATGTGACAGATAAACAGATGTCTGTGGCAAGGAGGTTTCTCTGTGGTGTAGGGCATGTGTAGAGTGTGGTGTAGAATTTTGAAATGTTGGATATAGTATAGATATTAAATGGACAAAGTATTATGTAAATATGGTATTTATAAAATAAAATAATATATTAAACTAAGAGCTGATTAAATTTGTGAAATATATAATTTATTTACCTACATAATTATTATAAGTCCATTATGCATTTTAAAATAATATAATGTATGATTATTTTATATTATTATATTAAATGTTATACGGTGTTGTTGTATTTTATTTAAATTAAAGCTTAATATTTGGTTCAATACGAGGTTAAATAATAATACTTCAATGTCAAGGCGAGAGGTATTGTAACGGCCACGTCAGATTTTTTTATTATTCTTACATAATAAAGTAGTGAATTTATAGAATTTAATTATTTTTTTTACATATGACTTAAGTGGGTATATGATACGAACTTACTAATATATTTAAAACATTTTAATATCTAAAGCGTGTATTATTTAATTGAGGGCGTTATATTTTGGCAATATTATTACAGATGTAATTTTGCTTGACATTTAATTTCATAGTAAATTTAAACATTAGCAAACCAGAGATTTCCAAACAATTATTTTATAAAAATATATCAAAATCATTTTATTTATAAAGCCTGTAGTAAGCAGTAACAGACAGTACTAATTTTTAATTAAACTATAGCAAAAATGAATATACTGGTGTAACTAGTATTAAGAGGCCCGTTTACCTCCTAAAATCCAGCATAAAATAGATACTAACGTAGCGAGTGTTTTGCGGCTAGTATAAAAATATGAAAATTTTATTCCAACAAGGATTATATACTTAAAGGAGCAATTAACAGTTGTGCCCTTTTAAAATTTTAATAAAATAATTTTACTTGATTATAAAAATACCCTAAAAATTCATAAAAACTTCCAATTTATGCAAACTTTACCCGGTTATATCTCATGTTAGAAATTTATTTTTAATTTTAAAAAGGCAAATCTGTAGATTCATTCTTTCTCTATTAAATGTTTATAAAAACATTATCTTGAAACCAATAATAAACTAACAGTTTACTCGCAACGAAAACACTTTACAGTATTTTTCATCTTCAAAATTACAGGATGCGGCAAAGTACGAGTTTCGGGCTGGTTTCAGGCAGCCGTAGTAGCGGGCAAAAAGTGAAATAGGAAAATAAGTAAAATCGAGAGTATTCTAGGAATTGGTAAAACAAATTAGTATTTCAAATAAAATGGGAAATCGTCAAAAAATCCTTTTTCCTGACCTAGGCACCAGGATAGCTGTTAAATTAGGTTAAGGACGAAAATCTAATTATTCCATCAGGGAAATAATTTCTGAAAACATGTTTACATGTAAGAAATAATTGGCACCTATTATTACAGAGTACAGTCACCTCAAGAAATTTATATTGTGCTTCAAAATAGAAGTTTTGTTTCCATAAACCAGACAATCAATGGACATAAAAATGTGGAGACAAGAAAAAAATCCTTGCGCAAGAGATAAAAATACAAAATTGGCAGGTATAGAATTTTATAATTATATGTATTCTAGGCTGATAGGCCGGGCTATTTTAACAATAATTATGTTGACAGTTTATTTCATATTATTTATAGAATTTTATTGAATTGGAACAATTTCAACAAAATTAAAATTTATACGGAAGACCCTCAAACATATGCACCCGATACAAACAAAAATTGAGTTAATTTTTTTGAAACAACAATTAAAACAGTTGCTATAAACAATGCGTAAACAAATTCGTCTACAACAATTCAAGTAAAACAAAATTTGTAAAAGTTTTCAACGGTTTAAAAAAATTATCTTCGCAACAGTTTGAGGTTCGCTGTGTCTTCCTTTCTTTGATGTTTATATAAACCCGCGAGCCTCTTAATAAATTACACTGTTTTGTCACTTTGCAACAAGTAAGTATATCTGGCATACAGCGTTCAGTTCGAATACTAATCTATTTTTTCTATTAAACAAAAAGTTTATAAATCAAAAATTATTAAAGAAAGGTTTCATAAAAATGTTATTTAATAATTGGCAGCGTTTGAGTGTTGAACAGATGAAGTGTGAAACAATTTGTCAAGAAATCGTCAAAACAAATGAGTGCAAAATGAGGTGCGAACGAGAAAGAATAATTTGGTGCTTGCAAAAAAACAGTTGATGAGTGATAAGTATGATTTTTTTAATGAATTGTACAAAATTTTGACTGGCAATATGGTTTTGTAGCAAATATAACACAGTGGAAAATCATTAAAAATTAAATAGTGCATTTCAAAATTTAAGTTTTAACTTTGGCTTTATTGCAAGAATTAAAACAGTACAACATTATTAAAAATTAAACAGTGTATATCAAAATTTGGTATTACGTTTACAAAATTTTAATAATCTATAAAAATAAACTCAATATGCTGCATTTAATTATTGAGAGTACACCACAGGGCTTTAGAATAATTAATTTAATGTGCGTTTACCAAATTAAATGTGACTTATGACAAATTTTAAAACATTTGTACTTTTTAAAAGAAAATTTGTTTCGGCTGTAATTCAGTCTTCCCCAGGGTGATAATTGGTTATTAAATTTGGTTGATGACTGTTATGTAACATGTACGTGTGTTTGGTGAGTTTTAGTTTTTTTTTGGCAAAAGATTTCTGTGAAATGATTTACATGATATTATTGAATTTTTAATAACCAATTATCACCCTGAAGAAGACTGAATTACAGTCGAAACGTCGGTGTTTTATTGGATTGTATTAAATTGACTGCTTCTCCAATAAATTTTATTTTTATTCAACATCCAGTCGAGAAATCAATCTTCCGTTTGTATTTTTTGTCGGGAAGTATTATTTACTGGGTAATCGTCAAAAAATAATTTTCCTGATCTATTCATCAGGATAGCAGTTAAGGAGGTTGGTGACCATATATGAAAATTATGATGAGAGGCTGAAATTTATACAGTGCCTTTATTACATTATTGAGATTCTGAAAAAAAAAATTAAAAATTTTCGTCTATCCGGTTTTTGAGTTATAAAATGTTGGATTACGTTCGATTTACATGGAGTCTTATGGCAATTCACTGAATTTTTGTTTTGCTGATATGATAAGATGATGAGAAATTCGTAGAACTTGTCCTAATATTTCCTATACACCTTTAAAAATAAGTGAAGATTTTGTGTACTTTGTCTAAACCATTTGCAAGTTATTTTAAAAAAATGTAAGCAAACCAAGCATTTTTTGATTAGTGAATTTGTAATTATTGTAAAAACATATCACAGCAACTGAACGAATTGCAATGATACTAACCAACGTGCATTGAGCGAATTTTGTTTTACATTATCAAAAATATTTTGATTTTTATATCCGCCCCTAAGGCTAATGTCTGGGTACGCCACTGCAGGCGTCCCCAACCTCCTTAAATTAGATTAAGGAGGTTCCCTACACATGCAGTGGCGTACTCAGATATCAGCTTTTAATTAATAAGAATATTATTATTAATGTAAAACAAAATTCGGTCAACGGGTGTTAGTTGATATTGCAATTCGTTCAGTTCCGGTGATATATTTTTACAATAATTTCTAATTCACTAATCAAAAAATGCTTGAAGATTTTTTTTTCAATCGACAATATTGTTACAACTATGTGGTCAACCTTCTTCAAATTTTGGGAAATTGATATCCGTGCTTGCATACGTTTATATACCAAAAATTAAGTAAATAGAATATTTCTAACATCTTTTTATTTAATCAATTAATGGAAAGCCATAAGAGCCCATGTAAAATATTAAAATTTAACAATTAATTTCGTTCAAACTACGTGGTCAAAAATTTCCAAAAAATTCAGGTATCATTTTTATGACACAGACAACATAAATTCAAAGTTTGGTTGCATTAGAACATTTTTTTAAATGTCTAGGGAACCTCCTTAAGAACAAAATTCTAATTATTCCATCAGGAAAATATAATAATCTGCGATTATATCTGCACAGTTCTCCACAGGTAAACTGTACAAAACTAAAAGTATGTTGAATGTTTGTTGTATGACTGAGACTAAAAACAAATAAACATAAATGTCTGTCTTCGTAAACGGCCGATGGTAAAGTTGGAGGCTAAATTGTACCTTTCAGTGTCGTACCACTGGATAGATTTTAACTGTCTTGACAAAGATGTCCCCAAGAACGCCGTAGTGTGCGGCGTGAGCGGTGATAAAGACAAGAAGAAGATCTACATCGGTAGGGTGTTCTACCAGGGTGACTTGTGCATCGTATCTTATTTCTCCGGACTCAAAAAGGGCTACTTCCCCTACCATGGAGGCATCATCGAAGCCTACGAGTTCCAGGTATGTAGGGAGGTTTACTTTTTACGAATTTAGGTTTAATATTATGTTGACGCTACGCCGTTTCGTGAATTAAAGCGCTACACTTGTAAATCCAGAAGATTAACAATTTGAACGATTCTGGCTGTATTATAAAAAATTTCAAATTGAAATATAACATGAACTAGTGAAT
Organism: Agonum fuliginosum; assembly: GCA_947534325.1. Classification (NCBI taxonomy): domain Eukaryota; kingdom Metazoa; phylum Arthropoda; class Insecta; order Coleoptera; family Carabidae; genus Agonum; species Agonum fuliginosum. Next base: position 1,132,735 of record OX384033.1, read on the forward strand.
CAATAAATGCAAATTATTAATTGCTGTGACATCAATTAGCAAAACTTGGAGCTAATTTTGATCATTTAATAATACATATTATGCGTTGATTAATGTACAAAAATAAATCGATAATAAACATTAGTCGGAAGACGGGTAAATATTTTTTTAAACAGTTAACCCATTGACTGTAATAATTTATGTAAAACTCACATTCTTAGTAATTTTGATAAATTATTTAACAAAATACGGCAAGGTTTTTTGTAAATTTCATTCTATAGCCATGTAAGCACAAACCTATAAGTATCATTGTAAAATATGAGGTCATCGATTTCAAAACCAAAGTCACAAAATGATTTATTGTAACATGCTTTTTTGCTTTGCATTTGATAGCAAGAGATGGGCCTTAAGCAACTGTTGATTCAGAGACTTATCGCCTGTGATGTTTCTAATGATATTATTGTTATTTTGTTTTATAACTGACGTTTTGGTTACACTTAAACCGCTTTCACATAGATTATTTTATTCTCCTGAACTCGGAAAAAAATTCACTGTTTTTATAGTATCAATGAATTAAAAATTTTTCTTCTCCAAGACTCATTGAAGATTTAATTTAAAACTACGATTGATATTTCCATAGTACAAGTAATTTTTGACTCTTACCAGTTTATAAGTTTATGAAGATTTTATTATTTCATAATATATAAATTTGACTTTATGGTTTTGTAAATCATAACAACTTATTTTATGGGTATTTAACGAGATACTAAAATTTTAAATACTTTTGAATGACTACGTGAAAATTTGTTACATTTTATTAGATTTTATATTTTTTATCGTTGTTAAAATTGATTTTATATAAATTTTAATCAGAAGTTCTTTTATCTGATATGAAAAATATTTTTCTAATTAATATTAAAATTCAATTTAAAATCTAACTAAATTTTTTTGAATATATTAACTATCAAGTTAAGTTAATCAAGAAAGAGCTTTATGATATTTATGCTCATTTAATTTAATTTTTCTAACAATTTTTACAAAAGTGAGTTAAATAATAAATTCATAAATAAAGGGTTTATTAATTTTACTGTAATTACGAGTGTGACCTTTACCCAGTTTCGCAATTCAAAATAATCATAAATACTCGTACGGTGGATTTCAAATTCGGGATTCGGTATATTTGAATATTTATTTCGTTTTCGAAACGTTATAATAAATAAATAAATACAAAACTAAACCCCACACAAAATAATTTATTAATGAAGATTTTAAACATTTATAAGACTTCATATTTCTGTTTCTTTAAATATTTTAATAGATACTATTCTGATTAAATAATTAAATCAGATACTACCTAATTTTAAAATAAAGTCACAAAGTTATATAAATTACTACGCCTTATTATATAAATTTATTTCCCTCCTTTGAACTAAAAATGAATAATACGCAACATAAGTCAAAATTATTAATAACTGGCATAGACCTTCAAAAATTATGAATATCCCCGTTGTCACATATAATTAATAATTTAAATTAGTAACCGCTATTTAAAATTCCGTTCTACTAAAAACTGTGCCAAATAATTAGAGAAGAATTTTGAAAATTTTTCATAAACACTACGCACTTAGAAACTATTTATATAATATAATGTGGAACTCAAATAGGCAATAATCTTCAAGTCGTAATTTAATATTGTTAGAACTACATTTTGTGAATTTGAAACTGAAAATTTGATGATGTAGACATTAAAATGTTGCTTTGATCGCTGACCCAAATAATTAGAATTAATTACTTGTCAGTAATCAGTTAAAAAGACAAAGTTATTTGCATTGAATTTACTGCCAACTATTTTAAGTATGTACAGAGCTGGGCGTTACTTAAGTTTTTTAATAACAACTAGTACTTAATACGTGTACTTAAGTTTTTTTTTTTGGTATTTACTTTAATATTTTAAGTACTAAATACAAACTTGTACTTAAGACTTATTTTCATTTCATAATCGTAAGTAATATTGAAGTACTTTTTAAATACTTAGGTAATATAAAACTACTTAAGTTTTTTAAATAATTTAAGTAATTGAAAAAAGATAACAATCGAAGGTAATAATTTATTATATTAATTTTAAAAAATCTGATGTGGCTAGCACACGCCCTCTCGCCTACTTCTGCTCACTCTACTAATCTAATAAATATTTTTACTTACATTTTAATAGTTTCATGTAATATGTAAACTACGAGTATAATGTAAACCAAGATGCAAGCAAAACATGTCAACTGGACTGTCACTGTCTTAATAATTTAAATTTTGTGTAGAAACAAATTTCATATCATGGACAACAAGATACTGGAATTTCAAAATAGTAGAATAATAGTTGTACTTTATTTTATTGTTAAATACTACCAGAGCCAGCAAATTGTATTTAAAATTGCAAAAATCGTCATAAATAAATAATGTACCAATATATTTAAGGAAAAATATATCAAGCTTCAAAAAGTACTACTTTTGGTTTTCGGATGTATACCAAAATACATACGTTAATAGTATATTATATATTGAGGGACTAAAGTGCATGATTCTGAGGGTGAAGTTTATTTCACGAGCCGAAGGTGAGGGAAATAATCACGTGAGGGATTAAAGATACTTTAGTCCTGTGATATATACGCTATTTTTTGCACTTCATCCTCAAATGAATGCAAAATAGTTTAAAAGAATACACATTTTGCAATTTTGACAGTAAATTTTATGATAAATATTTATATTGTTACCATAGATACTCTGTAACAAATAGCACGTATTTACTAGACAACGGGAATAATTAATTCAATTTCTTGACAACGGGATTAAATATGAAAAATAATCCCTTGGGATCAAATTAAGAACCTTAGTCCCTAAAAATAAAGACTAAAGAAAAGTTTTAGTCCCGGAAGTGCAAAAAGGTATATTATGATACACTATCATTTTAAAATATTATTTATATCAAATACTTTGTGAATTAACTAACAAAAAATGTTTTATTATCTGATAAAAGCTTATAGCACCGTTTAAAATTTTGTGAACTACATCTGGTAAAACATTTCCAACAAATAATAAAATTTGTAGAACACATTTTGAACATTCAAACATTAAATAAAAATATTCACAATTCCCAAATAACAGCCACAAAACCATTAACAAGTCTTAAAAATATCATAGCCCTGTTTTCGTATCCTAATTAATTTGAAAATAAATTTAGAATTTAGCTGAGATTGAAAAACAAAGATATAAATCCCGATAGCTCCATCACTAAGGTCCGCTTTTAAAAGTCGAGCGGAGAAAATAGTAACATTGAATTTTCATTGCCACTGGGAGCTATATTAAGAACTAATCTTGAGAATTTTTAGTCCGAATGCCAAAGTTTTGTCACTGTCTTGGGACAGGTGTGACAAATAATTCAATTTCATGCGAGTTTGATACGAAAATTAATAAAATGGGAGAATATATTATGAATTGGGTTTAAATTGACCAGATTTATTACCTGGAGAGATAAATTTTATTTGATAGTACACGTGCGTATCTTTCACACGGTAATTGGCAAACCTAATTTTGTGGAAAATAGACATATTAATTTTACAAGAAATTAAACTTATAATCTTACATGTGCATTAATTCTTTCCGCAATTTTTTTTTAGTGTTTTCCAACAACGTTTTTCGTTTACGATTACGTTGTTGGAATACACGATAAAAATTACCTTGAAGTGATTTCAAATTCGGTAAGATAATCGTAAAATAATTTTTTAATTCTTTGAAATATTGACTGTGTTTAGTGTTTTGTGGCCAGTACAAGAATGGTAAAATTGTATTTCAAGGATTATATAATTAAAGGATCAATTAACAGTTGGGCCTTTTAACAATTTTAATAAAAAAATCTGATGTGGCCAGCACAAGACCTCCCGCCATACTCTACTATTTTACTACTATACAAATTAAGATACAAATATTTTTGTATATTTTTTTTAAGTACAGCACTGGATTCCTCGTATCAAACTACATATAAATACATATTTTTTAAAGAAAATTCTGTCGGGTACAATTTTAAATGCACTTTGAAATTTTTTAAAATTGTCGAAAATTTTCGAAATATTCGATTCGCTCAAAATTTGGTTATACCCTATTTTGTACCCGAGGAATTCAATGGTGCCACTAAAAAAAATTTTCGGCTAATACTTTTAGAGATAATTTTTGCAGGTGAAAGACGGGAGTAGGTATGACCGTAATTTTTTCACCATTGGATTCCTCGCGTCGAATTACATATGAATCCAAATTTTCGCGGAAAAAATCCAACGGGTACAATTTTTATGAAGCGTTTTCGAAAATGGCCAAAAAAGTGGGTCTACCCCTTGATGAATTTTTGGCCTTAATAACTTTTTCCCTCAGAATTGGCTGAAAATTTGGGTATATACTAATTCGACCCCGAGGATTACAAATCTGTAGTCGAAAATTTTTTTCGACTAATATTTTTCGACATATTTTTTTTTAGTCGAAAACTTGTCGAAATGGAAAATTTATTTTTTTACCATTGGATTCCTCGGGTCAAATTATGTAGGAATCCAAATTTTCACGAAAAAATTCTAAGGGATACAATTTTTATTAAGGTATTTAAAAATGGTACAAAATCGAATTATTTTCTAGCCTAAAGAATAATATTGGGAATTGGCTTAAAATGTGGTTATATACTAATTCGACCACGAGGATTTCTAATCTGTAGTCGAAAAAAAATTTCGACCCACAGTTTTCGACATAATTTTTTTAAGTCGAAAACTAGTTGAAATAAAAAAAATATTTTTGCACCATTCGATTCCTCGGGTCAAATTATATAGGTGTACATAGTTTAGGAAAAAAATTCTATCGAATATCGTATGTACGTACAGATATTCTAATCAGGTTACGTCGAAATTGTTCATTTGATAGAAATGTTTGTACTGTTACTAAATGAGGCAGGGCAGTAATGTTAATTATAACTTATGATGTTTTTCAGATTCTGGTGAACTATCTGCCCCAGTACGACCCAATTTGGTCGTTGACCGGATATGGTCATCTGCCCCGAAATGCCGTCCAAGTTGGGTTCAACAGCAACCACGAGCCATCCTACATCGGCAGGGTACAGTTCAAGGGCAGCAAGTTACCAGCCAAAGTAAGAGAAAATCATCACCTTAAATTGTCCTTAGATATTATCATTTATCATTTTGATTAGCTGTAATATTCAAATTTCTGTATTTTTATATTGGTCTATTTGTGAAAGGTGACAAACGATATGAATATTTAAGAATAAATCTGATGTGGACACCACATGTCTTTCTTGTGCGCCTATTACCAGTCAAAGTATATAAGAAAGAATCATCACTTTAAATAGTCGTTGTTAGATATTGTCATTTTGATTAGATGCAATATTCAAAATTCAGTATTTATATTGGTCTATTTGTGAAAGGTGATAGATGATATGAATATTTAAGTAAAAAAATCTTATGTGGACACCACATGACTTCCTAGTACGCCTATTAAACTGTTCATACTTTTCTCAATAACAAAAATGTAGAATAATATAATAATATAATAACCGTATTTGATTTATGCGGAAAATACAAAAAAATACCTAGAGTAAAGTGCCCTTTTGGCACGGACGATCGCAACCAAAAATATGAGATAATCAACTAGATGCAACATGAGTACAAATATAAAATTTCAACTTTCTACGACATACCATTTTTGATGAATGCGAAAAGTACCAAAAAGTGCCTCTTTGGTACGGACGATCGCAACCAAAAATATTATAACAATCCTAAATACAACATTTTTTTCAACTTTCCACGTCTAACTGTATTTGAGTTATGCGACACACATACATCCGTACGTACAGACGTCACGACGAAACTAGTCATAATAGATTCAGGAAAAGTCAAAACGGATACTTCCGTCAAAATCTGAGAACCGAAATTTTTCGCGATTACAATACTTGCTTTTTACTCCGTACAAGGAAGTAATACAAAAATTCTTTCTTTTCAGTATTTTCCTTCCAAAAATAGATGCTACTTTGTGTCAGGAGTACAAGAGGGTAACTGGGCCAGTTGCGAGGTCCTTCTTAACAGAATTGATGGTGAGTAATAGTATATTAAGGGTCCCGTCTCCGTAACAAAATATTATGCGTTTAGAGGTGTAGCAGTTTCTGCTTTACTCATTGCATATTATAAATTTGAAGGCAAAAGCCAAAAGGTATTAGATGTTTGTCAAAGAATTCATCTAGGTTTATGCCCAGTTAGAATTTTGAAATTTTAATGGAATCCATATAAAAAATTAATGAAAATTAATGCTTTATCTTATGATTAAGAGATTTATTACTCGGCATAAACCTAGTTGCATTTTTCTTCTATAAATAAATTTATGAAATTTATGCTGCAATTCAATTCTGTGAAAATCTGTAGTTGCTACAGGTTTATAAAACTGTAAATATTAAACAAAATCGCAATGAAATCTAATCAAATGAACATTTTTGTACATGTCAATGTACAGGGTGAGTCAGCTAAGTGTTCCCTATTTCATTTGTTTGTAAAGTCTCAAGTTTTTGTGTGAAGTCCGCCAAATTTTTGCTGTAAATACAGTAGCCACTTGAGTTTTTGTTCGCAAAGTTTTATCATTATTGCTCTATTGCTTCCTAATTGGTGACTGAAATAATGATTAATTAATTAATGATTAGTCAAACGACTATTTGTAGGATTTTAAAGGACCTTAAGTGGCATCCTTATAAGATACAAATTCTGCAGGCAATTTCTGAAGAGGATAAAGCAAACCGATTGGAATTTGCAGAAGACGAAATTGAACGAATGAATGAAAACCCTGGTCATCTGAATAACATCATGTTTTCTGATGAGGCACATTTTCATCTTGATGGTGGATTTAATAGACACAATCATCGGTATTGGTCAGATGAAAATCCCCACTGGATTGCTGAACAATCCTTGCACTCTCCTAGAACGACTGTTTGGGCTGCAATTGGAGATTTTCGATTAATTGGTCCAATTTTCACATTGAAGTGAACCACTCGTGAAGTTTTTGTCTGATCGATTTGAAATTTCGGCAGTAAAAATTCCTTTAGATAGTTCATGTTTTGCAAAAATTTCGTCACTTTCTGATAAAAATTGCCTAAGTTATAAAAAATCCAAATAGGGAATAGTTAGCTGACTCACCCTGTACATTGATTTTGTTCAATATTTACAGATATACAAATCTGTAAAACTTATAGATCTGCGCAGAATCGCAGCAATAGCTTTATCTATAAAACTTCGTGAGCATTCTAGAAATTGCTAGATTGCTTTACATAATAATATTGTTATGTAATGACATGAGTAGGTAATAACCATTTAAGCGCATGTTAAGAATTATCCTATTAATAAACATTTAAATTTGTCTTGAACCCAATGTTGTGGGCCACTGCTAAAAATAAATAGGTTGTTGTCCTGAACAATACAACAAAATGTAAAAATATCTGGTATTTTTTAACCAGCAACAATTCAAATAAATAGTTCAATTCATCACGATTAAAAATTGCAAATATTCGCAAAATTCAGGAACGTATAACATTTTTTCTTGGCACTTATTTGCTACTTTTGGCAGCGAATACAAAATCCACATTATTATTGTGTAAACATTTATAATATGTTGTGGTTTACTAAGTAACTTGTCGTTTTGCTAAGAGATTTATTTTAAAAGTATACTCTAGAAAAGATGTGCAAATAATATGGTTGTTGATTTGGTTTGAGTATGCGTAGGTACACGAAAATTGGTTTCAGAAAATAATGTAAAATATTCTCGCTTTGTGCGGTTGCCAATCATCAACTCAGTCATAGTTGTTGTAGTGAAGAGTATACCACAGGGGAAATTTTCGTGCAGTTTAACTGGAATGTGCATTCAAACCAGATTTATCAACTGCAATTACACAAGAGTTTTTTATTTCGCCGAATAAATTTCTGTTTGTATTGAAACCTTGTTGCCTAGCAATTTGAAAAAATTGTTTAACAAAATCACGACACCGTAGGTGGAGTCATTTTATTTTAAAACAATTTTTCGAGTCAAATTGCTGTCCGGTGACAAGGTTGAGATGTCAAACAGAAATTTATGCGGAGGAAATAAAATGCTCGAGTGTAATTATTCAACGAGATAATTTAACGACTCCTTTGGTTCTCCTTCACAAATATTCCCAAAATCTAATAATTTAACTGACAAATATTAAAAATATGAAACAAATGACATTTTAGTGTTTTGCTTATTGTTTAGTTGCTAAGAAAAAGGTAAATAAGGTTTTATCTCTTGCAAAAAGTTACTTTCCTTTTTATCCGCTGTCAAAGCGATAAAATTGTGTTTTGTTTATGGCTCACTTTATACAGGAGTGGAATTATCAGAACTGTAAACGCAAAAGAAGGACAAGAAGGAGCAGTTGCTTCCCCCTGGAAAATAACCGAAAATATAAAAGATCTGGAAGTATACATCTGAAAAAAATTGACTGTGATCGAGAAAAATTTATTGGAGATGTTACAAAAAACTAAAATTGTTTTATTAGGAACTCGAATCGCACAAAAACCGATTCAGATTCGGTTCATTGTTTACTGTACATTTAGGGATTGGTTTGATTCCGGTTTTACTATCTCCTGGAAATTAACCGGCAACCGGAATTCAATAATGCGGTTCAAATACCAATTCCGATTAAAAAATTTATTATACTGCTTATGATAAATTCAAAAAAAATCCAATTTATGCAATCTTTACAGGATTATGTCTCATGATAGAAATGAATTTTTAAAATTTTAAAAAGGTAAATTTGTAGCTCCATTATTTCTCTATTAAATGTTTATAAAATCATTATCCTGAAATAAATAATACTCTGACAGTTTACCCGCAACAAAAACGCTTTTACAGTATTTTTTAACTTCAAAATGACATTGCATATAGCTAGGATGCGGCAAAGTACGAGTTTCGGGCTGGTTTCAGGCAGCTCTAGTAGTAGGGAAACGAGAGTATTCTATAAATTCGGCAGACGTAGATTCTTGTAACTAGATCACACTTCACTAACCTTGTCTGTTCTCTTCAGGCCACGACTGGGTATCGATAGACACAACGCGGCCGCAGAACATGTACCCCAACAACTACGTGGTGGTGGGCGCGGACGCCGACGGCGACGACATCGCCGTGGGCTACTGCAACTACAAGGAGGAACAGACCCTGGTGAAGATCATCCCGGCCAAGCGCTGGGCCAGCATCGCCTACTATGGCGAAGAGATCCACGTGGAGGATAGGACCATCCACGTGAGTAGCACTACCTCACCCCTACTAAATACTAAACTATCAAGTGTTATACATCAATCGATTGCTAATTTTATAAGCTACAACTTTGCAATTTGAAATTTTTTGATACAGGCAACGGTTCACGAGAAAAAAAATAAAAACTTAAAAGTTGCACTTTTGGAGGCGGTTTTGAGGTGGTTCCCACCCCTGTACAGTTAGTGGGTTTTCACAGATGGTAAAGAACACCAAGGACTAGATATCCTGCAAATAGGGTAGTTTACCAATTTTTTTAAATTTTTTTTATTGAAACTTCATGTTATTTGAAAGCGATTGAGAGTACTGATAAGCCTTAATTGTTCTTAATAAAGCTGTAATTAATTTTTAAAGTTTGTGTGACGTAGATATATGATTCGCAGACCTATGTCATTCAACATATCTTGCAATGGGAGTATTCGGGCAAAGCTTATCAATTTTCATTACAGATTTAGCAAAAAACTATGATTTTATGCTAGCGCGCTAAACTGCACATATTTTACTACAAAATTCGGGCAAGGTACATTGGAATTATCAAAGAATTTAATTTAATTTTTGTTACTTCAATTAATGACATTGATTGGAATGATAACGGATCTACGATATCTACGAAATATATTATAAAATGTCAAATTGGTTAAATATTTTGACAATTATATCGTTTGTCTGTCCCTATGGTTTGTATTTATATTTTACGGCTAATATCGAAGACTCAACGAAGCTAAGTCCCTAACGTGTAACTTTATTTGGCAGAAATTGTTATAAATAAATTTAATTTCTTGTGATTAATTTTTAAAGTACATTACTTTACATGACAGTTCATAGATAAAGAAACACTACGTTGAACAAAGATAGACGGCATACACGTTGCAATAATTCAGAATAGGATAGATGTGTGAGAAAGAGAGCTTGAGAGAGAACGCATTACTGTGACGTAGATGTACGATACGTAAAATCTCAAATATTTAAAGAACTATTAACTTTTTGAAAACTTTTTTTATGGCAATAACTTATTACTGGGGTCTCCTTTCAATATAATTGACTGGATTGCTAATTTGCTACTATGGTAAACTACCCTATTGTAGCTTTCTATTAATTTGTTCCGGGTTTGAGATAAATTTCATTTAGAATGACTGGACTCTAGTGAGGATTCCTCTTAAGTTGTTCATCTACCCTAGCGTTACAGAGGTGTACGCCTCCCACGTTTACTTTAGTTATAATTGAAATATATGATGCTTTTACATATAAGTGTATTAACAAAGGATGTCTTAATGCCTCTAGTTTTTTATTTTTTGTCTTTGGCCTTGACGTTTTTTGTCATTATTTGATACGATTCGATATGTTTTTTTTTCGGGCATTATAAATGGAAAGTTATTATACAGGTTGGTGGATGTGAAATGCGAACATAGGGAAATATATGACAATGGAGTTATCATGCTAGGTATCTTGATATACGTGGAATAAGTACTGTCAATGTCAAAGTAGCTGTCATATTATTGAAATTTTTATTTGCTTTAATATATTTTCTTTGCATAATAATGTATGTGTACGAGCAGAACAAGAAAGTTTACATGCACTTTTAGATTTTATTATTATTTATGTTATTGATTACTCTTTTTGCCACACAAATTCATATTACTTCGTTTTGTGACACTACTACAAAATATATTAAGATACCTGGCATGAAAGTTCGATTGTCATATATGTTCCCTATGTTCGCATTTCACCTCCACCAACCTGTATTAAGAATGAAATTAATGAAACAAACCACTTTTATATTAAATATCAAAAGATTTAGTAAATTTATATTTAAATATTTCTGGACGATTTATCTATTTAAGGAGTTTCGATACCGATTATCTATCTAGGGGATCTAAACAAAAATCTATTGTATTTCTGCAGAGTGACAACTTCTACCCACTAAATTTTGTTGTAAAAAACACCGAAAATATAAAAAATCTTATAGCGAAATATATTTGTTTATACATATTTTATTACTATCTTTCAATTAAATTGTATTTTTAAGTCCTAAAGATTTTATATTTTAAAATTCATAATTTTAAAAATCAATGGAAAACACGGCAACAGCGCTAGTATTTTAGCTGCTTTACGTTGACTGTTGGCTGCAGTGATTCTAACCTAACTGTCAAGTGTTGTCAGGTAGTAAATGCAATAGCTCATAATAATTGTTCTTTTGACGCTCCAAGATTAATGCAAGCTATAAGAAATGAGAACTTAATTGATAGTTTTCGTCCAGTCATTCATTATTTCCAAGACACTTTAAAATTATTTAAAAACATTTCCTGACAATTGGTAGAAATTCATCTTTCTGTTTCAGAAATAATTAGTAATGGGGATTGGGGAAAGCTTTGATCAAGTATATGACAAACGTACACAAAAGATACAGATATTATTATTTCTACTGTACAGCCTTTAAAAAGAGTCAGATCTTCTGGAATGATTAAAAGATTAGCGACATTTGGAATTAGTTACGAAATAATTGCAAACAAATTTAGTGATCATGGACCCGTCATGTCCCTTGTAGAGTTTTTAGTAGATGAACACGAATAATTCTTACTCAAATAGTTCTTCCTACTTATTTTCGATAGTTTCGTAACGGTGTTTGTATGCGCATTGCGAAAGTGTGTCCAATTTCCTAAAAATGACTTGTGTATGTGTATTTTATTTGTTGTGAAAATATAAATATAATATCATTTGTTACAAACTTTATAAAATAATATGCTTCAACATAAACGCACTCTTACTTTCCAACAGTATTTTAAATTTCGCGCCAATCTATGATTTGCGACGTTGCCGTAGTTATCGCTCTTTTAGTTATGTGTCACGTTTTAAATTTTATTTATTTGAATAACTCAATAACGGTGTGGAAGAATCCACTGAATTTTAGTTTCATGATTTATTAATGTCTGATTTATAATTACTGTAAATCTCTTTCTGGTGGTATTATTTTTATAGATTATACAGCCCTTTAAAAATGTATTCTCATTTACTCCCATGTAAAACAGAAATTTTTAAAAATTTATTTTTAAAAAACGGTGTGGACGATTGATTTGAAATTTTCACAGTGAACGATAAATACATCCATCTTCAACTTGTAAAATTTTCAGATGAATGGTAATATTTTCAAAAACGGTATCGAACCTCCTTAAGGTTAACATTTTAATAATTTACAAAATACTGTGATAATTAATGAAACCAATACTAAGAACAATTTAACTGCGTTTTAAAGTACCTACATATTTAATTAAATATTTGATGTATTATTGAACACTGTATTTCGTATGTTTAGATGTTGGTGTACCACGGCAGGAAAGAAATGCGATGGGCCAAAGTTCGCGAAACACAAGACTATCCAGCCCGGGACTGCATCCAAGTAGGCTGCACAGCTGATGGACGGATTATACACATAGGAAGGTACAACAGGAACGGAGTTTACCTACCAGGAAAGGTCAGTCACTTTTCATTTACCTTTTATTTCTTTTCATGGACACAATTATTCTAAAAATCTATGTACAAATACTAGAAGACCAAAACAAGAATATATCTATACACCCTTTACCAGAAAATAACATTCTAGAATGTTAATAGAATAACACCGATGCATTTATAATTAATAAAATATTTCCACCAAAAGATTCATTCACAGGAAATAGATTTGACATAAATGCAAACACAAGACTGCAAATCTAGGAAAGTTATAGTCAAAACCAGTATGTGGGACTCAAGAATGGTATTGGATTGTTCATTTAGTTCAGTTCAACCTAATTTGTGTATCGCTCTTGTGTTGAAGAGATAAAATAGTTTTCAAAATTTGTATCTTCTTGTGTTAGAGTAAAATTCAGATATGTAGGACCCTGAGCTGCGCAAGAAGGCGGAGCTTATCATGTACTGTCCGTTTTACAAAAGTGGAGCTAGCGAGTATGTTAGCTAATGAATTTTATTGTCTCAAGAGTTATCTAATTTGTTTGTAGAGTAAAATTCAAATATCTAGGACCCTGAGCTGCGCGAGAAGGCAGTGCTTGTCATGTACTGTCCGTTTTACAAAAGTGGAGCTAGCGAGTATGTGCTATGCTGCACTTTACTTAATTTTCAAACAAAACTAAAATATAACTCAATCATAATCAATTACAAAATTCACAGCATTACACGAAGCAAAACACTACGAACGTCAACATGAGAATAACAGATATTAAAGCTGATGTTCTGTAGAACAGACAGTAGCGTAGTTTCCTCTTGTTTATCATCTATGCCTCGCTTTCTAAGACGATAATTCGTACTTCGCGCAGGGTTCTGCTTAAATGAATTTACTTCTACACAATCGTAACATAGTATTATGTTGTTTCAGATTATCAAACGCGAGAAAACCATAGGAATTCCCATCAACGGCAAAGAAGAAATCTACACACACAACTATGAAGTTTTGATTTTACCAACAGCTAAAGATGTAGTGTAAATTGCACGAATTTTGCACGGTTTTATTTTCTTTATACTCGATTAATACGTATGTTTTATTTTTATTAACAGAGCAGTAAGAATATATTTGTATTTTACGTTAAACATAAAAAATTAAGTTTGTATAATAATTGTGTGGTACGGTACAAGCTACAAGTATTGCACGTTGGCAACAACATTTGTAAAATAAAGTATTATTGATGTAAGTTTTACAATTTTTCTTTAATTAGATGTAATTGTAGGTAATATACGCATTTAAAATAAGAATTGTGCTTTTATTTACATTCGCCTTTCTTAAGGATCCCGTCTCCGTAACAAAATATTGCGTGTTTAGATGTGAAGCAGTTTCTGCTTTACTCATTGCATATTAAAAATTTGAAGGAATATTTGTGAAATAATTAATCTAGGTTTATGCCCAGTTAGAATTCTGAAAAAATCTTTAGAATTCATATAAAAAATCTGCTGTGGCCAGTAGACGACCTCTCGCCTAATTCTGCTTATTCTATTAATCTCGAGACTAATCTAATAAATAGTTTTACTTACATTGTAATAGTTTCATGTTCATGTAATATGTAAACGATAATGTAAACCAAGATGCAAGCAAAATATGTCAACTGTACTGTCACTGTCATAATCATTCAAATTTTATGTAGAAACAAATTTCATATCATGGACAACAAGATAGAATATTAATTGTACTTTATTTTATTGTTAAATACTACCAGATTCAGCAAATTGTATTTATAATTAACTGTACCCATAGATAATTATATTTTCTTTTATTTTTAATTGCAAAAATTGTCATAAATAAATAATGTAACAATATATTTAACGAAAACTTTATCAAACTTCAAAAAGTTTTACTTCCGGTTTGCGGATTTCTACCAAAATGTTATCCGGTGTTAAGATCCTTATTAAAACGAAAAATCGTCAGTCCATACATACATACATACATACGTCCATACAAACACACACACAGACATCATCGTGAAAATAGTAAATTCGTATTGTAGAGACCCTGAAACGTGCTTATCCACCAAAAATTCATACTCGAAAATTTTGACCCATTACAATTAATACCTCTCTTATTGAATATGAGGCGAGAGGTAAAAACCAAATAATTTTTAAAAAATTACATAATTGAACAAAGTAAATAATTAAAATAATATAAAAGAACAAGTCCAAATAATTTGGAAAAAAATTATTTTACAAACAAAGTCAAAAATAGAAAAAATATACTTACAAAGTTTTGTAAAGAACAACGAAAACTGATGGTAGTCAATAGAATTTAAAAAACCCCAAAATTGGAGTAGATGAATTTAAATAACCATCGGAATAAAAAATTATCGCTTGGTAACGAAAACATGTGTTTCAAGGGACAACTTAATGAGCGAGGAAAGTGATCGATGGACACTTTCCCGAGAGTTGTGTACACTATTTTATTCGTGAATTTGATTTAACTGTCACTGTCATAATTTTTTAAACAATAAAAATATAAATTCTATTTAAATTTTTAAATTGTACTAGATACAGCTAAAGTACTGCTTTAATTTATGTGGATAAATCACTATTAATAAAATTTATCACAAAATACTTAATATCAAATCAAAAAGGCAATTTTTATTTCTATATTTTATTTTATTTGAATTTGACTCGCATAGATATTAGTGGAGAGTCACCACAGGAGAGATTTTTGTGTATAAATATTATTTAAATGCATTATTAAAATCATCATTGAAAACCTCATCTAAATATCTGATATAGTTCTTGAAATATCTACAACACCCTAAAATGGGTGGATGTATCTATATTTTAAAAATAAATATAATTCTTTAGGTACTACAAGAATTTATAGCTTTTCTCTATATCCAATAATTAAAAAATAAATGTTACACCCAAAATGGGTGTAGTAAACTCAGTTTAAGGTTCAAAAATGGGTTTCTCATATTTTAAAACATAAGTATACAACTTTACAGCTTATTTCTATGCGTAGTAATAAAGATATATATTTTGCACCCAAAATGGGTGTACCGATTTTAAATTTGGGTTCATAACTGGATTTTTCAGATTTTTTTACATCAGTATACTAATTTTCAGAATTTTCCGATTCCTAGAATCAAAGTTATTGTTAAATTAATTAAATGTTCGCTATAAACGAGGTCGTATAACGAATGTTCGTTATAGCCGTGCTAGTCCAAATAAAGCCTATTTAATGCTTGATCCACTGCTGAAAACCGCGCATCGATATCTGGTCCCGTTTACGAGAAATTAATTTTTTAAATAAAAGTCGTCATTGTTTTCATCCCTTAGTTCTGTAATTAAAATTTTGGAACGGAGTATACATTGGCTTTTTGAAATTATATAATAAAAATTGGCCTAACCCAACCAATAACCTCACAAAAAAATTCAAAATGCAATAACTTTATTAATAAAATGCTTTTCGAGGATTGTTTGGGGTTGAAAATCTCTTTACCGACCTAAAGTTTGTATCCCCCCCCTGTTTTTAGTTGGAGCCAGTTTAATAAGCCCGGAAAAAATTCTCAAAATTTGAATTATTTTAAATTATAAGAAAATAAGCCGTCCAACAGTATAATTTTGACATTTATAAATTTTGAAAATTGCTATAGTTTGTTCCATTAAAATACAAATTTTGGAATGTGAATTTATCTGTTATAAAATTTTAAAAAATTATTTTCTCTGCTATTATTCGTAGAAAACCGGTGAAAATTTGTACCCGGGGGTAAAATTGTCCGAGGAAGTCGATTCCGGCCTCTAAAATTACCTGTCTCTATTGGGGGGCCCCATTTTTAAGGGTGTCTTTAACCAGGGTAGCACATAATAAATCTTTATTAATTGTAGAAACTCCGAAATAATTTAGTTATCGAGGTAAAATTATCTCAGAAATACGATTCTACCCTCCAAAATAATCCATGTCTATAACGAAACCTCGTTTATAACGAGTGTTGTTACAGCATTGTATATCAGTATTTAAAAAATTATTTATTTATTATTAGTCGTAGAAACATGGCGAAAATTTGTATTTTGGAGTAAAATTGTCCGGGGAAGCTGATTCTGGCCTTAAAAATTACCTGTCTTTACTGGTGGGCCTCATTTTGTAAGAACATTAAGAAACAACAATACATCTCATAGTGCATTAGTTGAACATTCATAGACAATCTTCATAGTTTTGATTTTGACAATGTTTCTATTCTCCACTCTGAATGTCATTTAACCAAGAGAAAAATTCTTGAAAGTTTTTACATAAATAGTGACATCTTCTGTGCAATCAATACTAAAACAGATTTCAGTAATTGTTTACAACATTACAGATCTCTACTACAAAATCTTAAATATTAGTTAGTTCTTTAGTTTGTCGTATTGTTTAAAAACTTGTGGGAGTTTCAACTTGATATTTTTACCTTCCGCTTACCTGTAAAGGAAGGTATTGGAATCATGCAAAAAATCGGGTGGTGATTTTTTAGTGGATGAGCACGAATTAGGGTCCTTACAACTCATTTTTGATAGTTTCACGATGATGTCTGTGTGTATGTGTGTGTGTATGTGTGTGTGTGTGTGTGTGGTCAAGGGTTGTTAGTCGCATAACTCAAATACGAATTACCCGAAAATTTTGATATTTGGTATTTAACATTTGTATATAAATTGGAAGAGCTCCCTAGATTTTGGTACAAATATCTTCACCGGAAGTTAAATTTTTTGAAGATTGAAAAGATTAAGTGTCAAAAATTTCTATAAATTTGGATAAATATAGTATTTATTTGTTATAAGAATAAGAGGAAAAGTTATTTGCAATTTACGTTATAAAAAAATTGTCTTTATCTGGTAGCATTAAAGAACTGCAGTAAAATTTAAAAAATAAATTTATCAAATAAAACGTTGATATCTTGTAATCCATGATCGGTTGATTTTTTGTTTCTGCCTAAAAATAGTGACAGGTGACATGGGTGACAAGTTGGCATACTAACGCCATATAAGTCCTAAGTAAGATATTAAATGTAGTAATTGAACGAAGGATGGCTTCAACACAGCAGAGTTTTCCTGTGAATGAATCTTTTTATTCAGGTGATGCAAATTTCTGTGTTTGAATATTTGAGATTTTTATTTGTATATTTTAAATGGGCACCGGATTGCACGTATACATTTCTGTTTAAAGTCTAGATATGGCGGAAGGTTGTGTGATGGCCACGTCAGATTTTTTGAATATTATGTTTAGGGTTGTCCCTTTAAACACATGTTTTCGTTACCAAGCGATAATTTTTTATTCCGATGGTTATTTAAATTCATCTACTCCAATTTTGGGTTTTTTTTTAAAATTCTATTGACTACCATCAGTTTTCGTTGTTCTTTACAAAACTTTGTAAGTATATTTTTTATATTTTTGA
Source organism: Agonum fuliginosum (assembly GCA_947534325.1). Classification (NCBI taxonomy): domain Eukaryota; kingdom Metazoa; phylum Arthropoda; class Insecta; order Coleoptera; family Carabidae; genus Agonum; species Agonum fuliginosum. The sequence continues at coordinate 1,150,929 of OX384033.1, forward strand.
CTTTATTTGTAAAATAATTTTTTTCCAAATTATTTGGACTTGTTCTTTTATATTATTTTAATTATTTACTTTGTTCAATTATGTAATTTTTTAAAAATTATTTGGTTTTTGATTGTGGTTTTTTAAATTCTTTTTGTAATTTTTCAGTGTTTGATAATGACCAAAAATACAGGTCGAAACGTCACACAATTATAATTATTTAAAAATCTGCTGTGGCCAGTACACGACCTCTTGCCTAATTCTGCTTATTCTACTAATCTAATAAATAGTTTTACTTACATTTTAATAGTTGTATGTTCATATAATATGTAAACCAAGATGCAAGCAAAATATGTCAACTGTACTGTCACTGTCATAATAATTCAAAATGTAGAAACAAATTTTATATGTTCATGGACAACAAGATACTGAAATTTCAAAAAAGTAGAATATTAGTTACACTTTATTTTATTGTTAAATACTACCAGCTTCAGCAAATTGTATTTAAAATTAACTGTACCCATACATAATTATATTTTCTTTTATTTTTAATTGCAAAAATTGTCATAAATAAATAATGTACCAATTTATTTAAGGAAAACTATTTAAAGTTTCAAAAAGTACTACTTCCGGTTTGCGGATTTCTACCAAAATCTTATCCGGTGTTAAGATCCTTATTAAAATTTTAAATATGAAATTTGGTTATTAAAGGTTTGATACCTTTTAAGTTATCGTGGACGAAAAATCGTCACATACGTCCATACGTCCATACATCTATACGCACACACACACACAGACATCATCGTGAAAATATTAAATTCGTATTCTAGAGACCCTGAAACGTGCTTATCCACCAAAAACTCATACTCGAAAATTTTGACCCATTACAATACCTCTCTTATAGAATATGAGGCGAGAGGTAAAAATTAATGAAAAAGTGTGTTATAAGTAATTTTTTACGTGCTTTATCTTATGATTAAAAGATTTATTAAGAAATGTAACTCGGCATAAACCTAGTTGCATTCTTCGTCTGTAAATAAATTTATGAAATTTAGCTTTATCTATAAAACTTTGTGAGCATTTTAGAAATTGCTAGATTGCTTTTATGTACTTTTAGCGAGCATTTCAATGCGTTAACATAGGGCAAACGCGGTGTTGAGCTACGTGGAGTCGATACCCTTAATATAAATAATAATAATATATTCGGCAAGGCAGTTAAAAATTCCACTATGTTTGGTTTAAAAACCTGTAAATTAAATTTGAAATTAAAAAAAAGTCTTAGTCAGTTAGTTGAGTACTAATTGCCATTAAAATACTTGCACGAAGTTCTGAATCATCCTGTATACATATTTACAGCTTGTTAAATACGTAAAACAAATTATATTATTTGCTGAAATAAATATTAATATAACAAATTTGATAAAGTGAAAAGTCTATGTATGCATTTCATTCAGGTGCCATAGTGAGCTAAGGAATACTATTGGTCAATCAGTTGACGTCATATGGCCACGTGATCATAATACGATGCGCAGTGATTCTAGACGCAGCGTCTTCCAGACAACCATAGAAGGTATAGAAGCAACTTAACAAAGCTGTGTCCTGTGTCAATGTGTATAATTTATAATCTACGACAGTAAATAGTGTAAAGTGTATAATGTTTGGATGACAACAGCTTCTTAAGGACCCAGGATGGATCCCAGAAAGGATAACTCTAAGCGAAAAGTGAATATTAAACATAGGCCTTAGAGTAAGGTTAGTTCATTTTAAACCATTTTCTTGTTTGTTTATGTCCAGTACCTGTAAATGAGAAACAAACGGCGACTATTGTATACATTATTGCCCAATAATCGACTTGTTCAAAATGCATTGTTGCTAGAAATATTCGTTTGCAATTTGATCAGCAAAGAGTTTTATCAACCGAATTGTATGAAGTATGATTATTTACATACCTACCCAAGTAAAATTGAGATCTATACGTTATGACATCTGATATTGTAGTGCAGTGTTACAAAATAACTTGAATACATCGTCTGCAGACGAGATCTCTACAAGTCAGAATATAACTTCACAAAGTCACTTGTATTGTAGACGTGATTCACTTTCACATGTGACAATATGCTGTCAAAACAACACCTCCATGGACGTAATTTACAAGACACAATGTAACAATCACATAAGTTAGTCTATAAAAAAATATATTTTAATCAATAAGCCATTACCTTCCGCCACATATTTATCAGGGAGGTATTGATATCAAGCTAAACATCGGGTTGTGAATTTTTAATGGATGAGCACGAATTAGAGTCCTTACAATTCATTTTTGATAGTACGCGAAATAAGATAGATAGATTATCATAATTTTTGGCAGAAACCTTGTAAGAGTGTATAAAGAAGTCGTCCAGCTCGGTTTTTCTCTTGGCTCAGTTGCGCTGAGGCGAGTAATAAGTTGGCGAACTTTGACTCAGCTCTGTGTAGAACATAGGCACATTCTATTTCTCCCTTTCCGCGATCTAGGCCAACTCTGGTTGCACGGACAGTATGTGTGTGTTAATGTGTGGATTACTGGATAGGTAACTCAAATCATATTTTATTTATTTATTATTGTGAGTTTTGAATTTTAGTATTTGACATTCAATACCAAAATTTTATTATGCATTTTGTGACGTATGAACCCGGAGTTCCGGGTTCAAGTCTCTCAGCAGTCGTTAAATTGTAAAACATCTTGCAATTAAATCAAGCTGACCACTTGATCGTCTTAAATGTAGTCCTGGTTGCACAAGAATCTCTCACAGCTCTCTGTATGTGATGACGTACGAACCCGGAGTTCCGTGGTTCAAGTCTCTCGGCCGGCAGTGTTGTAAAACATCTTGCAATTAAATCAAGCTGACCACTTGATCGTCTTAAATGTAGTCCTGGTTGCAAAAGAATCTCTCACAGCTCTCTGCATGTGATGACGTACGAACCCGGAGTTTCGGGTTCAAGTCTCTCGGCCGGCAGTGTTGTAAAACATCTTGCAATTAAATCAAGCTGGCCACTTGATCGTCTTAAATGTAGTCCTGGTTGCACAAGAATCTCTCACAGCTCTCTGTATGTGATGACGTACGAACCCGGAGTTCCGTGGTTCAAGTCTCTCGGCCGGCAGTGTTGTAAAACATCTTGCAATTAAATCAAGCTGACCACTTGATCGTCTTAAATGTAGTCCTGGTTGCAAAAGAATCTCTCACAGTCACAGCTCTCTGCATGTGATGACGTACGAACCTAGAGTTCCGTGGTTCAAGTTAAATTGTAAATTGCAATTAAATCGCACTCGGATGCTTCAAGCTGAACACTTGATCGCCTTAAATGTAGGCCTGGTTGCAAAATAATCTCTCACAGCTCTCTGCATGTGATGACGTACGAACCCGGAGTTCCGTGGTTCAAGTCTCTCAGCCTTTAACTTGTAAAACATCTTGCAATTAAATCGCACTCGGACGCTTCAAGCTGACCACTTGATCGTCTTAAATGTAGTCCTGGTTGCAAAATAATCTCTCACAACTCTCTGCATGTGATGACGTACGAACCTAGAGTTCCGTGGTTCAAGTTAAATTGTAAATTGCAATTAAATCGCACTCGGATGCTTCAAGCTGACCACTTGATCGCCTTAAATGTAGTCCTGCTTGCATTTGTATCTCCGTTGCCGCTTTGAATTGAGATTCTGACTGCACCAAGACGAATCGAGTGAAATGCTTGGATAATAATAACATCTACCAACAAAAAACAAAAAAAATTAACACGTCATTGTAATAAAAACAACTGTACTGTACCTTGCTGCAGAACACAACAAAAATCAACACGTCTCATTATTTCTTATTCCGCGCTCGACAGTCAGTATTATTTGAGCCTCGCTATAACGTACTTCGTTACAACCATGGCTTACAAGTGGGTAGAATCATCAGTTTACGAATGTTTTCCCGAAAATGCTGTTTGGTGCAGCAAAGACAAAAATGGGTCAGATATTTTTATCGGACAATATTCGTTTGAAAAATCTGTCTTGTTGGTGAAAATTATTCCTCAAGTTAAGGAGGCATTCGTCGCTTATAATGGCAAAGAAATGCCAGCTTTGAGCTACAGAGTAAGTTGATTTTTAGGTAAACCACTCTAAAAACTCAAAAAAACTATTAAGTACCACGCCAGAAAAATTTCTGTACATGTCTGTTAGAAGCATAAAGTACTTCACTTTACGCACGTGGCGCTTAATAATTTCTTTGAATGCCTCTTATTAAGTACATAAAGTACCTGAAGTAGTAAAATAAGTCACTTTTAGTACATGTTAAAACACTTGTTTAAAATAGCGCCCTGTTTGAAATACCCGGATGTAACATTTTTTTGAAGACTTGAATTAATACAAAAAGTCATTTCTGGCAAGTAGTCAAATCGGGTACGATTTTATATTACGGCTCTGTAGCATACACAAGAAGATTCAAATCTAGAAAATTTAAATTCAAATCTGGAATTTTAGATTTAGCACCCTGTTTACACAAAGATTTTTAAAGTGGTTTACCCTTCATGATTACAATAATGTAAACCAGTCAACACTAACAATGAATTGATTGTAGGTTTTAGTGAATACCAACAATTGTCATCAAATATGGAAGCGGGTTGTCGATGGTCGTATACCAACTAATTGTGTACAGTGCGGATATGATGGCAAGAATAATACATTATTTGTAGGAAGATCGTTTCATAAAGGATATCTTTTACCTGGTTATGTACGTATTATGTATTTAACAGTAATTGGTTTCACAAAACGGATTAACACATGGATTCTTTGAGAATTCTTTCATGCTTCTGAACCCTGCGAAAAGAATCCTAGACTGTCAAATAGCGGCGCCGCTAAATTGAATCTTCAATGAGTCTTGGAAAAGAAGAATTTCTAATTAATGGGGGCTTAAAGTGGCGCTAGTGTTCCAGACCCAAGAACTAAAATTTTTACCCCCTCCAAATATTTGACGTTTTAAATATCAGATATCAGATGTTTGTATTTTGAATTTGTAATTGTAATAATTCCATTATTAATTTCTATTTACTACCATACACCGCACTGTTTAAAATACTTGTTTACAATATTTTTGACATTTCAAATACACAGGTAATGACACAATGTGTGTGCGTTCATATATCACATTTTTTGGGACTGGACCACGGCTGCCATCTAGAATAGTTTGGCCTGTAAGCCCCCATTGATAGCTTCAATCTGCAAACCAGTCAGAAAGCTTGAAAGAATCTTCAAAGGTACAGGACTTTAGTAGCACATCGCGATTTAATAAATAATTTATTAATCTATAAATAAATTTAAGGTGTTATAAATTGTGTGCACCAAAATAATTGTGTTAACCCTTTTCGTGAATCTAAAATAACTGATTTGGGAAATAATGAAACGCTGATCTGCGAAGAAATGCACAGATGCACGTAAAAATAATACCAATCCGAACTGAGTATGCGGAACTCAAGAAGGGTATAAGGTTTATTTTAGTTCTGTCCAATAGGGTACTTTACCATAGTAGCAAATTAGCAATCCAGTCAATTATATTGAAAGTAGACCTCAAAAATCAGTTATTGCCATGAAGAAAGTTTTCAAAAAGTTAATAGTTCTTTAAATATTTGAGATTTTACGTATCGATACATCAACGTCACAATAATGCGTTTCACGTGTATTCTTACTTACAGTAATAAAGAAACAACCAAATTGTATTTTATATTTTGTGACATTTAGAAACAGTTGATTTTACATGAGTACATTTTAATTCCCCATGGTTTGAGAAGATTTTCAGCTATACATCTACGCCACACAAACTTTAAAAATTAATTATATCTTTATTAAGAACAATTAAGGCTAATCAGTACTCTCAATCGCTTTCAAATAACATGAAGTTTCAATAAAAAAAGGTACACTACCGTATTTAGAGTTTTTACCAAAACCGAAAGCTTGTGGGACTCAAGAACTGTATTAGGTGTCTTTATTTAGTTCAGTTCAATCAGAGTTGCCACAAAAACAGATAATTTGGGACTGAAAAAGCTGTTTATTTAGTTTAGTTAAATGTAAATCAGCGTGTTTTTACGTCCATCTGTGCATTTTTTCTCAGATCAGCGCTTTCGCCTGATCTAAATTTTGAATTATTTCAGGTCCATTCTAAAACTAAAGTCATTCATATTGCTTACAAAGGAAACGAATATAAATATACCGATTTTGAAATACTAATAAATAATGATGAATCTTATGACCAAACAAATAACAAAAATACTAATTCTATGGATCAATTTAATACGGCAGAATGTATAAATATTATGCGAGAAGTTATGTCACCTATTGTAAATCATATATTTGTAAATTTAAATGGCGAACCACTCGATTTGAAAGGATTATCGCCTGATGTAAATTTGTTTTCAGCAAATGTCAAGACAGAATCGCCTAAAATAAATACTCAATTTGACAATTTAAAGTCGGTTACGCCAAAAATGAAAAGATCTCTTAGAATGTCGCCATTTAAAGTTCTAAACAGAACATTTTCTAATATTAAAGTAGAACCAAAATCCCCCAAATGTTAATATTTTACGTTAGCGAGTATTTCTTTCAATTGATTTTAGAAGTTTTATATCGTTTATTTATTGATTTTATGTAAAAAACAACACATGTATAATTTATAGCTATATTTATATTATTCTTACAATAAAAAATCACATATACAACATATTCTAATTTTGTAACCATTCTGCTACCTCCTTCTGGTACTTTTTGATCCATTTGATGTTACTGTTGATGTTTTCTAAAGCTTGTTTTCTTGCTATTTCGCCTGCGCCTGCATCTGGGTACTTTTCAAAGAAGTTTTCCATCTAAAAGTAAAAATAAAATTAAATATTGGTGTTGACAAAAGTATACATACGATTTAAATCGCATTCACAGCCCGAACTTTTAGTCCAAGAGCCAGAGCCAAAAAGAGTCTCTGAATTTACTAAGCCTAGTTTTTTTTATAGTTTATTACAGTGGTTGTTTGACATTAAAATGAAAAAATTGACATTTTAATGTCAAATTTGACTGGGCTATTATTTTATTTTGTACATACATTGCGGCCGACTGACCAGCTCTGTCTCCACATTTAGCTGACTGACTGTCATAACTTTCATTTATATGCAATATACTATTTGTATAACCATTTTCAACCTTAGTAAATTCATTTTGTTACCTCGTAGGAACGACAACTTCGACAGCGTACCTGAGACGCCTGTTCTACGTTTCGCTTGACTGACCGCAGTATGTTTGTTACACAACCACTGTAATAAACTATAAAAAAACTAGGCTTAGTAAATTCAGAGACTTTTTTTGGCTCTGGCTCTCCGTCTATTTGGTCAAATTTGGTGTTGTGAACGCAAGTACACATTGCCATATGGCAGACTTCATAAATTTAATTAAATTAATTTAATCGTATTTTGAGCAATAAGCCAGAATCGTGAATTCTGATTCTATTGCAGCAACATTGCGTTCAACAACTGTAAAGCCTTAATGGTAGATCAAATATTGAATATTTATTACCTCATCTAATTTGGTTTGAGTCACAAAACTCGAAGTAATAGCTGGAATCAAACGTCCTAAATATCTGTCGTTTAGGGTGAAGCGAGCGACAAGTTCTTCCCAATGTTCTCTGAAAAAAGAAATACGAAATATGTTAGAATCAGTTATTTTGAAGGGTTTTTGGATGAATCTAGGAATAAATTCATTGTTGTTTGCTGACATTTACCTCACATAGTGCCACACTAGCTCTGTTCCGTCATCATTTAACGAAATATATTGCAAGCAAGTGAAGTAATCTTGACTGCGTACAACTGATTCATCTTTGGCACGATCCAATAAGCTAAAACAAAGAAAAACATAAGTAATTACTACTGGATTTCAAAATTAATTTGGTTTCTGCGTAATTTATACTCAATCTTTATGATTGATTCACACAAGGATTCTTTTATGCTTCTCTGTAAGAATTGCCTGTCAAATAGCGGCGCCGCTAAATTAAATCTTCAATGAGTCTTGGAAAAGAAGAATATGAAATTCATTGCTTCAAAACAGGGGTTTTTTCAGGAAGCATGAAAGAATTCAATGTAAGCAGAGCTTAAATTGTGCTAAATAATATTATTATGATTTTTTTTAACTTACAGTTTTAGCAATTCCTGGTTTCTGACTGAAGCAAGTCCATTAAGAAGTTTCAGTTTTTCAGATGCGTCATTTTCTTGTACATAAATATTGAAAACTTTTTCCCATTCGGCTGGGGAAATCTTTTCCATACCTAAAAATAAATGTTTCAATTTCTATTTTAAATAATACCTACTTAAAGTTTTTCAAATAATTCGAATCAAAATTTTAAAAGTTCTTAAAAAGCATATTTACAAAATTTATTTTCATTTTAAACATACAATAATTAATTATACTTATGTAGGTACCCTGTATTATTTTCTGTGGCAATATTATGAAAAGTACCTAAGTTTTTAAATAAATGTATTTAATTATTTAAAGCCTCATTCACATACGCATTTAGTTGTAAGTTTTACATTTGTTTACGTTTAAAAAAGTTTAAATGCATACAACTAGATACGAGCATTCACACGTCCCACTTTCAAGAACTGTGAATGCTTGTATTGAGTTAGATGTATTTAAACTTTCTTAAACATAAATGTAAACATAAAACTAAGGCTTTAACCTTTTTAAGAACAATAAATAATGCTTACCATATGCGTATACAAGAGCCTTAACATCCAAATCTAATTGTATGGTTCCATTTGAATCCAACCACTCCTTAAATTTGGTTTCAGTATTTTTTTTACATTCTTGATGTCCGTACGCACAAGCTGCGTCCAATACTTTTGAACGCAGTAATCTAAAAAAATTAATCAGTAAAAAATGATGTAACGTTAACCCGTTTTGTGAATTTATGAATAGAAATTAATATTGTTTACCTGTTTTGATGTTCAGAATCACTTTTATCCTTATTTTCCCATCCTAATGAAGTATAAATTGTATCCAAGAGACCAAGGACGTATTTCTGAAATTTAATTTCATGAAATTTTAGTCACCAATGATTGTGTAATTATTTCACTTCAAATATGCAATATAAAAACCCTATAGATCAGAACTAATATTGTTTTATTAAAAAACCTGGAAATTAAAAATGCGAATTTTGAAAAAAAAGTGATAAGTGAATCACCCTGTATATATGTATAGGGTTTAATATTATGTTGGCAATACACCGTTTCGTGAATCAAGGCGCTACACTTGTAAATCTAAAAGATTAACAATTTAAACGATTCTGGCTGTATTATAAAAAATTTCAAATTCAAATTTAACATGAAAAATCATGACTCATTAGTGAATCAATAAATGCAAATTATTAATTGCTGTGACATCAATTAGCAAAACTTGGAGCTAATTTTTATCATTTAATAATCCATATTATACGTTGATTAATGCACAAAAATAAATCGATAATATACATTAGTCGGAAGATGGGTTATAGAGAGATTTTTTTAAACAGTTAACCCATTGACTGTAATATGTAAACTAGCATTTTTAGTAATTTTTTGAAATTATTTAACAAAATACGGCAAGGTTTTTTGTAAATTTCATTCTATAGCCATGTAAGCACAACCTATAAGTACATAATTGTAAAATATGAGGTCATCGATTTTAAAACCAAAGTCACAAAATGATTTATTGTAACATGCTTTTTGCTTTGCATTTGATAGCCAGAGATGGGCCTTAAGAGCATTCTGTACAGGAAGAATATACACGTAAAAAGAACTTTACACGCATACACCTCATCGGCACATGGTTGCACATTTTAACAAAAACAAATTTTTATATGGTAGCTAAGGGATAAAACTTCGTTCTATTAGTGCCATTTTTTCTATTTTGTACCGAAGTTTTAGTTTATAAAATAAAGAAAACTACAAAAATTCACATTTTTTTACCCCCAATTTTCTCGAAATCAGAAAGTTTTTTCTAAAAAATAACACTACCCCAACGTAGATTAAAATTTAAACTACATGATTCAAGTTTAAAATATCTTGTTCTGCGAAATATAAAGAAAAATCTGTAGGTGCTTCTAAACGCCTGCACACGGTTGAAAGTAAATAATTTCGACCGTTGAACATGCTGAAAAAAATTGCACTAATAGAACGAAGTTTTTCCCTTATCTACCATATAAAAATTTGTTTTTGTTAAAATGTGCAGCCATGTGTCGATGAGGTGTGTGAGTGTAAAATGCTTTAACGTGTACATTCTTCCTGTATAGAATGCTCTTAATGTGAATTACCTGGAAGGCTTCATGTACAGCGAAGTCACTTTTGAGTAAAGTTTTTAATTCGTTGAATTTTCTGATCGCAACGGTCCAGACTACATAGTTAGTTTCGTTGTTCATTTGTGTAGTCATTTCTAATGGAGTCGTGTATTTGATGTGTCCTGCTTTCGCTATACTAAAGGCATCTTCTAGTAAGTTCGTTCTATCTGAGGCGTTGAATGACTGAAATTAACAGACGATTATATATAACTTTATCAGGTGTAAAATTCTAGATTTTGTGTAGCTGATGAAAAAAAAAATATAAGAAAACCAATTTAAATTAAATGATTTTCCTACTTTTTCACAAAGCGGATGTTGAAGTGTTAAACACAAATTTGAAGAAGAAATATAAATAATTATCCACCCTTGGTGTTAAACTGTTACTTTACATACTACTCTAGTTTTTCTTTATCTACTCTAGCATCAGTTATGAAATAGAATATTATATATTAAAGGACTAAAGTGCATGATTTAATCCTGAGGGATTAAAGGTACTTTAGTCCTGTGGTATATACGCTATTTTTTGCACTTCACTCTCAAAGGAATGCATAATAGTTTAAAATAATACACATTTTGTAATTTTGACAGTATACTTTACGACAAATATTTATATTTTTACCATAGATACTCTGTAACAAATAGCACGTATTTATTTGACAACAGGATTAATTAATTCAATTCTGTCACAACGGGAATAAATATGAAAACAATCCCTTGGGATCAAATTAAGAACCTTAGTCCCTAAAAATAAAGACTAAGGAAGAGTTTTAGTCTCGGAAGTGCAAAAAAAAAATTATGAATAAAAACGGATAATTTTTTAAAAGTACCTCAAAATCTGCAATTAGGCTTTTCCACATTTCTGCGTTATAGTTCACCCTGTAGTAACCAACTTGTCTGTGGTTCAATTTCAGCCATTTTGTAGCGGCAGGCACATTCAGCAAAACTAAAATCATAAAATATTATCAGGAATAATATCATGAGGGGAAAATCGCATGACACAAGTATAAATGGTTATATAAAAATTTTCTCGGCAATTTTTTACTAAGTAGTAGCTTGAGTAACTTAACTGAATTTAATAAGCGGAAACTTTGCCGTCATCTGTCACTTTGATATTAAAATAAAAATGGGTTAAATTGTTATTTTGAGTATAAATAAGCAATTAATAAGATAAACAATACATATTTATTAATGTTAAATACTTTAGTAAATATTTCAAGTTTCTATTGTAAAAAGAATTCAAAAATAGAGCGGCGGTTTCATTGCGATTTTCTTACCGAATATGCACTCGTGCATTCATTCATGTTCAGGAAATTAGCTCTCGTGTATAGGTGGATTTATAACTGCGCACAGAGCACAGAACATAATTTAGCACAACACAGCGCACAGCATTTTCTTCACGGGGGTTTTATAAATCACACAGAAACACAGATTTATTGACGGGTTATCACAGCTGTTTTGACATTTAATTTGGAGGCTTTGTGTATTTTTAATGTGTTTTACAAATATTTCTTTAAAATAATGGACAACAAAATAATATAAAACCGTGTTTGACCAAAAAATAACCTTGACAGGAGACTTTGACATAAATAATAAATGAATAAATGGCAAATAAATAATTCTTGTGCTGTGTTAAATTATTTTCTATGCGCTGTGCGTCTTATAAATGGATGCACTAATTTCCATATGACCAATTCATATGCTATGTTGTGCTAAATTATTTTCTATGCGCTGTGCGTGTTATAAATCCACCTTTACACTCAAGAAAATTTCCGTAAAGAATTAGTAAGTTAATTTTACCACATATTTAAAACGCCGAAATCCAGCATTTAGGATAAAATGTAAAGTAGGATAATACTTACTGTCATCTTGGTTTTTGTTGAACCAAGTAATATTAATGGTCTCTGGATTAGTATCAGTAAAATATGCAATTGGAATCGACCATTTGTAACTAAAACAAACATTATTAATTAATTTAATCTAATCATGCATTAGGAAACGTCTTCAACACTAGAAAATATTTATAACTAGAGTGCGGATTATATGCAGGCAAATATGATCAAAATATGCATGCAATGTGCATTGAAATAAGACCAAAATATGCTCAATATATGCAATATGCAATATTTTACAAATATATGCATGCATAATGCAGATATGTAAGATAATTTTATTCATTTTTATTAAAAATGTATTTTTATAAATCAGAAAAACACTACAATGCACAAACATATCATATAAAATAAACAAAACAACGTATAACTTCTGGAATACGACTAAAAAAATCTGACGTGGCCATCACACAACCTTCCCCCATATCTAGACTTTAAACAGAAATGTATACGTACAATCCGGTGCCCATTTAAAATATACAAATAAAAATCTAAAATATTCAAACACAGAAATTAGTATCACCTGAATCAAAAGATTCATTCACACGAAAACTCTTCTGTGTTGAAGCCATCCTCTGTTCAATTACTACATTTAATATCTTACTTATGACGCTTATGACTTATATAGCGCTAGTATGCCAACTTGTCACCCGTCTCATCTGTCAATATTTTTTATGCAGAAACAAAAATCAACCGAACATGGATTACAAGATTTCAACGTTTTATTTGATAAATTTATTTTTTTAATTTTACTGCAGTTCTTTAATGCAACCAGATAAAGACAATTTTTTTATAACGTAAGTTGCAAATAACTTTGCCTCTTATTCTTATTACAAATAAATACTATATTTATCTAAATTTATATAAATTTTTGACAATTATCGTTTTCAATCTTCAAAAAATATCACTTCCGGTGAAGATATTGGTACCAAAATCTAATGAGCTCTTCCTATTCGTATACAATTGTGAAATACCAAATATCAAAATTTTTGGGTAATTCGTATTTGAGTTATGCGACATCCGGCATCGGCCCGGACCACACACATACACACACACACACACACACACACACACACGCACACACACACACATACATACAGACATCATCGAGAAACTATCAAAAATGAGTTGTAAGGACCCTAATTCGTGCTCATCCACTAAAAATTCACCACCCGATTTTTTGCATGATTCCAATACCTTCCTTTACAGGTAAGCGGAAGGTAAAAATACTAATATGCACAATAATATAATACCTATACGCAAATGCATATAATCCGCACTCTGTTTATAACTGTCGAGAACCATTAGATAATTTCAGCAATAGCTACAGATGTACTTACAATTTATCGTCAGTGTTGTTAGAATCTTGGAAGAACCTCTCCTGCCATAGTTTGTAAGTAGTGTCACTTTCTTTCACAAGATGAATGATTGGATATCCTTCTTGAATAGTCCAGGTATCCATAACTTCCTGGACATTGAAATCAGGGTTGGTGCTCTGAAGTTCCTTCCAGAGATCTTTGGTGACCGCGTTTTTGTATTCGTGAGCTTTCAGATAATTCTGAATGCCTTCTTTGAATTTGTCATCGCCGATTGCGTTTTCTAACATTCGGAGAACTGACGCGCCCTGAAAAATAGTTTAGTGTTATTTACATGAAAATCGCAGGACACAAAAACAGCCAATGGAAGAATTTTTTACTAGAGTAAAATTCAAATATCTAGGACCCTGAGCTGGGCGAGAAGGCAGAGCTTGTCATGTACTGTCTGTTTTACAAAAGTGGAGCTTGCGAGTATATGCTACGCTGCACTTCACTTAATTTTCAAACAAAACTAAAATATAACTCAATCACAATCAATTACAAAATTCACAGCGTTACACGAAGCAAAACACTACGAACGTCAACATGAGAATAACAGATGTTCTGTAGAACAGACAGTAGCGTAGTTTATCTCTTTCTAAGACGAGAATTCGTACTTCGCGCAGGGTTCTGCTTAAATGAATTTACCTCTAGTAGCTTGAGGAACTGACTGAAATTAATAACAGGAAACTTTTCTGTCATATGTTACTTTTGACATTAAATGCACTCGTGTTTTAATTTCATGTCCAGCTAATTAAGCTACATTTGTTCCTACCTTGTTGTAAGAAATGCTATCAAAAATTTCTGTAATCTGGTTTGGCGTATTCACATTGACAACAATTGGATGCGTCGCTAAAGTTGAGTCAAAATTCAGGACAGAATGTAATTCATCAATTAAAAATTGATCAGCCTAAAAAATAAGACATAGTATATTATAAATTATTCCATATATTTAATGTTAATAATTATACCATTCCCCATTCTGGTAGTATTTCGTTTATAGATTTAAATTGCATGTAAGTTGCGAATCCTTCGTTGAGCCAGAGATCGTTCCACCAATCCAAAGTCACTGAAAATAATTTTTTTATAATAAATTATTATAATTATTACATTAAATAATTAATGGATTGGATAGCTGCACTTGTGCCAAAAATATAGTGAAAAAGGGAGCTTGCTATATTACAAACTGAGCTGTTGTTAGTACACCTACACTGTTCATATTTTATATATAGATAGTTAAAGGAACTCTAGAGTGCTAAGAAATTATATTTTTGGAATACGTAATGGTATTTTAGTAATAAATTAGTAAAAATAATCAATTTGGCCGATTTTTACTATTTTTTCGTCGGATGTTTAATTTCTTGACGAAAAATATTTTCTTAGCACTCTCACGAACAATGCAAGGAATTGACTATTTAAAACAAAATTAATATGCAATAATAAGACTATAATTAGTAATATTAAAATGCATAAATTAATTCTTATTTTCTCTAATTATTGTATGAATTTTTCGATCAAATAATGCTTCGTAATTACTTATGGTAAATTTCAGAATCGTGAATTCTGATTCTATTGCAGCAATATTGCGTTCAACAACTGTAGAGCCTTAACAACTAAATGAATCTAAAAACCATAAGTGAGATGATGTCTGCAGTATTTTATTGCAAATTATTTTAATTAAATTATTCAATGTCATTTGGTTCATATAAATCATAATGCATACCGTTACAAAAGAAATTATTTACATTGACTTTTATGTATTGAGTATAATTACTTCATTATTTCCAATTATGCCATAAATATGCAGTTTTTATACAACTACGTAAATTCTATCAGATTTATAATGATAATCAAATTATACAGTCATTTTCATTTATGTAGCTAAAGGCCCGAATGTAGCTGTCTGCGAGAAAAGAATAGATTTATACAGACTTAGAGAGTCGAACAAAGGCAACAATAAGGAACGCGCTCTCGTAGAGGGGTTAAAATTGGTACTACATTTGAACGTATCATCGCAAACAAGGGTTCATTTGAAAGATAAAAGTTCAATCTAGATCCGTCTAGTGTTGAAATTTGCAATTTTTGTTGATATACTGAGTAACAGTTATGTGAAGTAAGGCAAATTATGACATTGTAAAATTGAAACAAAAAATAAAATTAAAATTTCAACACTAAGCGGATGCGGAGTTCATCTTTATCTTTAAATGAAAAAAAAAATTAAATCGATCCGACCAAAATTAGTCTCAATTTCAATCCCTATTCAAAAGCATGTTTTTCTGCGCGCAACTTCACTACATTAGGCTCTTAAGATCAGATATAAGATGGCAATGAAATATTAAATACTATTAGTATTAAGTGAAATTTGTTTCACTTTCTCTTCATCAGGTGAATTGCTACTGCTACCGTTAAAGGTTAACATCCTGAGATAAGAAATATATTTTAACTTCTGAATACCGTTATTATTTACAGATGAAGCAAAACAAATAGTTTAAAAACTACGAGTAGCACTGCATTGTTAACAGTTGTACTACGCGGCTATGACATTTATTACCTGCACAAAATTTAAGACAAAATTAATGCCCTGTTCACACGAGGAAAGTTTTTCCTAAAAAGTTTCTTGAAAGTAAAATAAGTGTCATAAAAAAACTGTCAATACAGTTCATACGGAGAAACCAATTATTTTTATTAAATATATTTAAGATCATTTAGCTTTAATGTATTTTATAGAAATAATTAGTTTCCTCCACGGTTTCCCCGTATTATCGGTATTATGACAGCTCCTAGCACTTGTTTTACTTTCAAGAAACTTTTTAGGAACATTTAGGGCAATGAAATAAATTTTGAAACATTTATCAAAATACTACCAACCACGAAGTATAATATAGACACAGGAGTGTACACTCTGTATGTTAGCTATAGATTCGTGGCATTTCTGTTTACCCTGTGCGAGAGAGAAAGATCACTACCGGGCCCGAGCGTTACCATCGTTACCGTTGTTTTCATAGAATGCATGCTCCGAGCTGGCCCGTATTATCTGTCTCTCTCTAAAAGGCAAACAGAAATACCACACTTCATCCGCTCTAGTATCCTCTCCTGTCATATATTATACTTTGTGATGCAAACACAGGAAGATGCAAACACTAGAAGATGCAAACACAGGAAGATGCAAATCTACAAAAGTTTTGTTTTGCTATTGCTATCGCTATTTTAAATTGATTTTTAATATAAATTAAATCAAAAATTTATACATTTTTACCTCTCGCCTCATATTATATAAGAGAGGTATTGTAATGGGTCAAAATTTTCGAATATGAGTTTTTAGTGGATAAGCACGTTTCAGAAATCCGCAAACTGGAAGTAGTACTTTTTGAAGCTTGATATAGTTTTCTTAAATAAATTGGTACATTATTTATTTATGACAATTTTTACAATTAAAAATAAAAGATAATATAGTTAACTATGGGTACAGTTAATTTTAAATTCAATTTGCTGAATCTGGTAGTATTTAACAATAAAATAAAGTGCAACTAATATTCTATTTTTTTGAAATTCCAGTATTTTTGTTTCTACACAATATTTGAATGATTATGACAGTGACAGTACAGTTGACATCTTTTGCTTGCATCTTGGTTTACATATTACATGAACATGAAACTATTAAAATGTAAGTAAAACTATTTATTAGATTAGTAGAATAAGCAGAATTAGGCGAGAGGTCGTGTGCTGGCCACAGCAGATTTTTTAATTCAAATCTATGTGCCTTTCAAAATTGTAAAAATAAATAGGTTCCCATTAGAAAAAGGTTTTTATTGAATTGTAACCAACTATAGATTTTATGATTTATCCAAGGTATAAAACTACACTTGTTAAGAATGAAAATAATGCAAAAGAAATGCCGTAGTCCTTGAGAAGTATAATTTATATATTACCCATTTAGTCACATTGTAATAATAATAATAAATATCGTGTCTACTTGTTTACAAGTGGAGTGAAAGTTAAATACGTTAATAGTTGTCTCATCTACTAACGGTTCACGATAATTATTTCCTGTAATAATAACCGCAAGATTCACGAAACAGGTTAGATTTGCATTCCCTAAAATTTGAAGTTAGAAATAATTTTTTTAAACTTACCTAAATTTCCAAACCACATATGGGCTAATTCGTGGGCAACTACGGTAGCTACTCTTTGTTTGTTAGCTGCATTGCTAGAATTTTCATCAAAAAGTAAAGCAGTTTCTCTATAAGTTACAAGGCCCCAGTGTTCCATTGCTCCTGACACAAAATCAGGAATTGCAATCATATCTGAAAATAAACAAATAATTTTATGTTATAATCGTAGATAAAGTATAGTATTATAATAAGATGGCAATTACTCATGAAAATTATTACAACACGTCTGAGTTGACGGCTGGTAACCGCACACACGACACAATATACAGGCTGTCACGATACTATGGAAAATTTTACTTCGAATGTTGCCATTTAAAAAGTGGCCGCCTTTCATAGTTTTTTGAGATTTTCTTGTAAATAAAAATTCTCTATATAAGACAGAAAATATATTTGGACAGTTTACAATGATATTTAATAGAGCCGGAAATTTATCTCAATACACAAAAATAGCTGCCATTCATTAACGGATTACAATATCGACTTCCGGTTTTGAACATTGGATTTCTAAAAAAATTATTTATTTATAAAAATTGTTGAGCTTCAGTTTAGGCGCAGTTAAAAGATTTTCTATCAAAGAAAATATTTAAATATTTATAAATTTTGAGTTTAATAAAGTGTAACTTCTAAACTAAGAAAAATATCGACTTCAGGTTTTCAAAATTTAATTTTCTATAAGAAACAGTATTATTAAAAATTGTTAAGCTCTGGTTTAGAAAAATTTGTAGATATTCTCCGAAAATAATATAGAAATCGAAGTAATTTTTTAAAGTTATAATAAATATTTAGAAAACTTTCGATCCTAGGTACTAATAAAAACATTTACTTTAACCCTTATATTAGCGAATTTTTCAAAAATTATTTCTTTTCCATGCGTAGTACGTCATGTAATATTTATATCCTTAATATTTTCACGGAATAATGTAACACTCTGTATATTTAATCTTCTGATATTGATGACTTACAGTATGTAAACTGCAACACACAAATTGGATAAAAATTTTGTGCGCATCCAGTACAATTTTACAAAACAAAAATCTCCAATTGGTGTACTGTCCACTAACAACTACGAGTGAGTTAACGGCTTATAACCGCACACACGGTTCAGTATATATCTATGATGATTCACAGTATGTGAGGCTGTCACACCCAAATTGCATAAAAGACGTATCCAACTTAACAAAATAAAAATCTCACGTGGTGTACTGTCCACTAACAACCATGAGTGAGTTGACGGTTGATAACCGCACACACAGTACAGTATACGGGGCCTGGCTATTAAATAACGAGACTGCGCGCGCAGAAGGCGTCCTAGAGGGGCAGGAGGGGAAACGAATGCAGCGTTGGATAGCTGGAAGTGTCTACTATTCTGGTACGAAAACACGTTTTTATCGCTGTAGTAGTATTTTTTCTATAAAAGTTAGAAACGAACGTGTTTTCTATACGACTGTTATAGAATGTTATCATTCTTACATCATTTTCAATTATGGGACGGTTACATTCTGTCACTTGTTACGGAATGGATTCATTCCGTCACTAGTGATGGAATGAAATGTGGCGAATATAATAATTTAACTTTATTCAATGTTCTTGGTTGGTAGGTAGCTTTAAAATACGTTTAGATTTAATAATTTATTAATTTTATGTAGAATATTATTTTATAAATACATAAATTTATATTTTACTACTACGATATTAGGTTATATTTAATGCAATCAAATTTATAGCCGTAGAGAAAGTATAGTGTGCAACACGTTTGGAATGGCTATTTCGCTTTCGTGGAACCGTGAAACTCGCCTACGGCTCGTCTCACAAACTTTCCACTCGAGCTGAATATGCTTCATTCCACACTTGTTGCAGAATATACTATTCTTCTCGTTATTTAAAAGCCAGATCTCGTATATCTATACAGATGGTTCACACATTCACGGTATGTGAGGCTGCCACACCCAAGTTGGATAAAAGGCGTGACAGATTGTAAAATATAATACTTACCAAGTTTTGGTAACGGGTATGAAATGTTGAAATACTTCTCATAGTACTCAGTGCATTGCTTAGCTATCTTCAGGGCATAATCAGTCTTGTTGATTTGAGCAGGAGTGGCGTAAACTTTCAAAGGAATCGTTTTATTAGAAATAGACTCAATTACATCTTCAGTGTAATTGAAATCGCAAACTATGAAACATGAGACGTAGGTTGACATCGGCTTGCTGGTGTTGAAGTGGACCATTTGGTGGGCTGGATCGTTTGGAATTTCTTCTGGCTCGCCGTTCTAAAAACGAAATTAAAATATTGAAAACTATAAAGATGATTGTATCCAAAAGTTAAATATTGAAGGATTGATAGTCGGAAGTTGGATAAATTTATAATAAGTATGTGTGATTGGTTGTTGTTGTTATACTTATTTCAAATTATCCAACTTCCGACTATCAAAAATTAAAATATTGATTCACTAAATGGTGTAGATGATCGAACCGAATCCGGACAGCAGGGACGTAATTAGGGTGGGCCAGTAAAAAATTAAAGTGGGCCACACTTTTTATAGTAAAATTTTTGTTTTGAAAAATGTAGTAGTATGTCGAGCGAAGCGAGGCGAAATTTTTTTTCACTGCTGGAGGAATTTGACTTAGTTTTTCCTGAAATTAATTTCGTAGAAAAACAGTACTCAGTTGAATATGATCATTCATAAAGATTGCACGAGCACTCAGACTGACAAGTTAATACATTATATCTATTCAAAAATACAACATTTACCAGCAATAAATCTATATTTATCTAGGTTATAATTTGATTTTTTTAATGTTTTTTTCTCTAACTATACTAGTGCAACGTCAGTGACACTTTAAAACTTTTACATGGCTCATTTTGAACATACTTTCTGCATAAATTTTGGATAAACGATGTAACCTACAATGAAAATTATGTTTCACAATGAAAATATATAAATTTCTAATTGCCTTATTCTTGCATAAAATTTATTGCAATTTGATGAATTTTGCTCCCTCTTCTTTCATTTCTACTACACATTATGTTTATTTTCAGGTATTCTAATTTAGTATAAGGCAATCTAGAAACCAGTGGCGCACCCAGGATTGCATCTTGGGGGGGGCTAAGAATAATTTTTTAATGAAAGCTGTAGTACGGCACAAGGAAAAAATGCGCCGCAGATGAAATTTTTTTAGAGTTCAAGGTCAAACACCTTTAAATTGAAAGTTTCATGTTTTTAAAGATAAACAGTTGCACGTTTTACTCTCTTTCTTGTGCACACACATTGTTTTTTCGGCAGCTTTCTTGATATAATTTCATAAGAACGACTCTGAGCAGAGTCATGTCAGTTATAAATGTTGATATTAGTTCCAATAACATATATTTTAATTTTAGTTCATATTTAATGTATCAGTTCTTTCTTTCATCTTTTTAGTTTCACTCCCAAGTGCACCGTTGTTTAAGTTCAAAATTTCACCACAAGGTTCGCATTCTAATTAAAATATCCCAATAATCGTACAGATGAGTTATACGGAGTGTATATTATTGTATATTTGAACTATTTGAATTTAAGATAATCATAAAAACAGAAAAAAGGCGATTATTTTTAGTCTTCAGTGAATTTAAATAATCTTACATAATGTTTAAAATGTTTAATGAAATTTTTTTTTTTAAAGTCCAATCGTCTGGGGGGGGGGGGCTCAAGCCCCACGAGCCCCCCCCCTTGAGTGCGCCCCTGCTAGAAACTCTAATGATTCTATTGATATATTATTTATGCCTATTGCTTGTTCCTATTTGCAGAAATTTATGCAGATAAAGTGCATAACAATGACTGTCTGACAACGGTTTCCTCTACCCATGGCAGAAAATATTGATTCCTGACGCTATTCTATAGCGTTTATTGTTTTGTTAAGCATCAAAACAACAAATAATTTATGTTTGAGGGGAAAAATAATTTTGGCACCTAGTTTTGTAAAAAAGAAGGTTTTCGCGCGCCACTGTACAGTTTTTATTTATAAGTGAATTAACTTCAAATTTTAATATGTTGTCAACAAAGCTTGGATCTGCGAAATAACCGATCGAATTTTTGAAATTCGTTTTAAAATATAAGATATTTGTGTTCAAAAATAAGAACAAAAATTGAAAAAATTCAAATTAACGTATTTCGAATTGAAAGCATAATTATAAAATTCTGCATTTTGCATTTTGTAGAGTTTTATCTTCAACAATATCTTTAGATTATTATATTTAACAAAACATTAAACGCTGTGGAGTGGCGCGCGAAATTCATGTTTTGGCTGTTTTCTAGCGCGGTCTTAATATTTATAAAATTGTTACAATATCGTTCTCAAATTGCAATAGTTTTATCTGACAAATAGATACCCAGAACTTTATCTCAACTGTATCGGAAAGTTGTTTACGTAACTCAAGCAAAACAATAGCAGTCGACTCAAGAGTGACAAATACTCTTCTACAGTTACAAACAGAATTTTAAACTAGAGAAATTATTGTCTACGCTAGATCAGTGTGAACACAATTAGGTCAATAGAATTTAAGTTTCACTTGTAGTGATTTATACACAAATTTGTTACAAGGTGTTGTTTTTATACAACTAATTATCACGCGAAAAGTAGTCAAGGTTCGTGAAATATTATACAACAAGAAATTGAAAAAAAAATTGTCCACTGCATTGAAAAAATTATATTTTTATATAAGACGACAGTTATTTTTTATGAAGTTGAAAAATACTGTAAAAGTGTTTTCGTTGCGAGTAAACTGTAGGCAATTTATTATTGACTTCAAGATACTGTTTTTATAAACATTTAATAGAGAAATAATATACAGATGTGTATTTTAAAAATAAATTTCGATTAGGAGATATACTGGCAGAAAAAAAATGAAACACTTGAAATTCGTAAAAATTTCGACCATTTTCAAACCGCCATAACTCGGCGTATTTTCAATCGATTTCGATGAATCTTCGAGGGCGAAAAACTTTGAAGTGTCTACTTTAAAGTCATGCATGCAAACTTAAGCGAGCCCTTTAGCATCCATGTGAAAAAAAAAATTAATTTTAAAAATGTCCAACTTTGACGATGTGTACAGAGTTGAATTTTTTTTTTGACTTGGTCCACCAAAGGGGCAATAAAATTTGTTCAATACCCTGTGCAGGACTCAAAGAACGAAGTTCCTACGATGATTTGGCACAAAGTTATGGGTGTTTTTTAAAAAAGTGCATTTTTAGGTTAGGTTAGGCATAGCATAAATTGGAAATTATTATGTATTTTTCGGAATTTTTATAATCATGTACAATTTTTTAAGATTTAAAAAAAACGCAACTGTTAATTGATCCTTTAAGTATATAATCCTTGTTGAAACCATTCTTGTACTGGTCACAAAACACTCGCTATACGTTAGTTTTGTGCTGGATTTTAGAAGGTAGACGGGCTTCTTAAGTACCATATTTTATTAAGGCCTACCGCGCACTAGCGATCATATTTTATCGACGAAAGAAAAGAGTTAATTCACAAGCGACGAAGGAGCGACTGAATTATTTTTCTCGAGTCGATAATATAGTTTTATCGTCGTGTATAAATTTTATTTTTTTCTATAGCTGATGTTAAAGAAAATATTATAAGAAAATCAATTTTAAATTAATTTATTATTTTATCACAGATGATGCAGAAATGTGTGAAAACGAATTTTAAGAAAAAATGTAAAAAGACTTAAAATTTACATTGTCTGTCCTTGCTGTTAAAGTATTACTTAATCGACTCGTCCATAAAGTAGTACTTTAACATCAGCAAAAAAAAAATTGTCACCTGCATTATAAAATTAAAATATTGTTTTTAAAAGAACTCATGAGTATAAATTAAATTTCACACATTTCTATAGAATAACATGTCGATACATACACTTAAGTGTGTTGCAAATTCCGTAGCGGAAATATGACGCCATTTTGCAATTATTATTAAATAAAAACAATAGATATTATTGTGTGTGGCAACAAAAACAAGTCAATAAGCACAATTCAATTAGATTCATAATTCAGTTAATTTCTTTCAACTTCCTTCAAATAGCAGTATTAGTTTATTTCCCATTGATGATAATTGAATAATTAGAATAAAAATAGCAGACTGAATTCAGTAAATTTTAGTTTTCCTGCTAAATTTTAAATTACAAATTTGCGAATGTCACATCAGCGATCTAATATAAATGTTTGCAAATTTATATTTGTATGAATCATAATTTGATATTTATGTTATCAATTTAATCTAATGTAAACATGTGATTAAAAACAAATCTACTTATTTATATAAATATTTATATTAAATATTACGGCCAATATGATATGCAAAATATGTACACTGCTTGCAATATACAAATACATACAGTGTGCTTCGAATATAAAAATTATGTATTAAGGAGGTTGGAGACTCCTGCAGTGGCGTACCCAGACATTAGCCTTGGGGGCGGATATAAAAATATTTTTGATAATGTAAAACAAAATTGGCTGATGTCATTGCAATTCGTTCAGTTGCGGTGATATGTTTTTACAATAATTACTAATTCACTAATCAAAAAATGTTTGGCATGGTTGCATTTTTTTAAATAACTTGCAAATGGTTTAGTAAAAGTACACAAAATCTTCATGAAGATATTCTTAAAGGTTTATAGGAAATATTAAAACAAGTTCTATGAATTTTTCATCATTTTATCATATAGTTTAAACTTTAAAGCATGCAGAACAAAAATTTAGTGAATTGCCATAAGAGTCCATGTAAAACGAGCGTAATGTCAACATTTAATTATTCAAAAACCGGATAGACGAAAATTTAATTTTTTTAAGAATCTCATTAGTGTAATAAAGGCACTACGAATTTCAATCTCTCATCATCATTTTAATATATGGTCACCAACTTCCTTAAGGGGCTCGTCTACCTATTTTTCGAATTCCTAAAATACTCTCAATATTACTTTTTTTTCTAATTCACTCTAACTATGCACTGTCATTTTGAAGTTGAAAAATACTGTAAACATGGCTCCAGTATACCCATAATAACTTCTGTATTTAAAAAAAAATTAACCAAAACAAAAATTATTCGAAAAAGGAAGGTTAGCTGCAGGCTTCTTGCTTGTTAAATTTTTCTTTCCATTTACAATGACCGAAAAAAATCATATCAAATCGTATCAAATAATGACAAAAAACGTCATTTTTAAATCCTTTTAACTTCACCGTCATACGTATACGGCAAAAATACAAAAGTCAAAAATGACCCACTTCCCGGGATCCTATCGATTTTTTGGAAATAGACTTTTGTCACCTAACAATGCACTTTGGCACAAGAAAAAATCTGATGTGGCCAGCACAAGACTTCCCGCCATACTCATTTCCCCATATCCAATCAAT
Organism: Agonum fuliginosum; assembly: GCA_947534325.1. NCBI lineage: Eukaryota > Metazoa > Arthropoda > Insecta > Coleoptera > Carabidae > Agonum > Agonum fuliginosum. The sequence goes on from OX384033.1 coordinate 1,176,075, forward strand.
CTGAAATTTGGTACATAGAATCGTTGTGACCAAACATTTACTTTGGCACAAGAAAAAATCTGATGTCGCCACCAGAAGACCTCCCGCCATACCCTACGCTTTTTAACTCTGAAATTTGGTACATAGGCTCGTTGTGACCAAAAATTTACTTTGGCACAAGAAAAAATCTGATTTGGTCAGCACAAGACCTCCCGCCATACCCTACTCTTTTTAACTCTTTCTTGAAACACACTATCTAAGAAAGAGTTACAATGAAAACAAAAATATAAATAAATATGGATCGAGTTTCATAAATAAAGGATTTATAGTCAAAAACTTTGTTTTCACGGGTTCATTTTTACCTCTCGCCTCATATTCTATAAGAGAGGTATTGTAATGGGTCAAAATTTTCGAGTATGAGTTTTTGGTGGATAAGCACGTTTCAGGGTCTCTATAATACGAATTTACTATTTTCACGATGATGTCTGTGTGTGTGTATGTGTGTGTGTGTTTGTATGAATGTATGGACTGACGATTTTTCGTCCACGATAACTGAAAAAGTATCAAACCTTTAATAACCAAATATCATATTTAAGGTTTTAATAAGGATCTTAACACCGGATAACATTTTGGTAGAAATCTGAAAACCGGAAGTAGTACTTTTTGAAGCTTGATAAACTTTTCCTTTAATATATTGTTACATTATTTATTTATGACAATTTTTGCAATTAAAAATAAAAGAAAATATAATTATCTATGGGTCAGTTAATTATAAATACAATTTGCTGAATCTGGTAGTATTTAACAATAAAAAAATCTGCTGTGGCCACCACACGACCTCTTGCCTAATTCTGCTTATTCTACTAATCTAATAAATAGTTTTACTTACATTTTAATAGTTTCATGTTCATGTAATATGTAAACGATAATGTAAACCAATATGCAAGCAAAGGATGTCAACTGTACTGTCACTGTCATAATAATTCAAATTTTATGTCATATCATGGACAACAAGATACTGGAATTTCAAAAAAATAGAATATTAATTGTACTTTATTTTATTGTTAAATACTTCCAGATTCAGCAATTTGTATTTATAATTAACTGTACACATAGATAATCACAATTTCTTTTATTTTTAATTGCAAAAATTGTCATAAATAAATAATGTACCAATATATTTAAGGAAAACTTTTCCAAACTTCTAAAAGTACTACTTCCGGTTTGCGGATTTCTACCAAAATCTTATCCGGTGTTAAGATACTTATTAAAACCTTAAATATGAAATTTGGTTATAAACGGTTTGATACTTTTTAAGTTATCGTGGACGAAAAATCGTCGGTTCATACAAACGCACACACACACACACACACACACACACACACACACACACACACACACACACACACACACACACACACACACACACACACACACACACACACACACACACACACACGCACACACAGACATCATCGTGAAAATAGTAAATTCGTATTCTAGAGACCCTGAAACGTGCTTATCCACCAAAAACTCATACTCGAAAATTTTGACCCATTACAATACCTCTCTTATAGAATATGAGGCGAGAGGTAATAAAGTACAATTAATATTCTATCTTGTTGTCCATGATATGAAATTTGTTTCTACATAAAATTTGAATGATTATGACAGTGACAGTACAGTTGACATCTTTTGCTTGCATCTTGGTTTACATTATCGTTTACATCTTACATGAACATTAAACTATTAAAATGTAAGTAAAACTATTTATAGATTAGTCTCGAGGTTAATAGAATAAGCAGAATTAGGCGAGAGGTCGTGTACTGGCCACAGCAGATTTTTTAAATATTTTTACTTCAAATTCCTACGCCAAAGACAAAAAAAAACTAACTTTGTTAATACACTCATATGTAAAAGCATCATATATTTCAATTATAATTAAAGTAAACGTGGGAGGCGTACACCTCTGCGTAACGCTGTAAATTTTAGGGTAGACGAACACCTTAAGCCACCATAAGGGTATTGGATGTTTTATTTAATTCTGTTTAAAGTTTCTACGAAAAGCCTCGGCATATTCCGAGTCATTTATAAAACGACTAATTTACTAAATTTACACAATCTTACCTGATCCATATTCGACAACGCAATATACCCATCCTCCTTTGGAATCTGAAGATGCACTGTATACTCAGCTTTATAATTCGGTTCATCGAAACAGGGGAAGGCTTGTCTGGCATAAGTAGGCTCAAGCTTTGAGGTGGCTATGTACCTACAACAAACAACGCATGACAACAACATAAACAAGTACACAGGCGATTAAGTTTCATATCAGAGCGGGCGAGTGTTGTAGGAAACATACTAATGGCCTATGTTCGGTGTTGTACTGAGTCGAATGGCAATGAAATCTATGTGATGGGAATTTTAACAATGGGTGACTTCATTGCTGAATATTTTGAATATTATAATTAGGTAAAAGGTTTCTTGATAAGTAACGTTGGATATTGTAGAAAGTAAACTGTGGTAATTGCAGCCTGACAACTGTCATTCTAACGTTAAACTCTCGTTTAATATTATACAATTTATGCAAGGCGGTAAAATTTTATTTTATCAACTGTAATTACACAAGAGCTTCTTATTTCGTCGGATACATTTCTGTTTGTATTGAAACCTTGTTATTTTAAAATAATTTTTCGAGTCAAATTGCTGTCAGGTGACAAGGTTGAGATGTCAAACAGAAATTTATTCCAAATAAAATGCTCGAGTGTAATTTAACGACTCCTTTGGTTCTTCTTCACAAATATTCCCCAAATCTAATCATTTCGCTGACAAATATTAGAAATATGAAGCAAATGACAGTTTAATGACAGTTTTATTTATTGTTTGGTTGCTAAGAAAAAGGTAAATAAGGTTTTATCACTTCCAAAAAGTTACCTTTCTTTTTATCTGCTGTCAAAGCGATAAAATTGTGTTTTGTTTATGGCTTACTTTATACAGGAGTGGAATTATCGACGTTAAATGTTTAAAAAAATCTGTTGTGGCCAGCACACGACCTCTTGCATTAACCTTGTAATTTATGTGAATTTGGTTTTAGTTAGGCTTTCTTAAATTATAATTTTGCAATAAATTTACAAACTTTTTGAAAATAATTTTATAGTTCTTAGTTCTTAATTAGCTCTTTATAGATAAAAATTTAATTTTATTATTACCTTATTACATTATGTTCAGTTAATAATATTTACATTTCTTTTAAAATGGTGCCACAAACATTTTAGAAATTGTGCATACGTCTGTTCATCTGTCACATTGACATATTCATTTTTGTTTTTAATTTTTTCCTATATTGTGATTTACAAATCGTGGTAGGTAAAATTATATATCTTTGAAAAATAATTTTACTTTATTGGTAAGAGATATAGACAAGACGTTAAATAAATATTGTAAGATATAATTTGTTCTTTGAAATGTCGTATGACAAATTGTATAGCTATCGCAGAATTTTCTATATTTTTTTGCAAAAAATGTTAAAATGCTTCAAGAAAATACCATTTCCGGTTGGCAGATTTTTACCAAAATCTAATCAGCTCTTCTTTAACATATACAAATGTATATTGCAAAATATTAGAATTTTATGTTCAGTAGAATTTGAGATAATGAATCAGAACAAAAGACTATAGTAGGCGCACATACAGACTTCCATACATACACACAGACACACACACACACACACAGACATCATCGTGAAAATAGTCAAAATAGGTTCTAAAGGTGCTAAAACGTGCTTATTGACAAAAATCTCGACAACGAATTTTTTCACGATCCCTATACCTCTCTAGGCGAGAGGTAAAAATGTAAGAAACACCAAATATAAATTATTATTTGAACACAATTTTGGAGTTTGTCTATAAACAAGATTAATTTTTTATTCTACTTGTCTCACAAACGGGATGCAGAAATGTGTGGAAACGAATATGAAGAAAAAATATAAAATAATTAAGCAAAAGTATTTTATCTTCCCTTGCTGTTAAATGTTTTATTTTATCCTACACCTCTTAATAAAAGCATCGTATAACTATTGTGATTTTAAACAAGCAAAGTGAAAGATTGCCCACTAGTAGCTTTGATCTAAATTATATCCACTTGTGGAAAATTATTTCACTCAGCTTTCGGCTTCGTGAGTTAAGATTTCCTTCGTGGGTAATTCCTTACTTTGCCCACTTAAATTAATTTACTATTATCTACCCTTGGGGTTAAAGTGCATTTTTATCCACTTGAACAGTCGCTAAAATAGTAGGTTAACTATGGAAAAAATATAATATTCCATTCGAAATTAATAATTATGGCATTCATTTTTGCCTTATATAGGGTGTTTCTATACCTCTGCACGCAACTTTAATAGGTTATATAATTTGATATACTGATTACAGAAAAGAAAGATTTTTTCAAAATTCGCAAAAATAAGGGTAGTGAAATAGTTCCATTGGTTTAAACGTCCATTTAACTGTATTATATTATTTATAACATAAAATTATAAATAGTATCAGACTATCTACAAATAGTCACTTTTTATATAATAATTAATAAATAAACAGTTAAATTGACTTGCAAACCAGTGGCACACAAATTTTCACTACTCTTATTTTTGCGAATTTTGAAAAAATCTTTCTTTTCTGTAATCAGTATATCAAATTATATAACCTATTAAGAGTTGGATTTACACTTTATGCTTGCGAAGAAGGGTTATATCTATTTACATGCATTTCTGCTTGAAATACAATGTTACAGAGGTTTCGTTCTAAGTACAGATTTTCGTGTAATTTACATACTTTTATATTTAAAAACAAATTTACTGTTAGTTTAAGTTTTAAACTAGGTTCGTCTAGTGTTTAATTTTGAATTGTATTATATTAAAAATTGCTGTTGAAAACAGACTTTTGAAAGATTTCTCAATTTTTTTTTAGATTTAAGACAAAATAAACAAAAAACTATCACTAGACGAACATAGATACATTCTTTAACTTTGTAATGGTTTTTGAATGAAGTTTATATGTTATGTAGATTCTGAGATATGATTTTATTTCTGTAACACTTTTTGAATTCATAGAACGGGTGTAAATACTGCTCTTAAAGTTGCGTACAGAGGTATAGAGACACCCTGTATTAATGTATAGGTACATTAATTTTCATGAACACCTAATTTTGTTTTTCTTCAAAATGTTACTATTATTTATTTATATAGTTGATAATCTAATAAACATAAAATATTGAACTTGGGCAACAAAAAATACTATATTTCAATTTAAATTAGGTAGGTTATTTTATTTCATCTGAAAATATAGTAACAAGTCCACGAAATCATCCCAATTATTAATAGTGTAAATTTAACAAAAATTGAAATAATGTTAATCACTTTAATGACGAACCTTTTTGTCAGTCCCTTTTTGCATTAATTGCAAGCTGACATTACTATAAAATATTTCTGTGATGTACAGTTCACAATTGCCCGATTATCTTAATTATATCCTCGATTATATCATACATGACGCACCATTATTTCTTTCAACGTAATTATCAAAACCAAATAAAAAGAAAAATTTGTCGGTTTCCGTCTGTTACTCAGTCTCAGTCGTACATCTCATAAATTGTTTGTAAATTTCTTTTACAATTTATAATTTGTAAAATTCCTTAATACTCAGTGCTAATTACATAGTAGGTATGAAGTTACGGAGAAAACTTTCAATTTTATTATTGACAGCGAAAAACAAAAGTTTAGCCTGGGGCATAGTTTAAAAATAAAAGTATTATAATAGTATATTATATATTGAGGGATTAAAGATACTTTAGTCCTGTGGTATATACGCTATTTTTTGCACTTCATCCTCAAATGAATGCAATATAGTTTAAAAGAATACACATTTTGCAATTTTGACAGTAAATTTTATGACAAATATTTATATTGTTACCATAGATACTCTGTAACAAATAGCACGTATTTACTTGACAACGGGAATAATTAATTCAATTTCTTGACAACGGGATTAAATATGAAAAATAATCCCTTGGGATCAAATTAAGAACCTTAGTCCCTAAAAATAAAGACTAAAGAAGAGTTTTAGTCCCGGAAGAGCAAACAAGTTTTATTTGTTGGTGTTGTATTTCAGTTGAAGTTATGAAACTATGGTATCGTAGTAATTTAATAATTATTATCTACTTAATTAATTGCTTAACGTATTTACTTAATGTAATGCAATCAATTTTGTGATTTACTATTACAGTTTATTTATGCTGAGATATTACAGTGGAATCCAACCACTCGGGCCCAATGATATTATTATCTGGGATATAACTGGGTACACTATACAAACTGATGTAAAATTGTATGTAATTTATAATTTTGAAATACTTAATCAATGAAATTTTTATAAATTTATTAATTTTAATAATAATAACAACGGTACCTACCTAATGTAATAATTTAAACCTTTTAATTGTCATAAATAGGTAGGTACTTAATTATATTTTATTGTTATTCCCAACAAAACAAATACCTACGAAAAATAAAAGTTTCTAATTTTTTTTTACATTACTGAAACTTTCAAATGAAAAATTTCATGAAAAAATTTTTTAAATGAAATTTATGATAAACTTTTATCATAAATAATAATATAATAAGAGCCATTATAATTTATTGGTAAAATTGAAAATAGTTTTATTTTATTTATTTTTGCTGTTAACCATCCTACAGGATTAACTCCCAATTACAGAATGGTAGATGTTAAATGTACAAACGAGTGTCAAAACTGACATATTTAAGGGTCAATTTTGACCCGAGTTGTCGTTTCTACGCAGGAATTTCGATATTATTATATTTGCTTGATTATTTAACAAGAGTCACAATAGTACAATTTAATTTTCAATATCAACAAAGTGTAACCATGTGGTTTTATCAAATGTTATCCTCTGTAATTATACAAGAGCTTTTTATTTCGCCGGATAAATTTCTGTTTGTATTGAAACCTTGTTGCCAGCAATTCGAAAAGAAAACCTATACGGTGTCGTGATTTTATTTTAAAACAACTTTTCGAGTCAAATTGCTGTCAGGTGATGTAAAACAGAAATTTATTCGGAGGAAATAAAATGCTCGAGTGTAATTCAACGAGATAATTTGGTTCTTCTTCACAAATATTCCCAAAATCTAATCATTTCACTGACAAATATTAGAAATATGAAGTAAATGACATGTTTGGTTGCTAAGAAGAAGGTAAATAAGGTTTTATCACTTGCTACCTTTTTTTATCCGCTGCAAAAACGATAAAATTGTGTTTTGTTTATGGCTTACTTTATACAGGAGTGGAATTATGGCTAAAAAACTACCTCGTTCAAACAAAATTAGCCAAAGGAGCTAACAAAAATTGTGTTACCTTTTATTTTCGTTTTCATCCAAATACGTGCTCTCATAGATGCCCACACGTTTATCCCTACTCTGCCCACTGAACTCAAACACTAAATAATACCGTCCAGGACTCAACATGTCCTCCAGATCAACAACCCACAGTTGGTGGGCAGAATCATTATGAAAATTCACAACTTCAATCTTTTCCATATTCTCATTGTACATTTCAACCTTCTTGATATCAAGCCCATCCCCATGTAGAACAAAATGATCCCTAGATTCGGTAGATTTAATAGTTATATTAGTTTTTCCGTGAAAAACTCCGGACTGCAGCTTCGGATAAAAGAATAAATCATAATGAAGGGGGGTGACGTCACGGGGTAACCGCCAACCGGATCGCCAATCCGGTTGAGAAGAAGTCAAAGTCTTATTCAAACTGATTTTAACCGATATCTCATTGACAGTCTCGTTGTTGAAAGTTTCAACATCATTCAAATAATCTTCTTCTGTGATATTCTCAACACTGGTACAGTTTCTAACCAGAAACCCATTCTGGGCTAAACCGCGACCTATCAGCACTAACGCCACTAGTAAACAAGCACAGATCACACCGAGGAATAAACACACACTGAGCAGTATCGTGTAGACTGTTCTTTTGCTTTGGGTACTCGTCGTTGTCATGGTGATTGTGTAGACATTTGCCGACCGTGTGTTAGCTTCGCGAAGACTTCTGCAAGACTGATGGAGGCGATGGGGACTGATGGTGACCGAGGTCGCGATGGTGTGTGCGTGTGTGTGTGTGTGTGTGTGTTTGTATGACGACAGTGGTTCTGAAAATGTGTAACTGACTCAGCTCAGGTTTCAGGTTTGAATTTTTAATTCTGTCAAGTGAATTAAAATGTTTTTCGTTACGACTTGATGTGTGACGACCAGTGGTTCTGAAAATGTGTGGGATTGAAGACTACTCACTACGTACTCAGGTTTGAATGCTGTCTGGTATAAGAGTATATTAAAATATTTTTCTCCAATTATTTTATGAGCGAGTTGACGGCTGGTAACCGCACATATCTGATGTGTGACGTGACGACCAGTGGTTCTGAAAATGTGTAGGATTGAAGACTATACTCACTACGTAGGTACTCAGGTTTGAATCCTGTCTGGTATACGAGTATATTAAAATATTTTTCACTAATTATTTTGAGCGAGTTGACGGCTGGTAACCGCACACACGATCAAATGTATATCTATTATCTATTATACTTAATACTGATGATTCAAGTGTATGAGTTTGCCATACCCAAGTTGGGTAAAGGTGTAAGGTATGAACGTAACTGTGTGTAAAATGTATAAATTTGTATATTTTTAATAAGTCTAAGGTCTAGAAATTTGCATAATTTTTATGAACTAGATACTTCTCTTAATTCTTAAGCAAGTTATACTAATTCTTTAGAAAGTCCAGTAATTCTGATCGTTATGATCATTATTTACAGAAATCCAATAATTCTGATAAATCTTTAGTACAGGAATTTTCATTATTATGTAAAAATTTGCATAATAAGTCCAGAAATAAGATAATTCTTTAGACCGAAATTCTTAAAACCCTGTTCGCACGAAAATTCTACCAAGATTCTGAATCCTGAAAAAGAAGAAGTTTCAAGATTCTGAATCTTGAAAAAATAAATTCATGGTTTTGAAGCAAACTAAAAATTCTTCTTTCCAATACTGCCCTCCTAAGCACAGAGGGGGTATCTACAATTTTTTTGAAAAATGAGTTAGAATCGCTTAGTAACTAGAGGTTGTAATATATGTAAAACTAAGGTTTTGAAGCCGTATCTACGCTCGAAAGAGTCTAAAACGTTCATTTAACTTAGGGGTATGTACAAGCCACTACAAAATTACTACAGTATTAAGTGAAAAACATCGATTATCTCGAAACTGAAACAACTGTAGATACCCCCTCTGTGCTTAGGAGGGCAGAATACTCAATGAAGATTCAATTTAGCGGCACCGCAATTTAACAGGTAATTCTCACTAGAAAGAAAAAAACTTCTTCTCTTCCAGAATTCAGAATCTTGATAGAATCTTCAAAGAATCCTCGTGCGAACAGGATAATTCCCAAAATTCTTTAGTTTTCCGATAATTATTTTAAAAATTCAGTAATTCTAAAAATTATTTATAGAACTCAGGATTTATTAAGAAATTTAGATATTTTTAGATTATTTTCCAATAATATTTTAGTCCAGTCAATTTTTTAGAAAGTTCAGTAATTTTTATACTTCTTTAAAACAAGTCCAGTAATTGTAATAATTATTATTTAAAAACTACATAAATTTTTACATTACTCCGATTATTTAGATAACTATAAGAATTTATTATAATTCCTTAGCATGCTAGTAATTTTGATAATTCTTTAGGAAATTAAGGAATCCTGTGACAATTCTATAGGAACAGCAAAAAATTAAAAATTCTGATAATTCTGTTCAGAAATTTTCCAAATGCTTAAACAAATCCAGTAATTCTAATAATTTTTTCAGGAATTCAGTAATTCTTTAAATATCCCAGGAGTTTATTAATAAACTCAACAATTCTTTATTAAATCTTTAGTTTTCCGAATTATTTTCAATCCAATGATTCTTTTATTTAGTCCAAAAATACTTGAGTAATCCTTCGTCAAAATAGTTTGTGATTTATTTTGCGTCCGGATCATTAGAGACCTTAACTATTAGTTCCGTTCAATTTGAAAACAGACAATTTATTATCATCATTGTCAAGTGCTACGTATACGAAGTATCATCAAATGAAAATTAATGACAAATTGACGAACATAAAAGGATAATCCATCGTTTAAGCAATTGAGACATCTTCATATTTTCCATACTCTATTAAAATTAACAGATATTCATATAGTGATGCTTATGAGAATTAAATACATTAACATTGAAAGTTTCAGATTTCTCAGAATAAACTTATATGGGATAAGATAGAAAATCAGTTCATCATCATAAAAATTGAGTTTTGATTTCTCCGATCAATAAAAATATATTAATTACTACACATAGGTACTCATATATACACTTTATTTTATTTCTTATGTAACATTATATTTCACATATCGGAAGCACTTCAAAATATGTATTACTTATTAGCAAATGTTGTTATTGGCAATATTACATTGTTAACATTTTATTAATTATCTTTTATAAATAATAATGTTTATATTCTATGAAGTACCTAATTCGTTTAAAAATTATTATGTGTATTTATTAAAATTGTTATTTTTACCTTCCGCTTACCTGTAAAGGAAGGTATTGGAATCATGCAAAAAATCGGGTAGTGAATTTTTAGTGGATGAGCACGAATTAGGGTCCTTACAACTCATTTTTGATAGTTTCCCGATGATGTATGTGTGTATGGTCAAGGCCGGGTGTTAGTCGCATAACTCAAATACGAATTACCCGAAAATTTTGATATTTGATATTTAACATTTGTATATAAATTGTAAGAGCTCATTAGATTTTGGTACAAATATCTTCATCGGAAGTGATATTTTTTGAAGATTGAAAAGGTTAATTGTCAATATTGTATATAAATTTGGAAAAATATAGTATTTATTTGTAATAATAATAAGAGGAAACGTTATTTGCAACTTACGTTATAAAAAAATTGTCTTTATCTGGTAGCATTAAAGAACTGCAATAAAATTTTAAAAATAAATTTATCAAATAAAACGTTGATATCTTGTAATCCATGATCGGTTGATTTTTGTTTCTGCGTAAAAAATATTGACAGGTGAGACGGGTGACAAGTTGGCATACTAGCGCTATATAAGTCCTAAGTAAGATATTAAATGTAGTAATTGAACGGAGGATGGCTTCAACACAGCAGAGTTTTCCTGTGAATGAATCTTTTTATTCAGGTGATGCAAATTTCTGTGTTTGAATATTTTAGATTTTTATTTGTATATTTTAAACGGGCACCGGATTGTACGTATACATTTCTGTTTAAAGTCTATGGCGGAAGGTTGTGTGATGGCCACGTCAGATATTTTAGAATGATATGTAGAAATCGTGCTATATGTGTGGAAAAAGTGGAACACTAATCTTTTATGTTTTAAAACAAGTATTTTATGATAATGAGAACAAAAAATGTATTTGGCAGTAACCTTTAGAAATTTCAGTCGTGACCAAATATTTTTATTATATCGAAGATCAATCAAACTCGTGTATCTTTGCATCCGAATAACTTTTACAATACTTTCTTCACCAGGCAAATTATCATCATCCCATTCTCATCAGCACAATAATTTGTAAATATATGCCTGGCTATGTTGATTTAGTCTCTTAAGAGTTGTATTTACACTTTGAGCTCGCGAAAAAGAATCCTATCTGTTTACATGCATTCTGCTTGAAATACAATGTTATTGAGGTTTCGTTTTAAGGGGGTTTTATCGCTCAGCGCTGCTATATCACAAATCCTCGTTATTTCAGGTATCCGCGCTGACAGCCTATGTTTTATGAGCACATGTTGTCTCTATTTATCTAATTGCTATGTTTCGCTCCATTTTTGTTTAGAAAATACTCAATTTGATTGGCTAGCGCGCATACAATTTTTAAATTTATTTAACAAATTACTCGACTACTATTTGAAAATTTTATATAATAATGTGATATAAACATTTAAATTTACAATGCAATCAAACTTACGAAGAGTTTTTCTCAGAATTATTGTTATTTAATTGTTTATAAATAATAATAATAACAATTTAAAAAATTCGACAACGTAGCTAGATTTTTACTGCCTTTATCTTTATATGGTTTTTTTTTTTAGATTTATAGGATTAATAGGTTGGGAGTAATTTGTTAAATACTTTTTTACTGTGATAAAAGCCCCTTAAGTACAGATTTTCGTGTAATTTGCATACTTTTATATTTAAAAACATATTTACAGTTAGTTTAAGGTTTAAACTAGGTTCGTATAGTGTTGAAATTTTGAATTTTGAATTGTATTATATAAAAAATTGCTGTTGAAAACAGGCCTTTTTGAAAGATTTATCAATTTTTTATCGATTTAAGACAAAATAAACAAAAAACCATCACTAGACGAACATAGATATATTCTTTAACTAATGTAATATTTTTTGAATGACGTTTATATGTTATGTAGATTCTGAGCTATGATTTTATTTCTGTAATACTTTTTGAAGTCATAGAACGGGTGTAAATACTGCTCTTAAGGCGCTGCACTTGTAAATCCAGAAGATTAACAATTTGAACGATTCTGGATGTATTATAAAAAATCAAATTGAAATTTGACAAGAAGAATCATGACTCATTAGTGAATTAATAAATGCAAATTATTAATTGCTGTGACATCAATTAGCAAAACTTGGAGCTAATTTTTATCATTTAATAATCCATATTATGCGTTGATTAATACAAAAATAAATCGATATTATACATTAGTCGGAAGACTGGTATAGAGAGATTTTTTAAACAGTTAACCCTTTGATTGTAATATGTAAAACTCGCATTTTAGTAATTTTTAGAAATTATTTAATAAAATACGGCAAGGTTTTTTGTAAATTTCATTCTATAGCCATGTAAGCACAACCTATAAGTACATCATTGTAAAATATGAGGTCATCGATTTCAAAACCAAAGTCACAAAATGATTTATTGTAACATGCTTTTTGCTTTGCATTTGATAGCAAGAGATGGGTCTTAAATATGCTATAGCACGATAGCCATATCATGTTAGTTCGTGATGTTTTCAACTTTCGTAAGTAGGTACTGCCGCGATATCTATTATTTTCTGTACTCGTCGTCTAAAAATATATCCTTAAACTTTTTTCCAATTTGCTTACTGGAAATTTACAAAGAAAAATGTTACGTTAGTCATAAACTGGTAAAGTTTACTGTAAATTACTTGTAACACTTTACAATTAAACTGCATTTAAATGCAACAAATTCTCAGTTGCTCAGATGTCAATTATTTTCTTTAAGGTAATTGTAAATAACTTAGAAACTTAGATTAATGTTCACTGTCTCATCTTCAGAGATATACGTCGACCTGTTTTTATGAAGTAGATGATAACTGTTTCATTTATATTTATAAATCAATCACAATTTTAATGTACTTTTGACTTTATACTTTTTGAGATAAATCGAAGTTTTCGTTTTATTTGCGTCACTGTAGGTATAATCACAAAAATTTGTTGTAAAATTGTAGATATTATTGTTTCATTTACATAATGTTGATAATAATGACATATTCAATTGTAGGTATTGGATTTTCCAAAATCCCACATATTTTCTTAATACAGCTATGTATAGTCTTATTCATAATTTCGTGCATTTTTTATATTTTATTGGCATCCTAATAGTATATTAAAGAACAAGTTTTTATAAGACATGATTTTTCGCACGTGTCCAAATTTAGCAAAACGAGCCCTTGGGCGAGTTTACTAAAGAAAAAAGTCTTATAAAATGAGTTCTTTATACTTTTTTTTCTATTTGGTGTCTTTTTAATATTAAAATTTATATTATACTGCCACAATATACACAAGTCGGTTTAGGGAAATTTATGTGTGTAACGTTTTAGTTGGTGACATATTGCCATTTATTTAATTGTTACTGTCACTGTAAAAGTATATAATTACTGAACTATTCTAAGTACTAAGTGCAGACATTATAGAAAATATTGCTTATATACTATTACTAGATTCATTAATTTTATTGATAATTCCACTCCTGTATAAAGCAAGCCATAAACAAAACACAATTTTATCGCTTTGACAGCAGATTAAAAGGAAGGTAACTTTTTGTAAGTGATAAAACCTTATTTACCTTTTTCTTAGCAACCAAACAATAAACAAAAACACTAAAATGTCATTTGCTTCATATATCTAATATGTGTCAGTGAAATGATTAGATTTTGGGAATATTTGTGAAGAAGAACCAAAGGAGTCGTTAAATTATCTCGTTGAATTACACCCGAGCATTTTATTTCCTCCTAATATATTTCTGTTTGACATCTCAGCCTTGTCACCTGACAGCAATTTAACTCGAAAAATTGTTAAAAAATAAAATTACTCCACCTACGGTGTTGTGATTTTATTAAACAATTTTTCTTTTCAAATTGCTAGGCAACAAGGTTTCAATACAAACAGAAATTTATCCGGCGAAATAAAAAGCTCTTGTGTAATTATAGTTGAATAAAAACTAATTAATTAAATAAATTATATTTAGAAATGAAATTTGTCCGTTCTGAGGTTTGACGTTTGACATATTGAAGTAAACTACCAATACCAACCTTCTAAAAAAAATATGTTGCGTATCACAAAGTGAGTCCTAGCGAAATTCAGCTGCGTTTCATAAAGTTAACTTTGTGAACGCCAAATAGAATTTTTTTTAATTCGTAAATTTAAAGGAAGTTTTCGCAAGAACATTTTTGATTATTTTTTGAATGTATAATGAATCATTTTTTTACTATGAATGGGTTAAAATTAAGTTTAATTAATTATGCAATGGCAAATAGTAAATTTATAAAATTCCATTTGAAAACAGTGATTAAAAAACCTCAAACCTGATATAGTTTTATAAATATAATAGTGAAAGCAAAATGTATAATAATACTTAATGCTAATGATATACTTTTTAATGTTTCTATTTGTACCAACCAATTTAAATTCAAAATATTTAATTCCTCTTTTGAATTATTTATTTAAAAACTATAATAAAATCATTTTCTAGCCTATAATTTAAGCGAAAGCCACATCAAATATTGCCAAAAATAAATACTAATTTCGTAAATAATTGTTATAATTTATTCGCTATAAAATTATATAACAAACATTGCGATGGCGATCAACCGGAAGTAAACAAATAAACAGTAAGTGCAACACTTTCACAGGCGTTGTGCAACGTTTTAGAACCACTGGTCTAGTTCTACAGGTGCAATATTCACAATCACATTGTTCAAGTATTTCGAATTGTTTTTGTTAAACACTTGGCGCTTTGTAAATATATATTGTTTTATTAATATTTTCTAAGTAGGTTAATAAACAATTGATTCAAGTTTGTATACCTTAAGTAATGCTCAGTAGTATTACTCATCTATTACTTAAGTACTGAGTGGGTATGCTTCATTATTTTACGTATCACGCCTTTAACTCAACTTGGGTGGGGCAGCCTCACATATTTTGTGTCATCGGTATAGAGTAGTATAACCCAGGCTGTGTAACAAAATTTAAGGGTGTATAGTATTGGACGCACTGATCATTAATGAAAAAGATTTTTGTTGAAATTCGTAAAATTAACAGTAGTTTGCAAAACTATCATTTGGGTACCACTGGTTGTCACATTTAAATACAAAAATACAGTATTTATTAGCGTAATTACATAAATGTAATATAAATTTTACAAACAAGAAAAAATGAAACTTGTAGGTACAGAATGTCTCATTTGCTTGGACCCACTTTTTAATTTGCGAATTTCAACAAAATTCTTTTTGATTCATGATCAGTGCGTCCAATGCTATACATCCTTTAATTTTGTTACACAGGTTGTGTTACATCCTGTATATAAACTGTGTACTGGATTCGAACCTCAGTTGTTAGAGTCACAGTCGGTCACGTAACACACTCAGCTACTCGATTCATCAAAAAACAACTTAGTAATATAAAGCAGCAAACTAAAATATAGTTTACCGACAAAACCAATTAAAAAAATATTGACAAGTCAAAAATGACCAAAACATTTTAAGATGAGACGTATAATAGTTACTTACTTTACAAGTGAATAAAGTAAGGAATTACCCACGAGAGAAATCTTAACTCACGAGACCGAAGGCTGAATGAGATAATTTTCTCGAGTGGGTCATTACTTTTTGCCCACGTGTGAAGTATAACACCTCTTAATAACTGCTTAAATATTTAAAAAATATTAATTTCGAACCTAAAACATCGTTGATAACTTCGAACAAGCAAAGTAACAATTTACCTACAAGTGGGTATAATTTTGACTAAAGCCACTAGTGCGGGCAATCTTTTACTTTGCTTCTTTAATTAATTTAAACACAATGAATTTCAACTCAAACCAGAAACCAAACGTATTTATGCACAAAGTTATCCAATACTATAACGTACCTACAATTATATCAATTATTTTATATTATTATAAACTAGCATTATTCTAAACTACTACAACAATTAATAGTTATGATAGTGTGAGATAAATAATAAAGTTATAAGGATCGTATAACGTCAATCATTATGGTATTAATCGCGAAGATTATTAGACAAGGCAAAGCCGAGTTTGATAATTTGTACGATCCGTATTGCATACAAAATTTTATCTGCTAGTGTTAATTAGTCAAAAAGTAAAATAAATGATTGGTATTGAAGAAAAAAATTAAATCTATAAATCCTTGATCTATAATGTACGCTATTATAGTCCTTAAAAAATGGTGGCTTATAATGTTGTCATTATGACACGACATCAGATAAAATAATAAAGATTTATCAATAAATTGTTTTATTTTGTACTTAATGTTAAAAATTGGTTTTATACGTTCATTTTCAGTAGATAAAGTATTACTTTAACATCGAGGGTAGATAAAATAAAATTTGAGTAGATAAAGTAAAATTTGAGTAGATAAAGTAAAATTTGAGTAGATAAAGTAAAATTTGAGTAGATAAAGTAAAATTTGAGTAGATAAAATAAAATTTAAGTAAAATAAGAATATTTTTACACAAATTAACATTAAGTACAAAATAAAATAATATATTGTACACGACGATAAAGAGTCTTTATCGACACGTGAAAGATAGCCCACTCGTTCCTTCGTCACTCGTGAACTAACATCTTTCACTTTTCGATAAATGATCTCTTTATCGTCTTGTATAATAAATTACTATAATGTGTCTGAAAGATATTAATCATTATAATTAATCTTGTTTCCATGACATTGAATTTTTGCAAATTTATGTTAAATCACTATTTCTATTATTATTATTATTATAGAAATGTGTATAATCTTTTATAAGAGCATTCAAAAACATCTTAAATATTTACAATTTTTCGACCTATATTAAGAGCCTCTATCTCAAATAAGATCTACATGTGTATAATCATTATTGAGATAATGATTTTATCTTCTAAGCTGTCCCAATAAAACTATAAAAATCTGCTGTGGCCAGTACACGACCTCTCGCCTAATTCTGCTTATTCTACTAATCTAATAAATAATTTTACTTACATTTTAATAGTTTCATGTTCATGTAATATGTAAACGATAATGTAAACCAAGATGCAAGCAAAATATGTCAACTGTAATGTCACTGTCATTATAATTCAAATTTTGAGTAAAAACAAATTTCATATCATGGACAACAAGATATTGGTACTTAGTTGCACTTTATTTTATTGCTAAATACTACCAGATTCAGCAAATTATATTTAAAATTAACTGTACCCATAGATAATTATATTATCTTTTATTTTTTAATTGCAAAAATTGTCATAAATAAATAATGTACCAATTTATTTAAGAAAAACTATATCAAGTTCCAAAAAGTACTACTTCCGGTTTGCGGATTTCTACCAAAATCTTATCCGGTGTTAAGATCCTTATTAAAACCTTAAATATGAAATTTTGTTATTAAAGGTTTGATACTTTTTAAGTTATCGTGGACGAAAAATCGTCACATACGTCCATACGTCCATACGTCCATACGTCCATACATCCATACATACATACGCACACACACACACACACAGACATCATCGTGAAAATATTAAATTCGTATTCTAGAGACCCTAAAACGTGCTTATCCACCAAAAACTCATACTCGAAAATTTTGACCCATTACAATACCTCTCTTATAGAATATGAGGCGAGAGGTAAAAATATATTTATTACTATTATAAATATAAATTTTTCCAGTAAATCTTCTGAGTAAACAGATCTATCACGAAAAATCGAAGAATTTCACTTTCAAATATAGTTTTTCAACTCCCAAGAGAAAGTTTAATAAACTCGAGTATTTTGAGAGAAATTATCGTGTTTTAAAATATACATCACGTGTTGAAATATATAATAAATTAATTTAGATTGTTTGTATTTTAAAGTCGTGACTTTAACTCGATATAAAAGATTTTATAGTTGATGTTTAAAAGATGAATACGTGATTTAAATTGTAATAACTAAAGATCGGTTTACACTTAATCCTGTATTTGTATTTGTACGCAGTGAGATTTGTTTTTAAGTTGTCTCATAAATATATTTTGAAAGAAACGTGATTTATTTGTGTGTGAGTGACCGACTGTGGTCCTGACAACTCTGGTTCGAATTCAGTCAACTGCACAAAAATCTTCCCTTGTTGTGAACTGTCCACTAACAACCATGAGCGAGTTGACGGCTGGTAACCGCACACACGGTAAAATACAGGCTGATTCACAACTTCGTGCATATATTTCATGGCATATAATAGTGCTCCTCATAGACACGAAACTTTTTCCCAAATTTAGTTCCCAGGTTTTTTTATCAAACTGTTTCAAATGGAATTTCATAAATTTACTTTTCTTGCCATTGCCCAATTATAATTAAAATATAAATATACAAAATTAGGTATACGTATAACTTGCATTAATTTTATATACAGGGTGTTTCATATCTTCGAGTACATACGTTAAAGGTATGTGTTGTTTGATATGCTGATTACGAATCAAAATTATTTTTTTAAATTCGAAAAATTAAGGGTAGTTTACCTGCAGCATTTTTTTAGTACTGCACTGGATTCGTTTTCCTATTAAACACAATCAATAGAAGTAGGTAATCAACAACTTAAATTACATAATTGTTTACATTATTAGCAGTTATTTATAATATATTTAATTTAATTATAGCTTTAGCATAACCATTTTTGACTAGGAAACATGGAAATTAATTTTGCGATTTAAAAAAAAATTCATTCTATCGAATGGTAAATCACAAGAAAAAAAAATTTCTTTCGAATTATTGGTAATTTTCGCGAACAGAATTTTTTTGTTATAATACGGAATCCGAATGTGCAATAAAAACTGGGGGTTACCATTTAAGATAACGAAGTGATCCCCTTTTCCTCCCCAGGGGGTGAGGGGGGAAACCTTCATTTGGTGCCATTCGATAGAATTTTCAAAAATATTTTAGACCTATTTTTTGGTTTCTCAATCCGTTTTGTTTTTTCGCGAGATATTCGAGAGATACGGGTGGTCTGAAGCACCTTATATACCCTTAACGTATACAGGTTGGTGGAGGTGAAATGCGAACATAGGGAACATACATGACAATCGAACTTTGATGCCAGATATATTTTGTAGTAGTGTCACAAAACGAAGTAATGTGAATTTGTGTGGCAAAAAGAGTAATCAATAACAGAAATAATAATAAAATCTAAAAGTTCATGTAAACTTTCTCGTTCTGCTCGTACACATACATTATTATGCAAAGAAAATATTTTAATGAAAATAAAAATTTCAATAATATGACAGCTACTTTGACATTGACAGAACTTATTCCACGTATATCAAGATACCTAGCATGATAACTCCATTGTCATTATTTCCCTATGTTCGCATTTCACCTCCAAATAATAATAATCAAAGTAATGAAACAACCTGTATAATTAATAATGTTAAAAATACAAGAAAAATACTAAAACAGTGGTCCTAAAAATGTGTACATAATTTAAAGAATTTATTTTGCGAATTCTGGAAAAATATTTGTGTCTTTGTGTAATCAATATATAGTATCAGCGTTTGTAAAACACCCTGTATATAGTTGAGTGATTAATTGTTAATATAATAAAGCTTTGTTCACACATGAATTCTTCCAAGCTTTTGAATCCTGGAAAAAAGAAATTCACTATTTTGATGTTTTGAAGCTATCAATGACTAATAAGACTCAATAAAGATACAATTTAGCGGCGCCGCTATTTGACAGGCGATTTTTTCAGGATTCAGAAGAACCCTGAGGAAGGTAGATTTGCTACCGAAACGTCGGTGATGATTTTCATCTTTTAATAAATAAATTTAACTTTGAAGACTGAGAACTCTGTTACTTTTTCATTCCATTCAGAAGAATCCTCAAAGAATTTATGTGTGAGCAGGGGGGTAAGATAAAACATCACTCACCTAGTTTTTCCTTGGCTGGTATAAGAACTTCTGTAGAACCCAACAATTCTATTCTTCAAATCTCCTTTGAAATCAAGAATTAAAACATAAGTCCCTGGTACTAACGCAGGTCGCGAGTCTCCAACGCTTTTATCAAATTTCATTTTGGCAATTTCATTTTCCACCAACATTTTATCTAATTGAGTTTTACCAGCTTGGTCCCCATCCATATTTCTCAAGTCAGCATTAGTTATTGTCAAACCGTTCAAATTAAATTTGACACTCTCCAACAGCTGGTCAATAGAAAACTGCATTTTGATAGTGCCACTAAACAGTCCAGTTTTTAAATCCGGCCTCAAAGTCAGATCATACGCCTCAACTTTATAAGTATTTTTCGGAAGACGCCAGTCCCCCTCCTTGTTGGGTTTTTCGGTCGACATGGTTGGTACTGTGGTCTCTGACGTTGGCAGCACTTGGTTTCTCGTAGTGGAGTTGTTGTTGGTTTGTTTGGTTAAGTTTGCTTTTCTGTAATAACTCACTTCGTCGTTAAGGTATGTGTTTTCTGTTCCTAAACTCACGGTACACACGAAAAATATAAATGATGTTAAGGATAAAAATGTCAGTAACTTGTTGTTTATTATCCAGTGGATAGCTCGGTGGATAAAAGCCATCTTTATCTACGTGCTAGGTTTGAGGTTATGACATGACTGCGTAAATTGAGCGGACAATGGGTTATATAGCGGTGTGTTATCTTTTGTTTATATTTAAATTAGGGTAATTTAGATAAGAAAATACCTTTTAAATAAAAATATTTATCTATGATTATTAATATTATATTTTTTATGGTTTAATAATAAAATAATTAAATTTTGACTAATAAAACTACTTGTATTAAGAGCATTCTGTACAGGAAGAATGTACACGTTAAAGCATTTTACACTCATACACCTCATCGACACATGGTTGCACATTTTAACAAAAACAAATTTTTATATGGTAGATATGGGATAAAACTTCATTTTATTAGTACAAATTTTTTTTCAGCTCGTTCAATGGTCGAAATTACTTACTTTCAACCGCTTGCAGGCGTTTAGAAGCACCTACAGATTTTTCTTTATATTTCGCAGAACATGATATTTTAAACTTGAATCATGTATAGTTTGAAGTTTAATCTACGTTGGGGTAGTGTTATTTTTTAGAAAAAACTTTCTGATTTCGAGAAAATTAGAGGTAAAAAAATGTGAATTTTTGTAATTTTCTTTATTTTATAAACTGAAACTTCGGTACAACACAGAAAAAATGGCACTAATAGAACGAAGTTTTATCCCTTATACCATATAAAAATTTGTTTTTGTTAAAATGTGCAACCATGTGTCGATGAGGTGTATGCGTGTAAAGTGCTTTTTACGTGTATATTCTTCCTGTACAGAATGCTCTTAAGGGTATCGTCTCCACGTAGCTCAACACCGCGTTAGTCCTATGTGAATGCATAGAAACGCTCGCTAAAAATACGGAAAAGCAGTCTAGCAATTTCTACAATGGTCACGAAGTTTTATAGATAAAGCTAAATTTCATAAATTTATTTACAGACAAAGAATGCAACTAGGATTATACCGAGTTACATTTTCTAATAAATCTCTTAATAATAAGAAAAAGTATGTAAAAAATTGCTTAAATCACACTTTTTCATTAATTTTGTATATGGATTTCAATGATTTTTTCAGAATTCTAACTGGGCATAATCCTAGATTAATTCTTTCACAAATATCTAGTACCTGTTTTTCCTTCAAATTTTTAATATGGAATGAGTAAAGCAGAAACTGCTACACCTCTAAACACGCAATATTTTGTTACGGAGACAAGACCCTTAAGCCCTGTTCGCACGGCGATCTTTGGAGATTCTACGGAGATTCAGAATCCTGGAAAAGAAGTTTTTTCTTTCTAGTGAGAATTATTTGTTAAATTGCGGTGTCGCTAAATTGAATCTTCAATGAGTCTTGGAAAAGAAGAATTTATAATTTATTGATTGCTTCAAAACCACGTAATTATCACTAGAAAGAACAAAACTTCTTCTTTTCCAGGATTCTGAATCTCCGTAGAATCTCCAAAGATCGCCGTGCGAACAGGGCTTTATGTTTCAATGTTTTATACAGGGTGACTCATAACTCCGTGCATATATTTTAATAACATACTCAATTTACTGATCATAGAACAAAAAGATTTTTTTTTAAATTCGTTAATTTACGGGCATTTTTCGAAAGAGGCACGTTTTTGAAACCACTATATTGATGATTAAACAATGGATATCTAATTAACTTAAATGATTTATCACTATTTTCATTAGAACATTAGTTAGATGGAATACATAATGCATTTTATTTTTTTTAAATTAGGTATATTTTTTAGTAATCTGAGAAAGAAATTCTGCTGTGAGATCAATATTTTGAGATCACATTAAATATTCTATTTACATTAATTATTTTTGGGCATGTTAATTAAAATTGATTAAAATTTTACGAAAATAAAAAATACGGGTCCCAAGTTATTGTATCTTCTTCCCATATATTTAATTAAAATATTATGAAAGTAGCCTATTGTATTTTTAAAAAATTTACACCATAAAATAAATAAATAATTTAATCTAGTCGGATAAAACATAGTATTATTCTTAAGTTTAATACGTAAAATCCTATTATAAATAATATAATACTACAAGATCTTATAATAGAATATTGATTATATTTATCATTATATCTGACAATAACAATAATTGTTTTATAATTCGCGATACCAATCTTTTGTTTAAATAATAATTACATCATAATATAGACTTTTGTTTATAAATTTTTTTGTTTATATTGCAAAATTATTAACAAAATATAAACATTGGCAGTAAAACAATAATATTTTTGTAATGTTATCAAGATGATACATTAAAATAAATATGTTCAAATTTTATAACAAAATAAAATTTTATACCTGTTTGGCCTGTACTTTAATATATACAAAAATAATCTGTACAAAAATTTTATAAATAGAAAGAAAATAGTCAAATTTTGGCAATCCCACAAAAAATTTATTAATCAGGTAATGCAATCGTTTCGTATGTAATTATGGCAATTACTCATTCCTGATTAGGACGTCGCCTGCGGCTCGTGCGGATAAGTGTACTAAGCAAACTAAACTCTCATTAAAAATATACCAATAAAAAATTTAGTAACTGTCATTTTTACTAGGTTACATGCAATCAAATTTCAAACAATCACGGTTCAAATTTGTTAGTTAATTCGTGTATTAGCTTAGCAAAGGTCAAAGAACTAATGAAATAAATTAATAAAATCAACATACCGGCAGTTTATAAACCTTCTATATCCCAGATACTTAAACTGATGCTTCAAAACCGTCGAATAATGTTTAGTAAATGACACTGTCAATTTCGACAAACAATTGTTCATTATTTGACAAAAAAAATCACTAAATTTTTTAGATAAATCCACTAAAATTTTAGGGTAAAGGTTCATTCACAAATAAAAATAAAATTATACATAAAAATAAAAATCTAACAAATGGATTCTTATCAATATAAAAAAAATTATTAGATCAATGAAATAAAATTATAAATGTGGATTACGAGGCCCGTCTACTACCTAAAGCTAAAATCCAGCATAAAATGTACTAACGTAGTGACTGTTTTGTGGCCAGTACAAGAATGGTAAAATTTTATTTCAACCAGGATTTAATAGAGAAAGAATGGATCTACAGATGTGCCTTTTTAAAATATTGATTAAAAAATTGTACATGAACATAAAAATTCCGAAAAATTCAAAAAAATTCCCTATTTTATGCAAACGTTACACGGTTATATCTCATGATACAAATTAATTCTTAAAATTTTAAAAAGGCACATCTGTAGATCCATTCTTTCTTTATTAAATGTTTATAAAAACATTATCCTGAAGTCAATAATAATCTGACAGTTTACTCGCAACGAAAACACTTTTACAGTATTTTTCAACTTCAAAATGACATTGCATTGCTAGGATGCGGCAAAGTACGAGTTTGGGGCTGGTTTCAGGCAGCCCTAGTAGTGGGAGAAAAAAGTAAAATCGAGAGTAATCTAAAATTCGGTAAAAACGTAGACGAGCCACTTAAAAAGATAGTTTTAAGGAGAAGGATTGCTAGTGTGAACATAAGATTTGTATAATTTTATTTATATTTATTATTTTCGTAGTTGTGAATGAACCTTAAATAAGAAGAGTTGTTTACATATTTTGGCGTTAATTTTGAAAAAAATATTATTCTTACCTGTAAGGTAGCTGTACTAAATGAGCACTAATTTGATATTTAATCTAATCAGAGACAAATTAAAAAATGACCGATACAGTTTATAAAAGATAACAAATAGTAGTATTTTGAGGTTAAATTTTGACGTTTGAAAGAATACCTTAAAATAGGTATCTAAATAAGCAACAATTTGATATTTAATCTAATACTGACACAGTTTATTGCAATAAATACACAGTATATACAAATATTTACAACATTGAGGTTATAACAACCATTTCACCAATCAATAACCAACAAATACATAAAATAAATACCCTATTTAACATCCACTGTTTACACTATTTACACTTTGTGTGAATATTACTCACAGAAGTACTCGTCAACTTGGTCAGTGCACGTGTCACAGGTGACCTCACAGCACCATGTAAAGGTGCAGTTACACCGGCGCGTGATGCGGCGGCGTTCGCGCCGCACGCGGTAGCCGCAGCTGCGACAGAGGGTGCGGCAGCTCTTGCGCTCGGCTGGAGTGATGGTGGCGCCCTTCGAGCGGCTGCAGGACCGGTTCAAGGTGCCGTTCCAGCCTGGGAAGGAAAATATCGTTAATAATGTTCTAAATAATTTATAACAAATTTTTAAATGCACACAACT
Source organism: Agonum fuliginosum (assembly GCA_947534325.1). Taxonomy (NCBI): domain Eukaryota; kingdom Metazoa; phylum Arthropoda; class Insecta; order Coleoptera; family Carabidae; genus Agonum; species Agonum fuliginosum. The sequence goes on from OX384033.1 coordinate 1,201,533, forward strand.
TTCTTATACACAACTGCGTGTACTGGTATAAATATTGCACTTGACACACGTTTGACATAATAGAATAACTGACGTAACTGACAATGCTTGTTCGTTTTCAAGCAACTATGATTATTGAAATGTATTTATAATACATTTAGAACAAATAATTAAAGGGTATATCAGGTGTCTCAAAACAATGGTACGCTCGAAATAACTTGTTTATTAATAAAACAATAGGTAGTTCTGAAATTTTATATGTGTAAATAAGGTATAAGGAGACATCAAAATACATATTATTTACAAAAATAACACTTCGGGTTAAGCCGGAAATGACATCAACTTTCTTATTTCAAATGGAATACCCTATATATTTTTACATATTTTAATTCTACATATAATTCTGAATCCAATGATATCAAAAAATTCGATTTCATGCAAAATATCTCACCAAAAATAAATAAATTATCAGGTTTACGTATAATTATTTAATGAAATACAAACAAAAGATAACAAAAATTATAGAATGTGTTCAAAATGACCACCGTGACGTATCATTTTCGTTTACACACATTCTAGACCTTTGAATTGTTAATAATTATTTTCACCTATCGTATGTCAATTGTTTTTACAAATGTCAAATTTTATATTTCGACTTTTTCTTGGATATTTTGCATGAAATCTATGTAGACTTATGATGTTATGATACATCATTGTCTTCAGAACCGTACGTAGAATTAAATATGTGATATTTTTATAAATAATATTTATTTTGATGCCTCCTTATGCCTTATTTACTCATATAAAATTTCACAACGATTGCTTTATTAATAAAAAAGTTATTTCGAGCGTATTGCTTGAAATACAATACAATTTTTTGGAAATTTAAAAAAAATTAGAACATTAACAAAGGATTTATTATCTCACCTGTGATGACGTCAGCTTTGCAATAATTCGGACTGTCGGTTAAATAAATCAACTCTTCCTGCGACATGTCTTCAACGAGGTTGAAGTTTCCCACGGAGTTGAATTTCTTGTCGTGGTCGATTTTCCGCGCGTTTTCGTATTTGGCGCGCAGTTCGTTAGTTATTTCAGAAAAGGGCGCCATTTGCATCCAACAGGTCTGCAGAGAACAACTGCCTGAAACGCCGTGGCAACGGCAGTGCCTCTGGAGAGTGGCGCGCACAACCTTCAAAAGGAAACAAAATAAATGAATGTTTTATAAAAGAGATATACTCGTATTTATGATAATAATAATAATTGTTTTTTATTCAACAGGACTACAGTCCCAATTACAGAATAATTTTCATGAAAATATACACAAAAATATAAATAATCAGTAAGAACTAAAATTACCAAATTTTAAGTAATAAACTAAGAAACATAAGAAACAGAAATTTATCACTGTCGTAATTATTTTACAACTATTTTATTGAATAGTTGATCGATTTATTTGGTAAATTTGTGTGTTATATTTTTGAAGGCGTTTTTATGAAACGTAGACTTATGGTATAAAGTGTAAACACAGCTTTATCAATCTTTTTGTAAACATGGAAGTGAATAACCTGGTACTTATGTGTCCAGCGTTACGTAGAAGAATGTGAAAATATTGGTTGCATAATCAACTAAAAAGGTATTTATTAAACTAGGCAAAAAAGTAATAGTTTATTTACTTGTCATGTCTTTTTAAAATTTCAATTAAAAAAAATTGTAGTTACACATTTTTTTTAAATGTCGAATTTATGTAAACTTTACATGGTTATATCTCATGATAGAAATTTATTTTTAAAATTTTAAAAAGGCTCATCTGTAGATCCATTCTTTTTTATTAAATGTTTATAAAAACATTACCTTGAAGTCAATAATAATCTGACAGTTTACTCGCAACGAAAACACTTTTACAGTATTTTTCAACTTCAAAATGATAGGATGCGGCAAAGTACGAGTTTCGGGCTGATTTCAGGCAGCTGTAGTAGTGGAATAGATCCATCAAAAAATGTACTAACGTAGCGAGTGTTTTGTGGTCAGTACAAGAATGGCAAACAAGGATTATCTTAAAGGTTCAATTAAGAGTTGTGCCTATTTAAATTTTAATAAAAAAATTGTACATGATGTTGATAAGAAAAATTCCAATTTATGCAAACTTTACAGAGTTATATCTTATATCTCCGGATAGAAATTTATTTTTAAAATTTTCAAAAGGCACATCTGTACATCCATTTTCTCTATTAAATGTTAATAAAAATTTGAAGTTAATAATAAACAATTTACTTGTCAGACAGCCGTGGTAGTGAGGAAAAAAAAGTAAAATCGAGAGTATTCTATGAATTCCGAAGAAACGTAGACGGGCCGCTTAAAATGATATGGTATAACCTTCGACTACAGATACCTTAGACCCCGCACGCAGTCATTTGTTGTGAAGACGACACTTCTGTCAGTTAGCCCACAGTTGGTGCAATGCGGGTTGCATTTTCACCAAAGTTGATGTAATGTGGGTTGCATTTTGATTTGACAAGTGACAGTTCGTGATTCACATCATTATTAGTATTCAATAAAACACAATCAAAATGCACAAGATAACTTCTAAATATACAAAATTGTGACAGATGACAACAAGAATAAAAGAATCAAAAAATAGCAATAAATGTCACTTAAAAAGTGTAAAGTATGCAACTTGCATTGCAGCAACTCTATCTCACTTCACACAGTCCCGCTGACATTAGTGCTGGCTTCAAAACCCACTGTACTGTCTATAGGACTTGGTAAAGTCTCGTTTCCTTACCATCTTCCCCGCCTCGTAGTTCCACCTCTCCACAGCAGCCGTCCAGTCCCTCTTCCCGTCCTGCAGCATCGCCTGCGCCACCTTCTCCCCGTAGTCCAGGCTGTGGCTGCAGCCGCCCCACGTCCAGTGGACCCCCGCGGCTACGCTGTCCGCTGTGGTTGTGAGGTTGTGGCTGCCACTAGAGTAGGATGGGTCGCACCCACAGTGCGCCAGCTCGCCCCGTGAGCAGTTCTGAGTGATGGCGTAGATGATGCCCGCTGATTTGAGGGCTAGTGCGAAGGCGGTTTCACGGGTTAGAGGGAGGGAAGAGCGCCTGAAATAATAATAATTTATACTGAAAACATACAGGTAAACCCAATAACATGTTTAGAGTGAGATCATATTTACTTACAAATTTAGTCTTAAGGCTATGTTTACTACAGTAAAAAATATCGACAGATTCATCATTTTTATTCATTTCATTTACAAGTTTACAAATGGGAGAGTACCCGTGAATTGGGGTGTTTATAAAGAACATTTTACGTTGAGCATGAGTTGCGCTCAACTGCAATAATCCATTCTCATCTTAAGGCCCGTATTACATTAAGCAACAATTGTATGTGCAATTGCAACTTACTACAAATATTAGTAGCTTAATATAATACGAACTTAATGAGTTGCTCCAAAAAATTGCAGGAGACATTTTTCCATTTTACACTGAGCAACATCATCAACATGCAATTGCTTAATTATTAATGTATGAATTTATTAACAAATTTACCAATATTTTGTTACTAATGTCAACTTAACCTCTTGGATTTGTTGTATTGTATATTGTTGGAGTCCTAGATATTTAAATTTTGATAAAAAAGTTTATTAGATAAAACAAACTGTTACAATATTAAACAAAATTATTGTTGTTTTTAATCCTAAGTGCTGATAACCCGAAAACAAGCTAATTTTTGACAGTTAATATAAAATATCATTTATTATTATTTGACTTGAGGAAGCTTAATCCGGCCACTTAGGACTGGCAGACCGGATATTCCCTCTTCAGCAGATATGCAAGACCCAAACCCTTCAATTTCAAGACTAATCAAATGTCCACACTAATTTGACTGCTAGCTCTTAGATTATATATTTTGATAAAATTAGGCCACATTATTAATTTAAATATGCACTTATCACTTACCTAGAAAAAGCAGATTCTGGGCAGTTCCATCTATCCCATTTGAATTTTGATTGACAGTGTTCCAAAGCCATTTGAGCACCAATTCCTACACTTTCCATAAGTGCTTTATTTAGTCCAATCTATAATAGAAAAGGAAACAAATTAAAAACATGTAAGTACTCCAATTACTTGTTTGAATATAAAATATATTGAGTCACATTAATCGATTAATCATCGTAATAATTTAAATAAGAATAGGTACAGTACTTTATCTACGACTAATATTAAGGAGGTTGGTAACCATATATTAAAATGATGATGAGAGACTGACATTTATACAGTGCCTTTATTACACTATTTAGATTCTACAAAAAAAAGTATTTTAAATTTTCGTCTATTCGAATTTTGAGTAATTGAATATTGATATGAACTCTTATGGCAATTCACTAAATTTTTGTTTTATATGCTTTAAACTATGTGATAAAATTCATAGAACTTGTATTAATATTTCCTGTAAACCTTTAAAAATAAGTTCGTAAAGATTTTGTGTACTATTTGCAAGTTATTAAAAAAATGTAAGCATGACAAGCATATTTTGAATAGTGAATTAGTAATTATTGTAAAAATATATCAGCACAACTGGACGATTGGCAAGGATATTAGCTAACGCGCGTTGAGCGAATTTTGTTTCACATTATCAAAAATATTTTTATGTTCATATCTGCCCCCAAGGCTAATGTCTGGGTACGCCACTGCAGGAGTCCCCAACTTCCTTACATTTTATAAAATAAATTTGAAATGATAGCTGTCAAATTACAATTGCCTCTAATTTAAGATTTATTTAAAACAAACTATTTTTACCTCTCGCCTCATATTCTATAAGAGAGGTATTGTAATGGGTCAAAATTTTCGAGTATGAGTTTTTGGTGGATATGCACGTTCCAGGGTCTCTAATACGAATTTAATATTTTCACGATGATGTCGGTGTGTGTGTGTGCGTACGTATGAACGTATGTGACGATTTTTCGTCCACGATAACTTAAAAAGTATCAAACCTTTATTAACCAAATTTCATATTTAAGATTTTAATAAGGATCTTAACACCGGACAAGATTTTGGTAGAAATCCGCAAACCGGAAGTAGTACTTTTGAAACTTTATACTTTTCCGTAAATAAATTGGTACGTTATTGATGGTAGTTAATTTTAAATACAATTTGCTGAATCTGGTAGTATTTAACAATAAATAAAGTAATATTCTAGTTTTTTATTTAAATTATTTATTAGATTAGTAGAATGAGCAGAATTAGGCGAGAGGTCATTCATGAGATTTTTTTTATAAAGTAAATTTAAAATGATGGTTCAAAAAATCATTTTGTAAACATGACATTATTTTTTCGAGTTGGATAAAAAAACATACCTCAGAATTTTTGGAGCTTCTAGCAAACAAACTGTTGATGCTACTGGACCAACTGCGAGATAAACTCCCAGATATGGTAATCCAGAAGATAACCAGTACCAAATTACTAGCCATTATAACTTCACAAAATCACAAAATTTCACACTTGAAAATTTCCAAACTCGCTGATAATTTTCCCTTTCGACTTTCGCTGTTACCTGTCGGCAGGTTGTTTGTGAATGAACCGTCACTTGTCTTTTATGCCCTTAAGAGGCTGCCGGCGGCGGCATTTGTTAAAGGGGGTGTGGAGCCAAGACAAGGGATGTTTTGGCGCCTGCTTTTGTTCGGGGGCGTAGCTTCAAATCAGCGAATAAGATGAATTTTTGGAGGGAGGTTTTTGGAATTTCTGGAGGTGGAAATTTGGGGTAATTTAGTGTGAAGTTTGAAATTGATGAATTTTGAAAATTATAACTCGCATGGCAAAAATTATCTTTTGAGCAAAATTATTCACAATACGAAATTAGTAGTTATAGTTAGTATAGTTATAGTTGATTAGTTAGTTTTGGCTACTGTCGTTCACAATTACAAAATTAATGTTGTAGTTAGCCTAGTAAAACTAATTAGTTTTGAATTTAGCGTCAGAAGTCAGAAGTGTCAGTTTGTTCGCTTATACAGGGTGAGTCAGCACCTATTTCATTTGTTTGTAAAGTCTCAAGTTTTTGTGTAAAGTCCGCCAAATTTTTGCTGTAAATACAGTAGCCACTTGAGTTTTTGTTCGCAAAGTTTTATCATTATTGCTCTATTGCTTCCTAATTGGTGAGTGAAATAATGATTAATTAATTAATGATTAGTCAAACGACTATTTGTAGGATTTTAAAGGACCTTAAGTGGCATCCTTATAAGATTCAAATTCTGCAGGCAATTTCTGAAGAGGATAAAGCAAACCGATTGGAATTTGCAGAAGACGAAATTGAACGAATGAATGAAAACCCTGGTCATCTGAATAACATCATGTTTTCTGATGAGGCACATTTTCATCTTGATGGTGGATTTAATAGACACAATCATCGGTATTGGTCAGATGAAAATCCCCACTGGATTGCTGAACAATCCTTGCACTCTCCTAGAACGACTGTTTGGGCTGCAATTGGAGATTTTGGATTAATTGGTCCAATTTTCACATTGAAGTGAACCACTCGTGAAGTTTTTGTCTGATCGATTTGAAATTTCGGCAGTAAAAATTCCTTTAGATAGTTCATGTTTTGCAAAAATTTCGTCACTTTCTGATAAAAATTGCCTAAGTTATAAAAAATCCAAATAGGGAATAGTTAGCTGACTCACCCTGTAGGTATATTTTATGTTTGGTTTACTTAAAGTTGCCTTTCATAATAATCCTTTTCTATAAATGGTTGAAGAAGCATTTTTAAATATGATACAAAATTGTAAATGTCTCTACAACAAAGGTGATCTCGAATATTAATGTCATCTTAGACGTCAAACGTCAAAATAAATTCTCGTTCTAGATTCTGATTGGTAGTTCATACTGGAAATCTAACTACAGGTTTGGAGTTTGTAAATCCCTGCGCTAACTGTAATTACGTGGAGCTAATTTCCTTATTGTGAACGCTGCAAGTGAAATGCATATGTCAAATCACTTACGGTAACTGTACCAACTGACTAAAACTACTAATTTCGTATAGTGAATAAGCGTATATAATTTTAATTAGAAAAATGAATAATAAACCGTCTAGGTTTTTTCGGAATTCCTAAAATACTTTTTCATCTATTCCACTCCGCCACTACTGCAGCTGCCCGAAACCAGCCCGAAACTAGTACTTTGCCGCATCCTAGCTATGCAATGTCATTTTAAAATTGAAAATACTGTAAAAGTGTTTTCGTTGCGAGTAAACTGTCAGTTTATTATTGATTTCAAGGATAATGCTTTTTTAAACATTTAATAGAGAAAGAATGGATCTACAGATGTACCTTTTTAAAATTTTAAAAATAAATTTCTATCATGAGATATACCCGTGTAAAATTGGAAATTTGTATGATTTTTTTCGGCATTTTTATAATCATGTACAATTTTTTATTAAAATTTTAAGAAGGCAATACTGTTAATTGATCCTTTAAGTATATAATCCTTGTTGGAATGGAATTTTAGCATTCTTGTACTGGCCACAAAACACTCGCTACGTTAGTACATTTTATGCTGGATTTTAGAAGGTAGACAGGCCTCTTAAAAGCCACTGGTTTAATAATTACATAAATTTTTATAGTTTACTCGAGAATCTTACAATAATTATATATTTACATTTCATTGAATGAAATAAAATACAATAAAACATTATACACCTAGTGCGTTGTATAGTTTAAGTTTACAACCCTTAAAAGGGTGGTCGAAGCATCAGGGTATAATATTACTTTACAATTTAACAACCCTTATAACAATTTTTCCGGTGGTAAATTCCCTTCAATGAAGTGATTCAACGTCTAAGTGTAAACATAATTTCGTTTTCTTTCTGAACATTGTCATTTTATGATATACCGTTCTAAAGACAGGCCGAAGCAAGTGATAGCTTCAGGAGGGTGGGTTTTCCCAATTTTAGGGAATGTTACACTTTACCTGGAAGGTGAAGTGAATGGTAAATTATCTTTAAGATGCCGAGAGATTAATTAATGAGAAGATTATCTTGGAGTTGTATTTGAAACACCTGATCTTGTAATTTAAAATAATTATTTGTTTTATAGACTCAACCCTTAAATTTATTTATTGTTTGTGAATAATTGGCACATGCAATTTTAAACTTATAATTTATTTTTTTAGTTAACTAATAGGTTTACATAAATGATAAAGTCGTTACAATTATTACAAAATATACCTACTAGAAAATGGGACCTAAGATTAAAAATTTGTATTCATATTTTTGTTCTCAGTTTATTTACATTTCTGTAAAAATGTCAATTATATTATTTGTTTGACTATATCCCACATACTAAGTAAATCAATCATGTGTTCAAATTTTTTAATTCTATGACCAATGACGTACATAAATATATCGGCAAAAATTGTAAAAATGCCCTAGGGATTTTTCAAGTGACAATTTGCCCGTTACATGGCCATGTATGACAATTTTATTGATTTTGTATTGTTTTAAATTGAAATTAAAAGTGTCAAATGGACCTTTTTGCGACAACTTCTTACGATGAAATAAAAATATATCAAATATAACGCCAAAAAATACAGTTACGTCAAAAACCTTAGTTTGGAACCAATTATTAATGAACTTGTGAAACGAAAGAAACTAAAATTTAAAATTTTGACACTCAAAGGTTAGTAAAAAAAATAAATGTCAAAATAAACAACCGTTTCGGCACAAAAAATTAGTCTTTATTTAAAAACACGAAAAACCACGAATAATTATTCTCATCGGTCTGCAGCAGTGTCAAATTTTGCTTACTCCGGCATTAGAAAACATTTAATAATACAAATATTAGGACAATCCAACGTAAATTTATTAGTTCATATTTTATGTCTGTTTATTTGGGAAATGGTCTAATAAAATATATCTCGGTCTCATTATTTTGCAGGTACCATTATTTCTTAAGATTGTTGCTTATAGGTAACATTCCTCGACAAATTGAATGATGATCATGTCATTTGTCTCGAAATGTTACAAAGCAACAATCTTTTGAAATAAATTTTTCTAGGAAAATAATGGTCTCTTGATATATTACTATTGATAATATAAACTAGTGTCTTAAACGACTTCTGAGAAGTTAGATCTTCAATGATCCGATTTGAATATACCTGCACCCTTTGAGGATTAGCTGCATCTGTATCATGTCATAAATACTTGAAAACTTGTATTGTATGATCATTAGGGTTCAAATAGGATTAACTTGTAACCTATACATTTTACAAATTTCTTCTATTTTGTTCTTAATCGTTTACTTACACCGCCCAAAGTAATAAACCGACTTAAGTACTCTTCTTTGAACTAAATAAAATAAATTACTTATTCATAAAGTCAGCTATAAGTATAATATTAAATATTGTAGATATACAGGGTGAGTCAGCTAACTATTCCCTATTTGGATTTTTTATAACTTAGACAATTTTTATCAGAAAGTGACGAAATTTTTGCAAAACATGAACTATCTAAAGGAATTTTTACTGGCGAAATTTCAAAACGATCAGACAAAAACTTCACGAGTGGTTCACTTCAATGTGAAAATTGGACCAATTAATCAAAAATCTCCAATTGCAGCCCAAACAGTCGTTCTAGCAGAGTGCAAGGATTGTTCAGCAATCCAGTGGGGATTTTCATCTGACCAATACCGATGATTGTGTCTATTAAATCCACCATCAAGATGAAAATGTGCCTCATCAGAAAACATGATGTTATTCAGATGACCAGGGTTTTCATTCATTCGTTCAATTTCGTCTTCTGCAAATTCCAATCGGTTTGCTTTATCCTCTTCAGAAATTGCCTGCAAAATTTGAATCTTATAAGGATGCCACTTAAGGTCCTTTAAAATCCTACAAATAGTCGTTTGACTAATCATTAATTAATTAATCATTATTTCACTCACCAATTAGGAAGCAATAGAGCAATAATGATAAAACTTTGCGAACAAAAACTCAAGTGGCTACTGTATTTACAGCAAAAATTTGGCGGACTTTACACAAAAACTTGAGACTTCACAAAAAAATGAAATAGGGAACACTTAGCTGACTCACCCTGTATTATGAAAATTATTTATTTTAATAATATATTTTTATTTGATATTAAAGACAAACTGTTCACACATGGATTCTATGGGGATTCTTTTATGCTTCTGCATCCTGAGAAAAAGAATCATGATAAGAATTGCCTGTCAAATAGCGGCGCCGCTAAATTGAATCTTCAATAAGTTTTGAAAGAAGAATTTCTAATTCGCTTCAAAACAGTGAATTTCTTTTTAGGATTTAAAAGCGTGAAAGAATCCGCAAAGAATCCATGCTTGCTATAACACGAGCTCTATTCTTAACTGTAAATTATATATTTTAATCCCTAAAAACAGAGGTAACTTCATAACCAGGGAAGTATATTGCCTCTTATCTTTCTAAAGGTGCAACAGGTAATTTTACAACTTGCCACCCATCTTGTGTGAAAAAATATTTGTTCGAGATCTCACACTTTTATACGAATCAATAAAACAATTACGTTATATCCGGGGCTATAAACACCTACATTTTCTAAGAATTTAGTAAATTATATTTTGTGAGAGTTGTGCAGTTGTGAGTTTCTGGTTGCTTACAGAAATTTAAATTATTTAATGCAAAATTGTGTATTTGTCTTTATCTTGTAAAAGAGTTAAAGGTTCATTCACAGCAATGAAAATAAATATCTGACAAATATATTCTTATGGAAGTGTTCGCAGCAGCTTAAGAGGCCCGCCTACCTCCTAAAATTCAGAACAAAACGTACTAACGTAGCGAGTGTTTTGTGGCCAGTACAAGAATGGTTTCAACAAGGATTATATACTTAAAGGATCAATTCATAGTTGTGCCTTTTTAAAATTTTAATAAAAAAATTGTAGGTACATGATTATAAAAATTACGAAAAATTCATACAAAATTTACACCGTTATATCTCCTGATAGAAATGTATTTTTAAAATTTTATAAAGGCACATCTGTAGATCTATTATGTCTCTATTAAATGTTTATAAAAACATTACCTTGAAGTCAATAAAAGGCTAATATTGACATTAAAAGTGTTGTTTTTTTGACAGCTGACAGTCAGCAAAGTGTCACTTTTGCTGCCTAGGCAGGAAAAATAATTAAAAAAGCCTAGGCAGCAAAAGTAATTGTTACTATGGTGAATCAACAAATTTGACTTTTATAAAATTCATCAACATACCTAACCCATTTTGTTTTTTCATAGCAACTGTCAACATACGCATAGCAACATAATTTGATTGCGATACCTATCAATATATTTAAAATAATCACTAAATGAATCGCCGAAAAAATAATGTATTTAACATGGCAAAAAATACAGATTTGCTGCCTAAGCTAGATTCGTAGCCTCGGCTGCGCCTCGTCTATGAAACTCTAGCCGCCGCAGCAAATCTAATATTTTTTTGCCTAGTTAAACAAATAACGATTACAGTATTTTTCATAAACACAGGGTTAGCATAAATATAAGTATCTGTCAATCAGAGAAATTGCAAAAAAATTTACATCTGTCTCTTTGTTAAATTATCAGAACATCAAATAAAATGTATATAAATACGGAATTAATTTTTAAAATGTAGTTTTAAGAAGAAGGATTGCTGCTTAATTGTGTACAATACGTGGTTTATTTTCGAAGCTGTCAACACAAGTCATAAGACTTATTTATAATTTTGTTAATATTTCTTAAGAAATTCGATTGGCCTAAAATTATAACATAAATAGATGTGGTCATTAGTCAAATGAGTAAATAGTAAACAAGACATTTTATTTTTAAACCCTCCTTCTTCAGTTTATTGAAAACATGAAAAAACAGTTCATCTTAACCTAGCAAAAACCTAGTATTTTCGAGAAATCCAAACAATAATTTTTAATATAAGACTACATCCTAATACTGTTTTCGACAACTGCCGGTCTTCTTATAAATTTCATCTAAGTAATTAAATATAAATCTTTGTAGATAACATAGTAAGTAAATAATATATTTACAAAGTAAGTCAGTAATTGGTTACATTACAGTAGTATTTTACAGCATAAATAAAATAAAAATCCAGAAAAACATTGGAATAAGTTGATTCACATTCGGATACACTCTTTCAAATATTCTATTAATTTTCTACTTTTATATAACCGCAATAAATGTATCAGAGGTAACCCGTTTTGTGAATCAAGGGGTTAGGGGATCGTCTACCTACTTATCTTTAGTTTAAAACAAAATGGGTATCATTTCAGCCGTTTTGAGCCAAATTGCATTCAATTTATTAATATTACATGCAACATAATAATAATTGATCTATGTTTGTGGTCTCAAAATAATTTTTAAGCTATATTTCTCAATAATTTTTTGTAGTTATAAATTATACTAAAACTTTAAGTTATAAAGGATGTACCATAAACTTCTAGTAGTACATACGTTAAGAGTATAAGTAGTTTAATGCTGACTGCGGATCAAAAATAATATTTCAAAAATAAATTAACTAGGTACCTACAAACATGTTTTATGTCATATTTTAATTAGAAATGTTAGAATGACATAACAGTGGTACGTAAACCGTGCCCTCAATTTTTCGAATTTCTGAAAAATTCTTTCTAATCAACATATACAGGGTGTACCATAACTTGAGATACACATTGTAATAGCATATACAATTTAACGTACTGGTTCCAAAACACAAAGTTTTTCTCGATATTCCTATAAACAAGGGTAGTTTTCTTAAAATGAACCTTTTAAGAACCACTGGATACTATTAATATTAAATATTTTTGCCGGCTATTTGAACCTAAATTCAATTATTTTATTATGCAAACAACATGTTCACACGAGGAAAGTTTTGACTGAAAAGTTTCTTGAAAGAAAAACAAATGCTATAAGCTGTCATAAAAAACTGTCAATACCGTTCATACGGGGAATGTAATTATTTATATTAAAAATATTTAAGATCAATAGCTTGAATATATTTTAAAGAAATAATTAGTTTTCCTCATTATTTCTTCGTAGGACCGGTATTGACAGTTTTGTTATGGCAGCTCATAGCACTTTTTCGTGTGAATAGGGCATAATATATTTAGCTACTCAAGCCCAAAACTGTTTCCTTCACAAACCTCAAAAATTAATTTTGGAATTTTGAAAATATTATTTTTTTCGTGATCAGTACATTATAGTTCTATATGCCTTTCTAATATGTACTTCTAGTTATGGTACACTCTGTATATCAAACTGTATATACCCTTAACGTATATGTAGGTACTCGAACTCGAAGTTATATAGATTCTTTGAGAATTCTTTCGAGTTTCTGAACCCTGTTTTGAACCAATCAGCGAATTAGAAATTCATCTTTTTCAAGACTCATTGAAGATTCAATTTAGCGGCTCCGCTATTTGACAGGCAAATGCTTAATTTTTTCTGGATTTGTATAGAAACCTTCGACCATATATAGGTATAGACAGATAACACTCAATGCTGTAGTATACAATGTTGTGAAGGCAAGAAGTACGGTAGCGGGAGCAGCAGCTATAGGCAGGGAAAGGAGGTGAGGACACGATAGAGTGTTGCACATTGCAAACTTCTGGTTTGTTATCATAGAACAGAGAATGAAAATAGGCAAACTGCAACACTTCAAGGTGTCTGCAGGTCATACTCCTCTTCACACCGCTACGCTAGTTCTTTGCTTCACAACAAAGGCTTGCGTTGTTTGTCTATTTCTATACAGGGAGTTGATTCTATAACTTTACAAGACCATAACTGTCATATTTACAAGACCGGCGATGCTGGAGCTCCTAGCGGATTTTTGTAGAACCTATATAAGACGTCATGACTTGCGATATCTTGTAAATAAGTTACAACAGCTCGGTAGGTGTTGTACGTACGCTGCAAGATATCTGTCTCTCTCTTTGAAAGTTTGGCTGTCATTGTTTGTTGAGAGTTAACCTCTTCGTGTATTTGTATTATTATTTAAATATCAAAACGTTTTCTTGTGTTAAGTGTAATGAATTTTTATCTTCATACAATAATATTTTTTTGTATATACATCATTTAAAATTTAAATTTAAATTGGCTGTCAGATGTGCATGCTAGTAGTATAGCCAACATAAATCTAGTAAGTAACGGGGTCTTGCCAACACGATGGTTAAAAATTACTAGACAGTATGACGTCATTATTTACAATAGCTGCGTTCGTACAACAGTCTTGTAAAGTTATAGAATCAACCTCCTGGTTGGTGGAGGTGAAATGCGAACATAGGGAACATACATGACAATCGAAATTTCATGCCAGCAGGTATCTTGATATGTTTAGTAGTAGTGTCACAAAGCGAAGTAATATGAATTTGTGTGGCAGAAAGAATAATCAATAACAGAAATAATAATAAAATCTAAAAGTGCATGTAAACTTTCTCGTTCTGCTCGTACACATACATTATTATGCAAAGATAATATTTTAAAGAAAATAAAAAATTCAATAATATGACAGCTACTTTGACATTGACAGACTTGATGCATGATAACTGCATTGTCATACATTTCCCTATGTTCGCATTTCACCTCCACCAACCTGTATATGGTCGAAGATAGAAACCTTTAAGAATCCTAGTGTGAACGTGGCTTAGTAGGCGCTCCCCTCTCGCTTTAGAGGTTACATCGGTTTTGAGTTCTAGTGATTCTATTCAATCTTCTTGGCGCTCGGTTCGTAGTCATCTTGGACGGGGTGACAAACCATGCTAGCCGCCGTTGTGAAGAACGCCGCCTTGCCTTTCTCCATGTACGCCTTGATGTAGAAGTTGCCGAACAGAACGATGAAGGAGATCATGTAGATGATTAGGGTGTAGTGCATCCACAGGGGAAACTCACAGCCGGTGCGGATTCCGTTGATCCCGAGGATCAGCGCGCATGTGAACTGGATCTGAAAAAAATTATTCATTATTTATTAACTCTACGAAGTATAATAGTCCGAGAGATAGCGGTCTAATTAGTGTGGACATTTTATTAGTCGTGAAATTGAAGGACTTGCATATCTATTGAAGATGGAATGTCCAGTCTGCCGGATAGGTTTCCTCAAGTCAAATATATATTATTATATTTTTATAACTTTAAAATGTCATTTATTATTTTTTATTTGGTATATTTAAGATTGGAGGAGTAGAAACGTTCTGGCAATATGTTTTATAAATAAGAAAAACTACATACGCCAGAACTCTTAATTTATATATTTAACATTTTTGTAACTCAACGTTTTGACTTGAGGAACCCTAATCCGGCCACTTAGGACTGGCAGACTGGACATTCCATCTTCAGTAGATATGCAAGGCCCAAACCCTTCAATTTCACGACTAATAAAATGTCCACTCTAGTTTTACTTTCCTCGTGTGAACAGGGCATAATAATCAGTGATTCAAAAAATGTATTCCTTGCAAAAACTTTCCTTAAATTAACGAATTTAAAAAAATATATTTTGTTCCATGATCGATAATTTGTGTATAAGTAGGTACTGTATGCTATTAATAGTTATTTATGATCTGTTTAAAAGTGGTATTTTATGAGTGAGTGGGGATGTTTGCGTAACGAGGCGAAGCCGAGTAAAGCAACCCCACGAACGAACACATATATCATACAAAATTTTATCTACGACCTTCGTAGTGTATTTTTTAGTAAAAACTAAAAATTGGAGAATGATATTTCGATAGGTGAGATTATATTTGTTGATTTATTGATACAAATCGTTAGCAACGTATTAAAAGTATAAATAATAGTTATTTGTATCACAAGGCCAGAAACCTTTTGCAAGATCGAGTATTTTTGACACGCCGAGCCACAGGCGAGGCTTGCAAACGAGCACTAGCATAACAGTTTCTGGACGTGTAATACATAATATTTTATGTGCCGATTTCATTACAAAAATATAAAATAATTATACATAACCTAAAAAATTGTGCACTGAATACTTGCATTTGAGCTTAAAATATATTTATTTCAGTTTCTATTAACGATTTACGACTAAAATTTGTCAAAATCTTGTTAATTCTTGTATAAAAAATATTCAACTCATAAAATTGACATCTGCTTGATAACTGTAGTAATGTCAAGATGCCAACCTATAACTTCCGGTTGTTTGCCGGCCTAGGCTGAAGAGTTTCTGGCGGATTTTGAGATATGGAAAACTAGCGATGCCGACCGGAGGCATATAAAATAACTTTTAACACGTTGCTATGTTACTTTTAACACTGTGCCATAAAGTGACACTTTTAACTTGCTAAGCAACCGTTAAAAGGTCCACTTTTAAAAAAGATAAAATACATTGTGAAGTATTTTGTTGGGGTTTTTAAAATTTAGGTTACTTACCAACTGCAGTATGGTGAGGTATTTTTTCCACCACAAGTATTTGCTGATAGTTGGTCCAAGCGCCGAAAGGCCATAATACGAGTACATCAGAACATGGATTGACGAATTTACCATAGCAGGCAAAAACGCTAAAAACAAAACAAACAATTACAGCAATCATTCTTTTCTTTGTTCTTTCCAAGACTTACTAGATCCACTGGGCACCCATTTAATTCCAATCCACCATAACGAGAACATTGTCGAATGGTGGTACACGTGTAAGAAGGTTAACTGTTGATGCTTCTTTCTTAAGATGAAGAAGAACGTGTCACAGAACTCGAAGAGCTTTGATATGTAGTACCACCATACCGCGTTCGCTATCTAAACAGAACAAAAATCTCATGGAAAGACAGAATAATTATAAACACTAAAATGAGTAATATTAAAAAGAATACATTATCCCCTGTGGTGTACCCTTAAGGCTGAATTACATTATACTTTATTCGTCTAGATTTATGTTAGATTTCTAGTTCAATTTCCATCCGAGATTCGTTCGAGTGTCATATTTTATTTCCTATTCATATTCAATCGGATACCTTCGATTTTTTCTGAGCCAAAACTTTTAAAGGTTGGTCAAACTGATTGCCCACTGAACTGAACATGCGTAGACAAATCTAGTACGAATCTCGAATAAATAGAGCCCCGGGCGTATATTTCTATACTAGAAAAGAGTTGAAAATCGAACGGAACTCGGATGGGAATTTCTGATTTACATTATACTAGAAATGACTAAGAACTTCTCGAATGAATCTCGAACTAGAATCTAGACGAAAAAAGTAACATGTAATTCAGCCTTTACTCTCTACCAAGAAACATTACATAGACCTGTTCACACAAAGATTCTTTGAGGATTCTTTCATGTTTCAGAATCCTGAAAAAAATCACTGTTTTGAATCTAGAATGAATTAGAAATTCTTCTTTTGCAAGACTCATTTAAGAATTTAGCGGCGCCGCTATTTGACAAGCAATTCTCACCAGGATTTCTCACTAAGCATGAAAGAATCATCAAAGAATCCAACTCTATTTACCTGTAACTCATCCGGATGATTAATTTCTCTACACGGTTCACAGATGTAGCTGTACCTCAATCTAGTTGAGGCTGTTAATAACTAAAACAGAGACGAATCATTAGTAACGTGGTCTGTGAGGTTGCCACACCCAAGTTAGGGTGTAGGTGACGTACCTCTACTGCGATGTAGCCGTTCAAAACGGCCATAGCTAAATTATAAGGAATTAGCGCCCAGGTTAGTTTGAATGGATGTCTTCGTTGCATTAACTTGGGCCCGAAGTATACTATGGATAAATAAAGGGCGGTGTAGAACAGGGTGGGGGTGGGGGAGTCTACCAAGGGCCATCCTCTCGTCCGAGAATCTAAAACAAAGAATTCATTATGATTTGTCTCTAAATGTAGATTCTACATAATCATTAGACTTAAGCTCAGCGCTGCTAGATCACAAATCCCCGTTATTTCAGGTACCCGCGCTGACAGCCTATGTTTTATGGGCACATGTTGTCTCTATTTATCTAATTGCTATGTTTCGCTCCATTCTTGTTTAGAAAATACTCAATTTGATTGTCTAGCGCGCATGCAATTTTTAAATTTATTTAACAAATTACTCGACTACTATTTGAAAATTTTATATAATAATGTGATACAATAGTATATTATTTAACGAGTAAATAATGTAGGCTATAATTAAAGAGGATGAAAGTTTGTTCACGAGCCGAAGGCGAGTGTATAAATCATCCGAGTTAATTATAGCCATTATTTTCGAGTCAAATACGACGTTTTATCTACAACTTTTTAAATAAAACAACATTTTCTTACTACAAATTTGTATTGATATTAACCTAACCTCAAACTTTGGTGTGATGACAATTTATCCGAGTAATTTAGAACTACTATGGGCTAGTCATATACAGCGTTTTACAAATTTTTATTATTTTTACTGTTTCTGCTTACAACGTTATAAAATGATAACTTGATGTAACACTAATATTAATACAGATGTGATGGCAGTTTGACAGTTCGAGAGAATAAAGTACTCATTATTTAACAGTGTGAAATAATGAATTCATTATTTTATAATGTGTCCTTATGGAGGGGTTTATTATACTACTTTCACGTATATAATGAATACATTATTCTATTGTTGTAGATAAACATTTAAATTTACAATGCAATCATAGTTACGAAGAGTTTTTCTCAGAATTATTATTATTTAATTGTTTATAAATAATAATAATAACAATTTAAAAAATTCGACAACGTAGCTAGATTTTTACTGCCTTTGTCTTCATAAGGTATTTTTTAAGAGTTATAGGATTAATAGGTTGAAAGTAATTTGTTAAATACTTTTTTACTGTGATAAAAGCCCCTTAAGCGGCCTGTCTAGGTTTTTTCCGAATTCCTAAAATACTTTTTTCTATTCCACTCTTTTCCTCGCTACTTCGACTGCCTGAAACCAGCCCGAAACTCGTACTTTACCGCATCCTAGCAATGCAATGTCATTTTGAAGTCGAAAAATACTGTAAAAGTGTTTTCGTTGCGAGTAAAACTGACTTCAAAATAGTGTTATTATAAACATTTAATAGAGAAAGAATGAATCTACAGATGTGCTTTAAAATTTAAAAATAAATTTCTATCAGCAGATATAACTGTGTAAGGTTTGCATAAATTGAAAACTTTTATAAATTTTTCGGAATTTTTATAATCTTGTACAATTTTTTTTATTATTAATTAATCCTTTCACTATATAATCCTTGTTGAAACAATTTTTGTACTGGCCACAAAACACTCGCAACGTTAGTACGTTTTAGGAGTTAGACGGGCCTGTTAAGGGCCTATTGCATGGCAATAATACGCATTGAAAAACGAGTAATTTTTGTGAGGATCTCAATCTAATACTGTTATACGTATGATGTTGAATTTTTGTATTTAGATTAAAGAAGCATACTAAAAGGGCGGAATCTTCAAAATCTTTAATTAATGTAATTAGTTTGGCTTTAATAATTACGCAAAAATCAGCGAAAATTGTACAAGTTTAGATAGAATTTATGGCAATTATGTTGATAAAATTATAGTTTTATTGTTTTTCCGCCCTTTTTACATCTATGTTCTACTCATTTTATCTTTAAACTCAATGATAACTTTTATAGTTCATTCATGAGATCCTCACGAAATTCTAGTGTTTAATTTCTTTCTATCTCTAATTGTTGTCGGAACAATATATAGTTTGAATTTTTCAATTCAACAATGCTTTGTAGTTACTAATGTAAAATTTCAGATTTTTATTTTGAGCAATATAGCCAGAATCGTGAATTCTGATTCTTATTGCACTCAAGAAGTATAGCCCCTTAAGAGCGTAATGTAGGAACGTTGCTCTCATCAAAAACATGCTTTTGAATGGGGAATAAAATGAAGACTAATATTGGTCGGATCGACATAATTTTTTTTTTATTTAAAGATAAAGATGAGCTCCACGTCCATTAAGTGTTGAAATATTAGTTTTATATTTTGTTTCAACTTTACAATGGCATAAACTTGTCATAACTTGGATAACTTCACATAACTTTTACTCAGTAAATCTACAAAAAATTGCAAATTTCAACACTAGACGGATGTAGATTGAACTTATATCTTTCAAATGAACCCTTGTTTGTGATGATATGTTCATATTTAGTACCAATTTTGATCCCTCTACGAAAGCGCGGTCTCTATTGCTGCCTTTGTTTGACACACTCAATTTGTATGAATCTATCCTTTTCTCGCAAATTGCTACATTCGGGCCTTATGGCTGATTAATAATGGATATTTGTATACTACTTATGCATAATCATGATACAAGGTGTACCTAGGTATCATAGTAATTTTAAGCAATTATAATTTAAATTTGTTTTTATTATTTTGTACTTGAGCTTATCTATAAATAATTATATTGTTGCAATATCGCTCAAAGTATACAATTTTTATTATAATAGAGAAAATTGGTGAACATTTTTTTACCTGATAATGATAACGTCCATAGATAGTAGTCATATGCGTCATGGAGTATCGTCTTCGTGGAGTTTAGGAGACTCGCCATTTTGTTACTTAATTACTATTACTTAGATACTAAGTACTTTATCATCTGAAACAAAAAAAATACATTAGTAATTATTCCTGAATAAATAATAATAATAATTATGATTGTTGTATAAAAATATTGATATTAATATGTCTTTAAAAAAGATTTACAAACATGCCTCTCTTTATACGGTACATTTTCGTTATAAGAAAAAAATCTGATGTGGCCAGCACAAGACCGTCCGCCATACTCTACTGTTTTTACTACTACCTATACAAATCAAGATACAAACATTTTTGTATATTTTTTTTAAATACACCACTGGATTCCTCGTATCAAACTACATATATAAATACATATTTTAAAAAAAAAATCTGTCGGGTACAATTTTAAATGCATTTTGAAATATTTTAAAAATGTCGAAAATTTTCGAAATTTTAGTTTCGCTCAAAATTTGGTTATATCCTATTTTGGACGCGAGGAATCCAATGGTGCCACTAAAAAAAAATTTCGGCCAATACTTTTCGAGATAATTTTTGCAAGTGAAAGACGGGAGTAACTATGACCGTAATTTTTTCACCATTGGATTCCTCGCGTCGAATTACATATAAATCCAAATTTTCGCGAAAAAAATCTAACGGGTACAATTTTTATGAAGGGTTGACGAAAATGGCCAAAAAACGGAGGTCAACCCCTTGATGAAATTTTGGCCAAAATAACTTTTTGTCTCAGAATTGGTTGAATATTTGGTTATATACTAATTCGATCCCGAGGATTTCAAATCTGCAGTCGAAAATTTTTTTTCAATAATATTTTTCGACAAATTTTTTTTTAGTCAAAAACTGGTAGAAATGGAAAATTTATTTTTTCACCATTGGATTCCTCGGGTCAAATTATGTAGGAATCCAAATTTTCACGAAAAAATTCTAAGGGATACAATTTTTATTGAGGTATTTAAAAAATGGTACACAATCGAAGAGATAAAATTTGCTTATCTTCTAGCCCAAAGAATAATATTGGGAATTGACTTAAAATGTGGTTATATACTAATACTACCACGAGGAATTCAAATCTGTAGTCGAAACAAAATTTCGGCTCACAGTTTTCGACATAATTTTTTTAAGTCGAAAACTGGTCGAAATAAAAAAAATATTTTTATAACATTCGATTCCTTAGGTCAAATTATATAGGTGTACATAATTTTAGAAAAAAATTCTATCGATTATCGTATGTACATACAGATTTTCTAATCTGCATATACCGAAATTTTTAAAAATTGTTCATTTGTTATAAATGTTCGTACTGTTACTAAATGAGGGACTTTATAAAAATACATTATCGTTTACATATATTACATTTATATGATACTATTAAACTATTTATTAGATTAGTAGAATAAGCAGAATGAAGCCACATTAGATTTTTGAAAATTTGGTTTCCAAAGATTTTTTCAGAATTCTAACCTAGATTAATTATTTCACAAACATCTAGTACCAGTTTTTCCTCCAAATTTTTAATATGCAATGAGTAAAGCAGAAACTGCTACACCTCTAAACACGCAATATTTTGTTACGGAGACGGGATCCTTAAGTTATTATTAAGTTACCACATGAATGTACGTTAATCAACATACAATTAACAATTACTTGATAACATCAATTACGGAATTCAAACACGGAACAACATCCATCATTATTACACTCTATAATATGATCTGCAATCGTTGAGATTTCACTCTTACTATTTTCTCTCTTTTGCACAAAAACGCAGCTCTGTGTCAGGTTTCATTACTTCCGTATTAACCGGAAGCTTGTAAGAAATCTGCAAAGCGTACCACAACCTAGTGTTAAGAAGGAAGAAAGTCTGCAGGAATCTTAAAGAGAGAAAGTACAAGATTTTTATGCCGTGTAGCAAGTTCCATTGTCGGTGCTGGTAAATATTGATAAATATAAATACTTTCACAAGAAGAGAATCAGATGACTTGTCAGACTCAAATGTGAAATTTTAGCGGAAATATTGGTACCTATTTGAGTGTGACAGCCTCACGTACTGTGAAACACTAGTAATATTATACAGGGTGCTCACGAAAAGAGATTTGTGGATTTTGTCTGCCATTGCATCCCACATTATTTTCAGAGCGTGAATGTGTTTTTATTGAAATAAATATTCAAATTAAAAAAAAATCTGGTGTGGCCAGCACAAGACCTCCCGCCATACCCTACACTTTTAACTACTAATATAAATATAGTTCTATGCACAAGAATTTTATGAAAAATGCACAAGAATATATAAACGAGTGTCACTTTTGTTACTGTCATTGTCATTTGACTATCAAAATCAATTAAATTTTACGAACAAATGTTAAACGCAATCATGGACAACAAAATACTGAGTAAATTATAGATAATACTTTAATTCCTAAACAGTACTATAATACAGAAAAATATATGCTATACAGGTTGGTGGCGGTGAAATGCGAACATAGGGAACATACATGACAATCGAACTTTCAAGCCAGGTATCTTGATATATTTTGTGGTAGTGTCACAAAACGAAGTAATATGAATTTTTGTGGCAAAAAGAGTAATCAATAACAAAAATAATAATAAAATCTAAAAGTGCATGTAAACTTTCTTGTTCTGCTCGTACACATACATTATTATGCAAAGAAAATATTTTAAAGATAATAAAAATTTCAATAATATGACAGGTACTTTGACATTGACAGTACTTATTCCACGTATATCAAGATGCCTAGCATGAGAACTCGCATTTCACCTCCACCAACCTGTATAGAAATAAAATAGTTATTTGTGTAACAAGTTTGGAAAATATAGTTTTGTCGAACGCGAACGAAAATTGCAGACCGAGCGAAGGGAGGGTTGCAGTCGTTTAAGTCCTACAAAATATTTTCAATACGTGTTATACACACTATTTTTTCTACTGCAAAACAGGTAAGTAAAATATACAAAAATATCCATAATTTTTTTGACATTTATTTTCAAATTTTTAATTATGTGAAATATCAATCAATATCAGTACTTTGCAACACACTTGCGACAAACAGCTGCTTTCAACATTAAAAACAATATAGTAACATAAACTTTCAGAAGCAGGTGTAGAAAAAATATTTTCATAAATTTATTATGAATCGAGATAATACTACTTTCGGTTTGTGTATTGTATCCAAAATTTACTGGGTTCTTAAATATAAAATTTGGTTATTAACTGTTTGATATTTTTTGTAAAAACGAAAAAAATGTATCTTACGGACACACACACGCACAGACATCATTTAGAAAAAGTTAAATTCGTATTAGGAGCCCTAAAACGTGCTTATTCACTAAAAACTCATACTCGAAAAATTTGACCCATCACAATACCTCTCTTTAGAATATGAGGCGAGAGGTAAAAAGCGTCAATAAAAGAATAGTATATTATATATTGAGGGACTAAAGTGCATGATTTAATCCTGAGGGTGAAGTTTATTTCACGAGCCGAAGGTGAGGGATTAAAGATACTTTAGTCCTGTGGTATATACGCTATTTTTTGCACTTCATCCTCAAATGAATGCAAAATAGTTTAAAAGACATTTTGCAATTTTGACAGTAAATTTTATGACAAATATTTATATTGTTACCATAGATACTCTGTAACAAATAGCACGTATTTACTTGACAACAGGAATAATTAATTCAATTTCTTGACAACGGGATTAAATATGAAAAATAATCCCTTGGGATCAAATTAAGAACCTTAGTCCCTAAAAATAAAGACTAAAGAAAAGTTTTAGTCCCGGAAGTGCAAAAAAAGTATTAAATAGGCAATAGGAATATAATCTTGCAATTTTATATCACTTAGGCTACTTGCATGGTACTGAAACTGAACTTAACGTTAGGTGTAAAACATTAATCAAAATACAAATTTTATTTTTAAATTTATTTTCGTGATTTGAGATATTTTGCTGTGACGTCATTATTTTGTATAGGAGATATGGCAGCCTTCTACGTCACATCACATATTATTCAATTTACATTAATTATTTTTGGGCTAGTTGATAAATATTTTGTGCAAATAAAAAATAAACCTCTTCCTCAAAAATATTTAATAAAAAATCTGCTGTGGCCAGTACACGACCTCTCGCCTAATTCTGCTTATTCTATTAACCTCGAGACTAATCTAATAAATAGTTTTACTTACATTTTAATAGTTTCATGTTCATGTAAGATGTAAACGATAATGTAAACCAAGATGCAAGCAAAAGATGTCAACTGTACTGTCACTGTCATAATCATTCAAATTTTATGTAGAAACAAATTTCATATCATGGACAACAAGATAGAATATTAATTGTACTTTATTTTATTGTTAAATACTACCAGATTCAGCAAATTGTATTTATAATTAACTGTACCCATAGATAATTATATTTTCTTTTATTTTTAATTGCAAAAATTGTCATAAATAAATAATGTAACAATATATTAAAGGAAAAGTTTATCAAGCTTCAAAAAGTACTACTTCCGGTTTTCGGATTTCTACCAAAATGTTATCCGGTGTTAAGATCCTTATTAAAACCTTAAATATGAAATTTGGTTATTAAAGGTTTGATACTTTTTCAGTTATCGTGGACGAAAAATCGTCAGTCCATACATTCATACAAACACACACACGCACACACATACACACACACAGACATCATCGTGAAAATAGTAAATTCGTATTATAGAGACCCTGAAACGTGCTTATCCACCAAAAACTCATACTCGAAAATTTTGACCCATTACAATACCTCTCTTATAGAATATGAGGCGAGAGGTAAAAAATCATGCATGTAGCCAATTGTCAACATATTCTCGGAGTTTAATAAAATTCAAACCAAACAACTGATGTGAACCGGTTTCATTGACACTTAACATCTGGCTAGCACGTCAATTAACTCTTATTACTTTACTAACTAGTTGTGAAAACTGATAAAGAATCCAATTACAAAGAGAAACCAATAATTTTTCAGTGACTTACATGCTCGCTCCTCAATTTTCACTCGAATCAAATAATTTTTCCTATTTTCGCGGCGCAATTTCAGAACAAGCGCTTGAACTTAACTTTGCTGACTGACGTCGCACACACATTGCAGAATGTCTGCAGAGGAAAAGTTAAAGGAAGTAAATGAATAAGAAAGTGCTTGGTAAGACCTTCAATGTAACTTGAACTTCTGGGTTTTGATTGGCAAGCAGTAATATTGTTGTGAGTCAAATTTTTCTAATGCTTGGCCAATGGGTTCACACCAGTAAATAACATATTTGTACACAGGAAATGCATGCACGAGAAGATTCAAATCTTGAAAATACCTGCATTAAAAGAATCATTCACAGGAAAATTCTAATCTAGAATATTAGATGTCTTAAATGCAAACACAGGAAGATGCAAATCTAGCAAATACCTGCATTAAAAGAATCATTCACAGGAAAATTCGAATCTAGAATATTAAATGTCATAAAAGCAAACACAGGAAGATGCAAATCTAGAAAATACCTGCATTAAAAGAAACATTCACAGGAAAATTCGAATCTAGAATATTAAATGTCATAAATGCAAACACAGGAAGATGCAAATTTAGAAAAGTTATGGTCAAAACCGAGTATGTGGACTCAAGAGTTTTACACCAGAAAATTCAAGAATTTTCAACACCAGATGATGCAAATCTAGAAACTTCATCAACTTGCATCAAAAGATTCATCACAGGAAAATTCAAATCTTTATTTTATGTTCGGCGTAAATGCAAACACAGGAAAATACAAATCTAAAAACGTTATAGTTAAAGCCGAGTATGTGGGACTCAAGTATGGCTTTAGTTCAGTTCAATCTAATTTATCCCCCTTATGTTGAAGTGAAGAGACAAACTAGTTTCTGAATTTGCATCTTCCTATGTTTGCATTTATGCCGAATCTAAAATTATTCTAAATTTCCTTTTTCTGTGAATGAATCTTTTAATGCAGTCATTTTATTTCGTATAAATTTTCTGGACTTGAATCTTCTTCTGCATTTCATTTTTCTATGTATAAATATTCTGGAATTTTATTTTCTAGTGTTGAATGACCACCTCTCACGGCTGGTAACCGCACACACGATATAAACGTCTAACTAGATCGTAAACTGTTGTGCCAAAAAATTATTAAAAGTTTCTTTCTATTACATCATTCTTTATTTGTACTTATTCCAGTTTAGCTAAATATATCTCCTGTAGTGTACTCTCTACTAACAACAATCAGTGATTTACGACTGGTAATCGCACACAAAACAACCAACCGCACATACAGTTCAATATTTAATTAAACCTTAAACAACTGTCCAAAAAAATTAATAAAATTTATTTATGTGTAATATTATTACTATTATATATTTCAGTCTAACTGTGGTGTACTATCAACTAACAACCATATGTGAGTTGACAGCTAGAAACCGCACACAATTTTAACTAAACCAAAACACCAAAAGTTGTACAACACGTACACAGAAGTCTATAAATTATTTCTAGTCCGTTTTAAAACATTCTTAATCACTTATATTAAATTTAGAAAAATGATTGGGCATACAATCCAATTTAACTACAAAAAATTCTTATTGTGTACTATCGATTATTCATCTTGAGTTACTTAACAGCTGGTAACCGCACACACGTTCAAATATATATCTGGACCGATGAATCAAGTAGTGTAAAAGGCGTAAAAGTTATTGTACACTATTCTTGCATTTCTTCTACTATAATTGAAATGTAAATGAAATTAAAATAATACGTGAATTAATATTATAATTCAGCGTTTATCTCGCCTTTTTATGCACTTACTTTGTAATTATTATCTGAGAAATTCTTGAGAGAAAGTTAATTTTTTTAATAGTTTAATGTAATAATGAATTACTATGTAGTGTTACTTCTGTTCATCGATTGTAGTACATCAAGATTATGGCCTTATAAATGCAGTTATTAATAATTGCTAATTAGTTAATTACCTAGTTGTTATTGTAAAGGCAAATTGCAAGTTTACTTATGAATGATTTTGACTTTGTATAGCAATAAAGACGTTATTTGTTCCTGGAACATTATTAAATTGCCTTTTAATATGTATTTAATAGGCGGTTTCTTTTCAAATACGTCAAAGTCAAATATTGTCATTGTCATTATGATTTTTGTATTATGTACTTATTAACTCTTTCTTACCTCAGGGCTAGAAATTCATCCAATTGTACGTCATCAGCAATAATTTACATTTTAGCTGACAGTATCTGCAGAAGGTATTATCAATTTACGAGCAATACAGAGTGATACACAATTTTTTGCATATATTTTAATTGCATACTGATCATGGACAAAAAGATTTTTTTAATTCGTAAATTTAGGACAGTTTTCGCAAGAAGCACATTTTTGAAACCACTGGATTGTTGATTGTACAATGGATATCTGATTAACTATGAATGGAATTAAATTAAATTTTAATTTATTGTGAAATGGCTAGAATAGTAAATTTATGAATTTGAATTGTTTGATTAAAAAACCTGGAAACTAAAATTGCGAATTTTGAAAAAATTCTTTCAGTTTTGTGATAAGTGAGTTGAGCAATATATGCCATTAAAAATATATGCATGAAGTTGTGAATCACCCTGTATTTCAGCAAAATTTAAATCGTTACAAGGTTTAGTTCCTTTAAAGATAAATAAAGCCCATTTTTACTCTCTTAATTTGCGCTCATTTTACTTTACATTTTGGTGTCCGAAACTTGTAACAAAATTTGAAAAAAATTTTTAGAATTTATTATTTATTTTGTACATATTGTACATAAAGCCCTGTTCACGCATGGATTCTTTGAGGATTCTTTCATGATTCTAAATCCCGGCAAAAAGTCATTGGTAAGAGGCTCGTCTACCTTATTTTCGAATTCCTAGAATACTCTGGATATTACTTTTTTTCTATTTCACTCTCTTTCCCACTACTACTGCTGCCCGAAACCAACCTAAAACTCGTACTTTCCGCATTCTAGCAATGCAATGTCATTTTGAAGTTGAAAAATACTGTAAACATGGCTCCAGTATTTCCATAATAACTTCTGTATTTTTGAAATTAAGTAAAACAAAAAATATTCGAAGAAGGAAGCTTAGCTTTTAAAAAAAAAAATTCCATTTATAGTGACCGAAAAAATCATGTCAAATAATGACAAAAAGCGTCATTTTTAATTTTTGTACTTACATTCCTAGGCCAAAACAAAAAATAAAAATATAGAGGCATTAAGACATCCTTTGTTACTACACTCATATGTAAAAGCATCATATATTTCAATTATAATTAAAGTAAACGTGGAAGGCGTACACCTCTGTAACGTTGTAAAATTTTAGGGTAGACATACGCCTTAAAGCCCTGTTCGCACGGCGATCTTTGGTGATTCTACGAAGATTTAGAATCCTGGAAAAGAAGAAGTTTTTTCTTTCTAGTGATAATTACGTGGTTTTGAAGCAATCAATAAATTATAAATTCTTCTTTTCCAAGACTCATTGAAGATTCAATTTAGCGACACCGCAATTTAACAAATAATTCTCACTAGAAAGAAAAAAAATTCTTCTTTTCCAGGATACTGAATCTCCGTAGAATCTCCAAAGATAAACTTAAGCTATCAATGAATTAGAAATTCTTCTTTTCCAAGATTAATTGAAGAGTGATTTTCCAAAACGCTCTAAGTCATTTTTTTCATTTTTGCTAAAGTTGGTATCATTATGTTCAGTTTTCAAAACTCTACAATAATAAATATATTATAGTTCTCAAAACGATCTTAGTCATACGATTATTGTATCTAGAATTCAGATTTTTTCCATATAGGCACTAAGTCAGTTTCGGTTCTTTTCCAATCCGCGGTTTTTGTGGCTAAGATTGTAAAGTTATACATTAATGTTTATTTTGCAGTGTTTTTTACTTCCTTGTACGGAGTAAGGAAGTATTGTAATCGCGAAAAATTTCGGTTCTCAGATTTTGACGGAAATATCCGTTTTGACCTTTTCTGAATCCATTATGACTAGTTTCGACGTGACGTCTGTACGTACGTACGTACGGACGGACGTATGTGTGTCGCATAACTCAAATACGTAGAAAGTTGAAATTTTGTATTTAGGACTGTTATAGCATCTAGTTGTGCACCTCCTATTTTTGGTTTCAATCTACAAACCGGAAGTAGTACTTTTTTCAAATATTTTGATAAATATTTAATTTAAGACAAATTTTTTTATTTTAAATGAAAGATTATGTGATTATTACCTACAATCGGTATTTAATAAATATTTTTGTATCTGGTATCATTTAAGAATAATTAAAGTATATATTTATAATTTAATATTTCGGTATCTTGTAGTCCATGATCGATTAACATTTGTTACTACGTAAAATTTAAATGATTATGACATGACAGTGACAATAGTAAAATATGCTTTATATCTTCTTCTGCAGTTTAAATCAAATGACTAAAATATATTTGTGAGTATACTAGTATAATAAGTTAAAAGAATTTTTAATATTATTTTACATTTTAGTTATTAAGAAAAGTATGAACACACAAGGCGTACAAGGAAGTCATGTGGTGTCCACGTCAGATTTTTGTAATAATAAATTAATTAAAAACATAAAAATACCATTTTACTGATTATTAAAATGCTCATTATATAGCATATAAATATTCCAAAACGACCTAAGTCATGACTTAACTCATTTAGGAAGAACAATACAATATAAAACATTTTTTAATCTACATTATGTGAAATAATCAATGTTTTTTTTTTGTTTTAAATTATATTTACATATCTGATTCAATGTACCATTTCGCCTGATAATAATTTGCGAAATATGTGAGCAGAATACAAGAACTTCAATAGCTCAAATTCATCATTTTTGACTTAGTGCATTTTGGAAAACCACTCTTCAATTGAAGATTCAATTTATTCACAAGCAATTCACTCCAGAAATAATAAATAATTCATTACAAAATCTGCGCAAAACATGCAAACAATTCTTCCCCATTTGAACAAACAATTCTATACTCACCAACAGTTCGCGCAAATCTTCACTCTAACCTCGCAGCATTACACATGAAGCACTGTCACATCCACACACTATGCTATATGCTATAGGCTACGCTATGCTATGGCTATGTAGCAGCTAAGCTCTGCGCAGTCCGCGATGTAAGCCGCGAATGATCCTAGCGACCCAGATCCAAGCTTGTAAAAGACGCGCTAACTAACTCAAGAAGCAAAACCACCAGGAGGTGCTCCACTGGTGGGGATTAGTGACAAGTGGGGAAGAAGATACAAGACTGTCAAAATACTGATAGCTGGTGATTGCCAAATATGACTTTATGTGTTAATTCAAGTTTTGCTTCCAAAAAATTTTGTATTTCAAACAAGGCCGCTATTTTAAACAAGTGTTTAACATGTACTAAAGTGACTTTACTACTTCTGGTACTTGGAGTGCATAAGAAAGGGCATTCAAAAAAATTATTAAGCACCACGCCTAAAAAGTACCGGTTGTACGGGATGGGCATAAGTCACTGACCATTGTATTTTTGATATAATTTTTTTATTGAAAATGAATAATTTTGATTACAAAAGATAGTTTTAATCATGGAGTTTAAAAAAAATAAATGTAAAAATAATATCTTTTAGATGCTTGCCATCAGCCTCTTCGCAAGCTGCTGTTCTTTGCTGTACTTGTCCATAACTGAAGCCAAAACTGGTTGATCAATCGCAATAATTTAACATCTCCAAATCGTAAAACGATACGGTTACCAAAAACCGTTCGCAGCAAATTCATTGTTTCCCTTGCAGTATGGGACGTAGCTCCGTCTTGTTGCAACCACATTTCTTCAGTTATGGACCAGGTACAGCAAAGAGCAGCAGCTTGCGAAGAGGCTGATGGCAGACATCTAAAAGATATTATTTTTTAAATTTAATTTTTTTAAAACTCTTCATGATTTAAACTATATCTTTTGTATTCAAAATTATTCATTTTCAATAAAAAATAAAAAAAATTATATCAAAAATACAATGTTCAGTGACTTATGGCCCATAATGTACATGTCTGCCAGAAGCTTCTAGTGATTCCAAGTGCGCATAATATCGAAAAACGTCATTTTGTTTAAACATGTCACCATGACGTTCCTCAATTTGCGCACTTCGAAGCACTTCGAATTTTACTGGCGTGGTGCTTAATAATTTCTTTGAATGTCCCTTATTGTGTACATTAAGTACCAGCAGTAGTAAAATAAGTACATGTTAAAACAATTGTTTAAAATAGCGCCCTGTTTGAAATACCCCGGATGTAACATTTTCTTGATGGCAACACTTGAATTAATACAAAAAGTCATTTCTGGCAAGGGACAAAATCAGGTACGATTTTATGTTACGACTCTCTAACAATAAACGAATTTGTCTGTGTGGTCCGTGGTGTAGATTATATTTGATCGTGTGTGCGGTTACCAGCCGTCAACTCAAATCGATCTTATATTTTGAACGATTGGTTTTACCAAAATAAACCGATCACAAAAATCGATTAATTGCCATGAAAGAAATTAGCTACGTATATTAAAAATTGTCAAATAGTTCTAGTTTTAGTAGAAGGGATGAATATATTTCTTACACTACAAACAAAATATGTTTCGTTATCAAGCAAAACGTTGGTATATACGTTATATTAAAATCGAACTACTTTAAACTAGGTACCTATTTTTTAAAACGTCATTTTCTGCGAGCTTTATTATTATTACGAGCAATCTACTGTTTCGTTTTGTATAGTTACAATTATTATTATTACAATGTTATTTAAACTGCTTTTATATTAGTAATTAAACAAACTATACAAGAAAAAAATAAAAGTGTTTTATATTTTTATCAGCATTGTGCTTAAAAATGTAATAATTATTGCTGTACCTATGACTTGACAATTTTCAAGCATTTGATTAACTAAAACAGTAGACAAATAACAAAAACAATATAAGTACTAATCAAAAATTTGATTTCGTGTGTAAATATTTTGCAATCTAAAAATTGTCAAATTGCAGGAGAAACTTGAAAACTATTATTTGCAAAATTAAACATAATTTTCCAATCAATAAGCACAAATTAAATATTACTTTCCTGGTTTCTTAAATTTTTGCAACTTCCTGTATACCTATTAAATTTAATAAATGGTTCATATTAAAAACATTTCTCTTTAATTCGCATATAACATGATCATGATCATGATCATGTTAATTAATTATATATTTTTGCTTGCAATTAAATAGTAATCTATCACTCCTTTTACCCAACTTGGGTGTGGCAGTCTCACATATTGCGAGTCATCATTCTTTAAACGCCTCACCGAATTAACGAAAAATTTGAAATCAATTTGGTATTCATACATTTACCTAAATTTACCGTCTACCTCCTACAATCTAGCACTAATGTAGTGGAGGTTTTTTGTGGCCTGTACAAGAATAGTAAAATTTCAATCCAACAAGGAATATATACTTAAAGGATCAATTAACAGTTGTGCCTTTTTAAAATTCCGAAAAATTCATAAAAAATTTACACGGTTGTATCTCATAATAGAAATTTATTTTTAATTTTTAAAAAGGCACATCTGTAGATCGACTCTTTCTCTATTAAATGTTTATAAAAACACTATTTTGAAGTCAGTTGTACTCGCAACTGTTGTTACAAGGACGAAAAATGCAAGTTCTCGTACGACTATGGAAAATTGCCGAACGAGGCAAAGCCGAGTTCGGCAACCTTAGGAGTACGAAAGCTTTTTCGTCCGTGTATCATACACTATTTTTTATTCGATTGTAAGTGAGAACTTAAAATAACTAGAATATTAATATTTTATTATAAATTATTCTAAATTTTTGTTTAGTTTGCTAATTGTAGTTATCTGCGAAACAGACAAATGAAACAAAAAAGAACAAAAAATTATTCGACTGTGTCAGTTTGCTTAAAAAAACGCGTTTGCGTACGAAAAGTACTTCTCGGCCTAAGACGAAAAGTTGGTCACCTAGCAACGGCACAAATATTAATACTCTACCTAAAAGGTTAGCTTTTCGTCCGAATATCTTAACCAAAAAACGTCACTTTTTGACATAATCGAATAAAAACACTTTTACAGTATTTTTCGACTTCAAAATAACATTGCATTGCTAGGATGCGGCAAAGTACAAGTTTCGGGCTGGTTTCAGGCTGTTGTAGTGGTGGAGAAAAGAGTGGAATAGAAAAAAAGTATTTTAGGAATTCGGAAAAACGTAGACGGGCCGCTTAAGGGGCTTTTATCACAGTAAAAATGTATTTAACAAATTACTCTCAACCTAGTAATCCTATAAATCTAAAAAAAATACCGTATAAAGACAAAGGCAGTAAAAATCTAGCTACGTTGTCGAATTTTTTAAATTGTTATTATTTTTAATAATAAACTGACAGTTTACTCGCATCGAAAACACTTTTACAGGATTTTTCAACTCCAAATTGACATTACATAGCTAGGCGGCGGCAAAGTACGAGTTTCGGGCTGGTTTCTGGCAGCCCTAGTAGTGGGAGAGTGGAATAGAAAAATAAGTAAAATCGAGAGTATTCTAGGAATTCGGAAAAACCTAGACGGTTTAGTTGCGCAGTCAAATTATAGGTTTTGCTGAACGCTCGGTATTACTGTAATAAACAAAGATTTAAATTATATATCTGAATAAATAAATTGAACACTTTTTGAATTTTGTATTCCAGAAAATTAAATTTCATATGGATCAACACCAGCCGTCAAAATAGCGAAAAACAAAATGCAGTTTTCTCCATAAAATTGGTTTAAACAATAAGATTTTTTGAACAAATAAGACGTTTTCGAAAAGCTTGAAGCCCTCTTTTTGTTCTAATGCCACTTTTTGAATTTTTATGTAGGATTGTATTAAAATATACATGAAATATTCACAAAATTGAACATGTTTAGCCATGCACATAAAAAAAACTGGCATTAGAGCAAAGAGGGAACATCCTTAAACTTTTCAAAAATATCTTAGTTAATTCGAAAATTTAAATTCTTACTTCAATTTTAATGTGAAAACTAAAGATACTTTTCACCATTTTAACGGCTAGAAACCAACCACCTTAAGGGTATCGTCTCCAAGTAGCTCAACACCGCGTTTGTCCTATGTTAATGCAAAGAAACGCTCGCTAAAAATACGGAAAAGCAGTCTAGCAATTTCTACAATGCTCACGAAGTTTTATAGATAAAGCTAAATTTCATAAATTTATTTACAGACGAAGAATGCAACTAGGATTATGCCGAGATACATTTTCTAATAAATTTCTTATTAATAAGAAAAAGCATGTAAAATATTGCTTAAAACACACTTTTTCATTAATTTTGTATATGGATTTCAAAGATTTTTTCAGAATTCTAACTGGGCACAATCCTAGATTAATTCTTTCACAAACATCTAGTACCTATTTTTCCTTCAAATTTTTAATATGCAATGAGTAAAGCAGAAACTGCTACACCTCTAAACACGCAATATTTTGTTACGGAGACGAGACCCTTAATAAGTTTATATTATTAAAAGTCTAGATATTAATATATTGATATAAACAGATAGTAGACGAGCCTTTCCTCTTCATTCATTTGTGAAGTGTAATTTCTGCGTGAAATGAAACTCTGCACAGCAAGTTTCATTTCTGCATCAGACCATCAGAGGTTGAGGTTATTAAAGAATGTCGTGTTAAATCTTCTGTGTCGTGTAGCACGTGCATTTCTAGAAAGTCGTACATCGAAATTCTGCCCTAAATCACTATACTGCGTCATTAAATTCACGATGAGTCAAATGATTGGAAAAAATCAACAGTTTCCGCAATAACATTTTATTTATTTTTTAAGGCAATGGTTTCAAGTTCAACACCAGAAAATAAAATTCTAGAATGTCCATACACCAGAAAATGCAAAGAATAATATACCTGCATCAAGAGATTCATTCACATGTTCAAACCTACAGGGTGTAACCCAACCTGTGTAACAAAATTTAAGGTTGTATAGTATTGGACGCACTTATCATGAATCAAAAAGAATTTTGTTGAAATTGTCTTTATCTGGTATCATTAAAGAACTGCAGTAAAATTTAAAAAATAAATTTATCAGATAAAACGTTGAAATCTTGTAATCCGTGTTCGGTTGATATTTGTTTCTGCATAAAAAATATTGACAGGTGAGACGGGTGACAAGTTGACATACTAGCGCCATATAACTCATAAGTAAGATATTAAATGTAGTAATTGAATGGCTTCAACACAGAAGAGTTTTCCTTTAAATGAATCTTTTGATTCAGGTGATACATCTGTGTTTGAATATTTTAGATTTTTATTTGTATATTTTAAATGGGCACCGGATTGTACGATGTATGTATACATTTATGAATATATAATTCATGTGTCACGTGACACATATTTGACTAATTTGATTGGCTAAATAGGGCAGTAAGAGGCTATCAAATCGATGATATTTTTGTC
The DNA here is from genome assembly GCA_947534325.1 of Agonum fuliginosum. Taxonomy (NCBI): domain Eukaryota; kingdom Metazoa; phylum Arthropoda; class Insecta; order Coleoptera; family Carabidae; genus Agonum; species Agonum fuliginosum. Next base: position 1,237,552 of record OX384033.1, read on the forward strand.
ACCGCTGTTACATGTCAACTGTTTCTGTCAATTAATTTCCTACTGTCAGTTTCATATTTAAATATTGCTGTTTGTCAAAAATAAGACTTAAATTGAATGAACCTGATTGTATTCGGTGGGGTAATACCAGTGAAGACAAAATTGAGAAAATGAAACAGAATTTAAAACGTTCTTGACAGCTATTGAAAAAATATAACCAAACATTTTGGTTTCATTCTTATTATATATTCTCCCCTAATATAACTCGGGCTATGATTAATCATAGGTGATAGCATTCGTTATGTCTTCAGAAAATTGAACTCGTGCTGCGCACTCGGTCAATTTTCATCGACTAACTCATGCTATCACCGATGATAATCATAGCACTTGTTATATTACCCCCGAATATAAGTTTAGATATGGCGGAAGGTTGTGTGCTGGCCACATCAGAGTTTTCTTATTTTCGTTGTTTCCGTGTGTCAAGTATCGTTACCGCTCGGAGCGTGTAGCGATTGGTCAGTTCTTATTCGAGTACTCGAGCAATAAAAGTTTTCACCTAGCGATAAAAAATGATAAGGAAGTAATGAAGACTGTGCCATTGCTCTTTGCTTTCACTTTCCTCGACACTTCGTACTTCAAGTGCAATTAAGAAACGCGGGTTACTGTTAAGGACAATGCCAGTATGTTGTACAAGTTAAACTTGTTACAGGAATCTGTTATACCCGCATCAATCGGTTATTCACTTATTGGAAAAGAAAATAGATGCTAAGGACAATTCCGTCAAAATGAAAATACATTTTTGCACTGTTCTTTAGTCTTTATTTTTAGGGACTAAGGTTCTTAATTTGATCCCAAGGGATTATTTCTCATATTTAATCCCGTTGTCAAGGAATTGAATTAATTAATCCCGTTGTCAAGTAAATACGTGCTATTTGTTACAGAGTATCTATGGTAACAATATAAATATTTGTCATAAAATTTACTGTCAAAATTACAAAATGTGTATTCTTTTAAACTATTTTGCATTCGTTTGAGGATGAAGTGCAAAAAATAGCGTATATACCACAGGACTAAAGTACCTTTAATCCCTCAGGTGATTATTTCCCTCACCTTCGGCTCGTGAAATAAACTTCACCCTCAGGATTAAATCATGCACTTTAGTCCCTCAATATATAATATACTATTTATTTACATAAATATGTTATAAGTGTGTAATAATTGTAATAATAATAATTAATGATAGGAATGCAAGTGTGCTAATGAAGTTATGATCGTGTTTGTTTGTTCGATTACGTTAGTACACTTGGGCGAAGTCTGGGATTACGTGCTAGGTGTGGTGTGAGTCGTGAAGATGCTCTGAAAAATTGTCATAAATAAATAATGTACCAATATATTTAAGAAAACCTTTATCAAGCTTCAAAAATACTACTTTCGGTTTGCGGATTTCTACCAAAATCTTATCCGATGTTAAGATACTTATTAAAACCTTAAATATGAAATTTGGTTATAAACGGTTTGATACTTTTTAAGTTATCGTGGACAAAAAATCGTTAGTCTATACGTCTATACATACACACACAGACATCATCGTGAAAATATTAAATTCGTATTGTAGAGACCCTGAAACGTGCTTATCCACCAAAAACTAATACTCGAAAATTTTGACCCATTACAATACCTTTCTTATAGAATATGAGGTGAGAGGTAATAAATTTGAAATAGTAGAAATTCTGACATCTGGAGTAATCGTATATGGCAATTATTTATTTGACTGATCACAGCACTTGTCTATAGCTAATTTAATAAGTTTTTATTTTTTATGAGTAATAAATTTTCTTGCATCTCAAATTTTTATCAATAGTAATTCGTTTATATTTCTAACAGACACATCTCAATTTTTATATTTTATTTTCGCGAACAAGTCCCAACCAAATTTCCACCGTTCTGTCTGATTCAATTCTGCACTTTATCTGCAGTTATTTACTTTGTTTACATACAGTTTTGAAACCGTTTCCAAAACGTTTTAAGTTTTAAAATCTCCATGTAAACAGTGTCAAAACGGTTTTGAGTTAACTCAAACCAAAACCAAAATTCTTGGGTTTGACTTGAAAGTTAGTTTCAAAACTAGTCATGTAAACAGGTAAAATTAAGTTTTGAGATTGCGCATGCGTACTTCTGCCGTTTTTTGAACGTACTTACTAACCTACAAAGTACAAACACCAATTGTCAGTTGTGACTTAAAACTGAGTTGTTTTCTTATTTAGTGTTTTCGTAAATTTGAAAATAAAAATGCCAAAACGAAACATTTGGAGTGAAGAGGTTATATTTTTCGTTCCGATCTGTCACTCATCTGCCATTTACATGATCTAAATGCGCTTGCGCCGAAACTGTTTTCGAACCTTCGTTATCACTTGTTTTGAAAACTGCATGTAAACAGTTTTACATAATTTTGACTGAAAACCCAAACCATTTTCAAAACTGCATGTAAACTTAGTAATTGACAAACTTTTGCGTATTCCACACGTAAAAATTGTTTCTCAAGTAAAAATATGATTAATAGTGCTAGTTATTTGTTGGCAGTAGTGCTATTTGACTAATAGTGTGTGTTTGTGTTAGTGGGACGCTTCTGAGAGGAGACAACCTTTGGAGATGCCTTCCACAGAAACTTGGAGATCTTCAACAAGGTAGGAAATTTCATTCTTATTTTATAACTGTCACAAAGTGTGTTCCAATGTCATTGACTTTACAACCCGCACGCAATTTTTGGTGTGACGAAATATGTTGTTATAAGTGCCAAAGAAATGAAGAAAGTCATAAAGTAGAAAAACAGATTACATACTTGCTAAAGAAATACTAAAATGTAGGAATGCGCTTAGTAATGATCAATGAAAGTTACTCTACAGTAAATGTTCGATAAACAATACGATAATTATTATCGTATTACATTCTACAGTAACAGTAATAATGGAGCTTGCAGTATAAAGCCTTGTTCACACATGGACACATCGAAGACACACACATGCAACAAGCAACAAAAGCAAAATGAAGAAATTGATTTTTACTTCTCGCCTCATATTCTATAAGAGAGGTATTCTGCCGTCCTTAGGAAAAAGGTCCTATCTGCAAAAATTTTGTTTAGCCATTATTTTATATAAAAATTTATGTGGAAACATCTATGCGGATTTTTACTATTAAAATTGCTTTATATAAATATAATAACCATGAATAATAAATTCTACCTTTTGTTAGGGCAGCTGGACGTTCTATTTTGGTATATTTGTAATAATTTATGCATATTACAAAAATCTCAAAATTTGCAGATGACATTCTTCCTAAGGAGGGCAGTATTTTAATGGGTCAAAATTTTTGAGTATGTGTTTTTGGGGATAAACACGTTTCAGGGTCTCTACAATACGAATTTACTAATTTCACGATGAAGTATATGTGTGTGTATGTATGGACGTATGGATTGGCAATTTTTCGTCCACGATAACTTAAAAAGTATCGAACCTTTAATAACCAAATGTCATATTTAAGGTTTTAATAAGGATCTTAACACCGGATATGATTTTTGTTGAAATCTGCAAACCGGAAGTAGTACTTTGTGAAACTTTATTTAGTTTTTCTTAAATAAGTTGGTACATTATTTATTTATGACAATTTTTGCAATTAAAAATAAAAGATAGTATAATTATCTATGGGTACAGTTAATTATAAATACAATTTGCTGAATCTGGTAGTATTTAACAATAAAATAAAGTACAATTAATATTCCACTTTTTTGAAACTCCAGTATCATGCTATGAAATTTGTTTCTACATAAAATTTGAATGATCGAAATAAAAAAAATATTTTTGCATCATTCGATTCCTCGTGTCAAATTATATAGGTGTACATAATTTTTTATCGAATATCGTATGTACATACAGATTTTCTAATCCAGGATATGTCGAAATGTTTACAAATCGAGGGTCGTCTTAAACACTTGGCGGTTATTTCAAGTTCATGTTCATGTGCAGAGTTCAATACCTGCGGATTGTGGGTAGATTTTTGTAATGTGTGTATGGATGTAGAGAAAGGTCTTCCTAAAAGTTAAGGTGCGTGGATTGCCTCGAGTCAAACGAAACCAGTCACACGGTTCCACAAACTTTCTTCTTCTTCGCACTCCAAACCCAACAACTACATCCGCAAAACAGACAGTCAGGACCGTCTTCAGCACTCAGATCATTTCATTAAGACGGAAATGTACCGTCAAATATACAGGCTGTTCCACAACTTAGGACAAAAAATTAAAAAATACTGTACGACGTGCTGATCATGTAATAAAACGATTTTTTTGCCACTAGTCGGTAGTTATTTTTAATAATTTTTTACCTCCCGCTTCGTACTCTATAAGGGAGGTATTGTGATGAGTCAAAATTTTCTAGTTTGAGTTTTTGGTGGATAAGCACGTTTTACGGTCCCTAGAGTAAGAATTTAACATTTTTGAGATGATGTCTGTGTGTGTGCGTTCGTTTGTATATTAGGTACAATTTTTTCCGAAACGATAACTCAAAAAATATCAAACATTTACATTTCAAATTTTATATTTAAGATTTTAATACGAATCTTAATAAGCCATTAAATTTTGGTTTCAATCTTCAAACCGGAAGTAATACTTTTTAAAAATATTTCAATAAATAATACATTTAAGACAAATTTTTTTATTTTAAATGAAATATTATGTGATTATTACCTACAATCGGTATTTTATAAATTTTTGTATATCTGGTATGATTTAAGAATAATTAAAATATAAGGTACTTATAATTTAGTATTTCGGTATCTTGTAGTCCATGATCGTTTAGCATTTGTTACTACATAAAATTCAAATGATTATGCCATGACAGTGATATTGACAATAGTAAAAAATATCGTTTATATCTTCTTCTGCAGTTTAAATAAAATGACTAAAATATATTTGTGAGTAGTAGTACCAGGATTCAGATCTGTTAGCAAATATATTTGAGCCACTCTGTAGGTATATAATCTAAAAGCAGGTCAATAAGAGTATAAGAATTACCTAGTCTCTGATACAAAATACCTAATATATTTTATTATCAATACGAAAACCAAGAAAGTGTTGTAGTCCCTATATATTAATATATTTGTATAATAAGTGAAAATAATAAAGTAAGTATGGCGGGAGGTAAAAATATATAAATTTTGACGATTTTGCAAATTAATATTTCTTTATAAATTTCTGAATACGGACCTGTTCTCCGTCAACCTTAGCCATGGCCTCTGTTGTCCTATATACTAGTTCCACTGAAAAATTATTTATATGCTTATCTATTACCGTTTTAATCAAATAAACAAATAACAAAATGAAACTAGACACACAGCATTCTTCATTTCTTTAGCAAGCGTTTCAAGTCTCCAGAAAAATGGGCCAAAAATTTGAATTTATAATCTTGTTATTGTTTCACTTTAGAACGCGCTTAGCTGTATTGAGAAACAAGTTCCATTTAACAAGAATAGTTTATACAAACATTTAAAAGAATACAATAGAACAATAAATTATTTTAGCGAAATAAATATTTTACTGGTTTGCCATTTTCTGAATTGTTAATAGTTGTATTACGCCGCTGAATTCTTTGAGGATTCTTTCATGCTTCTTAATCTTGAGAAATAATCATGGAGAGAATTGCCTGTCAAATAGCGGCGCCGCTAAATTGAATCTTCAATGAGTCTTGGAAAAAAATGTGTAATTCATTGATAGCTTCAATACAGTACCTACATTTTTTTCTAAAGTATTCAGAAGTAGAAAGAATTCTTGTGTGAACAAAGCATAAGAGGCATCAAGGTTGTTAGTAGTAGGTACACCACAGGGCAGACTTTTGTGCAGCCATCTGGAATGTGTACCTGAACCGATATGAACCTCTTGACAAAATAAAATCCTCAGAACATTTCAAGATGTGAACATCCCGGCTTGGTACTTGCTATATTTGCCTATTAACATCCTGTTAATATTCTAGCGATTGCTAATGTCCGCCCTTAGTAACATCCCAATGTTAGTAATTTGGTAATAATATCCCAATTATGTATCGCATGTAATTCTCTGAGATGTCTGTATTGAGTATGTAATTTTTGATCGTACTTAGGATGTCGTCGGGTTAGTTCTTGTTTGGTCTATACACCATTTTGCGATTTTCGACGAAAATAGGCACACTGTTATCTACTGATTTTATTTGTTGTATAGATTCGACTTTCATTTCGCTAATGCATTAGATTTTGGAAAAAATTAGTACTTTATATCCAATATTTTTTCTTGTTTTCAATTCTTATTTAGTCTGTCATATTTAACCAATAGAAATCAAGCATTTCAGTTCTCATTTGTGCTATATCCATTCTGGGAAAAATACAATTATTCATTTTGTTCTATAACCAATTGTGCTGTTGTAAACTAAATAACTGAAAATTTTATTTACAACGTATCATAAACTTTAACTGTTTTATAGAATTTGAGAGCATAATTTAACTAATTGAACTTATTTTAAAATTCACAGAATTTAGAAATTGAATAACGCATCAGACTTATTATAAAAATGGTTTATTTTATGTCCAGCACAGCAGCAATGTAATTAAAAATATGGTAAATAATTCAAAATCATCCTAATAATTTGTATTTGTATATCATATAGGTCTGGTTATTGCGTTAGTTCTTGTCGCTTAAAAATTTGTTCCATATCCAAAAACTATTTCGTCATATCACAGGAAGTATTATACTTATAAATATGTCAGAAATGCGAAACATACTTCTTAATACATACATTAATATGACATTCATAATCTGATCCCATAACTTTTAATACACTCAGAAAAAAATTGCAAACATTCAAACGCGATTTCATAGATTCGAGAAAAGTGGACTTAGAACAAATAAGAAACAACCCGACGATGTGACTAGGACAGACTAACGTAATATCACTTAATTTTTAAAAATCTCAATGTTAATTTTTAAACATCCCAATGTTAGTAATTTGGTAATAATATCTCAATAGGGTAGTTTACCATTTTTTAAAAAAAGTTTTTTATTGAAACTTCATGTTATTTGAAAGCGATTAAGAGTACTGATAAGCCTTAATTGTTCTTAATAAAGCTGTAATTAATTTTAAAAGTTTGTGTGAAACAATGGGGCTGGAATTAAAATGTAGTCCATGTAAAATCAAATGTTCTAATGTTACAAAATATAAAATACAATTTAGTAGTTACTATATTACTGTAAGTAAGAATACACATGAAAACGCATTTTTGTGACGTAGATGTATCGATACGTAAAATCTCAAATATTTAAAGAACTATTAACTATTTGAAAACTTTTTTCATGGTAATAACTCATTTTTGAGGTCTCCTTTCAATATAATTGACTGGATTACTAATTTGCTACTATGGTAAAGTACCCTATTATGTGGCCCGTGTAGTTCTCTGAGATGTTTGTATTGAGTATGTAATTTTTGATCGTACTCAGGATGTAAACATCCCATGGACGATTCATGTCAAGTGGAGAGTCAGAACCACAGATGGTCACGTTTAAATCATCCCCGTAAACATCAATTAAGTTAGATTGAAATGTAGTTGCAAAAACCTGAGACTAGAAACTACCATCCTGCTAAGCGATGCTCCAGGCTATGATTACGTCGGAGTTTCCTGATATCTAATACCATCTGAAGAGTGCAATAATTTTTGCGATTAATACCAATAATGAGTTTACCCTAGTTACCTACTAACGCTTGTACTTGGCAGTGGAATTCTATACACGTATATTTTCACTTATTGCAAATTGCAATTTTCGCTTGCAATGGAAGTGTGCGCAAAAATCAAAAGGTTGAAGGTGATTTTACTGTTTAAGGGAATCAGAGAAAGGTGCGCTTAAGCTCTGTTCACACGATTCTTTGTGGATTCTTTCATGCTTTTAAATCCTGAAAAAAAATCACAGCTATCAATTAATTATAAATTCTTTTTCAAGGCTCGTACAGGATTAAATTTAGCGGCGCCGCTATTTGACAGACTAATTCCCTCAAAAAAAAATCTGCTGTGGCCAGTACACGACCTCTCGCCTAATTCTGCTTATTCTACTAATCTAATAAATAGTTTTACTTACATTTTAATAGTTTCATGTTCATGTAATATGTAAACGATAATGTAAACCAAGATGCAAGCAAAAGATGTCAACTGTACTGTCACTGTCATTATAATTCAAATTTTGAGTAAAAACAAATTTCATATCATGGACAACAAGATACTGGTACTTAGTTGCACTTTATTTTATTGCTAAATACTACCAGATTCAGCAAATTGTATTTAAAATTAACTGTACCCATAGATAATTATATTATCTTTTATTTTTATTTGCAAAAATTGTCATAAATAAATAATGTACCAATTTATTTAAGAAAAACTATATCAAGTTCCAAAAAGTACTACTTCCGGTTTACGGATTTCTACCAAAATCTTATCCGGTGTTAAGATCCCTATTAAAACCTTAAATATGAAATTTGGTTATTAAAGGTTTGATACTTTTTCAGTTATCGTGGACGAAAAATCGTCAGTCCATACATTCATACAAACGCACAAACACACACGCACACACACAGACATCATCGGGAAAATATTAAATTCGTATTCTAGAGACCCTGAAACGTGCTTATCCACCAAAAACTCATACTCGAAAATTTTGACCCATTACAATACCTCTCTTATAGAATATGAGGCGAGAGGTAATTAAAGCCAATCAGAAATTTGACATTTCTGATTGTCGTCCAATCAACGTAGAATTAGAATATAATTTTGCACTAGTGCATATTGGTTTTTACGGTGTCCATTCAATACCAGAAAATACAAATCTGGAATATTCATGCAGAGGAAAATGCTACAGCAGGATGCAGATCTTGTAAATTTAAAGGAATAAAATACCTACCTGCAGACAAGATTCATTCACAGGAAAATTAAAATCTAATAAAATTTTAGATTCAGCATAAATGCAAACACAGGAACATATGATGCAAATCTAGAAAACAAGTTTGTCTCTTCTACACTTATAGTTCGTTAATCAGCTTTATACAATCAGTGGTACCAACATTATTATTAGATGAACTTTTTATTTATTATTAAAATACTATCGGGGGTAATATAACAAGTGCTATGATTATCATCGGTGATAGCATGAGTTAGTCGATGAAAATTGACCGAGTGCGCAGCACGAGTTCAATTTTCTGAAGACATAACGAATGCTATCACCTATGATTAATCATAGCCCGAGTTATATTTGGGGAGAATATATAATGAATGAAACCAAAATGTTTGGTTATATTTTTTCAATAGCTGTCAAGAACGTTTTAAATTCTGTTTCACTTTCCCAATTTTGTCTTCACTGGTATTACCCCACCGAATACAATCAGGTTCATTCAATTTAAGTCTTATTTTTGACAAACAGCAATATTTAAATATGAAACTGATAGTAGGAAATTAATTGACAGAAACAGTTGACATGTAACAGCGGTGACAAAAATATCATCGATTTGATAGCCTCTTACTGTCCTATTTTAGCCAATCAAATTAGTCAAATATGTGTCACGTGACACATGAATTATATATTCGATAATTTACACTAGTGCAAAATTATCGTATTTGGATACGGCGTGACAATGTGATTCTGACTTGCTGTCAAAGGAAGTTTTTAAATTTTGCTTTATTTTTCATGAGAGAAACAGCGTTTGGCTAAATTTTAATCGGGAAATAGTCCTTCGAATATTCCTCGTACATGTAATTGTCGATAATGCACTTGGGATATTATATATGATAATTCTCGAAAGGATTATTTATTTCAAGATTCAAAAACATGAAAGAATCATCAATGAATCTTTGTATTAACGCCATAAAGTGGCATATTCATGTCTTTATTTAAATTACCCGCAATATTTAATAAATTGTATTCTAATTTTAATCATTCCAGTACCTAATTTGTGTTCAACAACTTTTTAAGAATTCTAGAAATTTGATAGTAATGGCTGATTGTACTAGGAAGTGCTAGAATCCTTCTTAATACTGTTTATTATTATAATTTTATTGATTCTTTATCAAGTTTAAAAATTAATAGATTGAAATAAAATAAAATATATCAGTATCAGTACTATACCCAAATAAATAATTTTTATTTTGTACTTAATGTTAAAAGTAGGCTATATGCGTTCATTTTTTGTAGATAAAGTATTACTTTAACATCGAGGGTAGATAAAATAAAATTTGAGTAGATAAAGTAAAATTTGAGTAGATAAAGTAAAATTTGAGTAGATAAAGTAAAATTTGAGTAGATAAAATAAAATTTAAGTAAAATAAGAATATTTTTACACAAATTAACATTAAGTACAAAATAAAATAATATATTGTACACGACGATAAAGAGTCTTTATCGACACGTGAAAGATAGCCCACTCGTTCCTTCGTCACTCGTGAACTAACATCTTTCACTTTTCGATAAATGATCTCTTTATCGTCTTGTATAATAAATTACTATATTCAGAAATTTAATTTCGACAGTTCTTTAACTTTATAAGGTTTAGAAATTATAAGTTTTAGGAATCTTTTAGTAATTCTGATAATCTGACAATTTTTATTACTCTTCCCAAAAGTCCCGGGACGTTTTGAACGAGTGAAAAATAAAATTGAAAATTTGGGGATCACTAAAGAGTTACAAAACTACATTCTTAGATAGTTTAGAACTTCCATGCAACGTGGAGTTTTTTTTAGGGGAAGACCACCCCAACATTTTTAAATAGCAATCCCTGTCGAGTTTCACCTTATTTAAAGGCAATGAAAAAAGAAACACATCTCCATAAACCAAAACCCGATATCTTAGTTCTTTCAAGAATTTAATTATACTGTTTTTTGTACGTTTATTTCAATTTTTATAATAAATGTTCAAATTGTCGACCTTCTTCGGTCTCGCAATGACCCAAACGCCTTAGTGATCCCCAAATTTTTAATTTTTTTCACTCGTTCAAAACTTATAGCTCCGTCCCGGGACTTTTGGAAAACCCTGTATAATATAGGTACCAAAAACTCACAATGTGAGTCTGCCACACCCAGGATGAGTAATAAGCGTGATTATTATTTCAGTTTATAAACGGTCTTATTACTAACCAGTCCTTTTTTATAATTATGCATTATTATTATTATTGTTTTTTTTTATTAATAATTAAGCGCTTTAACTTCATGGTTTTAGCGCTGGTACAATACATTAATTTTATTTTACATATTATTGGTTATTTGATTACATTTGTATTTATATTTGGTGCACATTATTACAATTTTTGGAAAAATATTATTGGGTATTTGCTAATAATAACTACCTATTTCTAATAAATAATAATTATTGATAGACTAAAGTGGCCGTGATAGCATAGCATGTCCAATGGTTAGATATTTAATTTTAATTACTGTAAAATGAAAAGAAAGTTCTAATTAACTTGAATTATAAGATAAACCAGCAATTGTGTGTTTTAATTTCCGCTTCGCTTGCCGGCAGTTTGATATGCAATGCAGTTGCATTACGCTTCGCGATTATGTGTTATAGCAATGTTAATGTCAATGAAACGTGCTTAGAAATTCAAACTCACTAGGTAATTAAAAAGCGTGGTTTATTTCTCTCGGCCGGCACTGTGTTATTGTAAAACATCTTGCAATTAAATCGCACTCGGATGCTTCAAGATCGTCTTAAGGGTCTCGTCTCCGTAACAAAATATTGCGTGTTTAGAGGTGTAGCAGTTTCTGCTTTACTCATTGCATATTAAAAATTTGAAGGTAAAACAGGTACTAGATTTTTGTGAAAGAATTAATCTAGGATTATGCCCAGTTAGAATTCTGAAAAAATCTTTGAAATCCATATACAAAATTAATGAAAAAGTGTGTTTTAAACAATTTTTTACATGCTTTTTCTTATTATTAAGAGATTTATTAGAAAATGTAACTCGGCATAATCCTAGTTGCATTCTTCGTCTGTAAATATATTTATGAAATTTAGCTTTATCTATAAAACTTCGTGAGCATTGTAGAAATTGCTAGACTGCTTTTTCGTATTTTTAGCGAGCGTTTCTATGCATTAACATAGGACAAACAAGGTGTTGAGCTACGTGGAAACGATACCCTTAAATGGTTAAATGTAGCCTTGGTTGCAAAATAATCTCTCTCATGTGATGACGTAAAACCCTAGAGTTCCGTGGTTCAAGTCTCTCGGCCGGCAGTGTCTGATTGTAAAACATCTTGCAATTAAATCGCATTCGGATGTTTTAAGATCGTCTTAAATGGTTAAATGTAGCCTTGGTTGCAAAATAATCTCTCTCATGTGATGACGTAAAACCCTAGAGTTCCGTGGTTCAAGTCTCTCGGCCGGCAGTGTCTGATTGTAAAACATCTTGCAATTAAATCGCACTCGAATGTTTCAAGCTGACTACTTGATCTGTTTTTACCGAATTGCTACAATACTCTCGATTTTACTTATTTTCCATTCCATTCTTTTCCCCACTACTAGGGCTGCCTGAAACCAGCCCAAAACTCGTACTTTGCCGCATCCTAGCTATGCAATGTCATTTTGAAGTTGAAAAATACTGGAAATGTAGTGTTTTCGTTGCGAGTAAACTGTCAGATTATTATTGATTGCAGGATAATGTTTTTTATAAACATTTAATAGAGAAAGAATGGATCTACAGATCTTTTTAAAATTTTAAAAATTAATTTCTATCATGAGATATACCCGTGTAAAGTTTGCATAAAATAGGGAATTTTTCGGAATTTTTATATTTATGTACAATTTTTTAATCAAAATTTTAAAAAGGCACATCTCTAGATTCATTCTTTCTCTATTAAATCCTTGTTGAAATAAAATTTTGCCATTCTTGTACGGGCCACAAAACACTCGCTACGTTAGTACATTTTATGCTGGATTTTAGGTAGTAGACGGGCCTCTTAAATAATTAAATGTAGTCTTGGTTGCAAAAAAATCTCTCACAGTTCTCTACATATGAAGACGTACAAACCCGAAATTGCTTGGTTCAAGTCTCTCGCCCGGCAGTGTTGTAAAACATCTTGCAATTAAATCATGCTGACCACTTGATCGTTTTAAATACAGTCCTGCTTGCATAAGAATCTCTCAGTTGCCGCTTTGAATTTTAAAGTTCCTCGCACGGATTGAGTTTCTGACTGCACGAAGATGAATCGCTCGAAGTGGTTGGATTCCACTATATAATAACATCTTTCTATAATTGGGAGTAAATCCTGTTGAATGGTTACAGAAAAATAATAGTATATTGTACAACAAGAGTGGATGTGATGCCTATATCGCACGAGAACGAGTTTGCAGTCACGACCCCACAGGGGGAGTGTCTGCAAACGTTCGCGTGCGATATAGGCAATCCACTCGAGTTGTACAGCCTATTTTTTCTACGAAATATGGTTTTTGCAATAAAATGCACTCAATGTGATGCCAAAAATTATTTAAAAGTTGGGTTACATCAATTATTTTGTGTTGTGAATAATTGTTGCCAACGTAAAATCTCTAAATTTTATTTGCTTTTTTAGCAATAAAATAATGCTTTTAAACATAATTAATTATTAAATAACAGTTGATTTAATGTTTTTAGTAATTATTTGTCATAATAAAAACATAATTTGCACGCATTAACAATTTTTTGACGTATTTGACTTTGAATTTCATATCCACACCTGGTGTGGATATGACATCCCTATCCACACATGATAGTATGAAGGTATGTTGCCAATATCCAGTAGGGAGTAGAAAAAATACTTTACAGCGTTATTTATCTGTTAATGCGCTTTGCAAAGTATAAACAAACAATAAGTTAGCATTTACAACTTTGATTGTATTGTGTGGCATATTGTTAGAAAGTCATCATCAATAGTTTGTCGAATGGTCCTACACTTTCTTGAATACCTCGACAGTGATCTCGCGAAGTGTGTCATTGAATGGTTTCGTTCTTGTGCACAAGAAACGAGTACCGTTTTCGAAAGTTTTTATGCCAATGAAGCGGAGGTTGACCATCATTTGAACCAGAATTTATTTATTTCAAAGATGTGAATTATGCAAGTTTTGGAGGCAGGTTACATTAGTTCATCGTTAGAGAAGAAGTACCGTTTTTCTATTATTATTATTATCTTTTGATAAACAACTATTAAATATTTAATAAAAATATCGTTGCATGTTACATGTAAACTAAGAGCTAGCGGTCAAATTAGTATGGATTTTTTATTAGTCGTGGAATTGAAGGGCTTGGGCCTTGCATATCTGCTGAAGATGGAATGTCCAGTCTGCCAGTCCTAAGTGGCCGGATTAGGCTCCCTCAAGTATCAAAAGTTGAGTTACAAAAATGTGAATTATATAAATTAAGAGTTCTGGCGTATGTAGAGGTTTTTTTATTTATAAAACATATTGCCAGAACGTTTCTACTCCTCCAATCTTAAATATACCAAATAATAGATATTTATACACTAAGTGAGATACATGAATGTTTATTCAAAAGAAGAAAGTTTAGCCCCCGAGCCCGAAGGGCGAGTGGGATAATTTCTTCGAGTGAATAAACATTCGTATCTCACGTGGTTTATACAATATTTTATTCAATTTTGATGAAATTATTTCAAATATATGAATTATAAATTTATTTTGACATAACAAAAAAAACTAATCAAAGTAGTCGGTAGTGGCAAGTTGTCATTGTTTTTATACATTTTTGACATAATAATAACAGTTTAAAACGTCAGAGTGATTTAAAAATGTGTTGAGTGATTTTAAAAAAAATTAATTCACTTGTGAATAAACATTTATTTAAAGTTGTTGCTATGGAGTTAATAATAGCAGTTTAAAACGTCAAAATTGAATAAAAAATAATAAATGACTTTTTTTAGACGTTGTGAAAAGAATTAGTTGTGGGATTGTAGTAGATTCAAATAAAATATTTTTAAAAAAAACTATCTACTCGTGGTACTAAAATTGTTCACTTAACTTTAAATGAATTACCAAACATTCTTTCTGATCTGCTCAGTAGGTACGTCAGAATACTCTTAAATTTTTATCTCGAACTATAGTAACACCCTGTATATTTTTATGTATGTATGGTATATGGTTATCGGTCATTAACTTGCTCGCATGTCATATTTTTGAAGAATTAAAATGGATTGTGTACCTAATACATACCTGAATTGGGTACTTTACCATAGTAGCAAATTAGCAATCCAATCAATTATATTGAAAGGAGACCTCAAAAATAAATTATTGCCATGAAAAAAGTTTTCAAAAAGTTAATAGTTCTTTAAATATTTGAGATTTTACGTATCTACGTCACAATAATGCGTTTCACGTGTATTCTTACTTACAGTAATAAAGAAACTACCAAATTGTATTTTATATTTTGTAACATTTAGAAACAGTTGATTTTACAAGAGTACATTTTAATTCCAGCCCCATGGTTTGAGAAGATTTTCAGCTATACATCTACGTCATACAAACTTTAAAAAATAATTACAGCTTTATTAAGAACAATTAAGGCTTATCAGTACTCTCAATCGCTTTCAAATAACATGAAGTTTCAATAAAAAATGGTAAACTACCTAGCCTATTGTCAATTTCATTTTTAGGAAATCTAACTGATTCCGGCTCTGGCGTGCAAAATAGCTTGGCAAATTATAAGCAATCTACGTAATTTGAGCTGAGCGTTTAGAAACTGAACCAGCTACGAGTACATGCTACACCATACGTTGTGCGTTATATAGGATATGTTATAATAACTCGTCATCGATATCTGTGTCATTCGTTCATTTCTTTCCTTTATGTTTTCTTATATTTGTTTTTGAATGCTAAATGACTCTGTGATACACTTTCCTACATTTGTACATGTTTACTTTATCATTTATAAGTAGATTTCAAAACTACAGTTTGACGTTGACGTAAAGAATGGTTTTGTAGTAATAATAATTTGTATATTAAAATTAATCAATTATTTTAATAATTTTATAAAGATATTGATGCTAAATCTAATGTAACTGTAAGTAAATATATAAATAAAAAAATGTATTCACTGTTAAACTTAACAAATAAACAAGAAAATAATTCAAAACGGGAAATAATAAATCAAAAGAACGGTATATTTTTTATCTACTACAGTACCTAATTACGCAAAATTATTGTACATACTGTTGCATAAAAAATAAAATTTATGGCAATAGTAACTTGAAATTTACTTTTTGGCCTCGTGACGTATAAATATAACAATCACACATCGTTAACGCCTATGGTAGTTGCAATTTTACAAACATGTCATGAGTTTATTACACGGGGGTTAGATAATACGTTATTAAATAAAAAATTGCTTTGTAATAAAAAAGAAAACATTTAAAAACGCTCGTTTACCCAGTAAATTATTTAATAGAGTCTGAAATAAGTGAAAAAGTTTTATTTTAAATGTGACATTTGCTGACTCAAATGCACATTTTTAATTATATTTACATTTCATTGTTTTCAAGATTGTTTTTCAACGCGGCTTGATTTTAAAATTCAATGTTCACAACTTGAAATTTTATATAAATTACATATTTTTAATATATAGTTAGTATGCTGGCCAAAAAATAGAATACATTATGCGTGCGGTAAGTAATTTTACAACGCTCGGTTTTATTAAAGCACTCGTACTTTAATGTAGAACCTCGCGTTGTAAAATTGAACCTACCGCACATATAATGTAAATTACTATTATAAAATAATAAATTGTTTAATATAGTCAGATAAAACATAATATAATATAGAAACATTATAGAAGCTAGTTATAGTTAGGTTCAAAACATTGGTAAAAATATAAATTTTATTTGAAAAAATTAAATGTTTTTTAGTAAATTGAAAAAGAAATTTTGCTGTGCAGTCGTTTTGTATAGGAGATGTGGCAGCATTCTACGTCACTCACATATTTTTCAATTTTCTTAAATTATTGTTGGGCATGTTGACAAAAATTTTGTTAAAATATAACACGGGTCCTAAGTTTTTGTCTCTTCAAAAATATTACATAAAAATTAGGCAAGTAGGTAATTCATCAACCTTTCGTTAAATTATAAACCATGTTATAAACCAGTCATGTTGTTGCAAATATTGAATAATTATGTTTATAAAAATATATTGAAAATAAGAAAATCATCTCTCGAAGATGTAGGGCACTGGTAAATAAATAAACAGCAACGACCTGTACTAGTAATACCGCGGTAGGTATAGTTAGTAGACCACTAGTGAAAACATGGAAAACTTAGCATAGCATTACTGACTTGTTCTTCTTACTTCCCTTCTGCTGATCTCGATTAATTTTTATATTATTTATGATTTCTAATTCATATCCTTTGATTAATAATTAGGTACGTTGCAAGGTGTCGTCGTAATTAATTTAACCGTTGAATCAGATTAAGAAATACTAAGAAGCCTATTTATTATCTGTCCAACTATTACTGTATTTCAGGAAAAATTTAAGAGAGCATATGTTGTAGGCTAATTTCAAAATCAGTCGTTTTATAAAACGCCTAATTTTATAATCTGTCATGCAACAGAAAGAATTTTTTAGGTGGCTATTGCATAAATAATTGTATTACGTATCCTTTGACAGCCGTAAATTGTCACATTTTTTGACATCTGTCAAAATGACTACTTTACGGCCGCATTTAATTCACGGCCGCTTACTTCACGGCCGCATTTACTTTACGGCCGCTAAATAACAAATTTATTTAATTTTAATTGGTAAATATATTTAGAAGTAATTACCTACAACTTAGTTAGCCTAAATTATATAAATAAAATTATGTATGATACTAAGAAACTTTTTTTGACATAAAATTATATATTTTTGTGATAGCCACCTAAAAATGTTGTGTGCACCTCGGCCTAATCATGTTTTCAGCCTCACCTGAATTGCTGGCCTCGGCCTACGCCTCGGCTGCATCACTTTTACAGCCTTGATACACAAATAACTATTATTTAAACTAAAGTGAACATTTTTAGTACCACGAGTAGATAGTTTTTCTAGAAAAATATTTTATTTGAATCTACTACAATATCACGTAATATTCATTTCAGTTAGTAGATAAAATTTAATATCCGTTTAAAATTCTATGGGTTTTTAGACCACAAAGCAAAGTAGGTAACTAATAGAAACTAATTCAATTTATTTTTAAATTCAAATTAATTTCACATTAATTTATAAGATTATTATTATTTAAGTTTAATTCTGCTTATATTTTAATTTATTTACGACGTTTCGGGAACTTCTATCATTGTATCAATCTCATTAATTTATTTTAAATTATTTGTAGATTGGGATTTTTGCTTAATTAATAATTATAGGTATATCATAATTTTATTAACTCATACATACATTTTTAAAAATCTACATTGTATGAGAGATTAATTTAATAATTTTTAATTAATTTTTTTCTAGATATTTTAATAAAATTAGTTTATAGAGAGAACAGTACCGAATGGTTCAAATAAAAATTATTGTTAATTTACTATTACTAGTGATAGCTCTTAAGCCCTGTTCGCACATCGATTCTTTGAGCATTTTATGCATTTTTTACGAAATAATGACAGTTTAAAACGTCAGAGTGATTTAAAAATGTTTTGAGTGATTTAATAGTATATTATATATTGAGGGACTAAATAAGTGCATGATTTAATTCTGAGGGTGAAGTTTATTTCACGAGCCGAAGATAAGGGAAATAATCACCTGAGGGATTAAAGGTACTTTAGTCCTGTGGTATACGCTACTTTTTGCGCTTCAAACTCAAACGAATACAAAATAGTTAAAAAGAATACACATATTGTAATTTTGCTAGTAAACTTTATGACAAATATTTATATTGTTACCATAGATACTCTGTAACAAATGCCACGTATTTACTTGATAACGGGATTAATTAATTCAATTCCATGACAACGGGATTAAATATGAAACCCTTGGGATCTAATTAAAAACCATAGTCCCTACAAGTAAAGACTTAAGAAGAGTTTTAGTCCCGGAAATGCAAAAAATAATAATTCACTTGCTAATACACAGTTGTTTAAAGTTGTTGCTATGGAGTTAATAATAGTATATTATATATTGAGGGACTAAAGCAGTGCATGATTTAATCCTGAGGGTAAAGTTTATTTCACGAGCCGAAGGTGAGAGAAATAATCACCTGAGGGATTAAAGATACTTTAGTCCTGTGGTATATACGCTATTTTTTGCACTTCATCCGCAAATGAATGCAAAATAGTTTAAAAGAATACACATTTTGCAATTTTGACAGTAAATTTTATGACAAATATTTATATTGTTACCATAGATACTCTGTAACAAATAGCACGTATTTACTTGACAACGAAATTAATTAATTCAATTCCATGACAACGGGATTAAATATGAAAAATAATCCCTTGGGATCAAATTTAGAACCTTTGTCTCTAAAAATAAAGACTAAAGAAGAGTTTTAGTCCCGGAAGTGCGAAATAGTATATTATATATTTAAGGACTAAAGTGCATGATTTAATCCTGAGGGTGAAGTTTATTTAACGAGCCGAAGGTGAGGGAAATAATCACTTGAGAGATTAAAGGTACTTTAGTCCTGTGGTACGCTACTTTTTGGGCTTCATCCTCAAACGAATACAAAATAGTTAAAAAGAATACACATTTTGTAATTTTGCCAGTAAACTTTATGACAAATATTTATATTGTTACCATAAATACTCTGTAATAAATAGCACGTATTTACTTGACAACGAGATTAATTAATTAAATTCCTTGACAACGGGATTAAATATGAAAAAAATCCCGTGGGATCGAATTAAGAACCTTAGTCCCTACATATAAAGACTAAAGGAGAGTTTTAGTCCCGGAAGTGAAAAAAAAATTTTAATTCACTTGGTAATACACAGTTGTTTAAGGAGGTTGGGGACGCCTGCAGTGGCGTACCCAGACATTAGCCTTAGAGGGAGGATATGAAAATAAAAATATTTTTGATAATGTAAAACAAAATTAGCTGAACGCCTCAACGCACGTTGGCTGATGTCATTGCATTGCTGTGATATTTATTTTTACAATAATTACTAATTCCCTAATCAAAAATGCTTGTCATGCTTACATTTTTTTTAAATAACTTGCAAATGGTTTAGACAAAGTACACAAAATCTTCAAGAACTTATTTTTAAAGATTTATTGGAAATATTAATACAAGTTCTGTGAATTTTTCATCATTTTATCATATAGTTTAAACAAAAATTTAGTGAATTGCCATAAGAGTCCATGTAAAACGAGCGAATTTCAACATTTAATTACTCAAAAACCGGATAGACGAAAATTTAAAAAAAATAATTTTAGAATCTAAATAGTGAAATGAAGGCACTGTATAAATTTCAGCCTCTCATCATCATTTTAATAAACGGTCACCAACCTCCTTAAAGTTGTTGCTATGGAGTTAATAATAGCAGTTTAAAACGTCAAAATTGAATAAAATAATATTCTTAAATAGTGAAAACTAATATGCACTTCTTAGTGTCAAGAAGATAAATGATCATGTATGTTTTACATCACTGCAACAATTTCATTAGCAACACAAAGTGAAATCGCTATAATTTTCACATAAACTTGAAGAGTCAAACACTAATGTGTAATGTGTAATGTTAATGTCACTTCTTTGCGACATGAAGTAACACATTACAAAAAGCAAATCTCAAAATATTTAAACGGAAACCTCGAGAACAAATGTATATGCAATAAGATAATAAATAATTTCACCTATTCTTGTAATTATTTCCTGTAAAAGTGAAAATATAAACATTTGTTTAACAGCGACTTCCTTTCGTGTGAACACTTTTAAATTTTTTTCAAGAGATACTTGATAAATATAAACAAAATTTCCGGGGTATGGTGTGTGTCTATACCACGAAACTGATACTGATTATAAAAAATCTGCTGTGGCCAGCACACGACCTCTCGCCTAATTATGTTTATTCTACTAATCTAATAAATAGTTTTACTTACATTTTAATAGTTTCATGTTCATGTAATATGTAAACGACAATGTAAACCAAGATGCAAGCAAAAGATATCAACTGTACTGTCACTGTCTTAATCATTCAAATTTCAAATTGTATGTAGAAACAAATTTCATATGATCATGGACAACAAGATACTTACTGGAATTAAAAAAAAAATAGAATATTAATTATTATTGTTCTTTATTTTATTGTTAAATATTACCAGATTTAGCAATTTGTATTTATAATTAACTGTACCCATAGATAATTATATTTTCTTTTATTTTTAATTGCAAAAATTGTCATAAATAAATAATGTACCTACCAATATATTTAAGGAAAACTTTATCAAGCTTCAAAAAGTACTACTTCCGGTTTGAGGATTTTTCCGGTGTTAAGATACTTATTAAAACTTTAAATATGAAATTTGGTTATAAACGGTTTGATACTTTTTAAGTTATCGTGGACGAAAAATCGTCACATACGTCCATACGCGCGCACACACACAGACATCATCGTGAAAATAGTAAATTCGTATTGTAGAGACCTTGAAACGTGCTTATCCACCAAAAACTCATACTCGAAAATTTTGACCCATTACAATACCTCTCTTATAGAATATGAGGCGAGAGGTAAAAACAAAAATTCGCAAAATAAGGGTATAAGTTGATTGATTTGCATAATTAACTATTTGTGATTGTCTTTAATTTGTGATCTAAATAAGTTATTTTTTATTTCTGCCTACCATATTCAGTTAACTGGGCTTTCCTGTCTATATAAATCAAATTTTATCAATACACATCTACTTATAATTAGCAATTATAAATTGTTCTGGAATATGTGCAAATAAGTGAATGTTATTACAGTGTTTTATAGATAACTTCTCTAATTAAACGGAACAAGGATAAGGAAATAAATTATATTTTTAACGATTGAGTAATTATACTAGAGTAACAAGGGATATTAATAATTATAAATGTATTAATTGTAAAAAGATACTTTTATTTTCTCAGGGAAAAGTAATATTTCATAATTTTACCAATAATACGTAAACTATAATTTGAATAATGATTTAGTTCCTATTTTCTTTGTGTTTATTATTCAATGTAAAACTCGAGTATCTACGAATATACAGGGTGTTTCATAACTTCAGGTGCATACGTTAAGTGTATATGTAGTTTGGTATGCTGATTAGGAATAAAAAAGAATTTTTCTTAAATCGCAAAATTAATTTCCATGTTTCAAAAATTTTTCGTAGACACTGCCACTGGGTGGAGTAATTATTGTTTCATTAAAAATAATTAAATTTCGTTTGTTATTTTACTAGTATTATGTAATTTAAGATGTTTATTACCTGCTTCTATTGTTTGTATTTAATTTGAAAACGAATCCAGTGCAGTACTACAAAAAATGTTTTAGGTAAACAACACTTAATTTTCGAATTTAAAAAAAATTCTTTTAGATTCGTAATCAGCATATCAAACAACATAATTTATGAAATACCCTGTATTTAATTATCATTACTTCATCTTAAAATGTAAAAAAAATACAACTGAAATTGTTTTATTTTCAAAATTTATGTATATTTACTTTTGGATAATATGCTAGTACAGAAAATTAATAATCTGTTCAGTAAATTAAAAAAGTAATTAATTACATTACTGACTGAACAATTAATGTATTTTTAAGACAATCGTTAATATTAAAATGAAACAACAATAATATGTAATTAAACATTAAAATAGTAATGTTTTAGAAAATAATATAGTATTACAACTCACTATAATCTACTTCTCTCAATTTCTACTCCTTTCATGAATTTGCCGTTTCATAAGGCTCGTTAAAAACTATCTTTAAATATAAAGTAAATAATTACAGTTTTAATTATCAGACAATCTTGCATATAAACATTAACAACTACTGTCAGTTAGTGCATTTTGCGAAGAAAGTGAAACTTAGAATGCAGTTATCAGTAAACTCCAAGTTGCAAATCATTCTAAGTCGATGACCTTAGCCTTAACAGGGAGAAAAGTACGCATTATCGCGAACCAGAAGTAAAGTTGATCTTACCACTCAGGTTCGAAATAACTTTTTTATTAATAAAGCAATCGCAATAAAATTTTATATGGGTAAACTAGGCATAAGGAGACATCAAAATATATATTGTTTATAAAAATATCACTTCCGGTTGAACCGGAAATGACATCAACTTTCTTATTTAAAATGGAACACCTATATATTTTTACATATTTGAATTCTACGTACGGTTCTGAATAAATTTAAATGTATTTGTGTAGAAATAACAACAATTTATAGCAAAAATGAGCTATTAATTTGACACAATTTTAGAAACTGTCAACATCAATGACGTCTACTGTCAATATACATCATCCAAAAAAACGCATATTTTGGTATAGTATAGTCATAAGCTTTGTTAAGTTATGTGTTAACGTAAATTTTTTTTCAATGTTTATATTTTGTTTATATTAATCAAATAAGTGATCACGTAATATCTTGGTTACTGGTAATCTTATAAGATTCAAATTCAAGTTAACGATGCCTTATATAATAAATTATAAAAAAGAATTGTGAATCATTTTAATTTTAAACTTATTACCTATATGAATTTCAATAATTCATTTCTGAAAAAGTGATACCGGAATAAATTTCAGAAAAAAATTATTAAAATTCAAGTAGGTAATAATATTTATATCAAATGTATAAACATACATTTTTTATAATTATACAAGGCATCGTTAACCCAAATTTAAATCTTATAAGATTACTAGTAGCCAATATCTTACATGTTCACTTATTTGATTATTGTGAAAAAAATATAAACATTCAAAAAAATTTATATTAACAAATAACTTAACAAAGCTTATAACTACACTATTCCAAAATATTATTTTTTTGTATGACGTATATTGACAGTAGACGTCATTGAAGTTAAAAGTTTCTAAAAATGTGTCAAAATCATAGCTCATTTTTGCTATAAATTGTTATCATTTCTACACAAATACATTTAAAAATTTGAAACTGTATATAATAACGTATAAATGTGCATACTTTAGTATAAAGTTTGGATCAAATTTTTTTGATTACATTTCAATAAGTTATTCATCTTTTAAACCAACTGACTATAATTCTGAATCCGATAGTAGCCTGCTACATATCCACTAACAACCATGAATGAGTTAACGGCTGGTAACCGCACACACCGATAAATCACAGTAAGACTGCAACACTCAAATTAGGTTAATTTTGTGACTAGATAAATGATGTTTCAAAATATTTTTCGAATAAATGTCTTACCCTTTGATTGATCCATGATGCCACAAACTATCACCACACTTTTCACACCAGTTAGGGTTCGAACCCTCTTTCGACACTGACCTACCACCACTGGCCCTGTTTTGAGAACGAGTCTGTGTTAATTCTACATGATCGATATTTGCCAAGAGCATTGAACTCTGCTATAAATAGAACAGTGCTAAAAGCACAAAATTTTCAGGACAAAA
This sequence comes from Agonum fuliginosum, assembly GCA_947534325.1. Lineage (NCBI taxonomy): Eukaryota > Metazoa > Arthropoda > Insecta > Coleoptera > Carabidae > Agonum > Agonum fuliginosum. The sequence continues at coordinate 1,262,146 of OX384033.1, forward strand.
TTCGCAAGAACTTAATAAATAAATGTTTTGTGGACTAGTTGTTTAAAATGCAACCAAGATTACAGTAGTGTTGTACGGAAAACTAAATAATTAAAATACGGGTGTCCAAAATCTTTAAATTAGAACAAAATTTACAATTATACTGGACGGTTTACTCCAAATTATTATTATATTATTTAATAAGACATAAAATACGGACGCATCCACATTAAAACCTAATTTGTCAAAATTTTTGTATTTCAAATTTATCGCAAGATCTACAAACTACATTTCATTCCGTAATTTTTTTGAAATTCGTAACATAAAATATTTATTACTGAGTTAACTAGACGGTCAATTTTGATAATTCTTCACATACATATTCATATATAACCACACATTAAATTAAATAGTATTTTAAACAAAGTTTATGGGTTTGAGTCAATAATTTAATGTAATATATTCAGCAAAGTATCATTTTTCCTATACCCACCATGTTAAAAATGTCATATTTATATGTGAATATCTCTAGATAGAGACGGTCAAATTGATTGAAATTTGAAACGTATATGGAGAACAGTGTCAACAACTGATTTTTTCATGTTTCATTAAAAGTTTATGGATTTGTTACAACGTTCGAATTTTCTTAATAAATAAATATTTTGTGGAATAGTTGTTTAAAATGCAACCAAGATTACAGTAGTGTTGTACGGAAAACTAAATAATTAAAATACGGGTGTCCAAAATCTTTAAATTAGAACAAAATTTACAATTATACTGGACGGTTTACTCCAAATTGTTATTATTATATTATTTAATAAGAAATAAAATATGGACGCATTCACATTAAAACCTAATTTGTCAAAATTTTTGTATTTCAAATTTGATATCATATATGTAACCAGGGAGTCGAACCGGAGCTGAACCCGAACCCGAAAACCTAAATTAACCGAAAAAATTTAAAAACCAGAAACCGAGCCCGAACCGTTATTTTAAATTTTAAAAGAGTTGAACCCGAAAAACCGGTTAACCGAAATACATATGGGTTTTCATTTTTTATATGTTTTCCATAATGATTCACATTCAGAAACTTAAAAATTAATTAATTAGCGATATAATTTAAAAGAAAACATATTGGAAGACATATTGTTAATATGTTATAATAATTATTTTTGTATTAATAATTAATATAGGTACCTAATTCATAAAATTTTCTGCGAAAATTTTTTTTTTAACCCGAACCCGAACCTGTATTAACCGTTATATTAAACGGTTAACCGGAGCAAAAATTTTTGGGTTCTGAAATTCGGAGCGGTATCCCTTAACCCTTATTTTTGGTGGAGCTGAAACTGAACCCGAAGCTTAAAACAATAAGATTCGACTGCCTGTATGTAACGAAAATATTAACTTATAATATCACACGTGCATTAAATCTGTACGGAAATTTTTTTGGGTGCTTTCCAACAACGCTTTCAACTATTGTTTTTGTTTCGCGGCAAGGCTTACTTATTGCAGCGTTCATAGGTGCATAATTTAAGTGCCCGTAATTTAATATTTTAATAATACAACATATGACTTTTTTATGCCACCGTAAAGCAAATTTAATGTACTATTCAAATTCGTAAAAAATACAATGTTCCATTTGAAATTTGAAAGTTGCTATGACTTCCTCAAAAACCGGAAGTGATACAAAAGATTCACATCCGCTATCATTTACTACACATGATACTGTATAAATCATGTATTTGACAAAAAACGCTAAATCAACAAATAGGCGAGATAAATGCTGGTTCATTTATAAACTGACACCCTGTATTTGGTCTTAGGTAAAAACAAAGGTGCTGTTTGTGCTAATCCATTGAGTGAATCAACCAAAATACTACATTTTTTTAGTGTGCCTTGAAAAAATTGTTTTTGACACATATTATAAATTTAGATTTGACAATGTTTGTATATTTCGAATTGTACGTATAATGTAAACTTATGGACGAAGATGAGGAAGAGTATTACGACTCTCTCGACGAGGAAACTAGTTTAGAACCTCCCCGACTAAATTTACCTTCTGACAATGTACTGTATGAGTATGAGGAAAATCATTCTCAACACTCCCGAGTAAATTATTTTCCTGACAATGAACTCGGCTATCAAAGATCAGAGAATGACATCGCCATTAAGCCAGAATACATCGAAATCGAAGAAAAACAGGTGAGGAGACCTTTAACCCTGTTCACACACCGATTCTTTCAGGATTCTTTCATGTGTCTGAAACCTGAAAAGTAAATATTCACTGTTTTGAAGGGAGCACACAATTTGGACAAATATAGTTTCGTCAAAGTGTAGTTTGACCAAAAATAATGAAGCCAAACTGTATTTTAGTCAAACTGTAATTTGTTCAACTGGAATTTTGTCAAACCGTAAATATGCCAACCCGTTAACTGTATTCTAAACAAACTGTAATTTCACATTCCGTAATTTGACCAAACCGCAACTTCGACTAATATTACATTGTCAAATCGTTTTCAGGTAAACCGTAATTTAGCTAAAACGCAACTATACCTAACTGGAATAATCCAACGCGGAATTTATCCAACACGTAATTTTGTCAAACCGCAATTCTTCATAATCGTAATCTTGCGAAACGCATTTTACTCAAATCGTAATCTTTCCAACTGTATTTAAGGGTATCGACTCCACGTAGCTCAACACCGCGTTTGTCCTATGTTAATGCATAGAAACGCTCGCTAAAAATACGGAAAAGCAGTCTAGCAATTTCTACAATGCTCACGAAGTTTTATAGATAAAGCTAAATTTCACAAATTTATTTACAGACGAAGAATGCAACTAGGATTATGCCGAGTTACATTTTCTAATAAATCTCTTAATAATAAGAAAAAGCATGTAAAAAATTGCTTAAAACACACTTTTTCATTAATTTTGTATATGGATTTCAAAGATTTTTTCAGAATTCTAACTGGGCATAATCCTAGATTAATTCTTTCATAAAAATCTAGTACCTGTTTTTCCTTAACATTTTTAATATGCAATGAGTAAAGCAGAAACTGCTACACCTTTAAACACGCAATATTTTGTTACGGAGACGAGACCCTTAAGACATACATTACGATTTGAGTAAAATGCGTTTGGCAAGATACGTTTTGGATAAATTCCGTGTTGGATTATTCCAGGTAGGTATAGTTGCGTTTTGGCTAAATTACGGTTTACCTGAAAACGACTTGACAATATTGGTCGAAGTTGCGGTTTGGTCAAATTACGGAATGTGAAATTACAGTTTGTCAAGAATACAATTTGGCTAAATTACGAGTTGGCATATTTACGGTTTGACAAAATTACAGTTTGACTAAAATAAAGTTTGGTTTAATTATTTTTGGTCAAACTACAGTTTGACAAAACTATATTTGACTAAATAAGCGGACGCCGTTTTGAAGCTATCAAAGCATTGATTTCTTTCCAACACTCATTGAAGTTTCAATTTAGCGGCGCCGCTATCTGACAGGCAATGATTCTTTTCTCAAGATTCAGATGAAAGAATCCTCAAAGAATTTTATATTCCGTGTACAGACAGTAAACACGGCCATATTTAAAATAAAATATTAGGAGATAGTATTATAATTTTTTAGGACGTACGGAAGAAGAAAGAACATGGCATTAGCACAAAAATTCCTCTATATGTAGGCGAAATAGATAAAGAAGAATTAATAACTAAACTTTGTACAATTCAAAAATCTTCTAATACTGGTTTCGCCGGCGACACTACGGTTAAACCTAAACCAAAGATTGATAGCATGAAAAAGAAATCAGAAAACAGCTACTGGAATATATATTGTCAGAAGAATAAACTACCAGTGGCATCTGACGACAATCCTTTAAAATCATTTTTTGCAAGTACTAAAACATTTAGTTGCTTACTAAACAGCAGTTCTTGTTTGTCTGGTAGTACTTGGGACGCTCCAAGGTATAATCTTTGACAAGTAGAATATTTTATCCACTACAATATTAAATTATTTATTTATATTATGCGGGTGAATAGCCGAGAGTGTTAAATATCAACTCAGGTTCGAGAACACCAGAAAATAAAAATCTAAAATATTTATACACATAACAATACAACACCAGTAAAATACCGAATGTAAAATTCTAGATTTTATTTGACCGTAAATGAATTTTTTGAATCAGGCATTGTATTACTTATGTTATAAAACATCTTGTGTATGAATATTCTAGAATTTTATAGTGGGATTCTATAAAAATCTGTAGTTGCTACAGACCTATAAAATTGTAAATATTAAGGCGGTTGCGCAGTCAAATTATAGGTTTTGCTGAACGCTCTGTATTGCTTTAATAAACAAAGATTTAAATTATATATCTGAATAAATAAATTGAACACTTTTTGAATTTTGTATTCCAGAAAATTAAATTTCAAATGGATCAACACCAGCCGTCAAAATAGCGAAAAATAACATGCAGTTATCCCCATAAAATTGGTTTAAACAATAATATTTTTTAAACAAATAAGACGTTTTCGAAAAGCTTGAAGTTGCCCTCTTTTTGCTCTAATGCCACTTTTTTGAATTTTTATGTAGGATTGTATTAAAATACACATGAAATATGCACAAAATTGGACATGTTTAGCCATGCACATAAAAAAATTGAAGAAAAAACTAAAAAAAACTGGCATTAGAGCAAAGAGGGAGCATCCTTAAACTTTTCAAAAATATCTTAGTTAATTCGAAAATTTCAATTCTTACTTAAATTTTAATGGGACAACTAAACATACTTTTCACCATTTTAACGGCTAGAAGCCAACCACCTTAAACAAAATTGCAATGAAATTTATAATCATAATGAACATCTTTATATTTGTCAACAAACATTGATGTGATTTTGTTCAATAAAGATTTACAAATTTGTAAAATTTTTAGATTTGCACAGAATCCCACCATTATTTTCTAGTGTTGAACCATTCCCTCGAATAATAATTTTGAATCCTGGGAAAAAAGAAATTCACTGTTTGAGCAATCAATGAATTAGAAATACTTCTTTTCCAAGACTCATTGAAGATTCTATTCATCGGCGCCCCTATTTGACAACCAATTCTCACCACGAATATTTCTTCCAAAATGACAAGGATTCTTTATTGATTCTTTCATTCTTCCGAATTTTGAGAAAAATAATTCAATGACCCTTGGAAAAGAATAATTTCTAATTTATTGATTGCTTCAAAACTGCGAATTAATTTTTTTCAAGATTCAGAAGCATGAAAGAATAAGAGGCATGAAAGAATCCTCAAAGAATCCGTGTGTGAACAAGATTTTATATCAATAAACTCTGATATATTTTTGTAGTGTGTTTGAAAAGTACATGCCCAAAACGTACGCCACGCCAAAACCAGACTCTTGTACCTACGATGAAGAGGACATCGAAAGATCGACTTCTAGAACTTCAAGATTACCAACTTTTGACGTAGATCTAGAGAACATAAAAAGCATATCTCATACTGATCTTCACTCGAAGAATTCTAAAACTTCCAAAGCTTCTAAATGCAAATCAAACACTTCCACCAATTCCTTCCGACCCCTTACGTTAAAGTGCGGCCTTGATTCGGAAAAGGTAACAAATTTTCAACGGCTGGTAACCGCACACACCGTACGAGTACATACGTTAATGGTATATGTTGTTTGATATGCTGATTACGAATGTAAAAGAATTTTTTTTAATTCGAAAAAATAAGGGTTGTTTACCTAAAACATTTTTGTAGTACTGCACTGGATTCGTTTTCCTATTAAATACAAACAATAGAAGTAGGTAATGAACATCTTAAATAACATAATACTAGTAAAATAACAAACGAAATTTAATTATTTTCAATGAAACAATAATTATTACTCCACCCAGTGGCAGTGGCTACAAAAAATTTTGACTGGGAAACATGGAAATTAATTTTGCGATTTTAACCCTTCGTTTCATACTGTTGCAAATTTGCAACATAGATATTTTTGACGTTTATTTCACATTTAGGTGTTCATAGCAGTGATTCCATGATGTTACAAACTTGCAATATTCCTACTTATGTCAGAGAAATTTACTTGTGGCCAAAAGATAGTGCTTGTGTTCAAAATATTATTTTTGTTTTAGTGTGTTACATGTCAGAAGAATAAAACAAGACAAATAATTTTTAGCATCGCACTGAAGATGATTCAATAAGAATCGAAACGTTTGCAATAACTAGGAGTATTTGATTTTATTTCAACCCTTATCCATTTTTCGACGATCCAGTATTTTCAAATTTATATTTTTGGATACGAATAATTTAATTTTATTCATAATGTTGTAAATTTGTAACATGTTCTATTTTAATTATTTATAATAATTATATATTTTTTCTTTCAAAAAATTATTTTTATTGTATAAATTGTTGTTAATTTAAGTTGTAATAATTTTTGTTGTTGATATTTTAAAATTCATGAAACGAAGGGTTAAGAAAAATTCCTTTTTATTCGTAATCAGCCCTAAATAAATCATAGTTTTATTTTATTTAGATGGAACTTATAAGGAAACAACAAGAATATGGTATTAAGGCTAGCAGCCGAAATCGCGCAAGAATCATACAAAATTTAACTAAATTAAAACAAGAATTAAAAGACGATAGAAAAGGAATTTCACAATAATTGTTTTGTTTTTAATCAAAATTTTTGTACCTATAATATTTTTCAATAAATTTTGTTGTGATAATAAATTTATTTAAGATATTTTATTTGAATCAGTCAGTTTGACTGCACAAAAATATTCCATATGGTGTACTATTCTCTAATAACCGCACACACGGTATAATCTAAGGCAAAACAATTTTTAAAAATTATTTTTCATGACAAAACTAAAATTGTTTTATTCATAACATAATACACATTTTGATATTTTAAATAATACAAAGATAAAAAGTTATATATTTATTCTGTAGCAGTGTCACTGCAAATTTTTGGTTGCAAGTAACAAAAATCTGTAACCATATTACCAGAATCATTTTTAAAAGTTACATATACTTTGCAATCTGTTGTACATGTCCCATTGCATTTATTTTTACAAGAATGGCCGCAATTTAAAACTTTGGCACATTTTTCTTGACACATTTTAATGTCCACTTCATTTTTGCATGGAGTTGTTACTGAATGACCACATTCTTTGATGGTTTTTGTTACCTAAAATATTTAATATTAAATAAAGTATTTGTACCATGCCCAGATAACAGTCAAAACATTACAGCGTTTAATGTTTTGTTAATAATATTATAATTTTGGTACCCATATTTGTAAAATACTGCAATATTTTCGATTGTTTTCTGGCACGGTAGAGGATCGTCTAATATCTTACCATAACTGTGCAGTTTCCGCAGTCTTCATAGCACAGTTTTGGACAATGATGGCCACATGTTAATATTTTTCGACATTTGTCTCTGCATATTTTGTCGACAATGTTTTCATTACATGGTACTTTGACTTTATGTGTACAAGTGTCTCGTCGTTTGGAAACTAATATTGTACATGGAGGACAAATTTCATGACAAAGTAATATGCAAATGTGTTTGTTGGTACTGCAACCTTTCAGGATTCTTTTACAAGGCTCTAAACATTTGTCCTAAAATGAAAAAAAAATGTAAGTAGGTATATGATAAATTATGTATGTAAATATGATTTGAGCTTAAAGTTAATAATAGATATTTATACACCAAGGAAGATACATGAATGTTTATTCAAGAGAAGAAAATTAGCCCTCGAGCACGAAGGCCGAGTGGGATAATTTCTTCGAGTGAATAAACATTCGTATCTCACGTGGTTTATACAATATTTCATTCAATTTTGACAAAATAATTTCAAATATATTATGAATTATAAATTTATTTTGACATATCAAAAAAAAAACTAATCAAAGTAGTCGTTAGTGGCAAGTTGTCATTGTTTTTATGCATTTTTGACAGTTTAAAACGTCAGAGTGATTTAAAATTGTCTTGAGTGATTTAAAATAGTATATTATATATTGAGGGACTAAAGTGCATGATTTAATCCTGAGGGTGAAGTTTATTTCACGAACCGAAGGTGAGGGAAATAATCACCTGAGGGATTAAAGATATAAAACAAAATCGTTCCGTTTATGAACTCGTCAATGAGTAATGTATCCAGATTAGTGTATGGTGTAAGGTTTGATACAAAGATCGATAAAATGTATGATTCAATGCAAAAAACCAAACACAACACTAACTGGGATACAAGACTCGACACTAGGTTGATCACGACGCGTTTCGATCTTTCGATCATCATCAGGTGACTGGAGTTGGAGGATGGGAGGTAGGGTTTTATATTAGTAATTTTAACGGTTGAAAGATTACGTCCGATTGGCTATTAATTTGAATGTTTATTACCGGTTGACTGATTTTTTCTTTAAATATTTCTAAATTTTCGGCTATGTTTAATCTATTACTTTTACTTTGTTGTTTACAAATTGACATGATGTCTTCAATTTTACCTGCTGTATGTTTATGATTTAGTAAATGTGTCGCGTTTAAAGATACTTTAGTCCTGTGGTATATACGCTATTTTTGCACTTCATCCTCAAATGAATGCAAAATAGTTTAAAAGAATACACATTTTGCAATTGTGACAGAAAATTTTATGACAAAATATTTATATTGTTACCATAGATACTCTGTAACAAATAGCACGTATTTACTTGACAAAGAGAATAATTAATTCAATTTCTTGACAACGGGATTAAATATGAAAAATAATCCCTTGGGATCAAATTAAGAACCTTAGTCCCTAAAAATAAAGACTAAAGAAGAGTTTTAGTCCCGGAAGTGCAAAAAAAATTTAATTCACTTGTGAAAAAACAGTTAATAGCAGTTTAAAACGTCAAAATTGAATAAAAAATATGTATATTACCGTGGATTTGCTGATAAAGTCTCTATTGTGGCACTCATAGTTGACGACGTGTTCACAAACCAACACTTTCTGACAAGGATAAGTGCAGCTAACTTTTTCTGGATCTTCATGACAAAATTTCTCCATGACATGACTACAAGGTAGCTCAGCTTTAACTTTAGCTTTACATTTATAGTCTTCTATCTTCATATAACATGGAACTGCTTGTGTATGTCCACAAGTTAGAACTGTTTTTATTTTTATTTCACATGGAGCGCATGGTTTGATATAACACAGCTGTTTGCATAGATGGTTCCTTGGACATGTCCTGAAGCAAAATAATATTTTGTAGTATATTTATTTTGCTGGCAACCATTCAACAGAATAGAATGGTAGACCACTTCGAGTGATTCGTCCTGGTGCAGTCAAAATCTGAATCCGTGCTACGACCTTTGAAATTCAAAGCGGCAATGGAGATTCTTTTGCAACCAGGACTACATTTAAGATTTAAAACGATCAAGTGGTCAGCTTGAAGCATCCGATTGCAATTTACAATTTAACGACTGCAGACACATTCTACCGGCCGAGAGATTTAAACCACGGAACTTCGGGTTCGTACGTCATCACATGCAGAGAGCTGTGAGAGATTCTAATGCAACCAGAACTACATTTAAGACGATGAAGTGGCCAGCTTGAAGCATCCGAGTACGATTTAATTGCAAGATGTTTTACTACACTACTGGCCAAGAGACTTGAACCACGGAACTTCGGGTTCATACATCATCACATGCAGAGAGCTGTGAGAAATTGTTTTGCAACCAGGACTACATTTAAGATGATCAAGTGGCCAGCTTGAAGCAAGATGTTTTACAATTTAACGACAATCACACTGCCGGTCGAGAGATTTGAAACACGCATTTTACAGTTAACTCAGGAACTAAAACAGAATTTTACTTACTTTTTGCAGTTTTCCTCACACTTATAGATTTCATGTTCTCTGTCATATGGATGGCACATCAGTTTGCAAATGTGGCCACAATTCATTGTTGTATTACATGGCACATTGCAGCCTCCTTCAGGCATTTTATCAAAATCCTCTAGTTTTGTAATAGTCGTGCTCGTAGAATGTACTTGACATGCTAAAGTTAGGTCGCCAATTGCATTTTGATCTTCAAGAACTTTTTTGATTTTGGGCCATATTTTGCTACTTTGCTCTAAGTTACTCATATTGCCGATTATATAGAAACCTAAAAATAAAATAATTTTATGCCTATTATCAGTTTACTCTTTACTGTTATATAAAAAATATACATTTAGTCTGTTGATAAGTATAGTACATAAACTTAAATAGAAATAATATTTTTGGCAATTTTTAATTGTAATTTTAAATTTTTCTCATAAATCAATGAATCTTTCAATATTAATTACATATTTAAGTACCTAAGTGATACTCGCCTGCGGCTCATGAAATATATTTACCTTCTTTAGCTCTGGACAAAGCCACACAAACCCGGTTTTCAGTTTTCAGGAATCCAATAATACCTTCTTTATTACTTCTTACTAAAGACAGCAGAATAATTTTATTCTCTTCACCTTGAAAATTGTCAACAACAGTAATGCGAACTTTGTTTAAATCTACATCCAACATCTTCCTTCGTTCCTAAAAATAAATAACAATAAAAAATATACCAAGTAATGTATGTAATAAGTATAATTACATCTGACATTAAATACATCTGCCCTTTATAAGTAGTTAAAATAGTAATTTCTTCTGGACTGTAACCTTGCTTGATAAAATATTTAGCAAGTTGTAAAATATACTTCCCCTCATATATATTTCTGTGGCTACTACTGTCGTGAATGAAGTTTTCAAACGTAGAATGATTGATGAAAAATAAATTATTGGCTGCTCCTTTTACTGGTGGCAGATTAACAGATGAACTGTTGTCTAAGTTGGGATAAATCGCAGGGACAATCAGTTTAGCAAACTCTGGTCGCATACGATGCTGAATATTCAACCTCTGACAATGTATTCCATTTTTGACCATTCGTTCGAATAACGATATTTCTAGATTGTATTTGATTGCGAGATTGTATTGAGCTGTATTTGGACGTAATTGTTGATGATCACCTAAGATAAAATTAATTTAGATTGAGTTTTTACATATTTGTGATTGCTTACCTATTAGAATCAAGTGCTGACAATCTTTAGTCAACGATACGACTATGTGAGACTCTAGTACTTCTGCTGCCTCTTCTGCTATTACTAAATTATAATAATAATGAATATAAATGAGTATAATATTTTCTAATGGTTGACTTACCGATGGGGCACTTCAAAATCTGCAGCAACTTATGATGTTTAGCAGCACAAGTCGTAGTCATACCAATTACTTTCATTTTTCGCATAATGTAAATATCTTTTAGCTGATTAATTTCTTGATATAGTTTATATGATTGACGAAATTCGTCATCCATTTCTGCTATGGCATTATATATTGTGATTCGTAATATTTGGAGCCAATATCTGTATAGGTTCCATCTCTCGTCTGGATTTAGAAAATTGGGCGATGTATCCATGTTTGGTGGAGTGATTTTTGTTTCCGTTTTGCATTGTTGTAATCTCCACTACAATAAAAAGCATTTTAGTATGATTTCAACAATTAGTCGAACTTGTTTACATACCGATAAGTAGTCCCGTTTTTGTGTTAATGAATCAATTCGTTTTTGATAATGAGCCCGGAATTTTGTTTGAGTTTCTGGATTTTTTGTTTTGATCATCACTTCTTCAGATTGAGCTTCATAAATGTTTATCTTTTCTTGGAAATCGGATGGTCTCATTAAATACATTTTACTAGATGATACTTCTTGGAAATCAACTTCCTCCTCAAATGAATAGTCTGTTACGTTTCTCTCGCCATACAATTCTTTTTGAATATTTGTAGCAATGTCTTGGATATCTATGGGTTCGGCCTACAAAATAAATACATAGTTAAAGGATTTTATGAAATGCCTCGTCTTTTTCTAAATGACTTGGCATGACATATCATTTTATTACACTATATGCCGTGGTTTCTGCTAGAAACTCTAAACTGAACTAAATAAACAACCCAATATCCTATTTGATTCCCACAGAGTCGATTATGGTAGACACTCTAATCGTACTAAAATAAATAAATAATCACAATACCCTTATACTCGTTTTAGTACAAACTCTAATTGAACTGAGCTAAATAAACAACCAAATACCTTTTGTGAGTCCCACGTACTTAGATTTGGTTGATTAAACTAAACTAAATAAAGAACATAATGCCCTTCTTGAGTGAAATAAAATTATGTGACATTGTGTTAATAATATGCCTACATCACCAATGTTATTTTACCTGATTTTGATTGTTATATAATTTTATGGTTTCATTATTCTCCAGCAACCACGAAATAAGTCTTTCATTGGATATTGCAAAAAAAGGATGATCTGCATCAATAATGTTATGCTGCTTAAAAAAGTAAAAATTTAGGACACCATTCATAGCCAAAACAGCGTTTAACAATCTTTCATATCTTTCGAGAGTTTTTATGTTATCGAAATACTTTGATGCTGCATTATTTTTTGTATCGTATTTCATATAATCAGAAAAATCGTATTTATGTTCATCGGGGTGAAAATATATATCATGATCATCATTGGCATTTATTGGTTCATCGTATTTATGTTCATCGGGGTGAAAATATATATCATGATCATCATTGGCATTTATTGGTTCATCATATTCATCAAATAATTTAGATTTAGCCCTAAATATACGCTTTTTAATCATATCTCTATAATTTTTCAAAGAATATTTCTCCATTTTTTCGCTTTTAGACTGTCCGCCAATTCTGACAATGTAATCAGTAAAAGGCATCACCCCTTCTAAAAACTGGTCCAACGCATGATTCGTGTAACATATTACTAAAATCGGTCCATCATAGTTGAGTTCAAGTTTATTTCTCAACATAAACTCAACAATCCGAAGAGTTGTGTAAGTTTTTCCAGTGCCAGGTGGCCCTTGAATGATACAAAATTCTTGAGTCAACGCAGACCGAAAAGCATTCATTTGTGAGTCGTTCAGACCAACTTCTTCGGCTTTCGGCCAAGTTTCTTCGGATAAAATCTTAAACTTATATTTATTTTTCATGAAATGCGCTTCAGTAGAGCCTGTAATATATTTCGGAGGTTTTGTATTAGATGTTACATCAATAATATATTCTTTAAAAGGAAAAATATCTTCTTGAATTTTTTGTAAGGCTGTTAGAACTTGAAAGTATGGTTCAAAAAATACTGTGCATTCAACCATTGTGTACTTATTGTTGAAATTAACTTTTCCTTTTTGTATATCAACAATAATTTGTCCTCTTCTCAAATACTGAATGTCGCTTTCTGCTACAGTTCCGAAAGCAATATTTTCGAAGTTGTCTGACGTAAAGCACAACAAAGAACCGTAAATAAATCTTTTGGCGCTTTCTTCTATAGATCTTTTAGTAATTTCTTTTGTGTATTGCAATAATGAAGCTACTCTATCTCGAATAATATGAGGAGAAATAAACTGCACGTTTTCGTAAATTCTTACATCATATTGTTGCTCAGATTTTCTTGTATCGTTCTTTAAAAAAGAACAAATTCCGTTTCTTAATGAAGCTGTAAAATCTTCTTTCAAAAGTCGAAACTGTACATCGAGGTAATGTTCTATGGATTGGTAAGCACTGTTTACGATAATTGGACGAATAAAAGGAACTGCATCAGTTGTGATTTCTTCAGCAGTAGGATATATATTTAATTCTCTAAAATTGTCAGGTGGTTCTAGAAGTTGCACGTTTCTTTTAGACTGCTTTTCAATAGCAGCTTTCAATTTTTCATGAAACTTTTGTAGCTGTTCCTTTATATTACTTGTCAATTTGATGTCACTGTCAATATCGTTTATACTTAGAATAGTGGCTTTAACAATTTTAGGAAGTATTTCGCAAGCTGTACTAGGCATAAACTCAAAAATATTTTCATAAAATATTAGCGAATTTTTCCAGAATCTTTCTGGGTCTTCCCAGAAAAATCTGCTTCTCAATTTCTCAACAATACTTTGAGTTGGAAGCAGTAATACATATTCTAAAATTTTCTCGTGAAATTTGGCGTTCACAATGCTGGTTATGAGTTTTCCTCTATTTTCGTCAAAATGCGAACAACAAATTCTTTCGAATACTCGAAGGAGGAGAACAACGTCTTCAAACGATAAAGATCCGCCGATGATTCGTTTGAACTGATCTATTTTTTTAATTAACGATAGAATTATCTGTTCTGGGATTTCTGATTCTAGCTGCAAGATTTCTTCGAGATCTAAGTGAGATTTTGATCTTAATCTTCGTGCGTCAAAAAGGTTTTCTTTTCTATTTTTATACGGCAATCTTTGTGCTGTGCCTAGAAAAATGTTTGATAATAATTTACTCAGAAAATTGATAGCACTATCTTAAGATATCGGAAGCATGCTTAATTTAACTATTATTAATTAAATTATAGACAATTTATAAATGCCATATTTATATTTTATAAGGACAGTATCCAATAATATCTACAACTACATTAAATTTAATCGACAACTTCAAAGTGATTAAATTTATAATTTTAATCGATTAATGATTATGATTAACTTAATAATTATTTTGTCCTTAACGTATGTACTCGAAGTTATGATACATCCTGAACTGAAGTTCAATTATTAATTTAAATGATTAATAATTACTATTACTTAAAATATCTTACCTCTGTTATCATTACGAGGAAATGTTCTATTAGCTTCAAAAGGTTTTCCATATTTTCCGAATTTTCTGTCTTGTCCAGTCCATTTTTTTGTTGCTGATTCATCTTTCTGTCCTAAATTGGGCGTATTTGATTGTCCATATCTGTAAGTAGTTTGTTCCTTGGATCTCGTATCAGTTTTGAAACTAAATTTAGAATTTCTGTTTGCAAATGGCGACGTTTTGTCTTGTGATTCATTACTTCTTGGAAATCTAGTAATATTTGAACGAGTTTTAGAATTTGGCCAGTTTGATAATAGTGTTTTTTCCGGCTGCAATTCCTTGGGCCTTTGACCCAATTTTATGTTGGGTTTAGAATCTTTTACTACTTTAGGTTTTGTTCCAGTTTTTAAATCAGTTTTTTTAGTGAATGGTCCGAAAAGATTACTTAATGCATCTTCAGGGTCATCTGAAAAATTGTAATAAAGTAAATAAAGGCGATTTTTCGCGAAAATAGTTAACTATAGTTATATGTGGTTATGGTTTGTCATTTTCGCGACGAAATTGATAACGTCACATACTAACGTGGTAAAGAAAAGTTAGCCAAACCACTTAACCATCCTCAGGAGGTAGGTAAAGGCGCGTTCATATTTCTATCTATCTCTAAATTCTGAGGATAAATTTGTTTCTGCTTTCTGCACATTCGAAAATGAAAATAAAAATAGTATTCTAAATATTTTGAAATCCATCTTTCATAAAAATCAGGTATTCTAAAGTATTTGTCTCATAATTTTCATGCTGTAATTACGATGAATAATTATAATATATGAGGCTGCCGCACCCATGTTGGTTAAAGTAAAATGTATGTATATTTACTTACCAACAGAATTCTTATCGTCTTTGTCCATTATTGCAATCTATTTCCACTTCACAACAATGATTAAACGATAATATTGTATTTTGAAACGTATTATTCGTAAAAACTCAGACAAATGCTGTTACATGCAAGCAAAGTACAATCCAAATGGTTCATTTTTAGAGACGGTACTTCCCCTACTTTAGATCTTTTGATGAATCAGAATCAGTGGCGCCGTAGAGTCTGCGTATGCGCACTGCGCACTCATGAGCGTAGAAATCGATAATTTTATAAATTTAAAATATAAATTCATAAATAAATTGATAAATACCTAACTTGGAAGTGGTAGCCTCACATATATAGTGAATCATCAATTATATTATAATTGTGCTTGCGATTATCAGCCATCAACTCACTCCTCACTCATGGTTGTTAGGGGAATTTTTTTGTGCAGTTACTGACATGTGTACCTGACTAAATTCAAATCTGAGTTGTCAGTCAGAATCACGCAATAAATAAATAATTTATGTATGAACGTGTATAACAATTAATTAATACACTCAGTTTGTTTAGTTTGCTATAAATATTTTAAAATGAGAATGAATAAACTTGTTTTTTGACTAATGAAATTTGTTGTAACAATTATTTTTATATTACTTTCAATATAAAACGAAGGGTAGGCACGCCTTTGATGCAGAAGAACCAAAATTATATAATTCTGAAAATATTTTATTAATCACACATAAGTACATATTTATAATAACATAATGAAATAAACAGATAGTTTTAGGCATATAGAACTATTACAGATGCATTTTAAAGTATAGTGCAGTTACATTTTGAGCAGTAACATTCTTCATTGCAATTCTTCTTACATTTATGTCCACATTTTAAGATAAGTGGGCATTTATTTCTGCACATGTATCGTTGAGGAAGAATACCACATTGTACGGCGACTGTGTGCCCACAAGTTGGGACTATCCCATTGATCTGAAACATATTCAAAAAAATATAGACCTGAAATTTTACTGCAGTTTGGAAATGTGAAAAAATCGGGGACGAACTTTACTTACAATGCACTGGCATGGTCCACAGGGTCTCCAGCATTGATTCGAACATTTGTGTCCACAGTCCATTATTTTTCCACATTCTGCAGTACATCTTACGTCATTAATATTCTGATTGCAAGCTACTTTTGAAGCATGATGACATTGAGCTCTCATTTTGACAACTATTTCTGTGCATGGTTCACAATTATCTGAACAACTTCTTCTACATTTATGAGATAAAGTACTGCATCCATTTCTGATTTGATTACATGGTTCTTTACAAAAGTTCGAAAATGTTGATTTATGATTTGGATCATCGTCAACATGGCAGTTTCTTTTGCATTTGTGACCACAATTTAGTGTGGCTTTACATTTAGATGTACATTTTATTTCTAAACTATCACTGCATTTTATTTCCTGTGGATGGCCGCATTTTAGTTTTACTAGCTTTAATGTTGTGCATTTGTAATCAGAAATGTTTAGCGAACATGGCATGAAATTTGAATGACCACAAGTCAAAGTTTTATTGACATTAATCAAACATTTTTCAGCACATGGCGCGGAACAACGTTTGGGACACACATGGTGTAGTAGACAGATTGTTCTAAAAATAATATTTCATATTAAAATGATTCCAGTTTTACATCCTTGATCGATTTAGATTATCATAATTGAATGTAATAAAATTCTACAATTAAATATTTGAACTATCTAAAAAAATCTGACGTGGACACCACATGACTTCCTTGTACGCCTTGTGTGTTCATACTTTTCTTAATAACTAAAATGTAAAATAATATTAAAAATTCTTTTAACTTATTATACTAATACTCACAAATATATTTTAGTCATTTGATTTAAACTGCAGAAGAAGATATAAAGCATATTTTACTATTGTCACTGTCATGTCATAATCATTTAAATTTTACGTAGTAACAAATGTTAATCGATCATGGACTACAAGATACCGAAATACTATAAATTATAAATATATACTTTAATTATTTTTAAATGATAGCAGATACAAAAATATTTATAAAATACCGATTGTAGGTAATAATCACATAATCTTTCATTTAAAATAAAAAAAATTGTCTAAAATTAAATATTTATCGAAATATTTTTAAAAAGTACTACTTCCGGTTTGTAGACTGAAACCAAAAATAGGAGGTGCACAACTAGATGCTATAACAGTCCTAAATACAAAATTTCAACTTTCTACGTCTAACCGTATTTGAGTTATGCGACACACATACGTCCGTACGTACATACGTACAGACGTCACGTCGAAACTAGTCATAATGGATTCAGAAAAGGTCAAAACGGATATTTCCGTCAAAATCTGAGAACCGAAATTTTTCGCGATTACAATACTTCCTTACTTCGTACAAGGAAGTAAAAAGATTCCCTAATTCGAGATCTGATCTTAAAAAAGATCCAATAATAAAAATTGATCTATGATTTGATCTAGTCTAGATCATATTAGACGTGAAGATCTTGATTTCGATCTAGATCTTTTTAAAAGTGATCTGTCACATCACTGATTATGAAATAATATTGTACCACGTATTAGCCGTCAGCTTACTCACAGAAAAAAATTTATACTAAATTATTTGCTGGATTTGAACCTGAGTTTAATTCAGTGAAGCACACACACTAAAATCTTCCCTGTGGTGTACTCTCTGCTAATAACCATGAGTGAGTCCGATAAATGTTCTTACGAAATATAATACTTACTTTTTGCACGGTTCTTGACAATTATAATCATTTTCTTTATGTTGTCGATCAGTTAAGTGACATTTTAGTTTACAAGTGTGTCCACATTTTAACCATATACCACAAATATTATTACATCCACCGGTTGGTACTTGATCAAAATCATTGTAACTATGAATGTAAGTTTCCTGTCCATGTATTTGGCATTTTAGCGTCAGCATTGGTCCAATAGAGTTTTGCTGAGTTAGAGAATCTACTATTTTAGGCCAAATCACACTGCTTTTTTCTAAATTATCCATGTTGCCGATCATATAGAACCCTAAAAGACAATAATTAGAACTAGAAATTGTAAGAATTTGATGAATTTACCTTCTTTAGCTCTGGATAATGCTACACAAACTCGGTTTTCTATTTTGACAAAACCAATATTGTCTCTTTCGTTGCTCCTAACTAAAGATAATAAAATGATCTTGTTTTCTTCTCCTTGAAAGTTGTCTACGTTTGTAATTCGGATATTTTTGAGTTCACCAAAATTGTTACACTCCTAAAATATGACGTAAGTTAATTATAAAATCAGTCGTTTTATACAACAAGAATTAGAATAATCGACTGGTGAATTATATTCAAGGATGAGAATATTCAGGAATGCAGTCTGTATGTTTTTATTTAACTAAAAAACCGACGTTTCGACACACCCTTGTGTCTTCATCAGGGTGAATTAGTTGATAATTATGTTAAGTATTTTTATAACATAATATCAACTAATTCACCCTGATGAAGACACAAGGGTGTGTCGAAACGTCGGTTTTTTAGTTAAATAAAAACATACAGACTGCATTCGTGAATATTCTCATCCTTCAGTTTTATACAACACCTAGTCTTTTTCTAAATGACTGCATATAATGTCATATCATTTTATTACATAATATGCCGAGGATTTTGCTAGAATCTGAACTGAACTAAATAAACAACCCAATACCCTTCTTGAATCCCACAGACTCGGTTTTGGTAGACACTGAATTAAATAAAAATCCCAATACCCTTCTTGAGTCTTAAATACTGGTTTGGTACAAACTCTGATTGAACCTTTCGTGAGTCCCACATACTCAGTTTTGGTTGATTGAACTGAACTAAATAAAGAACCTAATGCCCTTCTTGAGTGAAATAAAATGATGTGACATTATGTTTTATAATATGCCTACATATCTAGGTTTTTTATAAAAAGATTATAAGAAGATATGCAATGTTGATTCATAAGTAGGTAAAGGTCGTTCCTAGGGTTAAATAATTTCATGATTTGACTTACTTGGGTGAGAAGAATCTGTTGACCAGCATAGGTGGTCAAAATAGTAATTTCTTCGGTGGTATACCCTTGTTTAATTAAATAACTAGCAAATTTAGCTAAATACTTAGCTTCAAAAATAT
The DNA here is from genome assembly GCA_947534325.1 of Agonum fuliginosum. Lineage (NCBI taxonomy): Eukaryota > Metazoa > Arthropoda > Insecta > Coleoptera > Carabidae > Agonum > Agonum fuliginosum. Next base: position 1,281,867 of record OX384033.1, read on the forward strand.
TTTTATGGCTTGTAGTTTCCCTCTTACGTTGTTCATACTGATTGTGTGTTATAAAAAATAAATTTTTAGCTAAACCTTTAACTGGAGGATAACTTAAAACGGTGTCATCATTTTTCAAGTTGGAATATATTGCCGGAGTTATCAATTTGGCGAATTCTGGCCGCATACGGTGTTGGACTTCTAATTGTTGGTAGTGAATTTTATTGTTGATCATTCTTTCGAATAAAGATAATTCTAAGTTGTATTTTTTTCCTATTTCGTAGTTGGATGTATTTGGTTTAAGTTGCAAATGGTCACCTGTTAAAATGATTCGATTATTTACCAATATACTGATTAGTTATGAGTATTTACCAATTAAAATCAATTGTTGACAATGGTTTGTTAAAGATGCGACAACCTGGGATTCTAGTACTTCGGCTGCTTCTTCTACTATTACTACAAACAATAAACAGAAAAATGTGTAATTATAATTATTGTGAACAAAATTATTGTGAACAAAATTGAGTACCACATATTTACATATTAAGATATTTAAAATTTTAGTAGAATTAATTATATATTTTATGTAAACTTGAAAATTAAATAAAGTATTTAAGCAACCATAAATACGAGCGTGCAAGGCGCGCAGTTTCTGGTTTGTGAAAAAAAAATGCGTGGGACGGTTTTAGGATTTTAACTTTTTTTTTATCGCTCAGCGCTGCTAGATCACAAATCCCCGTTATTTCAGGTACCCGCGCTGACAGCCTATGTTTTATGAGCACATGTTGTCTCTATTTATCTTTCTTGTTTAGAAAATACTCAATTTGATTGTCTAGCACGCATGCAATTTTTAAATTTATTTAACAAATTACTCGACTATTATTTGAAAATTTTATATAATAATGTGATACAAACATTTAAATTTACAATGCAATCATAGTTACGAAGAGTTTTTCTCAGAATTATTATTATTTAATTGTTTATAAATAATAATAATAACAATTTAAACAATTCGACAACGTAGCTAGATTTTACTGCCTTTGTCTTTATACGTTTTTACTTCCTTGTACGAAGTAAGGAAGTATTGTAATCGCGAAAAATTTCGGTTCTCAGATTTTGACGGAAATATCCGTTTTGACCTTTTCTGAATCCATTATGACTAGTTTCGACGTGACGTCTGTTTGTACGTACGTACGGACGGACGTAAGTGTGTCGCATAACTCAAATACGGTTAGACGTAGAAAGTTGAAATTTTGTATTTAGGACTGTTATAGCATCTAGTTGTGCACCTCCTATTTTTGGTTTCAGTCTACAAACCGGAAGTAGTACTTTTTAAAAATATTTCGATAAATATTTAATTTTAGACAATTTTTTTTATTTTAAATGAAAGATTATGTGATTATTACATACAATCGGTATTTTATAAATATTTTTGTATCTGCTATCATTTAAAAATAATTAAAGTATATATTTATAATTTATAGTATTTCGGTATCTTGTAGTCCATGATCGATTAACATTTGTTACTACGTAAAATTTAAATGATTATGACATGACAGTGACAATAGTAAAATATGCTTTATATCTTCTTCTGCAGTTTAAATCAAATGACTAAAATATATTTGTGAGTATACTAGTATAATAAGTTAAAAGAATTTTTAATATTATTTTACATTTTAGTTATTAAGAAAAGTATGAACACACAAGGCGTACAAGGAAGTCATGTGGTGTCCACGTCAGATTTTTTTTTAATAGAATATTTATTTCTTTAAGCCGAAAGAAGATGTAGGTAGTTGAGAAAAAATTATTTCCTATGTAGTTGGATTTCAGGCTTTAATTATTTATTATCAGTCTAAACTGGACTCTTGAGGTGTACATCTCAATAGCAATTTTTAATATTTGTTAGTTAGTTATATAATTTAATACTAAATTTAACTATGTAACTTTGCTTGATAATGGCCTAAACCAAGGTCGAAACGTCGCATTTGACTTAATAATTAAAACCTGAAATCCAACAAAATAGGAAATTATTTATTCTCAACTACCTGTATTTTTTTAGATTTATAGGATTAATAGGTTGAGAGCAATTTGTTAAATACTTTTTCTACTGTGATAAAAGCACGTTAATACTAATAACTTATAGTATGTGAGACTGCCACACCCATGTTGGGTACAAGCCGTGACAAAATAATAATTCTTCTCACCTATTTCGCACTTAAGTGTTTGCAAGACTGGTTGGAGTCTAGCTGCGTTAGTTGTCGTCATCCCGATGACTGCCTTTTCTTGCATAATGTAAGCGTCAACAATGTGTTGTATTTCTTGGTACCGTCTTTTGGCTGTTCTGTATTCTTCATCCAAGATAGAAATGTCTTGGTAAATTTGCATGTGAAGAAGATGGACCCAATGACGATAGAATTGCCATCTTTCATTTGGGTTTAAGTTAAATGGAGAATTGTAGTCGATTTGACAGCGTGGTTTTGAAAATGTGTTAGTTCCGTTCATGTTGGTTTCGCTCAGTCTAAACTGAAAATTTTATCAATTTTAATAAAATTTGACTATATTAAGTGCCATAAAATATTTGTAATGATACAAAGTTTTGAACAAAAAATTTAATATTAAAGCCCATTTTACATTGAGCAATATTGCAGATGCAAGTGCAACTTTTGACAAGTTGCTTCAATATTGCATTAGTGTAATACAGAAATTGCACATACAACAGGCAGAAGCAATCTTGAGGCAACGGTTGCATGGAATAGAACATGTTCTAATTTTTGTAAGGCTTGCAGGCAATTAACAGTTATTTCTAGTTATTTTTAGTTCGTGATGATGCTACCAACTGAACATAAACGTCAAAAAGATTAATTTGTGTTTGAAAGTTTGTGCGTTAGTGGTTATAATGCCATTCTATCCTTATTTTCCAACAATATACAATACAACAAATCCAAGATGTCAAGTTGACATAATTTAGTAACAAAATATTGGTAAATTTATTAATAAATTTATACATTAAATAAGTAATTGCATGTTACTCAGTGTAAACCGAAAAAAATGTCTTCTGCAATTTTCTTGTTCAACTCTGACTTGAAGATTGCAGTTGCTCGTTGCGCTTGCTCAATGTAAAATGGGCTTAGACACATAAATTATTATGTATAATATATTTATGTTTTGCAACTATTATTCTTGTAATTTTAAAATTATTTTGAGGCAACGACACCACCAAATTTCATATATTTATATATTACACTCATACTTTTTTCACCCCGTTTACTTACTTGTAAGTATTCAAGTTTTTTCTGCCACTGTTTCATGTTTTTCGCACAATCATTTATAACATCATGACAAGCGTTGTGGTTGTACTTTAGATCATCTGTATAATGTCTTAAATCTTTAATTTTTTGTTGGATTTCTGATATAGTTATGATACAATTTTTAACGAAATCTTTTTCTGAGCTGTAGTTTTTATTTTGGTTTAGTATTTTTGTTTCTTGTGGGTCTGACTTGGAATATGGTTTCTGGCTGACTTCTACTGGTGTTGTGAAATATAAAGTCTGAAAAAAAGTTATTACATAGTTTTATCTACGAATATTAAATTTCTGATTCTAAGTGAATATCATTCTGTTAAGGTATTGATTAAATTTATTTTTAATAGTAATTTATGAATATAGTACTGCTTAAATTGAACCGTATAAGTAAACTATACCCTTAAGAGGCCCGTCTACTACCTAAAATCCAGCATAAAATGTACTAACGTAGCGACAGCGAGTGTTTTGTGACCAGTACAAGAATGGTCAAAATTTATTTCAACAAGGATTTAATAGAGAAAGAATAGATCTACAGATGTGCCTTTTTTAAAATTTTGATTAAACAATTGTACATGAATATAAAAATTCTAAAAAATTCCTATTTTATGCAAACTTTACACGGTTCTATCTCAAAATACAAATTAATTTTTAAAATTTTAAAAAGGCACATCTGTAGATCCATTCTTTCTCTATTAAATGTTTATAAAAACATTATTCTGAAGTTAATAATAATCTGACAGTTTACTCGCAACGAAAACACTTTTACAGTATTTTTCAACTTCAAAATTACATTGCATAGTTAGGATGCGGCAAAGTACGAGTTTTGGGCTGGTTTCAGGCAGCCCTAGTAGTGAGTTAAAGAGTGGAATGAAAGAAAGTAAAATCGAGAGTATTCTAGGAATTCGGTAAAAACGTAGACGAGCCGCTTAATTTTTTGAATTTCTGAAAACTGTGCTTTATTGGCGTGATTATGTACTTACCGGTAGTGGTGACTCCATGTCTGTAGTCAGCCAACGAATGATAGTTTCAGGGTCCGAAATATCGAACCAGCTATTTTCTAATTTGTCATCGATAACTTTAAAAAGTTTAAAATTCAATATACCAGCTTTAGAAGTAATATCTTCCAACAAATTTTGTAAACACTGTAACTTTTGCATGCTTTGTTCAAATAGTAATTTTTCAGCTTCAAACATTTCTCTACAAACAGAATCTTTTTCTTTTTCCATTCGTCTGCGATGACATCTCAAATTTAAGTCGTCCATTTTTGGATTTTTAGATTGGCTGCCCACTCTTACAATATTGTTACAAAACGGCATGATGCCTTCTAGAAACTGATCCAAAGCGTGGTTAGTGTAACAAAGTACCAGAATGGGTCCAGAAAATTGCAGATTATGTTTATTTTTTAGTAGAAATTCAACGATTTTGTATCCAGTATAAGTTTTGCCTGTCCCAGGTGGTCCTTGTATGACGCAAAATTCCCGAGTCAATGCGGTTTTAAAAGCAGAATATTGTGAAGAGTTCATTTTAAAATATTCTTTCGGAGGCCAAGACTCTGTAGACAACATTTTAAAGAATTGTTTTCCTGCAATAGGTTGAGATAAAAATACTTTTGTGTTGTTTTTCAGAAACACTGGAGGTTGTGAATGTCTGTTGGTGGTTATTAAGTATTCCTTCATGGGAAAATTGTCGTCTTTTATATTTTGCAACGCTTTTAGAACCTGATGGTATGGTTCAAAATACTCTGTGCTCTCTACCATGGTGTAATTTTGGCCGTACAATATTGTATCTTGTACATCAACTACAATATTGCCTTGTTTAAATAAATCATTGTCTACGACTGTTCCATAAACGATAGATTGAAAATTGTCTTTTGTAAAACAAACTAAAGATCCGTATTTGAATAATTTCAGTTCTGTTGATTGTTCTTTTACAAATTTGGAAGATAAATCGATTAATATTCCGACTCTGTCTTTGGTTATATGTGGGCGAACGAACTTTACATTTTCGTAGATTCTTATTTCGGTGTGTTTGGCTCTTTCTCCAGATTTTTGGTTTTCTAAATAAGTGCAAATACCGGTGCGTAGCGATAGAAAATAATCTTCTCTGAGTAAACGAAAATGTCGGTCTAAATATTGTTCAACTGATGAGTAACTCCCTTCTTTTTTTAATTGATCCAGATGTGGTTGTTTCTTTGAAGTTAGTTCTTTAACACTTGGAAAAATACTTATTTCTCGAAAACTATTTTTCTTTTGCTTCTCTGCCTCGATTTTCTGTTGCAACGATTCAAACTCTTGTAAAATGTCTTCTAAGTTGGTGGAATTACCATTCATAGTATTTTTTAAAGCTATTACATTTGCTTTAACACTTTTACTTAGTTTCGCGTTAACACTATTTGGTGAAACCTCCAATATAGTGTTGTATAGTATTAAAATGTCGTTCCAGAATCGTGTTTGGTCGGTCCAGAAAAATAAATTATCCCGTTTTTCTCTCTCATCTTGTACAGCTAAATTATAAATGTGAATTTGTAGTTTTTGTAAGACATCTTTTTGAATTATCTGCACTATGATTTTAGTTTTGTATTCAATGAAACTTGATGTGCATAATTTGCTTATTACTCGTAAAAATAAGACAACTTTGTTGAAATCAAATGTTTCGGACAGTAGTTTACCAAAAGCGAAACTATTTGTTGAAAAGAACAATATTATGTTTTCTGCATCTTTAGATTCAAGTTCTGTTAAATGAGAACGACTTATTTCTTGTACCGTGTCTCTATTTATTAGCGGACTCTTACTTCGGTCTCTGGAATCTAAAAAAATACATTTAGCACCCGTGAAACAGTTGTACACTAGAGACCACTCATACACTTAAGAAAACTCATACACAAAAATAAACATTCATATCAAGAATCTAATGCACATTTCTGCATCCATCAGATTATAGATTTTAATTGTCTATTTTTATGTAAGCATTTTGTTGTCTCTGAATTTTTGGTTGTTTTATGATTGAATTTTCTAGCTAAGTTTTCAAGAATTGGGTAGATAAGGTACGTAATTTTAAAAATAAAATAGATACTCAAAGTAATCAGGGCAATAGTAATTCAAAATATCAAAACTTGACACAAATAAAGATTGGAAATTATTAATTCTAATAAACAATAAACGGTGTGCATATTAAATATTTTTTTAAGAACCATAGTTATTGTTTGTAATGTGTATTATCATTCGATAAAATTATCAAGTTAGAGATAACCAACAGATAACGCAGTGAAGATATTCTTATCTGTTGAAATGTGTTGTTACTAATTCAGCCATCCCAAAGCCTTATTAAAATTTAAATAAAATCTTACCTTGATTGTTTCTTCTTGGCCGAGACTTATTCCTGCCATAATTCTGGTTTTTGTATTCATTTTTCTTGCCTCTAAAATTTTTGTTGAAGTTTTTGTTCTGAGGTTTTCTTGTATTTTGTTCTTGTTCACTGTTTCGCGAATTTTGCTCATTGAATGCTGTAAAATACAAAAGAAGACTCGTAGGATTAGCAAAAAAATATCAAGGTTGTTCGATGATAAACAAATTAATTACCTAGATAATTAGGTTTAAAATAGTTGTACTTACAATAGGATGAATTGTAGCCTTCTGCCATATTTTGAGCTATTTTTTCATGACACAGTAGGTAGAATTACTAGATTATGTAAGTAGAACTCTTGTGTGGTTTGTGAGTAGAACAAACTATCGAGACTTGTATGCACTTATAAAGTTGACAGAAGTACTGTTTATGCGGTGGGATCCCCCCTTGTATTTGTATATTTAAAGAAATTCCTGAAAGATACGTTTTTTTATTTTAACATAATTATTGAAATTGTGCCTAATTTAATATTTTAATTAATAATTAAAGCACCATATAATCTATTAGCTATAGTTTTAGTTAACATACACAAAAAAACAATAATAAATATAATATTTTATGTTTTTATATCAACGGCGGAAATGGATCCTTGTGTAAAGCAAGCTTTACTTTATTTTCGAACATCTGTGCACGGCGTTGCCGCTTTTTGCCTCCCTAAATCTACACACAAAACTATTTTATTTATATTCCATCATATTAATAAAGAAATATGTACAAAGTCTAGTTAATTATCTTGTATTACTTAATTAGTATTAAAAGAAGTAATTTGTAACAAATTTTAAATAGTGTTTATGTAGATGTGCTCTTGATAAAAACAGCAACAATGTACGAATACTTCATTTTTGACATCAAGTTGTGTATGTGTGATTTGTAATATAAATAAGATGAAAATATTTATAATAACAATTTGTAATTAATTATTAATGTAGATAAATTATTAATGCATTGTGTATACTATCAGGTAGGCATTATACACTTAAACAATACAATATAGAGAATGATTAAGTATTAAGTAAATATTTTGCTATGCATCTCAAGGAACAGTTTTATAATTTGTGTTTTATTTCAGAATGTCGAATGACAATGTAGATTATGATAAACAATTCCAAGCAGATTTGGAGCGTGCTCAAGCACTGAGTCTGGAAACTTTGGCTTTAGAGAAATTCCGCATGCAGAAACAGCTCAAACAGCTATCATTTCGCTCCTCGGATTCTGTGGATTCTTCCAGAACACCTGTTGACAAAGGTGAGGTTATACCTATCACTTAGTAATAATAATATATCATTCTATAAGAGTTTAACAATGGTCATTACTCATGAGATGAAAGCCGAAGGCAAGTGAGTAATTGCCATATTAGACACGAGTAGCTTCATTCATTTATAAGATAAATTTGCTTTGACAACTGTCAAATTCTTGAAATTTGTTTGCGTTACTTCGCAACGGATTATTATGTGTTTGAGTATGTTGTAATACAAGAAGTTCTATTGGTCAAGAGCCATAATACAAGAAGTTTTATTGGTCAAAGAGCTAGTTGAGTAATTACTTAAAATAACTCATTATTCACTGAAAACAATTGTATAATGAATGTATTATTCAATAGCTGTGGATAATTTTATATTATTCGATGAGAGTTTAACGATGGTCATTACTCAAGAGAACGAAAGTATATTACACGAGCAGAAGGCGAGTGTCGTAATAATTTCAGTAAGTTATTGGCATGTTTCACTCGAGTAGAATACTATACTTTATCCACGTCGTATTTGACTAGCGCTTTGAATTTCAAAGGTCGTCGCACGGACTGTGATTCTGACTGCATCGACGAATCGGTCGAAGTGGTTGGATTCCACTATAATCACATCTACCATTCTGTAATTGAGAATAAACCTATTGACTAGTTACCAGCAAAATAAATAATAATTTTGAGTGATTTTGTTTGCAGAACGCGATGAGCCAGCAAGATCTGACAGTTTTAAACTTAAATCTCGACCTAGGCCTGGAAGTTTGAGCACGGTGCAGTCCAGTTCGATAATTGCGCCGCCACCGGTAAATCAGAGAAAGAACAGCAACGCTGCGACTAAGAATGATGGACCTGATCTTATTTCGTTTACTAGTCCGCCGTCAAATAGCAAACTCATTGACTTCAATCAAGAAGTTCAAAGGTGAGAAATCTTACTCTAAATCAGTAACCATTGGTGGTCGATTTAAGCCCAATAAAATTATCTCTGTTTGCGCCATTTCTTCTAAATCATTTTAACACACTAGAATTCTTTTAAAATTCTTTCAGGTTTTTGAATCTTGGGGAAAAGAAATTATCTGCTTTGAAGCTATCAATGAATTAGAAATTATTATTTTCCAACATTCATTTTAGCGGCACCGGTATTTGACAGACAATTCTCACCAGGACAGTTTTTCTCAAAATTTAGATGCATGAAAGAATATTTAAAGAATTCTTGTGTTAACAGGGCTTTACAAGATTTCCTAAGTTGATTTTAAATTTAAAATAATGTGACTTCTGTTCTATATTATGTGGGTTTGTATATAATGTAGTTACAGACAATAGACGAGTTCCTCCTATTATAATGTCCTGTTCACACACGGATTCTTTGATTATTCTTTCATGCTTCTAAATCTTGAAAAAAACACTGGTTTGAATCTAACAATGAATTGGAATTTATTTTTTTCCAAGACTCATTGAAGATTCAATTTAGCTTCGCCACTATTTGACAGGCGATTCTCACCAGGATTACTTTTTCTCAAGATTACGTAGCATGAAAGAATCTTCAAAGAATCCTTGTGAGATTAACGTTTGTTTTTTTTACTAACTTAATGTTTCTTGTAGGTTGAGCGAAACTCCAACGCCAGTAGATAATCCAGTAATTCCGACTTCGTTAAATCAAAACAATTTTCATATTCATCAACAGCTGGGCTTTCACCGGCAATTGTCTTTCAATCGACCAATTTTCAACCCAAATATTCATCCACAATATTCATTCCAAAATGGTTATGGTGTTCCATGCATTCCATTACAAACGCCAGATCAGATGTTCCGAAACCAGTTGGGGTTCGACCGAATCATACCGCAGGTGAGAACAAATCAAATCAAATATTTAATTTTTTTCTACTTAATCGACGTTTCGATTTACACTTAAGAAAGTTGTGAAGTCTGTCATATGACAATGTGTACTTGCGTTCACATCACTGAACTTTTGTGTTGTGAATGTTCTTTGCTGCCCATGCGCGGTGGGAAAACCAAATTTTCGTACAATAACAATAATCGAACTGCTGTAAAATATGATTGCATTGCAAAGCACGGTGCAAAATTGAAATCAATATTTTTATAAGTTGTATATTACCTTCAATATTCGTAAAAATTTCAATCAATATTTTTATAAGTTGTATATTACCTTCAATATTCGTAAAAATTTCAAGTCTCAATTTATACTTTTTTGAATTCTGTAGAAAATAATAAAATAAATTAGACCAAAGCTAGATTCAGACTTGTTAGATTCAGAGCTATTCAATTATAAGTATAAATGATAAATTAACTAATCAGCGCTTCCACAAAATTCCAATTTCAATTATAAGTGCGAACGTTGAGCGTTGGTTGGTTAAATTAACTACTTATACTTATAATTATTATATAATCTAGCTTAAAGCTAGATTCAGAGCTACCCAATTATAAGTATAAATGCTAAGTTAACCAATCAACGCTTTCACAAAATTCCAATTTCAATTATAAGTGCGAATGTTGAGCGCTGGTTGGTTAAATTAGCAACTTATACTTATAATTGAGTAGGTCTGAATCTAGCTTAATACTTAATTTTCTACTCTATAAAAGTAATTAGTAGAATTAATTATAACAGCTGCATTATTTATAATTTGTTCAAAAGTTCAAACATTTTACTGTTCACAAAGTAATAGGCAAATCGGTTTCTTTGAGTAAAATTTGTAAAGCATTAAAGAGCCATGTTCATTGTACGAAATTTCAAAACACGCGGTATTAGTAAACAGCTATTGTATGAGTGATATTAACCCATACAACACATTGATCGTATTAACGTCTGTAAGACGTACATCTTGCAACTGTCGTCTGGACCTCATAAGGAGACTAGTATTGGTCGAATTTTAGACGTCTTATGCGGTAGTCTTTAAGTCGTCATTATGTTGTCCAGTTTTAAATCTCCCGCTTACAATATAATTATAGGAGTCCTATATTTGTCTCAAAATTCATCTTGGTTAAGACATACAGGAAACCTACTCGTATATTAATCAAAATTAAGTCGTATATTGGTCATAATTTTATTAAAAAGGACATCATTTGACTGTCGAAAAAATATTAAATTAAATAGACGTCATTTGCATGGAAAAAATAACATCTTTTAAACATCCAGAATGGAGGACATAAGACACGTATGTGACGTCTTTGTGACTACATTTGGATCAGACGTTTTAGAGACATGAACATTATAAAGACGTCTTAACGACGTATTTGTGTTGTATGGGAAGAATACTAAAATTCTGAAAAATGATGTTGGTTTTAGGAATCTTCTGCGCTGTCAACCAACTTCATGCCTTTGGGCACAACGCCTCAAATAACTGCCAACGCCTCGAACTTGGATGTGTTAAAAGTGTTAAACAAGCAAGATAATAGTAATCTGATAGATCTAGCTACATTCAACTTCGACAACACCAGCAACCACAAAGCTAGTGTCTTAGAGGCTTTCGATCCTCTGTGTACACCGAAACAACTTGTACAAACCCCACCTAAGAGAACGGCATCGGTTTCAGCTTCGGCCAGTCCGGACTGTCCAGGTAAAAAATACTTCAATTGTTCAATTTATCACGCCTACACCCAGCTTGGGTGTGGCAGCCTCACATGTAACTCATCGGTATTCATTTTATTTTAAAGTGGTTGACTACTGATAGTCCAAGAGCCAGAGCCAAATTCTCTGAATGTCAAATTTGACTGGGCTATTATTTTTTGTACATACATTGCGGCCGACTGACCAGCTCCATCCCCACATTTAGTTGACTGACTGTCATAACTTTCATTTATATGCAATATACTATTTGTATAACAATTTTCAGCCTAAGTAAATTCATTTTGTTACCTCGCAGGAACGACAACTTCGACAGCGTACCTGAGACGCCTGTTCTGCGTTTCGCTTGACTGACCGCAGTATGTTTGTGTACACAACCACTGTAATATACTATAAAAAAACTAGGCTTAGTAAATTCAGAGACTTTTTTTGGCTCTGGCTCTCCGTCTATGACCTGTGTGTGAATATTCCAGAATTTTATTTTCTGGTGTTGAAGTACGAGGTCTGGCAATTAAATAACGAGATTGCCCGCGCAGAAGGCGTCCTAGAGGGGCAGGAGGGGAAACGAATACAGAGTTGGTTCAGTCCTAAATGGTCGGTTTTAGTCTAATTGAACCGAACTAAATAAACAACAAAATACCCTTCGTGAGTCGCACATACTCAGTTGTGGTTGATTGAACTGAACTAATTAAAGAACCTAATACCCTTCTTAAGTGCAATAAAATTATGTAACATTGTGTTTTATAATGTGCCTGTATGCTTTGGCTTTTTACAAAAAGTCTAATTTTACAATCAGCGTACGACACCAATACCGATGACTCATAGAATATGAGGCTGTCATATCAAAATATGATTCTTTCATGCTTCTAAATCTTGGAAAAAAGAAATTCAATCAATTAGAAATTCTTCTTTTCTAAGACACATTGAGTATTCAATTTAGCGCCGCCGCTATTTGACAGATAATTCTCACCAGGATTATTTCTTTCAAAATTCAGAGGTATGAAAGAGTCATCAAAGAATCCTTGTGTGATCAGGACATAAGAAGTAAGTCGTGTTTTAATTCTCACTCTTGGTTGTTAGTGTATAGTACGCCATAGAGACGATTTTTGCGCTGTTAAACTTTATACCTATGCTAATAGCGGCGGAAATGTGTTAAATGACAAAATGTAGCTACATGTGAAAAAAAAATTGGCGTGGTAGGGTCTTAGAATTTTGAAGTCCAAAAATCCCCAAAAAAAATTGGCGCGGGACGGTGTTAGGATTTTGACTTTTTCCGAAAATTTTTACAAGTCCAAAACCCGATAACCAAATGGAGTTATGAGCGTGTAATATTTATGTGTGTACATAATTTTGAATGCGAATTGATATATTTTACAAATATTAGAATATTCTCGTACCTTTTGAAGGGAAGTTCTCTGCAGACCATTTTTTATTTCTTACCATATCTTACCTTCAAACTATCTTCTAATTCTTTCACTCAACACTTTTCCACAAAAATGTTATTTACCCCAAAATAATTATTAACCAACCTCCCTCCCCCCAAGTAGTATTTTATTTATTCAATATAAGAAGTATAACAGATACAAGACAAATTAATAAATAAAAGTATAGATAATAAATACAAATATTGCACATTCTTTCTCGTGCACGAAGATATCTGGAAGATAAAGTGCTGGACCTAAAACATACTCAACTAAATATTAATCTAATAGCGAAAATTTTGTAATACAAAAAGGATACATTTTATAATCTTCAAAACCTGGAAACATAGATCACATTATAATTATTTATTTTTATGTTCCAATACGCATAGAATTATAGACAATTTTTATTTCAAAATAACGTAATTCCAAATTTATACAATATAATATTAAATCGACATTAATTATTCACCTGGTTGGGATTTTTAAAACAACCAATGTCGATAATACTGCTGCATTTAATTTGTATCCAAGATGGGGCCTAATCCATCTTGGATACAAAATAAATACTACAGTTTCAACTTTAAAATATTATAAAATTTAAACGCGAATTTAAAATAAATATCACATCATAATAAAAATTGTCTCTATTCTTTCCTATTTTAAGTAAAATAATTTTTGTCATTTATATTATAATATGGATCTCAAAATAAATGAATTATTGCCTTAATTTTGAATACGAATTTTAAATTATGATTTTAATATAAGAAACGGTTACCTTTTAAATAGTTTTCTGGAAATTCTTCTATATAAAAATACAAATCGCAAAACAGCCAAATTGTTTAACATAAATATTAATAGTTCGCCTGATTGGGTTTATTTAAATAGAACTACCAATGTTAAAATTCTATACTTATTAATTTGTATACAAGATGTGCCCAAATCTTATCTACAAATTATTATGCATATTTAATTACTTGATTACATTTTAAATGCGAATTTGTATTTAAATATAATTTTTATTTGAACCTTTATGAAGATCTCTGCTACGCAAATTCGGTCATTCACATTTATACACTTTCCGGAAATATTTTATTAATTACATGCAAATTATTATCAAAAACTGTAGAACAATGTTTAAATTAATGTTTTATAACATATTTGAGTAATATTATATAGTTTTTAAGTGATTTTTGATAATAATTAGATGCAACAATACGACCGCGACCGCACTTGACAATCAAAAACAAATGAATTACGATAAACATTGCAGCTGGACTGCTAGACTCAGCGGCCGTGTTTGTCATAATTCATTTGTTTTTGATTGTCAAAGTGCGGTCGCTATCGTTTTGTTGCATCTAATTATTATCAAAAATCACTTAAAAACTATAAAATATTACTCAAATATGTTATAAAACATTGATTTAAACATTGTTCTAACGTTTTTGATAATAATTTTCATATAATTAATAAAATATTTGCGGAAAAGTGTATAAATTGGAATCGCCGAATTTGCAGCAGAGATCTTCATAAAGGTTCAAATAAAAATTATATTTAAATACAAATTCGCATTTAAAATTTAATCAAATAATAAAATATGGATAATGATTTGTAAATAAGATGATGGGCACATCTTGTATACAAATTAATAAGTATAAAATTTTAACATTTGTAGTTCTATTTAAATAAACCCAGCCAGGCAGTGTTAAATATTTTGGCTGTTTTGCGATTTGTATTTTTATAACAAACATTTTAAAAGGTAATGATTCATTTATTTTGAGATTAATATTATAATATAAATGAAAAAAAAAATGTTGTACTTAATGTAGGAAAGAATACAGACAATTTTTATTATGATGTGATACTTATTTTAAATTCGCGTTTAAATTTTATAATATTTTAAAGTTGAAACTGTAGTATTTATTTTGTATCCAAGATGGATTAGGCCCCATCTTGGATACAAATTAAATGCAGCAGTATTATCGACATTGGTTGTTTTAAAAATCCCAACCAGGTGAATAATTAATGTCGATTTAATATTATATTGTATAAATTTGGAATTACGTTATTTTGAAATAAATATTGTCTATAATTCTATGCGTATTGGAACATACATTTAAATAATTATAATGTGATTTATGTTTCCAGGTTTAGAAGATTATAAAATGTGTCCTTTTTTATATTACAAAATTTTCGATATTAAATTAATATTTAGTTGAGTATGTTTTAGGTCCAGCACTTTATCTCCCAGATATGTTCGCGCACGAGAAAGAATGTGCTATAGTTGTATTTATTATCAATACTTATTTATTATTTTTTTGTATCTGTTATACTTCTTATATTGAATAAAAAAATACTACTTGGGGGGAGGGTGGTTGATTAATAATTATTTTGGGGTAAATAACTTTTTTGTGGAAAAGTTAATGAGTGTTTAGTGAAAGAATTAGAAGACAGTTTCAAGGTAAGATATGGTAGGAAATAAAATATGGTCTGCAGAGAACATCCCTTCAAAAGGTACGAGAATATTCTATTATTTATAAAATATATCAATTCGCATTCAAAATTATATACACGCTCATAACTCCATTTGGCTATCGGGTTTTGGACTTGTAAAAATTTTTGGAAAAAGTCAAAACCCTAACACCGTCCCGCGCCAATTTTTTTTTGGGATTTTTGGACTTGTAATTTTTTCGGAAAAAAGTTAAAATCCTAACACCCTTCCACGCCAATTTTTTTTCACATGTAGCTACATTTTGTCATTTCCGCCGCTATTAGCATAGGTATAAAGTTTAACAGCACAAAAATCGTCTCTATGGCGTACTATACACTAAGATCCAAAAGTGAGTATTAAAACACTACTTGCTTCTTATGCCCTGTTCACACAAGGATTCTTTCTTCCTGAATTTTGAAAGAAATAATCCTGGAGAGAAATATTTGTCTAATAGCGGCGGCGCTAAATTGAATCCTCAATGAGTCAATTCTATTCTTCGTATGTAAAGAAATTTTTCTATATCTATAAAACTTTATGAGCATTTTAGAAATTGCTAGATCATGTCCGATTTCCATGCATCAAAGGCTGAATTACTTTATACTTTCTTCGTTTAGATTCTACTTCGAGATTCAAGAGTTGGATAGCTGGAAGTGTCTACTATTCCGGTATGAAAACACGTTTTTGTCGCTGTAGTAGTATTTTTTCTATAAAAGTTAGAAACGAACGTGTTTTCTTCTCGTGCCGATAACAATGTATATTATAACAATGGATTTTGCACCAGGACAATGCACCTGCCCATAACGCGCTGTCTATGAAGCATTCTTTAGCCGCTAGAGGTACTCCAGTACTCGAAAACAAGCCGTACTCGCCTGATTTAGCACCCTGTTACTATTTTCTATTTTCGAAAATCAATTCTGCCTTAATAGGAACCCGGTTTGAGTCGATGGAAGAGGTGAACCGAAATTCGGCACGAGAAGAAAACACGTTCGTTTCTAACCTTTATAGAAAAAATACTACTACAGCGACAAAAACGTGTTTTCGTACCGGAATAGTAGACACTTTCAGCTATCCAACGCTGCATTCGTTTCCCCTCCTACTACCTACTATTAGTAGAAAGAACACTACATTGGAATTTGCACCTGACTAGATTTGAACCTGAGTTCGTTGAATAACATACTATGTTCTCTATTTTTTAGTTGACGACTCAATGTCCGTGTGTTCTGGAAGCATGTACGAAGAGTACGACCCGTTTGAGTATATTTTCTCTGGTTCGGGAACCGGAAGTGTTTCTGAACCGATTTACGCAACGATTAACAGAACGGAAGTTAAAGTTCCTATTTCACCTCCCCCGTTACCTCCCAGGCACTCGCAGGCTACTCTTGAGAGGAAGAGGTCCAGAGAGGCATGGACGGTAAGCGATAAAATATTGACTACCTTCAAATATTAATTTACCTTTAAAAATTATTTAATTTTAATATGACAATTATTATTAATTCAAAACAATACTGATCAGGTTCTAAATTAAGTAAAATTTATTTAAAATAATATTCATTGTTTGAAAATTAGGAGTCAAAGTTATGATAAACTAATTAATTTGTTTGATTTCCTGTAAAGATAAATATTGCATGTTAATCATTTTACTTATCTATTATATTTGATAACTTTTCGTAAAGATATAATAATATTTAGTATGTTTTATCACTAATAAATCATATGTTGTCTTATTTCAGTCGAACAAAATGTGCAAACTTTACGACAACGTCTTAATATCAAGATACACCGCAACTTTAGTCAATTTAGATTTACAAGAGTTTCATCGCATGATTTGCGACGTTAGAAGTGAGTTATACAAATAATAATCAACATATATGTGTAATAATGTTTATGGTTTGTAGAAAAATATAAATATACCGATTTAAGCACAAATTCCGGAATTATAATAAGTCCAATGATGCAAAACCGATACATGGAAGACATAAGCATCAAACTGTCAATTTACGCTCAAATAGACAAAGAAATTTACGAGTCGGATCCCCAGCCTCTCACGTTCACCTGCAACGGTAAGATTCACAAAACAAATTAGCACTTACACCATTTTTGCTTCTTTCCTCATTAATAAATAAATGAGTGTATAATTTTTTTAGTGTCAACGAGTGTGGAACACGTAACACTACATGCTGTCTGCGAGTTAGACAAATTATCTACAGAAAAATACTGTTTAAAAGTTTGGGGCTTAACTGAATACTTTGCTCCTGAAACCTGTCTTTCAGATTATGAATATGTTCATAATTGTATTAAACTGGAACAAGATGTCAAGTTATGTTTGATTCCTGATGCAGAAATTGACCGATCTTTAGCCAGAACGGTAAATTTGACAAATCATTTAATATTTACTTACTTAATTAATGATTTTGTTGCAGCATCAAGATGACTGTCGAGACACAGACCTGTCAGTGACTGATTTGTTACCAAACGAGCCTGTCATACCCATTACACATGACAGTCTGTATATTTTATTAGGTAAAACATTAATTCTTATAGTGAAATAATTCTTAACTGAATTTGGAATTTGAAGAAGGAAAATAATGGGTGTGCCAGTCACTGTGATTACTATTATGTTTTTTTATTCATAATATCGACGTTTCGGTCTTAAATTGAGACCTTCCTCAGGACAACTACAAAAAAATACAAAATATGGAATGTCTCAGCATATAGGCAACAATGTCGACATACAGTTGTACAAACTAACAACCAACAATAATAAATAATTAAATTTTACTTACATGAATTTCACATAATATTGTCATACAATAAATTACAATCGTTCTTGTATGAATAAATCTTCGGTACCACAACATGGCAAACTTGAGACTTTTAAGTTTTAAATATTATTTAAGACCGAAACGTCGACATTATGAATAAAAAAGCATAAGAGTAATCATAGTGACTGGTACACCCTTTATTTTCCTTCTTCAAATTAATTCTTATATCACACAAGGATTCTTTGTGGGTTCTTTTCATGCTTCTGGATCTTGGAAAAAAGAAATTAATTGTTTTGAAGCTATTAATGAATTAGAAATTCTTCTTTTCCAAGACTATTGCGCTATTTGACAGATATTTCTCGCCAAAAGCATGAAAGAATCGTCAAAAAATCCTTGTGTGAACAGGGCATTAAACACACATTTGTCCACTTTAGTAGAAATATTTTAATAATTAATATTGGGTCATTTTTTGTAGAAACTCTCGAACGGGAAATGGACCGAGTAAAAAACGACGCTTTAGAAAAAAAGCGACCACCAATAACTCATTCTAAAGTTGTACAAGCTGTCAAAGCAGTTTGTACTTTAATAGGATCGCTTGAGTTACCTGATATTACAGAGGCTTTAAGTTATTTTATATCTACTTGCGAAAATTACCCGCCACTATTTTCTGTAAGTGTATAAAATGTTTTGATTTTGTCGAGCTACGCGAGTTTAAGCACAGATGATGACGTACGAACCCGGAGTTCCGCGGTTTAAGTCTCTCGGCCGGCAGTGTGCATGTGAAGTTTTTTTTTGATCGTCTTAAATGTAGTCCTGGTTGCAAAATAATCTCTAACAGCTCTCTGCATGTGATGACGTACGAACCCGGAGTTCCGTGGTTCAAGTCTCTCGGCCGACAGTGTTGTAAAACATCTTGCATCAAGCTGATCGCTTGATCGTCTTAAATGTAGTCCTGGTTGCAAAATAATCTCTCACAGCTCTCTTCATGTCATGACGTACGAACCCGGAGTTCCGCGATTCAAGTCTCTCGGCCGGCAGTTTGAGTGCCGTTAAATTGTAAAACATCTTGCTTCAAGCTAACCACTTGATCATCTTAAATGTAGTCCTGGTTGCAAAATAATCTCTCACAGCTCTCTGCATGTGATGACGTACGAACCCGGAGTTCCGCGTTTCAAGTCTCTCGGCCGGCAGTGTGTGCAGTCGTTAAATTGTAAAACATCTTGCTGCAAGCTGACCGCTTGATCGTCTTAAATGTAGTCCTGGTTACAAAAAAATCTCTCAGCTCTCTGCATGTGATGACGTACGAACCCAGAGTTCCGTGGTTCAAATCTCTCGGCTGGAAAAACATCTTGTAATTAAATCAAGCTGACCACTTGATCGTCTTAAATGTAGTCCTGGTTGCAAAATAATCTCTCACAGCTCTCTGCATGTGATGACGTACGAACCCAGAGTTCCGTGGTTCAAATCTCTCGGCTGGAAAAGCATCTTGTAATTAAATCAAGCTGACCACTTGATCGTCTTAATTTCAGTTTTGCTTGCATAAGAATCTCTCCGTTGCAGCTTTGAAATTCAAAGGTCGTCGCACGGACTGAGATTCTGACTGAACCAAAACGGATCAGTCAAAGTGGTTGGATTCCACTATAATAACATTACCATTCTATAATTGGGAGTAAATTATTAACAATTATTTTATTTTAGACGCCACATGGTGGTTTTGTGGATCCAATATACGCAGAAATACAAAAACCGATTCCATTTGATGAAGCGATTGAGTTGCAATGTAACCAAATTCGAAGTGCGGTATTAAGTTTAATTGAGATGTACAGCAAAGCTTTTAGAGTTGATTTTTCTGTTGGAACCAAAAAAATTCACGACTGTAAGTGTTTAACTTGATAATTTTGAGACTGAATTGATGTTGTGAAGAGAAAATTCATCAGTCAATTAAATATTACTCAAAATCTGTTTTAGCGACTATGATGATTTCCGAGTTGTCCGATTGGGTGTCATTGCGAATTGGGGCCCTACACAGGGTCCCCCTTCAGTGGAAGCACGACAGTTACGGAATAGAGGCCCAAGTATATCATGGAACCCGAAAAGTTGGTTTTAGTTATCCTGTACCTTCTCTAGCTGTCACTACTGGTGTAAATCTTAGAATTTTATTTAACGCCGAGTAAGATTGACTTAATTTTTTGTTGATGACTTGTGTTTAACTCTAATGTTTGTAGCTTGATCATGGAAGGAGTCAGCTATTGTACTCTGGCAAGAGAATCTCGATTGGTTTTGATTTTACATGGGTTTACAATGCAACAGCCGGATAATAACGAAAATTCGAACGAATCTCAATGTGTTAAGGAAGAATTAGGGTGGTGCGCATTCCAGTTTTTCGATTTTGAGGGGTAAGTCATATTTGTTCTTATATCAGTTTATTTATCTGCCAACGCTGTATTTAGAACTAAACAAATTGTGACTGTTATTGAATATATTACCTATAGAATAGTATTATATATTCAGCTTGCTAGAAGGACCAAATTATAGAATAGGATTATCTGTTTTTAAACTAAGAAGTAAGAACAAAAGTTATTTCTATGCTTGTGATTAGCTGCATACAGCAAACGAATCCTAATATCATATTGTTGTTTTGTTTATTATCATTTTTCAAAATTCATTCTACAAGATGAATAAAATTTGAAATCCCTTCTAATTTGATATCAGTATTATTAAATAACTGTTTAGGTGATTTTAAAATTTGAAATTACTGAAAATTTTTAAGAGTGTTAATCTGTCTTTCGTTTTTACATCTCCTAGTCTAAAAACAGACTATACCTAAATAATATTACATATCCGGCTCGAAGGACCACATGTTAGTTAATATTATTGAATATTACACATTTAAAACATTAATAGCTAGTTTGTATAATTTCGCAACTTTATGTCACACACAATAATATAGCCTATTATTAGCTGCGTTCAATGAACTTAGCAAATCTATCGAATTTCTTTACGTTGATTGCTGCATAAGTGAAAATTTGACAGTTTTACTAGCAAATTATGTCCACAGTGCTAGCAAAAAACTGCTGCTATTGCTGCGCTAGCGCTATTAAAAAAGATCAAATTTACCAATGCACCAATCAGCATAAAGAAACTTGCTAGCTTCATTGAACGCAGCTAGTATTATTATAGTAAATAAAAGTATGATCTGACAATCCTGTACTTCTGTTTAAAATTACCGATCACCTTAAGACGAATTTTTAAAATTAAAATAAACGAATAGAAAGACTACAAGTGCTTTTAATTTAATTTTATATTTAATATTTTAGAAGAAGAGATAATTGTTGTTCTCTAGTATTCTAGTCCAAGGCGGCATGCTTCTATCGCTGTGGCCGCCGGCAGCAAACCGATGGTACGGCCCCGCGCCCTGGCCCGGCAGCCACCCACTGTCAGACCACCCACTTCTGGGTATAGAGCTCGTGGTCTCACACCCTAACGTCATGTTCCCGTTAGCACCCAGACCCGTCTCGCCTGAACTCAGGGGAGACTTCAACAGCCTCGATATGAACACCCAACAGCAGCTGCTGGAAATCATTGAACTGGATACGTTGGCCAATCCGCCCGTAGAGGTCAAAGAGGTCAGGAAATACATTTATTATTAGAGTAACATTCAAATATCTAGGACCCTGAGCTGCGCGAGAAGGCAGAGCTTGTCATGTACTGTCCGTTTTATAAAAGTGGAGCTAGCGAGTATATGCTACGCTGCACTTCACTTAATTTTCAAACAAAACTTAAATATAACTCAATTACAATCAATTACAAAATTCACAGCGTTATACGAAGCAAAACACTACGAACGTCAACATGAGAATAACAGATATTGAAGCTGATGTTCTGTAGAACAGACAGTAGCGTAGTTTATCATCTATGCCTCTCTTTCTAAGACGAGAATTCGTACTTCGCGCAGGGTTCTGCTTAACTGAATTTACCTCTAATACTTTAAATTCAGAGTGATTCACAACTTCGTGAAAGATTAATCGTTTCTTTTTAAAAAATGTACAGTGATTTGCAACGTTAGCGTTTACACACGGATTCTGTGACGATTCTTTCATATTTCTAAATCCTAGAAAAAAAATTCATTGAAGTTATCAATGAACTACAGCATCTTTTCTAAGAATCATTGAAGATTCAATTTAGCGCCGCTGTTATTTGACAGATGATTCTCATCATCATTATTTCTCTTAGGATTAAGAAGCATGAAAGAATTTTTAAAGAATTCCTGTGTGAACAAGGCTTTAATAATACTGTTGATACATATTTACGATTCATAATTTACCTTCAGGCAATGTGTGTTATGTTAGATTGTTGGTATTTTTTGTAGGTACTATGGGAAAAACGGCATTACCTATACCATCTACCAGCTGCCTTACCAAAAGTACTTTTGGCTGTCCATAGCTGGGACTGGGCCTCTCTTGGTAATCTGCACGCCATGTTGCACAATTGGACGCCAATGCAACCAGTAGAGGCCTTACAATTACTTTTACCATGGTAAGAATTACATCGTTTATTTACTTTAAACATCAATTTGTGTCAGTTATTGAATATTATCTAGAAAATAGTAATATATAGCTCCGGCTCGAAGGACCATTAGTTATTATTAGTCATATAATATATTTAAGAGTCTGTAATAATTAGTTTCTCCGTATGATCTGCATTTAAAAATGTTAATGACATTTTCTAGCACTTACCAGCCAAATTATTAATATTTGTTCATTTGAATGATTACTTACTATTTCTTGAGCAGTAATCTTCGTCATGAGTAATTTTCATTGTTAAGTAATACTTTTTTTAGCTTCCCAGACACAGAAGTGCGTCGCACAGCAGTAAAATGGATCCAAAACATGAACAACGACGAAATAGTCGACTATTTACCTCAGCTAGTCCAAGCATTTAAACACGAAGCTTACGACTCGTCACCTCTAGCTGAACTAATGTTTGAAAAATCGTTGAGTTCACCCAGAGTAGCCCATCACTTGTACTGGCTGCTGACGCACTCTTTGCCCGGGCAATGTCCGCAGGTAGAAAATTATGAAACTAAGAATGGGCAAGATTTTAATGTATTTGTTTTAGAATACTAGTTGGGATAGCACATGTCGAGACGAATCTACAGTTTGCGCGTCGAGGTATTACAGAAGGCTTCAAATTATGCTGAGGGCTCTTATTGCTATCTCTAGCAACAGTTTGAGGTCTTGCTTCATGCAGCAACAACTTCTAGTTAAAGTAAGTTAGCTCGCACTTAAATTTAATATTTATCATGCCTTTTACCCGACTTAAGGTAGAAAATTCGTCGGTCATAAGCGTGCGTGATTTCGGTGTGAGGTGAGGCCGAAGCAGTCAAATAATCAGAAATAAATCATTAAAAATCGTAGATTTGGATGTAAATTACAAATCATAGGTATCCAATTAAATAAAAAATATAATTGAAATTTAAGTTTACACTGAAATGCAGTAGTAGTACGTCAAAAACATAATTTTTCTTGAGACTGGAACCTTTTGCATGCGATTTCTCAACCATTATTGCGGTGACTCATATTTTTTATTTTTCTAATAAATACCTCAAATATCAAAGAATAACATATTCGTTTTCCAAATATGTGTTGGGTTCTTATGATATAAAATTTTCTAATCGTTTAGTAAATCTACTGGTAACCTCCATATACGCAATGTATTTTAGCGCGTTTTTGTGTCAACTTTAAATTCAATTATCTTCGTTATTTCAACGGTTACCTATAAATTTTAATTTTTATTCAAATTCTACGACTTGTAATGAATGCTGTATATTAATTTAAGTCATATCTTGGGTTGTCACTACCCATGGATTTACTACCTTAAATTAAATTATCCAGAAATTGTGAATCACTGTAAATATTATACCAGTCGTTAACTCTTGGGTACTCATGGTAGTGAAGAAATTTGTGTGCGGTTTGTGTACCAGACTAGATTCGAACCTGCGATGTCAGAACCAAATTTAATTTAATTCTTGCTTTATTTATTGTTTCAGAGTCTGTACGAGATTGCAGAAGAAGTAAAACAGGCTAAAGAATCAATGAGACTAAAAGTTATGTGCGGTCAACTTGAATCAGTTCACCAGTCACTGGTAGAGCGACCGAATTGTCTACCCTTGTCTCCAAGTTTAAGGGTAGCCGGAGTACAAGTCAGAACTTGTTCTTATTTTCCTTCCAATACTTTGCCGCTCAAAATTAATTTCCTAGCGCCTGATTCTACAATCGTTCCTGCCATATTCAAGGTAAACATAAAATAAAACTATTTTTATCAAAATATATTGTGCCCTTTTGTCCAACTTGGGTGTGGCAGCCTCGCATATAGTGCATGTGATGACGTACGAACCCGAAGTTCTGTGGTTCAAGTCTCTCGGCCGGCAGTGTGTGATTGTAACACATCTTGCAATTAAATCAAGCTCGTCTTAAATGTAGTACTGGTTGCGAAAAAATCTCTCAGTTGTCGCTTTGAATTTTAAAGGTAGTCGCACGGATTGAGATTCTGACTGCACCAAGACGAAGTGGTTGAATTACACCATAACACTTCTACCATTCTATTATTTAGAGTAAATCCTGTTACCAGCGAAATAAAAAATATTCCATATGTGCAGTTATCAGCCATTATTATTTTGTAGGTTGGTGATGATCTTCAACAAGATATGCTCACATTACAAATGGTTCGAATCATGGATAAATTATGGTTACGTGAAGGTTTGGATTTAAAAATGGTTACATTTGCTTGTGTTCCAACTGGTTTTAAACGAGGTACTTGATCAGCAAGTTTAAAAAATGAACAGTTTTAATGATTTTATTTTAGGTATGATTGAGATGGTAACAAATGCAGAGACTTTAAGAAAGATTCAAGTCGAATGGGGCCTTACTGGTTCGTTCAAAGATAAACCAATAGCCGAATGGTTAGCCAAACATAATCCATCTGAATTGGAATACGAACGGGCACGAGAAAATTTTACAGGTAAGAATTTATTTGTATTTTATGTATCTCTGTAAAAGCTAAATGCGTCAAAATAATACTATTACATATAATTTATATTTATTTTAGCTTCTTGCGCCGGTTACAGCGTAGTAACCTACATTCTTGGAATATGTGACAGACACAATGATAACATAATGCTCAAAACTTCCGGCCACGTATTTCACATAGACTTCGGTAAATTCTTAGGAGACGCTCAAATGTTCGGAAACTTTAAACGGTAACTAACTTTTATTTAATAAATCACAAAAAATATTCTTAAATTAATTTCAGGGATCGCACGCCATTTGTGCTGACGTCAGACATGGCATTTGTGATAAACGGGGGCGACCGGCCTTCCGCAAGATTCCACAAATTTGTAGATTTGTGTTGTCAAGCCTTCAACATCGTCAGAGCAAACGGGAACCTTATTTTAAGCCTTTTCACATTTGTAAGTCATGTCAACTGGTAAAATATTTCGTTCTAAGTTAGTTTTGTTGAAGATGGCGTCATCTGGGATACCTGGAGTGACTTCAGAAGCTGTTAACTATGTCAGAAACGCTTTATTACCTGACAAAAGCAATCCAGAGGCTGCTGCATTATTCGCTAGATTGATACAAAGTTCGCTGAAGTCGTGGTTTACTCAGTTTAACTTCTTCTTGCACAATTTGGCGCAGTTGAGGTTTACTGGAGACCACGGCGATGGTGAACTGCTGTCGTTTGTGCCCAAAACTTATAAGTAATATCATTGAATACTTTGTTTTTATGTGGTTATTGTTTGATTTATGTTTGTAGTAAATCTCAAGAAGGAAGACTGATAAATGTAAAAGTGTGTGGATATGAAAAGAGATATGACCCGGACAAGTATTATGTTTATATTCTTGAAATAACGAGGGAAGGGCAACCGCATTCGACGAATATCTTCAGGACTTATAAGGAATTCTGTGAGCTGCATCAAAAATTGTGCCTGCATTTTCCTCTTGCCAAGATTCACAGGTAAGCTAAATCTATATCACTTAAGAAATATATTTAAATTTTTATACCTAGCCCCTGAATTTTTAACAAATTATTTATTAAAATATTCCGTATGATTTTTGTGATGATCTCGATCTAATACTGTTATACGTATGATGTTGAATTTTTGTATGTGGATTAAGGAAGCATACTAAAAGTGCGGAATCTTCAAAATCTTTAATTATTGTAATTAGTTTGGCTTTAATAATTATGCGAAAATCGGTGAAAATTGTACAAGTTTAGATAGAATTTATGGCAATTCTGTTGATAAAATTATAGTTTTATTGTTTTCCGCACTTTTTACATCTATGTTCTACTCATTTTTTAAACTCAATAACTTTTATAGTTCATGAGATCTTCACTAAATTCTAGTGTTTAATTCCTTTTTATCTCTAATTGTTGTCGGAACAATATATAGTTTGAATTTTTCAATTCAACAATGCTTTGCCATTACTAATGTAAAATTTCAGATTTTTATTTTGAGCAATATAGCCAGAATTGTGAATTCTGATTCTATTGCAGCTATATTGCACCCAAGAAGTATAGCGCCTTAATAACATATGAAATTCACTTGAGATATAAATTTAAATTTCTGTTCCTGAGCCCCTGAATTTTTTAACAATTTATTTATTAAAATATTTCGTATGAGTGTACATTTTATTGTACTTGATATGAAAATATTGCAGCAATTATTTATCAACAAATTAATTTTAATAACAACTATTTAATATTATAAAAAATATTTTATTGATAGGTAGTACGTAATATTAAAATAATTCTAATTTATTTACATCAAAATTTAAAATACATTTTAACAACTATTTAATATTATAAAAAATATTTTATTGATAGGTAGTACGTAATATTAAAATAATTCTAATTTATTTACATCAAAATTTAAAATACATTTTAACTACTCTAATATTTAAGAAGCTTATAAATTAGATTTACAAAACAGATTAACTCTGTGACCGTACATACTTACAAATTAACAAATAAATACAAGGTACTACAAAAATGACAATACCCAGTCTATATATTATTACAAATAAATTTAGATACAAGTTTAAAAGCATTTGAACAGTGAATCTAGTAGAAATTAAACTTAAGCACTAGTTTGACTTCCGGTGGACAAAATATCATCTTCATCCATTTCAACAAACTTTCTAGCCCTTGGTTGAGCGACTGGTGCTTGTGAAGCGAAAAAAATGCTTGCTGCCTGACTCGAATACATATTAGAAGTAATATTAGTACTCGGTGCAGTGAAATATTCGCTAGTTTCTTGCTTTTTCGGTTGTGATTTGGGTTTTTCATCCACAATCTTAATCTTCCAGTCGTCTTCATCTTCAACCGGCATGGTGAAATTTCTGGTCGCTAGTGGATTTTTAATTTGGAGCGATTGTTGTGGTACCTTTGTAATTTGTTGGTATTCGTCAACTTCGTCTGCAGGTTTCTTGTTGTTTATTAAATCAGAAAATTTTACATCACTTGGATTTGATATTTCAGTGACTTCTGATTCGAAATTCACTGAGTTATTGTGAAAACGACTTTCTCTTGGTTCGTGTTTTAGAATTGGTTTTATTTCTGGTTGTGGCGCTGGGGTTTTCAGACTTGGTTGTTTGTCTGTTTTTGTATCTGGTGGTTGTAGAGTTTTAGAATTTCTTTGATTGTTATTTGTGGATGGTTTTATATTTTCTGCTGTTTTACTTGTACTAGTTACATTTTTATTTTCTGGTTTCTTAGAAACATTTTGAGCTATAGTTGTTGACGGTTTGGTGTTTGCTCCTGTCATAGGTGTACCTTGTACCTTTTTATTTACCGGTTTATTCATTTGTGATTCTTTCGGAGAATTTTGAGTTATATTATTTGTTGATGACTTGACAGTTTCTGCTGTCATTTTCGTACCGTTTACATTTTTATTTTCTGGTTTTTTCGAAGTATTTTGACTTATGTTTGTAGATGGCTTGGTACTTTCTGCTGTTATACCAATTATATTTTTATTTACTTGAGGTTTTTGTTGAACTTGAGGTGTTACTGGTGCAAATTCTGCAAAATTGATACAAATAATAAGTCATTTCTTTAACGTGATCGACTGTACTTCTGACAACTCAAGTACACATTTCAGCCTAACTGCACAAATTCTCCACTAACAACCATGAGTCAGTGGACGGCTCGAAACCGCACACTTCCCCGACTATTAGTTTTAATAACTTGCTTTCGATAAAGGCCTTAATTTTATGCTCCAATCAGCAAAATTTGATCAAATTTTGAAATAACGTAGGCGGTGTCAAAGTGACAGTTGCCAATGTCAAAGTGACTGCAGTCATTTAATGAGGTTTAAAATTCGAGTTTTTAATTGCATTTATCATATATTATAGACATAATACGAGCAATATGTAAATAAAATAATAATAGTGAAAACGCAAATGTTTACAATTTAAAAAAATTAATTAACAAAGTTGGTACCTCTATAAAGCTCATTATCAAACTTTAATTAACTTTTTTGTAAAAAGCTAACCAAAACGTAAACCGTCACTATTAGCAACGGCGTACAAAGAACCATTGGTCGTAGAAAAAAATTATTTTTGATCCATTATTAGCACATTAAACTGTAATTCTCTTAAAATATGTACTCAAAGTAATGATTCACCCTGTATAATGAAAAAATCTTACCTGATATGACTTTATAAACTTGAAAATCATCTGGATTCGATTTCATTTTAAATCCAACACCTTGTACAGGAGCGTTTGTACTATTTTTCGGCGAGTCTAATCTTAATTGTGCTCTAAACCATTTTAATTTCAATCCTAGAAATACTACACAACAAAAGCAGACCATAGATCCTATGGAGATCTGCCATAGCGCCCAATACCCTACGAAAAAATTCTCAATATTTTCCAGAAAACATTTTCCTCTACTTACTGTTTTCTTCAGAGTCGTTATAAAATTTGTTGGACACCATTCTTTAATTCAAATCCGAAATTAAATAAAAAACATCATGCAAGGATGGTAAAGAATAACTGAATAATGTTATTGATAATTTGTTATCAGTAGGGTTAGTAATTCGTGATAAGATATTTAATCTTGATTTTTTAAAACGTAACTCATGTGAAGTTTTGTGAATTTATTATAAGACCTAAAGAAGGAGATTATATGATTATTAAAAACTGCATTAGGCATAGATTATGCGAATTATATACGTATATTAAAATTTTATCAGATTCGTACATAAACAATCAATAAATTATTTTATCAACGAATATCAAATAATACATTTATGTCATGTTTTTAAGTATTCATCTTGCTTTTTGATCAATAAATTTAAAAATTTACAGAACTCGTAACTACTATCGGATTCATAATTATAGTCAGTTGTGGTTAAAGATGAATATAATATAAAATAATAATCAAAAAATTTAATCTAACTTTGTATTAAAGTATGCACATTTCTACATTATTATATAAAGTTTAAATGTATTTATTTATTTGTGTAAAAATTGCAACAATTTATACCAAAAATGAGCTATGATTTGGACAAACTGGGTGTGTGAAATATCTGTTATGTAGGAAAAACAATACTATTTTTTTAAATTTTGCTGTAGTTAGTGACGAAGGTTGTAAATACAAAACTTCTTCAAAATAAAAACTACACAATATGAGACTATACACTAGCTTTGTTAGTTCTCTTGGTATTTAATTTGGTAAAAGGTGTAATGGATATTTATTTTTTGTTGCAGTTTGCCGACTGGGATTCACATGGGCCGTTCGAACATAAAACAAGTTGCACAAAAACGTCTGCACGATATAAAATTTTTCGTCGATACATTATTCGTAACAGCAGATGAAATCGCACATTCGGATTTAGTTTATACTTTCTTCCATCCTTTATTAAGAGACCAACAGAATATGGAATTGTTCAACAGAAAATCAAAAAGTAATTAAATTAATTTTATTCAGTAGATTACATGCATCTATTTCATTATTTATTACGTTTCTTAATTTACAAATTCGAATTTTTGTTTGTACGACAAGGTGTTAAAAATGTAAAATTATTATCATGTGATCGTAATAACTTATCAGATTTGGAACATATTTTTTACAATAATCATCAGATATTGTAAAGATAATTTATCTTAAACTAATATTTATTTTTTTAATCATCAGCGGTCTGACCAAAATTCTTTTAAGTATTTATTATGAAATCATGTCACTTGAACTTTAATTTTAAAAACTAATACAAAATATTTGATGATTAAAAAAAATCAAACAGCAACTTCCCTAATAAACTATTCATATAAATTATTATTTATATAAGTCAGTATCAAAATAATTGTAAAATATTTTAAGTTTTTAATTATTTTTTTCTCCTAGCTCGAGGAAGCAGAAGAGACGCCAGTCGAGTGATCGGCCAACTAAAACTAACTCTGCATTACCAACGTGGGGCCCTAAGTGTCATGGTCCATCACGTCAGAAGTTTACCAGTTATGTCAAATGCTCAAGAACCCAGCACTTATGTCAAAGTCTATTTGTTGCCTGATCCGGCAAAAAGTACCAAAAGAAAGACCAAAGTAGTCAAGAGGAATTGCCATCCTTCCTTCATGGAAATGGTAAGACATCATTAATAAATGTACCGAAAACAAATACAGACTTATTAATACTATAATCTAAAAATATCGAGGCAGTAGCTGCGCGGGTTTAAGCACAGCTCTCTGCATGTGATGACGTACGAACCCGGAGTTCCGTGGTTCAAGTCTCTCGGCCGGTAATTGTCATTATAAAACATTTTGCAATTAAATCGCACTCGGACGCTTCAAGCTGACTAGTTGATCGTCTTAAATGTAGTCCTAGTTGCAAAAGAATCTCTCACAGGTCTGCATGTGATGACGTACGAACTCGCAGTTCCGTGGTTCAAATCTCTCGGCCAGTAATTGTCATTATAAAACATTTTGCGATTAATTCGCACTCGGACACTTTAAACTGACTAGTTGATCGTCTTAAATGTAGTCCTGGTTGCAATATAATCTCACAGCTCTGCATGTGATGACGTACGAACCCGGAGTTCCGTGGTTCAGTCGTTAAATTGTAAAACATCTTGCAATTGGACTCTTTAAGCTGACCACTTAATCGTCTTAAATGTAGTCCTGGCTGCAAAAGTTTCAAAGGTTGTCGCACCAATGTACCAATTCTATAATTGTTGAATAAACAAATAATTTTTGTTCCAGTTGGAGTACCGGCTGTCAATTGACGTAATAAAATCTCGCACACTTCAAGCGACAGTTTGGAACCACGATCCACTGCAAGAAAACGAGTTTTTGGGCGGTGTAACCTTAGAGTTGGCTTCGCTAGATTTGTCTAAGGAGCAAACTGAGTGGTTTTCTCTAACTAACGTCCTGTCTAGATAGCATTTTGTCTCTACGAACTGAAAAAATGGTTAGATAGCCGGTAAGTTGACTATGGTATTGGAAAATCTTTTATATTGAATATTGTCTCTGACGTATTTATTCTATATTCTGTATATTTATTTATTATGTATATTTCATCTAATATTTATTAGTAAGTTACTAATGTATATTTTTCATATCTTTTTACTACTCTGAAAGTCATTCCTTTTCATATAAAAATATTTTATAGATATTTAGAGCTAAACAGTGATCGGCTGTTTTGAGAGCCAAAATATTTTATTATTGATATAAGAATTGTTCTCGAAAAATATTTTTTCTACGACCTTAAAAGTCTTTCTTTAATATGAGCACTTTTTTATTTTATCACGAATTAATGGTCGTAAAAAAATCATGTATACTTTCGGAGTAAAGTGTCATTTCCTTACCTATATGTTAAATGCTTAAATACGTCATCCGCGGTAGGAAATAATACACTTTTCTCCCTTGATATACACATAGCTATACACATTTGGACAGGGTTGAAATAGCTAATTAAATAGTTAATTTTTAATTAGAATTCATACGATTTACACTTTTATATACATTTTTACTGCAATTTAATTTGGTTATCATTAAAAAGAAGCAGACTCGAACCGAAAATATCGGTTCAGGTTAGGTTCGCGGTTCACTGTGCTAGGTTTTGTTTCAGTTACCGGTTTTCAAAAATGTATTAAATAGAGTAAAATTCACTTACGGAGAACCCTGCGCGAAGTACGAATTCTCGTCTTAGAAAAAGAGGCATAGATGATAAACAAGAGGAAACTACGCTACTGTCTGTTCTACAGAACATCAGCTTCAATATCTGTTATTCTCATGTTGACGTTCATAGTGATTTGCTTCGTGTAACGCTGTGAATTTTGTAATTGATTGTGATTGAGTTATATTTTAGTTTTCTTTGAAAATTAAGTGAAGTGCATCGTAGCATATACTCGCTAGCTCCACTTTTGTAAAACGGACAGTACATGACAAGCTCTGCCTTCTCGTGCAGCTCAGGGTCATAGATATTTGAATTTTACTCTAACAAGCAATTAATTTAAAAAAAATCGTTCCAGTTTTAGACTAAAATAAAATACATTTAAAAAAAACTTAAGTACTTGAAAAACTGTAGAAAATACAACAATTTTCATTACATTACGGTTCGGTTCGAGTCGCTGATTAAAACATTTAAAATTGTCAAACAATCGTTTATGGAAATTACTTGTTAATTTTTCATAAATAATTCGACATATCTAATCTTTTCTTCCGGTTTTCGTCCCGGAAACATTAAATGATAACCAAATTAATATAAAATAAGACACTATCGTAAATCCGCTTTCACAACCCGTAATTTGGTAAAATTTGACGAATATGTGAAGTTTGTCACATGACAATGTGTACTTGCGTTCACAATACTGAAATTTGCTGTTGTGAACGCAAGTTCACATAGTCATATGACAAACTTCACAAATTTCACCAAATTTCGGGCTGTGAATGCGACTTTAATCTATCCAAAAGTGACCTTTCCCTTGACTTTTTCCCCGTGATCCTGTTTAGTGAAATATTACCAAAGCTCATGCATTTTAATCTATTTTATAGAAAATATTTTATGCCAAAAACGCTTTTGGCCAAATATGATTATAATTTTAACTATGTACTGTCTTCGAAGTAGGTAGAAAATATATTTTTGTGTATATTTACTTGAAAATGCTTCAACATAACTGCAATGGGAATTTAGGATATCTTTAAATTAGAAAGACTGAAAATATATGTGTCTACAAGTATAGTATATAATTCATACTATTAATATTAACGTAGCTTCATTTGTAATACTCAATAAAGAAGTAATGTTTAACACATGTTTTCATTTGATCCTTGATTCACGAAACAGAGTCACTTGTGAATTTCTAATCATATTTATTATAATAATACATCATATCTATCAAGTATGATTTAGTTTATAGATATATAGTACATATTATTTAATGTAATTACTTTACTTAATATTCTTTCTGATTTATAGAATATTCCAATTCCAATATCGCTTTTGAAAATGGTTCCAAAAATGTTTCTTAGTTTTGTCGCTAGATGGCATACGAGTCTCTATTTGGAGATTTGTTTACGATCAAAAATATTAATTATTATTAAATCACGACTTATTACAAACGAATTAAAGTATAATTTGTTATTTCATAACAATTTATAATTATTTAATTAGCTATGTTCTATAAATATACGGTATTGACTTCTAATTGACCTACAATTAAAATTTAAAAACCCGTTTAATAATAACAATATGTATGAACATATTTTTCATATTCATAGCTGAATATTATGTTAAATAATAGATTTATGCCCATTTTATATTTATATTTAATATTGCCTGTAGTTCATGGATAATCCGCGAGATAGCTTCCCAATGCTAATTTTGAAAATGCGCTTTTAAAAAACCGGGATTTTTATTTTATCTATTAACAATTAATTGTACCTATTGATGATTCATAATTGAGTACAAGAAAAATTTATTTTGTTGTAATTAAGCAGCCTGCCTACCTTTTCCAAATTCCAGATTTTACTTTTATCTATTTCACTTCATTTCGCACTCCTACGGTTGCTCGAAACCAGCCCGAAACTCGTACTTTGCCGCATCCTAGCTATGCAATGTCATTTTGAAGTTGAAAATTACTGTAAAAGTATTTCGTTCCAAGTAAACTGTCAGATTATGCTTGCAAGATAATGTTTTATAAACATTTAATAGAGAAAGAATGGATCTACTGATGTGCCTTTTTAAAATTTTAAAAATAAATTTCTATCATGAGATATTATCGTGTAAATTTTAAAGAATTGTTCGTAATTTTTATAATCATATACTATTTTTGTTGCACTGTTAATAATTGATCCTTTAAGTATATAATCCTTGTTGAAATATAATTTGACCATTCTTGTACTGGCCACAAAACACTCGCTACTTTAATACATTTTATGATGGATTTTAGAAGGTAGACGAGCCCCTTAATAAATGATATACACCATAAAATTATGAATTTTAAAGTAAATTTGATTTTCAAGTAAATGATACAATAAATAAGGGGCTTATTTTACAGGACCGTGAGTTCTATGAGCTTATGAATTATTAATAGAACTCAACTTAAATAATTGTGTTCGGTACAAAAATTACTAATTTGAATAAATTACGATACTCGATCACGGCTCAAATAATAATTTTTAATTATTTCACTTTAATTGATTCTTATTGTTAAACCCTCGTTCAATAATTACTCATGCTATTAATACTTTCAACATATTTTTTTATTCCAACAATAAATTTTTCCATAATTATATTTTTTGCAAAATGCATAAGTACACAAAAATTGCTGCAATTTATGGCCTGCAAATAATATGTTTTTGTTATTACGCTTCTTAAATTAACAAACATATTATTTTTATATTAATGATTGTGATCTTTTTTGTAAACAAACTGCTTGCCTCTATTGTTTACCGTACGGTAGGTCAGTCTATGACGTCACTAGAAAGAAAGATATGAAAAGATGCACAAGATGACTAAGAAAAATAATTAGAATTTTAGCGAAACCGGATTTCAAATTATGCATCCTGGATCTTATTTACTATTTTTATTATTTTAGTCATCTATACTTTAGAAATATTAAGGTTTTAATAAGGATCTTAATACCCGATAAGATTTTGGTAGAAATCCGCAAACTGGAAGTAGTACTTATAGAAGTTTGGAAAAGTTTTCCTTAAATATATTGGTACATTATTTATTTTTAACAATTTTTGCAATTAAAAATAAAGATAATATAATTATCTATGGGTACCTACAGTGAATTTTAAATACAATTTGCTGAAGCTGGTAGTATTTAACAATAAAATAAAGTGTAACTAATATTCTACTTTTTTCAAATTTCAGTATCTTGTTGTCCATGAACATATAAAATTTGTTTCTACATTTTGAATTATTATGACAGTGACAGTACAGTTGACATATTTTGCTTGCATCTTGGTTTACATATTATATGAACATACAACTATTAAAATGTAAGTAAAACTATTTATTAGATTAGTAGAATAAGCAGAATTAGGCAAGAAGTCGTGTACTGGCCACAGCAGATTTTTTAATAATTACAATTGTGTGACGTTTCGACCTGTATTTTTGGTCATTATCAAACACTGAAAAATTACAAAAAGAATTAAAAAAACAACAATCAAAAATCAAATAATTTTTAAAAAATTACATAATTGAACAAAGTAAATAATTAAAATAATATAAAAGAACAAGTCCAAATAATTTGGAAAAAAATTATTTTACAAATAAAGTCAAAAATAGAAAAAATATACTTACAAAGTTTTGTAAAGAACAACGAAAACTGATGGTAGTCAATAGAATTTTTTAAAAAACCAAAATTGGAGTAGATGAATTTAAATAACCATCGGAATAAAAAATTATCGCTTGGTAACGAAAACATGTGTTTAAAGGCACAACCCTAAACATAATATTCAAAAAATATCAAGTTGAAACTCCCACAAGTTTTTAAACAATACGACAAACAAAAGAACTAACTAATATTTAAGATTTTGTAGTAGAGATCTGTAATGTTGTAAACAATTACTGAAATCTGTTTGAGTATTGATTGCACAGAAGATGTCACTATTTATGTAAAAACTTTCAAGAATTTTTCTCTTGGTTAAATGACATTCAGAGTGGAGAATAGAAACATTGTCAAAATCAAAACTATGAAGATTGTCTATGGAATGTTCAACTAATGCACTATGAGATGTATTGTTGTTTCTTAATGTTCTTACAAAATGAGGCCCACCAGTAAAGACAGGTCATTTTTAAGGCCAGAATCAGCTTCCCCGGACAATTTTACTCCGAAATACAAATTTTCGCCATGTTTCTACGACTAATAATAAATAAATAATTTTTTTAATACTGATATACAATGCTGTAACAACACTCGTTATAAACGAGGTTTCGTTATAGACATGGATTATTTTGGAGGGTAGAATCGTATTTCTGAGATAATTTTACCTCGATAACCAAATTTTTTCGGAGTTTCTACAATAAATAATAAAGATTTATTATGTGCTACCCTGGTTAAAGACACCCTTAAAAATGGGGCCCCCCAATAGAGACAGGTAATTTTAGAGGCCAGAATCGACTTCCTCGGACAATTTTACTCCCGGGTACAAATTTTCACCGGTTTTCTACGAATAATAACAGAGAAAATAATTTTTAAAAATTTTATAACAGATAAATTCACATTCCAAAATTTGTATTTTAATGGAACAAACTATAGCAATTTTCAAAATTTATAAATGTCAAAATTATACTGTTGGACGGCTTATTTTCTTATAATTTAAAATAATTCAAATTTTGAGAATTTTTTCCGGGCTTATTAAACTGGCTCCAACTAAAAACAGGGGGGGGATACAAACTTTAGGTCGGTAAAGAGATTTTCAACCCCAAACAATCCTCGAAAAGCATTTTATTAATAAAGTTATTGCATTTTGAAATTTTTTGTGAGGTTATTGGTTGGGTTAGGCCAATTTTTATTATATAATTTCAAAAAGCCAATGTACACTCCGTTCCAAAATTTTAATCACAGAACTAAGGGATGAAAACAATGACGACTTTTATTTAAAAAATTAATTTCTCGTAAACGGGACCAGATATCGATGCGCGGTTTTCAGCAGTGGATCAAGCATGAAATAGGCTTTATTTGGACTAGCACGGCTATAACGAACATTCGTTATACGACCTCGTTTATAGCGAACATTTAATTAATTTAACAATAACTTTGATTCTAGGAATCGGAAAATTCTGAAAATTAGTATACTGATGTAAAAAATTCTGAAAAAATCCAGTTATTAACCCAAATTTAAAATCGGTACACCCATTTTGGGTGCAAAATATATATCTTTATTACTACGCATAGAAATAAGCTGTAAATTTGTATACTTATGTTTTAAAATATGAGAAACCCATTTTTGAACCTTAAACTGAGTTTACTACACCCATTTTGGATGTAACATTTATTTTTTAAATATTGGATATTGAGAAAAGCTATAAATTCTTGTAGTACCTAAAGAATTATATTTATTTTTAAAATATAGATACATCCACCCATTTTAGGGTGTTGTAGATATTTCAAGAACTATATCAGATATTTAGATGAGGTTTTCAATGATGATTTTAATAATGCATTTAAATTATATTTATACACAAAAATCTCTCCTGTGGTGACTCTCCACTAATATCTATGCGAGTCAAATTCAAATAAAATAAAATATAGAAATAAAAATTGCCTTTTTGATTTGATATTAAGTATTTTGTGATAAATTTTATTAATAGTGATTTATCCACATAAATTAAAGCAGTACTTTAGCTGTATCTAGTACAATTTCAAAATTTAAATAGAATTTATATTTTTATTGTTTAAAAAATTATGACAGTGACAGTTAAATCAAAATAGGGTACACAACTCTCGGGAAAGTGTCCATCGATCACTTTCCTCGCTCATTAAGTTGTCCCTTGAAACACATGTTTTCGTTACCAAGCGATAATTTTTTATTCCGATGGTTATTTAAATTCATCTACTCCAATTTTGGGTTTTTACCTCTCGCCTCATATTCTATTATTATTCTATTATTTAATGGGTCAAAATTTTCGAGTATGAGTTTTTGGTGGATAAGCACGTTTCAGGGTCTCTAGAATACGAATTTACTATTTTCACGATGATGTCTGTGTGTGTGTGTGTGTGCGTTTGTATGAACCGACGATTTTTCGTCCACGATAACTTAAAAAGTATCAAACCGTTTATAACCAAATTTCATATTTAAGGTTTTAATAAGTATCTTAACACCGGATAAGATTTTGGTAGAAATCCGCAAACCGGAAGTAGTACTTTTAGAAGTTTGGAAAAGTTTTCCTTAAATATATTGGTACATTATTTATTTATGACAATTTTTGCAATTAAAAATAAAAGACATTGTGATTATCTATGTGTACAGTTAATTATAAATACAAATTGCTGAATCTGGAAGTATTTAACAATAAAATAAAGTACAATTAATATTCTATTTTTTTCAAATTCCAGTACTATCTTGTTGTCCATGATATAAAATTTGTTTCTACATAAAATTTGAATTATTATGACAGTGACAGTACAGTTGACATCTTTTGCTTGCATCTTGGTTTACATATTACATGAACATGAAACTATTAAAATGTAAGTAAAACTATTTATTAGATTAGTAGAATAAGCAGAATTAGGCGAGAGGTCGTGTGGTGGCCACAGCAGATTTTTTTAAATTCTTTTGACTACCATCAGTTTTCGTTGTTCTTTACAAAACTTTGTAAGTATATTTTTTCTATTTTTGACTTTGTTTGTAAAATAATTTTTTTCCAAATTATTTGGACTTGTTCTTTTATATTATTTTAATTATTTACTTTGTTCAATTATGTAATTTTTAAAAAATTATTTGGTTTTTACCTCTCGCCTCATATTCAATAAGAGAGGTATTAATTGTAATGGGTCAAAATTTTCGAGTATGAATTTTTGGTGGATAAGCACGTTTCAGGGTCTCTATAATACGAATTTACTATTTTCACGATGATGTCTGTGTGTGTGTTTGTATGGACGTATGTATGTATGTATGTATGGACTGACGATTTTTCGTCCACGATAACTGAAAAAGTATCAAACCTTTAATAACCAAATTTCATATTTAAGGTTTTATTAAGTATCTTAACACCGGATAACATTTTGGTAGAAATCCGCAAACCGGAAGTAAAACTTTTTGAAGTTTGATAAAGTTTTCGTTAAATATATTGTTACATTATTTATTTATGACAATTTTTGCAATTAAAAATAAAAGAAAATATAATTATCTATGGGTACAGTTAATTATAAATACAATTTGCTGAATCTGGTAGTATTTAACAATAAAATAAAGTACAATTAATATTCTAACTTGTTGTCCATGATATGAAATTTGTTTCTACATAAAATTTGAATGATTATGACAGTGACAGTACAGTTGACATATTTTGCTTGCATCTTGGTTTACATTATCGTTTACATATTACATGAACATGAAACTATTAAAATGTAAGTAAAACTATTTATTAGATTAGTCTCGAGATTAATAGAATAAGCCGAATTAGGCGAGAGGTCGTGTACTGGCCACAGCAGATTTTTTTAATTATGAATATTGGATGTGGCAGACTTACATATCGTGAGTTTTCAGTATAGATATAAATTTACCGTGTGTGCGGTTACCAGCCGTCAATACACTGATGGTTAGTGATAAAGAGTACACCACAGGGAAGATTTTTGTGCTTCTAAATTCTGGAAAAAATAACTTTTGAAGTTTAATGAATGGAAATTTTTGTTTCAAGACTCATTGAAGATTCAATTTAGCGGCGCCGCTATTTGGCAGGCAATTCTTACCAGAATTATTTTGTCGGGATTAAGAATCATGAAAGAATCGTTGTGTGAGCATCAGGGTATTAGATTGAAACTCATTTTAAATGATTTAGTGTTGAATATAATTTCTTTGCAGCTTAGATAGAAGAAGTGAATAAATCGATGAATCTTAGGAATGCGGAAGACTTAAACCAGTGGTACTGAAACTATTGACCGCGAAGTATAACGCGAATTGCTATGGCTGCATGATCGGCAAATTTATTTATTTAAAAAACCAAAAATTCTTAAAACTCTGATTCTTTTTAGCGCATTGTTATGGTTAAAATAATTTTCCGGTTCGTAGACAAAATATAAATTTTGAGACTGAGTGTCAACAGACTCCTAGAATGTAATCCGATTTGGGTTCGAATACAAAAAGGTAAATTTTGACCCCCCGGTGAAAATGTTAGTCATTATCGTTAAAGTGTCTCGTTTATGTAAAGATAATGATATCTTCTGTTGTTATTTGTGAATCATCTTCTAGATAAACGATTTTAGAAGAAACTATTAGTCAAATTAGCACATTAGTTTACCCGGTAGTTAATAATATTGTTCAGTTTACGCGTAAAGGAAATTAAAAAATAATTACAGATAATAAATTTTCCAAATTACAAAATAATGTCTGATAAGGATAAAGCTAAAAATATTGGCCGTAAAATAATATTTTGTTTTTAAAATTAAATGGGTAACCGCACACTCAAATATACAGGGTGTTACTGTACTAAAAAAATTAATAATACCACTTAAGAGACCCGTCTACCTCCTAAAATCAGTACAAAACGTACTAACGTAGCGAGTGTTTTGTGGCCAGTCCAAGAATGGTTTCAACAAGGATTATACAGGTTGGTGGAGGTGAAATGCGAACATAGGGAACATACATGACAAATGACAATCGAACTTTCATGCCAGGTATCTTGATATATTTTGTAGTAGTGTCACAAAACGAAGTAATGTGAATTTGTGTGGCAAAAAGAGTAATCAATAACAGAAATAATAATAAAATCTAAAAGTGCATGTAAACTTTCTCGTTCTGCTCGTACACATACATTATTATGCAAAGAAAATATTTTAATGAAAATAAAAATTTCAATAATATGACAGGTACTTTGATATTGACAGTACTTATTCCACGTATATCAAGATGCCTATAGGATGATAACTCCATTGTCATATATTTCCCTATGTTCGCATTTCACCTCCACCAACCTGTATACTTAAAGGATCAATTAACATTAAATTTGAATAACAATACCTACATGATTATAAAAAATTCATAAAATTTAAAATTTGTGCAATCTTTACATGGTTATATCTCCTGACAGAAATTTATTTTCATAATTTTAAAAAGGCACATCTGTAGATCCATTCTTTCTCTATTAAATGTTTATAAAAACATTACCTTGAAGTCAATAATAATCTGACAGTTTACTCGCAACGAAAACACTTTTACAGTATTTTTCATCTTCAAAATGACATTGCATTGCTAGGATGCGGTAAAGTACGAGTTTCGGGCTGGTTGTAGACAGTCGTAGTATTGGGGTACTCTAGGAATTCGGAAAAAACCTATATGGGCAGCTTTTAAATGTTTAAATAAGCATTATCTTGAAGTCAATAATAAACTAACAGTTTACTCGCATCGAAAACACTTTTACAATATTTTTCAACTTCAAAATGACATTGCATTGCTAGGATGCGGTAAAGTACGAGTTTCGGGCTGATTTTAGGTTAGGCAGTCGTAGTAGTAGGGAAAAGAGTGGAATAGTTAAATAGAAAAATCTAGAGTATTCTAGGAATACGAAAAAAATGTAGACAGGCTGCTTAAGACTGTTTTTAAATTATCAATACCAGACATTTATTGACGTGGTGTAAAGTTATTATTTGTGGAATTATTGTAGTAGATTCACAAAAATATTTAGAAAAGGTATCTATCGTGGTACTAAAAATGTTTAATTTATTTTAAATAAGTTTCCCTTATTTTTTCGAATTTTCCAGAAATATTTTCTATTCCATGCTCAGTATATCAAGTAATTATTATTTTTTCTCTATAAGTTTAGTACCTAACACTCTGTATATCTGGACAAAAAGTAAATAGTTTGTATATCTTTAGTGTGATAACCGTTTATATGAAGAAGTAAATTGTTTTCTATTAAATTTTTTAGCCACATTTCTTCGTCTATAATCTATTCAAGTTTCAATCTTATTTCTTCATTCGTTAAGTTGATAGTCCTCAAGAGCGCTATTTTCACTGTCATTGACCTTAGCCAAAAAATACGCTGTCGGTTCAGACATTTCTTAACATTGAAGAATAAAAAACTTCAATCTCAACGTAAATAATTCGACATTGAAAAACAGAACGCATAATCAGAGCTATAAGGAAATTATCAATGAATTAGATTAAGATGAACTTGAACTTTTAATATGTGAGGCAGTCACACCCAAAGTGTGTAGAAGGCGGACAGTTATGTATATGTCAGATTGTAAATTATGCTTTTAAAAAAGTCTAGGCATGTAGGTATTATAAAACAGAATGTCACATCATTTTATTTCACTCAAGGAGGGTATAAGGTTCTTTATTTAGTACTGAGTATGTGGGACTCACGAAGGGTATTTACGGATCTAGCGG
This sequence comes from Agonum fuliginosum, assembly GCA_947534325.1. Classification (NCBI taxonomy): domain Eukaryota; kingdom Metazoa; phylum Arthropoda; class Insecta; order Coleoptera; family Carabidae; genus Agonum; species Agonum fuliginosum. The sequence goes on from OX384033.1 coordinate 1,324,605, forward strand.
TCAAATATCTGAACTAGTCCACTTAAGGGCGCGCTGAAAAGTGTAAAAACCTTAACACAAGTCTGTAATGATAATGTTTTTAATCCGATAATAGATCATAATTTGATTTTATAAATTTGTTTATTTTTTTCTGTAACTACTAGTGAGCGATATTTTAAATTTTTTACATGGCTCATGTTGCACATGCTTTCTGCTTAAATTTCGAATAAACGATGTAACCTACAATGAAAATTTTGTTGCACAATGAAAATATATACATTCCTTATTGCCTTATTCTAAAAATTATGTTTGTAATTATAGTTCATTTTGCTTAAAATTCATTGCAATTTTGATGCATTTTGCTCTCCCCTCTTTCACTTCTACTAAACAATTATAAATATTAATGTTCAGGTATTCTTATTTAGAATAAGGCAATCTAGAAACTCTATTGATTCTAGTGATATATTATTTAGGGAGTGTCTAACGCCACACAGCGTGAACCTAGCGTGAACGAGCGTGAACCTAGCGTGAACGATTTCTGTTGAACTCAAGAAGGGTTTTGTTATAGCATAGATTAGTTTATGTCAAAAAAACGGAGTTCTGTTGGACTCAAGAAGGGTTTTAGTAGCATAGATTAGTTTATGTCAAAAAAACGGTTCACGCTAGGTTCTCGTTAGGTTCACGCTAGGTTCACGTTAGGTTCACGCTAGGTTCACGCTGTGTGGCGTTAGCCCATGCCTATTATTTATACCTATTGCTTGTTCCTATTTGCAGAAATTAATGCAGATAAAGTGCACGTTTTTTTTCTTTTTCCTAGAATACTGTCGATTTACTTCTTTTTTCATTCCACTCTTTCCCCCACTATACTAGGGCTGTTTGAAACCAGCCCGAAACTCGTACATTGCCGCATCCTAGCAATTCAATGTCATTTTTAAGTTGAAAAATACTTAAAGGTGTTTTCGTTACGAGTAAACTGCCAGATTATTATTGACTTCAGGATAATGTTTTTATAAATATTTAATAGAGAAAGAATGGATCTACAGATGTGCCTTTTTAAAATTTTAAAAATTAATCTCTAACCGTGTAAAGTTTGCATAAAATAGGAATTTTTTTGAATATTTCGAAATTTTTATATGTATGTAAAAAAATTTAAAAAGGCACTTCTATAGTAGATTCATTCTTTCTCTATTAAATCCAGCATTCTTGTACTGGCCACAAAACACTCGCTACGTTAGTACATTTTATGCTGGATATATTATATTATAATATATATATATATACAGGGTGAGTCATCGAAATGCCCGTCGTCGATATCTCCCTTGTCGTTAAAAATACAGCATAAATTTATTAACAGGATTTTTCGTCTACTCAAGGAGCATAACTTAAAATTATTTTCACATATACAGGGTGTTGCATAACGACTTGGCAATAATTGTTCGTCGTTTTTTAAATGAAACACCCTATATATTTTGAATTGTATTTTACTTACCTATACGAACATATAAATTTCATTTTAGTTTTCCTCGGCGTTGCCACGTTATTCAATTTTTTCTCTAAAAAAAGCCGAATACACGTACTGTTTTATAAAGGCGTACTGAAGTTATTTTAATAGTAAAAATTATGAATTTTTTTTTCTGTACAACTGTAACTATACTCTTTGTTCTGACATAACTTTTTTTAAATGTTATTATACAGGGTGTTCAATACAGAGAATCAAATTTACTCAATTTCAAATGGCTATAACTCGTCATTTTCAAATGGAACACCCTATATTTTATTATTCTGTTGTGTGTATTTTTGCATCTTTTTATGTTATAAAAGGTGTCCCATGCCTAAAAACATTAATTTCGAAATTAATTAAATTAATGTTTTTGGGCATAGGACACCTTTTATAACATAAGAAGATGCAAAAATACACACAACAGAATAATAAAATATAGGGTGTTCCATTTGAAAATGACGAGTTATAGCCATTTGAAATTGAGTAAATTTGATTCTCTGTACTGAACACCCTGTATAATAACATTTAAAAAAAGTTATGTCAGAACAAAGAGTATAGTTACAGTTGTACAGAAAAAAAAATTCATAATTTTTACTATTAAAATAACTTCAGTACGCCTTTATAAAACAGTACGTGTATTCGGCTTTTTTTAGAGAAAAAATTGAATAACTTGGCAACGCCGCGGAAAACTAAAATGAAATTTATATGTTCGTATAGGTAAGTAAAATACAATTCAAAATATATAAAAATATATAGGGTGTTTCATTTAAAAAACGACGAACAATTATTGCCAAGTCGTTATGCAACACCCTGTATATGTGAAAATAATTTTAAGTTATGCTCCTTGAGTAGACGAAAAATTCTGTTAAAAAAATTATGCTGTATTTTTAACGACAAGGGAGATATCGACGACGGGCATTTCGATGACTCACCCTGTATATAATATATTATATTATATTATATATATTATATTATAATTGTGGCCAGTGGTTAGCTCAGCGGTAGAGGGTCCGCCTAGCATGCTAGCGGTCCCCAGTTCGATTCCCAGCGCAACCGACAATAATACCACTGGGTCCGAGTGGTTGGATTCCACTATAATAACATCTACCATTCTGTAATTGGGAGTTAATCCTGTAGGATGGTTACCAGCAAAAAAATAAAAATAAAAAAAATACTAGGTAGCCTCTGAAGACGTCAATGCTTTTATAGGGTCTCGACCAAAAGCCTCGGCAATGACTATGTGCCGAGTCATTTAGAAGACGACTAAACGTTTTAGAAAACGACTGTATAAGACGTACATACTCATCGATCTATTACCTTTTTAAAATCGTATTTAGGGTAAAATTGACCCTTACTGAACTTATAGTAATAACTTCTTGCATGCTCTATCTTCCGAGTAACGTTAAAACCAACTTTAACGTTAGGTTTCCAACGGTAACATTACGACTATGCTATACGTGTATTCTTCAATCATACAGATGACTTTAAATAAGACATTCCTCAACATTATTTATTTCTGAACTTCTGTTAATTTCTACTGTGGTTTAACATTTTATTGCACACTGTTGAAACATTTTTCATGAATATTGATTACCAATGCAAATTCCTATGTACTTATGATAAGTTAATTAAAACGGGGCAATGACTGATTTACTGTCAGCTAAAATATGTAAAAATAGTTTTTTTATCTTTAAAAATTTTCAGGATGTGGACGTAAAATTGTTAACCAGAAATTTGCATATCTCGCTACGTTGTTTTAATAATACTAGGAAATAAATGAATAAAATATAAGTACTATAGTATTTTTACTTATCTACGACTATTAAAAAATTTATATTCATTAGGTATATTTTTTATGAGGTGTATACTTGAGTGAAGAGCTATCTGACCGACTGATATTCTAAATAGGGTAGTTTACCATTTTTTAAAAGTTTATTATTGAAACTTCATGTATTTGAAAACGATTGAGAGTACTGATAAGCCTTAATTGTTCTTAATAAAGCTGTAATTAATTTTTAAAGTTTGTGTGACGTAGGTGGTTACTTGAGTGAAGAGTTATCTGACCGACTGATATTCTAAATAGGGTAGTTTACCATTTTTTAAAGTTTTTTATTGAGACTTCATGTTATTTATAAGCGATTGAGAGTACTGATAAGTACTGATAAGCCTTAATTGTTCTTAATAAAGCTGTAATTAATTTTTAAAGTTTGTGTGACGTAGAAGTATAGCTGAAAATCTTCTCAAATCATGGGGCTGGAATTAAAATGTATTCATGTAAAATCAACTGTTTCTAAATGTTACAAAATATAAAATACAATTTGGTAGTTTCTTTATTACTGTAAATAAGAATACACGTGAAAATGCATTACTGTGACGTAGATGTATCGATACGTAAAATCTCAAATATTTAAAGAACTATTCACTTTTTGAAAACTTTTTTCATGGCAATAACTCATTTTTGAGATCTCCTTTCAATATAATTGACAGGATTGCTAATTTTCACGTGTATTCTTACTTACAGCAATAAAGAAACTACCAAATTGTATTTTATATTTTGTAACATTTAGAAACAGTTGATTTTATAAGAGTACATTTTAATTCCAATCTCATTGTTTGAGAAGATTTTCAGCTATATACATCTACGTCACACTAACTTTAAAAATTAATTACAGCTTTATTAAGAACAAATTAAGGCTTATCAGTACTCTCAATCGCTTTCAAATAACATTAAGTTTCAATTAAAAAATTTAAAAACGGTAAACTACCCTATTCAACTTTATGCCCAGTGCACACGGAGAAACATTTTGACAAGTTTCCTGAAAAAAGTTTTCAGAAAGTGGAGATTTTTTTTGAAAAACAATAAATATGTTCATGATCACATGTCACATGTGACGATTAGACAAATAAGAAGTTAGTTGCACTTCACAACGTTTCCTAAAACCGCCTCATTTTTATAGGCGCCGTTAAAACTTTGAAGTTTCCGGAAACTTTTTTCAGGAAACATGTCAAAATGTTTCTCCGTGTGCACTAGGCATTAAATATTTTTTTAGCTAAACGGAGCATTGTATCGTAAAACAAAAAAATATATTTTATGCAGAATAGCATATTAAAAAATCTAAAATTACCGAAATACCCTATTTGACTTGTAACTTGTAATTTATTTTTTTATACTTTTACAAATTTATTTATTCTGTGCATCAGCCCACCCAAACCAATTTACTATCAAGCCAAACACAATTTTATTTATATTCAATTTTGCAGGCACTCCAAAATGCAAAAACCCTTTTCCATAATTTCAAATTTGCATCGCATGTGCGTTGCTCGGTGGGCGTGTCCACTCTGCGCATGCGCGCCCCCTACCACGTGCCGGTCCGGTCTGTCAGCGCATTCACCGGCGAGCTGTTCCCGAAGCAACAGGTCACAAACAAACCCTTACACCCATCACAGATCCCTACACCACAAACAACCATCCAAGTCATCTGTGAACCACAACAATCCCCTGCAAACAAGTGACGATAACAGTGCGCAAGTAAACAGTGTTGTGATTAAAACAAAAGAGGGGCGTGACGGTATTGTTAGCTAAGACGTACGTTGGACTGTATTCTGTGCGTCCATATGGAATTGTACTACAGCTACATACAGCGTGAGTTCGAGTAAAGCGTGTCTTTTTAATCAAGTCGTGTTTTGTATTTTTGTTGTATTTGGAATATAGTGTTGTATAGTGATTGGTTGATTGTTATTTGGGAACTGGACTGATTTTGCGGTAACCATGGAAACCTTTGCTGTTGATAAATGTTTTTATGACATTGGGACTAGTGATCTTAAGGAGCTATGGGATTCTGAGCTAGACCCGGTAAGTAATTTTTTTCTGGTATTAGATTTAATTTTTTTTCTTCGTTAAACAATTTCTGTCAGATGTCCGGCATTTTAGTAAAATTATACTTACTTACTTAATCCTAAAGCCTCTCTACCTTTCGGTGTAAGGCTTATAATTAATTATTAATATGGTGGATAGCTGAGGGGGCTAAAGAGACCGACAGTGGTTCTAACGACTCAGGTTCGATGCCAGCCAAGTACCTACGAATTCAAGTTTAAATGCACAAAAATTTCCCCTGTGGTGTACTCTCCAGTCTCCACTAATAACCATGAGTACCCGTGAGTTGACCGCACACACAAATATACCAACTCACGCACCACCAGACCACCATACCCAAAATGGGTATCATTAATAATTATTTAAAAAATTTAAAAACAGCTTAAGCGGCCCGTCTACATTTTTCCGTATTCCTAGAATACTCTAATTTTACTTTTTTCTATTCCACTCTTTTCGCCACTACTACGGCTGCCTGAAACCAGCCCGAAACTCGTACTTTACCGCATCCTAGCAATGCAATGTCATTCTGAAGTTGAAAATACTGTAAAAGTGTTTTCGTTGCGAGTAAACTGTTAGTTTATTATTGAAGATAATGTTGTTATAAACATTTAGTAGAGAAAGAATGGATCTACAGATGTGCCTTTTTCAAATTTTAAAAATAAATTTCTTTCAGGAGATACAACCGTGTAAAGTTTGCATAAATTGGAAATTTTTATGAATTTTTCGGAATTTTTATAATCATGTACAATTTTTTTATTAAAATTTAAAAAAGTACAACTGTTAATTATTGATCCTTTAAGTATATAATCCTTGTTGAAATGAAATTTTACCATTATTGTACTGGCCAAAAATACTCGTTATGTTAGTACATTTTATGCTGGATTTTAGGAGGTAGACGCGCCTCTTAAAGAAAAATGAAGTAAACAGTATATTGCGTATTTTTTAAAAAAAAAGGTTGTAGTAGTTACCTATTCCATTATTTTACGCGGTTCATAATAATTATTAGAATATGGAACAGGAAAAATGAAAATAAAATATTATCTTTAATTGTTATTGTTATTCTTATTACGTAATATCTAATTCATTGATTTTAACTAAAAAGAAAAATTATGATTTACTTAAATTATTATTAATATACATAAAAATAATATTGATACTTTAATTTTAATAATAGTACTTAATTAATTTAATTAAAACAGGTATAAAATATTAGATATTAACTCTTAAAAAATAGTTACTATCAAAGATCTATAAAGAAGGATATTTTTCACTACGATGTGATACATTATTTCGAGACCCTAACCGAGTAATTTAAAAATATCTATTTATTATTTAGATTAAAATACATAATGCCTGTTTTACACGACTTATTTATTGATCAATAATTCATCAATTTTATTTTCAGTTATTGATGTGTTTTGTCTGTTTTTTCTTGATCAATAAGTTGATCAATTTATTGACGAATTAGAACACGTTCTATTATTCAACAGTTTTTAAACAATAAATTTCAGCAGATATTTTAATGATTACTTGACTATTTCATAGAACAAAGTATTATAAATTAAATAATTTAATCATGCCTCATGCCAGCCCGGCTAGAGTTAAACTGGATGCCTAGATTCGAACCTTACCTACTTGCATTGCATTAAATTATAGATATAGATAAAACAATTAAAAAATTAATGTGTAAACATTATGGTCCACACGAGGCAATCAACAAATAAATTTTCCATATTTGCAATTTCCTTCAAAACTAGACCAATAATCATTTATAACAATGCACCACCACAATCACATGATCTCTGGCTCTATTTTGATCCACATATGAGTGATCTGATTCTATGAATGAACAACTTACCGGAAGTAGAGAAAGGTCATCAGAATATAGCTACAGCCAGACAAAGATGGCGGATACGTACCTGTGCGCGTCTCTTTTTATATTGTTTGTTACTGTCCACTGAACAGCGTAGTTCTATAGTCAGTCGGATGTAAAAGAAACGGAAATAAAGACGGAAACCGGAAGTTGGATGTGTTTAATATCTTGGAATGGAAGTGGTGTATGAATTTTGGAGATAATTGTATTAATTTGAATCGTTAATTTTAAATGTTTTTATGTAAGCGGCCCGTCTACGTTTTTTCCGAATTTCTAGAATACGATTTTACTTTTTTTCTATTCCACTCTTTTTCCACTACTATGACTGCCTGAAACCAGCCCGAAACTCGTATTTTGCCGCATTCTAGCAATGCAATGCCATTTTGAAGATGAAAAATACTGTAACAGTGTTTTCGTTGCGAGTAAACTGTTAGTTTATTATTGACTTCAATATAATGTTTTATAAACATTTAATAGAGAAAGAATGGATCTACAGTTGTACCTTTTTTCTATCAGGAGATATAACCGTATAAAGTTTGCATAAATTGAAAATTTGTATGAACTTTTCGGCATTTTTATAATCATGTAGTGTTTTGTGGTTTTATTAAAATTTTAAAAAGGCAAAACTGCGAATTGATCCTTTATGCAAGTTAAACACTAGAAAATAAAAACTTAACTATACAGAATGTTTCATAACTTCAGGTACATACGTTATATTCTGATTACGAATCAAAAATAATTTTTTTTAAATCGCAAAATTAATTTCCGTGTTTCCCAGTCAAAAATTTTTCGTTGCCACTGCCACTGGGTGGAATAATAATTATTGTTTCATTAAAAATAATTAAATTTTGTATATTTTACTAGTATTATGTAACTTAAGATGTTGATTACCTACTTCTATTGTTTGTGTTTAATAGGAAAACGAATCCAGTGCAGTACTACAAAAATGTTTCAGGTAAACTACCCTTAATTTTTCGAATTTAAAAAAAAAACATTTTGATTCGTAATCCGCATATTAAACAATAACATATACCTTTAACGTATGTACTCGAAGTTATGAAACACCCTGTATTAACACATCGCTGTTTATAAAGCATATTATGTTCTCGATTAAAAATAAACATTAATTTATATATTGGTTACAAAAAATTATGTCTCTTCGTCAAAATATTACGTTTTGTGTATTCCTAACGACATATTCCAATTCCTTATCAAAATTCTAAGTCGGTCATTGCATAATTCATTATAAACTACAGGAAAATGAGACCAGATACCGGATTACGCAATGCTCATCAATTACTTGACGACAGCAAAACACTCAAAACACATGAGGAAAATTTGTTCAAATGCTAAATTTACCATTTAGTGATTTAGTTATATTTTCGAAGGGGTAGATTAGATAGCTGAGGGCGTTATATGACCGACCGTGGTTCTGACAACTCAGGTTCGAATACAGTCAGGTACACGTTCAATTTAACTGCACAAAAGTACTCTCCACTAACAACCGAGTGACTTTTGACAGCTGGTAACCGCACACACGACCAAATATATTTCTAAAAGACGTAATAAAATAAATAAATAGTACCTATTTCATATAAGTGCTAAGCTTATTTATAAAATTAAAATGTTTCAAATTATCAGATTATTGAATAAAGCTTTTGATAGCTCCAAATCGATAAATCTTAATTAAACTACCAGTAAATAAACAAACTGATCTACTTTATCTGTTTACTTGTACTCATAGTTCACATATCGTAATATTTATTTTGTTAATTTAAAATAATTTATTATTTGTTGCAATATTAAAATTTATCAATAATAGTTACATTTATGTTACAAGTGGGATAAGAGCATTATTATACAGCAGTCGTATGTGAAGAATTGCACGACAAGGTCGTAGACCACATGTGATATACAAAATTTTATCCACGACTGCTCAAAATTAATAAAAATTTATATTTTGAAATTTAAAAAATTATATATTTTGACAATTGATAGATGTCAGTTTTTATAATTTTGATTTAAAATTAAAGCAACAGGCGAGCAACAGGGTACATAAAATTTGTTCGAAAGCAGGACATTCTGTCAGTTTTATTTACAAATAATTAATTTGTAAGTTTATACGTGATATTTATTTATTATTCGTTTATAAATTATTTATTATAGGACAGCATTTCAAAATCGATTTATTTAAAAAATATTTAAGGAATAAATAGGTAGTAAGTATATTATTATATAAATGCGAGAGGTAATATGACAAAATAACATCATATTACTTCACTAGTGAGGTAATACTATCAAATTACTTTAACAACTAATAAAAATAATATTACTATTATATTACTGGCCTGGATAAAAGAATAACACTATCCCCATGCGTAATGGCAATAAGTGTATGGTTATGGCATTCGACGAAAAATGTTTAAAATGTTATTTACCAATTAGTTTGAGAATCAAGATGTGTTTACATAACAATACTGGGAAAACGTTGTAAACAAAATAATGCTGTAGTTTTCTTTCAAATGATTATTTGGGAATGGGCTAATTTTAACAAACTGTGCGTCATTTTCAACAAAATTAAATATTTTGTGACAAAAAAAGTTTCTTGCTCAAGGTAACTCGCAAATTGATTAAAAAATAATCAATATTTTACAGCTGAAATTATCGTTGTGTATATTAGTAGGTGTTTTATGAACTTTTTTATCAAAGGTCGTTAATACAAAATTATTTATAGCACCAGAAATATATTTTGTACAAATTATTCACCTACATTTAAAGTTATTAAAAAATTAAGTCATTGCAAAAAACAATTATTATATGAGCCAGATACTTATATTTTACATGAATAAGTAATTGAAAATCAAAAAAGTAATAAAGTAACATATTGCATAATTGATAAAGTAATTCAAATAAATAATGATTAAATTTCTTATCACTGCTTAATTAAGAGTGCAATTTATTTACTAATCCATGACCAATTATTTTTACTCAATTTTGGTTGTAATAACCCCTTTGCCCATTCCTGGCTTGACGTATAATTAAATTTATTTTATCTACGACTAATGTATAACTAATATTAAATGTGTGATGTTTGCTACATAAATCCCACAGGAAATAATAAAAAAATATTGTCTGCACCAATCAGAAAATTACTTTGCCTGAATCAATTAATTTTAAAAACATTGCAATGTTAATGATGTAACTATGGTGATAGAGAATGACAATTGAAGTAAATGTCATCTGAACAATATCTTGCGTGTCACAAAGTTAACTTTGTGAACGCCAAAAAGAAAATATATTATTATATGTGTGTTATTTTGTTTCTGCACTTCCGGGACTAAAACTCTTTTCTTTAGTCTTTATTTTTAGAGACTAAGGTTCTAAATTTGATCCCAAGGGATTATTTTTCATATTTAATCCCGTTGTCAAGGAATTGAATTAATTAATCCCGTTGTCAAGTAAATACGTGCTATTTGGTACAGAGTATCTATGGTAACAATATAAATATTTGTCATAAAATTACAAAATGTGTATTCTTTTAAACTATTTTGCATTCGTTTGAGGATGAAGTGCAAAAAATAGCGTATATACCACAGGACTAGTAATCCCTCAGGTGATTATTTCCTTCACCTTCGGCTCGTGAAATAAACTTCACCCTCAGGATTAAATCATGCACTTTAGTCCCTCAATATATAATATACTATTATTTCACCGGAAAACAAAGATACTCAGAATTGGCTGTAACATAATTTTGCATCATATTTTTGAAGGACATCTATAAATACATACCTAGAATTATTACCGGTATTTTATAATGCAGTGGAATAATTATATTACTTCTTACATTCATTCTTAAAATTCTGTTATGTGAATGTAACTGACTAGGTTCAAAAATCCGGCCACTTAGGACTGGCAGACTGGACATTCCATCTTCAGTAGATATGCAAGGCCCAAACCCTTCGATTTCACGACTAATCAAATGTCCACACTAATTTGACCGCTAGCTCTTAGTCTACTGTATAGGAATACATGGATCCTTTGAGGATTCTTTTACGTTTCTGTATCCTGAGAAGAATTCTTTTGAAATTCTTTCAGGCTTCTGAATCTTGGAAAAAAGAAAATCTCTGTTTTGAAGCTATCAACAATTAGAAATACTTCTTTTCCAAGACGCATAGCAGATTCAATTTAGCGGCGCCGCTATTTGACAGGCATTCTCAACAGGATTATTTTACTCAAAATTCAGAGCATCAACAGGGTTTTAAATTGCAGATGCATATTTTTAACTCTCGCCTCATATTCTATAAGAGACAATAATAAAATATCGTTTATATCTTCTTCTGCAGTTTAAATAAAATGACTAAAATATATTTGTGAGTAGTAATATATTTGTATAATAACAATAAGTAAAAAGAATAATGTATGGCGGGAGGTCTTGTGCTGTCCACATCAGATTTTTAAATATAATAACCCTTTTGATCGGTAAAGGTTCTTGCATTAAACAAACAACTCAACTACATATAAATTCATAGCCTACTAATCAAGTCGTTATCGGGCTCGTGCTCTGTCTGTCATTACTGATAACGCACACACTCACGCACACACACACGACCCACGCCGGCACTGCTTATCACAAGGGGGGCACCGGGATGGGGGGTGCTATCTAATACAAAAGTAGGCCCGCCCTACACTTACACTTGTACTTGTAACTAATAGTGCAGGACGTGTTATTTATATTGTAAAACTTGCTTTATATCAATGATAAAATATTGTTGTTTTTTGCTATAAATTTGATATAGTAGAATATTAGATATTGAACTTTTTGTGGGAAACACAGCTAGCTTAAATATAGTTTTACTAAATTATTTTTATTTGGGTTTAGTTCTGTTCTATATTTTTATTATGATGAGCTCTGAATAAATCCATAGTTTTACTAATTAATTACCTCTAAACAAATTTGAGAAAATAAGAATTATTATTACCTAGAAGTTAAAATAATTATCTATCAATTAAATAGTATATTAAGGATCAAGAACTGTAAGGACAATTTACCGATGGAAGACAATTTTGTCTGACATCATTTTTTGCACTATTGGTCTTTTTTATCCATACGCAAATATCAATTTCTTCGTAATTAATATATAATTTACTTACCGTTCTAGAACAGTAAATAAATTACTTAGATACCTTTGTGTTAATTTACTTACCGTTCAGTTTGAATTTAAGTACTTACCGTTCAGTGAACGGAAAGTAAATTACCGTTTTGTTTAGCCTAGCAACCGGTAAGATCAATATACTGTCTTGGAAACAGGCATGGTAAGTTGATAAAAAGACCAATTGTGCAGAAATGTATTTTAAAGCTGCAAAATATATTGCAAAATATGGTTCTTTAATAATTTTTAAAGGTTCTTCTTCTCATCAAATTTTATCCAACTCTAATAAAATTTTTTTGACTAAATTTTCTTCCTGTCAATCAAATAAATGTCAGAATTCTGTCACTTTTCAAATATATGTTTTAGAACCATTATTGTTTATTATATAATTGTAATCATATATTTTATACAATTTGTAAATATTAAGCTTCATTTTGCACCAAATTTGTACATTTAAATTAAGTACCGTATCAATCTATAAAGGACAGCTTAATTCACAAAAATACCTTTTTTGTGAAGTGTGTGTGTGTGTGTGTGAAACGCAGTGCATCTGCAATTTTTTTTACGTGAAATAAGGTATAGAAGATTAGAATAATATTTTGCAACCCTAATATAAAATCATAAATAACCTACCAGTAATAGTAAAGTTAGTAGCCCCTTAAAAGGTAAAAATGCTCTCAATTATAATTGTTTCCAAAACAGGAAAATGCGTCACAAATAGTAATTAAATTATTCATCACCAAAACCAAATCAAACAACAATTATTTACCAACACGATACCGTAGAACGTACGTCGATTCTCGTTTCATAAGTGGGGAATCCGCTTGCACTGTCCAATAAGAATTGACCATGTAACCGGCTTACTTCATTCGTAGTGTCTTGTCCCAGTGTAGCACGTGGTTTGTTATAACATATGGAAATATAGTAACAAGAAAATTGAACATTTTTAAAGTAAAAAATTTGGAATGAATCCTGAAGGGGCGAAACGGTTTGGGTTGATTCGGGATGAACTTAGATGCACAAAAATATTATTTTTGCACTCGTTTTTGTACTTCCGGGACTGAAACTCTTCTTTAGACTATATTTTTAGAGACTAAGGTTCTAAATTTGATCCCAAGGGATTATTTCTCATATATTTAATCCCGTTGTCAAGGAATTGAATTAATTAATCCCGTTGTCAAGTAAATACGTGCTATTTGTTACAGAGTATAACAATATAAATATTTGTCATAAAATTTACTGTCAAAATTACAAAATGTGTATTCTTTTAAACTATTTTGCATTCGTTTGAGGATGAAGTGCAAAAAATAGCGTATATACCACAGGACTAAAGTACCTTTAATCCCTCAGGTGATTATTTCCCTCACCTTCGGCTCGTGAAATAAACTTCACCCTCAGGATTAAATCATGCACTTTAGTCCCTCAATATATAATATACTATTATACACGGTTATATATCATAATTTGACACATAAGTACACGAATTTCTTTGACGTAAACGTCACTTTATAGCTCGCTTTATAGCCCACGAACCACTTTATACCGCAGTGCGTCATATTAATGCAAACAATTTAGATTTTCGATTTTCCTCATATCAACTACTAATAATCCTACAAATAACCATTTTCTATAATTAGTTGTACCATTTGTTATTTAAATAACATCATTTTTACTTAATTAATTCAATAATGACAACTTTGACATTTAGATTTTTGTTTATTTTCGGATTTTTTTACTTCCTTGTACACGGAGTAAAGGAAGTATTGTAATCGCGAAAAATTTCGGTTCTCAGATTTTTACGGAAATATCCGTTTTGACCTTTTCTGAATCCATTATGACTAGTTTCGTCGTGACGTCTGTACGTACGGACGGACGTATGTACGTATGTGTGTCGCATAACTCAAATACGGTTAGACGTAGAAAGTTGAAATTTTGTATTTAGGACTGTTATAGCATCTAGTTGTGCACCTCCTATTTTTGGTTTCAATCTACAAACCGGAAGTAGTACTTTTTTAAAAAATTTCGATAAATATTTAATTTAAGACAAATTTTTTTATTTTAAATGAAAGATTATGTGATTATTACCTACAATCGTTATTTTATAAATATTTTTGTATCTGCTATCATTTAAGAATAATTAAAGTATATATTTATAATTTATATTTCGGTATCTTGTAGTCCATGATCGATTAACATTTGTTACTACGTAAAATTTAAATGATTATGACATGACAGTGACAATAGTAAAATATGCTTTATATCTTCTTCTGCAGTTTAAATAAAATGACTAAAATATATTTGTGACTATAGTAGCAGTAGTAGTAGTAGTAGTACTAGTATAATAAGTTAAAATAATTTTTTATATTATTCTACATTTTAGTTATTAAGAAAAGTATGAACACACAAGGCGTACAAGGAAGTCATGTGGTGTCCACGTCAGATTTTTTTATCTTGGCAACAGTCAATTTAGAAATTTTTGGAAATTTGAACAAGTAATGAATTTATTAGAAAATATTGAACCGTGCATAAAGTTGGGTATGTACCACGGGCGTAACTTGCTTTTATGGCTCTTGACATGTTTTTAGCCCTCGGCTGACGCTCGGGCTCAAATCTCAAGCCATAAAAGCTTCCTTACACCCTTAATACACAAATAACTATTAATTTGCACGACGTAAAGCCATATTAGTGTGTTAATAATAACAATAATAAACGTTTATTTTATTATTGTTCCAACTGCCACGATTAATTCGAGTTCTTCATCAACAAATTATTATGTTTGGATATTTGATGTAAGTACAAGGAATTCTAGAAATAAAACAAATTTTGTGATTTATAAATATTATTTGTAATTGAAAACTTCAGTTGTTTATTGAATGATTTCGACTGGAATTTAAACAACGCGTTTCTTCGAATTGTTATCAATTGTTTATAAACAGGTCATAGTTACTGGCTTTAATTTCGGCGTTTATAAAATAATTAATCTACAATTAAGGAAAATATTATCGGTATTTGACTTTGCTTTCCTTATTGTTTTGTGGCTGGAAAAAAGAAAGATAATATTTTTAATGTTTATGAAGACAGAAATGTTTTTATGTTCAAAACTGAAGTAATTGGTGTTTGTGTTTATTTTTCTGAGAAGTAGGAAAAGTACTTATTTTCTGCACGCACAGAATAATGAGAATAATCCTCAGTTAAATGTGTTATTGTATTTGTTAATACAAATACATTTTTAGATGTATCAACTCGTATCGTTGTAAATTTCGTAAGTAATGCATATATTACAATTTGTTATATAGAAATAAGAGTTCTTTATTTAGTTTAGTTAAGGGCTCAATTACGTCGATTTTCACTGGAAATTTCTATGATCTCAAATTTTGTAAAACTGTGATACATTTTTTTTATTTTAATATTAACAATTAATTTAAAAATTCAATTTGAGATGATAGCATCGTCAGAAACTGCTTATCAAAAAGCTGCAAATATGTCGATTTTCACTGGAAATTTCTGATCAGTTCAAATTTATTGAATTCTTTTTTATTAATTGTTAACATCAAAATAAAAAAATAATCAGTTTTTTAATAACGTCAATCATAATCAAGATAATAAACATTTCTATTGACGTTATTAAAAAAAACTGATAAATTTCAATATTTTGATATAAAACAATTTTAATAAATTTGAGATCATTTAAATTTCCAGCTCTCTGGAACGCCCTTAAATGCCAAAATCCAGTTCCTATGTGTAAATCAAGAAGGGTACCTACTAGGTTTCTTAATTTAGTTCAGTTCAATCACAATTTTAATAAAACTGGTACTGCGGGACTCAAGAAGGGAGTTAGTAAGTTTTTTTTATTTATAGTTCAGTTCAGGCAGAGTTTTTACTAAAACTGTCAATGTGGGACTCTAGAAGGTTATTTAGTTTAGGTAAATGTAGATCAGCGGGTTTTTACGTCCACTTGTGAATTTATTCGCAGATCAGCGTTTTATTCTTACTCTTATATGACTAAATTCAATCCTGAATTGTCTAAACCACAAATAAACGGTATTAATTCTTAGAAAATTAGTCAACCGGGATATCTAAGATTATCTAATAATCTGTATATTTATTTTATGATATCAATTACACTTGTTTTTACATTAGTATCACAACATAACATAACTCATACAGATATTGATAAAATTATTTCATAAATCGGTACTTCAATGTATTAATACTTAAGGATATTGATAATTCAAAATTCTTAGAATATCAATATAATTTTGACTATTTCCCTCATTATATTTTAACCAATTAAAATGCACTATATATTTCACAAAAACCATATAAACTATCTACATAAACAACTATACCAGTTCATATTTTTGAATATTGACATAATAATGCGTACCTATTCACCGTAACCATGACATGACACAACAAACAAAAATAAATGTTTGTTTATTTTTACCAAATGTCAAAATATTTAAAATAAATTTAAAAATTATGCTAATAAATAAAATTGTGTTATTTAATATTGTTAAATTTGTTTGATTCATGAAATAGTGAATGCGTACCACTCGACCATCAAAAATAATAGAAAATACTTTTGCCTCCTGGTTCGACGTATTTCCGCAAAACACCTCTCGACCTCCGGTCTCGAGTTGTTTCTATGGAAATACGTCTCATCAGTCGGCAGTATTTTCGATTATTTTCGAAGCACTTGTGGTATAATAACTGATAATTTCCTATGGTTTCTTACAACTTAGTACTTACGGTGTGTGCGGTTATCTACCATCAACTCAACGATGGTTGTTATTGAGTACACCACAGGGGTGATTTTTGTGCAGTTAAACCTGAACGTGTACCTGACAGGATTCTCAAAACCACGCACAACACAACGGGAATATACGGGGTGTCCCAGATAAATTGTCCGACATGGGAATCTCGAGAACCGTAAGAGATACGATGTCGGTTAAATTAGACAAAAGTTGCCTCATTCTTAGACCAATTTAGTAACGTCTCGATTTTTTTTCTAAAATGCATAGGTCACTAGATATCGGTGAAAATGTAATATTTACGATTTTTAATTTTTGCTTATAACTTTACTATATGAAGTAATACACTATTTTAATTTGCACTTTATTAAGACACTTTTTCAAGAAGAATATGGTACTTTACCCTAGTAGCAAATTAGCAATCCAGTCAATTATATTGAAAGGAGACCTCAAAAATGAGTTATTGCTATTAAAAAAAGTTTTTAATAAGTAAATAGCTCTTTAAATATTTGAGATTTTACGTGTTGATACATCTACGTCACAATAGTGCGTTTCACGTGTATTCTTACTTACAGTAATAAAGAAACTACCAAATTGTATTTTATATTTTGTAACATTTAGAAACAGTTGATTTTACATGGAGTACATTTTAATTCCAGCCCCATGGTTTGAGAATATTTTCAGCTATACATCTACGTCACACAAACTTTAAAAATTAATTACAGCTTTATTAAGAACAATTAAAGCTTATCAGTACTCTCAATCTCTGTCAAATAACATGAAGTTTCAATAAAAAACTTTTTTTAAATATGGTAAACTACCCTATTTACAGGAATGCCTAAAAATTTTCAGTTTTCGAAAAATTTTTCTCGAGATCCTCACTTATTGGGGACACTTTGTATTTTGTTCCTCCTACAAATTTCAGCTCTTCCTTATAATTCAAGTGAAACAAATCATAATGATTTCATGGTTATCATTTAAATTGAATAATTAGTTTCGTGTTTAATCATATAAATTAGAAAGGCTGCTTGCTGACTGACTGACTCAACTTTCTTCACTGTAGACTGTCTTTATAAAAGTCATTTACAGATCGCTCATGTGAAAAATACGCAGTTACTACATTGAGATACTTTCCCTGCGCATTTTACAAGAATATTTTTTAAGAGTTCTTTCACAGAAATAAAGGGATTCTGCCATTTGTATATTTTTTACCTTCCTTCTTACCTGTAAAGGAAGGTATTGGAATCTTGCTAAAATCGGGTAGTGAGTTTTAAGTGGATGAGCACGAATTAGAGTCCTTATATAACCTATTTTTTGCAATGATGTGTGTATATGTATGTGTGTGTGTCTGTGTGTATATGGAACTCAAATATGAATCATCCAAATATTTTGATATTCAGTATTTTACATTTGTATACAAATTGTTTTGGTAAAAATGTCTTCACCGGAAGTGATAGTTCTTGAAGAGTGTTCTATTTTTTTTGTCAAAATGATGGTTTTGAGTAAATATAGTATTTCTTAGTAAGGAGGATAAGAGGAATAATTATTATTTGCTGCACTCTATAAAAAAGTTTTCTTTATCTGGTTGTTTAAAGAATTGTACCAAAATTTCTAAATTAAATTTATCAGATAAAACGCTTAATCTTGTAATTCATGATCGGCTGATTTATCTGCGTAAAAATTATTGACAGGTGACAAACATGAATAATATTAAGTAATCAAATACATTTCCGTTAAAAATTCAATTATCTAGATAAGGCGGAAGGTTGTGTGCTGGCCACATCAGATTTTTTATATACTATAAATATTCAGTATATCTTTAATATGTTTATTATTTACTCATTTCAGTAGCTAACATAATTGTGATATATTTGTGACAAAATATTTGTTGCAAATATGTAATGATAAATGATAAAAAAGTCACCTTAATTTCACATTTATAAAATGCAAATAAAAATGTTCCATATCCATACACGAGTAAACATAAAATATTTATGTTTATTTTGATATCAGTAAATAAATTCATACCTTTAACATATTAGTTTATTACTATGGTAGGTAGTTAAAGATTAACAAACAACATAAATTTAAATACAATAAAGTAAAATCTATTCAATATTTTTTAATATGGTGTAATAATTAAATTTTATAAGTACTATTTTATCCAATTTAAATATGACAGACCCACATATTGTGAGTCATCAATATAAATCGTGTGTGCGGTTATCAACCATCAACTAACTCATATCATGGGGAGATTTTTGTGCAGTTAAACGAACGTGTATTCGAACCTGAGTTATTAGATTCACAAGTCTGTCATATATTATTATATGTTTTAAATAAATAAGAAAAAAGAATTAATATTTTACACGTTGTTGTTAGATGAATATATTTTATTTAGTTGATACTCAAGCAATTGTTATTGAATACAATGACCTTGCAAATGACCTACACTCTTATAATGATATAATCTGTTATAATAGTCTGATGCATCTGTATGAATTTGGCCAGGGTCAAATAATTTAAATGCAGAAATATAATCTTCAGTTTTCATATCAAAACTAACAGTGTTGTGTCCAATTTTAGGAAGAAACATCGTTCAAGCCTTCCAGTATTGTTGCAAAAATTTAAAAAGATTCCTAAAAAAATTGAATTAAAATTTACAGGCTTATTATTTTTACTTCCTTGTACGGAGTAATAAGGAAGTATTGTAATCCCGAAAAAATTCGGTTTTCAGATTTTGATGGAAATATCCGTTTTGACCTTTTCTGAATCCATTATGACTAGTTTCGTCGTGACGTCTGTACGTACGTATGTACGGACGTATGTATGTCGCATAACTCAAATACGGTTAGACGTAGAAAGTTGAAATTTTGTATTTAGGACTGTTATAGCATCTAGTTGTGCACCTCCTATTTTTGGTTTCAATCTATAAACCGGAAGTACTTTTTTCAAATATTTCGATAAATATTTTATTTAAGACAATTTTTTTATATTAAATGAAAGATTATGTGATTATTACCTACAATCGGTATTTTATAAATATTTTTGTATCTGGTATCATTTAATAATAATTAAAGTATATATTTATAATTTAGTATTTCGGTATCTTGTAGTCCATGATCGATTAACATTTGTTACTACGTAAAATTTAAATGATTATGACATGACAGTGACAGTGGCAGTGACAATAGTAAAATATCGTTTATATCTTCTTCTGCAGTTTAAATAAAATGACTAAAATATATTTGTGAGTATAGTAGCAGTAGTAGTAGTACTTATATATATATATATATATATATATATATATATATATATATATATATATATATATATAATATATTTTTTTGTATAATAAGTTAAAAGAATAAAGTAGGTACGGCGGCAGGTCTTGTAATGGCTACGTTAGATTTTTTTATATTATTTTATATTTTAGTTTAAGTTTTAAGAAAAGTATGAAGAGTGTAATAGGCGTTCAAGGAAGTCATGTGGTGTCCATGTCAGATTTTTTTAAATACTACTATTTTTCGTAATAATAATAGTAATAGTAGATATTTTGTCAATAAAAATAAAAGTATAAAAATAAAGAACCTAATATTCTACTTTTAGTAATAAAACTAATCCCAATGCAATTCAGATAAACTTTAGACAAGATAAAAGATAATTTACAACAAGTAAATATTAAAAAAATGCTTATTTGCGCCGATATGTTTCACTAGAGGTCAAATAAAAAATACGAGCTACTTGTTTATATTTACAAGGGAATACCACTTGATTTAATAGAAGTTGACTCTAAGTTGTTATATCATTTCAGTAGAAAGCAAAAACTTAATATACTTCACTTCCAGTGATTGCTTGATTATAATTCTTAGAAGAAGAGCTCGAAAGAAGATGATGCAGTTTAATTATAGGAAGATTGTTCCTAGAATTTAATAAAATAAGAAACAGTACCTATCCGTGCTGACCGAATTTTTAAATTAAGGGTATCGACTCCACGTAGCTCAACACCGCGTCTGTCCTATGTTAATGCATAGAAACGCTCGCTAAAAATACGGAAACGCAGTCTAGCAATTTCTACAATGCTCACGAAGTTTTATAGATAAAGCTAAATTTCATAAATTTATTTACAGATGAAGAATGCAACTAGGATTATGCCGAGTTACATTTTCTAATAAATCTCTTAATAATAAGAAAAAGCATGTAAAAAATTGCGTAAAACACACTTTTTCATTAATTTTATATATGGATTTCAAATCTTTTTTCAGAATTCTAACTGGGCATAATCCTAGATTAATTCTTTCACAAAAATCTAGTACCTGTTTTTCCTTCAAATTTTTAATATGCAATGAGTAAAGCAGAAACTGCTACACCTCTAAACACGCAATATTTTGTTACGGAGACGAGACCCTTAAAGTGGCTAAACGATTATAAATTGTAGATGAAAAATAATATTTGTATTAACATTTCATAAAAAAATCTGATGTGGCCAGCACACGACCTCTCGCCTAATTCTGCTTATTCTACTAATCTAATAAATAGTTTTACTTACATTTTAATAGTTTCATGTTCATGTAATATGTAAACCAAGATGCAAGCAAAAGATGTCAACTGTACTGTCACTGTCATAATAATTAAAATTTTTGTAGAAACAAATTTCATATCATGGACAACAAAATACTGGATTTTCAAAAAAGTAGAATATTAGTTGCACTTTATTTTATTGTTAAATACTACCAGATTCAGCAAATTGTGTTTAAAATTAACTGTACCCATAGATAATTATATTATCTTTTATTTTTAATTAAAATAATTGTCATAAATGAAAAATGTATACCAATATATTTAAGGAAAACTATATCAAGTTTCAAAAAGTACTACTTCCGGTTTGCGAATTTCTACCAAAATCTTATCCGGTGTTAAGATTAAAACCTTAAATATGAAATTTGGTTATAAAATAAACGGTTTAATACTTTTTAAGTTATCTTGGACTAAAAATCGTCAATCCATACATACATACGTCCATAGCCATACGCACACAGACATCATCGTGAAAATAATAAATTCGTATTGTAGAGACCCTGAAACGTGCTTATCCACCAAAAACTCATTCTCAAAAATTTTGACCCGTTACAATACCTCTCTTACAGAATATGAAGCGAGAGGTATAAAAACTGTAAATCTTTTAGCTTCATTCACATAAGCATTTAGTTTTAAGGTTTACATTTATGTTTACATTTAAGAAAGTTTGAATACATCTAACTAAATACGAGCATCCACACTTCCTACTTTCACGCACTGTGAATGCTCATATTAGTAAATGTAAATCTTAAAACTAATTATGTGAATGAGGTTTGAAGGGTGAAATTAAACCTGAAACATCAGAAGCAAATCGGATCTTTATATAAAAATGCTATATAAAATATTGTAAAAATTAGTTTCTAAAGAATATCAGAGGCGGATCAGGAAAAGTGTAAGGGGAGGCCATAGAATGTAAAAAACAAATACACAATATTAATAAAAAACAGTTTGGGTATCACTGATTTATTCAACTAAAATCAAATAATATTTTGAACACAATATTCTTATAGAGGAATAAACAAACCTGTTGAAACCTCGTTTGCGCTGAACTAGGAACCAATGTTTGCAAGTTCAGTATTCCGTGGATTGTCGTAGTGCATGTATCAATGTTTATAAGATAAAATTAAAAATGTTGTGTATATATTTTGATGTATTTAAATGTAGAAATGTGTATAAATTGCATGTAATTGAACTTTTTAATGCGAAAATGATATAAAATTAACAACGACTATTTTAAATTTAAAGTGTAGTGCCATAAACATTTGAAGACTTTCTAGGACACCTATACACAGTCAGAGTACACCAAAGGTTAGCATTTTTATTCGTATTATAAGCTAGCAGGACCCATTGGACGAAATCGCATTTCAAACCATGGAAATTTAAAGGTTAATATAGTAAATTGCCTATTGTCAAAATTTGAGGCTCTATTGAAATTTAAAAAATCATGAGTGTTGCCAACTTGTAGAATGTCAATAAGGATTTATTCTTAAATATAAATAAATTACAAAATTTAGTTTTTATTTGAAAGTAAATGACATAGATTAAACCTACTAAAATCAATATATTTTTATTTTCACCTTCCGGTATCAAATATATAAATGACATTTTACAAGTATTTATACGGTAACTAAGTAAATGAGTAATTACAAGGCTTAGACCTGTAATACTTTACAGATTCGTAGAATTGACTTTACAGTGTAGTACTATAAAAAACGTTTTAAGCTTGAATTACATTATACTTTTTTCGGCTAGAAAAAAGAACTTTTAGATACTTAATTCGGCTAGAATCTAGTTTTAAAATTTGTTCTTGCACTGACATATTTTATTTAGCTCATCGACCAATACTGCCATTGAAAATTTAAAAAGAAATGTAATTGTCAGTTGAGGTTGTCAACATACTCGGTTAATGTATTAGTGATGAAGTTTTATGTACCTACAATTTAGTTATTCTGCTGTCACTAACTTTATTATTTTTGAGGTTATATAAAAAGACGGTTCTAGTATGAAACTTGGATCGAAATTTTCTTGATTTACATTATCCAAGTGAGCATTCTAGAATTAAGTATGAAAATTGTCAAAGTTTCTAGCCGAAAAAAGTATAATGTAATTCAAGCTTTAGGTTAAACAACCCTTAATTTTCGAATTTAAAAAAATTCTTTTAGATTCGTAATCAGCATATCAAACAACATATAGGTACCACTAACGTATGTACTCGAAGTTATGAAACTTCCTGTATAACTCGAGCTTATATAATTAAAATTATAGATGATAATCATAGCACTTGATATATTTTATATTACCCCCCGAAAATTGAACTAGGAAATAATCCAAAATTTGAACAATGTATATTGGAGGCTATTTTAGCCTCCTGCAAAAAATTTCGTCAGCGCATTTAAATTCCAAATTCCTCTGCGTAAATGGACTCTGAATCGAAAAGAGCACCGCACGAAAAAGTAAAAAAACCGGCATGGCGTTTTTTCTCCCCGGTTATGCTATTACCAGAACAGGTTTTCGGTTACCCGTGAACCGTTAACAACTGACAATCACATACATCCAGGGCCGGACACATCAACATTGCCCAAAACCTCACGATACGACATGAGATGAAGCTATAATTATTGTAATTATTACAGACAGAAAATGGTTACAAATTGCAAAATATTTTTATGTTTTCAAACGGTAACTGACTTGAAGTTTTGATCTTCTGTTATCTTTTCATTTTTTTTATTTTTATGGTAACCATTAACAGGATTTTAATGATATATGTTCCAATACATCATTAGAAAATACAAATCTAGACTATTCATACACAAAATGCGATACCAGTAGATGCAAGAAATAAAATACCTGCATCAAAAGTTCATTCACAGGAAAATTCTAATCTTGAATTTTAGATTCGGCATAAATGCAAACACAGGAAGATGCAAATCTAGAAAATTAGTTTATCTTTTCAACACAAAACTAAATGAAAAACCAGTACCATTCTTGAGTCCCCATACTCGGTTTTGATTTAACTATAATTTTTCTAGATTTGCATCTTCCTATATTTGCATTTGTACTGAGTTTAATGTGAGTTCACACGAGGAATGTTTTCCTAAAAAAATTTCTTGAAAATACATCAAGTACTAGAAACTTTCATCAAAAATTGTCAATTATTTTTTTTAAATATATTTAGGAATCACTAGTTTAAATAGGGAACGGGTTCAACATCAGAAAATTAAATACCTCCATAAAAAGATTTATTCACAGGAAAATACAAATCTAGAATTTTAGATTTAGCATAGATGCAAACACAGGAAGATGCAAATCTAGAAAAGTTTTAGTTAAAACCGAAACCGAGTATGTGGAACTCAAGAATTTTATTGTTCATTTAGTTAAGTTAAAAATAATTTATTTCATACTGTGTTGCATTTGCTTCTTTATGAGATTGATTTCAGTCCGGAAAATGAAACATTACGGTATTGTTCTACTTTACAGGATTGTAAAGTAGAACAATACCGTAATGTTTCATTTTCCGGACTGAAATTTAATTTTTGTATTGAGACCAAGACGACCTGATTGTATTTAGAAAAGATATATAAAGAATGGGTGCAAACTTTGGTCCAAAAATGCAACACAGGTATGAAATAAAACGTTGTACGTCATTCGTCCGGTAGATTTTCACGGTACTCGTTTCGAAATTCCTAACTCGGCTCCTTCGTACCGTAAAAACTCATCTACCGGACTTATAACGTAAATAACTATTGTGTATCTGCCTTGTGTTAATGGGACAAACTACTTTTCTAGATTTGCATCTTCCTGTGTTTGCATTTATGTCGAATCTAAAATTCCAGATTTGCATTTTCCTGTGAATGAATACTTGAATGCAGGTATTTTATTACACATACATCTTGTAGATTTGAATCTTTTTTTGCATGCATAAATATTCTAGAATTTTATTTTCTGGTGTTGAATATTTTATAGAAATAATTTAAAGATTTGATGACACTTGCTTTTTTGAAGAAAACTTTTTAGAAAAACTTTCCTCGTGTGAACTGTGCATTAAATTCAAACACAGGAGATGCAAATCTAGAAAATTAGTTTATCTTGTCAACACAAGGGGGTACACAAATTAGGTTGAAGTGATAAAATTTTAGATTTTCGTGGGAATGAATCATTAGATGCAGGTATTTTGTTACTTATTTGCATCTTCTGGTTTTGCATTTTCCTGTGTATAAATACCCTATGTCTCACATTTTTCGCATTCTAATCAATTTCTACTGTTGTTCATTGATTTTATTTGCCTATAAACTCGTCGGCTGCTAATTAATTACCAATTTCTAATTCTTATTACGTCACATGTGACAAGTATCCCATACTAAGCCTACTACAGATACACACATGTACTTTTATATTCTTTACACTTGCTATGTTACGTGTGTTTGTGTTGGTGTGTGTGTGTGTGTTTGTGACCTTGGCCGTGGCTTCGGACGAACTCGAGGGCAGCGCACGAGAAGTTGATGACCAGTGGTCAATGGTCACACCTTAAGAAGATGCTAACTTGCTCAATACGGAATCAGGATATCTGGAATTTTATTTGTATTAGCGACTTTAATTGTTTATACAAGAGGTGTGCCGCTTTATTTTTTAATTTTTAATGAGTTGTTTAAGAGGGTTCTCTGTACTCTGCCTGCCAATGCTCTTAAGAGGATGGTGTGCCTCCTTATTTAATTAGGAAAATAATATGTTACTTCTATCTTTAAATAATTTGCTGCAACCGATTTCCTAAAGCGCTGCCCACACATGGATTCTTTGAGGATTCTTTCATGCTTCTGAATCCTGAGAATAAGAATCCTGATCAAATTTTAGTTAACTTCAATGAAGGAAAAGAATTTCAGTTTTAATAGGTTATTCAAACCTGTGTTTTCCAGGATACAGAGCATGAAAGAGTCCTGAAAGAATTCGAACATTATCAACATGGATTCTTTGAGGATTCTTGCATGCTTCTGAATCCTGAGAATAAGAATCCTGATCAAATTTTAGTTAAATTCAATGAAGGAAAAGAATTTCTGTTTCATTAGCTTATTCAAACCAGTTTTTTCCAGGATACAGAACATGAAAGAGTCCTGAAAGAATCCAGACATTATCAACATGGATTCTTTGAGGATTCTTTCATGCTTCTGAATCCTGAGAATAAGAATCCTGATCAAATTTTAGTTAACTTAAGTTAAAAGAATTTCTGTTTCATTATTAGCTTATTCAAACCAGTTTTTTCCAGGATACAGAGAATGAAAGAGTCTTGAAAGAATTCGGACACTATCAACATGGATTCTTTGAGGATTCTTTCATGCTTCTGAATCCTGAGAATAAGAATCCTGATCAAATTTTAGTTAACTTCAATGAAGGAAAAGAATTTCAGTTTTAATAGGTTATTCAAACCTGTGTTTTCCAGGATACAGAGCATGAAAGAGTCCTGAAAGAATTCGAACATTATCAACATGGATTCTTTGAGGATTCTTTCATGCTTCTGAATCCTGAGAATAAGAATCCTAATCAAATTTTAGTTAACTTCAATGAAGGAAAAGAATTTCTGTTTTAATAGGTTATTCAAACCAGTGTTTTTCAGGATACAGAGCATGAAAGAGTCCTGAAAGAATCCAGACATTATCAACATGGATTCTTAGAGGATTCTTTCATGTTTTTGAATCCTGGAAAAATATATATTTTCAGCTATTAATAATTTTAAAATTCTTATCCAAGACTCATTAAAGATTCAATTTAGCGGCGCCGCTATTTGACAGGAGATTTTACACATGATTCTTTTTGTCCGGATACATGAAAGAATCCTCAAAGAGCCCATGTGAACGACTGCAAAATTGAATTAAATTTCAAAACACAAACATACATTTTTGTTTCTTAGAATCTTTTGTATCAAATATAAATGCAATAAAATAATATGTTTCTCACCTATTTAAAGTCTGAATTTAAAAATAAATCATACATTTATTCAGTTACTTTGCTGTAAATCTACGAGTTGTATTAAATTTATAAATTAATACTGACTTAGATTTGAATAGAGAGTACCTTTCTACAGTAATAAGATACACTCTAAAATTTAATATGTAACTTATTGCTTCAGCATTGAAGCAAATGTCAACATCTGTAGCCAAATATCATGTCCCATGTCACATGCTGTCATTTATATAGCGGCTTACCTAATGCAAATATTGAATTAAAGTCAACAAATCTAATGTTGATGTTACCAAAGTTTAACAACATTTACTCAGCAAACACCATTACGCAAAAATAGTGCAGGACTTACTAGACACTAAAATTAACCCTTTGACCCCTGATAGTAGATTCACAAAACGGATTAACATTTACTATGTTTACATGCAGTTTTGAAACCGTTTCCAAAACGTTTTGAGTTTTAAAATCTCCATGTAAACAGTGCCAAAACGGTTTTGAGTTAACTCAAACCAAAACCAAAATTCTTGGGTTTGACTTGAAAATTAGTTTCAAAACTAGTCATGTAAACAGGTAAAATTAAGTTTTGAGATTGCGCATGCGTACTTCTGCCGTTTTTTGAACGTACTTACTAACCAACAAAGTACAAACACCAATTGTCAGTTGTGACTTAAAACTGAGTTGTTTTCTTATTTAGTGTTTTCGTAAATTTGAAAATAAAAATGCCAAAACGAAACATTTGGAGTGAAGAGGTTATATTTTTCGTTCCGATCTGTCACTCATCTGCCATTTACATGATCTAAATGCGCTTGCGCCGAAACTGTTTTCGAACCTTCGTTATCACTTGTTTTGAAAACTGCATGTAAACAGTTTTACATAATTTTGACTGAAAACCCAAACCATTTTCAAAACTGCATGTAAACTTAGTAATTAGTCATGAAGAACAGAACAATTTTTAATGAGTTGCTGAATATTGTCTGCAAGTTTAAATTAGCTAACCTCTTTCGTGAATCTTTTAACTATCACTATGGAATGTAATTGTATAATACAATAGATTCTGTCATAATAGTGCAGTACTTATTAGAGACTAAAATTAACCCTTTGACCCCTAGATAGTAGATTCACAAAACGGATTAACATTAGTAATGAAGAACAGAACAATTTTTAATGAGTTGCTGAATATTGTCTGCAAGTTTAAATTAGCTAACCTCTTTCGTGAATCTTTTAACTATCACTATGGAATGTAATTGTATAATACAATAGATTCTGTCATAATAGTGCAGTACTTATTAGAGACTAAAATTAACCCTTTGACCCCTAGATAGTAGATTCACAAAACGGATTAACATTAGTAATGAAGAACAGAACAATTTTTAATGAGTTGCTGAATATTGTCTGCAAGTTTAAATTAGCTAACCTCTTTCGTGAATCTTTTAACTATCACTATGGAATGTAATTGTATAATACAATAGATTCTGTCATAATAGTGCAGTACTTATTAGAGACTAAAATTAACCCTTTGACCCCTAGATAGTAGATTCACAAAACGGATTAACATTAGTAATGAAGAACAGAACAATTTTTAATGAGTTGCTGAATATTGTCTGCAAGTTTAAATTAGCTAACCTCTTTCGTGAATCTTTTAACTATCACTATGGAATGTAATTGTATAATACAGATTCTGTCATAATAGTGCAGTACTTACTAGACACTAAAATTAACCCTTGACCCCTAGATAGTAGATTCACAAAACGGATTAACATTAGTAATGAAGAACAGAACCATTTTTAATGAGTTGCTGAATATTGTCTGCAAGTTTAAATTAGCTAACCTCTTTCGTGAATCTTTTAACTATCTGTATGGAATGTAATTGTATAATACAGATTCTGTCATAATAGTGCAGTACTTATTAGAGACTAAAATTAACCCTTTGACCCCTAGATAGTAGATTCACAAAACGGATTAACATTAGTAATGAAGAACAGAACAATTTTTAATGAGTTGCTGAATATTGTCTGTAAGTTAAAATTAGCTAACCTCTTTCGTGAATCTTTTAACTATCTGTATGGAATGTAATTGTATAATACAGATTCTGTCATAATAGTGCAGTACTTATTATAGAGACTAAAATTAACCCTTTGACCCCTAGATAGTAGATTCACAAAACGGATTAACATAATGAAGAACAGAACCCATACAATTTTTAATGAGTTGCTAAATATTGCAAGTTAAAATTAGCTAACCTCTTTCGTGAATCTTTTAACTATCACTATGGAATGTAATTGTATAATACAATAGATTCTAATTAATTCGAAAATCCGTTTATCTGTTGAAACTTTCTAAAACTATAAATTATGAGTGTGAGTCACTCAAAGTCAATAAATATTTACAATGCCATGGTTTGGCTGCCATAGACAAAATGGCGCCTGTTATATCATCTAAAATTTTCCATCGTTCATACTAGATCAGTGCCGGCTTTATCAATATTCAATAAGCCCTTGAATTTTAGGGTCTTCCATAGTCATTGGACAATGATTATAATTTGAACGTATTCGAATTTTTCTGGAGTATATTATAGACCGGGAGCTCATGACAGGTGATGGTCTCCGATTTCATGCAGCATGCCTTTTGGAGGATAGCATATTGACCCTATGATATCAAAGAAAAACGGATATTAAACCTTTGTTTTCCGGTCATATGCAAAATTGCATTTCCATTTGCACAAAATTATTCCAAAAGTTTCCACCTTTGGGCCAACGAGGACTATGGTTATAGGTGATCTGATTTATGACACAAATATTAATTCTTTTCATCGGCATGCTGTACGAAAACGCGGAAAATCATTTTTATTACAAGATCACGTGACCGTTTCAGTCCTGCGAATCGCATGTCTAGTATTTCAAGCATCTTTTACTTCCTTGTACGGAGTAATAAGGAAGTATTGTAATCGCGAAAAATTTCGGTTTTCAGATTTTGATGGAAATATCCGTTTTAACCTTTTCTGAATCCATTATGACTAGTTTCGTCGTGACGTCTGTACGTACGGACGTATGGACGTATGTGTGTCGCATAACTCAAATACGGTTAGACGTAGAAAGTTGAAATTTTGTATTTAGGACTGTTATAGCATCTAGTTGTGCACCTCCTATTTTTGGTTTCAATCTACAAACCGGAAGTAGTACTTTTTTCAAATATTTCGATAAATATTTAATTTAAGACAAATTTTTTAATTTTAAATGAAAGATTATGTGATTATTACCTACAATCGGTATTTTATAAATATTTTTGTATCTGGTATCATTTAGGAATAATTAAAGTATATATTTATAATTTAGTATTTCTGTATCTTGTAGTCCATGATCGATTAACATTTGTTACTACGTAAAATTTAAATGATTATGACATGACAGTGACAATAGTAAAATATGCTTTATATCTTCTTCTGCAGTTTAAATAAAATGACTAAAATATATTTGTGACTATACTAGTATAATAAGTTAAAAGAATTTTTTATATTATTCTACATTTTAGTTATTAAGAAAAGTATGAACA
Organism: Agonum fuliginosum; assembly: GCA_947534325.1. Taxonomy (NCBI): domain Eukaryota; kingdom Metazoa; phylum Arthropoda; class Insecta; order Coleoptera; family Carabidae; genus Agonum; species Agonum fuliginosum. Next base: position 1,355,812 of record OX384033.1, read on the forward strand.
AACAAGGCGTACAAGGAAGTCATGTGGTGTCCACGTCAGATTTTTTTGCCTGGTCGGTGGTTATTTTTAATAATTTTTTGCAAATCTTCTAAATGAAAGTAATTTTACATAATATCAAATAGGTACTAATAAATGTCAAATGATCAAATATACCATCAAAACAGTGATACTTAAAATGTACACACGTCAAGTAAACTACCCTTAACTTTGCGAATTTAAAAAAAATTCTTTTTGTTTCATGATCAGCACGTCGTACAGTATATACCCTTTTTGTCCTAACTTGTGGAACATCCTGTATAAGTACGTAGTTTGATTTATTAATTGGAATTAAATGTAATAATAATAATCAAGTAAATAATAATTGTTTGCAATACAACTCTCAGAAATTAATTTGAAATTACCTACTTGTATATGTATACCTACCTACTAAGTTAATTAATTATTTATGCTCTTTGTTTTTAATTATTAAAACGATTGTGAAAGTGAAATTAATTAATCAATAATTATTTAATATTAATTGGACGATTGTTAGAAATGAGATTGAAATACAATTTCGAATATCTAGGTATAGGTAGTTTATTTTCTACAAAAATATGTTGTTTAAGAAAATGTAATCTATCAATATTGATAATTATATCTATATAGGTTAAATTTAAATTGTTTTTCAAATTATAAAACAGGTTCAAATCTCTCAAGAATTTTTGGTATTGTTTGAGGTAAAAATTTGAGATAAAAGATGATAAGCTTTATAATAATTATCATTATCTTCAAAATAATAAATACTTAGACATTTACTTTATAATAATTAATTTATATTCATCCTGAAAAATAAACCACTTGTTTGAAGTTACAATGAATTCATTTTTGATTTATTTAAAAAATCAATGATTATTTGTTTTTTTAATTTCTGAAGAATATTCCCAAAAGATGATATCTGTCATTTGTCCGTGGGACACTACTGACCTATCAAAATGTCAAGTTCTTTTACATACAGTATACAGTCTGTCTCAGATTAATTTTAAGAAGGTTGGGGACTCCTGCATTGACGTATCCAGACATTAGCCTTGGGGGCGGATATGAAAATAAAAATATTTTTGATAATGTAAAACAAAATTCGCTCAAGCGCGTTAGCTGATATTGCAATTCGTTCAGTTAAGAGTCTCGTCTCCGTAACAAAATTTTGCGTGTTTAGAGGTGTAGCAGTTTCTGCTTTAGTCATTGCATATTAAAAATTTGAAGGGAAAACAGGTACTAGATTTTTGTGGAAGAATTAATCTAGAATTATGCCCAGTTAGAATTCTGAAAAAATCTTTGAAATCCATATACAAAATTAATGAAAAAGTGTGTTTTAAGCAATTTTTTACATGCTTTTTCTTATTATTAAGAGATTTATTAGAAAATGTAACTCGGCATAATCCTAGTTGCATTCTTCGTCTGTAAATAAATTTATGAAATTTAGCTTTATCTATAAAACTTCGTGAGCATTGTAGAAATTGCTAGACTGCTTTTCCGTATTTTTAGCGAGCGTTTCTATGCATTCACATAGGACAAACGCGGTGTTGAACTACGTGGAGACGATACCCTTAAATACTAATTCACTAATCAAAAAATGCTTGGCATGCTTACATTTTTTTAAATAACTTGCAAATGGTTTAGAAAAGTACAAAAATCTTCACAAACTTATTTTTAAAGGTTTATAGAAAATACTAACACAAGTTCGATGAATTTTTCATAATTTTATCATAATTTAAAGCATGCAAAACACAAATTTAAGAGGCCATGTAAAACGAGCGTAATTTCAACATTTAATTACTCCAAAACCGGATAGACTAAAACTAAAAAAATTTTTATTTAGTATCTCAATAGTGCACTAAAGGCGCTGTATAAATTTCATTATTTTAATTATGTTCATCAACCTCCTTAACTCAATTTCAAGTCGACAGTGTCGCAAATTTTCTCTCTTCTTCTTCGTCGTCATCCGAGTGAAGAGAAAGGCTTCCCACAAAAATGCATTTCTGTCTAAGTAACGGAATCTGGTCATGGGTTCCCCTCCCCCCCTTACTCCCTCCCTGAGGCAGAGAGGAGAGAAGAGGAGAGAGAATGAAGGCTGTTGTCTTTCGCCGCTGAGATTGAGATGAGGATAATTTTGACTGAGGAAGAATTTGCACAGAAAAAATTCGCGGAAGAGTTCGGTGCAGACCCGTACTAGGAAATATTTTAAATAATATTTATTCAATGAGATACTATACCTTATACCTCATTTTTTAGAATCGTGTATTTGAAATATTAGTTTTACATTTTTGAGGTAAATAATTCCACTCCTGTATAAAGTAAGCCATAAACAAAACACAATTTTATTGCTTTGACAGCGGATAAAAAGGAAGGTAACTTTTTGCAAGTAACCTTATTTATCTTTTTCTTAGCAACCAAACAATAAACAAAACCCTAAAATGTCGTTTGCTTCATATTTCTTATATTTGTCAGTGAAATGATTAGATTTTGGGAATATTTGTGAAGAAGAACCAAAGGAGTCGTTAAATTATCTCGTTGAATTACACTCGAGCATTTTATTTCCTCAGAATAAATTTCTGTTTGACATCTCGACCTTGTCACCTGACAGCAATTTGACTCGAAAAATTGTTTTAAAATAAAATCACTTCACCTACGGTGTCGTAATTTTATTAAACAATTTTTCTTTTCAAATTGCTAGGCAACAAAGTTTCAATACATAATCGGGGGTAATATAACAAGTTCTATGATTATCATCGGTGATAGCATGAGTTAGTCGATGAAAATTGACCGAGTGCGCAGCACGAGTTTAATTTTCTGAAGACATAACGAATGCTATCACCTATGATTAATCATAGCCCGAGTTATATTTGGGGAGAATATATAATGAATGAAACCAAAATGTTTGGTTATATTTTTTCAATAGCTGTCAAGAACGTTTTAAATTTTGTTTCACTTTCTCAATTTTGTCTTCACTGGTATTACCCCACCGAATACAATCAGGTTCATTCAATTTAAGTCTTATTTTTGACAAACAGCAATATTTAAATATGAAACTGACAGTAGGAAATTAATTGACGGAATCAGTTGACATGTAACAGCGGTGATAAAAATATCATCGATTTGATAGCCTCTTACTGCCCTATTTTAGCCAATCAAATTAGTCAAATATGTGTCACGTGACACATGAATTATATATTCCTAAAAGAATCATAAACAGCATGTCTGTTTATTGTTCAAAACACATTTATTCAATTAGTTTTTCAAATCAACAACAGTTAAAATTTAAAAATACCTTTAATAATTACTCCGGTTAGCCACAAGCAAAACAAAAGCTAAATTTAATTAGTTCTCCAAATCCTAAATACATAATTAAAATACTTATAATACCGTGAACTTCTTTGGAATGTACAACATTTAATAATTACACATATTTTTATAATCGTGTTCATCACGCTTCAAAATATTTTAGGAGAATGATTTGCAGTTAGCATGAATCAAGGGATAACCTTCTTATTTTATACACTTCAAAAAGAATTGCTAATAGCTAATTTTTATGAACAAATTTACACCATTCTTTAAAAATTCGCAAAATTCAAGGATAGCTACCACTTAAGTTGCATTATTTTATTATACAACATGAATTATTATTATGAACACCAGACGTTGTGGTATTAGTGTAGTACTCACTTGACAAAATAAAATTCCCAGAACATTTCAAGAATACGAACATCCCGCTGTGTTACTTCCTATATTTGTCCATTAACATCCTATGAATATCCTAGCGATTGCTAATGTTCGTCCTTAGTAACATTATCATATATAATATCCCATAAGTGCATATGTCGCATTCGCGCACTTGAGAAAATGATCGACAATTACATGCGCGAGGGATATTCGAAGGACTATTTCCCGATTAAAATTTAGCCAAACGCTGTTTCTCTCATGAAAAATAAAGCAAAATTTAAAAACTTCCTTTGACAGCAAGTCAGAATCACATTAAACCTATCCTTTAAATTATTGGTAATTTGCACTAGTGCGAATTATCGATCATTTGCACTAGTGCAAAATTATCGTGTAATTCTACGTTGATTGGACGACATTCAGAAATGTCAGACTTCTGATTGGCTTAAATTTTATGAGGGAGTCTATGTAACATCTCAATGTTATTAATTTGGTAATAATATCCCAATTATGTGTCCCATGCTTCGACCATATATAGGAATAGACAAACAACGCAAGCCTTTGTTGTGAAGCAAAGAACTAGCGTAGCGGTGTGAAGAGGAGTATGACCTGCAGACACCTTGAAGTGTTGCAGTTTGCCTTTTATCATTCTCTGTTCCAATACAACAAACCAGTAGTTAGCAATGTGCAACACTCTAACTTGTCCTCACCACCTTTCCCCGCCTATAGCTGCTGCTCCCCGCTATCGTACTTCTTGCCATCACAACATTGTATACTACAGCATTGAGTGTTATCTGTCTATACCTTATGGTCGAAGGTCCTATGTAATTCTCTGAGATGTTTGTATTGAGTATGTAATTTTTGATCGTCAGGATGTGTCAAGAATAAGTTATTTTTAAACATCCCATGGACGATTCAAGTAAAATATTTAGAAATCAATAAACTTATTACTCGTGCTACTAAAATGTTCATTTTAGGTACTGTAAATAAATTACCTACCCTTATTTTTGGGAATAATTCAAAAATTATTTCTGTATGGATTACAATACAGGTATCAGCTGTTCTTAAATTGATTTTAAATGTCAAAATTGTTTGGAATACGTCACAAAAATGTAATCTATTTTGTTGTCCACATTTTGTGCCTATTGCATACAAAATATCTACGCTTCGTGCCTCAAAATATAAATAATGCAACACATATTACAGTAACAACAAATCTAAAATACACCGTTCTCACGATGAAGTTTTCTTCTTTCCATTCGTAACTTCTTGTACAACTCAAGGATGAAGACAAGAGACATTCCTTTCTATGTAAAACTATCAAACAATGTTCACCGATTACGAAACAGATCTTCTTCATATCGAAGGAAAATTTAAACGGCTTTGAATTTCGTCACACTCTGTTGTTGCAACTAAATTTTATAGCTTTTTCAAAAACTCTTATTACCTGCTAATCATTCATTATGATTCATTCTTAGTAAGGAAACCAAACATCGTGCAGGTTTTTTTTAAGTCAGTAATTATTTTGAGATTTCAATTGATCATTGATTAATGACCAATGATTTCATCAGGATTTTATCTTTTGTTTCTTGTTAATTGTTGATGTTACTGACGCAATAGTGACGATAACAAAATATTAAGGATATCCTTCATTTTACCTCCGCCTCATATTCTATAATGAAGGTATTGTGATGAGTCAAAATTTTCGAGTGTGAGTTTTTGGTGGATGAGCACGTTTTAGAGTCCTTAGAGTAAGAATTTAATATTTTCGAGATGATTATGTGATTATTACCTACAATGCTACAATCGTTATATTATAATTTTTTCTGTATCTGGTATCATTTAAAAATAATTAAATTTAGTATTTCGGTATCTTGTTTAACATTTGTATGTAAAATTTAAATGATTATGACATGACAGTGACAATAGTAAAATATCGTTTATTTCTTCTTCTGTAGTTTAAATAAAATGACTAAAATGTATTTGTGAGTAGTAGTAGTAGTAGTAGTAAGTACCTATATGTTAATATATTTGTATAATAAGTAAAAAGAATAAAGCCTCATTTCCACCGACTGTTTTAAGAACTATGTTTAATGCATAAGTACTAAGAGCAACGCATAAGAACAAAACTATGCAAACTCCAAACATAAGGCGCAATGCACAAGCATAATGATTGACATGTGTCATATTTCTTATTTGTTTCGAGTTGTCAATTTCTGGATGTTTCTAAATATGGAAATGAATACTTTACTTACGAAATTAACAGTTCTTCCATTCTTTAATATCGCAAAAATGCCGGCAATGATTAAATTACTAAATTCGACAATAAATGTCATCTCTATCGAATTAGTCCTTAAACAAAATAGGTGGAAATGGCCATCTAATAAATAATCATTATGCATTACGCCTTACGCACAAATCATTATGCATTAAGCACTAAAACAGTCGGTGGAAATGAGGCTTTAAGTGTAAGTATGGCGGGAGGTCTTGTGCTGGCCACATCAGATTTTTTATTTTATTAGAATATACTTTGGGAAATGAATGAATGCAACATTTTGCAATATATTTAATACCTACGTAACAAAAATAAAAATGTGCAAACAGTGCATTATTTACAAACCATTACAATAATGCAAATAAAAAGCAAATACAGCACATAGCACAAATATTAGTTTCATTTTGCTATCGTCAATAAATTTTTATATTTTCCATAGCTGGCTCGATGTCGAAACGTCCGTAATGTACTTTTGTCTTTTGTTATTTATGTTTACATGTTCACTTGTTACAATTGCTGATGCTATCAATTTTTGAAGAAGAGGCGGCTAGCAAAAGTGTTGCAAAATATGTTTATCCAACACCTCTTAAACGGCCCGTCTAGGTTTTTTCCGAATTCCTAGAATACTCTCGATTTTACTTTTTTTTTCTATTTCACTTTTCACTATTTTCCCCATTACTAGCTACCTGAAACCAGCCCGAAACTCGACTTTACCGCATCCTAGCAATGTAATGTAATGTTGAAGTTGAAAAATACTGTAAAAGTGTTTTCGTTGCGAGTAAACTGTCAGACTATTATTGACTTCAGGATCATGTTTTTATAAACATTTAATAGAGAAAGAATGGATCTACAGATGTGCCTCTTTAAAATTTTAAAAATAAATTTCTATCAGGAGATATAACCGTGGAAAGTTTGCATAAATTGGAAATTTTTATAATTATGTACAATTTTTTTATTTTGTTGAAATTCGTGAAATTAACAGTAGTTTGCAAAACAATATCATTGGCAGTCACATTTAAATACAAAAAAATTAAACAATAGTTATGCAGTATTTATTAGTACAATTACATTAATGTAATAATAATTTTACAAATAGGACAAAATGAAATGTGTAGGTACTTACAGAATGTCTCATTTGCTTGGACCCATATTTAATTTGCTTTCAACAAAATTCTATTTGATTCATGATCAGTGCGGCCAATACCTACTATGCACCCTTAAATTTTGTTAGAGCCTGTAGTATAGTATTATGGTATTGCCAATAAATCTAATACTATATGATTTTAAGGGTATCGACTCCACGTAGCTCAACACCGCGTTTGTCCTATGTTAATGCATAGAAACGCTCGCTAAAAATACGGAAAAGCAGTCTAGCAATTTCTACAATGCTCACGAAGTTTTATAGATAAAGCTAAATTTCATAAATTTATTTACAGACGAAGAATGCAACTAGGATTATGCCGAGTTGCATTTTCTAATAAATCTCTTAATAATAAGAAAAAGCATGTATCAAATTACTTAAAACACACTTTTTCATTAATTTTGTATATGGATTTTAAAGATTTTTTCAGAATTCTAACTGGACATAATCCTAGATTAATTCTTTCACAAAAATATAGTACCTAACTGTTTTTCCTTCAAATTTTTAATATGCAATGAGTAAAGCAGAAACTGCTACACCTCTAAACACGCAATATTTTGTTACGGAGACGAGACCCTTAATGAAACATTTTTTGTTTGGACAGTCAAATTACGAATTACTCCTCATGAGAGTAATTTTCTACATGGCTCCACAGATATAAATAATAAATAAATAAGTGAAATGGCCCTAGCTAATCTTAATCAGACTTTCGAACACCTTTCACAAAACTCAAACCTGAAAGTCGATTCTTGATTTACAAAGTGCAGTGTTACAGAAAGGACCAGCTTAAAAACGAGTATGTTTTTGCTTTTTGTATTACCTATTTCAAGAAATCATTATGACTACCTTTCATTTTCGTTACCCGAAATAATTTTCTTGATTTCGTAACTGCAGTTTTAGAATAGTTTTACGTCTGTAAAATAAAATAAAATAATTTTGAGGGGCACTTTTCGGTCAATGAAGAAACATCGATTAAAATTTTGTAATATTAACTGATGAAGGAATGTGGAAGACCTTTGTAATATTAAATAATGGTAATGTGTTTGATAGCACATGGGTGTAAAATGGAACATTTTGTATAAGAGCATTCTGTACAGGAAGAATATACACGTAAAAAGCACTTTACATGCATACACCTCATCGACACATGGTTGTACATTTTAACAAAAACAAATTTTTATATCGTAGATAAGGGATAAAACTTCGTTCTATTAGTGCCATTTTTTCTGTTTTGTACCGAAGTTTTAGTTTATAAAATAAAGAAAACTACAAAAATTCACATTTTTTTACCTCTAATTTTCTCGAAATCAGAAAGCTTTTTCTAAAAAAATAACACTACCCCAACGTAGATTAAACTTTAAACTACATGATTCAAGTTTAAAATATCATGTTCTGCGAAATATAAAGAAAAATCTGTAGGTGCTTCTAAACGCCTGCAAGCGGTTGAAAGTAAGTAATATCGACCGTTGAACGTGCTGAAAAAAAAATTGCACTAATAGAACGAAGTTTTATCCCTTATCTACCATATATAAATTTGTTTTTGTTGTGCAACCATGTGTCGATGAGGTGTATGAGTGTAAAATGCTTTAACGTGTACATTCTTCCTGTACAGAATGCTCTTAACATCCAAATATTTGATTGACAAAAAATAATTGGCCTTTTTGACACAGACTTTAAGTTATCAAAATTTGTATAATTGTGCTGTCAAATATCTGGTAGCATAATTACACACTGATTCATAAAAAACTGCGTTTTTTTATTGAACCAAAAACATACATTCTTGATAATAATAAGTCAAGGTGAAGGCAAAGTAGAAATCGCATAAGTATAACGTTATCTCGAAATGTTTATCTAATCAAATAATTAAAACTAACTTTCATACTGTTCGTATTTTAATTTCACGACGAATACGCAAAATACACTCCGCGTCAAAAAAGGCCCCACTTGAAATTGTGAAAAAATCAACAAATTTCAAACCGCTATAACTCAGCGAGTTTTCGATGGATTTCGATGAACTTTCGACTCCAAGAAAGTTCAAAGTGTCTACTTTAAGGACATCTATTCAATTTTTGTTATAACCCTCTCTGCACCCCTGCAACCCCCTATGAAAAAAAACTGTTTTCAGGGGAAAATTTTTTTAACTTTGATGATGTGCACGGACTAGAAATTTTTTTTTTACCCGATCTGTCTACATGACAATAAAATTCAATCAATTCTCTGTAAATTTTTCGAAAAACGAAGGTCTTACGATGATTGGATAAAAAGTTATGCGAGTATTTTTTAGACTTCAATCTTTTTGGAATTACGTCAACTTTTCAATAGGTTGATAATTTTTTTATGAGGGCAGATATCTTTTTTATTGCATGATACACAATTAAATTTTGGGAATTAAAGTACACTACTTATAAATTTAAGACGCGATAAACGATCAAGATTGCCCAATTTTGAACAGGTATTATAAAAAATTGATAAGTAACACATTTTATAATAAATGTAGCTACAGGTAACTAGAAGTAGAAAATTATTTACTTTTTACCTCTCGCCACTCATATCTGTAAGAGAGGTATTGTAATCATGCTAAAATTTCGATAGTGAGTTTTCAATGGATAAGCACGTTTTGAGGTCCCTAGAACACGATTTTGATAATTTCGCGATGATGTCTGTGTGTGTGTCTGTGTGTCAGGATGGATGTTAACGATAACTCAAATAACACTGAATAAAAAAATTTGAAATTTGGTATACAATATTCTGACACCCTAGATTAGATCTGATTAGATTTTGGTGTTGATCGTGCAACCGGAAGTGGTAGTTTCTTGAAGATCTGAAGAGTTTTTCTGGAATATTCTCAAAATTTATGAATTAATAGGAATTTTTTAAATAAAATTGTATACTAAATGTTACTATCTACAATATGTATTCAAAACGTTGTTTCTATCTAGCACCATTTTCCAATTACAAGAAGTTAAAAATTCTACAAATTTGTTACAATTTTGATTTATCTGCCTACCTATGGAAACAAAAAATAAAATATTTGAGTGTTAATGTCACATGAATTTTTGACTTTTTGGCAAATTGAAATGGAAAATATGAAATGTCATTTAGTATTTATAAGGTCATAATAAACTTTCATAATATTATAAAAACTACAATTCTCGAATTCCCTTCTAGTACAATGGTATATTTGTGAGTAAGTACTACATAATATATACTTATATTAGAAAAATAAAAATAGTAGAGTATGGCGAGAGGTTATGTGTTGGCCACATCGGATTTTTTATTGGGTAACTTAGAACTAAAACATAACTGAAAAATTTACATTAGAAATTTAGATGATTGACATATTGAGGTTACAGAATCAACTAATTTAAGTACGTAAATGCGAAGGTTTGAACTGATTCAAGTTATAAGTAAATGACTAACCCATGACCAAATATTATAATAATATAACATACTTTGTAGCTAAAGAATAATATGGTTCACAATATGATCATCCGAGATTCATCCGAAAAGTTCGTAGACATTTTTAGTATAATGTAAATCAGAAATTCCCATCCGAGTTCCGTTCGACGTCCATACTTTTTTCTAGTATACAGTATGTTCCACAACTTAGAACAAAAAATTAAAAGGTAAATACTGTACGACGTGCTGATCATGAAACAAAAATAATTTTTTTAAAATCCGCAAAGTTAAGAGTAGTTTACTTGAAAACCATTTTTGGAGTAGTCGTCATTAGACATTTATTAGTGTTAACTAGATATTATGTAAACAATTATTTTCATTGTAGAAGATTTGAAAAAAATTATTAAAAATAACTACCGACCAGTGGCAATTTTTTTTGCTTGAAATAAGATACAATTTTTTGCGAATTTAAAAAAAATTCTTTTTGTTTCATGGTCAGCACATTGTACAGTATATACCCTATAATTTTTTGTCCTAAGTTGTGGAATATCTGTATATTTCAATTTTTCAATACAAGAAAAATATTTTTAAGGTATTGTGTTATCAGTAGGTATGTACGTAATTTACTAGAATAGTTGTGATAAAAACATTTAGTAGTAATGTCACCTACTATTATAGTAAAGTTTATAAAACAGTTAAATAAATAACAATGTCATAAATTTAGTTTTTTTAAATTCGTAGTACCTCAATAAAAAACCAACCTCCACAATTTAAAATTTTCCACGAGTTTATAATATATTCTTTTATTTTTATAGTTTTCGTAAATTTAAGAAATTTTAATCACAGCCGATGATGGCAAATACATCAACTATTCAGTGTTCACTATATAAAAAATCTGATGTGGCCAGTACAAGACCTTCCGCCATACTCTACTCTTTTCCATTTACCATTCGATTCCTCGGGTCAAATTATATAGGTGTTTAGAGTTTAAGAAAAAAAATTCTATCGAATATCGTATGTATACAAACAGATTTTCTAATCAGGATTATGTTAAGTTTTTAAAAACTGTTCATTTGATAGAAATGAGGGATTTAAAAAAATATTTAAACATATTTTTATGTAAAAAATATGTTGAAGAATTTCTAATTCATGATAGCTTCAAAACTATTTTTTACAACAGCTTGAAAGAATTCGTGTGTAAACTGTACTTTAAGTATTCTATTCTCTATTTTGAGCACTGTATAATATAAATCAGATAATTGTAGCACTGGCAAAATGTTTGCATGTGAAATTTTGCATACATCCGCTAAATTATTACCAGTTCACAAATTAGGTTTCACTTTCTCCCGTCAAATTGTCTCTAGCATTAAAAAACTATTAAAATACTTCCCATGCCTAGCATACACTCGTCTGCGGCTGTAATTCTACAATGAAATGTAAAATGCAACCTTCGGTAGGTGGCCATGACACAACAAATGAAATGCCACTAGTTTCAGTATAATTTCACCAAAGTTGTCTAGCCAGCTCTATACTTTCCTATCCTTAAACCGGTTCATAAAATACTATCAATTAAATAAGTATTAGTATTAATATTAAGTATACTAGATTCATTTTATTTTTACCTTCCGCTTACCTGTAAAGGAAGGTATTGGAATCATGCAAAAAATCGGGTAGTGAGTTTTTAGTGGATGAGCACGAATTAGGGTCCTTACAACTCATTTTTGATAGTTTCCCGATGATGTCTGTATGTATGTGTGTGTGTGTGCGTGTGTGTGTGTGTGTGTGTGTGTGTGTGTGTGTGTGTGTGTGTGTGTGTGTGTGTGTGTGTATGTGTGTGGTCCGGGCCGATGCCGTCTGTTGGATAACTCAAATACGAATTACCCAAAAATTTTGATATTTGGTATTTTACAATTGTATACGAATAGGAAGAGCTCATTAGATTTTGGTACAAATATCTTCACCGGAAGTGATATTTTTTGAAGATTGAAAAGATTAAGTGTAAAAAATTTCTATAAATTTTGATAAATATAGTATTTATTTGTAATAAGAATAAGAGGAAAAGTTATTTGCAATCCACGTTATAAAAAAATTGTCTTTATCTGGTAGCATTAAAGAACTGCAGTAAAATTTAAAAAATAAATTTATCAAATAAAACATTGAAATCTTGTAATCCATGTTCGGTTGATTTTTGTTTTTGTATAAAAAATATTGACAGATGAGACGGGTGACAAGTTGGCATACTAGCGCTATATAAGTCATAATTAAGCTATTAAATGTAGTTCCTAACTGAACGTAGGATTGCTTCAACACAGAAGAGTTTTCGTGTGAATGAATCTTTTGATTCAGGTGATACTAATTTCTGTGTTTAAATATTTTAGATTTTTATTTGTATATTTTAAATAGGCACCAGATTGTACGTATACATTTCTGTTTAAAGTCTAGATATGGCGGAAGGTTGTGTGATGGCCACGTCAGATTTTTTATTAATTGTTTATAAAGAAGAGATAAATACTTGGAACCCGTATTTTTTATTATTATCAAAACCCAAAAATAATTAATAAATATTGAATATAGAATAATGTGACGTAATGCTGTCATGTATCCTATATAAATTAATGACGTCATGGCAAAATTTCTTTCTCACTTTACTATAAAACATAATAGTCCAAGAGCTAGCGGTCAAATTAGTGTGGACATTTTATTAGTCGTGAAATTGAAGAACTTGGGCTTTGCATATCTGCTGAAGATGGAATGTCCAGTCTGCCAGTCCTAAGTGGCCGGATTAGGTTTCCTCAAGTCAAATAATAATAAATATATTTTCATAACTGTCGAAAATTTGCTTGTTTTCGGTTTATCAGCACTTAGGATTGAATATTTTTATTATTTGTGCATAGGTAAGCAAATAAACACTGATGACTAGCAAATTTTTGACATTTATGAAAATTTGAAATGTCATTTATTATTTTTTATTTGGTATAGGTATTTAAGATTGGAGAAGTAGAAACGTTCTGGCAATGTTTTATAAAATACATATGCCAGAACTTTTAATTTATATAATTAACATTTTTGTAACTCAACTTTTGATACTTGAGGAAGCCTAATCCGGCCACTTAGGACTGGCAGACTGGACATTCCATCTTCAGTAGATATGCAAGCCCTTCAATTTCACGACTAATAAAATGTCCATACTAATTTGACCGCTAGCTCTCCATCTATAATTTTGTTTAAATAAAAAAATTATTTTTGCCTGTTTCCCACCTAACATTAGGTAAATAGTGATTGCATTGCACAAAAATCTTCCCATTGGGGTATTCTCCACCAACAACTAACCGCATACACGGCCAATATAATATTGATGATTCTCTATGTGAGGCTACCATACCCAAACTGGGTAAATGTATAATAAAATAACTAAACTTCATCTACTCTAGCATGTTTGAAAATATAGACGATTTACTATATTACATAACTGCTAATAAAATGAACGCACTATATTTTAACCTTTTCAAAGGTTAAGTAACACGAACAAGGAAACTTTCTTAATTTATTTTTATAACAAGCCGTGGATCCGGTTTGCTGAAATTTAGTGGAAAATCCACTTCAGAGGCGTATCTAGAAGGATGTGCCCTTTATTTATTTTTAAATAAAAGTGTTGAACAAAATAGTCAAAATAACTATTGCACTATTTATTAATTTAATATTCCTTTTAAAAATATTTTGAATACAATAGTTATTTGTATCACAAGGCCAGAAACTGACTTTTTGCAAGAGCGAGTATTTTTGACACGCCGAGCCACAGGCGAGGCTTGCAAATTACGAGCACTAGCATAACAGTTTCTGGACGTGTAATACACAATATTTTATGTGCTGATTTCATTACAAAAATATAAAATGAATTTAATTAATTTGTATTTTATTATACATAACCTAAAAAATTGTACACTGAATACTTGCATTTGAGCTTAAAATATATTTATTTCAGTTTCTATTAACGATTTACGTCTAAAATTTGACAAAATCTTGTTAATTCTTGTATAAAAAATATTGAACGCATAAAATTGACATCTGCTTGACAACTGTAGTAATGTCAAGATGCCAACCTATAACTTCCGGTTGTTTGCCGGCCTAGGCTGGCATTAAAGAGTTTCTGGCGGATTTTGAGATATGGAAAACTAGCGATGCCGACCGGAGGCATATAAACAAATTTAAATTGGCTTGCAGAACATAAAGATTTACTTAAATTGTAATTTCTTGACTGTTTAGGTAAATGGAATGAAAAAGTAACAGAGTTCTCAGTCTTCAAAGTTAAATTTATTTATTAACAGATGATAATCATCACTACCGAAACGTCGGTGATGATTATCATCTGTTAATAAATAAATTTAATTTTGAAGACTGAGAACTCTGTTACTTTTTCATTCCATAAAGATTTACAACTCTCAAGCAATTTTGTCCCTAGAAAATAGAAATGGAAGGTACACGATACCAGGTATTGCAATTATCTAAAGTACTTACTTCCTTTTTAAATAATACAGATTTCGAAACGATTACGAATGATGGTAGTTTAGGAATAAGAGCAAGGAAAATTGTAAATTTAAGATAAGATTAAATAGGGATAATTGACAGGGACAGGAAGTATCTAAGTTAAGTTGTTGAGTGATGGTTGAACATTTTTGGAATTTTTTCAAATAGTTTTCACGAAACGAATTCATTCTAACGCATATATAATATTTTCTATTGACTGTTGTAGAATGTTATCATTCTTACATCATTTTCAATTATGGAATGATTATGATTACATTCTATCACTTGTTTAGTTATTACGGAATGAATTCATTCCGTCACTAATGATGGAATGAAATGTGGCGAGTTAAAATCATTTTATTCAATGTTGCGTAGCTTTAAAAATTAAAATACGTTTAGAATTATTAATTATTATAATTATTTTATAAATGCATATTTTTATTGTAATAGTGTTAGGTTGTTTTTAATGCAATTAAATTTATAGTCGTAGAGAAAGTATAATCTGCAACACGTTTGGAATTGCTATTCCGCTCTCGTGAAATCGTGAAACTCGCCTACGGCTCGTCTCACAAACTTTCCACTCGAGCTGAATATGCTTCATTCCACACTTGTTGCAGAATATACTATTATTTTATTTATGTATATTTGTAACTATTGCCTATTTAAATTCTGTTCACCTATGGACTCTTTGACAATTCTTTTATGCTTCTAAATCTTGGCTATCAATTATCAGTGAATCAGAAATTCTTTTTTCCAAGGCTCATTAAGATTCAATTTAGTGGCGCCCATATTTTATTTTTTTTCAAAATTTAGAAGCATGAAAAAATCCTTGTGTGAACATGACTTTGGACTTTAGTTTAGATTTAGTTATTTTTTATTTCATTACTAATTGTTTTTTATTTTTTCTAGGTAAGTCCATATTCGTTTATCTTCTTCTGTTCATTCCACTGGTAAGTTATTCTTACAAAATAACAATTTGTTCTCACATAAAACTATGTGCCCATAAAATTTAATATCATTGGTAATTAACGAATTAAAATTGCAAATACAACTGCATCAAGTTTTTTGTCTGCAATATGTTAAGCAAGGACCAAGGTTTTATTTTAATTAATACGCAGATTAAATAATACACATCGTAACCGCGACCGGTTTTTTACCTTCCGCTTACCTGTAAAGGAAGGTATTGGAATCATGCAAAAAATCGGGTGGTGAATTTTTAGTGGATGAGCACGAATTAGGGTCCTTATAACTCATTTTTGATAGTTTCACGATGATGTCTGTGTGTATGTGTGTGTGTGTATGTGTGTGTGTGTGTGTGTGTGTGTGTGTGGTCAAGGGGTGTTAGTCGCATAACTCAAATACGAATTACCCGAAAATTTTGATATTTGGTATTTAACATTTGTATATAAATTGGAAGAGCTCCCTAGATTTTGGTACAAATATCTTCATCGGAAGTGATATTTTTTGAAGATTGAAAAGGTTAATTGTCAAAATTGTATATAAATTTGGAAAAATATAGTATTTATTTGTAATGAGAATAAGAGGAAAAGTTATTTGCAACTTACGTTATAAAAAAAATTGTCTTTATCTGGTAGCATTAAAGAACTGCAGTAAAATTTAAAAAATAAATTTATCAAATAAAACGTTGATATCTTGTAATCCATGATCGGTTGATTTTTGTTTCTGCGTAAAAAATATTGACAGGTGAGACGGGTGACAAGTTGGCATACTAGCGCTATATAAGTCCTAAGTAAGATATTAAATGTAGTAATTGAACGGAGGATGGCTTCAACACAGCAGAGTTTTCCTGTGAATGAATCTTTTTATTCAGGTGATGCAAATTTCTGTGTTTGAATATTTGAGATTTGTATTTGTATATTTTAAATGGGCACCGGATTGTACGTATACATTTCTGTTTAAAGTCTAGATATGGCGGAAGGTTGTGTGATGGCCACGTCAGATTTTTATTGACTGCTGATTATAATAATTTTACCAAAACGAGTCTAAATCAAATGTCTTTAATATCTATCACGACTTTTACCCATTTGGATAGCGGAATCAATTTTTTTGACTGTTTTCTGCCATGGGTAGAGGATCATCTTAAGTCGCTACACTTGTAATTCCAGAAGATTAATAATTTGAACGATTCTGGCTGTATTATAAAAAATTTCAAATTGAAATTTAACATGAAGAATCATGTCTCATTAGTGAATCAATAAATGCAAATTATTAATTGTTGTGACATCAATTAGCAAAACTTGGAGCTAATTTTTATCATTTAATAATCCATATTATACGTTGATTAATGCACAAAAATAAATCGATAATATACTTTAGTCGAAAGAAGGGTATAGAGATTTTTTTAAACAGTTAATCCATTGACTGTAAAACTCGCATTTTTAGTAATTTTTAGAAATTATTTAACAAAATACGGCAAGGTTTTTTAAAATTTCATTCTATAGCCATGTAAGCGCACAACCTATAAGTACATCATTGTAAAAATGAGGTCAGCGTTTTAAAAACCAAAGTCACAAAATGATTTATTGTAACATGCTTTTTGCTTTGCATTTGATAGCAAGAGATGGGCTTTAAGGGTATATTTCATGGCGTGCTGCCAAATTTAAACATTTAAAAGCCATTTTTGCACTTTTTTAGTCTTTATTTTTAGGGACTAAGGTTCTTAATTTGATCCCAAGGGATTATTTTTGATATTTAATCCCGTTGTCAAATTTGGAATAAAGTTTTGGAACGAATCCTGAAGGGACGAAACGTTTTGGGTTGATTTGGGATGAACTTAAATGCACAAAAATATTATTTTTGCACTTCCGGGACAAAAACTCTTCTTTAGTCTTTATTTTTAGAGACTAAGGTTCTTAATTTGATCCCAAGGGATTATTTTTCATATTTAATCCCGTTGTCAAGAAATTGAATTAATTATTCCCGTTGTCAAATAAATACGTGCTATTTGTTACAGAGTATCTATGGTAACAATATAAATATTTGTCATAAAATTTACTGTCAAAATTGCAAAATGTGTATTCTTTTAAACTATTTTGCATTCATTTGAGGATGAAGTGCAAAAAATAGCGTATACCACAGGACTAAAGTATCTTTAATCCCTCAGGTGATTATTTCCCTCACCTTCGGCTCGTGAAATAAACTCTCAGGATTAAATCATGCACTTTAGTCCCTCAATATATAATATACTATTTCATGCGTCGCTTATATATTTGATCACTGCAAAGGTAAGCAAGGCAACTTTGATCTTTATTACAAAATTCACACAGGTATGCGTCATGTACCGTTATTCACACACACACACACGCACGTATGCATATACACACACACACGCACACACACATACATGAAAGAAGACATCCTCATGTACAACTTTCCTGTTTGCCGGCATTCTTCTGTTTAGTAATTATGAGTAAAGACTAAAGACTGACAAGTGGTCACTAGTCAAGACAGTCGTTCTCAAGGCTAGAGAAACGTGAAAATTCCGCAAAAAAAGGAAAAAAATATGTTTTTCTATAATTATTATATATATATATATATATATATATATATATATATATATATATATATTAATTCGATAAAGTAACACTTAAACCGCAAGGGTAGAAAGATAAAGTAAAATTAGAGTAGATAAAGTAAAATTTTTACAGCAAGGGTAGGTAAAGTTTTGTTTACATTATTCTACAAATTTGGTTTCCCACATTTCTGCATCCACTTTGTGAAAAAGTAGGATGAGAAACATTACAAAAAAACTTCGAAATTGTTTTGTAATAATAATTAACATCAGCTATAGAGAAAAATAGAATTTTATAAATAGTATATTATACACTGGTCAAAACAAAAAACGAGACACTTGAGATTTGTCAAAATATAGGTGATTTTCAAACCGTCATAACTTGGCTTCTATGCGACCGTTTTGGAAGTTCTGATGATGCCAGGTAAGCTTAGTATATTGCATTGTAATGTCATACCTACCCCCTTTTAAGAATCAATTCATTTCATACATTTTTCGTAGTAAAATTGCATTGTAAGTTATACCTACCCCCTTTTTAGAATCAATTCTTTTCATACACTTTCCAAAGTAAAATTGCATTGTAATGTCATACCAACCCTCTTTTAAGAATCAATTAATTTCATACACTTTCCCTAGTAAAATTGCATTGTAAAGCATTGTAGTAAAATTGCATTGTAATGTCATACCTACCCCCTTTTAAGAATAATTTCTATTTCCTGGCATCATCAGAACTTCCAAAACGGTCGCATAGAAGCCAAGTTATGACGGTTTGAAAATCACCTATATTTTGACAAATCTCAAGTGTCTCGTTTTTTGTTTTGACCAGTGTATATTAATTTAAAGGACTAAAGTGCATGATTTAATCCTGAAAGTGAAGTTTACTTCACGAGCCGAAGGTGAGGGAAATAATCACCTGAGGGATTAAAGGTACTTTTACCCTGTGAATACAAAATAGTTTAAAAGAATACACATTTTGCAATTTTATGACAAATATTTATATTGTTACCATAGATACTCTGTAACAAATAGCACGTATTATTTACTTGACAACGGGATTAATTAATTAAATTCCTTGACAACTGGATTAAATATGAAAAATAATCTCTTGGAATCAAATTAAGAACCTTAGTCCCTAAAAATAAAGACTAAAGTAGAGTTTTAGTCCCGAAAGTGCAAAAAAATTATTTTTCCATTGTGCGGTTAACAACCGTCAATTAAGTCATGGTTGTTAGTGGATAGTACATCATAGGGAAGATTTTTGTGCAGTAAAGCTGAATGTGTACCTGCCTGGATTTGAAGTTGAGTTGTCAGAACCACAGTCGATCATTTATACGCACTTGTATAATCAATAACATTACAAATTGATAAGCTTAAGAAACTGGATACCCTTTAATAAATATTTATTACAACATAACAAGTTATAGTACAGTATTAATTTTCACTCACAATGACCATTATCACACAATTATTTATCATTTAAATATGACTCATATTTCCAAGAACGAACATACTTATAGTTTGTTTTGTCGAGATAACTGAACTAATAATTCAAATATTCTGAATAATTAACAGAAAAGAAAAATACCCAAATCTTCTGGTTTCTGGAGTTTCCTTTGCATTTCTTATCGACAATATTGTTTTTACTATAATATTTTGATAGCAAAATAAAAAAAAATTGATAATAATTGCTAGACTTGAAGGTTACGAGATATAAAACTATTTTTGCATTTTTTCAATGTATAGAATTGCACAACAAATACTTTTTTGAGAAAGAAAGTAATACTTGACTATTAAATATTTCATTTTTACCTCTCGCCTAGAGAGGTATAGGGATCATGAAAAAATTCGATGTCGAGATTTTTGTCAATTAGCACGTTTTAGCACCTTTAGAACCTATTTTGACTATTTTCACGATGATGTCTGTGTGTGTGTGTGTATGAAAGTCTGTATGTACGCCTACTATAGCCTTTCGTCCCGGTTCATTATCTCAAATTCTACTGAACATAAAATTCTAATATTTTGCATTATACATTTATATATGTTAATGAAGAGCTGAAAAGATTTTGGTAAAAATCCACCAACCGGAAATGGTACTTTTCTTGTAGCACTATAACATTTTTTGCAAAAATTGTATAAAATAATGCGATTGTTACAATTTGACATACCACACATGAATGAATAAATTACATTGTACAATATTTAATCTTACTTGTTTCTATATCTTTAACCAATAAATAAATATAATTTTTTTAAATATATAATTTTACCTACCACGATTTGTGAATCCCGAAATAGAAATAAAATTTAAAACAAAAATAAAATTGTCAATGTGACAGATAAACAGAAATAATATAATGTATGATTATTTTATATTATTATATCAAATGTTATACGGTGTTGTTGTATTTTATTTAAATTAAAGCTTAATATTTGGTTAAATACGAGGTTAAATAATAATACTTCAATGTCAAGGCGAGAGGTATTGTAACGGCCACGTCAGATTTTTTTAAGTAATAAGTTAAAAGTTATTAAGGTTCATCTAGCTTTTGTCTACATTCAGATGTTTGTGTGATGTATAAACATTAACAAGTGAACATCAGGCAAGTCCATCAACAAACATCTGCGAATCGTGTACATTTTAATGTCTATTCATGGACTGCTTGATGGTATTAAAGTAACAGATGACGGTAGGGCTTGTGACGTCATACGTGACCACTTTGTGTAAATTTAATGAATAAATATATGTGACAATGACTATGAGGTTGAGGTTTCAATTTGAATAAATAAGAAAATAGTCAGAATACGCATCAGAGGCAGGTGCCTTGGAAATTCCAAATGGCTTAAAAGAAATCCGTTCTGAGAAGATATTGTAATGCAAATAAAATTGTTTTCCTTATATTCAAGCTTATGTTATAAAGAAATTTATAAGGACCTACGTGTAAAGTACTTTACTTTAGATATTTTTATTTGAAACGTTTACAAATAACTTTTTTCGCCGATTGACATAAAAAGTGCTATTTTATTGACAGCTGACAGTCTGTGAAGCGTCACTTTTAGTATCAAGGTAATAAATTATTTTTAATGGTGAATAAATAAAATTTCATGAAAATATAAATAAAAAGCAATCGCTCAACAAACGCATAGCCACCGTTCAACAAACACGCATAGTAACATAATTTAATAGCGATACCTGTCAAAATATTTAAAATAATCAGTAAATTAATATTAAAATAACAATTATCGAAAAAATTGTTTTGGCATGGCAAATAATACAGATTTACTGCCTAAGCTAGATTCATTATCTCGGCTGCGCCTCGTCTATTATTATTATTTTGTCTAGTTAAACAATTTTTGTGCCTTCTTGAAAAATTCTGCTATTATATTTTTATCTCCAATTCAAAAATGAGACGCAAATTTGCAATTCCAATTTCAAGTTATATAATAGAGAAACTTTTATCTATGTTGCGATATTTAAATTTAGCTCTCAGTAATTAGTCAATATCTAATTTGACTTAATCAACTTGTCAAAAGTATGTTACGTATATCATAATTTTTTATTCGAAGACAACACAATTTATAATAAATATTGAGGATAGTTAAGTGTATGTCATATGTAAAAGAAAACAGTTAAACTGAACAAAAATATATTTTCTGTTGTACTGTCCACCAACAACCATGAGTGAATTGACGGCTGGTAACCGCACACACAGGCTGCTATTCTCAAATTGAGTAATAGAATTACCTAAAAAAATATTTTTGAAGATAAAACTGCGTTTTTTTGATAACGCAGTAAAAATACACAACCTATTGACTTTATTATATAACTGAATCTTACTTATCTTTAATAACTATAATCTAGCAACAAATGTGTTAACCTGATACTTTAATCATGTTGTTCAGCTTATCACTAAGTAGGTAAGTTCCAAATAATATAAGATTAACATCTGAAGTATAGCTGCTACGTAAAGCCCTGTTCACACATGGATTCTTTGAGGATTCTTTCATACCTTGGACCCTGAAATAAATAAATTCACTAGTTTGAAGCTATCAATGAATTAGAAATTCTTCTTTTCCAAGACTCATTGAAGATTCAATTTAGCGGCGCCGCTATTTGACAGGAAAATCTCACCAGGATTATTTATTAAACATAAAAGAATAAGAATCTTCAAAGAATCTTTGTGTGAACAGGTCTGAACATAATTCTTATACTGCACAGTTATCTTTATTTATATAAAAGCCCTATTCGCACAAGGATTCTTTGAAGATTCTATTCTGAATCCTGAAAAAGAGGAAGTTTTCTTCTTTCTAGTGAGAATTACCTGTTAAATTGCGGAGCCGCTAAATTGAATCTTCAATGAGTCTTGGAACAGAAGAATTTATAATTGCTTCAAGACCATGAATTTTTTTTCAAGATTCAGAATCTTGAAACTGCTTCTTTTCCAGGATTCAGAATCTTGGTAGAATTTTCAAAGAATCCTCATGCCAACAGGACTTTATACAGTGGTGGAGGTGAAATGCGAACATAGGGAACATACATGACAATCGAACTTTCATGCCAGGTATCTTGATATATTTTGTAGTAGTGTCACAAAACGAAGTAATGTGAATTTGTGTGGCAAAAAGAGTAATCAATAACAGAAATAATAATAAAATCTAAAAGTGCATGGAAACTTTCTCGTTCTGCTCGTACAATATACATTATTATGCAAAGAAAATATTTTAAAGAAAATAAAAATTTCAGTAATATGACAGCTACTTGGACATTGACAGTACTTATTCCATGTAAATCAAGATGCCTAAGCATGATAACTCCATTGTCATATATTTCCCTATGTTCGCATTTCACCTCCACCAACCTGTATAGTAAATTATGTATGTAATTGTGCGTACTCTTTTTTGTAAGTGCAATAAATATTACTATGCGCATGCTCATGTTTTTAACTCTGAAAGATAAAGAGATAAGTAATGTATGTGAATTGTGATTCATACAGGATCTATGATCTAGAGTTCTGTGCTGGATCATAATACCGATGATCTATACTCTATACTGTCTATACCATGAGAAAGTAGGTCGGCGTTGATGAAGCAGGAACTGAAACTGAACTGTGTTCTGCAAAATCGAAATACGAGTGTAGCAAAAAACAGTGCCGTAGAACTGGGTTTTTAGAGCTGGCACAGTATTCTGTAAGAAATATTGCATCGTATCAGTTCGATAATAAATTATATCTTACTGTTTTGATTCATATACCAACACATTTTCGTAAGAATCGCATTTTGTTGATTATTGTAATTACTATAAATGGAATAAAATAAAATTTTAATTTTGTGCTCTATGCAGGTTGTAACCCAAGCTGTGTAACAAAAATTTAATGGTGTATAGTATTGGACAATGTGTGATTTGTCGTAAAACTAAAAATGCCCAAGGTCTGGCATTCAATCACATTCGGGTTTTACTAGCTATCCACTTGTTCACCTTAATTGTAGTCCTGGTTGCACAAAGAATATCTCCGCTGCCGCTGTGGTTGAAGCCACAGATCGCCGCACGGATTGAGATTCTGACTGCGCCAAGATGAATGGGTAAATAGAGCAAGAGAATATGGAGACTGATCCCCTCCGATAAAGGGATCTAGAAAGCTTCGTGAGAAGCGGCGCTACTCCCACGGGAGTGTTAAGCCACTATATATATATATATATATATATATATATATATATATATATATATATATATATATATATATATATATATATATATATATATATATATAGTATTGGACGC
The DNA here is from genome assembly GCA_947534325.1 of Agonum fuliginosum. NCBI lineage: Eukaryota > Metazoa > Arthropoda > Insecta > Coleoptera > Carabidae > Agonum > Agonum fuliginosum. The sequence goes on from OX384033.1 coordinate 1,380,152, forward strand.
ACTGATCATGAATCAAAAAGAATTTTGTTAAAATTCGTAAAATTAACAGTAGTTTGCAAAACGATATCATTTTGGATACCACTGGTTGTCACATTGAAATACAAAACAGTTAAACAATAGTTATGTAGTATTTATTAGCGTAATTACATTAATGTAATAATAATTTTACAAACATGAAAAATAAAATTTATAGGACAGAATGTCTATTTGCTTGGACCCATTTTTAATCGCGATTATGAATCAAATAGTATATTATGCAATTAGTTTATAATGAGAGCTATTAATACGCGAGTATGGAATTACGATACGAGCCATGGCGATTATCGTAATTCATACGAGTGTATTAATAGCCATTATACACGAGTTGCATACGCTATTTTTTCTACTCCCATGCTTTAATTTAAAAAAAAAACTATTCATTTGCATGAAATTTGCTTGGGTGTTTCATAATGAAAATCTGTATCGAAATGATAATCTGTATCGAAATGAAAATTTGTTTCGAAATGAAAATCTGAATCGAAATGAACGTCATTCAAGTACAGACAATGCATATATAATAAGTAAATTAAAGCATGAGAGTAGAAAAAAGAATTTTGTTGAAATTCGTAAAATTAACAGTAAGAAAAACAATAATATCATTTTGGGTGCCACTGGTTGTCACATTTAAATACAAAAAAAGTTAAACAATAGCGTAATTACATTAATGTATAATAATTTTACAAACAGGAAAAAATTAAATTTGTAAGGACAGAATGTCTCATTTGCTTGGACCCATTTTTTAATTTGCGAATTTCAACAAAATTCTGTTTATATGCCTCCGGTCGGCATCGCTAGTTTTCCATATCTCAAAATCCGCCAGAAACTCTTTAATGCCAGCCTAGGCTGGCAAACAACCGGAAGTTATAGTTTAGCATCTTGACAGTTGTCAAGCAGATGTAAATTTTATGCGTTGAATATTTTTTATACAAGAATTAACAAGATTTTGACAAATTTTAGACGTAAATCGTTAATAGAAACTGAAATAAATATATTTTAAGCTCAAATGCAAGTATTCAGTGCACATTTTTTTAGGTTATGTATAATTATTTTATATTTTTGTAATGAAATCGGCACATAAAATATTGTGTATTACACGTCCAGAAACTGTTATGCTAGTGCTCGTAATTTGCAAGTCTCGCCTGTGGCTCGGCGTGTCAAAAATACTCGCTCTTGCAAAAGGTCAGTTTCTGGCCTTGTGATACAAATAACTAATGATTCATGATCAGTGCGTCCAATACTATACACCCTTAAATTTTGTTACATAGATTGCGCACGAAGTTGTGTATCACCCTGTATTTACTACTAAATTGAATTATTTTTATATGTATAAGTTAGGTAAGTAATTATGTCGAATTTTTGTCAAACTGGGCAATTTAAAAGAGCTGATTTATTTATTCTAGTTTGACGCAATAAAATTCGAATTACTCACGATTATAAATAAACAAAAATGCAATAAATGCTCTACTGATTTAATAATACATAATTTATTTCAGATTTTTCATTGAAATAATTATTAAATAATGTTATCTCGATATTTAATACCTAAAACCATTTTTATTGCTACACCAGTAAATCAAATTAGTAATAAATTCACTTAACAATTTTGTTTTTCAGTTTTATTTGACAAATTTTCATAACCTTCAAAATAATATCAAAATTAACAATTGTTGTGTTTTTATTAAAGTTACATAATAACAATATTATCTGTAGCTATGTCGTAATTGTGTGTATGAAAGTTTATCTCCATGGTTACGGTACATTTCCCCGCGCTGTTTATTTGATTGTATGCCCACTAATTTTTCATCCATAAACGGATGCTACTTTTATAAAAAAAATGACATTGAACATTACTAGGACACAGTTGTTGCTATAAATTTTTATAAACATTTTTTTGGATTGATAATACGGTAGTAGCTATTTTTAGACTGCAATTTAGTCGAGATAAATTGGAATAAAGCAGCAAAAAAATATTGAATCATTTAAATCTGTATTTCAAAATGTCTGTCACGCTTTTTGTCCAACTTGGGTGTAGCAGGCTCACATAATGTGAGTATCCAGTATCGTCTGTGCAATTAAAAAATCTGCTGTGGCCAGTACACGACCTCTTGCCTAATTCTGCTTGTTCTATTAATCTCGAGACTAATCTAATAAATAGTTTTACTTACATTTTAATAGTTTCATGTTCATGTAATATGTAAACCAAGATGCAAGCAAAAGATGTCAACTGTACTGTCACTGTCATAATCATTCAAATTTTATGTAGAAACAAATTTCATATCATGGACAACAAGATAGAATATTAATTGTACTTTAATTTATTGTTAAATACTACCAGATTCAGCAAATTGTATTTATAATTATCTGTACCCATAGATAATTATATTTTCTTTTATTTTTAATTGAAAAATTGTCATAAATAAATAATGTATCAATTTATTTAAGGAATACTATATCAAGTCCCAAAAAATACTACTTCCGGTTTCCGGATAGAATATGAGGCGAGAGGTAATGAAAATAATAATTTTTACCTCTCGCCTCATATTCTATAAGAGAGGTATTAATTGTAATGGGTCAAAATTTTCGAGTATGAGTTTTTGGTGGATAAGCACGTTTCAGGGTCTCTAGAATACGATACTATTTTCACGATGATGTCTGTGTGTGTATGGATGTATGGACGTATGAGGCCATTTTTCGTCCACGATAACTTAAAAAGTATCAAACCTTTAATAACCAAATTTCATATTTAAGGTTTTAATAAGGATCTTAATATCGGAAAAGATTTTGGTGGAAATCCGCAAATCGCAAGTAGTACTTTTGAAGCTTGATAGAGTTTTCCTAAATATGGCAATTTGTGCAATTAAAAATAAAATTATATATAGTTATCTATGGGTACAAATAATTTTAAATACAATTTTGCTGAATCTGGTAGTATTTAACAATAAAATAAAGTACAGCTAATATTCTACTTTTTGAAATTCCAATATCTTGTTGTCCATGATCATATGAAATTTGTTACTACACAAAATTTGGATTATTATGACAGTTCACATCTTTGGTTTACATTATCGTTTACATATTACATGAACATGAAACAATTAAAATGTAACATAATTATTTATTAGATTTTTAGAGCGGAATTAGGCGAGAAGTCATGTGCTGGCCACAACTGATTTTTTTTAAATACAATTTTATATTTTAATATTTGTTTTTGATATCTAATTTTCAATACCATGCATCAAGTAGCTCATTATCAAATAATAAAAAATAAAATTCCAAATTTCTCTGTTCCGGTCCTGCATGTCGGATGCGATTTCCGTATGAGAAGGTCTGTGACCGGCACACACACACACACACACATACACAACGTCCGCCATATGACGTCACACAACCTAGTAGTTGTATTTCTTGTAGCTAAAGAAATTACAAATGTCTGCTAGAATGGTTTAGTACTATACTAACACGCAAAGATGCGCTTATTTAACACTAATAAGAACAAAAAATAGTTTTTATGAGGAAAAGAAGTAAATAGTGGGTATTAATTTCATAAGACGACAAAAAAGACTATGTTCTTGAGTTTAGATTTTGCTAATATTGTATGTGAATCCTGGATTAAAAGAAATTCACGGTTTGAAGCTATCAATGAATTAGAAAATTCTTCTCTTCTAAGACTCATTGAAGATTCAATTTAGCGGCGCCGCTATTTGATAGGCAATTCTTAGCAGAATTATTTTTCTAAAATTCAGAAGCATATAAAAGAATCCTTGTGTGAATATGGCTTTACATATTGGGTTAATATTTTTTATTATACCTATACCTACAAGGTGTAAACTTTTTTCTAATCTACAGAAAAAACAATGTTAAAATTTTAATTTCGCTATAAATTTTTACGTATTGATTTTAGAGCCAAAGTTTAAAAACAAAAGATGTTCATAATAAAATACGCCATCCAACGAGCCCTTATTTATTGATATAAAACGTTCCTGTCATGAGATAAACGTAAATTAAATTTGACATGAGAAATAAAACGAATTAGATAAAAAAAATACTCCAATTAATTAAAATAAAATGTATCTCAGGAAGAAAAAAAAGAAAATAATTTCTTTTTTTCTTCTTATGGTTCAATAAATCAATTAGAACAATTTCAAATCTGTTAACTGACAAAACAAATATTTTTGTTGTTAAATTATACTTGGCAGTCTGAAACTAGCCTATAGTATATTAAGTATCAAGAACGGTAAGGACAGTTTACCGATGGAAGACAATGTTTGGAGACTGAGCGAAGCGAAGGCTTCAATTTTGACTGACATCGGTAATTCCTAAACGTTCGTGATGCTTATATCATTTTTTGCACTATTGATCTTTTTTATTCATACACAAATATTAATTTCTTCTTCTTCTAGAACGGTAAGTAAGTTACTTACCGTTCTGTTAATTTACTTACCGTTCGGTTTGAATTTACTTACCGTTTTAGTGAACGGTCAGTAAATTACTTACCGTTTTGTTTAGCCTAGCAACCGGTAAGATCAACATACTGTCTTGGAAACAGGCATGGTAAGTTGATAAAAAAGACCAATTGTGCAAAAAATGGTTAACTTTTATTTCATGTTCATTTCATGAAAGAAATCGATTTAAACAACAAATTTAACCATATTTGATGTAGCCTTTATTCTAAACATATTTTGTATATTTACACTTTTGCTTTAAAAACATTGTATTTCCTAGGTCAAAAAAGTCTTCACTCGATTATACCAGCCGTCAGCTCAGTCATGGTTGTTCGTGGAGAGAAATTTTTGTGCAGTTAAGGCTCGGGTATAGCTACTATAGTGTCGTTCGGACTTTACTAATAACTTAATTCAGGTGCACTTTAGAGAAAAAATTTATTTACAAAAAATGTCTATAATTTTATGCTTAACATCGGATTGAGTCAAAAATTTCAAAATTCTCAAAAATAACAAATTTCAAAATTTGATTTTTTTTGAAATTAGAAATTGGGAATAGTTTTTGAAAAAATATTGACAATCCGATGTTAAGATACTAATGTAGATTATATGTAATTTTTTTGAAAAAGATATTTCAATCGTAGCATGAGTTATTAGTAAAGTACTATTTTTGATGTTTTTCTAGACTTTCCATTATTCAAAACAAGTGCGAAAAGTCAGAAAAGACAATACATATATTTAGTATACTGTAAACAAAATTTGGTTCATAAAGCACTCGAAATGCACGAGTAATTAATTTAATAAAGAACTACTACACGCTAACTATACTAGCACCTTAAACTCAAATATGTACCGGACTGAATTCAAACTTCAGTTGGCTGTATCTATTCCATGTTTCAAAATATCCTGTTCCATGTTACTTGCGTGCCACCCTGTATCTTTTAAATGTCTTCTTATGTTCTTGCAGTCATCCGTAAACAAAATGGCGCCTGTCTACAGGAAGTTCAAATTCCCTATAATTAAAATCATAGTTCACAGGGAAACACCATAATCACTATAGAAGCAAAAAAACTCAGAAACATAAAAGTAAAAGCCGATTCAGCTATTTCAACATACGTAGATTTTAGCAAGGATGAATGAACTTTAAAATGTTTTCTTTGCTATTTCACACTTTCGATGCGTTAGCAAATTTGACCGCCGAAAAGTGTTTATTTTATGTATAAGCAGGATAAATATTATGGAGTAAGTACTTTATTTTTAGCAAGTTTTTGAAGAGTTTAAACATTTGGGATTCTTTAAATATTATTAAGGTAGAAAATCCGTCGGTCATAAGCGTGCGTGATTTCGGTGTGAGGTGAGGCCGAAGCAGTCAAATAATCAGAAATAAATCATTAAAAATCGTAGATTTGGATGTAAATTACAAATCATAGGTATCCAACTAAATAAAAAATATAATTGAAATTTAAGTTTACACTAAAATGCAGTAGTAGTACGTCAAAAACATAATTTTTCTTGAGACTGGAACCTTTTGCATGCGATTTCTCAACCATTATTGCGGTGACTCATATTTTTTATTTTTCTAATAAATACCTCAAATATCAAAGAATAACATATTCGTTTTCCAAATATGTGTTGGGTTCTTATGATATAAAATTTTCTAATCGTTTAGTAAATCTACTGGTAACCTCCATATACGCAATGTTTTTGTGTCAACTTTAAATTCAATTATCTTCGTTATTTCAACGGTTACCTATAAATTTTAATTTTTATTCAAATTCTACGACTTGTAATGAATGCTGTATATTAATTTAAGTCATATTTTGGGTTGTCACTACCCATGGATTTACTACCTTAAGAACTAGCGAACCCGGCTCGCGTTGCTACGCCTCCAAATCGAATTTAAAGGAATCTCGTTATAAGAATTCTAAAGCCTCATTCACATAAGCATTTAGTTTTAAGGTTTAGATTTATGTTTACGTTTAAGAAAGTTTGAATACATCTAACTAAATATGAGCATTCACAGTGCTTGAAAGTGAGAAGTGTGAATACTCGTATTTAGATATATGAATTTAAACTTTCTTAAACGTAAACATAAATGTAAACCTTAAAACTAAATGCTTATGTGAATGAGGCTTAAGTTATTACCATACCATACATGGTGGTAATTCTAACTACGCCCATGATACCATATCAAATTTGAACCCAATCGGTTATATTTTGTTTAAAGATGGCGAACTGATATTTTAGTATGCTCATATCATAAGTTAGATTATAAGTCATAACCATTACAAATTTGAACCCAATCGGTGCAGTACATTTTGAGTTAGCTAGCCACCATTTTGTTTCAAGATGGCGGACTAACATTTTAATATACTTATGTTTCAAGACAGATTCTTAGCTAATACTGTACCAAATTTTAACGCGTTTCCTCTTTATTATATTAGTATAGATTAACCATACTTTCTTCTTGACGAAAAATGTTATGTTGTTAAAATTTCTACATTTTTCTCGCAAAATTGTTGGTTTAGGTACGTTTTTATAGAACATGATGGTATTCTATACAGTTATTTCGAAGAAGAAAGTGATGATTCAGCTACATACCTACATGATAACTGTTTAATATTCTTGTAAAGAGAAATGGTGTAATTCTGTCCTAGGTCACTAACATTATATTTCCATTCAATAGAAAAAAATCTGAGGTGGCCAGCACACGACCTCTCGCCTAATTCTGCTTATTCTACTAGTCTAATAAATAGTTTTACTTACATTTTAATAGTTTCATGTTCATGTAATAATATGTAAACGATAATGTAAACCAAGATGCAAGAAAAGATGTCAACTGTACTGTCACTGTCATAAACATTCAAATTTTATTTTATTGTTATGTTATAGTTATAGCCTAACAAGATTTTAAAGATTCAAACACTACATTTTAAATTGTCCTATAATTACGACTTACTTCCGGTTTATGAATTGGTACCAAAATATAATTGGTCTATTGAAAATCGTATTTGAACCTTAGATATAAGATTTGGTATTTAAATATTTTTGTACTGTACATAACATGCTGATTATAAATTAGAAAGATTTTTTCAATATTCGCTTTTTCCGAATTCTTAGAATACTCTCGATATTACTTTTTCTTCTATTCCACTCTCTTCCCCACTACTACAGCTATCCGAAACCGAAACCAGCCCGAAACTCGTACTTTGTCGCATCCTAGCAATGCAATGTCATTTTGAAGTTGAAAAATACTGCAAAAGTGTTTTCGTTGCGAGTAAACTATCAGATTATTATTGACTTCAGGGTAATGTTTTTTTAAACATTTAATAGAGAAAGATGTGCTCTTTAAAATGTTAAAAGTAAATTTCTATCATGAGATATACCCGTGTAAAGTTTGCATAAATTGGAAATATTCATGTATATTTCGGTATTTCTATAATCATATACAATTTTTTTACTAAAATTGTAAAAAGGCACAACTGTTAATTCATCCTTTAAGTATATAATCCTTGTTGAAACCATTCTTGTACTGGTCACAAAACACTCGCTACGTTAGTACGTTTTGTGCTGAATTTTAGGAGGTAAAACGATTTGTTTAATTACTTAAATGGTTGATTTTGCAAGAATTTGGCACAAAAGGAAGTGCTGTGTGGTTTTTTACTCGACTGTACGTCTGGTCTTAGAAATCAGGCCAGAAGCAACACTGCCGAAGAATTAATCACGGAATCACGCACATTTCTCTATCTCTCTGAATCTCCTTTTATTCTTTCCCATTCGCTAACTGTCGTATTAGCTTTTGTAACATGCGAACATAAATATTCTACCAGTACACGAACTTTGTAGTACGTTACATACATTCATAAATAAAGAATGTCCATTGAGGAATGATAGCACGAATGAAACTTGATGGAAATTTATTATTTATTTGTGCTACTTGAATGAAGAGTACCAAAATAGGTATTTGTATTTTATCCGAAAACTCAGGTTCGAATTTTAATTTAGCTCTAAATCGTGGTAGGTAAACGGTCACGTAATCTTGTAATAAAATAGTTATTTGTTTAACTAGGCAAAAAATATTAGATTTGCTGCCGCGGCTAGAGTTTCATAGACGAGGCGCAGCCGAGGCTATGAATCTAGCTTAGGCAGCAAATCTATTTTTTGCCATGTTAAACACATTATTTTTTCGGCGATTGTTATTAATTAATATTAATTTAGTGATTATTTTAAATATATTGATAGGTATCGCAATCAAATTATGTTGCTATGTGTATATGTTGACAGTTGCTATGAAAAAACAAAATAGGTTAGGTATGTTGATGAATTTTATAAATGTCAAATTTGTTGATTCACCATAGTAACAATTACTTTTGCTGCCTAGGCTTTTTTACTATTTTTACAAAGTGACACTTTGCTGACTGTCAACTGTCAAAAAAACAGCACTTTCAATGTCAATCGCCGAAAAATATGATTTTCTGCGTTCTCATACAGCATGTCGATGAAAAGAATTGATATTTGTGTCATAAAACACCTATATCCAAATTGGCATGCAGTCCTCGTTGGCCCAAGGCTGGAAAATTTCGGAAAAGTTTTGTTCAAGTGTAAATGCAATTTTCTATATGAACGAAAAGCGTGCAATGGTTTAATACCCGTTTTTACCTTCCGCTTACCTGTAAAGGAAGGTATTGGAATCATGCAAAAAATCGAGTAGTGAGTTTTTAGTGGATGAGCACGAATTAGGGTTCTTACAACTCATTTTTGATAGTTTCCCGATGATGTCTGTATGTACGTGTGTGTGTGTGTGTGTATGTGTGTGTGTATGTGTGTGGGTATGTATGCGGTCAAGGGGTGTTAGTCACATAACTCAAATTCGAATTACCCAAAAATTTTTTTTGGTATTTAACATTTGTATATAAATTGGAAGAGCTCCTTAGATTTTGGTACAAATATCTTCATCGGAAATGATATTTTTTGAAGATTGAAAAGGTTAATTGTCAAAATTGTATATAAATTTGGAAAAATATAGTATTTATTTGTAATAAGAATAAGAGGAAAAGTTATTTGCAACTTACGTTATAAAAAAATTGTCTTTATCTGGAAGCATTATAGAACTGCAGTAAAATTTATCAAATAAAACGTTGATATCTTGTAATCCATGATCGGTTGATTTTTGTTTCTGCGTAAAAAATATTGACAGGTGAGACGGGTGACAAGTTGACATACTAGCGCTATATAAGTCATAAGTAAGCTATTAAATGTAGTAACTGAACGGAGGATTGTTTCAACACAGAAGAGTTTTCGTGTGAATGAATCTTTTGATTCAGGTGATACTAATTTCTGTGTTTGAATATTTTAGATTTTTATTTGTATATTTTAAATGGGCACCGGATTGTACGTATACATTTCTGTGTTTTATGGCGGAAAGTTGTGTGATGGCCACGTCAGATTTTTCTATGTTGTCAATGCTACCTCCAACCTCCAAAAGGTATGCTGTATGAAGTCGGAGACATCACCTATCATGAGCTCCTGGTTTATACGTTCAAATGTGCAAATAGAGCATACCAAAATGGCGGATAGCTTTATCCAAAGTTGCTTCTTTGTTTTGATCTATAAATTTTTATCCTCTAAGTTTTCAATGTCCCGAAATCGATTTTGCGTCGCTTTCAATTTTTCCACTGAATAAAATGGCATCCAAACCTACTTGGATATTGGTGGACATTGACTTTTACATGTGGGTACCGTTATATTAAATTATAAGAGCACAATGACTAATCAACTGAGAACTGAATTATTTCAAAACAAGAGGTGCAGAATTGTGAATCATTTTATTTGCCTTGAACTATATACTATATTATTCTTAGTGAGCTAGGACTTACAGTACCAGGCACAGATATTTGGTAAAAATACATTATCATTATCAACTGCAATTACACAAGAGCTTTTTATTTCGCCGGATAAATTTCTGTTTGTATTGTAACCTTGTTACCTTACCTAGCAATTTAAAAGAAAATTTGTTTAATAAAATCACGACACCGTAGGTGGAGTGATTTTATTTTAAAACAATTTTTGGAGTCAAATTGCTGTCAGGTGACAAGGTTGAGATGACAAACAGAAATTTATTCGGAGGAAATAAAATGCTCGAGTGTAATTCAACGAGATAATTTAACGACTTCTTTGGTTTCACAAATATTCCCAAAATCTAATCATTTCACTGACAAATATTAGAAATATGAAACAAATGACATTTTAGTAATTTGGTTGCTAAGAAGAAGGTAAATAAGGTTTTATGCAAAAAGTTATTTTCCTTTTTATGTCAAAGCGATAAAATTGTGTTTTGTTTATGGCTTACTTTATATAGGAGTAGAATTATCTATTTTAGTCTAGCAATTTAAATAATAATAGAACAAGAATTAGTTAAAGTGTTCTTACTTTGGGTATTGAAATCATTATTTACTAAAATAAATGTTAAAAAGTAATATTTTTATCGTGTTTTTTATTTGCACATAAATTTTTTACTGGTACCTGTGATAAAACAACAAATTATAAAAATAATCTACTATGTTTATAGGTAGTCCACGATTTTCTAAGTTCATGAGGATTTTTTGAGTTCCTGTTACCTGAATGTGTTTATTATCAGCCACATACACGTGCAGTGTATTGTTGCAGGTAAAACCGTGTTTTACTATTGTATCACATCGCATTAAAACTCAGTACTTTACAGTTTTTTACAACCAATACGTGACTGAAAATCTATAAATATTAAACGTTTACGAAGTATGATAGCATTGCTTCAAATAACTACTTATTGTTAAACAAAAATATTTGTTACAGTAATTAATATAGTTGCTAAAACATGCGTTAAAATTTACCACGGCATATTGATATTAGACCACGCTGTAAAAAATAAATCTTGAATATTAAAATTAAAAACTAATTTTCAGGGGTTATACCATAAAGCCTCTTTCACATAAGCATTTAGTTTTAAGGTTTACATTTATGTTTACGTTTAAGAAAGTTTAAATTCATATATCTAAATACGAGTATTCACACTTCTCACTTTCAAGCACTGTGAATGCTCATATTTAGTTAGATGTATTCAAACTTTCTTAAACGTAAACATAAATCTAAACCTTAAAACTAAATGCTTATGTGAATGAGGCTTAAGAGATGATAATTTTTTGAGAATTGTTTTGTCGTTTCCACGGCAACTTATTTCTAACAATTTCACGACACAAAACATCATCTATCAATTTCCCGAAACGAAGTTGAGGGTCAGATGATGTTTTGTGGAGTGAAATTGCAATAAGTTGCCGTGGAATAGACAAAAATTCTCTCAAAAAATTATTATCTCGAATGGTATTTAGGAAGAATATTTTTCTTCTTAAAAATACTACCAAAACGACTCATTTTGCTAAACATTTTTGACGTTTCATGTGACAAATTAATTAATTTTTTGTTACTGACGTAACAAAATAAAACCTAATCTACAAAATTATGTTGTCAGATACATCATTTTACATTTTCAATTCTATTGGTTGCATTACGTCATCATTACGCAATATGATTGGTTAAACCATCTGTCAAAAAATATTCATTATAATTATTAATCTTCGATTATTTTTATTTTTCAACTACCTATTCTTCTACTATAGTAAAAAAAAATTTGGAGAGGAGTCACGTCATCAATGTTGGTCACTAGATAATGACGTCACGGAACTAGATAATGACGTCACGGAATACTAGATTTACATAGTATACTAATTTAATTTTAAAAAATGTAATGTGTGTTGTATTATTGAATTTACATGCGATGCTAAGTTTTGCGATCAATTTAATTGAATTATTAGACGATTAATATTTAAATATCATTGTAAAATTTAATATATTTCCAGTTACAGCTCTATAGCGTTACAGAAAAAATATGAATGCCATGTAAACGTACAGCACAAAACACAATTCTTAATTCAGTAATGCCAATATATGGTGAAAAAACAAGCTACAATTATTTTAAATAAATTAAAAATGCATTAAAAACATTATGTTCGACTTTAAAATTATTGTAAATTTAATGAAAATACGCTATTCTTATAGTATGCAAAAAAGTAGTATTTACTTTATTCATTTAACATCATTTGGTCATTACTACAGTTATTTTTCATTTTGTAAAGTTTTGATGACATGACTCCTCTGCAAAAAAATTTCAACTATAACATTATTATACGTTAAGTGTTATTATTGGAAATTCATAAAACAGTAGGTACTTAATTGAAATAATCGTTTCTTGATGACAAGATACGCCACTTATAATTAAATCATCATTAATGTACTATTCACTTTATTACACTTAACTATATAGTTCAACAATAATTTGGTTAGTTGATTTAACTATTCACTAGAATCTAAATTATTATTTACTTTACAAAATGAAATTAAAATAGTCTGAAGATGAAGAATACTATGTGTTTCAAAACTATTTTACCTACCTCCTAAAATCCAATACAAAACTTACTAACGTGTTAAAAAATTCTTTTTATATGCCTCCGGTCGGCATCGCTAGTTTTCCATATCTCAAAATCCGCCAGAAACTCTTTGTTGCCAGCCTAGGCCGGCAAACAACCGGAAGTTATAGGTTGACATTACTACAGTTGTCAAGCAGATGCCAATTTTATGCGTTGAATATTTTTTATACAAGAATTAACAAGATTTTGACAAATTTTAGACGTAAATCGTTAATAGAAACTGAAATAAATATATTTGAAGCTCAAATGCAAGTATTCAGTGCACAATTTTTTAGGTTATGTATAATTATTTTATATTTTTGTAATGAAATCGGCACATAACATATTGTGTATTACACGTCCAGAAACTGTTATGCTAGTGCTCGTAATTTGCAAGCCTCGCCTGTGGCTCGGCGTGTCAAAAATACTCGCTCTTGCAAAAGGTCAGTTTCTGGCTATTGTTTCATGATCAGCACGTCGTACAGTATACAGGTTGGTGGAGATGAAATGCGAACATAGGGAACATACATGACAATCGAACTTTCATGCCAGGTATCTTGATATATTTTGTAGTAGTGTCACAAAACGAAGTAATGTGAATTTGTGTGGCAAAAAGAGTAATCAATAACAGAAATAATAATAAAATCTAAAAGTGCATGTAAACTTTCTCGTTCTGCTCCTACACATACATTATTATGCAAAGAAAATATTTTAATGAAAATAAAAATTTCAATAATATGACAGCTAATTTGACATTGACAGTACTTATTCCACGTATATCAAGATGCCTAGCATGATAACTCCATTGTCATATATTTCTCTATGTTCGCATTTCACCTCCACCAACCTGTATATACCGTTTAATTTTTTGTCCTAAGTTGTGGAAGATCCTGTATACCTATCTACAAATTTACCATTTCTCTCATACATATCACTTGTTAATTATTTACGTACTAAATAAAAAAATCTGACGTGGACACCACATGACTTCCTTGTACGCCTTGTGTGTTCATACTTTTCTTAATAACTAAAATGTAAAATAATATTAAAAATTCTTTTAACTTATTATACTAGTATACTCACAAATATATTTTAGTCATTTTATTTAAACTGCAGAAGAAGATATAAAGCATATTTTACTATTGTCACTGTCATGTCATAATCATTTAAATTTTACGTAGTAACAAATGTTAATCGATCATGGACTACAAGATAAAGAAATACTAAATAAAAAATATATACTTTAATTATTCCTAAATGATAGCAGATACAAAAATATTTATAAAATACCGATTTTAGGTAATAATCACATAATCTTTCATTTAAAATAAAAAAAATTGTGTTAAATTAAATATTTATCGAAATATTTTTAAAAAGTACTACTTCCGGTTTATAGATTGAAACCAAAAATAGGAGGTGCACAACTAGATGCTATAACAGTCCTAAATACAAAATTTCAACTTTCTACGTCTAACCGTATTTGAGTTATGCGACACACATACGTCCGTCCGTCCGTCCGTACGTACGTACGTACGTACGTACGTACAGACGTCACGTCGAAACTAGTCATAATGGATTCAGAAAAGGTCAAAACGGATATTTCCGTCAAAATCTGAGAACCGAAATTTTTCGCGATTACAATACTTCCTTACTTCGTACTAGGAAGTAAAAAGAATAAATAAAAATAGATTCATTTTTGTTGAAACTAATCTACAATTTTAATCAGTGCTGCCTGTTTTCTTGAATTTTATTCATCCAGTAAAACATTAAAGTTTCTCGCTCTTTCGTTCTTGCGCTGCGTTGTTTTAATTTTACAATTTACTTATAAAGTTAACAACTGTAAATTATTCAAGTATTAAATTTCCGGTCTGTTTGAGAGCAACAGTGCTAGATAATCACTATTCAAAGTCACGAATAGAAATTTCAATCATTAATTCAACCATGGTACAAAAATATTTTAAACTTTACGGAAATTGGAGTGAGGCATGCACACAGCATACCGTTTATTGTTATAAATAGTGAATCATATCGTATATATTAAATATGGATTATAAATCGAAAAAGTATGTCAAATATTTATATTCAAATACTACTGGGTGGGAAAAAATTCAGAGTATATATTACATACATGCTGACCGTGGCAATAAAAAGAGTTTTTGAAAAATTCACAAAATTAAAGGATACCACTTAAGAGCCTATTGCATGGCAATAATACGCATTGAAAAACGAGTAATTTTTGTGAGGATCTCAATCTAATACTGTTATACGTATGATGTTGAATTTTTGTATGTAGATTAAGGAAGCATGCTAAAAGTGCGGAATCTTCAAAATATTTAATTAATGTAATTAGTTTGGCTTTAAAAATTATGCGAAATTCGGCGAAAATTTAGTTTAGATATAATTTATGGCAACTCTGTTGATAAAATTATAGTTTTATTGTTTTTCCGCCCTTTTTACATCTATGTTTTACTCATTTAATCTTTAAACTCAATGATAACTTTTATAGTTTAATCATGAGATCCTCACGAAATTCTAGTGTTTAATTCTTTTTTATCTCTAATTATTGTCGGAACAATATATAGTTTGAATTTTTCAATTCAACAATGCTTTGTCGTAACTAATGTAAAATTTCAGATTTTTATTTTGAGCAATATAGCCAGAATCGTGAATTCTGATTCTTATTGCACTCGAGAAGCATAGCCCCTTAAGTAGCATATTTGATTAAAACAACATAATTGAAATGAATTATCAATACCAGACATTTATTAGACGTTGTGTAAAGATTACTTGTGGTATTGTAGTAGATTCAAATCAAATATTTAGACAAACTATCTATCGTGGAACTAAAAATGGTCACTTTGTTTTAAATAAGTTACCCTATTTTTTGCGAATTTTTCAAAAATTCTTTCTGTTCCATGCTCAGCACGTTTAATATATTAAAATACAGGGTGTAACCCAACCTGTGTAACAATATTTAAGGGTATAGTATTGGACGCACTGATCAAAAATAATTTTCTTGAAATTCTCAAATTTAGAAATGGGTCCAAGTCCAAACATTCTGTAAGTAGGTATACCTACAAATTTCATTTTTTCCTGTTTGTAAAATTATTATTACATTAATGTAATTACGCTAATAAATACTGCATAACTATTGTTCAACTTTTTTTGTATTTAAATGTGACACTGACAACCAGTTATGAGATGACAATAATAATAATGATATTGTTTTGCAAACTACTGTTAATTTTACGAATTTCAACAAAATTCTTTTTGATTCATGGTCATTTACACAGGTTGGGTTACACCCTGTATACCCTTAAATTGTTTCAGACACATCCTGTATAAATCTATCACGTCTTTAACGCAAACGTCAACTTATTCGTGGTTGTTATTAACAGTACACCACAAGAATTATTTTTGAGCAGTAAACTGGTATGATTGGATTTAAACCAGAGTTTTCAGAACTATAGTCGGTCACACATGGATTCTTTGAGGATTCTTTCAAGCTTTCTGAGAAATTTTGGTGAGAGTTGCCTGTCAAATAGCGGCGCCGCAAAACTGAATCTTCAATGAGTCTTGGAAAAGAAGAATTTCTTGAAATAAAGCAAATAAAGTTGACTGAATTTCCAGTAATTCTTTTTATAAAGCTAAGAGCCACAGTCAAGAAAATTACATTCTTAAAGAATTTCGAATTCATTGATAACTTCAAATCATGAAAGAATCCATAGAGTTTAACATCTCATCCTCTAATCTTCTATCTATGCAATGTTTGCAATAATTGTAAGTTCTTCGTTGATCTTAAATGGCATTCCTAATCCTATTCTATTCTTATTGGAGTCCAATGACACAGTGACGTCACAGATTCGCGCATAGCTCGCAAGGTGAACGTAGCATCGACTGGTACCCGTGGGTAGTACCCGGGAGGGGAGGGGTAGGTGGCTACGTCATCAGACCAAGGAATGGGTATGGGCATGGGCACTCCTTCAAGCGAGAAGTGTGCTAACATGTATAAGAAGATGACAACATATGGATCGAAAAGCTCATCTTTAAAGATTCAATTTAGCGGCGCCGCTATTTGACAGGAGATTCTCGGTTATTATACCACAAGAGCTTCGAAAGTACTGCCTACTGATGAGACGTATTTCCATAGAAACAACTCGTGACAGGAGATCGAGAGGTGTTTTGCGGAAATACGTCGAACCAGGGGGCAAAAGTATTTTCTATTATTTTTGATGATCGAGTGGTATTTATACGCCTTGGCTATTTCATGAATAAAACAAATTTAACAATTTTAAATAACACAATTATTTTATTTAGTTTCATAATTTTTAAACTCATTGCAAATAATTTATCATTTGGTGAAAAATAAACAAACATTTATTATTGTTTATTGTGTCATGGTTACGGTGAATATACGCATACTATGTCAATAATCAAAAATATGCACTGGAGTAGTTGTTTATATAGACAGTTTCTATGGTTTTTGTGAATAATAGTGCATTGTAATTGGTTATAATATAAAGAGACAAATAGTCATCAGGATTATTTTTCTCAGGATTCTAGGAGCATAAAAAATCAATTTATTATTGGAAAACTTCTTACAGTTTTTGCCTCAACATTTCTGACGTCTTCTCTCTTCTCACATTAGAACTCACTTCGAATATTGAGATCATAATCCACTGATATCAGCGGTGAAATATATATTTTTGATTTTGCTGGAGTCGTACACAACACGTCAAATAAATATCTCTTTTCTCTGTTATATCTTTTTCCTCAGTATGTTTGCTATTATAGTTTGGAAGTTTGTAGATTTTATCTATCAGTCAAATAATCTTGTAGATAAATATCACGATAAATTGTTTTTATGATAGATTTGTTTTGGTATGACACAGATCTGCATACATATGTCATGTCTTTATAGTTTTTTATTGACACATTTTTCTCTTGTAATTCATAAATCTTTTTTTATGAGTTGACCTTTCATATTGTATATGCTTCCTTATTTTATATCGAGCCCCTGATGATTCAGAAAACATGAATACTGTTGTATTGGACAAACTAGTTTCTAGATTTGCATCTTCCTATATTTGACATTTGAATCTAAAATTCTGGATTTGCATTTTCCTGTGAATGAATCTTGGTCAGTATTACAAAGAAGATTTTGTGCAGTTAAGAGCATTCTGTACAGGAAGAATGTACACGTTAAAGCACTTTACACTCATACACCTCATCGACACATGGTTGCACATTTTAACAAAAACAAATTTTTATATGGTAGATAAGGGATAAAACTTCGTTCTATTTTAAGTTCGAATTCAGTCTTTAAACACGGAATTCAGACTTTAAACTCTGAATTCAGACTTTAATCTCTGAATTCTGACCTTTAAGTTCGAATTCAGTCTTTAAACTCTGAATTCAGACTTTAAACTCTGAATTCGGACTTTGAACTTTGAATTCAGACATTAGAACTCTGAATTCAGACTTTTAAACTCTGAATTCAGACTTTTAAACTCTGAATTTAGACTTTTAAACTCTGAATTCAGACTTTTCAACTCTGAATTTCATAGTTTGAATTCAAAGTTTAATAATCTGAATTCAGAGTTTAAAAGTCTGAATTCAGAGTTTCAAAGTCTGAATTCAAAGTATCAAAGTCTGAATTCTGAGTTTAAAAGTATGAATTCCCAGTTTCTAAGTCTGAATTCAGAGTTTAAAAATCCGAATTCAGAGTTTAAAAGTCTGAATTCAGAGTTTATAAGTTTGAATTCAGATTTTAAAAGTCAGAGTTTAAAAGTTCGTATTCAGAGTTTAAAAGTCTGAATTCAGAGATTCAAAGTCTGAATTCAGAGTTTAAAAGTCTGAATTCAGAGTTTCAAAGTTTGAATTCAAAGTTTCATAGTCTGAATTTAGAGTTCTAATGTCTGAATTCAAAGTACAAAGTTCTAATTCAGAGTTTAAAGTCTGAATTCAGAGTTTAAAGTCTGAATTCCGTGTTTAAAGACTGAATTCGAACTTAAAAGTCAGAATTCAGAGATTAAAAGTCTGAATTATAAAAATAAATACTCTGATGGCCCTTCTACGCTTTCGTATGTATGCGTGTATAGTGCTTTTTACGTGTATATTCTTCCTGTACAGAATTCTCTTAAACTGAAATGAATACCTGTCTAGATCGAGTCTGAGTTATCAGAACCACAGATATAGACGTTAGTAAACCCTTTTGTGAATCCATGGTCCTACCTCTCATCCTAATGTTTATTTATGACCCGCCGTCTCACAATTAAATTAAAACCTGCTATTAAATCGCGTAAATTAATGATTCATTTTCCACTAAGTTAATTACGTTTCACATACTTTGTTGTGTATGTATGTCACGATGTGTGTGTGTGTGTGTGTGTTCTCACCTGGTTATCGACCTTCCGTGTAGCAGAAGAATTTACTGAATACGCCTCTGAATGGAGGCGGATTTGTTTGTAAGGAAACAAGGACCGGAATCAGTTTAAAAGGAAACACGCACCGGAAACTCGACTACGGGAATAGTAAGACGTTGTTGCACTTTTATAATTATTTTTTCTACTCCTGGTATTAAAACATCATTTATTTAACGAACTGGTTTCCATGGCACTAAATAACGTTTTAAACACACCTCGACGAGCCTTGCCTTTGGTTGTTTTTAGTCACGGGGCTGAACATAGCAACTGACATATTAAGTATTTAATTTTTGTGAAAAACTGGGAGAAGTAAATGATTCCTTTCAATGGGTGTGTTATATAAGCGCATTTGGCCTTTATCAGTTTTTGCTTATCGACGTACGAAAAGCGCAGAAATTGACGTTATATAAGCGCAGAAATTGACGTTATATAAGCGCAGAAGGGGACATTTGAAAAGCACAATGGTTTTAGGGATTGTACGACAGTTTTTCTATAATATTTTTTGAATTTTTTAAAACTAACCTAACCTAATATTTTTCTGAACTTAACCCCATCATACTCGATGACGATCTGGACTAACATGTTATGGTTAGAAATCTCATTTTCGAAAAATGCGCTTATTGTACGTTACGATCTGCGCTTATTGTACATAAATTTACTGATTATATTTCTGCGCTTTTCATACGTTTTGATGACCTGAAATGCGCTTTTACAACTCTCCGCTTTCAATCATTGTCAATTTTTTTCCAATATAACAGTTAAATACACTTGCCTAAGTAAAATTTTGTAGCTATAATATCATTATGATTTAAACTAAATGTACAAATTATTTTAAATGAAATTTTACATATTTATGTTGTTTAATTTGTGGTCGTAAAAAAGTGTAGTATGTGACTCGTTTATAAACTCTCTAGATAGGTATTCGTTTTTTATACACTCGCTGCGCTCGTTCCTAAAAAACTCCTGACTAAAATGTCATTTATAAAACTTGTTACATAATATACTATTAACATTAGCTGGCAATTACTCATGAATAATTTACATTCAACTACGATAATCAAAGTATTTACAGCATGAATATTTAAAACAAACGATTGTTTAATTTATCAATAATTATTGTCATCAACAGAGAGTCATCCACATTTATACAGAAGTTCACAATAGTGGCAATTACTCATGAATATATTTTTCATTTAACTACGATAATCAAAGTATTACAGCTGAATATTAAGTATTTAATTTTTGTGAAAAACTGGGAGAAGTAAATGATTCCTTTCAATGGGTGTGTTATATAAGCGCATTTGGCCTTTATCAGTTTTTGCTTATCGACGTACGAAAAGCGCAGAAATTGACGTTATATAAGCGCAGAAATTGACGTTATATAAGCGCAGAAGGGGACATTTGAAAAGCACAATGGTTTTAGGGATTGTACGACAGTTTTTCTATAATATTTTTTGAATTTTTTAAAACTAACCTAACCTAATATTTTTCTGAACTTAACCCCATCATACTCGATGACGATCTGGACTAACATGTTATGGTTAGAAATCTCATTTTCGAAAAATGCGCTTATTGTACGTTACGATCTGCGCTTATTGTACATAAATTTACTGATTATATTTCTGCGCTTTTCATACGTTTTGATGACCTGAAATGCGCTTTTACAACTCTCCGCTTTCAATCATTGTCAATTTTTTTCCAATATAACAGTTAAATACACTTGCCTAAGTAAAATTTTGTAGCTATAATATCATTATGATTTAAACTAAATGTACAAATTATTTTAAATGAAATTTTACATATTTATGTTGTTTAATTTGTGGTCGTAAAAAAGTGTAGTATGTGACTCGTTTATAAACTCTCTAGATAGGTATTCGTTTTTTATACACTCGCTGCGCTCGTTCCTAAAAAACTCCTGACTAAAATGTCATTTATAAAACTTGTTACATAATATACTATTAACATTAGCTGGCAATTACTCATGAATAATTTACATTCAACTACGATAATCAAAGTATTTACAGCATGAATATTTAAAACAAACGATTGTTTAATTTATCAATAATTATTGTCATCAACAGAGAGTCATCCACATTTATACAGAAGTTCACAATAGTGGCAATTACTCATGAATATATTTTTCATTTAACTACGATAATCAAAGTATTACAGCTGAATATTTAAAACAAACGATTGTTTAATATATCAATAATTGTCAACAGTCATACACATTTATACAGACGCTCTGCTCTCAGCTAAATAGGCAATGAATCATGGTTATAAAATACAAATAACATCCACACACTAAGTGGTGAAGAGTCAGTAAATACTAATTTAAGTAACAGAGGCACAGAGGGTCAACAACATCAACGAAGACCATCAACCGAATATTTAGTGGGCTTGATTCTCTGGGTTGAATACAAATTAATACAGGCGGGAAAAACTACAACTCAAAAACACACTTTTCATGATATAAAGCCCTATTCACACAAGGAATTCTGCTGAAAATCGCATGACACAAATAACAGCCAATGGAAGAATTACAATAATAGTAACCATGGTTATATACAGATTTAGCGGAAATTTTTACTAGTAGCCTTGAGTAACTTAATAGGCGAATCCATAACAAATGAATTTGTCAGGGGGCAGCTGTCAAAATGGTCTTTTATATTAACTTTAAATGTAACTGTCAACATAATACTATTTTATATGCAGTTTTATAGGTATTTTGTATCATGAAAAAATTATTTAAATTACATTTTGACAGAAACTGTTCCAAAATTTATCAAAAATATGCAAAAGTGAGGTTGGAATAGTAGGTTGCCCCCTGGCTATGACGTCATTCTGGATTTCTCTATTGAAATTAATAAGCGGACATTTTACCGTCATCTATCACTTTGACATTAAATTAAAAATTGGTTAAATTGTTATTTTGAGTATAAATTAGCAATTAATAAGGTAAATAATACATATTTATTAATGTTAAATACAAATTTAGTAAATATTTCAAGTTTCTATTGTAAAAAGAATTCAAAAATAGAGCGGCGGTGTCATTGCGATTTTCTTACCGAATATGCACTCGTGCATTCATTCATGTCCAGGAAATTTTTATCGTGCAATCCAATAACGTAATTAGCTCTCGTGTACCACTCGAGCTAATTAAGGCGTTGAAGTAAAGCACTCAAAATTTTCCGGAAAGAATTAATGCACATGTGATATTATAAGTGAAAAGTACTATACTATGTCCACCGAACAGATAGAGTAGATGCTCCTCCCACAAATGTGCGCGAAATTGAAATACGGTATTGCTATTGGTAAGCCAGTTTTACACTGCTAGGCAAACTCAATTGCTGAGATCGGTCATCAAAAAAATCGTTCGTAAATAAAAATTGTACTTCATATTTCTTTTAAAATTATGTTATACATAAATGATAAAATGTATAATTCTTCCATATTTATTTCAAATAAAACTATTTAATTTTTCTGCTTTTTAAAATTTGTTGCTTGTAAAGCCTACTTCTGCGCACATTGTACTGCGCAGTTTTAGCTCTGCCCACTAGTTTTATTACTCTATGTGTTCGATGGACATAGTATAGGTACTTTGGGGATTGCTTCAAAAAATAATTGGGTTCTTAAGATTTGTGTTAAGAGGCCCGTCTACTACCTAAAATCCAGCATAAAATGTACTAACTTAGCGAGTGTTTTGTGGCCAGTACAAGAATGGTAAAAAAAAATTCTTTAAAAGCCGTATACGGCTATAGGCTTGGAAATCCCCATTGGTTCGCTAATAATATGAAACTATATAAACTACCTTTTATGAAATCGAACAATAGAAATAATTTATACATATTTATCAATGAATGTAAAATCTATATATCTACCCGTACTTCCTAATGTCGTGTTGAATATGTATCTTCTATTGAGCTTTCTTTTCTCTGTGTATTTTTATTATTCACTATACGGGTTCGAATATAGGTTACTGTATATTGTGTTAATTTCCCCATTATGTAATGTAATTGTAGCATGTAAGTAACTATTTATTGTCGCCAAGAATCCTTACAAAAAATACTTACTTATGATAATCTGTTTTTCGTGTATTCTGGACATAATTTAAAAATGTTATGTAATGGACGTATTGAGGACAAATCAATAAAAGGCATTGAGGAAATAATAAATTAAAACAATCTTAAATTTGTTTTTTGTCGTAATAAAGATACTTCAATATATTGATTAGTTAAGAAATTATGTTTTTTTGAGGTTTACCTACTATTGATAATATAAACGCATTTGATCGTAGTAAAATTGTATGTTTTATAAATAATCTAAACATAAAAGGGTAGTTTACCATTTTTTAAAAGTTTTTTATTGAAACTTCATGTTATTTGAAAGCGATTGAGAGTACTGATAAGCCTTAATTGTTCTTAATAAAGCTGTAATTAATTTTTAAAGTTTGTGTGACGTAGATGTATAGCTGAATATTTTTTGACAGATGGTTTAACCAATCATATTGCGTAATGATGACGTCAAATGACGTAATGCAACCAATAGAATTGAAAATGTAAAATGATGTATCTGACAACATAATTTTGTAGATTAGGTTTTATTTTGTTACGTCAGTAACAAAAAATTAATTAATTTGTCACATGAAACGTCAAAAATGTTTAGCAAAATGAGTCGTTTTGGTAGTATTTTTAACAAGAAAAATATTCTTCCTAAATACCATTCGAGATAATAATTTTTTGAGAGAATTTTTGTCTATTCCACGGCAACTTATTGCAATTTGACTCCACAAAACATCATCTGACAATTCCCCTCAACTTCGTTTCGGGAAATTGATAGATGATGTTTTGTGTCGTGAAATTGTTAGAAATAAGTTGCCGTGGAAACGACAAAACAATTCTCAAAAAATTATCATCTCTTATGGTATTACCCCTGAAAATCTTCTCCAACCATGGGGCTGGAATTAAAATGTACCTACCCATGTAAAATTAACTGTTTATAAATGTTACAAAATATAAAATACAATTTGGTAGTTTCTTTATTACTGTAAATAAGAATACACGTGAAACGCATTATTGTGACGTAGATGTATCGATACATAAAATATTTGAAGAACTATTTACTTTTTGAAAACTTTTTTAATGGCAGTAACTCATTTTTGAGGTCTTCTTTCAATATAATTGTCTGGATTGCTAATTTGCTACTTTGGTCAAGTACTCTATTAATAATTAATTAAATTAATAAACGGTAAACTGCTTATGATAATAATTTTTGCATAATTTGATGATATCATTGTATAATTATAATAAATATAACTACTCTTCAAAAACATGATTGTCGTCTATCTCTTTAAGATATATTACTAGAACGAAAACGAAACCAATCTTTGCCAAATCCAAATGTAAATCTTGAAGATCCTACGCGAAAAGAACAAAGCAAAACAACAAAACATACAAGTTTATTAACCCATTTCCTTATAAAAGTCTCCATAACTCATTCACATTCTGACTTGAGAAATTCTTTCACAGTAAAGAGTTTATCACAGGAAGCCTTGGAAAGGACAAAACAACAAGTTTGACGTTTGACACCCACACTGCCTTATTATTATCCTTCTTTGAGAAGTTGAGAATAGCAAGAGACACATTTAGATAAGCGAATCATTATATTAATTCGTACGAGTTTGCAAATAATATTACAATTATTGAGCACCGAAATATGTCATTTTGAAAGAAAGAATAAGACGTTGGTCAGAGTTGAAAGAAATGTACAGATGCACGTGAAAAAAAGCGTTTATTGTTTTGTTAAACATAAAAATAACAAATAATTTATGTTTGAGCTTTAAGGGAAAAAATAGTTTTGGCACCCATATTTGTAAAAAGAGTATTTTTGCGCGCCACTGTACAGCTTTTATTTATAAATGAATTAACTTCAAATTTTAATATGTTGTCAACAAAGCTTGGATCTTTTTCTTTTTAAATATAAGATATTTGTGTTCAATTGTCAAATTTCAAATTAACATAATTTCGATTTGAAAGCAAAATTTAAAATTCTGCATCTTGCATTTTGTAGATTGTACTTATATATCTTCAACAATATCTTTAGATGATTATATTTAACAAAACAATAAACGCTGTGGAGTGGCGCGCGAAATACATGTTTTGGCTTCGATGTAAAACAGTGCACTAGATGTTTCCTCAAGTAAAAAATAAAGCACTGACGTCATCCGCCTGCTAGTCTTCCGCCTCCACAGACTTTAAACTTGTCACTTCATGAATTCCTAAATGAAAATTAATTTTCTTGACAGCTTACCCAAGAAAGTGACAATTTAACTTTAAAATGTCTCAGTGAAATATTACATTACCGCAGATAAAATTTTATTAAACACAAGTAAGATAATATTAAGGTCTGAAATATTATTAAATTTGCATTTGCAGTTCGACGCAAAAAAGAAAAACATTTCCGATATTTACATAATCAAAAGTTTAATCGTTTCCTTTAATTATTATCACGTATCATTAACATTATTAACAGTCACGCTAATGGTTTTTCTTTAGTATTAGTATAAACTAGTTTAGAATTTAGAATATGCTGGTAGTTCAAATACAAATCTTAAATTCAGAATAATAATCGGTGTTCATTTAAAACCATATATCCAAAAATATATTTAAAAATCTGACGTAGACACCACATGACTTCCTTGTACGCCTATTAAACTGTTCATACTTTTCTTAATAACTAAAATGTAGAATAATATAAAAAATCTGACTTTATTTTTTAACTTATTATACAAATATATTAATATATAAGTACCTACTACTGCTACTATACTCACAAATATATTTTAATCATTTTATTTCAACTGCAGAAGAAGATATAAAACTATTGTCACTGTCATGTCATAATCATTTAAATTTTACGTAGTAACAAATGTTAATCGATCATGGACTACAAGATACCGAAATACTAAATTATAAATATATACTTTAATTATTCTTAAATGATACCAGATACAAAAATATTTATAAAATACCGTTTGTAGGTAATAATCACATAATCTTCCATTTAAAATAAAAAAAATTGTCTTAAATTAAATATTTATCGAAATATTTGAAAAAAGTACTACTTCCGGTTTATAGATTGAAACCAAAAATAGGAGGTGCACAACTAGATGATATAACAGTCCTAAATACAAAATTTCAACTTTCTACGTCTAACCGTATTTAAGTTATGCTACATACATACGTACGTACGTACAGACGTCACGACGAAACTAGTCATAATGGATTCAAAAAAGGTCAAAACGGATATTTCCATCAAAATCTGAAAACCGAAATTTTTCGCGATTACAATACTTCCTTATTACTCCGTACAAGGAAGTAAAAACTTGTTTCCTGAAATAAGGGTGCGTAGGTACCTACTTAGTAATGTTTTGAATTAACAGTCTGACAACTTGACACCATTTTCAATAATTTTCATATCATGTTGAAATTATTTATTCAATGCAATGCATAAGTGAATTTAACTACACTAATCTTATCGGTAAAATAGTTAAGTGTTCTGATAATAAATTGTAAATTATAATTGCATGTTGATAAAAAACCATTCTAGAAACTCGTGCAAAGCCTTTAAAAGTTTGACCTTTACTTTATCGAAATTTTAAACCCACGAATTTTACCTAGAAACTTTTTACTATTTTGTAAATTAAACCCCTGAAATATCAAATATAATCAACAGGGCTAATTAATTATGTTTTTCAATTAATTACACAAAATTTGAGACATAAATAAAAGTAAATTAAGAAACATAATACTATACAGGGTGTAATCCAACCTGTGTAACAAAATTTAAGGGACGCACTGATCATAAAGCTAGATTCAGACCGACCCACTTATAAGTATAAGTGCTAAATTAACCAATCAGGGCTTCCACAAAATTCCAATTTCAATTATAAGTGAGAACGTTGAGCGCTGATTTATGGCACGCCATTTTACTTTTTAAATGTATATTGAAAATTAGGTCTAATATAAAATAGTCAAATAATAATCATATTGACCAGAAAATAGAATACAAAATAATAATATATTATTATGTTACAACATAATAAAATTTAGACGAATTAATTTTATAACACAACAAAAATATTATATTTCTTTTTTCATTTGATTTCTATTTACTCTATGCTGGTATATAAAAATTATGTTAAAGTATAATTTTAATTTAAATAATTATTATTGTATTTCACCATAATCGTATTTCAATACATTAAAATTATACTTCAACATAAAAATAAATGTACATTTTTATTATTATAACATAATAAGAATAATCTTAGGAATTAGAATTGTCTTTAAATAATAATAATTGGTAATTTTTTTTATGTACATAATTTTAATTCGTATAATTTTTATTACTGATGCAGATAACTTTAATTCATTGTATTTTTATTATGATAAACATAATTTTTAAGTTTTGAATTTTTATTATGTACATAATTTTAATTCCGCCAATTTTTATGTAAGTACATAATTTTAAGTTTACCAATTTTTATTATGATAACATCATAATTTTAATTATATAAATTTTTATTATGATAGAACATAATTTTTATTCTATCAATTTTTAAGTATTGAATTTTTATTATGTACATAATTTTAATTCAATCAATTTTTAAGTATTGAATTTTTATTATGTACATAATTTTAATTCTATCAATTTTTAAGTATGGATTTTTTATTATGGCCATAATTTTAATTCTATCAATTATTATTATGTTTCTACATAATTTTAATTCTATTAATTTTTATTATGATTCTACATAATTTTAAATCGATCAATTTTTATTATGTTACTACATAATTTTAATTCTATCAATTTTTATTATCATTCATCATAATATTAATTCTGTACTGCAGTTCTGCAGGTTTGCCAACGGCAGGTTAACAACGAATTAATTTTATGATGAATGATAATAAAAATTGGTAGAATTAAAATTATGTAGTAACATAATAAAAATTGATAGATTTAAAATTATGTAGTATCATAATAAAAATTAATAGAATTAATTTTATTTCTATTAATTTTTATTATGATACTACATAATTTTAAATCTATCAATTTTTATTATGTTACTACATAATTTTAATTCTATCAATTCTTATTATCATTCATCATAATATTAATTCTGTACTGCAGTTCTGCAGGTTTGCCAACGGCAGGTTAACAAGGAATTAATATTATGATGAATGATAATAAAAATTGGTAGAATTAAAATTATGTACTAACATAATAAAAATTGATAGATTTAAAACTATGTAGTATCATAATAAAATGTAATTAATTCTATTAATTTTTATTATGATGCTAAATAATTTTAAATCTATCAATTTTTATTATGTTACTACATAATTTTAATTCTATCAATTTTTATTATCATTCATCATAATATTAATTCTGTACTGCAGTTCTGCAGGATTGTCAACGGCAGGTTAACAAGGAATTAATATTATGATGAATGATAATAAAAATTGGTAGAATTAAAATTATGTACTAACATAATAAAAATTGATAGATTTAAAATTATGTAGTATCATAATAAAAATTAATAGAATTAAAATTATGTAGTAACATAATAATAATTGATAGAATTAAAATTATGGCCATAATAAAAATTCCTACTTAAAAATTGATATAATTAAAATTATGTACATAATAAAAATTCAATACTTAAAAATTGATAGAATTAAAATTATGTACATAATAAAAATTCAATACTTAAACATTGATAGAATTAAAATTATGTAATATCATAATAAAAAGTTATATAATTAAAATTATGATGTTATCATAATAAAAATTGGTAAAATTAAAATTATATTATAAATAATAAAAATTGGCTGAATTAAAATTATGGCCATAATAAAAATTCATCACTAGAAACTTACTTTTAACATAAATAAAACTACAATGCATTAAAATTATGTTGTTACATAAAAATAATTTGATGTATTATAATGATATCTACTAATAATTTTAATATATCGCATTTTAATGGTCTGTATAAAAGTTTAATTCGTAAAATTATTATTGTTTATAAAACTCATATTCACTATAATATTTTAATGTACAATCATTTGACGATTTCAAATTATCGACTACCGTATTTTTAATCATTCTGGTTTTTGTATGTTCATAATTAAAATGTATATATTGAAATTCCATTATGTACATAATTTTAATTCCGTAAATTTTTAACTATAAGTTAAAATAACATTATAAAATAAGGTGCTTCATAAGAATAAAACGGTACTATTTATACTGACAGATTTGGAGAAAATAAAACTAACGTATGATTTACATGTTTTAGCACACTACAATTTTTATTTGTTACAAAAAAAATAGAGAGTATTGTAAATGTTTCTCAAGAAAAATTAAATAAAATTATGTTATGACATAATAAAAATTAATTTAATTTATGTCGTTACATAAAATTAAATCATCATAAATGAGCTGAATCGTCTATGATTTCTATACTTTGAGAGTAAACTTTATCATGATACATAATTTTAATTAATTATTTTTATGTTGTATCATAATATTAATGCTCTTAGAAATAAATTTTTCAAATTTTAAATAATACATTTAGTTTAATTTTTATATTTAAAAAGCTTGCTATTAAAAAGTAAAACGGCTTGCCATACTGATTGGTTAAATTAGCCACTTATACTTATAAGTGGGTAGCTCTGAATCTAGCTTAAATCAAAAAGAATTTTGTTGAAATTCGTAAAATTAACAGTAGTTTGCAAAACAATATCATTTTGTCACATTTAAATACAAAAATGTTAAACAATAGTTATGCAGTATTTATTAGCGTAATTACATTCATGTAATAATAATTTTACAAACAGAAAAAATCCGATGTGGCCAACACATGACCTCTCGCCATATTCTACTATTTTACTGAGTGTGTATGAAGGTACTTACTTACAAATATACCATTGTAGAAGGGAATTCGGGAATTGTAGTTTTATAATATTATTAAAATTTATTATGAGCTTATAAATAATAAATAACATTTCATATTTTCCATTTCAATTTGTCAAAAAGTCAAAAATTTATGACATTAACACTCAAATATTTTATTTTTTGTTTTCATGGGTAGGCAGATAAATCAAAATTGTAACAAATTTGTAGAATTTTTAACTTCTTGTAATTGGAAAATTGTGCTAGATAGAAACAACGTTTTGAATACATATTGTAAACAGTAACATTTATTATACAATGTTATTAAAAAAATTCCTATTAATTCATAAATTTGGAGGATATTCCAGAAAAACTCTTCAGATCTTCAAGAAACTACCACTTCCCCTAGCACGATCAACACTAAAATCTAATCAGATCTAATCTAGGGTGTCAGAATATTACATACACAATTTCAAATTTTTTTATTCAGTGGTATTTGAGTTATCGTACCTCCAACATCCATCCTGACACACACACAGACACACACACACACAGAGACATCATCGCGAAATTATCAAAATCGTGTTCTAGGGACCTCAAAACGTGCTTATCCATTGAAAACTCACTATCGAAATTTTAGCATGATTACAATACCTCTCTTACAGATATGAGTGGCGAGAGGTAAAAATGAAATTCATAGGTACTTATAGATTGTCTCATTTTTTAATTTGCGCATTTCAACAAAAAAAAATTTTATTTATGATCAGTGCGTCCAATATGTCCTTAAATTTTTACCTCTCGCCTAGAGAGGTATAGGGATCGTGAAAAAATTCGATGTCGAGATTTTTGTCAATAAGCACGTTTTAGTACCTTTAGAACCTATTTTGACTATTTTCACGATGATGTCTGTGTGTGTGTGTGTGTGTGTGTGTGTGTGTGTGTGTGTGTGTGTGTGTGTGTGTGTGTGTGTGTGTGTGTGTGTGTGTGTGTGTGTGTGTGTGTGTGTGTGTGTGTGTGTGTGTGTGTGTGTGTGTGTGTGTGTGTGTGTGTGTGTGTGTGTGTGTGTGTGTGTGTGTGTGTGTGTGTGTGTGTGTGTGTGTGTGTGTGTGTGTGTGTGTGTGTGTGTGTGTGTGTGTGTGTGTGTGTGTGTGTGTGTGTGTGTGTGTGTGTGTGTGTGTGTGTGTGTGTGTGTGTGTGTGTGTGTGTGTGTGTGTGTGTGTGTGTGTGTGTGTGTGTGTGTGTGTGTGTGTGTGTGTGTGTGTGTGTGTGTGTGTGTGTGTGTGTGTGTGTGTGTGTGTGTGTGTGTGTGTGTGTGTGTGTGTGTGTGTGTGTGTGTGTGTGTGTGTGTGTGTGTGTGTGTGTGTGTGTGTGTGTGTGTGTGTGTGTGTGTGTGTGTGTGTGTGTGTGTGTGTGTGTGTGTGTGTGTGTGTGTGTGTGTGTGTGTGTGTGTGTGTGTGTGTGTGTGTGTGTGTGTGTGTGTGTGTGTGTGTGTGTGTGTGTGTGTGTGTGTGTGTGTGTGTGTGTGTGTGTGTGTGTGTGTGTGTGTGTGTGTGTGTGTGTGTGTGTGTGTGTGTGTGTGTGTGTGTGTGTGTGTGTGTGTGTGTGTGTGTGTGTGTGTGTGTGTGTGTGTGTGTGTGTGTGTGTGTGTGTGTGTGTGTGTGTGTGTGTGTGTGTGTGTGTGTGTGTGTGTGTGTGTGTGTGTGTGTGTGTGTGTGTGTGTGTGTGTGTGTGTGTGTGTGTGTGTGTGTGTGTGTGTGTGTGTGTGTGTGTGTGTGTGTGTGTGTGTCCGTTTGTCTGTATGTGCGCCTACTATAGTCTTTCGTTCTGATTCATTATCTCAAATTCTATTGAACATAAAATTCTAACATTTTGCATTATACATTTATATATGTTAATGAAGAGCTGATTAGATTTTGGTAAAAATCTGCCAACCGGAAATAGTATTTTCTTGAAGCATTTTAACATTTTTTGCAAAAAATATAGGAAATACTGCGATAGTTACAATTTGTCATGCGACATTTGAAAGAACAAATTACCTCTTACAATATTTATTTAACATCTTTTCTATATCTCTTACCAATAAATGAAAATTATTTTTCAAAAATTTGTAATTTTACCTACCACGATTTGTAAATTATAATATAGGAAAAAAAATTAAAACAAAAATGAAAATGTCAATGTGACAGATGAACAGACGTATACACAGTTTCTGAAATTTTGGTGGCACCATTTGTAAAGAAATGTATAAATATTAATAACTGGGTTTGAAATTTAGTAACTATAGTAGCCGAAATTTAATAAATAGAAAACTGACTCAATTCCAGTATATCCTTCCATTAAACGTATCCAGTCAAGAAGCATCATCGATTCATTATTAACTGGATATAATGTAATATGGTAATAATAAAATAAAAATTGTATCCACAAAGAGCTAATTTGATTTCAATGTCAATCGAAATCGGTACGTTGCTTGAAGAACTATAAAATAAATTACAAAAAGTAGCCTAACAAAAACCAAATTCACATATTACAGTGTCAAGGCGGGAGGTTATGTGCTGGCCACAACAGATTTTTATACACAGGTTGCAATATCAACAGAGACATTATAATTATTATTAAAATTCGTTATTTTCTGTCGTTATTTTGATTTATTGTAGTCTAGCAAATTTTGCGGGTATCATCGCTGTAAAAAATGGCAATAAAAAACTTCAAACCAGCAATTGAATGTAATTCTACCGGTTCCTCAAAATATTTTCGAGTCATTGCCCTTTCCTGGACATCTATACACACCTTTCAAACATAAAACGATTAGTATTTGCTTCTTTCTTAAACACAAAACTGAATAATAATAAACCACGCATTAGAAAACTAAATAATAGTAGTAATACTTTTGTATAGCTTACAATTCAATGTAGAAATTTGATTATCATCATTTAATTTATGAAATAAAATACGTTGTACTAATTGTAACAGTATAATATGATAATTAACGAATTAACAGCATGTTTATGAAGATAGATACTTTATTTGTTATGGTGTTGTAACCACAATACTGACTCATTATAAATAACTACATTGTATAATAGAGAATTGAACCAAAGTCAACAATCTTTAAATGACATTTTAGACTTAAAATCACGTGATCTGTTACGTCTTATGCCTGTGGCACACCGGTCGAGGAGCATCGAGGACCATCGAGTAACTCCTCGATGAAACGAAAGAACGCACCCGTCCGCGATGGATTTCTATTTAATCGGTGACAAATACATCAAAGTTTTGCGCGAAATCAAATCCAAAGATACGTCTGAAATGAGATACATTCGTTTCATCGAGGAACAACTCGATGAAAATAGCGGCGCCCCTATTTTTCGTCGAGGACGGGGTGCGTTCTATCGTTTCATCGAGGAGTTACTCGATGGTCCTCGATGCTCCTCGGCCGGTGTGCCACAGGCATTACCCAACGTGAACGGTTATACAGGGTGTTTCATAACTTCAGGTACATACGTTAAGGGTGTATGTAGCTTGATATGCTGATTACGAATCAAAAAGAATTTTTTTTAAATCGCAAAGTTAATTTTCATGTTTCCCAGTCAAAAAATTTTCATTGCCACTGCCACTGGGTGAAGTAATAATTATTCATTAAAAATAATTAAATTTTGTATGTTTATTTTACTAGTATTATGTAATTTAAGATGTTTGATTACCTATTTCTCTTGTTTGTGTTTAATAGGAAAACGAATCCAGTACAGTACTACAAAAAATGCTGCAGGTAAACTACCCGTAATTTTTCAAATTAAAAAAAAATTATTTTTGATTCGTAATCAAAATATCGAACAACATATACCTTTCACGTATGTACTCGAAGTTATGATACAGCCTGTATTCGAAGGCAGATTGTAAAATTAGGCTTTTTTAAAAAACATCATTTTATTTCACTAAAAGTGTAGGTACTTAATTTAGTTCAGTTCAATCAACCAAAACTGAGTATGTGGGACTCACGAAGGGTATTGGGTTGTTTATTTAGTTCAGTTTAATCAGAGTTTGTAGCAAAACGAGTATTTAAGACTCAAGAAGGGTATTGGGTTTTTTATTTAATTAAGTGCAATCAGAGTGGGTGCATGTCACTGCGCCAAATTGCCACTGTGCCAAATACCCGCTGTGTCCAATTGCCGCAATGTCAAATTGCCACTGTGCCAAAAGCAAAACGCATCCCCACCACTTACATACTTGTAATAACGTATGTCGAGAGACTACTGCAAATTTATATCGACACAGAGGCAATTTGGCCCAGTGGCAATTTGACTCAGCGGCAATCCAACACAACAGCAATATTTAGACATACTGGCAATCGGGCATAGCGACAATTGGACATAACAGGAGCATTTTGACATACACTAACAAAGCTAACAAAACCGTACTAGAGCCCCACAAACTCGGTTTTGGTATTTACTACACTAACAAAGCTAACAAAACCGTACTAGAGCCCCACAAACTCGGTTTTGGGCGCTATGCCCGATTGCCAGAATGTCTAAATATTGCTGTTGTGTTGGATTGCCGCTGAGTCAAATTGCCACTGGGCCAAATTGCCTCTGTGTCGAAATAAATTTGCAGTAGTCTCTCGACATACGTTATTACAAGTATGTAAGTGGTGGGGATGCGTTTTGGCACAGTGGCAATTTGGCATTGCGGCAATTGGACACAGCGGGTATTTGGCACAGTGGCAATTTGGCGCAGTGGCGTGTTCCCATCAGAGTGTCCACCAAAACCGAGTCTGTGGGATTCAAGTAGGGTATTGGGTTTTTGTTTTTAATTAGTTCAGTACCAAAAACCTGGGCATATTGTGTAATAAAATGATATGGCAGTCATTTAGAAAAAGGCAGAAAATAAATAGTCTTTTTCTAATTTCAGCGAGCAGATCTCTTTATAAATTTATGCTTGTCCTAATGGTCTCTGATGCAATACCCAAAGTGAGTTTTGGAAGTTTTCAATGTGTTTCGGATGTAAATTTTACGACTTAAATAAATTTATAGTCAAGATCAAGAGTCTTGCTTGTTTTCCAAGGCCAAGTTAACATTCTACTGCTGAGAATATCAAAATTTGTTTCACATTTCCATTCATTTATGACAGGAGAGAGTTGAGGAAACCAGGAAAATTAATTCCATTTGTATTCTGGCTGATAAAGATAATAGAGATAATACATTCATTACATTTTTTGTTCTCAGTTTAGTAATGAGTAATAAAATTACTGACCTTGCTTTTTGCCTAATAAATATTCTTGTATTGCCTATTCAGAACCAAAATCTAAATCTAAAATATTCATTCACAGGAAAATGAAATTAAATAGTAATAATATACCTGCATCAAAAGTTTCATTCACACCAAAAAATTTCTATAATGCCTTTTGCCTAACTTGAACTCGAAGTTATGAGACATTCTGTGTATTAACCGTGTGTGCGGTTACCAGCAGTTATTCGTGGTTGTAGTGAAGACGTGAAGAGATTTTCGTGTAAGTTGTAAAATGGTTTGATGCGCAATTTTAGGGTTCTCTAATTTTGGATGTTCATGTTCACATTCTCTCTCTGGGAGCATCGTTCCTTCCAGGGTCGCCGCCCCCTGTCCCCCTGGGGCCCAGTCGTCGTCACACCTTGCTGAGTACACCACGGTCATGGTCAGCGCGAAATTTCCTTTCCTAGTTTTTTGGCGGTCGCCAATTTTTTATAAAATAAAAATGTAAAAAACATGAAAAACACGTAATTAGGCATCGGGACTTCAAATGACATGTTTAGCTATAATTAATGACAATTTTTCAAAGAAAACAAGTTATTAAAGATAATTTAGTACGAGATGGATATCAGAAGAGAAAACTAAGGAAAATGCTTGTTAACAGATAATACTGTAAATATATTTCCCATTATATGGCTACTTGTTGTTAACTTCTTTTTTTGCACTTCCGGGACTAAAACTGTTCTTTAGTCTTTATTTTTAGGGACTAAGGTTCTTAATTTGATCCCAAGGGATTATTTCTCATATTTAATCCCGTTGTCAAGGAATTGAATTAATTAATCCCGTTGACAAGTAAATACGTGCTATTTGTTACAGAGTATCTATGGTAACAATATAAATATTTGTCATAAAAATTACTGTCAAAATTACAAAATGTGTATTCTTTTAAACTATTTTGCATTCGTTTGAGGATGAAGTGCAAAAAATAGCGTATAACAGGACTAAAGTACCTTTAATCCCTCAGGTGATTATTTCCCTCACCTTCGACTCGTGAAATAAACTTCACCCTCAGGATTAAATCATGCACTTTAGTCCCTCAATATATAATATACTATTATAATTTAGCTGAAATTAAATTTGTTCCATTACTACACAGTACACAGCTGTTTCTATTTTATAACAATAATTCTTAAATTGTTTCATCATCCTCGTTTTTTCGAAATCAGAAAGGCACTTCTTGAGCAAATAATTCCCTCGAGTCTCGAGTAATAGATCAAGTTATGTGAAAACTGAAAAGTATCTTAACCAGAAACCAGAAGTCTTTAAAATATTGGAATAGTAATAAAAGAAATTAAATATTTATGAATGAAAATGAAATGCGTGGTACCTAGTTAATTTCAAACACTTTTACAAATTCATATAATTTAGATAAGTTATTATTTAGTAGAAAGTTTGATTTGATTGATCTTTATTCATTAATTAATTAATCAATATTTTTATTTAACAATTAATTTAATGTATTGAAATTTATTGGCAGTTTTGTTACTTTATACATTCACATTGCATATTATTACACAAACTGTTTCCTTTTTAAAAACTTACAAATTATGTATAGACTGGTACGAATATAATTATCTATAATTAAGTTGATATAATGAAGTGATAGATATTCCAGTTCTACTTAAAGGTCTCGTCTCCGTAACAAAATATTGCGTGTTTAGAGGTGTAGCAGTTTCTGCTTTACTCATTGCATATTCAAAATTTGAAGGAAAACAGGTACTAGATTTTTGTGAAAGAATTAATCTAGGATTATGCCCAGTTAGAATTCTGAAAAAATCTTAAAAATCCATATACAAAATTAATGAAAAAGTGTGTTTTAAGCAATTTTTTACATGCTTTTTCTTATTATTAAGAGATTTATTAGAAAACGTTTTTGGCATAATCCTAGTTGCATTCTTCGTCTGTAAATAAATTTATGAAATTTAGCTTTATCTAAAAACTTCGTGAGCATTGTAGAAATTGCTAGACTGCTTTTCCGTATTTTTAGCGAGCGTTTCTATGCATTAACATAGGACAAACGCGGTGTTGAGCTAGAGTAAAATTCAAATAGCTAGAACCCTGCGCGAAGTACGAATTCTCGTCTTAGAGAGAGAAACATAGATGATAAACAAGAGGAAACTACGCTACTGTCTGTTCTACAGAACATCAGCTTCAATATCTGTTATTCTCATGTTGACATTCGTAGTGTTTTGCTTCATGTAACCCTGCGAATTTTGTAATTGATTGTGATTGAGTTATATTTTAGTTTTCTTTGAAAATTAAGTGAAGTGCAGCGCAGCATATACTCGCTAGCTCCGCTTTTGTAAAACGGACAGTACATGACAAGCTCTGCCTTCTCGCGCAGTCCAGGGTCCTAGCTATTTGAATTTTACTCTACGTGGAGACGATATCCTTAATTCCGTGATTGAATTCTTCATCGTCATCATAGTCTACCTGTTAGGGTACTCGTAGTCGAACTATAACGGCTCAACATTGTTCTTATTCTGCTAACTTCCTCGTTGCGATTGTATTGGTCTTTCCTTTCACAAAAGGTTGACTGGTCGTTTTGCTATGGTTAGTGAAAGGTTCTAGACTAACTGTCTACACGACTTCATTCTTCAGAGAATTCAAGAATGGAACGAAGAATCCACCAGGAACACTCAAACAAGCAGAAACGAAACATAACCTCAAATATGCCATCCTACACACGTGTGTGCACAAGAAACAAGTTAGCAGCTTGAGTTTATTAATCAAATCTGTTTTATCAATAATTATTCCTAATTCTGATACAACATACTTGCATAACCTCATTTTTCAAGTTACAAACATGTTAAAAACGGTCAAGATATGCAGACTACCTCCAAGATGTCTGTTTCTATTTCATTCCCCGTTATTTAACGCATTTGCACGTTAGTTATTTCTCACGACACTATTCTATGTGTGTGTTAGTGTGTGTATGCAGGTATGTAATGTATGTACTACAAGATGTATCCATGTATGTGTGTAGTGATACCGTTGTTCTTGTCTTTGAATCAAGAATGTTGCGTAAGTGTAGGTGGGCTGGAATCTTAAGCCACTTCTTCGAAAGGTTGAAAAAGTGTAACAATGAACTATGTAGTTATTAATTATTGATAACAATCAGTATTAAGCCCCGTTTACACATGGATTGTGGATTCTATCATGCTTATGAATCCTAAAAAAAATAACTGTTTTGGAGCTATCAATGAATTACAAATTCTTCTTTCCCAAAACTCATTGAACGACCAATTTAGCAGCAGCAGGCAGTTATCACCAAGATTATTTTTCTCAGAGTTCAGTCGAGAAAATCCACGAGTGAAGGCTATGTTTTTAATTCAGTCTTAAAATCTATATTTTTATTATTTTTAAAGATTTATTTCTTATATTAGGATCATAACACATTGAGAAACAGTTCATCGTTCTGGTCTTCTAGAATTTCATTTATTTATACAAAATGATTCTTATTCTTACATAGATGTACACGGCTGCAGAATGAAATTTACAAAACACTACGGTATTTTGTTAAATAATTTTTAATAAGCTCGAAAATTGAAGAATAAGAATATTTTTAATTTAACCGAAGTGAAACGTGATTATATTTATTAATCTGATGTTGAGACTTTGTCAATTGACATTTATATTTTTATATGAAGAAATGTATCCATACCCGCAAAATCAATAAGATTTCAGGCTACTTTAGGTTGTCATGCGAAAAATTTTGAATAAGACGTAATATTTTTGAGCATAAACCTAGAGTTTTGACAACAAACTGTCATATTTATCACCAGAATGAACTTATGAATTTGATGAGAGTACAATAAAAATTGTAAAATATTATTTGTTCCAAGTAAATCACTTTCCATCATACATATATATCTCAGCTGTCATTCTTACAGAGTTTGAAGGGTAAATTGTTACCATTTTCAGTAAACCTACTACTCATCGAAATCACGTTTACGATTAGTTTGATTTATTTAGAATACATATTATTATCATGTACTTGTGTAACCAATCTTAACACTTTTTCTTCTTGTAGGACGTGCTCCGCGGAGGTGGTGGCGACATGTGCATCGAGTGGAACTTCGTCGAGCGGGACCCAACACTTCCTGGGGTCATCCTGCACGACCGTCTGATGACCGATGCCGTCCTGGGAACCATGCCGATCAAAACAGAACATTCCTACAGCTTGGCTTCAGATGGTGACTCCTTACCCGACTCGGATTCTGCCATCAATACCACCAACATTGGTAAGTGAATCCAACCACTTCGACAGAATCTCAAACCCTGCGACGACCGAAATTCAAATCGGCAATGGAGAGTATTTTGCAACCAGCACTACGTTCAAGACGATGAAGTGGTCAGCTTGAAGCGTCTGAGTGCGATTTAATTGCAAGATGTTTTACACACACTGCCGGACGAGAGAATTGAACCACGGAACTCCGGGTTCGTACGTCATCACATGCAGAGAGCTATGCTTAAACCCGCACAGCTACTACATCAACTTTACCTAATTGTCGAGGTTTAAGGGTATCGTCTCCAAGTAGCTCAACATCGCGTTTGTCCTATGTTAATGCATAGAAACGCTCGCTAAAAATACGTAAAAGCAGTCTAGCAATTTCTAAAATACTCACGAAGTTTTATAGATAAATCTAAATTTTATAAATTTATTTACAGACGAAGAATGCAACTAGGATTATGCTGAGTTACATTTTTTAATAAATCTCTTAATAATAAGATAAAGCGTGTAAGAAATTGCTGAAAACACACTTTTTCATTAATTTTTTATATGAATTCCAAAGATTTTTTCAGAATTTTAACTCGGCATAATCCTAGATTAATTCTTTCACAAACATCTAGTACCTGTTTTTCCTTCAAATTTTTAATAAGCAATGAGTAAAGCAGAAACTGCTATACCTCTAAACACGCAATATTTTGTTACGGAGACGAGACTCTTAAGATGACGTCTCTCGGCCGGCAGTGTATGATTGTCGTTAAATTATAAAACATCTTGCAATAAAATCGCACTCGGATGCTTCAAGCTGACCAATTGACGCTAAATATTGAACAAGAAATTGAACAATATCTTGAGCAATACATTGCTTTGTTTTTAATGAACTCTGTTTTATACTGAGACAATTTTATATACCTACCTACAATATTTAGTTTGTGATTCTGCGCAGTTCGCATATAATAATAATTTGACAGTCGCGCTTATCTATTTTTTCAGACAATTTACGAAGCAATGCGATATTTCACACAATTTGCTGTATGGTACTACACAATTTAGATTGTTTCAAAAATTAAACAAGATCTTGTGCAAGATTTAGTGTAATGTAAAACGGCCTAGTCCTGGTTGCAAAAGAATCTCTCACAGCTCTCTGCATGTGATGACGTACGAACCCGGAGTTCCGTGGTTCAAGTCTATCGGCCGGCAGTGTGTGTGCAGTCGTTAAATTGTAAATTGCAATTAAATCGCACTCGGGCGTATCAAGCTGGCCACTTTATCGTCTTAAATGTAGTCCTGGTTGCATAAGAATCTATCCGTAGCAATAATATAATAACATTTACCATTCTATAATTAGGAGTTAATCCTGTTGAATGTTACCAGCAAAATAAAAAAATGTATTAATTTGTTTAAATTTAGATAACGGTTGTAGACATGTGTCTGTTTTTTAGTAAAACTGATAATTATTATTGAAAGATATTGTACAATGCAAGCTAAGCAGTTATTTAATGAAGTCGCAACTAAATTTCTATCAGTTACACGTGGATATTTTTGCAAGCACGAATTTTGCTGATACTAAAGAATTGCAATTTGCAGACTTATATAAGTAATTTGCAGTTTTGAAATGATAGTTTAAAGCCATTATTTTTTATTATTAATAATACATTAATATTTCATTATGTAATTTTGTTTGATTTAATGCTATACAATTATTTTTTTTCGTGAATTTACAGGAAATATCAGATTACCGATGGCTGCATTTATAATTAATTTGTGAGAATTTATTTAGACGTTAAATAACTAAATATAATTTAATTAAATATTAATCATATTTTATGAGAACTCACAGCTTGTTTATTCATCAAGTTTGAACTTGTATAATATATAAAAAGA
The DNA here is from genome assembly GCA_947534325.1 of Agonum fuliginosum. Classification (NCBI taxonomy): domain Eukaryota; kingdom Metazoa; phylum Arthropoda; class Insecta; order Coleoptera; family Carabidae; genus Agonum; species Agonum fuliginosum. The sequence continues at coordinate 1,421,910 of OX384033.1, forward strand.
TCAACTACACTACAACTGCAAAATATTTTATCATGTGTGTGGATTTTTTAAATCTTTAAAATTATATGAGGAACCACCAAGAACATAGGTAGTCCATGAAAATGGAAGGTTGACTATTATTTTAAATTTTTAGTTACAAAAATTTAATACGCCCCTCTTGCAATAAACACTACGATTTCAGATAGCTACTCGAGCAAGTTGCTTATTTGTAGCTATTTAATGTAGACACCAACTTTCTTCAAAATCGCTCTTTGAGCACTGGATTTTAGCGACTTGAACAAGTTACTGGCATCGTGCAACGCCACCTTACTATATTTCATTTCTGTGTGGAGAAGATAGGACTCATTTTATTCAAATGCACTTACATGACTATTATTATTTGAAATCATTATATTTCAATTTAGCACCTTTTGTAACTAGATTGAAAGTTCTTCACAAATAAATCAGTCGTTTAGTTAGCTCTTTAAAAAAACGAACTATAGTAGTATCTCCTTTTCTCTTTGCGAGATAATATGCTAACAATCTCCTCTTTCCAGACATGGAGGACGACTTCCCAACGATTTGCGTGAACCCAGCAGAAGTTCGGCTCTCGCCAGTGCAGATCACCATCAAGGATGAGCCGCTGAGCGACCCTGACAGCCCCACGTCCTCCTGCCCCGCCTCGCCGCTGCCCAAGCTCCGGGGAAGTCACCGAGACCTGGACATGGACACAGACGTCATGGTCAGTAGATCACGGTGTTCATGAATAATGCAAGGAATAGTCAATTAGTTAGGTTCAATCCAGTGCACAATCATGCTCTTATCAAAAACAAATTGTCAAACGTAGAAATAACATTGCTGTCATGAGTTCGATATTTTATATCTAAGTGACACTTAACTTAGTTCGAATGTAAAGTACAAATTCTAGTTCAAGACGATCCTCTACCGTGTCAGAAAACTTGGATTACGCGCACCACTCCACAGCATTTATTGTTTTATTAAATATAATAATCTAAAAATATTATTGAAGATAAAAGTACAATCTACAAACTGCAAGATACAGAATTTTAAAATTGTGTTAATTTGAATTTTGACAATTTTTGTTATTTTTTAAACACAAATATCTTCTATTTAAAAACGAATTAACAAAATTGGATCGGTTATTTCGCAAATCCAGACTTTGTTGACAACATATTAAAATTTGAAGTTAATTTACATATAAATAAAAGCTGTACAGTGGCGCGCGAAATTCTTCTTTTTTATAAATATTGCAGTTTTTTACAAATATGGGTGCCAAAATTATATTTTCCCCTCAAACATAAATTATTTGTTTTTATTATGTTTAGCAAAACAATAAACGCTATAGAATAGTATGCGGAATCAATGTTTTTGCCTATTTTCTGCCATGGGTAGAGGATCACCTTCAGGAGATGGATTGGTTGCATAATTACGTACAATACTTGTTTTATTTTCGAAGCTGTGAACACGAATCATAAGACTTAATTATAATTTTATTTATATTTCTTATTTTCATAGCTCTAAATGAACATCTATCTACAATGTGCTTAAGATGATCGTCCAGATCATCTTAACTGCACAATAATACAATTTAAATTCTTACGGATATTGAAGATGTATAATTCTTGAAATAATTGTATTTAAATGAGAAATATTTAACTGTAAAAATTATATAGTTAGAGGTAAATTCATTTAAGCAGAACCCTGCGCGAATACGAATTCTCGTCTTAGAAAGAGACGCATAGATGATAAACTACGCTACTGTCTGTTCTACAGAGCATCAGCTTCAATATCTGCTATTCTCATGTTGACGTTCGTAGTGTTTTGCTTCGTGTAACGCTGTGAATTTTGTAATTGATTGTGATTGAGTTATATTTTAGTTTTTTAGTACAGCGTAGCATATACTCGCTAGCCCACTTTTGTAAAACGGACAGTACATGACAAGCTCTGCCTTCTCGCGCAGCTCAGGGTCCTAGAGTTCATGCCAAATAGAAATGGGAATGTCAATCATTCCTCGCGCATCTTCTGTCTCACACCAGCAGCGTACAAAGAAAGGAGGGTGGAACAAACGCAAATGCGTCTTCTGCGCATCGGATCTCATTCCCATTTCTATTTGGCATGAACTCTAGCTATTTGACTCTATGGCAGTTCGATGATTGTTCTTAACCTTGCTCTTCTTCTAGTTCGACGTGTCGCACAGCCTCCTGAAGCCAGCCCGCATGTTCCCCCGCCTGTCGACGCCGAAGCTGAGCATGAAGCTGGAGACGACGGCAGGGGGCGGCGTGGGGTTCACACTTCCACCGACGCCTCCGTCGTGCAGCTCGAGCGAGGAGAGCGAGGACGCCACGTGCTCGCAGCCCGCCAGTCCTGGACGCCCCGCCCGACAGCGAGTCATGGTGCAGAGCACGCGCCAGCCCATACACACTCCGCTCATCAGCAGCCAGCCGGTGAGGGAGAGTTTTATTTTACTCCCAATTACAGAATTATCTACCACTTCTTGACCGGTTCGTCTTGGTGCAGTCAGACAATCTTTGAATGCCAAAGCGGCAAAGAGAGATTCTTATGCAACCAGGACTGTATTCGAGACGCTCATGTGGTCAGCTTGAAGCATCCGAGTGCGATTTAATTGCAAGATGTTTTACACACACTGCCGGCCGAGAGACTTGAACCACGGAACTCCGCGTCCGTACGTCATCACATGCCGAGAGCTGTGAGATTCATCTGCAACTAGGAGTACATTTAAGACGATAAAGTAGTCAGCTTGACGCATCCGAGTGTGATTTAATTGCAATTTTTAACGACAATAACTTCTACAAAATTCGATTAAGTCGATGCAGTAGCTGCGATGGTTTAAGCACAGCTCTCTGCATGTGATGACGTACGAACTCGGAGTTCCGTGGTTCAAGTCTCTCGGCCGACAGTGTGTGTGCAGTCGTTAAATTGTAAAACATCTTGCAATTAAATCGCACTCGGATAGTCAAGCTGACCATCTTAAATATAGTCCTGCAGTAGTTCCATCGCCGCTTTGAATTTCAAAGCTCGTCGCACTGATTAAGATTCTGACTGAATCGGTCAAGAAATGGTTGGATTCCACTATAATTACATCTATCATTTTATAAAAATCAATCACCCATCGTTGATGTCTATGGTAGTTGTTATTTTACACATACCATAATTTTACCACATCGCGTGCTACAAAAATACTCGAAATTTTTATCTTTAAAAGGTTTCGAAAAGAAATTGCTTTGTAATAAAATACAAAGCCTATAAAAACGCTAATTTACAAAATTTATTGTTCAATAGAGTCTAAAATAAATAAAACAGATTTATTGTAAATGTAACTAGACTAGATACCGATCCTAGTCAAGCTGTGGAAATTTCAAACCTGACCCGGATTCGAACCTACGACCTTTGTAATCAAAACCAAGCCAAACATTATTAAATTTAGTTTTCCCTTGTCATTTTGAAATAAAATACAAATATTGATAGTTTATGTTTTGATTGTAGAAAGGATCAACGGGCACCCTAGTGCTAACCGAAGAAGAAAAACGCACATTATTAGCAGAAGGTTATCCCGTTCCTACCCGCCTTCCACTCACAAAAGCTGAAGAAAAATCTTTAAAGAAAATCAGAAGGAAAATTAAAAATAAGGTATGTGAAACATTCAACATTTTACTTAAACCTTCCCCACAAACATAGATATAATTTTTATTTTCATTTTTTTTTTGCTTATAAATTATATTAATAAAAATAATATAATTGGACTAAAATTATTTGCCTTTGAAAATGAAACAAACACATTTCTCACAATATTATAACAGTATAAATTTAGTAAAACGGAAATATAGTATTTTTATATTTAAATATGCTATCAAATTTATAAATACATACAATTCTTATTTTGTACAAGAACAAATATTTTATTTAATTCATATTTTTCTCGATAGAAAGCGTACAAGTTCATTTGTTGAATCTTGCCGAATTCCAAATTGCTAATTAATCCAGTCTCAACTACGTTCTCTTGCAAAACTAGCTTTCTTGAATATTTGTCGTCGAATATCTGTTGTAAAAAGTGAATTATAACAATGTTTTTCTAGTGTTTTATGTGTATTTGTTATTTAAAATTAGTATTACAGTTTTTTAATAATAAGCCAAACCAGGGAATCTTAAATAAATGTTTTTGTGGATGATTGCTTGGGAATTCGTTACTATAAAATGGGTGTGTAAACTGATAATATTTATTGTATAATAATAGGATTAACACTACATACACTACTATCGTTTATTTATTTAACAATATGATGTGTTTATTGGTTTTGTGCTGACCATGTTCGTTTCCTTGCAGATATCAGCGCAAGAAAGCCGCAGAAAGAAAAAAGAATACATGGACCAGCTCGAGCGCAAAGTAGAGATCCTAGTCTCAGAAAATAACGACTACAGAAAGAAACTAGACACCTTAGAAGATTCAAACAACAATCTCCTGAGTCAGCTGGCAAAGCTCCAAGCCATAGTGGCAAGAACACATCCACAGTTACTAACAAGGCACGCAAAATAAACTCTAACCCCAAAACTCGACTTCAGTACTCGAAACATCGTCAAATCTTCAAGAATCGAGTTTAATCTTACGGCTGGGGGAGTTGTGTCCTACTCATTTTGCATTCGTTTGCCGGATAGAATAGAATTTAAGTACAAATATGAGAAATGCTAGGGAACGCGCGAAAATGCTTACCTGCTCAGGATTAGATAAAATGGTTACTTTTACAGGCCTAATTTTAAGAACGATCGTTATAGACAGCGGTGCTAATATTGCAATCAGATCCACAGAAAACTTTCAGAAAAGAAGATTTTGACAAAATTTGACGGGAATCAAACGTAAGTTATTTTTCTGTACTGTGTTGAAAATTGTTTCGTGCGGGGACTCGAACATTTGTTTTCTTGAATTGAACCAGTAACCGGTTTCAGAAAAGTCGTTCAAGTTATGGTTCCGGTTCAATAATAATAACAAACAAATTATTTAAAATATTTTATCTGCTGCTGTATCATAATGATAACATTATAACCCACATTTGAGGACCATAATTGCGTTCATTATAGACCAAGGACCATAATGAATCCAGTGTGGTATAAATAAATTTAAATAGCATACCTGATATTTTTGTTCAATACCAAATAATTTATTTAACTAATTTACACCAGCAGATAAAATTCTGGTAATCTTCACGACTAGTACCATAATGTTTGATGTTACGATCCTTATAACATAAATAACTAGTATATCAATTATAAAACTATAATTTTCTTAAAAATTCGATTGAATTTTTACAAAAAATTTAACCGGTCCAATTTGGTTCCGGTTCACTAAAATAGATTTGTTCCGGTTCGAGTTCCCTGTTTCGTGTATGTTTTGTGTTTTACGTCGGTGAAACCTAAGTAAATTTGTTTTTAATTATTTATTTTATCTAAAATGTATACTCGTTTTTATGTTTCGCGGTCCGAACGCCACCATTCCATTTTAATACTGCCAATTTATTTCTTATTATATTTTTTAACTTTAAAGTTTACAATGTGTCTGATTGCAGTACAACTATAGTCAGTAACAAACGTAGAAAATAATTTTGCCTACATTAATATAATTTTGCCGCTTTGTCCTGTTCTCACATGGATTCTTTGAAGATTCTTTCATGCTTTTTAATCACTGTTTTGAAGCTATCACTGAATTAAAAATTCTTCTTTTTCACGGCTCATTCAAGATTCAATTCAGTGGCGCCGCTATTTGATAGGCCATTTAATCAGGATTATTTTTAAAAAATTGGAGAAAGTATCCTTGTGTAAACAGGGCTTTATTTAAATGTACATACATTTATTCCTTGACATTATTTAATATACAAGTGCAATTGGGCTTATTTAGCCAACCGTAATTCGTTTTGTGCGTGAAAATGTAAAATGCTTCTACTTTTGTTGCTGACGGAAAATTTTGCAGTCAAATTGTCTCCCAAAAAATTTGACACTTAGTGCAGAGCGTTGCAAGTTACATTACAAATAAAATGTGTCTTAATATAATAGTATTTTGTTAATATTAATTTCTATAGTTTATGTATTATGTATAAAACGTCTTCCCGCAGTCAGTGAGTAGCTATAGAGCATATTTATACATTCCATTCATTACCAAAGTTATTATAAATACAATAGTATTCTCATTACACTTTTACCATTGAATATCTATCGAGTGTAGAGAAGCTTCAATTTTCGAATGGTATTTAGAAATTGTTACCGTTGGATTACAAAATTGTAAATAATTTCTCCTAGATTGTTTTTTCATTTAGTGGGTACTTATTGTACTTATTTACACCTTACTGTAGCAGAAACTATCAAAATTTCTACTTAATACTTTTCTTATTGTTTGGTTCTATTCTGCATTATATACAGTAACAAACGGTGTACTGGGGATTTATAGTTTTAAAAACTATAAAGCCTCATTCACATAAGCATTTAGTGTGAAAGTTTATATTTAAGTTTAAGAAATACAGCATTCACATAATGAACTTAAAATAGTAAGTTTGGAGGATTCCAACTTTAGTGCTAGAAAGTGAAAGTGCAGATGCTTGTATAGTTACATAAATTTAAACATTCCTAAATGTAAACCTTAAAACTGAATGCTTATGTGAATGAAGCTTTAATTTATGTAAATACAATTAGTTGATATCTATGCGTGTACTTATGCCATATTCATAACGGATTTTTCGCATAATAGGGACCTTCGCAATATGGTACCACTATTTAAATACTTATTTATTTGTTCCAAGTTATTGAATTTTATAAATTTTCAAATGCATTTATTTTGGAACAAATAAATTTGTAACAATTTAAAATATTTCCACATTATAAAATGGGATCATATTGTTAATATATATAAATAAATATCACAAGCTACTATTTGATAAATGGGAAATACTTTTAAAGTTGTAAATTGTTTATAATTAATCAAATTCTAATTTGTCGTTGTTATAAATTAATAAATTTTATACAGAGTTTGAGATTTATATAAAGTCGAGTATTGAAATACGCGAAATATAGTAGAACATATATTTTCTATATAAATTTATAAATATGTAAATATACAATACTATAAAAGTATATTTTTTCTATAACAGAGTATAGAAATCTATCGAAATATTATTTATAATATTATACTATGTGTAATTATGAAATATATACACAGAATGTACACTGGAGTGGAAAATATTGTAAGTAATGATAGTTATGAAAAACATTCCTAATTTAATATTGAGCGCACGTAAAATGAGTATATTACTAAGACGAAAGAAACACAATTGTGTTGTATGTTGTAAAACTACGTGTGTCATATGTATATGGATGTTAAACATAAGAAAGAATGATAGATCGTTTGATAAGACTGTCAAATTAAACCACTATTGAGAAAATTCTAAAAAATATACAAACTGTAACCGATTTTGTAACGTACCGCGATTATATTATCGTATATCGGTCGCTTTCGGATTTTAAATGCGACAATTAAAAATTAGTGTATCGCAAAATTATTTTTAAGATGTGTAGGCATATTTATTGTTTTATTACTGAGAGTCATCTTTCAGACTATTTTATTTTCATGCAATTGTGTGTAATTATTTTTTTAACACAATATTATTTTTTGTGTGCAATCATAATTTGTTTATGCCCTTAGAAAGGGTTTGTGCAATCTTAATTATGGAATTAACTTTGCTGAAAGGTTTGTCTATTGGACATAGACGTAGTTAATTACAATTATGCATCATGTAATTATAATTATTAAATTGCTTTCCGATCGCACTTTGTTGTGTAAAATGGGTATAATTTGTTTCTGTTCGAAATAAATTAATTTCAATTAATATATTATACTTTTCCCTGTACATCCTTTTATGTCCTGTTCACCCAACAATTCTTTGAAGATTCTTTCATGCTTCTGAGTTTTGAGAAAAATAATTCTGTCGTAATATAGTTTGGGTTTTTAGCAAGAATTAAGATTATGTATATAGCTATTTCAAAGTAGCAGTTGCAGTTATTTAAATTTAAATCTGTTCTACGTACTAAGATAAAAATTAGCAGTAGGTATACAACATGATCCTTCGTCCAGTATCGCCAAACAAATATTAGATTAAGGAACAATAGAATAAAGTCATATTTCTAAAAAAATAAGTTACTTTTTCATTCCCTTCAACTTAATTTTAAATTGGAATATAAAAAAGTACTTTGACTATCTGTTTTGACGAGTTAAAAAATATCTTTTTCATATTAAAAATTAATTATATTAAATCTAAATACCTATCGGTTTTAATTTTATTTTATAAAAGGGCTTGTGAATTAAAGGCTTGTAAATTTAGAATTTATTTTTAATTTCGAATTAATTCCTTTTCAAGCGATTTATAAATTTTGAATTGTAATTCCTTTTTTTGGTGAATTGTCAAAGCTCTGCCTTGAATTACTTGTTTTCCCAAGATTCAGAAGTACGAAAGAATCTTCACAGAATCCTTGGTGAATAAGGCATTGTATCTATAGAATTAATTTTAATTATTAGAAAGTGGAAATAATGAAATGGTTTAAATTACCGCTGAAATGGTATCGACCGAGTCAGAGATAGCTAAGTAGACATAGAGGGCTCTGTATTTAACAATATGATGCATCATTGTGACGTACTCTCGTGAAAACTGAAGGTGTAATTAACAAAAATAGAGACTTTGCAGCAAAGATAATGTAAGTACGTAAAAATATACTTGATTTGGAAGCCGAAAAGGCTTAAATGAACTTAAAGAATGGCTGCTACACGGCTCAACTTCCGTTTCTTGACAGGAACAGGAAGCGTGTGTAAAGATGGCGATTTTCCTGTGCAGACGCTTTTCAAAAATAAATTATTTGTTTACCTTTTCGTCTGACATAACCTAGACGTTTGTTATTGAGAGTATTACTCAAAATACGAACAATCATGTCCAATTACAAACAATTGGATTCTACAATGAGCTGTCACTTGTTTACAGGTTTTGTTCATTATTTTAAACGGTGTAGTAATAACAAACATTTCAATAATGCAAGCGTTACCAACCCAGATGTTATTATCCGAAGGCACTTTAGTTGATGGGACAACGTTTATACCTGTAAGTATGCTTTTATTGAAGAATATTTAAGGTTACATCCATATAACCTCCATTTTAGATTGAATTAAACAGCAGATTTCTCCAAAGAGGTCAAACAGTTTCTATTGTAGAATTAGGTAAAAGATTACTTAGGGCAGCCCGAGAGGGCGATACCGATCAAGTTAGAGAACTAATGGGTAAAGGAGCACCTTTCACAACTGACTGGGTATGTGGCATCGGCGTATAAAATCACGGCGTTGACATATGGGGCCTCGGCGTCTAAAATCATAGCCCAACCACAGGATCCACGGTGTATAATTTCACCGTGTCTAAAAGCAATCTAAATTAAGCAGCCCGTTTTTTTCGAACTCCTAGAATACTCTCGATTTTACCTTTTATTCTATTCCATTCCCTTCCCTACTACTACAGCTGCCCTAAACTCGTACTTTAACTATGCAATATCACTTTGAGAACACTCGCTACGTTAGTACATTTTAGTTTTTATGCAGGATTTTAGGAGGTAGACGGGTCCTGTAAAGGCGTATACACATGGGGCCACGGAATGTATTAACATATTTATCATGAATGAACTGAACTAAATGAGTCCCACAAACTCATTTGTGGTAGAAGATCTGATTGAACTGAACTAAATAAAGTACCCAATACCCTTCTTGAATTCCACATTCGGTTTTGGTAGCAACTCTAGAACCACAGAACAAGTGACAATACTGAACATGTTATTATACTCCGTGGCCTCCTGTGTATAGGTCCCGGGCATGTCATTCTGTCTGTACAGCGAAATTCTTCGTTCATCCAATCAAACCATCAGTTAAAAACAATTACAAAATATCAAACCGCGAGAAGTTAGTTTACTGCTTTCACTGGCTTAATTGGTCAAACGATGTCTTTGGCTGTACAGGCAGACTGATATATACGCCGTTAATTTAGACACCGTAGCCCTCACTACTTGTGTCCACGCCGTGATTTTATACGCCGTGTGGCATCTTATCAAATAATCATAAAATACTAATTTCAAGTGTAGTTAGGTACAAGTCCGCTACATTTTGCGGCTTTGAACAACCATTTAGAAACATGCGAAGTATTATTAAGGGCCGGTATTTCTCGAGACTCGAGAACCAAAGTAGACCGAACACCTTTGCATATGGCTTCGTATGAAGGTCATTTATCTGTCGTTGAAGTATTATTATCTAACGGAGCCGACGTTGACGCCCGAGATATGGTAAATAAAACAAAATAAACAATTTTCACTCTTCTACACAATATTTTTCAGTTAAAAATGACACCTCTTCACTGGGCAGTCCAAAACGGTCATGCAGATGTTGTGACACTGCTTCTTAGGCATGGGGCTAATCCAGAAGTTCTAAATAAGTTTGATAAGACTCCTGCAGACATAGCTGTGGAGACGAATAGGCTAGATATTTTACAATTGCTTCAAGTTATTACTAAGGATATATTAGATGCAACAGATACTCTTTCTGTTGAAATGGGAGTCGATGACAACGATTTAGACTCAAAAGATGATGACTGCAACCGACAAAGTAATAAATAAAACCCTGTTCACTCAAGGATTCTTTGTGAATTCTTTCATCTTGCAAAATAAGAAATTTACTCCCACATAGCACTATTATTCGATATTATAAAGTGATCTAAAAATATAACTTTAGTTTGTGCTATGTGGGTTGTTTTTAAGCATTCAATGAATTACAAATTCTTCTTTTCCAAGACTCATTGAAGATTAAATTATTAAATTAAAGATTTCTCTAAGAATCCTTGTCCAAACAGAGCATAATTGTGCATCAGTAAATTAAACTTTGTTCCTTTCAGCCCAATTTATCGTTCAAGATGATACAGAAGACGATGACAGTAAACTAACCGAAAGTTTAGATGTCCAAATTCAAACTCAGCATGAAGACGCGAATATAGACTTAACAGATTCCATGCAGATGTTAAAAGAGCATGGGATATCATTCCTACCCGCAGATAATTCGTCTGTTGTCGCTTCTGCAGTCGAAAATGGACATTCTTTGGTCTTAACAGGTAAACAAAACTATGAAAAAAACATTTATACAACTTCACAATGATATATTTTTGCAGAGGTTGGTAAACAAGTATTAAATTCTACAAAACCTTTGATAAGAATGCCGGTTCAGAAGACCATAACTAAAGTAAAAGGGCGACAGGTTATTGCCTTAACTCCAGAACAACTGTTGGCAATGGCTAATTCTTCCCAAACACAACAGACAAACAGAATTCCAATCATCTTCAACGGGAACGAGAAGCCTGTCAAGAGAATTGTCATGAATAAGAATAAGATTATTTTCTCTGGAACACCAAACGTAAGTCAAAACAAATATTATAAATGACATATAGGTGAGAAACGTACGCATTTCGATTTCCTGATTCTGAATCAAAAAGGTGTTTTAAAAATTGCAAAATTAAGAATGAGGTTTTCAAGTGAACCTGATGTGCCTCTTGGCACCAAGAAATCTTTGATAAATATTGTGTGAACTATTAAATTACATAACATGTTGAATAACGAAATAAACGTATTTTAATTAAAGATTTCTTGCTGAAAAGTGGCACTAAACTTAAAAGTTCACTTAAAAACTTGGTTCATTCACAGCTAAATAAAATTATTAATAAGTCTTAAGACTCGTGTTCACAGATAGATTTGATGTGTGAACAGGGCTTAACAGAATATCTTTCAGCAAATGGCAAAAAAGTCGAAAGCAACCGAAAACAAGACTCCAGATATCGAATTGATGTCTCGTCAGTTAGCCGAGGCCAGGCGAGAGGCTGAAGAATACAAACAGATGTTAAAGAGGAAGGAAGCCGAGGCTCAGCGATATAAGCGCCTTTTGGAATCCATAGGACAGTCGAAATGACGACTAATTCCCTCATCCGCTATTTCTAGGGCGGGTGAGCGAAAAAAACTCTGAACTGTCTCGTTCACACCGCTGAACTTATTATTTATTAAATTATAAATAGTGTTATTCGACTTTTTCTATGTAAATAGTAAGGACAAATTTGAATTTTGTATATATTTTCTAATGTTGATAAATTTAAAATTAATTTGTATGAATGCCATTTTTATTTTTATGTAAGTTGAATATGATAAATAAATATTTTTCTATGCTCAAACACTTCTTTGTAACTAAATATTTATTTGTGTTACAGGAATTAAAGAAAATTGTGCGTGCAGCAACAAAAGTATAATTTGCATGATTCTAAATGTGTTTTCTGATTTTAGGAAATAAACTAGATGGGTTGCAGTAAATAAATACTAAGCCCTCCTCAGGAGTTGGTATTACTTAAAATCAAATAATTTATTATTATTTAGTACAAAATACATTAATAATTATTATAAATCGTTTTACAATTATATTCAAAAAGGTACAGCAAAAATCAACAGTACTATGTGAAAAGCCGTTATTTTTGAATGTTTTCAGATGGTTGCAGATTATTTTGGACACGTTTGAAAACTTATTCAGTTCCTGAGGGAGCTTCAACAGTTCTTCAGCCAGCTGAAGTCTTGGACAACCTCCTGGTCAACTTCTGCCAATCTTAAGAAGAATCTCAGGAGCTACAACATTTATTAAAAATTTACTACAAGAAATTACAAAAAATATAACAGAACTTACGGTGGTGTCAACAATTGCTTGTGGTACATGTTAAAATTCATTAGAGAAATTTCAATTTTGACCAAAAAAAAAACTAAGTGGTTAACCTTTGTTTTTTTTCGATTTTGGATCTAAACTTTGAGAGCTCATATCTTGAAAACTAAAAGACTTATCAAAGCGGGGTTTGCGGTATATATTAATTATTTATTTGTCTGTTCAGGTATTCGATCCGTGGAGACGGTTATCTTCTTAGGAGGAGACCCTACTTACCATTCTTCAATTGACCACTGGCCTCCAATGAAGAAATGTCTGCTATTTATTGATAGATATATGTTTTTATATCATAAAAATTAAATAATCGAGATGATTTAGCTGTATATATTATTAATAAAAACAAATAAGTAATACTTACATCATTGCACTAATTTGATTTCTTAAACAACCCTTTGTACACTTCCTCAACCCTTACAGGACTTCTACGGTGAGAGTACACGGCCTTAAATCTAGGATACGAAATAATAAACAGTAAGTATAAATTTTATGATTTATTTAATGAAATACTTCAATACAATACACATCTTATAAATAAATTAACTTTTAATTAAACATTTTTAACATAAACACCCTTATTTAGGTTTATATAAGCTCCAAACGAGATAGGTGCTGCCATCTGTTGGTGGCAGTTATTTAAATGTACAATATATCTTAAACTAAGGGTTGAATGACTAAATGGGGTACATATTTGGATTCAGCGGGTTCGAATTAAGGGGTAGAGTATAAATTACCCCCTTGAAATGTTTATTTAGCATTAAAACATATTAGGGGTAAAATCAGTCCAAAATCGGTCCAAACGTCACAAAAGTTTTTGTCGAGTTGTCCAGAAAATGAAGCAAAGTTGCAACTACGCTAGGAAAATATTAAACTGCAAATAACTCGAAAACTAAGGGTTGCACGGTAAAATGCAACGCATATTTGGATTCAGCGGGTCCTAATTGAGGGGTTAGACTATCCCTCTTTAGCCTACTACCCTTACTTTACGAGTTATAAGCATTATAAAATTTTCCTAGCGTAGTTGTAATTTTTCTAGCAAAATCGTTAAAAAAATTGACACTACGCTAGGAAAATTTTAAATTGCTTATAACTCGCAAAGTAAGGGTTGCAGGACAAAATAGAGTGCATATTTGGATTCAGCGGGTCCTAATTGAGGGATTATACTACCCCTCTTTATCATGCTACCCTTAGTTTACGAGATAAAAGCATTTTAAAATTTTCCTAGCGTAGTTGTAATTTTGCTTCAAAAATCGATGTATATCGTCAAAAAAATTTACACTACGCTAAGAAAATGTTAAATTGGTTATAACTCGGAAATTAAGGATTGCACGGCCAAATGGGGTGCATATTTGGATTCAGCAGGTCCTAATTAGGTGTATATGATACAAACCACCCTTGAAATAAACATAATTTTGGTAGTTTTTGGTGAAATTTTGCTGACTTTAAATAATTATTATCTCGTAAACTAAAGGGCTAAGGGCCAAAAGTTAAATACAAAGGTTGCGTAACTTTTCATTCTCTATCTGCCTGTCTATAGATAAGGCCGTTTTGGCCGATTTTTAATTATTTTTTTGATCTCCCACCATTCATGTTATCCTGATACAAACTTGGTTATTTTTGTTCGATTCAAATCTGGAGTCGAGTGAGGGTGAAAATTTAAAAATGCGATTACGTAAAAACTAAGGGTTGGAGAGTAATTTAGGGGTCATATTCGTGCTCAACGCGTTGAAATACACCAGTATGCATATTGCCACCCCTAAAAGTTAATTAGCACCGGAGATATTCAACCCTTATTTGTATCTCCGGTTGTAAGGGTCGTATCGAAAAAATCTACATTGCATTCGATAGGGGATGAAAAACTGAGCATCTTTTGCATTTAACTTTTTCCTCTACGACCCTTAATTTAAGGGTTATGAGCAATCAAAGTGGTGAAAAAGTAGTCTAAACATAGTCATTAACCCTTAAACTAAGGGTCGTAGAGGAAAAAGTTAAATGTAAAAGATGCTCAGTTTTCCATCCCCTATCGAATGCAATGTAGATTTTTTCGATACGACCCTTAGAACCGGAGATACAAATAAGGGTTGAATATCTCCGGTGCTAATTAACTTTTGGGGGTGGCAATATGCATACTGGTGTATTTCAACGCGTAGAGTACGAATATGACCCGTAAATCACTCCCCAACCCTTAGTTTTTACGTAATAACGTTTTTAAATTTTCACCCTCACTTGACTTTAGTTTTGAATCGAACAAAAATCACCAAGTTTGTATCAGGAGAACATGAATGGTGGGAGATCGAAAAACTAAATAAAAATTGGCCAAAACGGCCTTATCTATAGACAGGCAGATAGAGAATGAAAAGTTACGCAACCTTTGTATTTAACTTTTGGCCTTTAGCCCTTTAGTTTACGAGATAATAATTATTTAAAATCAGCAAAATTTCCCCAAAATCGACTAAAAATACGTTGATTTCGTAGATTGTTTATATCGTATACTCCTAATTAGGACTCGCTGATTCTAAATCTACCCTCAGAATTACATAATTACTTACCGTTTTGATATATTTATATATATAAATACAAAATTGCAACTACGCTAGGAAAATGTTAAAACGCATATAACTTGAAAAATAAGGGTTGAACGACAAAACAGAGGGCATATTTGGATTCAGCAGGTCCTAATTGAGGGGTAAACTACCCCTCTTTATCATACTACCCTTAGTTTACGAGAAATAAGCACTTTAAAATTTTCCTAGCAAATAATTAGAAGAATATTGTGATAGTAAATTTTTAATTAGCAGCTTCATTTTCTAGGCCACTGCTCAAAAATATTCTGTGACGTCACACCAAGAGATGGCAGCACTAATCTCGTTTTGGGCAATTTCACCCCTAAAAAATTAAATTAAACGCTATATAACGGGACGTAGGACAACGATAAGTTGTTTAATAAATATAATAAAGCAAATTTTCTATTCTAACTAAATTATTTATTTATTTTAAAAAATTTACATCTCATTTAAATAATTCATGCAACAATACTGCACATTTACTGATTTTAAAGGAAACATGAGGAACATAAATAAAAACTGTTCATTTTTCTTTCTTTTTATATACAACACAAATACATAAGAGAAATATATACTTTCATACATACTACATGCAATATTATCACGCCATTTACCAAGTTTGGGTGGCACGAACCTTGTCTCACATTTAAACTCTACAAGCAATCAAACATTCCCATCCTGACACACTTCTTTCGCGTCATCCACATTTATTATCCTTTTCATTCAAGCGCTTTTATTCTTTTCACTTAAATCACTTGCATTTGTAATACATCATCAGTCATTTCAATCAACATATTCACCGGACAAACGCTCATCTCAACCGCACACATTCTCTTTAAAACACACATAAATGTGCCATTTCCCAAGTTGGATTGGCACACTTCATTTGCTTCGTTCACTCGAAATCATTTGCGCTCGCAATTAGCCATCAATCATTTTAATCCACTAATTCGCAAAACGTTCACTCAAACGCACACTATAACTATTTCACAAACTCATTCGCTCACAGAATCATTTATCTCAAACATCAACACATTTACAAATAAAATATTCAAATACAATACAAGTTTTTTGTAATTTTATTACAATATAAAATAATGAAATGACTTGCCCTGTAAGAAATACAATAAATTATTAGTTACATTTTACATTACAATTGAATTTTATTTCCAAGTGTTATAACAACATGAGTTGACGGCTTGTAACTGCACCCATATAAGATACTTAACTCATGTTTTGAATATTTTGAATCAAAGATAAAAGTTATACATAAATAATCAGTTTTATTAATGGCAATGACTGATTTTTCTGCTCATAAAAACCTTTGCCGAGGATATACTGAAGTATCTTTCATATTTTATATTATTATAAGTTTGAAATATATGATAGGTGAAATACTAGTGACATTGCCCTAATCCATCTCCACCCAATATTTAACATTTACCGCGCGCGCTTTTTGATTCTAACCCCAAGAACAATCGATGGTTGTTGTTCTTGTGCAAATGTCGTGGGACTTCTTGCCGATCCCCGAATGAGTGCTTAGTACACGGTAGACAGCCAGGGAAAGACTTTCCACGGTCCATCACCACCTTCATGCTCAGGATTGCCGGGATGGATTCAGTTTTGCATTCTAGTGACTCAATTCATCCAAGCTATCGAAGGTTGACTGACCTAAACCCTACGAGCTGCTACATTCCGACTCCCCGTGGAGTGCACCGAATCCCTCGTGGATCCTTACACGTGCAAGGACGTACGGTTCGAAGTCATCTGCGACCAAGTACTATACTGCCCGCCAATGACTCACCGACCACAACATAGACTTATTGGTTCCATCTTGCCCCCTGGCGTCTAAGCCATCCGAGGCACGATGACGAAAGTGCCAGGAGGTTGGGGTGCCAAAAGCGGTCTATGCAGGGTGTACCGTGCCCTCGTCGGCCCTTCAACGGAAGGACATGCATACAAATACAAATACTAAAATGCGGTTTAACGGTTCCTATTGGCTCTAAGCCATTCCCAGCCCCCAACCCACTCTAGTTGAATTTACTGTGTGGCATTGTCCTAAGTACATCATTGTACATAATTTTGAGTTACCCGGTCGCTGATTGATTCTAACCCTGAAGAACAAGCCGGCCTAGTGTTGTTCTTATGCTCAAAAGTTTACGTGGGACGTCTAATCCGATTCCCCGATGTTTTCCGCCTAGTTAACCGCTATTCCAGTGTTTACCATTACGCCTGGCCCACAACGACGTACGCACCATGTCCTGGTCGGATTTAGCATATTCGCTAGGCGGACTACGACTGCCTTTAACATACCTAGCGAATGAACCTTCCGACAGCGCGCACCGACTCGATAGCCGCAGGTAAACATCGACTGGCTTCCCGTCACCACATCCGCTAGTACCATACATACACTAGGTAGTCGTCCATCACTGAAGCAAGGGCGAGGCGTCCGCTTGCAGCTGCGCTTGGATTCGCCTAGGCAGATAGAGGATACGGTAGGGTACCGAAATCCAACGTTGCCCCCATACACGAGTATGGGAGGGTACAAAACTAGAACTGCATGCTGCCGCACACATGTCTAGCAAAGCCAAAAAAGTTCTAACGTCGTCAAGTTAAAAGCAAGCTATATAAGATAACAAGCCCCTAACTATACTAATCCCAATTTCAAATTCAATTCAAATCAATGCCACACCTAACTGCAAAAGAATAATTCGCGAACCGAAATATTTAATGTCACTGTAAGTTATTTCACCTACCAAAATTTCCTAAGTCTAAATGGTCCTGTACATAATTCATTTAAGAAAGAGATGCATGCTCTCTGCTGTTTCGAAGCTACCAGTTACTTCAAATTAATTCATTTGTTATTATTCAAAAGTCTACAACTTTCAACTTATACAAAATTTATTCTGCTCAAATTGTCATCATTATGTTCGCAACTTAATGTTAAGTATCTGGCAACAACGAATTTATTCATCACTTCTTGTTCTTTATTTTTGTATTGTCACATTAAATTCTTCAATTTTATTTGTAGTTTCAAATGCATCTCTTTATTTATTTTGTTCGTTGAAAAAGGACCATTGAACAAGGAGTAAACCACATTTATTTTCACTAGTGACATTTCCTATTTAAGTTTAATATTGACCGCAATTGATTTTAACTTGAAACCCAAGAACATGACAAACAAAACAACCAAAGGCAAAGCTATCACCCAATTAAAATTATTTTAAAATAAATAATAATGTCACTAGTTTCATCAAAATTCTGTTGATCCCTTAATCTGTACTACCAAAGTACTACTAAAGTAAAGTAAAGACGTTGTGGTTTACTCCTTGCAAACTATTACCTAAGTTAAAATTAATTGTTGAGATCATATTCATATGTTCATTGGGAATTGAACCCAAGACTGTGCCGTTTGTAATTATTTAATTCCAATCTCAACATTATTATCAAAGATAGAAGATTTCAAGCCTTTATTATTTATGTAAAGTATTATTTCAAGTTAAAGAATGATTCACGCAAAAGGAAAAGACTGGTAAAACTATCTTTGATAATTCACTTATCACTAAGTCTCTGGAAGGCTGTTGGAGTTGATGTCGCCTGCAGAAAGTCCCACGATGGATGTTGAAGTTGTCCAGTAATCCCTCGACGAATCTCGTGGTTGATGTCATGTGCAGAATATTCATCCATGTCCTTCGAAAACTGCTTGGCTTGTTCACATCGAATACCTAGGAACCACAAATCATTTATTTACATTTGATAAACAGTGTTTGTTATCCTAAAAATATTAAATATTTATAACAAATGAATTATTTTATACAGGAAGTATCCAACTGTTGATGGCTGGTAACCGCACACACGATAAAAATATATATCTATTCCGATAACTCACAATATGTGAGGCTGCCGCACCCTAATTGGGTGAAAAGCATGATAGATTATGTATGAAATTAATATTATTATATTTGTTTGACTTTGTTTCCTCGATTTTATCTCGATTTATTTAGATCTGTATTTGTATTTCTATTTTGTTCATTATATTTAGTCAATGTACATTTGCAATGTAATATTATTCTGTAGTTGGGTTCTAAACCTGTTGAATAATAATAAATAAATGTAATGTTTTAAGATTCAATACTGAAATTGAAATAAAATAGTTTAAATTGGATGCATAGCTGAATATGCTAATGACCGACAGTGGTTCTGACTGTTCAGTTTCAGATCCAATTTCAATTTACTGCACAAAAATCTGGCCTGTAGTGTACTCACCACAAACAGTCATGAGTGCGTTAACTGCTGATAACTGCACACACGGAAAAACATAATATCCATACCGATGACTCGCATGTGTGAGGCTGCCGTACCCAACTTGGGTAAAAGGCACGACAGATAGGTATGTATGTATTGCAAAAATAGAGTAAAGAAACTTACCGAAAAAATATTCTCCCATGTCTTTTGCAGGCTGCTACAACTGCTCCTGCTTCCTTAGAAGATAACACGACACTTTTACACGTCCTCTATTCATCCTCGAATACCTAGAAAACACAAATATATTAGTAACATTTATCGCACAGTTCATGCTGTCACACCCATATTAAATAAGAACAATAAGCTAAACATCTATTTAACCAAGTAAATGCCAAAAATACTCTTATTTAAGTGACTTGTAAAATAGATTAATAATTTGATCTACTGTATTTACGAGCCCAGTCGTTTTTTATTGTACAAAAGTTTAAATAAAATCAAAATATAAGTATAATGTACTGTATCTTATATTTATTGAAAACTGCAATACATTTTACACAATCTCAAATCAAATCAATAGTAGAAACTTTATGCAACTGAATAAATATTTTTTTGAAAAATAGTTCTATGAAGGGCAATCAAAGAATTATGACAGACTGTAGAATATTTGTGATTTTTTTCTCCAGAAAAGTATGCCGCAACGAATTGAAACAGTTTTAAAAATAAAGGTGGAGTTACATAGGGGTAAAGTCGTTTATAGCAATTAGAGGAAACAATAAAAATATTTGCCAGCTGTATACTTTAATATCTAAGTTATATTTAAAGTTTAATTTACTTAAAATATATTAAAGATACATGTTAAGTTCACCTAATTTTAAATATAATTTAGAGAATAAAGTATGCTGCTGGTAAATAATGTTATTGTTTGCTCTAATTACTACAAACGACTTTACCCCCGTGAAACTCCATCTTTATTTGTACAACTGTTTCAATTCGTTGTGTCATAGTATCTACAAGTCCTAAACATATTTTTCTAGAGAAAAACCCCAATTGTCCTTGTATAGGACGATGTTTCAAATTGTTTATTTTATTCGGTTCCATAAAGTTTCGACTGCTGATTTTAATTGAGATTGTGTAAAATGTATTGCTGATTTCAATAAATAGAAGATACAGTACATTATATTTGTATCTTGATTTTTATTTAAACCTTTATACAACAAAAACGATTTCTTTTTACGTCTGGACCATGTGTTATGTTTCAGTTTCAAATCCAGGCAGGTACACATTTCAGTTAACTGCACAAACATCTCTCCTGCAGTGTACTCTCCACAGTCATGAGTGAGTGAGACTGGCAACCGCACACACGGTAAACCATATACCTAAACCGATGACTCACAAAAGTGAGGCTGCCACACTTAAATTGAGTGAAAGCATTCAGTCACTTTTTGATCTGTAGTATCTATACTGATGTTCACAGTAATCTGTGAGGCTGCCACACTCCAGATGAGTAAAAGCATCATGTTCCAAATGGAAAACACAAAGTAAAAATAAAAAACTTACGTGTTAAACTGGGGAACGAGACATTTTTAGAAGTACACCAGCTGAAGAAGATTCATTCATTTAGTAGCACCAGATGATGTTTCTTGTCCTAGAGACTAGACTCCAACAGTAGAATTTCAAACCAAAGAATCTTCAAACTTTGTACATGAAGTCCAAATTAATCTGAAACAATAACAAACATTAAGATTCATATAAACCTGCACTACATATCAAAAAATCTTCACTGTGCTGTTCTCTCCGCACATTTAAATAATGAGTTAAAAAAATAACATAATGACTAATGTGTTCTTGAGAAAACACATCTTTATAAATATCCTATAGTAGCGATGGATAATTTTCAAGGCGGAATAATTTCCTCAGGCAATTTTACCCCAAGAACCACATTTTCGCGAATTTTCTACGACAATTACATGTCTCTTTCGTGCTACCATTGCAATAAGGGGCTCCAGTAGAGACAGCATAATATTTAAATATTTATGCCAGTAACAAAATTTTCACGAATTTTCTACGATGAATAATAAAATAAATAATATAACAACGAAATGCCTCATATGTACTACCTCTAGGGAAAGACAGCCCAACAATAAAGGAGGATAATATTTGAGCTCAGAATCGACATCCCCAGGAAATTTTACCCCTGACTACAAATTTTCACGGCTATTCTACGATTATTAACAACTAAATCATAAAGTATTTAAAAATAATGGCGGCTGAACAGATTATAGCAGCCATTTTAATTATAAATGTGAAAATATCTACTCTATAATCCCAAATACAAAACAGGAGTATCCGTGACTTAAGAATCACTCATTGAGCTACGACTGTTATACATTGAAAGTGTGGTTCTTAATATAGAAATGTCAGAGGAATGATGATGAAAAATGCTTACATGATAGCTTGAAGATCTGAAGATGTTGATTGCAAGTTGATTGTTGGTTAATGTTTCCCGAAGGCTGCTGCAGATGAATGTTGAAGTTGTTATCCAGTGAAGTCTCTTGTCGTTGATGTCAGGTGCAGAATATTCTTCTACGTCCTTCGAAGACTGCTGAAGTCATTGTTCAGTTGTTCACATTCATATTCCTTCTTGCAAATAAAATGCTCAAATACCTAGGAACCACAAATCATTTATTTACATTTGATAATTATTACTAAATAAAAATTATTTTATACAGGAATATCTGCACAAATATTACACTTGTGGGTTATTTTTCACCAACAACTATGAGTGAATCTAAAATAACTATTATATTTTATATATTGATTCAACCTTGTAAAGTTTAAACAGTAAACAGAATAATTAAGTTCCAAATTGGTTTGTAGAGTTACATAATTATTCAATAACATGAAATAAATCACGTTCAATATGAAATTTTGAGTTAAAAATGTAAATATTATATTACCTTCCATGTTCAGGATGATGAAATGGTAATGGGCTGCTAATCTGTAACAAAATAAATATTTTCGTTATTACACAACTGCAAACATTTAAAATGCATCGCAAATCAATATGTACGTTTGCCAGAAATTATTACATCACGAACGAATGTTAATGTGCAATTAGCGCAAATAAATAATAAAAGTAAGACTGCTTACCTTAGCTGTAGAAATAAATATTCTCATTATGTAATCTCATGTTTAAGATCATCATTTTCTTCAAAGATGATGATAGAGACCCAGAATTTGTAGGTAATTCGAGTATTTTCTTTGAAATTGTCTCTTTTCTACATATAACAGCGTTTACCTGTAAATAAATCACTTATTTTAATACTTGAAGCGATGACCTCGGCTGGCATGAACTGATCATGGAATCCATTAACAATTAACAGCAAATTAATAAGTTTACAACAACTTGTGGATCATTTTGTCGCAAACCAACATTATTTTATGTCTAGGAAACTCACATTTCTTATTTATCACTTGAAATTAAGCCACTTGTTATTTAAATACAAAGAACAAACTACGAACATGCAATGGCGTCAGTTTCATTACATTGTATAAAAATTGCACCTCAATATGGCGTTGAAAAAAATCAATAATTTGTTCATAAATCGTGAAATCAAACCGTGATTTCTGCCCTCTTTTGAATAAAGTAAGAACTACCTGGCTACGTTCCCAAGTTTTTATCAAGTTTTAAACGGTGTAGAGTTTAGATAGTTGTGTACTGGAAATTTCACGTTTGCAACGTATTTCACAATGCTTTCACATGATAGAAGACGGATTTCTCAACAGCCGCTTAGTTTTGAAGTGTAGAGTATAACCTAATATTAGAGAATGTAATTTAGGAACGCAGCTTTGATTTTTGACAAGCGGATACGCAAATTTTAAATACGAGACGAAGTGGGAGAGAAATTTAAATTATTATAAAGAAAGGTTAAACTACAAGAATACATACAAAAAATTGTCATCTGGTTAAAATAGCAGCTTGAAATGTTTGAAAATGTGATTACTAATAGTATTACGATTGAGGAAGCCAATTATATTAAATAAAAATCGATATTTTTAATAAATAAGTGCATTCAATTAAAAATTTAGAAAAACATTATTTCTAAAACAGAAACATGCAAGGAATCTAATTGTGTTAAATATAAAAAATATATATAGTAACAAATTGTATTTACCAAGTATCAAGATCTTTCAGGAACTGTTGAATATATTTCTACAGCTATATAAGAAATTAATAATGCACATAATTTAAAATTTAAACTAAAAGTAGACCTATTTTGTTTATAAAGATAAAATAGGTGTGAAACGGATAAATACTGTTTATAATTCAACGAATTTTTGTATATAGAATTAATAATTTATTCAATTATTATTATATTTTATATAAATGTAATTAATCCTAACTAATTGGGATTGGTACTGTTTCTAGTAAGATTAAATACTAGAAAATAGATTGTAAGGTTGTTTCACACATCATGACTACTTCTTTACAAGATTTCTACCAGTTTTAATCACATATTAAAGGTCAACTTTTGATTATGCATAGAATACGATATGATTTTAACGATATAAGCTTAATATTGTATTTTCACTCTAGTCTATGGTTGTATATTAGAAGAACACGATGAAAAAATTATACCCTTATGCTATATTGTCTCAAAATGCAATGGGGAACCATTTAAATTTTTGTAACGCACGCTATTTCCCCATTTACAAAAATATTACAAATAACCAAAAATATATTTTGTATATTTATTCTATAAACTAAAAGGAGTCTATGTTTTTGTTGTGGTACTAATTGGTATCATTTTGAACCTATAAAATTGATAAACCATTTTACTTCTGGAGAATATTAATAACTTATACTGATTTAAGAAATAGTTTATTAACTTTACAGGATCTGGGAATAATATTCGGGTGCAATTTATTGGAATATAATAAATTATTTGTTCTAAATCTGTTGGTCTATTTTGAACTTCGCAACGAATAAATCATTAAATTAAAACAAAGTTCTGACCTACATGGATTCTTTCATAATCCTGGTTAGAATTGCTTGTCAAATAGCAACGGCGCTAAATTAAACCTTCAATAAGTCTTGGAAAAAAGAATTTCTAATTTATTCATAGCAAACGGTGAATTCAGAATCATGAAAGAATCCTTGTGTGAACAAGACTTAAAGATTCATTGCGCTACTTCATATAAATAACCTTTTACGAAAGATTATCTGAATAACAACCATAAAAAACAACAAACTGCCAAATATCAAAGTAAAATAAATAAAAATTGAATTATCAAAATAGTATATTATGATGCAAGTGTATAAGTAAACTTTTAAAGTACATTCGACGGATTTTAAAACACTAGTGCTTTAAAAGCACTTATACACTTGTATCATACGCTATTTTTATTACACCTGCATCCTATTTGCAAAATAGAGCTGGTAAACAGCATTTTAAATCATTTTATAAAGAAGTCTGCGTTTTTTAAACATATATTATGATGCGTGTAATAAAAATGTAATTTTGTGATAAAAAATAAAAAAACAAAAATAAATACCTTGTTATTTAGATAATCTAAAGTTTGCTACACTCTTTAGGCTAAGAGGAAGGCTCAATTTCGGTGATGACGTCTAAAATGAACCTGGAGGTCGATAATCAACAGAGTCATCTCCAGGTGGCGCACAAAGATGCGGTGAACATGTTACTCGTGCACCAGCTCCACAAATGCACTCCAGACAGTTCCCAGTCGCATGCGGAAGCATTTCTCCAATCTTATAAGATGTACCTACAAAATAATACAATCAATACTCAAATTCATCAAAAATATAGCTAGAGAGCCGTAATATAATATCGTGCCCGAAATGACTTTTTATATTAATTCAAGTCTTGCCTCCAAGAAAATGTTACATCCGGGGTATTTCAAACAGGGCAAAATTTTAAACAAGTGTTTTAATTATGTACTAAGGACTTATGTTACTACTTCTGGTACTTGATATACATAATAAGAAGCATTCAAAGAAATTATTTGCACTTTCGGGAGTAAGACTCTTTTTTACTCTTTACTTTTCAGGACTAGGGTTCTTAATTTGATCCTAGGGGATTAATTTTCATATTTAATCCCGTTGTCAAGGAATTGAATAAATACGTACTATTTGTTACAGAGTATCTATGGTAGGGTAAAATATAAATATTTGGCATAAAGTTTACTGTCAAAATTACAAAATGTGTATTCTTTTAAACTTGTATTATGCATTTCTATGAGAGTGATGTGCAAAAAATAGCGTATATACCACAGGACTAAAGTACCTTTAATCTCTCAGGTGCTTATTTTCCTCACCTTCGGGTCATGAAATAAACTACACCATCAGGATTAAATCATGCACTTTAGTCCTTTAATATATAATATACTATTTGTTGAAGGAAAGACTTGAATTAATATAAAAAGCTTTTTCTGGCAAGGGGTAAAATCAGGCACGATTTTATATACGGCTATCTAGCCAATATACTAGGTGGCGCAAAAGTAATCTTCCCATCGAATGACGCTTTCATTTTTGCAGCTGGCGTCTCATTGACATTAATGAAGTAAACAGATATTCACATTTTCCACTTTCAAGCACTGAACGATCAAATTTAGTTAGATGTATTCAAACTTTTTTAACGTAAACATAAATCTAAACCTTGAAACTGAAAGCTTATGTGAATGAGGTTTTATTCAGTTACTGCCTGGAAGTCGGGTGATTACTTTTGCGTCCACCTTGTATTACTTCACTTACCCATGGGTAACACAAACGTTGCGTTATGTGGTTCCCGTAGTTCTTTCAGTTCCTAAACTATTCTGAGTCGTTTCTTCAATGAAAGTCGTGTCCGTAGGGTCTTCAGATGTGGAAGAATTGTCATAAGTGCTCCAGGTGTCTTCTAGGTCACTTGATGTTGACGTTGAAGACGTTTCTGTGACTGAACGTTGTGTCTGAGGGCTTGAAGACGTCGGGTGAACCGCGGGTAGCTTCATCGGAAGTTTTAGATGCTCTAAGTGGTTGTCCAGGCCATTTGCTGCAAGAAAACATATTATAAACTGTTTAAATCATGTGTGAAGATTGAAAATAAATCATAAAATAATATAGTGTTTATATATACACAAGGTATTTAGGGAAAGATATATTACATTAATTCTTATATGATTTAGTTTTATTTCTGCTTAAGGCACATTCCTAGTCGTAAGTCGTAACCTTGAGAGTTTGACATACGAAATAACGTTACAGCGTTTCCACCTCTTGTCGTAGTCGCAAGTCGGTAGTCGTAGTCTAAGGTCGTAGTCGTAAGGATTTGGCTCTGCCAAACTTTTTGTCGTAATCATAAATAGAAAGAGATGGAGATATGTAGTCACTACTGTCACTGCACTACTCGTCGAAAGAAAGGTTATAGAAATATAAATACGAATAAAAATAATAATGTTTTAAATATTTCTGAATGTTTTATAGCTTTTAAGGTAATTCAATATTACTATGATTTATTTCATATATCTTATTACACATTTTAAAAAATCATGGTATGTTCACATGCAATTGAATACATTTTATGTATAGTACATTTATTTTTTATTATTTGTCCTAATACTATAACAACAACAAGAACTTAACACTGCGCTAAACTGACGAGGGCCTGACAGAGGATCCACAAAGCACGCAAGTTTACTTGGACTGCCGAATAGTTTGATCATAGTTTAGATTTCGTACCTTTGAATTGTAACATAATGAATTTCTGTGTGTTCCACATGTATTTCATGTTATATTTATCTACGATGATTTATGTAGGTAACTTCAGTAAGGTAAATACACTATTGTATTATGAGTAGATTATTCAACATAACTGTCATTTGCCAGCACTGCAAAATGTGAGGTTAGATCAACATTTTAATGAATAAAAATTTGTAAAGAAATGTTTATTTAAAAAGTCATATTTGACTCGCAAATAATGGCAATAATTAACTCTGATACTCGCCTTGGCTCGTATCGTAAATAACTCATTGCATAATATACCTACAAAATTATGAGATTCACAGCTTATTATTTTTACAAACGAAAGTTTAACTTGGACTGCCGAATAGTTTGCTGGTAGTTTGAATGCGTACCTTTTTTTCCAAGACATATCAATTTAGCAGCGCCGGTAAATGATAGGCGATTCTCACCAGGGCAATAAAAGAATCTTCAAAGAATCCTTGTGTGAACAGGGTATAATGTAACGTAATGAATTGCCGGGTGTTCCACTTGTGTTATCATCATATATTTATAAAATTCACAGCTTGTTATTGTTACCAACGATAGTTTAACTTTGGACTGCTAAATAGTTTGCTTGTAGATTAGACTGCGTACCTTTATAACGTAACATAATAAATTTCCATCTGTTCCACGTATATTTCACATAATATTCACTGTTTATTATTGTTTACAAACCAGCCATTTTATCACCTTCAACAAGCTAAAATGACGCCATTTTCAAACGAACCATGTAATTCTGCAGAATTTTATACAAAAAATAAAATATGCTTTTGGCAAAAATAAATATATCGTTTATTGCGTAAAATTACTCTGATTAAGAATCCGCAAACGGATTTTAATTTGGATTTACCGTTTACGAAAAATACATTTTTCTATATTATTTTCTGCAGTATGACTTGTTGTTCCATCTCACTCAAATCTCCTTCTAACACTCGGCCATTTTGATTGGTTGAGTGACATCACTGGATCGTGAAATGATTGGTTCAGTGACATCGCTGGATCGTGAAATGATTGGTTGATTAATTAAAGAAGCGTGGTAAATTTGAACGAATTTAACTAGAATGTAAAACAAATACGACGATACTGAATTTTTGATTTTGGTAATTGAAGCTAAATAATCGATGAAAAACTAATGGAATTTACATAAATTAACTTAATTTAGATGACACATAAGCTTTTTCCCGTGGAAATTGCTTCAGACAGTCAAAAAATGCATTTAAAGTTGGCAAGCTCGATAGGTGGTTATAAAGTGAAACTTGTAATCGTAATTCTGGTTACACCAGGGGCCCTACATTAATTAAAATTGATATCTGGGGAGTGTATCCATAGATTTACAACATATTAACATTAACAGGGTACTCTGTGTACTTTAAAGGGTAAGTACTCTAGCAGTTTTATAAGAAAATATTAATTTCTGACTTAATTATAGGGCCCACCGTTTTGAAAATGTGGCTTCTGTTACAAAAACATACGAGGAATCGAATGGTGTCCAGTTCAGATTGCTGTCTTTAACCGTTTTTGAAATGCAGCATAATCAAGTCAAGAATTTAACCTAAAAAATTAACCTGTTTTACAAAATAATTAATTCTGATTAAAATATGGAGCCCAGCATTTTGAAAATATGGTTTATAGTAGAAAAAAGTGCGAGGAATCGAATGATGCTACACTCAGATCCGTGTCTTTCACCGTTCACGAAATACAGTCCATTATAATAAAAATGTGGTGTCAAATATTGTTCTTTTTAAGTAAATAATTTTCTAGCTAAATTTAGGTCCCTACAATTTATGTCACACCTGAAAGTGTGTTTAATGTTAACTTATTCATTGTCTTATCTTATTTCGTGTACTATTTCCGGCTTACAAGAATTTTTAAATAAAATTAGCTCTAACTTGATGTAAGATCTTAATGTACCAATTTGTGTTCGCCAGCAAAACTTTGGAGTTGTTAATACGATTAAGAAAAGTTTCTGTAGCACAGCAAGGTGCTGGAAGATTCTATTACACCGAGATCTTAAGATAGAAAGAAATAATGCTTTAACAATTTAATATCGAATGATCTCAAGCATAAACACAATTTTCACGGGTCCGTTAAACCAATTCAAACGTTTTTTTCGAAAGAGAATATATTTTAGTTGGAATAACACCTTAAATCAACTTTAAAATGTATTACCATTAAAATCTCATTAAGTTTTCGTTTGAAAACGAACCACAAGAATCAATAATCTTTGGTAAGAGTGGCAAAAAATCTATTTCACTTCATCAGTGTTCTATCACATTCATACTTTAAATCGTTCTACAGGACTGGAAATGTTTTTGAAGCTGAAGATTAATTTTAAAGCGAAAAACACTACCAGTTTTAATTTACGGCTATTTTATATGAATACCTTCAACATTGGAACCACCTATACCTACACCTATTATATTACTTTTGAATAATTCCAAGAATACAGACCTGTATATATTTCATTTTAAATTGATCTTTAACATAATTATTTTTATATCCAAGTATGTTTTTATTATTAAATGAACTCTTCTCTCAAAGAATTCCACCATTGCAATTCTGTAATTGTATTACTTATGTTTACATATTAAAATCCTTTGTATTCTTTTACATTGTAGAAGTTTTTTTGTTGCATTTTATCAAATAATCCCTCATTGTATTGTTATTCAAATTTCTGAGATAAATATATTTTTGAAGTATATTTTTTGCTGGAGAGCCTATACACAGGCAGAGTCACAACTTCGTGCATATATTTAATGGCATACAGAGCTCATCTCACTTATTACAATAAATCAAAATTTAATTATATTCCCTTGCGAAAACTGTCCTTAAATTTAAGATATAATCTGAGAACTAAATGCACGAAGTTGTGAATTAGCCTGCACCTATAAAGAATTTGTGGCAATCATGAAAATAAGAAGCAAAAAAGTCTAAATGAATCAGAGAAAACTATGTTGTTTTTATTGTACGACAAACAAAAATAGTCTGTGAAATCCGCTAATTTAAGGTAAACAGAGTATTTAAACTTCTTTGAGTCTTATTTTGTAAAAAGATTACTACATCACTTTGAAGTAGAAATAACAAAGGTGCAAAACATTTAATTACAATTAGGGCTGTAATACAGTTGTATGTAACCTTAATTATACAAATTACCTAATCAATAGCTAACTATTTTTAGTAATAATTGGATAATAATTATAATAATTTACGTTTTACGGGTATCGGTAATTTTCAAATTTTCCGCGGCCATGATTGTTGCGCTATTCCATTGTTTTTGATTTACAAGAATATGTCATGTGAATATTGTAGCTGCTTATTATTGTAAATATCACTTAGAAACCATGAAATATAAGTGAAAAGTAGTGTAAATCGTTAGATAAACCTATATTCTAACGTTTGTAATAAAAATTTTCATGTGATTCGCAAATTATTTGTAAATAAATATGTATGTGTTTCCAGGCAAATTAGTGCCCATCTTCAGAAATGGTAGTAAACAAGAATTTGCATTTCAATCAATTTGTATTATATTAGTAGGTGAGAAACATTATCTCTAGAAAGGTAGTACAGACAATTTTTATTGTAGTTTAATATAATTCGACCCAAAATTAAGTTAGTAATAAACTATGGTATTAATTTTATATCAAGAATGGTTAGGGCACCTTTCTTGATATTTAATTAATGCTGTAGAATAATCGGCATTATTGTTCTATAAAATCCCAGCCAGGCGGACAATAAATGTCGATTTAATAAATTGTAATAATTTCTAATAAAATATTTGGTTATTTCGCGATTTTAAGTAAAAATTGTTTGTTATTTCAAATAAAGAAGAATTTGAGAAAGGTATGTTTAAAAACATTATTGTATTTATTATCTTATGAAAAAGTTCGTTTTTAGGAGCTGAATATGGATCTACACTGATTTATTTGTCAAATTATATATCTTTTATTGTATTTTATAACATTTTATATTGTATATTGAATAAAAATTACTATTGGGGGCTGGGTTATTACAATAACGTGTTAAATGTGTGTGAAAAGTGATTATTATGTGAAGAAAATGAATAAGGTAAAGTATAGTAACACATAAAATAATAGTCTGCGTAGAACTTTCCTTCAAAAGGTACGTGGAATCTTAATTTTTATGAAATAAATCAAAACTCGTTCTCAAAATCTATAAGGTTCAATTCATTCGGCTAAATAACGGGCTGCCAGGCGATTCTCGCCCTTATTGAAATTTTTAAAAAGTGTTCTCTCTAAGGGCCCTCCACGCCAATTTTTTTTTCGATCCTGTCAAATTCATGCTCACGATTATGAATTATTTTCTCGAAAATGGCCCATCAAAAGTGCACCAAATTATAGATCAACGTTCTTCAAACATTAAAGAAGGTGTCTATAAAGTTTTAGTTCAATCAGATTAGTAAAACATCGGTAATTAATTGTTTTCTAAAAAATGAAGTTAACCAAATTTTTTCTAAGTGTTTGCAAATGCGAATTGACAGTATTGCGACATTTTCTGCATCTTTAGTTTATATATGTGGTTTACATGAAAGTAGTTAATTAAAAAGAAAAGTAATTATTAAATAGATTAGTAGATAGAGCAGAATTAGGAGAGAGGTCGTGTGCTGTAATGTAATCATCTTGAGAAAAATGCAATTTAAACTTAAAGAAGCCTAAAAACTATACGCCTTTATATTGTATCTTTAAGATGTGAATCAATAAAAGGTATTTAAAAAATATATAATGTAAACCACTTGTGCAAATTGTACATTTATCCGATACCGCGTCATAATGACAGCATTGTAAATCTCAATTTGAGGACCATAAAAACGTTTATTATAGGCCAAGGACCATAATGAATCCAGTATGGTACTCAGTACTATAATGAAATAGCAAGCAACTCCGTTACTAACGAAGCGAATAAGAAAATTTCAAAAATAGCATATTTTTTGTTCAATACCAAATAATGTACTTTTCTGTTTGACTAATTTACGCCAGTAGATACAATTTTTTATGCAATACGGATCGTAACGACAATCATTATGGTACACGGCGTGTTATTCACTCGGCTTCGCCTCGTCTGATGATCTGCACTACTAGTACCATAATGATTGTCGTTACGGCCCTTATAACATAAATTAATTATGTATAACCAACACACATTGTTTAACTAGCTATTTTAATTATTGTATTTAATTATAACAAAATTCTATCATATCATAGTTTGACAAACATTGATAATACAAAAATAGCTAATTAATACAAGTGATAAATAGCTAATTTTTATCCCTCACATGATCTCAACAGCTGCAGAAGTCTTCCGAGGGTTGAAACTTGAGAGTCCATCGGGATCTGTATATGATGTCCAAATAATTGATCTGCTTTTGATGTTCTAAGTCTTAAGATGCACCAGGTCTTCACACGATTGCAGAAGATGTCCAAACACTCCAGAAATTTTCTTGATCTGTTAATGTTGATACTGATGAAGTTTTCACGACCAAAATCATCTGTGACAATAAGAAAAATCAATTAAATTCATGTAAATTGTACAGAACAAAGATCAAACAGCAGACTGCGACCAGTGTGCTTCTCCACCACTCAAGGTTATTGTTCTACGTCATCGGAATTTCATTATTAAGAACATTTATACATAATGAGCAAAACACGTTGTATTCAGGAATATATTGTTAATTAACATAAAGAACAAAATATAATATTTACCGTATGTGCGATTACTAGCCGTCAACTCAGGAGTACTTATGGTTTAAACAAGGTATTTTAGCATTGAATTAAAAAATACTTTCTTTACAAAATTAATAAGGTGAACAATTCTTCAATAAACTATTTAAAAATTCGTAGATATTTTGCCAAAAGAGCTACAAATATGAAACTACGGTTCATACCTCTTAAAATATATATTTAAAGTATCAGCTTTGAGTAGGTACTATTTAAGGTGATAATTAAAATGTTTCTACAAAGTAGCGGATTATAATTATTGGACTTCTAAGGTTTTATTTAAAATAAATAAAGCCAGCTTTCAATTAAATTATGTTTAATTATTTAGTTTAGGAATGATAATACACACTACAAAACAACCATTCTGTTTCATTACTACTACACCACCGGAAGTTCAAACAATTACATACACGCCCATTTTATTACAGTAAAGGCGGTAAATTCAAAAACAGGAGGAACTAAATAACTCCCAACACTCCCACTTATTTAGTTCCTTTACATAATCCAATATTATCTCTTAAATACTGAAATACACCCTTTGACAAGGGTTTAGTGAAAATATCAGCTAATTGTTCTTTAGTTTCTACGTATCTTACATCTATTTCTCCACGTTCATAAACATCCCGTACAAAATGAAATCTAACATCAATATGTTTAGTTTTTCTATGATATTCGGGATTATTTGTTAATTTAATAGCTGACTGATTATCAACATACATAGGAACATTTTTACAACTTTTACCTAACTCACAAATAATTCTACGAATCCATATTGCCTCTTTTGTTCCATTACTTAACGCAATATATTCGGCTTCGGTTGTTGAGAGTGCTACTACACGTTGTCGCTCTGAAGACCAGGAGATTGCACCTCCATTTAATAAAAAAACAAAGCCACTGGTAGATTTTCTTGTGTCTATATTTCCAGCATAATCTGCATCAGTGAAGCCATGTAAACTGTTATTGCTCCCACTGTCTCCGTAAACTATTCCGTAGTCGGTTGTTCCTTTTAAATACCTCAGGATCTTTTTTACAGCTTGCCAATGCTCTAGGCCGTAATTGGTTAAAAATTGACTAGCTTGATTTACAGCATATTCTATGTCAGGACGACTGACTCTAGCTGCAAACAAAAGAGACCCGATGGCCTCACGATAAGGAACATTTTGCATTTTCTTCTTCTCATCTTCTTCATTTGGACTCTGCAGCTGACTTAAATGTAAGCCAGGTTCAGCTGGAACAGTTGAAAGTTTAGCATCTTCCATATGGAACTTACTTAGTACCTTCTGAATGTATGCACTCTGACTTATTTTTATAGTGCGTTTTTCTCTATCACGTTCAATTTCTAGGCCAATATACTGCTTAGCTGTATCAATTGTAATTTTAAAACACTGTTTCAAATTATGTAAAACTTCATCAATTGCTGCTTGAGAAGCTGATATCAGTAGGCCATCATCGACATAAAGAGCTAAGTACACACTTGTTCCATTGACTTGCCCCAAGAATACACAGTGATCGCTTTCAGTTTGTTTAAAAACGAACTTCTCTAAAAACTGCACAAATTTAGTGTTCCAACACCTGGGTGATTGTTTGAGCCCATATAAGCTCTTTTCAAGCCTGCAAACTGCTTCAGGCTTCATTTTTTCTTCAAAACCAGGTGGTTGATGCATGAAAATTTCTTCCTTCAATTCCCCGTTCAAAAAAGCAGTTTTCACATCGAACTGGGCGATTTCGAGATCATCTGCTGCAGCTAGGGCCAGAAGTATTCGAATTGACTCATAACGAACAACTGGCGCAAACGTCTCAAAATAATCAACGCCTTCCCGTTGTGTGAAGCCCTTAGCCACAAGTCGGGCTTTGTATCGGATGTCCCCACTAGAGTTGACTTTTTCCGTGTATAGCCACCGACATC
This sequence comes from Agonum fuliginosum, assembly GCA_947534325.1. Lineage (NCBI taxonomy): Eukaryota > Metazoa > Arthropoda > Insecta > Coleoptera > Carabidae > Agonum > Agonum fuliginosum. The sequence continues at coordinate 1,456,945 of OX384033.1, forward strand.
CAATGGCACGCTTGTCTTCTGGAAGTTTTACAAGTTCCCACGTTTTATTTTCATGAAGAGAGTCCATTTCCTCATGCATTGCGCGTAACCATTTTCTAGCTTCAGTACTTGTAACAGCATCTTCATAAGTGGTGGGTATTGAGCTTACTGTCAACGCATAATCACCGTAGCGAAGTGGCTTCTGTATTTGATTTCTCTCTCGAAGTTGTCGTCCGAGTGCTGGTTGCTGTGTCTCTGTTCTATTCTCTTCGTGCTGTGGAAGTTCTTGTTGTTGTGAAATTGCTGCTGCTTCCACGTCTGGTAAATCATGCTGCCCAAGATCCAGTTCCCCCTGAACTGCTGGTTCTGGTTGATCTTCATTACCAAAATAAAGTACAATTTGATCTGACTGGAACTTTTGATTTTCAGGTTCAACTTCAAGAGAATTTTCATTAAAAATCACATCACAGCTAACATGAATTTTCTGTGTTGCAGGATCCCAAAGACGATAATTCATCGACTCGCCATCGTAGCCAACAAAGATCATTTTTTTACTCTTTGGATCAGTTTTCTGGCGTTTTTCCTTGGGAACATGCAAATATGCGTTACAGCCGAATACTCGCATGTGTTTAACTTCTGGTTTACTTTTAAACCATTTCTCGTAAGGAGTCATTTCTCCAGATTGCTTTGAAACAGTTCTGTTTAAAACATAAGCAGCAGTTTTAATAGCTTCTGCCCATAGCTGTTTTGGCAGATTTCTAGCAATTAACATGGATCTGGCACTTTCACAGAGCGTACGCATCTCACGCTCTGCCCTACCGTTTTGCTCATGGACATATGGAGTAGATAGTTCGTGAATTATTCCCTTGTTTTTCAGGAATGAACTGAACTCATTTGATAGATATTCTCTGCCATTATCAGAGTGAAATACTTTTATGTTATTGCCGGTTTGCTTTGTTACAAAAGCCTCATAGTTCTTGAATTTTTCAAAAACCTCACTCTTGTGGCGCATGAAGAACACGGAGCGGTACCCAGTGCAATCATCCTTACACAGTAAGAAGTATTTTGAGCCGCTTGGTGATGGCACGCTTACTGGACCGCAGACATCTGAATGGATCTTCTCTCCGGGATTCTCAGCTTTTATTTTCTTGCTTGGTGGATGTGATTTGCGAGCATGCTTTCCGAGAACACACGCCTCACAGAAAAATTCGGACTTATCTGTGATTTTTAAACCATTTACTGCATCAAGTCTTTCCGTTGCATTAATGTAGCCGACATTAATGTGGCCTAGTCTTTCGTGCCATAGTTTTAGAGAATTCACTTCCGCGATATTACACTCAGTCTGCATTTTTACCTCAAAAAGCATTCGGAACAACGAACCGTGACGCACCCCTTCTGCTGACAGGGCACCACTACTATCACGAACCTCACAGTACTCACGGTAACTATGGAACGAGAAACTTTTATCATTGATCGCTCCCACAGAAAATAAATTACGTTTCAGTTCAGGAACTAAAAGCACATTTGTCAATGTCCTATCGACCAGCTGATCATGTACTTTTGCACGAATTTTTATTGTCCCGACACCGGTTACTGTTAATACACTGTCACTTGCAATTTTAACGAACCTTATTTTGTCAACCGGTCCAAGTTCACTAAAATATTCATTATTACAAGTCATATGTAAGCTTGCACCCGAGTCTGCTAACCAAACAGAATTGTCGTCATCTGTCGTTTCCGAGAAGAAAGCTGAAATGTCACACATATATGCTGATGCTGACTCATCATTTAATTTCTTCGAGTTCTTAGCTTCGTCTGCTATTCGCTTCTCACATTCACGATACCAGTGACCAATCTTTTTACAATACTTGCATGGATGCTTCTTTTTCAATTCTTCAACCCACTTCGTATTTTTCTTCTTGTCCTTGGAATCATGAGCTTTCTGATCACTTGGACATGGTTTGGACTGCTTCTTTAGTTTCAGCTGTAAGGCTTTTACTTGCAACGCAAGTGCTGACGTGTCTTCTGTTTCTGTCAATCTTTTATCTTCGCGAATTATTCTTGAAATCAAATTCTCCTTCTTCCGCTCAGCTTTAGCGGTACACTCCCAAGCCATGGTAAATGCAGAGAATTTAGATGGCAAACAGCTCAGCAATTTTGACATCACGGCAGAATCAGGTGGCTTTTCACCTGCGTCATCCAACTTCTTGCAGATAGTCTCAAATTTTTCTATCTGCATCGCAACAGGTTCTCCATCCTTGATGCGAAAGTCATAAAATTGTTGCCAACAATCTTGTTTCGCATCTTCACTTGTATCACCATACAGCGAATGCAGTTTGTTCCACATTTCTGCAGGACTAGAACAATTAATTAAATTCACATGTAAATTTCTAGCTACTGAATTTAATATAATCATTGATGTTTTGGACTGGCCCCTCTTCCATATTTTCCAGGCAACGAGCTGCGTTTCTTTGTTGGGTTGTGTATCTGTACCTTCCACAAAATCCATCAAATCTTGTGCTTCAAGCACAAACGATACACTGAATTTCCACAATGCAAAATTAGTGCCGTCAAACTTTGTAAGGTCATATGCTTCCTTCTCCGTCATACTGATACCGGTGAATTCAAACAAACACGTTTAACTAAACCCAAGTCAGAAAAAACTACACGTGTAGGTTTTCTTTTTTATATCATTCCACAACAACACCTATTTGCTTGCGCAGTGGAAGCGTGCTGGGCCCATAACCTATTGGACTTCTAAGGTTTTATTTAAAATAAATAAAGCCAGCTTTCAATTAAATTATGTTTAATTATTTAGTTTAGGAATGATAATACACACTACAAAACAACCATTCTGTTTCATTACTACTACACCACCGGAAGTTCAAACAATTACATACACGCCCATTTTATTACAGTAAAGGCGGTAAATTCAAAAACAGGAGGAACTAAATAACTCCCAACAATAATAAATAAATTACGAGGAATCCAATGCCGCAAACCGCGCTTTGATAAGTTTTTGAGAAACGGCAAATAAAATAAAATGTTTAATTAAAATTAGTTACTTGGTCCTGGATATTATTAATTTGGGTTTGAAACTAAAAACTGGAAGTATAACTTACAATTTAAAGTTCTAGATTCTTCTTAATAGTAGGTCCAAGTGCTGCTGAATCTTCTGCAGGAGTTAGTGTTAGTTCGAAAATCTTCCAAACCTCCAAGAGACAGTAGATGAACCAACTAACTTCTAAATCTGTAACAATAAAACATTCAAATAGAAAAATGAAATATAACAATTATATTAGAGTATATTTTTTATTTCTTGCTTAAACTAAATAATATAGTTGTTTTTAAAGGTAGAAATTGATTATTTTTATGATATTTTAACCAAAATTGCCATATTTCATGTGGAACAGCGTTTCCTCCATAACTTTTACCTTTTACGGTTCACGATAATTCAAAATTACCGCTACAGTCGACCATGATTGTTGCTAATTCTATTTCGTTATTCCATTGTTTTGTTTATAAGAATATGTCATGTTAGTATTGTTGCTGTTTATTATTATAAATAACGCTTAGAAACTATGAAATATTAGTGAAAAGTAGTGTAAATCGTTAGGTAAACTATTATTCTAACGTTTGTGATAAAACATTTCACTTGATTCGCACATTATTTGTAAATAAATGTATAAGTGTTTTCAGGCAAATTAGTGACCATCTTTAGATAAGGTAGTAAAGAAGAATTTGTGTTTAAATCAATTATTATTCTATTACTAGGTGAAAAATACATCTTACGGAAGGTAATACAGACAATTTTTATTGTAGTTTAATATCATTCGACCCAAAATTAAGTTAGTAATAAACTATGGTATTAATTTTATATCAAGAATGGATAGGGCACCATTCTTGATATTTAATTAATGCTGTAGAATAATCGGCATTATTGTTCTATAAAATCCCAGCCAGGCGGACAATAAATGTCGATTTAATAAATTGTAATAATTTCTAATGAAATATTTGGTTATTTCGCGATTTTAAGTAAAAATTGTTTGTTATTAGGAGCTGAATATGGATCTACATTGATTTATTTGTCAAATTATATATCTTTTATTGTATTTTATAACATTTTATATTGTATATTGAATAAAAATTACTATTGGGGGCTGGGTTATTACAATAACGTGTTAAATGTGTGTGAAAAGTGATTATTATGTGAAGAAAATGAATAAGGTAAAGTATAGTAACACATAAAATAATAGTCTGCGCAGAATTTCCCTTCAAAAGGTACGCGGAACCTTCATTTATATGAAATAAATCAAAAATCGTTTTCAAAATCCATAAGGTTCAATTTATTTGGCTAATAACGGGTTGCCAGGCGATTCTCGCCCTTATTGAAATTTTTAAAAAGTGTTCTCTCTAAGGGCCCCCCACGCCGATTTTTTTTTCGATCCTGTCAAATTCGTGCTCACGTTTATGAATTATTTTCACAAAAATGACCCATTCAAAGTGCACCAAATTATAGACAAACGTTCTTTAAACATTAAAGAAGGTGTCTATAAAGTTTCAATACGATCAGATCAGTAAAACATCGATAATTAATTGTTTTCGAAAAAGTGAAGTTAACCAAAATTTTTCTAAGTGTTAGGAAATGAGAATTTGCAGATAGCTGTTTTTGAAGGTGGAAATTGATTATTTTAATGTTGTTTTATGAAAATAATTGTTGCTAATGCCTCTGAATTGCAAAACAGCACGAAATACTGCACTTTGGTTTTCGTTTTGAGCGTTTTCAGTATTTCAGAGTGTCTACATTACAATTAATGTTCTTATCGGTTTTTCGGAAATCAATTCTATTGAATGCACATCAATAATGCATGACCGGAACTTCTGGAGTTCGAAGAAAGGTCTTAGAGAACTTTTTATACTGTTGAAATGGTGTTAACAAATGTTTGCACACTTAGAGTGACAAAAATAAGAAACTTGGTTGCTAAATTTATATTATAAACTATACAGGTTGGTTCACAACTCAAAATTATAAAAATGTTTTCTGGAGCAAAAAAGTCCAAGGAATTGAAGTCTGCATATAGTTGCTTCAAATCCATCTGTAGATAATGTAGTCCAATGATTTCTGTATATATTTTGTCTTACAAAAGCAAACATATAGAGTTTAAACCTCAATGTAAGAGATTTTTATTCAACCAAGTATGAAATAATGTTTAGATAGACGTTCATATTTCCATGCTTTCTAGTTCTTTTTAAAGATCAATAAGATTTTAGAAATGTAAAACAGCGGGAGGGTGAAATAGGAATATTCAGCAAAACTTGAGACAAAAATCAAGAAGAAAAGACAATCACTCTGCTGACAAGACATAATATAACACTTTTATCAATTGCAGAACGAGTGAGACATCCATTGTTGTTAATTAATTGTTACATTTTGTACGGCATCTAAATAAATTTCCACAAATATTGAAGACTTTTCCAAGTAGAAAACCATTTAAACTTCAGGAAAGGAAATTTATTTCTGCAGAGATAAGTTTGGAAAGTAAAATGATCATATTTTGTTCGGTAAAAAGACCGAGTTATGATCTGAAATAAATTCACTGTCGTTTACAGAATATTTAGATCTAAAAAAGCTATTAAATAGGGCGGTTTGCGCCATAAACTCCCATAAAAACCACATTATTGTCTTACAATTTATTATACATTTGTTATCAATTAAATATTAAATCGTATTTTAGATACATTTTGTATATATGTAACTAAATATGAGCATTCACAGTGCTTGAAATAGTGTGAATGTTCGTATTTTATTATATAAATTTAGTTTGACGGTTTTCATTTATGTTTACGTTTAAGAAAGTTTAAATTCATCTTATTAAATACGAGCATCCACAGTGCTTAAAAGTGGGAAGTGTGAATGCACATATTTGGTTATATGAATTTAAACTGTCTTAAACGTAAACATCAATGTAAAAACTAAATGCTTATGTGAATGAGGCTTTAAGACAATTATTATCAATCTAAACTAAATCATTCACAATTTTAAGGTTTACATTTATGTTTACGTTTAAGAAAGTTTAAATTCATATATAGTCCGGTCGCCGAGCCATGTAACCTGGAAGTTGGGTACAACAAATATTTTATGATTGATTCTAGTACTATTTGATATACTGAATCATAATATGACGGGTGCCAGAGCGGCACCCCTGGGCAACTCCGGGAAATTCGAAAAAATCGCCCAAGAAAATGGATTTTTTTGGTTATTTGCCAATAACTACTAAACGATTAGTTCTACATTTAAGATTGTCCAGTGCATTTTTGTAGAGAACAAAATTTCAAAAAACTGCTCTCTTCGATTAACCGTTTCTGAGATACACGCGTTCAAAATTTCAAGACAAACAAAACACCACTATGCCCTAATTAAATCAAGCTGTAATTTCTTTTTATTGCGCAAAAACAGTTATACCTTTTTAACAGATGCGGCGTTGGATTCCTTAGTAAATTTTACGTAAGATACATTATATTAAATGTGAAGTCCAAAGATGCTTCGTTCAGATTGAAAACTGGAACAAAAATTTAAAAATATTTAAGTGATTGTAGCAGCCATTTTAATTATAAATGTTAAAATATCTACTCTATAATCCCAAATATAAATCAAGAGTACCCGTGACTTGGGAATCAGTCATTGAGCTACGACTGTTATACATTGAAATTGTGGTTCTTAATGTAGAAATGTCAGAGGAATGATGATGAAAAATGCTTACATGATTGCTTGAAGATCTGAAGATGTTGATTGCAAGTTACATTTGATAATTATCCACGGACACTCCCAGATATGTAAAGTTATTTACCTCTGTAAACTTATATTCCTTATTACTTTCCGTCTTAATCCTCAAATCTTGTTTCGGAGCTGTTTCCACTTCTTACTCGCAATATTTACCGCTTTGGCTTCCTTTTCTAATCTCGTAAAGGTTGATTTCATTTCATGTTTAGTTCTTGTTATGATGACTATATCGTCCGCATACGCTAGTAGCTGATGTCTTCGTCGATATATTGTTTGTGTTCTGTTTAATCCGCTTCTTCTTATTATTGCTTCTAAAACGAGATTAAATAGAATTGGAGACACTGGGTCTCCTTGTCTCAAGCCTCTATGAACTTTGAAACAGTCCGATACTCGCCCATCTATCAGAACCTTACAACTTGTACCATCCAGCGTCATTTTAATTAGATTTATTATTTTACAAGGTATTCCTAATTCTTGTAAGATTTCCAACATTTTTCTTTTGTTGATGGTGTCGTATGCCTGTTTAAAGTCGATAAACAACATGTGTAGCTCCAGATTATGCTCATAGCTATCAGCAATTAATTTTTTCAAAACATAGATCTGATCGGTTGTTGACTTGTTGCTCCTGAAGCCTGCCTGGTATTCCCCTAATGTGTCCTCTGCGATTTGACTCAGCCTATTTCGCAAACAGACAGCCAAAATTTTATATGCTGCGTCAAGCAAAGCAATTCCTCGGTAATTGTCACATTTAGTCTTGTCCCCTTTTTTGTAGATTGGGCAGATTACCGACTCTCTCCACCTTTATGGCATTTGTTCTTGCTCCCACACTTCTTTTATTAAACCATATATTTGTGTCTGCAACTGTTCTCCTTCATATTTGTAGATTTCTGCTGATAAACCGTTTTGGGCTGCTAATCTGTAACAAAATAAATATTTTCATTATTACACAACTGCAAACATTTAAAATGCGTCGCAAATCAATATGTACGTTTGCCAGAAATTATCACGAATGAATGTTAATGTGCAATTTTTTTTTTTTTTTGATGGTAACCAACCTACAGGATTAACTCACAATACTAGCCGGGCAGCCCGTACTGCGAAGGTCAAATTTGAAGGATCTGATTCGCCAAGAAAACATTAAAACTACTTAGCGCTAATATCACGTCAAACACGAACAATGCTTCGCAGTACGGGCTGCCCGGCTAGTATTACAGGATGGTAGATGTTATTATAGTGGAATCCACCCACTCGGACCCAGTGGTATTATTGTCGCGCTGGGAATCGAACTGGGGACCGCTAGCATGCTAGGCAGATCCTCTACCGCTGAGCTAACCACTGGCCGTAAATATAGCGTAAATATATAATAAAAGAAAGACTGCTTACCTTAGCTGTAGAAATAAATATTCTCATTATGTAATCTCATGTTTAAGATTCTCATTTTTTTCAAAGATGATGTTAGAGACTCTGAATTTGTAGGTAGTATCGAGTATTTTCTTTGAAATTGTCCCTTTTCTACATATAACCTGTAAATAAATCACTTATTAATACTTGAAGCGATGACCTCGGCTGGCAAGAACTGATCATGAGACATTTTGTCGCAAACCAACATTATTTTATGTTTAGGATACTCACAATTTCTTATTTATCACTCGAAATTAAGCCACTGGTTATTTAAATACAAAGAACAAACTACGAACAAGCAATGGCGTCAGTTTCATTACATTCTACATTCCAATTCCATTACAAATTGCACAATCCCAATATGTCGTTGAAAAAATCAATAATAATGAATAAATCGTGAAATCAAACCGTGATTTCTGCCCTCTATTGAATAAAGTAAGAACAAGAACTCCTTTGGCTACGTTACCAAGTTTTCATAAAGTTTTAAACGGTGTAGAGTTTAGATAGTTGTGTACTGGAAATTTCAAATTTACAACGTCTTTCATCGGTCTTTCACATGATAAAAGACGGATTTCCCAACAGCCGCTTAGTTTTGAAGTGTAGAGTATAACCTAATATTAGAGAATGTAATTTAGGAACGCAGCTTTGATTTTTGATAAGCGGATACGCAAATTTTGTACGAGACGAACTTATGTGGGAGGGAAATTTAAATTATTATATAAGGTTAAACTACAAGAATACATACAAATAATTGTTAAAATAGCAGCTTGAAATGTTTGAAAATATGATTACTAATATTATTACGACTGAAGAATCCAATTATATTAAATAAAAACCGATATTTTTTATAAATAAAGTGTATTCAATTAAAAAGGGAGAAAAACCTTATTTCTAATGCCTAGTGCACACGGAGAAACTTTTTGACATGTTTCCTGGAAAAAGTTTCCGGAAACTTCAAAGTTTTAACGGCGCCTATAAAAATGAGGCGTTTTCAGGAAACATTGTGAAGTGCAACTAACTTCTTATTTGTCAAATCGTCAAATGTGACATGTGATCATAAACATATTTATAGTTTTTCAAAAAAAATCTCCATTTTCTGGAAACTTTTTTCAGGAAACTTTGTCAAAAGTTTCCCCGTGTGCACTATGCCCTGTTCACACGTTGCTACTTTGAAGACACATTCGTGCTACTGTAGCAAGAAAAAATCTGAGTCGCTTGTCAAATAGCAGCGCTGCTAATTTGTAGCATCAAAGTATCAAGAACTACTCGTTGATAATTTCACATCGTTGATCGTTGTGTGTGTAGATAGCGATTTTTTGCGGTAATTGTTTCGATTTGAATTTCTTTTCATGCTACAGTAGCACGTATGCGTCTTCAAAGTAGCAACGTGTGAACAGGGCACTAGGCATAAGAATTTATTTCCTTTTCATAATAATGCTGAGTAATTCTTGTGTTATTGAACGCATTTTTGCGTACTTAGATACCCCTAGAGTAAAGTTTCTGAACGCACACACGATACGTAGAACTGACGTTTAGTAGCCTTGACTTGACAGCTGTCAACGATGTTAGAAATGATATGTACGAGTTTTACTTAAATTTGTGATATACATTTAATTCCTTTAAATAATGTACTATATCATAATATTTTCAAGGTAAATAGCAAACATTTACCACAATTTATCTCAAATTTAAAATCAACAGGCTGTAAACTAACAACTAAAATTGTTCCAGTGTATTCCTATAAGAAATTATTAACAATGGCCCAAAATACTCGTGGACAAAGCACACCTCCTACGTACATAGACGGAATATCGGTTAAAATATCCGAAAAATACAAACCTCCAAAACGAATTACTTTAGCGCTGAGTTACTCCCAAAGATTAACGCTAAATAAATTAATTCAAGACCCCATTCCAAGCTACGAATTTACATTGGAAGAAAGCATTAAAAACCGAGTGCACGAGTGGAGAAAAGTACGCGCTACCATAGCAGAGGAGCGGAAACAAAGACTGCAAAACCTTAGCCAAGAACGAAATACCAAAACAGACCGCAATGAGGTATTAAATCAATCAAATTCCGATAGCGATACAACTAATAGTGATATAAGTAACAATAAAGAAACATTGGATGTTTCACACACCTACTATTCCACTGAGTCCGGGGTTCTGATACCCATGACTGTCGGCCAGCAATCTCAGTCCATCTCTCGTCCGATTTTCAATTTCTCCGAATTCGAGTCGGACACGTCTAGCCCTTTCGACAATATGGAACTAAAAACAATAAACGATTTGGAAGAATTAGCAGAAGTATTAAATCGCGATAACTACACTCCTCAAAACATTAAAAACAAAGACCAACCTAACGGCTATTATTACAATCATTCTCCTTTTACGTCTAAGATGATGTATCAAGATCTGCCAACGCAGTCCCAGCCCAGAGATCAATCCATACGAAGCGTCACAGAAATCATGAAGTCTCTTGAAAAGGAACTTGCAAGTAATCACATAAACGAGAAACCGAAAGTTGCAGAAACTCCGCCGCCAGCTGTTAAAGAATCCGATGATTCTTTAGATAATCCGTTCAACAATTTAAGCGCAGAAATGCAACAACTTGCAAAAACCATCAGTGGAATGGGGTTTCCTTTGCCTAGGGTCGCACGCGCTTGCCAAGATTTGGATGGCAACCAAAAAACGGTAAGCAATATTATCTGATTTAATAATTCTTGGATTATACGCTTTATATTTGGAGTAAACCATTCAATAATACATTCATTATGTAATCTGCATCTGATAAACCCCTCCAGAAAGCCAATTTATAAGTATAAGTGCTAAACTTACCACAAATTTCCTATTTCAATAATTATAAGTGTGAAGTTTGAGCGCTGGTTGGTTAAATTAGCCACTTATACTTATAATTGGGTAGGTCTGACACTATTGTATTATGAATTCATAATTCAACACTGTTGAAATATTAGCCCATTATTCAACACTACTGTCACTGTCATCCCATCAAAATATTAAGTTAGATTAATATTTTAATTAATGAAAATTTGTAAAGAAATGTTTTATTTAAAAAGTTGTAGATAAAACGTAGTATTTGAGTCGCATATCATTTGCATAAAATTTACTTGGGTATGTCATTATAAAATAACATGACTTGCCTATAATCCAAGATTTAATAAATTAAATAACCTCTAAATATTAATATTATCTGAGTTATTTGTTGTGTTTCATGTGGTTTTCTTGTTTCAGATTTTGGAACATTTGCTAGCTATGTCAGAGTTATTGGATCTAGGTTTTCCGGAACAAAATGTTGTAAATGCGCTTTTAAAATGCAACAATGATCGAGATAAAGCCTTGGATTTACTGATAACTTAGGATTATTATTATTTATGCGATAACAATAATGTTTGCAGTTTTGTATTATGAAATGAATAGACATTAAAGCTGTGGATATGGAATGTACCATCTTTTATATGTTTGCCTTTTTATCACCCTATAGTGTACTATTTACTAACAACCATGAACAGCTGCTGATAACCGCACACACAGTAGAAGTATTTGTTTTCAGATAATTGTTTACCTTCCATTTTAAAAGCAATACAACTTACCGTTGTGATCTATTGAAGCCTAATTATTGTACTTATTTTATAATGCAACAAAAAATTAAAATTAAGTTACTCATTTCAAATGACACTGTAAAATAATGTTATTACATTATATAAAAACAATTAAATGAAACTCCAAAAAGACAGTTAAAATAATTATTATACGTCACTAATATGAAAAAGAAATCAAAATTTTATTCAATTTATTATTTTGGGGTTGACCAATTTTATTATTAAAATAAAAATATAAGTTCTGTAGCAGAGTGGAATAGAAGGTAAGGTACAAATATTTTACAGGGTGTTTCACAACTTCAGGATAAATCCGGTAGAATCTGCGCAAATATACAACAAATAATTCATGAAATATATTCAATTAATTTGACTATAAATGATTAAATATAACAAACAACTCTGACTCTGAAAGAAGATAAAAAGGAGAATCTCATTGAACTCAAGCTGAAATAAATTACAAATAATTATTTTCTAAACAATACAAAACATTCTGGCTTACATAACAGCGCTTGCGGACAGGCAAGTCAGCCAGTTCTTATCATAATTAATAGATAATAGACTACTGCATACCGTATTGTACACTGACGATAAATCTAAGTTACTAGCCTCGCTACATGTTCGTTTGATGGCGGAATCCGTGTCCCAAACTCTAACATAGCCGTCCAGGCTGATTGCTGCCAAGTGCTTGCTGTCTTTGGACCAAGAAAGACCGGTAACTACGTTGAGGCAGCCACTGAGCTCGCATATTTGCTTTGCGGACGCCAAATCCCAGATGTAGACGGTTTTGTCGTCGCCTGGAAAATATTAGATTCACTTACTGTCCGTGAAGTAAGGGAGAGAAAGAATGTGCATATTTTCTACACAGCTGAGTCAAAGTTCGCCAATTTATTAAACGCCTGAACGCAACTAAGCCAAGAGAAAAACCGAGCTGGATGCCTTCTATACAGGGTGAGTCATCGAAATGCCCGTCTTCGATATCTCCCTTGTCGAAATACAGCATAAATTTATTAACAGAATTTATTCGTCTATTCAAGGAGCATAACGTAAAATTATTTTCACATATACAGGATGTTGCATGATGGCTTGGCCAGAATTGTTTGTCTTTTTTAATGGAACCACCTATATATTTTTATATATTTTGAATTGTATTTTTTATTCACCTATACGAATATTATGAATTTTGTTTTAGTTATTCCATTTTTTCCCTAACGCATTGCTTTATCAAGGGGTACTGAAGATATTTTAATACACCATATTATAATACCCCGAGGGGTAAATATGTAGCCTTAAAAGTGTACAACAATTACATTTTCTGTAATTATTACCAGTTTTTCGGGGTGATTACATAGATTACACATCAATTACCAAAAAAACGTAATCATTTGTAATTAAGTGTATGGTTACACAGAATTATTGAAAAATGAGTTACTTATTAATAATTCATAAAATTAATGTTTGTATATTTTTATTACATTTAATATTATCATTGCTTGTGATCTGTGTATGTAGCCATGTAGCATATGACATTTGTAGTTTGGAGCCATATTGGGATTGGGACGGTCGATTCGTGCCAATATTAATTTTTGTAATTTTCATTATTATAAACAAAATTTTATATAACACCAAAATTCGACCATTCCAAGCGCCATGTTAATTTTTCCTTTCGTCTCATGGCACTGTTTATGCTTCCTTCATGATAATTTATTATTATTTTCTCCGAGAGTAGATACGTGTATCTCAAGAAATACATAAAAATATTATTAAAATTCGATGAAAATAGTACAATAATTTATTATTTACTCATTTTACGGCTTGTTTGTACCATAAGCCCGAAATATGAACGCATATTTAGTTACGAAAATACTTAAATCATTCCTGGCAAAGTTTTTCTTGTCTTATTTTTTTTAATCCGGCATGTACATGCCACTCAGCCAATCAAAAGCCAGGAAAGGCGCGGTAAATTAAAAAAAACTGTATTCACTGCAATTACAATGAATACACCAAATTACAAATGTAAGTGTACAACAATTACAGCTACATATTTACCCCTCGTAATACCCTTAATTTTTTTTTGCGAAGTATAGTATCACCCTGTATATTAATATCAATGATGAACAGTATGAGAAGCTGCCACTGCTCATATTAATTATTTATCATCAATATTAAAATCTGGGAAATTGTATGTATGTAATATAAAACAAAATCGTTCCGTTTATGAACTCGTCAATGAGTAATGTATCCAGATTAGTGTATGGTGTAAGGTTTGATACAAAGATCGATAAAATGTATGATTCAATGCAAAAAACCAAACACAACACTAACTGGGATACAAGACTCGACACTAGGTTGATCACGACGCGTTTCGATCTTTCGATCATCATCAGGAGTCACCTGATGATGATCGAAAGATCGAAACGCGTCGTGATCAACCTAGTGTCGAGTCTTGTATCCCAGTTAGTGTTGTGTTTGGTTTTTTGCATTGAATCATACATTTTATCGATCTTTGTATCAAACCTTACACCATACACTAATCTGGATACATTACTCATTGACGAGTTCATAAACGGAACGATTTTGTTTTATATTATTGTGACAATGAACTTCGGAAATTCAGATATCATTAATTTTGTATGTATGTATGTTTGGGCAAATGGTGATTATTATAAATACCTGCTGAAGCTAAATATTGGCCGTCCGGGCTAAAAGCAACCGCGTAAACAACTCCTTTATGCCCAACTAAAAGCCGAACTGTTTTTGGATCAGTGATGGACCACATTCGAACTGTTGTATCGGCTGAACCAGTTGCGAAATATGACCCGTTTGGATGAAAATGTACGCTCTGAAACAATACAACAAAAAATTCCATGTTATAAATTATAATATGAACGTTGCTACCTACTTACATAATTATTAAGTTACGTTGTATTAAATATTGTAATTTATATTGGAATGAATTTGTTTTGTGTTCTGTACCTAATTAAAGCGCTAACTTAAATCTGTAATGAGTCTTGGAAGAAAAGAATTTTGAATTAATTGATAGCTTCAAACCAGTGAATGTATTTTAATCAAAATTCAGAAGCATGCAAGAATCCTCAATGTGAACAGGACTTAAATATTTGCTAAATAAACTTACGTTTACGTCTTTAGTATGTCCAGCCAAAATTCTATTCGGGTATATCCGGTCCAACGTCCATAATCTTACAGTTTTGTCGTAAGAACCTGTTGCAATGTACAATCCGTAAGTGCTTACATCCAGGCACCAAATTGGATAATTGTGTCCTCTAAAATAAACATAAATTACTACTAACCGAACACACGCTATAAAAGACACGATAGATTTATTTACCTGTAAATGGCAGCACACGAATAATCTTCAAACTTCCATGCCCTCATAGTTTTGTCTTGAGATACGCTTAACAGAACATTAGCTTCTGAAACTATTTTAAGATCTTGAATACTGTCACAATGTCCTCGAAGAACGACTGCTCCAGTTGCTGTACTAAAATCATCATTAACCAAATTTACAAAATATTATAGTGGAATCCGACCACTTCGTCCTGGTGCAATCAGAACCTCAATCCGCGCAACGATCTTTCAAATTCAAAGCTGCAAAGGAGAGATTATTTTGCAACCAGGACTACATTTAAGACAATCAAGTGGCCACCTTGAAGCATCCGAGTGCGATTTAATTGCAATTTACAAATTAAACGACTGCATGGCTGAGAGACTTGAATCGCGAAACTCCGGGTTCGTACGTCATGACATGCAGATATCTGTTAGAAGTTGATATTTTACTTACAAAGGACTTTCTTCGAAAGGATTGACAGCATTTTTAGGAATGTTATCACACGATAACGATATTTTTGCAGCATTTCCAGCGACTCCTTCGCAAGGAAGAATTGAACTTCCCATGGACCAGACGTAAATGTCTGAAGTGTTGAATCCAACTACTGCTTTTTCTTCTTTCCCGTTTACCAGACCGCATGTTGCACTGAAAATTAAAACAAAACATTTAATTTAATAAATAAATCGTTAAAATCATGGTGTGAATTTATAGATGCTTGTGCATATATTTTAATGGCATATAGTGCTGAACTCAATTTTAGTTCCAGGTTTTTTGATCAGTTTTAAGTTTCATAAATTTACTATTATTGCCATTGCACTATTAATTAAAATTTTATTTTATTCCATTCATAGTTAATCAGATATCCATTATAGTACAATCAATAATCCAGTAATTTCAAAAATGTGCTTCTTGCGAAAACTGCTCTTAAATTTACGAATTTAAAAAAATATTTTTGTTCAATAATCAGCAAGTTAAGTAATATGCTATTAAAATATATGCACGAAGTTGTGAATCATCCTGTATAAAGCGAATCAATAGAGAACTATAGAAATGAGCATTTATTTGACAAAAACAAGTAATTTTTTTAATGATCATAGCCCCGATTTATTATTTTATTTTTGAGATTTATATGTAATACTTATCAACACATCTACAGATAAAGTATTATGTTTGAATATGGTAAACTACAGGAAATATTATTGGCCAAAAGCAAGTTGAATAATTTATAGCATTACTAAACTGAAGATTAGTGTTAAAGAGAATGAATTGTTAAATAGGTGTAACTTTTAGTATTGTTAACTAAAATGGTTCAGTGTTATATTCAATGATTTTATTTTTAGTTAAGTTTTAGTACCAATTTTATTGATTATCTAAACAACGAATAAACAAAATGTAATTTAACAACAATGAATACTGATAGTACAGGTAATAAATTAAAGTTTTGTACAAACAAACAATATAATTAATAATAAATAAGTACAGTACACTGCTATTAAAGCTTACAACAAATAGAGCACAACAAAATCATTCAAAGTCCAACAATCGTTGTTTATGCCTATCAATGGCATCCTGGTGAAACCGGATTTGTTCTTCGTGGAAAACTAACTTTTCTTTAATGTCTTCTTTTAACCTTTTTCTATTATCTTCACCGTAGTCGTCATCTTCTTCTTTGTTTGTGCTTTTGTAACAATCATTATGACTAGAATTTGTACGAGTTTTTTCCTTGGAAAAGTTAACAATCGCTTGTTTTAGCTGTTGCTGAGCAATTTGTTTCTGCAGTTCAGCTGTTTCTCGATTGATCTTCGCCGTCTTCACTTGTTCGTCCATGAGCTGGAGTTTTTTGTGCTGTTCTATTTTTTTCGATTCGAAAAACACCGCTAGGGATTGTACTACTTCATCGTGGTCTTCGTCAGGAGGGTTTTCTCGACTACCGTCGGGGCTGATGTTTTCGTTTCTAGAATTGTCGAGCAGGTCCCTTTGTTGCTGTGCGTTTGCTAATGCCGCTAACACGAAATCTCTTTTGGCGTAAAAGTCTATTTTAGCTTGTTCTGTTAGCAAGCCACCTGGAGACGGACAATCGGTTAAGATGTTATTAAACTGCTGGTAGGGGTAAAAATAATTAATGCTACCGTTTGCTTCATCATCATTCGTTCGGACTTCAGTCTCGCATAGAAGCGACGCTCCTGTATCGCATTCAGACGGATTCGGGCTTTTAGGTATATTGGCTTCAGATAGACTCCAGTTTATTTCTTTTGTACTTGCATCTTCTTCGGATTCTGTCCCGTTCATGTGGAGGAAATATTTTCTTGCAGACTCCATCACGCGCCAGACTTCTGCCGACATTTGATTGGGACGTTTTTGGTTCGCAATCTCTGGGCCGAATTTTTTGAGACGCATTGCGAAGTCTTGAAGGTCGGCTCTTGCTTGGCATTTCATGCGCTGCCACTGTTCTTTTAGTCGGCTGACGTCTCGTTCGATGCCGAGGGTGGCCACGAATTCCGCGCGGATTTCTTTCCAGGCATTGCCCTTTTTCGCTATGGATATTTGGTCACCGCGTTTGCTTTCCAGAACGTCCAATCTGTCCTCGCATAACTTCAAAAGGAGGATTTTCTCTTCTGGCGACCAGTTTTGAGTGCGTTCTCGCTTCTTAAATCTATGTGACATCACTTGGAACTTTGATACACCCTTACGAATTAGTTGATTAGTGCTTCATTGCTCTAATTCAATGTTTTCTTATAAAAACTAATTGTTTACTTGTTTTGTATGAGTAGTTTAATCACAGGTTAATGTTTATAAACACAATTATTTGTTGTGTGACAGAAGTATCAGTTTGCAATTAATACTGACATGTAAAAATAAAATCGTTTTTACGGGTCTTTTTGAGCTGACAGAAGACAATCGATTTTTAATACTTGACATATACATGACAGATAAAAGCGAGTCATAAGCGGCGAAATAAAAAAATATGATATTATAACTTACCATTACGATTCCATATTTCTTTAATTGTCCATGATTTCTCATTGTTTTCTCGTCAAACTTATGTCATTTTCAATAATAAAATATTTAGAATAAACAATAAAAGAGTAATAATTAAAAGAATTCGATGTTATCTCAAACAATTAATCAATAACAATACGTAATTGAAATTAATGTAATTGTATCAAAATTACTATGGCAAACTATGAAACAATACAAATAAAGATTAGTTTAATTTATTAACACAAACAATACGCACTGATAATGACAATTATAATTAAAAATGTCCCGTAAAAAATCACTGTACGCCACTGATACTTATTGAAAAAAGACCGGAAATTCGAATTTGAGGTTATGACAATTCTTATACGTCAAACAGCTGTCAGATTTCTATCGAACACGTAGAAAATTATTTACTATCCGAAAAAATGGATATAACAGTGTTATTTAAAGCGTGTGTAAAAACAGTGCGAACGAGAAATAAAGCACTCGGTGAAAAAGATAAAAAAACAGACATTTTAAAGAAACATCAACGAGACATTAACCTAACCAAAGCTAAAGAAATTATTAAACATATTACAACCTTGCGCGATTTTTTAAACGAAAACCGCAAATCGTATATTAGCGTTATTAGTCATTTTTCAAATGGTACAACTATTTCTGACTCGGATAAAGAAGAAATTGATAAAAAAGCCCTAGAAATAATGAGCAACTCCGCAACATTATTACAAGAGCTGCGGAGCGAGTGTTCAAAGCGTATAGAGACTAAACAAATAGCTGAACATTATGCCAACGTTATATTATCTGTAGAAAATTATATTAAATCCGTAGGAAAGTCGTACGCGGAGCAAAAAGCTATGAGAATCAAGCGTGCGTTAGATAACAGAAAAATTTCCAAACTAGAATTAGAAAAACAAAAAACAAAAGAACCCACAGTCGAAACAAACGAAATTCCAAAGCCTGCTCCGCTAATTCCGGACAAATCAATTCCGATCAATCCAGAGGATCAAATTTCTTCCGAAGAAATGCAAATGTTCGAATCAGAGAACGATTTTCTATTCAACGAGCTCAACAGCATGTCGGAAGAAATTCAGCAAATTGAAAGCAAAGTCGTACACATTTCAGAATTGCAAGAAGTATTCACGGAAAAGGTTTTGCAGCAAGAAAAAGACATTGAAAGAATTGCTACCACCGTCGTAGGCACAACAGAAAACATGCGAGACGCCAACGATCAAATTCGCCAAGCCATTCAGCGAAACGCCGGGCTGAGAGTTTGGATTCTATTTTTCTTGTTAGTTATGTCATTATCTTTGTTATTCTTGGATTGGTATAACGATTAATATTTTATGTGATTGTTAATGTTATTTTATTTGGTGATATTGGTTAATAAATAGAATATTACTTACTTTTCTTGGCTGTTGAATACGTTTACTAGTAGAACAGGAGGAGGTTGTTGATTTACAGACAAAATAGCATCTTGTAGTTCTTGAATTTCTGCATCGATTTCTGGTTCAAAAATATCCCCGTTGCAGGACATGTTATCATAGTCATCCTCTTCAGATTCTAGCACGATTGAAGAAGTTATTTCAATGTCAAACCAAGTTTGGAACGCCTAAAATTTTATTATTTAAACCTCATTCATGTAAACCTTAAATCTAAATGCTTATGTGAATGAGACTTTAAAACATTCTTAAACGTAAACATAAATGCAAACCTTAAAACTAAATGCTTAAGAGAATGAGGCTTTAGAAGAATAAACAAAAATATTTAGTACTTACTTGAAGTATCAAAACGTGACCATTTTTCGCCAAAAATTTCTTCAAAATACTGATGGCTTCTTGAGATATTTTAACTCTATGTTTCGCTGATCGAAATGTTTTAATAATCGGCTTAGTATTTATTTCAGAATTCGTGAATTCTTTTATCACTTGAATGCAAAGTTCGCTTTCTGTTATGCCTTTTTGTTCTTGATAATATTTTAGCAATAAACTAGCTGATTGTTGTTGCGAACCTTGCAATAAATCTAAGTACAGGTGGCAAAATAACGGGCAAATAAATTTAGATAAGTCTAGTTTTAGCGATTCTGGTAGGGTGTTAATAAATGATATGAGTTTGCAGAAGTATGGCTCCACTTGAATGGGGTTAGGGTCATTATTAAACGTGTTTCGAAATGTGGAATTGCTGTAGAGTATAGAATTAGGTCTGGCAGTTTCTTTTTCTACTAATTGTGAGACTAGCAGCTGCTCGCATGATATGCTTTTCTTCTGAACTTCATTTTCCTGCAAAACAAAACACGGTTCAAAATAAACAATCGCAAGTATGTTAACAAATGAATTATAATAAAATTTAGCGTACAGAATAATGTCGAGTGGCTAAATATGAACCGACTGCTTGTTTAGCTGCTTCGTACTTTGTTCTTTTATGTTTATTAAATATATCATTTCTGTTTCGTTTGGCAATCTCTGCCATATTTGAAAACATGAACTTGACAGATAGATTTGACACTCACTTGCAGAAATTTTAAATACCAACAAAAAATTAATTAACATTAATATAAATATGCTTCATAAAATTATATTATTATTTATACTTGCAATATTTGTTTAAAATAATAAACTATTATTTATTAAAGTTGACGTTAATTCAATCTAAGGTCAGCATTACACTATAAAAATTCTTTGACGAGAAATGTGGCAGATATATTTTTATAATTTATATTTTTAAATCTAAATTTGTAAATTATCTATAACTATCTATAAACTATCCTATAACACTCATTTCTCATTAAACATCTTAAAAGATCTTTGTCAAAGGACTTTTATAGTGTAATGCCGGCCTAACCCTTTTTCTCTGGCATGTTTCGACAGCTGTCACAATTTGCTAACCTAGCTTAAATTATCAAATATAACAAATAAAACGTGTTCAATTTATTTATTTCATCATGGCACAAGAACTTATAGAGCAAGTACTGCAACATTTATCTAATAATGATAATGTAGACACTTTAGAACTTGCAAAAATATTTAATCAAGACCATCAAAAAGTTATCGGTGCCTTAAAAAGTATTCAAGCTACCGGCGATCTCATTAATGCTGAAAATAAGAGCGAGAAATTTTGGGAGCTCACCGAAGAAGGACAGTCGGTCGTGCAAACTGGTAAATATTGTGGAAGATAACGCATCATATTTTTAAGAAGTTTAAGCACAAAGCCGCATTCACAGCCCGAAATTTTAGTCTGAAGCCCAGTCCACACACGGATTCTTCCATGCTTTTGAATCCTGGGGAAGATCGCTTGTCAAATTATAGCGGCGCCGCAAATTTTAATCTTGAATGAGTCTTGAAAAATAAAAATTGATAGCTTCAAACCCGTTAATTTTTTTCAGAATTCAGGAGCATGAAATAATCCATGTGTTAACAGAGCTTTAGCATTTAGCTAGCTACTTTGGTAGCTGAGCTACTAACATAGCTACTTTTTACTTTAAAGTAGTTGTAGCTTAGCTACTTTCTAAAGTTGGTAGCTTTTAGCTGTTAGCTTACATTTTAGCGGTAGCTTTTGGAATATGAAGTAGCTAATATAATAAAGGGAAGTAGCTATAAAAAGTAACTTGATATATTTTAAAAACTACTTTAGTAGCTTTTGTAGCTAAGCTATTCAGTAGCTTAAATTACTTTTTTGAAAAGTAGAGAGTAGCTTAGCTAAGCTAATTTTTCTAAGTAGCTTGCCCAGCTCTGCTTTCATATAATCAAAATAAGTCTTAATTTTTATTATTGTTTAAATTACAGGAAGCCACGAAGCTTCTGTCTACAAAGCGATCCCGGAAGAAGGCATTTCTCAGGCAGAAATAATGAAAATAGTCCCAAACGCAAAAGTAGGTTTCAGTAAAGCCATGTCCGCTGGTTGGATAATGGTAGACAAAAGTGGTGGCGCCCCAATCATCAAGAAAAAAGTAGAGTCAATAACCGACACAGTGCGACTCCACTTAAAAAGTATTTGTTCGGGTTACGACTCAGAAATTCCCGACAAAGTCAAACAGGAGTACAAAAAACGGAAGCTAATTCAAGAAGTAGTAGTCAAAAGCTTCGTTTTAACTAAAGGTCCCGAGTTTTCTACTCAGTTAACCAAACTAGAAACCGACTTAACCACGGATATGCTCCTATCCGGAAGTTGGAAAGATTTAAAGTTCAAAGAATACAATCTAGACGCATTGGGGGCACCGCTGGACATCGGTTATCTTCACCCTCTAATGCAAGTCCGGTCTGAATTCAGGCAAATATTTTTAGAAATGGGGTTCACTGAAATGCCGACGAATAACTTCGTGGAAAGTTCTTTCTGGAACTTCGACGCATTGTTCCAACCGCAGCAGCACCCAGCAAGAGACGCGCACGACACTTTTTTCATATCAGATCCGAAAAGTTCCAACACTTTTCCAATGGAGTACCTCGAAAGAGTCAAAACAGTTCATAGCGTAGGCGGGTACGGCAGCCAGGGTTATGGTTACGACTGGAAACTAGAAGAAGCACAAAAGAATCTGCTTCGGACGCACACTACCGCCAACAGCGCGCGGATTTTATACCAACTAGCCCAGGAAAAAGAATTCAAACCTGTCAAATACTTCAGCATAGACCGAGTATTCAGAAACGAAACTCTAGACGCAACTCATTTAGCCGAATTCCACCAAGTGGAAGGTGTTATCGCAGACCGGAATCTCAAACTTGCGGATCTAATTGGCGTTTTAAACGAGTTCTTCTTCAAACTCGGTATAACCGAGCTTGAATTTAAACCAGCGTATAATCCGTACACTGAACCAAGTATGGAAATCTTCTGTTTCCATAAAGGTTTGAATAAGTGGATCGAAATCGGCAATTCTGGAATGTTTAGACCTGAGTTGTTGCTGCCGATGGGATTGCCAGAAGATGTTACTGTTATTGCTTGGGGGCTGTCTTTAGAAAGACCTACTATGATCAAGTATGGGTATAATAATATTAGAGATCTGGTTGGGCCCAAAGTTGATTTGCAAATGGTTAGATCTACTGCCTTATGTCGACTTGACAAATAGAGTGTATTTAATGTTAATTTAATTGAATAAAGTTATTGATTTACTTATTTCTTGTTTTATTTTATTAATTATCACAAGTTTTTCTATATTTAACTGTCAGTTCTACTTTAATAGCACAAATATCTCTCCTGCAGTGTAGCCTACCTAATTCTTGAAAACTCAAAGCTAGAAAATTAAATTACAAGAACATTCTTGCGTAGAATCATAAAACATCCGACAATTCAAACAAGAAAATGCTTCAATAGAAAATTAAAATCTAGAATCCGATGAATGCAGAAAACGCATGTACCTACAGGAATGTTCAAATCGAGAAAAAAATGTTGGAATTTTTCCAGCGTTTGTAAAACAATGGCTTAGAAATAATTTTTGTTCAACAGTCTCGCTGTACGCTTTTTAAACTAAACTGTCCCTAACATACTGAATACGCCGCTGTGCGCAGCTTCTGGGACTACCACTAGGGGGGCGACTGAAAGGGATGCAGTATAGTCGTCGTGTTGGACAGATTTTCAACTTTGTTTCAATACCGCTTTTTTAAATAGGTAATGTTTTTCACGGTCAAATCTATTATAAATTCTAGATCGAAAAAATAATATGACAATACTTCCTCAATTATTATAAATTAGGGAAGTAAAACCTATCATCATGCAAGTGCAAGTATTAATAAAAATAAAATATACTTCACTTGTTAATAATAAGTATTTCATCAGTACTTACGCTTACTTGAGCTATTATTTATAATAATTATTATTATTTTCATTAAATAGTAGCACTGAAACTAAATTGTCTTTAAATAAATAAACAAAACATGACGTTAGGTTTCATGAAATAAATTAATATATAATTGATTGGAATTTTCCTAATAAATTTAAATTATTTAATTAAATAATGGCAATTTATAAGTTTTTGACTTAATAAACCTTAACTAAACGATTGACTACTTTTTCTGGTTAAAAAAACTAACAACCATGAGTTTTTCCATGTTTCCGCCGTATTGAAATTTTCAAAATAAATTTGCATAAATAATGGCAATTTATAAATTTTAGACTAGATAATAGTTATAAGTATCAATGAGTTGACGGCTGGTAACCGCACACACGGTATAAATAGTTTTTGAAAATAATTAAAATTAGCTAAATGATTGACTATTTTTGTTAAATAGTCGATTACCTTCAATGATGCAGATAAGGAAAAAGGTGTAATACATTTCATGATTTTTATTAAAATACAAACTTATAAAATGTCACTTTCTTTCAACATGAGGTAACTTAAAACATTTACCTGTCGTACTTCCGTCTCCGGCCGCCATCTTGCTCATCTTGCCCTGAAGCGCTTTAATTTCTTCTTTACTTTACAGCCAGTTCTTCATCCAGGTTTGTTTTGTTTGATACTCCTAGCTTTCTCCAAAACATCGGGATGCTTCTTGACGTACTGTTCCAAATTGTACAGCGAACCAAACATGCTGATTTTCGTTCCAAAGCACATTTCTTTCTGAGTTTTATTGAGGTTGTTATCGCATTCTACCGGATGGTAGACGTGGACAAGCCCTGGATCTGGCGTTCGCATGATTTTTGTCTTAGATTTGATGACATTGTGGTAGAAGTCAACATCTTCGAAGCCCCAGCCAGTTATGTTGGTGTTGAATCCGCCTATTTTTATAAAATCGCTTTTGTACACGCTGGTAATCCCGAATCCAAACTGCCGCCATATTCCGTTCTTCTCATTGATAATAAAATCATTTTCTGGTTTGATTTGGCCAGATTTGTCGTTGAATTCGTCGCTGTAAACTATTTTTGGGTCGAATTGACTATAGACTATTGGAAAATATAATTGTTTGTTTCTGATGGTGTTTAAACGTATTCGTAATAATGATTCTGAGTTGAAAATTATATCTACGTCCACGAAAAACATCAAATCGGTTTCGGAACATAGTTCGGTGCCTTTTTGTAACGCCGGTGCCCTAGAAAATTGCCCGTCCATCTGTCGGACGATAATATCACTTCTTGAGTATTTGTTTTTTAAATTATCTATTAGATTCAGCGATTTGTAATAATCTTCGTATTCTAAATTATTTTTATACAGCACAATAATAAGTCTGGTATTTTCCAGGTTTTTTAAGCTAACTTCTTCGTAGATTTTCAAAAATCTGGTTAAAGTCACGTATCTTCCAGATAAAGGTAGAATAAATGTTATTCTTTTGTCTTTAGGAAAGTTTGAATCGTTCGATAAATTCAATATGCTAGGTAGTTTGCGAAGATTTTCTCCTAAATACGAAATGTGTTCGTGAAAAACTTCTTGAATGTGATGTAATAATTTTGGAGTTTCATTTGTAACACGAGCTGATATTGTTGCATAGTTTTCTTCAGTGTCGGCATAATCTTCTTCATGGATTTCCAGACCTATAAACATATATTTCAGTTACAATCGATGCAAATTTAAGAATGAGATCTTGCAAAAGAAAAAAAAGTATCTTGTTTTTTCTTTAATTCGAATTAGCAAGTATTATATAGTCGTTAGGTATGATTTAAGTTTTAAAATGTTTGTTTATATATTATGAAAAAACGCTTCAAAGTTGAATGTATTTGAAATGTCGCCAAAATTGTGACGTACGTAAGCCTATTCCAAGCAGAGCCAATCATAAAACAAGAAAGTGTAGGTATTTCACAGAGCTTACATATTAATGGATAGATTACTTCAGAAATAATTGAATATGAAATAAAACGGTTATGAAGTTTATATTATACATTTGGATAATCTAGTGTACAGTTAATTAATACAATTTTATCAAATCTTTATTATTCAATTGTTATTTTTATTTAAAAATTTAATTTTATAATTTTCTGACCATTGGGTATCAATCCATACATAATAGGATCTATGGTTGTTTTGACATTTCAGTTTATATTGCGCAGCTGCGAAGTCTGCTACTTTCTGATTGGGTAGCAGTAAAACAGGCCTTCATACGTCACTGGACAAGGGGAGAAGTGGTGCAATTCATCCGCATTTTGAACAAAATGATTTTTAAAGTTAATTTTTTCAATAATAGAGATAAATTTTGCTTAAAATACGAAATACGGGTCTTATGTTTTTTATTATTCTTTGTATTAAAGCAATAAAAAAAAATCAGTGCAAGACCTCAACGTCTTCAGCGGTAGAATATTTATAACTAGAAAATTTTCGGGTGTGATTCTACGCAAGAATGTTCTTGTAATTGAATTTTCTAGCTTGAGTAGGCACCCTTTTCCACTTACCAGTAAAGGTTTGCTGTAAATAAGCGTGTCTTCGAACAGGAACAGTCATTTTATGACCGCGATATTTTCTGTAAGTCAAAAGAAGATCCAAGATGGTGTCTGCTCCGTGTATTGGGTCCAACCGCCAGTAACCGTATATCAATTCGCGATAATCTATGACTCTACCACGTTGTTTTGAATATAAATTGATTGTAGTCATCACCTGAAAAGAAAACGCTGATGCTGTAATCAGTATTATAAAATATAATATTGCATTATATCGTAGGCAGATTGTAAAATTTTATTTAGTTCAGTTCAATCAACCAAAACTGAGTTTATGGGATTCAAAAAGGGTATTGGGTTGTTTATTAAGTTCATATTGTGTAATAAAATAATATGACATTATATGCCGAGTCATTTAGAAAACGACTAGGCGTTTTATAAAACAACTAAACGTTTTAAAAAGCGACTGATTTATAACTAGCGTAGTTCATTGTAAGTAAATAATAATAAAAACAATTCAGACTTAAGAATTCTAAACTGACAGGGGTCTAAAATATAGAACAACAGAAATTCGCGAAGCAAAAAATCAGTATCAACCGACAAAGACCAGAACAAAAGCTTTTTTTTGTCAGAACTCCTGTAAAATTTATTTGACTACCGATTCGACTATCTATTGGTTATAAAAAAATTACATACCTCTCGTATGACGTCATCCAGACCTTCTTTTAACGAGGATAATATTTTATGTCTAGGATTAAATTCATTTATGGGATACATGGCTTTGCCTACTATTAGTTCCCATTCAAGAACGTCTTCAACATCTTCTGGATGGTATCTTGTTAAACCTGGTGCCGTACCTTTAAAAATGGTCAATAACAGTCAAATCATCCCTTTGGAACATAAATTTATTATACAATAAATCTTTAGGTTGTGCCTGTTTGATATTTCATACCGCTCACATGGTATAATATATAGATCTATATTGATGACTCCCAATATGTCCAAGTTGGGTAGAAGCAGGCTTATAGAAATATTTTACCACACCGGTATGGCTGTTGCTAATTAGGTAATGGTAAAGTACTAGTCTTGTACAGCTTTATTTGAAATCATTTTAAAATTTAGAAACGGCAGAAACCTGAATATATTTTGTAACTTTATATTCACTTATCACATGTGCATTAATTCTTTCCGGATTTTTTTTGAGTGCTTTCCAACAACGTTTTAATTAGCTCGAGTGGTACACGAGAGTTAATTACGTTGTTGGAATGCACGATAAAAAATTTACTGGACATGAATGAATGCACGAGTGCATATTCGGTAAGAAAATCGCAAAGACACCGCCGCTCTATTTTTAAATTCTTTTTATAATAGAAACTTTACTAAATTTGTATTTAACATTAAAAATATGTATTGTTTACCTTGTTAATTGCTTACCTACCTATATATACTCAAAATAACAATTTAACCAATTTTTATTTAATGTCAAAGTGACAGATGACGGTAAAGTTTCCGCTTATTAATTACTCAAGCTTCTAGTTTCTCGAAAATTTTTATATAACCATGGTTACTATTATTGTAATCAATTCATCCATTGGCTGTTATTTGTGTCATGCGATTTTCTATTACAAATTATAAAGTAATTTTAGAATAAACTAGCGTCAGGCCCCGCTACGCGGGCCTTCGGCTAGGTCGCGCTGCCGCGCGACAAGGGGGATTCGCCCGCTTTGCGGGCTCAAACTCCGCGAACTCTTAATTTGGGACAATTCGGTACTTCGTGCCTTAATTATAACGATTTTAACATTCAGACTCTACCGCTGCGCGCGACAAGGGGGAATTCGCCCGCTCCGCGATCCCCATTTTTAACAATTTTATAAAGTAGTTATCATCTAGCCCTTTAGTTTAAAAAATATATCAAACTCGATGGATTTGTGATAAATTCCGAGGAAACTATAAAACCGGAAAATTCTAATATAAAATGTTTATAATTTTCACTGTAATATAAGTACTAAATTTTCTGACGTCTTTTGATGTGATTATTGGAATATACCAAGTAGGTAGTCATTAGTGTTTTAAAAAGAAAATAAGTATCAAAATTTTGTGAAAACTAAAAAAATGCTTTTCGTACGACTAAAAACAAAAGCCAAATTGTCGAAAGTCATTTTAATGCATATTGTAGATTTTTTGTCCTTATTATGACCTTTAATTTGATATCAATCGCGATATAATTTAAAACATATTCAGAAAAAACAAATGCCGCTCACCGAGTGCAATTTATACTTAGTAAACAGTCATAATCTTGGGCAACATTAGACGAAAAGTTTGATACCAATCATGATTTATGTTAAATTTTTATTGAAAAACAAATGCCGATCATAGAAGTCATATTTTGTACCCCTTGGTGCTAATTATAATACCATACATACTTTTGTAAAAACAGATTTGATACTTGATACAAGTGCAATAACAATCTAGATCATCTCTAGTATGCGTCGTATCTCGTGCTTGTCCAGTTATTAGTTAGTGTGCGTATTCAGGATAAAGATCCCATAGTAGGGCGGCTTGGGCAGGACAAACTCAAATTCAACCCAAACTCAAGTACAATAGATAAAAATCCCAATTATCGGACGTCATTTTTAACACGTTTGTTAAATTTGTATATTAATTTGACATTTAAAATTTTCAGTAAAATACTGAGAAATAGTATTATCCACGGATATTGGATAAAGATACCTAATTTTAATTGAACATTTACACTTGGGTCAAAATATAATACTATAAATACTACAATAATAAATAACAACATGATACAACTTCACAGTGCATTGTTAAATTGAATAAAAATTTTCCAAAAATATATTTCAAATATATACAAAACAATGTAAACATAATGCGTGCTCCATCTTTAAATACTCAATAAAATTTTCAAAATACTTCTACCTTATCAAATATAAAAGATAAATCCAAATAAAATTTCAAATTGGAAACGTCAAATCTGACAGTAGACAAAAAAAATCATTTTTATCAAAAAGAAAACAAAACTTCCATGGCATGCTCCCATTTGCGTTCCGTGCATTTTTCAGTTTTTTCTTAATAACTTTCTTAATATACCCAATATTGGGTTGAAACATGCATAGAAATATAGTCAAATTCATCCTCTACCTATATGTCAAATGAAAAAAACAATCGAATAAAGTATAATACCCGTATCCAAGGAGTGAAAAAAATCACTGTTTTTCAACTCCCCTGCGACTACCACGCCATCTATAATATTCATATACCCAAAAGGCACTACTTCACATGAACCTCTATCAAATAAAAAAAAGTTCATAAAAATCGGTTCACCCGTTTAGGCAGTAGGCGTGTCGAAAAACGGTTGCTAAGCTGCTGAAAATGATCTCAAGCCTTTTAGTATATAAGATAGATATATTTTTCTTACCGAGTATGGCAGGGTCTCCCAAATATCCATTATTTCCTATGGCGACCGGAAACAGTGAAATTTTGTCGGTAAGTTTGGCATTTGTTAATTTTTCATGGCTCACGTTCAATTGTTTCATGGCTACTGCGATATCCCTGTGTAGATTGACCTTCTCTTGTTCCAAGGACTGGATGCTAAGGCCCTACAAAAGAATAATAGAATATAACACACGGAAATGCTTAATATAATATTTGACCTAGTTATTTAGTAAACGGATCAAGTTTACACTTAATAACCACAAGTAATAATTATAGTATTGTGTTACTATAAGAGGAATTTTTTATACTAGTCAGGTACACACAGTTTAACTGCACTAAGATCTCCTTTGGACTCTCAACTAAAAACCATAAGTGAGTTAAATTGCGAATTTTGAAAAAACCTTTCAGTTTCGTGATTGAATCTTTAATGAGTCTTGGAAAAGAAGAATT
Organism: Agonum fuliginosum; assembly: GCA_947534325.1. NCBI lineage: Eukaryota > Metazoa > Arthropoda > Insecta > Coleoptera > Carabidae > Agonum > Agonum fuliginosum. The sequence goes on from OX384033.1 coordinate 1,487,239, forward strand.
TTTAAACAGCTTCAAAACAGTGAATTCCTTTTTAAATCCTTTATTTAACTTCATCGTCTTGTCGTCGTGAGTACGGCAAAAAATAAAAGTAAAAAATGACCCACTTCCTGGGATCCTATCGAGCTGAAATTTTGCAAATAGACTTTTGTCACCTAACAATGCACTTTGGCAAAATTTCAGATTATCCGCCATCTTGAAACTAAATGGCGGCTAGCTATCTCAAAATGTACTGCATCGATTGCGGTCAAATTTGGTAGAGTAATAGCCAAGGATCTATCTTATGATATAGATATATTAAAATGTCAGTCCGTCATCTTTAAACAAAATGGCGGACAGATATCTCAAAATGTACTGTAACTATTGCGTTCAAATTTGGTATAGTATTAGCTAAGAATCTGTCTTGAAACATAGGTATATTAAAATGTTAGTCCGCCATCTTAAAACAAAATGGCAGCTAGCTATCTCAAAATGTACTGCATCGACCTGGTTCAAATTTAGCTAAAGATCTAATTTAATATAAACATTTAAATAAATATCGATCGAGTCTCATATATAAAGGATTTACCTATAGTCAAAAACTTTGTTTTTACGAGTTCGTTTTTTTTCCAGAACTTAGAAGCATGAAAGAATCCAAGAGTGAACAGGACTTAAAGTGTTAATTATTTCAAAATAGCAAATGATTCATGTCATCTCGAAACCCGATACCAATCCACGTAATTTTAGATTTTATATCTCTCATCAATTTCAGTTTAATATCCAATTTACTGCTTAAGTCTAACTATGTTCTTTTCTATTTTGCGGCAGTCTAATTGCTTTCAGAAGTTTAATTTCACTAGCGATTTATTTCTCGGTGTAAAACAATAAATACGTAATGAAGCTTGGTACAGGAGCCGGTAATAAAATAAGTAGCGAAAGAACGGATAAAAGCAATCATACGAGTTAACGAGAGTCGTTCGTCTGAATCTGTAGAACGTTATGCGTTGGAGACTACATTCAATTTGCAAATTGATTCCTTGATTCGCAAAAACACCAAACTCTCATCATAAAATATTATACATTATTTTTCAAGGGATTCGTCTACGAAAAAAGATAAATTCAATTTATTTACAAAGAAACTGGACATAATAATTATTAATTAAACATTTTATTTGCTTTATGCAATTTTATTTCGTTTTACATGTGGATTATTATTTTTATTTACGACCATTCATTATGTAGGTATGTAACTGAAGTAAGGTAAACCCCTTCACATTGAATTATGAATTTATAATTCAAAACTATTGTATTATGAATACATTATTCAACACTATTGTCATCTGTCATTACACCAAAATGTGACGATATGTTTTAATGAATACAAATTTGTAAAGAAATGTTTTATTTAAAAAGTTGCAGATAAAACGTCGTATTTGACTCGCACATAATGGCTATAATTCACTCGGTTGATTATACATTCGCCTTCAGCTCGTGCATTAACTTTCATCCTGTTAAATTACAGCTTAAATAATATAGGTACTGTAAGACTGTACTAAGGTGCTGGTTCATATTGTTTTTAGCATTAAAAATATTATAAAATTTGGGAGTCAAACATAAATTTATTACTTTTAATTTAAAAAATTCAAAACAACTAAAAAATACCTGCTAGTTTATTTATTTAATTGCATATGTTTTATCCAGAAGTTATGTATTAAATGAAGTCCTTAGATTTTTATTATTAAGCAGAAAAGTAGGATTATTATAAATTCAATTGTTACTTAATTATGTAATTTTGTGTAAAACAATACTTGTATTACATGTATGTTCAATAGAAATTGAAAAATAAAGAAAGTTAAATAAACCTAGATGTTAATACGATTTACAAGTAAACAAGTAAACAATATGGTTAAAAATGAAAGTATACAATTTTATGGGTAGAAATGCTTTTCACCTTCCTTTTAGATGTAAAATGTTCTTTTCTCCATCATAAAAACTTGCCTTTTCTATTTTCTTTCGCCAAATAAATATTTCTTACCACTGGCAAGTTAATTTCAAAGTAAACTACTAATTAGTAGAGCATCAGGAAACTTCTACAACTTTATTTGTAGGTATTTATGTTATCAATTATCAAGTTCTTGAACTAAGCACTTTATTTCTTTTTCACAAGATCTCGAGGGTATTAAGTTAAGTGGATTGAGAAATGTTTATGTTTTTGTTAGAGCAACTTGTGCACTTCTTGTTAGAATAAATTATAAAACTGTATTACTGTAGTTGCTAGTAGAATTTATGATATATATTATGTACCTAATAATATTTAATTAATAGGAAAATTATAATTCCCAATTCCAAATAATTGGACGTTTAATAATCTTTAACTATTGAATAATATATTCATTATTTATTTGTTAATTAATGCTGAAAACTATATCAAACCGCGAGTAACAATTTAAATGTCAATAAATAATTCGATATGGTAGCCTCCATATACTAAAAATGTTCAACTTCGTGAACATATTTTAATGGCGTATAATGCTCAACTTACTTATTACGGAACTAAAAGAATTTAATTCGCAATTTCAGTTTCCAGATATTTTAATCAAACCGTTTTTTTCAACTGTTTCTAAATGTTACAAAATATAAAATGCAATTTGGTAGTTTCTTTATTACTGTAAGTAAAAATACACGTGAAAGTGCATTACTGTGACGTAAATGTATCGATACGTAAAATCTCAAATATTTAAAGAACTATTAACTTTTGGAATTTTTTTTATGGCAATACCTAATTTTTGAGGTCTCCTTTCAATATAATTGACTGGATTGCTAATTTGCTACTATGGTAAAGTACCCTATCCAGTGGTTTCAAAATTTTTATTTTTTAATTAACCAACGAATTATAAAAATATTTTTTGGTCCATGATCAGTACTACGCTATTAAAATATATACACGAATTTGTGTTAAAATGGAAATTACTTATTTAAGTAATAGACTCATGAGTAATTTACGATTGTTAAATGTTTGTTGGATACCATACTATGAGTGCACAAATAAATTAAACAATTTATAGTAATTTATATAACAATAACTCAAGGTGTACATCCATAACAAGTCATCATTTAGCATCAAAATATAAACAAAGTAATAACGGTCGTTCTGCGGAAGCAATTACGTTATATTTAGACTATGTTGTTCATTTTAATGCCACCTAATCGTATAATACCGTAACCTACATTCGTCAATAAATAAATTGCACAGATACACACACGAAACTCAAACTCGAATTGTTTTATTTGATAATGACGCTATTGTGTAGCACAACCAATAATAGCTCGTTGTGATACTGTGTGAACTACTGCCAATAGTATTAAGACTAGATTATTTGATAGATTCAAGATCATTTCAATTTCCTAGCGCCGGCGTTTAGAGAACTGATCTTTATTGGTAAATGAGGATAGTTACGTTCAGATTAAATTGATATAATAACACTTCTTGTATTAGTTATTTACGAACCAAATGCGGGAAGATTTTGATCACACATGAGCGGTGTTTCATTTACGCGAATGCTGGGATGGTGTCTTCCCGCAAGAGGTTTGTACAATGTTTTTTGTAACGAATAAAGCTATAATTAAATACATTCAAGTTGTAGTTTGTTGTAGTCTGATCATTAAATTTGAGGTTGATGTTTTTTCTACTCACTACTACCACAGATGGCGAGCTAGTCGCACATATTTATTTCAAAATTTTGATATATCGATGGTGTTTTTTGGGCATAAGGTGATCCTCTATCCATGGCAGTAAACAGTCAAAAATATTGATTCCGCACGCTATTCTATAGCGTTTATTGTTTTGTTAAACATAAAAATAACAAATAATTTATGTTTGAGGGGAAAAAACAATTTAGGGACCCATATTTGAAAAAAAAACTACAATATTTGTAAAAAAGAGAGTTTTCGCGCGCCACTGTACAGCTATTATTTATAAGGGAATTAACTTTAAATTTTAATATGTTGTCAACAAAGCTTGGATCTGCGAAATAACCGATCGAATTTTAAAAATTCGTTTTAAAATAGAAGATATTTGTGTTAAAAAAATAACAAAAATTGTCCAAATTCAAATTAACATATTTCGATTTTAAAGCATAATTTTGTAGATTGTACTTTTATCTTCAACAATATCTTTAGATTATTATATTTAACAAAACAATAAACGCTGTGGAGTGGCGCGCGAATTCCATGTTTTTGGCTGTTTTCTGGCGCGCTAGAGGATCGTCTTAATACATGAAAATCGTGAGAAGTAACATTTATTAAAACAAATTTTGGTATTTTGAAGATGATTTTATTGTAGAATGCTCAAGAAAGGTAGTGTTCTTTGCATTTTTCCTGATTGACTACACTGGGAAATTGACATTTTCGGTTATGAGTAAAAAAAATCGTTTTCCTACCCATGGATATAGATTTATGTATTTTACCGTGTGTGTGGTTACCAGCAAGTACAATAATAAATTCTCTTAATGAATCTACAGAATGAGATGATCTAATCTCTGATCTGAGTTAATAAAGTTATTAAAACCAGTTCATTTCTTAGGATAGAGTAATTAAAATGTTGTTACAAAAAGAACAGTTATTTAGATGCGTTAGCTATCATTATTTTATAATTAGAAGCACTAAAAAATAAATTGATGGCTGCATCAGAATGCCCAATAATATTTTTTATTGTACATAACAATTTCGAATGAGAATAAAAGTTTTGAACGACCGAAACATAAAACAGAACTACGCTTCCATTTCTTTATAAATATTAATCCCACATTTGAGACGTAGTTAAGATTCTAGATTCGTTCCTCACCTTCACATAGCTGTGCAGCCGGTACATATGCGACGGCTGCTTCACGGGATGCATGGTGATGGCTCGATGGACTTCCTTCTGCTTCAGATCGCCGGTGAAGGCCGCACCTCCGCTCTGGTTGTGGTAGAGGATCGTCTGCATCTACAAGAAGAGGAACACTTGTGGTCAGCTCAACATTGAGAAGTGATCATGGCTTGTGGTTTAGTTCAGATTGAGAAGAACTTTAATAGAGTTTTTGTTCTTGTATTGAAGCCAATAATTATACTTATTTAATGTAATTCATGAGGATGAAAGTTTATGCACGAGCTGAAGGCGATGATTGTTTAATCGTTTGGAGTGAATTATAGACATTATCTACGACTAAAGCTAGATTCAGACCTACCAATTTGGTTGGTTAATTTAGCACTTATACTTATAATTGGATACGTCTGAATCTAGCTTTAAACATTTCTTTACATACTCGTATTTTTAACCCCACATTTTGGTGAGATGACAGTTCATCATTGCACAATAGTCTTGAATAATGGATTCATAATATACTATAGTGTGTCTTAAGCCCTGTTCGCACGGCGATCTTTGGAGATTCTACGGACAGTCAAAAACACGGCAAAGAAGTTTTTTTCTTTCTAGTGAGAATTATTTGTTAAATCTTCAATGAGTCTTGGAAAAGAAGAATTTATAATTTATTGATTCCTTCAAAACCACGTAATTATCACTAGAAAGAAAAAAACTTCTTCTTTGCCGTGACTTTGACTCTCCGTAGAATCTCCAAAGATCGCCGTGCGAACAGGGCTTTATGGAGAGGTTTACCTACATAATGAGTATATTATTCAATACTCGTAGAGAAAAATAAATATTACGGCAGATTGTAACAACGAAACTATTTTATTTATAAAAATATGTGAACGTTACATATTTACAGACTATTATTATGTTATGCACATTTTTTGCTCCCTTATATACAGCTTCAATTATATAAATATACAGAAGAACAAAATTTCCACCAAAAGTGTTAATTTTCCCGAATATAATATCTTAGATTGTATTCTTTAACTTTTTGTTTAACTAACTAACAAATATTTATCAAAATATTAACTACAAATTATATTATCTATTAGACATCTTTTCCAGCAGTTATCTCTCAGATAAGACCCTCTACACTATACGAGTATATTTTAACTACAAACACTGCAAACATCTTATCACAGCAAAGAAACAATCTAAATGGGTATAGGTAATTAAATTTGGTTTGATTTCATGATCTTGCAAATTCTCGTTTGGCCGAGCTAGTAGTAATTTTCTTTACAATATAAATCAGTGACCCTCAAAATTTTTTCTTGGTTGGAAATTTTGTTTTGATTCTGCCATTGACTTTTTTTCTGTAGTTGTGATACACCTTGTATATCTATACAAATGACTGCCACACTTAAGTTGGGAATAGTAGTTTAGGCTTTATATTATCTCTAATTTGCAAATTTATTTTCTATCTTTTGTCGTTTAATTTTATTTGTTGTCGTACATACTGTACATCTGTTTTATGTTTTCGTACTTCTGCTTACTCATTGAGTTTATTTTTCTTTTATTGCTGATTTTAATGAGAAACAGAATGAAGAAACAGACTCTCGTAAGTCTGATGCACAAAGGCTTACTCGATAATTTTTTGTGGAAGGCATAAAACATTTATTATATTTTTGTCGGTACAGTACAATGAATCTATATTCAATTTAGAAATTTTTTCAGGAGTTTATGCGTGTTGTAAAGACAACAAGAGTTATTATTCATGAATAATATTTTATAGAACAGTAATAACAATCCAACAACACAATTTTTTATTTATACGCTATTCTAATCCAATTAGGTATACATCTTTTATAACTGCACAATCTCCCTGTGGTGTACTCTTCTCTTACAATCATAATGAGTATCCGTGATTTGACGGCTGATAACCGCGCACACGATACAACCGACGACTCACAATTTGTGAGGCTGTTACACCCAGATTGGGTAAAATGAGTGATTTTGGGAATGGGTTCAACACAAGAAAAAAATTCTAGAGTATTCATACACAGGAAAATGCATGCCCGAAAAGATTTCAATCTAGAAAATTAATACGTAATAAAATACCTGCATTGAAAAATTCATTTACAAGTAAATATTAATCTAGAATTTTAGATTCAGCATAAATGCAAACATGAGAAGAAGCAAACACAGAAAGAAAGAAATCTAGAAAACTAGTATCCCAGTATGACTCTTCAATACAAGATACATAAATTAGGTTGAACTGAACTAAATGAACAATCTAATACTATTCTTGAGTCCACATACTCTGTTTTAACAATACCTTTTCTAGATTTGCATCTCCCTGTGTTTGCAATTGTGCAAAATCTAAAATTCTATAATTTTCCCGTGAGTGAATCTTTTAATGCAGCCATTTATTACGTATAAATTTTCTAGATTTATAATCTTTTTGTACATGCATTTTCTTGTGTATTAATATTCTAGAAATATATTTTCCGGTGTTGAATGGACACACCAATATTAATATTATTTAAATTCAATATATGTAGGAAAAACCTCTTTCAATTTTTTGGAATTTGAATATTTCTTTCTGAATACCAATGAGATCATCTTAGAATTTATACAAATAACGGTAAACTATGAAAACTTTTTTACTAGACTGTACTCAGGTCTATAACCCATTAACATTTTTGTTATAAGTACTGTAATATTACGGATAATTTATTAATAGTAAAAGTGTCTAACTTTTTTGATTATAGTTTAATTATATTTTGAAATTTTGATGTGACTCATTAATTTTTTGAAGTAGAACATTCCTTTAAAATGGTTTTACATCAATCGATTCGACATTTTCTTATCGTTTTTAAATAAAACTTTATAAATTATTTTCAATTAGGAACAAACTTCAATTATGTTAAAAAAATGTGCAAAAGGTGATTTTAGCAACTTGGATAATAAAAATAAATCATTATTCAAAGAACATCGGAAACCATTCTAAGATAACTCGAATTTTTATGAGGTTTTCTTTATAAACCTGGCAAAAAATGTAAATAAAAAGATAAAATAAAGAAATAAAATTTAATTGAATCTACAAAATTACTAAAATGTGTTTCTGAGTTCAATAACTTGTTTATGTATATTAATTTACTTGAAATAAAAATATCAGTCATACAATGGCATTGGTTATCGGTTTGATTGGCCTTTAAAATAAATTTAAGAAGGAAAATAAACAAGGAAAGAAAGTGGTCAAATATTTGTCATCTTATATTTTTGATAAGAAAAATGTATTTAGTTATTGATTTGATTAGGGTATCTTTCCTTATTTTTCTTTTATATTCGTTCGAAATGTGCAGTAATTTGTTTTTATAACATGGAGTTCAGGTTAAAAATTTTAACATCTTCTAAGAATTGAAATAAAAACCATTTAGCAAAAATTCACAGAACCCAAACTAACTGCGGTTTTCAGCAAATAAAATTAAAACTTAATTTGCAGTCGAAACGTTAGTGTTTTATTGTATTTTAAAATTGACTGCTTCTCAAAAAATCTTCCTTAATTTAACATACAGTCGAGAAATAAATCTTTCATTTTATTTTATTATTCTGCATAACAATTTACTACATCTTTTACCCAACTTGGGTGTAGCAGTCAATAGTTATTTACATTATAAATGCTTGCATCCAAATAATAACCGAATATTCGGTAGAGTAAAATTCAAATAGCTAGGACCCTGAGCTGCGCGAGAAGGCAGAGTTTGTCATGTACTGTCCGTTTTACAAAAGCGGAGCTAGCGAGTATATGCTGCGCTGCACTTCACTTAATTTTCAAACAAAACTAAAATATAACTCAATCAAAATCAATTACAAAATTCCCAGGGTTACACGAAGCAAAACACTACGAATGTCAACATGAGAATAACAGATATTGAAGCTGATGTTCTGTAGAACAGACAGTAGCGTAGTTTCCTCTTGTTTATCATCTGTGCTTCTCTCTCTAAGACGAGAATTCGTACTTCGCGCAGGGTTCTAGCTATTTGAATTTTACTCTATCCGGCCAATTTACCATCCATTGCATCACTAGTTTACTTTTACACGTCAGGAGACCAAAAATGTAATTACCTACCTCATAAGACCAGGTACACTGCACGCCAGCAAACTTCCTAACACACCTCCCCAGTTCGACGTCTTCGTGCGTGGTGTACAAACTCTTCAAACAGCTTTTGATATGTGGTGCAATTCTTCGCAGCGTTTCCTTACTTAGAATTATCCCCGGCCCTCCCATGCAGAAATTCTCATCGTGATCTAGAGACAACAATCCAAATTCTTCACTGTTTCCTCTGCCAGCTTGCCCAATAAACCAAGGTTTCCTGCTGTCCACAGACCTCAAAAGACTCTCAAGTTTGTCCATTCTGATGTATACATCATCGTCAGCGCGAACGAACCATTCGAATTTCCCGCCGTAGTTTTCAAACATGTATTGAAGCATTGTAAAAGACTTTTTTTGGGGAGGGTATGCGTCATCTACACCTGGTAAGGCCACTAAAGGCAGTTCTTCATTGTAAGAAAACTCGCTGCTGAAAAATGCGATTCTTCCTGGAACATCAGCGCCCCAAGTGTCGAAAACAGCTTTGGCGCGGGAATTCAAATACTTCTCTGCTGTCATCACCCCAACAAAAATCAAATTGTGGTCGGTGGTCTCTATGGTTTCGTTTGGTTTTAGATCTATGACGTCCATTGGATCCACATGCTGTCTTCTGATTATTTTAAACCGTTTAGGACACTCACCAAGTCTGATTTCAAAGCATTGCTTGACTAGATGCGAACAAAGTATTCCAAAGATTAGACCTAATATGCTTTGGAGTCCTTTTTTGCGACGAACCATTTTGTTATCACAAAAACACAAATATCCGATTGAGTATTACGTTTGGCATTATTGTTTATGGCACCACATCACTTCTTGTTAGTCACTAATGAGTTATCACAGACATTTTACGATGGGTGAGACGACTTGACTCTGAAAAGAAAAAAAAAGGTTTTAGCTTTGTCTGCCTACAGTAAAGGCAATGTTATGCACACAAGAATTCTTTGAAGATTCTTTCATGCTTCTGAATTATCCTGGTGATAATTGCCTGTCAAATAGCGGCACCGCTAAATTGAGTACAATGAATTTTGGAAAAGAAGAATTTCTAATTCATTGGCAGCTTCAAAACAGAGAATTTATTTGTTCCAGGATTCAGAAGCTCGAAAGAATCTCCAAAGGATCCTTGTGTGCATTAAACAGTCAGTTTTTATTTTTACAGTTAAATATTTATTACCTACTGCATTAATTTGAACATAAGTATACTGTGTCTAAATATAATAGAGCCTTGTCCACACATGGATTCATTAAGGATTCTTTCATGCTTCTGAATCCTGAGAAATAGAATCCTGGTGAGAATTGCCATTTGCACCGCTACCACTTAAATTTTAAGTCACTTAAATGAAAAATATCGAATCGAACTCATGACAGCAATGTTATTTCTACGTTTGATAATTTGATTTTGATTCGATATTGTTCATTTAAAGAAAACTTAAAATTTAAGTGGAAGCGGTGCAACTGGCCATAGCCTTGGAACAGAAGAATTTCTAGTTCATTTTATAGCTTCAAAACTGTAATTTTTTTCAGGATTCAGAAGAAATTATTCATGTGTAAACAGGGCTTTAAATATTTTGTACCTACTGTTACAGAATAATGGAACTAAATATTTATTTAGCTATGCTAGTTTTTAAACAGGAAATATGAAAAATTATTTTTTGCATTCCACATTTTGTTTATATAATAAAAAATACAACAACCAATAGCTAAGGTATTTCAAACTTGTACGCATACGTTGTCTACCTTAGATATTAAATAACAAAATACATTATTCTCATTTTACTTTCTTGGATATCAACTATCAACATATCAAGTTGAATATCTTGGATGACCGCACATATTCAGAATGTCTGTTTCTGTGTCTGAATTGAAATTGACTATTATTAGCTTTGTGTATTATTTCTGCATATACAAAGCAGACGGCCCAGCTACAGAATGTTTTATTTTGCAAAACGTTGCTTTAAATTTTTTCTTAATTCTTTTTATGTATCCTGTTTAAGATAGTTAAACAGTGGCACTCTAAAGATAAAAGAACATAAAATTCTATAGTGCACTCTTTTGAAAATGCCATGAGAAGATTTAACAATGAAGTGGATTCACAAAACAGCCTTACTTACATTTTCATAACTTCATTACTAAGGCCTTTTATTCTATTTTATTTATAATACATAGCATAAATTGAAAATAAATCTGTTTGTGCCTCTACATAATTTTTAAACTGAAAAAAAATTACGAGTAAAATGAGTTGTCGTTAATCTGATTCGTGTGAAGGCACAAACCATGAAATAGGAATCAAATACTAAGTACTAATTAGAAATTAGAACCATGTAATTAGTGATATGCAAGTTAAACATTTTTAATACAAGTTTTGTTAATTTTAAAAATTATTGTTTACTTTATTAAGTACATAATAAATTAAGATGCATGCAGATGCATAATCTCGTAAGATCTTATCTTAATTTCTTAAGTGTGAGAACATGTAGATCAAAATTTGCTTATGAAATTAGTTGTCAAAATGCAATAAAGTAAAAATAAAAGAATAACGTTATTACGGACACAATGAATGAGTTTACTTTTATTTTAATAAACGAAATGGTTCGTTTTAATCAACTTGTTTGTTCTTAATTAATGATTCAGAACATTTGCAATCATACGTACTTTAAAGCCAGTAACAGACAGTCAGTTTTTTCATTAAACATAGCCAAAGTTGTGATTATCAAAACGTACTGAAATAAAACATAAATAGTACATAATATTGTAAATACATTGAAATACGTGTCGATGCATTAGTAAGTTTTATATTTAAAATATTGACAATTTGTGAAAAACTGGCTGTCTGCTACAGGCTTTATATTGGCAGTTCAATGTAACTACGCTTTTTTGTTTATTGTTAAATTGTTGCGACATAGACAACAACAAATAATAACAAAAACTGTTATTTGATAGTATTGTTACATACTTTTAGCTTGTTTCCTTTTCTATTTTAACTATTTGTCCCGTATCTAGGATTGTTTTAAAGGTGTATCTAGGAATTCTACCTGTGAAAAGTACTATAAGAAAAAATGTTTTTATTTTGTACAGGTAGTTTAGGGGTTTAATAATATATTATTAGGAAGTATCCTGATTTTGATATAAGATTAGCTCTATAAAGGGTGTAATAATTTATGATTATATGCGTGCCCTTACAAGTATTTTATAAAAAAGTTACTAGTAAAATAAATAATTATTACACGATGTATTAATATTGTGTATATTTTTATATAATGAATAATTATAATATAAGTAGCAATTTTTTGTATTTATTGAATAATACATTTTTATTAAGCCCTGTTCGCACGAGGATTCTTTGAAGATTCTACCAAGATTCTGAATCCTGGAAGAGAAGAAGTTTTTTTTCTTTCTAGTGAGAATTACTTGTTAAATTGCGGCGACGCTAAATTGAATCTTCAATGAGACTTGGAAAAGAAGATTTTATAATTTATTGATTGCTTCAAAACCATGTAATTATCACTAGAAAGAAGAAACTTCTTCTTTTCCAGGATTCAGAATCTTGGTAGAATCTTCAAAGAATCCTCGTGCGAACAGGGCTTTATACGATTGTTTTCTTTGCAAAATAAAATAAAAATTATGGAACTTCAGAAATAAAATAATTAAAAATAACAATTCAAACATAATACGTTACATAAACTAAAAGAAACAGGTCCTTTTAAAATGTAACATGTTCAGAAAAATTGTCAGATATTTTGGCAACATACTTGTTGGTACAATAATTTACACTTAGATTTATATGAAATAAATTGGCGCTAAACAAGGTGTTACTATACATCAGATAAAAAACAATTTAAATGACATTTTGAGAGTGAAATAATTTCCAAAATTAGGGGATACCACTTAAGGTAGAAAATCCGAAAAATTATCAACTCTTTGGTACTAAAATTGTTCACTTTACTTTAAATAAATTACCCTTTTATGCGAATTTTTCAAAAATTTGTCTGTTCCTCGTTTAGCACGTAATGTAATATATATTTTTCCCTATAAACTACAGCATACACTCGTAATATCAAGATTTTTAAATTTAAATTTACAGATATTCCAAAACTAAAGTTTTACTCATTAACTCAACTTGAGTAGTTGCATACTGTGAATCATGGTGTATGCGAACAATACACAAAAATCACAAGATTTGGGACAATTAAACAAAAACAAAACAAACCTCTTGAGATTTCTCACACTAAACCATGTCCCGAGGATTTCGGCACAGAACTTAACCTTGAACTCAGCGCGCCTCACTCACGCAACGTTTCGAACAAAACTGTCGACTCGCTCTGAGTAGGTACTGAGTTTGCTCTGGCTAAGCCTCTGCCGCCCAAGATTTGAGCCGCGCGGTGACAAGATTCTGTGTCTGTGTGTGCGTGTGTGTGTGGTTGTGTGCGTTAAGTCGGTCTGGAGGTCTGGACGTGCTGAAGAACTCAGGGTTGAGGAAGTGGTAGAGCCTTCAAGGGCTGGGATGAATAGGACAGCGGGGAGAGGGAAAGGGATGAATGAGAAACGAGAAAAGGTTGAAAAGAACTTCACATTGGAAGGAAGTGGCTATGCTATACCTCCAGGCAAATCATACGAGACGAAAAAATTATATTTTATTGATGAAATATATGTGTTAATTCACAAGCGAGGAAGGAGCGAGTGAATGATTTTTCTCGAGTCGATAATTTAATTTTATTCTCATGTATTAAATTACCTATATATTTTTCTAATATACCTAGCTAATGGTAAAGAAAAATATAAGAAACCCATTGAGGACTGGAGATGCTGGGATGCAGTCAACAATAAAATTTATTTCTCAATCGACTAGTTTCGACGTCACATAAGACTATTTCCCTAATTATATTTTAACCAATTAAAATGCACTATTTTTCACAAAAACCATAGAAACCATCTATGTAAACAACTATTCAAGTGCATATTTTTGAATATGGACATAGTATGCGTATTCACCATAACCATGACACAACAAACAATAATAAATGTTTGTTTATTTTTCACCAAATGTCAAAATATTTAAAATGAATTTAAAAATTATGCTAATAAATAAAATTGTATTATTTATATTGTTAAATTTATTTTATTCATGAAATAGTCAATGCGTATACCACTCAATCATCATAAATAATAGAAAATACTTTTGCCTCCTGGTTAGACGTATTTCCGCAAAACATCTCTCGACCTCCGGTCTCGAGTTGTTTCTATGGAAATGCGTCTCATTAGTCGACAGTATTTTCGAAGCTCTTGTGGTATAATAATTGAAAATATCATTAATAGGTAGGTAATGTAAAACAATAGGAATTATTATCATAATAATTTTATATTTTGAAAACCATAAGATTTCAAAAATTTTCGTTAAAAAACACTTAAAAACGTTGTCACCCTTCAACGAGAACTACTTAAGTAGTTTTCGTTTAAGTAATCAATGGAGAAATAACTTTTATTGTTGACTGCATCCCAGTAATTTTTCTCCAATCCTCATTATCTACTACCAATCAAGTAAATTACTTCATCTATAAGAAACCCAATTTTAAATTAAATTAATATTAAAACACAATTTCGGAGTTTGTAATATTTTCACTCTACTTTTTTACAAAGTGTAGTAGAAATGTGTGAAAACGAATTTGAAGAATAAATGTAAAAATTACTTTATATCTACCTTATCTGTTTTACTTTATCTATTCTTTCATAGCTTTCTCAGTCCATGAAGCCTTGTTTACACACGGATTCTTTGAGGATTCTTTCATGAGTCTGAATCTTGAGAAAAATAATCCTGGTGAGAATCGCCTGTCAAAAGCGGTGCCAGCAAATTGAATCTTCAGTGAGTCCTGGAAAAATATTTGTAATTAATATTCATTTAGCTACAAACTAGTGAATTTCTTGTTTTTTAGGATTCAGAAGCATGAAAGAATCCTCAAAGAATCCATGTATAAACAGGGCTTAAAGTAACACTTTATCGAAAAAGGGTAGATTTAGATTTACTGAAACTTCTTACTTTTCGTCATTAATTCGTATACACATATTTCTGCGTCTACTCAAAAAAATTGAACGAAACATGAAACCAACTCCAAAATTTTGTTTTAATAATACCTAATAATAATTTAATTCATAATTTATTTGTGGCCCTTACGATTTTTGAGTGGCACTTATATCTTAGATAAGATTATATATAAGGGATAGTTAAGAAATGTAATATGCAGTGTTAGAGAAAACGTCTGTAAGAATAGGGTACTTTACCATAGTATTCCAGTCAATTATATTGAAAGGAGACCTCAAAAATGAGTTATTGCCATGAAAAAAGTTTTCAAAAAGTTAATAGTTCTTTAAATATTTAAGATTTTACGTATCGATACATCTACGTCACAATAATGCGTTTCACGTGTATTCTTACTTACAGTAATAAAGAAACTACCAAATTGTATTTTATATTTTGTAACATTTAGAAACAGTTGATTTTACATGAGTACATTTTAATTCCAGTCCCATGGTTTGAGAAGATTTTCAGATCTACGTCACACTAACTTTAAAAATTAATTACAGCTTTATTAAGAACAATTAAGGCTTATCAGTACTCTCAATCGCTTTCAAATAACATGAAGTTTCAATAAAATACTTTAAAAAAATGGTAAACTATCCTATTGTATCTGTATCACCGTAACTGAACTTCGAATATAACATTACACAACTTATTTAACAAATTTCGAAGACAAAATTTTTGCTATATTACTTAGGTACCTATCCCGTTGGGGCAATTTTTATTATAAAATAAATTCTATTTGTGTTATGTTGATGATAGTTGATAGTCTTCTCCATCCTCTGTTTCTAAGTCTATTCCAACATCCTGGTGGTAAGCAATTCGCTTCCGGGAACCTATTAAGTATAACCAGTCGTATCTTCCAATTCGCATGTAATGCCGTGGTACAGTTATAAATAGAGAAAAGCCAAAGCTTATATCCTACTAGACATCATGGCTATACTAAGAGAATGGAATGATCTAACGATCTAGAGTGAACTACTTCTGCGACCGTAGATCGTAGATCGTACGATCGCATGATATGTGTGGCCAGACGACTGACAGACAGTGATTTACTAGCTAAATTACTACCATGCACGTAGAATACACATGGGATTAGGGGCACACCCTTTAATGCTTCTCAATCCTGGAACAAAATCACTGTTATGCCTAGTGCACAGAGAAACATTTTGACATGTTTCCTGAAAAAAGTTTCCGGAAACTTCAAAGTTTTAACGGCGCCTATAAAAATGAGGCGTTTTCAGGAAACGTTGTGAAGTGCAACTAACTTCTTATTTGTCAAATCGTCAAATGTGACATGTGATCATAAACATATTGATTGTTTTTCAAAAAAATCTCCACTTTCTGGAAACTTTGTTCATGAAACTTGTCAAAATGTTTCTCCGTTGCACTGGGCATAATGAAGCTATCAATTAATTATAAATTCTTCTTTTCCAAGACTCACTGAAGGTTCAATTTAGCGGCGCCGCTATTTGACAGGCAATTATCAACTGTAATTACACAAGAGCTTTTTGTTAGCAATTTGAAAAGAAAAATTGTTTATTCGCGTTTGCGAGGTGGCGAAAATTCGAGTTCCCTAACAGTGCCCACAATACTTTACAAATGTTAACCTGCCCTGAGAAAATCTAATGAATCAGGGGGTCTATTCTGTAACTTACGGGCTAAGAGCTAGCTTTACGCTCTATATTGAGTGCTGATTCCTTGTGGTGGTTACTCGAAACATAGCATAATCTAATGAGTCATATCGTGTTTCTATCGCAGAGCCATCCCCAGTAATGTTTCCATGTCGAAGAGCTTAGCTCTATCTGATCTGTTTTGACATTTGTATGTTTTTAATATTTTCATAGTTCAACTTTAGTTTTATCAGTGTTTTGGTTTAATTCTTTTTACTTGTTTATTTGAAGTCATTTTTATGTTATATTGTATGGTTTTTACTTTTTAGTATTTTTAATTACGTTTAAAATTTTAGTTTTTACGGAACAGTTTATATTATTTGTATAATTTAGTTTACCTACTTCAGTTTTAATATCTAATTTACCTTGTTTTGTGTATTTATCCGTGACTTATTCAGGTAGACACAGCCAGTTACTGTGACCTTGGCCGTGACGTGATCGATAAAGCTAGCTTTTGGCTCTATGTTACAGAATAGATACCCAGTTGCAAATTGTGCAGAGCAAATCTTCAGGAATTTCTGGCTTTTCTTCTTGCGCTGGAGCCGATTTTGGCCCTTCGTTATACGCTTGGCTACAAATAAAAAGATACAGAATCAGGAATTAATGGTTTGAAAAGCGAATATGTGGTGGGTTCACACTTTAACATTTTAGTTCGAGCAAACAGAACGAACTGAACGCGCAGATTCGCCGTATTATTAATTTTCCAACATGTTTGAAGCATTCGTAGTGAATATGACACAGCTGTGTATGTTTATACAACAAATGCTACGATTAACGCGAACTGTGCGATTCACAATAATTCAAAATTACCGCCACAGTCAGCCGTCATTGTTGTACGTTATTCCATTGTTTTTGGCCATAACAATATGTCATGTGAATATCGTTGCTGCTTATTATTATAAATAACGCTTAGAAACTATGAAATATTAAAGAAAAATACTGTAAATCGTTAGATAAACCAATATTCTAACGTTTGTGATAAAAATTTTCATGTGATTCGCAAATAATTTGTTAATAAATGTGTAAGTGTTTCCAGGCAAATTGGCGACCATCTTCAGAAATGGTAGCAAACAAGAATTTGCATTTCAATCAATTTGTATTATATTAGTAGGTGAGAAACATTATCTCTAGAAAGGTAGTACAGACAATTTTTATTGTAGTTTAATATAATTCGACCCAAAATTAAGTTAGTAATAAACTATGGTATTAATTTTATATCAAGAATGGTTAGGGCACCTTTCTTGATATTTAATTAATGCTGTAGAATAATCGGCATTATTGTTCTATAAAATCCCAGCCAGGCGGACAATAAATGTCGATTTAATAAATTGTAATAATTTCTAATAAAATATTTGGTTATTTCGCGATTTTAAGTAAAAATTGTTTGTAATTAATAATAATAAAGAAGAATTTAAGAAAGGTATTTTGAAACTATTATTGTATTTATTTTCTTATGAAAATATTCTTTTTTAGGAGTTGAATATCGATCTACACTGATTTATTTGTCAAATTATATATTTTATTGTATATATTTATAACATTTTACATTGCATGAAGAATAAAAACTACTATTGGGGGCTGGGTTATTATAATAATGTGTGAAAAGTGATAATTATGTGAAGAAAATGAATAAGGTAAAGTATAGCAAAACATAAAATAATAGTCTGCGCAGAACTTCCCTTTAAAAGGTACGTGGAACCTTCATTTATATGAAATAAATCAAAAATCGTTTTCAAATGCCATAAGGTTCAATTCATTTGGCTAAATAACGGGTTGCCAGGCGATTCTCGCCCTTATTGAAATTTTTAAAAAGTGTTCTCTCTAAGGGCCCTCCACGCCAATTTTTTTTTCGATCCTGTCAAATTCGTGCTCACGGTTATTAATTATTTTCACAAAAATGACCCATTCAAAGTGCACCAAATTATAGACAAACGTTCTTTAAACATTAAAGAAGGTGTCTATAAAGTTTCAATACGATCAGATCAGTAAAACATCGATAATTAATTGTTATCGAAAAAGTGAACTTAACCAAAATTTTTCTAAGTGTTAGGAAATGAGAATTTGCAGATAGCTGTCTTTGAAGGTGGAAATTGATTATTTTAATGTTGTTTTATGAAAATAATTGTTGCTAATGCCTTTGAATTGCAAAACAGCACGAAATACTGCACTTTGGTTTTCGTTTTGAGCGTTTTCAGTATTTCAGAGTGTCTACATTACAATTAATGTTCTTATCGGTTTTTCGGAAATCAATTCTATTGAATGCACATCAATAATGCATGACCGGAACTTCTGGAGTTCGAAGAAAGGTCTTAGAGAACTTTTTATGCTGTTGAAATTGTGTGAAGTGAAGTTAACCAAAAATTTGCTATGTGTCAGGAAATGAGAATTGGCAGATAGCTGAAATATTTGCAAATCTGCGCTATTTTCGTGAAAATTATGTTAAAATCTTTGTAATATTATCCTGCACATTCTCGTATTTGGTTCTTAGGTCTTTTTGATTAAATGGTTCAAATAATGTAAAATGCAGTGTTTCCCACGTCATAAATGTCACCTTATTTGCATATTATGTCTATGTCAGTGCAATTATGACATTGAATGATAACAGATCACGTGTTTGGAAATACACTACTTTTAAACATCCTTTCTCACATCTCTAAGCTTGATAATTTATAGTAAACAATAACCGAAATTTTGATAGTGTAGATTTTCATGTGTGTATTAGTAGTTTTCATTGCAATAAAAAATACGATACTGATTTATGTGATTTAATGAATAATAATAAAAAAATAAGCGTTAGAAATAAATTATAAACTACGAGTACATAAGTTAAGAGGCCCGCCTACCTTCTGAAATCCAGCACAAAACGTACTAACATAGCGAGTGTTTTGTGGCCAGTACAAGAATGGTAAAATTGTATTTCAAAAAGGATTTTATACTTAAGGGTATCGTCTCCACGTAGCTCAACACCTTGTTTGTCCTATGTTAATGCATAGAAACGCTCGCTAAAAATACGGAAAAGCAGTCTAGCAATTTCTATAATACTCACGAAGTTTTATAGATAAAGCTAAATTTCATAAATTTATTTACAGACGAAGAATGCAACTAGGATTATGCCGAGTTACATTTTCTAATAAATCTCTTAATAATAAGAAAAAGCATGTAAAAAATTGCTTAAAACACACTTTTTCACTAATTTTGTATATGGATTTCAATAATTTTTTCAGAATTCTAACTGGGCATAATCCTAGATTAATTCTTTCACAAAAATCTAGTACCTGTTTTTCCTTCAAATTTTTAATATGCAATGAGTAAAGCAGAAACTGCTACACCTCTAAACAATTAACAGTTGTACCTTTTAAAATTTGAATAAAAAATTGTACATTATTATAAAAATTCATACCAATTTCCAATTTATACAAAATTTACACAGTTATATCTCCTGAGAAATTTATTTTTAAAATTTTAAAAAGACACATCTGTAGATCTATTTTATCTTTATTAAATGTTTATAAAACATTACCTTGAAGGCAATAATAAACTATAACAGTTTACTCGCAACGAAAACACTTTTACAGTATTTTTCAACTTCAGAATGACATTGCATTGCTAGGATGCGGTAAAGTACAAGTTTTGGGCTGGTTTTAGGCAGTCGTAGTAGTGGGAAAAAGAGTGGAATAGAAAAAAAGTAAAATCGAGAGCATTCTAGGAATTGTCTATGAAAATGAAAATAGATTTTAGAAAACGTAAAGTACCTATGCATTCTCATCTGACAGATATTATATTATGCACTTATTGGTGTGATTATAGGTTTGTCGAATTTTTTTCTAACTATACTAGTCCGGGAGCTGGCGTCAAATTTTCATGGGTGATTGCAGCAAAGCTGATTTTTGTAATATAATTAGTTCTATAATAACTAATTAAGAATTGCAGTGTTAGCTGGCACGACTGTGTGGCCTGCAGATTTAAGGGCCTGCGAAACTTTCAAAAAATATCAGATTTTCAAGTGAAACCAGCAAAGCTAAAATTTTGTATAATGATACTTGATACTTTACCAATTATATTTAACAAAAAAACATGTTAGCTGGACAATGCAAGTGGAAAACCTTGTTAGCTGTGCAGGTGAACAGTGACAGTGACAGTGACAATGTCAAAATAGTGACACATCGTTTTCATTTTATGTATACAATAGAAGAAGATATAAACGATGTGTCACTAATTTGACACTGTCACTGTCAATGTTCACCTGCACAGCTAACAAGGTTTTCCACCTGCCCTGTCCAGCTAACATTTTTTTGTTAAATATAATTGGTAAATTATCATTATACAAAATTTTAGCTTTGCTGGTTCACTTAAAAATCTTTTATTTTTTGCAAGTTCCACAGCCTCTTAAAATCTCGAGCCCCACTTTCGGACTAGCTAACATTGCAATTCTTAATTAGTTATTATAGAGCTAATTATATTATAAAAATCAGCTTTGTTGAAATGGTCCGGTCAAATTTGACGCCAGCTCCCGGACTATACGATTTATGTATCCCTCACAATTTCGTGCGTTCAATTGAAACAAATTTAGATTGCCAAAAATAGCCTGTCCTCAATTTAGAACATTTTGAATGTCACTGCTCAACCTTGGGTGATATCCTCATCTTCACCTCTTCCTACATTTGCAACTAAATCTTTTGATCTCTTTAAATGTTGTTCCCGTCTCAAAGATTGTAACGTTAACATTTGTTAATCGTACGATCAAAATTGTTTATGAAGATCAGAGAGTGTAAACAAGATGGTTTAATTTTACATGGGTATAAATTTGTAGTATTAGCGGGAGGATGTATGTGCGTATGTATGTGTTTACACATCCTTGAGTGTATTAGCATGTGTGCAGTTTTGTGACGTCATACGCGAGATACTATGCAATAATGAATGAAATTGTAACATTTAAACGGGATCATGTTACGTCAATGAATTTTTATACGACAATGTTACATAAAAATTCTTGTGTACTTTGCCAAAATATTTTGTTCTGTATTATAGCTAGGTACCTACATTATTTACACATAGAAGTCAATTTTATTTAGATGCTATTTTTAATTGTATGAATTACATATACAGGGTGTTACTAAGTTGTAACACCCGAAAATGGCAGTTAGAACTCATCGAAACAAACAACTTTTCTTAGTAAAATTTTTTGATTTTGATCCCCAGTTCATAGTTATTGGCGTTTTTTTGTTTTTCGAAAAATCGTCGTTACTCCCTTATTTTAAGGAATATTTAAAAAATACAACATTTTTCAGCATTTGCTTTCGGTTCTCTAAAACATTTGTATTTAGAATTATTTTCTATTTTATCAAATAACAAAATGGCGACCGATCAAAAATTTCAAAACAAGATATTTTGAAAACCACTCCATTGATTTTTGAAAATAAAACATTTATAAAATCCTTAAACTATTTATTATCACATTTGTCTGAAACATTTGTTTTGATCTGTCCAAAAAAGTATTTATTCAAATAAAATTAAATATATGCACAAAGTCTTGTATTATTGACCAAAAACCATAATACAAGAAATTGATTGGTCCAAAATTCGTTGAGTAACTTATTATTTCTAAAAAATATTAAACTAAGTAAAGAAATATAAGACTAAAATAATATGCATTATCATCTTTTCTTATTTAGGTAGAAGGTAGAGTAGGTTCTTATTTTTTAACCCTAAATGTAATTTATTTTTTGTGTTACTAGGTAGGTACCTTTACTAAAAAATAATCTAAAATACCATAGCATAATTAAAATATTTTGTATCCTAATCTAATCAACAAATTAGATACAATTTTTTGTTATTTGATACCTTTGATGTCCTTCATAATATCTAGTTATGAAATTGAATAAAAAATTGTATTTTGTACCAAATATTAAACGTTTCAAACAAATGTCAAAATTAATAATATTTCATTGTGAAACATTGCCACTTGAGGCATAATTAATAGCAGTTAATATTTCATTCTGTTTTTTGTGAAAACTAAAGTTACACATAACAAAAAAGCAAAACACCATAATTTTCTTGATGCCTACGTTCTCAAGATCAAATAAAATGCGTTTCGTTTAAGTATAGTCTACGAAGTATACTCGTGGATTCTTTCTACTCTGAGAAGATAATTCTTCTTTCCCTCCTCAAATTACACGTTGCTTTTTGCTTCTTTGTAGCCGCTACAGTATGTCAAGTACACACAAAACGAAAACGAAAATTTAGTCTGTGCGTCTTTAGCAGACGAGAAGACGACATAAAGATTCACTTTTGCTTTTTTGCTCGTTTTATAATAAATACGCATTCCATTTCACAATATACAGGGTGGTTCGCAATTTGGTGCATATTTTGGGTCACTGTTTTCGTATGGAATTTTATTAATTTTCTATTCTCTTTTTCTCCATTGCACAATTAATAATTTTTTTTATTTTATTCCATTCAAAGTTAGTCAGATATCCATTATACAATCAACAATCCAGTGGTTTCAAAATTACTTAAAATCACTTAAGGTGTTCGTCTACTCTATTTTTCCAGAGTTACAGAGGTGTACGGCTCCCACGTTTACTTTAATTAAAATTGAAATATATGATGCTTTTACAGATGAGTGTATTAACAAAGTAAAAAAAAATTTAAAATGACGTTTTTGCGGTTTTTGTCATTATTTGATATTATTTTTTTCGGTAACTATAAATGGCAAGAAAAAATTAAAAACCAAGAAGCATGCAACTAAGCTTCTTTTTTCGAATAATTTTTATTTTACTTAATTTCTTTTAAAAAGACAGAAGTTATTATGGGAATCTGGAGCCATGTTTACAGTATTTTTCAACTTCAAAATGACATTGCATAGCTAGGATGCGGGAAAGTACGAGTTTCGGGTTAGTTTCTGACAGCCGTAGTAGTGGGGAAGAGAGTGAAGTAGAAAAAAAACTAATATCGAGAGTATTCTAGGAATTCAAAAAAAAGGTAGACGAGCCTCTTAAGTAACGAATTTAAAAAAATTATTTTTGTTCCTTGATCAGTAACTGAAGTACTATTTTTTATGTTATTAAAATATATCCACGAATTTTTGAATCACCCTGTCCTGTATAGATAATTTAGTTAATAGTTTTGTCGATTCAGATCAGATGATTAGAGGATTTATGTGCTGTACTCTCCACTAACAACCAGAATTGGCGGCTGCTGGTAACCGCACATATGGTACAATATAATGTTTATAAATTTGTTATTTGGAACATTTATTTATTATATCAGATCAGTTTGGCAAAATATAGTTATAGGTAATAAAAAAATTCCTGGTATGCAGTTTGAAAATAATATAATCTTTATTGCTCATTAATAGCTCAATTAATTTAATTTTAAGTCAAAGTTCGCTACAAAATTCTGCAAACTGTGATGACATATTTGACACATTAGCAACTTTATATCGACACAACCGAAACCAATGTTTAATAGATTATTTGTTGTGTTAATATAAATCTAAAATAAATGATTTATGATATCCTCAATGTGTCATAGACGTTTTACAATAATTGACCTATTTGTGACACTTTTGTATTTGTTGATAATTTAAATCTATTTATATTTCAATTAAGCGGAGTATATTAGGATTAATAAATAATATGAATAATATTATTAATTATTGATGATATAATATTGAGCGTTATCGAAATGAGATGTGGTTTAATTTACGACTATATTGAATAATTAATTTGAAATAACACAAATATTTTAAGATAGAAAATTATATAAATATTTGCCGAAAGGTTAGGTCGGTGAATAATAGAATATTATTTAACGAGTACATAATGCAGGCTATAATTCAATACAATGAAAGTTTATGCACGACCTGACGGCGAGTGTATAATCATCTGACTGAATTTATAGCCATTATGTGTGAGTCAAATACGACGTTTTATGTACGACTTTCTAAATAAATCATGTCTACAAATTTTTATTCAATTAATATGAACCTAACTTCATATTCTAATTTGTTGACAATTTATCATTATACAACAGTGTTGAATAATGAATTCATAATATACAACCTACATACTAAATGTATTATTCAATGGTCATGATAAAAATAATATAATGGACTGGCTTTTCGATTATTCGTTTAACCAGTCAGGTAATTATCCTAAAGCCCTGCTGGATTCTTTGAGGATTCTTTCATGCCTCCGAATTTTGAGAAAAATCGCATGGTGAGAATTGCCTGTCAAATAGCGGTGCCGCTAAATTCAATCTTCAATGAGTCTTGGAAAAGAAGAATTTCTAACTCATTGCTGCTTCAATATTTTTTTCCAGGATTCAGAAGCATGAAAGAATCTTTAAAGAATCCATGTGTGAACAGAGGGCTTAAGATATATTTTATTTTATTAATTGATTAAATTTATAGAAAATTTTTTATACTCCTAGCTAAGAAATAATCTAATTCTAGATAAACGTGCACTCGTATTGTTTTTCCGCGTTTAAATTGCATTTTAATTAAAATAATAGTTAGTCTAATAACTGAAAATCAGGTTAAGTGGATCCAAATGTAACTTGAGTATCCACTTCCGGTAACTATTAACTATATTAACATTTGAACTTTGAAGATTATCTTTACTACATTAACGATTAAGTTTATTCAAAACGGATGCAACATATGGTTTCATATCAACTTTTAAACTATTATTATTTAATGAGAAATGATGATTTGATTCGCATATCAATTGGTTTTAATTTATTTATTCTTAGAATACAAACAATTTGTTGGAAATGATAAAATAAGCAGACGATTTCAAACGAACTAAACATTATTTGAAACATTTTAAATAATAGCATCACAGTTGCAATATTATGAAATACAATGTCACATCATTTTATTTCACTCAAGAAGGATATTAGGTTCTTTATTTAGTTCATTACTGAGTATGTGGGACTCACGAAGGGTATTGGGTTGTTTATCTAGTTCAGTTCAATCAGAGTTTGCACCAAAACCTATAGTATTAAGGACTCAAGAAGGGTATTGGTTTTTTTACAAATTAATTTAACAATTAGAGAAAATAAGAATTAATTTATGCATTTTCATATTACAAATTATGGCCTTATTATTGCATATTTATTAATTTTGTTTTAAATAGTCAATTCCTTGCATTGTTCGTGAGAGTGAAAATATTTTTTGTCAAGAAAATTACACATCTGACGGAAAAAAACAGTAATCGGCCAAATTGACTATTTTTACTAATTTATTACTAAAATACCATTAAGTATTTTAAAAATATAATTTCTTAGCACTCTAGTGTCATCTTTGAACTATCTATATATAAAATATGAACAGTGCAGGTGTACTAACATTAGCTCAGTTTGTAATATAGTAAGGTCCCTTTTTCACTATATTTTTGGCACAAGTGTAGCGCCTTAATCCATGACACTAAAATTTATAAGTAAATTAATTTTGTTGCTACATAAAGATTAAAGAGACATTTACTATGTAAAATAAAATATATTATGGAAGATTGAATTCTCGACTGCATGTTGAATAAAAAGAATATTTTTTGGAGATACAACAAAAACATACAATCAAATAAATTACATTGTATGTTTTTGTTGTATAATACCCTGAGGAAGACTAAATTACAGTCGACACATGGGTGTTTTATTGGATTATATTAAATTGTCTGCTTCTCCAACAAATCTTTTTATGTTACATTGTATTATATTTCAAGACAAACCGAATATTGTGACACCAATTTGACAGCAAATAAATAATTATATTCCTCAATCCTTCCTCAACATATTTTCGGTTAGTGTTGACTGTAGATGACGTCACAGTCACGCATGTATCGTTGCGTGTTACGTGTCACGTAAGATTAAAGCAACGTAATACGTAACATGTTATGTGATCTTGTGTTTTTTTGAACTTGAGACCTTGCAATGTTCCTGAAGAATGCAGTACAGCCGGAATACAAACTAAATTGATCTACATTGATTCTTGATCACTTGAGCGCGAAGATGAACTGATACTTTGATCAGTGACCGTCAAAATGCAGGACAAGAAAATTAATAATCATAATGAAATTTAGAACCAAATATGAGTGTTGGAAAATGAGATTTCTATCAACAAAGTTGATAGACATAACGTTAGGTATTATATTTAAGAATTTTTTTTTAGTAAATTGAGAAAGAAATGTTTATGTGACGTCATTATTTTGTATAGGAGAAATGGAAGTTTTCTACATTCAATTTTCATGTATTATTTTGTCAAAATAAAAAATATCTTATCTTCAAAAATATTCCCTTACAATCTCATGTGCATTAATTCTTACCAGAAATTTCTGTGCTTTCAAACAACGTCTTAATTAGCACGAGTGGTACACGAGAGCTGATTACGTTGTTGAAATACACATGTACATGTAATAGCACGAGTACAGATTTGGTTAGAAAATCGCAATGACAATAACACCGCCGCTCTATTTTTAAATTATTTTTACACAAGAAACTTGCGATACTCACTTTTGTATTTAATATTAATTAATGTCTATTATTTACCTTATTAATTGCTTATTTACACTAAAAATGACAATTTAACCAATTTTTAATTGAAATGTCAAACAGACATATGACAGAAAAATTTCCTCTCTAATTATTATTAATTACAATTTAGTTTTTATATAACCATGGTTACTATTATTGTAATCAATTCTTCCATTGTGCCATTTGGCCCATTTAAAAAAATTCAAGCTAACAGCAAAAGCGCAATTTGTAGCATTATACTTAACTGAAAATAATTTTTATCTGATGACGTGTCGTAATGACACCATTATAGGACTCAATTTGAGAACCATAATAGCGTTCATTATAGGCCAAGAACCATAATGAAATATAATGAAATAACAAACAACTCGTTACTAAGAGAGTGAAGAAGTTTATAAAATACATAGCATATCTGATTTCTTAGATTCAATTTTTTTTGCTCAATACCAAATAATTTATTTTTCTTTGGACTAAATTACACCAGCAGATAAAATTTTGTACCAATCATAACCAATCATCATGATACACGTTGTTATCAAACTCGGCTTCGCCTCGTCTGATATCGTTAGTACCATAATGATGACGTTACGATCCTTATAACATAAATAACTATTGTGCGTTTGAAGACAAATCGCAGCTATTTAACTAATAATTTATTTGTTGTTTGAGAAACTCACGCATTTAAACCGCAAAAAAAATATAAAACAGGTTTATATCTACAAAAATATCTCAAATACGTGAAGTTCTGCAGTACCGCTAGCTCCTCTGTTAATTTATTTACACATACATAATCATACAAACACACAAACACACATATACATATTTATTTAGCAAGTTAACATGAACTGAGAATTGAAGCTAAACATTTGCACAGTGTTTTGGAATTTTATTTTTACAAGAATTCGTTGTTACGGTAGTTCACTCACATGCAGAATTGTTAATTCTGGTTTAACTGTTAAAATTGTAAATGTTTTGTATTTTTGAATCAGTTGACACATTTGCTATCGTATCAGATTTTCAGAATCGTTCAGTTCAACACAGTTTGACAGATCACATAGGTACAATTGAATTCGAAATGTAACTGATTCAGCTTCGAATCCAGTCAGGTACATTCCAGTTTACTACACAAACATCGTCCCTATAATGTACTCTCTACTAACATAACAACCATGAGTTAGCGGAATGGGTTCAACACCAGAAAATAAAATTCTATAAAATGGTCATACATCATAAAAAGGAAAATGAAACACCAGAACATGCAATCTACAAGATGCAAATTCAAATTTAGATCTAGAACACAGAAAGATGCAAATCTAATTTTTAAATCTCACACCCATACAACACATATAACACATCGATCAAATTAACGTCTATAAAGCCTCATTCACATAAGCATTTAGTTTGAAGGTTTACATTTGTATTTAAGTTTAAGAAACATTTCCTTCTCATAATAAACTTGAAATAGCTTTAGTAAGTGCTAAATATAAACCTACAGTTTGGAGCTTTAAAAATTTAGTGCACCTTTAGTGAAAAGTGCAGATGCTCGTATAGTTATATAAATTTAAAAATTCTTAAATGTAAACATGAATGTAAAACTTAAAACTAAATGCTTATGTGAATGAGGCTTAAGACGTATAGCATTGGTATTGTCTTATAGACGTCATAAGGAGACTAGTATTGATCAAATTTTAGACGTCTTATGCGGTAGTCTGTAAGTCGTCATTATGTTGTCCAGTTTTAAATCTCTCGCTTACAAAATATAAGAGTTCTATATTTGTCTCAAAATTCATCTTGGTTATGACATACAGGAATCCTATATTGATCAAAATTCAATCGTATATTGGTTATAATTTTATTAAAAAGGACTTGACTGTCAAAAAGGTATTAAATAGACGTCATTTGCATGGAAGAAAATAACATATTTTAAACATCCAGAATGGAGGACATAAGACACGTATGTAACGTCTTTGTGATTACATTTGGATTACGTTTTAAAGACGTGAACATTATAAAGACGTCTTATGGGAATATTATATTCTATTTTCTAACAGTTATATAACCAGCATATAATGTAAGCATTCCCTTTCACATAATTTACTAAGCAACCAGCTTACTAAGTGTGTTTTGCGGAAAATATACTTCAAGGCTACATAAACTAATAATTTATTTTAGAAACACTCTTCAATGTGAAATGCAAATTAAAACAAGGCAAGAATAAGTATGTTAAGATCCATATCTTCGTAGTTATAGTGTTTATTAAATTCCTAAAATATTTTCCGAGGCATTCAATTGTGTTTCTTATATATTAATATTAATATTTTTATCTGTGCACTTTAGATTTGAATCAAATTTATGTGCATAATTTATTTTTATCAACGGAGGGAAAATTTCTTGAAGTAATGATTAATTTCGCTCATTTTACTGAGAAGATTTTAGATTAGTTTTATTAACACGCCATATTTAAATAATTAGATCAAATTAATACTAGTTATTTATTATGAAAGACGATAAAATTATATTTTATCGACGAAAGAAAGCGACAAAGAAGCGAGTGAATTATTTTTCTCGAGTCGATAATGTAATTTTATCGTCGTGTATAAAATATAGTTGATGTTCAAGAAAAAATATAAGAAAACCAATTTAAAATTAAATTATTATTAAAATACAATTTCGAAGTTTGTTTGTAATGATTTTCATCCTACTTTTTTCACAGACGAATTTGAAAAAAAATGTAAATAAATTTTACTTGGATCTACACTTGTTGAATGCAATATTGCTGCAATAGAATCAGAATTCACGATTCTGGCAATATATTGCGCAAAATCAAAATCTGAAATTTATTATGTAGGTAATTATGAAGCATTATTTGATCGAAAAATTCATACAATACATTAAATAAGAGTAAATAAGAATTAATTTATGCATTTTAATATTACAAATTATTGCATATTTATTAATTTTGTTTTAAATAGTCGATTCCTTGCATTGTTCGTGAGAGTGATACGAAAATATTTTTTGTCAAGAAAATTACACATCTGACGAAAAAAATAGTAAAAAATCGGTCAAATAGACTGTTTTTACTAATTTATTATTAAAATACCATTACGTATTTCAAAAATATAGTTTCTTAGCATTCTAAAGTCATCTTTTAACTATCTATATATAAAATATGAACAGTGTAGGTGTACTAACAAGAGCTCAGTTTGTAATATAGCAAGGTCCCTTTTTCACTATATTTTTGGCACAAGTGTAGCTCCTTAATCTATTCAACTTATATTTTAACCACTCGAATTTTACTTTATCTACCCTTGAGGTTAAAGTAATTTTTACTCGAGTATAACAATATGACAATTACTTTATTACTTATTTAAGACACTTTTCATAAAAAATGTTTCAGCAACCCTTCTTAATAAGAACAAATTGTTTCAAATATTACTGTCGAAATAAACTAAAACAATTTAAGAAAGTCAATGACTGAGTCAATATTTTGTCATGTCCTTGTTGACTGAAACCGATCACTTAGCTTATCAGATCACAAGGCCGTTTATCAGTTCATCTATTCATCAATTCCTTGTCCAATTATCTGCATCCTAGCGCACGAAGCAAAATGCATATTTCACAATGCGCAGCAGAATAATGGAATATCTAATTCATAATCATAGTAATGTGGGTTATGTTTATTCTCTTGAAGATTTTAGGTCACCGTGAATCTCCTACCGAGGGGTTTTTACTATTTAGTGAAGAAGTTAACGTGAATGCGACGATATTTAAGATGATCGTGACTACTTAAACTGTTAATGACGATTTGCGAATGTGAATTGTGAATTTATTTGCAATTATTGTGCCAGAGAAAAGGAATTGTTCACAGATGTTGAGATCAAGCATTTGAAATGTTTGTTTTTCAGATTTTCATATCACTGGATTATAATAAGTAAATGATGAGTTATTATCAATTTTTTTTATTAAATGGTGATAGTGATATGAATTACTAATACAGGGTGGGGCATAAGTCACTGAACATTGTATTTTTGATATAATTTTTTTATTTTTTATTGAAAATGAATAATTTTGATTACAAAAGATAGGTAGTTTTATTCAGGGAGAGTTTAAAAAAATAATTTAAAAACAATATCTTTTGATGCCTGCCATCAGCCTCTTCGCAAACTGCTGCTCTTTGCTGTACCTGGTCCATAACTAAATAAATGTGATTTCAACAAGACGGAGCTACGTCCCATACTGCAAGGGAAACAATGAATTTGCTGCGAACGGTTTTTGGTAACCGTTTCGTTTCACGATTTGGAGATGTTAAATTATTTACGATTGATCAACCAGTTTTGGCTTCAGTTATGGACAGGTACAGCAAAGAGCAGCAGCTTGCGAAGAGGCTGATGGTAGGCATCTAAAAGATATTATTTTTAAAATTTAATGTTTTTAAAACTCTCCATGATTAAAACTATCTTTTGTAATCAAAATTATTCATTTTCAATAAAAATATAAAAAAATTATATTTAAAATACAATGTTCAATGACTTATGACAATATAACAATTAGTTATTAAACTAGCTTTTTTGACCATTAGGGAATTTATAACATTCAAGACGAACAAGTGGTCAGATTGAACCATCCGAGTGCAATTTAATTTAACTACACACACTGCCGGTCGAGAGACTTGATCCACGGAACTCCGGGTTCGTACGTCATCAGAAGCAGAGAGCTGTGAGAGATTCTTTTGCAACCAGGACTACATTTAAGACGATCAAGTGGTCAACTTGATTTAATTGCAAGATGTTTTACAATTTAACGACTGCACACACACTGCTGGCCGAGAGACTTGAACCACGGAACTCCGGGTTCGTACGTCATCAGAAGCAGAGAGCTGTGAGAGATTCTTTGCCACCAGGACTATATTTAAGACGATCAAGTGGTCAGCTTGAAGCGTCCGAGTGCGATTAAATTGCAAGATGTTTTACCGCGAAACTCCGGGTTCGTACGCCATCACATGTAGAGAGTTACTGCCTCGACAATTCATATTCATACAATAGTTTCAAAACAATGCGGAATATTGTAAAATCCTATTTTGCAGCAATTGTGAGCCTTAAATGTCTAAATACAGTTAAATACAAATAAAAGAATCCGTTTTATTTTGAAATATAACTTTCAAAACAAATCCTATAAACGTAGTGAGTAAATTTCGTGCGTAGGCATAACAATCTTACAATCTAACACCATTTGTCGCAATCTCACTCTAAACAATGCAACGTATGAAGTCTACGCCACGTTCCCGGCACACGACTATTGAATATCACTTATCAACTATTTACAATCAATACGCAGATTCTTTACAAGATGCATCAAATGACAGCTTAGCATTTGGCTTCTTTGTTGTCGAAGAATATATGAATACAAAGTGTAAAGATTATCAGAGAACCTAACATGAAGAGGAGCCTTGCTATCTTTGAAATCAAATTATTGTTTTGATTATGACAATTGGAATTAAAATCACAACCTTGTAGAATCACTACGATCAATTATTTTATTTGATACTTATAAAGTTTAACTTCCATCTATTGTTAATATACCGTGTGTGCGGTTAACATTTGTCAACTCACTCTCATGGTTTAATGAGTACACCACAAAAGAGTAATTGTCATTTATTTAACTCTAGAGTGGATCCTACATATTTGTACAACACTCGGTATAGCTATAAAATAATGCTATTAGTACCAACAAAGCGTCATATTTTGTATTTCTCCCTCTAATCTAAAATCTCTTCTGGGTTCAAATACTGCTCTATATAATGTCAAATATGTTGTTGTTTTTGTGAGATATCGAACTATCGAATCTATTGACGGATTATAGATTTCATCTTCTTGTATCGTTTCGTAATATAGGTAATGACAGTTCTGTATACAAGAGCAATGGTCGGATGATCCAACGATCATCGATGCTAATACATGTAATTAACATGATATGAATCTTTCATAGACGTTCGATTGACTCAAATATGGATAATTGATAATTACTAAAATACTAATTAGGAGATTAATAGGGGTATTAGATTGCCTCAAGTATGGGAACTTCGAGATTCATTGCTATTACTGAATTTTTAAATCCTTTATATTAACTTCATCGTCTTGTCTGTCTGTCTATGTCTACGTACCTACGGCAAAAAAACAAAAGTAAAAAATGTCCCACTTCCTGGGATCCTATCGAGCTGAAATTTTGAAAATAGATTTTGTCACCTAACAATGCACTTGGCAAAATTTCAGATTATCCGCCATCTTGAAACCAAATGGCGGCTAGCTATCTCAAAATGTACTGCACCGATTGCGGTCAAATTTGGTACAGTAATAGCCATCTAACTTATGATATAGATATATTAAAATGTCAGTCCGCCATCTTGAAACAAAATGGCGGACAGATATCTCAAAATGTACTGTAACTATTG
This sequence comes from Agonum fuliginosum, assembly GCA_947534325.1. Classification (NCBI taxonomy): domain Eukaryota; kingdom Metazoa; phylum Arthropoda; class Insecta; order Coleoptera; family Carabidae; genus Agonum; species Agonum fuliginosum. The sequence continues at coordinate 1,520,938 of OX384033.1, forward strand.
CGTTCAAATTTGGTACAGTAATAGCTAAGAATCTGTCTTGAAACATAGGTATATTAAAATGTTAGTCCGCCATCTTGAAACAAAATGGCAGCTAGCTATCTCAAAATGTACTGCATCGATCTGGTTCAAAAACAAAAATTTAAATAAATATCGATCGAGTCTCATATATAAAGGATTTATAGTGAAAAACTTTGTTTTTACGGGTTCGTTTTTTATTACGAAAGTGTTTTGTATAACTTTATGTATTTTTACCTTCCGCTTACCTGTAAAGGAAGGTATTGGAATCATGCAAAAAATCGGGTGGTGAATTTTTAGTGAATGAGCACGAATTAGGGTCCTTACAACTCATTTTTGATAGTTTCACGATGATGTCTGTGTGTATGTGTGTGTGTATGTGTGTGTGTGTGTGTGTGTGGTCAAGGGGTGTTAGTCGCATAACTCAAATACGAATTACCCGAAAATTTTGATATTTGGTATTTAACATTTGTATATAAATTGGAAGAGCTCCCTAGATTTTGGTACAAATATCTTCATCGGAAGTGATATTTTTTGAAGATTGAAAAGGTTAATTGTCAAAATTGTATATAAATTTGGAAAAATATAGTATTTATTTGTAATGAGAATAAGAGGAAAAGTTATTTGCAACTTACGTTATAAAAAAATTGTCTTTATCTGGTTGCATTAAAGAACTGCAGTAAAATTTAAAAAATAAATTTATCAAATAAAACGTTGATATCTTGTAATCCATGATCGGTTGATTTTTGTTTCTGCGTAAAAAATATTGACAGGTGAGACGGGTGACAAGTTGGCATACTAGCGCTATATAAGTCCTAAGTAAGATATTAAATGTAGTAATTGAACGGAGGATGGCTTCAACACAGCAGAGTTTTCCTGTGAATTAATCTTTTTATTCAGGTGTGTTTGAATATTTGAGATTTTTATTTGTATATTTTAAATGGGCACCAGATTGTACGTATACATTTCTGTTTAAAGTCTAGATATGGCGGAAGGTTGTGTGATGGCCACGTCAGATTTTTTATCTACGTTTACCGCATGCGAATGTTTTAACCATTTTAAATTAAACTCGAGTATAGTTGACCGTGTGTGCGGTTACCAGGCAGCTACTTAATTATGGTTGTTAGTGTAGAGTTAATTTTTGCGCATATTATAGAAACTTGCTGCCTCAAAGTTTATTATATGAAGCAACTGCAGATTTTTATGTCATTACTCCAACAATTGATCCAGAACTCAACGCTATTTCAAAATAATAACAAGTCATTGAAACTGTAATAAAATTCCATGTCATCAGGTTCACGTCAGTTTCACAACTCCGTACATAAAGTATAAAGTGTTCTGCACTCGTATGAAACGCTGCATAGCGTAGGAGAGTTTTACGATTCGAAAATTACATATTTACGAACAAGGAAGATTGAGAACAATATCGATCTATGATCGGGAATGTGATAAGCGAAATTGTGAACGAGATACTGAGGTAGATTCGAAGAAAACTGGTATTTGATTACATATTGCGACTGCGAGTCATCAGCATCGATATTTTATCGTGTGTGCGGTTGTCAGTTAGCAGCTGTCAACTCATGGTTGTTACTTTTAGTTAGGGAAGATTTCTGTGCAGTAAATACCGATATACCTGCTTGTATGGTACTAAAATAAAATATTATGCAATGAGATTATAATGATAGCTATTAATTATTATTAAGGTGATCCTCTACCCATGGCACAAAACACTCAAAAATATTGATTCCGCACACTATTTTATAGGGTTTATTGTTTTGTTTAACATAAAAATAATAAATAATTTATGTTTGAGGGGGGAAAATAATTTTGACACCCATAATTGTAAAAAAACTGCAATATTTGTAAAAAGAGGGTTTTCGCGCACCACTGTACAGCTTATATTTATAAGTGAATTAACTTCAAATTTTAATTTGTTGTCAACAAAGCTTTGATCTGCGAAATAACCGATCGAATTTTTTAAATTCGTTTTAATATAGAAGATATTTGTGTTCAAAAAATAACAAAAATTGTCAAAATTCAAATTAACATATTTCGATTTTAAAGCAAAATTTTCAAATTCTACGTCGACCATTTTGTAGATTGTACTTTTATCTTCAACAAAATCTTTAGATTATTATATTTAACAAAACAATAAACGCTGTGGAGTGGCGCGCGAAATCCATGTTTTTGGCTGTTTTCTGGTGCGGTAGAGGATCGTCTTAATTAGAATACCTGGATACTATTTTATATTTTATGATAGATCTAGCTTTAGTTTAGTTATTTATTTATCAATTTCATTGTTGTACACTATTTTTGTATAATTATTATTAGTTGTGTATCTGATGATTTCAAGATCTCGTTTTCTTGTTGGTATTGTTATTGTACTGTTATAAATACCCTCTGTAATTGGGATTTTTATCTTGTAGAGTGGTTTACAAATAAATAAATAAATTAATTACTTAAGAGGCCCGTCTACCATCTAAAATCCAGCATAAAATGTACTAACGTAGCGAGTGTTTTGTGGCCAGTACAAAAGTGGTAAAATTTTATTTCAGCAAGGATTTTATAGAGAAAGAATGGATCTACAGATGTGCCTTTTTAAAATTTTGATTAAAAATTGTACATAAATATAACAATTCCAAAAAATTCCTATTTTATGCAAACTTTACACGATTATATATCATGATAGAAATTAATTTTAAAAAGGCACATCTGTATAGGTTCATTCTTTCTCTATTAAATGTTTATAAAACATTATCCTGAAGTCAATAATAATCTGACAGTTTACTCGCAACGAAAACACTTTTACATTATTTTTCAACTTCAAAATGACATTGTATAGCTAGGATGCGGCAAAGTTCGAGTTTCGGACTAGTTGTAGGCAGCCGTAGTAGTGGGGGAAAAGTGGAATGGAAAAAATGGAAAATCGAGAGTATTCTAAGAATTCGGAAAAAACGTGAACGAGCCGCGAGTATGAAATTTACGATACGAGCCATGGCGAGTGTATTAATAGCCATTATGCACGAGTTTGCGAGGTGGCGAAAATGCGAGTTCCCTAACAGTGCCCACAATACTTTACAAATGTTCAAAAGATGGTCCGAAAGTGAGAAAATCTAATGGATCAGTTGCAGTAGTTGATTTAGTTTTCCAACTGAAATATTTGCAAAACTGCAAATGTCGGTAACCACACCGTCGACTTCACCTTAATTTTACAAATTAAAAAAAATCTTTTTGTTCCATGATCTGTAAGTTGAGTACTACCTATATGCCATTAAAATATATAAACGAAGTTCTGAATCAGCCTGTATATTTTTATCGTATGTGCGGTTAGAAGCTAACTACTAGAGTAAATGATCCTCAATAAATATCAATTATATAAATCGATGTATGACTGTATCATATACGTGTACCTATGTGGTAATGTTCAACCACAATCCACAAATCTTAATGTTCTTATTGACCATATTTAGTACAAGATTTTTTTAGTTGACATTCATGTAGTAACCATTGTGCATATGATACCTGTACCTACAAAGAAAGATGTGTCGATAAATAGTAATTTAACTGATTTCTGATTTCAATGACTTTCTTCTGTAAAATATGAATATATTCACACAGTAATTTTCACTTAGATAAGCTATAAATGTCATATGAACATAATTGAGAAAACACTATCATTATCTATTGTATTATCTAATTTTATGTAGAATATGTAATGTTTTGATATTTATAAATGGGAAATATTTCTTCTCACAATTTTTCTTTTCTTATCTATTTAAATTCTGGAAAAATATTTTTATTATGTTGCAATTTACAACACAAGTGGTTTAAAAAAATAATTTAATGTTTTAGTTTGGACTTGTTTCAAAACTTGTTCTGTTTAATTGTTAATAAAATAAGCGTAAATTAAACAGTGCAATTGACATTAGCGACAATTAAATCAGTTGTTAATTAGCTATAACAAACAAACAACAAATGAATGTCACCTATTTAGCTAAATAATTAGTTGTAGTCAAATGATGACATCCTGCTTAGACGTGTTAAACTTTTAATGACAGTTTGTTCACTTAGTTAACGAAAGGTTGATGCATTAAACCTTTTTTCCGAATTCCTGAATACTCTCGGTTTTACTTTTTTCTATTCCACTCTCTTCCCCACTACTACTGCCTAAACCAGCCCGAAACTCGTACTTTGCCGCATCCTAGCTATGTAATGTCATTTTGAAGTTCAAAATACTGTAAAAGTGTTTTAGTTCCGAGTAAACTTTCAGTTTATTATTGACTGGAAGACAATGAAAATTTTAAAAATAAATTTTTACCATGAGATATACCGTGTAAAGTTTGCATAAATAGGAAAATTTTAAGAATTGTTCGGAATTTTTATATAACCATGCATAATTTTTTTATTAAAATTTTAAAAAGTCACAACTGTTAATTGATCCTTTAAATATATAATTTTCTTTCTTTGATTCTAGTTCGAGATTCATCCGAGAAGTTCGTAGTCATTTCTAGTATAATGTAAATCAGAAATTCCCATCAGAGTTCCGTTCGATGTCCATACTTTTTTCTAGTATATACTCAAAATCACAAGTTCTGGCAGTGTGGCAGAGATAGCAATACAGTGTTGCTAAATGTATCCCATAAGAGTAATGTGTTAGACAAAGATGGAGAATCCAGAGGCGGATTGTTTGTTTTTCGCTTACTTGTAATTTTAATAAATTATGCTGATTATTTTTTGACGTTTCTCAAAACCAATATAATGTTCAATTCATTGAATACATTAATAAGTAATCAATTGATATGCCTCAAATTTAAAATCTTTTACTTAGAGAAAAAACTCTGGTTTCTAATAATAATTCTCCAGTGTTTCAATTTATTCTCAGCATCTTTACTGATAATTTTTCTCGTTTAATATGAAGGATACGTAATTAAGTAAAATATTAAATTAATATAAATATACAATTTTATTTTATTTTTTCGATAACAAATTGATAACAATGTAACAATAAAATAAACACAGCCAAAGACGGCCAAGTCAAAATCACAAATCTATTCGAGATTCGTACTAGATTTGTCTACGCATGCTCAGTTCAGTATGCAGTCAGTTTGGCCAACCTTTAAAAGTTTTGGCTCGAAAAAAATCAAAGATATCCGATTGAATATTAATGGAAATAAAGTATGACACTCGAACGAATCTCGGATGGAAATTGAACAAGATATCTAGCATGAATCTAGACGAAAAAGTATAATGTTATTCAGCCTAACAGAATAACAGAAATTGATCCGTTTCGTCAAGCATTCTTGAGAAGGTCGCTCTATTAATTTGCTTTCTTACAAAACAAAAATACAGTAAACAATTTGAGGCACTATTATTAACCATAATTATTTTTAAACCACAAGAACCAATAAAATTATTGCTAAATTGAGTTCTTATCGAAAAATCTAGGATTACTCAAACTTTAAAATTAATTTCAACATTTTATTAATAAGGAGGGGTGAATCACGACTCATTAACATAGTTTTTAACCAATTACCAGCACTTAGAAGATTGGAGATATAAAATTATAGTAATGTGTATTTTATCTATTTTTTCATGCCTTGATGCATTTACGAGTTTATGACTACTAGTAAATTGCTGATTACTTTTGATTAATATCAGTAGTTACTTAAAATGACAGGAGGTGTGGTTTAGACATTTATTTTGCTAGTAATTGTCAGAAGATTTATTATTTACCTTCATACCTATCTATACGTATTAACAATACACCTAGTATTAAATTAAAATAGTGTTAACATCATTTAAAAGAGTAATTGAGCTTGTTACTAAATTATATTTTATCGTGTGTGCGGTTACCACGGTTGTTAGTGAACACGAATTATTATGTGCGGTTAAACTAAAGGGTGTAGTGTGTACCTGACTAGATTCGAACCTGAATTGTCTGAATCATAGTCGATCACTAAGCCTTGTTCACATATGATTTTTTCATATTTCTGAATTTTGAAAAACAATCCTGAAAAGAATTGCCTGTCAAATAGCGGCGCCGCTAAATTGAATCTTCAATGAGTCTTGGAAAAGAAGAATTTCTAATTTATTAATTACTTCAAAACAGTGAATTTCTTTTTTTTATAATTCGAAAGCTTGAAAGAATCCTTGTGTGAACAGGGCTTCTGTCTTTAAGCTGCATTCACATAGCAATGGGGTAGTTGCGAAAAAAAAGATTTTTTGATAAATTATGAAACTTTGGCCAATTCTGAACATGTTTACGTAAAAACCATTTCTAAATTTACAACTTTTCATTCATAATTTTCATAAATAAAGTTCGCGGTACAAACATTGTGACGTAGATTGCGCAGAATGATACAGTTCGTCTAAGTATGGGCGACTCCGGCAGACTCATTGTAATAGCTCAACAAAGCGAACTAGTCTACATATCTTTTCATTTTTTAGAACATAATTTTAAACTTATTTCAAATATTAAATTATCAGATATCGAAATAATATTTAAAAGTAATTTATTATTTAAAAATATTACTACTCGATAAGTCGCATAGTTCTTTAAACACTACAAATTTTATGTCAGCCTGTACACTTCAAGGACTGTACAGAGAAATGTCAGTTGAGTTCTGAGTTCACTCGCAAGAGGGCCGAGCTCTGTGATTGGTTTTCACAATGCACGTCAGACTAGAAAATTTGAAATTAGAGGCTATTTTAAAAAAATGTATCTTAATAATAATACACTTTTCAATTGTGAAACATTTATTAAAATTAGTTAATTGGAAAATGCGCAACTACCCCATTAGTAGTACATTTTGAGTAAAACTAATTAAATATGTACATTCACAGTGCTTGAAAGTGAATGCTCCTATTTAAACTTTCTTAAACGTAAACATAAATGTAAACCGTAAAACAAAATGCTTTTGTGAATGAGGCTTTAGCAAAACAGCAAGAATTAGTTTCTCAAATTTGTGTTTTTATTTTCTCGCGCTAGTTTCGATTTCTGTAGAAGGAAGTAAAGTAAAGTTCTCGATAACAATGTTTAACATATTTTAATATGCTGCAAATTGCCTGCAGGTCGTTATTTGTTACGTCACGGTTCACAGTCATTTTAAGTGAGAAGATGAGCCAATTTTTATTGCATCTTACCATTATTAGTATTATTAGTCGGTGCTAATAACGCATAATGAGTTAGTCAAGTTTTAATAATTTAAGCAGAGGAGGAAGAACTCTTTTAAAAAGATGCTACTTAAGGTTGATGATTTTTATTAATTATTTAAGTGCAGCTACTAATTGTAAAAGTGTAAATATTGAATATGTCAAGGACGGGTTGCTTTTCTCATATATCTGGACATTTTATTCTTGAACTTAATTTCATGTACCTACGCGAAATAAGAGATGGTCGGGATTGGTAATAGTTATTTACTTTACAAGTGGGCAAAGTAAGGAATTACCCACGAGGGAAATATTACCTCACCAGGCCGAAGGCTAAGTGAGATAATTTTCTCGAGTGGGTCATTCCTTTTTGCCCACGTGTGAAGTATAACGTTTTATGCAACAACTCTTAATAACTGCTTAAATATTTTAAAAATATTTAGTTTCAACCTAAAACATCGTTTCTATGGTGACTTCCAACAAGCAAAGTAACAATTTACCCACAAATGGGTATAATTTTGATCAAAGCCACTAGTAGGCAATCTTTTACTTTTCTTGTTTAAAATCACCATAGTTATGATGTTTTTATTAAGAGGATAAACAATATTAATAGATTATCAGAAACCGCTTCGCTACCTTGAAGTGTATAAAGAAGTCGTCCAGCTCGGTTTTTCTCTTGACGAGTTGCGTTCAGGCGAGTAATAAGTTGGCGAATTTTGACTCAGCTCTGTGTAGAACATAGGCACTTTCCTTCTCTCTCTTGTCGCTTCGGCCAACTCTGTCCAAGAAGGATGCAAGATGTCATAGATATGCACTTTCTGTATTCTGTAAGAAAATAAGGCAATTTTAAAAATTCCACGAAATCTCACATTCTTGTCTTTCCTTGTAAAATGTTTAAAACATGAGCTGCTGAAGCCACGACTAAGACGCTTTAAAGTACAACACGTTATAATTTCATCTTATTACATATTACATGTATAACAGGTAATGTTCAAACATTCGTGTAACTTTCATACAAACGAGAGACAGGTAAAGTACTCGCTTTAAGCCTGTTTTACACGGTTCAATTTATTAATCAATAAAGTTTTGTTTTCAATTTATTGTTGTGTGCAAAATTTCATCAATTTATTGATGAAATAGAACATTTTTCTCAAATTTTTGTAGGCACTTCTAAGGCTTTTTCATTTTATATTTTCATAATATATTGAGAAAACTTTGATGTGGATAAAATGAACAAAAATATTTTTCCACTTGGCAATTTATTGATCAAGAAATTGATGGTAACCATTCAACAGAAACGTATAATGAAATCTAACCCGACCGATTTGTCTTGGTGCACTTAGTTAAGACGATCAAGTGGTCAGCTTGATTTAATTGCAAGATGTTTAACAATCACACCCTGCCGGCCGAGAGACTTGAACCACGGAACTCCGGGTTCGTACGTCATCACATGCAGAGAGCTGTGAGAGATTCTTTTACAACCAGGACTACATTTAAGACGATCCAGTAGTCAGCTTGATTTAATTGGAAGATGTTTAACAATCACACCCTGCCGGCCGAGAGACTTGAACCACGAAACTTCGGGTTCGTAAGTTATCAGATGCAGAAAGCTGTGAGAGATTCTTTTACAACCAGGACTACATTTAAGGATTCTTTGAAGATTCTTTCATGCTTCAATATTTAGAGAAAACTAATTCTAGGGAGAATTAACTGGTAAATTGAGGTGCCGACAAATTGAATCTTTAATTAGTCTTGGAAAAGAAGAATTTATAACTTATTGATTGCTTCAAAACCGTGATTTTTTCCCCAAGATTCAAAATCTTCAAAGAATCCTCGCGTGAATAGGGCTTAAAATAATCAAGTGGTCAGCTTAAAGCATCCGAGTGCGATTTAATTGCAAGATGTTTTACAATTTAACGAGACTTGAACCACGGAACTCCGGGTTCGTACGTCATCACATGTAGACAACTGTACCTTAAAAGGCCCGTCTACCTTCTAAAATCCAGCAAAAAATGTACTAACTTAGCGAGTGTTTTGTGGCCAGTACAAGACTGCTAAAATTTTATTTCAGCAAGGAATTAATAGAGAAAGAAGAAATTGTACATGATTATAAAAATGCCAGTTTATGCAAACTTTACACGGTTATATCTCATGACAGAAATTAATTTATAAAATATTAAATCCATTCTTTCTCTATTAAATATTTATAAAAACAATATGCTGAAGACAAAATAATAATCTGACAGTTTACTCGCAACGAAAACACTTTTACAGTATTTTTCAACTTCAAAATGACATTGCATTGCTAGGATGTGGCAAAGTACGAGTTTCGGGCTGGTTTTTGGCAGTAGTGGAAAAAAACGTTTAACCTGCGCAGCTACTGCCTCGGCAAAAAAGTGTGAAAAGAACAACTACAGTATTCATAAAATAAAATATCAAACTCTATAATTAGCTAGCATCTCATATTCCCATGGCCCAACATCCTCCGTTCGCCCCCTAATTGCGGGTATCAGCTAATCGTCTTCCCGTGTTTACCTAACAAAGCGTAGCTGTACCATCATGCTGTACATACTGAGTTGTTGTTGTTAGTTTAACCCGGTCGTCTGTTGGTGATTTCCCGTCTCGTGGAACAGTGAACAGCAACAGCGCATCCTTGCTGTGGATCTGTATCTGTAATAAGTCACGAAGTCTCAGAGGTCTGTGGTTATGCGAGGAGACAAGGCTTTCACTATTTTCACTAAACCGAGTCACCGAATGATCTATGCATTTTGAATTTTAAGATTGGTATAGATTTATACACACATGGATTATACCGGGTGTAGAATTTTTTTCTGACCTAGGAAATACAATGTTATAATTTTAATTTTTCAGTTTTTACCTATTGATTTTAGATTAAAAGTGTAAATACAAAAGAAGTTCAGAATAAAAAACTGCATCGAATAAGCTTACATTTTTTGTTCAAATCGACTTCTTTCACGAAATAAAAATTAAACAAAACAATATATTACATTATAAGTAATGAAAATGTTTCATTGCAGACGAGAAGGCTTGTTTGAAGAATGCACGGATGCGCAGCGTCCGAGCATTACTTCAAAGCATCCGAGTCAAGTAAAAACATTTTTATGACGCGTGATGTATTCTAATTTTTTTAAATCGACAATTACAGAAGTTTAAAATTATAGAAAAAATTAGGTTTGCATAAATCTTCAAAGCTGTGTCAAATTTTAGAAAACGTTGTCATGACAAGTAAACAAAGTGACAAATTTTATTAAAGTACTGAGAAAAATACTGTTGACATTTCTTCATTCAAAAAAGCTACCTTACCTGCGATAAATGTCTTAAATGCCCAAAATACAAACATTAAAATTTAATATATATATATATATATATATATATATATATATATATATATATATATATATATATATATATATAATTAGTTCATTGTTTATAAATAAAGTTTTTGGAAAATTGTAAGGTATTCCTGTTATTTGTGTTTGTTTCTACAGACAGTGGAAAGTAAAAATGACTAATCATGAAAATTTTATTTTCATGACTAGTCATGGAAATCTTACTTTCAAGACTCAAATTAGTCCGGAAATGAGGATTTTCATGGCAATTTAAAAAAAAAATTATTCCGTCATTCTGATAATTGACAGATTTGACATTTGAAATTGTTGTTCTAATTGATTTATTGGACCATGAAAAGAAGGATTCACTAATCAGAAAAATAAATTATTAATTAATTAATTATTTTCCTTCTTTTCTTCCTAAGGTACATTTTATCGTAATTAATTGAAGATTTTTTTATCTAACTAATTCACTAAGGACTCGTGGGATGCAGTTTTTTATTCTGAACATCTTTTGATTTACAGTTTGGCTCTAAAAGCATAAGTAGGTAAAAACTTAGAGCAAAATTAAAATTTTAACATTGTACTTCCATAGGCCAGAAAAAACTCTACACCCGGTATGTGTATAATAAAACGAATGCAGTTTGAGCTGCAATCTTCCACACTATTAAATAATTTGTCCATAAAATGGCCGACAGACAATTTCTGTGACATATCTTGCGCTACATCCGTTGATTCTGTGACCTTTCTGTCTCACATACTTCACCTCAGCACGAAATAAAACACACATACGTCACATAAAAACGCGTGAGTTACACTAACTTGCGTTATTTGTGTGTAAACGTGAGAATGGACGTTTTTTTATATCGTCCTATTACTTAAAATGGAAAGTTTACTTCAATTACTAATTCGTAATTCGTTTATTCAACGAGTAGCGAGTTACATTGAGAAGTTTTTGATGATTGTGTGAAGATTCTAACCTTCGTTGTCGTTTTAAATTAAATTGTAATTTTGTGTTTTATATTTGAATTAATAAATTAAACTGTAATTTCATGTTTTGCGAGATTATGAGCTGTTCTTTTGAAGTGATAATCATAAGTATTTAGAACAAGGATATGCTTTAATATTTGATTATAAAATTTGCTACTCATCCAGTGAAAGAAAAACTGCATTTTACTCTGTTTTCATTGCTATCGTCATTGTTTTTTGTAAAATGGTCCTTTTAATTTGATTATCTCTCCATATAAGGTTAATAATGTTAAGGTGCTCAAATTTCGGGACACCAATGAAAAATAACAAATAATATTTAAAAAAGTAGAGAAGTTCTTGGAGAATTCAGTCAATTTATTAAAATACAATAACACACCAACGTTTCGACTTCAATTAAGTCCTCTTCAGGGTGATAATTAAAAACTAGAATATAAAAATTGTCATTTTGACAATTATCACCCTGAAGAGGACTTATATGAAGTCGAAACGTTGGTGTGTTATTGTATTTTAATAAATTGACTGAATTCTCCAAGAACTTTTCTACTTTTATTCATTGATCCACTCGAGTAATCTTTTCCTCAAAAATTTTTTTCTTTATAAAATAAAAATACACATTTTTATGCTGGCGTAGCCCCTTAATCGTCAGGGGCCCTACATCTGCGCTCACCTCTGAATCTTAAACAAATATCTGAATTAATGAACAAAAGTGGCTAATGAAATACTTACTATTCCAATTAAATAACTACATACAATGGGCAATTACTACTCATGACAATTCTTTTCCATTTGTAGAGTTAAACAATTCTGATGTTCTATAACAAATTACATTTAAACAAGCTAAAATTATTAATCATGTAATACAGAGTGATTATCTTTCTCATAAAATATTCGCTTTACGACTAGCAGAGAAAATATGCCTTGTTCTCATAAGAAAAACTCTTTACTCTTAAAGCAAATAGTTTAATGAACTAGAATTAACATAAAGTTCATGACAAATGAACTATTTTACTTCTTGAGCAATCTAAAGTGAAAAATGTTATCATTAATAAAACTTGTAAGTTTTAACAAATAATTAGGGACATTTTGCAATGGTTTTTATTTTAAATGGCATGGTAGCGTGATGCCAAAATTATTGCCAATTTTATAGAGAAGATTTTGTGCTGCTAGCGACATAATATAATATTATTTTTAATTTTGATGGTACCCATTCATCAAGATTAACTATCAATTACAGAATGGGAAAGGTTTATAGTGGAATCAATCCACTCGAATCCACTGGTATTACAAATTAATAGCCGAGTGTGTTATGTGACCGACTGTAAATAGTTCTGACAACTTATAAAGGCTGGGCCATAAGTCACTGAACATTGTATTTTTGATATTATTTTATATAGAAAATGAATAATTTTGATTACTGAAGATAGTTTTAATCATGAAGAGTTTTAAAAAAAATTAAATTTTAAAAATAATATCTTTTAGATGCCTGCCATCAGCTTCTTCGCAAGCTGCTGCTCTTTGCTGTACCTGGTCCATAACTGAAGAAATGTGGTTTCAACAAGAAATACATACTGCAAGGGAAACAATGAATTTGCAGCGAACGGTTTTTGATAACCGTATCGTTTCATAATTTGGAGATGTTACATTATTTGCGATTGATCAACCAGTTTTGGCTTCAGTTATAGACCAGATACAGCAAAGAGCAGCAGCTTGCGAAGCGGCTAATGGCAGGCATCTAAAAGATATTATTTTTAAAATTTAATTTTTTAAAAACTCTCCATGAGTAAACTATCTTTTGTAATCAAAATTATTCATTTTCAATAAAAAATAAAATCTAAAATACAATATTCAGTGACTTATAGCCCATCCTTTAGATACTGTCCGTCCATTTAGAGTTGGCCGGATCAATGTCTATGTTCTACACAGAGCAGAGTCAAAGTTCGCCAACTTATTACTCGCCTGAACGCAACTGAGTCAAGAGAAAAACCGAGCTGGACGACTTCTTTCATTATTTCAAGGTAGCGAATTTGCTGATAATCTATGTCCGCTCGATTAATATTGTTTACCAATTTATAATTCCTAAACGCGGCCATCTCTTATTGCGCGTACTGTAGGGGAGAGTGTTGTACCTTGGGACGCATGTACCTTTGGACAACATCAATAATTGCAGCCGCATTTAGCGTTAAATATACTAATTTCAAGCAGAATTTGACAACACTGTTGAAAATAAAATGATACACGTTGTTTCAAGACTCATGCATTTATTGTTCAGTTACTGAAGATGAATGTTTTTTTTTTCAGAGGGAAATGTATTTTTTGATCGTATTACTAAGTACCTATTTGATACCTTTCATTGTCTGATAGTCCAGTTAGTATATACATTGTTACTTCTTCGAAAACTTCTTGCATTGATATTTAGAATTTATGAAACAAATACTGCGTTATATTTAATAAAAATATTTGCTTAGTTGTACCTTTGGACAATAATTTGCTTGTACCTTGGGACATGGTTCTAAGATTTTACTATTATTCTTTCAAATATCACAATAAAAATAATAGTTATTAACAAAAGTTAATTGTTCTTTAATGTACAATCATTTTCCGAAAAATTAATCACAAAAAAAAATAGAATAAAAAATGTAATTTTTGCCCCAAGGTAGAACACCTTCCCCTACAAATGAGACTGCTACACGGGTACACCCAAGTTATAGTTAGGTAAAATACTTAATAGATACAAAGATAAAGTAAACACTTCTTCAGTTTCTAATGTTCTTCTGCTTCTTAAGAATAGTAAGTAAATTTGAGCAAACATCACGTAGAAAGTTAAGTAGGATTAAATCAGTCTTACCAACATTATCTGTGATTTAATACACCAGCATTATCTATATTACATCACTCAAGATCTTCAAGTAGTAGAGACTAAAACATTGAACATTGAAGACGAAAAAACCAAAGCATGTTGGCATGTTAAATTAGCAAAATTGCTGATAGCAGATATAAGTGGAAAATTAGTCATATTTTAATCATCATCAGTTAATGATGCAAGAAGAAGATTCGTTAATTGTTTGTGCATTTAATTTTAATGTGATCACGAAATTTATTTTGATACGCTTTGTAATTAATAAATATATTCGTGACTATTAGGGAATGGGTTCACATCAGAGAATAAATGTCATTCAAAAAAACAAAAATGAACACCGATGCAAATCTAGAATAAAATACCTGCATCAAAAGATTCATTCGCAGGAAAATTCAAATCTAGAATTTTAGATTCGCCATAAGTGATAAATGCCAGAAAATAAAATTCTAGAAAATGCATGCACAAGAAGATAAAAATCTAGGAAATTTATAAGTATAAAAATGTCTGCATTAAAAAATTCATTCCAGGTAAATACAAATCTAGAATTTTAGATCGGGTATAAATGCAAACATAGGAGGATGCAAACACAGGAAGATGCAAATCTAGAAAACTAGTTTGTCTCTTCAATACAAGGGGATACACAAAGCAGGTTGAACTAAACTAAATACTATTATTGAGTTCAACATACTCGGTTTTGACTCTAACTGTTCTAGATTTGCATTTTCCAGTGTCTGCATCTTCCTATGTTCGCATTTATGATGAATCTAAAATCCTAGATTCTATTTTCCTGTAAAATCTTTTAATGTAGGTATTTTATTATTATTAGGTACGTATACAAATTTTTTATAAATTTGAATCTTCCCGTGCATGCATTTTCCTATGTATGAATATTCTAGAATTTTCTGTTGTTGAACCCATTCTCCACAGGAAGATACAAATCTAGAAAAGTTATAGTCAAAACCGTGTGTGTGGAATTAAAGAATAGTATTGGGTTGTTCATTTAATACACGACGCGAAGCGAAGTGCTTTAATAAAACCGAACGATGTACAAATACCTAACGCACACATTACTATGCTTTTTACTTCCTTGTACGGAGTAATAAGGAAGTATTGTAATCGCGAAAAATTTCGGTTTTCAGATTTTGATGGAAATATCCGTTTTGACCTTTTCTGAATCCATTATGACTAGTTTCGTCGTGACGTCTGTACGTACGTGCGTACGTGCGTACGTACGTGCGTACGTACGTACGGACGTATGTGTGTCGCATAACTCAAATACGGTTAGACGTAGAAAGTTGAAATTTTGTATTTAGGACTGTTATAGCATCTAGTTGTGCACCTCCTATTTTTGGTTTCAATCTATAAACCGGAAGTAGTACTTTTTAAAAATATTTTGATAAATAATTAATTTTAGACAATTTTTTTTTTTTTTAAATGAAAGATTATGTGATTATTATCTACAATCGGTATTTTATAAATTTTTCTGTATCTTCTATCATTTAAGAATAATTAAAGTATATACTTATAATTTAGTATTTCTGTATCTTGTAGTCCATGATCGATTAACATTTGTTACTACGTAAAATTTAAATGATTATGACATGACAGTGACAGTAGCAGTGACAATAGTAAAATATCGTTTATATCTTCTTCTGCAGTTTAAATAAAATGACTAAAATATATTTGTGAGTATACTAGTATAATAAGTTAAAAGAATTTTTTATATTATTCTACATTTTAGTTATTAAGAAAAGTATGAACAAACAAGGCGTACAAGGAAGTCATGTGGTGTCCACGTCAGATTTTTTACTTTGAGTCGTAATGTTCCAAATATTTCAATATAAATTAAAAGATAATTTCTCAATTTATCTACAAACCTCCAATTATTATGTTTCAAAATATAATTAAATGCTTTCAGTTTCGAAACAATTTAAAATAAAATTGATACAAGCCAATTACTTCAAATTAACCTAAAACGTAGAAAATCATCAACTAATTTTAAACCACAAGGTCGTATTTATGTAGAATACTTTGTTAACATCATAGTCGTGATTCGATTTACCTAAACGTGGAAAGATCACATTTTTCCGTGACCTGTTTTGCTGTTTAGAGGAATTTTAGCTGAGGTAACCTTATTACCTATTAAATGTATGTAAAACATGAGAAAATTCAAAGAAAACAATGTGATCAAGGCGCTTTTCGCACACGTAACTTAATAAAATTGTGCAAACGATTATTACTTTGGAAGTTAGCTAAGAAAAGTAACTCTTGTACAACTATATTGAATAATTATTCATTGAAAAGTATATTTTTATTTCGCCTCTTACACAACTTGATTGTGGCAGCCTCACATAATATTGTAAGTCATTGGTATAGATAAATATTCACCAGTCGTCAACTCATTTATGGTTGCAACAAAAACTAGAAAATTTATACGTATAATTAAAAGATTCATTCACAAGAAAATGCAAATCTAGGAAACTAGTTTGAATCTTCAAATGCACTTTAATATAGAACCTCGCGTTGTAAAATTAACCCTATACCGAACTTATAATGTACCTAAACAACTCGGCTCGTCTAGGTTTTTTCCAAATTCCTAGAAAACTCTCGATTTTACTTTTTCTTTCATTCCACTTTTTTTCCACCAACCCGAAACTCGTACTTTGCCGCATCCTAGCAATGCAATGTCATTTCGAAGTTGAAAAATACTGTAAAAGTGTTTTCGTTGCGAGTAAACTGTCATATTATTATTGAATTCAGGATAATGTTTTATAAACATTTAATAGAGAAAGAATGGATCTACAGATATGCCTTTTAAAATTTTAAAAATTAATTTGTATCATGAGATATAACCGTGTAAAGTTTGCATATAATAGGAATTTTTCGCAATTTTTATATTCATTTGCAATTTTTTAATCAAAATTTTAAAAAGCACATCTGAAGATCCATTCTTTCTCTATTAAATCCTGGTTGAAATAAAATTTTACCATTCTTGTACTGGCCACAAAACACTCGCTAAGTTAGTACATTTTATGCTGGATTTTAGGTAGTAGACGGGCCTTTAAAAAAGTCTCGTTCTTTCGTCGCTCGCCCCCCGACTTTCCACCTCACCAGTAAAGATTAAATATTAAATCTACATAAATTATTTTAAGAGCGTAGTAAGCTCGCCACGTAAATAACTATAAAATTTGGCAAAAGCACAAACATAGATTTATTCTTTAACTGTATAATAATGAGTACAATAGGGTACTTTACCATAGTAGCAAATTAGCAATCCAGTCAATTATATTGAAAGGAAACCTCAAAAATGAGTTATTGCCATGAAAAAAGTTTTCAAAAAGTTAATAGTTCTTAAAATATTTGAGATTTTACGTATCGATACATCTACGTCACAATAATGCGTTTCACGTGTATTCTTACTTACAGTAATAAAGAAACTACCAAATTGTATTTTATATTTTGTAACATTTAGAAACAGTTGATTTTACATGAGTACATTCCAGCCCCATGGTTTGAGAAGATTTTCAGCTATACATCTACGTCACACAAACTTTAAAAATTAATTACAGCTTTATTAAGAACAATTAAGGCTTATCAGTACTCTCAATCGCTTTCAAATAGCATGAAGTTTCAATAAAAAGCTTTTTAAAAAATGGTAAACTACCCTATTGAGTTTAAATCGGCCAGAACGGAAACTCATTTTGTCCATGAAAATAGAAGGTACCTATTATATAGACGATCGTATAACAATATAGCTAATAACATATTAGCTACTGTACTTCTTATTCTTGTCTTCTCGTGACACGAGAAGAATGTCATCTATTTATCTCAAAGAAAAACCTTTGCATTAGCGCGTTCTTTGCACATATAAAGTTTCGTCACTGCATTCTTTTGACAGAGGTTTATTTAAAGTTGGCTTGTACAGCGCTAACTTTGATGTCTGCAGCTTTTATGAGGGATTGTGTTCTTGTTACTTATTTTCAATTGATACTAATTGCTGATCGAGTGTTGAAATCTACATAAATTATTTTAAGAGAGAAGACAACCTTTCCAAACGTGATGAAAAGATAGAGAGATACTTTATCGCAGACGAGCGATACGAACGATTAGGAACGATATTATTTTTTAATGTATGTCACGCCTTTTGTCAATTTGATTGGACAGCTGCCTGGAACCAGCCCGAAACTCGTAATTTACCGCATCCTACCTGTGCAATGTCATTTTGAAGTTGAAAAATACTGTAAAAGTGTTTTTACACGGACGGGAGTAAACGTCAACTTTTTCTTATTAAAAATCATGATAGAAGTGATTCATTTAGTCCCTAGGGAAATAATCACTCCCTAGGGAGTTTATATTATTATTATTTATTTGTTTCTGTGGGTTGCTATGTATGATTTACGTTACCAACAACAAATAACATACTTGATAATTTATTACTATATTTTTAAAGTAAATTAATTTGGTCAGTGTAAAAAATAGTATATACCCCTCAGGAGAGACTGCAATTTTTCCCTCGTTGCTTTGTATCCCTCGGGCTACGCTTCGATTCGCCCTCTGGCTACAAATTGCACCTCATGAAAAAACATGCATTTCTCTCCCTCGATGTATAATATACTATTTCGTTGCGAATAAACTGTCAGATTATTATTGACTTCAGGATACTGTTTTTATAAACATTTTTTAATAGAAAAAGAATGGACCTACAGATGAGCCTTTTTAAAATTTTAAAAACTAATTTCTATCATGAGATATACTCGTGTAAAGTTTGCATAAATTAGAAATTTTGTTGAATTTTTCGGAATTTTTATCAGGTACAATCAAAATTTAAAAAGACATATCAGTCCATCCATTAAATCTTTGTTGAAATAGAATTTTACTATTCTTGTGCCGCAGTACATTTTATGCTGGATTTTAGGAGGTAGACGATCCTCTTAAGGACAAATCAAACTCATACCTACTTAGAATGCTTACAATGTTACAATGAAATCTCTCTAGAGAATGAATATTTTGTTAAACATGTAGTTAATTTTTTGATGGTATCTTTTAATTGTTGTATTTATATCGACAAGAAAATCTGAAAATCGTAATTGTTTTACAAGCATTTTACTCAGGCATCAGACAAGAAATATTTAATCTAACAATGTAATAATTAGGTATACAATACATGTATCGTAAATAATAATAATAAGCATTTTATCATTTTTATCTAAATTATTGTAGAATTTCCGCAAATACATTCATATTCCACACAATTTTAATTTTCATTTTATTAATTTAATTACTCCGTTTGGTGAATCCAGGGGTACTGATTTTGAAATCATTTAATGGCAGCCAATTCAAACTATAAACAAGTCTATATTTAAACCAAACACGCACTCTTTTAGCGTTTTAGCATCTTTATGATTCAATCGTGAATCACTCATTAAGTTGCTCACGGCTACGGTTAATATTACGGTACTGTGCTAAAATCTAGTATCTAGTCTTCTAGTCTATAGTCCATGATGACAGCGTGAAATACTTGTTCAATTTATAATGAGATAAATTATAGATTTTAAGATGAAGTTAGAATTATGAGATATGTGCAAATTGGTGCCTGTACATCGTTTAGCTTTTACAAGATATTTCTAAATAATGTTTTGCTTTATGTTGGAAATATAAAATAAATATTTAGTATTATGCGATGTTTATGTTTTGCATGAAGGTTCTCTTCAATTAGAAAAGATGCAATAACTATTTTAAAAGTAAGAAATGAGAAAAATCACAATATGTTTGTGATTACACATCTGTATGTTGCGACAAAGCGAAAAATTAATTTAAGGTGTACGTCTACCCTAAAATTTGACAGCGTTACAGAGGTGTACGCCTTCCACGTTTACTTATTACTAATTATAATTGAAATTATGATGCTTTTACATATGAGTGTATTAAAAAATCTGACGTGGCCATCACACAACCTTCCGCCATATCTCCACTTTAAACAGAAATGTATACGTACAATCCGGTTCCCATTTAAAATATAGAAATAAAAATCTAAAATATTCAAACACAGAAATTAGTACCACCTGAATCAAAAGATTCATTCACATCCTCCGTTGAATTACTACATTTAATATCTGACTTATGACTTATATAGCGCTAGTATGTCAACTTGTCTCTCGTCTCACCTGTCAATATTTTTTACACAGAAACAAAAATCAACCGAACATGGATTACAAGATTTCAACGTTTTATCTGAAAAATTTATTTTTTAAATTTTACTGCAGTTCTTTAATGCTACCAGATAAAGACAATTTTTTAATAACGTGAGTTGCAAATAACTTTGCTTCTTATTCTTATTACAAATAAATACTATATTTATTCAAATTTATATAAATTTTTGACAATTATCTTTTTCAATCTTCAAAAAATATCACTTCCGGTGAAGATATTTGTACCAAAATCTAATGAGCTCTTCCTATTCGTATACAATTGTAAAATACCAAATATCAAAATTTTTGGGTAATTCGTATTTGAGTTATGCAACATCCGGCATCGGCCCGAACCACACACATACACACACACGCACACACACACACACACACACACACACACACATACATACAGACATCATCGAGAAACTATAAAAAATGAGTTGCAAGGACCCTAATTCGTGCTCATCCACTTAAAACTCACAACCCGATTTTTTGCATGATTCCAATACCTTCCTTTACAGGTAAGCGGAAGGTAAAAAGGATGTCTTAATGCTTCAATATTGTTATTTTTTGTCTTTGGCCTAGGAATTTGAAGTTAAAAAATTTAAAAATTACGTTTTTTGCAGTTTTTATCATTATTTGATATGACAAGAAAAATTTAAAAAGCAAGAAGCATGCAGCTAAAAATATTTTTGTTTTACTTAATTTATTTAAAATATGCAGAAGTTATTATGTAAATACTGGAGCCATGTTTACAGTATTTTTCAACTTCAAAATGACATTGCATAGCTAGGATGCGACAAAATACGAGTTTCGGGCTGGTTTCGGGCAGCCGTAGTAGAAGAGAGTGAAAAGAAAAGAAAGTACCTAATTTCGAGAGTATTCTAGGAATTTCAAAAATGTAGACGAGCCCTTTAAGGTGGCAAATCACTGTACATTTTCGTCGTAAGTTTTTTTGGGATTCCGAATACTCTCGATTTTTTTTCTATTTCACTCATTTCCCCACTACTACGGCTGCCTAAAATCAGTTCGAAACTCATACTTTGCCGCATCCTAGCAATACAATGTTATTTTGAAGTTGAAAAATACTGTAAAATAAGTTTTCCAAATTCTATAGTAAATAAGTAAGAGTTTATTGCCTATATATGGTAGCAACATTTTCTCTATTTTTTCATCAAATGAATATGTTGAAAATGAATGAAGCAACCCCTGGCTGACAATAAATAAAGAGATAATTTATATATGGGAAATATTTTATCCGCCCGTCCGTTTTGAACCCAGAAGCTTGGGTCAGCTGTCATCGCTTTTACTGCTTAATTCTTATCTGAAATACGATGCAAGTAAAACGCATGTAATTAACCGTGTCATAAATTTCACTTGTACAAAATGTATTGATAAGATTATTTTAACTACTACTTACTTCCTATAAATAAATTTTGTTCATTTAAATGCAAAATTTACCTTTTATTAAGAATTAAGTTATTCACTTTCGACAATGCAATATGCTATAAACTTAGAACAATATGAAAAATAAATAAGTTGCAAAAGATTTTAACTTATTGTTTGCAAATTCTTTTCATTTATAAAAATTGTACCTACATGATCATAAAAATTTACAATTTATGCAAACTTTACACGGTTATATCTCCTGATTTTATTTTGAAAAAAGCACATCTGTAGATCCATTCTTTCTCTATAAAATGTTTATAAAAGCATTTTCTTGAAGTCTATAATAAACTAACAGTTTACTCGCAACGAAAACATTTTTTTAGATTTCTCCATAAAACATAATAGTTATTTATGTATCAAGGGCATCATGATGATGTTTATGCTCATCCGAGGGCGACATGTTTACAAGCCCAAGGGCCTCTGGCCCGAGGGTCTGTAAATCGCCCGAGGGCTATAAACATCAATGATGCCCGTGGTGCATACAATATTTTATGTCTTACTATTTTATTTAAAATATTGCGCGCGTGACATTTCGCTTTGACGTTTCGAATTTTGTTAATATTTTTGGTATCCTAGTAAGACAGAAAATATATTAATTTCAGAAGAAAAACATTAGTGATGTCTCAATATTACCATGGCAATTTCTTAATGCCCTAGGGTATAATGTAGTATATAACATACCTCGTATCCATGACATAATTAAACAATTACATACTACTCGTAGGAAGACATAAATACATAAAGTCCTGTTCAAATAACTGATTTTTGAAAAATAATCCTGGTGAAAATTGCGCCGCTAAATTGAATCTTGAATGAGTCTTGGAATAGAAGAATTTCTAATTCATTGATAGCTTCAAAGCAGTTAATTTCTTTTTTCAGGATTCAGAAGGATGAAAGAATCTTCAAAGAATCTTTGTGTGACCACTGAACGTGGCAGATCTTATTTATTTCTCTTGAACGAATTAATGTATTAAAAGCTAATGTTAAAGAAATGTTTGAAATGTTTATTATCTAATCTCGATAGAATTGCGAATTGCGAGTGAAATCTGAATCTTCTCCGTATCCTTGACGACCTGATTTGTTTTTAAGTCGCTTATGTTTTGTTGTTCGTTGCCTTGACTACGCGTGGGGACAATAATAAATCTACAAACTGATTGTTGCTTTCTCAACTTGATGATCATGTCGTACATTTATCTATGCAGTTTGTTTGGCTGAATCATACCATAAGAGTGTGAAATCTTAAGATTTATTTTATGTACTCTGCATCCTATTTCAGTCTTTTGTTCCTGCTCTTTTTATGGATATATGATGTCACTGGAATATTGATTCGAACGGATTGCCCTCAAAGTTCTACAGAGAATTTATTAAATAAAAAATCTGCTGTGGCCACTACAGTACTTCTCCGACTATAAATTTTAATAACTTGCTTTCGTAAAGGCTTAATTTTGGTCTTTATTCAGCACGAACAATTTTTGAAAAAAATGAAACTTTTACTAATATATTTTTTTATAATTTTAACTAGACTTATCTCTCGGAAAGATTTAAGTTGATACCAACTTCGGCATAATTTGAATAACACGTGAAAAACATCGTTCAAATGTTTGATTATTCGACTAAAATGTTTTACCAGAGAGCTTTAATTTGATAACACATTTGACAAAATTTGAATAATTTTTGAAGCTACATTTTATAACCACATAAATGTCATTTTTACAATTACACTAAACGCAAGAGCTTTAAATTGATACCAAACTCGGTATAAAAAACATTTGACGATCGTTTAAATTTTATTCTTCTACTAGAACTCTTTTCCCGAGAGCTTCATAGTTTTTTAATAACAATAAAAAGTTTAAATTATAAAGTTGGTACCATTGGTTGAAGTCAGTTTTGGCTCAAGATCTTAAATATAAAATTCAGAGCAAAATAGGATGCTACAATATTCAAGATTGTGACTTTGTTTTTGAAATCTATGAACTCATATTTGAAATGTAAGTTTATAAAGACTGTCCCTAGGATGCCACATGACGATTTTCTTGAAATACCTAATAGTCTGCTGATAATTAATTACTGAAAACCGGTGAAATCAATCAATTTCGTCAATTTTAAAATATTTTTTACTTATAGTTTGAAGTTTAAAAAATCTGTTGTGGCCAGCACATGACCTCCCGCATGACACTGTAATATGTAAATTTGGATTTGGTTAGGCTACTTTTAATAATATATTTATATTTAAAAATGGTGTCACAAAATTTTTAGAAACGTCTGTTCATCTGTCACATTGACATTTCATTTTTGTTTTTAAATTTTGTTCCTATATTATGATTTACAAATCGTGGTAGGTTAAATTATAAATTTTTGAAAATTAATTTTCCTTTATTGGTAAGAGATATAGAAACGATGTTAAATAAATATTGTAAAAGATAATTTGTTCTTTCAAATGTCGAATGACAAATTGTAACTATCGCAGTATTTCCTATATTTTTTGCAAAAAATGTTAAAATGCTTCAAGAAAATACCATTTCCGGTTGGCAGATTTTTACCAAAATCTTATCAGCTCTTCATTAACATATATAAATGTATATTGCAAAATATTAGAATTTTATGTTCAGTAGAATTTGAGATAATGAATCAGAACGAAAGACTATAGTAGGCGCACATACAGACTTCCATACATACACACACACACACACACACACACACACACACACACACACACACACACACACACACACACACACACACACACACACACACACACACACACACACACACACACACACACACACACACACACACACACACACACACACACACACACACACACACACACACACACACACACACACACACACACACACACACACACACACACACACACACACACACACACACACACACACACACACACACACACACACACACACACACACACACACACACACACACACACACACACACACACACACACACACACACACACACACACACACACACACACACACACACACACACACACACACACACACACACACACACACACACACACACACACACACACACACACACACACACACACACACACACACACACACACACACACACACACACACACACACACACACACACACACACACACACACACACACACACACACACACACACACACACACACACACACACACACACACACACACACACACACACACACACACACACACACACACACACACACACACACACACACACACACACACACACACACACACACACACACACACACACACACACACACACACACACACACACACACACACACACACACACACACACACACACACACACACACACACACACACACACACACACACACACACACACACACACACACACACACACACACACACACACACACACACACACACACACACACACACACACACACACACACACACACACACACACACACACACACACACACACACACACACACACACACACACACACACACACACACACACACACACACACACACACACACACACACACACACACACACACACACACACACACACACACACACACACACACACACACACACACACACACACACACACACACACACACACACACACACACACACACACACACACACACACACACACACACACACACACACACACACACACACACACACACACACACACACACACACACACACACACACACACACACACACACACACACACACACACACACACACACACACACACACACACACACACACACACACACACACACACACACACACACACACACACACACACACACACACACACACACACACACACACACACACACACACACACACACACACACACACACACACACACACACACACACACACACACACACACACACACACACACACACACACACACACACACACACACACACACACACACACACACACACACACACACACACACACACACACACACACACACACACACACACACACACACACACACACACACACACACACACACACACACACACACACACACACACACACACACACACACAGACACACAGACATCATCGTGAAAATAGTCAAAATAGGTTCTAAAGGTGCTAAAACGTGCTTATTGACAAAAATCTCGACATCGAATTTTTTCACGATCCCTATACCTCTCTAGGCGAGAGGTAAAAAGAAAACTTCTTGTGGTACTCTTCAGAACATCGTAAAGAATCAGTATTTGTTTCAAGATCTTAAATATAAAATTTCAGTCTAAAATTCCAACGCGTTTTTAAGTTATTCAACCTAGACCCATACGGTCTTTTTTTAAACCATGATTTTTGGGTTCAATAGGGTCTTAACTGTCAAAAAATCACGATAACAATACTTCCCACTATTACATAGATTATTATTATTTTACGTAGCCCCATTTTAGTAGCGAGCTGTGTTATAAAAGTATGCACACTGGTGGCCCTAATTATATAATTAAATAATTATTTTCAATTATCTTACAAATTAAAAATCAATACATACTTTCTAAAAATACTAAAACGAAGATGATCCTAATTAAAACATTTCATGATTAAGATGTCCTTCTAATATGCATTTTAATAATTAAAAAATCTATTAAATAGATTAACAAAATTTCAGCTACAAAATTCGACATTTTCTCCATCCATATGTCAAGTTCAAAACTTACATAAAATATTCTGTGTTTAAAAAACGAAACCTGTCAAAATATAAATTACATATTGGTTGTAAAGTACGTTTTATTTTACCATTAAACTAATTATAATCTCACGCGTAACCTGCTGCAAAGAAGCGATTTAAATTCGTTTTTAATCACTTAGTTTTTCATCAAAATGTCAGCGACATACAAAAATCTTCCATATAATTTAATAAATTTTTATAGATTCGATGTTCGTGGTAATTTCGGTAGTAATATATAATTAAAAAGTATTTATTCGTGTTTAATTTTGATGAAGAAATGTTTGAAAAAGTGTTATAGAAAAATGATCTAGAGATTGGTGGATAAAACTATAGCACGAGCTAGACTGGTGTGTAGGTAATTAATAATTAGATACTGATTTCTAAATTATATGTTTGTTTTTATCAGATTATTCAATGTGCAGTTAAGAGGCCCGTCTACCTCCCAAAATCCAGCATAAAACGTACTAGCGTAGCGAGTGTTTTGTGGCCAGTACAAGAATGGTTTCAGCAAGGATTATATACTTAAAGGATCAATTAACAGTTGTGCCTTTTTAAAATTTTAATAAAAAAAAATTGTACGTCATTATAAAAATTCCGGAAAATTTCGAATTTATCCAAACTTTACACGGGTATATCCTCATGATAGAAATTAATTTTTAAAATTTTAAAAAAGCTCATCTGTAGATCCATTCTTTCTCTATTAAATGCTTATAAAAACATTACCTTGAAGGCAATAATAAACTAACAGTTTACTCGCAACGAAAACACTTTTACAGTATTTTTCAACTTCAAAATAAATGCTAGGATGCGGTAAAGTACGAGTTCCGGGCTAGTTTTAGTCTGTCGTAGTAGTGGGGAAAAGAGTGGAATAGAAAAAAAGTAAAATCGAGAGTATCCTAGGAATTCAGAAAAAAAACGTAGATCATCTTTAAAAATTATAGCTAGTTATTTGTGGCACACATTGGGTATCAATTTTTTTTTGTACATATATAAATATCTAAGACCTTTTAATCAAACAGTTTTGGGCCACTGGTTTCATATGGAATTTCAAAAGTTTACTTAATTTTGAAGTTAGTTGTATAGTCAAATTATGGGTTTAGGTTTATATCTGAATAAATAAATTGAAGGAAAACTTAAAATTTAAGTGGAAGCGGTGCAACTGGCCATTAAAGTGATATTCTATTCGATATTAAAACTGGAGTAGAAGTAAAGTGAATTAGATTTCTAGACCTCTGTTTCACCATTGTGCCACCACTGGCTGTAATAGTGACTATGTGACAAGGCTGGTTTATAATAGATGTAACCCGTAACTTATTCTGTAATGTTAAGTCTCATTCTCATAACCATTTAGATTTAAAGCTTACATTTATGTTTACGTCTTTTCCACTTTGAAGCATTGTGAATGCTCATATTTAATTAGATATATTCAGACTTTCTTAAACGTAAACATAAATCTGAACCTTAAAACTAAAAACTAAATGGGAATGAGGTTGTCCCTGTAACATAGAAATGACTTTGTTCACTTTACAGAATACATAATAAGTAACCGGTTACATCCATTATAAAGCAGCCTTAACTGTAATTAAGTGCATAAATAATTAGCGTAGGTGCGAACATGGTATTTAATCTCGTAACTATTACTTTTCGCGTGTTTTATGCATTTTATTTCTCGAATAAAAATATTTGTATGAAATAACATAAAAGCTAAACATCATGTTTCTATGTTCATGATAGTTTAGAGTATGTACATGTACAGATAATAAAATAATCGTTAATCGAGTTACTAAATTTGCAACTAAACCTTTGATTCACTCAACGGAGTAGCGAGAATATTAATTTTTTTCTATGGATTAGAAATTATTTTCAAGACTTTAAAAAATCTTATTAGGTATTTAAACCAATTTTATGGCCAAACTGCATATTGTTTTCGTCATTTTGACGTGTTGATCCATTCTGCATTTTATTTTCTGGATTACAAAATGCAAAAGAGTTAAACAAACAATATCGAATCAAAATCAAATTGTCAAACGTAGACATAACATTGCTGTCATGAGTTCGATTCGATATTTTTTCATTTAAGTGACAGTTAAAATTTAAGTGGAGGCGGTGCAAACCGCCATAAGTTGTAGGACTCTCACAGGCTGTGAGGTGGCCATTCAATGCATGATAATCGGTCAATGAAACCGGTGAAAATTCTTCTAGCAGCGACTCAATAGTCATAGAATTTATAATTTTATAACATAAACTCAGTTTATTTTAATATTTATTTAATATGAGTTTATGGGATTTTACTTAATTAACTATGCTTCTTAGCATTTTACGCTAAAAGTTATAAATATTTATATTAATTTAAAACAGGATACTAATAAAAAATGACCAAAGTAAATTTTTAACTAAGTATATAATTTATAAATAAATATAACCGTATATAATTTTTGTTACCTATATGGAATATCCCATAAGTAATATTTTATTGATTTATTTTAGCTGATTGTGTTTATGTGATTCTGTCAACACAAAAATCGTCTTATTTTATTCTCTCCACTAACAACCAAGAGTGAGTTGAATGCTGGTTACCGCACACAGTAAAATAATATAAATTTTTATTTTTGTATTATCGGATTCGGATTCCTCGTGCTTTAATTTTTTCTTTCTTTTCGTCAATGAGTCTTGTAAAATAGGAATTTCGAATTTATTGATAGCTTCAAACTAGTGAATTAATTTTTTCAGGATTCAGAACCTTGAAAGATTATTGTGTGAACAGGGCTGTAGTCTCTTAAAATAAGAAGCAATTAACTAATCCATGTGTAAACAGGGCTTTATAAGTGTAGTGCAGGCTAAAATTGAAATGATAAAAATATTCGATTTAAAAAACTTTTCTTGCTCAATCCTGTAATTTTAATGATTTGCTGTTGATGCAAGAAACAATATATTGTTGGATTTTATAATTTTGTAGAAATTTAACCTTTATTTTCTGAGTAAATCAAAGTTATGATTTTTTAAGATCGTTGAATATTATTTAAAAATGCATACAAAATTTATAGTGCATGTTTAGATATTAATTATAACTGAATATTATTACATAACTTTTGAGGGTTCAATAATTTGTTTTGTCTTCAAGAATTACTTGAGACTGCAAACAATTCATAAATATAAAGCGATATTGAGATTTTGTTGTATTTATTGAACAAACATAAATCCTACCTTCTCAACAACGTGCAACTTCAATGATCATTAATGACAGTCTGCACCTCCAAACGTTTTTGTATTATCCAATTATTTGTGCACTAACTTGAACTATACAATATCCGTAACATATTTGCTATCTAATGTTTTAAATCAAAACACTGTCACAATAATTAAAAACAATACGATTCACTAAAATAAAACACGAATGTCAAGTTAAAGTCCATCACCACCATATTGTTATGATTATTAAAAAATTCTTAAATTAGTTATTAACTAAAAAATTGGCGGCGCTGTGCGGTGGCAAACTAAAATTATAAACAGTAAAAGATATTGTGGGAAGATTTGAATTTTTAAATTGTTGAAGATAAAAACTACTAACTAATATTTTCCGTATTTGTTAAGTAAGTACCTGGAGGTCTTCTACAAGTAATATTTTATAAATTGTGTCATCATTTATTTAATAAATATATTAAAATTAAATCGCTTATAAATTAATTATATTATAAAAAATATAATGTGGCCAGCACATTAAATTTTATAAGTGGCATATTGAAATGTTGTTTTGTATCTAACCCTATACTAAACATAAAATTATATAAAATAGCCTTCGTAGATATTGATAAAATATTATGGCTGAACTTTAAGTCCTGTTCACTCAATGATTCTTTGAGGATTCTTTCATGCTTCTGTACACTAAGAAAAATAATCCGGTGAGAGTTTCCTGTCAAATAGCGGCGCCGCTACATTGAAACAATGAGTCTTGGAAAAGAAGTATTTCTAATTCATTGATTGCTTCAAAACAGTGAATTTAATTTTTTTTCAGGATTCAAAAGCATGAAAGAATCCATGAATAAAATGAATCTTGTTAACTAAAGCATCAATTTTATTTAAACGTCAAATACGCAAACTCTTTCATTTTAGAGGGTAGTACCTATATCTACTCATCACTCAACTTATGATCTGAAATTAAAACATAATCTTCATCTTTGTTTTATCTACATAAAAAATTAGTTATAAAACGGTCGAATGAGAGCGCCAGTAGCTAGACAAATTACTGCTTCTAAAATAGTGTTAATTGAATCTACTCCGTCCGGATAGGTTTTGTCCGAATGTTTTATTCAATCACTAAGCGTCTGATGCAGCGATCGCCGACATCGGAAAGTATAAAAAGGCGGACTTCTGCGGATAATTCAACCAAAACAGTTTGTGCGAAACAAAAACTTGTAAAATGTATTATCTGAAGTTCGAAACAGTCATTAACATATTCCAGTAAATTTATGTAATTTCATTTTAATGGTATAAAAATTTCGCCTACTACATAAAAATAAATACTGTATGTTAGGCTGTCACACCACTAACAACCATTGACGGCTGTAACCGCACACACGGAAAAATATGTCTATACCGATGACCCACAGAATGTGAGGCTGCCACAAGTTGGGAACAAGGCGTAATAGATATGAATAATTTTGTCATCAATGATTAGAAAGCATTTATTCTAAAATTTCCCACAAATAAAGTCATATCCGATTAACGTAAATCACGGACAGGTGTATTTCATAATTTATTCGGTAAATTATTTCTATAATACGCCATAAATTATTACATACGTAATTTGCTAAAATTATTTATGGTATGTAAAGTATTTTATATTTGACCGTAGGTGTATCTGTTTAGATAAATATTAATGTTTACACGAGAAATCCTACCGTAGGAGATAAAATACATGCTGTTTTCCCTAAAAAGGGGGTAACAAACCCTCAGAATATAAGATTTTTAGATATACAGGGTGTATGTACCCTGGAAAAATTAAAGAGTATATGAAATACTAAGCATAGCACAGAAAGTATTTTAGAAAAATCTGACGTGGCCATCACACAACCTTCCGCCATATCTAGACTTTAAACAGAAATGTATACGTACAATCCGGTGCCCATTTAAAATATACAAATAAAAATCTAAAATATTAAAACACATAAATTAGTATCACCTGAATCAAAAGATTCATTCACACGAAAACTCTTCTGTGTTGAATCAATCCTCCGTTCAGTTACTATACATTTAATATCTTACTTATGACTTATATAGCGCTAGTATGCCAACTTGTCACCCGTCTCATCTGTCAATATTTTTTATGCAAAAACAAAAATCAACCGAACATGGATTACAAGATTTCAACGTTTTATTTGATAAATTTATTTTTTTAATTTTACTGCAGTTCTTTAATGCAACCAGATAAAGACAATTTTTTTATAACGTAAGTTGCAAATAACTTTGCCTCTTATTCTTATTACAAATAAATACTATATTTATCTAAATTTATATAAATTTTTGACAATTATCGTTTTCAATCTTCAAAAATATCACTTCCGGTGAAGATATTTGTACCAAAATCTAATGAGCTCTTCCTATTCGTATACAATTGTAAAATACCAAATATCAAAATTTTTGGGTAATTCGTATTTGAGTTATGCGACATCCGGCATCGGCCCGGACCACACATATACACACGCACATGCACACACACACATACATACAGACATCATCGAGAAACTATCAAAAATGAGTTGTAAGGATCCTAATTCGTGCTCATCCACTTAAAACTCACTACCCGATTTTTTGCATGATTCCAATACCTTCCTTTACAGGTAAGCGGAAGGTAAAAATTGGCCAAAATACGGATAACTAATTTAAAGTAAGTGAACATTTTAAGTACAACGAGTAAATAGTTTTATAATTATAGGTTAGGTTATAGTTGTTAGTGGTCATTGTTTATTAAGTAAACAAATAAAACACTTAAAAATGAACTACTAACAATGTTCTTGACTAAAAGTGTTTTCAGCTCATAATTACAATATTTGCAGTTAATTAGATAACTAAAAAATATAATTCATGTTGTAAGTAGTAAGTGAAAATGACAGAATTACTTTATAAGTTTTTCAATCTTTTCTTCCACAGTTACTTAAATATGAAGCAACACGAAACAATGACACTGTAAGGACACATTGTATCTATAAGAACATTTGTTTTGTTTTCAATAATTTATTAATAGATTTGTAGAAAGTTTTTTGTTGGTCAACGCTGTTTAAAATCGTGTTTAATTATTTAAATAGGTTTAATGAACCGCGGAAGATAGATTAATAGTTTTTGTTTTAATAAATCATATTCTAATACTTGAATTACTCAACTAAGTTTGTACATCGAATACTAAATGTCTTAATTAGTTTCTATAATTAGCAGAGATAAGTGTCATCCAGCCTGAAGCTTCCAATTTTAAACCCAAGTATCCACGACTAAATATATTTAATAATGAATTCATTTTATAACACAAATTTGAAGACTATTATGTTTGGAAATCCTTTACGGTAAAACGGGGTAGTTTTGGCACTTAAGAGACCCGTCTAATACCTAAAATCCAACATAAAATGTACTAACGTAGCGAATGTTTTGTGGCCATTTCAAGAATGGATTTAATAGAGAAAGAATGGATCTACACATGTGCCTTTTTAAAATTTGATTAAAACATTGTACATGAATATAAAAATTCCTAAAAATTCAAAAAAATTTCATATTTATGCAAACTTTACACGATTATATCTCATGATACAAATTAATTTTTAAAATTTTTAAAAGGCACATCTGTAGATCCATTCTTTCTCTATTAAATGTTTATAAAAACATTATCCTGAATTCAATAATAATCTGACAGTTTACTCGCAACGAAAACACTTTTACAATCATTTTCAACTTCAAAATGACATTGCATTGCTAGGATGCGGCAAAGTACGAGTTTCGGGCTGGTTTCAGGCAGCTCTAGTAATGGGAAAAAAGTGGAATGGAAAAAAAAGTTAAATCGAGAGTATTCTAGGAATTCGGTGAATTTTTCGGAATTTTTATATTCATGTACAATTTTTTAATCAAAATTTTAAAAAGGCACATCTGTAGATTCAATCTTTCTCTATTAAATCCTTGTTGAAATACAATTTTACCATTCTTGTACTGGCCACAAAACACTCGCTACTTTAGTACATTTTATGCCGGATTTTAGATAGTAGACGGGTCTCTTAAAATAAAACTATATGTTTAAAACACCAAACACGATCCTGAGGCCTTTTACTTCCTTGTACGGAGTATTAAGGAAGTATTGTAATCGCGAAAAATTTCGGTTTTCAGATTTTGATGGAAATATCCGTTTTGACCTTTTCTGAATCCATTATGACTAGTTTCGTCGTGACGTCTGTACGTACGGACGTATGTGTGTCGCATAACTCAAATACGGTTAGACGTAGAAAGTTGAAATTTTGTATTTAGGACTGTTATAGCATCTAGTTGTGCACCTCCTATTTTTGGTTTCAATCTACAAACCGGAAGTAGTACTTTTTAAAAATATTTTGATAAATAATTAATTTTAGGCAATTTTTTTTATTTTAAATGAAAGATTATGTGATTATTATCTACAATCGGTATTTTATAAATTTTTCTGTATCTTCTATCATTTAAGAATAATTAAAGTATATACTTATAATTTAGTATTTCGGTATCTTGTACTCCATGATCGATTAACATTTGTTACTACGTAAAATTTAAATGATTATGACATGACAGTGACAATAGTAAAATAAGCTTTATATCTTCTTCTGCAGTTTAAATAAAATGACTAAAATATATTTGTGAGTATATTAGTATAATAAGTTAAAACAATTTTTTATATTATTCTACATTTTAGTTATTAATAAAAGTATGAACACACAAGGCGTACAAGGAAGTCATGTGGTGCCCACGTCAGATTTTTTATTTTATATTTTAAAATTTGTTCAGTAAAACTGACTTGAGTTGTCAGGCCACAGTTGGTTAAAAGTTCATTGCATTACTAAACTAAAAACAAACGTAATACTTAGTATAGTTTGTCTAAATTCTGTAAATTCTACGTTCAATTATCAAAATTACAGAAAGTTTATTGCATTTACATCATCGCAGTTGATCACCCTTTCATGTATTAATTCCATAAAGACCACACATCTATTTTGACACAAATAAACAAAGTGCTCACGTAGTTCTAACTAGCGATCATATACTTAATTTACTAATTCATTAGTAGCGCTGAAAATTACTGGGAATAAAGAGGCCTAGGTCGGCAATCTAAAAAAATCACGAGCGTAATTACTCGTATGAAATGTATGTTCTCAACCTTTAAAATTCGGTAACGTATAGAACTAATCGTAATTTAATACTTGGAGAAGATTCTGTCATATGAGAGATCAGCTTTAAGGTCGTTTATTTCATAATCTGTTTTATTTGCAAATTAAAATCAGATTCTCTGTTCTCATAGACTGCAGAAATTAATTGTCAATTTTAAGTTAATTAGGCAGCGGTTTGTATCATTAAACGTTTGTCTTTTTAATGGCCGTTTTGCAATATTTGTTTAATAGTTAATTCGGTAATTATTTCCGTAGTTATTTGCATATTAAAATAAAGAAATTTATTGGAATTGGTATATTCCACGAATTTATCAGATTTCTAAAACTTCATCAGTAATTTTTTAATTAGTTTTGATTCTTTCTAAACTTAATTAACGACTCTGTTTGAATCAGGTAAACATTCCAGTTAACTTCGAGTACATACGTGAAAGGTATATGTTGTTTGATATTCTGATTATGAATCAAAAAGAATTTTTTTTAAATTCGAAAAATTAAGAGTAGTTTACCTGCAGTATTTTTTGTAATACTGCACTGGATTCGTTGTCCTATTAAACAAAAACAA
Organism: Agonum fuliginosum; assembly: GCA_947534325.1. Classification (NCBI taxonomy): domain Eukaryota; kingdom Metazoa; phylum Arthropoda; class Insecta; order Coleoptera; family Carabidae; genus Agonum; species Agonum fuliginosum. The sequence continues at coordinate 1,556,614 of OX384033.1, forward strand.
GAGAAATAGGTAATCAAACATCTTAAATTACATAATACTAGTAAAATAAACATACAATATTTAATTATTTTTATTCAATTTTGACGTTTTAAACTGATATAATTAACTCCATAGCAACAACTTTAAATAAATATTTATTCACAAGTGAATTAATTTTTTTTTAAATCACTCAAAACATTTTTAAATCACTCTGACGTTTTAAACTGTTATTATTACGTCAAAAATTCATAAAAACAATGACAACTTGCCACTAACGACTACTTTGATTAGTTTTTTTTGTTATGTCAAAATAAATTTATAATTCATATATTTGAAATAATTTCGTCAAAATTGAATAAAATATTGTATAAACCACGTGAGATACGAATGTTTATTCACTCGAAGAAATCCCACTCGCCCTTCGGGCTCGGGGGCTAAACTTTCTTCTCTTGAATAAACATTCATGTATCTCACTTGGTGTATAAATATCTATTTATTCAATTTTGACGTTTTAAACTGCTTTTATTAACTCCATAGCAACAACTTTAAATAAATGTTTATTCACAAGTGAATTAAATTTTTTTTTAAATCACTCAACACATTTTTAAATCACTGTGACGTTTTAAACTGTTATTATTACGTCAAAATGCATAAAAACAATGACAACTTGCCACTAACGACTACTTTGATTAGTTTTTTTTGTTATGTCAAAATAAATTTATAATCCATATATTTGAAATAATTTCGTCAAAATTGAATAAAATATTGTATAAACCACGTGAGAAACGAATGTTTATTCACTCGAAGAAATTATCCCACTCGCCCTTCGGGCTCGGGGGCTAAACTTTCTTCTCTTGAATAAACATTCATGTATCTCACTTGGTGTATCTTATATACTAAAAGGCTTGAGATCATTTTCAGCAGCTTAGCAACCGTTTTTCGACTCGCCTACTGCCTAAACGAGTGAACCGATTTTTATGAACTTTTTTTTATTTGATAGAGGATCATGTGAAGTAGTGCCTTTTGGGTATATGAATATTGTAGATGGCGTGGTAGTCGCAGGGGAGTTGAAAAACAGTGATTTTTTTGACTCCTTGGATACGGGCATTATACGTTATTCGATTGTTTTTTTCATTTGACATATAGGTAGAGGATGAATTTGACTATATTTCTATGCATGTTTCAACCCAATATTGGGTATATTAAGAAAGTTATTAAGAAAAAACTGAAAAATGCACGGAACGCAAATGGGAGCATGCCATGGAAGTTTTGTTTTCTTTTTGATAAAAATGATTTTTTTGTCTACTGTCAGATTTGACGTTTCCAATTTGAAATTTTATTTGGATTTATCTTTTATATTTGATAAGGTAGAAGTATTTTGAAAATTTTATTGAGTATTTAAAGATGGAGCACGCATTATGTTTAGATACTTTTGTATAAATTTGTAATATATTTTTTGAAATTTTTTATTCAACTTAACAATGCACTGTGAAGTTGAATCATATTGTTATTTATTACTGTAGTATTTATAGTAATATATTTTGACCCAAGTGTAAATGTTCAATTAAAATTAGGTATCTATATATCCAATATCCGTGGATAATACTATTTCTCAGTAATTTGCTATAAGTTATAAATGTCAAATTAATATACAAATTTAACAAACGTGCTAAAAATGGCGTCCGATAATCGGGATTTTTATCTATTGTACTTGAGTTTGGGTTGAATTTGAGTTTGTCCTGCCCAAGTCGCCCTACTGGGATCTTTATCCTGAATAAATACGCACACTAACTAACAACTGGACAAGCACGAGACACGACGCGGACTAGACATGATCTAGATTGTTATTGCACTTGTATCAAGTATCAAATCTATTTTTACAAAAGTATGTATGGTATTATAATTAGCACCAAGGGGTACAAAATATGGCTTCTATGATCGGCATTTGTTTTTCAATAAAAATTTAATATAATCATGATTGGTACCAAACATATCGTCTAATGTTGCCCAAAATTATGGCTGTTTAGTAAGTATAAATTGCACTCGGTGAGCGGCATTTGTTTTTTCTGAATATGTTTTAAATTATATCGCGATTGATATCAAATTAAAGGTCAAAAAATGCATTAAAATGACTTTAAACAATTTGGCTTTTGTTTTTAGTCGGACAAAAAGCATTTTTTTAGTTTTCACAAAATTTTGTTATTTTCTTTTTAAAACACTAATGACTAGGTACCTATTTGGTATATTCCAATAATCACATCAAAAGACGTCAGAAAATTTAGTACTTATATTACAGTGAAAATTATAAACATTTTATATTAGAATTTTCCGGTTTTATAGTTTCCTCGGAATTTATCACAAATCCGTCGAGTTTTATATATTTTTTTAAACTAAAGTGCTAGATGATAACTATTTTATAAAATTGTTAAAAATGGGGATCGAACATCAACATTTTTTTCTAAAAAATTATAGTGTCATATCGAATTTCATACCTCAAATCAAATTTCTAAATAAGGGCTAATTAATAAAATAATTTATTACCGCGCGCAGCGGTAGAGTCTAAATGTTAAAATCGTTATAATTGAGGCACGAAGTGCCAAATTGTCCCACATTCAGGGTCCGCGGAGCTTAAGCCCGCGAAGCGGGCGAATTCCCCTTGTCGAGCGCAGCGGTAGAGTCTGAATGTTAAAATCTTTATAATTGAGGCACGAAGTGCCAAATTGTCCCATATTCAGGGTCCGCGGAGCTTAAACCCGCGAAGCGGGCGAATCCTCCTTGTCGCGCGCAGCGGTAGAGTCTGAATGTTAAAATCGTTATAATTGAGGCACGAAGTGCCAAATTGTCCCACATTCAGGGTCCGCGGAGCGGGCGAATCCCCCTTGTCGCGCGCAGTGGTAGAGTCTGAATGTTAAAATCGTTATAATTGAGGCACGAAGTGCCAAATTGTCCCACATTCAGGGTCCGCGGAGCTTAAGCCCGCGAAGCGGGCGAGTCCTCCTTGTCGCGCGCAGCGGTAGAGTCTGAATGTTAAAATTGTTATAATTGAGGCACGAAGTGCCAAATTGTCCCACATTCAGGATCCACGGAGCTTAAGCCCGCGAAGCGGGCGAATTTCCTTTGTCGCGCCCAGCGGTAGAGTCTGAATGTTAAAATCGTTATAATTGAGTCACGAAGTGCCAAATTGTCCCACATTCAGGGTTCGCGGAGCTTAAGCCCGCGAAGCGGGCGAATTTCCTTTGTCGCGCCCAGCGGTAGAGTCTGAATGTTAAAATCGTTATAATTGAGGCACGAAGTGCCGAATTGTCTCACATTCAGGGTGCGTGGAATTTGAGCCCGCGGAGCGGGCGAATCACCCTTGTCGCGCGGCAGCGCGACCTAGCCGAAGGCCCGCGTAGCGGGGCCTGACGCTAGTAAATATCTATAATGAAACAATAATTACTTCACCCAGTCGCAGTGGCAATGAAAATTTTTTGACTGGAGAACATGAAAATTAATTTTGCGATTTAAAAAAAAATTCTTTTTTATTCGTAATCAGCACATCAAACTACATAATACCCTTAACGTATGTACCCGAAGTTATGAAACATACTGTATAAGTTGGGTAAAAGGCGTGATAAATATTATAATAATTATAAAGAACAATACGTCAATATTCATTATTCCGCATGTCTAATTAATCAATTAATTGCAACCAATATATAATTACAAACAAATTTCAAAAGAAATAATAATTAGGTATCCGAATACATCATCATGATGTCAAATATCAGAATGATTAAAATAAAAGAATAGGTAATTTAACATCCAAATATTAAGTGTCAATTTTAGAATATGCTGTCATACTTTAATAAGTATGTATGACGTTAGAAAAGAAAATAATTGTAGCCAAATGCTGTCATTGAGTAGTAAAATTTTATATTCCACTGCCGAAAAGGTGTGAATTTTTTATCTAGCTGGAGTCTAGAAAGTTTTATCACTTTTCACATAAGTTTAATTGAGACAAAAGTCGTTAAATTGAACAATAGATCGATCTAATTAAGGATTTAGAATGTAAACGCATTATTTTACAAGATTTATGAGCAAAGGTGGTTTTACACATGTTTTGTTTATTGTAATATTGTTGAGAATGGTTTCTTTAAATTATTAATTGATGAACAAATTGCGGTGACTAATTTTGACGCTAATTAATTCTAAGACTTATTCAAGAATTCAATTAGTAGATTGTTATTTTTACAGCTTGAATTTCTACGTTGGATAATTTGATTTTGATTCGATATTGTTTATTTAAGGAAAACTTAAAATTTAAGTGGTAGCGGTGCAACTGGGCCTTAGTAACTTATTTGACTACTTCTGGTACTTAGCGCACTTCGAAGCACTTTGAAGCATGTACGACCGGTAAATTTTCTGGCGTGGTACTTAATAATTTCTTTGAATTCCCCTTATTATGTACATCAAGTACCAGAAGTAGTAAAATAAGGCACTTAGAGTAAAATTCAAATATTTAGGAACCTGAGCTGCGCGAGAAGGCAGAGCTTGTCATGTACTGTCCGTTTTACAAAAGTGGAGCTAGCGAGTATATGCTACGCTGCACTTCTCTTAATTTTCAAACAAAACTAAAATATAACTCAATCACAATCAATTACAAAATTCACAGCGTTACACGAAGCAAAACACTACATGAGAATAACAGATATTGAAGCTGATGTTCTGTAGAACAGACAGTAGCGTAGTTTCATCTTGTTTATCATCTATGCCTCTCTTTCTAAGACGAGAATTCGTACTTCGCGCAGGGTTCTGCTTAAATGAATTTACCTCTAGTACATGTTAAAACACTTATTTAAAATACCGCCCTGTTTGCAATACCCCGAATGCAAATTTAGCTAGAATTTTTAAATGATAAATTCCTATTTTTTCAGATTTATGTACGTTATTATTATTTGTACGGTGTAACAACCATGAGAGAATTGCCGACTGGTAACCGCACACTCGGTAAAATATAAATATTGATGAAACTGCTACATTTAAGTTTACAAATACAAGATATCCTAGATAATGTGTCAAAATTTCAAAATAAGTCTGAAATATAAAAAAATCAAAAGGTACCAACCGCATTCCGGTATCATGTTCGGATCTGGAGTCCTCCACTTTCACTTGTTTATCTCAATCGTGCGGGCGGCAGAAACAAAACAGAATCATCTCGACTTCCCTTTTCGCAACAAAGACTGCACTGTATCCTTATAGAACAATGTCGTAGGGCTGAGAGTCGATTGTGCTGCTTTGTCTTCAGATGTGGATGGATGCATCTGCATGCATTGATTGCATGTGTGATCGCAAATGTGCTTCGACGAAGATGAAATTGCAGATGCTCACGATCTGAAAGAACAGACTTCAGAGAAGATGCTACAGATTATAGACTTAAGGAGGCAAACCACTGTACATTTTTGATTTTTGTCATCGGTTCTTTTATAATATTTAACGTACACAAATTCCAGTAAATCATTTTGAAACTTTTCGAATATTATATTACGATTTTAGTTCGTGATGGTATGAATTTTATACTTTAAATAAATAATGAAAACAGCACTACAAAAGGCGGATTTATTTCTATTCCCAATTAAAAAGGAAAGTAACTTTTTGCAAGTGATGAAACCTTATTTACCTTTTTCTTAGCAACCAAACAATAAACAAAAACACTAAAATGTCATTTGCTTCATATTTCTAATATTTGTCAGTGAAATCATTAGATTTTGGGAATATTTGTGAAGAACCAAAGGAGTCGTCAAATTATCTTGTTGAATTACACTCGAGCATTTTATTTCCTCCAAATAAATTTCTGTTTGACATCTCAACCTTGTCACCTGACAGCAATTTGACTCGAAAAATTGTTTTAAAATAAAAACACTCCACCTACGGTGGAGTGATTTTATTAAACAATTTTCTTTTCAAATTGCTAGGCAACAAGGTTACAAACAGAAATTTATCCGGCGAAATAAAAAGCTCTTGTGTAATTATAGTTGATAAACACATTTGCTATGCATTTATTGAGCGAATACTTTGAAAAATGTTATATTTTCATGAAATTTTATTGATTCACCATAGCAACAATAACTTTTACTGCACTAAAAGTTAAGACCATTTTACATTGAGCAATATTGCAGCTTCAATCGCAACATTCAACCAGTTACATCAATATTGCGTGAGTGTAATACAGGAATTGCACGTTCAACAGATTGAATCAATCTTGCCCGCAATGGGTTGCATGAAATACAACTTGTTCTAAATTCGTTCAAGCTCAAGCTTGCAAGACAGTTCACAGTTATTTCTAGTTATTTTAAGTCTGTTATGATATTACCAACCTAACATAAACGTCAAAAAAAGAGTTTAAAAACAGTTACAAGACACATTTATAAACTATGAAGTTAGTAACACAATATGAAGTTGGGAATACAATATGAAATTGGTATCACTTAAAATAGCACTTTCCGAAAATAAGTTTTTATAAGATCAAGATGAATCAAAATTTAACAAAAATATGGTTTAATAAAGATAAAATTCAACTACTTTTCACGTTTAACCCGCATGTTAGCACTTTTAAAGATGTACATTTTGCAGGCACAGTACCAAACTTGACGAAATTATCATAATTTTAATAATTACTCTGCTTAATTAATAATTGTACACCTCAATTAAATAATTCAGGTACCACAGGTTCTGCATGTTAATATTCTTTGCCTCCTGAATACTGAATAGGTACTGATGTATGTTGTACATAATGTGTAATGTAATTTTAATTTAAATGAACAACAGTTCAAGTAGCGAACCTGTGTGTGAAAATACTTAAACAGAAGTTTAATTACTTTAATCGCTGATAATTACTACGCAATGTAATTGGGCGAAATCTTTGTGAAAAATTTGTACCAGAAATGTCAAAAGAGACGAGATGAGATTGAAATTGAAATAAATAGAGTATTGCAGCATATTCAGTTTTGTGATTTTTGCAATCTACATGTTAATATTTTTAGATTACACCTTAGGCTTGGTTCACATAGCTTATGTCATGTCATGTCTGTGCCATGTCAATATGTTGAGCACACGGTAAACTAATGAAGTGGTTCACATAGGGTATGTCTCGTATGTTATTTTTTTGACATAACATAACAGTTGATTTGAACTCAACTTTCACTGCTATATGTCTATGTCTATATCTGTCAAAATTACACATTTATTATTAATATAGATAAAAACTTACCAATAAGTTAAGAATAAAGCTTGTATGATAAAATAAAACCTGATTATGAAGATAATAAAATAATAAAAGCAATAAAAAGTAAGTACAATTTAAAATATACCGTTCCCAATTTTATTAAAATGTTTCTTGTAAATTTACTAATACAAATTTATCTTATTTTCCATTAGTAAATGCCTGCGACTCCAAATTAATTTTCTCCGTTGTGATACTTTACACAAAATGTGTATATAATGACATGACACAGACATGACATGACATGACATAAGCTATGTGACCAAGCCTGAAAATGTCTATGTCAATAGAAATAACATAATATAATGACATGACACAGACATGACATGACATAAGCTATGTGAACAAGGCTTTACTTATAAAAGACGTGATAAATATATGTACGCTATTTTTTAAATATATTTCTAAATTTAAATTCATCATCGTTTATTTTGGGATCATCATCAATAATTATTATCAAATTTTATTACACCTGATTTAATGCTCATTACAAAAATAACATCATGTCAAATTAAAAATGATTAATTTCTAGCTATAAAAAAATCATTCAATTAAATTTTGATATGGTATTAAAAATGATTAAACGTAAGTGCAACCTAGTATAAATTATGTACTATTTATATCAATTTCTTTAATGATAGCATTTCAACAACCATCATCTTTGAAGAAGAAGTATTTAACAATAGTTTATATTTATGTACATTTCTTTAAAACAAACTTTATTATTTGTTTTGTATGCTTCTTTAAGCCCTGTTCACATGGATTCTTTTAAGATTCTTTCATGTTCCTCAATCCTGGAAAAATATAATTGTTTGAAGCTATCAATGAATTATAATTCTTTTCCAAGACTCATTGAAAATTAAATTTAGCAGCCTGCTATATGATAGGCAATTTTCTCCATGATTCTTTTTCTCAGTAATCAGAAGTATGAAAGAATCACCAAAGAACCCTTGTGCGAACAGGAATTTAGGGAAGATTTTTAAGCAAATAAATTGATGTATCTATTATAATAATCTTGGATAAAGTCTTCTAGTTATGTAAATAATTTAAAGACAGCAGATTTGACTTTCGATTGTCTTAAACTTGATCTACTTTTGGTTGTGTCATAACCCAGAAATCGGAAATGAATAATTATGCTAAATTTTGTTGGTTTATCTTTTGTTCCACGATTAAAATTCTTGATTTTTTATTTGAAAAGTATCGTTTATTCAGTAATTTGATATTAAATGATGATATAGCACAAGAAATAAATGTTTGTGTTTGGTAGTATTATAAGCCTTTTATTATTATATACTTGTTTAAGTATACAGGATGATTCACAACTTCGTGAATATATTTTAATGTCATACTCAACTCAAGTTATCACGGCTGAAAGAATTTTTTTCAAAATACGCAATTTAAATTTTCAGGTTTTTAATCAAACAATTTTGGGTCATTGATTTCAAATGAAATTTTATTTTATTCCATTCATAGAGTTAATCAGATATTCTTTAAAAAATGTGTTTCATGTGAAAACTGCCCTTATATTTACGAATTTTAAAAAATATATTTTTGTTCCATAATCAATAAGTAGAAAATATATGCACGAAGTTGTGAATCCCCTGTACAAGATCTAATTTTGAGTTATTAAGAAAATCTCGAAAACGTTGAGATTATACGAGTACTTACAAAATGTGTAGCAAATAAAATTAATTCAATATTGTCGTAGATAAAGTATAGTATTTTGCTCCAATTTTGCTAAACAATCTTATTTAAAATATTCTAAATTCATGCATAGGAAATTACCAAAAGTTTATATCTTCCTCTTGTATAACAAAAACACTTAACACTATTGTTCTAATTAACAAAAATCCGAATTGGTGGCTAATTTTCTCACGTTCAATTCGTAAAAATGTAAATTAATTGAGAGTACGAAATTATTTTAGGAACAAAGAAAATAATTAGGTATTCAGTTAGAAGAAATTATTTGCAAGTCGTATTCATATGTAAGAAGTTGTAATTGTTATACAATAAAGAAAATTTGGTTCTATTTTTGTTGGAATACGTAGGAGTTAGAATAGAAGTTAATGATGTGTAGTAAATTACTTCCTATTTCGGAAACTGAAATTCAAATTCGGAGAAATAACTTTACTTCCGTAGCAGATCAAAAACCTCCTAAACGTTTATTCAATACAGGAAACAAAATATTTTTCTATTCACGCATTTTACCCAACTTAGGTGTGGCAGCCTCACAGACTGTAAATCTGTTTTAACCGTGTGTGCGGTTACCAGCTGTCAACTCACTCTGGTAGTTAGTGGAGAGTAGTCACAATACAATTAATAAACTGCGTGTACTAAACTTGAACCAAGTCACAGAAACTCCTGTTGACACAAGGATTCTTTGAAGATTCTTTCATTATTCTGAATTTTGATAAAATTATCCTGGGAATAATTGCCTGTCAAATAGCGGCGCCGCTAAATTGAAGCGTCAATGAGTTTTTGAAAAGAATAATTTGTAATTCTTTGATAGGTTCAGGTTCAGAAGCATTAAAGAATCCTCAAAGAATCCATGTGTGAACAGGGCTTATGAGGAGAATGCACTGAACTATATACAATAACGGTAAGGACGATCACCACAGAAATGTACTTCCAGTATGGATCCCTCCATTTTGGATAAATTGGCTGCACTGCTAACCCCATATCTAGTGTCTTTCATTTTAATCTAGTGTCTTTCATATTAGCCTGTATTGCTGATATAATGGCAGGCATTTTAAATAAAATATACTAAAATAGAACATAGTAAACCAAAAAAGGATATAACAAAAATACTGAAAAAGACGAACAAACCGAACGACAAAAATACAAAATAAAAACGGCTGTCAACGACCCGACGTGACGTCTCGTTACAGAAGTCACTAACTTTACGCAACATAAAAAATAAAAGATACTAATTATGGGGTTAGCAGTGCTGCCAATACATCCAAAATGGAAGGCTCCATGGTGGAAGCACTTTGAATATATTATACATGTCTTATGGAGATCGTCCGTTATTTTATATAGTTCAGTGGGAGAATTAGAATCAGAGTGGTCAAAACTGATCTTTTCAATGGATATTAATTTTGCTAACGCGCCTTCTCACGCTCTGTTAGAGATAAGTCCAACAATTTTCATTTTTAAATTCCTCCAAATTTTATAGCACTTCTTGTAATATATTTTGTATTGAATGCGTTGACAGATTAAGTATGTAATTAATTATATTTATAGGTTTATATTATATAAAAGTAATTCGCGGTTCGTATGCATATTGAATTATTTGTAAAGTCCATATATACAGTAAATAATAGGAACAATAAATGTCGTAGATTGTTATTTGATGTATAACATATTCGTTTTATGCTTTGAAAATCTTCCATGGGAAAATAGCCAAATATGTAATTACACATTATTAGCGAAGTATTATATCATTTGACATAGATTTAAATAGAGGGCGTATTGATATACGTTATATTTATAAAGTTGGTACCACTGGTTTAATAAAGCTCATTAATGCCCAGTGCACACGGAGAAACATTTTGACAAGTTTTCTGAAAAAAGTTTCCAGAAAATGGAGATTTTTTTGAAAAACAATAAATATGTTTATGATTACATGTCACATTTGACGATTTGACAAATAAGAAGTTAGTTGCACTTCACAACGTTTCCTGAAAACGCCTTATTTTTATAGGAACCGTTAAAATGATGAAGTTTCCGGAAACTTTTTTCAAGAAACATGTCAAAATGTTTCTCCGTGTGCACTAGGCATTACGAACTTGAAGTCAGTTTTTTGCTCAAGATTTTAAATATAAAACTTCAGTCCAAAATGCCAACGTGTTTTTAAGTTATCCAACACACAGACCGACTTGAAGATACACCAAAATCTCGAACTGTCAAAAAATCACAATTACAATACTTCCTTCTAAAATAAAAACGACAAAACAAATAACGCACAACACTTACAAAGAATGAGATCAGAATTAAAATTATTGACAAAACATTTGATTTGTCTTTGTGTAAACCGCTCTTGCCACATAGTAACCAATAGAATCACAAGAATCTATCTGACAAAATTCTTTCGTTATTTCAAACAGGGTATAGTTAAGGGTGGGTTTATGCTCAAAAATTTTATTCTTATTTCTGACACATTTCTCAAACATTTTTGTATGACATAACCTTAAATAGCCTGAAATTTTATCGATTTTTGCGGATATGAATACAGTTCTTCATATAAAAAACATAAATATCAATTATCAAAGTTGCAGCAACATCAGATTAACAAATATAATCACATTTCACTTCGATTAGTTTAAAATTATTCTTATTCTTATTCCTTATTCTTAAATTTTTTAGCATAAACCCACTCTAAGATACGGAGTGTCCGTGTTTATATTAAACTTCATGCTCAAACCCAATACCCTAAACAAAACAAGAACCAAGAAATCTACCTCACCTCTCCCCGGAAAAGGTCATCCGCATCACCCCGATCCTCGAACGTCCTTTGGCGCTCATCACTCATCGTTTCTATCATCTCTACGCTATCTTGTATGAAGTGATTGTTGAATTTCGCATGAATTGCTCCATTAGCCCGGCGAATGAAGATCACAGCCGCAGTGGAGGAGGTAGCCGAAGAGGGATCCACAGGCAGTATATAAACATCTGCAGCAGGAACAGAAGACAGTCAGGGTGACTACGAGTTAGGTGTAGTGACTAGTCAAGTTCTCTATCACAGGTGAGTGATAGATGCTGGATTATATCGTGATCATCGAATTTAATCATTTCTACAATTACATTTTATAAATCGATAACTCGACCAATTTTTTTTGTGAAATTTGATTACCATGAGTTCCGTGAGTTGACGGCTGGTAACCGCACACACGGTTATACGTGAGGCTAAATTTTTAAAATAAAGTAATGTACAAACTATTTTTTGTACAATTCCTTTAAAAAAGTTATTTGTGTATCAAGTCTAAAAGTGATCTTTTTGGCCGAATCTGAAGTTTGCTGTCGAGGCGTAGGCCGAGCCTAGCAATTCAAGTCAGGCTAAAAACACTTTTCAGCCGAGGCGCACACAACATTTTTAGGTGGCTATCACAAAAAATTATAAATATATATTATCCAATTAAAATGTAATAAATTTGTTATTTAAAAAATCTGACGTGGGCACCACATGACTTCCTTGTACGCCTTGTGTGTTCATACTTTTCTTAATAACTAAAATGTAGAATAATATAAAAAATTCTTTTAACTTATTATACTAGTATACTCACATATATATTTTAGTCATTTTATTTAAACTGCAGAAGAAGATATAAAGCAATTTTACTATTGTCACTGTCATGTCATAATCATTTAAATTTTACGTAGTAACAAATGTTAAACGATCATGGAGTACAAGATACCGAAATACTAAATTATAAGTATATACTTTAATTATTCTTAAATGATAGAAGATACAGAAAAATTTATAAAATACCGATTGTAGATAATAATCACATAATCTTTCATTTAAAATAAAAAAAATTGTCTAAAATTAATTATTTATCAAAATATTTTTAAAAAGTACTACTTCCGGTTTATAGATTGAAACCAAAAATAGGAGGTGCACAACTAGATGCTATAACAGTCCTAAATACAAAATTTCAGCTTTCTACGTCTAACCGTATTTGAGTTATGCGACACACATACGTCCGTACGTACGCACGTACGTACGCACGTACGTACGCACGTACGTACGCACGTACGTACAGACGTCACGACGAAACTAGTCATAATGGATTCAGAAAAGGTCAAAACGGATATTTCCGTCAAAATCTGAGAACCGAAATTTTTCGCGATTACAATACTTCCTTACTCCGTACAAGGAAGTAAAAACGAGCAAAACAATAGCGGCCGTAAAGTAGTTATTTTGACACGTGTCAAAAAATGACACTTTACGGCTGTCACAGGATACGTCAAACAATAATTTAACCTAAAAAATACTTTTTCTACTGGAAGTAGGCCATTTGCACCGCCTTCACTTAAATTTTAAGTGTCACTTAAATGAACAATATCGAATCGAATTAATGACAGCAATGTTATTTCTACGTTTCACAAATTGGTTTTGATTCGATATTGTTCATTTAAGGAAAACTTAAAATTTAAGTGGAAGCGGTGCAAATGGCCATTAAATTTCTATCCGTTACTGGACACAAAAAAGTTCAATAATCAAACTCAAATATTAAACTGTTACTTGAGTTAAAAATAAATATTGTATATACCAAGGGCAATATTTGATGTTTATAGCTCTTGACGAATAAATTTCTTTATAATTCCTTTAAAACTTTTTTATGAATTACAAAATATTAATAATATTACATTGTTATGTGAAATGCTATAAACGCGTAAAGAATTTACCGTACCTATAATTTATAAATATTTCTTATTACTCGTATTTATAAATAACCAATTGACAAAAACTGTACAAGCATAAAAAGCATATTGTTAAAAAATCATCAATACTAAAATATCTATTAGTTATTAGCATAAGCAACGTAACCAGATAATCAGATATTAAATAAAATTTTAGACGGTAAAATTACAATCTTAAATCGTTGTAACATTGCGAAAATGCTGAAGTTTAAACAAAAATTTTACCGTATTAAAATTCCAGTTGTCTCTAAAATTGTCTCATCTCTTTTCTTCATTTGTGTCTTCATCGTTGATTTAACTGTGAATGTTTTTCCTTCTCCAGGTTTAGGACACCAAGAGCAGGACACACCGACGATGAGGAAGTGGTCGTTGTTATTAGGTAAACCTCAACTCATTTCTCTTCTTTTGACTCACTTTTAATTGTAGCAATTGTTGTCTTCGGTATCATTAACGTCAAGTACTTGCGCGAAGAGGATTCTGAAATTCGAGCACACATTACCGTCCTAATGAAGCATTATATCATCATTCATTTGAGAAGACGCGTTTTTCCGCGTTGATGCAGTTTCTAATTGTTTTACGAGCAAATGACTACCAAAATTTCAGATAATACAGGATGATTAACAACGTCATCAATTTTAACCTCACTTATCACGGAACTGAAAGAAATTTTTCAAGTATCCATAGGTTTTATAATAAAACAGTTTTCTATTCTTGCCATTGCACAAATAATTAAAATTTAATTTAATTCCATTCATAGTTAATCAGATATTAATTATACAATTATCAATCCAGTGATTTCAAAAATGTACTGCTTGCGAAAACTGCCCTTAAATTTACGGTTTAAAAAATTCTGTTTGTTCCATGATCAGTAAGTTGAGTATTATATGCCATTAAAATATATGAACGAAATTGTGTATCACCTGTATATACCGATACATTATAAGAATTAGAGTAATTGTAACTGATATTACAATAAAATTGAATCAATAATTATTTACAAGAAGTTATGTTAGGCTGAACTAATTCGACAATTCAACAAATAATTTGGCAGTATTGTTTTCTCAAAATTGCCTCCAATTTTTGCCATCACAGATTTCTCTTTTTGGAACAATCTTTTCAACACTAATTACTTCGTTCTCATATAAACATTATTGATTTATCTTGTACTTAATGCAATAATAATTACAAAAATCGAATTAATTGCAAATCTGTACATCAATTCATCATTTAATACACAATTCAAAGAAGAAAATTTGAAGACTTTCTACAACACAATAAATTCATAATGTAGAATCAAATGGACGTTAACTTTAAATTGAAGAAGATTGTGTCAACGAAAAATTATTGTCGGGAAAACTGTTACAAAACCGTTTAGAATGTATTATGTCGTAGGCAGATTGTAGACTTATTATAAAACACAATGTCACATCATTTTATTACACTCAAAAAATGTATTAGGTTATTTATTTAGTTCAGTTCAATAAACAAAAATTGAGTATGTGGGACTCACGAAGGGTATTCGGTTAAAAGACTAGATATTTTATAAAACGACTGATTTTACAATTAGTTCACGACATACTCATATTCTAGAATAGAAAAGAAATAAAGTTAACAATGCCTACAAAATATGAATGCATGGTCCAAAATTTAAACGGACTTAACCTCAAAAATTAATTTACTTAAAATGATTTAGCTCCGAACTTATAAATATCTAAAACTGTTTTATTTTACACATTTATCAATAAAATCTTTATTTCTTTAAATATCTTGATGAAACTTGGTTTATATGGAGAAAAAAGTATAGTAAATAAATGTAAAACACTTACAAGTTTGGTTTGCAAATGTAAATTCTTGCACTTCTTTTTGTAATTTGTGCACTTATCTTTGGTATCATGTGTGTATTTATCTTAAACGTATGAATACAAGTTTCGCACGTGTTAACGTACATGATAATCACCGAGCGTAAAATCTACGTAATGGTTGGTTAATGTGCAACGTTTTTCGAAGATGTTGCACATGCAACGAACAGGGAAAAGCAAAAGTAAAATGCCATCCTCTAATGATCAAACTTACTCTCGTAATAATCACGCGAGAACGATGTCTGCCTACGATTTCTGTAATATTTGGTAAGCACATTATTACGATTGTGTATTTAATCAAAACCGGCGTTTAGTGTTTTTTAAGAGTTTCAAAGTTGCGTGAGTCGACATCTGTGATCTCAAAGTGTGTTACATTGTAACATGTATATCGTATGTGTTGCTGGTATGAAATCACTTATTCTTTACACAATTCACTGCTCATTATATGTTGCAGGTGAAGAAATTAGTGTGTGAATGTTAGTTAAAAATTTATTCTTTGTTTTTACTAACTCTTTCTTGTATGTGTGACAATTAACTCAACCATGGGAGAAATGTATGCGAATTTTATGTGCATTTTATTATGTAAGTGCCTATTCAAAACCGCTTTGGAATATATTAGCTGCTTACTAATTTTATCTATTTGTTTTTCTGTTTTGTAGCAGTACTTTGTGCCTGCACAAGTCGTGCCGTTTTGGTAAGAAATATTAATATTAATACTTACAGGAAATGTTTTATTCATTTGATGAATTATTCAGGGACAAAACGGATATCAATATGACAGACCGCAACAGCCGTTAGAAACCCCACGACCAGGAGGTGGAGCTCCTGGTGGTCCAGGAGGCCCTCCTGGTGGTGGCGCACCCGGCGGTGGATACCCATCAGGTAAACCAGGAGCACCCGGTGGTGGTGGTGGTGCACCTGGAGGCGGCTACCCAGGAGCTGGAGCACCCGGTGGTGGTGCCCCTGGAGGCGGCTACCCAGGAGCTGGAGCACCCGGTGGTAGTGCACCAGGAGGCGGCTACCCCGGCGCTGGAGCACCCGGTGGTGGTGCACCAGGAGGCGGTTATCCAGGAGCTGGAGCACCCGGTGGTGGTGCTCCAGGAGGCGGCTACCCAGGTGCTGGAGCACCCGGTGGTGGTGCACCAGGAGGCGGCTACCCCGGCGCTGGAGCACCAGGAGGCGGAGCACCCGGAGGAGGATACCCCGGCGCTGGAGCACCTGGTGGTGGTGGTTTCCCCGGCGCACCAGGAGGTGGAGCACCGGGTGGTGGCTACCCAACACCAGGCGGTGGTGCCCCTGGTGGAGGTTACCCTAGCACAGGTGCACCCGGTGGTGGTTACCCTAGCACAGGAACACCTGGCGCAGGTGGTGGTTTCCCCAGTACTGGTACTACAGGTGGCCCATCTACAGGATACCCTCCAGCAGGCAGACCGACCGGACCCGCGTTCCCTCCAAGCAACGGCGCAGGTCGTCCCGGAGCACAAGGACCCAGTGGCGGATACCCCGGCGCTGAGGGGCCCACCGGCGGCCAAGGACCCAGCGGCAACGGCGGATATCCTAGCGGCAGACCCGGTGGACAGAACGGCAATGGTGGATACCCGAGTGGCAGACCCGGAGCTCAAGGACCTAGTGGTGGTCAACCCGGCGGCCAAGGACCTAGCGGTGGATATCCCAGCGGCAGACCAGGCGGTCAAGGACCCAGCGGACCCACTGGTGGCTACCCAAGTGGCAGACCTGGTGCACAAGGTCCTTCTGGTGGCGGTCAAGGACCTAGTGGTGGATATCCTGGTGGTCAGCCCGGCGGTCAAGGACCTAGTGGTGGATATCCTGGTGGTCAGCCCGGCGGTCAGGGACCTAGCGGTGGATATCCTGGTGGTCAGCCCGGCGGTCAGGGACCTAGTGGTGGATATCCTGGTGGTCAGCCCGGCGGTCAAGGACCTAGCGGTGGATATCCTGGTGGTCAGCCCGGCGGTCAAGGACCTAGCGGTGGATATCCTGGCGGACAACCTGGTGGACAGGGACCTAGCGGAGGATATCCAGGCGGACAAGGACCCTCTGGAGGTTTCCCTGGTGGACAAGGACCATCTGGTGGCGGATTTCCTGGTGGTCCAGGTGGTGCTGGAGGTTTCCCTGGCGGTCCTGGTGGTGAAGTACGTAATAAAAAAAAACCATATCCATTATTATAAATTTAAAAAATTCTTACATATTTGTTTGTGTACAGGGTGGATTCCCTGGTGGTCAAGGTGGTCAAGAAGACGAAGGTGATTACTCTGCTATTCCCGGTGAACCTGATGTCGACTACCCCATCTACTCTGAGATCCCTCAGACATCTTTCAGCTGCGACCAACAAGAGCTGCCCGGGTACTACGCGGATGTCGAGGCCCGCTGTCAAGTGTTCCACATCTGCGCTAACAACAAAACGTACGACTTCCTCTGTCCGAACGGCACGATCTTCCACCAGGAGTACTTCGTATGCGTGTGGTGGAACCAGTTCGACTGCAGCACGGCGCCTTCACTCTTCAGCTTGAACGCCAACATCTACGATTATTCGATCATCGGTTCACAGCAAGGCGGCGGCGGCGGAGGAGGAAGCGGGCCACAAGGACCTGACGGTGGATATCCCGGAGCACAAGGACCCACCGGAGGCGCTGGATATCCATCAGGACCTGGTTACCCCAGTGGAGGAGCACCCACAGGCCCACAAGGCCCAGGAGCCGGATACCCCGGTGCTGGAGCCCCAGGGGGTGGAGGCTACCCTAGCACAGGAGCGCCCACTGGTCCACAAGGCCCTGGCGCTGGATACCCCGGAGCTGGAGCACCCGGTGGTGGATATCCAGGAGCCGGAGCACCTGGAGGTGGTGCGCCTGGTGGAGGATACCCTAGCACAGGAGCACCCGGTGGTGGTGCGCCCGGTGGAGGTTACCCTAGCACAGGAGCACCCGGCGGTGGTTACCCCAGTGCTGGAGCACCCGGTGGTGGAGCCCCAGGAGGCGGCTTCCCCGCACCTGGTGCAGGATACCCTGGTGCCAAGCCACCCAGTGCTACGGGCGCAGCGCCTGGTGGTGGTTACCCCAGCGGCAGACCGAGCACGCCATTCCCAGGAGCACCCGGCGAGGGCCCCCAGCCCCCCACCAGAGAGTACCTGCCACCCATCAACGGATAACGACAGTCGCCATTCCCTAGACCTAGACGAAGATAGCAACGACAGCAGTCGGTGTTCAGCCGCGCGCAACACGGTGTTACAAAGCCAAGTGATAGATAGGAACTTAGTTTACCTAACGCTCTAGTTTATAAGTAATTATTATATTTTTATATCCGACAGAGAATTATATATTAATATATTTTATTAATAGTACGCTATGGATACGCCTATATGTATGATATAGGATTTGTATGTAGAGCAGTGATGCCATCTGATGATCTTTTGATTGTTACTTCAAATACAAATCTAACACTTATATATTTATTGTTAAGTATTAATCAAAAGATCTGTCTGAACGTCTGCGAGTGTTACCAGATCTAACCGCTCATTTTACCAATATTTTTATCAGTATTATTGTAATAATTTATATAAAAAAACATTGTGGCATTCCACCATGAAACAATAAACATATTTTGCAAAGACACAACTCATTTTTATTCTAACTTACCTTTCAATTCATCTGCAGTTTTCAATTTTTATCCAGTTCCTGTTCCTGTAAAAAACAATACTGTCACAACCAAACCTAAATTATGACCAAAGAAGTATGTAGAATTTACAAAAAAATAAAATGTATGAATGCAAATAAATCATTTTGATATATGAGAAAGTTATTGTCGAAAGACATTTACGTACACAAGATTTATAACTTAAAAGTGTGCAAATTATTAGGAAACCTATTCAATTATCTAAAAACATTTCTCACTTACTTAATGGCTTAATTCAAAACTTTCCTATCCTAATTAGTAATTACTCTCAAATACAAAACATTGCCTTTATTATAATACAGGAGTGTGAGATTTTAGCTTATTTCGCAGTATGAGAACTAAGAACAACAGTGAAGAAAGAAGAATTGTTACAAAACGCGGCGCTTGAAATTACCTTATTAAAAGTACAGAGCATCGCCGACGGCTCATCACGGTGTCACGATGCGTCAGGTGTCACGCGTCATGTCACTTGCCGGAAGACTCAAGCACGAGTGCAGTAAATGATAATGACAGCAGCAGCAGACGTTCGAGCAACGCAAGTAATTGGTAAGAAAGTAGTGTCTATGATGGATATTCAAAAATAATTAATATTTTACAGAAATACTACCTCATATTTTCATGAGAAAAATAATTTACCGTTGAAGACGATTTACGACCAATTTGCGCTTGTTATATAAATAAAATTAAAGTTAAAGGATAAATCTTTTTGTACTATTACTGTTTTTAATGTCTGTTTTACATGACTTAATTTCTTGATCGATAAATATTAATTTATTGTTGTATGTACACATTTCGTTCATTTTCTTGATCAATAAATTTGTCAATTTATTTAGGAACTAGAACATGTTCTATTTTTCAACAATTTACTGAAATAATAAATTGATAATAAATTTGGTCAATTTTTTTAATTAATAAATTAAATCATGTAAAACAGGCATAAAATAAAGCTGCAAAAACATTGAACATAATGTGTCATTTATAAGATTCTTAATAAATTATAATATATCAATAAAAAATGCATGTTATGTATCTCAATAGTTGTATGGCCCTAATATTTGTGTAATTATTTTATATATACTTTGGAGTTGAACTATATTATGTAAATTATATTAAAATTAAAAGTATATTTTTTACTATAAAAGTTAAGTAATCAGTAATAAACATATATTTAAAGTAAACAATAACTTTATTATAGGTAAATTATACAAATATAAATAAAAGTGTCAAATAATAACGTAATAAACAATAAATAAAATAATATATTACAAGGCTAAGCCCTTCAATTCAAAAGTTTCAAATATTTTGTATATGGCAGTCATATAAGCTGCTCTCCGTAGATTTAAACATAGATTATGTTTTGCGGCCATTTCCAAAATTCTCTAATAATCAAACAACAATAAATAAACATGAAACACAACAAGTAACGTAAAAAAATTACTCGATATATCATTCATACAATATATTATTATATACGTAAAACCTCTAAATATATGATTGATATTTTGAGTATTTTTCATCTCAAGCCTGGTTCACACATGGATTCTTTTATATTCTGAATCCTGAGAAAAATAATCATGGTGAAAATCGCCAGTCAAATAGCGGAGCCGCTAAATTAATCTTCAATGAGTCTTGGAAAAGAAGAATTTGCAATTTGACAGCTTCAAACCAGTGATGGAGATTTATGAAAGAATTCATGTGTGAATAGGACTTTATAAAACACAATTATTTAAGGAGGTACTGGTCCTATCAGCGAGATATGAGAATGATGTAAAAATTTAATATATTATTCTTTACATCTTTATAAACGTGCATGCAAATTTTTATGCACACTTACTAGCTCGTTCAGGAGTTATCAACGTTTCAGTTGCACATGATATTCTGAGGTTAATCTTATTTGCAACATTTGATAATAATAATATAAATATAATATAATCTTTATAAACGTGCATGTAAATTTTTTTGTACATTTACTAGCTCGTTTAGGAGTTATCGTCGTTTTAGTTAAACATGTTTTACTCAGCAGCCTACCATCAGTCAGTAAACGCCGATAAAAGTTATGAAGGAGATATGACAGTTTCATGAGTATCTTTTAATATTATGCCCTATACTTGTAAAAACATCCATGCAAAATATCATTACGATTCACTACTTAGATTTAAAGATATAAAAGAAAATGTGAACGAAAATTTACTTTTTTGACGTCTCCCGAAAAATTGCGCAAAACATACGGCAACGCCGAATGGATCGCATTCTAGATTATAGAATTGCAATATTGGGGACGCAAATTAACTTACGTCATCACAAGTAGGCTGTTCAAACTGTCAATGCGTTTTTTCTATTAAAATAGAAAAATCATAAAATTTGTATTATAAAATATTGTTAACAACATATTTATAGAGTATTTAGGAGATAAATAGCTGTATAATATAACATAATCATCCTAGTAAGTTTTCGAGTGCCGAACAGTTCTACCAATCATCTTTCAAAAATTCTGCTCGACTTGGAATGCTACGTTGTCACTTATACCACTATAAATTAACATTTTATTTTTATTATTTTATGAATTTTTATTAATCCTAGGTGTAAAAATAATAACTTTTATCGATATTCCAGCACATTTACTATAATATGTTCTTTACTAGAATCATACGACTCATTTAAAATAGATAAGATTTTCTTGTTGTGAAGTTTTTTTCAGGGCAAAATGACATTTCGAAATTTTATGTCATTGATAATAAATTGTTATAAATAATCATAACTACCTTATCTTTGACCAGGAAAAATTTATGTAGAATGCAGTGAGTGATAATGATCATTTTAGAGGTAATAGGTACATCAGCAAATCTCTTATATGCCCATATATTTAAGTTACAGAAATGTGTGTGTTTCTGAAAACTTTTGTCTCCGACGGTACGACCAGTTCCTCCTTAAAAACTGACCTGTCCATTCTGTTCGAAGTTCTGCAACAAGCTGACATTGACAATTTGAAGTTCGTTTGCGCCCCATTCCATTGGCAGCGACGCCAATTCTTCCATTTCGCACTTAACACCGCATTTATCCAAAGATGTTTGAATAGTACCTGAAATAAAATTCAAATAGAGGTTGCCCTTTTTACTTGAATGATTTATTTACGCATTAAATAAGTCTGCCGTTCCCACAAATGTCTTGAACTCATTTTTCCGAACGAGACATGAGCGATGTTTTTCAAATACTCAAAATAAGATACTGTCACGCTGCCTGAATTCATGAAAAGATCTGGAAGAATCAAAATATTTTTGTCCCGTAACAGTTTGTCCGCGGCTGGCGTTATAGGACCGTTTGCTCCCTCTGCAATTACCTAAAGAAAAATATTAGTTTCTGAGCCGTATTTACACTATGTAAATACGAGTATAGTAGATGGCGCCCGTTTTACACACATTAAATAGAAATTTAAACGTAGCGCGGTATTTTTGAAATAGTGTTATGTTCCGCGCGTCACGCGCTACTGACGCTAATCAACGACTCACTTTTTCTACAATAACAGCTGTTACTACTACGGCGTTCAACAGCTAAATGATGCGCGCATTTTTCGCTGATGTAAACTTGATTTCCGGCTAGACTAATCAGAACGCTCAAATCGTAAGGCCTATCTTGCCCCATACTATATTCTTATTTGGAACAGACCATAGAATTTTATGGCGGCAAAATTAAATTTGACCTATCAGCGGGAAATCTCGACAGCTGACGAGACAAGATGGAGAACATTCGTTTGTTTAAATTACAAAGTTTGTGTGGTGTAAAACTGGTGTTCAATCAGCCAATCAAAAACGATCAGCTTTAGCATTCCAACTTCAGATTGCTTCGTTTAGTTAAGAATTCAAATCAACTACCTATATAGATTTACTAACGGTGCATCGCAGTTGCACAAAAATTTTTGTGTGCGAAAGAATTTTTGGCTTCCGGCCAATAATGGGGTCGTTTACCAATTTTTTTTTTAATTTTTAAATTAATTTTCAGGTATTAATATTCCCAAAAATATATTTTATATGCCTCCGGTCGGCATCGCTAATTTTCCATATCTCAAAATCCGCCAGAAACTCTTTGTTGCCAGCCTAGGCCGGCAAACAACCGGAAGTTAAAGGTTGGCATCTTGACATTACTACAGTTGTCAAGCAGATGTCAATTTTATGCGTTGAATATTTTTTATACAAGAATTAACAAGATTTTGACAAATTTTAGACGTAAATCGTTAATAGAAACTGAAATAAATATATTTTAAGCTCAAATGCAAGTATTCAGTGCACAATTTTTTAAGTTATGTATAATTATTTTATATTTTTGTAATAAAATCGGCACATAAAATATTGTGTATTACACGTCCACAAACTGTTATGCTAGTGCTCGTAATTTGCAAGCCTCGCCTGTGGCTCGGCGTGTCAAAAATACTCGCTCTTGCAAAAGGTCAGTTTCTGGCCTTGTGATACAAATAACTATTTCGCCTTTTAAAAGTGCTAAATATAAGTGAAAACATATTTTTTTTATCTCGCTCAGTTTAAAACGCCTCAAACTCCTGACGACAAACATTTCGGTGAAGTCTCCGTGTAACGCTGAACAAAACGGCGTGGCCTTGCGAAATGTTTGACGTCACACCTGCAGCCGCTATGTTAATGCGTTCGAAAAAACACCTATTTCAAAGCTTAAATACTTGCGTATTATTGAATTTTCAAGAATTTTAATTTTACTAATAGTAAAATTATGTTCTTATTTTCAATATTTGGTAAAAATTATTTAAAAAATTCCGAGTAAACGACCCCATTCTCACGCACGCTAAACAGTCATTTCGCAGCGTAAGTATACAAATAACAACTATTATACCTTGCATTTGAGATTAGGCGCGTTTTTGTTAGTAATGGCCTTCTCCATGCCACATAACAACAATATGTCGCACTTATGTTCTATTATTTGGCCAGTATAATCTTTTCCACCAGGAAAACCTTTGACAGTTTTATTTTTCTTCATGAAGTCTATCAGATCCTATCAAAAGAAGCAACAGTTTATTTTCAATTTTACAGGAAAAAGCATCACTTCAAATCCTATTGCATTGATATTATTTTGGGCTTATCAACCATAATCAAATTATGGTAATTTAGTACTAAAATTGTTAAAAATTTATTTAGTTCAGAGATATTATAAGGTTTACAAAATTCGGATACAAATTCAAACCCTGTTCACATAAAAGATTCTTTCATACTTGAAGCAATCAATGAATTAGAAATTCTTCTTTCCCAAGACCAATGACGATTGAATTTAGCATCGCCGCTATTTGACAGGAAATTCTCACAATGATTCTTTTTCTCAGGATCAGAAGCATGAAAGAATCTATGTGTGAACAGAGCTTTAGGTTTTACCTTAGGTGTCATACCATCTTCGTTGTGCACCTGTCCACTGAGCTCAGCAAGGCCGATAAACTTGGCCCCTTCCTTGACCAGATTTTCAGCGGTAGCATATCCAACTGCTCCGTAACCTTGCACAATGAATTTTTTATCCTTCCAACCAGGCGTGAGACCAACTTGTTTCATCCAATCCTCATTTTTTATGAACATATCCAATCCGTAGAACATCCCAGTACCTGTTGCTTCAGTATGACCGTGGATACCACCTTGATTGACCGGCTTTTCTGTTACTACTGCTTGCGCGTTTATGTCATTGTGCCCTAAAAATGAAACATTCAGATGTTAAGTCTTACGCGGATATATGATAAGAATGAGTTCAACAGTTTAACACAGAAAATCAAATTCATACACAAGAAAATTCAACACCAGAAGATGCAAATCTACGTAGTAAAATGCATGCATCAAAAGATTCATTCACTGGAAAATGCAAATCTAGAATTTTATATTCAGTATAAATGCAAACATATGAAGATACAAAACTAGAGGCGATTTTTCGCGATAAATACTACAATAAACTAGGTTTGGTAGCGTTTAAAGAGGTTTGTGACGATGACGTCATAAACTTGTAATAGTTAACTTTCGTAAGAAAATTTGATTGGTTTGATGTAGTTAAGTTTGACAGAAAGTTTTGTGGGAAACATTAATATAAGCAAAAATTTAATAATTTTCTATTTCATTTTTCATAAAATGAATAGGATAATACTTTCTTAAACTCAACAATTTATTTGATAATAAACTGGAGGTTGATTCTATAACTTTACAAGACTGTTGTACGAACGCAGCTATTGTAAATAATGACGTCATACTGTCTAGTAATTTTTAACCATCGTGTTGGCAAGACCCCGTTACTTACTAGATTTATGTTGGCTATACTACTAGCATGCACATCTGACAGCCAATTTAAATTTTAAATGATGTATATACAAAAAAATATTATTGTATGAAGATAAAAATTCATTACACTTAACACAAGAAAACGTTTTGATATTTAAATAATAATACAAATACACGAAGAGGTTAACTCTCAACAAACAATGACAGCCAAACTTTCAAAGAGAGAGACAGATATCTTGCAGCGTACGTACAACACCTACCGAGCTGTTGTAACTTATTTACAAGATATCGCAAGTCATGACGTCTTATATAGGTTCTACAAAAATCCGCTAGGCGCTCCAGCATCGCCGGTCTTGTAAATATGACAGTTATGGTCTTGTAAAGTTATAGAATCAACTCCCTGGTTTGTAAAAAAAATAACAGCATCAAAATTATGAGAATACCTGATTTTTATGAAAGATTAATTTCAAAATATTTAGAATACTATTTTTATTTTCATTTTCGAATGTGCAGAAAGCAGAAACAAAATCCTCAGAATTTAGAGAGAGATAGAAATATTAACGCGCCTTTACCTACCTCCTGAGGATGGTTAAGTGGTTTGGCTAACTTTTCTTTACCACGTTAGTGTGTGACGTCATCAATTTCGTCGCGAAAATGACAAACTATAGTTAACCACATATAACTACAGTTAACTACTTTCGCGAAAAATCGCCTTAGATAAGTTATAGTTAAAACCGAGTATGTGGAACTCAAGAATGATAAGAGTAAGTACTAGAAGGTATTTTAAAACTGTGATTGTGTTTATGTTTATATATATGAATTCTAAAATGACGTAAGTTAAACTAAAGCCTGTTTTACATTATACTTTTTTCGTCTAGATTAATGCTAGATTTCTCGTTTGATTTCCATCCGAGATCCGTCCGATTTTCATACTTTATTTCCAAACTATTCGTATACAATCGGAATTCTTCGATTTTTTCCGAAAGGGTCCAACTTAGGCAACTTCAAAATAATAAAGAATTTTCTTACTTATTCTGGCAAGTGACAACTTAAGATTTGGACGTTAGAATTTATAGTGGATAAAATATGAACACAACTTGAATAACACGTACAAGTGCACAACTCATAAACGTCAACGAGAACAAATCAAAACAAAATATCAAAACTTTTAAAGGTTGGTCAAACTGACTCCAGATTGAACTGCGCATGCGTAGACAAATCTAGTATGAATCTCGAATAGAAAAATAGAGCCGGGCGTATATTTCTATACTAGAAAAAAGTATGGAAAACGAACGGAACTCGGATGGGAATTTCTGATTTACATTATACTAGAAATGGTTAGGAACTTCTCGGATGAATTTCAAAATAGAATCTAGATGAAAAAAGTATAATGTAAAACAGGCTTGTCTTATTGGGTTGTTCATTTAGTGATTTAGTTCAGCAGATCAACTTAATTTATTCCCCTTGTGTTGACGAGACAAACTAGTTTTCTAGATTTTTTGCATTCTTCTTGTGTTTGCATATTGCTATATCTTTGCATTTATGCAGAATTTAAAATTCTAGATTTACATTTTCCTGTAAATGAATCTTTTAATACAGGTATTTTATTGCGTATAAATTTTCTAGATTTAAATCTTCTTGTGCATCTAATGTTTAAAATCCAGAAGCCGATATGTTAATACTTAAAAAACAATTCAAAAATAAAAATTACGGTTTTACATAAAATGACTATTATGCCCAGTGCACACAGAAAAACATTTTGACAAGTTTCCTGAAAAAAGATTTTTTTAGACCATATCAATTATTATAGCGCCTCTTCCGGCTGACTTGCGATGTAAAAAAGTGATGCCAGGGATGCCAACAATTTCTTATTTTTCTAAATAAGTTGGCAATGATCAGCCGTTTCGGTATTAAAATTTTTAATTTTTTAATTTTAAAACATGTTTTGAAACACAATATTTGTAACTAAGCATATTGATATAAATTATATGACACTACATCAACAGAAAAACACACTTTTAAGTTATCTATCACTCGAGATGTTGGAATCCCGCTAAAAAATTCAAATTTTCATAGTTATTTTCACATAATAAACCAATGATCATTTATATTAAACAGGGGCAGAATTCGATACTTCGTTATTAAATATAACTGATATTAAAAAACGGCCATGTGATTCTGTCTGCATGAATTACTATATTAGTTTAAAAATTCACTTTTTCCCATAAGGAAACATTAGTTCCATTTCGGTAGTACTCACAGCATTGTGATTGGTGATTACTGAGCATGCGCATTGAATAATTAATATGGTCTTCACATTTGACGATTTGACAAATAAGAAGTTAGTTGCACTTCACAACGTTTCCTGAAAATGCCTCATTTTTATAGGCGCCGTTAAAACATTGAAGTTTCCTGAAACTTTTTTCGGGAAACATGTCAAAATGTTTCTCCGTGTGCACTAGACATTAGACTTGTTTAGTGGTTACGTCACACTGGTTCCAAACAATAAATTAGCCGTTCTTTGCTAAGAGCGTTGCTATGCAAATCGGTAAAACAGGCTAGTTTGACGTTTGCCGTTTGACAATAACTGCGTCTTTAAATTTATTTTGAAATTTAATTGTTTTATGCCTGTGGCACACCGGTCGAGGAGCATCGAGGACCATCGAGTAACTCCTCGATGAAACGATAGAACGCACCCCGTCCGCGATGGATTTCTATTTAATCGGTGACAAATACATCAAAGTTTTGCGCGAAATCAAATCCAAAGATACGTCTGAAATGAGATACATTCGTTTCATCGAGGAACAACTCGATGAAAATAGCGGCGCCCCTATTTTTCGTCGAGGACGGGGTGCGTTCTATCGTTTCATCGAGGAGTTACTCGATGGTCCTCGATGCTCCTCGACCGGTGTGCCACAGACATTAAAGTGGTTTAAAAACACGTAATCAAGTTTAGTTCAGTAATAAATTATTTTATAAATGATTTTTGATTGTCAAACCAAACTGTTTTATCGACTAGCATAGCAACTACCTTAGCAACGAGTGGCCATTTTCTTGTTTGGAACCAGAAAGTGACGTCACACTAAACAAGTATATTTTTCTCGAATCCTTAGTTTACAATAATTGATCAATTAAAGGGCATAAACAATAAATTACAATAAAACTCTATTCTTAACTGAAATGAAATATACGAATGGTTACCGAATGTTTTTTGATAAGTGTCAGCCATCCAGGACATCATTTTTGCATTTGTTCCAACATCAGGGGCAGGTACATCAATCGCAGGACTGATGAAGTTCTTTTTGGCTAATTCCATGGTAAATCTTCTCGTAATGCGCTGTAATTCTTGCGACGAGAACTTGGCTGGATCCAGAGCGATTCCGCCTTTGGCACCGCCGAATGGGACATTGTTCACCGCGCATTTGTAAGTCATAAGAGCGGCCAAACCACGAACCACATCTCGAGTTACAGATTCATGGTAGCGGAGACCTACAAAATAAAATCAAAAATAAATATAACGACGGGGTCCAATATGGCTAAAGTGTAGAATAGGGGACATTCTTAAATTTCACGTTTCTTGGTATTTATCGGTTCAGTCCCATTCTCTGACCTAAAATAAAGCATAATTAGGCCACAGAAAGAAGTATTTGTCCCGATTTTATTAGTTTTTGGGTAAAATGTGTGGTTAGTTTCAACACTGGTTATTCTGAAAATTAACAGATTATACATTTGATTTAACGTTTTTATACAATTTATGTAACGGAGATATCAATATATAAATACATTTTTCACAGATATAAGGCTTTTTATTACCTAATTTTGTTGGTTTTTGAAATTATTTGACAGCCACCGCAAACGCAAGCTACGTTGTACTCATGCGCAGAATTTAAAATTTGAAACCAGTGGTACCAACCATTTTTCATTTTGCAATGCACAATTTGCATTGTTCAGTACGAATCTACGAATGCACGATGTTTGTAAAGTCGAATATGATGGGATTATGGTCAGATAAATGTTAGGCAAGAATATGTACTAGTTTTATTGTTTTCTTCCGCGCTGTAATTTTGTTTTCTTAGGTCATATTTTAGCATAAAAATCCATCTTCTAAAATTTTAAGTATGTCCTCTATTCTACATTCCGTCCCTGAACAGAATTTACCCTCAATTATAGAATGGTAGACGTTATTATAGTGGAATCTAACTGCTTCGACCGATTCGTCTTAGTGCAGTCAAAATTTCAATTTCAACAGAGATTCATTTTACAACCAAGACTACATTTAAGATGGGCAAGTTGTCAGCTTGAAGCATTCACGGAACTTTTAGTTCGTACATCACCACATGCAGAGAACTGAGATATGCTTTTGCAACCAGGACTGCATTGAAGACGATTCAGTGGTCAGCTTGATTTAATTGCAAGATATTTTTAATGATTGCACAAACATTGCCGGCCGAGAAACTTGAACCACGGAACTGCGGGTTCGTACGCACCTGCTGCTGCGTAAACTTGATAATATATCTGAAGCTGGCACACCCAAGTTGGGTGGAAGGCGTGATAGATATGTATGACACTTACCTCCTTTGGCGGGCAAACGATGCAAAGTGTGTTGACAGCGGTACCCGGTAAAAACGACGTATTCCCCACTGTCCCTCCGAATTGGAAAAGTGACCTCCAGTGTATTTGCTGGCTGAGACAGAACTGTTATAATGCTTTTGATTCTGGCAGAGGTTTTCTCATCGTTTTGGTGATTAGGTCTGATCAATGTGAACAAATCCTTTTCGACAGCTTCCATAGCTTTGTGGTAATAATAAGCAATCATCTTGGAAAATACGGGATTTTCTTCGGTTTCCACCTTTTTAATATCGTCAGGGATTTTATGCGCGTAACGAACATGTTGAGATGAAACTGGGTAGTATTTAAAAAGTTTTAGAGCATTTCGCTTAAACATTTTTTCAGAGAAAATTAGCTTCTAGTAGAATGTAAAAAAAATTGTTTATTGATTTGTTTATAAAATTGGTAACTTGGATCACAAACCATATAAGAGTCTATAGATAGTCGACTGCAATGATATTAGCTGTAACCGTGCTACTTATTACTAATATATTAGTATATTATTTAACGCTGAAGGCGAGTGTATTATCATCTCAGTGAATTATAGACATCATGTGCGAGTCAAATACAACGTTTTATCTACGACCTTTTAAATAAATTGTTTCTTTATAAATTATTATTTATTAAAAAATTAATCTAACCTCACATTTTGATTACAATAAGATAATATACTGTTTTTAAAACGTTCTTATAGTAACGAATTTGTTATTTCATACTGGATTCATTATGGCCCTTGGCCTATAATGAACGCTACTATGGTCCTCAAATTGAGGCTTATAATGTTGGACACGTCATCAGATAAAATAAATTATATACTTCTATGCGTATTCCTCTTCGGTTATAGTAACTGCAATCGGATTCAGAAACGCCTACACATATTGCACCATGTTCTTTTAAAAGTTTAACCAACTGTATACCAATTCGATCAAGACTCTAAAATATAAACAAATTACAAACGAAATTATTAAACACAAATATTACTTTAATAATATAAGTCTTATTTTTCCATCCGGCTTCCATTTTTAAATAGTACGATATTAAATCATGATTAATTAATTTGTTTGCGCCGTAAAATATGCCATCAGCTTTTGATTCATGATAATTTTGTAAACCTCCATTAATATAAGGTTTTCCAGTAATACAAGCAAAATCTTGTGCACCTATAAAATATTACTGTATTTTAAGTATTTATTTATAATTAATCTTACCTTTAATTTTTGCAAATTGTTCTGCTATTTTGTTTATCAAGTTTTCCGAACAGTTTAGTTCAGGTTCGAAGATATTTACCTGCGGGCCTTATAAATAATTCATTAATTTATTTGTACAATTTATAGCCATAACAACAAACCGATGAAGTTTTTTTCTGTAATAACTTTAGTAAATGTGGAGACCAGGCGTAGTAGTTCATTAACAGAGTACTTTGAAGGGTCTATTTTAATGCCAGTGTAACTACCAGCAAATGGTATGTCGGCGCTGATGTTTTTGAAGCTTCCTAAAGCTGCTAAGGCTTTTATTTGAGATTTATTTACTGACTCGCATATTCTTAAACCTTAAAACAATATTGAACTACATTTTGTAACATTAAAACTTACAATCTATTTTGTATTTTAAAGACGGCTAGTAATCACACACACGGTAAACATACAGTGTGATTCACAACTTCATGTATAGGTATATTTTAATGACTTATTTTTTTCAAAATCTATAATTTTAGTTTTTAGGTTTTTTAATCAAACAGATTTGGGTCACTGTTGATGTATAAATAAACATAGATTGTTTTATCTAAATTATGTACATCTGTAACTTATTTTGTCTTTGAAAATTAAAGTTTACCTCCTAAATGTTTTTGATAGTGCATTCCATGTTTAGCACAAAAAGCTTTAACAATTTCAATTTAGGAACTAGAACATGTTCTATTTTTCAACAATTTACTGAAATAATAAATTGATAATAAATTTGGTCAATTTTTTTAATTAATAAATTAAATCATGTAAAACAGGCATAAAATAAAGCTGCAAAAACATTGAACATAATGTGTCATTTATAAGATTCTTAATAAATTATAATATATCAATAAAAAATACATGTTATGTATCTCAATAGTTGTATGGCCCTAATATTTGTGTAATTATTTTATATATACTTTGGAGTTGAACTATATTATGTAAATTATATTAAAATTAAAAGTATATTTTTTACTATAAAAGTTAAGTAATCAGATAAACATATATTTAAAGTAAACAATAACTTTATTATAGGTAAATTATACAAACATAAATAAAAGTGTCAAATAATAACGTAATAAACAATAAATAAAATAATATATTACAAGGCTAAGCCCTTAAATTCAAAAGTTTCAAATATTTTGTATATGGCAGTCATATAAGCTGCTCTCCGTACATTTAAACATAGATTATGTTTTGCGGCCATTTCCAAAATTCTCTAATAATCAAACAACAATAAATAAACATGAAACACAACAAGTAACGTGAAAAAATTACATTCATACAATATATTATTATATACGTAAAACCTCTAAATATATGATGGATATTTTGAGTATTTTTCATCTCAAGCCTGGTTCACACATGGATTCTTTTATATTCTGAATCCTGAGAAAAATAATCATGGTGAGAATCGCCTGTCAAATAGCGGAGCCGCTAAATTAATCTTCAATGAGTCTTGGAAAAGAAGAATTTGCAATTTGACAGCTTCAAACCAGTGATGGAGATTTATGAAAGAATTCATGTGTGAATAGGACTTTATAAAACACAATTATTTAAAAACTGACCTGTCCATTTTGTTCGTAGTTCTGCAACAAACTGTCATTGACAATTTGAAGTTCGTTTGCGCCCCATTCCATTGGCAACGACGCCAATTCTCCCATTTCGCACTTAACACCGCATTTATCCAAAGATGCTTGAATAGTACCTGAAATAAAATTCAAATAGAGGTTGCCCTTTTTACTTGAATGATTTATTTACGCATTAAATAAGTCTGTCGTTCCCACAAATGTCTTGAACTCATTTTTCCGAACGAGACATGAGCGATGTTTTTCAAATACTCAAAATAAGATACTGTCACGCCGCCTGAATTCATGAAAAGATCTGGAAGAATCAAAATATTTTTGTCGCGTAATAATTTGTCCGCGGCTGGCGTTATAGGACCGTTTGCTCCCTCTGCAATTATCTAAAGAAAAATATTAGTTTAAAGCATTCATTATAAAAAAAGTATTTTGCACAACTGTCAAAAAAAATTGACAATGACATACTATATACTATGTCCATCGAACACATAGAGTAAAGCTTGAATTACATTATACTTTTTTCGGCTAGAAAAACGAACTTTTTTTTAGATACTTAATTCAGCTAGAATTTAGTTTTAAAATTTGTTCTTGCTGCCAACTGAAATTTAAAAAAATGTAATTGTCATTGTCAGTTGTTGAGTTTTTAATACCCTGGTAAAGTACTGGTTGCATTTCATACAATTGTACAAGAGTTTTTGTTATTTCAGGAGTTCATTTATACCTCATTACGGTTCAAGACTTTACTTTTACTTTTGATTCTGCTGTCACTCAACTATATTATTTTTGAGGTTATATACAGAAGGTTGGTAATATGAAAATTGGACAGTTCTAGTATGAAACTTGGATCGAAATTTTCTTGATTTACATTATCCAAGTTAGCATTCTAGAATTAAGTATGAAAATTGTCAAAGTTTCTAGCCGAAAAAAGTATAAATGTAATTCAAGCTTATTGCCTGTGGTACACCGGTCGAGGAGCATCGAGGACCATCGAGTAACTCCTCGATGAAACGAAAGAACGCACCCGTCCGCGATGGATTTCTATTTAATCGGTGACAAATACATCAAAGTTTTGCGCGAAATCAAATCCAAAGATACGTCTGAAATGAGATACATTCGTTTCATCGAGGAACAACTCGATGAAAATAGCGGCGCCCCTATTTTTCGTCGAGGACGGGGTGCGTTCTATCGTTTCATCGAGGAGTTACTCGATGGTCCTCGATGCTCCTCGGCCGGTGTGCCACAGGCATAATAAAACTAGTGGACAGAGCCAAAACTGCGCAGTACAATGTGCGCAGAAGTAGTCTTTACAAGCAACAAATTTTAAAAAGCAGAAAAATTAAATAGTTTTATTTGAAATAAATATGGAAGAATTATATATTTTATCATTTATGTATAACATAATTTTAAAAGAAATATGAAGTACAATTTTTATTTACGAACGATTTTTTTGATGACCGATCTCAGCAGTTGAGTTTGCCTAGCAGTGTAAAACTGGTTTACCAATAGCAATACCGTATTTCAATTTCGCCCACATTTGTGGGAGGAGCATCTACTCTATCTGTTCGGTGGACATAGTATAGTTGATTGTTTTAACTAAACGGAACAAACTGAAGTTGTCTCGTTGAGCCGTATTTACACTATGTAAATACGAGTATAGTAGATGGCGCCCGTTTTACACACATTAAATAGAAATTTAAACGTAGCGCGGTATTTTTGAAATAGTGTTATGTTCCGCACGTCACGCGCTACTGACGCTAATCAACGACTCACTTTTTCAACAATAACAGCTGTTACTACTACGGCGTTCAACAGCTAAATGATGCGCGCATTTTTCGCTGATGTAAACTTGATTTCCGGCTAGACCAATCAGAACGCTCAAATCGTAAGCCCTATCTTGCCCAATACTATATTCTTATTTGGAACAGACCATAGAATTTTATGGCGGCAAAATTAAATTTGACCTATCAGCGGGAAATCTCGACAGCTGACGAGACAAGATGGAGAACTACCTATATAGATTTACTAACGGTGCATCGCAGTTGCACAAAAATGTTTGTGTGCGAAATGTGTTTAGCGTGCGAGAGAATTTTTGGCTTCCGGCCAATAATGGGGTCGTTTACCAATTTTTTTTTAATTTTTAAATTAATTTTCAGGTATTAATATTCCCAAAAATATATTTTATATGCCTCCGGTCGGCATCGCTAATTTTCCATATCTCAAAATCCGCCAGAAACTCTTTGTTGCCAGCCTAGGCCGGCAAACAACCGGAAGTTATAGGTTGGCATCTTGACATTACTACAGTTGTCAAGCAGATGTCAATTTTATGCGTTGAATATTTTTTATACAAGAATTAACAAGATTTTGACATATTTTAGACGTAAATCGTTAATAGAAACTGAAATAAATATATTTTAAGCTCAAATGCAAGTATTCAGTGCACAATTTTTTAAGTTATGTATAATTAATTTATATTTTTGTAATGAAATCGGCACATAAAATATTGTGTATTACACGTCCAGAAACTGTTATGCTAGTGCTCGTAATTTGCAAGCCTCGCCTGTGGCTCGGCGTGTCAAAAATACTCGCTCTTACAAAAGGTCAGTTTCTGGCCTTGTGATACAAATAACTATTTCGCCTTTTAAAAGTGCTAAATATAAGTGAAAACATATTTTTTTTATGTCCTGACGACAAACATTTCGGTGAAATCTCCGTCAACGCTGAACAAAACGGCGTGGCCTTGCGAAATGTTTGACGTCACACCTGCAGCCGCTATGTTAATGCGTTCGAAAAAACGCCTATTTCAAAGCTTAAATACTTGCGTATTATTGAATTTTCAAGAATTTTAATTTTACTAATAGTAAAATTATGTTCTTATTTTCAATATTTGGTAAAAATTATTTAAAAAATTCCGGAGTAAACGTCCCCATTCTCACGCACGCTAAACAGTCATTTCGCAGCGTAAGTATACAAATAACAACTATTATACCTTGCATTTGATATTAGGCGCGTTTTTGTTAGTAATGGCCTTCTCCATGCCACATAACAACAATATGTCGCACTTATGTTCTATTATTTGGCCGGTATAATCTTTTCCACCAGGAAAACCTTTGACAGTTTTATTTTTCTTCATGAAGTCTATCAGATCCTATCAAAAGAAACAACAGTTTATTTTCAATTTTACAGGAAAAAGCATCACTTCAAATCCTATTGCATTGATATTATTTTGGGCTTATCAACCATAATCAAATTATGGTAATTTAGTACTAAAAATTGTTAAAAATTTATTTAGTTCAGAGATATTATAAGGTTTACAAAATTCGTGACATCATATGTGTTAACTTTGAAATGAAGCTTTCTCATTGGCTAAACATTGTTTTTCCGCTGTTCGACATTCATTCAGGAAGGCAACATAATGGATACAAATTCAAACCCTGTTCACATAAAAGATTCTTTCATACTTGAAGCAATCAATGAATTAGAAATTCTTCTTTCCCAAGACCAATGACGATTGAATTTAGCATCGCCGCTATTTGACAGGAAATTCTCACAATGATTCTTTTTCTCAGGATCAGAAGCATGAAAGAATCTATGTGTGAACAGAGCTTTAGGTTTTACCTTAGGTGTCATACCATCTTCGTTGTGCACCTGTCCACTGAGCTCAGCAAGGCCGATAAACTTGGCCCCTTCCTTGACCAGATTTTCAGCGGTAGCATATCCAACTGCTCCGTAACCTTGCACAATGAATTTTTTATCCTTCCAACCAGGCGTGAGACCAACAGCTTTCATCCAATCCTCATTTTTTATGAACATATCCAATCCGTAGAGCATCCCAGTACCTGTTGCTTCAGTTCTACCGTGGATACCACCTTGATTGACCGGCTTTTCTGTTACTACTGCTTGCGCGTTTATGTCATTGTGCCCTAAAAATGAAACATTCAGATGTTAAGTCTTACGCGGATATATGATAAGAATGAGTTCAACAGTTTAACACAGAAAATCAAATTCATACACAAGAAAATTCAACGCCAGAAGATGCAAATCTACGTAGTAAAATGCATGCATCAAAAGATTCATTCACTGGAAAATGCAAATCTAGAATTTTATATTCAGTATAAATGCAAACATATGAAGATACAAAACTAGATAAGTTATAGTTAAAACCGAGTATGTGGAACTCAAGAATGATAAGAGTAAGTACTAGAAGGTATTTTAAAACTGTGATTGTGTTTATGTTTAAAAATATGAATTCTAAAATGACGTAAGTTAAACTAAGTCTTATTGGGTTAAATAAGTTAAATATACACAAGTGTACGAACTGATTTACGCATTCAACTAACATTAAACTAACATTAAAACTAAAGGTGGATTTATGCAGCCAAACTAAAACTAACATTAAAATTAACATTAGCACTTGCACTAACATTAACATTAAAATTAAGAGGAGGCATTTATGCAGACTTACATTACGCCTGCGCAATTGAAGCATTCTTAGTTTGACACATGTGATCAGTAGGTTAACCTATTTGTTTTCATTCGTAAGAGTTGAGTTTTTCTGTCAATATTGATACTACACAATAACAATCGCTAACAAGCAAGCAAACTAACCAAACAAACATATAAAAAAACGCTCGAAAAATAAGAATTCTACAAGTGACGTTTGTAGCGCTTGCGCAGTAGTGAAACCAACTAACATTAAATTAAGAAAGTTGGAAGTTGGTCATCTTTCTAGTTTAGTTTTAATGTTAGTTTAATGTTAGTTGAATGCGTAAATCAGTTCGTACACTTGTGTATATTTAACTTCTTAGTTTTAATGTTAGTTTTAATCTTAATTTTAATTTGGGCTACATAAATCCACCTTAAAACATTGAAGTTTCCTGAAACTTTTTTCGGGAAACATGTCAAAATGTTTCTCCGTGTGCACTAGGCATTAGACTTGTTTAGTGGTTACGTCACACTGGTTCCAAACAATAAATTAGCCGTTCTTTGCTAAGAGCGTTGCTATGCAAATCGGTAAAACAGGCTGGTTTGACGTTTGCCGTTTTGTCAAACTGCGTCTTTAAATTTATTTTGAGATTTAATTGTTTTAAAGTGGCTTAAAAACACGTAATCAAGTTTAGTTCCGTAATAAATTATTTTATAAATGATTTTTGATTGTCAAACCAAACTGTTTTATCGACTAGCATAGCAACTACCTTAGCAACGAGTGGCCATTTTCTTGTTTGGAACCAGAAAGTGACGTCACACTAAACAAGTCTATTTTTCTCGAATCCTTAGTTTACAATAATTGACCAATTAAAGGGCATAAACAATAAATTACAATAAAACTCTACTCTTAACTGAAATGAAATATACGAATGGTTACCGAATGTTTTTTGATAAGTGTCAGCCATCCAGGACATCATTTTTGCATTTGTTCCAACATCAGGGGCAGGTACATCAATCGCAGGACTGATGAAGTTCTTTTTGGCTAATTCCATGGTAAATCTTCTCGTAATGCGCTGTAATTCTTGCGACGAGAACTTGGCTGGATCCAGACAGATTCCGCCTTTGGCACCGCCGAATGGGACATTGTTCACCGCGCATTTGTAAGTCATAAGAGCGGCCAAAGCACGAATCACATCTCGAGTTACAGATTCATGGTAGCGGAGACCTACAAAATAAAATCAAAAATAAATATAACGACGGGGTCCAATATGGCTAAAGTGTAGAATAGGGGACATTCTTAAATTTCACGTTTCTTGGTATTTATCGGTTCAGTCCCATTCTCTGACCTAAAATAAAGCATAATTAGGCCACAGAAAGAAGTATTTGTCCCGATTTTATTAGTTTTTGGGTAAAATGTGTGGTTAGTTTCAACACTGGTTATTCTGAAAATTAACAGATTATACATTTGATTTAACGTTTTTATACAATTTATGTAACGCAGATATCAATAAATAAATACATTTTTCACAGATATAAGGCTTTTTACCTTCCGCTTACCTGTAAAGGAAGGTATTGGAATCATGCAAAAAATCGGGTGGTGAATTTTTAGTGGATGAGCACGAATTAGGGTCCTTACAACTCATTTTTGATAATTTCACGATGATGTCTGTGTGTATGTGTGTGTGTGTGTGTGGTCAAGGGGTGTTAGTCGCATAACTCAAATACGAACTACCCGAAAATTTACCGGAAGTGATATTTTTTGAAGATTGAAAAGGTTAATTGTCAAAATTGTATATAAATTTGGAAAAATATAGTATTTATTTGTAATGAGAATAAGAGGTAAAGTTATTTGCAACTTACGTTATAAAAAAATTGTCTTTATCTGGTAGCATTAAAGAACTGCAGTAAAATTTAAAAAATAAATTTATCAAATAAAACGTTGATATCTTGTAATCCATGATCGGTTGATTTTTGTTTCTGCGTAAAAAATATTGACAGGTGAGACGGGTGACAAGTTGGCATACTAGCGCTATATAAGTCCTAAGTAAGATAATAAATGTAGTAATTGAACGGAGGATGGCTTCAACACAGCAGAGTTTTCCTGTGAATGAATCTTTTTATTCAGGTGATGCAAATTTCTGTGTTTGAATATTTGAGATTTTTATTTGTATATTTTAAATGGGCAGCGGATTGTACGTATACATTTCTGTTTAAAGTCTAGATATGGCGGAAGGTTGTGTGATGGCCACGTCAGATTTTTATTACCTAATTTTGTTGGTTTTTGAAATTATTTGACAGCCACCGCAAACGCAAGCTACGTTGTACTCATGCGCAGAATTTAAAATTTGAAACCAGTGGTACCAACCATTTTTCATTTTGCAATGCACAATTTGCATTGTTCAGTACGAATCTACGAATGCACGATGTTTGTAAAGTCGAATATGATGGGATTATGGTCAGATAAATGTTAGGCAAGAATATGTACTAGTTTTATTGTTTTCTTCCGCGCTGTAATTTTGTTTTCTTAGGTCATATTTTAGCATAAAAATCCATCTTCTAAAATTTTAAGTATGTCCTCTATTCTACATTCCGTCCCTGAACAGAATTTACCCTCAATTATAGAATGGTAGACGTTATTATAGTGGAATCTAACTGCTTCGACCGATTCGTCTTAGTGCAGTCAAAATTTCAATTTCAACAGAGATTCATTTTACAACCAAGACTACATTTAAGATGGGCAAGTTGTCAGCTTGAAGCATTCACGGAACTTTTAGTTCGTACATCACCACATGCAGAGAACTGAGATATGCTTTTGCAACCAGGACTGCATTGAAGACGATTCAGTGGTCAGCTTGATTTAATTGCAAGATATTTTTAATGATTGCACAAACATTGCCGGCCGAGAAACTTGAACCACGGAACTGCGGGTTCGTACGCACCTGCTGCTGCGTAAACTTGATAATATATCTGAAGCTGGCACACCCAAGTTGGGTGGAAGGCGTGATAGATATGTATGACACTTACCTCCTTTGGCGGGCAAACGATGCAAAGTGTGTTGACAGCGGTACCCGGTAAAAACGACGTATTCCCCATTGTCCCTCCGAATTGGAAAAGTGACCTCCAGTGTATTTGCTGGCTGAGACAGAACTGTTTTAATGCTTCTGATTCTGGCAGAAGTTTTCTCATCGTTTTTGTGATTAGGTCTGATCAATGTGAACAAATCCTTTTCGACGGCTTCCATAGCTTTGTGGTAATAATAATCAATCTGCTTGGAAAATGCGGGATTTTCTTCGGTTTCCACCTTTTTAATATCGTCAGGGATTTTATGCTCGTAACGAACATGTTGAGATGAAACTGGGTAGTATTTAAAAAGTTTTAGAGCATTTCGCTTAAACATTTTTTCAGAGAAAATTAGCTTGTAGTAGAATGTAAATAAAATTGTTTATTGATTTGTTTATAAAATTGGTAACTTGGATTAATCATTTTTCTGACCAGAAGTAGGCTATTTTCTTGCAACGGAAGAAAATAATTAAAATATTTACATGTTAAGTGGGCTAAAATATTGTTTTCTCAAAATCGGCATGAAAATCGTCATTTTCAGACTAATTTGCGGCATGAAAGTAAGATTTTCATGACTAGGCATGAAAATTTTATTTTCATGCCTAGTCATTTTTACTTTCAACTTTGTTTACTTGTCATGACATGTTTTTCTAAAATTTGTGACAGCTCTGATGATTTGTCACAGCTCTGATGATTTATGCAAACCTAATTTTTTTTATAATTTTAAGCTTAATTGCCGATTTAAAAAAAATAGAATACATCACGCGTCATAAAAATGTCTTTGCTTGACTCGGAGGCTTTGAAGAAATGCTCGGACGCTGCGCATCCTAGCATTCTTCAAACGCCTCCTCGTCTGCAATGAAACATTTTCATGACTTGTAATGTAATATACTATTTATGGACACTCATCTGTCACTGTTTTGCATGTCCTCTGTGATTTTGTGCTATTGACGCGAGACAAATTATATGGCATCATTTTGAAAC
The DNA here is from genome assembly GCA_947534325.1 of Agonum fuliginosum. Taxonomy (NCBI): domain Eukaryota; kingdom Metazoa; phylum Arthropoda; class Insecta; order Coleoptera; family Carabidae; genus Agonum; species Agonum fuliginosum. Next base: position 1,597,972 of record OX384033.1, read on the forward strand.
GAGTAATTTCGAATTTATAACTCGCAACATTTTGCCTTAAAACTAAAATTTGAAACAAGACATTATTTGAACAAATAATGATTTTGAGGTACTCAAAGATAACATAGAGCATATATTTATTTACAAAATCCTTTCATTTTGTAATAAACCAAATATTTTTTCAGAAGCCATGATGTATGTTGCCGTTCGGATGTCCATATTCAAATTATACTCTCGCAGAATCTTCAATATTTTCTGCAAATAAAACATTTAATCTTTAATAGTAGTTTATGACACATGCGCGTAAAGTTAGTCTTTTTACCTCTCGCATCATATTCTATAAGAGAGGTAATGTGCAGAGTCTAAATTTTTGAGTGTAAGTTTTGGCAAATAAGCACATCTCTAGAATACGAATTACACATTTTTGAGATGATGTCTGTGTGTGTGTGTGTGTGTGTGTGTGTGTGTGATCTTTTGTTTGCATCTTAGTTTACATTATCGTTTTAATATTACATGATTTATTAGATTAGATTAGACACAAGCGATAGTGTTCTTATGCCCTATTCACACATGGATTCTTTGAGGATTCTTTCATGCTTCTAAATCCTGGAAAAAAGAAATTCATTGTGTTGAAACTATCAATAAATTATAAATTCTTCTTTTCCGAGACTCATTAAAGATTCAATTTAGCGGCACTGCTATTTGACAGGCAATTCTCACCATGATTCTTTTTTTCAGGATTCGGAAGCATGAATGAATCCTTAAAGAATTATTCATGAAGAGAGCTTAAGAGTAAAGCAGCATTCACAGTCCGAAATTTGGTGAAATTTTTAGGAGGCAATTAAAGTAAAATATACAGCTGATTTGTTCTGAAAACCGACTGAATATTTTTTGTCTTTATTATGCTACGACTCAAATTTCGAGCTGTCATATAATTTCTTCAAATTTCAGTGATGCGAATTAAGCCGCATTCACAGCTCAAAATATGGTGAAAGTCTGTTATATGGCAATGTGAACTTGTGTTCACAACACCAAATTTCAGTAATGTTTAATTCGGGCTGTGAATGCGGCTTAGTGAAAAAAGTCACTTTTTATACTCTTTTGCAACATTTATAAAGTTGTTTCGTTATATTTACCTGCGCAGAAGCGCTCATTCTAAATTCAATGACGGGTTTCAAAAAATCATGTTCTAAATTATTATCCAATTGTAATTCAGGGTTATATTGTACGACAGAAGTGGACTTATCTTGTGGCAAATATGGTTTCCTTTGTGTAAACAGAACTTCTTCGTTACTTTCTGAATATTTTGAGCTGACATTTTTAACAAATTCAACATAAGAAGCAATGGAAGCTCCTGAATTAATATACACATCGGGGATGACTAATTTATCTTTGTTAATTAATATTTTGTGGGCTGTAGGAGAGATTGCACCGCATGCGGCTTCAATAATTATTTTTGCTTCGATATCACCCGCTGAATTATAATCAATTTTGTGGTACGTGTCAGTTATTATCAGCATGTCACATATTTCTTTCATTATTTTCTTTTCATTGTAAATTGGAAAATAGTTTTTGCAGGAGCCGTGCTTCTTTTTATATTCGATTGCTTCCTACAACAAATAAATATATTAGTATATTATTTAACGCTGAAGGCGAGTGTATTATAATCTCAGTGAATTATAGACATCATGTGCGAGTCAAATACAACGTTTTATCTACGACCTTTTAAATAAATTGTTTCTTTATAAATTATTATTTATTAAAAAATTAATCTAACCTCACATTTTGATTACAATAAGATAATATACTGTTTTTAAAACGTTCTTATAGTAACGAATTTGTTATTTCATACTGGATTCATTATGGCCCTTGGCCTATAATGAACGCTACTATGGTCCTCAAATTGAGGCTTATAATGTTGGACACGTCATCAGATAAAATAAATTATATACTTCTATGCGTATTCCTCTTCGGTTATAGTAACTGCAATCGGATTCAGAAACGCCTACACATATTGCACCATGTTCTTTTAAAAGTTTAACCAACTGTATACCAATTCGATCAAGACTCTAAAATATAAACAAATTACAAACGAAATTATTAAACACAAATATTACTTTAATAATATAAGTCTTATTTTTCCATCCGGCTTCCATTTTTAAATAGTACGATATTAAATCATGATTAATTAATTTGTTTGCGCCGTAAAATATGCCATCAGCTTTTGATTCATGATAATTTTGTAAACCTCCATTAATATAAGGTTTTCCAGTAATACAAGCAAAATCTTGTGCACCTATAAAATATTACTGTATTTTAAGTATTTATTTATAATTAATCTTACCTTTAATTTTTGCAAATTGTTCTGCTATTTTGTTTATCAAGTTTTCCGAACAGTTTAGTTCAGGTTCGAAGATATTTACCTGCGGGCCTTATAAATAATTCATTAATTTATTTGTACAATTTATAGCCATAACAACAAACCGATGAAGTTTTTTTCTGTAATAACTTTAGTAAATGTGGAGACCAGGCGTAGTAGTTCATTAACAGAGTACTTTGAAGGGTCTATTTTAATGCCAGTGTAACTACCAGCAAATGGTATGTCGGCGCTGATGTTTTTGAAGCTTCCTAAAGCTGCTAAGGCTTTTATTTGAGATTTATTTACTGACTCGCATATTCTTAAACCTTAAAACAATATTGAACTACATTTTGTAACATTAAAACTTACAATCTATTTTGTATTTTAAAGACGGCTAGTAATCACACACACGGTAAACATACAGTGTGATTCACAACTTCATGTATAGGTATATTTTAATGACTTATTTTTTTCAAAATCTATAATTTTAGTTTTTAGGTTTTTTAATCAAACAGATTTGGGTCACTGTTGATGTATAAATAAACATAGATTGTTTTATCTAAATTATGTACATCTGTAACTTATTTTGTCTTTGAAAATTAAAGTTTACCTCCTAAATGTTTTTGATAGTGCATTCCATGTTTAGCACAAAAAGCTTTAACAATTTCAATCCTACCAGAATCTCTCATCACAGGAAAATTCACTTCCATGATATAACTACAGTATTCCAAAATATTAATTTTGTTCATCACATTTCTAACAACATCTTCTTCTTTAGAACTTGGTGACAAGTTTTTGAAATTTTGTACTATTTTGTTAAATGCTACTTCAACACCACGGTAGTAAAACCAGTTAATATTGTCGTGAAGCGATGCATTTGCATAGAAAAGCGATTTTTGGTAACATTCTGGCATCTCATAGAAGTATGGAATAGTTGTATTTAATCTCGTAGAAAATTTGGATTGCAACGATAAAATTCGCGAGTATAGAACCCTATACATCTTGACAGTTTAAATTAGAAAAATAATGACAAATATGACAGTATTTCATAGTTTACTTTGCATAAAAATATAAAAAAGTAACTTACCTGGTTACCTGTTACACTGAACAAAGCCGCATTCATAGCCCAATGTGTCTTGCGTTCATATCACTGTTTGGTGGTGTGAACGCAAGTACACATTGCCATATGACAGACTTCACAAATGTCGTCTAATTTAACCAAATTAAAAAAACCCGAAGATACACAAAGACATCATAAATAAATAAAGTATCTCAACATATAAAAAATAGAATGGTCATCCTTATTTGAAGTAGAATCTGGAATTTTTATTAAAATCTTAGCTTTCGATGAAAATGTACAATTTATTGCAGAATTAAAACTACTAAAATTGTAACTGTAATATCGGTTTATCAAATAAGGTATATATACAATAAAATATTAAAGTCACCCGATGGATCGCATGCAGAACGATGTAGATGATTTGAGTTTGAGGTTTTGAATACTGTTAAATACAACATAGCAAACATCACAAGACAACAGATGACACAAGAAGAATTTACTAACTACGAAGGCAAATGATTCTTAGAAGGTAAGGCCGGCTTCAGAGTACGTGGTGAAGATCTTCTCGATGGAGTTGATATATGCGGCGGTTCTTAAGTCCAATCCCAGGTTGAATTTCATTGCAGTCTTCATGATGGCCTGCAAACAAAAAAATTAGAAACGTTTATACCAGAGTTTTGTAGGTTATATTGGATCCAAGAATCTTATATTATGTAGAATTGTAGGAGTTAGCCTTAGGAATCCATAGGTATGGATTCCTAATGCTAATTCTACGTTTATACCAGAGATTCGAACCGAATCAGAACAACGAACAGTAGCAATCTTAGTGAACCCGGAACCGAACCGATGAATTTAAGATTTTTCGTTAAAAAACCTATTAATTTTTTAGAAAAATCGTTCTTTTTAGTGAATGAGCACGAATTAGGGTCCTTACAACTTATTTTTGATAGTTTCACGATGATGCCTTTAAAAACCGATTCAGTTCAAGAACAAATATGAAAACTGGAACAAAACCGAACCCTATAAAACACAGTGAACCGCGAACCGAACCTGAACAGTTATTTTATGCAGGTGAGTGCATGAATTTTATCGTTGTCAGCTTTATTCTCTTAAATTCTATCTATAATGAGTCACACCAAAGCTGGGTATTGGACGTGATAGAAGACATTTATATTTATACCGATGGCTAATAATATTTAAGATGGGTACAAGGCGTGATTATGTGCGAGTACTTACTCTTGCAGAACGTTCCATAGTATAGTCGAGACCAGAGTGTACAATATCCTTTTCAGAGGCACCAGAAATTCTCTTCTGGAAAGATTCAGATGGTGTGACAGGGATACGTCCGCCAACACGACCGAAACGACGTTCCAAAGATTCCTGGACGGATTCTAAAACAAACAGGTTCAAATCAAATCAAGTTAAAGTTAGGTACACAATCCAGTTTATATCCCATATCCACCAGATCGAGAAAATTAACCTACTTGAAAATAGAGGTCTATAAAAGAGTGACAATTTTTTAAAATTAATTTTATCAATTTTAGCAGAAAACGACTGTTATACAATGTTATCATTCTTACATCATTTTCAGTTATGGAATGGTTACATTCTGTCACTTGTTACGGAATGGATTCATTCCGTCACTAGTAATGGAATGAAATGTGGCGAATTATAATAATTTAACTTTATTCAATGTTCTTGGTTGGTGGGTAGCTTTAAAATACATTTAGATTGATTACTTTATTAATTTTATGTAGAATATTATTTTATAATGAAGGATGGAATATTCGGGAATGCAGTCACTGAGTTTTATTTAACTAAAAAAACGACGTTTCGTCACACCCTTGTGGCTTCATCAGGGTGAATTAGTTGTTAAAATGTTGTAAAAAATCTTTTACATAAATTGTGTAGTTAAATAAAACTCACTGACTGCATTCCCGAATATTCCATCCTTCATTATTCTAACAGTCGACAATTCCATTCTCATTATTTTATAAATACATTTATTTTAATTTTAATAGTTTTGGATTATGTTTTTAATGCAATTAAATTTATAGTCGTAGAGAAAGTATAGTCTGCAACACGTTTGGAATGACTATTCCGCTCTCGTGGAAACGTGAAACTCGCCTACAGCTCGTCTCACAAACTTTCCACTCGAGCTGAATATGCTTCATTCCACACTTGTTGCAGAATATACTATTCCAGCTAGCTGGTTGGAAACGCACATATTACTAACCGATTGTCAGTAAAAAAAAACTTTACCGATGACTCACAAAATGCGAGACTACAAACCCCAAGTTGGTCAAAAGTGAAGATAGATCTTAATTATAACTTACCCAGCAGGTGGTAGTTGGACTCCCTCTCGTACTTGAAGGTCAGTCTGCCGTAGGAGACGTGGTTCAAGTTCTTGAGCCACTCGAAGAACGAGACGGTGACACCTCCAGCGTTGATGTACAAGTCAGGGATGACGAGAATGTTCCTGTCGATGAGGATCTTGTCAGCAGCGGGCGTGGTGGGGCCGTTGGCAGCTTCGGCGATGATCTTCGCGTTGATCTTGTGCGCGTTGTCGCTGTTGATGACCTTCTCAATGGCAGCGGGCACGAAGATGTCGCACGGCTCGAACATCAGGTTCTCGCCTTCGTACGCCTTGGCGCCTGGGTAGCCCACGATCGTGCGGTTGTCGTTTCTGTACTCTTCAAGAGCCTGGAAACAAATATTTGTTAATAATGTTATTATAGGCTTCGTAGAGAAATATCGTAATCATTTGAATACATACTTGCCACATTAACTACATAAACTAAAGAAATTTTACCTCATGATGGAAACATATATCGTTTCCGATACGTCATATAAATAAATAAAAATATAAAATACAAAACTAAGCTCAAATATAGTATATTATTCGATGAGAGTTATTACTCATGAGAATGAAAGTTTATTGCACGAGCCGAACGGAATATTTTAATCAATAATTAGTTTTAAAAATTCAGGGGCTCAGTTATTTACGAACCAAATGCGGGAAGATTTTGAAACCAGATGAGCGGTTTATTGAAACACGAGCGAAGCGAGGGTTTCATTTACACGAATGCTGGGATGGTGTCTTCCCGCAAGAGGTTTGTACAATGTTTTTTGTAATGAATAAAACTATAATCAAATACATTCCAAGTTGTAATTGTAGTCTGATCATTAAATTTTAGGTTACGATGTTTTTTCTACTCACTACTAGCAACAGATAGCGCGATGCACACAAGTTTTATTTTTAAATATTGGCGGTTACGGTGGTCTTCGCTAATTATAATTCCGGGAAGTAACACTTTATAAACTAAATTTTATTATTTTTGAGATGATTTTACTCTGAAATGTCTAGAAAAGCCAGTGTTCTTTGCATTTTGCATGATTGACTACACTCCTAGGTGATGAGTACAAAACTTTGAATTTAGGTATTTCTTAAGTGACATAGATTTTCCTAAGACTCTCGTACTACTACTAAAGAGAAGAATTGCTTGCATAATTGCGTAAAATACGTGTTTATCTTTATAGGGCTCAAATAAAATTAAATAATCTTGGGACTCATGATCTCACCTTAGGGTCAATACCATCAGGGTTGAAGATACTGCCATCGTGCTCAATGATGCCGATGCACACAGCGCCTGCTCGGACGAGGTACCGCATGGTGTGGAGCCCCACGTTGCCGAAGCCCTGCACGATGAAGGTCTTGCCGCCCCAGCCGGGGGTGGTGCCACACAAGGCCATGTAGTTGGCCTCGTTGATGAAGTTCTCCAGGCCGTGGAACACGCCGCGCCCCGTGGCGGACGTGCGGCCGTGGATGCCGCCCTGGTTGATGGGCTTGCCTGTGACGCAGGCGTGCGCGTTGATGTCCAAGTGGCCGATGGTCTTGGAGTAGGTGTCGGCAATCCACGACATCTCGCGCTCGCCGGTGCCCATGTCTGGGGCTGGCACGTCCACGCCCGGTCCTGCAGAAGGAAAGAGATTAGAGAAGAGCACGAAGTATTATAAAACTCCGTATCTTAGCAATACTGTAGATTCGTGACTTTTCTGTGAAGGCCATTTTACATTGAGCAATATTGTAGATGCAAGTGCAATTTTTGACAAGTTGCTTCAATATTGCATGAGTGTAATACAGAAATTGCACATTCATTTGGCAGAAGCAATCTTGTGGCAACGGTTGCATGGAATAGAACATGTTCTAATTTTTGTAAGGCTTGCAGGCAATTCACAGTTATTTCTAGTTATTTTTAGTTCGTTATGATGCTACTGTTTTATTATCATGTTTATAATAAATAAACTGAACATAAACGTCAAAAATATTAATTTGTGTTTGAAAGTTAGTGCGTTAGTGGTTATAATGCCATTCTATCCTTATTTTCCAATAATGGTAAATTTATTAATAAATTTGTTGCTCAGTGTAAAATGAAAAAAATGTCTCCTGCAATTTTCTTATTCAACTGTGACTTGAAGATTGCAGTTGCCCGTTGCGCTTTCTCAATGTAAAATGGGCTTTAGAGAGAAAGATCACTACTGGGCCCATGCGTGACCATCGTTACCGTTGTTTATCATCTTAGAATGCATCGAATGCATGCTCTGAGTTGGCCCGCATTTTCTATCTCTCTAAAAGGTTAACAGAAAGGCCACACTTCATCCGACCTAGTGTCCACTCTTGTCATAATATTATACTTCGTGGTGAAAAGTTTTATTCGATAATTTAGGTCAAACCACGAAGTATAATATACACAGGAGTGGAAACTCCGTATCTTAAGCAATACTATAAATTCGTAGCATTTCTGTTTACCCTATGCTAGAAAAAGATCACTACTAGGCCCGTGCGTTACTATCGTTACCATTGCGCCTTTTTTAACATTTTTATTTTATTTTGCTGACAACCATTCAACAAGATTTATTATTATAGTGGAATCCAACCATTTCGACCGATTCGTCTTGGTGCTGTCAGAATCCCAAACAGTGTGACGACATTTGAAATTCAAAGCGGCAACGAAGACTACATTTAAAACGATCAAGTGGTCAGCTTGAAGCATCTGAGTGCGATTTAATTGCAAAGATGTTTTACAATTTAACGACTGGACTCACACTACCGACCGAGAGACTTGAACCGCGAAACTCCAGAGAGCAGTGCTTAAATCCATACAGCTACTGCCTTGTCATTTGCATTCTATAGAACTGCGAATTACGAATTCTAACAGAAGTGAACTTATATTTTGAGGTAAAGTATGTAGGTCATTTACTGGATAAATATGACGAGCAATTATGCTGTCCACACAAATAAAACAGTCAGGAACAGTTAGAATGCAGTTAAGAACAGTTCGTTGTACTCGTTATAAAGTAAGTAATAAGACTTCAAATAAGAATTCAAAGCATAGTACGTGTACGATGTTACAATATTTAGTATTGTGCTGAAATCTATGTAACTACGTATTATTGATTTATTTTTTTGAATTTAAAAAAATATATTTTTGTTTCATAATCATCAAATTGAGTACTAATGTATAAGTGCTTAAATATTCTTTAAATAATAGTCAATTTTATTCGAATTTGTTCAACTTAGAGCTACCTTGAAATAAATACTTGCAAAACTGTTTTTCAACCCAGTAATATACAATTTAAAAGTTAACAACTTATAAATTTTCCTGGAGCCGTCCCTGACTGTGAAATGTGATACACGATAATCATTTTGCACTATGATGTCATACAGAACGACAAATGCAGCCTCACAGTTTTATAGCACAGATTATATTCTTATACATACTAAACTGAATTTGGGTTACCAAGGACTTAATTTTTCGATCAATAGTCGACCTAAAACACTCTGGCATTTAGAAAATACGCTAGAACAGTTTGAGCAAAATTTTTCTTATCAAACTAAGATTGTTAAAAAAACCAGTCTTTGTTATCTGTGATAAGATAACAAGCTTATTTATGTAATTATTTCATCGAATTTTATTTCCTTAATAACACACGCGTGGATACATAATTAATTTAGATTAAATAGCTCAAATGTAGATGTTATTATAATGTAATCCAACTATTTCGACTAGGGCTACATTTAAGACGATCAAGTGGTCAGCTTGAAGCATCCGAGTGCGATTTAATTGCAAAATGTTTTACAATTTAACGACTGTACACACACTGCCGGCCGAGAGACTTGAATTACGGAACTGCGGGTTCGTACGTCATCACATGCAGAGAGCTGTGAGATTTTTTTGCAACCAGGACTACATTTAAGACGGTCAAGTGGTCAGCTTGAAGCGTCCGAGTGCGATTTAATTGCATGATGCTTTACAATCACACACTGCCGGCCGAGAGACTTGAACCACGGAACCCTGGGTTCGTACGTCATCACATGCAGAGAGCTGTGAGGGAATCTTTTGCAACCAGGACTACATTTAAGACGATCAAGTGGTCAACTTGAAGCATCCGAGTGCGATTTAATTGCAAGATGTTTTACAATTATTACACACTGCTGGCCGAGAGATTTGAACCACGGAACTCTGGGTTCGTATGTCATCACATGCAGAGAGCTGTGAGATTCTTATGCGACCAGGACTACATTTAAGACGATCAAGTGGTCAGTTTGATTTAATTGCAAGATGTTTTACAATCACACACTGCCGGCCGAGAGACTTGAACCACGGAACTCTGGGTTCGTACGTCATCACATGCAGAGAGCTGTGAGAGAATCTTTTGCAACCAGGACTACATTTAAGACGATCAAGTGGTCAGCTTGAAGCGTCCGAGTGTGATGTAATTGCAAGATGACAATTAATTTACTTACCAATGAATCCCTTCTTGGCCAACTCAAGAGTGAATCTCCTGGTGATCTTTTCCAACTCGTGTTCAGAGTACTCCTTGGGGTTGATCTTGATACCGGCTTTGCCACCGCCGAAGGGGACGTCCACACAGGCGCACTTGAAGGTCATCAGGGCGGACAAGGCCTTGACTTCATCGCGGGACACGTCCATCGAGAAACGGATACCTGGGGAACGAAACCAGAGAATAAGAAAAGCGAAAGTTTATTCTGCATTTAAAAAAATAGATAGCTGAATGTGTTACGTGACCGATTGTGGTTCTGACAACTCAGATTCGAATCCAGTCAGGTATACATAATAATTTTCTTGTTCTGAGCACTAACAACCATGAGAGAAACGATAGCTGGTAGCCGCCCATACGGTATCATATAAACCTCTATTGGTACACATTTTAGGGTATTTTTGGAACCATTGGATTGAAGATTGGAATTAGTCCAAGCAAAGCGTGATTTAACCGTGCATTTTGGGTAGGCAGCGATTTTATTTTTTTGTATCGTAGGGGGGTCAGCCGTGATTGTAAAACCGAGTTTTCGGGACGGGAGGTGTTGTCATTCGGCCGCCATCTTGAAATTAAAGGTGTAATTTATTTTTTAATTTTTCTCCGTAACCGTGAGGCTGACAAAAATTTTGTACAGAGCATTTTTGTAGCTTATACAATTATCTATAACTTTTGTTAATAACTTTTTCGCATAAGATTAATAATAAAAAAATTATGAGCAAAAAAAGACGAAAAATAGAAAAATACCGTCGAGGTAGAGTTTGGTGTCTATTTAAAGCGCTCGGGGAGACAAGTTTAGTAAAAATGTAAACAATGACATTTATGCGATTTTCAATTGTTTCTCAAAAAATTATTCAATTTTTTTTTATTCAACCAGTGGTACCAACTTTATAAACGTAACTTAGGTATTTATTTTTATTAAAATACTATCGTGTGTGGTATCAAATTAAAGCTCTCGGAAAAATAATTCTAGTAGAAAAATAAAATATCATTTAACCGATCGTCAATTATTTTATTATACATTATTCAAATTATACCGAGTTTGATATCAATTTAAAGCTCTCTGGGAGATACGTTTAGTAAAAATTGTAAAAAATGACATTTATGCGATATTCAATTGTTTCTCAAAAAATTATTCAAATTTTTTCTGTGCTGGCCACATCTGATTTTTTCACATGTTATTTAAATTTTGTCGAAGTTGGTATCAACTTAAATAGTTTGGGAAAAAAAGAAAAATTTATTTAAATTTTGCTGAATAAAGCATAAAATTAAAGGCGTTACGAAAAAAAGTTATTAAAACTTATAGTCGGGAAAGTACTGTGGTGGACACAGCAGATTTTTTTATTATTGATCTTATGCGAAAAAGTTATTAACAAAAGTTATAGATAATTGTATAAGCTACAAAAATGCTCTCTACAAAATTTTTGTCAGCCTCACGGTTACGGAGATAAATTAAAAAATAAATTACACCTTTAATTTTAAGATGGCGGCCGAATGACAACACCCCCCGTCCCGAAAACTCGGTTTTACAATCACGGCTGACCTCCCTACGATACAAAAAAATAAAATCGCTGCCTACCCAAAATGCACGGTTACCCCCTTTTTTAGCACGCTTTGCTTGGACTAAATGGAATAAAATAAAATTTTGATTATGCTATAGTAAGACAAGTAAAAATTAAATAAATTTATTAAATTGCGAATTTTGAAAAAATTCTTTCAGTTCCATATTCAGTAAGTTGAATATGCACGCAATTGTTTAATATCCTGTATATCTGTACCGATGACAATATCGTACCCACGTTGGGTAAAAGGTGTGGTATATTATGTATGTTTAATAAAAAATATAGCTAGGTATTTATAATCGTAAATAAATTCTTGTGAAAAACTATAAAAATTATCAACACATGACTCATTTTATGTAACAATATTTACTCTGTTCAGAAAAAAATTAATTTTAAAATATTCATTGCTTCATGTTCAAAATAAAATAATTACGAGTTATTTATGCTCGTGTTATATAATTTGTTTATTTTTAGACCATATTGAAATCACACGTTGCCATACTTTACAAAATAAATAAATAGGAAATTATCATATTCTAGCTAAGATTATAGTAAAGAAAAACACCTTATACAATATATAAAAACAATATAAACAAAGATTATAATCTAAATAAATATTAGTTCTACGTGTTTTCAGCTCAGTAGCACGATTAGATAGATGGCATCAACAAATAAAATATGTCATGAAATAAAGAACTTCTACTACAATATTAATTAAAAAAACTTTTAAATATGCATTGATAAAATCACGCGATAGAAAATCTCACGTGTTTCATTTCCATGGCAACTAATTATCGAAATATCGAAAACTCCCATTTTGCTATCCAATAACACTTGTTTTTCGCAGGGGTCATCGTTCAATTCAATAAAAATCTTTATCATAGTGGAAATACAATTCAGGCTAGTAGTTGTATTTGTATTTTGATAAGTTATCTTTGCAATTAAATGTCAAACTGCAATTTAATACAAGAAATTAACAGCCACATTGCTGCAGTAAAATTACAAGGTTTTAAACATGATAAACTTGAAATATTTACATTTTTATCTGGTACTTATGATAATGTAGATTTTTAACATTCATACAAAGCATAATTCGTTAAATATCAAGCAATATCCACTTACAACGGAACTTAAAGAAGTTTTTCAAAATTCACAATTTTAGTTTTCAGGTTTTTTTAGTCAAACAGTTTTCAGGCATTTCATAAAACTATTTTTGCCACTGCACAATTAATTTAAGCGGCTCGTCTACGTTTTTACCGAATTCCTCTCGATTTTACTCTTTTTCCATTCCGCTTTTTCCAACTACTAGGGTTGCCTGAAACCAGCCCGAAACACGTACTTTGCCGCATCCTAGCAATGCAATGTCATTTTGAAGTTTAAAAATACTGTAAAAGTGTTTTCGTTGCGAGTAAACTGTCAGATTATTATTGAATTCAGGATAATGTTTTTATAAATATTTAATAGAGAAAGAATGGATTTACAGATGTGCCTTTTAAAGTTTTAAAAATTAATTTGTATCATGAGATATAACCGTGTAGTTTGCATAGAATAGGATTTTTTTTGAATTCTTCGGAATTTTTATATTCATGTACAATTTTTTGATCAAAATTTTAAAAAGGCACATCTGTAAATCCATTCTTTCTCTATTAAATCCTGGTTGAAATAAAATTTTACCATTCTTGTACTGGCCACAAAACACTCGCTACGTTAGTACATTTTATGCTGGATTTTAGGTAGTAGACGGGCCTCTTAACCTGTCTTAAAATTAAAAAAAAGTATTTTTCACGCATTTTTGAATCACCCTGTATAATACCAGGTTGTTGTCATAAATTACAATTACGAAGTAAATTGCAAAATTATTTATCAAAAATATGTGTATGGTATAAATTATAACTAGAACTATACTATTATATCAAAACGTTACTTTTAATGTATCTAATTACAGCTAGCAAATGTTACACATTCGATTTATTTTACAAATCTGTTTAAATTAAATGTGCAAACATCATGAGATCGTCTCTTGTTTGATGAGAGTTCTATGAAGGACTATTACGTCATTAAAATACAATGAAGCATACAAAATGTGTGTCACAAGTTTTCAAGTGTGATAATGAATTATTTACTACCGGTAGACACAATTAGACCGGTTTCCATTTCATTTTAGACAAAGAAATACGGCGTTGAAAATTATATGTTTATGAAATAAACACTTGCAGGCAAAAAATGTAATTGATAATGAAGCATATTATTCTAAATGATGGACGCACAGTGCGTGAAAATGATGATTATTATGTTTTATTAGGTACTTAATTCAATTAATTTTTTCACGTTTTAAACGTGTTATTAAATCTTCAAGAAGTAGAATCTTTCGAATTTTAATTTCCAAATTTAATTCGAGTATAATACTATACTTTATTGATTTATTGATTATATTGTAAGTTGTAAGGTAAATTTTGAATACGACTACGATTTTTTGTGATTTATGTACGTACTTAATACTTAATCAACAAAACAGGGAATGGGTTCAACACCAGAAAATAAAATTCTAGAATATTCACATGAAAATGCATGCACTAGAATATTTATACGTAATAACATACCTGCATTAAAAGATTTATTCACTGGAAAATTCAAATCTAAAATTGGCATTGGGTTGTTTATTTAGTTCAGTTCAACCTAATTTGTGTCTCCAGTGATGAAAACACAAACTAGTTTTCTAGATTTGCATCATCCTGTGTTTGCATTGTTTGCATTTATGCCGAATCTAAAATTCTAGATTTGTATTTTCCTGAAAATGAATCTTTTAATACGTATAAATTTTCTGGATTTGAATATTCTTGTGCATGCATTTTCCTGTGCATGAATATTCTGGAATTTTATTTTCTAGTGTATGCTATAGTATACAGAAAGTTGGAAAGTTCCATTGGCCAATAACTATAATACAAAAAGTTTTATTGATCAAAAAGTAAGTTGGAGTGATTTTGAAATATACTTTAATAAAGTTATTAAATCAAAATTGAATGTATTTTCTAATAGTTGTAAAATGGTTCAGTATTAGAAAAAATATTTAGAATACTTCTTGACTTTTGTGATAGTTTTACATAAGTCAGGTCAATTTCTTATATTCTGGAACAAACTATACCTGTACAGGTGTGTCAGGAATGGAATGTAATGACATCAATTATACTGAAAAAGGGACTGCCGAAGGAAATAATGGCAACAAAGCATATTATCGTAAGTGTAGGCTTCTTTCTAACAAGGCATTTTTAATGATTCTTGAACACTTTCAGTGGCATAAATTCTAAATGCTAATTTTAAACTTAAAGAAGATGTTTCAAAATAATACTTGGAGGTCAAAGAGTCAAACATTTGTAGTATTATTTTAAAACTATTTCGCGAACAATTTCGTACTATATTATTAATAATCAATCTTCTATATCTTCTGAGAAGAATTCAATCTTCTTCAATCATATATAATCAGTTTCATTTTCTACAACCCATAATAAGCAGTTGTTCGTCCATGAATTTAAATGAGTTTTTTTGTTTCTTTGAGCATCAATAATTTCATTGTTACGTGTCAGTAAAAAGTGTTTCTATGTATAAATAAAAACTGATCGCATGAAACATAATTGCTAATTACAGAGAAAAGTAATTAAAACTGCGTTTTTTGCAATTTTGATTACGAGTTCGCCTATTTAGAGTTTAACAACCGTGAATGTTTGTGTTTTAAAATGATAACCCTTAAGCTTCATTCACATAAGCATTTAGTTTTAAGGTTTATAAGTATTTGTGTTTACGTTTACGAAAGTTAAAATTCATCCAACTAAATACTTTCCACTTTCAAATGTGAATGCTCGTTTTTAGTTAGATGAATTTGAACTTTCTTAAACGTAAAATAAATGTAAAGCTTTAATCTAAAAGCTTATGTGAATGCATCATTACAACCATCAAAATGAGTATTCTAGAGAATATTTTATACCATTATTTAACTGAAAACAAACATATAATGACTGTATTATTAAATAATCGTTTTCGTACGTCCAATTAGTAAATGATTTGATATGATTGATGATTTGATGGAGGTGTAAATGATTCGGAAAATAAATAAAATTGTATGAATGTAGATGAGGTAAAATAAATGTGTCAGGAACAGGATAAGAATTTTAGAAGATTGGTTGTGCTGGTTGAGGTTGAATTTTTGTTTTGAAAAGTTTGTGCTAGCCGTATTTAGGAAATGCGAGATTTTTATGCCTTTACGTCGTACGTAGATTGTAAAATTAGACTTTTCATAAAAAGCTTAGGCATGTAGGCATATTATAAAACACAATGTCACATCATATTATTTCACACAAGAAGGGTATTCAGTTCTTTATTAAGTTCAGTTCAATTAACCAAAACTGAGTATATGGGACTCACGAAGGGTATTGGGTTGTTTATTTAGTTCATTTCAGAGTTTCTACAAAAATCTCGGCATATTGTGTAATAAAACGATGTGACATCATATGCCGAGTCATTTAGAAAAATACTGATTTTATAACTAGCCTGCGACACATATAATATAACGATGTATTAATAACTTTATAAAAAATTAGTGGGCGTTATTTTGTTCTGTGAATCTAATACCTAATAGATACTTTAATTAAAAGTGCTTGTCATTAAACATTGATGCTCATTACAATACAATCTGTTATTTTACTATTGTATAGTGTTTTGAGTGAAAGTATGTAAAAATTGCGCGTTAAAATTCGCGAAAACGGTGACATAACAAAGATTTGCGGCAGTCACCTTGCCAGATGACTACACGAGCTAATACATTAACAGACGAGTATCTTTCGTGTGAGATAGTGGAACATTTCGCGATATAAATAGTCAAACTATTGTATAATCTGCTGCAGTAGCTGCCCAACGACTTCATTCGTAAATACATAAGGGGCACATCAGTCTGCCTGTACAGCTAAGTGAAAGCAGTAAACAGCTGATTACTTTGGCTGTACAAGCAGAATGATAGGTTACTTACCTCCTTTGCAAGGCGTACGATGCGTGCTGTGTTGAGCTCTGTACCCTCTGATGATCTCATACTCTCCGGTATCTCTCCTCAGGGGGAAAGCGATCTCAATGATGTGATCACACTGTTCCATGAGGGTCAAGATGCCTCTAACCTTCTTCTTCCTCTCCTCCAGAGTCATCCTGGTGCTCTTGATGTCTTCCACGAGCTTGTCCTCGACGATTTGACAGGCTCGGTGGAAGAAGTACTCCACCATGTCGAAGAACTTGGGGTTGGTGGCTGTGGGGACATTCTTCAGCCTGTCTGGGATCTGGTGTTCGGCGTAGCCTCGGGACTGGATCGCTGTGGGGAGAACTCGAAGGAGTTCTGCACTGGCGCCAGACTTGGCCGCCGGGACCAGCTTGGCGATGGATTTGAGGTGGAACATCTTGACGCCGGCTAGCACTACACCACGCCACGCTCACTGTGCGAGTGAGCTTGATCCGCGGTTATATAAAGCCAGGGGGCGCCACGGGACGTTGGCGCAGGACGCAGGTGGAGGTCATAGCAGCCGAGTCCCATGCGCATAATCACCTGTTCACATGCTTCTGCATTTTGAATGAGTCTTCGAAAAGAATTTCTAATTCATGGATTGCTTCAAAACCGATTCACAAGCATGACAAAATCTTCAAAGAATCTTTGTGTTCATGCTTCCAAACCTGAAAAAAATAAAAAATAATCCAGATGAGAATTGCGCCTGTCAAATAGCAGCGCTACTATAATCTTGCCAGAACTCAATCATAAACATGAAAGAATCCAGATAAACAATACTTAGCGAGAACAAAATCGAAATAGCGGAATAGATTGTGTTCAAATTGGTAATATGATATGAAAATTTACTGGATCAATCCTTCCAACTTGCCTAGAATAGCATGTTTTACTCAAAAAAAGTTAGCTGATTCACAATATTGTTAGCAAACCAACGGTTGCCACAAACATTTAATTTTGTTACTGTAAAAGCCTCATTCATATAAGCATTTAGTTTTAAGGTTTACATTTAAATTCGTATAACTAAATACGAGCATTCCCACGTCACTGATTCCCACGTTCAACTTTTAAGCACAATGAATGTTCGTATTTCTTGAATGTAAATGTAACCTTAAAACTAATAATGCTTATATGAATGAGGCTAAATTAAGTACCTAATATCAACTTACAAATTTATGGATTATTTGGTATCCTGCTACTTATTCCAAACTTATTAATCTTTGTTTACCATTCTTGAATTTTAAGTCCATTTGTTTAAAACTTTTCTTAAACAAAACTAAATATGAATCATTGTCATCAGTACCAGTGGCGCGCCAGAGTGCATTTTCTTTCATTGCATCGTTAATTTAATTACCTTTTACCTATCTTCTATCATTTGAATTTATTCTGGGTAAAATTTACTGCACTAATTTCCTATAATTTGAACTTTTTCCTGAATAAAATCTTGACGTCCTCTCCTCTTTAGATGTTACTAGTGTGTGCGGTTACCAGCCACTTACTTAAGTATACTTGATTTTAAGACTTTGTTTATTAATTTTATTTTAAATTAAAACTGTAAACAAATATTAATCTTTATTCAATATAATATAAAATGTATATACTTTAAAATTAAATATTATTATAACGAGGCATTAATCTGTTCTTAACATTATTATTAAAAATAAATTTACACTTTCTTGTTATTAATTTTATCTCCTTTGAGAATTTGGTCTCATGTGTCGAAACCAACAGCACGCGTGCTCGATGGTCGATCCCACTTTTGTCGCATGACGCTAATCATTGTTTGTCGCTAAAATTAACCAACTCATTTTAATTGAATCACATCGAAGTCTAATACCGTTCGGTTTGTGTTATCTCTTCTTAATGATACTCTAATTAGACTTCTCAGTCTTGTTTACTTTTTGAATAGAAGTTATTTCACGTGTTGTTGTTTATTTATAGGCACACATCTCCTGATCGCAAATCGAGCACGTATGAAATATTTCTATTTTCTTCATTACTTCATCGAATCTTTTCTTCCAAACAGAGAGGCATGATACCGAGAAACTAGAACATAAATCAATTTTGATACGAAACCAATTCAAAGATTTCCGAATTCTCAGAAAAATTAGTTGAGCGCAAAATTTGAATTAGTTCTATTCTAATTCTAATCAATTTTATACTTATTTTGATAACAAAGAATGAACTAATTCAATATTATGGACAAATTGTAATGTTTTTAAGAATACGATTAAAATAAATTTCGAATTCTAGACTATTTTTCAGAGCTGCAAGTTTTATAAATGGGAATGTAAGGAAAGGTATTGTCTTGCTTTAGCCATTTCAATTTAGAATAACATAACGTAAATGTATTTAAAATTTTAAAATGATAAAAAAAGAAAATAAAAATTTCACAATACAGGCATTAAACAAAAACAAGGTATCTAGATAACTCAATAATTACAATTACACATAATTAATAATTAAAATGACTAGTAGAAGCTTAACAATAAAACCTACCAGTCCTAAAATCATAATAATGAATAATAAACTAAACTCTATAACTGTACATACAACATTATACTTATTTTAAAGTGAAAAATCACATAGCAAATACTTATGTTAATCTTAACAGCGTTTTTGAATCTACGCAAGATTTTGCTCTGACATACACTAATTATTTATGTAAACATTCATACTATCTCACTTGATTTTTTTACATAACTATAATTAACATGTGCTAAAATCTGCTAACGACAGTATTTGACTAAGGCCCAAATGCATAAAGACGTTGTTACACGATAACAACACCGGTACATTCAAAATATCTCACTGCTACCATAAGTTTAAAGATGAATATTCATAAAATTGAAAATGTAACAGACTTTTGAACGTACCTAACCTGAATTTATGCGGCACGGCCTCTATATTGTAACCAGAAAGCGAGTAAAGCCGCATTCACAGCCCGAAATTTGTGAAGTCTGTCATATGGCCATGTGTACTTGCGTTTACAACACCAAATTTCAGTGATGTGAACACAAGTACACATTGCCATATGGCAGACTTAACAAATTTCGTCAAATTTCACCAAATTTAGACTTGGTATATAATGGCTGGAACCGGTGACTTATTCTGCATTCTACAAAGTTGAACTATAGACGTTTCTATGTAAAGCTAGATAAAGACCTACCCAATTATAAGTATATTTGTTAAATTAACCAACCAGCGCTTTCACAAAGTTCTAATTTCAATTATAAGTGCGAAGTTTGAGCGCTGGATGGATAGGGATAAATCTAGCTTACGGTTTATGACACGCCTTTGCTCAAGTTTACAGAATGTAGAACAAGTAACCAGTTACAGCCACAGATCTCGTTTTGCCGGCATGTAGGTCGAGCGCCATATTGAGTAACGTACGTATAGTCCATCCAGCGAAGCAACCAATGTAACTTCATTATGACGGAATCGGTTTATTCGCTGGATGGACTTACCATCAGCGCAAGTGCGCAGTTAGTTTGATCACATGACGAATCTGGTCAATTATTTTACGTGAGTCAATATGGTAGCTGAATACGTGGTGCCTCAAGCTATCTGTCAATTTAAAAATAGATCTGTTTATGACACGAAGCCCTACTTCGTTTAACTTTACAGAATACAGAACAAGTAACCAGTTACAGCCTGTATCGGTTTGGGTTTCTAGTTATAAAATAGAGACCGAGGTCTCAGCTCACTGCCAGTTTGTCAAACCCCAACTGTTAGGCTTACTCTCACTCGATTTAAATACTCTTGGCACACTCAGGCCATCATTAATACTTTTCTCACAAATTAATAGTGTCTAAATCCTGTACAGGGGCCCTACCTACACTGTCAGTAGTATCCGACGCAGAAGAAGGATTCGTATTCGTGTTTGTATTCGTATTCGTGTTCGTATTCGTACTTTTCTTCTCAGCACTTCCACCGGGGTTCATGGTCAGTTTGCCAAACCCGAAGTTAAAATCAGTGTTGGGCAGCTTCCGCATGATTTTACCGGAAGTGATTAGTCTTCCGAAGCCTTCCTGGTGGGCGAAGGCGTAACCCGAGCGTATAGACCTCCTGGATCTTCTTGCAGAAGGCGTCCGAAGAACGTCTTGGCTTTGTCTGGATCTCATCTGCGCCATGCGTTGCTTCAAGCGCACCCGGTCAGACAGACTTGGGAACACGTCCACGAAGTAGAACCTCCAGGCTAATACCGGCATTATGCAGATGGCCACGGTGATGACTGTCGTGAACCAGAAGTTTGCTTCTTGCATCGCCATCGACAGAGAGCCCACGAAGATGCCTCCTATTATGTAGTTGTAAAAGTAGTCTAGGATGAAGTACCACAGTAATGAGCCCCATATCGTTATGTGGTTGAATACTGTCCAGTATGAGGTGTCCAGTGCAATCTAGAAACACAAACAGATTTTTAAAATTGTGTCATTGTCGTAGATTAAATATTATGTGTCACGTTGATTAAGTGTTAATAAAATTTGGAAATATAATAAACAAGCATAAAAAGACTGTAATAAATTTTTATTATATAACTATGTACTTCTTTATAAGTATTCGTGCCAATAAAATAACTTATTTGATTAAATAAGTTGCTTCTAAAAATATATTTATTAGAATCTAAGTGTAAATTTTTATGTAAACACCAAAAACGTAATTTATTTGAATTTATTATTTAATAATTATTATGTTACACAATGATATTCTGTTCAATTATAATTTGTTAAGTTTAATTAATTAGTTTAGAAGTGTGTTATTATTTATAACTTAAATTTTCATGAATAATTGCCGTATAAAATTGTAGTACAATATATTTCACCTATGGCCATATTTAAAATTAATTTTTAAATGTAAATGTAAAATGACAGTAATCTCTACTTACAACCATGAGTACTCATGAGTTGACAGCTGGTAAACACGGTGTCAATGAGAGCGATTAATAATAATTGAGACATTTTAATTGTCAAGATTATCAATCGCCTATTAAGCGATTTTACTTTTTTTACATTCCACTCTTTTCCCCACTTCTAGGGCTGCCTGAAACCAGCCCTAAACTCGTACTTTGCTGCATCCTAGCTATGCAATATCGTTTTGAAGTTGAAAAATATTGTAAGTGTTTTCGTTGTGAGTAAACTGTCAGATTATTATAGACTTCAGGATAATGTTTTTATAAATATTTTATAGAGAAAGAATGGATCTACAGATGTGCATTTAAAATTTTAAAAATTAATTTGTATCATGAGATACATGTACTGGCCACAAAACACTCGCTACGTTAGTACATTTTATGCTGGATTTTAGGTAGTAGACGATCCTCTAAATACATAATTTAATTTAGTTCGTACCTTTAGCTTTATAATTTGGAGAAAATTTAATTTAATTATATGATAATTATGTTAGGCTTAGTATCGTTTGATACTGAATTTCTTCTTACCTGGGCGGTATTGACAATAATTAAAATAGTAGCAACAACGCTTCCCAGCAACATCCAGTCTGACAGCACATGCCCGTTGGGGGACAAGCCGTCTTTGTAAGTCCCGTAGGGTATAAGAAACAACACAAGCGACGTGAAACAGCCATGCAGAGCGCTCCTGAAGAACTCCTTCTTGTTGAAGAAGAGGTTCAAATGACCCGGCCTGTAAAGCTGCGGATACAACAGCGAGTTCTTGTCGTTCACGTCCTGGTCGAATATCCCAAGCGCGAGCACTGGCAACGACGTGTAGAAGAGGTTGTAGACGGAGATGTACATCTCATCGAACACAGTCTAAACAGAGAGCGAATTTAAATCTTACTTAAGATTCTTAACTTATAACAGCTGGATTTATGATATTTTGATACCGTATTTCAGAATCAAAATTTACAAGAGTAGTACTGGATTTTCGCCAGCTATGCGGCATGAGTACACAATTTAGACAAATATAATTTTGTCAAAGTGTAGTTTGACCAAAAATAATGAAGCCAAATTGTATTTTAGTCAAACTGTAATTTGTTCAACTGGAATTTTGTCAAACCATAAATATGCCAACTTGTAATTTAGTTAAACTGTATTCTAGACAAACTGTAATTTCACATTCCGTAATTTGACCAAACCGCAACTTCGACTAATATTATATTGTCAAATCGTTTTCAGGTAAACCGTAATTTAACCAAAACGCAATTATACCTAACTGGAATAATTCAACACGGAATTTATCTAAAACGTATTTTTGTCAAATCGCAGTTACGCATAATCGTAATGTTGCCTGCCGCATTTTACTCAAATGTATGTCTGTATGTCTTAAATACAGTTGGGAAGATTACGATTTGAGTAAAATACGGTATAATTTGATATGATTAAGCCCTGTTCACACAAGGATTCTTCCATGCTTCTGAATTTTGTGAAAATAATCCCGGGGAGAATTGCCTGCCAAATAGCGGTGCTGCTAAATTCAATCTTCAATGAGTCTTGGAAAAGAAGAATTTCTAATTCATTGATAGCTTCAAAACAGTTAATTTCTATTCTTACGGAATTTAGAAGCATAAAAAACCAGGAGTTAACAGGGCTTTATGTATGTTTATAATTTATAAACGGCAGATATTACATGATGTCCTGACTAAATGACGTATACGATTTTAGTGCCACTGAAAGTGATAACTTGTTCACTTAGGTAATTCATTTAGTATAAAAAATATGGATTGAAATAGTGGCTGTAAGAATGTGTACGTCATTTACAGTGTAATTTGTTTTGCTTATAGGAAAAAATTCTTTTCTTACTTGGGCACTGAATCCGCAAAAAAATGCAAACCAGAAGTGGCACAGCGTGAATGCAAAATTCTTATTGAAGAAATAACGTAAAAAGTTGCACATCCGATAGTACGACCATCTTCCATGAACTAGAAGTAATCGTTCCAAAAACCGGAACTGCGCTATCGAGTAATCCGACGCTAGGACGGCCTGCATTCCTTCTTGACCTGAGATTCCTACCCCTATGTGCGCCGCTGGAAAACAGACACAATTCACACATCAGTCAATTAAAAAATTCACAATATTTAAAGTAATTTTGCACAGTATTGAATTATAAAACCTTTCACTGTAAAAAATAATAAACAATCAGTAAGCTGATTTCAGTTTTTAACTCATGTACTAAATAAATAAACCATTAACCCTTCTTAAGGCCCACATACTCGGTTTTTGGTCGAAACATATTCAATTAAACTAAATAAAGAAACCTGTTTTTCTTCTTGAGTCCCACATACTGTTTCTGGTAGAAACTTTTTACCCTTCTGGAGTCCCACTACTCGGTTTAAGATAGAAGTAATAGGATTTATTATTTTACTGAGCATTTAATTTTTTATAGTGAATCTGTTACTTCACTGAAAATCTATTAATTTTATTACTGTACTTTTATTATTTTACTAAACATCTATTATTTTTACTTTGCATTTATTATTTTACTGAGCAAAAATTGTTTTATCTGCTGCCGTCTCATAATAACAACATTATAAGCCTCAATTTGAGGATCATAACGTTGTTCATTATTCCAAGGACCATAACGGATCCAGTATGGTACTCAGTACTAGAAAGTTTCAAAAATAGAATACCTGATTTTTTAGATTAATTTTTTTTTGTTCAATACCAAATAATTTATTGTACTTTTTGCCTGTTACGCCAGCAGATAAAATTTTGTATGCAATACGGATCGTAACCAATCATTATGGTACATGTCGAGTTGCTAAACTCGGCTTCGCCTCGCCTGATAATCTACTAGAGGTAAATTCATTTAAGCAGAACCCTGCGCCAAGTACGAATTCTCGTTTTAGAAAGAGAGGCATAGATGATAAACAAGAGGAAACTACGCTACAGATCATCAGCTTCAAAATATGTTATTCTCATGTTGACGTTCGTAGTGTTTTGCTTCGCGTAACGCTGTGAATTTTGTAATTGATTGTGATTGAGTTATATTTTAGTTTTGTTTGAAAATTAAGTGAAGTGCAGCGTAGCATATACTTGCTAGCTCCACTTTTGTAAAACGGACAGTACATGACAAGCCCTGCCTTCTCGCGCAGCTCAGGGTCCTAGATATTTGAATTTTACTCTACTATAGTATTGACGTTACGGTCCTTAAATAACTATTATAGGAAATCTATTATTTTACTGAGCATTTAAATTTTTATAATGAAAATTTAGTGAGTATTTAATTTGGTCCCATGAAAAAATGACTCAATTGATAAATTCCTTTTACCTTTGATCATGGAAACATCATTGGCGCCATCACCAATAGCTAACGTCACCGCATGCCGATGTTTTTTGATCAACTCCACGACCAGGGCCTTCTGTAAGGGGGTAACTCTGCAACAGATGACCGAGCGACAGTTGGACACGACGTCCAAGAACATGTGCTCCAGCTGATGGTTCAGGCAATGCACCAGGGAGTGGCCGTTGATGACGATGGCGAATCCCGCGCTTTCCTCTGGCATGTCGCCGTCGGGAGAGTTGTCTTGCGATCCGCCGCGGTATTCTTCCAGTTCGGTACTGGAAGACGATTCAAATGCAGGTATAAAGATGAAACAGTGAAATTATGAAGGAGTGTATGTGCTTTAAGATTGTTAGGAAATAGTGTTACCTGTTAGTAGTTGAGCTAGAATTTATAAGGTGTACTTACGTTAAAGTGTATTCGTGCAATTGATCGTCAAATGATTTCTGTCTGTTAAAATAAAAGAAATAATTATAACTAAATCCTTCATAATTTCACTTAGATAAATAAATGGAAGAACCAATTTTAAATAAAACATTGACGCCTTTTCCCGATTTTGGGGAAGAGCTTTGCTTTAAGCAAACACCAATTTCGTTTCTTGTACGATCTTAAAAATTGAATTATTCTACATATCCGACGTCTTGATTTACCTTTAAACATTTTTCAGTGTGAAGCCGCATCGACAGCCCGAAATTTGTGAAGTTTGTCATATGGCAATATGTACTTGTGTTTACAACACCAAATTTCAGTGATGAGAACGCAAGTACACATTGCCTTCATAAATTTCACCAAACTTCGGGCTGTGAATGCGGTTTTAGGCTGAAGAAGGTTTAAGAGTAAACCGAAACGTCGATTATGTAAGAAGAATACTATGATTGATATTTCAACTTCACTAAATTAATTTGATAATACTGGAATAGCAAAAGAATAAGTGGTGATTGGGTGCGATGATAAATTATTAATACAAGTTTGAATTATTAGTATATGAAATATATAACACAAGCAGCTACTATGGTAGTCACAGCCTATAGACACATAATATCGACAGGTAACATAGATTGGGACATTCTGCATTCAATTTAACCCAATGCACTTAGAATCGAAGAAAAAACATTTCAAAAATCGAAAATATGATATTAAAATTGTAACAAGATAAATACGAATGAATAATATTAAAAACTGCAAAAATGGCATCAAAACTGAACGAAAAATACAATAAATATAATGAGTTATGACTTAACATTCAAATTGTTAATAAAGCTTTTGTGATATGAGTGATGAATAAAGATTTAAGAAACAAGACAGCTACGTTTGCCCATGATTTGCATACAATTGAATCTCCTTTTGCTTAATTTTATTAAATAAATACTTCATAAAAATGTTAATTGAATATACTACTAAATTAAATTAACAAAAATATGTTAATCAGAAAAGGGCCAATAGCCAAATACAAGATTGAGCTCAACCCAACTTGGGTGGAGCCTCATATAATTAACATTAGGTACATAGTGATAGAAATCTCATTTTCAGTAGCCTTTTAATTGGAGCTTAAATAATTTTCACTTATAATCTCACATGTGCATTAATTATTTAAGGAAATTTTTTGAGTACTCTCCAATAGTCTTCAATGACTCGAGTGGTACACGAGAGCTGATTACGTTGTTGAATGCACAATAAAAACTTTCTGGAAATGAATGAATGCATATCGCTTGGTCTCTTTTTGACTAAAGACAAAACATACTTTAGTTTAAATAAATACATACAAAGGTATCTATCATTTACCCAATTGGGTGTGGCAGGCTCACATATTGTGAGTGATTATACCGTGAGTTTCAAGTGGATGCAAGGCATGGCCAAAACGCAGTGAGTATTTTGCATTCAGTTTAAATGTCAATACTGAAAAATTTAACTTTGTGCATTGTATACAGAACATCAACGCAAACTTGAGCTCAACGAAGTTAAAAATTTCCATTCCCATCAGAAATCCCAAAATCTACACATTCTAACAATTTCTACCGCTAGCTCGACTTTCCTGAGAGCAGACAGAAGCCAGAAATAAATCATTTTACTTTATGTGTCTACCTTGCTGCTCGACCGTGTCTCTGTCTGTGAGTGTCATCATCCCACCTGAAAGTGACCACGCTGACGGCGGGGGCCGGCGGCTGCGGGGGCGGAGGGGTCGCTGGAGGCGGCGAGTGCTGCGTGATGCCCCCATTCGACGCCCCCAGGCGCAGCCCTAGCCCCTGACCGGCGGGCGACCGTGGCTGGTACGTGTTCAGTATCCTGATCGACTCGCGGAACTTCTGCAGCTGCTGCTGGACTTCGTCTACTGTTGTGCCGTCCACGATGAACACGTCCATCATGTCGTCCGTCAACAGCTGGCAAGCGTAGCCCACGTTGATTGCTGTCTCTGCAAAAATTACCAGATGTTTGTGTTAAGTCAGCGCTACACGATGCGTCCAACATTGGCTCAAACGTTTTTGTTTCGAAATCGGCATGTGAACATTCACATTTAGTCCATTCGGACTAAAATGCTCAAGTGTAGACCCACCATATTATATAATTTAATTAGTACTTGTTGTGTCAATTATAATAGTTTGTAATTATAGTTTAGTTTTGTATTGTATCAATGTTATTTTATAGTTTACTAGAGACGCAAATGCGAATGGAAGTGGCTTTATTGTATTATCACTCATAGAATAAAGACGTGTACATGTACAAAGTATTTTGATGATTATTTTTTTCGTACCATTTAACATACGCTACCAGGGGCCGAAATGTGTTAAACGGCAAAAATTTGCGTGAGACGGTCTTAGGATTTTAGCTTTTTACCGAAAAAATTACAAGTCCAGAAACCAAAAAAAAATTGGCACGGGACGGTGTTAGGATTTTGACTTTTTTCGAAAATTTTTACAAGTCCAAAACCCGATAGCCAAATGAAGTTATAAACTTGTGTACATAATTTGGAATGCGAATTCTGATTTATCTCATAGATAATATGTTTTCGTACCTTTTGAAGGGAAGTTCTCCGCAGACCATATTTTATTTTTTACCATATCTTACCTTTCAAATTCTCTTCTAATTCGTTCACTCAATACTCACTTATTTTTGCACAAACATTTTATTTATCCCAAAATAATTATTAACCAACCTCCCTCCCCCCAAGTAGTATTTTTTTAATTACACACATACAAAAATGAATGTTTTACAAATATACCTGTTCTTAAAATGTCTTTCTCGCGCACGAAGATATGTGGGAGATAAAGTGCTGGGCCTAAAACATACTCAATAAACAATTAATTTAATATTGAAAATATAGAAATACATTATTCTTCTAACTCTGGAAACTTAGATCACATTATAATGATTTGAATGTTTGTTCCAATATTTTTACACATAGAATTATAGACAATTTTTATTTTAAAATAACGAATTTCCGAATTTATTTAAAATATAATTAAATCGACATTAATTGTTCACCTGGTTGGGATTTATAAAACAACCAATGTCGATAATACTACAGCATTTAATTTGTATCCAAGATGGAGAGCCCAATCCATCCCTTCAACAAAATAAGTACTATAGTTTATAATTATAAAATTTAAACGCGTATTTAAATTTTTTATCTCATTAGAATAAAATTGTCTGTATTTTTTCCTGCATAAAAAATTTCTTCGTTTACAAAATAAATGAATTATTACCTTAATTTTGAATTCGAATACTTTTAATGTTTTAATATAACATGCAATTACCTGCAATTCTGCAAAATTTATACATAATATATAAATACAAATCGCAAAAGATCCAAAAATATTTAACAAAAACTAATGTTAAAATTTTATACTTATTAATTTGTAATTAAGATGGTGCCCAACCATCTCAACAACAAATTATTATATTAAATTTTAAATGCGAATTTATATTTAAATATAATTTTATATTTAAACCTTTATGAAGATCTCTGCTACGAAAATTTGGCGATTCTGCCTTTCACATTTATACACTTTTCCGCAAAAATTTTATTAATTATACGAAAATTATTATCAAAAACGTTACAATAATGTTTAAATTATTGTTTTTAACAAATTTGAGTAATATTTCATAGTTTTTAAGTAATTTTTGATAATAATTAGATGCAACAATACGTGGCCGCGTTTAGACAATCAAAAACAAATGAATTACGATAAACACGGCAGCTTGCCGCAGAACAAGCAATGTTTATCATAATTCATTTGTTTTTGATTGTCAAGTGAGATCGCGGGCTCATATTGATGCATCTAATTATTATTATCAAAAATTACTTTAAAACTATAAAATATTACGCAAATATGTTGTAAAACATTAATGTAAACATTATTCTAATGTTTTTGATAATAATTTTTATATGGCTAATAAAATATTTGCGGAAAAGTGTATAAATGTGAATGGCAGAATCGCTGAGTTTTCGTAGCAGAGATCTTCATAAAGGTTTAAATATAAAATTATATTTAAATATAAATTCGCATTTAAAATTTAATATAATAATTTGTTGTTGAGATGGTTGGGCACCATCTTAATTACAAATTAATAAGTATAAAATTTTAACATTGGTAGTTCTATTTTGATAAACTGCAGCCAGGCGAACTATTAAGGTTTTTGTTAAATATTTTACGATTTGTATTTATATATTACGCAAAAATTTCCAGAAATCATTTTAAAAGGTAATTGCATCTTATATTAAAATATTAAAAACATTTTAAAATTCATATTCAAAATTAAGGTAATAATTCATTTATTTTGTAAAGAAAACATTTTATGATAGACAATTTTTATTGTAATGTGATATAAATTTTAAATTCGCGTTGAAATTTTATAATAATTATAAACTATGATATTTATTTTGTTGAAAGGATGGGTAGGGCAACATCTTGGATACAAATTAAATGCTGTAGTATAATCGACATTGGTTGTTTTATAAATCCCAGCCAGGTGAACAATTAATGTCGATTTAATTATATTTTAAATAAATTTTGAATTACGCTATTTTTAAACAAAAATTGTCCATAACTTTATGTGTAAAAATATTGGAACACACATCCAAATAATTATAATGTGATCTAAGTTTACAGAGTTAGAAGATTAATGTATTTCTAAATTTTCGATATTAAATTAATTTTTTATTGAGTATGTTTTAGGTCCAGCACTTTATCTCCCAGATATATTCGCGCACGAGAAAGAAATTTTACGAACGGGTATATTTGTAAAACATTTATTTTTGTATTTATTATCTATACTTATTTATTTATATTACTTTTTATCTATTATGCTTCTTATATTGAATAAAAAAATACTACTTGGGGGGAGCGGTATTGGGTAATAATTATTTTGTGGAAAAGCGAGTGAGTGTTGAGTGGCAGAATTACAAAAGAATTTAAAGGTAAGATATGGTAAGAAATAAAATACGTCCTGCGGAGAACTTCCCTTCAAAAGGTATGAAAATATTCTATTACTTATGATATAAATCAGAATTTGCATCCAAATTATATACACATAAATATATAAGTTCATAACTTCATTTGGCTATCGGGTTTTGGACTTGTAAAAATTTTCGGAAAAAGTCAAAATCCTAACACCGTCCCGCGCCAATTTTTTTTTGGGTTTATGGACTTTTTTTTCGGCAAAATGTTAAAATCCTAAGACCGTCCCACGCATTTTTTTTTTCACATTTGTAGAATGATTGGCTCATGTTTCTTACCTTGTTTGTCTCCGGTTAGAACCCAAATTTTGATTCCCGCTAAACTTAAATTAGCTATAGATTGTGGTACGCCGTCTTGTAGTTTATCTTCAATAGCTGTGACCCCTAGTAAAACTAAATCTCGTTCAATTTCCTCGTATATTGCTTCTAACCGTTCGTCTCTTCCGTCCAGCGATAGAGCTGCCTCCTGGTGCCTATACTTCCAGTTGTTGAAGAATACTTCATCGAGATCTCGACATGCTAGGCACAGCGTTCGGAGGCCTTCTCCAGCGAATTTCTAAGAGAAAAATAGATTGTTAGAATTGTAACTGAGGTTCTGTCAACTTAAGCTTGATTCAGACCTACCCAATTATAAATATAAGTGCTAAATTAACCAACCAGTGCTTCCACAGAATTCCATTTCAATTATAAGTACGAACGTTGAGCGCTGGTTGGATAAATTAGCCACTTATACTTATAATTGCAATTTACAATTTAACGACTGCACACACTGCCGGCCGAGAGACTTGAACCACGGAACTCCGGGTTCGTACGTCATCACATGCAGAGAGCTGTAAGATTCTTTTGCAACCAGGACTACATTTAAGACGATCAAGTGGTCAGCTTGATTTAATTGCAAGATGTTTTACAATTTAACGACAATCACATTGCCGGCCGAGAGACTTGAACCACGGAACTCCAGGTTCGTTCGTCATCACATGCAGAGAGTTGAGAGAGATTCTTTTGCAACCAGGATTACATTTAAGACGATCAAGTGGTCAGCTTGATTTAATTGCAAGATGTTTTACAATTTAACGACAATCACACTGCCGGCCGAGAGACTTGAACCGCGGAACAGAGAGACTGATCTATATTGGTTACTTGCAATGTGAGGCTGCCACACCCAAGTTGGGTAAAAGGCGTGTAGATGTACGTTGTGCTTACGTTTAAGTGTTCTTGCGTTTTCCGCTTCATGCTATCGTGCCCTCTGCCCAACCTCTCATAGATGACATTGTCAGCACCTTTTGTATAAAGTCGTAAGCGTCCTCCTCGCCTGAGTATTACAGACATTCTTTTTCGGACATTATTGAAATCTAAGATACATAATAATTCATAAACTTCACGTTTTCCCATTACTTCTATTGTTATACTATTAGGAGATCGTTCTTTAAATACAAAGCCGAAATTTCTGGCTGCTGATACCAACGCAGCTTCGTCCGGCGACTGGGCCTAGATCAGAAAAAAAATATTAAAAAAATTCTTTCAGAATAAATATAAAGTTAAATTTAAGAAATTTGTATAAATAGGCGTGATCACTTATATGAATCAACTAGGATTGAAGACAAAACAGAGAAAATTTAACATTAAACTAAAATATGTAACTTCTAAGATGATCGTGATCATGGTCGAAACGAAAATAATTTAAGTAAAGTCAAGTTATCCAAGAATCGGCAATGTTTAATTCTACCTTCGATTCATTTACGGCTTAAGCATATTAATTTGAAATCATTATAATAATAAATTAAACAATAAAATATCTTCTTACTTGGTACTCCAGCCTGCCGTTTCGTTCTTCAGGCATGACAGTGTGGCACAGCGCCAGCAACCGGAAAAAATCATGACAATCCTGGTTTTTCTTTTTCACTGCGTCTAGCAACGATTTATCGTAAAATTTAAACTCCGGTTCATAGTTCTCATTAAAAGAAAAGTCTAATGGTTCGACACTGTCTGTTATTTCGATAAGTTCACCCGTTTTTTTATCGTAGATGTCGCCGTACGACGTTGCTGCGATGGAACATTTGTTGAAGGTCATTATGTTCTGCGTGAGCGTTCCTGTTTTGTCGGAGAAGACGTACTCGATCTGGCCCAGCTCTTCGTTTAGGGTCGTCGTTCGCGCCTAGAGAAAAAAATTATCATTTAGTAGTAGTAGATTATGCCTTGGAAACGAGGTGTATTATAATGCTGTAGGGCTTGTGCATTCAGAAATTACTGTAGTTTAATATACTAATGGCCAGTTGCACCGCTCCCGCTTAAATTTTAAGTGTCACTTAAATGAAAAATATCGAATCGAACTCATGACAGCAATGTTATTTCTACGTTTGACAATTTGAATTTGATTCGATATTGTTCATTTAAGGAAAACTTAAAATTTAAGTGGAAGCGGTGCAACTGGCCATTATGGTCAACAAAATTATTAAATATTGTAGGATTTACTGAATAATTCGTTATTCGATACTAAAGAATTAATGGCTTTCTTTAATAGATTACCGGAATTAAAAAAGAACTGTTAAGCTTTCTAAAGAATTTCTGTATTTAAAAAAAATTATCTGACACACTTACTATTGGCAATACTAAAAAAAATTCCTAGGCTTGAATGAATGATGAATTACGACACTCGCCATGGATCGTATCGTAAATTTCATATTCGCGTATTCATAACTATTATCATAATAAAGAATTCTGTCTCACCTTGGCGGAGGTGCCGCTCTTGTCGTCATACATCTGCTCGTCCCAGTTGATGAGGAAGCTCTGCACGAAGCGGATGACCTCGACGGAGACGTAGAGCGAGATGGGGACGACGGTGTTGAGTACAATGGCGTAGGAGAAGAAGACAAGCAGCGCGATGATCGTTGCACCGCCCAGCGGCTCCGAAGGCACAAGCGTGTCCCACGGCAGGAACGTCTGGAAGTACCGGCCCACCAGCGACTCCCAGATACCACAAGCCACCATACAGAAAAGGCACATGGACAGTAAAAAAAATACGATCTGCAAAGAGAAGAGACCATTAGTATTGCTACACACACACACACACAACTGCCTGCCAGATTGCAGCCAGAGGGAGCTGTCAAGGTTTGCCTTGGATGTAACCGGTTACTTATTCTGTATTATACAGGGTAATTCATCATAACTTGCTTTTTTAAAATGCGTGCCTTTCGGGCTGTAGGGATCGTAGTGGGGAGAGAGTGATCTCATTCGACAGGTGCACTTTTAAAGTTTTGTTCCCCACCCGGTCATGCGTTGGAGCACGGAGCAGCGTGTGTTTTCAGTTGAGTCGTACTTTTCCAATGGATGTTCTGTGATCGCAACCCAACGTCACTTTCGAAGGAGTGGCCAGCCCGCTCGCCCGATTTGGCTCTTTGTGATTTTTTTGAAATCTCGCGTTTACGCCAACCGTCCAAGGACCCTAGAAGACCTGAAGGCCAACATACCCGCTGCCATGCTGGAAAGAGTTATGACAAACGCCAGAAATCGGTTTATTCAGTGTATAGACAATGGGGGGCGTTATCTACCTGATATGATTTTGAAAACTGGGCGAAACAAAACTTTAGATATGTACCTACATTATAAAATAAAAAATTTCTGATTCATAAAATGGGCATTAATGCGTTTTGAAATAAGTAAATTACGATGAATCACCCTGTATTTCTTGTACCAATTTTCATAGCTGTGAATGAACCTTTAGTGTAAATTTAATTTAAAAAATCTGCTGTGGCCAGTACACGACCTCTCGCCTAATTCTGCTTATTCTATTAATCTCGAGATTAATCTAATAAATAGTTTTACTTACATTTTAATAGTTTCATGTTCATGTATTATGTAAACCAAGATGCAAGCAAAAGATGTCAACTGTACTGTCACTGTCATAATCATTCAAATTTTATGTAGAAACAAATTTCAAATCATGGACAACAAGGTAGAATATTAATTGTACTTTATTTTATTGTTAAATACTACCAGATTCAGCAAATTGTAATTATAATTAACTGTACCCATAGATAATTATATTTTCTTTTATTTTTAATTGCAAAAATTGTCATAAATAAATAATGTAACAATATATTTAAGGAAAACTTTATCAAGCTTCAAAAAGTACTACTTCCGGTTTGCGGATTTCTACCAAAATGTTATCCGGTGTTAAGATACTTATTAAAACCTTAAATATGAAATTTGGTTTTTAAAGGTTTGATACTTTTTCAGTTATCGTGGACGAAAAATCGCCAGTCCATACATTCATACAAACACACACACACACGCACACACACACACATACACACACACAGACATCATCATGAAAATAGTAAATTCGTATTGTAGAGACCCTGAAACGTGCTTATCCACCAAAAACTCATACTCGAAAATTTTGACCCATTACAATACCTCTCTTATAGAATATGAGGCGAGAGGTAAAAATTAGTCTTAAGAAGACGGATTGCTTGCATAATTGCGTACAATATGTGGTTTATTTTTAGCTGCGAACATTTTATTCATATTTCTAATTTTCTTATGTATTCGCCTATTATTCGAATGTGTAAACTGAGTAATCTTTACTCTGTAGAAGTAGACATATTATTTTTTTCTATGAATAATTTTTGTAAAAAATTACATACTCTCGATCTATCGTTGTAAGTTTAGCAGTCAAGTTAGTTTACTTCTTTTTGTTTGTTTTGTAGTTTTAATTGCTTTGTGTTAATTGTTCCTACCCTTTTATTAGGCTCTGCCTGTTGGGTAGCTGTATTTAAATAAATAAATAAATAATTTTCATAGCTGTAAATGAATGTTTGCTCATACTTACTCCTATGATAAGAAAATTAAGAAGTCGATCTATGCTAGTGCGCTTAAACTTGGTCTTGCCGCTATTTTGCATGAGCTTGGTATCTTTGCCCGCAAAGATAACAACCCCATAGCACCACTGCGTGTTCCGGAGCACGCATCCTCTGAGGATGATCTTGTCGTTGTCGAGGCTGTACTGCTTGTTGTTCCAGGACAGCGCGCCCTCGAACTTGTTCAGCAGGTTGTTGGGCGTCTCGCAGATGATCTCTCCGTCGAAGGCGCCGATCTTCTCGTCGTCGTTCGTCATCTCCGCCGTCTCGGGTATGCACTGTCTACATTTTAAGTTGGTTTCGCCGTCCAGTTCCGCTGTTTCAATGTAGCACAAGCCGTTGGGTTCGCTCGTGGACAGGAGAAGAATGTCCGCCGCGACGAACTGGTCGTTGTCCATGCGGATGATGTCGCCGACTTGGACCGATGCCCATTTCTCCTGCACCAGTTTGCCGTTGCGTACTGCTTGGGATTTTCTGTTGTTGACTTGTGAATCGGACATGTGACGTTGCTAGAAGAAAAAACAACATTGGATTCTTCAATCTTATTAATTAATATTGATGGGTGCCCATTCAACACCAGAAAATTAAAAAACTGGAATATTCATACACAGAAGATACAAGTCTAGAATATCTGTATCAAAAGATTCATTAACAGGAAAGTTCAAATACAGAGTTTTAGATTCAGCATAAGATGCAAACACAGGAAGATTCAAATCTAGAAAACTAGTTCAGTACCATTCTGTTTTGATTATAACTTTTCTAGATTTGAATTTTCCTGTGAATGAATCTTTTGATGTAGATACTTTATTCTAGATTTATATCTTTTTGTTGCATTTTCCTATTCCTTTACAAGTAACAAAGTCGAAAATTAAAGAATATCAAAATACGGTTTGGGGCATTGAAATTCGCATGGCATAACCAAATTATCGGAATTGTATATTTTTTTATCCTTTGAACAAACTAATTTATTTGGTAAGAATGGGATTTAAAAATGTTTGAATCGTAAAATAGTCTAAATTATTTACCCTTTTGTGGGAAAAGGTATGGATGCTTTTATTATTCTACTTTTAAATAAATGGTCGTATAAAAAGTTATAAGTTAAACACAAAAATCTGATTCATCAATTAAACTCGAGATATTTTAGTTCAACAATGCTATAAATATAAATAGATATACTGAGATCTAAATCCGCCCTTTTAAATTTCGCGGTCATAATAACGATCTCTTATGTCAAACTGACAAAAATTGTATATTGTTAATATTTGCTATTTAAAAATAAACCTAAAATCAAATTATTGTTAAACTAATATAAAACAGCAAATCAATCATATGTACAAATTGATTTAAATGAAATATGAAAATTAAATTTGATAAAGAGGGCGCAGCAGTCTACCTGATAAACTTTTTTAAATTTTTCTGAACAAGGAAAAGGTAACGTCTACCTCAGTTCGACCAGTAGTAAGCAAAGAGGTAACAGGTGTGCGATTGTTGTTTAGTAAATTAATGTTAAAAACGGTAAAACAGTGTTAAGTACAGTTAATCATTCCTTTAATGGATTAATGCGAAAGTAAGAAGTGGGGTATGTTAAATTGTATTTAAATAAATATTTATGTACAAAATATAAAATGATCGGCAAGCAATATCATATTATTATTGAAAATGCGGCATTCAAAACAATATTATTAATTTGAATAATAAAATCGGTAGATGCTGTTTGAGGTATTTTCATAAATTGATTAAATAATGCTTGATTATTACTCGTATTAAATTACCTATAAATTTTACATTTTCAATAATATATTCGGTATCAATAAAATTCTGAGGCTCATTACAGTAGCAAGTGTAAAACTTAATTTCTGATACAGTTTACATAATTAGAAGTTTATAATATTAAACTGCAGCATTCACAAACAATATAATTTCAATTCCGTATCAGCAAATCAAAAATATTTAATACGGTAGTTTCTCTTTTCGATATTTATGGACTATCGACCATTGGACTAAATGGATTCACAAAAATCTGTTTTATTATGTAAAATACGTTCTAAAAAGCTTAGTTGTTGGTAACCATTCAACAAAATTGCTCCCAATTATAGAATGGTACATGTTATTATAGTGGAATCCAACCACTTTGACCAATTAGTCTTGGTGCAGACAGAATCTCACTCCCTGCGACGACCTTTGAAATTCTAAGTGAAAAAGAAGAGATTCTTTTTGCAACCAGGACTACATTAAATCGTTCATGTGGTCAGCTTCATTTAATTGCATAATTGCAAGATGTTTTACAATTAACGATTGCACACACACTGCCGGTCGAGAGGCTTGATCCACGGAACTCCGGGTTCCTACGTCATCTCCTGCAGAGAGTTGTGCGCGATCCTTTGCAACCAGATTTAAGAGGATCAAGTGACCAGCTAGATTCAAAGCTATCCAATTATAAGTATAAGTGCACACATTGCCGGCCGAGAGACTTGAACCGCGGAACTCCGGGTTCGTACGTCATCACATGCAGAGAGCTGTGAGAGATTCTTTTGCAACCAGGACTACATTTAAGACGATCAAGTGGTCAGCTTGATTTAATTGCAAAATGTTTACAATATAACGACTGCACACACACTGCTGGCCGAGAGACTTGAACCATGGGACTCCGGGTTCGTACGTCGTCACCACGTGCAGACAGCTGAGTCTTAAGGTGAAGTCGACGGTTTGGATACCGACATTTATAGTTTTGCAAATATTTCAGTTGGAAAGCTAAATCAACTACTGCAACTCATTCATTAGATTTTCTCACTTTCGGAGCATCTTTCGAACATGGGCATGTTAACATTTGTAAAGTATTGTGGGCACTTTTAGGGAACGCGTTTGCGAGGTGGCGAAAATGTAAGTTCCCTAATGCCTATGGCACAACGGTCGAGGAGCATCAAGGAACTCCTCGATGAAACGATAGAACGCACTCCGTCCTCGACGAAAAATAGGGGCGCCGCTATTTTCATCGAGTTGTTCCTCGATGAAACGAATGTGTCTCATTTTAGATGTATCTTTCTTTTGTATCTGATTTCGCGCAAAACCTTGATGTATTTGTCACCGATGAAATAGAAATCCATCGCGGACGGGTGCGTTCTGTCGATTCATCGTGGAGTTCCTCGATGCTCCTCGACCGGTGTGCCATAGGCATAACAGTGCCAACAATACTTTACAAATGTTAACCTGCACATGTTCATAAGATGCTCCGAAAGTGAGAAAATCTAATGAATCAATTGCAGTAGTTGATTTAACTGCAAATGTCGGTAACCACATCTTAACTCGTGCAGCTACTGATAAAATAGAATATGATGTGGACTTACAAAGTCATCGTAAGCGTCTTTAACGGCAGTGAGGGTGAGCACCCCGATCAACGGGATGGCCGTGGTAATGGGCGTTAAACTGCTGATGGCTGGGATTAGCTGGAGCACTAAAAGGCA
Organism: Agonum fuliginosum; assembly: GCA_947534325.1. NCBI lineage: Eukaryota > Metazoa > Arthropoda > Insecta > Coleoptera > Carabidae > Agonum > Agonum fuliginosum. The sequence goes on from OX384033.1 coordinate 1,636,816, forward strand.
CAGGAAGTAGAAGTTCGCCAGTCGCTGGAACTGCTCGAACAGATTCAGTGGCAGGAATGTCAACACTGAATACTTTGATGTTTTTATATAATTGTTCTGGAACAAACAAACATAACAACACCATCACCAACTAACTTATAGTAGAACTGTATTCTACTCCTACTCTATGGCCTACTTAATCCCAAACTCTAATAAAAAAAGAGCTGCTAATTTTAATACTACAATCTTACAAAGTACCTAGCTTGATTAATTTTTGAGGTCATAAAATAGAAATCTCCTAGTTCTGGCATTTATTGATACAAAAGTTTAACAAAATTCTGAGAAGTAAATCTATTTGTGTCTTTCGATATTTTATTAATGCTGCTATTCTGTGCAGATCTATAAATTTTACAGATTTGTAAATCTGTAAATATTGAACAAACTCACATCAATGTTTGTTGACATGTACAAAAATGTTCATATGATTACAGTTTTATAAATCTGTAGTAACTACACATTTTCACAGAATTGCAGTATTCATATTTGACTGCACTCGTAAGCAGTGTTGACAGATCATTTTAAAAAGGATCTAGATGAGATCAAGATTGTCACGTCTGATAATATCTAGATCAGATCATAGATCAATTTTTACGATTAGATCTTTAAGATCAGATCCGATATTAAAAGTGGGATTCTGCGAAAAACTGTAGTTGCTACAGACCTATAAAATTGTAAATATTAAACAAAATCGCAATTAAATTTATAATCATATCAACATTTTTATATTTGTCAACAAACATTGATGTGATTTTATTCAATATTTAAAGATTTACAAATTTGTAAAATTTATAGATTTGCACAGAATAAAGTAGAAAAAAATTTGACCTTTTTGTAAGATCATAGATAATATTTATTTGATATAGGTAGGTCAAGATCTTAAAAGATATAATGACCTAAATCAGATCAAACATCACACAAATTGATCTAGTTCAACACTGCTCGTAAGTGACTTATGAAAAAAAATATATTAAGGAAACGATGGATAAACAGACTAATTCTTTGAGTTTCTGTTCTATTATAAATTATATTAATAATAAGACTGCAATTGGGCTTAAACCAATCCCAAAAGTAAGTAATTTTGTCCAGAAAATGAAAGGAAAATTATACCTCATTTCAGCTAAGAAAAATGCAGATGGCACTGCGAGAAATGAAAATGTTTGCTAGTGTAAATCCATCTCTCATCTCGACCAATCAGATTCAAGAATATCATGGTCCTATCATACTCAGCGCTTTTTTCTTAGCCTCCTTAGCTAAAAGGCGGAATTTTTCAAGTTGGTGTTAAAATTCAGTTCTTAATTTTCAATAACAGACAAGAATCAGAATCGTTTGAAACAAATGTTGCGCCATAAAACAAAATAGTGACAAATCTGAGTGACAGAACAGAACTAAATCAAAAGATTTTGGGCGACAAGTGTTGTTATTAATTCTCAAAAGAAACATTTTACAAATTGTCAGAATGACATAAGGAAAAAGTGCAACTTACCGCATATTTGAACTGCGCATTGTATACTCGGTCATTAGCATGTATTCTTCTTTGTGATTCTGAAAGAACAGAAGTAGTAGCGGATTTTGTAAGAAACATTAGACAATGAAGGTGACTATGATTTGAACCTACCACAAGTAAAATAACTTTTACAATACTCTTTAGAACTATGTGGGGAGTCCGCTTTGTCGGGGACAGTAGTCTGGTACCTGCGTTGGTCACGCCACACGACCAACTTGCTAAAGACGGTGAGAATGGACTCTCGGAGACCCTGAGGTCTTCTTTGGCAATCGCTACTAACTACACTAGTTTTAGACCGCTGGATTTCGCTATCAACAGTTCCTATGTTCACGATTGAGCTTTTGTGTTTGCATTTTTTGCGCGTGTGTTTTAAGTGTTTCTTAGAAGAGCCAGACTCGGCATGGTCGCCTTCATCGTGTACTTCAAACACCTCTAGTTCGAACTCCATTGCAAAGTCATCACACTACCTTAGAGGCATTATACGGACTTCAGTTCTTACGCTGTACATTAGTAAACATGTAATTGAGACTGTCATTTGTAAAATTCTTAATGATAACATTTACACATTTAAAAATGACATCACCATTCCCAAAGATGGTACATCAACAATTCATGAATTCATCATTAGACGTCAGACGAGTTTCGTCCGTGTTGCAGCTTGCCGTAAGGCGCATATTAACTTCGACATTACACCAGCAATCAATACAAACTGTCATCGAAAGAAACTAAAGCTTTCCACACCACTCATTTATTACAACAACGATATTTAAGTACATTTGCCACTTGAGGAATTTATCAACTTCACACTGTTCTTCAAAACTCGCATATTTTCCTCTTCTGGCTCAGAAACTGGTTAAGATTTTTCCGTGTAGGCGTACGTCCATGATTTACCGGTCACGTCCCTACCACATTCTAGTTCACGAGAGAAATAAGAGATGGCAGTGCGATGCATTTTATAAGCAAAATAAACACAAACTTATTAATTTGTATTTATTTAAAAAATTACAAACTATTCCTGAAATGCACGCAATGTTCAAAGAATCGTGTGGACAGCCAGCAAAATTATTTAATTAAATTATGCTGAACAGAAAAGAACCATTAGAAACGTTGCCTGAAAATTCATGAAAAATTGTTCTGAAAAGCAGCAAGATCCAAATAATTTAAATAGAAACATAATATTTACAACACATTAAATTCCGTAATTTTATAATAAGTCACAAAATTTTCTTATTTGGCTCTTAGGCCCTGTTCACAAAGGGATTCTTTGGGGATTCTTTCATGGTTCTGAATCCTGCAAAAATGCTGTTTTTCAGCTATCAATAAATTAGGTATTCTTCTTTTTCAATTTTCAAGTCTCATTGAAGATTCCAATTTAGCATCGCCGCTATTTGACAAGCAGTTCTCAATAGAATTATTTTTGTCATGATACAGAAGGATGAAAGAATCGTCAAAGAATTCGTGTGTGGCCAGGACTTTATTTATTTTCTGATTGCTAGTTGAGTAATTTATTTTATCCACGACAGTGATATAATAATATTATTATTTTCATCATTTGAGTGAGGTAATTTGTTATATTACCTCACTTGTAAAGTAATATGATGATGATGTGCTTTTATCCCCTTTTTCCAACTTTAATAAAGGCCGATATCTCTGCTGCATTGTATTTCTAACACTTAAATGAACCTATAACCAAATTTTCAGAATTTTGAAATTTTTTGACCACCCAAAAACCAACCACCCTCGATTTCTCAAAAATGGTTCAATATATCGACTTAATTTATTCACCAATGAATTCCTCGCGCCGAATTACATATGCGTACCAATTTTCAGCTCAAAATTCAAGATTTATCACGGTTTCCTCATTTTTGAATTTCTAAAATCGACAATGTTGGATAATTCTGAACATTCAACTGCTGTAATAATGCTCATATCCCACTTGTAACATAAATAACTATTATCTACGACCATTGAATAATACATTTATTATGCAGGTAACATTAGTAAGATAAACCCATTCATAAGACACACTATTGTATTATGAATTCATTATTCAACGCTATTGTATTATGAGTCCATTATTCAACACAACTGTCATCTGTCATCGCATCAAAACGTGAGAGTAGATTAATATTTTAAAGAATAAACATTTGTAAAGAAATGTTTTATTTAAAAAGTCGTAGATAAAACGTCGTATTTGACTCGCACATAATGGCTATAATTAACTCGGATGATTATACACTCGCTTTCAGCTTGTGCATCAACTTTCATCTTCTTAAATTATACCCTACATTATGTGCCCGTTAAATAATATACTATTATAGTACTGAAAACAGTTAAATAATGAATGTATTATTTAATAGCCGCAGATAAAACAACAAGAAAGTACCATCTGTTACTAATAAATACCTACAGTACAGATAAAATAAAAATGAATAAGTTAATAATCAACAATTTCGTCCTCTTACGTCATAAAAATTCGTTTGTCCATCAAACAGAATATTCAAAACAAAGAAATTATGAATCGATAAATAGTTAAATAGTAAAGAATTATTCGAGGAATTATTCATCTCTATCATTAAATATTTGTTGTAATTGTTACCAGATGACAGATTCACATAAAATCCGATATACTTAATACATAATTCAATATGCGACCTTGGTCATGAGAAATTTTGAATTTAGTTATTGTGAGACGCAATCATAAAGAAAGCACTACGTGACGTCATTATATACCGGGTGAGAAAAAAACATACTCAAATTGTTATTAAAATTCACAGAAGCCGAAATATTTTTACCTTGAAAGTTGAAACTAAATTTTCCGCGACTTTTAAATAATACATCCATTATGGTAATTTTCACAAACCACCAAGAGTACTACTGAGTTAACGGCTGGTAACCGCACACACGGAAATATATACAGGGTGTTACTATACTACGGAAATAATTTAAGTGTATACAGGTGTTTCCATACCTCTGAAACGCAACTTAAATAGGTTATATAATTTGATATAATGAATACGGAAAAAAATAGTTTTTTCAAAATTCGCAAAAATTGGAGTAATTCCACTGGTTTCAAGTTGAACGTCTAGTTTACTGTGTATTTATAATATTATTTATATAGGTAATAAAATTATAAATAGTATCAGACTATCTACAAAAACTTCTTATGTAATAATTAATAAATAAACAGTTAAATGGACATGCAAACCAGTAGCTTAAAATTTTTACTACCCTTATTTTGCGAATTTTGAAAAACATATTTTTTTTCTGTGATCAGTATATCAAATTGTGTGCATGCAGAAGTATAAAAACACCTTTCACTTGCTGAGAGTGAAAAAAAGGATTTTTGAAAACTACGCAAAATTAAGGGATACCGCTTAAGTGCCATATTTTATTATAACACAATCTTACCCTTAATTTTTTCTCGTTGAAAATTATGCTATTAATAGATAGTGAGATACATGAATGTTTATTCAAGAGAAGAAAGTTTAACCCCCGAGCCCGAAGGGCGAGTGGGATAATTTCTTCGAGTGAATAAACATTCGTATCTCACGTGGTTTATACAATATTTTATTAAATTTTGACGAAATTATTTAGAATATATGAATTATAAATTTATTTTGACATAACAAAAAAACAAAGTAGTCGTCATTGGCAAGTTGTCATTGTTTTTATGCATTTTTGACGAAATAATGACATTAGAGTGATTTAAAGTTTTAATTCACTTGTGAATAGACAGTTGTTTCAAGTTGTTGCTATGGAGTTAATAATAGTAGTTTAAAACGTCAAAATTGAATAAAAATTAAAACAGTAAAAATTCGCGCAGTTTATATATTAATTAATATTAATATATTCTGTATCTGTACTTATAACTGTTCTGTTAATAAAAAACAACTTTATATGAAAAACATTGTTTATATTAAATGTAATAAAATAAATATAATACTTAATAACAGTTGTTATCAATAATCGATCTATTACGTGACGATTCATAAAGCCTTGTTTAAAAGATAAAATCGGTATTACTAGAAATGTTATTGATTTTAAATTTACAAGTAATAAGTAATATATACGTGTGACTATCATTATCTTGCTATAATAAAAGTATTAATAGTATGTAGTTAAAGTATCAATTTATAAACATGTATTTCAATATAATTTCTAATTTATTAATTTACTTTTCCACCCATATATTGATTACATTTAATGCAAAGCAAGACTTTAGGTAAATCAATGTCAAGCGATAAATAAAAGTAATATTGTTTCTTATGAACCATTACGCATTTAATCAATATTCCTAACGAAATGCAATCAGAGTGCGTCATTGTAAAATTTTCACAGTGACTGCTCATTCACAAAGATGTAATAATTAGTTTAGTCGTTCAAGGTTAGAAAAATGATTGTTTTACTTGTGAAAAACACTAAAATATTCCACAAACTTACTTATAAAATAAATTACCTTACTCACTTATTAAACAGTCGTAGATAAGCTAAAATAAAAAATTGCTCTATAGGTAAGGTACATATTTTCTCAATGAATAGATTCGATTAGTATATCTTAAAAAATATTACAAATAGCGTGCGATAACTTACATCCTACAACCCACACTAAAAATAAAAATTAATATGTAGGTAACGATATTTTTGCAGCTTAAATTACATGAAATAAAAAAATGATATTTATTTTAATAGGGTACTTTACCATAGTAGCAAATTAGCATCCAGTTAATTATATTGAAAGGAGACCTCAAAAATGAGTTATTGCCATGAAAAAAGTTTTCAAAATGTTAATAGTTCTTTAAATATTTGAGATTTTACGAATCGATACATCTACGTCACAATAATGTGTTTCACGTGTATTCTTACTTACAGTAATAAAGAAACTACCAAATTGTATTTTATATTTTGTAACATTTAGAAACAGTTGATTTTACATGGAGTACATTTTAATTCCAGCCCCATGGTTTAAGAAGATTTTCAGCTACACATCTACGTCACACAAATTTTAAAAATTAATTACAGCTATATTAAGAACAATTAAAGGTTATCAATACTCTCAATCGCTTTCAAATAACATGAAGTTTCAATAAAAAAACTTTTAAAAAAAATGGTAAACTACCTACTCTATTATATAAAAATATACTGAATAAGTAATATAAAAGTTGTACATTAATGTAAATAGAAAATTTGTTTGTAAGTTTGTTTATAAAAAATTTATAATAATATTATTTAACGAGTACATGCGATACCTATTTTATAGAATTATTTTTACTGGTTTTCATAGTTTTTCAAAATTATATTTACATTTACAAAAAGTTATATTTTATAATAATTTCGTATAGTTACTAAAGAATTTGGAGAGCATACTAAAAAATGTGTATGTAACACGTACATAAACTGAGTTTTAGAGGGCACCTAATTTAAAGACTCGGCTTGCGCCTCGTTCGTAAATAGATACGGTCTCTAAAACTCTATTTTGCGGACTTGTTACATAAATAACTACTACCTATATGAATTAAAGGGGTTTTATCGCTCAGCGCTGCTAGCTCACAAATCCCGTTATTTCAGGTACCCGCGCTGACAGCATATGTTTTATGAGAACATTTTGTCTCTATTTATCTAATTGCTATGTTTCGCTCCATTCTTGTTTCGAAAATACTCAATTTAATTGTCTAGCGCGCATGCAATTTTTAAACTTATTTAACAAATTACTCGACTACTATTTGAAAATTTTATATAATAATGTGATACAAACATTTAAATCTACAATGCAATAAGGGTTACGAAGAGTTTTTTTCTGAATTATTATTATTTAATTGTTTATAAATAATAATAATAACAATTTAAAAAATTCGACATTGTAGCTAGTTTTTTACTGCCTTTGTCTTTATACGGTATTTTTTTTTAGATTTATAGGATTAATAGGTTGGGAGTAATTTGTTAAATACATTTTTACTGTGATAAAGCCCCTTAATTGAATCTGACTCATCTAAACGTTTGTATTTCTTTCTTTATATTATGTTCTACAACATGACTGTACCACAGTACATATTTGCCACGTAAGCTGTCATCATTTATTTACTAGTGAAGAAACAGCTGACAACTGTCCATTTCCACCCTCTGGCTCGCAGTAGGTCACTAGTACACCAAAGGAGTGGCAACACCACGTGGTACATTGTTAGTGTTTTGTCCTGTCTGGCTGATATTTGCCAAAGGACAATTGATTTTCTTTGTTTTCTTTATTCGTAATTAACTGTTTGACAATAATTGAAGTTTTATTTTGATATGTTAATAATACAGATATAAGTCGATATTGGATGTGCTTTTTTAATTGAATAATTTATTCATTTTGTTTATGAAGTATCTACCTAAACAAAAATATCCATTCATTTATAAACACTCTTTCAAAAATTTACTTCGGTATGTCAGTTTTACAATTATAATTATATTAAGGAGGTTCCCTAGACATTTTAAAAAATGTTCTAATGCAACCAAACTTTGAATTTATGTTGTCTGGTTTTAAGGATTGTACGACAGTTTTTCTATAATATTTTTTTGAATTTTTTAAAACTAACCTAACCTAACCTAATATTTTTCTAAACTTAACCCCACCATACTCGAAGACGATCTGGACTAACTTGTTATGGTCAGAAATCTCATTTTCGAAAAATGCGCTTATTGAACGTTACGATCTGCGCTTATTGTACATAAATTTACTGATTAAATTTCTGCGCTTTTCATACGTTTTGATGACCTGAAATGCGCTTTTACAACTCTCCGACCATATTAAAATGATGATGAGAGGCTGAAATTTATACATTGAGATTCTTAATTTTTTTTAAATTTTCGTCTATCCGGTTTTTGAGTAATTGAATGGACTCCTTTTGGCAATTCACAAAATTTTTGTTTTACATGCTTTAAACTATATATGATAAAATGATGAAAAATTCATAGAACTTGTATTAATATTTCTTATAAACTTTTTCAAAAGTAGGTAAATTTTATTTTATTAAAGAACAGTGTGATTAAGACATAAGGATATTTTATTTATCTATTCCTTTCACTCCTTAATTTATTATAAACCTTTAAAAATAAGTTTGCGAAGATTTTGCGTACTTTTTCTAACCCATTTGCAAGTAATTTAAAAAAATGTAAGCATGGTAAGCATTTTTTGATTAGTCATTATTGTAAATATCACCGCAACTGAACGAATTGCGATATCAGCCAACGCGCGTTGACCGAATTTTGTTTTACAAAAATATTTTCAATTTCATATCCGCCATATCAAGGCTAATGTCTGCAGGAGTCCCCAACCTCCTTAATAATGTTCTATCCTATCATCCATTTTTCAAGCAGTGAGGTGTAAACTTTTACAAAATGAAATGTTCGTTTTATTATTGATGATATTGATACCTATTGTTAGAGTGTTTGCATTTAGTTTATTTTACTACGTTTCTGATAACATCGCAATAGCGAAATACGTCGTTAAGATAATATTTTATACAAAAGAATTAAATATGAATCGCCTTATAAATAAATACGGATAATGAATAATATTATTTTTACGAAAAGATAAGAGGATAGATTTGTCTAATTCTCAAATTTAATCTCATAACCCTCATACCTGTTAAAGATTTGAAAAAAAAATTAATAAGGTATATTATATTATTCGTGGCCGTGCAGCCAGAGTTGGCCGGAACGGTAATGGAGAGAAAGAATGTGCGTATGTTCTACACAGAGCTGAGTCAAAGTTCGCCAACTTATTACTTGCCTCGACGCAACTAAGTCAAGAGAAAAACCGAGCTGGACGACTTCCTTATAACAATATTTCAAAGTAGCGATAATAATATGTCCGCTCGATTAATATTGTTTACCAATTAAAATTCCTAAGTCCTGCCATCTCTTATTTCGCGTACCATACAACCGAATAGAGAATATAATGTAAGGCGATTCTGACATATGTCATATCACTTCGAACTTCGAACGATTCATCTTGGTCAGTCAGAATAACTCAATCCGTGCGACGACCTTTGGAATTCAAATTGCAACAGGGAAGTTCTTTTTGCAGCCAGGACTACATTTAAGACGATCAAGTGGTCAGCTTGATTTAATTGCAAGGTGTTTTACAACACTGCCGGCCGAGAGACTTGAACCACGGCACTCCGGGTTCGTACGTCATCACATACAGAGAGCTGTGAGATTTTTTAGCAACCAGGACTACATTTGTGACGACCAAGTGATCAGCTTGATTTAATTGCAAGATGTTTTACAACACTGCCGGCCGATCGACTTGAACCACGGAATTCCGGGTTCGTACGTCATCACATGCTGAGAGCGTTCGACATTATAACGAGTATTATGACTATAATGAAGGGTTTATGAAATTAAAATGTGAAATATAGGCTGGGTCATAACTTCGAGTACATACGTTAAAGGTATATGTTGTTTCATATTCTGATTACGGATCAAAAATAATTTTTTTAAAATTTGAAAAATTAAGGGTAGTTTACCTGCAGCATTTTTTGTAATACTGCACTGGATTCGTTTTCCTATTAAACATAAACAAGAGAAGAAAACACGTTCGTTTCTAACCTTTACAGAAAAAATACTACTACAGCGACAAAAACGTGTTTTCGTACCGGAATAGTAGACACTTCCAGCTATCCAACGCTGCATTCGTTTCTCCCTCCTGCCCCTCTAGGACGCCTTCTGCGCGCGCAGTCTCGTTATTTAATAGCCGGACCTCGTATTCCGTTAACGTATGTACCTGAAGTTATGAAACACCCTGTATGTGTGACTTACCTAGATTGTGGGTCTTCCTAGCGGACCTGCCCATTGTGCAGATATGTAAAAAGGACAACAAGGGATCCAAGGGATAAAATTCCTTTGAATTGACTTAAGCACATAAATAAGGCCACTTTTTCCCGATCCACAACAAAACAAATCACTTATAACTTACTTCAGTAAAAACATTAAGTAATTTAAGGCCACGTTTTACCGATATATTACATTAGCTAATATAAAATCAGTGGACTTAATTTCGATATTTGGTTCCTATTTCGTTCACAGCACAACGTTCATATTGCAAATTCAATAATCTCTTAAAATTCAACAGTGATAGAGAAACAAAGTTACTTTTCAAAAAATAGATTTACGATATATAAAAGTAAAAAACAATATGATTCTCACAGGGGTTGGGGGTTTGGTATTAGAGGTAGTTGCTCAATGAACAGTGCGGCTCGTGAGCCGGGGCTAGACAGTGGCGGCGGCGCAGGGGCGGGACAGGGGCACAGCACGGGGGCGCAGCACGGGTTGTGGTTGGTAAAGTGGCGGCGGTTGTGGGGTAGCGGGGGTCCGGGGACAGGGGGGCGGATGTGCGGGGCCCCAGCCATGGACCGAGTGCACGCCACTGGAGACGGGGCCACCTCCACCACTCTAGAACAAAACACACATATTGTAATTCGCTTATAGGTAACTCTTTCTAAGAAAAACTCCATCTGGTGACAGTTATTGGAAGCTGTCAAATAGACATTAAATCTTGAAGAACTACGCTTCGTGCATGGTTATATTTATCAATATTATATAAGTATTAAAACAAATACAGAAAATTAGTCAAATACTACAATCTGTCACAGTGTACTGTACATAGGTGTTGCAAAGTTTCATATACGTATGTCTATTTGACAGCTTCTAAAGTCACCGCTATAGCGCTGCAATCTTAATCGAGATCGCCTATAATATGCACACATTTATTGGTACGAAAATATATTTTTTTCACGTCATGCAAAGAAAAATAAAATAGTAAGGATAGTTTTTCCTCTCCAGAGCAGAAAATAAGCAGTGTTACCACCAATGTTATTTTACAATGAAACATTTCAAAAATTGTAAGTAAATTCCATTGCTTCCATCGCTCGATTGTTTCACTCGCTTCGCTCGTGACACAAACGAGTGGGAAAAAGAAGCGCTTTCCACTCTAGTTGAACAAATAACTATTTTTCATTACATGCAGAGAAAACACAATTTTCTTCTCGCGAAATAGTGAGGAACGTAAGTTTTCCGTCTCTAGAGAGGAAAGTAAGCAGTGTTACCACCAGTGTTATTTTACGATAAAATATTTTAAACTATTATTTTACAATTATTATGTTTTATACTTTCTTTTTCTACAATTTACAACTTAAATTTAATTTGGCATATTGACTGCAGTGAAACATTTCATTGTTTTTAAACGAAACGTCATTCTAATAGCTTTCTTCTTCTACATTTACAATGTTTTTAAATATGTCACGAAAAAATGTTGTGTCTAACACGACAGGAAAGAAGCGTTTCCCCTCTAGGTGAACAAATAATAATATTTGTTTTATATTAGCCGCGTACCACAAAAATGTAATGCCTTTTATCTAGGTAGGTACTTATCTACTACTGTTAAATTATACATTTCTTATATTTTTGTTTACAGTTAAGTACTAATGCTTTAACTAGGTACTTAAATAACTCTAAAATGAGTACCTAATTATTATTATTTATTCAACTTATTTGGTGACCAATATCATTTTTTATCGTATTATGCTTTTAAACCAATAGAATTTCTAGTACTATACATATTTAAACATATTCGGAAGTTATGTGGCATACATAAATCAAAAATCTTTAAAAAAATTAAAATTGTTTCAATCATATTGATTTTATAAAATGAATAAATTGTTCAAGTCGTGATAGTGTTCTACTAAAAGTTAAAAATATTCAGGTTAATATTGTAACACTTACCCTCATAGTCATAACTAAACTAGGGCTTCGAATATTAATATCAGGGCGCTGATGAAATCATAATATTGGTATTAGAGAATGACCTAAATGAACTATTAAGCCATCGGATTTAGAGAGCTTACAGAAATTGAATCCCTTCAAAATTGCCAACTAAATTTATAAAGTTACAATTCATTGCGAACTTTGATACAATTTTGATAATTTTGTTTGTCAATTATTTGGAAAATAGTTCGATTGTTATCAATGGTGATGATGTTAGATAACAAGATAACAGATGAAATGACAATAGAGCAACTTATTTGGCGCCTCACTTAATTATGGTTCATTACAAAATATTCTATGTTTGTTATTTGCACATTATATTAGCATTCATTAGCGCATATACATACAATACAATACTATGTGTTCAGCATGGACTATTTGGCAAAATAAATATTTCATAACGCCAAAACTGCCTTCATCTTTTCAATAATTTGTTAGGATAGTTAAAGCCTCATTTCCACCGACTGTTTTAGTGCTTAATGCATAATGATTTGGGTGTAAGGCGTAATACATAATGATTAGATAGCCATTTCCACCTATTTTGTTTAAGGAGTAATTCGACAGAGATGATATTTGTTGTCGAATTTTGTAATTTAATCATTACCGACATTTTTACCTTCCGCTTACCTGTAAAGGAAGGTATTGGAATCATGCAAAAAATCGGGTAGTGAGTTTTTAGTGGATGAGCACGAATTAGGGTCCTTACAACTCATTTTTGATAGTTTCCCGATGATGTCTGTATGTATGTGTGTGTGTGTGTGTGTGCGTGTGTGTGTGTGTGTGTGTGTGTGTGTGTGTGTGTGTGTGTGTGTGTGTGTGTGTGTGTGTGTGTGTGTGTGTGTGTGTATGTGTGTGGTCCGGGCCGATGCCGTCTGTTGGATAACTCAAATACGAATTACCCAAAAATTTTGATATTTGGTATTTTACAATTGTATACGAATAGGAAGAGCTCATTAGATTTTGGTACAAATATCTTCACCGGAAGTGATATTTTTTGAAGATTGAAAAGATTAAGTGTAAAAAATTACTATAAATTTTGATAAATATAGTATTTATTTGTAATAAGAATAAGAGGAAAAGTTATTTGCAATCCACGTTATAAAAAAATTGTCTTTATCTGGTAGCATTAAAGAACTGCAGTAAAATTTAAAAAATAAATTTATCAAATAATCCATGTTCGGTTGATTTTTGTTTTTGTATAAAAAATATTGACAGATGAGACGGGTGACAAGTTGGCATACTAGCGCTATATAAGTCATAATTAAGCTATTAAATGTAGTTCCTAACTGAACGTAGGATTGCTTCAACACAGAAGAGTTTTCGTGTGAATGAATCTTTTGATTCAGGTGATACTAATTTCTGTGTTTGAATATTTTAGATTTTTATTTGTATATTTTAAATAGGCACCAGATTGTAAGTATACATTTCTGTTTAAAGTCTAGATATGGCGGAAGGTTGTGTGATGGCCACGTCAGATTTTTGATATTTAGGAATGGAAGAACTGTTAATTTCGTAAGTAAGGTGTAAGGTAAATTTGCATAATTCATTGCTAACACGTAAGATTTCATGTATTATAGCATAAACTTGTTAAATATATAACATAAACTATGTTTTATCGTGTTAATATATGTTTTTTTTGTGGTTAATGTAAACTTTATTATTATGGTGTAAAATCTTCTGTTTCATATACATCTCTCCAGGCGCGCAGCCAGGATTTGTGGTTGGGGGGGGGGGGGGGGGGGCTGAGTACTAAAAAATAAAATTGTAGTAAAAAATCTGACGTGGACACCACATGACTTCCTTGTACGCCTTGTTTGTTCATAATTTTCTTAATAACTAAAATGTAGAATAATATAAAAAATTCTTTAACTTATTATACTAGTATACTCACAAATATATTTTAGTCATTTTATTTAAACTGCAGAAGAAGATATAAACGATATTTTACTATTGTCACTGCTACTGTCACTGTCATGTCATAATCATTTAAATTTTACCTAGTAACAAATGTTAATCGATCATGGACTACAAGATACCGAAATATTAAATTATAAGTAGGTATATACTTTAATTATTCTTAAATGATAGAAGATACAGAAAAATTTATAAAATACCGATTGTAGATAATAATCACATAATCTTTCATTTAAAATAAAAAAAATTGCCTAAAATTAATTATTTATCAATTTTTTTTTTAAATTTACTACTTCCGGTTTGTAGATTGAAACCAAAAATAGGAGGTGCACAACTAGATGCTATAACAGTCCTAAATACAAAATTTCAGCTTTCTACGTCTAACCGTATTTGAGTTATGCGACACACATACGTCCGTACGCACGTACGCACGTACGCACGTACGCACGTACGTACAGACGTCACGACGAAACTAGTCATAATGGATTCAGAAAAGGTCAAAACGGATATTTCCGTCAAAATCTGAGAACCGAAATTTTTCGCGATTACAATACTTCCTTACTTCGTACAAGGAAGTAAAAACGTGTCAACAAAATGCAACGCAGGCGAATTTTTGTTAATTCAAGGTCAAATTCCGTTAAAATTGAAGATTTGATTTTTTAGACATGAAGACTTACAGTTACAATTTTTCTTGTACCCGTCGGAATTTTGAGCTGAAAATTGGTACATATATGTAATTCGGCGCGAGGAATTCATAAATTAAGTCGATGATATATTGAACCATTTTTGAGAAATCGAGGGTGGTTGGGTTTTGGGTGGTCAAAAAATTTCAATAGGTTAATTTAAGTGTTAGAAATACAATGCTGCAGACTAGAGTTTGATTTCTCGCTTAGTTTTTGAAATATCGGCCTTTAAAAAGTTGAAAAAGGGGGAAAACGGAACATCAATTTTTTTCCAACTTGTACGAGTTTCATCTACAGTTTTTTAAATATATTTAAGTAATAGATATAATACTATTATTAAACTTCAATTAAAAGAGTATATAGGAAGGTATTGTGCTGGCCACATCAGATTTTTTTTTAGTTGTCATTGATATATTTTTTTATTTTTCAAAATTCATTATTTTTTTACCTTTGTGGGGGGGGTGGGGCTGTAGCCCGGCAGCCCCCCCCCCCCTGGCTGCGCGCCTGCATCTCTCTGTTATTCATTTGGTTTCACCCATTTCGGCTACACTGTTGTCAAATTATCGCATTCTTTTTTAAAGTGCAGAGGTATAGAAACACCCTGTATAAATATAATAGATAATAAAAGTATGTGCGCACTTTTGATTATAATAATGTTCCGAATCTGATAGTATATTATAATTATTTTATCTAATCTACCACCACCTTCCTCTGGCTAAAAATATATATTAATAATTCCATATGAAGTATATAATAGTATTATATAATTAGATATTTCCTTTAACGATAACCATATTATTATTTATCATAACGATTCTTAAAACATTGAAAACTAGTTTTTTAGATTTGCATCTTCCTGTGTTTGCATTTATGATGAATTTAAAATATTATAGATTTGAATTATCCTGTGAATGAATCTTTTGATGTAGATATTTTATTACCTACGCATATATTTTCTAGATTTGAATCTTCTTGTGTATGGAAGTTCTAGAATTTTATTTTCTTGAATCTATTCCCTATCCCGCAATCATTTTATATCCATATTTAAGAGCATTCTGTACAGGAAGAATATACACGTAAAAAGCACTTTACACGCATACACCTCATCGACACATGGTTGCACATTTTAACAAAAACAAATTTTTATATGGTAGATAAGGGATAAAACTTCGTTCTATTAGTGCCATTTTTTCTATTTTGTACCGAAGTTTTAGTTTATAAAATAAAGAAAACTACAAAAATTCACATTTTTACTTCCTTGTACGAAGTAAGGAAGTATTGTAATCGCGAAAAATTTCGGTTCTCAGATTTTGACGGAAATATCCGTTTTGACCTTTTCTGAATCCATTATGACTAGTTTCGACGTGACGTCTGTACGTACGTACGTACGTACGTACGTATGTACGTACGTACGGACGGACGTATGTGTGTCGCATAACTCAAATACGGTTAGACGTAGAAAGTTGAAATTTTGTATTTAGGACTGTTATAGCATCTAGTTGTGCACCTCCTATTTTTGGTTTCAGTCTACAAACCGGAAGTAGTACTTTTTAAAAATATTTCGATAAATATTTAATTTTAGACAATTTTTTTTATTTTAAAAGAAAGATTATGTGATTATTACCTACAATCGGTATTTTATAAATATTTTTGTATCTGCTATCATTTAAAAATAATTAAAGTATATATTTATAATTTATAGTATTTCGGTATCTTGTAGTCCATGATCGATTAACATTTGTTACTACGTAAAATTTAAATGATTATGACATGACAGTGACAATAGTAAAATATGCTTCATATCTTCTTCTGCAGTTTAAATAAAATGACTAAAATATATTTGTGAGTATACTAGTATAATAAGTTAAAAGAATTTTTAATATTATTTTACATTTTAGTTATTAAGAAAAGTATGAACACACAAGGCGTACAAGGAAGTCATGTGGTGTCCACGTCAGATTTTTTACCCCTAATTTTCTCGAAATCAGAAAGTTTTTTCTAAAAAATAACACTACCCCAACGTAGATTAAACTTTAAACTACATGATTCAAGTTTAAAATATCATGTTCTGCGAAATATAAAGAAAAATCTGTAGGTGCTTCTAAACGCCTGCAAGCGGTTGAAAGTAAGTAATTTCGACCGTTGAACGTGCTGGAAAAAAAAGTTGCACTAATAGAACAAAGTTTTTTCCCTTATCTACCATATAAAAATTAGTTTTTGTTAAAATGTGCAACCATGTGTCGATAAGGTGTATGAGTGTAAAATGCTTTAACGTGTACATTCTTCCTGTACATAATGCTCTTAATACAATCTAATTGACTTCCATACATTATCTTATTACAAACGATTCCCAAACATTGGCAGATAATTTATAGCGACAATATGACCTGTTTTATGACACAACCTGTGATTGTATTGAACTTTTTACTCGTTTTCCATAAGTGAATTATTTATTTATCAATTTTTCGATATGATTACCTCTAACCTTTCTTTAGGCTCCGAATGTTCTAGAAGGCATTAATTTTGCAGCAGAAATTTTAATATTAAATAAAACCTTATGAAGCGGGACGACTTCACTAAATTTTTAATGAGAGAATGTGCTTTGTTTTATTTCAAGGACTGCATATCTTACTCTTATCTGATTATTTATTAGACGGGAGAATTAAAACGATGATTTTATTTTTACTTAAATGGAAAAATAAGTTTAAATAATGCTTGCACAGTTCATTTAATAAATTTAGGAAATTCCATTTGGGAACAGTGACCCAAAACTGCATGATTAAATATAAAAATCTTTAAAATGCAAAAATAAATAACTCCTGCAAGCGTAGAGAAAAATTATAATAAAATTTATAAAATTATTTAAAGAAAATTATGTTTTTCGGCTATTGACATTAAAAGTGCTGTTTTTTGACAACTGACAGTCAGCAAAGTGTCACTTTTGTTGCCTAGGCAGAAAAAATAGTAAAAAAAGCCTAGGCAGCAAAAGTAATTGTTACTATGATGAATCAACAAATTTGACATTTATAAAATTCATCACCATACCTAACCTATTTTGTTTCTTCATAGCAACTGTCAACATACGTATAGCAACATAATTTGATTGCGATACCTATCAATATACCTATTTAAAATAATCACTAAATTAATATTAATTAATCACAATCGCCGAAAAAATAATGTAATAAAGCTAGATTTATAGTCTCGGCTGCGCCTCATCTATTAAACTCTAGCCGCGGCAGCAAATCTAATATTTTTTGCCTAGTTAAACAAATAACTATATTATTATAGTAAATTGAGACAGAAATTTTGCTGTGACGTCACTATTTTGTATTGGACATATATTAATTATATATAATTATATATTAATTATTTTTGAGCTTGTTAATAAAAGTTTTATAAAAATAAAAAATACGGGTTCCAAGTTTTCATCTCTTTTTTATAAATATTTAATTTTAAAAATCATGCAAGTAGCCCATTCATGTCATTATTCTAAAAATTACTGTCGAAGAAAATTTTCAAATAAATTAAAATTTGAAAATAGGTAAAAGTGATTTTTAAATTATTTTTTAAAACTAAATAATATGCAACCTCAAAAACAGTAAGATACAGAGATAGAAACAAAATTTTATTCAACTTCTTTATGTTTATATGTTCTTTATCTGTACAGTAATATAAAATTTATTAAAGAACCTGGAAAATAAAATTCCGAATTTTGAAAAAATTCTTCCTGTTGCGTGACCAATAAGTTGAGTATTATTGGCCATTAAAATATATAAATTATCCCGTATAAGTCACTAACAAGGTAAGGTAGACTACTATACCAACTACCAAGTGGGTCACTAGTACTAGCCATCAACATAACACATAACATATGACTCAGTGCTCGCGCACTTTTAGAACTTACGTGCAAGCGAACTATACAGCTAGCTATATACGAGTATACTACTTACGAATACGCATACGCACTTGCAAGTAAACGTGCTTACGTAATTCTACGTTATGGCTACGTATGAACCTTCAGAATCTTCGAGCATATACTGACTAGAGGCCGCCTTACGGCGTTTGTAGTGATCGGAAGATATGCGGTAGGGGAGAATAGCGGGGTCGGAAGCCGTGATGTATTGAGGGATGCGTAATTTCTTAGTATTATTTCACAAAGTGAAATAATACTCACAAAATCTCATAAAACTTTTCACAAAGTAAACGCAGAACTTAAGTTTATAGTAAAATTACATGTGTAACAAGAAGTAACACAGAATAACAGCAAAACGCTGCCCGCAATACACCATGACTTCCAGCCCCGCAAGTCCCCCCTACTGCATATCTTCCGATCACAACAAGCTATGCATTGGTATAGGGAATTACTTCTCTAGTCAGTATATGCTCGAAGTTCAGAATAATTAAACCACGAAGTTCGAGCGAAATCATAACAAATAAACGCAAATAATATAGCGGCGAATAAGAAAATTCTAAATTTTAGCAGTATGGCTGAATTATGCCCTGTTCACACATTGATTCTTTGAAGATTCTTTTATGCTTCTGAAACCTGCCTGAAAACCTGAAAAATGCATGCACAAGAAGATTTAAATCTAGAAAATTTATACGTAATAAAATACCATTCATTCACAGCAAAATGCAAATTTAGAATTTTAGATTCGACATAAATGCAAACATAGGAAAATCTAGAAAATTAGTTTGTTTCATTAAAACAAGGGAGAACACAAATTAGGTTGAACTGAACTAAATGAACAACCCAGTACCATTCTTGAGTACCTACCTCCTGTGTTTGCACCCATGCTAAATACTAGATTGGCATTTTCCTGTTGAATAAATCTTTTAAGCGGCTAGTCTACGTTATTACCGAATTCTTAGAATACTCTCGATTTTACTTTTTTTTCCATTCCACTCTTTTCCTCACTACTAGGGCTGCCTGAAACTAGCCCGAAACTCGTACTTTGTCGCATCCTAGCTATGCAATGTCATTTTGAAGTTGAAAAATACTGTAAAAGTGTTT
The DNA here is from genome assembly GCA_947534325.1 of Agonum fuliginosum. Lineage (NCBI taxonomy): Eukaryota > Metazoa > Arthropoda > Insecta > Coleoptera > Carabidae > Agonum > Agonum fuliginosum. The sequence goes on from OX384033.1 coordinate 1,656,779, forward strand.
TTGTTATGAGTAAACTGTCAGATTATTATTGACTTCAGGATAATGTATTTATAAACATTTAATTGAGAAAGAATGGATCTACAGATGTGCCTTTTTAAAATTTTAAAAATTAATTTGTATCATGAGATATAACCGTGTAAAGTTTGAATAAAATATGAATTTTTTTTGAATTTTTCTGAATTTTTATATTCATGTACAATTTTTTAATCAAAATTTTAAAAAGGCACATCTGTAGATCCATTCTTTCTCTATTAAATCCTTGTTGAAATAAATTTTTACCATTCTTGTACTGGTCACAAAACACTCGCTACGTTAGTACATTTTATGCTGGATTTTAGGTAGTAGACGGGCTTCTTAATACAGGTATTTTCCAGATTTGAATCTTGAGCCCATTCCGAAGTAAAACATTAAAATAATTAAAATATAAACAAATTTTAAGAGTTGAATGACTCTTGTTTTGACTCCCCCCAGATTGAAAACAGAGTAAGTGAGTTTGTCATTCAAAACAAAACATGGACAGTTTGACAAAACACAAAAATAATGTCCAGCTAATGTTTTCTGTGTTAACGATTAGAAATAAAATAGCTAATTAGGAGAAAGCGATGTCGCAAACTTAAACAAATTTTAGTTTATTACGTCACACGAAAACGAAAACATGTAATATACATCCGCACCAATTTAAATTTATGTCTTCTGCAGTTATAACATGCAATATCCATAAAATATTTAAGAACTTGTAAAAATTTCATAACGGAATTGACACAGTTTCTAAGAAGAATTCGAGAAAATATGAACAATCTATTTTATAGTCATTCTCATCATTAAACTCTCGTTCAATAACATAACATACTTCATATGATGCTGTGTCATAATGACAACATTATAAGTCTCAATTTTAGGACCATAATAGCGTTCATTATGGGCCAAGAACCATAGCATACCCTTATGCATCTATTATGGTGCTCAGTGCCATAATGAAATAACAAACAACTCGTTACTTATAAAGCAATACCAAATAATGTATTTTTTCGGCGATTGACATTAAAAGTGCTGTTTTTTTTAACAGCTGACAGTCAGCAAAGTGTCAGTTTTGCTGCCTAGGCAGGAAAAATAATAAAAAAAGCCTAGGCAGCAAAAGTAATTGTTACTATGGTGAATCAATAAATTTGACATTTATAAAATTCATCAACATACCTAACATATTTTGTTTTTTCATATAGTAACTGTACATACGCATAGCAACATAATTTGATTGCGATACCTATCAATATATTTAAAATAATCACTAAATTAATATTAATTAATAACAATCGCCGAAAAAATAATGTGTTTAACATGGCAAAAATACAGATTTGCTGTCTAAGCTAGATTCATAGCCTCGGCTGCGCCTCGTCTATCATTATGGTACACGTCGTGTTATCAAACTCGGCTTCGCCTCGACTGATAATCTTCACGACTAGTTTGACGTAACGATCCGAACATAAATAACTATTTTATACAAGATATAAAATTGCCGTCAATTTTTAAAAATAAATAGGTAATAAATATAACTTTATATTCGCGCCGTCTTTTTTTTAATAAAGAAATAACAAGCGAGTATTTTACCACGAGCTTCTTGATTTTTCTGTGAAGTGTTGACAGTTTTAAAACAATAGACTAGCAGACTTGTTGTTTTTTATGTAGAGTTTTGTTATTTACAACCAGCAGAAAGTAGGTTAAATTTGTTAGAGGCTGCTTAAAAATATCTTAGCTTGAGTTTAATATATTTTTGTTTATGAATGACATAAAATTGTACTAAGATTTTTGTTTGTATTGTAGTGTCCTTGTTTACATGTCGCGTAACAGTCATAAAAATACTTTGGTTAGCACTTAATAGATCGAAAAGTTTTGTTCAAACGTACAAATTTTTTGTATACAAAGTTTAAAAACACAGAAATGGGTGCGAAAGAATAAACGCTGATCAGCGCTGATTGAAACGCCGCTGATCTGCGAAGAAATGCACAAAGAATAAAATCAGTCCAAACTACAATAATTCATGAAGGTAAAAGTTTATGCATGAGCTGAAGGCGAGTGTATAATCATCCGAGTTAAATTAAAACTATCTTTTGTAATCAAAATTAGTTATTTTCAATAAAAAATTAAAAAATTATAACAAAAATACAATGTTCAGTGACTTATGGCCCAGCCTGTACAATAGTGAGTCTTATGGACCGGATTAGGTATCTTAAATACAGTTGCATATACAGGATGTAACCTAACCTGTGCAACAAAATTTAAGTGTGTATAGTATTGGACACTGATCATGAATCAAAAGAATTTTGTTGAAATTCGCAAATTAAAAATCTGACGTGGACACCACATGACTTCCTTGTACGCCTTGTGTGTTCATACTTTTCTTAATAACTAAAATGTAGAATAATATAAAAAATTCTTTTAACTTATACCCGTACTACTACTACTGCTACTATACTCACAAATATATTTTAGTCATTTTATTTAAACTGCAGAAGAAGATATAAAGTATATTTTACTACTGTCACTGTCATGTCATAATCATTTAAATTTTACGTAGTAACAAATGTTAATCGATCATGGACTACAAGATACTGAAATACTAAATTATAAATATATACTTTAATTATTCCTAAATGATACCAGATACAAAAATATTTATAAAATACCGATTGTAGGTAATAATCACATAATCTTTCATTTAAAATAAAAAAAATTGTCTAAAATTAAATATTTATCGAAATATTTTTAAAAAGTACTACTTCCGGTTTGTAGACTGAAACCAAAAATAGGAGGTGCACAACTAGATGCTATAACAGTCCTAAATACAAAATTTCAACTTCCTACGTCTAACCGTATTTGAGTTATGCGACACACATACGTCCGTACGTACAGACGTCACAACGAAACTAGTCATAATGGATTCTGAAAAGGTCAAAACGGATATTTCCGTCAAAATCTGAGAACCGAAATTTTTCGCGATTACAATACTTCCATATTACTCCGTACAAGGAAGTAAATAGTACAATAGTGACTCTTATGGACGGGATTAGGTATCTTAAATACTTAAATACAGTTGCATATACAGGGTGTAACCTAAGAATTTTGTTGAAATTCGCAAATTAAAAAATGGGTCCAAGCAAATGAGACATTCTGTAAGTACCTACAAAAATTTAATTTTTTCCTGGTCGTAAAATTATTATTACATGAATGTAATTACGCTAATAAATACTGCATAACTATTGTTTAACTATTTTTGTATTTAAATGTGACAACCAGTGATACCGAAAACGATATTGTTTTGCAAACTACTGTTAATTTTACGAATTTCAACAAAATTCTTTTTGATTCATGATGCGTCCAATACTATACATACACCCTTACATTTTGTTACACAGTTTGGGTTACACCCTGTATAATGAATCTATTATTTAATGGTCGAAAATGAAACATTTAAAACAAACAGTTGAATGTAAATTCTGACTGCATGTAGCACAAAAATAACCATACAGGAAGTAAATAAGCAAAACAAAAAGCAATCATCAAACCGTCATCGAATATGAATGAGTTATAAACTTCATGATCTTGAAACTCGCACGAAGGCTAAAATAATCGACAATAATTTATGCATGTGCAACTTCGATCAGCAACTCGTGTTTTGCGAATTCGATGTTCTTTTGTTACAAACTAGAGTTAAAAGTCGGGTCTAGTGGCCTTGGCGATGGTGTTTTGTTATGGGTTTTTTGTTAGAGGTTAGGCATTTGTAACTGGGTCGTATAAATTTGTTTGTTTATGTTTTTATGCACGCTTTTGTTATTTTTTTATAAATGGACTTATAAAATAAAGCTTCTGATATACGATCAATTTCTATATTAAACCCCTATTAAACTGTCAAATGATTTGAGTGTTAAGGTCACTTTATTTTTATTTATTTATCAATATTAAAAAATCTGCTGTGGCCAGCACACGACCTCTCGCCTAATTCTGCTATTCTATTAATCTAATAAATAGTTTTACTTACATTTTAATAGTTCCATGGTCATGTAATATGTAAACGAGAATGTAAACCAAGATGCAAGCAAAAGATGTCAACTGTACTGTCACTGTCATATTATAAAACAACCAAAAAACTGTACTACTACAAGTTTTATAGTCAAAAATTAGTTTAATAACTTATTATTAATGAATTAATAATCGCAAAAATTTGATGAATGCAATTTATGTTTTCTTATCGCATAAGTGTCTGAAAAATAACCATAATTGTTTGTTATGTTAACGTAGTGCTAAATGTACTGCATACCTAAAATGGCGAACTCGTTTACTTATCTACATATTTATTGCACTGTAAAATTTTAAAAGATTGGTGCGCATATGTAAGTATTATTTACTAAAAATATAATACATCATACAAATTTATTTAATGTAATCTTTTACAATATTATTAATATTACAATAGCATTCGCAATAAATTGCTGCATATCTTCAAGGACCATAACTTTTTTCCCATAATCATCTTATTACAAGAATTATAATGTAAAATTTCATTACTATTTAATTCACAATTTTGTACATACCTACATATATTTTATATGCCTCCGGTCGGCATCGCTAGTTTTCCATATCTCAAAATCCGCCAGAAACTCTTTGTTTGCAGCCTAGGCCGGCAAACAACCGGAAGTTATAGGTTGGCATCTTGACATTACTACAGTTGTCAAGCAGATGTCAATTTTATGCGTTGAATATTTTTTATACAAGAATTAACAAGATTTTGACAAATTTTAGACGTAAATCGTTAATAGAAACTGAAATAAATATATTTTAAGCTCAAATGCAAGTATTCAGTGCACAATTTTTTAGGTTATGTATAATAAAATACAAATTAATTAAATTCATTTTATACTTTTGTAATGAAATCGGCACATAAAATATTGTGTATTACACGTCCAGAAACTGTTATGCTAGTGCTCGTAATTTGCAAGCCTCGCCTGTGGCTCGGCGTGTCAAAAATACTCGCTCTTGCAAAAGGTCAGTTTCTGGCCTTGTGATACAAATAACTATTCACTCACTTATCACGGGTTTTTTAATCAAACAGTTTTGGATCACTGTTTCCATATGGAATTTCATAAATTATCTATTCTTGCCATTTCACAATTAATTAAATAATCAGATATCCGCAGTCAACAATCCCAGTGGTTTCAAATATGTTACGGGCCGTCAACTCACGTGTATTCATGGTTATTAGTGGCCCATTTTACATTGAGCAATATTGGAGATGCAAGTGCAACTTTTGACAAGTTCTTCAATATTGCATGACTGTAATACAGAAATTGCACGTTCAACAGGCAGAAGCAATCTTGAGGCAACGATTGCATGGAATAGAACATGTTCTAATTTTTGTAAGGCTTGCAGGCAATTCACAGTTATTTCTAGTTATTTTTAGTTCGTTATGATACCAACTGAACATAAACGTCAAAAAGATTAATTTGTGTTTGAAAGTTAGTGCGTTAGTGGGTTAAAATGCCATTCTATCCTTATTTTCCAACAATATACAATACAACAAATCCAAGAGGTTAAGTTGACATATTATAGTAACAAAATATTGGTAAATAAATAATTGCATGTTGCTGATGCTGCTCAGTGTAAAATGAAAAAAAAAGTCTTCTGCAATTTTCTTGTTCAACTCTGACTTCAAGATTGCAGTTGCCCGTTGCACTTGCTCAATGTAAAATGGGCTTAAGGCGGTACACTTGTGACAAAAATATAGTGAAAAAGTGACCTCGCTATATTTCAAATTGTGCCTCTGCTATAACACCTACACTGTTCATATTTTATATATGGTTAGTTAAAAGATGACTCTAGAGTGCTATGAAGCTATATTTTTTAAATACTTAATAGTTTTTTTGTAATAAATTAATAAAAACAGTCTATTTTGCCAATTTTTCACAATTTTTTTAACTAGTTGTGTAATTTTTTTGACAAAAAATCTTTCCATACCACTCTTCTGATCAATGCAAGGAATCGATTATTTCAAACAAAACTAATTAAGATGCATTAATAAAGCCACGATTTGAAATATTAAAAAGCAAAAATTAATTCTTATTTTCTCTAATTGTTGTCGCAACAATGTATTATACAAATTTTTCGGACAAATAATGTTTCGTAATTACTCATGGTAAATTTCAGATTTTTATTTTGAGCAATATAGCCATAATCGTAAATTCTGATTCTATTGCAGCAATATTGCAGTCAACAAGTGTACCGCCTTAACAATTCCAAATATAATATTCTGTTTCTAAGGATTACACTACAATATTTCTTTGACAAAGATTTTTTATAAAAGATCTTTGACGAGTAATGTGACAGTGGCGAGTGTGTGATTCGAACCTAAGTAGTCGGTTATACAGGTTGGTGGAGGTGGAATGCGAACATAGTGAAATATATGACAATGGAGTTACCATGCTAGGCATCTTGATATACGTGGAATAAGTACTGTCAATGTCAAAGTACCTGTCATATTATTGAAATTTTTATTTTCATTAAAATATTTTCTTTGAATAATAATGTATGTGTACGAGCAGAACGAGAAAGTTTACATGCACTTTTAGATTTTATTATTATTTCTGTTATTGATTACTCTTTTTGCCACACAAATTCACATTACTTCGTTTTGTGACATACTACTACAAAATATATCAAGATACCTGGCATGAAAGTTCGATTGTCATGTATGTTCCCTATGTTCGCATTTCACCTCCACCAACCTGTATAATGGACCCAATTATCCACCTCATTATCAACTATGTTGTCAATAAATTATTTTTTATAATAATGAGTATGTAGGGTACTGCTCTTACAATGTCAACCTTACATACTATTATTCTGACAGTTATTGAATGGTATCGAGGCAAAAGCAAGTGAACTTGACCCCCTAGAAAGATAATTAGAGCACAGAACACCATAAACAAACAATCCATTTCTAAACAAGTTCTGCGTTACACATGCAATCCTAAACACAACATGATTTGATTCTTTCTAAGGCCAAGTAACACAATATAGAGGACGGGGGTAGAACGTGTATTTATTTCTGTCTTTTAAACACCAGAGTCGTAAAAATGCGGTTCTATTAACTGCCAATTTCTAGATTTTATGAATCGTTAACCAACGAAGCATCGGAGTGAACGTAATATTTTAATGTAGATTGGTTTTCTTTTCCAGAAAGCAGAAAACAAAAATTTACAGACTATAGACATTTCATTTTATTTTCATGGTATTCAACAAGATTTAAGCCTCATTTACAATACGGAATTAGTAGTTATAGTTTAGTTAGTAGTTATAGTTATTAGTTTTGACTTTGACGTTTACAATTACAAAATTAATGTCGCAAATAGCCTAGTAAAACTAATTAGTTTTGAACTTAGCATCAGAAGTTAGAAGTTCGCTTATAGCTGTATTTTATGTTTGGTTTACTTAAAGTTGCCTTTCATAATAATCCTTTTCACTAAATGGCTGAAGAAGAATATTAATGTCATCTTAGACGTCAAACGTCAAAATTAATTCTCGTTCTAGATTCTGATTGGTTGTATAACTATTAACTACTAGTTTGGAGTTTGCAAATCCCTGCGCTACTTAAGGGGCTTCTCTACCTTTTCTTCGAATTCCTATAGAATAGTCTCGGTATTACTTTTTTTTCTATTTCACTCTCTTCCCCACTTCTACAGCTGCCCCAAATCAGCCCGAAACTCGTACTTTCCAGCATTCTAGCTATGCAATGTCATTTTGAAGTTGAAAAATACTGTACACATGGCTCCAGTATTTCCATAATAACTTCTGTATTTTTTAAAGAAAATAAGTAAAAAAAAAATTATTCTAAAAAGGAAGCTTAGCTGCATCTTTCGTGCTTTTTTCTGGCCATTTATAGTGACCGAAAAAATCATAGGTACCTAATAATGACAAAAACCCGCAAAAAACGTCATTTTTAGTTTTTTTAACTATAAATTCGTAGGCCTCAAACAAAAAATAAAAATATAGAAGCATTTTGTTAATGCAGTCATATTTTATGTAAAAGCATCATATATTTCAATTATAATTAAAGTAAACGTGGAAGGCATACACCTCTGTAACGCTGTATAATTTTTGGATAGACGTACACCTTAAATTAAATTATAAGTAGAATCCAACCACTCGGACCAAGTTATCTTTCAAAAATTTATTTCTACTGTACATCTAGTAAAACTAGAAATTTTTGTAAACTGTGTCTAAAAATTAACACTCCGTTTCAGAAAAATGTCCATTTCGAGCCCTAGTAGGAACAAAATATCGCAAATATTTAGGTCTGTCCCAATTCCATCAATTACTTCTCCTATCACAATTATTAATCTTATCCTCAGCAGGGTCCTTGCTGGACTCCTGCAGTTCGTTTCTTTCCACTCAGCACTCAGCTGATTGCCGAGGTGTCTTCGTGTCTTTGTGACGGCGCGCCCTTCGGCACGCCCAAGGCGCCCAGCACAAATATCAATGCGCAATCAGCGGCGAATTCGGTTACAATGTTATTTTAGGAATGAGAAATGCTTTAGTTTTATTGATAGATTGAAACCAAGGTGGTGTTCTAATAAATTGATATTTTAATTGAGTTGATTTACAAAGGATATTTAATTAATTACTCCCAAAATTCTGCACAACACGTACTAATGTAGCGAATGTTTTGTGGCCAGTACAAGAATGGTAAAATTGTATTTCAACAAGGATTAATTAACAGTTTGTTGTGCTTATTTAAAATTTTAATAAAAAAATTGTACATGATTATAAAAATTCATAAAAATTTCCAATTTATGCAAACTTTACACGGTTATATCTCCTGATAGAAATTTATTTTTAAAATTTTAAAAAGGCACATCTGTAGATCCATTCTTTCTCTATTAAATGTTTATAAAAACATTACCTTGAAGTCAACCATAAACTAACAGTTTCTTAAATTTACTTAATTTTTATAAGTAGACAATTCTTGCCATTGTGTTATTAATTAAAATTTAATTTGATTCCATTCATAGTTAGTCAGATAAGGTAAAGTGGGTTAATGTGTAGCAAAATATCAATAGTTGATACATGTCCCATATTTTCCAGCAAGGTATTTATAATGGGGAATTCAAAATTTGGCAGTATATACATATGGCTTTTGGCTTTAAATACATAAAATCGCAACTTTATACGATGATCTATTAGCATATTCATTTTTTTTAAACAATGTCCGTATTACACATACTTCCCCCGATAAATGGGGATAGTGTGTATTCGACTAATATTTTGTGTACAAATCAAGGCAAGCTAACTCTAATGTAAGTGTGTAAAAGTGTAAAATATTAACTTTTTCTATAGCTGTTTAGTTTTTTTTATTATCTCTTTAACTTTATTTATTTTTTTCACATGACATGAGTAGTTCACGAGTCCTTCTCAAGTAAATCATAGCTGGTAATAATTGTAATTAAATGGTTCAGAATATATTGCCAGCTAACACACTTTTACCCCCGAAACATACCTACTTACCCCACCTTACCTTATAAAAAATACGTTACAAATTTTGTTCCATCCTGTAATATATATATATATATATATATATATATATATATATATATATATATATATATATATATATATATATATATATATATATATATATATATATATATATATATATATATATATATATATATATATAATTTTGTAGTAAATGAGACTATTATACTACAGTAATTATTAAAAAAATTTGATGTGGCCAGCACAAGAGCTCCCGCCATACCCTATACTCTTTACTAGGTACTTACTCGTGTAAAAAAATATATACCTAGATACTTACAAATATATTTTAGCCATTTAGTCAACTGTAGAAGAAGATATAAATGCTGTGTCACTATTGGCACATTGGCACAGTCACTCTGTCACTGTCATAATCAATTAAATTTTTCGTAGTAACAAAAATGTTAAACAATCATGGTTCATGTGATGCTTCTTACTTAAATTATAAATAATACTTTAATTCCTAAAGTACCATGACACAGAACTATTTATAAAATGCTAAAAATTGTAGATAATAATAATATATAATCTTTCATTTGCAATAAACAGTATTTTAGTACTATTTCCGGTTTGGGGATTGCCTCCAAAAAATAACTGGGTTCTTAAGATTTGTATTAAGAATTAAGACGTTATACAGGGTGAGTCAGCTAACTATTCCCTATTTGGATTTTTTATAACTTAGGTAATTTTTATCAGAAAGTGACGAAATTTTTGCAAAACATGAACTATCTAAAGAAATTTTTACTGCCGAAATTTCAAATCGATCAGACAAAAACTTCACGAGTGGTTCACTTCAATGTGAAAATTGGACCAATTAATCCAAAATCTCCAATTGCAGCCCAAACAGTCGTTCTAGGAGAGTGCAAGGATTGTTCAGCAATCCAGTGGGGATTTTCATCTGACCAATACCGATGATTGTGTCTATTAAATCCACCATCAAGATGAAAATGTGCCTCATCAGAAAACATGATGTTATTCAGATGACCAGGGTTTTCATTCATTCGTTCAATTTCGTCTTCTGCAAATTCCAATCGGTTTGCTTTATCCTCTTCAGAAATTGCCTGCAGAATTTGAATCTTATAAGGATGCCACGTAACCACGTAAGGTCCTTTAAAATCCTACAAATAGTTGTTTGACTAATCATTAATTAATTAATCATTATTTCAGTCACCAATTAGGAAGCAATAGAGCAATAATGATAAAACTTTGCGAACAAAAACTCAAGTGGCTACTGTATTTACAGCAAAAATTTGGCGGACTTTACACAAAAACTTGAGACTTTACAAACAAATGAAATAGGGAACACTTAGCTGACTCACCCTGTATATAAAATTTGGTTGTTAAATGTTTGTAACTCTTTGATACACACACATTCATAGACATCATCTCGAAAATACTTTATTTGTATTCTATGGATCCTAAAACGTGCTTATCTACTAAAAACTCACACTCAAAAATTTTGACCCATCACAATACCTCCAATAGAATATAAGGCAGGACAAATAATTCCCAAACAGTTCATTATTTAATGCAAAATTTGCGTATCGCAATTTTCCTACGCGAATTTTATAATAAATATGATGTTATCCACATTATTTCTTCTCGCAGATGGTGTTGTATTACCAACCCATAGCGTTATATTACGATTTACAATTTAAACGTGTTCTTTTGTATAAACATAAAATAATATTCGTAATAGAAAATACAAGATGTCGTCTAGGTTCTTGATGAACGATTATGGAAATAATAACAGTGTGTGTATGTCATTGACATTAAATTATTTAACATTGGTAGAAGTTTCTTCGGTTAGTCAATACGGACTATGACGATATATGACATTGAATTTTATTGTTCATTAATAAAATATGAGACGGAATTAGATTCTTTCAGTTACAACAGAAATTTCTGAATAATAGATCAGTAAGATTCTTTTACAACAATGTTTGTTTTTCTTTGATACGATATTTTTTATTTATAATAATTTTAAGTAATTAAAACTGTATTAACTTTTGTACAGACTTGAAGATGACTACATGCCATAGTCGAAACGTCATTTTAAGAAGAAGGTTAGCTGCAGGCTTCTTGCTTTTTAAATTTTTCTTTCCATTTATAATGACCGAAAAAATCATAGCAAATCGTATCAAATAATGACAAAAACGTCATTTTTACGTCAAATTCTTAGGGCAAAGACAAAAATAAAAAACTAGAGGCATTAAGACATCCTTTGTTAATACACTCATATGTAAAAGCATCACATATTTCAATTATAACTAAAGTAAACGTGGAAGGCGTACACCTCTGTAACGCTGTCAAATTTTGGGGTAGACGAACACCTTAAGATAAAATCTCGGATAAAATTAAATACTACTTTAAAGACCATTTGCACCGCTTCCACTTAAATTTTAAGTGTCACTTAAATGAACAATATCGAATCAAAATCAAATTGTCAAACGTAGAAATAGTGATGCCGCCGAGACGAGAAATTTCTCGTCTCATTCTCGTCTCGTCTCGAAATTACGAGACGAGAATCAGTAAATTTCTCGTCTCGGATTTTCGGGGTGAGACGAGAATTCATAATTTTGAGACGAGAAATACCCTCGAGAACTCGAGAATTCTCGAAATTTTTACTTAAAAATATCTTTTTTTAATCAGGAATGAAGAAAAATTACTGGGATGCACTCAACAATATTTTATTTCTCAGTCGACTAGTTTCGACGTCACATACGTCATCATCAGGAGCTACATTATTAGAAGAACAATCAAGAATAGTAAATAGTTATTTATGAACCAAATGCGGGAAGATTTTGGTCCCACATGAGCGGTTTTTTGAAATACGAGCGAAGCGAGGGTTTCATTTACGCGAATGCTGGGATGGTGTCTTCCCGCAAGTGGTTTGTACAATGTTTTTTGTAACGAATAAAACTATAATCAAATACATTCAATTTGTAGTAGTCTGATCATTAAATTTGAGGTTAGGTACGATGTTTTTTCTACTCACTACTACCGACAGATGGCGCGCTGCACACAAGTTTTATTTTTAAATATTGGCGGTTTTCGGTAGTCATAACTAATTATAATTCCGAAACGGTGGCTATTGTAACTTATTTAATTATTCATTTAGAAAATATTGTTGAGTTTAATAAAATTAAGTACTAAAATAAAAAAATCTTTATTATCCTAAGTCGCACACCCATGAACTTGGAAATCAAACTTTTCTTCCTAGAAGTCTAGTTTTAATAGCATTTAAGAAAATAGCGGGTCACGTGACTGTCAGTTTGTTTTGATCACTCCGATCACTCTGTACAAGTATTACATGTGTGACATGGGCATGACGCGAAATCTAATAGTTCTTGCAAAAATCGTTAGGTGGCTCTAACTTTTTGTCGAGAAATTTGAGACGAGACGAGAATCGAGTTCCTTGAGACGAGAAATGAACAGCTGAAAAATGACCGAGACGAGAATACTAAAAATTCTCGTCTCGAAAATTTGTGATGAGGCGAGAATTGACTATTTCTCGTCTCGTCTCGTCTCACGGCATCACTACGTAGAAATAACATTGCTGTCATAAGTTCGATTCGATATTTTTCATTTAAGTGACACTTAAAATTTAAGTGGAAGCGGTGCAAATGGACATAAGCCGACTATTCAGTTTTACTTCCTTCAATCTACTCTTTTGGTTTAGTAAAAATAAAAATCTTTAAAAATATAAAACCTTTTGTGCCTTTGAAAAAAAACTGTAACATTTAATTTCATAACTGACATGAAAGATAAATATGTAAAACGGGAGGAAATGAAAATTTAATTGCGCTCGAAATTCAAAGTGAAGAATAATTAAAAGAATAAATATTTGTTTTCCCGAGGTGTTACTCTAATGAATTGGATGATAACCCTCTATAAACATCATTAACTTATCAGTGATGTCATTCACTAATCACTAATCAAATTTTCATTACCTAGAACTTATCTTGGTTGCACCTTATTTGCTAATTTACTTAACCCAAACGCAATATTTTACTAAATATTGACAACGTTTTGCAAGCGAAGAATCAACACAATAAGTCAAGGAACACCAAAAAGAGACAGTTTAAATAGCCAAATTTTTATTATTGTTGTATTTAATTGGTATAGTATGTTTCAACTACATTTGCTTTACCTGAATTTTGGGTTACAAGAGGGGAGATAACACTAACAATAGAAAATAAACTTCTGAAGAAGCCGCCGCAACAGAGATGTATTAAGCGAAATTTAATAATAAGATTTGTGATAAAATAAGAAATATAGTTTATATTAAATAATTTCATAATACATTAGTTTCAGTAAGCAGGTTTCCATGACCACCCTAGAGGTACTGCATGTGGACATTGGTTTCGTATCGCACAAAAAAATGGTTATATACTAAATTGCACTTAATACAACTCTGTTGAACCAGAATAGGGCGGTTACTTTCTATTGTTCTGTTATCTCTCGTCTTGTAACCCAATATCCAGGTAAAGCAAATGTAGTTTAAACATACTATACCTACTTCACATTTAAAACAATTATTTAAATTTGCCTCTTAAATATTGCATAAATTTTGCGAGTATCATATAAATTATGCGAAATTATACATCATTTTAAATTACAAAATATTTCAAATAAACATTAAAATTGCAACCAAAACATAAAAGAAACATGGAAATGAAGAAATTAAAATGGTTCCTAATTTATTGTTGTTTTCTAAAGCATCATTCACGTATAAGCATTTTTTGTTTTAAATATGTGATAAAATACGTATAAAAAACTCACAAAATAGTTAAAATTGGCCATGTTTAGCCATGTATAAAATAATAGAGTATAAAAATGAAAAAAGTGGCATTAGACGAATGGAGACAACCTTTATCTATTCAAAAATGTATTTGCTACTCTAAAAATGTGAATTTTTACTTCAATTTCAACAACACCGCGTTTGTCCTATGGTAACGTATGGAAACATTCGCCTATAATACGTAAAGCAGTCAAAAGGCAAAATTTCATAAATTTATTTACAGGTGAAGAATGGAACTAGGTTTTTGCCGAGTTACATTTGCTAATAAATCTCTTAATCATAAGATAAAGCATGTAACAAATTGCTTAAAACACTTTTTCATTAATTTTTTATATGGGTTCCACAGATTTTTTTTAGAATTCTAACTGGGCATAAACCTAGATTAATTCTTTCACAAACATCTAGTACCTGTATTTCCTTCAAATTTGTAATATGCAATGAGTAAAACAGAAACTGCTACACCTCTAAACACGCAATATTTTGTTACGGAGACGGGACCCTTAAGATTTACAGTGTTTAGGAATGGTTTAAGTCTAATTTATATAAGCATTTAGTTTTTAGGTTTACATTTATGTTTACGTTTATGAAAGTTTGAATACATATAATTAAACACGAGCATTCCCACTGTCACGCATTGTGAACGAAAACCCCAAACTTTAGATTTATGTTTACAACTTACTACAGCGATTTTAAGTTTATTTTAAATGCTAACTTAAGGGGGTTTTATCGCTCAGCGCTGCTAGCTCACAAATCCTCGTTATTTCAGGTACCCGCGCTGACAAGCTATGTTTTATGAGCACATTTCATGTTGTCTCTATATGTCTATTTATCTAATTGCTATGTTTCGCTCCATTTTTGTTTAGAAAATACTCAAATTGATTGTCTAGCGCGCGTGCAATTTTGAAATTTATTTAACAAATTACTCGACTACTATTTGAAAATTTTATATAATAATGTGATACACACATTTAAATTTACAATGCAATCATAGTTACGAAGAGTTTTTCTCAGAATTATTATTATTTAATTGTTTATAAATAATAATAATAACAATTTAAAAAATTCGACGAGGTAGCTAGATTTTAACTGCCTTTTTCTTTATAAGATATTTTTTTTAGATTTATAGGATTAATAGGTTGGGAGTAATTTGTTAAATACTTTTTTACTGTGATAAATATAAATGTAAACCTTCAAACTAAATGCTTATGTGGTATAATTTTGTTCCATAGAAAACTGTCAATAAAACTTTTATCTATATGAATGTGTGGTTTTTTAAATTGCATACTTATTTTAAGTGTCAATATTGTTATTTATATCCTAAGAAAATATTAAATTCTTTGACGTCAGAAGAAGACATATATTCATAGATTTTATAGAAAATCGGTGGTGGAACTAACCTGTTTAGTGAATCCTGCAGTGTGTATATTTACACGTCTATTATAAGTGACTGTAGTCAAATGACTAATTTGAAATGCAATTAATGACATCATTAATTACTTGCTGTAAATATAATTCAAACAAGTTCAACATTTCATAACATATTTATTATATGTGTAATATTTCATTTAAATATAAATAGTTATTATTAAATACATCTTTCCTTATAGGTTTATTTTTGTTCAGTACAGAGTACAGCTTCCTATACAGGCTGTTTCACAACTTAGGACAAAAAATTAAAGGATATACGTGCTGATCATGAAACTAATAGTATATTATATATTGAGGGACTAAAGTGCATGATTTAATCCTGAGGGTGAAGTTTATTTCACGAGCCGAAGGTGAGGGAAATAATCACCTGAGGGATTAAAGATACTTTAGTCCTGTGGTATATACGCTATTTTTTGCACTTCATCCTCAAATGAATGCAAAATAGTTTTAAAAAATACACATTTTGCAATTTTGACAGTAAATTTTATGACAAATATTTATATTGTTACTCGATTGTTACCATAGCATAGATACTCTGTAACAAATAGCACGTATTTACTTGACAACGGGAATAATTAATTCAATTTCTTGACAACGGGATTAAATATGAAAAATAATCCCTTGGGATCAAATTAAGAACCTTAGTCCATAAAAATAAAGACTAAAGAAGAGTTTTAGTCCCGGAAGTGCAAAAAATAATTTTTCTTAAATTCGCAAAAAAATGCATCGTATTTTTTTACATAATATCTAATACTAATAAATGTCTAATGACGTATGCTACTCCAGTGGTCCAAAAAATGTCAACTTCAAGTAAATTACCCTTAACTTTGCGAATTTAAAAAAATTCTTTTTGTTTCATGATCTGCACGTCGTATATACTTACTCTTTAATTTTTTGTCGTAATTTGTGGAACACCCTGTATAATGCTTTTTGACCAATAATTATTTTTGTTTTTTCCAAACATAATAATCCGTTCAATAACGTGCCTACGTAAATCTTTTATTTAAATAATTTATTCAATAAACAGAAAATCGTGTCGTAAATAATAATTATTTAATGAGCACATAATGTAGACTGTAATTCAAGCGGATGAAAGTTTATGCATGAGCTGAAGGCGAGTGTAAAATACATCCGAGTTAATTATAACCATTATGTGCGAGTCAAATACGACGTCTTTACAAATTTGTATTCGTTATAATATTAACCTAACCTCAGATTTTAGTGTGAAAACACATGCCAGTTGTGTTCAATAATAGACTCATAATACAATAGTGTTCAATTATGAATTCATAATACAATACTTGTCTTATGAAGGGGTTTATTAACTAAAGTTACCCACATAATATAGCTATTTATATAACAAGAATATTATGCGATTTATAATACCGAGGATGTTGCTAAGCGACGAGGTGAAACCGAGTCTCTTTGAACATCCAAGGGGGCTTAAATCGCATATTCGCGTTATTAATCGTATCATCAACGACAGCGATGTTAAAACAAATCAACAATTTTATCTGTCAATTAGTTGACAATTCGCGTATTATGGAAGGTTTTGATGTTATTATGGTTGTATCTAACGTATTAAGTCCGTAACTAATGAATTATAAGTATCTAACGTAGGTATTATAAGTAGGTAACTAACGTATTATGTAGTTTATAATTATCAATACAAGTTGCATATTAAAAGGTAATAACAGTTGATGATACGATTAAATATAATATTATTCAATGGTCGAAGATAAAATAAAGTATTCTACTTAAATTTAATACGGTAATTACTTATTTGAGTGATTAGGTACCACACTTTTCTGTATCATGTGCGGTTTACTTGTATTCTCAATAATTTGAGTTGAATATTTTGACACCAATTCTAGATCTCAAATAGTGTAATAGAAAAACCATTAGGTAGTTAGGTATCTATATAATGTTTATTATCTTTTGTTTAGGTTTAACACTGACCACAAATTAGTGATAATACCTAGTGGAAAAAAAAATTATTGACTCAAAACTCATGTCAAAAAGTAGCAGAGAAAAAAGAAAAGAAAATTTTCTTCAGTCCAGATATTACCTTTTACTAGCAATTTATAAACGGTAACGGTGTATAGACGAATACGCTAAGCCCTGTGCACACAAGGATTCTTTCATGATTCTTTCATGTTCTGAATCCTGAGAAAAATAATCCTGGTGAGAATTGCCTGTCAAATAGCGGCGCCGCTAAATTCAATCTTCAATGAGTTTTGGAAAAGAAGTATTTCTAATTCATTCATAGCTTCAAAACAATGAATTTCTTTTTTCCAGGATTTAGAAGCATGAAAGAATCCTCAAGAATCCATGTGTGAACAAGCCATTATTAATAATATTTGTTTCTTATAAAATAGACTCTAAGTATAAAAAATAATATTGATGAGCAACTGTTTAGTTACTGAGTCATTAAGGTGATCCTCTACCCATGACAGAAAACAGTCAAAAACATTGATTCCATACGCTATTGTTTTGTTAAACATAAAAATAACAAATAATTTATGTTTGAATAATTTTGTAAAAAACTGCAATATTTGTCAAAAAGAGGGTTTTCGCGCGTCACTGTACAGCTTTTATTTAGTGAATTAACTTCAAATTTTATCGAAAGAAATATTTTATCAAATAGTTACCTACTTTATTTGTTTAAAAGGTGATATGGCAGAAAACAGTCAAAAACATTGATTCTGCACTCTATTCTATAACGTATATTGTTTTGTTAAACGTAATAATAATAACAAATAATTTATGTTTGAGGGGAAAAATCATTTTGGCACCAATATTTGTAAAAAACTGCAATATTTTTTATAAAGAGGGTTTTCGCGCGCCACTGTACAGCTTTTATTTATAAATGAATTAACTCCAAATTTTAATATGTTGTCAACAAAGCTTGTATCTGCTAAATAACCGACCGAATTTTTGAAATTCGTTGTGTTAAAAAAATTACAAAAATTGTCAAAATTCTAATAAAACATATTTCGATTTTAAAGCAAAATGTTAAAATCCTGCAGCGACCATTTTGTAGATTGTACTTATATCTTCGGAACAATATCTTTAGATTATTATATTTAGCGAAATCTATGTTTTTGGATGTTTTCTTGCGCGGTAGAGGATCGTCTTAAAAGCATTCTGTACAGGAAGAATATACACGTAAAAAGCACTTTACAAGCATACACCTCATCGACACATGGTTGCACATTTTAACAAAAACAAATTTTTATATGGTAGATAAGGGATACAACTTCGTTCTATAGTGCCATTTTTTCTGTTTTGTACCGAAGTTTTAGTTTATAAAATAAAGAAAACTTCAAAAATTCACATTTTTTACCTCTAATTTTCTCGAAATCAGAAAATTTTTTCCAAAAAATAACACTACCCCAACGTAGATTAAACTTTAAACTACATGATTCAAGTTTAAAATATCATGTTCTGCGAAATATAAAGAAAAATCTGTAGGTGCTTCTAAACGCCTGCAAGCGGTTGAAAGTAAGTAATTTCGACCGTTGAACGTGCTGCAAAAAAAATTTGTACTAACAAAACGAAGTTTTATCCCTTATCTACCATATAAAAATTTGTTTTTGTTAAAATGTGCAACCATGTGTCGACGAGGTGTATGAATGTAAAGTGCTTTAACGTCTACATTCTTCCTGTACAGAATGCTCTTAAGTAATAAATTATTTAGGATATAAATAAGTTACTTAGAAAATTTGCTCATGTATGGAAATAATTTTAATTTAAAGATAGTCACTAATTATCAGCTGTTTTTACTAGCGGATGTTATTAAAATATATAATTTTATTTATATTACAACAATCACAACATTTAAACAAACCTCTTTATCCAAATCGTATCATTTTTCACATGTTTCACTCCACTTCACTCGTTTCGTATGTAGTTCGAGTACTCGCGCACTCCGTAGCCTACTATTCGAATAAGCAAACAAATGAAGGAGATAACAAAAACGTGATAACAAACAACTGAACGAAACAAATGCCTCACCGCGACTACTGTCAAATTGGCGCGCTCTCTATTATCTACTCGCTATCTGACGTTTTCCCGGCCCGACAAGGGGGGGGGGGGTATATAGATCACTCGGAAAATATGTCGGAAATCAATCCGGGGAAGATTTCTGCCGATTTCAGGTGGTTATTTTTTAATTAATCTTTCGTGGGTTTGAAGGTACATGTAATAAGGGATGAAAATTTAATTATTTAATTAAAAAGTTTGGCATGTGAGTATTTTGTACATAGTTCCTGTATGAGTCATGTTTACGTCATACAAAAAATATTTTATATTGTTAATGATTTCAATAAAACGTACCTGCACCTCCACCAAATTTTTGATACGATATTTATAACGATAATAAATAAACCAGTGGCACGAAAAATTTTCTCTTATTTAAAAAAAAATTATACATTTTGTAGTTCTTACTTATAGTCTCACATGTGCATTCATTCTTTTCTGGAAAATTTGTTGTGTACTTTCCAACGTATTAATTAATCGAGTGGTACACGAGAGCTGATTACACTGTAGGAATGCACGATGAAAAATAGGTATCCTGGGCTTAAATTAATGCACGAGTGCAGATTTGGTAAGAAAATCGCAATGACACCGCCGCTCTATACCTCTATATTTGAATTCTTTTTACAATAGACACTTAAAATATTCACTAAATTTGTATTTATAACATTAATATTGTGTATTATTTAGGTACCTTATCAATTGCTTATTTACACTCAAAATGACAATTTAACCAATTTTTTATTTAAATGTCAAACTGACATATGTGGCAGAAAAATTTCCAGTTATCCTCAAGCTACTGTAATAAAAAATTTAAATCTTTCATTAGCTGTTATTATTATCAATTTTTTTAGTAAATTGTGGAAGAAATTTTACTGTGACGTCATTATTTTGTATATGAGAGTGAGAGATAATAACGTGTTACGCCACAATATTTAATATTAAATTTTAATTAATTATTTTTGGGCTTGTTAAAAATTTCGTCAAAATAAAAAATACGGGTCCTAAGATTTTATCTCTTCTTCACAAATATTTATTTATATTTTTCTCCGATTGACATTAAAAGTTCTCTTTTATTGACAGCTGACAATCTGTGGCGTGTCACTTTTAGTGTTTTAGTGGCTAGGCAATAAAATTATTTTTAATTCCTGGGCGTAAAATAATTGTTGCTATGGTGAATCAATAAAATTTCATGAAAATATAAATACCTAATTTGTTTTTTTAAAGAAATCGCTCAACAAATGCGCATAGAGGGCGATACCAAAATATTGAAAGTTATCACTAAATTAATATTCATTAATAATCAGCGAAAAAATAATGTGTTTAACATGGCAAGATTTTTTAAACAAATAAGATATTTTTAATAGCTAGAGATTGTCCTCAAGTGCTTCTAAGACAATTTTTTAAATTTTTTGTTATGTAAATTTGTGATAAAATATCTATAAAAACTCACAAAATAGCTAAAATTGACAATGTTTATAGCCATGAATATAAAAAATAGGGTCAAAAAATGAAAAATGTGGCATTTGACGCATTTGGAGACAACCTTTGTCTATTCAAAAATATATTTGTTATTCTAAAAATTTTACTTCAATTTTAAACATAATTTTCACCACTTTTACGCCGGTAGCGACCCCTCTTAAACAAATAACTATTCTAAAAAATATTTCTTTCGATAAAATTCAAATTTAAACATCTTTTAAATGTTCACTCAATCCAAAAAATCAATACTATCTTTAATTTGCAACAGACGCGTTCATTTGTTCAAACTTGTCGAATTCCAAAATTTGTTATGAAACGAGTCTCAGTTGGAATCCATTCGAGCTATGAGCATCACATGGACTATATATCGTGTTCAGCAGATTATTTTGATATTTTACTAGTGATTTACTTGGTTTTTATGTTCTAAAATGCGCATTTTGGCCTTATAATAATTATTAATACTTCTTAAAATCATTGTGAGAAGAAACAGATTGCATGGGCGACTCGTCAACGGATAACTGGGTAAGTTATAATTTTTTAAACAATTTTGCGCTTAAAAACTTTAAACATAAACGACTGAAACATTGTTTGAAATAAATTTTTAATAATTGATCTGTAAATGGTAAAATAAATTTATAAGAATATATAGGTACTGGGTTAGTTTTCATTTTTCGTTGATAAAACACAGTAAAACAGGTGTTATTTAGAGTGTGTACAACATCGTTTCGTAATTCACCTTCAGTAAATTTAATGACATGCTACAAATTTAAGGTAATAATATAGTCGTTATAAATATAAACATAGCCACGTAGTACAACTATTATATTATACAGTGTGTTCGGTTAGGGAATGGGTTCAACACCAGAATAGTATATTCTGCAACAAGTGTGGAATGAAGCATATTGAGCTCGAGTGGAAAGTTTGTGAGGCGAGCCGTAGGCGAGTTTCACGGTTCTACGAGAGCGGAATAGCCATTCCAAATGTGTTGCAGACTATACTTGCTCTACGATTATAAATTGAATTAAAAAACATAACCTAAAACGCTAAAACTATTAAAATAATATATGTATCTAAACGTATTTTAAAGCTACCCACCAACCCAAAACATTGAATAAAGTTAAATTATTATAACTCGCCACATTTCATTCCATCACTATAGTGACGAAATGAATCCATTCCGTAACAAGTGATAGAATGTAACCATTCCATAATTGAAAATGATGTAAGAATTATATCATTCTATAACAGTCGTATAGAAAATAAAATTCTAGAATTTTAATACACAGGAAAATTCAAACCTAGAAAATATAACGTAATAAAATACTTGCATCAAAAGATTCATTCTAATCTATAATTTTAGATTCGGCATAACTGCAAATGCAAACATAGGAAGATGCAAATCTGGAAAATTAGTTTGCCGGTAGCCATTAAACAGTAGAAAATAAAATTCATACAAGGAAAATGCAAACACAAAAAGATTCAAATCATTCAAATATATGCGTAATAAAGTATCTAGCAAAAGATTTACTTACAGGAAAATTAAAATCTAGAATCTTAGATTCGACATTCGACACAGGAAGGTGCGAATCTAGACAAGTTATAATCAAAACCAAGTATGGGGGCTCAAGTATGATGATATTGGGTTGTTCAATTAGTTCAGTTCAACCTAATGTAACCCTTGTGTTGAAGTGAAGAGACTAGTTTTCCGGATTTGCATCTTCCTGTGCTTGCATTTATCTATGCCGAGTCTAAAATTCCAGATTTGAATGATCCTGTGAATGGATCTTTCGATTCAGGTATTTTATTACGTATTTGAATCTTCATGCGCATGCATTTTCCTGTGTATGAAAATTCTACAATTATTTTATTTTCTGGTGTTTTTAGTTTTCTAGATTTGCATCTTCCTATGTTTGCATTTATGCCGAATTTAATAAAATTCTAGATTTGAATTTTCCTGTGAATGAATCATTCGATGTAGATATTTTATTACGCATATATTTTCTAGACTTGAATCTTCTTGTGCTCGCATTTTCCTGTGTATGAGAATTCTAAAATTTTATTTTCTGGTGTTAAATGATTTTTGTTTGACCCTGAATCGGCCACGTAGCGTAATCCAACTAAATATTAACAATTAATTTTTAAATTAAAACATATTCTGTTGATCAATAAATTGCTAAGTAATATAAATAATGTTTGCTGTACTATACAATGAATAGCGATAATAGTATGTAACTTTTTGTTATATTTTTCAATAAGGAAACATTTCTTGGAAACAAATAAAAATGTGACTTATCACTATGTATTTACACCTATTTGGTTACAAAATAATCTCAATTACAATATTTACCCAGAAAGCAAATACAGTCTAGGCATATTATTTCACAATCTTATGTTAATTGTGAATGTTTTACATTTATTGTCTTTTTACTACTTTTATAACTTCGTTTCATGCGTGTTTTAAAGTGTTGTTTCTATGTAAAATAACTTAACAAATAAAATTATCGATAATTCGATCAAAACTAAAGGTGACTAATGCTTTCTTTGGCTGCGGTATCATTTTCCATTTATTAGAATTAATGTGTTGTGTTTCTTATACATTACTGGGTAGTTGTTGCTAATATAATCACCATTAACAAAACATAATCGAACTCAGAAACAAAAATCACAAAGCATTACTTTTAAATAAATTTCTCACAGCTTTTTCCCAACATGGAAAAAATAATGTGTCGATCTTGCATAATAGGGGAAGGTGTTCTACCTTCGGACAAAAATTACATTTTTTGTTCTATTTTTTTTGTGATGAATTTTTCGGAAAATGATTGTACATAAAGAACAACTAACTTTTGTTAATAACTATTATTTTTATTGTGATGATATTTGAAAGAATAATAGTAAAATCTTATATAAGAAATAAAAATGGCAAACTGTCCCGAGGTACAATGCGGTGTTGTACCTTGGAACAGAGCTGGTTGTACTTCGGGACACATAAAACATAAAGAAAAAAGAAAGAATCAAACGAACAGAAACAATTTTTTTAACTATTAAGTAATTTTAAATAATTATTCAAAGAAATATAATTGAGTTTGGGAAGAGAAATAAATTGATTCCATTTTATACGATTTAAAATCTATACCGTAGCGCGATATTTGAGTTTAGCAATAAATTACGCAATTATTATTTCCATTATTCTTGAAAATTAAATTTAAAGTTTACATATCCTCGAAGACATGTAAATATTTTTATTAAATATAACGCAGTATTTGTTTAATTAACTTTTAAATATTAATGCAAGAAGTTTTCGAAGAAGTAATAATGTATATACTAACTGGACTATCAAACAATGAAAGGAACCAAATAGGTACTTAGTAATACAAAATGCAACATACGGTCAAAAAATACATTTTCCTCTGAAAAAAACATTCATCTTCAGTAACTGAACAATAAATGCATGAGTCTTGAAACAACGTGTATCACTTTATTTTCAACAGTGTTGTCAAATTCTACTTGAAATTAGTATATTTAACGCTAGATGTTGTCCAAAGGTACATGCGTCCCAAGGTACAACACTCTTCCCTACTGGTCTTAAATTATTATGCACGAGCACGAGCAGAAGCTGTTATACCTAACTAACTTATTTAGTAGGTATTATTTTATAAGACTAAATATAATTCATTTTAACTGAGTGATTATAAAACTCTAAATTTACATAATGGCACATTTCTGCAAAAAACATGATTATTATGATATAATCCAGTGACGACAATAATCTTATAGTTGACAAAGATAAGAAAATAAACAATGACTTGATCTTTTCAAAACTAGAGTAACTCGTAGAGTTAAGCCTCATTTCCACCGACTGTTTTAATGCTTAAGAACTATGTTTAATGCACAAGTACTAAGAGCAACGCATAAGAACAGTGACCTCTATATACATAATGGACCTGCGTCTCCTATATCTATACAATGTAAGGGGCTGTCTCCAGTTATCTGTCATGGTGCACTGGATATCTCTTTCTAAAAGTGATAAGTGCGCATCGCGTCAACTGAATATAGTTAGACACAGCCAAGATGGCTAAGACAATATTTGTAACTATGTTTTATT
The DNA here is from genome assembly GCA_947534325.1 of Agonum fuliginosum. NCBI lineage: Eukaryota > Metazoa > Arthropoda > Insecta > Coleoptera > Carabidae > Agonum > Agonum fuliginosum. Next base: position 1,682,215 of record OX384033.1, read on the forward strand.
GCTTTATTTTACTCTGTAAGTGTCAAACCAGTATTTAATGTATTTATCTTCAAAAAATTTGTAATATTTATTTTTATTTTGTACTTAATGTTAAAAATTGGTTTTATACGTTCATTTTCAGTAGATAAAGTATTACTTTAACATCGAGGGTAGATAAAATAAAATTTGAGTAGATAAAGTAAAATTTGAGTAGATAAAGTAAAATTTGAGTAGATAAAGTAAAATTTGAGTAGATAAAGTAAAATTTGAGTAGATAAAATAAAATTTAAGTAAAATAAGAATATTTTTACACAAATTAACATTAAGTACAAAATAAAATAATATATTGTACACGACGATAAAGAGTCTTTATCGACACGTGAAAGATAGCCCACTCGTTCCTTCGTCACTCGTGAACTAACATCTTTCACTTTTCGATAAATGATCTCTTTATCGTCTTGTATAATAAATTACTATTGCATGAAATATGTGAACAAAAAATGGACAACATTGCTTGGACTATCTATACACAAAAATTTGAGAGAAAACCCCAGTCCACCAGTTATGCGGGTTGCGTTTTCGGTGGAGACACATATATTACCCAAGACGCACGTCCATTATGTATATAGAGGTCACTGCATAAGAACAAAACTTTGCAAGCTCCAAACATAAGGCGTAATGTACAAGAATAATGATTGACATGTGTCATATTTATTATTTGTTTCGAGTTGTCAATTTCTGTCTGTTTCTAATTATGGAACTGAATTACTTTACTTACGAATTTAACAGTTCTTCCCTTCCTTAATATCGCAAAAATGCCGGTAATGATTTAATTACAAAATACGACAACAAACGTCATCTCTGTCGAATTAGTCCTTAAACAAAATAGGTGGAAATGGCCATCTAATAAATAATCATTATGCATTAAGCACTAAAACAGCCGCTGGAAATGAGGCTTTAGAATTATATGATATAAACGTTCCATGGCAATTTATTATTATTAGAATTTGAAGAATCAAATGTCAAAGTAATTTAAGTCCAATCATCGCATATTAGAGCCATCGCCGTCCAGCGCTATAGTTATCGGTATTTACCGTTTGTCCAGAGCCCAACCGGTAACCGGTATTTATGTCAGAGTAACCGTCAGCTGTCACTGTGCGGTCGATTCGCAGCTGTTTTACTCCCATATCGGACATTCTCTATCGATTTCATTGTTTGCGACACTCAGGTGTCTCAATGTTTGTTTGAGACACCGTCATTTGTTACAGTTTTAGTGCAGGATTGGGTTGCAACTGTCAACAGAGGATGGTTAGAAACTGCACTTTGGTTAGGGTTAGAAAATACTAAATGGGCTACTTGCATGATTTTTTTTATTTATTATTTTTAAAGAAGAGATCAATTTTATATTAACAAGCCCAAAAAACAAAGAAACGTTAATATTATGTGACGTAGAGTAACCCAGTACCAATGAATGGCCGTAAACCATAGCAACGACTCAACTAGTGAACAACTACTTGTGCGGGAAGCTAAAACGGCCAACCACAGATTAAATTTTTAATAAGCTTTCCTCCTCCTGTTCCAGAGAATGTCAGAAAATTTTCATATAATACCATTAGTGACTATGATTTTGCCGGCAATTTTTGCTGTCTGGTCACGACTGCTTGTTGCGTCGAAAATTTATTTATTTTCTAAAGCAACAAGCAGGAGTGACCAGACGGCAAAAATTACCAAAAAATCATAGTCACGTATGGTATTCGGCTTGACAATTTCTCAAATTATTTTATTTATTCCAAAAAAAGTAATGTATTTTTAAAACAATCATCAACTGACATAATATCTAAGCAACGCTTCGCGGCAATTTTCACTAGTGAAAATTGTCAGTGTAATTTTCACTAGGGAAAATTGTCACTGTAGTTCGTCTGTGATTGGTACAATTCAGCAAAATATTGTGTTTTGATTGGATGAAAAACTATGAGTGAAATTGTCACTTATAATTTCACATGTGCATTAATTCTTTCCGAAAATTTTTTGCTTTTCAACAACGTCTGAACTCGAGTGGTACACGAGAGCTAATTACGTTGTTGGAATGCACGATAAAAATTTCCTGGGCATGAATTAATGCACGAGTGCATATTTGGTAAGAAAATCGCAATGACACCGCTGATCTATTTTTGAAATAAAAAAATTCTTTTGAAATCGATAATATAGGTAGGTACATTAGTCGAAAGACGGGTATAGAGAGATTTTTTTTAAACAGTTAACCCATTGACTGTAATAATTTATCTATTTTTAGTAATATTTAGAAATTATTTAACAAAATACGGCAAGGTTTTTTGTAAATTTCATTCTATAGCCATGTAAGCACAGCCTATAAGTACATCATTGTAAAATATGAGGTCATCGATTTCAAAACCAAAGTCACAAAATGATTTATTATAACATGCTTTTTTGCTTTGCATTTGATAGCAAGAGATGGGCCTGAAATGAAACAAAATATCAAAGTAAAGAACTACTAAATGAATTCCCAATCAAGTGGAACGTCCTTGTATAAAAATGAAATATTTACATTAACGAAATTGCTAAATGTAATTCATCCTTGATCCTTGCTTTGCAACGTATAAATGACTCGTAATAAAATCATTTCTTGAATGAAATTTTGATAAGAATCTCACATGAATTAATTAATAATACCACCATTAGTATTACGCCTTCATAATGACGTTATTATTTATTTACAATACCACAAAAAGTTATGAACTTTTTTATTCTTTGAAGCTGAAATTGGAACGAATTTTCACCAGAATATTAAGGAGACAATGATAAAATCCATCTACGTTTTTTTCCGAATTTGTGGAATACTCTCGATTTTACTTTTTTACTATTCTACTCTTTTTCACACTACTGCGGTTGCCTGAAACCAGCCCGAAACTCGTACTTTGCCGCATCCTAGCTATGCAATGTCATTTTCAAGTTGAAAAATACTGTAAAAGTGTTTTCGTAGCGAGTAAACTGTCAGATTATTATTGACATCAGGATAATGTTTTTATAAACGTTTAATAGAGAAAGAATGGATCTACAGATGTGTCTTCCTAAAATTTTAATAATTTCTATCATGAGACATAACCGTGTAAAGTTTGCATAAATTGGAAATTTTTATAATAATGTACAATTTTTAAATACAAATTTTAAAAAGGCACAACCGTTAATAATTGATCCTTTAAGTATATTATCCTTATTGAAATAAAATTTTAGCATTCTTGTACTGGCCACAAAACACTCGCTACGTTAGTACATTTTATGCTGGATTTTAGGAGGTAGACGGGCCTCTTAATAAAATATGATACTTATGTGGTATCCCTTTTGCGAATTATTCAAAAATTCTTTTTGTGCCATGCTCAGAACATGATAGGTAATATTTACTCTTACATTTTTTTCTCGAAATAGACACACCCGGTATATCCTCGTATTTATATCTATAATACCGATGGATTATTATGCGAGGCTACCACACCCAAGTTGGGTAAAAGGCGTAGTATACAGGCTGTAACAGCGAAACCAACCACCGCATATACTTTCTTTATTATTATAGTTACAAAAAAATATTATAAAGCAAAGTTGTAGTAGACATCTGCTTAAAGAATAAAATAATTTTTTTAACCAGTGGTTCTCAAGTTACAACACAAAGATATATTTTTTCAAATATGAATATACATATTTTGTAGGCCTATTTATCCATAGCTTACTGCACATTAATATTAAAAAAACACATTATTTAAATTTCAATTGAATTTTTCCCAATATTTTTATTATGTAAGGATATAAAGAGCATACATGGTTGAATTCAGAAAAAAATTCAGAAAAAAACTTTGTGTTTTAACTTGAGAACCACTGGTTTAAAAAATTATTTTATTCTTTAAGGTGATCCTCTACCCATGGCAGTAAACAGTCAAAAACATTGATTCCGCACGCTATTCTATAGCGTTTATTGTTTTGTTAAACATAATAATAACAAGTAATTTATGTATGAGGAGAAAAAATAATTTATAGTCCCAAATTTGTAAAAAACTGCAATATTTTTAAAAAAGGAGGTTTTCGCGCGCCACTGTACAGCTTTTATTTATAAGTGAATTAACTTCAAATTGTAATATGTTGTCAACAAAGCTTGGATTTGCGAAACAACCGATCAAATTTTTTAAATTCGTTTTAAAATTGAAGATATTTGTGTTCAAATAATAACAAAAGTTGTCAAAATTCAAATTAACATATTTCGATTTTAAAACAAAATTTTTAAATTCTGCATCTTGCATTTTGTAGATTGTACTTTTATCTTTAACAATATCTTTAGATTATTATATTTAACAAAACAATAAACGCTGTGGAGTGGCGCGCGAAATCCATGTTTTTGGCTGTTTTCTGGCACGGTAGAGGATCGTTAAGCAGATGTTCCCCTTGGTCTCCTACAACTTTGCTTTATAATATTTTTGTGTAACTATAATAATAAAGAAAATATAATAGGCGGTGGTTGGTTTCACTGTTACACCCTGTATATGCAAGGATTTGAAAGCATCAGTTGTTTTTTATGATCTTCATAACCTATAAAATGTCCGATGACAGCTCTTCTCGAATCACACAATTTGTGACAATTACAAATCTAGATTCCGTCTATGAATACGGCCATGACAGTTCTATTTAGTAAGTTCGTGTTGATTGAATGCATTACGTATTTAATTATTAGCCACACTGTGTCATTGTATCATCCAACTTTGAATACAGCACGGAAATTGGAATACATACCGAGTACTACAGGAAATCTCGCCTAGAGATAACAGCAGAAATTGAATTAGAATAATGTTGATGACATTGATGATACATGTTGTAAATTATAATCATAATAAACAATTTTGTTAACGCATATATCTACCTCGCATTTTACCGGAGAGTTGTAAAACGTATGAAAAGCGCAGAAATATAATCAGTAAATTTATGTACAATAAGCGCAGATCGTAACGGTCAGTAAGCGCATTTTACGAAAATAAGATTTCTGACCATAACAAGTTAGTCCAGATCGTCTTCGAGTATGATGGGGTTAAGTTCAGAAAAATATTAGGTTAGGTTAGGTTAGTTTTAAAAAATTCAAAAAATATTGTAGAAAAACTGTCGTACAATCCCTAAAACCATTGTGCTTTTCAAATGTCCCCTTCTGCGCTTATATAACGTCAATTTCTGCGCTTATATAACGTCAATTTCTGCGCTTATATAACGTCAATTTCTGCGCTTTTCGTACGTCGATAAGCCAAAACTGATAAAGGCCAAATGCGCTTATATAACGCACCCCATTTTACCAGTGACGTAACTAGAAATAAAATGCCCTCTATGCCACTCCAAAAATTCAAATCACTAATTTTTTTTAGATAATTTTATTCTTATACAGCGTATTCCACTACTTTAGCATAAAAAATTACAGCCGTTTTCGAATGATGAGACATAAACTACTACTTGATCAAAATTTATAGTTTTTTTTCAAAATACAATTTCACGATTTTCTCAAAAACTGTACCACTTTCATAAAAAAATGTTTTGTATACTATTTTATAGCAAATTTTGTGCTCTACAATTTGTTATTAACTGTTTTTTTTCAAATAATGCTTCGTAATTACCGAGGTAACTACTTATGGTAAATGTCAGATTTTTATTTTGAGCAATATAGCCAGAATCGTGAATTCTGATTCTATTGCAGCAATATTGCAATGTTCAACAAGTGTAGAGCCTTAAGGGGCTATACTGCTTGAGTGTAATATTGGTGCAATAGAATCAGAATTCACGATTCTGGCTATATTGATCAAAATAAAAATCTGAAATTTTACAATTAGTAATGACAAAGCATTGTTGAATTGAAAAATTCAAACTATATATTATTCCGACAACAATTAGAGATAAAAAGGATTTAAACACTAGAATTTCGTGAGGATCTCATGACTATATAAAAGTTATCATTGAGTTTAATGACAAAATGAGTAGATCATGGATGTAAAAAGGGCGGAAAAACAATATAACTATAATTTTATCAATAGAATTGTCATAAATCTAAACTTGTACAATTTTCGCCGATTTTCGCATAATTATTAAAGCCAAACTAATTACATTAATTAAAGATTTTGAAGATTTCGCACTTTTAGTATGCTTCCTTAATCTACATACAAAAATTCAACATCATACGTATAACAGTATTAGATTGAAATCATCACAAAAATTACTCGTTTTTCAATGCGTATTATTGCCATGCAATAGGCTCTTAAGGAAGATTTGTGCAACTGAAATGTGTACCTACCTGACTGGATTCGAAATTCGAACCTGAATTGTCACAACCGCAGCCACATAGTGTAGTAGCTATCCGTCTATTTTAAATTTTTAATAATGTCAGTGTTAAACTGGGTTAAGTTATATTTACCAATAAAGATGGCCCAGTTATCGGATTGAATTGATTTATACCAATTTTTAACACAATGAAAATCAGAAATGTCACCGATGAAATATAAACTTTGTACGCTGAAATGTCATGACATTCAGTAAACTTTCAGAACTGCCCTTTGAAGGATTTCCCAAAATCAGGACGACGCAGATTCTACAGCGGAAGAACTGAAATTTAAACAGGTACCCGGCAAAAATGTAAACAGTATTTAAAACTCAAAGGTGAAACAATAATATGGGGGATATGGATAGCTCTGTGCGTTTTATGCGAGGGTTAACCACTAGTGGAAATCACTGTACATTTTTTGAAAAGTATTTCGAAATTACAAAGGAATACATGGAAATACACAGGAATACATGGAAATACGGAGATATATAATTATTTTTTAAACTTTATCTTAGCACATTTGCTTTATCTGTTTCCATATCTCCGTCTAATCTATTAATTCAAAATTTCTGCCTATACAAAAATGAAATTATTACAATCGTTTGTGGATATGGATAAAAAAATTGATCTATTTTTCTGTGATTAATACAGTGTCTCAAAAAAATGTACTCACACTTCGAATGACGAGAAAAATATTATTTATTAGCGTAAATTGAAATGAAATACATTCAAATACAGAAGACAAATGTAATTGAAGAATCATGTTCGTAAATGTTCAAATTGATGACTATTATTGTTGAGACAACGCTAATAACGAGCACTGAGATTTGCAAACATCACGAAAGTTAAAGTGTGAGTACATTTTTTTGAGACACCCTGTATAGTGATCAAATGTATTGTGTATCTATATATAATTATAAATTTATTATAATAACTTTTAATTTAACCCGTATCTCATGTCCGAAATACTAAAGAAATCTAACGATATTTTGAAAATACTGTGGAAATACTCGGGAAATACGAAGGAAATACTGGAAATATATGTTGGAAATACACTAGAAATGTTTTTTGTTACTGGAAATAATAATACACTGGCAATAACGAAGTATTCCGGAAATATTGTTGGAAATACGGAAATACTGGAAATAAATTGCAAGTATTTCCAAATTTGGAAATCACTGTACACATTTTAGGGTAGTGGTTGAACCCTCGGTTTTATGATTTATTTTTATGTGACAGTCTGTATTGTTCTGACTCTGACAGGGGTAAGAATAAAACTCTGATCTGCGAAGAAATGCACAGATGGACGTAAAAACTAAATAAAGAAACCTAACACCCTCTTGAGTCCCACATTATCAATTTTGGTAGAAACTCTGATTAAACTGTACCAAAGAAACCAAATACCCTTCTTAAATCCCAGATATTCGGTTTGGTAGAAACTCTGATTGATCTGAACTAAATAAAGAAACCTAACACCCTCTTGAGTCCCACATTATCAGTTTTGGTAGAAACTCTGATAACACTGAACCAAAGAAACCTAATACCTTTCTTAAGTCCCAGATATTCGGTTTTGGTATAAACTCTGATTGATCTGAAGATCTGAACTAAATAAAGGAACCTAACACCTTCTTGTGTCCCACATTATCAATTTTGGTAGAAACTCTGATTAAACTGTACCAAAGAAACCAAATACCCTTCTTAAGTCCCAGATATTCGGTTTTGGTAGAAACTCTGATTGATCTGAACTAAATAAAGAAACCTAACACCCTCTTGAGTCCCACATTATCAGTTTTGGTAGAAACTCTGATAACACTAAACCAAAGAAACCTAATACCTTTCTTAAGTCCCAGATATTCGGTTTTGGTATAAACTCTGATTGAACTGAACTATAAATAAACCTAATACACTCTTCTTGAGTCCCACATACTCGGTTTGGGTAGATTTGATTCGTTTTTACGTGCATCTGTGCTTTTGTTTGCAGATCAGCGTTTGAGCGGTCACCGGTCAGCGTTTTATTCTTTCCCGGGAAGAACTGTCCAAATTTATTTTCTTCATAAAAATGTAAATTAAATTATAGAATATTTTCTTGATTGTCCTAGATCCTTAATTTATTTCACCATAACAGATTTTTTTCCTATTTTTGCTTTAAATAATTTACATAATCCTAGTTCGTCCTAGTTACAAACTATCGCCACATATGTTTTAAAATACAGACTAGGTACCTATCTAATATTAAAGACATACGTGTATCCATATGTTAGAAAATTTTCTAACGATTTATAACATTATTTATAGAGGTAAAATATTGATTATTCGATTTGAAAATGATATGTTCCTAGTTAATATAATTTTCTTTGTTTTTCTGTAACCATATTGTGTACATACATTGCGTAATAGAAAAAGAAACAATAAAATATTTGATTTACAACTTAAATAGACTGAAACACGAACGGAAATACAAATAATAATTTTAACCAGGACTTTAACTTGTAGTTAATAATACCTACTACTACTCACAGTGATCTATAAGGTAATCTGACTCAAGTTTTGACTATAATATATGACAGGAATGGACACTAGGGCGGATGAAGTGCGGCCTTTCTGTTTACCTTTTAGAGAGAGACAGATAATACGGGCCAGCTCGAAGCACGCATTCTATGACGATAAACAACGGTGACGATGGTAACGGGCTCTGTAGTGATCTTTCTTTGTCGCACAGGGCACAGAATAAACAGAAATGCCACGAATATTCACTATTACCAAGATTCGGAGTGTCCACTCCCTGTATAGGTGTGTTATTTGTATAACAAATAATTGTTTATACTCAAATTAAATATTATGAAATACAATATAGTACATGGCATCATTTTTGTATATATTATTGGTTTATTTAATAAATAATTATCATGAAATGTCAAGGAAGATCACATTTTATTTTATTATACAGGGTGTTTCTGTGCCTCTGCACGCAACTTTAATAGGTTATATAGGTAATTTGATATACTGATTACAAAAAAATATATATTTTTTCAAAATTCGCAAAAATAAGGGTAGTGAAAATATAAGTTTCATTGGTTTGAAATTTCATTCAAATGTTTATTTATTAATTATTATATAAGAAGTGACCATTTATATAGTCTGATACAATTTATAATTTTATTTTATAAATAAAATAATAAATAAACAGTTAAATGAACGTTCAAACCAATGGAACTTTATATTTTAATTACCCTTATTTTTGCGAATTTTGAAAATATCTTTTTTTCTGTAATTAGTATATCAAATTATATAACCTATTAAAGTTGCGTGCATAGGTATAGAAACACCCTGTATAATAGAGGCACGGAATCAGACATGGTACGTCATCAAAATAAATGGCCTATAAATGGCTATGACGCAATGAATATGGTCTAAATCGTCATCAACATAAATTTTATATGTAAAAATATTTGTTGATGACGACATAGATCATAGTCAGCGTCATAGCCATTTTTTTATGTACCTCGTCTGATTCCGTGCCTCTACTATAATCATATTATCTTTTGCTAAATTAATTGCAAACTATACACAATAAAAACATAACAAGGCGGAATGGAAAGAAATATATCGTTTACAAAAACGTGAAGAATTGAAATTAATCAATTTGTTCATTAATTACTAATTGTGCGAATGTTTACTTAGTTAACAACCATGTAATTTACTAAAGTTCAACTTTGTTTTTGAGAAAAGGAAATACTTGAAGGAAGAAATAATAATATTTGATATCAATACATTTCTGACATTGACACTGAAAGAAAAGAAAATCTTTATTAGTTCGTAGTTAATGGTTTTGTTTAAAATAAAAATATATCAATAACTAGTCTGGCATTAATAGGTTATAAAAATAAAAGAGTATTTGATTTAAAACCACAGCTTTTGTTTCAAGTTTCCCTCAATAATAAACTAAATTTATTATCTTTCCCAATAAATTTGTTTCGATTAACAAAATTGACGCAATCTGGTGAAACGAAGCATGGAACATAAAACTGCCTCCTGTTTATTGAATAGTCTTTTTACTAATTCTGATTTATTTCAAATAAAAAAAATTATCTCTGACTATAAAACTCACATTAATCTATGTTTCTTTTCACTTAAAAAATCGAGAAAATCATTGAGTCCTGAGCCCTGTTCACACAACGATTCTTTGAGGATTCTTTCAAGCTAGTAAATTAGAAAAATAGTCATGGTGCGAATTGCCTGTCAAATAGCGGCGCCGCTAAATTGAATCTTCAATGAGTCTTGGAAAAGAAGAATTTCTAATTCATTGATAGCTTCAAAACAGTGAATTTCTTTCCAGGATTCAGAAGCATGAAAGAATCCTCAAAGAATCCATGTGCGAACAAGACGTTTAGATTTTTTTGTTCGTAAAACTTTAATTTTATTTAATTAACATAATAGTATATTATTAAAGGAGCATATAATGTAGGCTATAATTCAAGAGGATGAAAGTTTATGCACGAGCTGAAGGCAAGTGTATAATCATCTGAGTTAATTATAGCCATTATATGTGCGAGTCAAATACGACGTTTTATCTACGACTTTTTAAATAAATATTTATTTACAAATTTTTATTTATTAAAATATTGATATATCTCACATTTTAATGGGATGACAGTGACAGTAGTGTTGAATAATAAACTCATAATACAATAGTGTTGAATTATGAATTTATAATACAATTGTGTATCTTATGGGAAGGTTTATCTTACTGCAATTACGTAGGTATACAGGGTGTAACCCAACTTGCGTAACAAAATTTAAGGGTGTATAGTATTGGATACACTGGTCATGAATCAAAATTTTTGTTGAAATTCGTAAAATTAATAGTAGCTTGCAAAACAATATAATTTTGGGTACCACTGGTTGTCACATTTAAATACAAAAAATCTGACGTGGACACCACATGACTTCCTTGTACGCCTTGTGTGTTCATACTTTTCTTAATAACTAAAATGTAAAATAATATTAAAAATTCTTTTAACTTATTATACTAGTATACTCACAAATATATTTTAGTCATTTTATTTAAACTGCAGAAGAAGATATAAAGCATATTTTACTATTGTCACTGTCATGTCATAATCATTTAAATTTTACGTAGTAACAAATGTTAATCGATCATGGACTACAAGATACCGAAATACTATAAATTATAAATATATACTTTAATTATTTTTAAATGATAGCAGATACAAAAATATTTATAAAATACCGATTGTAGGTAATAATCACATAATCTTTCATTTAAAATAAAAAAAATTGTCTAAAATTAAATATTTATCGAAATATTTTAAAAAAGTACTACTTCCGGTTTGTAGACTGAAACCAAAAATAGGAGGTGCACAACTAGATGCTATAACAGTCCTAAATACAAAATTTCAACTTTCTACGTCTAACCGTATTTGAGTTATGCGACACACATACGTCCGTACGTACGTACGTACGTACGTACGTACGTACATACGTACGTACGTACAGACGTCACGTCGAAACTAGTCTTAATGGATTCAGAAAAGGTCAAAACGGATATTTCCGTCAAAATCTGAGAACCGAAATTTTTCGCGATTACAATACTTCCTTACTTCGTACAAGGAAGTAAAAAGTTATGCAGTATTTATTCTGCCGTCCTTAGGAAAAATGTCCTATCTGCAAAAATTTTATTTTAGCTATTATTTTATATAAAATTTTTTGTGGAAACATCTATGCGGATTTTTACTATTAAAATTGCTTTATATAAATATAATAACCATGAATAATAAATTATACCTTTTCTTAGGGCAGCTGGACATTCTATTTTGGTATATTTGCAGTGTTGTATAAAATACTTCAAAAATGGTATTTCAAATACAAAATACAAAATATTACACATAAGTATTTCAAATATTTGACAAAATACAATATATTTTTTTGTATTTCAAATATACCAGTATTTCAAATACTTTAAAAGTATTTCAAATACAAAATACTGAATAATAAAAGAAACTGAATAATATGAACATAATAATAATTTTTTATTTATAAAAGAAAAAAATCTGACGTGGACACCACATGACTTCCTTGTACGCCTTGTGTGTTCATACTTTTCTTAATAACTAAAATGTAAAATAATATTAAAAATTCTTTTAACTTATTATACTAGTATACTCACAAATATATTTTAGTCATTTTATTTAAACTGCAGAAGAAGATATAAAGCATATTTTACTATTGTCACTGTCATGTCATAATCATTTAAATTTTACGTAGTAACAAATGTTAATCGATCATGGACTACAAGATACCGAAATACTATAAATTATAAATATATACTTTAATTATTTTTAAATGATAGCAGATACAAAAATATTTATAAAATACCGATTGTAGGTAATAATCACATAATCTTTCATTTAAAATAAAAAAAATTGTCTAAAATTAAATATTTATCGAAATATTTTTTAAAAGTACTACTTCCGGTTTGTAGACTGAAACCAAAAATAGGAGGTGCACAACTAGATGCTATAACAGTCCTAAATACAAAATTTCAACTTTCTACGTCTAACCGTATTTGAGTTATGCGACACACATACGTCCGTACGTACGTACGTACGTACGTACAGACGTCACGTCGAAACTAGTCATAATGGATTCAGAAAAGGTCAAAACGGATATTTCCGTCAAAATCTGAGAACCGAAATTTTTCGCGATTACAATACTTCCTTACTTCGTACAAGGAAGTAAAAAATCATTTATGGTAAATGGTTGTGTTAAGGTGCGCACACACAGTGTGTCTTATCCTGCACACGCCGTGTAAACCCAACTTTAGAGGCCAACGCCAACACGTAACACGCAAAAATATTTCAAATACAAATGTATATGAAATACAAAAGGTATTTCAAATTGAAATTGTAGGTATTTCAAATAGAAATTGTATTTCAAATATTCAAAAATAGTATTTTGTGCAAAAATCAGTATTTTAGTGAATTAAAATAGAAAATACTTTTGAAAAGTATTTGAAATAAAAATACAAAATACTTTTTTTTCTTTTTATTTGAAATATGACGTTAAAATACTTAATCTATTTGAAATACCTATTTCAAATACAAATATTTCAAATACTATACAACACTGTATATTTGTAATAATTTATGCAGATTACAAAAATTTCAAAATTTGCAGATAGGACATTCTTCCTAAGGAGGCAGTATTAGCGTAATTAAATTACATTAATGTAATAATAATTTTACAAACAGGAAAAAATGAAATTTGTAGATACTTACAGAATGTCTCATTTTTTAATTTGCGAATTTCAACAAAATTCTTTTTGATTCATGATCAGTGCGTCCAATACTATACACCCTTAAATTATGTTACACAGATTGGGTTACACCCTGTATAAAGAAAATATTATTTAATGCATAAATATTTTACTGTGTGCGCTTGTTTGTCGTCAACTCAACAATAAAATTATTCTCGATAAAAAAACGTTGTTCCGTTTCAGGTTATTTTGATATCAATTTATTTGTGTAAATGATACAGGGTCGAAGAAGGAGGGGTAAAAGTAAATTTGGCTCGCCTTTCAGGAGATACTCGGACACTCCCTTTTGTATCAATGTAACGGAACCCCAAAGTGAGCCGGTAAAACGTCCAGAGACGGACTGACAATATTTATCAAATTGTGCGAACAGAAATAGAACACGTTTTTGCATTACACAACCATGTTGAATAATTTATTTTGTTAGATTGTGTTAATCGTAATGCGCAAAAACAAACAAATACAATAAATTGCGAATGTACAATGTATGTAGATATTTTAAATAGTTGCTACATGTACTGCACTTTAACATTAATTATAAATAACGCAATTAACAGAAACAATTTTAATTTAATTAAGGTAATTTGTATTTAATTACATGCATAATTTCAATGTCGATTGAAAATCTTAAAAATATACCATTAAATATTAATAATTATTCAGCAAAATAGCACTCATGGTTTTTAGTGGAAAATAGACTTTTGTGTAGGTACAGGTGTTTCACAACTACCAGGAAAAAATTATTTCACACCTACTCCAACATGACATTTCATGGCATCACGAAAAAAAGACTTATTTCAAAATTAAAATGGAGTACTTAGTACTTGCATAGTACTGAAAATTAGATTTTTAATATTATGAACATAATGTTAGGTCTAAAACATTGGTAAAAATAAAAATACAAATTTTATTTAATAGATATTTATACACCAAGTGAGATACATGAATGTTTATTCAAGAGAAGAAAGTTTAGCCCCCGAGCCCGAAGGGCGAGTGGGATAATTTCTTCGAGTGAATAAACATTCGTATCTCACGTGGTTTATACAATATTTTATTCAATTTTGACGAAATTATTTCAAATATATGAATTGTAAATTTATTTTGACATAACAAAAAAAACTAATCAAAGTAGTCGTTAGTGGCAAGTTGTCATTGTTTTTATGAATTTTTGACGTAATAATAACAATTTAAAACGTCAGAATGATTTAAAAATGTTTTGAGTGATTTAAAAAAAATTTAATTCACTGGTGAATAAACATTTATTTAAAGTTGTTGCTATGGAGTTAATAATAGCAGTTTAAAACGTCAAAATTGAATAAAAAAAATTATATGTTTTTTAGTAAATTGAGAAAGAAATTTTACAGTGACGTCACTAATTTCCATGAACATAATGGCAACTTTCTACGTCACACCACTTTTCATTAATTATTTTTGGGCTTGTTAATACAATTTTTGTAAAAATAAAAATACGGGTTAAAAGTTTTTATGTCTTCAAAAATATTCAATAAAAAAATCATGCAAGTATCCCATTGTATTTATACATTTTTAGTGCCGCTGGTTTCCTGCTCTTTAATTATTGCAACATCACCGAAATTTAATTATTTGTGTATCATATTAAATGCTAATTGAAACAGTGGCACTAAAAATGTGCACGTCATTTAGCGTGCAATTTATTTTGCGAATTTCGAGTCAATATCAGTATGTCATGTATAGTATTTTTTTTCCTGAAGTTGTGAAACACCCAGTATAAGTTTATCAAACATTGACAATTTGATGAAAAACTGGACGCACAAATTTAAGTACTGCTCGAACTCGAAGAATATTTCGCATACCTACCTTTTCTAAATTAAACTTTATTCGATGAAAAATATTTACAGTACGATTTATAGTAGTACCAGAACACCAGCATTTTAAAATAACACAGACTTTTGTTATAATTGTGAAAATTTATAGAGAAAATTTCATGAAATTTAGTGTTCAGGGCTAATAAGACTAAAAATAAATTTAAATAAATTAATTTAAGAATTTATTTATAAATGATTTATTTATTTGGTAATTTATTTTACGACGTTTCAGAAACGATGTGTTTTATGTAGACAATAAAAAATTTCTATACTTATATTGTTCTTATTTATGTGAAATAATACATGATTAAAATTATATTTCTGTAAATATCATATAGGGCGTTTCATTTAAAACAACCAGCGCTTTTTTGGGCGAACTAATGAATTTAGAGAAAAATGTTATACACAAAAAATGTCCAACAAAAGGGGCTTCATTTAATAGGAATAACCTCGGGAATAACAAACAAAAAATTCAACGAGTGGTTCTCAAACAGCAAAATAAATTAATATTTTTTTAAATGGTAACCTGCAATATATAAATTTTTAGTGCATTAGATACAGAATGGTATTAAAAATCAGAAATAATTTTACAATATTGAAGTAGGCTATGCAATGAACAACTATTAATAGTATTATTACCTAAGTTACGATAGTATTATTTTTATATCTAAAATAACGCGTTTTGCTAAGAAATTAATAATAACAAAAAAGCCCTGGTTGTATTAAAGGAGACACCCTGTATTTAGCTAAAATTTAATTGAAAACATCAAAATCATAATATGAAATTTTACATCACTTTGTGTGCGGTTACCAGTCATCAACTCACTCACGGTTGTTAGTGAAGAGTACACCAGTGAGATTTTTATGCATTAACCTGAAATTCGAACCTGAGTTATTAGAACCACAGTCGCACAACGCACTCAACTAGACGTTAAGTTAATTTTATAATAAAATCTTATATTTAATAGGTGCTCTTTGCTCTTATCATATTTATTTATGAAAATTTATTTTATAATAAATTCCAGTAACCTATAAAATGCAAAAACATTCATACTTTCATGCACTAGGTCTAAAGAAATAATGTTTATATGTTTTTCCTTGATTTTTATTACTCGTTTATCGTGCTTATACAAAAATATTATTATAATACCTCTACAATCTATAATTTTAATTTGTTTTTCTACAGAAATTAACGAAATAAATTTTTGATTTAATATTACAACATTTTTGGGGTCTTCATTTTTTCATGTCTGAATTTTTCTGTGCCGGGCCTGCTTCTGGAAGACTTTTCAGGGCAGGTCAACAGGAAAATCAGTCCAAATTCAAATCCAAGCTTCTTAATTGACTTCTTTATAATTAATCTCATTTTCGTCTGCCAGTTTTAATTATATTATTAATATATTGCCAATTTGTATGTAAGAAAATCATTAATATACAACAGTAGTAAACCAGAAATTTATTTTATTTTATTTCATAGATTCATGGAAATTTTCAGAACTAGGTAATTGGGTTTCTGTAATAATATTTGTATTTATTTACTTGGATGATGAAAACACATAGTTCTCGAATCGAAATGTCATAAATACATATTATAAATATTATTACAGTACCAAATCCAAATTCATTCAGATTCCTGGTAATTTTTACTTCCTTGTACGAAGTAAGGAAGTATTGTAATCGCGAAAAATTTCGGTTCTCAGATTTTGACGGAAATATCCGTTTTGACCTTTTCTGAATCCATTATGACTAGTTTCGACGTGACGTCTGTACGTACGTACGTACGTACGTACGGACGGACGTATGTGTGTCGCATAACTCAAATACGGTTAGACGTAGAAAGTTGAAATTTTGTATTTAGGACTGTTATAGCATCTAGTTGTGCACCTCCTATTTTTGGTTTCAGTCTACAAACCGGAAGTAGTACTTTTTAAAAATATTTCGATAAATATTTAATTTTAGACAATTTTTTTTATTTTAAATGAAAGATTATGTCATTATTACCTACAATCGGTATTTTATAAATATTTTTGTATCTGGTATCATTTAAAAATAATTAAAGTATATATTTATAATTTATAGTATTTCGGTATCTTGTAGTCCATGATCGATTAACATTTGTTACTACGTAAAATTTAAATGATTATGACATGACAGTGACAATAGTAAAATATGCTTTATATCTTCTTCTGCAGTTTAAATAAAATGACTAAAATATATTTGTGAGTATACTAGTATAATAACTTAAAAGAATTTTTAATATTATTTTACATTTTAGTTATTAAGAAAAGTATGAACACACAAGGCGTACAAGGAAGTCATGTGGTGTCCACGTCAGATTTTTTTAATTTATTTAAATTAGCAGGCGTAACACTATTTTAATTATACTAAAATAGTTCAAAATTTTTTACATCTTAAATTGAAATTGTTTATAAATTTGGAAAACGCACAATTATAAATTTATGTTTCTAATAAAATAAAACAATAAAAGAAAATAGTAGGATAACGATCCTATTAAGACGTTAATAGAAATTGACATCTCTATTTTAATAGCGGAAAAATAAAATTTGGCAGTGCCAAAGTAATACGATATTTTTTCTCGAGTTACAAAACTATTTTTAAATCCTGTCAGTTAAAAATAATATTTAATAATCGTGTATTGTTTTATTTTTAATCTTATAAATTATAATATAAAAACAAGTCTATCTATAAATAAATTTTACAACTACTTATAAAATGTAACTTTTCGCAGTATAATCGAAATATCAGTAGATTTTCAGGTAAAACTTTTACCTCATTATTTCTAATGACAACATTATATAACAGTAGTAATTTTTCGTCAAAATTCAAGCATGATTTAAAAAAATATTCTGTGTTTACCTACTGTAGGTATAACGATATATTTCGTGTTTGCTACTGATGTGAAATAAAGATAATATTTTACGTATACAAAAAAATGTCAATAAAAATTACTGCACATAACTCACTGCATTTAAGATTATTGCCAGTAAATTATCTTGTAAAAGGTCGAGTCAACCCACTGTGACGAAATTGAAATAAAGAAATAAAAAAAAATTGCTTAAAAATTATCCCTTTAGGAAACTAATAGTAAATAATTAGTAAAAACAAATTATATTTTTAGCCTGTTATCTAAATACTTTACACAATTCAAAACAAAATAAATTGCATCAACAAATTAATAATCTTCAATAACAAAATTTTCTATTGTTATCGTAACAATCGATTAAATAAAACTCATCAGTGTTCTGTTTAATATTTTTGATAAATAGTCAAATTCGAAGAAATTCTGAAGCTATTACAGTACAAATATCGCAAAAACAATATCACAGTGGCGTAAGTAAATCAAAGAAGTACTCTCACAGGTGCTCATGCACCTGAGCGGACATCTAACCTGTGTTAAAAGGAAACGTAGTGCCAAGTAGGTCGAAACTAGACTCTTCAATTTCACTCATTTACTATGGCGAATTTGCAAGGAAGAGTGACATGCTACAATAGTTTACAAACAGGAAATCGGTGCATCTGGACTATCAGTGATAAGGACTCACCCGTGATAAGATGTTTCGGCGGGAAATCCAACCAACACTACACTAATCACAGAACAGCGTCATACATATGTCAAACACGTTGCCGCCATGTTGTTTACTGTTCACGTGCGATGTGAGCCGCGTTCATTCAGATGTCAGTGGAAATCTCGCGGCAATTTGAAACTACGTCCTGATTTTTTACGTCATTTCTTTGTCCCAAAATGGCACGAACCTGTCCCGGAAACAAACGTCATCTTGATCTAGATTTTGTGGCGCTTGCACGGCTCTATTAAGATGAGTTTCGTCCTAAAATGGTACAAACAGCCATTGCTTTGGTGTTCCAATCATTTACGTCATTTTATTTGTCCTAAAATGGTACGAACCTGTCCCGGAAACAATCGTCATCTTGATCTAGATTTTGTGGCGCTTGCACGGCTCTACTAAGATGAGTTTCGTCCTAAAATGGTGCGAACCTGTCTAGAAAACAGCCATTGCTTTGCTGTCCCAATCATTTACGTCATTTTATTTATCCTAAAATGATACGAACCTGTCCCGGAAACAATTGTCAACTTAATCTAGATTTTGTAGAGCTCGCATAGCTCTATCAAGATAATTTTTGTCCTAAAATGGTGCGAACCTATCTAGAAAATAGCCATTGCTTTGGTGTTCCAATCATTTACGTCATTTTATTTGTTCTAAAATGGCACGAACCTGTCCCGGAAACAATCGTCATCTTGATCTAGATTTTGTGGCGCTCGCACGGCTCTATCAAGATGATTTTCGTCCTAAAATGGTGCGAACCTGTCTAGAAAACAGCCATTGCTTTGCTGTCCCAATCATTTATGTCATTTTATTTGTCCTAAAATGGCATAAACCTGTCCCGAAAACAGTCTTCACTTTGTATCATTCTTATCTAGATTTTGTGGAGCTCACGCTGCTATATCAAGATGATTTTGGTCTTTTTTATTCTAAAAAAATGATGAAAACCTGTCCGAAATACAGTCCTTAATTTGTATAATTTTTAATCTAGATGTTGTGGAGCTTGTGTGTATATCAAGATGATTTTCGTCATTTTTTGTCCTAAAATGGTGCAAATCTATCCAGAAAGCAGTCGTTGCTTTGGTTTTCAATTCGTATCTATGATCTAAGTCATTTCTATGCCGTAAAATGGTGCAAACCTATGGCCTGGTACTTAATTTGTTTAATTTACTTCAAAAAATAAATTTATGTCATTTCTTTTCCCAAAAATGGTACAAACCTATCCCTAAAATGGTCATTGTTCTGCTCCTCAATTTGTATCATTCTTAATTGAATTTTTTTAAACGGGATTCTCTTTGTTTTAAGGAAGCCTTATCCAAAACAATCATTTGAAAAAATATCAAAATGATGTATATTGTTTCTTTGCTCTTAATTATTATCTCAAACGTACATTCATTGCTTTATTTTAAACAAAACTTATTTATTTATCCACCACTATTGAATAATACATCCATTGTACATTTACTTGCAGAAAATAATGTGCCTCATTTCATTACTAGCTAGTGGCATTTTAATTATTATTAAACCGGCCCTTGCCCAATAAAACTTGTGTGATATTTTGATGTTATGGCCGTTTTACACTACGCTAAATATTGAACACAAAATTGCGCAATAAATTTCTTTGTTTTTAATGAACTCTGTTTTTACTGAGACAATATTATATACTTACCTACAATATTTAGTTTGTGATAATAATAATTTGACAGCCGCGGTTATCTATTTTTATATTCACACAATTTGCTATCTGATACTACACAATTTAGATTATTTCAAATATTGAACAAAATCTTGTTCAAGAATTAGTGTAATATAAAACGGGCTTAACGTACACAAATTTAAAAAATAAAACCTTTTTGGCAACTCTCAGTACAAATTTCTTATAAAATAAATGAATTAATATAATCATAGATAAAGTACAGTATTCTACTCGAGTTTAATATTATAACTAGTTATAAATTAGTTGTTGTACCTACCTTAAATTGATTACAAAAACAGCCATTATTGTTTCTTAATTTGTTAGTTTAATTTCAAGCTATTAAAAGAAGTATAAGCATTCACATATTTCATGAATTATCAGATGTATTAATAAAAACAAAATGTAACTTACTGTATACTTAATATTATTCAGCTTTTTTGCTTTTTCAATCCTGTAAAATATTTTCGTTGCTATTTCCCTGATTGAATTTTGTTATTGAGCGTATAATTTAATTAAATTTTAATTAATCTATGTTATATCTATGATTAACAAAATTATGAATGTATTTCAATATTTTGTACGAATTTATTGTAATAAATTTAATATAGACTTCAGTAGAAATATTATCGAACTAACTTACGAATAATAATAAAATAACATAAAATTTAGAATAGTACCGGTATATAAAAATCATAAAATAAGTAAAAATAGGAGAATAAATAATATTGCAGTCCATCTTATCGCATCTAGTAACTGGAATTTGCAGTATTCCTATATAGCTTTGTCCTTACGTATATTAGCATTACATAAAAAGTACTTACATAAAGTCATCTTAGTTAAAGTTTTACAATTTACATAAAATAAATTGTTACAGTAAGAATACACTAATTATATTACGCTAGGATAAAATGTTCTTTAGAATTAAATACAAGTTATGAATAAAGAAAGTAATTATTAAATGATATTCAACAAAGATTAACTTAAATAATGTGCCAGTCATCTAACCTGTTGTAGTACAATAAAAATAGTTATGAAAATAAAATCAATCAGTGCATGAATTTGTAAAAATATTTGATCATAATCTACATGGTTCAATATAGTCCATCTATTAATAGAATTGCCTGTATTACTAAAATTTATACTCTATTGATACTACTTTATTTTATTCTAAGTACCGAAAACACAAATTTTAAAAAATTACAACGAAAAAATAGTAAAACCCTAGAACTAAAGCGATTATGCTAAATTTTATGGAAAGATCTTTATGCTTAGGTAACTAAAACTTAATAAATTTAAAGTGTTATAATTTCTTAAAACTTCTGCTTTCTTATTACGCTATGAACACAGGTACGCCAGCAAAATGGCAGTTTCTATTTCTTCCGGACTATATTCAGTTTTCTGTTCGAATTATTTGCATCAGCCATTGATTGAAAACTTACTCAAAGCCATATTTAATCAAAATTAGTATTTACAAATATTTCATTTTGAGATTGTCATGCCTATTTTTTCAATCAATAACTTGAAGAATAACTGTTATCAATACTGATAATAATTACATAATGACTACATCAAAATAATGAAATAATTATTTAACCAGTATTTAGTAACAGACGGTATTTACTGATGTATATTAATTTAAAAGCGATAACACATTACAAAAATATTATTTTGGTGCATTTTAAACATGAGCAACTGCCAAAAATTCACAAAACAGCATTGCTACGAACCTAACTTACAGATTATGTTATGGTAATATTATGCCAAAAAGCTTATGCTATGTTATGTCATAAAGTAGCACCTGTACAATGCTTTATTAATATTTGACATATACTATGAAAGGTATGAATATAGATTTTGCGAGGAAAAGTACAAGAACTTGTGCAGTCAGTAATGTTTATACTTGAAGAGCAAATATTTTTTTAATTAATGAGAATTAAAATACATGTTTTACTTTATGACATAGCACAAAACAAGCTATGTGGTTAGGGCTTAGGTACGTGCATAATCGAACAGTGATACTTCAAAATAGCTGTTTTAAGGCGCACTTTTTAAACAAAACAAGACAAAAAAGTGCAAAAAGTATGTGCACATCGAGACTAAAAAAACCCTTCATTACTGTTCCGTTATTTCGTGAAAAAACGAATTACTTTTTATGAAATACCGATTTACAGTACTTAAAGTATAGAGTCGGGCTCAATAATGATTAATACTGAGTTGTTCATTTGAAGTTGAACGGCATCAAAACCGAATATGTCAAATTCAAGTATGTTATTCAGTTCAGCTCAAAGAAGAATTTAATTTTAGTTTTGGTAGGAAGTCTGATGCTGGTTTATACTTTCATTACTGTAAATCGGTATTTCCTGAAATAATTAGATGGAATACACTTTAACACGTTGTATCATTACTTAGAGTACGTACTAATTTGATATGCTGATACGGATTAATATAATTCCAAAATTACATTTCGTATGTACTCGATACATCCTTTTTATATATTGGATTTAAATCTAGACTGATTACTGTTTAATAATATGCACACTTCTTAAAACCTGCTTTGTTGGAGTATCAAGTATCACTGATACGTTTTGCACGATTTGAATGCTCAGTTCACACGAATAAAGTTTTTACTTAAAAGTTTCTTGTAAGTAGTCAATACCGTTTATACGGGGAAACTAATTATTTCTATAAAATATATTAAAGCTAGCTATCTTAAAAATATTCAATATAAAAATTAGTTTTCCCGTATTAACGATATTGACAGTTTTTTTAAATTTCAAGAACCTTTTTTGGAAAAACTTTACTCGTGTGAACTGGACATACAGTTACTAGTATTTGTCTTATAAATGAATTATTGGCTGATTTCGTGAATGTTGGAGTTGGATACACAGATTTATATGTAAATTGACAGGTAGCGCCATATTGAGTAACGTACGTATATTCCATCCAGCGAATCAACCAATTCGGTTTATTCATTGGACGGACTATACCATCTTCGCGCATGTAATTAGTTTGATCTCAATATGCCAATTTATAAATAGATCTGTGGTTGGATACCGCTTTTAAACAAATACGAGTAAAGTAATTCTCTTATGTAGCCACGTAGTCTCGGGAATGTCTTCTTAGACGGTTAGACAGGCACTGGTCTGGCACTATCCTAGCGACGGTAGGGGTGGTAGGCCTGCTGGGCAGACGGAGTGGTGTAGTGTCCCCCACGGTGGGGCCCCCCAGCGGAGTACGTGGAGTCGCCCCCGGCACTGGAGTAGTCACCTGCGTTACACGACGAGGTCAGACTCGAGCTGCTCTTCAACACGGAGGGGGTGCGGTACACGGGGTGGCGCGGGTCGCGAGGACTGGGGGAAAGGGGCCCTGGGGAGAGAGGGTTACTGAGGGGGGATACAATACGCTGGAATATAACCATCACGAGTAACTTTATCATCAGTCTAAACTGGTACGGGAGATCTATACAGGTCAACGAGCACTTGGCAAACTCATCAGATATAATATTCAGAACTCATTTATAATTTCACGTCAACAATAATTTTTTTCAGGCGAAAATATTTATTATAGAGTGACCATTTATTTTTTTGATAAAATCAGTACAAAACTGAGACATAAGAAATGTAAGACGCCGCAGACGAAATTTTTTAGGCACATTTCACATACTGTACATTTTTATAATGAATCTGAATGATAATAACAGAAACACAAGATTTATAGGATCCAGAAAAGGCAATCAGTAGGTACATTCAGTACAGTATGTAAAAAATCAGTACAAAAAATCTTTTTACCAGTACAAAGGTCTGAAAAGCAGTACTGTACTAACAAAATCAGTACGAATGGTCACTCTAAATTACTATAAAAATAAAATAAATAGAACACTGGTACGCGATGACTATACTTCGAGCTTATATTCTAATGACATAGTGCTCAACTCACTTATCAAGGAACTGAAAGAATTTTTTCAAACGTCCAATTTAGATTCGAAGTTTTTTAATCAACAGTTTTGGATCATGGTGGATTTATACAGCAAAAATTAAACTAAAAATTTAAATGCCAACTATTGATGATAGTTTAGTTTGTTAATTTGAATTTAGTTGTATAATCGATTATATAAAAAATTTCATAAATTTACTATTCTTGCCATTGCACAATTAATCAAAATTTAATTTTGTTCTATTCATAATTAATTAGATATCCATTATACAATCAACAATTCAGTGGTTTAAAAATGCGCTTCTTGCGAAAACTGTTCGCACGGATCTTTGGAGATTCAGAATCTTGGAAAAGAAAAAGTTTTTTTCTTTCTACTGAGAATTATCTGTTAAATTGCGGTGTCGCTAAATTGAATCTTCAATGAGTCTTGAAAAAGAAGAATTTATAATTTATTGATTGCTTCAAAACCACGTAATTATCAATCAAAAGAAAAAACTTCTATTCCAGGATTCTGAATCTCCGTAGAATCTCCAAAGATTCCCGTGCGAACAGGGATGTTTGTTCCATGATCAGTAAGTTATAGTTGTGGTACATGCCATAAAATATGTGCACGAAGTTGTGAATCACCTTGTATTTAGTGCCTCTGTCATCAGCCATTGATTGAAAATGAAGAGTTGTAATAATCGGAAATGCAGTCAATATAATGTATATTTATTTATTTAACTAAATTATCGATATTTCGACACTCTTGTCAGGGTAACAACAAAACAATGGAGATACGTTTAAACAGCGGTATTTTAATTAAATATTTATTTCCTGTATTCCGGATTATGAACATCCTTCATTACACTACCCAGTCGACTATTCGAATTCTAACTGACTGAAAAGTTACTAAAAGTAATATCCACATTTATTAGAAATTGTTGATGAAAAACAATTAAATTAAAATTAGTATTCACAAATATTTCTTTTTGAGATTGTCGTTCTAATTATTTCAATCAATAGCTTGAAAACAAAAACTTATTAAACTACTGTTATCAATACTGATAAATAAATTGAAAACTGGTGTGAGATGATTTGACCGATTTGTGAATAAACTTTAATAACAAAACAAAAAATAGTGTTAACGCTAACCCATATCGTGAGTGTATTATGCATTTATTGAATTTTACGGGGTTCATCTAACACTAAAAATAGATACCTAGAATATTTATACACAAGAAAATGCAACACAGAATATGCAAATACCTGCATCAAAAGTTTCATCCAACTCTATAGATGAGACATAAATTTGTCCACACAGAAAGATGCAGATATAGAAAACTACTTGTCTGTGAGACAAATAATTAGAGTACGCGAAATAAGATAAGACCGAGCTTAGGAATTTTAAATTTGTAAATAAACTAAATTATCAACAAATTTTTTGGTAGAAACAGCTTAGCTCCTTGAAAGTGTATAAAGAAGTCGTCCAGCTCGGTTTTTCTCTTGACTCAGTTGGGTTGAGACAACTTTTGGTGGGATTCTGTGCAAATCTGTAAGTTTTACAAATTTGTAAATCTTATGTTCATATGATTATAAATTTCATTGCGATTTTATTTAATATTTACAATTTTATAGATCTGTAGCAACAACAGATTTTCACAGAATCCCAGAATTTGGCTCAGCTCTGTGTAGAACATAGGCACATTTTTTACCAATCTAGCAAACTGAACTAAATGAACAACCCAGTACCATTCTTGAGACCCACATACTGGGTTTTGACTATAACTTTTCTAGATATGTATCTTCCTGTGCTTGCATTTATGCCGAATCTAAAATATTTTTATTTCCTTGTGAATGAAACTTTTGATGCTGGTATTTTGTTACTTATTTGCATTTTGTGGTGTTCATTTTCTTGTGTGTGAATATCATAGATTTGTATTTTCAGGTATTGAAACCATGCCTGGATTTAGTTTAATAAATAAATATAAAGAACGATTAATGCGCTGGACCAAATAAGAAAAATAACTGATTCAAATCTAAACTAAAGTCAATCATAGTGTCTGAACTGAAAATGTGTGTAGTGTATCTATAACAGGATAAGAATAAAAATGTTAAAATTTGTTCTAAGAGTGTTGATGTTAGATAGCAACTGGTATACTAGTGCGTAGGACAGAAGGGAGCCATTGAAACAATGCAGCTCATTTCACTAAATTTTTTTAATCATTGTTTTTCGACAAAATGTCGAGATAATACAGAGTTAATTTCATTTAGCAAGTCATTAATAATTAATAGTAAGTCTAATAAGTTATGCTACACTAAGTGTAATCTACAGTTTAATTAACTATCCCAAAAGACAAACGCTCCACTATATTTATATTATATAATATAGATATTGTTCACATGTAATAAAGTAGTAAATATATTTATATATAAACACGATAATTACCTTAAAAAATAATAACTTTGTATGAATAGACCTTTCAAAATAAAAAAGAATAAAAATAGATTTAAAAATAACATTAATAAATCGATGATGAGAAAGCGAAATTACAATAATTAATTAATCAGTAACCTTTATAATCGAAGAACAATATCGAGAAAGATGAAACTAAAATCTACTTGGTAAAAGCATCAACTGACGGAAAGGGCGAAATCATAATAAATACCAGAAATGAAATAAAATACGTTGGTTGCGGGGGGCAATGGGGCTTGACAGGAACAGAGGTGCACAGTTAAATTATATAAAAAAACAAAAGAGAAATGAAGCACACGCCCGTAAACGCCATACTGCTCTAAAGATAAGTATGCACTTGAGAATTTGACTCTAACTTCGGGTGGTATGGTCAGGGCACCCGACTGACTCGTTCTTTACAATTAGAAAACAATGTTTAGAGTTAACACATCGCTTGCGTATTAGGTACAGTATCACACTAAATATATATAATATACAGTTTTTAGTTATGTACGACTTACACAAATTTAATCATTACTTTACAAGAAAAATAGTCTTGAGCAAAAAATATATTTAATAAATATTATGGTTCGTTAAGATCAAGGCGGGAAAGTTTGTATTAGAATGATTGGATGTTTGAAATTCGTTCCCGCCTTGAGCTGCTCGCTCACATATAATTAATTAATTAATCGTAAGTAATTAATAGACTACGCTGAGGACATTCTTATTACGTTATTTTACTGATCTAGTTGTGATTCTGCTAGTTACAACCACAGATAAATTGCACTGCGAGTTTCAAAGGCCTAATCATATAATTATTTATGTATAACGTACGCTTTATTGTACAATAGATTAAAATTTAAAAACTTATTGTGTATGCGTCTGTACATCAGTCAAATTGTTCTAAATTTCGTATCTGTTTAACTATTATAATGTATATTTATAATTATAACATTTCAATTAACTACTTAATATCTTATTAAAATCTGCAAAGTCTATATTTTATTTATAATAATAATATTAATTAATAATACGGATAAAACTTTCTAGATTAATTTGTAGGTCTTCATTAATTTGTATTCAGAATTTAAGATCTAGTTATAACTATATATATTATTAAATTAATAGGTATTTGTATATTAATATATTTGTGTGTTAACTGACGTAAGAGGAGTAACCGTTCTCGAATAGCGAAGCAACGTTAATTTTACTTTAAATTTATCATTAACTTACATATTGATATGACTGCGTTTATTTATTTTCTTTATATAATTTAAGTTGTTTGTCGTGTGAGTGTGTATGTGTCGTTTCGTGTTTTATTATTAATTTGAATGAATAGTAATAGTAGTAGAGATATGATGTAGTATTTGTGTGAGTGTGTCCTGCCAGTCATATCAACGGGCTGCGCCACTATCCATCACAGAAGTAACCAGTTATCATCTAATTTTACTTAAAGGTAGACGCGCTCTATTCCGTTTATTCTGTAAGCTCAACTCACTACATATCCATCACTGGATCAACTATGGAACATTTTACATCGTTTTATTACAGTCTATGTGTTACTAATCCTAACAAATCCTAATCAGTAGTCATAGCAATAATCCATCTTTTATCCAGTGACAAATACTTGGTTACGTCGTGTTAAATGAAAACATTGCTTCTTACAGATTGTCGAGACATTACATCGTTTGATTTGATTTGTACAGCTTACAAAATAAACTTGTGAATGACTATTGATTAGATAGACACATCGAGAGCCCACAGACAGACAGAACAACATTTCCTAACTATGAGTAATACGTTAATTTACTACGCTAAGTAATTATATACTTTCCTATCGCAAATGGATTGTCTGCAGACAGACAACAACAACGTGCTCTGACTTTTATAAAGAATAAACCAAACGGTATTGAATCTGAAATCTGACCACAGGTCAGTGGATTGATTGCAAGTTGCGGGTGAAAAGAGAACAAACAACATTGCGTTGTGCAGAGCAAGCAAAGCTGTCTGTTGTTTCAAGAGAATTTGATAATATACGAGTTTAGTTTAAAAAATACGATCACAATACTTTTCACTAAATTAAATTTTTCGTAAACATGATTTGACATCACAACCAAATAAAATAATCGTAAAGAATTAATAATTAAAGAAATATACAATACTATTTATGCTAGTGAAAAATCTTAGAACTATTTAACACTGTATTCCGAATATTAACAGTTTAAAAAACATCTTATATTTTAGATAATACTAGACAAATCATCATCAGATATTATTTATACAGATAAAAATTATTTACTGTTATAAAATAGTCTAAATTTAAATAAGAACCATCATATCTCGTATCATATCGTAATTATAGTAATTTATATATTAATAAATACTTTTTAGTCTTAAAATGGTGAGAGGAACAAATGTTTATTATTTAGCTGTCTACTCAGTGCCTGCTCCAGGACAGAAATACCACGCTATGCTATAATAAGGGCTACTTGAATTTTACTTTCTACACACGCCGTTTTGCCGTTAACTCAATCTTTGCATTGCTTGCTTTGCTTTTTACGTTTACTTAATCAAGATAGTCATCGTTATCAAAAAACTTCATTTCGTTCATAATTAATTATTAATTATTATCAATTACACTATGGTCGTCAATTTGCTAACAGTAACTTTAAATATATACTTTTGACCTAGACATAAGTATTATAAATACATTATTATTTACTGGTAGTACCCTTGAGATGCAATAAAATTATAACGAATAATTAAAATTTTATATTCTAATGTGATAACTAGAACAGCGTCTGCTGGTAGCAATCATCAGTCAATAATATAACGTGTCGAGTTGTAATAAATTATCATATAATCATTATTTACCATTATTTATAATTAATCATTATTCATTATACAGTATTCGTTAGGAGAGCCACACATAATATATAAATATTTATCTATATATACAATTGATTTATTTAAAACTGTACAATTCATGGAATTCGTACGAGTACGACTAGAGGCAATATTATTTATTTATAATTAATTAAACATACAAATAATTAAATTCTACGCGGCGGACTGATTGAGATTAAAAAGTACAAATGATTCATTATATTATTTAGTCCTGAATTCGATAACGAAGGCAGCGAGTTACTTATTGGTGGTTTTTATTTTATTCCTTTGTTGGTGTGAAATGCAGTTTGAAATGCAAATGCATACAGAGCATTATTATAATAATGACTACGTAATATATTATTAACCACATTGTATCGTATTTTATAATTAACACACAACTAAAACATACGAATCACACAAACATGACAGAGATATTCATATATCGATAGTTACTCCATTTAAATATTTATTTAAAATTAAAGCGCGCGCGCGTTTCGATACCAGCAGACGCTCCCCTACGAGCGAAATTAAAAAATAGAGGTAAAATTTAATAATTTACACTAAGTTAGATTTAATAATGCATTTTATATTATTCCTTAACGACAACTTGAGCAGTGCTTAAAAATAGTCAACATTTCTGTCTGTCTGCAATGGATGTCAATGAAAAACAACAACAATTACTTAAGTAAGTGAAGAGGGACAGAGCTGAACTTGAACTTGTAGAGATAGCTAGTAGTTTAGTTTAGTGTTGTAGAATTAGAATCAACCAACTGATACTGGATATAATTATATAATAGTAATGAAGAGCGGTATACTCCGACTAATTCATAATAATAATAAGTATTAATAAGTGTTTGTAGTGTGAAGTTGGACGTTGGGTTGCTTGGTAAACGCGAAGTAGGTAGAAGAAGTTAGTTATGTGCGTGTTGTAGTAGTGTAATGGTGTAGTTACATCAGAATCATCATAATAGTAGATAGATATAGATAGGTAGGCTGTACGCTGTAGTTATATATACACAATTACACCGACTGACTGACTTTGACTACTACTTGACTTGGTTGTTGTTGAGGGGTTGTTTGTGGTTTGGTTCTGTCTCTCTAATAAACGGTTTTCTAATCATTGTAATTAAGTCTGGTGGGAGCGACCAGTCCGGCTCTCTTCATGTCTATCAAGCCAACACGTTTCCAACTGTTGTAACACATGGTAATGTTATTGAGCTTGTCGGTGAGACGAACCGAGCCACCGTTCTGAGCGTGCTCCTTGACGACGTGCTGCTGGTGGTGGAAGTACACATGCTGCGCCTGCGCCTTGTTACAACCAGCAGACACGCCGTCTAGCCCCGAGCTCGGAACGGTGGCTAGGTTGTTCACGCATATATTATTATCAAAAAGTTGTCAAGAACTTGGCCACTCTTTAAAATCATTGAAAGGTTTAGCACCTGCGTTAGGCGGCTGCGAGTACCCTCCGGCCTGCGAGCTGCCGTCACTGCCGTAAGAGCGGGGCGGCGCGCCGTAGCTTCCGGTCTGGTCCGTGGAGTACGTGCCGTAGCTCGTGGCGTAGTTGGAGTAGTCGGACGCCGGCTTCGTGCTCGCCGTGGATGACTGGCTCATGTTCGGTGGTCCGCTCGTCGTTCCCGGGCCACCTGGGCCTGAACCACCACGTGAGTACATATCACCTACACAGAACCCCACAGACATGCCAACCCACACCACTCAGTCACTCGTCACTGTGCCTACCTGACGGTCCCGTGCTCTGGCTGTTCTGTGGCATGTTCCAGCTGTTCCAGCTCGCGGCCCCGCTCCCTGTGCCGGGCCCGGGTCCTACGTACACGTCTAAACGTAAACATGTGATCGACAGTCTCGACATAACCATCACAGGGCTGCCAGTCAACTAATACTTTCATACTCTGCCACTAGGAATATAAAGCCTCATTTACACCGACTAAGAGCAACATAAGGCGTAATGAACAAGCATAATAATTATGTCTGTTTCTAAATATGGAAATGAATACCTTACTTATGAAATTAACAGTTCTTCGATTCCTTAATATCTCAAAAATGTCGGTAATGGTTAAATTACTAAACTTCGACAACAAATGTCATTTCTGTCGAATTAGTCCATAAACAAAATAGGTAGAAATGGCAATCTAATAAATAATTATTATGCATTCTGCCTTACGCACTAGACATTATGCATTAAGCACTAAAACAGTCGCTGAAAATGAGACTTTACGCTTAGTAAATAGTTTCAACTTTTAATCTAGCATAGGAATTCGGTAATGTAATACATAAAATATCTGTAGACCGTAGTCTCTTGAAATGAAAACTGTAAAATCATAAACTTATATTTCGATATAATTCAAAATTTTGAACTTGTGATATTAATAAATTGCATAAATGTGCTGCAAATTGCTAAAAGTGTCAACTAATGGCCAAGCCTGAAGTTGAAAAGTGAGTGACTGGCAGCCCTGCCGCGACGAACTTACCATACGAACCGTAGCCCTGCTGCTGCGGCGGCCCCGCGTAGTTGCTGCCCCACTGTGGCGGTGGGCCCTGCGGCGCGGGCGGTGCGCCCCAGCTCTGGTATGACCCAGGGCCGGACGGCGTGCCGTACCCAGCGTAGCTCTGCTGCTGAGGCGAAGTGCCCCAACCTTGGTAGCCTTGCATCATGTTCGGGCCCATCGGCGCTCCAATGTTCATTGGTGGCCCACCCATCTGCCCGTTGGGGCCCTGCATCATGCTCATCGGAGCCTGCGGTGGGCCCCATGCGTTCGCGTCTGGCCCGGAGATCTTGCCGCCGCCAGAGCCATCTCGTGGCTCGGCCTTCTTGATTTCAACCTAAACACCAAGCATTCAGCAAACACGACACACAATCATAAAGACTGAATTACATCGATTATACCTCATTTCACGTAAAAAAGCGTTGGATAAGATAGGGCGATTTACACTAACAAACATTTTCATTTCCGTCAACATTACTTATACCTAGGTACTTATTTTGAATTTCATAGTTACATCGAAGTACTACATTATTCTATAGATGACAGTTTTATTAAAAAAATATACCTTTTATAAGTTCGCGCCAGATTTTGAACTTATAAAATGTGTGGGTGTAGAACGGACTGCATTCGCAGTGCCATCTGTCTTCTTACGTGAATTTTAGTTGTCATTTATAGAATAATGTAGTACTTCGATGTCAAGTTGATGTAACTATGAAATTTAAAATAAAAAGGTATAAGTAATTTTAACGGAAATAAAAATGTTTGCTAGCGTAAATCCACCTCTCATCTCGACCAATCAGAGTCAAGAACGCATTTTTCTTAGCTGAAATGAGGTATAGTTCGAGATTCATCCGAGAATTTCCTAGCCATTTCCATCGAGTTCCGTTCGATTTCCATAATTTAAAATTTTTAGCTCGGAATAAATCGAAGATTGTCAATTAAATATGAATAGTTCTGAAATAAAGTATGAAACTCGGATGGAAATTGAACTAGAAATCTAGCATGAATTTAGACGAAAAAAGTATAATGTAACACGACCATATGAGATATACGTACTTGTTTGCCGTTCAGATTGACAAAGTGCTCTGCCACACAACGATCTACCGACTCCTCGTCTTCAAATGAAAGAAACCCGAAACCTTCTCGATAAACAGACAGACACAAAATAAACAACTAGAGTCATGATTTCGCAATGTTATGTTGACTCACCCCTTGACTTCTTCTTCTCTTGGTCGTACATAATGACGACTTCCATGACTTTCCCAAAGCGCGTGAAATAGGTACGAAGATCAGTTTCAGTAACATTTGAAGGCAAGCCACCTAGGAATACTTTAGGATATCCACCACCACGTTTAGGTTTTTGTAATGTCCGAGGGTTACACGGTTTTGGGTCAATAGTTCTAGTAAATAAACAATGGGTTTAGCTTTGCATATTCTAAGATATTCTTAATTTGAAGTGACTGACCTGCCATCAAGCGTGTGGGGTCCATTTTGTAAAACTATAGCCACATTAGCTGGGTCCGCAAAAGTCACAAAACCAAATCCCCTCGAGCGACCCGACTCTGAGTTCTTCATAACTACACAATCTATAACTTCCCCGTAGCGGGAGAAGTATCTTTGCAGGTTATCCTGAGATGTTTCCCATGATAGTCCTCCCACAAATAATTTTCTACACAAAATCAATCAGAATATTTACTTAAAATTCTAAACTTAAAACTATCATATTTATTCATCATTGCGCAGAAACTACACAATCATCCATTACATAAATTATTTAAATTATGCACGATGTAAATTTGGTAGAAGTAAACAAAGCCCTGTTCACACGAGGATTCTTTCATGCTTCTAAATTTTGAAAAAATTATCCTGGTGAGATTTGTGTGTCAAATAACGGCGCCGCTAAATTTAATCTTCAATGAGTCTTGGAAAAGAAGAAATAAAAAAAAATGCAAACATAGGCAGTTGCAAACACAGGAAGGTGCAAATCTAGATCTAGGAACTAGTTTGTTTATCAACACAATATCATTTTTGAGTCCCACATACTACAACTTTTCTAGATTTTCATCTTCGTGTGTTTATATTTATGCCAAATATAAAATTCTAGATTTGAATTTTCCTGTGAATGAATCTTTTGATACAGGTATTTTATCATTCACATAAACATTTAGCGATACATTTATGTTTACGTTTAAGAAAGTTCGAATACATCTAATTAAATAAGAGCATTCACAGTGCTTGAAAGTGGGTAGGCTTATGTAAATGAAACTTAAACTTTCAAGATTAGCATCTTCTGGTGTTGAATTTTCTTGTGTATGAAAATTCTATAATTTTATTTTCTGATGTTGAACCCATTCCCATTCAGAAGCCTGAAAGAATCCTCAAAGAATCCTTGTGTGAACAGGGCATTAGAAGGTTATACATTTGCTTACAGATTTTCTAAAAGCGTTATTAATTAAACTAATCGTAATATGAAATCAAAATGAGCGGGGAATTTACGAATAAAAAAAAGATTTTACACGGCGTTCCTTGACCGCTCACAACGTAGCGCTTGGGGTCGGTGAACGCTCGAGCCGGTTATGAGCCTCAATGCCAAACCAAAAATCCTAATTGTTACAAATTAGAAATACAGCATCCCATGCACGTTTTTGACATTTAAACATAAATCAAACCACAAAATGCGCACGTTTTAGTAGAAAATTCGTGAAAGAAACGTAAAAGTTACTGTACTGTTACAACGAGCACGTCGTGACCTAAAATTTGGAAAGCACACATTTCCAGCCACGCGGTACGTCGGATCGAAACTTTGTAAAACAAAACATTTTACCCTTTTTCATCGTCATCCATTTCTTGTGGGTTTCTCAAAACTCGCATACTACGTTAACAACTAAATTAAAATTACACTGCCGGTTACACACAACACCAAACCAAGCTACACTACAAATGGCAGCTGTCCAACTTCCGCCGTATGAAGGATGTGTGATTTGAGCGCCGCCAACGTCGAACTTAAACATCATCAAAATATTCTTACCCGTATTCATAATCTTCCATTATAACTATTAAACACCGTAAACTTACACTAAACTTAAACTACAATATGTATCCTACTCTAATTAACAACTAGTGAATGATGACAGAGGTATTTTTTGGTATGGTGGGGTTATATGAAACCATTTGCAGAAAACATGGGTGGGGATAAACTTGCGGATTTCATAACAAGATGGCATTCGACTCAAACAGATTTTATTTAAAATCTCAATGAAAATTATTACAAAAATAATTACGATCTAAATATCACATATATAATACTACATTTTATACGCTAGTAATGGCAAAAACCTGAAAAACAATGATTTTACAAAATAGAAATCGTTACAACTTAATGCGCATGCTCAGTTTGTGACGTCAATGAATTTACCCTTTCTCACAGTTCTTAAAAATTCATGGCAAAGAATAAAACGCTGACCGCTGATCTGCGAAGAAATGCACAGATGCACCTAACAAAGAATTAAATTAGGGACTCGAACAGTTTTGTTCCGGTTTTTATATTTCTCCTCGAAATGAACCGGTCTTTAAAAATCGGTTCAAAAATTTATTATGTAGCATCAGCATCAATAAATTAAAAATATTCTTTCCATTTTTGGACTAAAACACAATAAATTTCTGACTAAAATACAAAAATCAATCCAAACCGAGTATGTGAGACTCAAGAAGGATATAAGGTTTCTTTATTTAATTCAGTTCAATTAGAGTTTTTATACTAAAACCGAGTATGTGGGACTTAAGAAGGGTATAAGGTTTTTAAAAATTTAGTTTAGTTCAATCAGTTTCTATCAAAACTGATAATGTGAGACTCAAGAAAAGTATGTTAGGTTTATTTATTTAGTTTAATTAATATAGATCAGCGGGTTTTTACGTGCATCTGTGCATTTCTTCGCAGATCAGCGGTTTATTCTTACCCAAAATGCATCACCCGGATGGAGTATTTACCTGAAGGAAATGCTTTATTTAAAATAAATAAATATTTGTATTTAAAAACATACTTTTACAAATTGTATTTTAAAATAGGTACTTATACAACATAGGACAAAAATATATTATGTATTTAAATATAACAAGATCAAAATCAGTTTTTATAATTATTAACCTGTGACTACTAATCGTTCGTTATATTACAAATTATAAACGTGATTTATAACCCTGAATTAAATAAAATTGAGAACGGCAGCTATTATTCATTAAAATAGGGAAATAATCAGCTGACCGCTGATCTGCAAAGAAATGCACATTAAAAAACAATCAATCCATACCGAGTATGTGGGACGAAAGATAAAAAGTTTCTTTATTTAGTTCAGTTCAGTTAAATGTAGATCAGCGGGTTTTTACGTCCTTTGTGCATTTCTTCGCAGATCAACATTTCAGTGGTCAGTGCTGAAAAAAGAATAAAACCCTGATCAGCGTTTATTGTTTAAAGGCTCTCACAGACAGGCGCGGACAGCGGTGGCGGTCTCTTGTCTTTGCTCTTCACTATGAGGTGCTCATACACACCGTGTTGTTTTCTTGCCGCAGCCGCGAGCCGCCACCGCGGCAATGTGTTGTTTTCTGACCGCAGTCTTTACATGCATCTGCAGATCAGCTATTCAGCGTTTTATTCTTACCCATTAAAATTATGCATAAATAAGAACAATGAACAAATTAACAATCATGGAAAATCATATCGTTCGGGTGATAAAATTTACAAAAATCATATTAGTAACAAATTATCGTTACCGTCTACCGAATCTACCTTTCATAAGAGCTAAGGTTTTCTGCATTAAGGGGGCCTTTTTCGGTTTCAATGCTGCGGCTATAACAAATTAATAAAATTAAGCATTTATACATTTTAAAAGCAGAAATTAAATACCAGAAGATGTAGATACCGCTCTTGGAGCTGGAACGGAAATTTTTTCGCCACCGCTTCCTGATGCTATTGAGTTAAGTCTCTGGGTAGGTGTCACTAGAGGTCTCTTAAGATTTTCACTCGTTCCGTACTTTGCCTGAAATATATTTATTTATCAAACATTTGAGACCCAAAACGGGTAGCGCCAACAATTATTTTACATTTTTATTTTCCGTCTAAACTGTCTCTAAAACGATATATACTCTCCTATGTCTTGATTCTCAATTAAAAATAATTTTATGAAAATTCGCAAAATTAAGTATGTTTTTCAAGTGAACATGATGTTTAGAGCCACTTATCGACAAATAATATTTAATAAATATTGTAATGAAGTATTGAATCACGTAACTAACGTTCAATAACAAACAAATTGGTACTTTAATTAAAGATTTCTTGTCGGCAAGTGGCACTAATCACCATGTTCACTCAAAAACCTTACCTTTAAATTTGCGAATTTAAAAAAATTATTTTCAAGACATTGAAATGTATACACCCTCAAAGTGTTGACCCTTTTCTAAAACTGTACTCATATAATTTGCTGCTGTGTTCAATTTTTTTATTCGTGGCGTTATATGAAGTAAACGGCACGTACATTTATTTTATTATCGCGTATAAAATTATATTTTTTCTATAGACGATGTTAAAATATAAGAAAAACCAATTTTAAATTAAATTATTGTTAAAACAAAATTTCGGAGTTTGTAATGTTTTTCATCCTATTTTTTGCACGAAGTAGATGCAGAAATGTGTGATAACAAATTTAAAGAAAACATTAAAGTACTTTACCTACCCTTTAACATCGGCAGGGAAAAAATTATATTATCGACTCAAGAAAAATAATTCACTAGCTTCTTCGTAGCTTGTGAATGAACACGTTTCTTTCGTCGACAAAATGTACGTCTTGTATAAAAAATAACTATTTTTTAACACTAAATTAGCTCATGAAAATAGAAGGTAAATGACTTTGGCCTCATTCACATAAGCATTTAGTTTTAAGATTTTCATTTATGTTTACGTTTAACAAAGTTTAAATTCATAAGAACGAATTACGAGCATTCACACGACCCACTGAATGCTGGTATTTAGTTAAATGTATTTAAACTTTCTTAAACGTACACTGAAATGTAAATCTTAAAACTAAATGTTTGTGAATGAGGCTTTATTTAAAATTGATGTTAGTGTCAAATGAGGAAAAGTTCCAAAAAATAATACAAATATAAATTACTTTCCTAACTTTATTTGCAATATCCCCTGATTAAAAAGTATAACATTAACTGCGTTTCAAGTGACAGAACGAAATAAACGTCATTTTCTTTTTTTTTCCTGCGTTTTACCTGTTTCCTGGCGATGCCTCTGGGCGGTTTGACAACGCTGTCAACATACGCTAACTTGGTTTGCCTGACAGGCAGGGATTTGTCAATACTCTGTTTGATGTTGACAGTGAGCGCTTTTAGTTTCGCGTCGCGCTCATCTCGACACCGGAGGTACATTTCTCGCCAGGTTTCCATTTCTTGACGTTTCATGCCTTTGCATTCGCGCTTACAGTGAAGCTCCCACAATTCGTCGTCTTCTTCCACTAGGTATGGGTTGTAGTATTCTGAATTTAAGAGCTGGTTGGCTGATGCGCGCTCGAGAACTGGCTTTAGGATTTCGTAGGGTACTCCACCTGTGTACTCCAAAGCTGGAAACAAAATTCATAATTAATATATACTTACTTGCTGTTAAAATGGAGCAACTGCACAAAAATCTCGCATGTGGTGTACTATCCACAAGCAACTGTGAGTGAGTTGACGTCTGGTAACCGCACTCACGGTGAAATATACAGGCTGATTTACAACTTCGTGGATATATTTTAATGCCATATAGTACTCAACTTACTGATCATGGAACAAAAATAATTTTAAAAAATTTGCTGTTGCCAGTACACGACCTCTCGCCTAATTCTGCTTATTCTACTAATCTAATACATAGTTTTACTTACATTTTAATAGTTTCATGTTCATGTAATATGTAAACGATAATGTAAACCAAGATGCAAGCAAAAGATGTCAACTGTACTGTCCCTGTCATAATTATTCAAATTTTGTGTAGAAACAAATTTCATATCATGAACAACAAGATACTGGTACTTAAAAAAAGTAGAATATTATGCCTAGTGCACACGGAGAAACATTTTGACGTTTCCTGAAAAAAGTTTCCGGAAACTTCAAAGTTTTAACGGCGCCTATAAAAATGAGGCGTTTTCAGGAAACGTTGTGAAGTGCAACTAACTTCTTATTTGTCAAATTGTCAAATGTGACATGTGATCAAAAACATATTTATTGTTTTTCAAAAAAAATCTCCATTTTCTGGAAACTTTTTCAAGAAACTTTTCAAAATGTTTCTCCGTGTGCACTGGGCATTAGTTGCGCTTTATTTTCTTGCTAAATACTACCAGATTTAGCAAATTGTATTTCAAATTAACTGTACCCATAGATAATTATATTATCTTTTATTTTTAATTGCAAAAATTGTCATAAATAAATAATGTACCAATATATTTACGGAAAACTATATCAAGCTTCAAAAAGTACTACTTCCGATTTGCGAATTTCTACCAAAATCTTATCCGGTGTTAAGATCCTTATTAAAACCTTAAATATGAAATTTGGTTATTAAAGGTTTGATACTTTTTAAGTTATCGTGGACGAAAAATCGTCAGTCCATATGTCCATACACACATCATCGTGAAAATATTAAATTCGTATTCTAGAGACCCTAAAACGTGCTTATCCACCAAAAACTCATACTCGAAAATTTTGATCCGTTACAATATCTCTCTTATACAATATGAGGCGAGAGATAAAAATTCGTTTTCGCATGAAGTACATTTTTGAAACCATTGTATTGTTTATTGTATAATCAATATCTGATTAACGATGAATGGAATAAAATTAAATTTTAATGAATGAATTCCATTTGAAAACAGTGGCTCAAAACTGTTTGATTAAAAAATCTGGAAACTAAAACTTTCAGTTCGGTTATAAATATGTTGAGCAGTATAAATATGCAATTTAAATATATACACGAAGTTGTGAATTGTGTGGTGTACTGTCCACTAACAACCATGAGTGAGTTGACGGCTTGTAAACGCACACAGTCATACTCGCAGTATGTGCGGTTGTAAAAGACGTGATAGAAATGTATGTCTTACCGTCAATATTGTCTTGCAAAGTTCTAACGCACAGTTGAAACAAAGAAGGAACGAAACCCCAATTGGTCTTATTTCCTGAGAATACCTTCGTACTAAAAATGGAACATTTTAATTAATTATATAATGATTTGCGGTAATTACTTCTTACCGCTGAGTCTTGGAAGATATAACAACACTGAGGGCCTCTTCTTCAGACAGGTGTTTAATCTTTCCTTGTGGAGAATCGTAGTTTAAACCCAAAGGTTTGTAATTTGTTG
This sequence comes from Agonum fuliginosum, assembly GCA_947534325.1. Classification (NCBI taxonomy): domain Eukaryota; kingdom Metazoa; phylum Arthropoda; class Insecta; order Coleoptera; family Carabidae; genus Agonum; species Agonum fuliginosum. The sequence goes on from OX384033.1 coordinate 1,723,146, forward strand.
TTATTTCAGGTAACTGTGAAACTATTGTTGTGTCGAGGGGTTCTAATTTTATTTGGGGTGATAAAAGATTAAGGTTTGGACTCTGAAATAGAGTAGAACATTTTTAGCAAGAAAATATAAGCTAGATAAGCAAAATATTTTATCAAATCTTTTGTGCAATTTATACAGAGTGATTCATAACTTCGTGCATATATTTAAATGGCATATAGTACTCAACAAAAAGAATTTTTGTAAAAATGCTTAAATTTAAGGGCAGTTTTTGCAAGAAACAGTAAATTTATGAAATTACATTTCAAAACAGTAACCCAAAACTGATAGATTAAAAAACCTGGCAACTAAAATTGCGAATTTCAAAAATACTTTCAAATCAGTAGTGAGTTGAGTACTATTACTATATACTACTTATAGTCCGGGAGCTGGCGTCAAATTTGACCGGACCATTTCAACAAAGCTGATTTTTATAATATAATTAGTTCTATAATAACTAATTAAGAATTGCAATGTAAGCTGGTCCGAAAGCGGGGCTCAAGAGGCCGTGGAACTTGCAAAAAATAAAAGTTTTTTAAGTGAAGCAGCAAAGCTAAAATTTTATATAATGATACTTTACCAATTATAGTTAACAAAAAAATATGTTAGCTGGACAGGGCAGGTGGAAAACCTTGTTAGCTGTGCAGGTGAACATTGACAGTGACAATGTCAAAATAGTGACACATCGTTTATATCTTCTTCTACTGTTTACATAAAATGAAAACGATGTGTCACTATTTTGACATTGTCACTGTCACTGTTCACCTGCACAGCTAACAAGGTTTTCCACTTGCCCTGTCCAGCTAACATATTTTTTTGTTAAATATAATTGGTAAAGTATCATTATACAAAATTTTTGCTTTGCTGGTTTCACTTGAAAATCTGATATTTTTTGAAAGTTTCGCAGGCCCTTAAATCTGCAGGCCACACGGTCGTGCCAGCTTACACTGCAATTCTTAATTAGTTATTATAGAACTAATTATATTGCAAAAATCAGCTTTGCTGCAATCACCCATGAAAATTTGACGCCAGCTCCCGGACTATTATACTATACTATATGCCATTGAAAAAATATATGCACGAAATTGTGAATCACCTTGTATTAAAAAATTTGGGAGCAGAATCATTGTTTAAATTATTTTTCTGTTAATATTGCGAAAAAATAGACTGTTTTTTTCTTGAATGCTTTGTGCTTTTTGTTAATAACTCATTATCGTGAGTAATAAAATAGAAACACATTTTCCCATTTTGATAATAAACTTAACAAAAGAATTATGAAATGCAAATGCATTCAAATGATTCATTTAAAAATTCAACTCTTTTAATTAAAAACAAAAAACCTATTTTATTACAAGTCTTGCATAAATTGAATGAAGAAATATAATACAAGTTTTATTTGTTTATATGAAACACTTCACGTACAGTATGATTGCAAAATACAACACAAAATAATTACAAAATTATCAATATTATTATTTCAAGATAGTAGTATTGTATTACTAAACACGTCGTAAAGATTTTAATACAATCAACTGCAAGATTTATTTATTTATTTTAGCTTTGTGGCACTCGCAATTTTTCTTGCAGCTATAAAATTATTTTGAGGAAATGGTACAAACATGATTGGGTCGAAATTCATTAAAGTTAAAATAGCCAGAGGGCCGTAATATAAAATCGTGCCTGATTTTAACACTAGCCAGAAATGACTGTGTTAATTCAAGCTTGTCTTCAAGAAAATGTAAATATAAAATTTGCATCCGGGGTATTTTAAACAGGGCGCTATTTTGAAGAAATGTTTTAATATGTACTAAGTGACCTATTTTATTTCTTCTGTTATTTGATGTACATAATAAGGGGCATTCAAAAATTTATTAAGTACCACGCCAGAAAAATTTACCGGTTGTACATGTCTGCCACAAGCTTTCAAGTGCGCATAATATCGGGGGACCTCATATGACGTTTCATTTTTTTGTCCCTCGATTTGCGCACTTCGAAGCATGTATAACCGATAAATTTTTCAGGCGTGGTGCTTAATAATTTCTTTGAATGTCCTTTATTATGTACAAGTAACAGAAATAATAAAATAAGTAAGTTAAAGCACTTCTGTAAAATAGCACCTCGTTCGAAATACCCCGGATGCTTTTATATTTAAATTTTCTTAAAGGCAACACTTTAATTAGCACAAAAAGAGTTAAAATCAGGCTCTCTAGCTAAGAGAAAGTAAATAAAAATAAACATACCTGTGTTAAAGGGGATTGGGTACGTGGTGGTTTTGGAGTAGATTTCGAAGACTTGACCGTCACCGTCGAAGTAGAAGGCGTGGGGCTTGCAGACGACGTGCTGCTTTTCTTCTTGAAATTATTTTTTTTTGCGGGCCCCATCATGCCTAGGGCTTCAGCAAAGCTGGCCCCCGAACCCGAATCGATTCCATTATCGTCATGAAGTAAAACTTTTTTATTTTTATCCGGACTTTTAGTCGAACTAGACGGTTTAGTATCTTTAGACTTGGTAGATTTTTCTTTTTTAGGTTCTTTTTCTTTATGACTAGATTTTTTACTAGAACCATTTAGTTCTTTTTTATCTCGGCTTCGATGCTTATCGTGTTTTGGTTTCTTTTCCTTCTCTACGGGCGATTGGGTGCTTTCTCGCAAATCGTGGTTGGTTGTAGAGTCTGGTAGAATGTTATCCTCGCTGTTAAGGGAAGAAATTGATACATTATCGACGAGCAACCGCTCTGAGTCTTCGCTGTCAGAGCTCGCAGTTTCGTATTTAATTTTTTTTGAGGAACTTCGGTCATCTTCATGTTTTCTTTTATAATCATGCCGAGGTTTTTCTTCTTTTCTGGAATTTTCTTCGTGTTTCTTGTGACTTTTGTGTTCTTTTTCTTTGTGACTAGACTTGTGACTATCTCGTTTTTCTTCTTTCCTGTGATGTGACTTATTGTGTCTATCTTCTGATCTTGATTTACTTCTGTCAGACGAATCGTGTCTTCTCTCGCGCCGTGAATTTTCTTTTCGGTCGGGTTTTTTTTGTTCTGCATTTAAATCAACTGTATTAAGAGAAGAACTAGTAGATTCTCTTATAGCTTTATAGCAGGGCAGAGTACAATTTAAAAAATAACTTCATTTTTATAAAGTGTACAATAAATTTCAGAAATAAAAAAATAATTGATTAATTTTTTATCCACGGCCCATTACTCTGTTTGAAATTACAAATTTTGACAGTTAATGGGGCGTGGTTTAAGAGTCTAGTTTACACCAAATATTTACGATCTTTAAAAAGAAGCGCATTCACATAAGCATTTAGTTTTAAGGTTTAGGTTTATTTAGTTATATGAATTTAAAATTTCGTTAACGCAAACATAAATTTAAACCTTGATTCTTATGTGAATGAGGCTTAAGAGAAAAATACATAAAAGACAGGAAGCCAGATAAAATTAGAAAACGACAAAAACGAGCCGCGAAATTCGGTTAGTGAAGCCTGTCATAATGGCAACACACCAACACCAAACTTCAGTGATGTGAACGCGGCTTTACAAAGAATGAAATCAGATTAATAATTATTGATATAAGATTTGAGTGTTGTTTGTGTAAACCGCTCTTGACAATTTTTCGTTATTTCAAACAGGGTATAGTTTTATATAAAACAATTTAACAGCTCTTTGAACCAATAAAACTTCATGTATTTGGGCTCTAACCAATAAAACTCTTTGTATTAAAGCATTCAAACAAAATAGTCCGTTGCTAGGTAACGTACACAAATTTCAAAACAAAACATCAGTGCAAAACTTATCTTATAAAAATGAATGACTTATTCAGAATAGTCGCGGATAAAGTATAGTATTCTACTCGAATTTAACTTTGCAATTACTCACTCGAATAATGACCATCGTTAAACTCACATCGAATAATATACTAATGTCAAAGAGTTGGCTATTTATCAGTCATTGATGTAAACAAAATGATATTACTTTCAATTAAAGGTGGCGGTTCAGGTGAATCAGGTGGCGTGTCTTCGGCAATGGGAGACGATACAGGTTCTATTTTTTCCTCTTCTTCGTTGGCTACCATGTTTTTCCAGTTTGCAACGATTGCTTTGGAGGCAACTCCCACTGAGCCACTATATTTCCGTAAAGAATTCATGGTTCGGCCAATGCCCGTCTGTTTTAAATGTTCTACTGTCACAGGCATATCGTACAATTTCTTTATGTAATACAGAATCTGTCAAAGAAATTAAGACTTAAGCTGCATTCACAGCCCGAAATTTGGTGAAATATGTGAAGTGTGTCATATGACAATGTGTACTTGCGTTCACAACACTGAAATTTGGTGTTGTGAACGCAATTACACATTGCCATATGACAGAGCTCATAAATTTCGGGCTGTGAATGCAGCTATACCCAGCTGAAATTCACTTCAAGGAACTGACAAAATATTGTTAGCTACTTTGATGCTAATTTTACGAAAAACAAAAAAATGGTCTGAAATAAGGTTACCTAATTTGCAACCTTGGTTATAATCTTAAAAACTGAGGCGTAAAACTAAAAATATAATAAATATAACGAACCCTCTCATCGTTCCCTTTTTCGGAATGCTTAATAATGCTATTTTGGTATTGTTGAATTTTCTCTAGCAGATTGCTGCTGCTGTCGTCGTCCATTTTTGACAATCGTTTTTCTCTCTTCAACTACGTGTTTCACTAGTTAAAACAGCTGTTTTGCCCGAGGGGCATTTGTTTATCACAATTACTTAATATTATCCATTATCTGCAGAAAAATAGTTCCATATTTTATGGAAATAATCACACGGTTACTGAATTCAAGATAATAAATTAATATAAGAAGGGACTTATTTTAAAATGTCTGAAGCATTTATTTTCTAATTATTTACCTTGTAAAATTTACACCTATTTAAAAATTGATTGTTAATTAAATATTATTTATTAAAAATGTATCAGTCGTGCAATACAATTTATTTTCTTGATTAGTGAGTGCACTGAGCACTAGCGACACGACAGGTGATGGTGAGTAGTTTCGGAACTAAAATAAGCCTCTTCTTGACTTACTTTAATTATAGTCCTATCTTTTCAAAAAAATACTGCATCGTTACCTCCAATTTCATAATTATTCTGTTGGTTAATATTGGTCTCATAACTGATATTTCAGAGTATTCTATTCAATTCCTTGCAATTTTCTACTCCTAATCAGAATACTTTATTTTAATAATTTAGTGCCATCCTCATCTTTGCTTGACATGACATGACAAAAATTTGTTTTAGCACAGTTTGACTATACATTGAATTGAATATGCCGGCATATACAAATGCAAGCTAGTTAATTTAAGGTATATGGGTACAAAGTATAAAATATAATAATTAATTTTAATGTTATAATAATTATAATTTAAACATTGTCGCCAAAGAGTTACTCAATAAATAAATATTATTATATCAATCAACCAATTTCATCACAATGTACAAGTAGAGCTCGCGCACTGAGAGAAAAGGCCACCGACGTCATATGCGCAGAAACACATTTTCGTCGTTGTCATCTTTCTTTGTGACGAAATTGATTTATTCGCTGAATGGACTATACCATCAGCGCTAGTGCGCAGTTAGTTTGATCACATGACGTATGACATCAATTTCAACGAATCGGATTGGTCAATCATTTTACGTTTCGTAATGACAATATGGCAGCTGAATACATAGTCAACATGTGCCTCGTTTTTTCATTTCTGTTATCTACATATTGATTGATTTATTTACAATAATTGTTTTCTATGGGTTGCAGTAATTATTCGAATAAAGCAAATTCAACCCCATGCAGAGGTACCCACAATGCCAGCATTCTGAAGGTCCCTCGACATCCCAAGAGTGCAAGAATAAAAGAGCAAAAATCAACTAAACATGGGTAATTTGATGAAATTTTATTGATTTATTTTATTTTTGACTTAAGACGATCCTCTACCGTGCCAGAAAACAGCCAAAAACATGGATTTCGCGCGCCATTCCACAGCGTTTATTGTTTTGTTAAATATAATAATCTAAAGATATTGTTGAAGATAAAAGTACAATCTACAAAATGGTCGATGCAGAATTTTAAAATTTTGCTTTAAAATCGAAATATGTTAATTTGAATTTTGACAATTTTTGTTATTTTTTGAACACAAATATCTTCTATTTTAAAACGAATTTAAAAAATTTGATCGGTTGTTTCGCAGATCCAAGCTTTGTTGACAACATATTACAATTTGAAGTTAATTAACTTATAAATAAAAGCTGTACAGTGGCACGCGAAAACCTCCTTTTTTAAAAAATTGCAATTTTTTTACAAATATGGGTCTATAAATAATTTTTTCCCCTTAAACATAAATTACTTGTTATTATTATATTTAACAAAAAAAAAACGCTATAGAATAGCGTGCGGAATCAATGTTTTTGACTGTTTACTGCCAGGGGTAGAGGATCACCTTAAATTTCAATTTTGACGAAAAAAAAAGTGGTTAACCTTTGTTTTTTTCGATTTTGGATCTAAACTTTGAGAGCTCATATCTCGAAAACTAAAAGACTTATCAAAGCGCGGTTTGCGGCATTGGATTCCTCGTAATTTACTTAGTATAATTAGAGAAATTTCAATTTTGGGCAAAAAAAATACTAAGTGGTTAACCTTTGTTTTTTTTTCGATTTTGGATCTAAACTTTGAGAGCTCATATCTTGAAAACTAAAAGACTTATCAAAGCGGGGTTTGCGGCATATATTAATTATTTATTTGTCTGTTCAGGTATTCGATCCGTGGAGGCGGTTATCTTCTTAGGAGGAGACCCTATACTTACCATTCTTCAATTGACCACTGGCCTCCAATGAAGAAATGTCTGCTATTTATTGTATTTATTGATAGATATTTTTTAAACAACCCTTTGTACACTTCCTAAACCCTTACAGGACTTATTGTGAGAGTACACGGCCTTAAACCTAGGATACGAAATTATAAACAGTAAGTATAAATTTAATTATGTATTTAATGAAATACTTCAATACAATACACAATCGAATAAAAAAATTAACTTAATTAAACATTTTTAACATAAACAACCCTTATTTAGGGTTTATATAAGCTCCAAACGAGATAGGTGCTGCCATCTGTTGGTGGCAGTTATTTAAATGTACAATATATCTTAAACTAAGGGTTGAATGACTAAATGGGGTACATATTTGGATTCAGCGGGTTCGAATAAGACTAGAGTATAAATTACCCCCTTGAAACGTTTATTTAGCATTAAAACATAGGGGTAAAATCGGTCCAAAAAAAGTTTTTGTCGAGTTGTCCAGAAAATGAAGCAAAGTTGCACTACGCTAGGAAAATATTAAACTGCAAATAACTCGAAAACTAAGGGTTGCACGATAAAATGCGACGCATATTTGGATTCAGCGGGTCCTAATTAAAGGGTTAGACTATCCCCCTTTAGCCTACTACCCTTACTTTACGAGTTATAAGCATTTTAAAATTTTCCTAGCGTAGTTGTAATTTTACTAGCAAAACGTTAAAAAAATTGACACTACGCTAGGAAAATTTTAAATTTCTTATAACTCGAAAACTAAGGGTTGCAGGACAAAATAGAGTGCATATTTGGATTCAGCGGGTCCTAATTGAGGGGTTATACTACCCCTCTTTATCCTGCTACTCTTAGTTTACGAGATATAAGCATTTTAAAATTTTCCTAGCGTAGTTGTAATTTTGCTTCAAAAATCGATGTATATCGTCAAAAAATAGACACTACGCTAGGAAAATTTTAAATTGATTATAACTCGGAAATTAAGGGTTGCACGACCAAATGGGGTACATATTTGGATTCAGCAGGTCCTAATTAGGTGTATATGATACAAACCACCCTTGAAATAAACGTAATTTTGGTAGTTTTTGGTGAAATTTTGCTGACTTTAAATAATTATTATCTCGTAAATTAAAGGGCTAAGGGCCAAAAGTTAAATACAAAGGTTGTGTAACTTTTCATTCTCTATCTGCCTGTCTATAGATAAGGCCGTTTTTAATTATTTTTTTGATCTCCCACCATTCATGTTATCCTGATACAAACTTGGTGATTTTTATACGCGCCCTTTGTATTTAACTTTTTGCCCTTAGTCCTCTAGTTTACGAGATAATAATTGTTTAAAGTCAGCAAAATTTCACCAAAATTACGTTGATTTCAAGGGTGGTTTGTATCATATTCTCCTAATTAGGACCCGCTGAATCCAAATATGGACCCCACTTTGTCGTACAAACCTTAGTTTCCGAGATATTTGCATTTTAAAATTTTCCTAGCGTAGTGTCAATTTTTTGACGATTTTGCAGCAAAATTGCAACTACGCTAGGAAAATTTTAAAATGCTTATAACTCGTAAAGTAAGGGTAGTAGGATAAAGAAGGGTAGTCTGCCCCCTTAATTAGGACCTGCTGAATCGAAATATGTCCTCGGTTTTGTTGTGCAACCCTTAGTTTTCGTGTTATAGGCGTTTTAAAATTTTCCTAGGGTAGTGTCAATTTTTTTGACGATTTGCTAGCAAAATTTTAGAATGAATGTTCGATCAAAAATTCAAACCCTTATTTTTGCCCTTAGCCCTTTGAGACTTGGGCCATGTATAGAGGGCATTAAAATACACGGGGGATTATCTCAAGGGGGCGGAAAATTTTCTCAGAATTGCGAAAAAATCAATTCCAAGTGAGGGTTTGAAAATTCTAGCACTTTTCCCATAAAATAAGGGCTTGTATAACGTATTTTAAGGGTTGTTGGTATTAAAATCGGTTAATTAAGGTCCGCTGATTTCAAATATGGCCTCAGAATTATATAATTACTTACAGTTCTCGAGAAATTACAAAAATTAAAAACTACTCTATGTAAAAATTTAATTTATTAAAATAAGGTCTTGTTTAACGTATTATAAGGGTTGTTGGTATTAAAATCGGTTAATTAAGGTCCGCTGATTTCAGATATCAGAATTACATAATTACTTACCGTGCTCGAGTAATTGCGAAAATTAAAAACTAACCTATGTAAAAAATTTATTTATTAAAAATAAGAGTTAATTTATGTAGAAAAGGGTAAATAAACATAGATACATTGTTATATAGCACTATTTATTCATTTAACAGGTTCATAACACATGATTTATTATTATATAATTACTTACCATTCTCGAGATATTGCGAAATTAAAAACTACCCTATTAAAAATTTAATTTATGAAGGAAGAGGTAAATAAACATTAATACAATGTTATACAACACTTTATTTGACATTTGGGTTAAGAGCATCCAAAGAAAGACTTCTGTTGTTCACAATTACAAAATTAATGTTGTAGTTAGTCTAGTACAACAAACTAGTTTTCAAATTAGCGTCAGAAGTATCAGTTGGTATATTTTATGTTTAGTTTGTCTATAAATGGCTGAAGAAGCATTTATAAATACGGTGCAACTTACTAGCGAGCTATTAGACTTAGAATTTACTAAAATAGGTATTATAATACACTAAGAACAAAATCTTCCAAGTTTGTTTTTGTGGTTATGTCACTTTTGACAAGTCAAACATTAATTATTTAAATAACATAACTAAAGCTGAAAATTGGTAAACATATGTAAAAAATTACGCTGAATCGATTGCTGTAGTTATTTTTGACGAAAGATAAACAGTTTAGCCGTAAATAATTAATTTCCAATGGAACACTAGCGCCAATCCGCAAAACAGAGCGGTGTAAGTCTGGTGAACTACTCTTCCGACTAAATAATAGTTACCTGTTTTACTGACTTGAAAACAGTTATCCGTTTTACCATTCAAGTAGTTCACCAGAATCACGATGCTAAAAAATTTAAGGATTGGCGCTAGTGTTCCAGGATAAATTAATTATTTATGGCTAAACTGTTGGTTTTTGGTCAAAACCGATTACAGCAATCGATTCAGCGTCATTGTTTCTATTTGTTAACCAATTTTCAGCTTTAAATATGTTATTTAAATAATTCATAATATTTGACTTGTCAAATGTGACCTAACCACAAAAACAAACTTGGAAGATTTGGTTCTTAGTGCATTATAATAACTGTTTCAGTAAATTCTAAGTCTAGTAGCTCGCTAGTAAGTTTCTTTTGTGCATATTATAATGTGTTAGTGTCAAAACAATTAGAATTATTGTTGTTTACGTTAGAAGTTCCATGTACAATAACATTGTGGTTTGTTTTAGGCTACAAAATGATTTTGAGGCATTGTCTGGAGTTCGTCAAGCATTTAGAGTCTTTGACGACCTTCTGGTGAACTTCTGAGGCTGAATTAAGAATCCATAGCCTCAGAAATATTAATATGTAAGTACATTTTATTTATTTAGTGTTGAACCATTTCTTTGTATTCTGTAGAGTTACTGGCGATTAAAATAAGTTAAGAACGAATTCATTTGTATCTTTAGATAATAGCTGCTTTAAAATAAGTAGAGGAATCTATTAACTCTTGTTTTTAGTAAATTCTAAGTCTAGTAGATCGCTAGTAAGTTCATTTGTGCATATTATAATGTGTTAGTGTCAAAACAATTAGAATTATTGTTGTTTACGTTAGAAGTTCCATGTACAATAACATTGTGGTTTGTTTTAGGCTACAAAATGATTTTGAGGCATTGTCTGCAGTTCGTCAAGCATTTAGAGTCTTTGACGACCTTCTGGTGAACCTCTGAGGTCCATGTAAGGGTTAAATAAGAATCTAAAGTTCAGAAACAGTAATATGTAAGTAAATTTTATTGATTTAGTCTTGAACCGTTTCTTTGTGTATTGTACAGTGACAGGCGATTGAAATAAGACAGAAAGAACTAACTGATTTATGTTTTTCGATACTAGATGGTTTAAAAGACGTGGAGGAATCTATTAACTTTTGTTTGTGTGTTTCTAGGCAAGAAATACTTCTTCAAAGGCCAAGGCTCAACGATCTTCACAGCCGCGTAGAGAATGAGCACCGAACTCTCTCTGGATGGGTCACCCGCCAGCCCTCACACCCGTGGACAATACTGTGAGACGTCAACTCATTTGGCGTTAGGATTAAAATTATATTAAGGCCGTTATACTTAAAATAAAATATCCCATGATGTTAATGGAGATTTTTAATTTAAGGATAACTCGGAAACGATTAGCGATAGCGCAATGATCGTTGAAAATATGGAAATTAGAGCGAATTTTACGTAAGGAAATGTCAAATTTATAAGAATTAAGATTATATTAAGGCCGTTATACTTAAAATAAAATATCTCATGTTGTTAATGGAGATTTTTAATTTAAGGATAACTCTGAAACGGTTAGAGATAGCGCAATGATCGTTGAAAATATGGAAATTAGAGCGAATTTTACGTAAGGAAATGTCAAGTTTATAAGAATTAAGATTATATTAAGGCCGTTATACTTAAAATAAAATATCTCATGTTGTTAATGGAGATTTTTAATTTAAGGATAACTCTGAAACGGTTAGAGATAGCGCAATGATCGTTGAAAATATGGAAATTAGAGCGAATTTTACGTAAGGAAATGTCAAGTTTATAAGAATTAAGATTATATTAAGGCCGTTATACTTAAAATAAAATATCCCATGTTGTTAATGGAGATTTGTAATTTAAGGATAACTCTGAAACGGTTAGAGATAGCGCAATGATCGTTGAAAATATGGAAATTAGAGCGAATTTTACGTAAGGAAATGTCAAGTTTATAAGAATTAAGATTATATTAAGGCCGTTATACTTAAAATAAAATATCTCATGTTATTTATCACTTTTTAAATGTGATTTTTTGACTTCTAAGGGCTCTATTTGCTAAACGGTTATAGTTAGCGGTCTGAGCATGACATTTTTGGATTCCTCGTACTTTTTTATATTAGGAACCACATTTTCAACGTTTCAGAGTCACTGCTTTAGCCGTAATTTAATTATTAATGTAAACACATCACTTTTTAAATGTGATTTTTTGACTTCTAAGGGCTCTATTTCCTAAACGGTTATAGTTAGCGATCTGAGCGTAACATTTTTGGATTCCTCGTACATTTTTTAGTTAGGAACCACATTTTTAAAATTTTAGAGCCACTGGTCTAGCCGTAATTTAATTATTTTCATAATGAAAGCACTGTTTAAATTTAATTTTTGACATCTAAGGCCTCTATTTCCTAAACGGTTAGAGATAGCGCTCTGAACGTGACATTTTTGGATTCATCGCACTTTTTAAAGTTCTGAGGTCACTGGTTTGGCCTTAATTTAATTATTTTTATATGGGAGATTTTTAATTTAAGAATTATGAAACTGAGGGGTAGTTACACTCAAATATACCTATGTTAATATTGTATTGTATTATAACTTATCTTATGTGTTATTATTTTATTAGAATATGTAAGTATGATTAGAATTATGAAGCTGTGGGGTAGTTATACCCAAACATACCTATGTTGATATTGTATATTATTTATCTTAAGTGGTTTTATTTTATTCACAATATGTGAGTCAGTCACACCAAAGGATTAGAATTATGAAACTGTGGGGTAGTTACACCCAAAGATATGTATTAAAATATGTACACTTTTTAAATAAATAAATAATGTTAAAATAATAAATTTGCTTTAAATAATAATAATATACCAACCTATTGTCCCACCTACGCCCCGTTACAAAAATATGATTTCTTCGGCTGGTTAAAATTTTCAACTCAAAATCTCAATATTTGTATCAGGAGAACATAACTTGTTGGAGATTAAAACTACCAATTAAAATTTGTTGCCAAACTGCGAAAAATTCGACGAAAAACAGCAAAATTTTCATCAATTTTTTAATTAATTTTTTGGTCTCCAACAAGTTATGTTATCCTGATACCAAATCGACGATTTCAGATGAATTTTTCTCTGTTTTCAGTGACAAATTTTGCTGACTTTAGACAATTATTATCTCGTATACTAAAGGACTAAGGGCAAAAAGTTAAATACAAAGGGCGCGTAACTTTTCATTCTCTATCTGCCTGTCTATAGATAAAGCCGTTTTGGCCGATTTTTAATTATTTTTTTGATCTCCCACCATTCATGTTATCCTGATACAAACTTGGTGATTTTTGTTCGACTCAAATTTGAAGTCGAGTGAGGGTGGAAATTTAAAAACGCGATTACGTAAAAACTAAGGGTTGGGGAGTGATTTACGGGCCATATTCGTACTCTACGCGTTGAAATACACCAGTACGCATATTGCCACCCCTAAAAGTTAATTAGCATTAGAGATATTCAACCCTTATTTGTATCTCCGGTACTAAGGGTCGTATTGAAAAAATCTACATTGCAGTCGATAGGGGATGAAAAACTGAGCATCTTTTACATTTAACTTTTTCCCCTACGACCCTTAGTTTAAGGGTTATGAACAATCAAAGTGGCGAAAAAGTCGTCTAAACATAGTTATTAACCCTTAAACTAAGGGTCGTAGAGGAAAAAGTTAAATGTAAAAGATGCTCCATTTTTCATCCCCTATCGACTGCAATGTAGATTTTTTCGATACGACCCTTGGGACCGGAGATACAAATAAGGGTTGAATATCTCCGATGCTAATTAACTTTTAGGGGTGGCAATATGCATACTGGTGTATTTCAACGCGTTGAGTACGAATATGACCCCTAAATTACTCCCCAACCCTTAGTTTTTACGTAATCGCATTTTTAAATTTTCACCCTCACTCGACTCCAGATTTGAATCGCACAAAAATAACCAAGTTTGTATCAGGATAACATGAATGGTGGGAGATCAAAAAAATAATTAAAAATCGACCAAAACGGCCTTATTTGTAGACAGGCAGATAGAGAATGAAAAGTTACGCAACCTTTGTATTTAACTTTTTGCCCCTAGCCCTTTAGTTTACGAGATAATAATTATTTAAAGTCAGCAAAATTTCACCAAAAACTACCAAAATTACGTTGATTTCATGGATTGTTTATATCGAATACCCCTAATTAGGACTCGCTGATTCTAAATCTACCCTCAGAATTACATAATTACTTACCCTTTTGATATATTTATATATAAAAAATGGAACTAAGCTAGGAAAATTTTAAAACGCATATAACTTGAAAAATAAGGGTTGAACGACAAAACTGAGGGCATATTTGGATTAAGCAGGTCTTAATTGAGGGGGTAGACTACCCCTCTTTATCCTGCTACCCTTAGATTTCGAGTTATAAGCATTTTAAAATTTTCCTAGTGTAGTTGTAATTTTGCTAGCATAATCGTCAAAAAAATTAACACTACGCTAGGAAAATTTTAAAAGGCTTATAACTTGAAATCGAAGGGTTGTACAACAAAATCGGGGGCATATTTGGATTCAGTAGGTCCAAATTGAGGGGGTAAACTACCCCTCTTTATCATACTACCCTTAGTTTACGAGAAATAATCACTTTAAAATTTTCCTAGCAAATAATTAGAAATATTGTGATGGTAAATTTTTAATTAACAGCTTCATTTTCTAGGCCACTGCTCAAAAATATTCTGTGACGTCACACCAACAGATGGCAGCACTAATCTCGTTTTTAGCAATTTCACCCCTAAAAAATTAAATTAAACGCTATTACAACGGGACGTAGGACAACGATAAGTGGTTTAATAAATATAATAAATCACATTTTCTATTCTAACTAAATTATTTATTTATTTAAAAAATTTTACATCTCATTTAAATAATTCATGCAACAATACTGCACATTTACTGATTTTAAAGGAAACATGAGGAAAATAAATAAAAACTGTTCATTTTTCTTTCTTTTTATATACAACACAAATACATAAGAGAAATATATACTTTCATACATACTACATGCAATATTATCACGCCATTTACCAAGTTTGGGTGGCACGAACCTTGTCACACATTTAAACTCAACAAGCAGTCAAACATTCCCATCCTGACACCCTTCTTTCTCGTCATCCACATTTATTATCCTTTTCATTCAAACTCTTTTATTCTTTCCACTCAAATCATTTACATTTCTAATACATGATCAGTCATTTCAATCAACATATTCACTGGACAAACGCTCATCTCAACCGCACACATTCTCTTTAAAACACACATAAATGTGCCATCTCCCAAGTTGGGTTGGCACACTTCATTTGCTTCGTTCACTCGAAATCATTTGCACTCGCAATTAGTCATCAATCATTTTAATCCACTAATTCGCAAAACGTTCACGCAAACGCACACTATAACTATTTCACAAACTCATTCGCTCACAGAATCATTTATCTCAAACATCAACACATTTACAAATAAAATATTCAAATACAATACAAGTTTTTTGTAATTTTATTACAATATAAAATAATGAAATGACTTGCCCTGTAAGAAATACAATAAATTATTAGTTACATTTTACATTACAATTGAATTTTATTTCCAAGTGTTATTACAATATGAGTTGACGGCTTGTAACTGCACCCATATAAGATACTTAACTCATGTTTTGAATATTTTGTATTAAAAATAAAAGTTATACATGAATAATCAGTTTTATTAATGGCAATGACTGATTCTTCTGCTCATAAAAATCTTTGCCGAGGATATACTGAAGTATCTTTCATATTTTATATTATTATAAATTTGAAATATATGATAGGTGAAATACTAGTGACATTGCCCTAATCCATCTCCACCCAATATTTAACATTTACCGCGCGCGCTTTTTGATTCTAACCCCAAGAACAATCGATGGTTGTTGTTCTTGTGCAAATGTCGTGGGACTTCTTGCCGATCCCCGAATGAGTGCTTAGTACACGGTAGACAGCCAGGGAAAGACTTTCCACGGTCCATCACCACCTTCATGCTCAGGATTGCCGGGATGGATTCAGTTTTGCATTCTAGTGACTCAATTCATCCAAGCTATCGAAGGCTGACTGACCCAAACCCTACGAGCTGCTACATTCCGACTCCCCGTGGAGTGCACCGAATCCCTCGTCGATCCTTACACGTGCAAGGACGTACGGTTCGAAGTCATCTGCGACCAAGTACTATACTGCCCGCCAATGACTCACCGACCACAACGTAGACTTATTGGTTCCATCTTGCCCCCTGGCGTCTAAGCCATCCGAGGCACGATGACGAAGGCGCCAGGAGGTTGGGGTGCCAAAAGCGGTCTATGCAGGGTGTACCGTGCCCTCGTCGGCCCTTCAACGGAAGGACATGCATACAAATACAAATACTAAAATTAGGTTTAACGGTTCCTATTGGCTCTAAGCCATTCCCAGCCCCCAACCCACTCTAGTTGAATTTACTGTGTGGCATTGTCCTAAGTACATCATTGTACATAATTTTGAGTTACCCGGTCGCTGATTGATTCTAACCCTGAAGAACAAGCCGGCCTAGTGTTGTTCTTATGCTCAAAAGTTTACGTGGGACGTCTAATCCGATTCCCCGAAGTTTTCCGCCTAGTTAACCGCTATTCCAGTGTTTACCATTACGCCTGGCCCACAACGACGTACGCACCATGTCCTGGTCGGATTTAGCATATTCGCTAGGCGGACTACGACTGCCTTTAACATACCTAGCGAATGAACCTTCCGACAGCGCGCACCGACTCGATAGCCGCAGGTAAACATCGACTGGCTTCCCGTCACCACATCCGCTAGTACCATACATACACTAGGTAGTCGTCCATCACTGAAGCAAGGGCGAGGCGTCCGCTTGCAGCTGCGCTTGGATTCGCCTAGGCAGATAGAGGATACGGTAGGGTACCGAAATCCAACGTTGCCCCCATACACGAGTATGGGAGGGTACAAAACTAGAACTGCATGCTGCCGCACACATGTCTAGCAAAGCCAAAAAAGTTCTAACGTCGTCAAGTTAAAAGCAAGCTATATAAGATAACAAGCCCCTAACTATACTAATCCCAATTTAAATTTCAAATTCAATTCAAATCAATGCCACACCCAATTGCAAAAGAATAATTCGCGAACCGAAATGTCACTTTAAGTAATTTCACCTACCAAAATTTCCTAAGTCTAAATGGTCCTGTACATAATTCATTAAAGAAAGAGATGCATGCTGTCTGCTGTTTCGAAGCTACCAGTTACTTCAAATTAATTCATTTGTTATTATTCAAAAGTCTACAACTTTCAACTTATAAAAAATTAATTCTGCTCAAATTTTCATCATTATGTTCGCAACTTAATGTTAAGTATCTGGCAACAACGAATTTATTCATCACTTCTTGTTCTTTATTTGTATTGTCACATTAAATTCTTCAATTTTATTTGTTTCAAATGCATATCTTTATTTATTTTGTCCGTTGAAAAAGGACCATTGAACAAGGAGTAAACCATATTTATTTTCACTAGTGACATTTCCTATTTAAATTTAATATTGACCGCAATTGATTTTAACTTGAACCCCAAGAACATGACAAACAAAACAACCAAAGGCAAAGCTACCACCCCAATTAAAATTATTTTAAAATAAATAATAATGTCACTAGTTTCATCAAAATTCTGTTGATTCCTTAATCGGTACTACCAAAGTACTACTAAAGTAAAGTAAAGACGATGTGGTTTACTCCTTGCGAACTATTACCTAAGTTAAAATTAATTGTTGAGATCATATTCATAT
Source organism: Agonum fuliginosum (assembly GCA_947534325.1). Taxonomy (NCBI): domain Eukaryota; kingdom Metazoa; phylum Arthropoda; class Insecta; order Coleoptera; family Carabidae; genus Agonum; species Agonum fuliginosum. The sequence goes on from OX384033.1 coordinate 1,740,799, forward strand.
GGTCATTGGGAATTGAACCCAAGACTGTGCCGTCTGTAATCATTTAAGTCCAATCTCAACATTATTATCAAAGATAGAAGATTTCAAGCCTTTATTATTTATGTAAAGTATTATTTCAAGTTAAAGAATGATTCACGCAAAAGGAAAAGACTGGCAAAACTATCTTTGATAATTCACTTATCACTAAGTCTCTGGAAGGCTGCTGGAGTTGATGTCGCCTGCAGAAAGTCCCACGATGGATGTTGAAGTTGTCCAGTGTAATCCCTCGACGAATCTCGTGGTTGATGTCATGTGCAGAATATTCATCCATGTCCTTCGAAAACTGCTTGGCTTGTTCACATCGAATACCTAGGAACCACAAATCATTTATTTACATTTGATAAACAGTGTTTGCTTATCCTGAAAATATTAAATATTTATAACAAATGAATTATTTTATACAGGAAGTATCCAACAGTTGATGGCTGGTAACCGCACACACGATTAAAAAAAATATATATATATATAGTATATATATATATATATATATATCTATTCCGATAACTCACAATATGTGAGGCTGCCGCGGGTGAAAAGCATGATAGATTATGTATGAAATTAATATTATTATATTTGTTTGACTTTGTTTCCTCGATTTTATCTCGATTTATTTAGATCTGTATTTGTATTTCTATTTTGTTCACTATATTTAGTCAATGTACATTTGCAATGTTGTAATATTATTCTGTAATTGGGTTCTAAACCTGTTGAATAATAATAAATAAATGTAATGTTTTAAGATTCAATACTGAAATTGAAATAAAATAGTTTAAATTGGATGCATAGCTGAATGTGCTAATGACCGACAGTGGTTCTGACTGTTCAGTTTCAGATCCAATTTCAATTTACTGCACAAAAATCTGGTCTGTAGTGTACTCACCACAAACAGTCATGAGTGCGTTAACTGCTGATAAACTGCACACACGGAAAAACATAATATCCATACCGATAACTCGCATGTGTGAGGCTGCCGTACCCAACTTGGGTAAAAGGCACGACAGATAGGTATGTATGTATTGAAAAAATAGAGTAAAGAAACTTACCGAAAAAATATGTCTTTTGAAGGCTGCTACAACTGCTCCTGCTTCCTTAGAAGATAACACGGCACTTTTACACGTCCTCTATTCATCCTCGAATACCTAGAAAACACAAATATATTAGTAACATTTATCGCACAGTTCATGCTGTCACACCCATATTAAATAAGAACAATAAGCTAAACATCTATTTAACCAAGTAAATGCCAATAATACTCTTATTTATGTGACTTGTAAAATAGATTAATAATTTGGTCTACTGTATATACGAGCCCAGTCGTTTTTTATTGTACAAAAGTTTAAATAAAATCAAAATATAAGTATAATGTACTGTATCTTATATTTATTGAAAACTGCAATACATTTTACACAATCTCAAATCAAATCAATAGTCGAAACTTTATGGAACTGAATAAATATTAAAAATAAAAAATAGTTCTATGAAGGGCAATCAAAGAATTATGACAGACTATATTTGTGATTTTTTTCTCCAGAAAAGTATGCCGCAACGAATTGAAACAGTTTTAAAAATAAAGGTGGAGTTACATAGGGGTAAAGTCGTTTATAGCAATTAGAGGAAACAATAAAAATATTTGCCAGCTGTATACTTTAATATCTAAGTTATATTTAAAGTTTAATTTACTTAAAATATATTAAAGATACATTTTAAGTTCACCTAATTTTAAATATAATTTAGAGTATAAAGTATGCAGCTGGTAAATAATGTTATTGTTTGCTCTAATTACTACAAACGACTTTACCCCCGTGTAACTCCATCTTTATTTGTACAACTGTTTCAATTCGTTGTGTCATAGTATCTACAAGTCCTAAACATATTTTTTTAAAGAAAAAACCCAATTGTCCTTGTATAGGACGATGTTTCAAATTGTTTATTTTATTCGGTTCCATAAAGTTTCGATTGCTGATTTTATTTGAGATTGTGTAAAATGTATTGCTGATTTCAATAAATAGAAGATACAGTACATTATATTTGTATCTTGATTTTTATTTAAACCTTTATACAACAAAAACGATTTCTTTTTACGTCTGGACCATGTGTTATGTTTCAGTTTCAAATCCAGGCAGGTACACATTTCAGTTAACTGCACAAACATCTCTCCTGCAGTGTACTCTCCACAGTCATGAGTGAGTGAGACTGGCAACCGCACACACGGTAAACCATATACCTAAACCGATGACTCACATAAGTGAGGCTGCCACACTTAAATTGAGTGAAAGCATGCAGTCACTTTTTGATCTGTAGTATCTATACTGATGTTCACAGTAATCTGTGAGGCTGCCACACTCCAGATGAGTAAAAGCATGTTCCAAATGGAAAACACAAAGTAAAAATAAAAAACTTACGTGTTAAACTGGGGAACGAGACATTTTTAGAAGTACACCAGCTGTCCTAGAGACTAGTCTCCAACAGTAGAATTTCAAACCAAAGATTCTTCAAACTTTGTACATGAAGTCCAAATTAATCTGAAACAATAACAAACATTTAGATTCATATAAACCTGCACTACATATCAAAAAAACTTCACTGTGCTGTGCTCTCCGCACATTTAAATAATGAGTTAGAAAAAATAACATAATGACTAATGTGTTCTTGAGAAAACACTTTATAAATATCCTGTAGTAGCGATGGATAATTTTCAAGGCGGAATAATTTCCTCAGGCAATTTTATCCCAAGAACCACATTTTCGCGAATTTTCTACGACAATTACATGTCTCTTTCGTGCTACTATTGCAATAAGGGGCTCCAGTAGAGACAGCATAATATTTAAAGGACAAAATCAGCTCTCAGACAATTTTATGCCAGTAACAAAATTTTCACGAATTTTCTACGATAAATAATAAAATAAATAATATAACAACGAAATGCCTCATATGTACTACCTCTAGGGAAAGACAGCAGCGTAATATGGGGCCCAACAGTAAAGGAGAATAATGTTTGAGCTCAGAATCGGCATCCCCAGGAAATTTTACCCCTGACAACAAATTTTCACGGCTATTCTACGATTATTAACAACTAAATCATAAAGTATTTAAAAATAATGGCGGCTGAACAGATTGTAGCAGCCATTTTAATTATAAATGTGAAAATATCTACTCTATAATCCCAAATATAAAACAAGAGCATCCGTGACTTGAGAATCACTCATTGAGCTACGACTGTTATACATTGAAAGTGTGGTTCTTAATATAGAAATGTCAGAGGAATGATGATGATGCTTACATGATTGCTTGAAGATCTGAAGATGTTGATTGCAAGTTGATTGTTGGTTGATGTTTCCCGAAGGCTGCTGCAGATGAATGTTGAAGTTGTTATCCAGTGAAGTCTCTTGTCGTTGATGTCAGGTGCAGAATATTCTTCTACGTCCTTCGAAGACTGCTGAAGTCATTGTTCAGTTGTTCACATTCATATTCCTTCTTGCAAATGATATGCTCAAATACCTAGGAACCACAAATCATTTATTTACATTTGATAATTATTACTAAATAAAAATTATTTTATACAGGAATATCTGCACAAATATTACACTTGTGGGTTATTTTTCACCAACAACTATGAGTGAATCTAAAATAACTATTATATTTTATATATTGATTCAACCTTGTAAAGTTTAAACAGTAAACAGAATAATTAAGTTCCAAATTGGTTTGTAGGGTTACATAATTATTCAATAACATGAAATAAATCACGTTCAATATGAAATTTTGAGTTAAAAATGTAAATATTATATTACCTTCCATGTTCAGGATGATGAAATGGTAATGGGCTGCTAATCTGTAACAAAATAAATATTTTCGTTATTACACAACTGCAAACATTTAAAATGCATCGCAAATCAATATGTACGTTTGCCAGAAATTATTACATCACGAACGAATGTTAATGTGCAATTAGCGTAAATAAATAATAAAAGTAAGACTGCTTACCTTAGCTGTAGAAATAAATATTCTCATTATGTAATCTCATGTTTAAGATCATCATTTTCTTCAAAGATGATGTTAGAGACCCAGAATTTGTAGGTAATTCGAGTATTTTCTTTGAAATTGTCTCTTTTCTACATATAACAGCGTTTACCTGTAAATAAATCACTTATTTTAATACTTGAAGCGATGACCTCGGCTGGCATGAACTGATCATGGAATCCATTAACAATTAACAGCAAATTAATAAGTTTACAACAACTTGTGGATCATTTTGTCGCAAACCAACATTATTTTATGTCTAGGAAACTCACATTTCTTATTTATCACTTGAAATTAAGCCACTTGTTATTTAAATACAAAGAACAAACTACGAACATGCAATGGCGTCAGTTTCATTACATTGTATAAAAATTGCACAACCTCAATATGGCGTTGAAAAAAATCAATAATTTGTTCATAAATCGTGAAATCAAACCGTGATTTCTGCCCTCTTTTGAATAAAGTAAGAACTACCTGGCTACGTTCCCAAGTTTTTATCAAGTTTTAAACGGTGTAGAGTTTAGATAGTTGTGTACTGGAAATTTCACGTTTGCAACGTATTTCACAATGCTTTCACATGATAGAAGACGGATTTCTCAACAGCCGCTTAGTTTTGAAGTGTAGAGTATAACCTAATATTAGAGAATGTAATTTAGGAACGCAGCTTTGATTTTTGACAAGCGGATACGCAAATTTTAAATACGAGACGAAGTGGGAGAGAAATTTAAATTATTATAAAGAAAGGTTAAACTACAAGAATACATACAAAAAATTGTCATCTGGTTAAAATAGCAGCTTGAAATGTTTGAAAATGTGATTACTAATAGTATTACGATTGAGGAATCCAATTATATTAAATAAAAATCGATATTTTTAATAAATAAGTGCATTCAATTAAAAATTTAGAAAAACATCTTATATACTAAAAGGCTTGAGATCATTTTCAGCAGCTTAGCAACCGTTTTTCGACACGCCTACTGCCTAAACGGGTGAACCGATTTTTATGAACTTTTTTTTATTTGATAGAGGTTCATGTGAAGTAGTGCCTTTTGGGTATATGAATATTATAGATGGCGTGGTAGTCGCAGGGGAGTTGAAAAACAGTGATTTTTTTCACTCCTTGGATACGGGTATTATACTTTATTCGATTGTTTTTTTCATTTGACATATAGGTAGAGGATGAATTTGACTATATTTCTATGCATGTTTCAACCCAATATTGGGTATATTAAGAAAGTTATTAAGAAAAAACTGAAAAATGCACGGAACGCAAATGGGAGCATGCCATGGAAGTTTTGTTTTCTTTTTGATAAAAATGATTTTTTTTGTCTACTGTCAGATTTGACGTTTCCAATTTGAAATTTTATTTGGATTTATCTTTTATATTTGATAAGGTAGAAGTATTTTGAAAATTTTATTGAGTATTTAAAGATGGAGCACGCATTATGTTTACATGCTTTTGTATAAATTTGTAATATATTTTTTGAAATTTTTTATTCAACTTAACAATGCACTGTGAAGTTGAATCATATTGTTATTTATTACTGTAGTATTTATAGTAATATATTTTGACCCAAGTGTAAATGTTCAATTAAAAATAGGTATCTATATATCCAATATCTGTGGATAATACTATTTCTCAGTATTTTACTGAAAGTTTTAAATGTCAAATTAATATACAAATTTAACAATGGAGTCCGATAATTGGGATTTTTATCTATTGTACTTGAGTTTTGGTTGAGTTTGAGTTTGTCCTGCCCAAGCCGCCCTTGACATCTTTATCCTGCATACGCCCATTAACTAACAACTGGACAAGCACGAGACACGACGCGGACTAGAGATGATCTAGATTGTTATTGCACTTGTATCAAGTATCAAATCTGTTTTTACAAAAGTATGTATATGGTATTATAATAAGCACCAAGGGGTACAAAATATGGCTTCTATGATCGCCATTTGTTTATCAATAAAAATTTAATATAATCATGATTGGTATTAAACATTATCGTCTAATGTTGCCCAAAATTATGGCTGTTTACTAAGTATAAATTGCACTCGGTGAGCGGAATTTGTTTTTTCTGAATATGTTTTAAATTATATCGCGATTGATTTCAAATAAAAGGTCATAATAAGGACACAAAATGTACAGTATGCAATAAACTGACTTTCGACAATTTTACTTTTGTTTTTAGTCGGACAAAAAGCATTTTTTCAGTTTTCACAATTTTTTTTTATTTGTTTTTAAAACACTCTTGACTACCTACTTGGTATATTCCAATAATCACATCAAAAGACAGTCAGTGAAAATTATAAACATTTTATATTAGCATTTTCCTGTTTTATAGTTTCCTCGGAATTTATCACAAATCCATCGAGTTATATATATTTTTTTAAACTAAAGGGCTAGATGATAACTACTTTTTGTCGCGCAGCGGTAGAGTCTAAATGTTAAAATCGTTATAGGTAATTGAGGCACGAAGTGCCAAATTGTCCCACATTCAGGGTCCGCGGAGCTTAAGCCCGCGAAGCGGGCAAATCCCCCTTGTCGCGCGCAGCGGTAGAGTCTGAATGTTAAAATCGTTATAATTGAGGCACGAAGTTCCAAATTATCCCACATTTAGGGTCCGCGGAGCTTAAGTCCGCGAAGCGGGCGAATCCCCCTTGTCGCGCGCAACGGTAGAGTCTGAATGTTAAAATCGTTATAATTGAGACACGAAGTGCCAAATTGTCCCACATTCAGGGTCCGCGGAGCTTAAGCCCACGAAGCGGGCGAATCCCCCTTGTCGCGCGCAGCGGTAGAATCTGAATGTTAAAATCGTTATATTTGAGGCACGAAGTGCCAAATTGTCCCACATTCAGAGTCCGCGGAGCTTAAGCCCGCGAAGCGGGCGAATCCCCCTTGTCGTGCGCAGCGGTAGAGTTTGAATGTTAAAATCGTTATAATTGAGGCACGAAGTGCCAAATTGTCCCACATTCAGGATCCGCAGAGCTTAAGCCCGCGAAGCGAGCAAATCCCCCTTGTCACGCGCAGCGGTAGAGTCTGACTGTTAAAATCGTTATAATTGAGGCACGAGGTGCCAAATTGTCCCACATTCAGGGTCCGCGGAGCTTAAGCCCGCGAAGCGGGCGGATCCCCCTTGTCGCGCACAGCGGTAGAGTCTGAATGTTAAAATCGTTAAAATTGAGGCACGAAGTGCCAAATTGTCCCACATTCAGGGTCCGCGGAGCTTAAGCCCGCGAAGCGGGCGAATCCTCCTTGTCGCGCGCAGCGGTAGAATCTGAATGTTAAAATCGTTATAATTGAGGCACGAAGTGCCGAATTGTCCCACATTCAGAGTCCGCGGAGCTTAAGCCCGCGAAGCGGGCAAATTCCCCTTGTCACGCGGCAGCGGTAGAGTCTAAATTATGTTAAAATCGTTATAATTGAGGCACGAAGTGCCGAATTGTCCCACATTCAGAGCCCGCGAAGCAAGCGAATCCTCCTTGTCACGCGGCAGCGGTTGAGTCTGCATGTTAAAATCGTTAAAATTGAGGCACGAAGTGCCAAATTGTCCCACATTCAGGGTCCGCGGAGCTTAAGCCCGCGAAGTGGGCGAATCCTCCTTGTCGCGCGCAGCGGTAGAATCTGAATGTTAAAATCGTTATAATTGAGGCACGAAGTGCCGAATTGTCTCACATTCAGAGTCCGCGGAGCTTAAGCCCGCGAAGCGGGCGAATTCCCCTTGTCGCGCGGCAGCGGTAGAGTCTAAATTATGTTAAAATCTTTATAATTGAGGCACGAAGTGCCGAATTTTCCCACATTCAGAGCCCGCGAAGCAGGCGAATCCTCCTTGTCGCGCGCACACATTCAGGGTCCGCGGAGCTTAAGCCCGCGATGCGAGCGAATTTCCCTTGTCGCGCGCAGCGGTAGAGTCTGAATGTTAAAATCGTTATAATTGAGGCACGAAGTGCCAAATTGTCCCACATTCAGGGTCCGCGGAGCTTAAGCCCGCGATGCGAGCGAATTTCCCTTGTCGCGCGCAGCGGTAGAGTCTGAATGTTAAAATCGTTATAATTGAGGCACGAAGTGCCGAATTGTCTCACATTCAGAGTCCGCGGAGCTTAAGCCCGCGAAGCGGGCGAAGTCCCCTTGTCGCGCGGCAGCGGTAGAGTCTAAATTATGTTAAAATCGTTATAATTGAGGCACGAAGTGCCGAATTGTCCCACATTCAGAGCCCGCGAAGTAGGCGAATCCCCCTTGTCGCGCGGCAGCGCGACCTAGCCGAAGGCCCGCGTAGCGGGGCCTGACGCTAGTTATTTCTAAAACAGAAACATGCAAGGAATCTAATTGTGTTAAATATAAAAAATCTGCTGTGGCCACCACACGACCTCTCGCCTAATTCTGCTTATTCTACTAATCTAATAAATAGTTTTACTTACATTTTAATAGTTTCATCTTCATGTAATATGTAAACGATAATGTAAACCAATATGCAAGCAAAAGATGTCAACTGTACTGTCACTGTCATAATAATTCAAATTTTATGTAGAAACAAATTTCATATCATGGACAACAAGATAGAATATTAATTGTACTTTATTTTATTGTTAAATACTTCCAGATTCAGCAATTTGTTTTTATAATTAACTGTACACATAGATAATCACAATTTCTTTTATTTTTAATTGCAAAAATTGTCATAAATAAATAATGTACCAATATATTTAAGGAAAACTTTTCCAAACTTCTAAAAGTACTACTTCCGGTTTGCAGATTTCTACCAAAATGTTATCCGGTGTTAAGATACTTATCAAAACCTTAAATAAGAAATTTGGTTATAAACGGTTTGATACTTTTTAAGTTATCGTGGACGAAAAATCCTCGGTTCATACAAACACACAAACACACGAACACACAAACACACAAACACACAAACACACACACACACAGACATCATCGTGAAAATAGTAAATTCGTATTCTAGAGACCCTGAAACGTGCTTATCCACCAAAAACTCATACTCGAAAATTTTGACCCATTACAATACCTCTCTTATAGAATATGAGGCGAGAGGTAAAAATATATATAGTAACAAATTATGTATTTACCAAGTATCAAGATCTTTCAGGAACTGTTGAATATATTTCTACAGCTATATAAGACATTAATAATGCACATAATTTAAAATTTAAACTAAAAGTATACCTATTTTGTTTATAAAGATAAAATAGGTGTGAAACGGATAAATACTGTTTATAATTCAACGAATTTTTGTATATAGAATTAATAATTTATTCAATTATTATTATATTTTATATAAATGTAATTAATCCTAACTAATTGGGATTGGTACTGTTTCTAGTAAGATTAAATACTAGAAAATAGATTGTAAGGTTGTTTCACACATAAAATGCATCATGACTACTTCTTTACAAGATTTCTACCAGTTTTAATCACATATTAAAGGTCAACTTTTGATTATGCATAGAATACGATATGATTTTAACGATATAAGCTTAATATTGTATTTTCACTCTAGTCTATGGTTGTATATTAGAAGAACACGATGAAAAAATTATACCCTTATGCTATATTGTCTCAAAATGCAATGGGGAACCATTTAAATTTTTGTAACGCACGCTATTTCCCCATTTACAAAAATATTACAAATAACCAAAAATATATTTTGTATATTTATTCTATAAACTAAAAGGAGTCTATGTTTTTGTTGTGGTACTAATTGGTATCATTTTGAACCTATAAAATTGATAAACCATTTTACTTCTGGAGAATATTAATAACTTATACTGATTTAAGAAATAGTTTATTAACTTTACAGGATCTGGGAATAATATTCGGGTGCAATTTATTGGAATATAATAAATTATTTGTTCTAAATCTGTTGGTCTATTTTGAACTTCGCAACGAATAAATCATTAAATTAAAACAAAGTTCTGACCTACATGGATTCTTTCATAATCCTGGTTAGAATTGCTTGTCAAATAGCAACGGCGCTAAATTAAACCTTCAATAAGTCTTGGAAAAAAGAATTTCTAATTCAGAATCATGAAAGAATCCTTGTGTGAACAAGACTTAAAGAGTCGTTGCGCTACTTCATATAAATAACCTTTTACGAAAGATTATCTGAATAACAACCATAAAAAACAACAAACTGCCAAATATCAAAGTAAAATAAATAAAAATTGAATTATCAAAATAGTATATTATGATGCAAGTGTGTAAGTAAACTTTTAAAGTACATTCGACAGATTTTTACGACGCTAGTGCTTTAAAAGCACTTATACGCTATTTTTATTACACCTGCATCCTATTTGTAAAATAGAGCTGGTAAACAGCATTTTGAATCATTTTACAAAGTAGTCTGGGTGTTTTAACCAGATATTATGATGCGTGTAATAAAAATGTATTGGACTTCTAAGGTTTTATTTAAAATAAATAAAGCCAGCTTTCAATTAAATTATGTTTAATTATTTAGTTTAGGAATGATAATACACACAACAAAACAACCATTCTGTTTCATTACTACTACACTACCGGAAGTTCAAACAATTACCTACACGCCCATTTTATTACAGTAAAGGCGGTAAATTCAAAAACAGGAGGAACTAAATAACTCCCAACACTCCCACTTATTTAGTTCCTTTACATAATCCAATATTATCTCTTAAATACTGAAATACACCCTTTGACAAGGGTTTAGTGAAAATATCAGCTAATTGTTCTTTAGTTTCTACGTATCTTACATCTATTTCTCCACGTTCATAAACATCCCGTACAAAATGAAATCTAACATCAATATGTTTAGTTTTTCTATGATATTCGGGATTATTTGTTAATTTAATAGCTGACTGATTATCAACATACATAGGAACATTTTTACAACTTTTACCTAACTCACAAATAATTCTACGAATCCATATTGCCTCTTTTGTTCCATTACTTAACGCAATATATTCGGCTTCGGTTGTTGAGAGTGCTACTACACGTTGTCGCTCTGAAGACCAGGAGATTGCACCTCCATTTAATAAAAAAAACAAAGCCACTGGTAGATTTTCTTGTGTCTATATTTCCAGCATAATCTGCATCAGTGAAGCCATGTAAACTGTTATTGCTCCCACTGTCTCCGTAAACTATTCCGTAGTCGGTTGTTCCTTTTAAATACCTCAGGATCTTTTTTACAGCTTGCCAATGCTCTAGGCCGTAATTGGTTAAAAATTGACTAGCTTGATTTACAGCATATTCTATGTCAGGACGACTGACTCTAGCTGCAAACAAAAGAGACCCGATGGCCTCACGATAAGGAACATTTTGCATTTTCTTCTTCTCATCTTCTTCATTTGGACTCTGCAGCTGACTTAAATGTAAGCCAGGTTCAGCTGGAACAGTTGAAAGTTTAGCATCTTCCATATGGAACTTACTTAGTACCTTCTGAATGTATGCACTCTGACTTATTTTTATAGTGCGTTTTTCTCTATCACGTTCAATTTCTAGGCCAATATACTGCTTAGCTGTATCAATTGTAATTTTAAAACACTGTTTCAAATTATGTAAAACTTCATCAATTGCTGCTTGAGAAGCTGATATCAGTAGGCCATCATCGACATAAAGAGCTAAGTACACACTTGTTCCATTGACTTGCCCCAAGAATACACAGTGATCGCTTTCAGTTTGTTTAAAAACGAACTTCTCTAAAAACTGCACAAATTTAGTGTTCCAACACCTGGGTGATTGTTTGAGCCCATATAAGCTCTTTTCAAGCCTGCAAACTGCTTCAGGCTTCATTTTTTCTTCAAAACCAGGTGGTTGATGCATGAAAATTTCTTCCTTCAATTCCCCGTTCAAAAAAGCAGTTTTCACATCGAACTGGGCGATTTCGAGATCATCTGCTGCAGCTAGGGCCAGAAGTATTCGAATTGACTCATAACGAACAACTGGCGCAAACGTCTCAAAATAATCAACGCCTTCCCGTTGTGTGAAGCCCTTAGCCACAAGTCGGGCTTTGTATCGGATGTCCCCACTAGAGTTGACTTTTTCCGTGTATAGCCACCGACATCCAATGGCACGCTTGTCTTCTGGAAGTTTTACAAGTTCCCACGTTTTATTTTCATGAAGAGAGTCCATTTCCTCATGCATTGCGCGTAACCATTTTCTAGCTTCAGTACTTGTAACAGCATCTTCATAAGTGGTGGGTATTGAGCTTACTGTCAACGCATAATCACCGTAGCGAAGTGGCTTCTGTATTTGATTTCTCTCTCGAAGTTGTCGTCCGAGTGCTGGTTGCTGTGTCTCTGTTCTATTCTCTTCGTGCTGTGGAAGTTCTTGTTGTTGTGAAATTGCTGCTGCTTCCACGTCTGGTAAATCATGCTGCCCAAGATCCAGTTCCCCCTGAACTGCTGGTTCTGGTTGATCTTCATTACCAAAATAAAGTACAATTTGATCTGACTGGAACTTTTGATTTTCAGGTTCAACTTCAAGAGAATTTTCATTAAAAATCACATCACAGCTAACATGAATTTTCTGTGTTGCAGGATCCCAAAGACGATAATTCATCGACTCGCCATCGTAGCCAACAAAGATCATTTTTTTACTCTTTGGATCAGTTTTCTGGCGTTTTTCCTTGGGAACATGCAAATATGCGTTACAGCCGAATACTCGCATGTGTTTAACTTCTGGTTTACTTTTAAACCATTTCTCGTAAGGAGTCATTTCTCCAGATTGCTTTGAAACAGTTCTGTTTAAAACATAAGCAGCAGTTTTAATAGCTTCTGCCCATAGCTGTTTTGGCAGATTTCTAGCAATTAACATGGATCTGGCACTTTCACAGAGCGTACGCATCTCACGCTCTGCCCTACCGTTTTGCTCATGGACATATGGAGTAGATAGTTCGTGAATTATTCCCTTGTTTTTCAGGAATGAACTGAACTCATTTGATAGATATTCTCTGCCATTATCAGAGTGAAATACTTTTATGTTATTGCCGGTTTGCTTTGTTACAAAAGCCTCATAGTTCTTGAATTTTTCAAAAACCTCACTCTTGTGGCGCATGAAGAACACGGAGCGGTACCCAGTGCAATCATCCTTACACAGTAAGAAGTATTTTGAGCCGCTTGGTGATGGCACGCTTACTGGACCGCAGACATCTGAATGGATCTTCTCTCCGGGATTCTCAGCTTTTATTTTCTTGCTTGGTGGATGTGATTTGCGAGCATGCTTTCCGAGAACACACGCCTCACAGAAAAATTCGGACTTATCTGTGATTTTTAAACCATTTACTGCATCAAGTCTTTCCGTTGCATTAATGTAGCCGACATTAATGTGGCCTAGTCTTTCGTGCCATAGTTTTAGAGAATTCACTTCCGCGATATTACACTCAGTCTGCATTTTTACCTCAAAAAGCATTCGGAACAACGAACCGTGACGCACCCCTTCTGCTGACAGGGCACCACTACTATCACGAACCTCACAGTACTCACGGTAACTATGGAACGAGAAACTTTTATCATTGATCGCTCCCACAGAAAATAAATTACGTTTCAGTTCAGGAACTAAAAGCACATTTGTCAATGTCCTATCGACCAGCTGATCATGTACTTTTGCACGAATTTTTATTGTCCCGACACCGGTTACTGTTAATACACTGTCACTTGCAATTTTAACGAACCTTATTTTGTCAACCGGTCCAAGTTCACTAAAATATTCATTATTACAAGTCATATGTAAGCTTGCACCCGAGTCTGCTAACCAAACAGAATTGTCGTCATCTGTCGTTTCCGAGAAGAAAGCTGAAATGTCACACATATATGCTGATGCTGACTCATCATTTAATTTCTTCGAGTTCTTAGCTTCGTCTGCTATTCGCTTCTCACATTCACGATACCAGTGACCAATCTTTTTACAATACTTGCATGGATGCTTCTTTTTCAATTCTTCAACCAACTTCGTATTTTTCTTCTTGTCCTTGGAATCATGAGCTTTCTGATCACTTGGACATGGTTTGGACTGCTTCTTTAGTTTCAGCTGTAAGGCTTTTACTTGCAACGCAAGTGATGACGTGTCTTCTGTTTCTGTCAATCGTTTATCTTCGCGAATTATTCTTGAAATCAAATTCTCCTTCTTCCGCTCAGCTTTAGCGGTACACTCCCAAGCCATGGTAAATGCAGAGAATTTAGATGGCAAACAGCTCAGCAATTTTGACATCACGGCAGAATCAGGTGGCTTTTCACCTGCGTCATCCAACTTCTTGCAGATAGTCTCAAATTTTTCTATCTGCATCGCAACAGGTTCTCCATCCTTGATGCGAAAGTCATAAAATTGTTGCCAACAATCTTGTTTCGCATCTTCACTTGTATCACCATACAGCGAATGCAGTTTGTTCCACATTTCTGCAGGACTAGAACAATTAATTAAATTCACATGTAAATTTCTAGCTACTGAATTTAATATAATCATTGATGTTTTGGACTGGCCCCTCTTCCATATTTTCCAGGCAACGAGCTGCGTTTCTTTGTTGGGTTGTGTATCTGTACCTTCCACAAAATCCATCAAATCTTGTGCTTCAAGCACAAACGATACACTGAATTTCCACAATGCAAAATTAGTGCCGTCAAACTTTGTAAGGTCATATGCTTCCTTCTCCGTCATACTGATACCGGTGAATTCAAACAAACACGTTTTAACTAAACCCAAGTCAGAAAAACTACACGTGTAGGTTTTCTTTTTATATCATTCCACAACAACAACTATTTGCTTGCGCAGTGGAAGCGTGCTGGGCCCATAACCTATTGGACTTCTAAGGTTTTATTTAAAATAAATAAAGCCAGCTTTCAATTAAATTATGTTTAATTATTTAGTTTAGGAATGATAATACACACAACAAAACAACCATTCTGTTTCATTACTACTACACTACCGGAAGTTCAAACAATTACCTACACGCCCATTTTATTACAGTAAAGGCGGTAAATTCAAAAACAGGAGGAACTAAATAACTCCCAACAAAATGTAATTTTGTGATAAAAATAAAAAAACGAAAATAAATACCTTGTTATTTAGATAATCTAACGTTTGCTACACTCTTTAGGAAGGCTCAATTTCGGTGATGACGTCTAAAATGGACCTGGAGGTCGGTAATCCACAGAGTCATCTCCAGGAGGCGCACACAGATGCGGTGAACATGTTACTCGTGCACCAGCTCCACAAATGCACTCCAGACAGTTCCCAGTCGCATGCGGAAGCATTTCTCCAATCTTGTAAGATGTACCTACAAAAAATATAATCAATACACAAATTCATCAAATAATTCAGATAACTAGAGAGTTGCAATATAATATCGTGCCCGATTTTACCCTTTGCCAGAAATGACTTTATATTAATTCAAGTCTTGCCGCCAAGAAAATGTTACATCCGCGGTATTTTAAACAGGACGTCATTTTAAACAAGTGTTTTAATTATGTACTAAGGACTTATTTTACTACTTCTGGTACTTGATGTACATAATAAGAAGCATTCAAAGACATTATTTGCACTTCCGGGAGTAAAACTACTTTTTAGTCTTTATTTTTAAGGACTAGGGTTCTTAATTTGATTCTAGGGGATTAATTTTCATAGTTTTAATCCCGTTGTCAAGGAATTGAATTAATTAATACCGTTATCAAGTAAATACGTACTATTTGTTACAGAGTATCTATGGTAAAATATAAATATTTGGCATAAAGTTTACTGTCAAAATTACAAAATGTGTATTCTTTTAAACTAGTATTATGCATTCCTATGAGAGTGATGTGCAAAAAATAGCGTATATACCACAGGACTAAAGTACCATTAATCCCTCAGGTGCTTATTTCACTCACCATTGGCTCGTGAAATAAACTACACCATCAGGATTAAATCATGCACTTTACTCCTCTAATATATAACTATTTTGAAGCCAAGACTTGAATTAATATAAAAAGCCATTTCTGGCATGGTGTAAAATCAGGCACGATTTTATATACGGCTCTCTAGCTAATACACTAGGTGGCACAAAAGTAATCTTTCCATCGGATGATGCTTTCATTTTTGCAGCTGGTTTCTCATGTCATTGCGACTTTGACATTAATGAAGTAAACAGATATTCACATTTTCCACTTTCAAGCACTGAACGATCAAATTTAGTTAGAGGTATTCAAACTTTTTAAACGTAAACATAAATCTAAACCTTAAAACTGAAAGCTTATGTGAATGAGGTTTTTTTCAGTTACTGCCTGGAAATCGGGTGATTACTTTTGGGCCATTTTGTATTACATTACGTACCCATGACAACACAAACGCTGGGTTTTGTGGTGCCCGTAGTTCTTTCAGTTCCTAAACTATTCTGAGTCGTTTCTTCAACGAAAGTCGTGTCCGTAGGGTCTTCAGATGTGAAAGAATTGTCATAAGTGCTCCAGGTGTCTTCTAGGTCACTTGATGTTGACGTTGAAGACGTTTCTGTGACTGAACGGTGTGCCTGGGTGCTTGAAGACGTCGGGTGAACCGTGGGTAGCTTCATCGGAAGGTTTAGATGCTCTAAGTGGTTGTCCAGGCCATTTGCTGCAAGAAAACATATTATAAATTGTTTAAATCATGTGTGAAGATGGAAAATAACTCATAAAATAATATAGTGTTTATACACAAGGTATTTAGGGAAAGATATATTACATTAGTTCTTATATAATTTGGTTTTATTTCTGCTTAACAGCAGTAACAGCACGGCTTGTAAAGTAAAGGAGTGGTCTGTGTAAAGGAGGCATTGCATATGCATATAATTTTGTAGCGAAGCAACATTTTATTGTAAAGGTAGGACTATAACTATTTCGATTGCCAGCAGCGCCAACGACCAATTTAAGAACTTATAGACCAGTGTATAAACGTCATTTTGACATTAATGTCAACTTGTAACTTGTGCAAAAAATTAAAGCATCTATCGAAATGACGATTTACAATATATTTATTTTCAATCGTATGGGAACATTGCTTTATTACACGGAATGGAATCGAATAAAACAATCTGGAATGACTAGAGATGAAGTAAATTATAACCTCTTGTCAAATGAACCATTTTAATGATATTATTTCAGGAGGCGAAACTTATGTACGGAATGATATTCTCAATCAAATCTTTCGTCAGCAAGATATCTCCACTAGACACAAAAGAAGGATTCTTGTATTACAAGACCAGCAAATATACTCTACACTTTTTGGAGACCCCGTCAGGGTTAAAATTTATTTTGAACACTGATACCGGAGCACAGGCTGTCCGAGAACTCTTGCAACAAATTTACAACCAAGTAAGAAGCCTTAACACTACTTTTCTTGATTAAAATATCAATACATGTTGTATGTTTTCAGATATACGTTGAGTATGTTGTAAAGAATCCAATGTGTAATTTAAACGAGCCAATTCAAAGCGATTTATTTAAAACCAAGCTTGATGGGTTTATTAAAAAGTCGCCAGTATTTATGACTAGAGCTATGTAGTAGTAAATAATGCGTGTATCTAATTTTTGTACATACTATTCTATCTAGATTTTAAGTTATGTTAAATTTAAGTCTACTTTTTGTTACTTATGGCAAATAAAGATTTATTATAAATACTGCTTTAGATATTAAATCAATATTGCGTAAAACACGGTTTAAATTTTAAACATTATTTGCAGAATTTTGTGCTTAACTATTAATTTTGCTAACAAACTGTATTTTAATTTGCCTTGAGTTTAAATGCCTCATTCACATAAGCATTTAGTTCTAAGGTTTACATTTATGTTTACGTTTAAGAAAGTTTTAATACATATCTAACTAAATACGAGCATTCACAGTACTTGAAAGTTACATGAATTAAATTTTCTTATACGTAAACATAAATGTAAACCTTTTAAAACTAAATGCTTATATGTGAATGAGGCTTAACTCAGTTTTGGCTAGTTGCATCAGAAAACTTAAAATTTTTAAATTTGATTTATTATTTTATTATGACTATTACACTCAAACCAGACTTAAAATGTAAGTTTTGTTGGTTACAAAAACGTAATTCTTAAAGATATTAACTTAATTTATTGGAAATTTAATTGGCCTTCTAGTATTTGCAAATTATTGATATTCCCTGTTCACACAAGGATTCTTTGAGGATTATTTCATGCTTCTGTATCCTAAAAATGCACTGTTTTGAAGCTATCAACGAATTATAAATTTTTCTATTCCAAGACTCATCGAAGATTCTATTTAGCGACGCCGCTATTTGACAGAAATTTTTAGCAGGATAATTTTCTCAAAATTCAGACGCATGAAAGAATCCTCAAAGAATCCTTTTGTGTGTCTGACTTCAGGATTTCATGATGCAGCTTTTAAATTATTTAACGGAAACGACACATAGATTAATTATAAAAAATAACTTAAATTAATATAATGAATGCTGATTAAATAAACGGACAAAGAATAGTAACTAGTGTATCAATCGTCGAAAAAAGCATCTTACTTGTAACTGTTTTATAAATAATAATAAACATGAGCATGTAAGAGCATTTCGACAAGTGTGTTGCACACTATTGTTTTTTACTTTTTCTACAACTTTATATTTACTTACATTTTCATTGATTAATATGCACTGTATGACATTTTAGTTTGACACATTGACATTATTTATTTTTGATGAATAACGCGGTATCGTAGAAAAATATAGCAAACATGCATGTTTAAATTATTCCGATACGCTCATGCTGCGTTTTCGATTAACATTCCCACACGGTTGTTGCAAGATCCCACTTGACATGAATCGTATGCACATACATGGGATGTTTAAAAATATCTTATTCTTGTACTGTGAGTCTATCCTAGCCACATCCAGAGTACGATCAAAAATTACATACTCAATACAAACATCTTTGAAAATTACATGGGACACATAATTGGGATATTATTACCAAATTACTTACATTGGGATGTTACTAAGGCCGGACATTAGCAATCGCTAGGATAATAATCTCTTTTCTATGAGTCAAATATAGCAAGTAACAAGCCGGGATGTTCACATTCTTGAAATGTTCTGGAGATTTTATTTTGTCAAGCGGGATGACATTTACAAAGGGTGCAGTGAATGTCGCAAAGTACCACATTTTGATTGTTTATAAAACAAATGATGAACTATCCTCATGTTTGCTGGCGCATGCGTATACCAACATATATCTACGCGGCGTTTTCAATTGAACTGCACTTCTTGTTCCAATTCCAGCGTTTCGGACGTCAGTTCGGCGTCGACAACACAGACGCCAGTACCGCCGGGAATGCGGTTTCGTCGCGACGCCTAGCACCTCGCACACGTGCGGTTATCAGATTTAGGTTATTAGATTTAGAGAAAATTCAACATGTTCTGGATACTACGACGGACCAGGCTCAACAGTGCTGTTGCTTTTTTCAACGCTATCAACAATAACAACTCCAATAATAATTCAACAGGTAGGATCATTGTTGAGTAGCAGAATAGTTCATTAAGCTGGTTTTAATTTGATGGAATAAATGCGAGTAAATGGAATGAAAAGGTTTTTCCAGTTTTGAACTATGGAAAATTTTTGAGCGATTTTTATGAGCGCAAAAATTATATGTATAATTAATTAATATATGTTACAAAAATACGACAATACAAAATTTAATTTACCAAAAATAAATAATTGCTTTTATGTTTATTATTACTGTTATGAAAGGAAAAATTATATAGGTAATGTATTAATATGTATTTAAATGCATTTACTTACAACAATTATTAGGTAATAATAAATTTGTTATATCGTAAATTAATCATTTATTTTATTTGAAACATTTTCTTGCTTTTTTTCTTACAAAACTACTACTACTACTAATATGCTTTTAAATATACAAGGTGATTCACAACTTTGCATGCCATATAGTATTCAACTTACTGATCATGCAACAAAATAGTATATTATATATTGAGGGACTAAAGTGCATGATTTAATCCTGAGGGTGAAGTTTATTTCACGAGCCGAAGGTAAGGAAAATAATTACCTGAGGGATTAAAGGTACTTTAGTCCTGTGGTATATACGCTATTTTTTGCACTTCATCCTCAAACGAATACAAAATAGTTTAAAAGAATACACATTTTGTAATTTTGACAGTAAACTTTGACAAATATTTATATTGTTACCATAGATACTCTGTAACAAATAGCACGTATTTACTTGACAACGGGATTAATTAATTCAATTCCTTGACAACGGGATTAAATATGAAAAATAATCCCTTGGGATCAAATTAAGAACCTTAGTCCCCAAAAATAAAGACTAAAGAAGAGTTTTAGTCCCGGAAGTGCAAAAAATATATTTTTAAGGGCAGGAAGCACATTTTTGAAAACACTGTATTGTTGATTGTATAATGGATAATTTAATTAATTGTGCAATGGAAAGATTAGTAATCTTATGAAATTCCATTGGAAAACAGTGACCCAAAACTGTTTGACTAAAAACCAGGAAACTAAAATTGTAAATATTTAAAAAACATTTCAGTTCTGCGATAAGTTATTTGAACATTATACAGATGTATAGGATTCAGACAAACACTTTTTTAATAATGTTGGAACCTAAATAACTTATTTCAAATTGAATTAACAAACGCATATTCAATTTGCATTTGCACACTTCTATATTTAAATGAATATAATTTGTCAAGGTAAGTACAGAGCAGAATAAAAAAACTGATGCTAGCGCTATCTAACCCGTTTTGTGAATCTAAGATTAAAGTTAAATAAAATACGTACCTACATTAATTTTTAATTTAAATTGCACAAGAAAATTATTATTCTGCTTTTATATATTTTTTAAAAACTTATACTCTATAAATTAGTGCTGCATTTGTATAAAAGTCGATGTCTATAATAAAATTGCAATTTATTATTGTTAAGATTGGATAAAATATATTTTCCAAAAATTAAAAATTTTTACCGTCGTATAAAGGTAAACATTTAAATAATATTTCAATTTGCAATTTTGTGTCTCATAATATGTCAAATAAAGCGTGACTCCATAAGTTAATCTGATGTTATTGTATTTTTTCAAGGTTTCACTTTATTGGCTTCGTATACTTCAAAGTCAATCGAAAATCGTTCAAATTAACGGTGATAGTGTGAAAACATGAATAAGCTTTTATGTCTTTAACTTTTATAAATAATAATATTGTATGCGTTTTAAAACAATAATTTTACAAAGATTAAAAACATACATTGTATTTTTGTACAGTCACGCCATTTACCCAACTTGGGTGTGGCAATCTCACACAAACAAAATATGAGTCAATGGTACCAACAGATTTACAGGGTGTTTCAGAACTTACAGATCATGGAACAAACATTTTAAATTTTAATGTTGGCATCCTAATCTCAATCTCAGTTAGACAGAATATTTTTAATTGTACTGAACTACTCATACTCGGAGTTGTGTATATTACAGTGAACAGTTTACAGTAGCATAATCAATTCTAATTAAATGAGAAATTAATATTAATTAACGTTAAGTGTAATAAGAGGGCGTCAGTAAACTTCAAATGACATTCTAGAGATTCTGACACACACAAATTATTCAAAGGGTTCTAATTATCTACCGAAATTTATTGTTGTTTAAACTAAGCTTCAAGAAGATGATATTCATATTATAACAACCGAAATTTGAAAAAAAAATTATTCTTGATTGAAACACATTTTTTACATGAAGCTAAATTTCTTGAAGATATTATATAACATAATTTAATCTTTTTATAGCTCATGTTGCATAAGACACAATTTTATTATAAGTGATAGGATCATTATTTTTATCTAGTATAAACTTCGATCATATACAGGTGTTTCACAACTTCAGGATAAGAAATTTAAAGTATTTATTTACGAAGGTAATCGAAATTTGGACCAGGAGTTATAAATAAAACACATTTTTCAATAAATCTAACGTTTCGATTATAAAATAATAATCTTCAGAGATCTGAAAGAAGTCGTAGATATTTTTTAATTTACAATTTGAAGCAAATATAAAGAATAATGAAATACAAATTTAACAACACTTTAACAATGTGGAAAATTACAATAATTAAGGGACGTTCATCAACAAAATAAAATAAAGAATTAACAAAATAACGTCAAAGGTACAATGTAAACAATAACGACATTTTGTTAATTCTTTACCTACATTATTTGTTTGATGAACGTCACTTGATTGTAATTTTCCACATTGTTAAAATGTTGTTAATTTTTTTATTTTATTTTCTTTATACTTGCTTCAAATTGTAAAACGATTATTAAATTAAAGATATACAGGGTGTTTCTATACCTCTGCACTTAACTTTAATAGGTTATACAGGTTGGTGGAGGTGAAATGCGAACATAGGGAACATACATGACAATCGAACTTTCATGCCAGGTATCTTGATATATTTTGTAGTAGTGTCACAAAACGAAGTAATGTGAATTTATGTGGCAAAAAGAGTAATCAATAACAATAAAAGTGCATGTAAATTTTCTCGTTCTTCTGGTACACATACATTATTATGCAAAGAAAATATAAATTTCAATAATATGACAGCTACTTTGACATTGACAGTACTTATTCCACGTATATCAAGCTGCGTAGCATGATAAATCCATTGTCATATATTTCCCTATGTTCGCATTTCACCTCCACCAACCTGTATAATTTGATACACTGATAATAGAATTTTTTTTCGCAAAATTAAGAGTAGTGAAAATTATAGGTCCATTGGTTTGAACGTCCATTTTTTAACTGTTAATTTATAAAATAAAATTATAAATACTATCTACAAATAGTCACTTCTTATGTAATAATTAATAAATAAACAGTTAAATGGACGTTCAAACCAATGGAACAATAATTTTCATTACCATTATTTTAGATTTTTGTTTCTGTTATCAGTGTATCAAATTATATAAACCTATTAAAGTTACGTGCAGAGGGATAGAAACACCTTGTATAATATTACTGTTTTAGTGAATAAGGTAATAAATTATTTTCTAGTAGTAAGAAAAATTAATTAACAGGTTTTTCAACAATAAACAAAAAATCTAACAATATTACACGTGTATAACGATTTGTAAAATAATCAAAGTATACACAAAAATGCTGTAGGTATCGTTTTTACCCTCATTATTTTTATTTGAATCAGAACTCTAATAAAGTCAAATATCACATTTTCCTTAATACGTTTTTCATCTAATTAAAATAACAAACAAATAAACGCTTTAGTTTCAGCAAAGGAAAAATGCAAACGACTGTGTCCACACAACGTTTGTTTTTCTAATTAGCAACATTTCTCTTCTGTTTCGTTGGAGGACATTCGGCAATACAGAAAGGCGTAACTCGATGACAAGGGCGATAATGAAAGCCAAATTGAAAACCCCAAGAGTAGATACTAGACTGTAGACTCGTTACATGTTTGTGACATACGGAAATTTTAATGAAAAGTTTTAATTACAGTTTTGACTGACAGGCGGAATACTGACACAGTACACAGTTTTTCTATGAGTATTTTTCTTGGATAACAAATTAGTTTTGAAAAAAATTCTGACTGATAATGACTTCGTTCATAAAGCAATTTATAAATGCGTAGAAAAATTGTGTCGCAAATAATAAATATATAAAAGAAAATTACTTCTATGTGGACTTTTTTAAAGTTTAAAATTTTACAACTTGATTTATCACGCCTTTAACCTAATTTAGATATTACATCATTTTTAAAAACGGCCTCAACACCAGAATAATATATTCTGCAACAAGTGTGGAATGAAGCATATTCAGCTCGTATGGAAAGTTTGTGAGACGAGCTGTAGGCGAGTTTCACGGTACCACGAGAGCGGAATAGCCATTTCATACGTGTTGCAGAGTGCAGACTATACTTTCTCTACGACTATAAATTTAATTGCATTAAAAAACATAACCTAAAACTATTAAAATTAAAATATATGTATTTATAAAATAAAATTCTACATAAAATTAATAAATCTAAACGTATTTTAAAGCTACCCACCAACCAAAAACATTGAATAAAGTTAAATTATTATAACTCGCCACATTTCATTCCATAACTAGTGACGGAATGAATCCATTCCGTAACAAGTGATAGAATGTATCATTCCATAATTGAAAATGATGTAAGAATGATAACATTCTATAACAGCCGTATAGAAATAATATCACATGCATGAGAATGAGTTCAACACCAAAAAATAAAATTCTAGAATATTCATACACAGGAAAATGCATGCATAAGAAAATTCAAATATAGAAAAGTTATACGTAATAAAATATCTGCATTCAAAGATTCATTCACAGGAAAATGCAAATTTAGTTTTTAGATTTGACATAAATGCAAACAAGATGTAAAAAATCTAAAAGAGATTCCGAATCTCCGTAGAATCTCCAAAGATCGCCGTGCGAACAGGGCGGTGGTTGCCTTCTAGCCGTTAAAATGGTGAAAAGTATGTTTAGTTTTCCCATTAAAATTGAAGTAAGAATTAAAATTTTCGAATTAACTAAGATATTTTTGAAAAGTTTAAGGATGCTCCCTCTTTGCTCTAATGCCAGTTTTTTAAGTTTTTTCTTCAATTTTTTAATGTGTATGGCTAAACATGTCCAATTTTGTGAATATTTCATGTGTATTTTAATACAATCCTACATAAAAATTCAAAAAAGTGGCACTAGAGCAAAAAGAGGGCATCTTCAAGCTTTTCGAAAACGTCTTATTTGTTTTAAAAAAAACGAATTTTATGGGGAAAACTGCATGTTGTTTTTCGCTATTTTGACGGCTTGTGTTGATCCATTTTAAATTTAATTTTCTGGAATACAAAATTCAATAATTTATTTAGATATATAATTTAAATCTTTGTTTATTAAAACAGAGCGTTCATCAAAACCTATAATTTGACTGTGCAACCTCCTTAACTTCACATGCACCGGTTTGAAATGATCGCATCCAAACAACAGGATGTTGTGAATTAATGTAAATCAGTTAATACTTCATAGCTGTCGCTGTCGCCTGTCGCTTGAACCTGCATAGTCGCTTATTACAGCCTCACAAAGGACTTAGGATTTGCATAGAGAACTTATAAGCATCGAAAATTCTCACGCAGGGTGAAGGGCTTAGTCTATAAGGTTACTGTTCATTTTAGACAAGAATTACGAGCTAAAGTCTACGATAATCTTTCAATTTTGAGACGAAACCGATGATTCTCAGAATGTAAGAGTGTAGAGTTCGAAATTTGGCGAAATTCGATGTAATTTGTGAAGCTTGTCATAGACAATGTGTACTTGCGTTCATCAAACTGAAATTCGGTGCACTCGAATTTCAATTCGTAGAAAAGTATCCAAACCCCAAATTTCACTAGTAAATTTAGGGTTCGTTCTATTAATTGAGAAAAAATATATTTATTTTATCGTACATACATGGAAATTTGGCAATTATATCTACAAAATCTTCTTCTGTTTTCATCAACAAAAACAGACACTCTGAGCTGACACTGACAAGACAAACAGCCAAAACACAAATGTGAATAGTCAAATTAATTTCTTCAAATTTCAATGATACGAATTACACCAAATTTCGAACTGTGGACACGGCTTTAACACTTAAGTTGGGTAAAAATCGTGATTAAAATTTTATTAAAATTTCGGAGTGGTTTTGACAACGTAGGTTGGGAATGAGTTCAACACCAGAAAATACAAATCTAGAATATTTATACATAGGAATATGCAACACCATAAGATGCAAATAAGTAATAAAATTCCTGCATCAAAAGAATCATTTACTGGAAAATTCAAATCTAGAATTTTATGTTCGGCATAAAGGCAAACACAGGTAGATGCAAATCTAGAAAACTAGTTTATCTCTTCAGCACAAGGGAGATGAACAAATGAACAACTCAGTAAGTATACCATTTTTGAGTTTCTTTGCTTTGACTATAATTTTTTTAGATTTAAATCTTACTGTGTTTGCATTTATTCCGAATCTAAAATTATTCCAGATTTGAATTTTTCTGTGAAAGAATCATTTCATGCAGGAATTTTCTAGATTTGCATCTTCTGGTGTTGCATTTTCCTGTGTTTGAATATTTTATTTTCTAGTGTTGAACCCATTTTGCATTATTAGTTCTGATTCAGTCAACTCAATTAGTTTGCTAGATTAGATTATCAGATTGTATTCAGTGCATTTGTGCATAAATGATACCCATTAGGTTCTATTACTATTGCATTGCATTGATCTGGATTATAGTTAAACTGGTCAATGATATTTTAATGACAAATGCAACCTAATCACACGAAAAGCTAAAAATACATACTTAAATGACTCTTTGAAGTTTATTTCTCATTAAATATTACCTATATTATTATATGGAGTTTTATTAAAGAAAATTACTCATGAGAAAGAAAGTGTACCAGTAACAATCATGAGTACCTGTGAGTTTAAAAAAAACTTAAGTTCGCGCTCGAAACCGCTTTCCGACAGTCGTTTTTATGAATTTTATCTGCATAAATTTCTGCAAATAGGAACAAGCAATCGGCATAAATAATATATCAATAGAATTATTAGAGTTTTTAGATTGCCTTATGCTAAATAAGAATACCTGAAAATAAACATAATATGCAGTAGAAATTATTAAAGAAGAGGGAGCAAAATTAATCAAATTGCAATGAATTTTATGCAAAATGAATAATTATTGCAGACATAATATTTAGAATAAGAATTTATATATTTTCATTGTGAAACATAATTTTCATTGTAGGTTACATCGTTTATCCGAAATTTATGCTGAAAGCATGTGCAACATGAGCCATGTCAAAGTTTAAAAGTGTTGTTGACGTGGCACTATACTCTATTTCAGCTTAGAAAATAGTAGATGGCACTGTGAATGCAGTCCGTTCTACACCCAAACATTCTATTAGTTTAAACTTTGGCGCGAACTACAAAGACATAACGTATTCCTATCATAAAGAGTGTTAAACTTACCTATAGATGAATAAAAATTGTCAAAATATATAAAAGAAACACACGTTGTTTTACTATTTTCAGGTTATATAAACTTGAAATGTCAAACGGAAATAAAATCGCGAATCTCTCCAATGTTCGCTGATGTAAATCCACCTCTCGTCTCGACCAATCAGATTCAAGGATATCATCGTCCTATCTTACTCAACGCTATTTTCTAAGCTGACATTAAGTATAGTAGCTATAGGATTTTTAAAAAAATCATATTTATGACCTATAATAAGATTTTGACAATTATCGGGGTTAATAACATTACCATTAGAGACTTCGTGTTACGGTTTTTTTCACTTTTAAGCGCGCCCTTAACGTTGTTGACTTCAAGAAGTGTAGCTTATTTCGGAGAGGGTGTATTTTCTATTTTTCTATTCGAGATTCATACTAGATTTGTCTACGCATGCTCAGTTCAGTGTGCATTCAGTTTGAACAACCTTTAAAAGTTTTGGCTTGGAAAAAATCTAAGATTTACGATTGTATATGAATCGGATATAAAGTATGACACTCGAACGAATCTCGGATGAAAATTGAACTAGAAATCCAACAGACAAAAAAGTATAATGTAATTCTCTTTATATATTTTGTAACATCAAAGTAGTTTACTCTTGAACCAATTTTTATTTAATTCTTCTGTGTTCAATTCTTCTCATTTTATTTTACGATTTTCGCACCGGAAAACAAAGCTCAACAAACGATAAAAATAGAAAGTTTGTAACCTGAGCGTCTGACGTCTGGGTGACATAACAAGCGCTGATATTGGATGCATTTCAATCGAGTAAAACTCATTAAATGTTATTTGTGCAGTGGAATCATCACAGAGACGGCCAGGATGCACGAATAAAAGGAGAATTTCATTTTGTATTGTTCAATTTTAACGAGTACACGTGTATCCTAATAAAGATGAACTTGCAATAGACACACATCAATCTCTGCAAATCAAATTTTATTTTTGTTTGTTTGCCACGAGTATGCAAATTATATTCTGAAAACTGTAGTCTGGTACACATTGCAGTTAAAACATTAGTGGATGTGGATGATTAGTAACCGCACACACGGTTTATTAAAGTTAAACCACTAGATTGTTGATTGTATCTCTGACTAACTACAAACAAAATAAAATTTTATTTAATTATGGAATGGTAAGAAGAATAAAATATTTATGAAGACGGTGATGCAAAATTGTATACCTAATCAAAAAACCTGAAAACTAAAATTGCGATGTTTGAAATAGTATATTGTGCAACTAGTGCAGAAAAGCACGTATTGCCCACGAGACGGAATCACACAAGTGGGAAATGGGTGTTTCTGCACGAGTGGCACACTATACTTTTACAATAAATAATTCATTTTTTTAAAAAAGAACAATCTTCTAAAATGTAAAAGCGAAAATTAGATTTCAATATTTTGAAATATTATTATAGTTTATTTATAATATTCGTATGAAATATTAAGATTATATTATATAAACATTTAATTAATTAGCAAATAAAATTTTGTAATTTATAAACCTAAAAATACATATATAAAAATTAACATTATATTACATTTGGCAACTTGTGTGAGAAATAATTTCTCACACTTTATCCCACGACTGTGAGAAATTAATAACTTTCGGGCTATGTAAAGCATGGGAAAAGTGCAATTTTCCGTAGTGGTCGTAGAAAATAGTATATTGTAGAACAAGAGTGGATGTGATGCCTATATCGCACGAGAACGAGTTTGCAGGCACGACCCCAAAGGGGGAGTGTCTGCAAACGTTGACATATGACATTTGAATAATAATTGTTTCCAACGTAAAAACTCTAAATTTTATTTGCTCTTTTTGCAAAAAAATTGTGCTTTTAAACATAATTAATTATTAAATAACTGTTGATTGAATGTTTTTCATAATTATTTGTCATAATAAAAACATAATTTGCACGCATGAATAATTTTTTTGACGTAATTGACCTTTAATTTCATATCCACACCTGATATGGATATGACATCCCTATCCACACATGATAGTATGAAAATAGTTGCCAATATCCAGTAGGGAGTAGAAAAAATAATTTTTTCCAACATCTCTTAATAAAAGCATCATATAGTCCGTCCCAAACTTCTTTGCCGTTACGTCATACCTGTAGTTCGTATGAATCAATTTGAAATTATGGCGGGAAAGTTATATTTTTGATATCAAATATTTTTAAACTATATTATGTGAATATTTGGAATAACTATATAAATTTAATAATAAATAAATACCTCTAGAACAGCTGACACGGGAATAAGTAATTCTCCTTTTTCTTTTTCAGCGGTAAAATATTGGTACAAATTCAAGACAATCTGAATTGTTTATTGTTATAAATATTATTATAAATATCTATATGTAAACAGCTAATGGATGCATAAAACAACGATATACCTGTGTTAAATTATTTAATCACAGTGAAAATAGTTTTTATTTGTTTGACAGTTTCAAAATTTACAATACATATTTCATAAAACAATATGAAAAACAGCCTACTCAAATAACAAATTGCTGGCATATCAACAATATAATTATACGTTTTCTATTTCTTTCTTTTTCTACTTCATAATAAAAACAAAGAACAAAACTTCACGTAACAGTATCAATACTTCGCAAATTTCGAATGACATACGTGTTTCAACTAAATATATGACAGTAATAAGCGATAGAAAGAGTAAGACAATGTATTCTTTAATTATTCTTGAAAATAAAATAATGACGTCACGGCAAAGAAGTTTGGGACGGACTTTATCTATGGTGATTTTAAACAAGCAAAGTAAAAGATTGTCCACTAGTGGCTTTGATCAAAATTATACCCACTTGTGGGTAAATTGTTACTTTGCTTGTTGGAAGTCACCAACGATGTTTTAGGTTGGAACTTAATATTTTTTAAATATTTAAGCAGTTATTAAGAGGTGTTGGAAAAAACGTTATACTTAACACGTGGGCAAAAAGGAATGACCCACTCGAGAAAATTATTTCACTCGTGGATAATTCCTTACTTTGCCCACTTGTAAATTAATTGCCAAAGTAGTGAATCCCCTGTATTGAACCGTGTGTGCAGTTACCAGCCACCACTCCTGCTTGCCAGTGGAGAGTACACAACAGGAGATGTTTTAGTGCAGTTACTGTGACTGCCTCGAACCTGGATTATCAGAACCTCTTTCGGTCACACAACGCACTCGGCTATCACGCCACCCTAACTTCAGGACTGTCATATCCCCTCGCCCCGTCGGACAATAGAATCTAAACTCCAAAGCACAGCTTGCGGCCTTGTTCGAGTTAGGCGTGTAGGTATAGGCCGCGCGGCAGAGCTTTGTCCGGAAAGCTCTGAAAGCTGTGATTATAACAGCAGGACCACATCAGAGGGTCCGTTGTCTCGCAGGACGCAGCAGGACGCAGGATAACAGGACTCAGATCGTCCTGATGGTAAGATGCAGGAGGAATAGGGATAATAGGGCGGACTTTTGAATAGAGGATTGTATTTTTAAATTACGATTATTAAATAATAGGGTGCATACCTATATTTTAATGGGTACTCAACTTACTAATCATGGAGTATAAAGAATTTTTTGTAATATCATAAGTTTAAGCGGCCCGTCTACGTGTTTACCGAATTCCTACAATCCTCTCGATTTTACTTTTTTTTCTATTCAACTCTCTCCCACTACTACGACTGCCTGAAACCAGCCCGAAACTCGTACTTTACCGCATCTTAGCAATGCAATGTCATTTTGATGTTAAAAAATACTGTAAAAGTTTTTTCGTTGCGATTAAACTGTTAGTTTAGTATTGACTTTAATGTAATGTTTTATAAACATTTAATAGAGAAAGTTGTGCTTTTTAAATATTTTCAAAATAAATTTCTATCAGGAGATATAACCGTGTAAAGTTTGCATTAGGTAATTGAAAATTTTTCGGAATTTTTATAATCATTTACACTTTTTTTATTAAAACTTTAAAAAGGCACAAACGTTAATTGCTCTATTAAGTATATAATATTTGTTGAAATACTCGCTACGTTAGTACGTTTTGTGCTGGAATTTAGGAGGTAGACGGACCTCTTAAGGCACGAAGTATAATATCTTATAATTGTTTTTATTAATTGCTAACATCAAAATATTGAAAATTTAAAGTTTTTTTTAATATCGTCAATAAAAATGTTATTATATTGACTATTATTGACGTTATGAAAAAAACTAACAATTTTTATTTATTTTGATGTTAGAAATTTTAAATAATTCAATAAATTTGAGATCATAGCACCGTCAGGAAATACGCTACAAATACGTAGATTTTCACTGGAATATGCAGAGTTATTAAAAATAATACAAAATAATTTTGTAAACCACGGTCTTATGGTTTTCGAATTTAAATTAAATTAACGAGAAAACTCTTCCTGAAAAGTCAGTTGTCCTGCTTTCCTGTTATTCCCTCTGGTCCATTGAAAACCCTCGTCAATTGCAGTAAAATTTAGCAACACAATTCGCTTTACACCGCTTTACCCTGAAGTAAATTTCACAAACATTCTAACAATTTATTGTGACTGCTTCGTATACTATATTCTGCAGTTGCTGAAAATAATTTGCGAAATTAAATAAAACACATAAAAGTTAGCTTGAAATTCATACAATTATCTTTGCTCCACGAGAAGAAAAAAATTCTAGGAACATCTGAATATGTGAACTAATTGGCAATTAGGTTCTAGACTAGCTGACATAACTTTTAATTAGATGATAGATGATCGATAATTGATAGTTAGTTGCTAGCGATTGAAGACGAGGGCACAAAAAGTTTATTCATTATATCAAATACTGACTGACTGAATATCACCCGGAATAAAGTCCTGTTCACACATGGATTCTTTGAGAATTCTTCTAAATCCTGATTCGAATCATCAAAGAATTATAAATTCTTTTTTCCTAAAGTTGCATTCACATAGGCCTTTAATTTTAAGGTTTACATTTACGAAAGTTTAAATTCTTGTAACTAAATACGAGCATTCACAGTTTGAAGATTCAATTTAGCGGCGCCGCAATTTGACAAGCGATTCTCAACAGGATTATTTTTTCAAAATTCAGAACATGAAAAAAAATTCTCAAGGAATCCATATGTGTGACTAATTATAATATCAGCTGTTTTATACAGGTTGTTGCATAACTAAGGACAAAAAATTAAAGGGTATATACTGTACGACGTGCTGATCATGAAACAAAAAGAATTTTTTTTAAATTCTCAAAAAAATTACATCGTATTTCAAGCAAACATTTTTTTTCACTGGTCGGTAGTTATTTTTAATAATTTTTTTCAAATTTTCTACAATGAAAGTAATTGTTTACAAATATCTAATACTATACTAAATGTCAAATTATCAAAT
This sequence comes from Agonum fuliginosum, assembly GCA_947534325.1. Lineage (NCBI taxonomy): Eukaryota > Metazoa > Arthropoda > Insecta > Coleoptera > Carabidae > Agonum > Agonum fuliginosum. The sequence goes on from OX384033.1 coordinate 1,773,305, forward strand.
ATACCATCAAAACCATACCATTTTGTGGAACACACTGTATAGTCGTTTTCTAAATGACTCAGTCCATAATGTATATCAGATTATTACATATGGACATTACAAAGACGACTTAAGGGCGCGCTTAAAAGTGAAAAAACCGTAACACGAAGTCTGTAATGGTAATGTTTTTAACCCCATAATAGTCAAAATCTTATTAAAGGTCATAATATGATTTATAAAAAAAATGTTATTTTTTTCTATAGTTACTAGTGCCACTTCAACGACATTTTAAAACTTTCACATGGCTCATTTTTCACATGCTTTCTGCATAAATTTCGGGTAAACGATGTAACCTATAATGAAAATTATGTTACACAATGAAAATATATACATTCCTAATTGCCTTATTCTAAAAATTATGTCTATAATAATAGTTCATTTTGCATAAAATTAATTGCAATTTGATGAATTTTGCCCCCTCTTCTTTAGTTTCTATTGCAAATTATATTTATTTTCAGGTATTCTTATTTAGCATAAGTCAATCTAGAAATTCTAATGATTCTATTGATATATTATTTATACCTATTGGTTGTTCCTATTTGCAGATATTTATGCAGATAAAGTGCATAAAAATGACTGTCTGAAAACGGTTTCGAGAGCGACCTTAACGACGTATTTGTGTTAAATAAAAAAACCAATAGCTTTCTCGAGACCTAAATACTCGGTTTTGGTACAAACTCTGATTGAACTGAACTAAATAAACAATACCCTTCGTGAGTCCCACATACTCAGTACTGAACTAAATAAAGAACCTAATACCCTTATCGAGTGAAATACAATGATGTGACATTGAGTCTTATAATATGCCTAAATGCCTAGGCTTTTCTTATTTTGCGATCTGGCTACGACATTTTCAATTTGAAGTGAATAACGGAGCACAAATTAACTCTAAATACAGAGCGCACAAGCGAAGTGAAAAGCTTGCGACATTTCTAAACGAACTTGACCTAAATATAATAGGTTTATTAGATGATATTTGCAAAGTGTGTATATCCCGAAAGGTTTCTTGATTAAATGTATTCGTACTACGAAGATTTGATTGATTTACAGTTGAAATTAATCATTTCTGTTTAGAATTAACGCAGACGGCGGTTTTGATTCATTAGAAAAGTAATTGAATTTGTAATTAATTTCCAAGACGCATAAATATCTAAATTTATTCATATTTCCAACCTCAGAAAACAACCTCAGAAACAAATTTTAATAACTTATTTTTTTAAATAATATAACCATTGGCTCAGTAAGTAAAGTCAACATTATATAGAGATAGATAACATATAATAATATTTAGGATTATAATTAGTGAAACATGTTTAATTTTGCTGCCATTAACATCAAAGGTAGGTACATTAAATTGCATGTTTCACTATTATTTTATTTTTATTCATTTTGCATACAAGTTACTGTATTATCTTTTAATTTCAGCTGGAGTTTGTTAAATGTAAATGCATTTTACATCAAAAGTAAATTTGTTTTGATATTGTAGAACAAACTTTAATACATTTTATATATAACAAAGTTTGTAAAGGAAACATATTAGCTTTAGCTAAAGGTAATATAATTATTATTATTTTGTTTCCTGTATATACTAGCGAATATATAATTCATGTAGCACGTGGTACATATTTGACTAATTTGATTGGTTGAAATAAGGCAATAAGAGGCTATTAAATCGAAGATATTTTGTATCATCGCTGTTACATGTCAACTGTTTTGTTTATTAGTTCTAAACTGTCAGTTTTTCAATTTGAAAATGCTGTTTTTCAAAAATCAGACTTAAAATGTGTCAGGATAGAGATATTAGGGAAGAACACGCCAAATTGAGAAAGATAAACAGAATTTAAAACGTTTTTGACAGCTATTGAAAATATAACCAAACATTTTGGACTCATTTATTATATATTCTGCCTAAATATAACTCGGGCTATGATTAATCATAGGTGATAGCATTCGTTAGTCTTCAGAAAATTGAACTCGTGCTGCGCACTCGGTCAATTTTCATCGACTAACTCATGCTATCACCGATGATAATCATAGCACTTTTTATATTACCCCCGATTATACTATACAGGATGTTTCAAAATTAGACTGCGGGTACGTACTACATAGCCATTTCATTTCTTTCCTGAAGTTGTGAAATTGTGAAACATCCTGTAAATAAAGGTAAGGTACATTATCTGAAATTAAAATACTTTTAGAGTTCTTTTAGGCGTAACAAAAATGAGCCCAATTACCTTATTTACAATTGAAATTATTGTCTTTACTTTCCATCCCTGAGTACTATTTGAAACTTTGTTCTCTCTTCTCTGGGAAGAATTTAGCGAAATCTGGCTATATTTGGCAACATGGCAAAGGAAACACTTTGTTAGGATTCGATTTGAATACGTTAAATTTGGCAGCTTCTTGGGGCTTTAGGCTGGTGAATAAAATAAACTGAACAGCGACTGAGTTGACAGATGGAAAATAAAAGGGGTTTGTGTTTTCATGCTTTGATTTGGCCGAGCTTTGAGGAATAATTAGCATTTTAATTGAGATGAAAAATTTTTTAATTCTTTGGTAAAATTGTTATTTATATTTATATCACCCAAAAGTCGTAGCAACAAAAATCTTATTCGTCATAAAATGTTTGATATTTTCACATTTGAAAAGAGAATAAATTTGAAAAGTTGTATGACTTTATGCTAAGATTCATCCCAGTTTTATACAAATTTTTCATTTCAATATTCCTTTCAACTTGTTTGTAATACATTTTTATAATATGTAACTTTTTATTAGCTGCCGTCATTTTATATAAGTATACAAGATTTTAATAAAATGTTGTCATTTAATACTAATACATACACACAAAAAAATATCAAAAGTTGAGATTAAATTAAATTATTTACTTTGATGAAGTAGGTAGATGATAAAATGGAGGTTTCCAAGCCTACGGCTTTAAAAAAAATAATGGATATCAATTTTCAGCATATACGTATAAGTTAGATGGTGGGGAACAAAACTTTAAAAGTGCACTTGTCGAATGAGATCACTCTCTCCTCACTACGATCTCTACAAAAAAGAAGTTATGATGAATCACCCTGTATAATAATTCATTTAATTACTACCGTGTTGTGTTTTATTTTATTATATATTCCATTCTCATTTATTAATCATATTAATTTATTTTTAAGAAAACCCCCGTTATAGTTATATACGTCCGATGATTCCGTGCTTCTACTATTTATACTTAATTAATTAATTAATTAATTAATTGACTCTAAATTATATTCGTCACCGTTTTACAGAATCATTAATTACTAATTAATTAATTACTAATTAATTAATTAATTAATTACCAATGGTAATTATTGGCAAATCAAGTATCTTGTTTAAATAAACACATTTGGTTTCATAAAGCATAGTCTTCGATAAATGAGACATGAAAAAATGATCTGGTAAAAGCGATTTTTTTATTATTACGTGATTTGTTGTTAAATAAATCACAAACTTGTGCGAAGCATGTTTTGGTCATTTAGGTAAACGACACTCTTAACAATGTACCTACTCTGCGCTTTATAAAGAGAATTTCACTTCATTTCATTAATTTTCTGTAGAACACAGAACTACAAAATCAAGTCATTAAACATGAACACTCTACTAACACGAGCGTAAATATTTTAACAAACGAAAAGAGAGCACACAAACAACATCCACGGATCTGAAAGCAGGAAACGTGTGGTAGAAAGTAATCCATGAAAACAGCTGAAAATTATTAATGACATGGGATGAAAGGGTAAGCGGTGAAATTGTAGAGTTATGAGCGTAATAAAAAAATGTAGCAATGAATTTGAGTTTAATGCTAGTGTTAAAAGCGCAATGCAAACGCGTTGCGGCAACACTATACCGCATTGATTTGAGTGTATTTATAGGTTTACTACTTGCTACTACATCTACAGGATGTTCCATAACTTGAGGTACATATTGTCGGCGTCCGCTTATTTAGTCAAATATAGTTTTGTCAAACTGTAGTTTGACCAAAAATAATGAAGCCAAACTGTATTTTACTCAAACTGTAATTTGTTCAATTGGAATTTTGTCAAACTGTAAATATGCCAACCCGTCATTTAGCCAAACTGTATTCTAGACAAACTGTAATTTCACATTCCGTAATTTGACCAAACCGCAACTTCGACTAATATTATATTGTCAAATCGTGTTCAGGTAAACCGTAATTTAGGCAAACTGTATTCTAGTTCTAGACAAACTGTAAATTCGCATTCCGTTATCTGTATTTAAGACATACAAGTTGGGAAGATTACGATTTGAGTAAAATGCGTTTGGCAAGATTACGGTTATGAATAACTGCGATTTGACAAAAATACGTTTTGGATAAATTCCGTGTTGGATTATTCCAGTTAGGTATAGTCTAGGTCTTGTGTTGGCCACATCAGATTTTTTAATGCTATATGTATATAATATTGGCAACATTATCTTCATATTATCATGTGTGGGTAGGGATGTCATATCCATACCAGGTGTGGATATGAAATTAAAAGTCAAATACGTCAAAAAAATTATTAATGCGTGTAAATTATGTTTTTATTATGACAAATAATTATTAAAAACATTAAATTATGTTTAAAAGCATTGATTTTATTGCAAAAAGAGCAAATAAAATTTGGAGTTTTTACGTTGGCAACAATTATTCAAATGCCATAATATGTCAAAAAATAATTTATGAAACCTTACTTATAAATAATAGGCAACTCGAGTGGATTGCCTATATCGCACGCGAACGTTTGCAGACACTTCCCTATAATGCAAAACTCGTTCTCGTGCGATATAGGCATCACATCCACTCTTGTTGTACAATATAAAATTGTTTTTAACATTCTGTATATTTATTTGAAATTAAATTCGCATTAACATGAAACTAAACTAGATGTTTTGTCAACTTTTTCATAAAGAGAACGAAGAGTACCCACTACATTACTCGTAATTTATTTTCCCGGGAAAATGCGTTTATTTTGCAACAATTTACAAAACTCTAATTTTAATTAGTTCGTCTGTACAAATTAAAACCGGTTTTAATTATTTTTGTGAATGTGCACGTGTAGCAGCAGTTTTAAGCATTGTAGAGTTTTATTAAACAAGTTTTAAAGCTCGTTTAAATCGGCTTCATCACAAACTGTTTGCTGTACTAAATATAACCTATAAGAAGATTAAAGCTGTATGTAAATTATGGATTATATCGACTTACGGGCCACGCTTTATTTAACAGTAATTAGATTAATTAATAGTAATACTTCACGGAACCGTTAACTAGTACACTTTTTATCAGACTTTGAAAATTTATTTTTATACTTCGAGAAAAAAATTAAGCCCTATTAAACCTCTTTCGCATAAGCTTTTAGTTTTAAGGTGTACGTCTAACCTAAAATTTGACAGCGTTACAGAGGTGTAAGCTTCCCACGTTTACTTTAATTATAATTGAAATATATGATGCTTTTATATGTGAGTGTATTTTCAAAGGATGTCTTAATGCTTCTATATTTTTATTTTTTGTCTTTGGCCTAAGAATTTGAAGTAAAAAAAATTAAAATGACGTGTTTGCGATTTTTTGTCATTATTTCATATAATTTTTTTCGGTCACTATAACTGGCAAGAAAAATTTAAAAAGCAAGAAGCATGCAGCTAAGTTTCCTTTTTAGAATAATTTTTGTTTTACTTAATTTCTTTACAAAAATACAGAAGTTATTATGGGAATACTGGAGCCATGTTTACAGTATTTTTCAACTAGAAAATTACATTGCATAGCTAGGATGCGGGAAAGTACGAGTTTCTGGCTGGTGTCGGGAAGCCGTAATAGTGGGGAAGAGAGTGAAATAAAAAAAAGTAATATCGAGAGTATTCTAGGAATTCAAAAAAAGGTAGACAAGCCTCTTAAGGTTTACATTTAAGTTCCCGTTTAAGAAAGTTTAAATTCATGTAACTAAATACGAGCATTCACACGTCCCACTTTTAAAAACTGTAAATGTCCGTCTTTAGTACTCTTATTTAGTGTTTCGCACTGATCGTGATTTTCAAAGTGTTAATCTTTCACGTGGTGGTGGTGTGTTAACTTTGATTAAAAAATCTCTTAATGCGAGTATAGTAAATCTTAATGACTATTTATATCTACTACCGAATAATATTGATGTTATCTGTACTAAACTTATCTTGGAAAATAATAGTAATTTCTACGTTTTCACAATCTATGTTCCACCTGCTATGAAATATGATTGTTACAATAATTTGTTCGAATTTTTGGAAAATATTCCATTTCTGTTAAATAATAATTTTGTTATAGCTGGCGATTTTAATATTCCGGAATTTGTGTCCAATGACTTAAGCAGAAATGTAATATTATGTAATAATTTCTTATCTTTTGTTAATGCTAAACAATACAATAATATTCATAACTGTAATAACAGATTATTGGATTTAGTATTATCTAATGTATCATGCAGTGTCAAATCAGACGAGTCTTTATTTAAACTACAATATGGGCACCATCCTGCTTTTAATATTACTGTTTCCATTGATCATATTGCTGCTGATTGCTTAAGTAATGCTATATCCGAATCATTTGACTTTAAAAAAGCTAATTTTCCAAAATTATATAGTTCCATATCATCGTTCAACTGGGATGAGTTAAAAAACTTTCGTAATGTAAACACAGCGTGTGATTACTTTTATACAAATTTATATTCAATTATTAAAGAGAGTGTTCCGTTGAAATCTCACCATGTTTTTAAGTATCCACCCTGGTTTACATCGCGAATTATTAAATCTCTCAAAAGAAAAATTCATTACCTAAAAATGCACAAAAAATTTCCACATAACAATCATTATTATACTCAATATAAGATTATCAGATCTCAAATTAAGAACGATTTAAAAATCTCTTATAATAATTATGTACACAATTGTGAAAATTCCTTTATTACTGATCCCAATAAATTTTGGGGTTTCATTAACGCTAAGAAGAATAAGTCAACTTTTCCATCTACTTTTAACCATAACAATCAAACGTTAAATAATCCATCTGATATTGCAGATGCTTTTGCAGCTTATTTCCACAGTGTCTACTCTCCTCCTTCGAATAATCCGTTACCTGAATTATCTGCCTTTTCTGATATTCCTATAACAATGAATAATATTTCCCTCAGTGATATTGAATCCTCTATTAAATTGCTCAAATCTAACTTATCGTGTGGACCAGATTTAATACCTAATTTAATAATTAAGGATTGTGCGTTTCCTTTCTCTCGTGCACTTTTTTACATTCTTAACCTAGCAGTTCAAACAAATACTTTCCCTGATATTTGGAAAGTTGCCCGTGTAATTCCTGTACATAAATCTGGAGACAAATCTAGCATTCTAAATTATAGACCAATAGCGATTGTTTCCAATTTTAGTAAAATTTTTGAATGTCTAATATACAAGTCAATTTATAATAAAGTAAGATCTCAGTTATCCTTCCGGCAACATGGTTTTATATCTAAAAGGTCAACCTCTACAAATCTTTGTTATTTTACTCATTTTGTTTCCTCTGCTTTGGATAGCAATGTTCAAGTTGATACAGTTTACACTGATTTTGCCAAAGCGTTCGACAGGATTGACCATAACATCTTAATTCACAAACTACGGTTGTTTTCACTTTCTAGTTCACTGATATCCTTGATTTCGTCGTATTTATATAATAGAAATTTCTTTGTCAACTTCTTAGGAAAAAATAGTTCTCATTTTGTGATTTCCTCAGGAATACCCCAAGGATCAAATCTTGGACCACTTCTATTTTTACTTTTTATTAACGATATTTCTACTATATTCGAAAGTGAAGTTTTAATGTTTGCTGATGATCTTAAAATCTTTCGTGCTATTGCTAACCCTTCTGATTGCTTATTGCTTCAAAACGATCTGCAAAACTTACATGTCTGGTGTGAAATTAATCATCTCCATCTTAATATCACTAAATGTAACGTTTTGTCGTTTACACGTAAAAAATCGTATGTTAATTTTAATTATACAATAAATAATCAAAATTTGACCAAGTGTGAAACTATTCGAGATCTCGGTGTTCTTTTTGACAGCAAATTGACCTTCATACCTCACATTCAATCCATCATGTCCTCTGCTAATAGAATGCTTGGATTTGTTATCCGTAATACACGTTCATTTCACAATATTCAGGCTATTTTCTCACTATATTTCTCACTAGTTAGGTCTAAACTCGAATATTGCTCACTAATCTGGGACCCATTTTATGAAGTTCACAGCAAGCTTGTAGAAAGTGTTCAAAAGAAGTTTCTTAAGTACATTTATTTCAAAACTATGAGAACTTATCCTGATCAACGAATCTCGTATGAAACTCTTTTAAATATCTTTAACATGAAATCTTTAGCTTTCAGACGACGTTTTAATACAATTGTCCATCTTTTTAAATTAATTCATAACGCTATTGATGATCCACTCTGTTTAAGTACCTTGAATTTCTTTGCTCCTATATTTCATACCCGATCCTCCATTAATTTTTATATCCCTGCTGCTCGGACTAATGTTCTCATGTATTCGCCTATTATTCGAATGTGTAAACTGAGTAATCGTTACTCTGTAGAAGTAGACATATTCTTTTTTTCTATGAATAATTTTTGTAAAAAATTACATACTCTCGATCTATCATTGTAAGTTTAGCAGTCAAGTTAGTTTATTTCTCTTTGTTTGTTTTGTAGTCTTAATTGCTTTGTGTAAATTTTTCCTACCCTTTTATTAGGCTCTGCCTGTTGGGTAGCTGTATTTAAATAAATAAATAAATAAATAAATAAGTAAACATAAATGTAAACCTTAAAACAAAATGCCTATGTGAATGAGGCTTTAAATATTCAATAATAATTCAATTAAATTACTGACTGTATAATTTTAAAAAGGATGCTCTAATACAATTCTGTCTTTGCTACAATGGATATGAAAAATCCCAGGTTACACGGTAAAATAAATTCACTGTACATACAGCTTTAGAATGCTCTAGGGAGATGTTTTCTACTCCTAGAAAATTAATATTCATGTTTAAGTCATCAAGTAATTCCTAATTTGCGTCCTCATTTTTGGGAGAAACCTCATCTAATATTAATAAGCCTACACGGGATACATGAAACTTTAAAACGGCTACAAAATTTTAAACAACTTTCTGAATATGTTTTGCAAGCGTCCAAAATTAGTGCAGAACTTTTGAGATAAAAATTAAAATGGACAAGCAGTCAGTATTTTTTATAAAACCAATCATGAAAATTTCAATTAAAAGTTGGACATTTGAATTTTAAATGCCAGAATCATTGATGAAGCTGATAACGAAATAAATTATTCGATATTCGGTCGAAAATTCCGTCTAGTTTTCAAACGCATTGGCTAGAAATTATTTGGTTAAAAATACCTACTGTAGCTGACTAAAATTATACAGAATGTATCATAACTTTGAATACCACATAAGTAATTTTATTAATTATTATTCACATCATCTCTCATCTGCCAAAAAGACCAATAAAAATGCAGAATATTGAATTTCACAGCCAATCAAAATGAGTAGACTTGATTATTTTGTACTAGTAAGGTTGTGTATTGACTATTCACTACTAGTACTTTTAGGTGACTATTTAACAAATGAACATTTTTATTATAATCTATATTTCCCATTTTGATTGCACCAATTCTATCTCTGGGTTTTCTTCAAAGGTCTAGAACATTTTTCACTTGAAATTCAATACTTTATTTGTAAAGAAACACTAAATAACTGTATGGAAACTGTTAGTTTCGTATATGGTACGACTTGAAAATAATTTTTCGGAAATTGAATCGGAAAAATGCAACCAATATTTCTGCTGAAATTTTTCCATATTCGTGTTTCTGAGAAACTGTGTCGTATACAGAAGTATTTGAGATATTTTTAATATAAGGCACATTTAAACTCGCTATTACATCTGCGGTATTTGAATGAAAGTTACCGAAGTTTTTCTACGGTCAATTTAACAATACCATTTCGGTAATATTGAAATTTACTGAACTCATTCAAGCAAATTATTTTCAATACTTTGAAGTCGGCAAGTTTCCAACGTTGGAATAAATATTAAAGGGTCGGAAAATTGATTGTATTTTTAAAATCTTGCACCAACATTTTTTACCTTTTAAAAAACAGTTGCTTACATAATATTAATATATTAATAATTTTCGTTTGTCGATAAAATATAATTTTATCTTGTATAAAAAGTAACTATTATTTAATTTTTAACTGTATTGCCATTGCATAATTCATTATTAGTATATTATATATTAAAGGACTAAAGTGCATGATTTAATTCTGAGGGTGAAGTTTATTTAATAATTACCTGAGAACCTGAGGGATTGAAGGTACTTTAGTCCTGTGGTATATAGCTACGCTATTTTTTACACTTTATCCTCAAATGAATGCAAAATAGTTTAAAAGAATAAACATTTTGTAATTTTGACAGTAAACTTTATGACAAATATTTATTTTGCACTTCCGGGACTAAAACTCTTCTTTAGTCTTTATTTTTAGAGACTAAGGTTCTTAATCTGATCCCAAGGGATTATTTTTCATATTTAATCCCGTTGTCAAGGAATTGAATTAATTAATCCCGTTGTCAAGTAAATACGTGCTATTTGTTACAGAGTATCTATGGTAACAATATAAATATTTGTCATAAAATTTACTGTCAAAATTACAAAATGTGTATTCTTTTAAACTATTTTGCATTCGTTTGGGGATGAAGCGCAAAAAATAGCGTATATACAGGACTAAAGTACCTTTAATCTCTCAGGTGATTATTTCCCTCACCTTCGGCTCGTGAAATAAACTTCACCCTCAGGATTAAATCATGCACTTTAGTCCCTCAATATATAATATACTATATTGATACCATAGATACTTGACAACGGGATTAATTAATTCAATACCTTGACAACGGGATTAAATATGACCAATAATCCCTTGGGATCGAATTAAGAACTTTAGTCCCTAAAAATAAAGACTACAGAAGAGTTTTAGTCCCGAATTTCATTAATAGTTAGTCAGATATCTACTATGCAATCTTCAATCCCGTGGATAAAAAAAGTGATCCTTGCAAAAATTGCCCTTAAATTTACGAATTTACAAAAAATCACCTTGTGTTTTGTAATTTTTTTACTGGAAATGTAGAAAAAGTTCTGTACGATTTCATGTTTTCAATGCTATTACAACTCATTCTATTGATTTCTTTCCTGCATTATCGCACCTGAGAGAATCATAAAACCATTACCCCTCCCCCCATATGTTACCCTTTCTCGCTTTCTCGTGCGTTTATTCCTAGCGGAGACCATAAAAAACATCGAAGTTGGAATTGCCTCGAGTTATGTGTGTGAGATCCATACTTCATATTGTTTTTAAATTTAAAACTTTTATTTTACTTTGTGTTTGTCAAAGTTTTTATAATACATTTTGAACTGGAAAAAGTTATGAAATGTTTAAGCTCTTTGCGGGGACTCAAGGATTATGTGTTTGAAATAACAAATAAAAGTTTATTTTATTTTACTTCCTCGTAGATGAAACATAAATCTGTGTTTTCGTTTAATATTATCGTAATTATGAGACCAAATCAACATAGCAGGCAGCTTTTGCTTTGTTTATTGATTGTTTGAAATGACAGTAGAAATATCATTTGATTGTTGAGTGTGTATTAAAAAGTTATAAATTGTTTGTAATGTGTTTTTTGTGGTCCTCTAAAAAATAGCGTTCATGACTCGTTCGAAAGTAAATATCGTATTGCTCTCGTGCTTTGTCTATTTACGCACTCGCACAATATTTCTCGCTTTCGATTCTCGTTATGAAATATACTACTTTATGCACGGTCATATCATAATTTGATACTTATACACGAAATTCTTTGACGTAAACGTCACTTTATAGCCCACGAATCACTTTATAGCGCAGTGCGCCAAAAGAAACGTCAAATTAATGCAAATAGTTTAGATTTACAATTTTTCTCATATAGGTTACTAATAATACTATAAATAACCATTTTTTCTATAATTAGTTATACCATTTTTATTTAAATATCATCATTTTTACTTAGGTACATTTGACATAAATTATCTTGAAAATGTTTAATTCAATAATGACAACTTTGACATTTAAATTTTTGTTTATATTCGAAATTATTTTAATAACTTAGCAACAGTCAAAGAATTTAGTAATTTCTTGTAATTTGAACAAGTAAATTAAATTAATTAATTTATTAGAAAATATTCAACCGTGCATAAAGTTGGGTATGTACCACGGGCGTAACTTGCTTTTATAGTTCTTGAAGTATTTTTAGCCCTCGACTAACGCTCGGGCTCAAAATCACGTCTCAAGCTATAAAAGCTTCCTTACACCCTTAATACACAAAAAATGACTATTATTGTATCGATCGGGCAAAAAATATTGCACATACCGCCCTTGATCCTTAATATAGTACTATTACCTGTTACAATTTACACATTGCTCATATTATTCTATTGCTTACAATAAATAATAAAAGATTTTTTCTAAAATTCGCAAAATAAATTTAATTTATTTGTTAATTTCTATAACATGATTTCAGAGATTATACTTGTGTCTCTGTCAAGTACATTTAATCTAATTATGTTATACTAATTGGAACAGTGGCTCTAAAAATGTGCATTATATGGAGCGCAATTTAATTTATGAATTGTTAAAAAATTATTTTGAATTCTGATCTATATATCATTAAGTATTTGCCGTTCAAATCTCTTCCTGAAGTTGCGAAACACCCTGTATTATACAGTGATATTTCCTGAAATTATTATTCAAGATGATTTGATTCAACTTTGATATTTCCGACATCATGTCGCGTAATATGAAATATAACTGTCACGTTTACTATCTGATATGCTGCAATAGCAAATGATTAAAGTTGTCGCCTGTAAAACGAGCTGTCACAAATATTAAATTATTTTATCAAAATGTTTCATCGAGATAAAATAAACGGACATGTTGTAATAATGCCGGAACTCAAAGACTGCGCAGAGGAACATTGTTTTTGAAATGGAAAATTTGAATAAACACAGAAAGCAACTTTGGTAGTCTCTACTCGATTCAGGAATATTCATTGAATTCGAATACGATGAATATGGCACAAATGGCGCTGTATTTAAATTGTTAAATGATGCAGTTTTAGTTAGTTTTTTGTCACACAAGGATTATTAGAGGATTCGTTCATGCTTCTATATATCCTGCAAAAAGGAATTAAATTCTTTGAAGATATCAATGAATAAGAAATTCTTCTTTTCCAAGACTCATTGACGCCTCAATTTAGCGTCACTTAAGCTGCATTCACAAACGCATTTAGTTTTAAGGTTTATATTTATGTTTACGTTTAAGAAAGTTCAAATTCATTTAAATAAATACGAGCATTCACAGTGCTTGAAAGTGGAAAGTCTGAATTAGAGATGGGCGTGGGAGTGAATTTTGATTCACGCTCACGCCCATTCACGAAATTGAAAATATTTTTCACGACCATTCACGAACGTTATTTGTTTAAATTTTCACGTTCACGCCCACTCACGATTTAGAATTTTTTTTTCACGTCCATCGGGTCACGGTTTTAATTTTTTTTTTTTCACTCCCGTTGGGTCACGGTTTTCAATATTTTCCCACGCCCATTGAGTCACGAATTTCAATATATTTTTCACGCCCGTTGGGTCACAGTTTTGAACAGTTTTTCACGCCCATTGGGTCACGGTTATATTTCCAATTTAGTACTACAATGTAGCAAATAAAATATGTTTTAATGTTTTTTCTGTGACCAAGATTTGGTGGGTTTTGTGTGTCATATCTATAATTTCTTTAAATGTGATTTTATAACATGTTGTGACAGATATTTGTTTAATTTCCCTAATAATTTTTTTTGTTCAAGCCTATTCACTCCCAGCACAAAAACAACGCCCACGTTCACGTCCACTCAGTTCCTAAATTAAAAATTTTGTTCACTTTCACAGTGGGTCACGCCGTGACTCACCGGGACCCATTAAATTTCACGCCCAGCACCCATCTTTATATTTTGCACACACCCATTCACTCCCTGCACAAAAAATAACGTTCACGTTCACGTCCACTCACGTCCCAAATTAGAAATTTTGTTCACGTTCCCGGTGGGTCACGCCATGACCCACCGTGACCCATTAAATTTCACGCCCAGCGCCCATCTCTAGTCTGAATGCTCGTATTTAGATGACTGTGATCTATGTAGTAATAATGTCATAAACAAAATTATATACGTCGATAATATAATTATTAGTCATAGCATCATAGCCATTTATATGCCATTTATTTTGACGGCGTACCTCGTCTGATTCCGTGACTCTACTATAGATACATTTTTACATGTTTATTAATTAATTATTACATAAAAAATGACTATTTGTAGATAGTCTGATACTATTTTTAATTTTATTTTATAAATAACATAATAAATAAGCAGTAAATGTAACTTATATTTTCACTACCCTTAATTTTGCGAATTTTGAAAAATCTTCTTTTTTCTGTAATCAGTATAACAAATTATATAACCTATTAAAGCTGCGTGCAGAGCAATAGAAACACCCTGTATAGTGAACAATTGATGTACCTGTATCGTCAACTGTAAATCATATATCCTTGTACGACCTTAACCTTAACCAATTAATTTTCTGAAATAATTACTGTATATACATTGTACAACAATCAATCACAAACTAAAAAAACTACCCGTAAGTCTGAAACTGCCCCGATTCATCATCCCCATTTTCGATTAATTCCCAAGTCCATGTTTCATTAATTCAACTTGTTTTTCTATTTGAGCTTTAATTCTCTTTTATTAATTTCATCTTTGGCACAACATGGCGCCACCGGCCTGTGGTAACTAATTGTTCACGACTGACTTACTCACTTACTTCACTCGGGGGTAAAGTGCCCCTTAAGACCCTAAGAAGCGGTCCCAGGGGGTGGTAATCTCTTGGAGATTAACTTGCTAATTTGAAAGATTATTTTCAGATGGGAAGTAATTATTTTTATAATTCTACCAGGAAAGTTTAATTTGAAGCTTAGCCACTCAAAAGATGATAATTAACAATGATTATTCAAGTTTTTGCTGTCATTTCTTTTGGACAAAATCTATCTACTCAACTTAAGCGTGACAGCTTTGAAATAACGAAAAAAACTCGTAAAAACAAGGTTTTTCACTATAAATCCTTTATACGTATATGAGACTCGATCGATGTTTATTTAAATTTTTGTTTTTGAACCAGATCGGTGCAGTACATTTTGAGATAGATAGCTGCCATTTTGTTTCAAGATGGCGGACTAAAATTTTAATATACTTATGTTTCAAGACAAATTCTTAGCTATTACTGTACCAAATTTGAACGCAATGGTTACAGTAAATTTTGAGGTATCTGTCCGCCATTTTGTTTCAAGATGGCGGACTGACATTTTAATATATCTATATCATAAGTTAGATCCTTGGCTATTACTGTACCAAATTATCAAGGTTGTGTACTGGCCACATCAGATTTTTTAAATATCATCTGACTATTTCTATTGGAGCTTCTTTTTACAATAGTAAATGTTTTGCTGTAAACCACGCCTAAATTAATTGTCAAAAGTATTTCGATATTTCAAGACTAAGTATAGCATAAAATTGTACCTACTGTACTGTAAGTCTACCGGAGTTATTTTTATAATATTAAATATTTCAACAATAACAACAACAAAATAATCTTCTGTTAATTCATTTTACGCTTTCATTAATTTAGGACGAAGTTTAAAAATAATTTTTCAGTGGATAATCACAAACAGTGTTTAAATTATAAAAAACAAACAAGGAAACATTAAACCGTGTTTCCATTAAATTAATTAAAAAAGTATAACTTTGTAACATGTTTACATGTTATTTTGTATGTACATAAATGGCTTAAATTGATACATATGCACAGTTATTAACTAGTTGCATAAAAATGAGGACTGAATATATGGCAAACTTAAAAAAAAATACTACAAAAGTTTCTAATTAAATTGCCTAGATATACGTTTAGTTTAGAACTATATAAAAAATATGCCAGCTAATTAATTATACTCAATCCTTTGTAAAAACAATGTTTAAACATAAACAAAATAAATAAAACTTACCAGTTATGCAATTTTTGCAGATATCGGGCACATCAGGAATCCTAAAAAAAAACAATATTAATATACAAGTATATTAACATAATTAGTGCTTAGAAAATAATGTTACTAGTGCATTAACTGATTATTTAGTCCATTACGATCATGTAAAATGAGACAATAACGTTATTTATAGAAATTATTTTATTGATTTATTTTTGATAGTCTTTTAGCTCAATATGTTTTATAGGAGAAAATATCCCATACAAAACGTTGAAAATTCTCTTCTCAGGTTCTTAAGTTCATCACAAGATTAAGCTTTGCGCGGATAAGAGACGTGCTAAATCCGCCGTCTAAGGTATAAAGATTTGTTGGTTTACTATCGCTTATCAAGTAACTATGAATATCGTTACCAAGAAGAAATTAACCTTTTTACATAAAAACTTACTAAGTGATTTTTAAAAATGGCTATCTGTATCTATACTACATACATAATACATATGCCCATACTGAACATGTATCATCTATGGGATGTTCAAAAATATATTATTTTTGTACTTTAAGAGGCCCGTCTACGTTCTAAAATCCAGCACGAAACGTACTAACGTAGCTTGTGTTTTGTGGCCAGTACAAGAATGATAAAATTGTATTTCAACAAGGATTATATACTTAAACGATCAATTAACAGTTGTGCATTTTTAAAATTTTAATAAAAAATTTGTACATGATTATAAAAATTCCGAAAAATTCATAAAAGTTTCCAATTCATGCAATCTTTACACGGCTATATCTCCTGATACAAATTTAATTTTCAAATTTTAATCCATTCTTTCTCTATTAAATGTTTATAAAACATTTCCTTGAAGTAAATAATAAGCTAACAGTTTACTCAAAACGAAAACACTTTTACAGTACAGTAGGGTGTTTCATAACTTCAGCTACATACGTTAAGGGTATAACTGTGTTGTTTGATATACTGATTACGAATCAAAAAGATTTTTTTATTTAAATCGTAAAATTAATTTCCATGTTGCCCAGTCAAAAATTTTTCGTTGCCACTGCCACTGGGTGGAAGGTTACGTTAAGTTAATAATTAAATAAAATATCTATTATAATAACTGCTAATAATGTAAATAATTATGTAATTTAATTTGTTTATTACCTACTTCAATTGTTTGCAAGCGAATCCAGTGCAGTACTAAAAAAATACTACAGGTAAACTACCTTTAATTTTTCTTTAATTTAAAAAAAATATTTTTGATTCGTAATCAGCATATCAAACAACATATACCTTTAACGTATGTACTCGAAGTTATGAAACACCCTGTATATTTTACTATGAGTGCAGTTAACTTATTCTTTGATGATTCTTTCATGTTTTTTAATCCTGGTGAGAATTTCCTGTCAAATAGCGGCGCCGCTCAATTGAATCTTCAATGAGTCTTGGATAAGAAGAATTTCTAATTCATTCATAGCTTCAAAACTGTGAATTTCGCTTTTTTAAGATTGAAAAGCATGAAAGAATCCTCAAAGAATCCATGTGTGAACAACAAGGCTTTAGTATTTTTCTCTTAATAATGTCCCTCTAGTGACAGTTTTTAATGATCTGCGTGTTGTTGTTTAGTTTGAGGTAATATTTGAAACTTTGGTACACAATGTAACGCGTTTAATTGGCAAAACTTTCGTTTTAATTAAAATTGAGCTTTAGGGGTTATACAGACAGCTTTTGTCATTTTCCCGATGCTGGTGTTGGTGTAGGTGTAACACCCTCAACCACAACAGAAAACAGAGCACAACTACTGTAAATTTACCGGAAAAAGTTTTTCATTTTACTTGTTTTAATTCAAACTTTTAAATTAATACATAATTATTTTTTGGCATCCTGAAGTACTTTGTAATAAAAAAGAGTCAACAAAAACGCTACTTTACACAATTTATTGTTCAATAGAGTCTGAAATAAACAAAACAGATTAATTTTATATGTGGCAAATACATTTTTGTGCAAATATCAAATGCATCTCATTTAACCTGCATAAATAAACTATATTTTTAATAAATAGGTATGTCGGCCAAAAACATAATAGGTATTACATAATGCGTGCGTTAGGTATTTGTACATCGCTCGGTTTTATTAAAGCACTCCACTTCGCGTCGTGTGGCTAAACTAGAACCTCGGGTTGTAAAATAAAACATACCGCACTTATAATCAGATGTGAAAGTAGATTTATCTTTTACCGGTACGCTATTTTTTTAAAGATGTTAATATTTCCACTAATGTTATCAAAGAAATGTAGAAAATTGGAAATTAGTTAAATTAAATACATCTTTATACATATTTTGCAACTACAGGTATATATTTTTGGATAGCCAAATGCAAAAAAACTGGTTCACACCAACAGAAGTTTAGATAATGCCCCTGTCACACATAGTGCTCGATGAAATGCTGTCAAAGGGGTGTCACACCGGTATAGCAAAATGCCATACGAAATTTGTATATTACTAAGTTCACTTCGAACTTTGAAGGTTTAAAAAATAATTTTTGACAGCTGAGAATTAAAATTCATCAATTATTTGTGTTAATTAAATCAATAACTATACTATGTCCACCGAACAGATAGAGTAGATGCTCCTCCCACAAATGTGCGCGAAATTGAAATACGGTATTGCTATTGGTAAGCCAGTTTTACACTGCTAGGCAAACTCAACTGCTGAGATCGGTCATCAAAAAAATCGTTCGTAAATAAAAATTGTACTTCATATTTCTTTTAAAATTATGTTATACATAAATGATAAAATATATAATTCTTCCATATTTATTTCAAATAATAGTATATTATTTAACGAGTAAATAATGTAGGCTATAATTAATGAGGATGAAAGTTTGTTCACGAGCCGAAGGCGAGTGTATAAATCATCCGAGTTAATTATAGCCATTATTTTCGAGTCAAATACGACGTTTTATCTACAACTTTTTAAATAAAACAACATTTTCTTACTACAAATTTGTATTGATATTAACTTAACCTCAAACTTTGGTGTGATGACAATTTATCCGAGTAATTTAGAACTATTATGGGCTAATCATATACAGCGTTTTACAAATTTTTATTATTTTTACTGTTTCTGCTTACAACGTCATAAAATGATAACTTGATGTAACACTAATATTAAAACAAATGTGATGGCAGTTTGACAGTTCGAGAGAATAAAGTACTCATTATTTAACAGTGTGAAATAATGAATTCATTATTTCATAATGTGTCCTTATGGAGGGGTTTATTATACTACTTTCACGTATATAATGAATACATTATTCAATTGTTGTAGATAAAACTATTTAATTTTTCTCATTCGTCCGGTAGAGAATTTTCACGGTACTCGTTTCGAAATTCCTAACTCGGCTCCTTCGTCGCCTCGTTCGAAAACATCTTACTCGTACCGTTAAAGCCATCTACCGGACTTATAACGTAAATAACTATTACCGGCTTTATTTTTTTTACCGGTGCGGCATACCGGACCATACCGGCCTACTTTCACCACTGCTTATAATGTAAAAAACTACTTTTCACGCCTAATAAAAATAGAGATAAGTAGGTACATATTTTTGTGATAGATACACTACATTATTAAAATAAGGTTGTGTTTAACTGATAAAACGAGTAAAACGTAACAAAGCCTTTGCAACTCAAGATCGCTTGTAATTTCCATTTTCCAATACTTCCCCTGCCTTTAAAGTTCTCGGCTTTCAAAGTAAACAATCAAGTTTCCTGTCAAAACAATCTCATCGCGGTAATTAAAATTAATAACCATGTAAAAGTTCCGTTCTTTAGTTAAGTCACTCGTTCCATGTCTAACGAAATAATAAGAGCTAACTTGTACAAAAAAACACTAACGGAAAAGCAGAAGCACTTGCTTCCACCGCTTCCACCCCAACTAATGAGTGTAATTAGTTCAAAAAGTATCGATCAACGAACGAACCGGTAGAGCCGTCGAACCGGTAAAGCGAACCGCAAGCTCACTGATAGTAAAGGTTAAGCCGAGTTTACACCTTCGCACTTTCATAGACTAGACGGGTTTATGAACGGCTGCTAAATTTATTCAATACCAACACTTAAGGTGTTCGTCTACCCTAAAATTTTACAGCGTTACAGAGGTGTACGCCTTCCATGTTTACTTTAGTTATAATTGAAATATATGGTGCTTTTACGTATGAGTGTATTAACAAAGGATGTCTTAATGCTTCTATATTTTTATTTTTTGTCTTTGGCTTAGGAATTTAAAGAAAAAAATATTTAAAAATGACGTATTTTGTCATTATTTGATACAATTTGATATGATTTTTTCGGTCATTATAAATGAAAAGAAAAAAGCCTGTAGCTAACCTTCCTTTTTCGAATAATTTTTGTTTTACTTAATTTCTTTAAAAAATACAGAAGTTATTATGGGAATACGGGAGCCATGTTTACAGTATTTTTCAACTTCAAAATGACATTGCATAGCTAGAATGCGCCAAAGTACGAGTTTCGGGCTGGGTTCGGACAGCCGTAATAGTGGGGAAGAGAGTGAATTAGAAAAAAAGTAATATTGAGAGTATTTTAGAAATTCGAAAAATAGGTAGACGAGCCCCTTAAAGGGCTCGTCTACCTCCTAAAATCCAGCATAAAATTTATTAACGTAGCGATTGTTTTGTGGCCAGTACAAGAATGGTAAAATTTGACACTTTTTAAAATTTTAATTAAAAAATTGTACATGATTATAAAAATTCCGAAAAATTACAAAAAATCCAATTTATGCAAACTTTACACGGTTCTTATATCTCATGATAGAAATTAATTTTTAAAATTTTAAAAAGGCACATCTGTAGATACATTCTTTCTCTAGTAAATGTTTATAAAAACATTGTCCAGAAGTCAATAATAATCTGACAGTTTACTCGCAACGAAAACACATTTACAGTATTTTTCAACTTCAAAATAACATCGCATAGCTAGGTTGCGACAAAGTACGAGTTTCGGGCTGGTTTCAGGCAGCTACAGTAGTGGGAAAAGGAGTGGAATAGAAAAAGTAAAATCGAGAGTATTCTAGGAATTCGCAATGTCATTTTGAAGTTGAAAATACTGGAAAACGCATCTAATTTGCGTAAACAATTTTCCACAACCCTTTTGTTCGAGCCGTGTTGATCACCCACACATCCTGTCAGTTTTCCGAGTTTTCCGGGTTTCCGGGTATCATTTATCACTTGAGCTGAGCCTATCCCTATATCCTGAACCGTAACTCAGGATCTACAGCTCACCACAAACGCACACACGCACACACACACACACACACACACACACACGCACACACGCACACACGAGCACACGCACACACGAGCACACGCACACACACACACGAGCACACGCTACAAGTGGCAGGGATGATAGAACAGACGGTGTCGGTGTGACAGATTATAGAGGATGTATTGACGAATCCTTCCCAAGTTGTAAAACATCTTGCAATTAAATCGCACTCGGATGCTTTAAGCTGACTACTTGATCGTCTTAAATGTAGTCCTGGTTGCAAAAGAATCTCTCACAACTCTCTGCATGTAATAACGTACGAACCCGGAGTTCCGTGGTTCAAGTCTCTCGGCCGGCAGTGTTATAAAACATTTTGGAATTAAATCAAGCTGACCATTTGATCGTCTTAAATGTAGCCCTGGTTGCAAAAGAATCTCTCACAACTCTCTGCATGTGATGACTCAAGAACCCGGAGTTTCGTGGTTCAAGTCTCTTGGCCGGCAGTGTTATAAAACATTTGCAACTAAATCAAGCTGACCACTTGATCGTCTTAAATGTAGCCCTGGTTGCAAAAGAATCTCTCACAACTCTCTGCATGTGATGACTCAAGAACCCGGAGTTCCGTGGTTCAAGTCTCTTGGCCGGCAGTGTTATAAAACATTTGCAACTAAATCAAGCTGACCACTTGATCGTCTTAAATGTAGCCCTGGTTGCAAAAGAATCTCTCACAACTCTCTGCATGTGATGACTCAAGAACCCGGAGTTCCGTGGTTCAAGTCTCTTGGCCGGCAGTGTTATAAAACATTTGCAACTAAATCAAGCTGACCACTTGATCGTCTTAAATGTAGCCCTGGTTGCAAAAGAATCTCTCACAGCTCTCTTCATGTGAACGTACGAACCCGGAGTTCCGTGGTTTAAGTCTCTCGGCCGGCAGTGTTATAAAACATTTTGCAATTAAATCAAGCTGACCACTTGATCGTCTTAAATGTAGTCCTGGTTGCAAAAGAATCTCTCACAGCTCTCTGCATGTGATGACGTACAAACCCGGAGTTCCGTGGTTCAAGTCTCTTGGCCGGCAGTGTGTGATTGTAAAACATCTTGCAATTAAATCAAGCTGACCACTTGATCGTCTTAAATGTAGTCCTGGTTGTAAAAGAATCTCTCACAGCTCTCTGTATGTCATGACGTACGAACCCGGAGTTCCGTGGTTCAAGTCTCTCGGCCGACAGTGTGTGATTGTAAAACATCTTGCTTCAAGCTGACCACTTGATCGTCTTAAATGTAGTCCTGGTTGCAAAAGAATCTCTCACAGCTCTCTGCATGTGATGACGTACAAACCCGGAGTTCCGTGGTTCAAGTCTCTTGGCCGGCAGTGTGTGATTGTAAAACATCTTGCAATTAAATCAAGCTGGCCACAGGATCGTCTTAAATGTAGTCCTGGTTGCAAAAGAATCTCTCACAGCTCGTACGAACCTGGGAGTTCCGTGGTTCAAGTCTCTCGGCCGGTGGTGTGTGTGCAGTCGTTAAATTGTAAAACATCTTGCAATTAAATTAAAATGTATGGTACGATAAGTAACGGTGACTCACGATAATCTGTATGGGTGCTACAGCTAAATAAAGTAAAAGCTGAAAGTTGTGATTGATAATTTAATTCACGTTTTTGGATAACATGGCTCTAGTTTTATTTAATAATAGTATGCTATAACAACGTTTCGGTCATGATGATGACATCTTCAGGTTAACTAAATGAGCCTATAATAAGTAGATGTTAATATTTAAAAACATTCGTAGAATTGATCACTTCCATGTTAATTAAATTATTAATTCATTTCATAACATCCATTTCGGCTCAACAATAAAAAAATCTAAGATATTTATTTAACTTTATGATTAAATCTTCTTGTGTTTAATACAAACAAATGATTTATGTAAATGTAAATCCACAGCGCCATCTTGTACAATTTAATAGTGCATCACTACAAGTAATTAGTAAAGTTGCAGACTATTTAATCACATCCATTTAATTACTAACGTTAAAGTTAAAGTTAGATCCGCAAACCTATTTGCTGGTACACGAGTTATCAACTAAAACAACTACAACATGCAACATTCACAACAAACAAACAAACAGACAAACAGACATACAGAGCAACAGATATCGGTTCATATCGGATTATACTACCGGAACTCTCATTAGTAATGCAAACTTTCATATCACAAAATGGAGAACGAGGAAAAAATTCCTGTTCCTGAAATTATATTTTAATTTTAACTGACAACCATTCAAGTGGATTTACCTCCAATTATAAATAGTGGAATCCACCCACATTGAGTGATTCGATTTGGTGCACTCAGAACCTCAATCCGTGTGACGAGCTTTGAAATTCAAAGCGGCAACGGAGAGATTTATGCAACCAGGACTGCATTTCAGACGATTCAGTGATCAGCTTGATTTAACTGCAAGATGTTTTACAATCATACACTGCCGGCCAAAAGACTGGAACCACGGAACTCCGGGTTCGTACGTCATCACATGCAGAGAGCTGTGAAATTCTTTTGCAACCAGGACTTCATTTAAGACGTTCAAGTGGTCAGCTTGATTTAATTGCAAGATGTTTTACAACACTGCCGGCCGAGAGACTTGAACCACGGAACTCCGGGTTCGTACGTCATCACATGCAGAAAGCTGTGAGAGATTCTTTTGCAATCAGGACTACATTTAAGACGATCAAGTGGTCAGCTTGATATAATTGCAAGATGTTTTACAACACTGCCGGTCGAGAGACTTGAACCACGGAACTCCGGGTTCGTACGTCACCACATGCAGAGAGCTGTGAAATTCTTTTGCAACCAGGACTTCATTTAAGACGTTCAAGTGGTCAGCTTGATTTAATTGCAAGATGTTTTACAACACTGCCGGCCGAGAAACTTGAACCACGGAACTTCGGGTTCGTACGTCATTATTATGCAGAGAGCTGTGCTTAAACCCGCGCAGCTACTGCCTCAATTCATAAGATAGTAATAATTTTAAATGATTTAAAACAAAGTGTACAAAAATTTATAAGTGATTTGCCCTGTACGATAAACTTATAAAATATAGAAAATTTCCAAACTAAAAAATCCGCTTGTTCTCTGAAACTAAGAACTTTGCAGGAGACAAATCTAACTTTTTCCTAGCAATCGAAACTTGAAAAATACGACAGTAGTAGGTACGTGTATATTTGTTCGAGTACAACGAGATGTCTCGAACACCCGGTATCAGTGCTTGAGAGCTTTATTTCACAAAGGCTTCTAGATGGGAATAAATAAAAACTAAAAGCGATCGACCGCCATTGTGCTTTCAGATGTGTAAATATGTTTTTATGTTACAGCTTAAGAGAGGATTTTAGATCTCAAGATTTTGTGTTTGTATCTTTGAAAAACTCGTCTGGAATATGATACGGTTGACGTTGTATTTATATCATTACAATAAAATCATATTTTCTACGACTATTGAATAAAAGATACTTTGATACACATACGGTCAAATATACAGGGTGGTAGGTACTGCACTTCGGGGAAAATGTAACTGTATATTATACAGGCTGATTCACACCTTCGTGCATGTATTCTAATTTCAAATTTAGTTTGCAGGTTTTTTAATTAAACAGTTTTGAGTCACTGTTTTCAAATCGAATTTCATAATTTACTCTTCTAGCCATTGCACAATTAATTAAAATTTATTTTTCCATTCGTGGTTAATTAGATAACTAACAATCCAGTGGTTATAAAAATGTGTTTCTTGCGAAAACTGCCCTTAAGGCCCTTCTCTTGCTATCAAATGCAAAGCAAAAAACATGTTACAATAAATCATTTTGTGACTTTGGTTTTGAAATCGATGACCTTATATTTTACAGTACTTATAGGTTGTGCTTACATGGCTATAGAATGAAATTTACAAAAATCCTTTCTAACCAGAGGCACACAAATTTCCACTGCCCTTATTTTAGCGAATTTTAAAAATAATCTTTTTCTCTATTATCAATGTATCCAATTATATAACCTATTAAAGTTTCGTGCAGAGGTATAGAAACACCCTGTATATTTTTGAAGAAGAGATAAAATCTTGAGACCCGTATTATTATTTTTACAAAATTTTATCAACAAGCCTTAAAATAATTAATGAAAATTGAATAAGATGTGATGTAACAATGAATGCTGCCATATCTTCTATACAATGTGACGTCACAGCAACATTTCTTTCTCAAATTTAAAAAAAAAATGTATTTTTACCAATGTTTTAGACCTAACATTTGGCTCATTTTCAATACGATGCAGGTATATAAAGATATATTCATTACAATTATGTAAGAAGAATATTTGTATGAGTATGATGGTATTCTAAAGAATGATTTTACTTTTATAACTATTTATTTGTGGTTCTTTTATGTGCTATGTGTTTAATTTTAGAACTTATAATGTCTGTTTACACCTACTGGTAATATTTTAATATTTAATATAATGGTATAGTATTTATAGAAGGTAATTAACTTTTAGTAAATTTAATAACATGTCTCAAAAATACAGAGTAATATTTTATTATAAATATATCTTCATTATAAATAAATACCTAATTAAGTAGACAATACTTAGACATAAAATTGTGTAAAAAATTATTACAAACCTCTCCAACGAAGACGAGTCGTCCATGAAGTTGATTCATTCTCACCCAACTTTTTAAATTTGTTATAAATTATTTTAAGGCCCCAAACCCCATTTTAAACTATAAAAACCGAGGTAAAACACTAGTAAATATAATAATAATCACGATATAAAATCTATGTGATGCTCAGAACACTGCTGCTTTCCAACTGAGACACGTTTCATAATATATTTAAGAATTCGACAAGTTTGAACAAATGCTACCCGTCTATTTGTTGCAATGTAAAGAAAGTATTGATTTTTATTTTTATGAATTGTGTGAACATTTTAGAAGATATTTAAATTTGTATTTTAAAAAAGAATTATTTTATAAAAATATGACATATTTGTTTAATTCATTATAACAAATAAATGTTTTTTTCGGTTTGAGTTCTGTTATATACAGAATGATTCACAACTTGCATAATATTTTATTGGTATACTTATCACGGAAATGAAAGAATTTTTTCAAAATAATTTTAGTTTCCATATTTTTAATTTAATTTTATTCCATTCTTAGTTACTCAGATAATATACATTATCAACAACCAACAATCCAGTGGTTTCAAAAATGTGCTTCTTGTGAAACCTCCTTCTAATTTTACGAATTTAAAAAAATAGGTAGAATACCACTGATAAAATATATACTGTCCGTGCAACCAGAGTTGGTCGGTACGGTAAGGGAGAGAAATAATGTGTCTGCATTCCATACAGAGCGAAGTTATTACTAGGAATGGGAAAATATCGATATATCGATAAATATCGACATGAACATCAGTCAATATTACTTTTAGTTTAGCATCGATGTATCGATAACTCGATATTATCGAAATTTTCCGATAATTATCGATATCAACAAATATCGAGTTTTCGATACATCGATACCAAAAGAAAAGTGATAGCAACTGATGTTCATATCGATATATCGATATTTTTCCCATCCCTAGTTATTACTCGCCTGAACGCAACTGAGTCAAGAGGAAAACCGAGCTGGACGACTTCTTTATACACTATTTCAAGGTAGCGAAACGGTTTCTGCCAAAAAATTTGCAGATAATCTGTTCACTCAATTAATATTGTTTACCAAGTTAAGTCCGGCCATCTCTTATTGCGCGTACTGTATGTTAACGGCTGGTAACCGCACACACGAATTATAAAATATTTAAACCGATGATTCACATGTGAGGCTGCCACACCCAAGCTGAGTAAAAGGCGTGACAGATCCATATAAAAATGTTCCCAATCGCCTAATTCTCTTTAGTTTTCTATTCTATTTATTTTCTACCTCATTACCATTTTAGCCCTTTTTATTTCCCAAACCAAACCGGAGTTTTTGTCAAACAGCAAACACGGCAGAGTGTTGTTTTAGCGTTAAAACAACAGCCTGTCCGCGAAAATGTTGTGATTCAATAGCCGCTATGTTACTATTATGTACCAGGGTGTAAATTTACACTTTATTAACACTATTTCCTGACCGAACATCAGATATCTATTACTAAATTTTATGTGGCAGATTCTGGAAATTTTGCTGGTCTGATAAATCAATGCTGTTGTTTAGCTAGTGATTAAATCATCAGATTTCTGGAATCAATTAAAATGTGACATTTGATTAGTAAACATTAACATTAATTAACATTCAAGGAAATTGATGCACGGGTTTTAGCACAGCTAGTGATGATGACGTACGAACCCGGAGTTCCCTGCCTGGTTCAAGTCTCTCGGCCGGCAGTGTGTGATTGTAAAACATCTTGCTTCAAGCTGACCACTTGATCGTCCTGGTTGCAAAAGAATCTCTCACAGCTCTCTGGCATGTGATGACGTACGAACCCGGCGTTTCGTGGTTCAAGTCTCTCGGCCGACAGTGTGTGATTGTAAAACATCTTGCTTCAAGCTGACCACTTGATCGCCCTGGTTGCAAAAGAATCTCTCACAGCTCTCTGCATGTGATGACGTACGAACCCGGAGTTCCGTGGTTCAAGTCTCTCGGCCGGCAGTGTTGTAAAACATCTTGCAATTAAATCAAGCTGGCCACTGGACCGTCTTAAATGCATCCCTGGTTGCATAAATCTCTCCGTTGCCGCTTTGAATTTCAAAGGTCGTCGCATGGATCGAGGTTCGAAGTTCGGAGTTCCGTGGTTCAAGTCTTCCGGCCGGTAAATAATAGTAAAACTTCTTGTCCCAAGCTGACCACTTGATCGTTTTAAATGTAGTCCTGGTTGCATAAGTATCTCTCCGTTGCCGCTTTGAATTTCAAAGGTCGTCGCACGGATTGAGATTCTTACTGTACCAAGACGAATCGATCGAAGTGGTTATGAATTCCACTATAATAACATCTATCATTTTATAATTTGGAGAAAATTCTGTTGAGTGGTTAGAGCTCAGTCACAATTCGCCAACTTATTACTCGCCTGAACGCAACTGAGTCAAGAGAAAAACCGATCTGGACGGCTTCTGTATACACTATTTCAAGATAGCGAAGCAGTTTTTGCCAAAAAAATGCATGATAATCTTTCTATAATATTTCTATACTAGAAAAAAGTATGGAAATCGAACGGAACTCGGATGGGAATTTCTGATTTACATTACACTAGAAATGGCTAGGAACTTCTCGGACGAATCTCGAACTAGAATCTAGGCGAAAAGAGTATAATGTAAACCAGGCTTTATTTTGCGTACTGTAGATACACCACAAGGGAGATTTCTGTGCAGTTAAACAGAAATTTGTAAGGAAGACAATCCCACGACAATTTGTGGTTAATTCTTCGACAAATTTAGCGCCATTAAATTATAATTCCTCTGGTGATATTCTTAGAAATGCTTTTATTTCGTTATTCAAATAATGAAAAATTCTCATTCAAAGCACGAGCTCTTACCGTCTTATCTCTCAATTTGAAATTCTTACCATATTCATATTCCGACGATTCGAATCTCAATGTGGCTGCAATGAAGATTCAAATGCCAAATACATAATTCATTTTTATATAGAGATCAAAAGATACCAACTCATAGAAAGAAGAAAGAGACCAGGCGAGATAGACCAGGAATAGAGGAAATATTACAAATGCGAGTTGAAATCGTGGAATGAGGAATATATTACTAAACTATTCAGCAAAGTAATGATGAGCGGAAAATTGTTTCTAGAGAAATAAAAACTGTTTTATATTTGGTTCAATAATTTAATTGTTTATACGGTGCATGATGTGACCGACTGTGTTTTGTTCTGACTAGGTTCTATTCCACTCAGGTACAGTACGCGAAATAAGAGATGGCCCGAAAATTAATTCTTTTCAGCTGGAAGTGGCTGTCTATCATTCTGTAATTGGGAGTAAATCTTGTTGAACGGTAACCACAAAAAAATTATAAAATAGACAGTTTACAAGATTCTGGGTACAGATAGAATATGATAGTACCTCGGATAGTACTATCATTGAAATTTCATGCAACATTGACATTGTTGACGCAAACTTTTTTAAAACGAATTACGTATACCTACCTATTAATTTGGGTTATGTATATTCGTTTACTATAAACAGAATTATTAGCCATTTAAGGAGGTTCCCTAGACATTTAAAAAAATGTTTTAATGCAACCAAACTTCGAATTTATGTTGTCTGTGTCATAAAAATGATACCTGAATTTTTTGGAAATTTTTGACCACGTAGTTTGAACGAAATTAATTGTTAAATTTTAATATTTTACATGGGTATTATGGCTTTCCATTAATTGATTAAATAAAAAGATGTTAGAAATGTTCTATTTACTTGATTTTTGGTATATAAACGTATGCAAGCACGGACATCAATTTCCCAAAATTTGAAGAAGGTTGACCACATAGTTGTAACAATATTGTCGATTAAAAAAAAAATCTTCAAGCATTTTTTGATTAGTGAATTAGAAATTATTGTAAAAATATATCACCGCAACTGAACGAATTGCAATATCAACTAACACCCGTTGACCGAATTTTGTTTTACATTAATAAAAATATTTTTATTAATTAAAGGCTGATATCTGAGTACGCCACTGCATGTGTAGGGAACCTCCTTAAAGTTATCATGACACTACGAAAAAATATTTTAAGCTGCAGAAAATTAAAATTTGCTTAATATTATATAGTAAATCAACAGTTTCCAGTAACATTTTTAATTAACTGATTAAAATTATTGCACCCAATCAAAACAAACTTCCTGTGTTGTTCTGGAAATTTAATAAATCCGGATTTAATTAAAATTAAAAATAAAATTTTATATAACAACATTTGCATTTGGATAAGTAAACAAGGGTAAATTAAATTAAACACACATCCTACACAAATTTTTCTCGATTGATTTAAAAAAAAATGCTATAAAAACATATTTTCCAGTGTATTCAGTTACTAACTCTCAACTAAATCATGGTTGTTTTTGAAACCGGAGCGGTATAGGAGAGAAAGGATGTGTCTAAATTCTACACAGAGCTGAGTCAAAGTTCGCCAATTTATTACTTGCCTCAACGCAACTGAGTCAAGAGAAAAACCAAGCTGGACGACGTCTATATACATTATTTCAAGGTAGCGAAGCGATTCTGTTGAAAATCGCCTAACATAAATAACAGCCAATAAAAGAATTGATTTCAATAATAGTAACCATGGTTATATAAAAATTTAGCGAAAATTTTTACCTTCCGCTTACCTGTAAAGGAAGGTATTGGAATCATGCAAAAAATCGGGTGGTGAATTTTTAGTGGATGAGCACGAATTAGGGTCCTTACAACTCATTTTTGATAGTTTCACGATGATGTCTGTGTGTATGTGTGTGTGTATGTGTGTGTGTGTGTGTGTGGTCAAGGGGTGTTAGTCGCATAACTCAAATACGAATTACCCGAAAATTTTGATATTTGGTATTTAACATTTGTATATAAATTGGAAGAGCTCCCTAGATTTTGGTACAAATATCTTCATCGGAAGTGATATTTTTTGAAGATTGAAAAGGTTAATTGTCAAAATTGTATATAAATTTGGAAAAATATAGTATTTATTTGTAATGAGAATAAGAGGAAAAGTTATTTGAAACTTACGTTATAAAAAAATTGTCTTTATCTGGTAGCATTCTGCGTAAAAAATATTGACAGGTGAGACGGGTGACAAGTTGGCATACTAGCGCTATATAAGTCCTAAGTAAGATATTAAATGTAGTAATTGACCGGAGGATGGCTTCAACACAGCAGAGTTTTCCTGTGAATTAATCTTTTTATTCAGGTGATGCAAATTTCTGTATTTAAATATTTTAGATTTTTATTTGTATATTTTAAATGGGTACCGGATTGTACGTATACATTTCTGTTTAAAGTCTAGATATGGCGGAAGGTTGTGTGATGGACACGTCAGATTTTTTACTGGTAGCTTGAGGAACTTAACTGAAATTAATAAGTGGAAACTTTCATAATAAACTGTCATATGTCAGTTTATTATAAATTAGTTAAATTGTCATTTTGAGAGTAAATAAGCAATTGATAAAGTACATAATACATAATTATTAATGTTACATACAAAAGTGAATACTTCAAGTTTATATAGAAAAAAATATTCAAAAATAGAGCTACGGTGTCATTTCGATTCATTCATGTCCAGGAAATTTTTATTGTGCATTCCAACAACGTATTTAAGACGTCTTAATAAGGATAATTGGAATTTTGTTTTGAATTTCTCTAAATTTTTATAACCATGTGGAATATTTTTATTAAAATTTTAAAAAGGCACAACTGTTAATTGATCCTTTAAGTATATAATCCTCGTTGAAATAAAATTTGACCATTCTTGTCCTGGCCACAAACCCCTCGCTGGATTTTAGGAGGTAGACGGGCCTCTTAAGGGACTCGTCTACCTATTTTTCGAATTCCTAAAATACTCTTAATATTACTTTTTTTCTAATTCACTCTCTTCCCCACTACTACGGCTGCCCGAACCCAGCCCGAAACTCGTACTTTGCCGCATTCTAGCTATGCAATGTCATTTTGAAATTGAAAAATACTGTAAACATGGCTCCAGTATTCCCATAAAAAATTCTGTATTTTTAAAAGAAATTAAGTAAAACAAAAATTATTCGAAAAAGGAAGGTTAGCTTTTAAAATTTTTCTTTCCATTTATAATGATCGAAAAAATCAAATCGCAAGCAAAGCAAGTAACAAGCGTGATGTTCACATTCTTGAAATATTCTGGGATTTTATTTTGTCAAGTAGGATTTACTGAACAAAATATTGATTCCTTCTGATGTTCTGATATTCTGAAAATAACCCATTGTATATCAGCCACCCGCTCTTCATTTGTCTGCTGGGTGGTTCGATCACCACCTGTGTTGTCACTTGTCACACCCGAGGCTATCGCGATTGTGTCACGTGACGTCAGCAGCAACGGCCACCTTTGATGTCGGAGCGTCGAGGCGGCACCGACGGCTTCATTTGCATTTTAACTCCGTAATGACGTCAGGATTTGCATGGAGGAAATGGACCCTGAAGGGGATAAGGACTATCGGCGACTTACAGGGTGCTAGAGATAAGGAGAAGTAAATTTGGTTGTGCATTAATCTTAGGTTTGCTTACTAAGGGTTGTTATGGATGCTTACAACAGCAAGAAGAAGTGCTGGGTCACTAGCTGGAAAATGCATATTTATTATGCCTTTTACCAAATTTGGTTGTGGCAGCCTCATATATTTCTACTCATCATAAGTAATAAAGGCAAAAAGGTAAATTCCTAGTGACCTCTGGATTTTAAAAATAGCCTGTGCTTATTATTTAACAAATTGTAGTTCTATAATTGTGACAATTCAACTCATGTGTCATCTGTCAAAAATGGACCAATCAATTTTGAGGATTTATAAATTTTCCACCAATTGAAACGAATTTTTTCGACAATTTATCACTAGTGCTCGCAGCGACATAATTTTTCGACAATTTTCACTAGTGATCCAATCGACAATTTTAAACAATTGAATATATCTTTATTAATCAAAATCATATTGTTATAACTGTTGTAATGGAAGTGAAGCTATTTATAAATCATTTTCATAAAGAAAGAATACATTTTTATTCGGTCAATTGTCCTCCGAATACCATTCATGTTCCAAGTTATGTAGACAATTTTTGTGGCAGCATCACTCATGATTATTACGCTTAAGAAAATAGCATTCGTGCAATTTTCAATCAAGCGTAATAACCATTCGTGATACAGCAACAAAAATTGTCGACATAACTTGGAACACTAGTGGTATTATATATGACTATTTCCCACATATTAAGTAAACCAAACATTTGTTTCAATTTTTTAAATTCTAACCAATGACGTACATAATATATCGGCAAAAATAATAAAAATGCCCTAGGGATTGTTCAAGTGACAATTGCTATGACTATACCATGTATGACAATTTTATTGCTTTTGTATTGTTTATAATAATTGAAATTAAAAGTGTCAAATGAATCTTTTTGCGACAACTTCTTACGATGAAATACAAAATATATCAAATAAAACGTCAAAAAATACAGTTACATCAAAAACCTTAGTTTGGAACAAATTACTAATGAACTTGTGAAACGAAAGAAACTAAAATTTAAAATTTTGACACTATAGGTTATATTAAATGTCCAAATAAACAACCGTTTCAGCACAAAAAATTAGCCTTGATTTAAAAACACGAAAAACCACGAATAATTATTCTAATCGGTCTGCAGCAGTGTCAAATTTTGCTTACTCCGGCATTAGAAAACATTTAATAATAAAAATATTAGGACACTCCAACGTAAGTTGATTAGTTCATATTTTATGTCTGTTTATTTGGTAAATAGTCTAATAAAATATATCTCAGTCTCATTATTTTCAGGTAAAATTATTTCTTAAGATTGTTGCTTATAGGTAACATTCCTCGACAAATTGAATGATAAAATCCCTCGCCTTCAGCTCGGGATTTTGATCATGTCATTTGTCTCGAAATGTTACCATGCAACAATCTTTTGAAATAAATTTTTCCAGCA
This sequence comes from Agonum fuliginosum, assembly GCA_947534325.1. Lineage (NCBI taxonomy): Eukaryota > Metazoa > Arthropoda > Insecta > Coleoptera > Carabidae > Agonum > Agonum fuliginosum. The sequence continues at coordinate 1,807,520 of OX384033.1, forward strand.
AAATAATTGATATATTACTATTGAAAATAAAAATTTCAATAATATGACAGCTACTTTGACATTGACAGTATTCCACGTTTATGGAGGTGAAAGGCGAACATAGGGAAATATATGACAATGGAGTTATCATGCTAGGCATCTTGATTTACATGGAATAAGTACTGTCAATGTCAAAAGTACCTGTCATATTACTGAAATTTCTATTTTCATTAAATAATGTATGTGTACGAGCAGAACGAGAAAGTTTATATGCACTTTTAGATTTTATTATTATTTCTGTTATTGATTACTCTTTTTGCCACACAAATTCACATTACTTCGTTTTGTGACACTACTACAAAATATATCAAGATACCTGGCATGAAAGTTCGATTGTCATGTATGTTCCCTATGTTCGCATTTCACCTTCACCAACCTGTATTTCCTATGTTCGCATTTCACCTCCACCAACTTGTTTAATACATAACTAATTCCCAAATAAATAAATGATTCATAATAATGCATGTAGCTACTCATTTTGACTGTGGCAACTTCACAGATCACCGGGAGTGACAGCACAACTAAATAAATAATTTGCAATTTCTTTCGCTCTCAATTTAATTTTTTCTTCATCTCATTTATTCCGCGTTGAAATTAGCCGGCTTTCTCTGAAATTCACTCTAGATAAAAAAGAATGAAAACATAATTTCGTGCAAAAAATCCAATTTCTAATCAAGTTTATCAAGAACTCCATTTACTCGGATAAGATGGAACCTAATTTTGTTATACGAACACATCTTGAGTTGAGTTGAGCCACGCAATATGTACAGAAAAACGAAACGAAAATAAAACCTTTAGTAAAGATTAGGTAAATTGGCTAGGTTCCATTTATTAGCAACAAAATTCTTCAATTCAAGCTATTGTGTTGTTCAGAACAATTTATTTGACGTGGTGACGAAACCTTGAAATAAAATAATAATACTACAACGACGTTATAAGAGCGAGCAAAGCGAGCGAGGGTTTTAATCATTGTTCCACAACTTAAGACAAAAAATTAAAGGGTATACACTATACAGGGTGTCTGTTTATAAATGAACCAGCATTTATCTCGCTTATTTGTCGATTTAAGGCTCATTCCCAGTGCTTATCATAGTCATAGTTGTTGACATAAGTTTATGTCTTAATCATAAACATGCGCTGACCATTCCCATCACAATATAAATTATGTTTATGACAATGTCATGACAGTTAATTTAATGTGCCTGTAAATATATTTTATTTATAATTTATAGATTAAACTCAGCTTAAACCTATTTTTAAGTAATGAAGAAACACTTTTAGTTATATTTACCTTGCTTTAATTTTTCTGTAGCATTATTAATATAATTTTTTGACATAAAAACATCATAATCTGTTTGACAACAGCATTAAAAAGTGACAGGTATATAAATATATCGCTATCTCATAAAATAATTACTATGATTATAACAAAAATTGGAAGTTTGCATAGTTTTGTGATTGTGTTTATGATAAAGCCTAAAAACTAAGACTAAAACAAGCACTATGAATGTTTACACGTAATTCGGTAAACCAAACTGTGTAAGACTGTGACGACTAACAAAAACTATGACTATGATAAGCAGTGGGAAGGAGCCTTTAGCGTTTTTTGTCATGTGTAGTAAATGATAGCGGATGTGAATCTTTGGTATCACTTCCGGTTTTTGAGGAAGTGATAGCAACTTTCAAATTTCAAATGGAACATTGTAATTTTTTTACGAAATTGAAAAGTACATTAAATTTGCTTTACGGTGGTATAAAAAAAGTCATATGTTGTATTATTAAAATATTAAATTACGGGCACTTAAATTATGCACCTATTTATAAACAGACACTCTGTATACTGTACATGAAACAAAAAGAATTTTTTTAAATTCGCAAAGTTAAGGGTAGTTTTCTTAACGTGTATACATTTTAAGTATCACTGTTTTGATGGTATATTTGATAATTTGACATTTATTAGGATTATAAATTATGTAAACAATTACTTTCATTATAGAAGATTTGAAAAAAATTATTAAAAATAATTACCGACCAGTGGCAAAAAAATGTTTGCTTGAAATACGATGTAATATTTTTGCGAATTTAAAAAAATCTTTTTGTTTCATGATCAATACGTCGTACAGTATATACTTTTTAATTTCTTGTCCTAAGTTGTGTAACACCCTGTATTACATTATCTAGCAAACACCACACATTTAATATGCATGTTATACATTAATCTTGGATAAATATTTTTATGATGAATTGTCATTTTATCTACTAAAATTCTGTCATTTTTCATGTCATTTTGTGTTCGTACGTTATGCATAAATTAAACTAACTGCATATTCTCTGGATGATTTTATGCAGCCCAGGCGAGTTAGCTAAACTATTTCAAACAAAACCATAAAGTTGCTGGGAAATTAGTTGTACTTTCCAAAACTTCTGACATAATATTAAATTTACATGCATGGATATGATAGCTCTTTAGAGACTTAATGGCGGACGAAAAGTTTCTTTTGTATGGAAATTATTGGTGGAGGTGCATAAACTTTTGGTTCGTATTATTAAATTTAATAGTCTGCCACAGGTAGATAAGAATAAGGGTTCATTAATTTTATTTATTAGCAATCATGTTGATTGTAATAATAATTAATGATAGGAATGCAAGTGTGCTAATGAAGTTATGATCGTGTTTGCTTGTTCGATTACGTTATTATTATTAGTACACTTGGGCGAAGTCTGGGATTACGTGCTAGATGTGGAATGAGCCGGAGATCGGCAGTCTTGTAGATGCTCTGATGCGAGTAGCACGTGCCCAGGAATTGCCACCATTCCTTATCGTCATAGTTTGTAGATCACGTTTAACTGGTTCATGACATGAGTGGTGAATGTGTGATTTATTTGGTGTTTAGATTAGTTAACTATTCCATTAATTGCGCTTTTAGTAGTTTTGTTGTTCACGTAACTGATCATCTATGGTCCGCTCCGCTCATACTCCGACATATATATGTCGTAGTACTCGGAGCGGCCACTAGATAATCAGTTACGTGATACATAAAACTACTAAAAGGCGCAATTATTGGAATTTAACTAATCGAAACACCAAATAAATCACACATTCACCTCTCATGTCATGGACCAGTTAAACATAATCTACAAACTATGACGATAATGAAAGATGGCAATTCCCGGGCACGTGCTACTCGTATCAGAGCATCTACAAGACATCCACTTAACACGTACCTAATCCCAGACTTCGCCCAAGTGTACTAACGTAATCGAACAAACAAATACGATCATAACTTCATTAGCACACTTGCATTCCTATCATTCATTTATTATTACAATCAACATGATTGCTAACCCCGATATATACATATAATTTTTACAATTTTTTTTGTCTACAATCGTTGTACAATATGAACATTGTTATTCATTTTTAGTTATGATGTACAAAATTGTCGCACTCTATTAAATTTATTGCGTCAAATTGTCCTCAAACTACGATTGTGAACATTTTGTCTGCAAATTTTTTGTTTTGTTTATAAAAGTTGTCAGGACTATAATCGATAACCACGATTTCATTATAATAATTTTAACAAATATATTTGAAATTAGCTGCATTGACGGTATACGATTGTAGACAAAATATTGTGTGCACCTCGTTGTTTGTTGCCCTTGGCGACTCGACAATCTCGGCTTCGCCTCGACTGAACAAATTTCTCGCCGCGTGCAACAAACATTGCTCTATCCGTACTTGATACACAAATAATTATTGTGCATGATATAATTTGACATTTGACAAATACAATCTTAAGTAATATTAAAAGTGGGAAGTTTTTAATTATTACTGAAACATATTTCAGTCTTTATTTTCTATTTTTTTATTCAATAGTACTTTTAAAATTTTGCTTATTTTAATTTATTATAACTGGTGTGATACCCAAGTATTATTTTTTTAAATCACATTTGGAAACATGTTGAACAAAAATAAAAATGTTGATAGTAGTATTGACTTAGCATACCATTTTTGCTAACATTATAATAAAATCGAAATTTTATTTAAGTGTCCATAGAAATTTCATTTTCAGTACCATGCAAGTAGCCTATTCTTCAGTAATTATTCAATAACAATAGTCTCGTAGTTTTTTCAACGATCGACAATCTTTTTTCGTACCTACTACTGCATTTTATAAATTACAAAAAAAAAATTCCCCCAGGTCAGAGATAAATTTCACATTTGACCATCGATTCCAAACAAAATTTTCCTGTGGGACTCCCACCGGGGCCCAATTAATATGCATTTAATACCCCCCTGTAAAACTGATAGCCGCACTGTGACTTTTCTTCACGTTGGGAATTGTAATAAATTTAATTCCGGCGACAGGCAGTGGCGTACGCCCCGCAATCGATGAGGGGGCACGAGATGAAATACTGAAATGTGAAACAGTGAACCTCGGAAATACTGAAGTACACACAGAGCTGAAATTGTGAAATTCAATTATATTTCAGCGGAGTTACTAGCATTGAGTCGTGCACTAGGAATTCTCTGGGCGTATGTACGTTTGTATGGAATGAAGATGGATGAGTATACAGGGTCTCCCAAAAGTCCCGGGACGGAGCTACAAATTTTGAACGAGTGAAGAAATTGAAAATTTGGGATCACTCAGAGTCATAAAAACTACATTCTTAAGCCCATTTTACATTGAGCAATATTGCAGCTGCAATCGCAACTTTCAACCAGTTGCATCAATATTGCGTGAGTGTAATACAGGAATTGCGCCTTCAATTTGATTGAATCAATCTTGCCCGCAATGGGTTGCATGATAGACAACTTAATCTAAATTCGTTCAAGCTTGCAAGGCAATTCACAGTTATTTCTAGTTATTTTAAATCTGTTATATTACCAACTTGACATAAACGTCAAAAAAAGAGTATTCAAAAAGGACAGCTGAGTTGATAACACAATACTGGCAAACTTGTAAAATAAATTCATATATTTAGCAATTGCATGTTGCTCAGTGTAAAATGAAAAAAATGTCTTCTGCAATTTTCTTGTTCAACTCTGACTCTGAATTAAATGTTAAATGTTCATCCAGAAGTTGTGAAACACCCTGTATTGTGACTCATCGGTAAAGATATACTGTATTTTACCATATGTGCGGTTATAAACCATCAACTCAATATTAGTTGTTGGTGGACAGTACAACTTAAATAAAAAGAAAATAATAAAATTTGGTATAAATAATACTCGTATAAGTAGATTACCAGAATCACAAGAAAATATATAAAAACGATGAGAAAATCATAAACTCATCTCTGAATGTTTGTTTCCCTTGTTTTATTCCTAAAATGAAGCTTCAGCTATATTTTTATATTCTGTTGTTTTGTATTTTTTGTTTTAGACTTTAGTTGTGTTTGTTTCCAAATGGAAATATATCAAAGAACAATATACAACATAAGGCTTATATTTCTTCAACAATTGTTTGAAATTTAAATGTAATTTGTTGGATTTGTGCTCTTGAAATTACAAATTAGTCTGAACAAATTACTTTTTGCTTGGGCTATGTTTTGTACTTTCGTAAAATCAACGATACTCAAATGTACATTTTGGAGTCAGCATGCAATCTTGCAATCAGGAAAAATACAGGTAATTACTACCAGATACACGAAAAAAGTTAATGCTTACGTCATCCTATAATTTAAATAAAATTTAGTTGTTAAAAAATTTATTTTTATAATATTTACAACAATATTTTAGTAAATGAAAAATTAAATTCAAATTTGTTGTGCTACTACACCAATCAACGAGCTATATCTCAAAAACTGTTTAAGTTAGCTAAAAAATCTCAACGGAATTGAATTCCTCACCCCTGAAAATAACTATCAAAATATTTTTCAACCCTGAAAAAATCCTATTTTTGACATTTCAGGAGGGTTTAAAAAATTCTGCTGAAAAAAACTGAAAACCCTGTATCTCAGAAACTAACAGAGATATCGGAATGAGCGACATTTCATTGGATTCAGCATAAAATTCTCTATAAATTCAAATGAGTTTTGTGACCCATTTCTGGGTATAGGTATTTTGGAGATAAAAATATTTGTTATAATTTTGCACTTGTAGATTTTTATATTAATATGTATTATTTTTTATACAAGACGATGCAATTATATTTTATCGACAAAATAAAAGTGTTATACAAGACGATAAAATTATATTTTATCGACGAAAGTTATTTTTCTCGAGTCGATAATATAATTTTATTGTCGTGTATAAAATTCATTTATTTTCTATTGCTGCTGTTAAAGAAAAGATATACGATAATCAATATTAAATTAAACTAAAAATAGTCGATAAAGTAGCACACATAGTCGTAAAATACCTAAGTTCGGCCATCTCTTATTTCGCATACTGTATGTATTCTATTGCACATAATGATTAACTGCGCCACCTTATTAGTTTCGCATGCAAAATTATTCCTTCCTTTGAAACAAATTACTTTTCATCACAAAAATGACGTTAAAGTTCATGGTCATCATTTAATCACTTAAACAGCAAACGACACAATTTAGGCCAAGATCATAGGAGATAACTTTATGAAAAGCTCGGGGGAAATCATCAATACCTCTGAAAGTATGAAGAAAATTCGGAAAAGCGCACTGTTGATAAATGAAAAACTAATTAATGACAGAAAATGCCATCGCCGCTAAATGATGAACGAGGTTATGTGACACTCGGGGTGAAATTTTAAATTGATGTAGTGTTTTTTAATCATTTGGCATTTTTGGTTGTTTTTAAATAAATTAAAAATGCGTAATTATCGTTAATATTTTAAGTGGTTTTAATGGATTACATGTTTTATAAATACACGTGAATTATAAATTGATGCAAATGGATCGGCTTATTTGTCGTCATTAGCGAATTGATATTTAATTTATTTATACGGTACTATCACATGTAACATTCATATGTTTGTTTATCTACGACTACTATGAAATGTTTATATTTATGTTTTCAATTGTCAACATAAAGTTAATTGTTACTGAGGACCAAGCAAAAAATCTGCTGTAGCCACCACACGACCTCTCGCCTAATTCTGCTTATTCTGCTAATCTAATAAATAGTTTTACTTACATTTTAATAGTTTCATGTTCATGTAATATGTAAACGATAATGTAAACCAATATGCAAGCAAAAGATGTCAACTGTACTGTCACTGTCATAATAATTCAAATTTTATGTAGAAACAAATTTTATATCATGGACAACAAGATACTGGAATTTCAAAAAAATAGAATATTAATTGTACTTTATTTTATTGTTAAATACTTCCAGATTCAGCAATTTGTATTTATAATTAACTGTACACATAGATAATCACAATTTCTTTTATTTTTAATTGCAAAAATTGTCATAAATAAATAATATAGGTACCAATATATTTAAGGAAATTTTTCCAAACTTCTAAAAGTACTACTTCCGGTTTGCGGATTTCTAACAAAATCTTATCCGGTGTTAAGATACTTATTAAAACCTTAAATATGAAATTTGGTTATAAACGGTTTGATACTTTTTAAGTTATCGTGGACGAAAAATCGTCGGTTCATACAAACGCACACAAACACACACACACATACACACACACACACACACACACACACACACACACACACACACACACACACACACACACACACAGACATCATCGTGAAAATAGTAAATTCGTATTCAAGAGACCCTGAAACGTGCTTATCCACCAAAAACTCATACTCGAAAATTTTGACCCATTACAATACCTCTCTTATAGAATATGAGGCGAGAGGTAAAAATACTTTTTTTCACGACATGCGGAGAAAACACAATTTTCTTCTCGCGAAATAGTGAGGAAAGTAGGTTTTCCCTCTCTAGAGAGGAAAGTAAGCAGTGTTACCACCAGTGTTATTTTACGATGAAATATTTTAAAAATTGTAAGTAAATTTATTATTTTATTGAAAATTCTGATTTTATAGTGATATACTGTAAACTATGATTTTACAATTATTATGTTTTATACTTTCTTTTTCTACTATTTCACGATTTTACAACTTAAATTTAATTTGGCATATTGGCTGCATTTCGTTGTTTTCTCAAACGTCATTCTGACAGATGGCAGTTATAACCTAACTTCTAGTTATGTGTTTCTTCTACATTTACAATATTTTTAAATATGTCGTGAAAAAAATGTTGTGTCTAACACAAGAGGAAAACTCTTTTTCCACTCTTGCTCGAGTGGGAAAAAGAAGCGCTTTCCTCTCTAGTTGGACAAATAACTAGGTATATGACAACGCGCATTAATAGTATATTATTTAACGAGTAAATAATGTAGGCTATAATTAATGAGGATGAAAGTTTGTTCACGAGCCGAAGACGAGTGTATAAATCATCCGAGTTAATTATAGCCATTATTTTCGAGTCAAATACGACGTTTTATCTACAACTTTTTAAATAAAACAACATTTTCTTACTACAAATTTGTATTGATATTAACCTAACCTCAAAGTTTGGTGTGATGACAATTTATCCGAGTAATTTAGAACTATTATGGGCTAGTCATATACAGCGTTTTACAAATTTTTATTATTTTTACTGTTTCTGCTTACAACGTCATAAAATTATAACTTGATGTAACACTAATATTAAAACAGATGTGATGGCAGTTTGACAGTTCGAGAGAATAAAGTACTCATTATTTAACAGTGTGAAATAATGAATTCATTATTTCATAATGTGTCCTTATGGAGGGGTTTATTATACTACTTTCACGTATATAATGAATACATTATTCTATTGTTGTAGATAAAGTATTTTATTGTTTACATAAATAAAAGAAAATTAGAGAATCAAACAATTTTTTTTGTTTATTTATTTCGATATTATTGGTATCGTTATGGTTACAAATAAAACATAAATTGGTTTAACGTAGATTGAACTAACTAAATACCGTTATTATTAATAACAAATAATTTCAGTCATAGATAAAATTATGTGTGTATTACGAGCGTAAAGTGTCTTTGTTCCTTACCGTGAGCGAGTAACAAAGAGTCACTTTACGCTCTTAATACACAAATAACTGTTTTCAATGGGCTACTTGCATGGTACTGAAAATTATGGACCTAATGACCTGTTCACCCGAGGAAAGTTTTAACTAAAAAGTTTCTTGAAAGTAAAACAAGTGCTAGGAGTTTTCATATAAAAATCTGTCAATATCGATCATACGAGAAATAAGTATTTCTTTAAATTATTTTTAGTAAATTGAGAAAGAAATTTTGCTGTGACGTTTTTATTTATATATGATATGGCAGCATTCTACATAAATAACATATTATACAATTTTTATTAATTATTTTTGGGCTTTTTCTAAAAAAAATACGGGTCTCAAGTTTTTATCTCTTCTTCAAAAATATTTCATAAAAAAATCAATGCAAATAGCCCATTGGTCAATAGAATTTCTTGTACCTACTATGGCATATTTTTTTGCTAATCGGTTCATCTGTGCCCATTATCGTCGTGAATGGAATTCATTGAAAGGTAGAAATATGATTAAGGACGAATTTTCGAACTCAGTGATCTCTTCATCGTCCTTAACCAGATAGCAGATATTGGATTCTCAAAGGAATATAGGCCAAGCTAAATTAAATTTCACTTATTTCAATTGATGATATTTCATTCGAAGGAGTGCCTTACGTGCCTAGTTTAGCCTAGATAGCCTTAGATATCTAAATCTATAACCAATACCAGTATTACGTTTATTAAGCGGCTCATCTAGGTTTTTTCCGAATTTCTAAAATACTCTCAATTAGGTATTCTTTTATTAAATTTTTAAGTTCACTGAACGGTAAGTAAATTCAAACTGTATGGTAACAATGGTAAGTAAATTATCAGAACGGTAAGTAAATTTAATATTAATTACGAAGAAATTAATATTTGCGTATGGATAATAAAGGCCAATAGTGCATCACGAACGTTAAGGAATTACCAATGTCAAACAAAATTGCCTTCCATCGGTAAACTGTCCTTACCGTTCTTGATACTTAATATACTATTACTTCTTACTAATTTGCGCCAGCAGATAAAATTTTGTATGCAATACGGATCGTAACGTCAATCATTATAGTACCTAAACGTCGTGGTACCAAACTCGGCTTCGCTTCGTCTGTTAATCTTCATGACTACAGAACCATAATAACTGGCGTTAAGCCTCATTTCCACCGACTGTTTTAATGCTTAAGAGCTATGTTTAATGCATAAGTACTAAGAGCAACGCATAAGAACAAACATAAGGCATAATGCACAAGCATAAAGATTGACATGTGTCATATTTATTATTTGTTTCGAGTTGTCAATTTGAGTCTGTTTCTAAATATGAAAATGAATACTTTACTTACGAAATTAACAGTTCTTCTTTCATTTCTTATTGCAAAAATTCTGGTAATGATTAAATTACAAAATTCGACAACAAATGTCACCTCTGTCGAATTAATCATTAAACAAAATAGGTGGAAATATCCATCTAATAAATAATCATTATGCATTACGCCTTACGCACACATCATTATGCATTAAGCACTAAAACAGTCGGTGGAAATGAGGCTTTACGTTCCTTTACAATAATTGAAAAAAATAAACAAAAGTACTTATAACATATTATTATATAATATATTATTATAACATCTAATAAATAACCATTATGCCTTACGCACAAATCATTATGCATTAAGCACTAAACAGTCGGTGGGAATGAGGCTTTACGTTCCTTATAACATAAATAACTATTTTGATTATGAATTCGATAAAGAGCACGTTAAAGATAAAACAAAATTAGAAACATTGCAGTACATAATGATAAACACACAAAGTTTTGAACTTATGTTTTGGACACATATAATTCAAGCATTAACTTTCCTGTTGATTGTAATATTTGACAAAACCGTCAACACTCAAACCTTCCACACAACGTATTTCTATATAAAGTTGCTAACACTGAACATGTAGTTGGTGTTGGTGATTCGTTGTCAATGTTTACGTTTCATTTGTAACATTTCCATGTTTGCAGAATAAAGAGTCAACATGGATATTGATTTTCGACACGACTGGATCGGGATGCTATTTGTTGTGCCATTTTTACCGCAAAGTTAGACGGAAAGCGGGATTGTTAAAAGTAAACTTCATTTGCAGGGAATTTTGTTGATTTTGTTGACTATAGTTAAATACGAAACATATACAGGGTAGTTCACAACTTCGTGCATATATTTTAGTCACTTCTCACGGAACTGAATGCATTCTTTCAAAATGTAATCAGTTGTTAGTTTTCAAATGGAATTTCATTTTATTATTCTTGCCATTGCACAATTAATTAAAATTTAATTTTGTTCCATTCATAGTTAATCAAATATCCATTATACAATCAATAATCCAGTGGTTCCAAAATTGTATTCCTTACAAAAATTGTCCTTAAGGAGGTTCCCTACACATGCAGTGGCGTACTCAGATATCAGCCTTTAATTAATAAAAATATTTTTATTAATGTAAAACAAAATTCGGTCAACGGGTGTTAGTTGATATTGCAATTCGTTCAGTTGCGGTGATATATTTTTACAATAATTTCTAATTCACTAATCAAAAAATGCTGAAGATTTTTTCTTCAATCGACAATATTGTTACAACTATGTGGTCAACCTTCTTCAAATTTTGAGAAATTGATGTCCGTGCTTGCATACGTTTATATACCAAAAATTAAGTAAATAGAACATTTCTAACATCTTTTTATTTAATCAATTAATGGAAAGCCATAAGAGCCCATGTAAAATATTAAAATTTAACCCTACACTTAACGGTAAAAGGGTTACCATCGACTATATATAATATAACAATTAATTTCGTTCAAACTACGTGGTCAAAAATTTCCAAAAAATTCAGGTATCATTTTTATGGACACAGACAACATATATTCGAAGTTTGGTTGCATTAGAACATTTTTTAAAATGTCTAGGGAACCTCCTTAAAATTGCAAATTTAAAAAATATTCTTTGCAAATTTTTATCTTATGCGTTGCTCTTAGTACTTAGGCATTAAGAGTGTCGTTTACCTAAATGACCATTGGTAATTACCATTGGTAATTTATTGACAAACCAAGTATCTTGTTTAAATAAACACATTTTGTTTCATAAAGCATAGTCTTCGATAAATCAGACATGAAAAAATGGTCTGGTAAAAGCGAATTTTTTATTATTACGTGGTTTGTTGTTAAATAAATCACAAACTTGTGCGAAGCATGTTTTGGTCATTTAGATAAACGACACTCTTAAATATAGTTCTTAAGCATTAAAACGATCGGTGGAAATGAGTCTTAAAGCTGCATTCATAATAGCCCGAAATTTGGTGCAATTTGACAAAGCCTGTTATATGACAATGTGTACTTGCATTTACAACACCAAATTTCAGTGATGTGAACGCAAGTACACATTGCCATATGACAGACTTCACAAATTTCGTCAAATTGCACCAAATTTTGGGCTGTGAATGCGGCTTAACTAATAATAATTAAAATATTACAGAAACAAATCGAATCATTCCGAGTTAGTTATGAAATAAATGATAGAAAACAGATATTTGTATGTATTAAATAAGCACCGGATGTACGTAGGTATAGGTTATGTGCTGGCCACATCAGATTTTTTACATAGGTATACCTGTTTACATTTACCCAATTGGGTGTGACAGTTGCTTATATTGTCAACTTATTGATCATGAAACAAAACAATCTGTAAATTTAAGGTAGAAAATCCGTCGGTCATAAGCGTGCGTGATGTCGGTGTGAGGTGAGGCCGAAGCAGTCAAATAATCAGAAATAAATCATTAAAGATCGTAGATTTGGATGTAAATTACAAATCATAGGTATCCAATTAAATAAAAAATATAATTGAAATTTAAGTTTATACTGAAATGCAGTAGTAGTACGTCAAAAACATAATTTTTCATGAGACTGGAACCTTTTGCATGCGATTTCTCAACCATTATTGCGGTGACTCATATTTTTTATTTTTCTAATAAATACCTCAAATATCAAAGAATAACATATTCGTTTTCCAAATATGTGTTGGGTTGTTATGATATAAAATTTTCTAATCGTTTAGTAAATCTACTGGTAACCTCCATATACGCAATGTATTTTAGCGCGTTTTTGTATCAACTTTAAATTCAATTATCTTCGTTATTTCAACGGTTACCTATAAATTTTAATTTTTATTCAAATTCTACGACTTGTAATGAATGCTGTATATTAATTTAAGTCATATTTTGGGTTGTCACTACCCATGGATTTACTACCTTAAAGACAGATTTCGCAGGAAGCACATTTTTGAAACTACTGAATTGCTGACTGTATAATGGATATCTTAATCTTTATTAACTATGAATGGAATAAAATTAAATTTTAATTAATTATGCAATGGCAAGAATAGTAAATTTATTTAATTGCGAATTTAAAATAAATCAGTTTCGTGATTAGTGAGTTGAACACTAGATGCACGAAATTGCGAATCACCCTGTATTGTAGACAGTCTAAAAAATTAAATATTTTTGTGCATTTAAACTGCAGTATCTACCTGAGTATCACAAACGAATCGTAACTATTACAAAACAGAAACTGAATTTATCTTTTATTTTGTCAATATCATTTCAATTCAACCCTGAAGCAGCCTTCAAAAACATTGTCTGCGTCTGGTGACGTCATGTTTAAATTACAGCCTAAAACAAGAACTATCTCCCTCCTTGTCTAAAAATATCTCAATGTTGCCAGGTCGCTGAAGCCTCTTTAACTCAAAGGGCCCTTGAGTCGCCCTTGAGCCAAAGGAAGGAACAGTACATGATACTAACTTACATAATGGATGGCGGAATGCCGAAGAAACAAGAAACAAAACTGACCAGGAATATTGAGTACATGGTGAATGTTGGCTGTTATTGTTCAGTTTGTTTGAAGGGAGAATTGTAGAATGCAACCGAGAGTACAGATTTTTTAAATAAAATTTATCAGTATTCTGGATGTTTTAATTCTTGTACCCACATTTAGTGTGACATCCTCATATATTATAATTATGTCATCGTTATAGATATACAGGATGATAGACAACTTCGTGTATACAGAGTGGTTTTGAAGTTAATGTCATAAATTTAAGGGTAAGTAGTATGACATGTGTAGATTACGAAACAGAAAGTTTTTTTTATCGCAAAATTAATTTTCATGTTTCTGAGTCAAAAATGTTTCGTTGTCACTGCCACTGGGTGGAGTAATTATTGTTTCATTAAAAATAATTAAATTTTGTTTGTTTATTTTACTAGTATTATGTAATTTAAGATGTTGATTATCTACTTATATTGTTTGTGTTTAATAGGAAAACGAATCCAGTGTTGTACTACCAAAAATGCTGCAGGTATATCATTAATTTTTCGAATTTAAAATAATCTGCACATGCCATACCTACTTACCCTTTATGACACTTCAAAACCAGGCTGTATAGTATTTTTTTATTTATTTAGGAATTTTTAATTGGCAAACAATATTAATCCAGCAGACATAAATTATCAGCAAACTTTTTGGCAGAAACCGCTTCGCTACCTTAAAATAGTGTATACAAAAGTCGACCAGCTCGGTTTTTCTCTTGTATCAGTTCGCGAACTTTGACTCAACTCTGTGTAGAAAATATATAGGCACATACTTTCTCTCCCTTACCGCTTAGCCAACTTTGGCTGCATGGACAGAACTGAACTGAACATGGAACAAAATATATTTTTTTAAATTCGTAAATTTAAGGACAGTTTTTGCAAGAAACACATTTTTGGAACCACTGGATTGAAGATTGCATAATGGATATCTGACTAATTTTGAATTTATACTCGTACAGTAAAAATTAAAAAAAACAGTGGCCAAAGCTGTTTGATTAAAAAACTTGTAAATTAAAATTGCGAATTTTGAAAAAATTCTTTGTTACATATTCAGCAACATATTCAGTAAGTTGAGTACCATATATGCCATAAAATATATGCACGAAGTTGTGAATCAGCCTGTATATTATGTCGTGTGTACGGTTGCCTGCCGTCAATTACTTACGGTTGTTAGTGAGAAGATTTTTGTGCAGTTAAGCTGAAATTTGTATCAGATTGGATTTTATTTTGTATTTGCACGTGAATAACCTACAAATATTATTTATTATTAAAGTAAATAAACATTTAATAAACCGTTCCAATTATGTACAAAGCTGTTTGCTTTTTAATGATCAATTATATTCAATATGCTATGTCAATTATTATATAGAAGGCATATCTTATGTAGGTGGTAAAAAAATAAGAATAAGATACAAAATTTTGAAAAAATTAAATGTATCAATTTAGTTGTTGACAACGACTTTCAGTATTTTCACAGCAGTTTTTATCAATACCAAAACAAGTTTATTAAAAAAACATTCAAACAATTAATTTATCTACGATTGTCAAAAAAAAATTATTATAGGTAGGTACTCAAGTCTATTGAAGCAATTACTATGATTCTTAAAAGAGATTTCCATCGTTAAGACGATCCTCTACCGCACTCCACAGCGTTTATTGTTTTGTTAAATATAATAATATAAAGATATTGTTGAAGATAAAAGTACAATCTACAAAATGGTCGACGTAGAATTTGAAAATTTTGCTTTAAAATCGAAATATGTTAATTTGAATTTTTTGTTATTTTTTGAACACAAATATCTTCTATATTAAAACGAATTAAAAAAATTCGATCGGTTATTTCGCAGATCAAAGCTTTGTTGACAACATATTAAAATTTGAAGTTAATTCACTTATAAATAAAAGCTGTACAGTGGCGCGCGAAAACCCTCTTTTTACAAATATTGCAGTTTTTTTACAATTATGGGTGTCAAAATTATTTTGCCCCCTCAAACATAAATTATTTATTATTTTTATGTTAAACAAAACAATAAACGCTATAAAATATTGTGCGGAATCAATATTTTTGACTGTTTTCTGCCATGGGTAAAGGATCACCTTAAATGTTGTTAAATAATATACCTTCTTTTAAAAGGCTAACCACTTTCGTGAATCTGGTACTCAATGTCAGAATCAGTCCTTCTTAAAATGACTTGATTCTGCAGTTGCGAGTATTATGTCATTTTTATTCGTTATTTATATGAATAATGCAAACATTTTATTACGATGCAAGGAATAATTTGAAAATTTCAACATCTGTTTTTAAGATGAAAGAAGCTTGAAATTATTATTCTTTGCCCGAGGCACAAGACTCAAGGTCTGACATATAATGAAATATTAAATCTTAATTTTCTTGTGACGTTGAAATTTCTTCAGCAGACGCGCTGCTATCGCGATAGAGCTTATTTAGTTTGTCACAAAGTGAATTATGTCTATTTATATTTTGCAATTTTCTGTTTATTTTATTAAAGTTGACATTCTCTCAGACAGTTATTAGTATTACAATGTTTGTTTTTATTTTAATTTACTTATAATACTCCTACAAAATTTGATGAATAAACTTCTAAATATATTTTTCACATTTTCTAGTTGCAAGTCTAAGGGCACAAACCTCAAAATTAAGGAAATATAAAATAGAAGGCACTTTAATTTAATAGATTTGTGCTTGTGCCGTATGTAACAATTTTTTCGTTGACGACCTTTTTAAAGTAGTTCGGTCGTCGTTGACACTAGTCAAAATCAGTCCGTTTTTTGTTGTCAATTTATGAAGTGAAATTCGACTGTAACGGTTTTTAATATTTTATTATGAATTTTTATGCATCTGGTTCTCAAACAAATAGTCGTATTTTACAAATCTTGTAATTTCATTCGCAACTTGACTTGTCAATCACCCGGTGTCATTACTCGGGCCAGGTTATGGCGTCGACACAGTTGGCAGCATTATCCGAGGCATTCAAATGTAAACACAGGAATGATAAATGATAAATACGATAGTGTGTTTATAAAAACGAGTTCTTGATAAATGACTTAAAATCATGAAAATCATTGATTTTTCAATCCAATCTGTTTCAAGAAATAAAAGGTTAACATTCAAATCTGCGTTTAAATTTCCCACGCTCCGCAGTTGGCAACCCTGCAGAACGTGACGCCCGATCGGCTTCCGCTTGGTCGTGATTTTGTCACATATTTTCCCATTTTTTGGGCTATTTACATCGGCAACGTAGGGTTTTGACTATGCATAACGAAGCCTTAATATATTACCTTTCCAAATATCAATTTGCCACTATTTATTCAACGAATTTTTACGGCGCAATTTCAATTTTTCTTAACCAAAAGTGTCATTTTCCATAAGAGCCCATGTAAAAACAGTGAACTTCAAACTCATTTTTCTCAAAAACGAATACCGCAAGGGCATGTTTTCTTGGCACTTTTGAAAATAATATTAAATTTTCTATTCAACCAGACCATTTTCAATACAAAATCAACTACTTCAATTGACGACCGAACTACTTTAAATATATTGCAAATTTGTAAGAATCTCGTAACAGAACTTCGCGTCTTCTCGCTTTACAAATTCTTTTCAAGTTGAAGTCGCCGGCCGTACATCACACCAGTTATTAAATTTCGCTCTGGCGCGTCTACCTGCTTCTTTCATTTTTTACATCTTGCAAGAATCGGGTTTTCATGTGTCGTATACCGCCCACGCTATTGAAATCCTCGCACGGGTTGACTGATGGATGTTTAAGTGATTTCCAGGCGGCGGAGTTGGAGTTTTTGTCCGAAGGACAGCGATGTCTCGTGTCAGATATTGAATAACTTCGGCTTTTTACGAGGATTTCTCGCCCACTGGAAGGATTAATTGGATAGAGGGATATGGAAAGGTGTTTTTGTCAGGATAAATAATTTTTGACAGATTGAGAATCATTTACAAATCTATTGAAACACCGCTGATCTGCGAAGAAATCAACACACAGAGAATTACATGGGTTTACCAAATTATTAACATTGGGATGTTACATAGATATTGGCAATCGGTAGGTTAATAATAGAAAGTGTATTTGCAAAAATAGTGACAAGCCGAGATGTTCACATCCTTGAAATGTTCTGAGGATTTTAGTTTGTCAAGTGGGTAATTTGGAAATAATATCCCAATTATGTATCCCATATTACTGTCCGTGCAGCCAGAATAGACCGGAGCGGTAATGGAGAGAAATAATGTGCCTACGTTCTAATCTACACAATTCACCAACTTATTACTTGCCTAAACGCAACTGAGTCGACAGAAAAACCGAGGACTTCTTTATACACTATTTCAAGGTAGCGAAGCAGTTTTTAGAAAAAATGGCTGATAATCTATGTCCGCTCGATTAATATTGTTTACCAATTTATAAATCCTAATCCCTGCCATCTCTTATTTCACGTACTCTGTAATTCTCTGAGATGTTTGTATTAAGTACGTATTTTTTGATCGTACTCAGGATGTGGTTAAAATAGATTTACGTAATATCTCTTGAAGAATAATTTATTTTTAAACATTCCATGGACGATTTATATTTCTGCATGTGATGACGTACGAACCCGGAGTTCCGTGGTTCAAATCTCTCGGCCGGCAGAGTAAATTGTAAAACATCTTGCTTCAAGCTGACCACTTGATCGTCTTAAATGTAGTCCTGGTTGTAAATGAATCTCTCACAGCTCTCTGCATGTGAAGACGTAGGAACCCGGAGTTCCGTGATTCAAGTCTCTCGGCCGGCAGTGTAAATTGTAAAACATCTTGCTTCAAGCTGACCACTTAATCGTCTTAAATGTAGTCCTGGTTGTAAAAGAATCTCTCACAGCTCTCTGCATGTGATGACGTATACGAGCCGGAGTTCCGTGGCTCAAGTCTCTCGGCCGACAGTGTAAATTGTAAAACATCTTGCTTCAAGCTGACCACTTAATCGTCTTAAATGTAGTCCTGGTTGTAAAAGAATCTCTCACAGCTCTCTGCATGTGATGACGTAGGAACCCGAAGTTCCGTGGTTCAAGTCTCTCGGCCGGCAGTGTGTGTAAAACATCTTGCAATTAAATCGCACTCGGACGCTTCAAGCTGACCACTTGATCGTCTTAAATGTAGTCCTGTTGCATAAGAATCTCTCCGTTTCAAAGGTCATCGCACGGATTGAGATTCTGTATAACTGCACCAAGATAAATCGATCAAAGTAGTTGGATAAAAATATAAAATACAGAACCATTTTAATAATAATTTGTATCATTTATTACTAAAAACTAAATAAAGTCCCTACAAGAACACAGTACTCTATTTCTCATTATATTTAGAAACCCTGAATTCCTCGATTTGTCTCCATTCAAAATGGCGATCATTTCACCCAATGGGACATAATTAATAAATGCAATTGTTTAGGGTTGTGGTTGGCAACACTCAATCTCCCTAAAAGCCTTTGATTAATGATAGGGAAGGTTGTACCTACTTAGAGTAAATTTTATCCCTAAGACTGATTTCAGTAAAAATTATGTAACTGAAATTTTAGAATAATTATTAGTTTGTCTAGATTACCAAAATAATAAATTAATGGAAGGATTTCAAATCTAACTGAGAAATATAATTAAAAGTAAAATACAGACAATTTATTTTCTAGATTGATGGGAAAAATAATGGATTTATATTAATGAACATCTACAGAAGATTAATTAATTTTGTTTTGTATTTATCATAATTGAAATATTTCAAAATTAATATAATTTATAATATTTCCAAATTATTTTAAGCTCTTTATTTACGTGTTTAAAATATATACATATTGATATATTTTGAAATAATTTGTACATATTTATATTTTATGAATTCATCACAATATATTTACTAGAGGTACTAATTCAAATAATTTTACAAATAGATAAACATTATTTGCAGTTCAGCGAATTATTATTTATAAAGGATTATTTGAGTTATTTGAGCGTTCAAAATTATTCATAAAATACAAATATTATAAATGCTTAATAATATTCAAACCTTTCACAGATAATATTATGCCAATATGGTAATAGTACATAAATATATTTATATACGATTAAGAGATAATATATTTATTTAGTTAATAATACAGGCTGTATCATAACTTCGAGTACATACCTTAAAGGTATATGTTGTTTGATATTCTGACTACGACTCAAAAAGAATTTTTCTAAAATTCGAAAAATTAAGGGTAGTTTATCTGCAGTATTTTTCGTAGTACTGCACTGGATTTGTTTTCCTATTAAACACAAACAAGAGAAATAGGTAATCAAACATATTAAATTACATAATACTAGTAAAATAAACACACAAAATTTAATTATTTTTAATGAAACAATAATTACTTCACTCAGTGGCAGTGGCAATGAAAATTGTTTGACTGGGAAACATGAAAATTAATTTTGTGATTTAAAAAAAATTCTTTTTGATTCGTAATCAGCATATCAAAGTACATATACCCTTAACGTATGTACCTGAAGTTATGAAACACCCTGTATAGCTATATTAAATATGTTTCAACAACTGTTAAATGAAGTTTTAAATAACTAAGTTTATCTACGATCATTATTTAGGTTACTGTTAGTAAGATAAAAATCTCTATAAGACACTATTGTATTATTAATTCATTATTCAGGACTATTGTATTATGAGTCCATTATTTAACACTATTGTATAATGATGAACTGTCATCACACCAAAATGTCAGGTAATGAATTAAAATTTGTAAAGATATGTTTTATTTAAAAAGGCGTATATTAAAACGACATTTGACACGCACATAATGGTTATAATTCATTCGGATGATTATACATACTCGCCTTCAGCTCGTGCATAACTTTCAACCTTTTGAATTATAGCCTACATTATGTGCTCGTTAAATAATATACTAAAGAAAAATCTGACGTGGCCATCACACAACCTTCCGCCATATCTAGACTTTAAACAGAAATGTATACGTACAATCCGGTGCCCATTTAAAATATACAAATAAAAATCTAAAATATTCAAACACAGAAATTAGTATCACCTGAATCAAAAAATTCATTCACACGAAAACTCTTCTGTGTTCAGTTACCTACTACATTTAATAGCTTACTTATGCCAACTTGTCACCCGTCTTACCTGTCAATATTTTTTACGCAGAAACAAAAATCAACCGAACATGGATTACAAGATGCTACCAGATAAAGACAATTTTTTTATAACGTAAGTTGCAAATAACTTTTCCTCTTATTCTTATTACAAATAAATACTATATTCATCCAAATTTATATACAATTTTGACAATTATCTTTTTCAATCTTCAAAAAATATCACTTCCGGTGAATATATTTGTACCAAAATCTAATGAGCTCTTCCTATTCGTATACAATTGTAAAATACCAAATATCAAAATTTTTGGGTAATTCGTATTTGCGTTATGTGACTAACACCCCTTGACCACATACATACCCACACACATACACACACACACACACACACACACACACACACACACACACACACACACACACACACACACACACACACACACACACACACACACACATACATACATACAGACATCATCGGGAAACTATCAAAAATGAGTTGTAAGGACCCTAATTCGTGCTCATCCACAAAAAACCCAATACCCGATTTTTTACATGATTCCAATACCTTCCTTTACAGGTAAGCGGAAGGTAAAAAACACTTTCTGTGTTAGTAAATTTTTTTGCAAACTTATTTCTAATCTTCGAGACTCTCATAATATACTCTCCTCTGTGTCTCTTGAGTAATGAGTATATTCTCCTAATCTCTAGGAGAACTAAAGCTACAAGCTTCAAATGAAACAAAACACAAATAGAAATACACAACATTTGTTTGTTCTCCAGATGTGCTATAATTCAAGTGTGTTGTGCTCTGTTTACGTTTCAAGGGGTAATTTATACGTTATGTTGAATTAATCACTTGGCTCTTATGTTTTTAATTACTAGAAAATTCACTTAGAAAGATGATAACTAATTGTTTATGACTGTGGAGAAAATTAAACAGAAAATAATATACCTACAGGCTGTCTCATAACTTCGAAAACATACGTTGATAAGGGTATACCGGATGTTTCCTGAAACTGGCGCACCCCCAAAAAATTGTACTTTTAAGTCAATTACATATATATTGTAGGTTTATAAACTACATTCAAAGGCGCATTAAACTACATAAATAATGAATTTTTATTACTTCCTGTTTAGCAGGAAGTGACATCAACACCCTAAAATGGGTGGATGTATCTATATTTTAAAAATAAATATAATTCTTTAGGTACTACAAGAATTTATAGCTTTTCTCTATATCCAATATTTAAAAAATAAATGTTACACCCAAAATGGGTGTAGTAAACTCAGTTTAAGGTTCAAAAATGGGTTTCTCATATTTTAAAACATAAGTATACAAATTTACAGCTTATTTCTATGCGTAGTAATAAAGATATATATTTTGCACCCAAAATGGGTGTACCGATTTTAAATTTGGGTTCATAACTGGATTTTTCAGATTTTTTTACATCAGTATACTAATTTTCAGAATTTTCCGATTCCTAGAATCAAAGTTATTGTTAAATTAATTAAATGTTCGCTATAAACGAGGTCGTATAACGAATGTTCGTTATAGCCGTGCTAGTCCAAATAAAGCCTATTTCATGCTTGATCCACTGCTGAAAACCGCGCATCGATATCTGGTCCCGTTTACGAGAAATTAATTTTTTAAATAAAAGTCGTCATTGTTTTCATCCCTTAGTTCTGTAATTCAAATTTTGGAACGGAGTGTACATTGGCTTTTTGAAATTATATAATAAAAATTGGCCTAACCCAACCAATAACCTCACAAAAAATTTCAAAATGCAATAACTTTATTAATAAAATGCTTTTCGAGGATTGTTTGGGGTTGAAAATCTCTTTACCGACCTAAAGTTTGTATCCCCCCCCTGTTTTTAGTTGGAGCCAGTTTAATAAGCCCGGAAAAAATTCTCAAAATTTGAATTATTTTAAATTATAAGAAAATAAGCCGTCCAACAGTATAATTTTGACATTTATAAATTTTGAAAATTGCTATAGTTTGTTCCATTAAAATACAAATTTTGGAATGTGAATTTATCTGTTATAAAATTTTTAAAAATTATTTTCTCTGCTATTATTCGTAGAAAACCGGTGAAAATTTGTACCCGGGGGTAAAATTGTCCGAGGAAGTCGATTCTGGCCTCTAAAATTACCTGTCTCTATTGGAGGGCCCCATTTTTAAGGGTGTCTTTAACCAGGGTAGCACATAATAAATCTTTATTATTTATTGTAGAAACTCCGAAAAAATTTGGTTATCGAGGTAAAATTATCTCAGAAATACGATTCTACCCTCCAAAATAATCCATGTCTATAACGAAACCTCGTTTATAACGAGTGTTGTTACAGCATTGTATATCAGTATTAAAAAAATTATTTATTTATTATTAGTCGTAGAAACATGGCGAAAATTTGTATTTCGGAGTAAAATTGTCCGGGGAAGCTGATTCTGGCCTTAAAAATTACCTGTCTTTACTGGTGGGCCTCATTTTGTAAGAACATTAAGAAACAACAATACATCTCATAGTGCATTAGTTGAACATTCCATAGACAATCTTCATAGTTTTGATTTTGACAATGTTTCTATTCTCCACTCTGAATGTCATTTAACCAAGAGAAAAATTCTTGAAAGTTTTTACATAAATAGTGACATCTTCTGTGCAATCAATACTCAAACAGATTTCAGTAATTGTTTACAACATTACAGATCTTTACTACAAAATCTTAAATATTAGTTAGTTCTTTTGTTTGTCGTATTGTTTAAAAACTTGTGGGAGTTTCAACTTGATATTTTTTGAATATTTAGGGTTGTCCCTTTAAACACATTTGTAAAATAATTTTTTTCCAAATTATTTGGGCTTGTTCTTTTATATTATTTTAATTATTTACTTTGTTCAATTATGTAATTTTTTAAAAATTATTTGATTTTTGATTGTTGTTTTTTTAATTCTTTTTGTAATTTTTCAGTGTTTGATAATGACCAAAAATACAGGTCGAAACGTCACACAATTATAATTATTAAAAAATCTGCTGTGGGCAGTACACGACCTCTTGCCTAATTCTGCTTATTCTACTAATCTAATAAATAGTTTTACTTACATTTTAATAGTTGTATGTTCATATAATATGTAAACCAAGATGCAAGCAAAATATGTCAACTGTACTGTCACTATCATAATAATTCAAAATGTAGAAACAAATTTTATATGTCCATGGACAACAAGATACTGAAATTTCAAAAAAGTAGAATATTAGTTACACTTTATTTTATTGTTAAATACTACCAGCTTCAGCAAATTGTATTTAAAATTAACTGTACCCATACATAATTATATTTTCTTTTATTTTTAATTGCAAAAATTGTCATAAATAAATAATGTACCAATTTATTTAAGGAAAACTATTTAAAGTTTCAAAAAGTACTACTTCCGGTTTGCGGATTTCTACCAAAATCTTATCCGGTGTTAAGATCCTTATTAAAATTTTAAATATGAAATTTGGTTATTAAAGGTTTGATACCTTTTAAGTTATCGTGGACGAAAAATCGTCACATACGTCCATACGCCCATACATCCATACGCACACACACACAGAGACATCATCGTGAAAATATTAAATTCGTATTCTAGAGACCCTGAAACGTGCTTATCCACCAAAAACTCATACTCGAAAATTTTGACCCATTACAATACCTCTCTTATAGAATATGAGGCGAGAGGTAAAAAGACGCACCAATACATTGCTGTCATTCTGTAACACTGTAACTATGGTAATGACATGCCCTATGTTTACTAATAAAAAAAACTCCTGGTATACTCGAAGTTATGATACATCCTGTATAGTCAGGTACTGTGTTTCATCCGTCAAAATAAAATAAATTCGTCGTAATATTTCTCGCAGGTGCGTCGGCCATAACGAATACCACCCAAGTTTCAATTTAAAATGATGTCTCTTTCCGAGTATAAATTCACCCCGCTCTCCCCTACTTCAGAGTTATAATGTGGCCGGCGTTCCGTTTTGTATGAAAATGTGCGCCATTGTCCTCTCTTTGGACGTTATCTCTATGAAATACTGCGTCGAATCACCTACG
Source organism: Agonum fuliginosum (assembly GCA_947534325.1). Classification (NCBI taxonomy): domain Eukaryota; kingdom Metazoa; phylum Arthropoda; class Insecta; order Coleoptera; family Carabidae; genus Agonum; species Agonum fuliginosum. The sequence goes on from OX384033.1 coordinate 1,832,758, forward strand.
CAGCGGACTACTTGAGGTGCTTGAAATTTCGGAGGATTGCGACATTTGTCGTAAACGGTTTTATGGAATTATAAAAAGATACCGAGCAGGAAACAGCCAAATTGATATTGTGGGAGTTTATGAACACAATAAACTTATTTTGTTTTAGATTTTATGGAGAATAAAAACACATGTGTCCTGCTGACAGAGTTAAGTTATAGCAGAAAAAAATAAAGGTATATATATATATATATATATATATATATATATATATATATATATATATATATATATATATATATATATATATATACAAGTTGGTGGAGGTGAAATGCGAACATAGGGAACATACATGACAATCGAACTTTCATGCCAGGTATCTTGATATATTTTGTAGTAGTGTCACAAAACGAAATAATGTGAATTTATTATGTGGCAAAAAAAGTAATCAATAATAGAAATAATTATAAAATCTAAAAGTACATGTAAACTTTCTCGTCCTGGTCGTACACATACATTATTATGCAAATAAAATATTTTAATGAAAATGAACATTTCAATAATATGACAGCTACTTTGACATTGACAGTACTTATTCCACGTATATCAAGATGCCTAGCATGATAACTCCATTGTCATATATTTCCCTGTGTTCGCATTTCACTTCCACCAACCTGTATATTAATTAGAACTACTAAAAATTATGTTACAAAATTATTATTAAATGATTACACAAGAGCTTTTTATTTCGCCGGATAAATTTCTGTTTGTATTGAAACCTTGTTGCCTAGTGATTTTATTTCAAAACAATTTTTCGAGTTAAATTGCTGTCAGGTGACAGGTTGAGATGTCAACCAGAAATTTATTCGGAGGAAATAAAATGCTCGAGTGTAATTCAACGAGATAATTTAACGATTCCTTTGGTTCTTCTTCACAAATATTCCCAAAATCGAATCATTTCACTGACAAATATTCGAAATATGAAGATAATGACATTTTAGTGTTTTGTTTATTGTTTGGTTGCTAAGAAAAAGGTAAATAAGGTTTTATCAACTTGCAAAAAGTTACCTTCATTTTTATCCGCTGCCAACGCGATAAAATTGTGTTTTGTTATGGCTTATTTTATACAGGAGTGGAATTATCACTATAAAAATACGTGGTCCAAGATTTTATCTCTTCTTTAAAAATATTTTAAAAAAAATCATGCACGTATACTATATACTATAAAAAATAAATTAAATGAACACGTAAGTAAATTGAATCTTCAATGAGTATTGGAAAAAAGAATTTCCAATACATTAATAGTTCCAAAACAGGGATTTTTTATCAGGATTCCGAAGTTAGAAGCATGAAAGAATCCTCGAAGAATCCATGTGTGACCGGGCAAACCTAATAGATAAAATCTTTCAAATTTTAACAATTCATTTAAATAAAATCCTGCAGACCATATTAAGTAACCCTCGGTGTTTAAACGGTAGAGAAATCGCTTGCCAGATTTTTTTCGTCTTTAGTTAAGTGCTACTATTTTATGATACTTTTTTCGGCATAAAGTTAGTAGTTTAAAAAGTAAAATTAGGGCATAAAACGCTAGTAGTGCTGGTACTAGCAGTGTGCAGTGCATATGTAAATGTTAGTGGCACTTTGCCTGAAATAGTACAGAAGTTGCAGGAAGGATTCGATTTTACATAAACATAAAATGAAGAAGTATTGAGTTTTAAACGCAAAATGAAGCAATAAATATTTATTCAAATCGTAGTTCAAACAGCAAGATTTAACAAACATGTGCATAGAAAAATAAATTAAAACTGTAGGCAAGTGTCGTATTCAATTAAAAATATTTCCCATGTTAAAACCAATTTTAAGGTATGGGTTCAACACAAGCAAATAAAAATCTAGAATATTAATACACAGGAAAATGCAACACCAGAAGATGCAATTCTAGAAAATTCATAAGTAGTAAATTCCTGCATTAAAAGATTCATTCACAGGAAAATTCAAATCTACAAATTTATATTCAGCATAAATGCAAACACTCACACAAAAAAGTTATAGCAAAAACCGAGTATGTGGGACTCAAGAATGGTACTGCGTATGTGGGACTCAAGAATGGTACTTGGGTTCGTTATTTTTAGAAAAGCTTCTTTAACTTAGAGAAGATTGCTGAATTCTGCCATAATTTCTCTCCCTTACCGCTCTAGCCAACTCTATTAAGAGCAGTATTTACACCCGTTCTAATACTTCAAAAAGTGTTACAGAAATAAAATCTCAGAATCTACATAACATATAAACTTCATTCAAAAACTATTACAAAGTTAAAGAATGTATCTATGTTCGTCTAGTGATAGTTTTTTATTTATTCTGTCTTAAATCGAAAAAAAAATTTGAGAAATCTTTCAAAAAAGCCTGTTTTCAACAGCAATTTTTAATATAATACAATTTAAAATTTCAACACTAGACGAACCTAGTTTAAACCTTAAACTAACTGTAAATATGTTTATAGATATAAAAATATGTAAATTACACGAAAATCTGTACTTAGAACGAAACCTCTGTAACAGTGTATTTCAAGCAGAAATGCATGTAAATAGATAGGGCTCTTCTTCTCGAGCACTAAAGGTAAATACAGCTCTTAAACAATGAACTAAGTTTATATATCTCTTGCAGATATTCGACCAGCCCGCAAAGAATACAGCAAGCTCTCGGCAGAAGAACCGACAACGACTTCTCTAATAGAGAGGAATGGTAACGAAGAAGATGGTGACGACCCTACAGTGGACACCCGTCACACGGCGGATCTGCTAGACACTGACACCGACTCCAGCTGCGCTGACATGGACTACGAGGGACATGAATACACCGACGACTCCGATTATGGTGAGTGGAACTTTCATTATTGGTTTAAGCCACGAAGTACAGGGTGATTCATCGTAACTTACTTATTTCGTTATTTCAAAACGCAATAATGTCCATTTCATGAATCAGAAACTTTTTATTTTTATTTTATAATATAGGTACCTACATGTCTAAATTTTTGTTTCACCCAGTTTTCAAAATCATATCAGGTAGGTGACGCCCCCATTGTCTATACGCTGAATAAGCCGATTTCTGGTGTTTGTCATAACCCTTTCCAACATGGAAACGGGCATGTACAGTCGATAAACCTATACATCACGTCTTATTTAAACAATTTTAGTACCACGAGTAGATATTGTTTTTAATAGTATATTCTGCAACAAGGGTGGAATGAAGCATATTCAGCTCAAGTGGAAAGTTTGTGCGACGAACCCTAGACAAGTTTCACGGTTCCACGAGAGAGGAATTGCCATTCCAAACGTGTTTTTCTCTATGACTATGAATTGAATTGAATTAAAAAACATAACCTAAAACTATTAAAATAAAAATATATGTATTTATAAAATTATATTCTACATAAAATTAATAAATCTAAACGTATTTTAAAGCTACCACCAACCCAAAACATTGAATAAAGTTAAATTATTATAACTCGCTACATTTCATTCCATCACTAGTGACGGAATTAATTCATTCCGTAACAAGTGATAGAATGTAACCATTCCATAATTGAAAATGATGTAAGAATTATAACATTCTATAACAGTCGTATAGAAATATTATTTATTTGAATCTACTACAAATCCACAAGTAATTGTTTACACAACGTCTAATAAAAAAACGTCTGATTTGATACTTCCGATAATACATTTCAATTACATTGTTTTAATGAAATATACTACTTAAGTGGTATCCATTAACGGTTCAGGTTCGGTTCACGGTTCCCTGTGCTTTAAAAGCTTCGGTTTTGTTGCGGTTTTGATATTTCTCCTCGAACGTTAACCGGGATTGTTTACACAACGTCTAATAAAAAAACGTCTGATTTGATACTTCCGATAATACATTTCAATTACATTGTTTTAATGAAATATGCTACTTAAGTGGTATCCATTAACGGTTCAGGTTCGGTTCACGGTTCCCTGTGCTTTAAAAGCTTCGGTTTTGTTGCGGTTTTGATATTTCTCCTCGAACGTTAACCGGGATTGTTTACACAACGTCTAATAAAAAAACGTCTGATTTGATACTTCCGATAATACATTTCAATTACATTGTTTTAATGAAATATGCTACTTAAGTGGTATCCATTAACGGTTCAGGTTCGGTTCACGGTTCCCTGTGCTTTAAAAGCTTCGGTTTTGTTGCGGTTTTTATATTTCTCCTCGAACGTTAACGGGATTCGGTTTCGGTTCAAAATTTATAAAGAATCTATCAATTAATCCAAAATATTCGTTCTAGTTTCGGACTAAAATATAACTAAAGAAAATACAACAATTTTCATAACAAATTAATAGACTTTAACGAAAATACGTTAAAAATTTCTATCTATTTTCATTTTCAAAGTCAATCCTTTCTTATCCCTTCTCCCAGCTGTCATTACTTCGTGGGTTAAACAACTTCAGAATTCATTACATCAAACTAAACATAATAATGTAAACTCAAACAGACAGCGCCCGCCTACATCTATACATCCAAACCGACCCTTTATAGGTCACTAGTGCCATGGAATCACCCGTACAAGGGTCAAGTTAAATCAAATCAGAGCCGTACGGGGAATGATGAATGATGAGCGAGATTGAAACATGAGAAATGAGGAATGGGAACTCATCAAGCAAAGCGAAGTTTAAATCTATGTCGTATTGTTGTTTTTACAATGGTTGCTTCATCTGAAAGAGTGTGTGCTGTTCATTTTGTGATGATACTTTCATATTTATATAGAATATTAAAAAATATACAAACTTTCTTCACCAGAAAATGTAATTCTAAAATATGCATACACAGAAAAATGAATGAACAAGAATAAATAAAAACCTGCATTAAAAGATTCATTTACAGGAAAATGCAAATCTAGACTTTCAGATTCGGCATAAATGCAAACATAGAAATATGCAAACACAGGAAGATGCAAATCTTGAAAACTAGTTTGTCTCTTCAAGACAAGGAGGATAAATTAGGTTAGGTTAGGTTAGGTAAATGAACAACCCAATACTTAGAGGATAGAAATTAAATTTGTAGGTACTTACAGAATGTCTCATTTGCTTGAACCTATTTTATAATTTGCGAATTTCAACAAAATTCTTTTTGATTCATAAGTGCTTCCAACACTACCCTTAAATTTTGTTACACATGTTGGGTTACAGCCTGTATACGAGTACTACAATTTCTTATACGAATTTGTTCGCATCAATGAATTGATGTAAGAGTAGGTATTGATGTTTCGTTTGAAGAAAATATTAGATTTTTTCTTTTAAACATTTTAAAATATTTTTAACTTTGTAATATCCGCTCGCTTTGTAAATCATTGTAATACATAAGATTAAAGGATATTACAGAAGTTTTCGTATACATAAATTTCAATGCTAAATTTCTAAAGATACACCTACAGAAAAGTTTTTAAAATTCCTAACGCAGCTCTTGCTTGTAAAAAAGCAAGTACAAGGTGTCTGATGGATCACATGCCTCACAAATTGATATAGCTCAATTTGAGTCAACCTCACAACTGATCTAAGAATTAAGTGAGATCAATTCATTCGTCTGCGTCACAACTGTATCGATTTTCATTTACTGCGGGTAAATTTGTTTCGTGAACTTCGCAAAGAATTGAAATTGTCACGCAAGTCAGTAACAGTTACCTTAGAATATTATACAGGGTGGTTCACAACTTCGTGCATATATTTTAATTGTATAATACTCAACTGATCGCGGAACAAGAATAAGTTTTTAAAGATTTGTTAATTTAAAGACAGTTTTTGCAAGAAGCACATTTTTAAAACCACTGGATTGTTATTGGCATTACCCACAACAAAATTCTTTTTGTTTCATGATCAGCACGTCGTACAATATATACCCTTAATTTTTTTGTCCTAAGTTATGGAACCTCGCGTTGTAAAATTAACCCTTCCGCACTATAATGTAAATAAATATTACTTTCTCAACAAAAACCGACAAAAACACTGATGGATGAAAAATTTGTGTCATTTTCTAATTGTCTGTAGCACAAGACAAAATGTTCTAAACGTTTCCATGAACTTGTAATCCAATTAATGTCGACTGGTGTAGTTTGGCGTCTGAGCTAGCAACGTAAGAAATGTGTCTTCGATTGATTGTGGAAAATTTCTATTTTCTCGCTGTCTGCTTCGAGAATTGTACGCCGTTGACAACGGTGTGGTTTTGTTTGTTTTGAGGATCAATGCACTCTAATATGATAATTTCTATTTAATTATTTGAAAAACGGGGGCGGCATTCTATTTACCAAGGACTCTTGGAGATATCTTGAATTTGATATAATGGTGCCATTAGGATAATTAGAAGGTAGACTTTTTATTTTTAAATAAGATAAAGCAACATTTATATATATATAAAAGTATTTATTGCTGACTAGTAATACATACAGTGTGTTTACAATATTTGTGTATCTACATATCTGAGCTAGCCCATTTCTGTAGTCTTTTATATTAATTACATATTTGCGTTACTAATTTTGTTGTTCCTTTGCATGTAATTTGTAGGAAAAAAAACAATTTGAAACAAAAAACCTACACTTTAGAAAGCAACATTTAAAAAAATGCAAATACGCAGGTATTCGGGGTCGATTTAAACATTTGAGGTTAACTGCACAAAAATCTACCTTATGATGTACTCTCCATTAATAATCATGAGTGTGAGTTAATGGTTGGTAATCGCACAAACTGAAAATTTGATAAATGTAATAAATATTTCGGTATTGTAATACAAGTGTGGAAAGGGCTCATTGAAAAACCAGTATGGCAGTTGGAGCACGAGTGTTAGCGAGTTCTCCTATCATACGAGATGATGAATATGATGATCCTTTCCGCAAGTGTGTTACATACTATGTTTTCTACGAAAGTGGAAAGAATTTAAAATTATTTAAAAAAATTTGAAATAAAATATTTACAAATTTAAGAAAAACAATAATAATATCTAAAAACTGACAGATCAATTTTGTAATTTTGTATTTATGGTATGATGTATAATAAAAATAATGACATTTCATGCATAATGTTGTAGTGATAGTGATAATGAGTTTATTTGTACCCCTTCGGACATTTTACGGCAATTGTTAAACTAAACTTTTGTCCCTGAAGTCAAAAATACCCTGACAGTTTTGACCTTCCAGTAACTGCACAATTTCTAGTTCAGTAAAATTGTTTATGTCTCAAATTCAGTGAAAATCGTCTATTTGAATACTTATTACAGAGATTAAAACAAATAACGTGTTTTAGGTATGTTAAATGTACTTATTGAAAAATTCGCACTAAGTGCATAAAATGAGTGGAAATTATTTTTCTACTCATTATTTCAAAAGCCTACTTTCACTATCAATTTTACTATCTGAACACATTCGCACTTTCGTAGAAAAAATAATTTAATTAAAAAATCAGGTATGCTATTTTTGAATTTGTTTCATTATGCTACTGAAGAGTACCGCCTTAATGGGATCATTACAGTTCTTGGCCTATGACGAATGCCATTATCGTCTTCAAACTAGTGGCTTATATTGTCATTAAGACACGACAGCAGCTAAATATTCTTATTTTATAACTTTTATATTTGAATGTTTAAATACGAAAGCAAGAAATAAAAAATCTGACGTGGCCATCACACAACCTTCCGCCATATCTAGACTTTAAACAGAAATGTATACGTACAATCCGGTGCCCATTTAAAATATACGAATAAAAATCTAAAATATTCAAACACAGAAATTAGTATCACCTGAATCAAAAGATTCATTCACACGAAAACTCTTCTGTGTTGAAGCAATCCTCCGTTCAGTTACTACATTTAATAGCTTACTTATGACTTATATAGTATAGCGCTAGTATGCCAACTTGTCGCCCGTCTCATCTGTCAATATATTTTATGCAGAAACAAAAATCAACCGAACATGGATTACAAGATTTCAACGTTTTATTTGATAAATTTATTTCTTAAATTTTACTGCAGTTCTTTAATGCTATCAGATAAAGACAATTTTTTTATAACGTAAATTGCAAATACCTTTTCCTCTTATTCTTATTACAAATTAATACTATATTTATCCAAATTTATAGAAATTTTTTACACTTAATCTTTTCAATCTTCAAAAAATATCACTTCCGGTGAAGATATTTGTACCAAAATCTAATGAGCTCTTCCTATTCGTATACAATTGTAAAATACCAAATATCAAAATTTTTGGGTAATTCGTATTTGAGTTATGTGACTAACACCCCTTGACCACATACATACCCACACACACACACACACACACACACACACACACACATACATACAGACATCATCGGGAAACTATCAAAAATGAATTGTAAGGACCCTAATTCGTGCTCATCCACTAAAAACTCACTACCCGATTTTTTGCATGATTCCAATACCTTCCTTTACAGGTAAGCGGAAGGTAAAAATTAGGAACCTATAACCTGTATAACGCTGTATAATAATGAATTCCAAACCGAGTGTTCTCTATAATATTGTTCGTTATTTTAAGAATTATCAGATATAAGAATTAATAATTTATTAATATGCTGAATCTGCATCAACCAAACCTAACCTCTATGCATTGATATTTCTCTAAAAAGTAGTTACAATTTACAATATTACTGTTCTATTTTACCCATACACTTTAAAATTATGTTTATAAGTTAGTTTATAGTGCAGATTCTAATGCACAGATTATACTGGATTATGCTAAGCAAATCCTTTCGTTTATAAACTTTCAGTTGTGTATGTTATAGCACATGTTGATATTGCTCTTACATTAATTTTTATTGTAATTCCTATAACAACAAATTAGTTTTCACTGCAAAATAGCACAAAAAACCATATACAATATTTTGAAATGCTGAAATAGATCTATGGACTTCTCAATGTATATATTTCTCAAACGTTTTGTAACGTTTGTTGCATAATGACTGTTCTAAACAATAAATAAATTATACTTACTACTTGCTGGTCTCTGGCTGTTGACTGCTACGTCCAGGGTTCAAATCTGCTTCATGGCAAACCACAAGCACTGTAACACAATTTGACTGTATTTACTAATAAATAATACAAGTTTTAAGCACAAAATCAACAAGTAAACGTTGTTATATTCGGCATTTGTTTACTACTGTCACTGACGTAACTCGCAACTGTTAGTTCTACTGACGCCACGCTAGGTGTTGACTTGCAATTGTTTATATTAGAGGAGGCGCGCTTTTTAAACATGTTTTTACCTCTCGTCTCATATTCTATTAGAGGTATTGTGATGGGTCAAAATTTTCGGGTGTGAGTTTTTAGTGGATAAGCACTTTTAGGTTCCAGAGAATATGCATAAAGTATTTTCAAGATGATGTCTGTGTGTGTATGTGTGTGTAAGGCTTCTATAACTCAAAATGTTACAAACATTTAACAACCATATTTTGTATAACGTTTAAATACAAATCTTAAGAACCCAGTTATTTTTGGAAGCAATCCCCAAACCGGAAGTAGTACTTTTCTTAAATAATTAATTTATCGCAAAATTTTCTATTTCAAATGAAATAAATTTTTTTAGCATTTTATAAAATGTTATGACATAGTAATTAAAATATTATTTATAATTTAGAGTACGGAACTTCAGTATCTTGTTGTCCATGAATAATAATTGTTTTACAATTGTTACTACGAAAACTTTAATTGATTATGATATAATTTGATCGAAGGAATCTAATGGTGCAGAAATATTTTTTTTTATTTTGATCAGTTTTCGACTTAAAGCACTGCGCTTCGCGTCGCACTTTAATATAGAATCTCGCGTTGTAAAATTAACCCTACCGCACTAGGCACTAACAATGTAAATAACTATAGGGTCTTTCATTAAGAGTGATAATATTTTAATTTTAAATAAAACGTCAACGGTTTGACATATCAATTTAGTTTTTGCTTTATTTGGAAGCTTAGACAATGCAGTTATGTTCGGAACAAGATATCGTTCAAATGTCCACCACGGCTTTGTTGACACTGATCACAAGATCGCTCCAATTTGGCAGAATTTGGCTCATTTGCAACACTGGCCGCTACAACTGTGACTTTCTCCTCACTTCGAACATTTCGTTGTCTTCTTGGTGGCTTATTGTCTTAGTAATGTTAACTCAAACTTTATCACTCTTATAGCACTCTTATAGCCTGCGCAGAGTAACGGTGAGGGCGACCCAATTCTGGAGTGAATAAATGTTGAGCACCCACAACTGAGCTCGAACTTTGGTAATATTTTTTAATTATTTTCAACCGGTCTAGAGGCGTCAAACGCTGCATCATAAAACTGCACACTATACTAAATAATTTGACACCTAGAAGTTATTAAAATATATATCAGAAACCGAGAAATCTTTATTGAAAAAACTATCACTCCTATTGAAAGACCCTATACCTACCTACTTTAATTTCTTATTCATGATCTGTTCTGACACAATAAAACCTCTTCCTCTGTTGATGATTGGCGGGTTTTGCAACCAGTGAGTGAAATATGATCCGAATGGCGGAAACTCTGTTTGCTGGCGGAAATGACGCAATGACGGCGCAGGGAATATCTCCCGACTCGAGAGAATCGTTTGCTTCCGCTCATGTTAATGGAAAATTAAACCAGACGGAACAACGAAGATCGAACATCCAACGGAGGATCTAGATCCACAGAGGCTTTATTTTGTTAGAGATAGACTCAATTTCACTAACTGATTAGAAAAGACTACGGAATAGAGTTTTTTTCTTAAGAGAGGCAATTGATAGTAGATATTGGTTGTGATTTAAATCTGTTAGAGTAAAATTCAAATATCTAGGACCCTGAGCTGCGCGAGAAGGCAGAGCTTATCATGTACTGTCCGTTTTACATAAGTGGAGCTAGCGAGTATATGCTACGCTGCACTTCACTTAATTTTCAAACAAAACTAAAATATAACTCAATCACAATCAATTACAAAATTAACAGCGTTACACGAAGCAAAACACTACGAACGTCAACATGAGAATAACAGATATTGAAGTTAATGTTCTGTAGAACAGACAGTAGCGTAGTTTCCTCTTGTTTTTCATCTATGCCTCTCTTTCTAAGACGAGAATTCGTACTTCGCGCAGGGTTCTGCTTAAATGAATTTACCTTTACCACTTTTTTCACTTCTACCTACCTACACTGATACACTTTTACCATCGACTACGTTATTATTCAAGGCCTAGAAATGCAGACTGGTTGCTATAAAAAAATTGGAGATAATTTGTTGCAAATTTTTGCCGCAAATGGCGCTTTTAAGGTACCCGGTTCCGATTATTAATAAATACATTTTAATATAAAATTAAAATATAATGTAAGTATTGAAAATATACTTTATTATATTGGTTACACTTTCGGGATTAAAACTCTTCTTTAGTCTTTATTTTTAGGGAATGAGGTTTATTTGATCCCAAGGGATTATTTTTCATATTTAATGCCGTTGTCAAGGAATTGAATTAATTAATCCCGTTGTCAAGTAAATACGTGCTATTTGTTACAGAGTATCTATGGTAACAATATAAATATTTGTCATAAAGTTAACTGTCAAAATTACCAAATTGTATTCTTTTAACCTATTTTACATTCGTTTGACTATAAAGTGCAAAAAATAGTGTATATACCACAGGACAAAATTATCTTTAATCCCTCGGGATTAAATCATGCACTTTAGTCCTTTAATATATAATATCCTATTTAATTTTGATTCTTAATTCTGACATTTTAATGCTTAATGCGGCAGTGATGTGACAGATTATTTTTTGTTTTAGCGTATTTCACAGATAAGGTAAATCAAAATTATAATAAATAACACTGGTGGTAACACTGTTTACTTTCCTCTCTAGAGAGGGAAATCCTCACTGTTTTGCGAGAAGAAAATTGTGTTTCTCTCATCTCGTGAAAAAAATTGCTATAAATAACGGTTGCGAAGTAAATTTATTGAGTTATATGTCAGATATTTTTGATAGTTGCAACAAAAAATAAAATGTGTGTTTCTAATATTATATGCATTGCAGGTGCACAAATAATTAAAAATAAAACAAAATTTTTATTCCTCGGTTACTACAAATTTTAGTTCAGCTGATGTATTGAATTTGATAAATATTTCCATATTATTAAATTCTGAACATTGTCTACTATTAAAATTAAAATAGATTTTCCATTATTATAGAATAATTAATTACCTTTGTGCAATATTGTGGTTTGATTAATAAATTGCACATTTTGCATTTATTGAATTGCTGAATAATGAATTACCAATAAAATTAATATTAACATTTTAAACGCACTCAAATTATTATACATATAGGCACTCCTAAATTAGAGAACATTATACCGAAAACGATATTTTATCAAAATATTAGCTATGTATTATCAAAAAATATATTTCAGGGAAAATTGAAAAAGAAAATAATCGGAAAATCAGAAGCAGGTACAATTTCTTCATGAAATGAGAAAGTTTTCATAAAATTCAATTGACGATATGTATATTGAAATATTTGCACCAAGTACTCAGTGATCTGTGAGGCTGCCTCACCCAAATGGATCAGAACGATGTCGCAATTTCTTTCAAATTCCAACCGCTACATACTTTACCTCGCTTTGCAATTTTATTTACCAACACATGCCAATTTCGCAAGCAATATAATACTTTACGACTTTGGAACATATTTCTACTTCACGGGAAGATGTATCCTGCCACCAATAAACGCTTCTCAATCGCTCGCTTGTCAATAACAAGAGATAACATTTTTATTCTTTTTGGAGATGTTGCAAAATATGTCTCCACTTGTGTCAACTCTTGAAATTTGCCGAGAATTTTGTTTTTACAATCGGCTGGCGACAGCAACAATATTGAAAAGAAAAAGGAAGACGGTTTGATGTTTTTAGTTATTTGTATTTGCTGACTCACTCGACTTGAGTGTGGCAGCCTCACATATTGTGAGTCATCGGTAATATACAGGTTGTTCCTATACTTAAGAAAATGTTTAAGGGTAGGTATATATTATTTGATGTACACAGCGTAAACAGAATGGAAATTCGCAATTTTATAAATAAGTATATCTACGACAATTGAATAATACATTCATTATACAGGGTGTGACCTAACCAGTGTAACAAAATTTAAAGGTGTATTAGTAATGATTCAAATAGAATTTTGTTGAAATTCGCAAATTAAAAAATGGTTTCAAGCAAATGAGACATTCTGTAAGTACCTACAATTAATAGTTATTTGTATAACAATTTTTGAAAATATATTTTTGTCGAACGCGAACGAAAATTGCAGCCCGAGCGAAGAGAGGGTTGCAATCGTTTAAGTTCGACAAAATATTTTCAATACGTGTTATACACACTATTTTTTCTACTCTTGCAAAACAAGGAAGTTAAAAAATACAAAAATAACCATTAATTTTTTGATATTTACTGTCAAATTATTAAATATTTGTGAAATATCAATGTTGTTGCAATAACAATGCGGACATTCAAGAAAAAGAAAAACTGTGTTGTAAAGTACCCAAAAGTGTGCGACAAAGTACTTTGTAATACACTTGCGACAAACAGCTGCTTTCAACATTAAAAACAATGTAGAAACATGAACTTTCAGAAGCAGGCGTAGAAAAATTTCATTTTTCCTGTTTGTAAAATTATTATTACATTAATGCAATTATGATTAATTACGCTGCATAACTATTGTTTAACTTTTTTGTATTTAAATGTGACAACCAGTGGTACCCAAAATGATATTGTTTGCAAATTACTGATAATGTTACGAATTTCAACAAAATTCTTTTTGATTCATGATCAGTAAGTCCAATACTACACATCCTTAAGTTTTATTACACAGGTTGGGTTACACCCTGTATAGGTAACTGTAGTAAAATAATCCCCTTCATATAACACACTATTGTATTATGAGTCTATTATTCAATCTTATTGTTTAATGATTAACTATTATCACAACAAAATGTGAGGGTAGGTTAATATTTTAATGAATACAAATTTGTAAAGAAATGACTCGCATATAATGACTATAATTCACTCGGATGATTACCCACTCGCCTTCAGCTTTTATCCTCTTGAATTATAGCTTACAAATGTGGTCGTTAAAACATGATATTATTTGTTAAAAGTAAAAAGTTATGTTCAGTACAATACAAATAAATTGTAAGGTTCTTCTTCCCGCGACAAGTAGGTACATAATGTCAATTCTCCGTTCTATTTTAAAAAGAACAATAAAAATAAGTCCTTTGACGTTTGACTACACGTGCATCAAAGGCCCTTTGAACGTAGAAACTTATTTAATTTTGCAAGAAATAAAACTCAGCATTAATGAAACTGAGCTGAAGGAATCAACAAATAAAAGGACATAGTTTAGAATAGTTATGCTTCTCCTAAAGGCTAAATTACATTATATTGTTTTCGTCTAGATTCTAGTTCGAAATTTATCCGAGAAGTTCCTAGCCATTTCTAATATAATGTAAATCAGAAATTCTAGTATAGACAACGCCTGACTTTTTTTCTATTCGAGATTCGTAGTAGATTTGTTTACGCCAGGGTTGTTCACGTAGTATACGCGACGTAGATTACGTGTAATTTTACGCGTAGAAAAACACGTAATCTACGCATGCAGTATCTGTGTAAACAATAAAATAGTGTAGACAATGTAGACAAAGAACAAATCTCACCAAAAACGAATAAAATTATAAATTAGATTTTCTGACAATTGAATTATGTACATACTTTACGCAAAGTCTACATTGTCTACATTTTACATAGTTTACGCAAACTTTACGTGTAGACGTAGAAAATAATACTTTACGCTTAGATGAACAACCCTGGTATACGCATGCTCAGATCAGTATGTGCAGTCAGTTTGACCAACCTTTAAAATTTTTAACTCGGAAAAAATCAAAGATTTCCGATTGAATGTCAATTGGCCGGAAAAAAGTATGAAACTCGAACGAATCTCAACTGGAAACTGAGCTAAAAATCTAGCATGAATCTAGATCTAGACGAAAAAGCGTAGCATTTCATTATTGGTATTTTTAAGGGTTACACGTGAAAATAATGAATTTTATAGGAGGATAAAATTTAGTGGATTCCTGCATAAAGTAAGAGGAAAAGTACTTTTCCTTACTAGAGAGGAAATACCTCACTTTCGTCTCTAATAATAGGGACGAAAAGCGGCGTTTTCAGTGCAGGTATTGAAAAAAATTGATTTACTGTCATTTGTATACGTTTATCTACATCAAATAATTATAAAAGATTAATCGTTGTTTCTTCTTATGACGAACGTAGTATAAATCTTCTAGGAATGTTATAAATTTCAAGAAATAATATTCTGTGATTTTTCTTAAAAATTCTGCTTATGACACTGAGAAAAACGTAAACAAATTTAATTTAGTTCGCTCAGTAGAGCGAATGTAATGTATGCAAAGTATATAAGTGACGGGGTAGTCTGACGTCAGAAGAAGAAATTTGAAATTCGATAACGTAGAACATACCTTAAAAAATATAAATAATAATAAAGATAAATTTTGTATTTAAGTTTTTATTCAATTTTGACGTTTTAAACTGTTATTAAACTCCATAACAACAACTTTAAAAATAGTTCATTCACTTGTGAATTTAATTTTTTTTGCACTTCCGGGACTAAAACTCTTCTTTAGTCTTTATTTTTAGGGACTAAGGTTCTTAATTGGATCCCAAGGGATTATTTTTCATATTTAATCCCGTTGTCAAGAAATTGAATTAATTATGCCCGTTGTCAAGTAAAAACGTGCTATTTGTTACAGAGTATCTATGGTAACAATATAAATATTTGTCATAGAATTTACTGTCAAAATTGCAAAATGTGTATTCTTTTAAACTATTTTGCATTCATTTGAGGATGAAGTGCAAAAAATAGCGTATATACCACAGGACTAAAGTATCTTTAATCCCTCAGGTGATTATTTCCCTCACCTTCGGCTCGTGAAATAAACTTCACCCTCAGGATTAAATCATGCACTTTAGTCCCTCAATATATAATATACTATTAAATCACTCAACACATTTTTAAATCACTCGGATGTCTTTATTTCGTCAAAAATGCATAAAAACAATGACAACTTGCCACTGGACGACTACTTTGATTAGTTTTTTTGTTATGTCAAAATAAATTTATAATTCAAATATTTGAAATAATTTCGTCAAAATTGAATAAAATATTGTATAAACCACGTGAGATACGAATGTTTATTCACTCGAAGAAATTGGCTCGGGGGCTAAACTTTCTTCTCTTGAATAAACATTCATGTATCTCAATTGGTGTATAAATATCTAGTATAAAACACGTGAGATAAGTATATGTATATTTATACACTCGAAGAAATTCTCCCACACACATACATGTATTTCACTTGGTGTATAAATATCTATTATAGACTTATTTAGGTAGCTATTATAATTCTAGTAATAATTTCTACCTTGAACGCTATAAATAGTAAAAAAAAACACTTTAAGGTTTAAGTTTTCGTATTTAATCAATAATCAGTGTTCTTGTAAACCAAAGGTATGTCTATTGTCTTTTTACTGAACCTCGGCATTCTGCAATTAAACACGGTTATTAATTTTCACACCTCTGAATAAATAAGGCAATAAAGGACTTAAGAGTCTAGCTGAAAATTTATTACCTCTTTTATTAAAATGTTTATTGTAAAAATTAATTAACGTGCAAAACATTCAAAAAAATGTAATTAAAAGTTTAATTAGATATTAAATAGTCGTTGACAGCTCTGACAATAATTCCCTTAATATAATTTAATTCCAAAACTTTCCTTAACTCGAATTTAATTCTCCGCCAAAAATAATATTTTCCTTGGCAACGCCGGCAAAACAAAGAAACAAAACAAAAGTCACACGTTCTACCGTTGTAATTGTCAACCTAGCACCGTAGCAATTGTTTCGTTACTTGGCTACTTCAAAACTGCAAATGCAAATAAGGACATATAATTGTCCTTCATTATATCCGTGTCAGGATTTTCCTTTATCTTGGGTAATAAGCAAGTAGGCAAAGTAAACAAAAGAGAAACAAAGGAGACGATGTGAGTGCGGAAAGAATAAAAGTTCTGGGGTGGTTATTAAAAATAACAAAATATATTTTGCTAGATACGGAGCTTCCACGAAGAATTTTTAACATAGATACCTATACAAATCTTTTATACGCTTTTACCCAATCAAAAGTACTACAGCGTTGATCAGAAATATTTTTAATTTATCGTATTATAATAATAGACACAGCATGCAGGTACAGATTTTTTTTTCTTGATATGCGGAGATAAAACAATTTTCTTCTAGCAAAATAGTGAGGAAAGTAAGTTTTCCCTCTCTAGAGATGAAAGTAACCAGTATTACTACTTATTTTACATTGAAATATTTAAAACATTGTAAGTAAATTCATTATTTGATTGAAAATCGCATGACACAAATAACAGCCAATAGAAATATTGGTTATAATAATAGTAACCATGGTTATATAAATTTTTTTACTAGTAGCTGGAGGAACTTAACTGAAATTAATAAGCGGAAACTTTACTGTCATGTGTCAGTTTGACATTAAATTAAAAATTGGTTAAATTGTCATTTTGAATGTAAATAAGCAATTAATAAGGTAAATAATACATATTTATTTACGTTAAATACAAATTTAGTAAATATTTCAAGTTTCTATTGTAAAAATCCTGAAGACAATAATGTTTCTAATTTATTTTTGAACTGTTAAGTTATCTTTTCAAGTATCTTTAAGCTCTGTTCGCGCGCGGGGATCTTTGGAGATTCTACGGAGATTCAGAATCCTGGAAAAGAAGAAGTTTTTTCTTTCTAGTGATAATTACGTGGTTTTGAAGCAATCAATAAATTATAAATTCTTCTTTTCCAAGACTCATTGAAAATTCACTTTAGCGACACCGCAATTTAACAGATAATTCTCACTAGAAAGAAAAAAACTTCTTTTCCAGGATTCTGAATCTCCAAAGATCCCCGTGCGAACAGGGCTTTATATAATATAATTCTAAAACTATTAAACCATATGTAAAAAAAACTATGAGACTGTGAGCTCAGCATATCAAATCCACGGTATTAGCACACTCTGAATCCACAGAGACAAAGAAATTCTCGAAATCCATATACTAACTACAGTGGGTTATTTCACGGCTCAACAGAGTAAAGTAATGGGCAAACGATAAGTCAGAAGAAGGAGAGAAAAAGTTATTTTATATTATTTTATAACTAAATTTTGAGCGAGTCGGAAATTCAGTCTAAATTCGGTCTAAATTCAGTCTAAATTCGGTCTAAATTCAGTCTAAATTTGGTCTAAATTCAGTCTAGATTAAAATATATATTTTTATACATTTTAGAAATCCCTTTGTAAAAGCTGTATATGTACTCGTCCAGGAAATTTTGTACCCTGAATTTGAACAACGTAATCAGCTCTCTTGTACCACTCGAGTTGATTAAGACGTAGTTGGAAAGCTCTCAAAAAATTTGCAGTAAGAAATAATGCACATGTGAAAATTTTATTCACGGTTTAGCTAGTCTAGAACCAAATATATTACTGAGCCCTTTTAATTAAAATTTAAAACCAATGTTCGGTACCTATAAAATGGGTCATACATCGTCGTTTGGGACTTTACGACAAGTATCTATACTGTAAACAACTTATTTTGTTTTGAAGAAAAATACTTGGTGTGTAGGAAGATTTTGCTTTTCCGTTCTCTGAATAATTAAATTCCCGTCTTAAATATTAACGATATCATTACAGCCCACAGTCTGTAAGAAAAACGCGACAGTATAATTAAAACAAATAGTTAATTACCTCTAGAGAAGCATTAGAAATAAATTGCGTGATGCGGTTTTTGCTTAAACCGCGTGTTTTTTGCTGCGAGGTAAATGTGGTGTGTTTTAACATATAATGTGTTGACCAGTCAAACGCACTACCCTTCAAAGTGAAGAGGGTTCATACGGGAAATTTATTCGCTTTTTTTGGTAATTTGCCCGAGGGGCAAAAAGCAGAAGAAAACGTAATTGAATTGTAAACAAAAAACTAGTCGAAATATCTAAATCCCTAAAATATAAAAATGTGAGTAAAAATTGACTAATACTATGCCATATCCCAAAATAAAATTTTTGTTTATTAACTCTATGACTGAACAGCACTGTTCATTCTAAATATGAGATAAACCCTTGGCCTAAGGGAAGATTTTATCAAAAAGGGCCGCGTTAACGCCCTAATAAATACTCTAAAACCCTCGCCTTCGGCCATTTATGTGCGGGCAGATTAAACAAATGTTACATTCTACAAGATCAAAATTGAACTTCATAACACTGAATTTTTATTTGTAGCATAAACTTGCGAGAATACTAACTTGTTTTATTTATTTTTTTGCTGGTAACCATCCAACAGGATTTAATCCCAACTATAGAATAATAATAGTATAATTATACAACGACGCTATAATGGATGCTATTATTCCTGAAGATGAAGTTTACAACACAAGCGAGGGTTTTAATCATCTGAGGGAATAAAAGCCATTATACAGGTTGGTGGAGGTGAAATGCGAACATAGGGAACATACATGACAATCGAACTTTCATGCCAGGTATCTTGATACATTTTGTAGTAGTGTCACAAAACGAAGTAATGTGAATTTGTGTGGCAAAAAGAGTAATCAATAACAGAAATAATAATATCTAAAACTGCATGTAAACTTTTACGTTCTGCTCGTACACATACATTTTTTCAAAATCGGCATGAAAATCGTCATTTCCAGACTAATTTGCGTCATGAAAGTAAGATTTTCATGACTTTTACTTTCAACTTTGTTTACTTGTCATGACAACTTTTTCTAAAATTTGATGATTTGTCACAGCTCTGATGATTTATGCAAACCTATTTTTTTATAATTTTAAGCTTAATTGCCGATTTAAAAAAAATAGAATACATCACGCGTCATAAAAATGTCTTTGCTTGACTCGGAGGCTTTGAAGAAACGCTCGGACGCTGCGCATCCTCGCATTCTTCAAACACCTCCTCGTCTGCAATGAAACATTTTCATGACTTGTAATGTAATATACTATATTATGCAAAGAAAATATATTAATGAAAATAAAAATTTGAATAATATGACAGGTACTTTGACCTTGACAGTACTTATTCCACGTATATCAAGATGCCTAGCATGATAACTCCATTGTTATATATTTCCCTATGTTCGCATTTCACTTCCACCAACCTGTATAGTGAGTTGTATACTTTACTTTATCTACGACTAAATTATTACTTACCTACAAGACTTTTATAAAATAAATACCAATACGCAAAAATTGTGACATTTACAAATAACAATTCTCTGTCACCATAATTACATCATTAAACATTGTAATGTTTTTAAAAAAATAATGTGCACGGAGAATTGATTCAGGCAAAGTAATTTTCTGAATGGTGCAGAGGAGGGAATACTGACTATTATTCCCCGTGGGATTAATATATGGCATTATGGAGCAAACATCACACATTTAATGTTCATGTTATACCTTAGTCGTAGATAAATGTTATTATAGTGGAAACTTTGAAGTTTAATATAAATACAGGAGTAGACACTCTGTATCTTAGCAATACTATAGATTCGTGGCATTTCTGTTTATCATGTGTGAGAGATAAATATCACTACAGGGCTCGTGCGTTACCATCGTTACCGTTGTTTATCGTCATAGAATGCAGGTTCTCTGTGGCCCGCATTTTCTATCTCTCTTTAAAAGGTAAATAGAAAGGCCACACTTCATCCGCCCTAGTGTCCACTCCTGTCATTCAAAGCGGCAACGGAGATATTTTTTATAATCAGGACTACATTTTAGAGACGATCAAGTCGTCAGCTTGATTTAATTGCAAGATGTTTCACACACTGCCGGCCGAGAGACTTGAACCACGGAACTCCGGGTTCGTACGTCATCACATGAGATAATCTTTTGTAACCAGGACACATTTAAGACGATCAAGTGGTCAGCTTGAAGTGTCCGAGTGCGGTTTAGTTGCAAGATGTTTTACAATTTCACTCCGGGTCCGGAACTCCGGGTTCGGACGTTATCACATGCAGAGAAATGTGCTTTTTGTGGTACTCGTATCAGCATTTAAAAAAGTGTCGATAATATAAAGTTGAAATTTAATATGCTCTCCGGAAAATTTGTTCTTGCTTTTATGACTATATTTAAAAGTAGTACTTGTGTATTTTCCACGTGTACTCTAACGTTTAAAGTTGATATTAAGTACCTTATAGTCAGACACTGCAAACCCTTTTAGTTCTAAGTATAACATGAACTTTATTTAGTTTCGTTTCTAAAGAACACTTTACTTTAAGTGAAAAGTGAATATCAAATAGTTTGCATATAACCGCAATAGATTTTTACTTTTACTACAAAAAGACCTGGACAGATATTACAGTGTTTAAGAACTTTAGGTAAAAAAATTAATGACAGATAGACACAGGGGAAGATTGATACAAATTTGAAATTTGATGCTAATGAACGAAACAGTATTTTTGTTGCTACCGTTAACCAAGAATTGTAAGGCTTCGTTTCCACCGACTGTTTTAGTCTTTAATGCATAATGAATGTGCGTAAGGCGTAATGCATAATGATTATTTATTAGATGGTCATTTCCATTTATTTTGTTTAAGGGCTAATTCGAAAGAGATGACATTTTTTGTTGTCGAATTTTGTAATTTAATCATTACCGGCATTTTTGCGATATTAAGGAATGAAAGAACTGTTAATTTCGTAAGTAACGTATTCAGTTCTATATTTAGAAACAGACAGAAATTGACAGCTCGAAGCAAATAATAAATATGACACATGTCAATCATTATGCTTGTGCATTATTTCTTATGTTTGGAGTTTGCAAAGTTTTATTCTTATACGTTGCTCTTAGTACTTATGCATTAAACATAGTTCTTAAGAGGAACAGTTACTGCACTACCAAAATTTATCAGTCCGGGTCGCTTATTATCAAAAGAGTTAATTTCTTAGAATTTAAATAAGTGTACCCAATACGACTCTAGTTTGGAGGTGGAACTAAATTGAAATTTGAATATTTATTCGAATATTTACACTGCCTGACCTTATTTTTGTGTCAAAAAGGGGTTTAGTTTTCACCGTAAAATTTAGTCTAAATATTAAACAAATTTAACAATTTTTTTTTAATTTGTAGAAGAAAGTTGGTTCTGTGACATTTCTGTATTGAAATTTTCAAATTCAAAACATAATACACTTTAAAATGAATTACAAAATTGCCAATGTTTATAACGCCTATAATAACAAATCAAGCAAAAATTTAAAATTGTAATACACAAATGTCATACAAACAACCTTCCTCTACAAATTAAAAAAATAAATATTTTAAAATGTTAATATTTAGATTAGATATGATGGTGAAAACGAAACCTTGTTTTCACCAGTATCCGTTCCTCTTAAGCATTGAAACAGTCGGTGGAAATGAGGCTTTATGCTTTCGCGCTAACCTTATTTTGGGATTTAGAAAACGTTGCTCATATAAAAAAATGAAACAATTTGTGTTTGGGGTGTATTAAATAAACTCTTCCATGTGATGAAGATTTAAGGTTTCTTTTATTTCATCTTCCACTTCCAAACATTCCGGCCGGGTATTTTTTATTCATGAATGTTTTGGAGTATTTCAAAGAATTCGACTTCAATATACGCTAGTTTACAGCGCATCATTGGATTTTATTTACATATGTAGTCACGTGAGCGCCCGCTCTACATATGCCTCCGTGTGTATTGTGTATGTTTGTATGTTTGAAAATCGGTTTCTGCTTGCCAATACCTCGATGTTTCTTTATATCAAATAAAATACAAACTAAATTGTTTTTTTATGGACGATATTTGTTTGCATACAAATTTGAAAACATACAAAAGTTTTAATAATAGTACTACCTATTTTTAACGAGAAAATCATACTACCGTCAACTGGGGATACTCTAGACATTTTCCTCAATTACTTTAAATCTATTCGTTTTAGAAAAAAAATTAAATCAAAATTTACGCAGTCCGGTTTAAGAAATAAATTGCAATAAAATTCATAAAAACACATTATTATTGTACTTTTTTGTTTAAAAACTGTCTCAATTTACTATCAATGTTGGGTTACTTGAGACAATGAGATTATTTGCCTTTTAAAGGAATAAAACTTGCAGGCATATAATTTTAAACTATCTAATAGGCAAGATGAGACATCCAAAGATATTTTGAAAAATTTTGTTTAAAAAAAATCTAATTCTAATGCCTGTTTTACACGATCCAATTTATTCACCAATAAATTGGTCAAGTTTACCTTCAATTTCTTCATCAATAAATTGCCAAGTAGAAAAATATTTTTGTTCGTTTTACACACATCAAGTTTTTCACAATATATTCTGAAAATTTTCATAGTACCAACTTACCGATATGAGCTGACACTTTCTGTTACTGTCAACAGTGCCAACAAGGCTTTTGTTACATTACTTATTAACTAAACGCTATCTAAAGAAAATGAAACTGGATAAAACGTGAGAAACGTCATTGGAAACGTAACCTATAATAACATTAAAATGAAAATCATATACACAAAGGTTGGCAACGACAATACTAAGAAAAAAATCCCTAGAATTCCCTAAAATATTGTGGAAAAATAGAACACGTTCTATTCCGTCAATAAATTCATCAATTTATTGGTGAAGAAAAAATTGACGAAATTATTTGTTTTACACACAACAATAAATTGAAAATAAAACTTATTGATGAATAAATTGGATCGTGTAAAACAGGCATAAGGTAAAGAAATGGAGTCAAACTCTAAGAATAAAAAACCATTATTCACGAATGAGAATTATTATGTACGGCAACATCAACAGATTATGTTTGTATATTCTACCACAGGAACTGAACACCATAAAGATAAAATAAGAAATTTGTCGATCAATTAATTTGCACCATGACTAAATCCAGTCAAAAGAAATTTTTCTTTGGATTTTGGCTTTTCGCTTTGCCCAAATTTCCGGTAATAAACACCATTTGTCACTTTAACAGTCATCTGTTAACATCCGAACTGCTAACACCAACCATCGTCAGCGATCGTCAATTTGCGACAACTGACAGCTACAAATTGCCGTTTTTCCGCTTGAACCTCAGACTGTTTACATTAGTTTACAAGTGTGGACGTGTCCGTGTGTCCGTGACCTTGCCGCAGGGTTGCCACCCCGCAAACGGAAAAGGATAAAGACTGTCGTTTGTCTTCTGCTGCATGTCAACATGACATCCGAAACGACGGAACGATTGCTTTGTTTATTTTATTTATTTTGCTGGTAACCATTCAACAGGATTTACTCCCAATTATAGAATAGTAGATATCATTATAGTGGAATCCAACCACTTCGACTGATCCGTCTTATCGCAGTCGGAATCTCAATCCATGGTATTTGGTATTCAAAGTGACAACGGAGAGATTTGTTTTGCAACCAGGACGATTTAATTGTGAGATGTTTTACAATGTAGTCAGGCAGTAGCTGTGCGGGTTTAGGCACGGCACAGCTCTCTGAGTTCCATTGTTCAAGTCTCTCGGCCGGCAGTGTGTGATTGTAAAAAAATATTGCGATTAAAGCTCACTCGAGCGTTTCAAGCTGACCACTTGAGCGTCTTAAATGTAGTCCTAGTTGCATAAAGAATTTCTCCGTTGCCAGTTCCAAAGGTTGTCGCACGTATTGAGGAGATGCACCAAGAAGAATCGGTCGAAGTCTATCATTCACGTGTGACATCAACCAATGAAAAACGATCACTTTTAGCACTCCAACTTCAGATTGCTCGTCTAAGTTTTCAAATCAAGTTTAGGTAATTGATATATCTACATGGTAATTATTATTATTATGACAGTTGTAAAAAATATCCTGATTTTTCATTTTTAACTTCAGTTTAAGTTATTACAATAAACAGTTAAATTTATAGTTGGATTCTGTGGAAATCTGTAGTTGCTACAGACCTATAAAACTATAAATATTAAACAAAATCGCAATGAAATTTATAAGCATATACAGGATGAGTCAGCTAAGTGTTCCCTATTTCATTTGTTTGTAAAGTCTCAAGTTTTTGTGTAAAGTCCGCCAAATTTTTGCTGTAAATACAGTAGCCACTTGAGTTTTTGGTTGCAAAGTTTTATCATTATTGCTCTATTGCTTCCTAATTGGTTACTGAAATAGTATGTCGTACTCAATTATGGAACGTGCCAAAGTTGCTTCCTGGTTTGAATGGACAAAAAGCGTTGTTATGGTGCAGAGAAAGTTTCGAACGGAATTTAATCGTGATCCACCATCGAAACATAGCATTCACAAATGGCACACGAGTTTAATGGAAACTGAGCCATTCAGCTAACACTTTGGAAATTCAGAAGTTGTCATTGAATTGAACCACTCGTGAAGTTTTTGTCTGATCGATTTGAAATTTCGGCAGTAAAAATTCCTTTAGATAGTTCATGTTTTGCAAAAATTTCGTCACTTTCTGATAAAAATTGCCTAAGTTTTAAAAAATCCAAATAGGGAATAGTTAGCTGACTCATCCTGTATATTTGTCAACAAACAAATTTGTAAATCTTATAGATTTGCACAGTTAGTACCTATCTATTGCGTTTCTGTAACGATATGCGTAGTAAGATTTTCTCGGCTTCTCAGAGTCGCAGGCAGTCCTTCAAAGCTAACATTTACTCGTAAAAATTGTGCAAAGGTTAAAGGATACGTAAATACAAAATCTACGATGTTGAACTATCGATTACCAATAAATTCACACGGCACAATAAACTTACAAAAATGCCAGCTGCATTAATGTACGGCGTTATTATTTATGACTACACCAGAGCAAATATTTTACGGACAATGCAAACAGAACTATGTTGTGTGAATGTGAACACAATATTTGTGTTTATTTATTAGGATTTATTCATGGCATTGTGCTTTTTATAATACTACAGTATATGAGTAACTGTGCGGGTTTAAGCACAGCTCTCTGTATGTGATGACGGCAGTGTTGTAAAATATCTTACAATTAAATCAAGCTGACCAATTGATCGTCTTAAAGTCCTGGTTGCCAAAGAATCTCTCACAGCTCTCTGCATGTGATGACGTACGAATCCGGAGTTCCGTGGTTCAAGTCTCTCGGCAGGCAGTGTTGTAAAACATGTTGCAATTAAATCAAGCTGACCACTTGATCGTCTTAAATGTAGTCCTGGTAGCAAAAGAATCTCTAACAGCTCTCTGCATGTGATTACGTACGAACCCGGAGTTCCGTGGTTCAAGTCCCTCGGTCGGTAGTGTGTGTGCAGTCGTTAAATTGTAAAACATCTTGCAATTAAATCAAGCTGACCACTTGATCGTCTTAAAATCAGTCCTGGTAGCAAAGGAATCTCTCACAGCTCTCTGCATGCGATGACGTACGAACCCGGAGTTCCGTGGTTCAAGTTTTTCGGCCGGCAGTGTGTGCACTCGTTGAATTATAAAACATCTTGTAATTAAATCGCACTTGGCCACTTTATGTAGTATCGTCATAGTCACTATCATAGTCACAGTCTTAGTCTTAAGAATTGAAACTATCCGATTGGTTATCATCTTATGACGATGCTGTATAAACCCGGCTTAAATCGCACTCGGATGCTTCAAGCTGCCCACTTTATCGTCTTAAAACGTAGAACGTAGTTCTGGTTGCAATCTCTCCGTTGCCGCTTTGAATTTCAAAGATCGTCGCACGGATTGAGGATCTGACTACACCTAGACGAATCGGTCAAGAAGTGGTTGGATTCCACTGTAATAATATCTATTCTGTAATTGGAAGTAAATTCAGCAAAATAAAATATAATGTTGAAATAGCCAGGGTTGAATTATCTCTTCCCTACTAAAGCCCTGGCTCTGGTCATAGCTCGTGACGTCACATCGAGTAATTTCGTGAAAATCGCATTATAATTTCGTTTGATGTAATTTTGTAATTCATGCCTCTACGTCTCTGTTTCTTATATAGCTCGTCTAGTCTCGTCTTTCACAAGGCAGCTGTGGAAACTTCAAACAAGCATTTATTATATCCGGCTCGAGAAGTAATTAAACTTGAATTTTGACGAACTTATCGACTTTGGTTTGGAATTTTTGTGCTTTTTCTTCTCTTTGAGATGTGCATTTAATTGGATATTTTTTTCCATGTTTTTATTTGACTCAAATTAAAAGGTTTGTAAGATGCATCTCGAAGCTTCGAGATATTCGGTGTGTGCGGTTACCAGCTGTCAAGTGACTCATGGTTGTTAGTGGATTAACTGCACAAAATATACTAACATAGTGAGTGTCTTGTGGCCAGCACAAGAATGGTAAAATTTTATTTCAATAAGGATTAAATACTTGAAAGATCAGTTTTATCTTTTCGATTTTGTACCATTTTATAAATACCTCAATAAAAATTGTACCCCTTAGAATTTTTTCGTGAAAATTTGGATTCCTACATAATTTTTCCCGAGAAATCCAATAATGAAAAAATTAATTTTCCATTTTTACCAGTTTTCGACTTAAAAAAATTATGTCGAAAAATATTGGTAAAAAAAAAATTTCGACTGCAGATTTGAAATCCTCGAGGTCGAATTAGTATATAACCAAATTTTCAGCCAATTCTGAGAGAAAAAGTTATTTTGGCCAAAATTTTATCAAGGGGTGTACCTTCGTTTTTGGCCATTTTCGAAAACCCTTCATAAAAATTGTACCCGTTGGAATTTTTTCGTCAAAATTTGGATTTATATGTAATTCGACGCGAGGAATCCAATGGTGAAAAAATTATGGTCATAGCTACTCCCGTTTTTCACCTGCAAAAATTATCTCGAAAAGTATTAGCCGAATTTTTTTATTAGATTCCTCGGGTCCAAAATAGGGTATAACCAAATTTTGAGCAAATCGAAAATTTCGAAAATTTTGGACATTTTTAAAAAATTTCAAAGTGCATTTAAATTGTACCCGACTGAATTTTTTAAAGAAAATATGTATTTATACGTAGTTTGATACAAGGAATTCAGTGGTGTACTTAAAAAAATATACAAAAATATTTGTATCTTGACTTGTATAGCACTAAAAAGAGTAGAGTATGCTGGCCACATCAGATATTTATTTATCTAATCTTTCTGATCCTTTTTCTTCACTTTCCTATAATATTTTCCCCTTACATCAAATTATGAAATGCTGGCATGAATCCAACCCAACCTCAAGTCCAGGGTAAAGGTCATTAGGTTAAGCTACACCGACACCGACAAGGTATAATAAATTAACTAGTTCTTATTTCGTTTCTGACACGACGAAATTGCCAATCTGTCAGCTACCTGCGAGGTTATACGTTGATGGACTCGATGAGATCAACTTGTATTAGATAGAAACGAGTAGGAAATATTAATTGATTGGAACTTGATGTTGACCGTGTTCATTCTAACCTCATGTGTAAAATCTTGACTGATTGCAATTTTTACTTCCTTGTACGGAGTAAGTATTGTAATCGCGAAAAATTTCGGTTCTCAGATTTTGACGGAAATATCCGTTTTGACCTTTTCTGAATCCATTATGACTAGTTTCGTCGTGACGTCTGTACGTACGTGCGTACGTGCGTACGTACGTACGGACGTATGTGTGTCGCATAACTCAAATACGGTTAGACGTAGAAAGCTGAAATTTTGTATTTAGGACTGTTATAGCATCTAGTTGTGCACCTCCTATTTTTGGTTTCAATCTACAAACCGGAAGTAGTAAATTTAAAAAAAAATTTGATAAATAATTAATTTTAGGCAATTTTTTTAATTTTAAATGAAAGATTATGTGATTATTATCTACAATCGGTATTTTATAAATTTTTCTGTATCTTCTATCATTTAAGAATAATTAAAGTATATACCTACTTATAATTTAATATTTCGGTATCTTGTAGTCCATGATCGATTAACATTTGTTACTAGGTAAAATTTAAATGATTATGACATGACAGTGACAGTAGCAGTGACAATAGTAAAATATCGTTTATATCTTCTTCTGCAGTTTAAATAAAATGACTAAAATATATTTGTGAGTATACTAGTATAATAAGTTAAAGAATTTTTTATATTATTCTACATTTTAGTTATTAAGAAAATTATGAACAAACAAGGCGTACAAGGAAGTCATGAGGTGTCCACGTCAGATTTTTTACTGCCGTCCTTAGGAAAAAGGTCCTTTCTGCAAAAACTTTGTTTTAGCTATTATTTTAAATAAAAATGTTTGTGGAAACATCTATGCGGATTTTTACTATTAAAATTGTTTTATATAAATATATTACTAATAATAATAAATTATATATTTTCTTAGGACAACTGAACATTCTATTTTGGTATATATTTGTAATAATTTATGCAGATTACCAAAATCTCAAAATTGCAGATAAGACCTTCTTCCTAAGGAGGGCAATATAGTGGATTGTTCATACGGTTTCCCAAAAGTCCCGGAATGGAGCTGTAAGTTTTGAACGAGTGAAGAAAAAAATTTGGGGATCACTAAAGCGTTTGGGTCATTGCGAGACCGAAGAAAGTCGATAATTTGAACATTTGTTATAAAAAATCGTAACAAACGTGGAAAAACAGTACAACTAATAAAAATTAAATTCTTGAAAGAATTTAGACATCGGGTTTTGGTTTATGGGGATGTGTTTCTTTTTTCATTATCTTCAAAATAAGGTGAAACTCGACAGGGGTTGCTATTTAAAAATGTTGGGGTGCGGTCATCCCCTCAAAAAACTCCACGTTGCATGAAAGTTCTAAACTATCTAAGAATGTACCTACTTTTTATGAAACTTTAGTGATCCCCAAATATTCAATTTTTGTTCTTCACTCGTTCAGAACTTATAGCTCCGTCCCGGGACTTTCGGGAAACCATGTATAATAAAGTATTTCGGCCGTGAAATTATTTTTTGCACTTCTGGGCGAAAACTCGTTTTAGTCTTTATTTTTAAGTTCTTAATTTGATCCGAAGGGATTATTTTTCATATTTAATTAATTAATCCCGTTGTCAAGTAAATACGTGCTGTTTGTTACAGAGTATCTATGGTAACAATAAAAATATTTGTCATAATAAAGTAGTTTACTGTCAAAATTACAAAATGTGTATTCTTTTAAACTATTTTGCATTCGTTTGAGGATGAAGTGCAAAAAATATCGTATACACCACAGGACTAAAGTACCTTTAATCCCTCAAGTGATTATTTCCCTCACCTTCGGCTCGTGAAATAAACTTCACCCTCAGGATTAAATCCTGCACTTTAGTCCTTTAATATATAATATACTATTTCATTACTAACGTGGTTAATTTCTTCGTCTACCCGAAAAATAATATTCCACATTCGTAATAAAAAATCCTGCTTTACAGCCTGCCTAGATAAATAACTATTATTTACAAATCGTTTACCTCATAAACTAAGAAATCACCTTATCACAACTTCCTCTGCCAATATCTCATCCAATTTCCTGCCCAATCTTCTAGATCTATTTACTTAGGAAATTAGTCCCCGCCTAAATTACCCCCTTTACATCGCTAGCGATGTCAGTATATTAATCTTGTACCCCCCCCTCCCCTCCACTGAGAGTGGACACAAGCATTCACACCACACGACGTCAAAGGGGTGGAAGTGGGGGGTGGGGGTTGATGTCCTGCGACAGAAGGACTGACATGAGAGGAATCTAAATGCCCCACACTTAGCAGAATTGGAATGTAAATGGTGTTAGAGGAATTACAAACGTCTTGTAGGGATGATGGTCAGACGGTGTAATTGTTGTGTTTGAGATGGAATTTAATCAGGATTAAATTGAGATGTTGAGCTTGATGTTTGTGTTTTTGCTGTATTTTAGTAATGAATTCTTCTGTGGCAGCTTGCATAATTATATTAGAAAAAGGCAGTAATTGTTACAAACTGTATAAATATTTTATTTATTGACAATCGATTTATAGTTATATTAAACTGAATAAGATATTAAGCATTTAAATATGCAGATGTCATAAGATATAAGATAGTTATAGATGATTGAAACAGAATTACTCGGTGTTGTCAGAAGGAAGAATTAGTATATTGCTGTATATTTAATTTGAAGGATTTGATGATTTTATTTAGGTGTACTCGCAACAATAGGATCGTTATTTTTGTATTAAATAAATATAAGAAAAATCTGATGTGGCCAGCACACAACCTCCAGCCATATCTCGAAAACTGACTTTGACGTTTGTGTTTTTGCTTTTTGTATATTTAATTTGAAGGATTTGATGATTTTATTTAAGTGTACTCGCAACAATAGGATCGTTATTTTTGTATTAAATAAATATAAGAAAAATTTGATGTGGCCAGCACACAACCTCCCGCCATATCTAGACTTATAAACATAAATGTATACGTGCAATCCGGTGCACATTTAACATATACAAATACAAATCTAATTGATTCAAATCTGCATCACCTGAATCAAAAGATTCATTCACAGGAAAATTCAAATCAAGAATTTTAGATTCGGTATAAATGCAAGGAAATGGCAAACGTAAGAAGATTTAAAATAGGATCGAATGAACTAAATGAACAACTCAAAACCATTCTTGGATCTCATATAGTCGACTAATGAATATAATGATACGCTTTTGATGCAGGATTTTCATTACTTATTAATTTTCTAGATTTGCATCTTCTAGTGTTTTATTTTCCTGTTTGAATAATCTAGATTTTTACTCTCTGAGTTTAAACCATCCTCAATTATTACAACATTTAATATCTTAAACCCGCCTGACACGATACAAAGTTTTGTACAAAATTTAATATTAAATTTTAATACGAAATATAATGGATCATGTCAGATGGACTTTGTATGAAATTTTGTACAAAGTCTCATTATATTAAGTTTTTGTACGCAATATTTAGGACAGGTTCTAATTTCTTGTACGAAATGTCAATATTTTTTTCGCAGAAAAAAAATCAACTGTTCATGGATTACAAGATTTAAACGTTGTATCTGATAATGCCACCAGAATTTTTTTTTATAACGTAACTTGCAAATGACTATTTCTCTCATTCTCATTACAATTACGATAAATACTATATTTATCTAAATTTGCCAAAAATTTTGACAATTAATCTTTACACTCTTCAAAAAATCTAATGAGCTCTTCCAATTTGTATACAAATGTAAAATACCAAATATTAAATTTTTTGGGTAATTCGTATTTGAGTTTTCCGACACACAGAAATCCTGCCTTGACCACATCCATACACACACATACATACATCGTGAAACTATCAAAAATGAGATGTAAAGACCGTAATTCGTGCTCCTCCACTTAAAACTCATTACCCGATTTTTAGCATGATGCCATGATACCTTCCTTACAGGTAAGCGGGAGGCAAAAAACTAAAAAACTGGCATTTGAGCAAAGAGGGAGCTTTCTTAAACTATTAAAAAAAATTTCTTTATTTAGAAAAATTTTACTTCAACTGAACATAATTTTCACTATTTTAACGACTAGTAGTCAACCACCCACCGTAACATAAGGTAAAAAAAGTTACTCTTAAAATTTCTTCTTTTCCTGTACTCTCCCACTGATATCTAACGTCTCGCCGTATGCGAATCGAATTTAGATGAATCTGTTTCCTTTGAGGGAGCCGACCCTTCACGGGTGCAGGTTTCAGGATTTCAGAGGCTTCAGGCCTGAAGAATCGATAGCCGATCGTGCTTTCAGGACCTTTCAGCGGTTTTAAATATTAGCACACGTGGTTGTTGGGGTCGCCAGCGTAATCGTAAATATTTGAGGTAAAGGTGACCGACAAGGCCGTGTTTGGACCGGTTAACCGCTGGTTTTAGAAAAGCAGATAGATAGTTCAGTGCGCTGTGCGACCGACTGTGGTTCTAGCTAGTTAGGTTTGAATCCCGCCAGCTACATATTCCAGTTTAAGGTTGCTAACCTTTGTATAATTTCGTCATAAGAAGAAAACATGATTACGTCTTTTCCGAATTCCTAGAATACTCTCGACTGCTACAGTTGCCTGAAACCAGCCCGAAACTCGTACTTTGCCGCATCATAGCTATGCAATGATATTTTGTAGTTGAAAAATACTGTAAAAGTGTTTTCGTTGCGAGTAAACTGTCAGTTTATTATTGACTTCAGGATAATGTTTTTAGAAACATTTAATTGAGAAAGAATAGATCTACAGATGTGCTTTTACCCTTTACCCGTGTAAAGTTTGCATAAATTAGAATTTTTTTTGAATTCATCGGAATTTTTATAATCATACCTACCTATACAATTTTTTAATCAAAATTTAAAAAAGGCACATCTGTAGATCCATTATTTCTCTATTAAATTCTTGTACTGGCCGCAAAACACTCGCTACGTTAGTACATTTAGTTAGTATATCTTAAGGTTCATTCACAGCTATGAAAATAAAAATGAAATTACAGATAAAATAAAAATATTTACAATATTTAACGTAAACGTGTACAAATTTCAGCAAATAATTTTTGAACCTTTTCGAACACCTTAATTAAATTAAACACTCGATATAAATAGGAAGTAAAATATAAACATCTACAGTATACTTCATAATATCATAACATGTGATTCATTATGTGTTATGGGTTCTTAATGGACTTCTAGGCTTTTGGCTCATGGCAATGAATCTCAATTTAATATCACGTGACACGTGGACCCTTCAGCTACGAAATGGAACCTTAAGAAATAAAGAAGCAGAAATATTATACTTTATATACGCCTACGACTCATACTCCTACAGAAATGAATAAGCATCAAGAGTTCTTCAGCTTGTTATGATGTAATAAAAAATCTGATGTGGCCAGCACAAGACCTTCCGCCATACTGTACTCTGTACTCTTTATACTATACAAATATAAGTACCTATAGATACTCACATATATATTTTAGATATTGATGTAGATTGCAGAATATAAAAGAAGATATGAACGATGTGTCACTATTGTCACTGTCACTGTCAAATAAATTTTATGTAGTGACAAATGTTTAACAATCATGGACAACAAGATACTGAATACCTATTAAAGTTTCATAGTCTAAAGCCTCATTCACATAAACATTTAAGCCTCATTCACATAAGCATTTAGTTTTAAGGTTTACATTTATATTTACGATTAAGAAAGTTTAAATTCATATATCTAAATACGAGTATTCACACTTCTCACTTTCAAGCACTGTGAATGCTCATATTTAGTTAGACGTATTCAAACTTTCTTAAACGTAAACATAAATCTAAACCTTAAAACTAAATGCTTATGTGAATACAGCTTTAGTTTTACGGTTTACATTTATGTTTACGTTTAAGAAAGTTTAAAGCCTCATTCACATAAGCACTTAGTTTTAAGGTTTACATTTATATTTACGTTTACGAAAGTTTGAATACATGTAACTAAATACGAGCATCCCCAGTGCTTGAAAGTGGCAAGTGTGAATGCTCGTATTTAGTTATATGAATTTAAAGCCTCATTCACATAAGCATTTAGTTTTAAGGTTTAGATTTATGTTTACGTTTAAGAAAGTTTGAATACATCTAACTAAATATGAGCATTCACAGTGCTTGAAAGTGAGAAGTGTGAATACTCGTATTTAGATATATGAATTTAAACTTTCTTAAACGTAAACATAAATGTAAACCTTAAAACGAAATGCTTATGTGAATGAGGCTTAAACTTTCTTAAACGTAAACATAAATGTAAACCTTAAAACTAAATGCTTATGTGAATGAGGCTTAAATACATCTAACTAAATACGAGCATTCACATGTCCCAATTTCAAGCACTGTGAATGCTCGTATTTAGTTAGATGTATTCAAACTTTCTTAAACGTAAACATAAATGTAAACCTTAAAACTAAATGTTTATGTGAACGAGGCTTAAATATTATATATAATAAAAACAAGTAGAATTATATCTATCGGTTGAACAATAAATAAAATTCTTTCAGACTCTCTGACAAAAGCAGGTAACTGGTATCTACTTCAGTTAAGAGTATTACCTGCGCCTCGAGTTTATATCTAGAGAAGAACATAATTTTGTTTATAAGACCGTTTGTTTGTGTATTCTTTTAAAATAAAACGTTGAAAATTGTGTCGCGGTTCTCAGAAGTTGTTATTGTGCTCGCAGATATTGTGGGATTTTCCGAGATAAAGAAATTTAGAAACAAAAACAAAATAATCTTTAAAATTTACAATCTATAACACTGGAGACAATATATGAAGCAGAATATATATAAAATAGGTCGAAAAGAACACTTTTTCTGGTGAGCGGGCGAAATGCATATATTTATTTACTTCCAAGACTTTGCAGGGTGGGCCCTGCATTTAGTTTATTATTATTTACTCAGTCTTTCATAAAAACGACAACTTTAAGATTATGTCCTGTTTCTAACAAAACAGTATACGCTAAAAGTCTAAAAAACTGTACAACTTGAAAGTAGCTTCCAGCTATATGGCAACATTGCAGTGGCTTAATAAGGAGTCATGAGAACAACTCGAGGATAAAGTACAGGATACACTACACTACACGACAACGACACATGCGGCTTCAGACATGAGTTGTTGACTTGCGACTTAATGGCTAAAGGCTAAGATACACTCGACGCAAGTGGATGAAAGTACTGTCATTATGAAGATTAAAAGAGTAAAAATATTGTACAAGTAATAATGAAAGTATATGACACGGCCACAAACGATTTAAGGTTGCGATCGAAACTGTTTTCAGATAGTCATTTTTATGCACTTTATCTGCATAGATTTTTGCAAATTGGAACAAGCAATAGGCATAAATATATCAATCGAATCATTAGAGTTTCTAGATTGTATTATGCTAAATAAGAATACTTGAAAATAAATATAATTTGCTGTAGAAATGACAGAAGAGGGAGCAAAATTAATCAAATTGCAATAGATTTTATGCAAAATAATATATTGTTACAGACATAATTTTTACTTAGTATAAGGCAATAAGGAATAAATATATTTTCATTGTGTAATATAATTTTCAATGTAGGTTACATCGTTTATCCGAAATTTATTCAGAAAGCATGTGCTAAACGATCATGGTCTACAGGATACCGAAATACTAAATTATAAGTATATACTTTAATTATTCTTATATGATACTAAATACAAAAAAATTTATAAAATAGCGATTTTAGATAATAATCACATAAGTTTTCATTCAAAATAAATAATTTTGGTTTTAAATTAATTATTTATCGAAATATTTTAAAATAATACTACTTCCGGTTTGTAGATTGAAACCAAAATTATACTAGGTTATTAAGATTTGTATTGAAACCTTAAATTTTAATGTTTGATTTTTTTTAGTTGTCCGAAAAAATTGTAACATACAAACGAACGCACGAACGCACGCACGCACGCACGCACGCACGCACGCACACGCACACACACACACACACACACACACACACACACACACACACACACACACACACACACACACACACACACACACACAGACATCATCTCGAAAATGTTAAATTCTTACTCTAGGGGCCCTAAAACGTGCTTATCCACCAAAAACTCGAAAATTTTGACCCATCACAATACCTCCGTTATAGAATACGAGGCGGGAGGTAAAAGTAATGATCGCTTGACCGGATAAACAATCAGTATTCACCACATCTCTTCCTTTTATTACATTTCATCAATAAATTCTTGCAGTATTGGTCCTGCATCCCAATATGTGTTTCATTCTACTAATATCCCATGTAACCCATCTTTTGCGGTTGGATTTATGGCAACATTATAGTGGATTTATGAAGTATTACATTGTGAATCTGTCAACATGTTGGTAAGGTA
Organism: Agonum fuliginosum; assembly: GCA_947534325.1. Classification (NCBI taxonomy): domain Eukaryota; kingdom Metazoa; phylum Arthropoda; class Insecta; order Coleoptera; family Carabidae; genus Agonum; species Agonum fuliginosum. The sequence goes on from OX384033.1 coordinate 1,869,782, forward strand.
GATGCCTGCACTGTTGATGTTAGGGCTGAGCCACAGGGATCGATGTTGACACTGTATCATAATGATAACACCACGGTAATTAGGGGAACGTTGGCTTGAGGTAAGTCAATATGAGGTGATTGATTAGATCTGACTGTTAGATTGTTTGATCTTGTTGTGGAGGATTATTTGCTAAAGTGGGTATTGACAAGGGCGCACTGAAGCGGAAATATTGGCATTAAATTTGTTTTCGGTCTCATAAACTGTAAATATAACAAGCACACATCGTTGACGTCTATCTGAACTGTTTCCGCATATACATAGTTCGTTAATACGCACCGAATTTTATTTTTTAATAAGCCAGTAAATAAAAAATCTGACGTGGCCATCACACAACCTTCCGCCATATCTAGACTTTAAACAGAAATGTATACGTGCAATCCGGTGCCCATTTAAAATATACCAATAAAAATCTCAAATATTCAAACACAGAAATTTGCATCACCTGAATAAAAAGATTCATTCACAGGAAAACTCTGCTGTGTTGAAGTCATCCTCCGTTCAATTACTACATTTAATATCTTACTTAGGACTTATATAGCGCTAGTATGCCAACTTGTCACCCGTCTCACCTGTCAATATTTTTTTACGCAGAAACAAAAATCAACCGATCATGGATTACAAGATATCAACGTTTTATTTGATAAATTTATTTTTTAAAATTTACTGCAGTTCTTTAATGCTACCAGATAAAGAGAATTTTTTTATAACGTAAGTTGCAAATAACTTTTCCTCTTATTCTCATTACAAATAAATACTATATTTTTCCAAATTTATATACAATTTTGACAATTAACCTTTTCAATCTTCAAAAAATATCACTTTCGATGAAGATATTTGTACCAAAATCTAGGGAGCTCTTCCAATTTATATACAAATGTTAAATACCAAATATCAAAATTTTCGGGTAATTCGTATTTGAGTTATGCGACTAACAACCCTTGACCACACACACACACACACACACACACATACACACAGACATCATCGTGAAACTATCAAAAATGAGTTGTAAGGACCCTAATTCGTGCTCATCCACTAAAATTTCACCACCCGATTTTTTGCATGATTCCAATACCTTCCTTTACAGGTAAGCGGAAGGTAAAAAGTAACTTAAAAATATAAAAGAGAGCCTACAAAATCGCTACATTGCACAATGTATTATTCAATAGAGTCTGAAATAATTTTTTTTCACCAAATGTCAAAATATTTAAAATGAATTTAAAAATTATGCTAATAAATAAAATTGTGTTGTTTAAAATTGTTAAATTTGTTTTATTCATGAAATAGTCAATGCGTATACCACTCGAACATCAAAAATAATAGAAAATACTTTTGCCTCCTGGTTCGACATATTTCCGCAAAACACCTCTCGACCTCCGGTCTCGAGTTGTTTCTATGGAGATACGTCTCATCAGTCGGCAGTATTTTCGATAATTTTCGAAGCTCTTGTGGTATAATAACTGAAAATGTCAAATGCATCTCACTTAACCTCACAAATAATTCCACTCCTGTATAAAGTAAGCCATAAACAAAACATAATTTTATCGCTTTGACAGCGGATAAAAAGCAAGATAACTTTTTGCAAGTATAAAACCTTATTTACCTTTTTCTTAGCAATCAAATAATAAACAAAACACTAAAATGTCATTTGCTTCATATTTCTAATATTTGTCAGTGAAATGATTAGATTTTGGGAATATTTGTGAAGAAGAACCAAAGGAGTCGTTAAATTATCTCGTCAAATTACACTCGAGCATTTTATTTGCTCCGAATAAATTTCTGTTTGACATCTCAACCTTGTCATCTGACAGCAATTTGACTCGAAAAATTGTTTTAAAATAAAATCACTCCACCTACGAGGTCGTGATTTTATTAAATAATTTTTCTTTTCAAATTGCTAGGCAACAAGATTCCAATACAAACAGAAATTTATTCAGCGAAATAAAAAACTCTTGTACAATTATAGTTGAAAATACGATATTTGAAATAAATAGGTATGCCGGCCAACAAATATCATACATAGTGTGTGCGTTAGGTATTTGTACAACGCTCGGTTTTATTAAAGCACTCCGCTTCGCGTCGTACTTGAATATAATATAATCTCGCGTTGTAAAATTAAACCTACCGAACTTATAATGTAAATAACTTCGTTGTTTCACAGTGCAAAAAATAATCCATAACTTCATGCCGGTTGCAGACTTTATTTAGAATTTACTGCCATTTAAAACTAGATTTAATTTAATTCATCAATAAAAACTGAAAACCCTGAATAGACTACCATTAAAACATGAATTTCCTACCCGGGGATATACAAAATAAATAAATATACCACTGGCAATATCAAAGAGAACGAGCATGCCCGATAAATACTACAAACTGCAAAGTAAAATGTAATTATCCTTTTATCACAAAACCACAGACTTTTTGGATAATAAATAATATAAATTCTTCTTTTGTATAATTTTTTGTATTAAGAGGCCCGTCTACCTTCTTAAATCCATCACAATAGTATTACTGTAATTAAGTATCGAGGACGCAGGGCGGTAAGGTTGAGGATCATAAACCGTGATGCTTATATTTTTTATGCACGATCATATCATAATTTGACACCTCGTTTGACATACGAATTTTATTTTGACATTTAGTTTTTTTTTTCGGAATTCTTTTGGTATCTTAGCAACAGTGAAAGAATTCAGTAATTTTTGGTAATTTGAATAAGTAAATAATATTAATTAATTTATTAGACAATATTTAACCGTGCATAAAGTTGGGTATGTACCACGGACGTAACTTGCTTTTATGGCTCTTGACGCTCGGGCTCAAAATTACGTCTCAAGCCATAAAAGCTTCCTTACACCCTTAATATAATAACTATTATCTACGACTACTATGAAAAGTTTATATTGTCAACTGTAATTACACAAGAGCTTTTTCTTTCTGTTTGTATTGAAACCTTGTTGCCTAGCAATTTGAAAATCTCGACACTCTAGGTGTAGTGATTTTATTTTAAAACAATTTCTCGAGTCGAATTGTTGTAAGATGTCAAACAGAAATTTATTCGGAGGAAATAAAATGCTCGAGTGTAATTCAACAAGATAATTTAACGACTCCTTTGGTTCTTCTTCACAAATATTCCCAAAATCTAATCATTTCACTGACAAATATTAGAAATATGAAGCAAATGACATTTTAGTGTTTGGTTGCTAAGAAAAAGGTAAATAAGATTTCATTACTTGCAAAAAGTTACCTTCCTTTTCATCCGCTGTCAAAGCGATAAAAATGTGTTTTGTTTACATGGCTTACTTTATACAGGAGTGGAATTATCAAGGTAAAGTTGATTGTTACTAAGGACCAAGCAATCATTTATGATTATACTCAAAGTAATGATAAGTCGATGACTCACAGTATGAGGCTGCCGCACGCAAGTTGATAAATTAATATCACACTATCTTAAGGCGGAACTTCAATGGTCTAGAAATAGTGGTATCATTTATTCGGAATTCTGGGCTTATTTTTAAAGATATTTTAAAATTTTTTAAAGTACTGTAAAGAAAAAGGATGGTTCTAAACCCGTCTTAAAGTTTTAATAAAAATATCAATTGTTTATATATATATATATATATATATATATATATATATATATATATATATATATATATATATATATATATATATATATATATGTACAGTTTGTTGAAAATGGCCTATTTTCAACCATCAAATTTGAATATTGGTATTATTTTGTTCGATTTATAAATTTACGACTGCTTTAGAACAATTCCTTAACTTTGTAAAAATTATTAAAACTTATTAATAAAATTAGCCAATATTTCATAATAACGAATAAATGACACATATATTTTGACGAAAATCTGCATCTGTTGTTCAATACAAGACATACTTTCTACTCCGATTACCCAGGCTAAGAAATTTTGTAGTGAACTGCACGTCGCTGTGTAGAACATATGGTATAGGTTTCGAATGCGGAAAAATTTGATGTTCCGGCTTAATATTCTTCCAATAGATATTATCCACCTTGGTATGCTAGTGTTACGAGTAGTTGTGAGGATGTCGTTCATCGTTAGCAGGTCCTGCCTCCTGCAACCAAGGGAAACTTTCCTGAGGAACAACAGAGCTCGCAGTGTTTGTGTTGTGTTTGTTTGTAGTGTTCCCTGTCTCTCGTTGTTCCCTGTTGTGTTAGTCTTCACTTTGATCTACGGCCGACGCAGGAATTTAAAATGAGTAAACAGAATTTATGGAATAATTAATGCCCTGTAAATATGTGCTGCGAAATTCGGAAATTTCATATGCATAGAGGTATTGTTGTTGATGTTGTAATGTGAAATAATTACAGGACTAACTATAGATATTTTAAAGGGATATTCTACTCTAATAAAACGACTTGTGGTCTATTAAAGTCCAATGGCTGTTGTATAAAATAAAATTAATTATACCTACAGCAAATGAGATTTTTATTTATTTTGCGCAGGGTGGAAAACAGGTAAAAATATGATGAATATTTAAAAAAATATATGTTTTTCAGTAAATTAACTTGAAAAAAATAAATTCTGTGACGTCAATATTACCTCTCGCCACTCAGTCCTGTAAGAGAGGTATTGTAATCATGCTAAAATTTCGATAATGAGTTTTCAATTGATAAGCACGTTTTTGATAGTTTCGCGATGATGTCTGTGTGTGTATGGATGTTGGAGGTACGATAACTCAAATACCATTGAATAAAAAATATGAAATTTTGCATATAATATTCTGAAAATGGTATATTTGTGAGTAAGTACCTTCATACACACTTAGTAAAATAGTAGAGTATGATGAGAGGTCATGTGTTGGCCACATCAGATTTTTTGTATAGAAGAGATGAAAGCATTTTACGTCCCGTACTAAAATATTTAATTTTTAATAATTATTTTTTCGCAATAGTACGGGAAATAGACATTCTGTCACTCGATGTGTGCGGGAAATAGACATTCTGCCACTCTGAATAAGTGAGACAAATTAAAATTCTTGTTTTATTTAATTATTGTCTAAAGAAACACTAAGTAGTTACATAAACTGCCCAAAACTTATTTATTTTTAATATAATGTTTTTAAGAACGATTGTAGAAAAAATATTGGTTGTAACTCATGTGGAAAACGTGCTTCTTAAACTCCATGCAAATTCCGAAACTCGCTGCGCTCGTGTCGGAAAACTTGTATTCATTACAGAATCACTCATTTCCCACACTTGTTACAAAAACAGCTATTTTGGATTTGTTAATACAAAGACACAATAAAAATTACAACACGAATTATTATATTCGATCCTACATTTAGTATTTAAAATTGAAATCATAATTATTATAGTAGGTAGAAAACAGGGAGAAATTTAATTCTATTTATATATCTTTTATCTTCTTGATTTTAAATAACAGCAGAAAATGTCGCATCAAACATCAAAGATTTCGCGTTCGGTATTAAATACGGTATTTCTCACAGCGTTTATTTCAAGTACTTCGTGTGACTTGATGGCAAAGGCAAAATTAAACTTCGCTTTTCTTTCAAAGAATTCTCTTTGTGAATTTAAAAATTCTGTCAAGTGTTCAACACTCAACAGGTTATTTGACTTCAATAAAATAATGGAACGAAAATAAACGAGAAATTAAAACGAAGCTAAACCTGGAAATGTAATAATAATTTTCTCTACATATTCAGATCACTAACTTTTGTAGACTAACTAACTTATTTTATTTTAATTATTTTTGTAGACTAACTACCTTATTTTATTTAAATTTGTTTTTCTACAAACACTATTAAAAATTAAACTTTTAACACGGCCTACTGCTGTTAAAAATTCAATATTATAAGACGCCGTGTTAAAAGTGAACTGTCAATCACTTTTAACGTGCGTTAAAAGTAAACTGTCAATCACTTTTAACGCACGTTAAAAGTAAATTTCATCTCTTAATAAACAACTCTCAATTTTTATTGAATTCATAGACTACGTGTTTCATTATATTACTATATAAATATCTTTTGTTACTGAACTGTCAAAAATAATTAAATAAATTATTTCTTATATTAAAATATAAAACGATGTTTGTAGAAAAAATAGTGTATGATATACGTGTTAAAAGTGCTTTTATTTTGTTCGAAGGGTTACGCCACTCCGCTTCGCGTCGTGTCCTAAACTTCCCGTCTCACAAAATAAAATGTCACTTTTAACACTTATATCATAAATAACTATTATCTACGATTGTTGTTAAAAGTGGACCTTTCAACTGTTGCCTAGCAAGTTAAAAGTGTCACTTTATGACACAGTCTTAAAAGTAACGTGTTAAAAGTTATTTTATTTATACTTTTTACACGTTGCTAACGATACGTAGGTATCAATAAAACAACAAATTATTTTTTTATTTGTCATATGACATTTGAATAATTGTTGCCAACTTAAAAACTCTTAAGGTTATTTGCTCTTTTTGCAATAAAATCATGCTTTTAAAAATAATTTAATAATTATTTGTTATGATAAAAACGAGAATCAATACCCCCCCCCCTTGTAGTATAAGCTCATTTGAACGGTAATGTACTCCGCAACAACAATTAACAAGTTGGCCTATCCTATGTGGTGAGCGGCCGCCATTACCGGGCTACGTTACACATAACGACATAACAGCCGAGTGTGTTGTGATGTTTAATGTTAGAGCACGCATAACGCAGGACCGGGCTCTAGGGGGAGGAAGTTACACACCCTATTAGCTGAGAGCTTGGGAACATTAAAACCAGACGTCAGACAACGGACAGTTTTATCATCAACCTATCAATGTACCTATTAAATGAAATGATAAACTCGCTACTGTGGTGCACTTGGATGTAATTGGGATGGATATATACAGGATGATTCACAACCTCGTGCATATATTTCAGTGGCATGTAGTACTCAAGTTGCTTACTGATCATGGAAGAAAAAATTTAAGGGCAGTTTTCGCAAGAAGCACATTTATATAACCTTCGGATGACCAAGCGATAGTGTTATCACAAGACGAGACGAGACTTGACTTAGATCTTTTCTTGGTCTTGCGTTAGTCTCGACAACTTAGATCTCGTCTTGGTCTTGACAAGATAAGACTTAAAATAAGTCTCGTCTTGGTCTTGAGTCTCGACAAGACTCTTGGTAATACTATAAGTAATTTTCGTGTCGCATTTATACTTATGCTTATGGCGTTTTATAAACTATTAAATAAAATTAAAACATAAATAAATAGTTAATGAAGTAATAGTCGAGAGTCTAGTCAAGATTCAAGAATGTCTTGTTGAGACTGGATACTAGTCTCGTCTCGTCTCGAATTTTGTTAGACAATACCAGATGATGGTGTCGTCTCGACTTTTGAGACGAGACGAGACCAAGACTGGTCTTGAGTCTTGTGGCAACACTACCAAGCGGGGAAAATTTTGATCATAAGCTTGGTTTTTGTTGAATAAATCTGTAAATATAAATATTTTATAAGCCGTTTTTTAGCTGATACTGTTTATGTACCTACCTACCTATATTGTTAATTTACTTCATAAACTTTTTTTTTGTACAAATAGGCCAAGAAAAGTTTTATTTTGTTGGGCTCAAAATTTACCCATCTTGGTCGGACGTTGTAAAATTTGTGCCCTGCATAGTGTAGGTACTTTACGTTCTTGTATAAAAATAAATGCTTTAAAGTTATTGCCAGTTTTTTAATTGTACTAATAAAAGCTTAGTCATACGAAGATTAAAAAACTACTGAATTGTTGATTGTATAATGGATTTCTGAATAACTATGAATAGATTAAAACTAAATATTAATTAATTAAAACTTTTAAACCACAAAATCATTTATTGTAACATGCATTTTCGCTTTAAATTTGATGAGTCAGATTAGTTAAATTCATTGTCCTCTATTTTGTGGTTAACTTATTTAGCAATGTTTGAACAACGTGATGATATATTTTCGAGTGTGTTAAGCCCCAATTATCCTTTGTAAATTGAGTAATCCTAACTGAAATTGCATTACAATTCTCTAAACTCAATAGAACAGTAGGTACCTTAATCTCTTTTGTATTCTATGCAGTCAGCTCTAAATTTATCATTAATTTGAATTAACAATAATCTGCAAGTCTAGCAAGTAGTTTACATCTTAGAAACTTTAAAAAGATTAACCTATTTAGTGAATCTAAAAAATGCGTAAACAAAAAACTATCCAATTTGTTTTTGTAGTATTATTTTCTCTTTTCGGGCGCAAGTTCAATTTTTTTATCAAGAAGAAAACTCAAATAAATAAACACATCAATTTTGTTGATCCCAGTAAAGCTGGAAACGTCAACTGGTAAATTCTGGCTCCCTTAAGAGAAATATGGCAAATACAACAAATACGACCCGAATGCCAGATGAGAAAACGTTTACAATCGATACTACATTTTTGACAATTCCAAGGAATTATGTATTTTAACAATTTTAACAACATGACGGATATATTTATATTTGTTCTGAGTTTTAAAAATAGTAAACATACCACCATTCTCTAAGGGTGCAAGGGATGATTTATTTATTTTATAAATGGTTTGAGGGATGGAACAGACGTGTATACGATAGCTGCCAAGTCAAAATAATGTTTCGCAAACATGGTGTGATTTGTGTTATGTAAGACAAATAATGCTATAATATTATACGTGAATCGTGAAAGGTTTGATTGTAGAAGAGAAGAAGGAAAACTAGAGTAAATATTTAGTAGATGCTGAACACCTGAGACCAAAGAATTGTAAGCAGTTAGCTTAAAGTGTGAAGAATTTATTTATTTTTGATTTCTAGCAAGCAAAAAATTGTAAGACACCTTTAAAAATTATTTCTTAGGCCCTGTTCACACGAGGATTCTATGAAGATTATTTCAAGATTCTGAATCTTGGAAAAAATTAATTTACGGTTTTGAAACAACCAATAAATTATATATTCTTTTCTAATACTCATTGAAGATTCAATTTAGCGGCACCGCAATTTAACAGGTTATAATTCTTACTAGAATGTTTTCCAAGATTCAAAATGTAAGAATGTTCATAGAATCCTCGTGTGAACACCACATTTTATAAAGAATATTTAAGCCCTGTTCACACCAGGATTTTTGGAGGAATCTTCATGCTTTTGAATCCTGCAAAAAAAAGAAATTCATTTTTCTGAAGCTATCAATGAATTAGAAGTTGTTATTTTCCACGACTCACTGAAGATTCAATTTAGCGGCGCCGCTATTTGGCAGGCAATGCTTACCAGGATTTATTTTTCAAAATTCAGAGGCATGAAAGAATCCTCAAGAGTTCTTGTGTAAACTAGGCTTTAAGGTATTCGTCTTTAAAAATAAACAAGGTTTTAAAAAATATATGAATCTGGAAATCATAAAATTGTAATATAATAATTTTAATATCTACGTGATTTTTTGCAACTAAAAGTTTTAAAATATTTTCACTACATACCGCACAAGTTAAGTGAGAATAGTAGCAATTGACTAATAGTGTTAAAGCGTTCTGGGCGCACTAATGTAAGGTTTCAGGAAATGGACCTTCGTTTCAGCATCCTGCGCCTGAAAGCGCTGAAATGTCCTGAAATTTCTACTTCCGGCCGCGTTGTGCATTCTGCCTTTCAGTTTTCGCAGTTTTCAAGGCCACGTTGTTTTATTCATTCACCCGAGTTTCATATTCCCTACGCTTCACGTTTCTTCTAAATCGTCTTTTTACATTTGCATGGAGATTCTCACTTTTGAGGAAAACTTAAAAGTATGAAAAATTTTTAATGTTTCATTTTGGATTAAATTACTTGTTTCATTACTTTCTGTCTTAAAAGATAAGTTAGTAATTAAGAACTGAAATTTATTTACATACTCGTACATACCTCACCTTTTATAAACATTTTTATACAGGGTGTTTCTATACCTCTGCACGAAACTTTATTATATTATATACTGGCGGAAAAAAAAAATGAAACACTTTGAAATTCGTGAAATTTCAACCATTTTCAAACCGCTATAACTCGGCGTATTTTCAATCGATTTCGATGAATCTTTGTGGACGAAAAACTTTGAAGTGTCTACTTTAAAGTCATGCCTGCGAATTTTAGCGCAACCCCTTCCGCCCCCCTACAGTACCCCGGTGAAAAATAATAAATTTTAATTTTAAAAATGTCCAACTTTGACGATGTCTATGGACTTTAAAAAAATTTTTTGACATGATCCATCAAAAGGGCACTAAAATTCACTCAATTCCCTGTGCAGGACTCAAAGAACGAAGTTCCTACGATCATTTGGAACAAAGTTATGAATTTTTTTTTAAAAAGGGCATTTTTTTGTTTTTTGCACATAACTCAGCGACTTTTCAACCAAATTAGACGATTCTTTCGGGGAAAAACCAAATTGTGAGTGTACTTTAAGGGGATAATCTCAGATTAGGATGATCTTTTTTCGTACCCTTTAAAACCCGAACAAAAAAACACGTTTTTTTGCAAAAAAACGTCTAACTTTGGCGATGTGTACCGAGTTGGAAAAAAATTTGTCGGCTCGATCCACAGAAAAGGCATTGAAACTTGTTCAATTACCTGTGCTGGGCTCAAAAAACGAAGTTCCTACGACGATTTGGCACAAAGTTATGGCCGTTTGAAAAAAAGTGCATTTTTTAATTTTTTGACTCATAAGTCGGAAGTTTTTCGGCGAAATTGCTTGTTTTTTTCACGAATGAAATTTTCCTTCAAAATTTCTAATTTTTTAGACAATTTGAGTTACACAAAATTTTCAATTTTATTTTTAAATTTTCTCGATATTACAGGTTTGCTTATGCCCATGGCATGAAGCACGGTGCTCGATGTGGCATTTTGCTTCGTACAAAGCTGTCAAAAGGATGTTACACCGGTATAGCAAAATGCCATACGAAAATTTGTATATTGCTTATTGCTATGTTCACTTCGTACTTTGAAGGTTTTTGAAAATTATTTTTGACAGCTGAGAATTAAAATTCATTAATTCTTTGTGTTAATTAAATCAATCATTAGTTTATTTATTGACAAAAGCTTAAAGGATTATAAACTAATTATTGATTTAATTGACACAAAGAATTGATGAATTTTAATTCTCAGCTGTCAAAAATAATTTTCAAAAACCTTCAAAGTACGAAGTGAACATAGCAATAAGCAATATACAAATTTTCGTACGGCATTTTGCTATACCGGTGTAACATCCTTCTGACAGCTTTGTACGAAGCAAAATGCCACATCGAGCACCGTGCTTCATGCCATGGTCATAAGCAAACCTGTAATATCGAGAAAATTTAAAAATAAAATTGAAAATTTTGTGTAACTCAAATTGTCTAAAAAATTAGAAATTTTGAAGGAAAATTTCATTCGTGAAAAAAACAAGCAATTTCGCCGAAAAACTTCCGACTTATGAGTCAAAAAATTAAAAAATGCACTTTTTTTCAAACGGCCATAACTTTGTGCCAAATCGTCGTAGGAACTTCGTTTTTTGAGCCCAGCACAGGTAATTGAACAAGTTTCAATGCCTTTTCTGTGGATCGAGCCGACAAATTTTTTTCCAACTCGGTACACATCGCCAAAGTTAGACGTTTTTTTGCGAAAAAACGTGTTTTTTTGTTCGGGTTTTAAACGGTACGAAAAAAGATCATCCTAATCTGAGATTATCCCCTTAAAGTACACTCACAATTTGGTTTTTCCCCGAAAGAATCGTCTAATTTGGTTGAAAAGTCGCTGAGTTATGTGCAAAAAACCAAAAAATGCCCTTTTTTTAAAAAAATTCATAACTTTGTTCCAAATGATCGTAGGAACTTCGTTCTTTGAGTAATGCACAGGGAATTGAGTGAATTTTAGTGCCCTTTTGATGGATCAAGTCAAAAAAATTTTTTAAAGTCCATAGACATCGTCAAAGTTGGACATTTTTAAAATTAAAATTTATTATTTTTCACCGGGGTGCTGGAGGGGGGCGGAAGGTGTTGCGCTAAAATTCGCAGGCATGACTTTAAAGTAGACACTTCAAAGTTTTTCGTCCACAAAGATTCATCGAAATCGATTGAAAATACGCCGAGTTATAGCGGTTTGAAAATGGTCGAAATTTCACGAATTTCAAAGTGTTTCATTTTTTTTTTCCGCCAGTGTATAATTTGATATACTGATTGTAGATAAAAAAAAGATTTTTTTCAAAAATCGCAAAATCTTCATTTAATCCCAAGGGATTATTTTTCATATTTAATCCCGTTGTCAAGGAATTATTAATAAATCCCGTTGTCAGACAAACACGTGCTATTTGTTTCAGAGTAGTAACAATATAAATATTTGTCATACAATTAACAACTGTCAAATTTGAAAAATGTGTATTTTTTTAAACTATTTTGCATTCGTTTAAGATGAAGTGCAATAAGTAGCGTATATACCACAGGACTAAAGTACCTTTAATCCTTTAGTATATATATATATATATATATATATATATATATATATATATATATATATATATATATATATATATATATATATATAATTATAGAACTACCTACTTGTGGTACTAAAAGTGACACAACGGACTGTCAGCTGTCAAAACATAGCACTTTTATAGCCATTTGCACCGGTTTCCACTTAAATTTTAAGTGTCTCTTAAACGAAAAATATCGAATCGAACTCATGACAGCAATGTTATTTCTACGTTTGACAATTTGGTTTTGATTCGATATTGTTTATTTAAGGAAAATTTAAAATTTAAGTGGAGGCGGTGCAAATGGCCATTACTGTAATTTACCTTTTATACACAGACACACACACGTTTTATAATTACTATTAGTTGTATACATAATTTTTATACTGAACACATTTGTTGATTTTCTGGAGTGTCAATAATAGAAAAGAGATTTTGTCCGGATATAGAAAGCTGTGAATTTATTTTTAAACTGACTTACACATGCATCCTTTGTGAAAACACGTTATTTGTATTTCTATTCAACTACAAAATAAACTACAACAGCAACTCTTCTCTCAAGTGTTCGAATGTGCAAGTTCGAATAATCCGAAGATATTCGTTCTCGCTCGCGCTGCGTTCAATGTATTTACATTTTACATATGCAGATAACTTCCGCCATAATTCTTGTCAAGATATAAATGTTTGTTCATGCAATTCTCTAACCAAATATTAACGTAACCGAAGAAGAGAACCCAGCCAGATTTGTTTTATAAAATACTGAGCTGGGAATTTAAATATATGCCATACATCATTCTGATGTGCATGAGTGTTGGCGAATTGTAAATCTTTATGTCCAGAAAAGATTTATGTAATTCTGACAATAATTCACGTTTGAATCCAGTTTAACTACATAAAAATCTCCCGGTTAGCATACTCTCCACTAACAACCATGAGTGAGTTGCTACTAGTATTTGCACCCACTATACAAGAAGTTCCACAACTTAGGACAAACAATTAAAGGGTATATACTGTACGACGTGCTAATTATTGAAAATTGCATGGTATTTCAAGCAAACATTTTTTTGCCACTGATCGGTAGTTACCTATTTTAAAATTTAAATATATTTTTTCAAATCTTCTACAATGAAGAAGAAAATGATTCTTGAAAAATTCGAAAAATTAATGGATACCACTAAGTTGCATATGTTATTAACCCTTCATAGGTTTTCTTTTAAAATATAAATTTATTGTTTGTTGGACTTTATAAGCATTTTCCACTCGCATTCTTCAATTTGAAGATTGTATTAAAAAAAAAAATTCAGAAAGAAAAAGTCTAAGAGTTTTTGTCAACAAACATCATCCATGTTATTTTGCCTTGACAATGTATCCGTTCTGATTTATTATTTGAAATTGAACTTGTTTCTGACCAACAAAGACGGATTTTATCTCTCGTTGAAATTAGTCCAAAGTTTATTAAAAGTTTGTAAGATTATAACATTCTTTTCATTATTGGAGTTCTTTCGTCTTTGAGATTTATTTGTAAGTTATTGAGATGTTGACATTGTAAGGATAAGTTTTTAATCAAATATATTATTACGTTCTAAAGAAGTTAATAAAATGTTAAAATATGAATTTATGAATAGAATTTTAATGTGCCAAAAATTTCAACTTCAAAGGCACGTGTTGCTACTTACCAGCACGCTAAATTTATTATTAAATTATTTTTTCAACGGCCATATACGAAACTAACAGTTTCCGTACAGTTACCTAGCTACGAAAATAAACACACATCCGTTTAACCCGTTCAATATGCTATCGAACAGGGGTCTTATAGACAGTTTCAATTTTTGTTTCACCTTTTAGTAGACGTTTTCATTCTGCATTTGATAATTTTTTTCCGTCATTAAGTATTTCGTGATAAATTAAAATGGACTAACACGACATTTCAATAATTTATCCACATAAATTGAAACAGTACTTTTCCTGTATCTGGTATATTTTAAAAATTTAAATAGAATTTATATTCTTGTTATTGAAAATCTGGTATCATGTATTCCATGATCGTGGTATTTTCTTTCTTCGTAGAATTAAAATTATAACAGAGACAGTTGACATCAAAATATATTCATTCAGTCGTGCATCAACATTCTGACTCACACGATATCATTCACTTTCCGCGCTCATTTTTTTTAATACGACGTTGCGGAAACGATGTGTTTCCATTATCAGGTAACAAATAATAATATCGTCGAAGTTTAAATTAAATATAACGTAACTGCAAATAAATAATTTATTTATTACCAGTTCTGAAAATTTCTCTCATGGTATAGTTGATTCCACGTAAGTTTGTGATTGCGCAATAATAGACGAATGCTTTTGTACGACAAAGGTAAATGAAGAGATTTCTTTTGTTACCGTACGGTTATAATCTGTTTAAAACGTTACGTATGTCGCAACTCTGCACATGAAATAATTTAGAACTTCCAACCTACTACGTTGACATTGGCATTGTGGCGACTTTATTTTCAATAGCGAAGATGCCTAAGAAATTATCTAAAAGAGCCAAAACCATGGCATTATCTGTTCTACGATTTTTTGATGCCGAAAAAGCAAATAATGAACCCACAATTCCTACTTCTACAAGTAGGGAGGGCGTCCGCTTATTTAGTCAAATATAGTTTTGTCAAAACGTAGTTTGACCAAAAATAATTAAGCCAAACTGTATTTTAGTCAAACTGTAATTTGTTCAACTAGAATTTTGTCAAACCGTAAATATGCCAACCCGTAATTTGGCCAAACTGTATTCTACACAAACTGTAATTTCACATTCCGTAATTTGACCAAACCGCAACTTCGACTAATATTATATTGTCAAATCATTTTCAGGTCAACCGTAATTTAGCCAAAACGCAACTATACCTAACTGGAATAATCCAAAACGGAATTTATTCAAACCGTGTTGGATAAATTCCGTGTTGAATGATTCCAGTTAGGTTTAGTTGCGTTTTGGCTAAATTGCGGTTTACCTGAAAACGATTTGACAATATAATATTAGTCGAAGTTGCGGTTTGGTCAAATTACGGAATGTGAAATTACAGTTTGTCTAGAATACAGTTTGGCCAAATTACGGGTTGGCATATTTATGGTTTGACAAAATTCCAGTTGAACAAATTACAGTTTGACTAAAATACAGTTTGGCTTCATTATTTTTGGTCAAGCTACACTTTGACAAAACTTTATTTGTCCAAATTGTGTGCTCCCGTAGGGAGGTAAATTTTTTAAATCAAATTGAGGATGTCACAAATTATACCTGAACTGTGTGTAAACGGTATAATGTTGCGCAATCACAAACTTACGTGGAATCAACTAAAAGTATCCAACTTTATAATAAATTTCAAATCGCGAGATATTTTCTTGTAAAGTTCCTTTATATGAAATTACGAACATAGTGAGTAAATTCTCGTGCTTGAGAGAATCAGGAGAAATGTCTGAAAGTATTCAAGATAATTACAACGCACGTGCGCCGCCTGCCGTTGTTCAGTTGTTCTATTCTAATGCAAAATAACGCAGAGAAACGTAAAGTTTACCCGTGGTTCGTGGCGTGAGTTGTACCGAAGGGCTTCCTTTACTCGCAAAAAATAACACAACTAAACTAAATTTCAGTTAAGTTACTCAGGATAGCAGTAAATAAATTCCGAAAATTTTTATACTAATAAAATAAATTCATGGTTTTGAAGCAATCAGTAAATTTAAATTCTTCTTTTTCAAGACTCATTGAAGATTCAATTTAACGAAACCGCAGTTTAACAGATATTCTCACCAGGAAGAAGAAAACTTCTTATTTTCCAGGATTTAAAATCGTGGTAGAATCTTCAAAGAATCCTCGTGCGAACAGGTCTTAAGCAGAGCTGGGCAAGTATCGAAATCAAAATACTTAAGTATAAGTACCAGTACTACCTATGGTCACTACTTGATACCCAAGTACATTTTCAAGTAAAGCTTCGCAGTACTTAAGTAAAGTATAAGTTTTTCTTGTCAAAAGTACTTAAAAATAAGTATTTTTCAAGTAGCAGTATTTTTTAAAATTAATATAATAAATTATATGGTTTTTAACATTTGTAACCTTATTACATTCGATTATTATCTTTTTTTATCGAGGAAGATTAATTCACAGTGAAAATGTCGTATTCTGTCGCTGTGGTCGCAGGTTGAACAGTATAATACTCAAACTATTGAAAAAACTTAAGTACTTTTACATTATTTCAGTATTATTGAAAAACTTAAGTATTTACAAAGTACTTCAGTATTATTTACGATTATGAAATGAAAATAAGTCTTAAGTACAAGTTTTTATTTTAGTACTTAAAATTTTAAAGTAATAAGTACCAAAAAAATATTTATACTTAAGTACAAGTATTAAGTACTAGTTGTTATTAAAAATTGATATTTAAGTACCTAAATACTTAAGTAATGCCCAGTTCTGGTCTTAAGTCAGTTAGGACATATTTTAGAAGCAATTCGTCTAACATTGAAGAAGACAATGAGCTTAAAATACATTTTTTTACGCCTGCTTCTGAAAGTTCATGTTTCTACATTGTTTTTAATATTGAAAGCAGCTGTTTGTCGCAAGTGTGTTGCAAAGTACCTAAGTGTGCAACAAAGTACCTAAATGTGCGTCAAAGTACTTGCAACACAGTTTTGCTTTTTTAAATGTTCATTGCTTTCGCAACAAGATTGACATTTCACAAAAAATTAAAAATTTGACAGTAAATGTTAAAAAATTAATGGTTATTTATGTAGTTTCTATCTTCCTTTTTTGCAGGAGTAGAAAAACTAGTGTGTATAACACGTATTGAATAGTTATTTACGAACCAAATGCGGGAAGATTTTCATCCCACATGAGCGTTTTTTTTGAAACACGAGCGGAGCGAGGGTTTCATTTACGCGAATGCTGGGATGGGTCTTCCCGCAAGAGGTTTGTACAATGTTTTTTGTAACGAATAAAACTATAATCAAATACATTCAAGTTGTAGTTGTAGTCTTGTCATTAAATTTGAGGTTACGATGCTTTTTGTACTCACTACTACCGACAGATGGCGCGCTGCACACAAGTTTTATTTTTAAATATTGGCGGTTTTCGGTGATCTTCACTAATTTTAATTCCCGGAAGTAACACTTTGTAAACTAAATTTTATTATTTTTAAGATGATTTTACTCTGAAATGTCTAGAAAAGCCAGTGTTTTCTGCATTTTTCCTGATTGACTGCACTGGGAAATTGACATTTCCGATTGTCAATTGCGTGTTTAATATGTCATTTCCTAGGTGATGAGTACAAAAAATATTTTGCCGAACTTAAACGATTGCAACCCTCATTTCGCTCGGGCTGCAATTTTCGTTCGCGTTCGACAAAACTATATTTTCAAAACTTGTTATACAAATATCTATTCTTTCATATATTATATTCCATATTTACGGAGTAATTAAAATGTTTCGTTAATTTAATTTCGACAATAGTTGCAAATCCATTAATAATTCCTTGTTAATTTAGCAGTTGTCAGACAACACGACAGCGTTTTGCACGACATAACTAACAATGAAATCGGCTTGTCGGCCATGTTGTCTGTACAATGATTGGAATCTTGTTTACGACGTGTGATCTAGTCGTCTATGCTCCGACGCCATTTACAGAATTTCCCACACTGCAACTGATGGCAGTAAATTGAAAATGTAGCTTGAAGCCCGGATTTAATTTGTAATTTCACATGTTAACACTGCGCCTGAACTGCCATTGTAGTTGCTACATTGCATGTTGGGACTAATTGCTCTAATCAGCTTGGAAATACATTTATAATGCAGAAATACAAGGATGGAGAAATACAAGGATGAATACTTATATGAACTTATGATGAACTTATAATAACCTCAGATACTTATAATTCATTAGTTATGAACTTAATACGTTAGATACAACCATAATAACATCAAAACCTTAAACCTTCCATAACATGCAAACTACCAACTGCATTGACAGATAAAATTGTTGATTTCTTTTAACATCGCTGTCGTTGATGATACGATTAAGCTTTGAATATTATCGCGAATATATGCGATTTAAGCGCCCTTCGATGTTCAAAGAGACTAGGTTTCACCTCGTCGCTTAGCAACAACCTCGGTATTATAAATCGCATAATATTCTTGTTATATTAACAGCTATAAATGAATTTCAATACTCGCCTGCGGCTCAGCGTTGTAAATATGCATCGTTGCAATGATTGTAAATGATCTAGATTAATTTATGTACTCTTTGATCTGATTATGATTATCTTATCTTTAATGACCTTGATTTTGATCTATAAATATGATCTATGATAAAAAAAGCTTAGATTTTTATAATTTTTTAAGCTATGCAAGTTAATTAGTAAATTAAAAATTTAGCAGTAAGTTGTAATTTTGTATCTGCAGATATTTTAAACTATACAGGTTGGTGGAGGTGAAATGCGAACATATATGACAATGGAGTTATCATGCTAAGCATCTTGATATACGTGGAATAAGTACTGTCAATGTGTAACTGTCATAATATTGAAATTTTTATTTTCATTAATTTGCATAATAATGTATGTGTACGAGCAGAACGAGAAAGTTTACATGCACTTTTAGATTTTATTATTATTTCTGTTATTGATTACTCTTTTTGCCACACAAATTCACATTACTTCGTTTTGTGACACTACTACAAAATATATCAAGATACCTGGCATGAAAGTTTGATTGTCATGTATGTTCCCTATGTTCGCATTTCACCTCCACCAACCTGTATAGATCCCTTGTGTATAAATGATATTTTTTACGATTTAAAAAAGATCCCCCATTCCTGATCTGATCTAAAAAATCCAATATCATGAAAATTGATCAATGATCTGATCTAGATCATATTAAACGTGCAGATCTTGATCTTGATCTAGATCCTTATTAAAAGATCTGTCACTTTATAAGTGATAGCCCACAACGCCCGTTAACATTATTAGACGTAACAGTTTACAGGTAAATTTAAAAAAAAATAATTTAAGGTTTATATTTATACCAACCGGGCAGCAACCTGGCACATTTCTGCCTATACTTAAACAAATATTCCTTTAACTTATTATTTACAAAAGATAATAATAACAGCTTCCAATTTCGAGTGCAAGCGATCGTGAAATCTTATTAGCGCACATCTGGCTACTTTCTGTACTCCATTTAATTACTTGAGTTGATTAATTATGACCGCGAACGTGAATCTCTGTACGCGCAGACAATGCGGACGTATCGGTTTCAGGCTGAAGCCGCCGCGACGTGACGTCATCACGTCAAAGCTGTCTAGATCACCGTATTCAAGCTTAATGGCGGATTTGAAAATTTTAATTAATTCCAAGGCGTATTGCTTCGGCGAGATCATGGCTCAATTTACATCTCATTTATTTCCCGATAGGATAGGAATATTGAAAAGAAAATGTGATACTAACTTTGCTATTACGTTAGTTGAGATTGAGACGTAGTGCAGTAATGTGCAACTATTTTATCTTGTACGTATACATGTGTATCATAATTTGGAGAACTAAATTTTGTAAATTTTATTATTTAAGATGCCGGTCTACTAACTATAATCCAGCATAAAATGTACTAAAGTAGCGAGTGTTTTGTGGCCAGTACAAGAATGGTAATTTTATTTCAACGAGGATTTAATAGAGAAAGAATGAATCTACAGATGTGCCTTTTTAAAATTTAACAGTTAACTCGCAATGAAATCACTTTTACAGCATTTTTCAAATTGACATTGCATAGCTAGAATGCAGCAAAGAACGAGTTTCGGGCTGGTTTCAGGCAGCTCTAGTAGTGGGGAAAAGAGTGGAATGGAAAAAATTAAAATCGAGAGTATTCTAGCAATTCGGAAATATCGTAGACGAGCCTCTGATCCTTCACTCTTTTCCTCCATCTAAAAATCTGATGTGGACACCACATGACTTCCTTTTACGCCTATTAAACTGTACTTTTCTTAATAACTAATATAAAGAATAATATAAAAATATAATGATATATATGATTTATGCGGAAAATACTAAAAAATACCTACAGTAAAGTGCACTTTTGGCACGGACGATCGCAACCAAAAATATGAAGCGATCAACTAGATACAACATGAGTCTCAATTACAAAATTTCAACTTTCTACGACATACTGTTTTTGAATAATGTGAAAAATATAAAATATCGCAACCAGAAATAGGAGGTTAGTTACTATAACTGTTCTAAATACAAAATTTCAACTTTTAGTAAGAGAGCTGGAGCCGAGATTTCAACGTCATCCGGAATATGGACAAACTTTACAATAATATGTTCCGATACTGCGGATGATAACTTACCCGCACAGGCGGACAGCCCAGTGGATACAGGGGGTAGATATAAAGGGTTAAAGTCACATTTTTTGTGTGAAATTAACGTTATCGAGATAGTGCACGAAAATTTGCAAAATTATAGATCAAAATATACTTAAGCGAATTCCAACTGGGCGGACACGTAAGTGGATACGAAATGGGTGGCGGACGGGGGTAAAGTCGTCCAAAATTATTGCAAAAAAAACGTCATTCAGAATATGTCCGCCAATTGCAATATCTAATCGTCTATATTTGAGAAAGTATATGCCAGAAGGGCGGACAGAAAGGTGGAGGGGATAGGCTGTAAGTTATCATCCGCAGTATCGGAACATATTATTGTAAAGTTTGTCCATATTCCGGATGACGTTGAAATCTCGGCTCCAGCTCTTGGACTATTTCTACGTCTAACCGTATTTGAGTTATGCGACATACATACGTCCGTACGTACAGACGTCACGACGAAACTAATCATAATGGATTCAGAAAAGGATATTTCCGTCAAAATCTGAGAACTGAAATTTTTCGTGATTACAATACTTCCTTTTTACTCCGTACAAGGAAGTAGAAATATCAAATGCCTCCTTGACTCTCTTGCTACCTCGGAATAATTTCCAAGTCTATGAGTTTGTTTCTCGCTAGGATAAATTCGTCGTGGTTATGTTTGCGCTGCCGGCAGTGTGGGTTAGTTAGTCTGATATAA
Source organism: Agonum fuliginosum (assembly GCA_947534325.1). NCBI lineage: Eukaryota > Metazoa > Arthropoda > Insecta > Coleoptera > Carabidae > Agonum > Agonum fuliginosum. Next base: position 1,891,396 of record OX384033.1, read on the forward strand.
TTTGGATCTTGTTGCAGATGAATCCCTGACGTGCAACGTCTGCGATCGATCTTTCCAGTGCCACAGACAGTTGGCGTCGCATAAACAGAAGAAGAGGCACTTTGGGTAAGTAGGCATGACAGAGGGGGTGGGTTATTATTATCTTAATTTATAAGGAATTGAGAATATCAACAAGGAATTCCTCGGCTTATTTATAAATTTATCAAGAATTCCTGGACTCTCTTTAGAGCAGTATTTACACCCGTTCTATGACTTCAAAAAGTGTTACAGAAATAAAATCTCAGAATCTACATAACATATAAACTTCATTCAAAAACTATTATCAAATTAAAGAATGTATGTATGTTCGTCTAGTGATAGTTTTTTGTTTATTTTGTCTTAAATCGAAAAAAAAATTGAGGAATCTTTCAAAAAATTCTGTTTTATTTTATTTTTTATTTTTAATGGTAACCAACCTACAGAATTAACTTCCAATTACAGGATGGTAGATGTTATTATAGTGGAATCCAACCACTCGGCAATTATCAGCAATTCAAAATTTCAACACTAGACGAACCTAGTTTAAACCTTAAACTAACTGTAAATATGTTTTAAATATAAAAGTATGTAAATTACACGAACATCTGTACTTAGAACGAAACCCCTGTAACATTGTATTTCAAGCAGAAATGTATGTAAATAGATAAGACACTTCTTCGCGAACACAAAGTGTAAATACAACTCTTAATGTCGTATTCATTAAAGATTCTTTCATGCATCTGAATTTTGAAAAAATAATCTTGCTGTGAATTGCCTATCAAATCGGCGGCGTTAAATTAAATCTCCAATGAGTCTTGGAAAAGAAGAATTTTTAATTCATTGATAACTTCATAACAGTGAATTTCCAGGATTTGCCAGGATTCAGAAGTAATCTCAAAGAATCCTTGTGTGAAATACTAGACTTACTTATTTACTAAAAAGGTCTTATTATATTTTATAATAATTTATTAATAAATTCCTGGATCACAAAAATATCTTGTTTTCCTCACTGTGAGGAAAAATAGCGTACTTCACAAGTGGGAGAAGTAAAATGCTCCTGTAACTCGTGTCCTGATTGGCCACTCGCTTTGCTCGTGGCCAATCAGACACTTGTGACAGAAGTATTTTACTTCTCCCACTAGTAAAGTAATATACTATTTAAAAAAATACCAATGCCAACTGGTTTCATAAAAAAAATATGTAAGCAATGATAAGTATTTCTAAAGTATAAAGTATAATTTAAGGATCTACACTTGTTGCACGCAATATTGCTGCAATAGAATTCGAATTCACGATTCTGGCTATATATTGCTCAAAATATAAATCTTACATTTTTTGAATTATATTTATTTAACATATTAAATTTATACAACTATGAATTGATCTATTTTCGATTCGGTATTTATTATTTATAAGAAAAAATATGAATTCATATTATGAAAATGACGCCGCAAGCAACATGTAGGTAACAATTATAATATCCATTAATTCCGTTGATGTAATTATATTCCATTGTGGTAACATTACCATTCTATTTTTACATTACATTCAACACCTCTTGTTAATTATTCTATTTCACCCACTGGAATTACAACATGTTTATTTCCACACTGCCCTTTGTGTACTTAAACCGTTTATTTGTTGAACATGATTAAATAAAAACGACAAAGATATACAAAACTGAAAATTTAACTTACTTTTTGCTGGTTTCCGACTTTGTTGACTGCGACCTCCAAGTCCTGGGCTGTCCTGGTGTCCTGGGTTCAAATCTTCTTCACAGCATTCCTCACACACTAAAACAAAATATTATTGTTTTTAATAACAAATAGCACATGTTTTTTAAGCATAAAATATAAATAAACTATCAGTATACGCCGCAAAAATTGTTTGTTCCACTTTTCTAGAATACTTTCAATTTTACATTTTTTCTATTCCACTCTTTTCCCCACTACGGCTGCCTGAAATCAGCCCGAAACTTTGCCGCATCGTAGCAATGCAATGTCATTTTGAAGAACAATATTGTAAAAGTGTTTTCGTTGCGAGTAAACTGTTAGTTTATTATTGACTTCAAGGTAATTTTTATAAACATTTAATAGAGAAAGATGTGCCTTTTTTAAATTTTAAAAATAAATTTCTATCAGGAGATATAACCGTGTAAAGTTTGCATAAATTGGAAATTTTTATGAATTTTTCGGAATTTTTATAAGCATGTGCAATTTTTTAATTAAAATTTAAAAAAGGCATAAATGTTAATTGAACCATTTGTAAGGAGAGTCCAGGACGTGTGAAATAAAAATCGAATATGTGTTTCAATTATATTTATTAATTTCAGATCTTGTCTGTTCCACGTCTTATTATTCAACTAACTTCTACAACTTTGTTTTTATTACATTATTCATTACTTAATAAATTCATTCATAATTACCCAAATTAATTCCTATAAAATAAACTAACAATTATTATATAATAAATAACGTTCATAACCCAATCATGCCCATTGTCTTTGCCTGTGTCGCAATTCTAGTTCTCCCTTTAAGTAGATATATAATCCTTATTGAAATACAATTTTACCATTCTTGTACTGGCCACAAAAGCACAAAACACTCGCTACGTTAGTACGTTTTGAGCTGGATTTTAGGAGGTAGACGGGCCTCTTAATTTGTGTAGCTACTTTTATTATTCGTCCGAAGGACGAAACCTACCCACTTGACATGAATCGTCCATGGAATGTTTAAAAATATCTTATTCTTGTACTTTAAGTGATGTTACGTAAGTCTATCCTAGCCACGATCCAAAATTACATACTCAATACAAACAGCTCAGAGAATTACATGGGATGCATAATTGTGATATTATTACCAAGTTACAACATTGGGATGTAACATAGATAATGTTACCAAGGGCGGACATTAGCAATCGCAAAGATATTATTAGGATGTTAATGGGCAAATATAGCAAGTAACAAGCCGGGATGTTCACATTCTTGAAATGTTCTGGGGATTTTATTTTGTCAAGTGGGTTCGTTCCTTATTTAAAACAAATAAAGTTTTGTGGAATAAATCAAGTGTTTTGTTTCATTAATATTATTACTTTTCCCCAATAGAACATACTAAACTTTAAACATAAAAATAATATAAACTGTGACAGTTGTCTTTAAGAATTTGGTTTATAAAATGAATTCATTATTTAATATGGCAATAATAATTGAACCATAATGATATGTAATATATTTTCCTTGTAAGAAATACCTTAAATACAAAAAACAACATCAATATCAATACAAACAACAAAGTAAACATTTGAGGAGTTATTAAGTCCTTTGATCTGCAATACGCAATTGATTAAATTTCGAATTGAATTCACTGAATAAGCAAACATATAAATGTAATTGTAAATCATAGAATCACATACAACGTATGTATGTTGTGTACTTTGCATAATTAAGCCAGATCCGATTCAAGTGACTAAATACTAAATGCCAAATCGAACAGATAATTTAATTTTGATCACGGGCATTGATATTGGCGAACGAATTAACTACGAATTTTGTTTCATTTACATTAGATTTTATGACGTTGTATCTTCTTGATTGGAAATGTTTTGTGGAAATAAAAGAAATTCTTTGGAATTTATTAAAGAATTGAACCACTCGACCGGTTTTGGCTCCACTTGAGCCCTCCTCCGGAGTTGGAAATATATAGTAAAAAAAAGACAAACATGTTGAATTAAAAAATAAATACACTGAGCGAATAAAAAATCGAGACACTTGAGATTTGTGAAAATTTAAGTGATTTTGAAATTATCATAACTTTGATTCCATTCAACCAATTTGGACGATCTTTTGCGAAAAATGAGGCTTGAAGTGTCTACTTTTATTTGATGTTAACCCGTTTGAACCCCCTCCACCCCCGTATGAAGAAAAACAATTTTTTGCCAAAAAAAGTCCAAATTTGGCAGTGTGTACGGAGCTAGAAATTTTTTTTCGGTGTGATTAATCATCAGGGCAATAAAATTCAATCGACTTCCTTTAAAATTAAAAAAAATTAAGTATCTACGATTTTTTGAACCAAAGTTATGCGTGTTTGAAAAAAGGGCTTTTTGGAGTTATTCATAACTCGGAAACCATCCGTATTAAAGTAGACACTTCAAGCTTAATTTTTCGCAAAAGATCGTCCAAATTGGTTGAATGGAATCGAAGTTATTATAATTTGAAAATCACCTAAATTTTCACGAATCTCAAGTGTCTAATTTTTTTCGCTCAGTACGTAGTTGACGAAACATGAAAATAAATAAAAAAATCTGACGTGGACACCACATGACTTCCTTGTACGCCTATTAAACTGGTCATACTTTTCTTAATAACTAAAATGTAGAATAATATAAAAAAATCTGACGTAGCCACCACAAGACCTGTCGCCGTACCTACTTTATTCTTTTAACTTATTATACAAAGATATTAATATATAAGTACTACTACTACTACTACTATACTCACAAATATATTTTAGTCAGTTTATTTAAACTGCAGAAGAAGATATAAACGATATTTTACTATTGTCACTGCCACTGTCACTGTCATGTCATAATCATTTAAATTTTTCGTAGTAACAAATGTTAATCGATCATGGACTACAAGATACCGAAATATTAAATTATAAATATATACTTTAATTATTCTTAAATGATACCAGATACAAAAATATTTATAAAATATAGATACTATAACAGTCCTAAATACAAAATTTCAACTTTCTACGTCTAACCGTATTTGAGTTATGCGACACACATACGTCCGTCCGTACGTACGTACGTACGTACAGACGTCACGACGAAACTAGTCATAATGGATTCAGAAAATGTCAAAACGGACATTTCCATCAAAATCTGAAAACCGAAATTTTTCGCGATTACAATACTTCCTTATTACTCCGTACAAGGTAGTAAAAACGTTACAACAAACAATGTAGACTGATGGTGGCTGAGTCAGAAATTTTTTCTATATTTCAACTCCTGATTCCTCCACCTCAAGTGGAGCCGAAACCGGTAAAGTGGTTTAATTTTTTAATAAATTGACTGTTTCCAAATAATTTCTTTTATTTTCATTAGATTTTATGTTAAACAATATACTTGTGAACTGATTATCACAGCACTTAATAAATTTCAAACAATATATTATTAATTTTCTCAATGATATACTACAACACGTGCAACATCTATTTGCGAATGAATTACTCCAATGAAACATTTGACACTTTCATTCATATCATAAATAATAACATGTTGCGAATGTGTTGCACATCAAATGATGTTAATAATTAATGATATAATCTATCAAACTGAACGCTTCGGTCACCAGTCGTTGGATATTATGCTGCAATCTTTCCACCACACTGGATACATGTTTATTCAATTATAATATCTGACAGGAATCGAGAGATCCTTGTTTATTGCAGCAAAAACGGGTATTAAATTATAGCAGGTGGTCAGTTTTATCATCAAGCTGTCATGTTATGAACTACAACTACAGAATTACAATTTGTTTATGTATTTAGTAATACAGGTTGACCAAAAGTCTCGGGACGGTGCTATAAGTTTTGAACGAGTGAAGAAAAGAGTCATAAAAATTACATTCTTAGATAGTTTAGAACTTCCATGCAGCGTGGAGTTTTTTAGGAGATGATCACCCTAACATTTTTAAATAGCAACCCCTGTCAAATTGCATCTTATTTTAAAGGTATTGAAAAAAAGAACATCCTCAAAAACCAAAACCCGATATCTTAATTCTTTCAAGAATTTAATTTTATGATGACAATTCCACTCATAGTTTTTCATCCAATCAGAAAACAGTATTTTGCTGAATTGTACAAATCACAAACGAACAACAGTGACAATTTTCAGTAGTGAAAATTACACTGACAATTTTCAGTAGTGAAAATTGCCGCGAAGCGTTGCTTAGATATTATGTCAGTTGATGATTGTTTTAAAAATACATAACTTTTTTTGGAATAAATAAAATAATTCGAGAAATTGTCAAGCCGAATACTATACGTGACTATGATTTTGCCGGCAATTTTTGCCGTCTGGTCACGACTGCTTGTTGCGTCGAAAATAAACACGAGTGCATAGCACGAGTGTTTATTTTCTAAAGGTATTATATATGAAAATCGCATGACATGACACAAATAACAGCCAATGGATGAATTGATTACAATAATAGTAACCATGGTTATATAAATATTTTCTGGGAAAATTTGTACTAGTAGCTTGAGTAACTTAACTGAAATTAATAAGCGGAAACTTTACCGTCATCTGTCACTTTGACATTAAATAAAAAATTGGTTAAATTTATAAGGTAAATAATATATATTTATTAATGTTAAATACAAATTTAGTAAATATTTCCAGTTTCTATTGTAAAAAGAATTCAAAAATAGAGCGGCGGTGCCATTGCGATTTTCGTACCGAATATGCATTCGTGCATTCATTCATGTCCAGGAAATTTTTTATCGTACATTCCAACAACGTAATTAGCTCTCCTGTACCACTCGAGCTAATTAAAACGTTGGTGGAAAGCAATCAAAAAGTTTTCCAGAAAGAATTAATGCACATGTGATATTATAAAAGTGAATATTTCAAAATTTTCTTTGGCACTCAACATTTCTCAAATAGCATATTTTGTATAAAATTCTAGTTATCTGTTCCAAATATATGAACAGACTTTTATTGAAACTGCTTCCATTTCTCAATGCAGTAATCTCCAATCTTTCAGGGATCCAGGAGTCTTTGAAAATATCTAATAATAATAATATCCTTCGATTTCCTTCATTCTGCATTTCACTCCTTCTCTTGGCTCTCTCCCAAGTCTGTACCTACCAATGAAGTGTAAAGGCTGGTTTATAATGGATGTCACCGGTTATGTTTATTCTGGATTCTGTGAAGTTCAAGGCATTTCTATGTTACAGCTCCGTGTCATTATGAAGCGTTACATAAATAATATAATATAACTATTAATATAACAAGAATATTATGCGATTTATAATACCGAAGATGTTGCTAGGCGACGAAGTAAAACCGACTATTTGAACATGAACATTCAAGGGGGCTTAATGGTGGGATTCTGTTCAAATCTGTAGTTGCTACAGACCTATAAAATATTATACAAAATCGCAATGAAATTTATAAGCATATGAACATTTTTATATTTGTCAACAAATATTGATGTGATTTTGTTCAATATTTAAAGATTTACAAATTTGTAAAACTTACAGATTTGACCAGAATCCCACCATAAATCGCATATATTCGCGTTACATTCAAAGCTTAATCGTAGGTATCATCAAAGACAGCTATGTTAAAACAAATCAACAATTTTATCTGTCAATTAGTTCACAATTCGCGTATTATGAAAGGTTTTGATGATATTATGGCTGTATCTAAGGTATTAAGTCAGTAACTAATGAATTATAAATATCTAACATATTATAATTAACTAACGTATATGTTGTTTATAACTATCAATAAATGTTGCATATTAAAAGGTAATAACACCTGATGATACGACTAAATATACCGTGAGTTTATTTTAACATGAAACATAGGACTTTTCATATCCATGGTTACGAATTTGACAGCAATGTATTAGAGCGTTCTTTTTAAAATCGAACATAGGGAATCAATTTAACTGTATTATTCTTGACTAATATAACATATTTGGGCAACTGTAATAGTTCCAAGAGACGCTTTCAACATAAACTTTTAATTGTTTAAACTATGCCTACATCGTATTTCCAGGTAGCAACATTTGAATTTGTTAATTGGAGTCAAACTGATGCTACCTGGAAATACGATGTAGGTATAGTTTAAACAATTAAAAGTTTATGTTGAAAGCGTCTCTTGGAACTATTACAGCTGCCCAAATATGTTGTTTATAATTATCAATAAATGTAGCATATTAAAAGGTAATAACAGTTGATGATACGATTAAATATACAGCGTGTTTCATAACTTCAGGTACATACGTGAACGATTCGTAATCAGCATATCAAATAACATACCATTAAAGTATGTACTCGAAGTTATGAAACACCCTGTATACTACAGAATAACAGTGTAAGTATCCACTTGCATCCACTATAGACCTGCCTTAAGTTCTTTGATCGGCTGATCTCATTACCCACATCAAATCAAATCTCCCGACTCATGATTCAATCAGACGAAAGAGAGGAGAAAACTAGGAAATATTCAATTTAGTAGTAACAAGATGCTGAAAACTGATGATTCAGTAAGCTGAGAGCGTTATACTGTGGTTCTGGCAACTTAGGTTCGACTCCAGGGAAAAGCACACTACAGTTTAAGGTGGCAAATCACTGAACAGTATCGCCAGAAGAAGAAACAACGATTAACCTTTTATAATATTTAACGTAAACGTGTACAAAGTTCAGCAAATAATTTTTGAACCTTTTCGAACACTACATTGCAATTTTAGCTCGTGATTGTATACAATAAATATCAAATTATGATAAGAATTATTGTTTTGTATCACGAAATTATGTTTTCTCACAAGATCAAGATGAATCAAAATTTATCGAGAATACGATTGAATATTACACATGAATAAAGTTGTTTAGTGTAGTCAAAACTACTTTCCACGTGTAGCCCTCATGTATGTGTGCGGTAAAATTATTGACCATTTGCCGTCTCTTTGATATATTTTTGCCATCATCAATTGTGAATCATCTACCTACCCATCTTAATAGAAATATCTTGCTTGAGCCCTGTTTACACAAGGATTCTTTGAAAATTCTTTCATGCTTCTTAATTCTGAGAAGAATTATCCTAATGAGAATTGCCTGTCAAATAGCGGCGCCGCTAAATTGAATCTTCAATGAGTCTTGGAAATTCATTGATAGCTTCAAAACAGAGAATTTGCTGATAAGCTTTATCCCCTCAAAAAATATTTAAAATTCCTCTTATTTCGCGTATTGTACAAATGTCTTTCTTGTTTTCAGGTGCTCAGCCTGCGACAGCCTCTTCCCATCTCTTATGGCGCTCGAGCACCACAAGGAAGAGTTCGAGCACTGGTCAGGCGACGAAGACATCTGCACCGACTCTGACGAGGACACCAGTGAGTTGACCGTCGCCAGCGAGGAGTGCGAGAGGCTGCTGTAAGCCCCAGTGCACCAGGTTGCACCGGAGGTGAACCAGGCTGCACGGAACTGCAGCCGGTGCACCAGAGGTGAACCAGGTTGCAAGGAACTGCACCTTGTTACACCAGAGGTGAACCAGGTTGCACGGAACTGCACCTTGTTACACCACAGGTGAACCAGGCTGCACGGAATTGCATCTTGTTGCACCACAGGTGAACCAGGCTGCACGGAACTGCACCCGGTGCACCACAGGAGAACCAGGTTGCACGGAACTGCATCAGGTTGCACCAGGTCGTTGTACCCACTTCCAAAGGCCTACCAGTGAGAGGTCTACTTGTTGTGAAATAGGAGAATTTGGATGTGATATGCCACAGGAACTGTGGAGTGTGGTTTAATATTTGATTTATATCTATTCTGAAATCTGTTTGATTTATTTTTGAGGTTTTTATGGTTTAAATCAGTCAGCAAAATTTTAGAGAAAAGTTAGTGACAAAGTCAAACTGTTTTAAGAGGGTTGATCGGTACTGCAGCTTCTAAATATCAACAAACTATTTTTAAACTCAAGAGATACATATATTTTGTGTGTGTGTTATCAATTACTGTACATTTTTGGCAGAAACAACGATTAATCTTTTACAATATTGAATTTAAACGAGTACAAATTTCAGAACACTATTACAATTTTAGCTCGTGTTTGTATGAATTGTATACATTATAAAATAATGAAAACATCACTTAAAAGGCGGATTTATTTCTATTCCTATTCAAATTATGATAAGAATTGGACCACGAAAGTACAAAATGTCTTTCAAAATGAATCAAAATTTATCAATAATACGATATCAATATTACACGTGAATAAAGTTTAATCGTTGTTTAGTAACCCAGAAAATTCAATGTTGTGCTCAAAACTACTTTCCACGTGTAACCTTCATGTATTAGTGCGGCAAAATTATTAACCATTTGCCGTCTCTTTCATACAGTGAACAAAATTTATGTACCCAGATCATCGATTGTGAATCATATATCCGCGTACGACTTAAGCGACCCGTCTACGTTTTTACTTTTTTTTTATTCCATTATTTTCCTCACTACTACGATTGCCTAAAACCAGCCCGAAACTCGTATTTTACCGCATGCTAGCATTGCAATGTCATTTTGAAGTTGAAAATTACTGTAAAAGGGTTTTCGGTGCGAGTAAACTGTTTATTATTGACTTCAAGGTAATGTTTTTATAAACAGTTAGTAGAGAAAAAATGGATCTACAATGTTGCATTTAAAATTTTAAAAATAAATTTCTAGTAGGAGATAACCGTGTAAAGTTTGTATAAATTGGAAATTTTTATGAATTTTTCGGAATGTTTATAAGCATGTACAATTTTTATTAAAATTTTAAAAAAACACAACTGTTAATTGATCTTTTTAGTATACAATCCTTGTTGAAATACAATTTTACCATTCTTGTACTGGCCACAAAACACTCGCTAATTTAGTACGTTTTGTGCTGGATTTTAGGAGGTATACGGGCCTCTTAAATGATAATTTAACAAGAAATTCATTATCTATCTTCTATTTTACATACATACATATCTTTCTCGCCTACTTATAAGCTTGTTTATTAAATATTATTTATAATGAAACATAAAACAATTTTAAAGAAAGCTGCAGTTTTAAAGTAAAACATAACATAATTTAAATTACACATAGATTCCGATGTCAATAATATACGTCAGCGGGGAACCCTCTTAAAATGAAAGTTTCATCTATTTCACAACAAAATTATTTAATTAAAAATAAGTTAGTTATTTCTTGCGGACCAGGCTGGATAAATTATAATTCCTTTTGTGCTACATTGAATAAATTATAAATTCTATTTTATACTTTTTATAAAAATTGCGTTTATAATGTTAAGTATAGTTAATTTTTAATGTGCCATAGATATTATTAAGATAATCTTCTTCGTTATATTTCATAGCCACCTGGTAAAAATGTTTTAACAATATTAAGAAAGAAGTAATTATTTTCTACATTGAATTTATCAAACTATAACTGTACTATAAAATGTTATACATGTAAATTTGTTATAGTATTGAAAACATATTACATACGCGGGTATATTAGACTCCTGTAACCCTAAACATATCCCTTTTCATTTATCTACGACTATTTTTGTAAATAATAAATGTTAGAGAAAGTAAATAAATATCTAATAGTTACTGTAACAATGAATTTTATTCAGTATTTTTTTCAGATGCATACATCAAAAAGGTAAGCCATATTGCTATCTCTTGCTGATGAATTTTGAAATACGGATTTAAAATTTTTCATCTCGCAAACCACAAAGAATAAAATATTTAGTACAGCTGCGTAACATTGTAACTTGAAAGGTATTATATCGTGTTTAATGTATCGAAACGTATAAAAGATAAATCTATGGGGAGCTCGGTTAAATGTCTCGAAAAATGTGCTTTTATCTGCGCATTATCTTGGCATTAAGTCTAGATATATATCTGTCTACAAGACAAAAGTAGAGTAATACAAAATAAATAAATTTGTACATTGATAGAAAATTGTTTCAAAAGTTTCATCATAAGAAGAAACAACGAAAAATCTTTTATAATATTTAACGTAAATGTGTAAACAATTTCAGCAAATAATTTTTGAACTTTTTCGGACACTACAGGGTGTTTCATAACTTCAGGTACATACGTTAACGGTATATGTTGTTTGATATAAAAAAAGAATTTTTCTTAAAATCGCAAAATTAATTTCCATGTTTCCCAGTTAAAAATTTTTCGTAGCCACTGCCACTGGGTGGAGTAATTATTGTTTCATTAAAAATAATTAAATTTCTTTTGTTATTTTACTAGTATTATGTAATTTAAGATGTTCATTACCTACTTCTATTGTTTGTATTTAATAGAAAACGAATCCAGTGCAGTACTACAAAACATGTTTTAGGTAAACAACCCTTAATTTTTCTAATTTTAAAAAAATCCGTATGTACTCGAAGTTAGGAAACATCCTGTATATCGCAATTTTAGCTCGTGTTTGTATAAATTTTATACATTAAATAAGTAATGAACAACACTAAAAAGGCTGATTTCTAGTCAAATTATGATAAAAACTGAACCACGAAAGTATAATACATTTTTTACAAGATCAAGATGAATCAAAATTTATCAAATATACTAACGTGAAAAAAGTTGATTGATTAATTCAATGTTGTGCTCGAAACTACTTTCCACGTGTAACCCTCATGTATTATGAACCATTTGCCGCCTCTTTTATATAGAGAACAATAATTGATGAATCTGCCATCATCGACTGTGAATCATAATTATATCCCACGTAGGTACGACTTGCCTCTTAAGGGGCTCGTCTATCTAAATTTCGAATTCCTAAAATACTCTCGATATTACTTTTGTTCTAATTCACTCTCTTCCCCACTACTACGGCTGCCCGAACCAGCCCGAAACTCGTACTTTGCCGCATCCTAACAATGCAATGTCATTTTGAAGTTGAAAAATACTGTAAACATGCCTCTAATATTCCCATAACAACTTCTGTATTTTTTAATTAAATTAAGTAAAACAAAAATTATTCCAAAAAGTAAGGTTAGCTGCAGGCTTCTTGCTTTTTAAATTTTTCTTTCCATTTATAATGACAAAAAAAATCAAATCGTATGAAATAATGAAAAAAACGTCATTTTTAAATATTTTTTCCTTCATATTCCTGGGCCAAAGACAAAAAATAAGAAAAACTAGAGGCATTAAGACATCCTTTGTTAATACACTCGTATGTAAAAGCATCATATATTTCAATTATAATAAAGTAAACGTGGGAGGCGTACACCTCTGTAACGCTGTCGAATTTTAGGGTAGACGAACACCTTAAGTTTTGCTTATAACGAATCATTTTGATACTCTTTTAAGTGCGCGGTATGAGCTGTGAAAATAAATAAACAAAATTCTCTCCATCGTGTTAATTAAAGTTTGTAGAAACTTTTATTTTCTGTCCTCTTTCCGTGTCATATTTATGTTAGCAAATAACACCTATAAAAGTTATACGGTTTAATTTCAAACTATATCTTTTGAGCACATAAAATTGAGTTACAGTTTCTTGAAATTAGTAAGATATTAATAAGTTATACCTGGACAGGATGCTTGTAAGAAGTCATCTTTTCCAAACACAATCATCAAAAGTTTAAGACTTTAAGTTAAAGTTTTATTTTTACTTAGTGTAAATTTTAAATTTCAAATTGCAAACATTAAATCGTACCATCAACTATTTAAACCTTTTAATAATAAACATTAATTTATTGATAATTATTTTAGAATATTATTTAACGAGCATATAATTTAGGCTATAATGCACGAGCCGATGGCGAGTGTATAATCATCCGAGTTAATTATAACCATTATGCACGAATCAAATACGACGGTTTATCTGCAACTTTTTAAATAAAACATTTCTTTACAAATTTTTATTCATTAAAATAATAATCTAACCCCACATTTTGTTGAGATAACAGTGACAGACTCATAATACCATAGTGTTGAATTATGAACTCATAATACAATAGTGTGTCTTATGGAGGAGTTTATCTTACTACAGTTACCTACATAATGAATGTATTATTCAATGAGGATTGGAAGCAAATTACTGAGATACAGTCAAATATTTTAATTGTCTCACTTAACTAGTTTCGACACCCCATGTGTCTTCTTCAGGAGCTAAATTTACAAAACGAAATTAGAACAGTTTAAGGTAAAATACATTTTAACTTACATGAGATTAAAACAAATAGTTCGTTACATTATAATAAATAATACAAATTTGCTTGTAGGTTTGATGCTCTAATATGGAAGTTGTCTGGATTCAAAATATTTTCTAAACCATAAGGATATAGAAAATAAGTCAAAAAATTATTTTATATTTGACTACATCCCAATAATTTTCTTCCAATCCTCATATTCACATCAGTCAAGAAAATTGTTCCTTAAGTATTATTCAATGGTCGTAGATAAACAACATAATACGTTGGATGTACTTAAATGTGTAATGATTTTATTAAACAGAGACTAAATAGAAGTTGGTATACATGGCCATACTTATAGGTAAAAAAATGTAAATAAATTATATTATTTTGCAATACACGGTCCCGTAATTACATTTAAATTCTGGCGACCGTAATTCAAGTATATTTGTGTTTCAATTTAATGTTAATGAATTTCGATTTACAGGAAATCCAATTAACTTTCCATTTATCAATTATGCGCTATAATGTACTCAATTTACTATTATTCCATTTGCTTGTATATAATTCACAAAAACTAATTCAATTACTTATATCAAAATAAACAACCTAAATACTCAGTTTCATTATTATTTGCGAATTTAATAATTATTGAGTACACTAATTATTATTAAGCTTGATTTTAAGCAAAACTATATACAAAATAAAAACTTATTTTCCACAGGGCGCGCTTAACAGTGAAAAACCGTAACACGGAGTCTGTAATGGTAATGTTTTTAACTCCATAATAGTCAAAATCTTATTATACGTCATAATATATTTTTTTAAATTTTTTCTGTAACTACTAGTGCCACGTCAGCGACACTTTAAAACATTTTGCACATGCTTTCTGCATAAATTTCGGTTAAATTGTGTATAACCTACAATTAAAATTATGATACACAATGAAAATAACTTCCGTGGTCAAATACTTACATACATAATTTGACTGGGAACATAAATCTTTTGTAGTGCTATTTTTATTATTTATTTTATACAATCGCGAGGTAAAATTGCAATATAGCGTTCGAAAATGTTCAAAATTATTTGCCGAAATTTATACACGTTTACGTTAAATATTATGAAACATTAACCGTTATTTCTTCTCCTGAAGAAATTGTCACCTTAATCCATCCACATTAAACTTGCTATTGTACACCTGATGATTCCTGAGTCCGCGCTCTTTGAGAATTCCTTCATGCCAGGGCCGTAAATAAAGAAATTACGTCTGATGGGACGTAATAAAATTCCTGAGTAGAGGACGTTCACAGAAAACTAACAGGAATGCGCGTAAGTGGGACAGAGAAAAGAATAGGAAAGAGCAGGAGGGAGCGAAGGAATTCCAATTGGGGGTGATCACCTTTGGACGACTTTAAATTTGAGTGATGAAAATTGGAAAAGCTTTTATCGATGTAGTCATTAGAAACTGCGGCTTATATTATTTATAACGGAGAGATGGCAAAAATCAACTCAACTTAGGTCTGGTAGATTCACATATTTTTATTTATTTATTTTGCTGGCAGCCATTCAACAGTATTTACTCCCAATTATGGAATGGTAGATGTTATTATAGTGGAATCCAACCACTTCGGTCAATTCGTATTGGTGCAGTCAGAATCTCAATCTGTGCGACTACCTTTGAAATTAAAATTATTTTTGCAACTAGGACTACATTTAATTGCAAGATGTTTTACAATTTAACGAGTGCACACACTACCGGCCGACAGACTTGACCACGGAACTCCGGGTTCGTACGTCATCACATGCAGATAGCTGAAAAATTCTTTTGCAACCAGGACTACATTTAAGACGACCAAGTTTTCAGCTTGATTAATTGCAAGATATTTTACAACACTGCCGGCCGAGAGACTTGAACCACGGAACTCCGGGTTCGTACGTCATCACATGCAGAGAGCTGTGAGAGATTCTTTTGCAACCAGGACTACATTTAAGACGATCAAGTGGTCAGCTTGATTTAATTGCAAGATGTTTTACAACACTGCCGGCCGAGAGACTTGAACCACGGAACTCCGGGTTCGTACGTCATCACATGCAGAAAGCTGTGAGAGATTCTTTTGCAACCAGGACTACATTTAAGACGATCAAGTGGTCAGCTTGATTTAATTGCAAGATGTTTTACAACACTGCCGGCCGAGAGACTTGAACCACGGAACTCCGGGTTCGTACGTCATCACATGCAGAGAGCTGTGAGAGATTCTTTTGCATCCAGGACTACATTTAAGACGACCAAGTGGTCAGCTTGATTTAATTGCAAGATGTTTTACAACACTGTCGGCCGAGAGACTTGAACCACGGAACTCCGGGTTCGTACGTCATCACATGCAGAGAGCTGTGACAGATTCTTTTGCAACCAGGACTATATTTAAGACGACCAAGTGTTCAGCTTGATTCAATTGCAAAATGTTTTACAACACTGCCGGCCGAGAGACTTGAACCACGGAACTCCGGGTTCGTACGTCATCGCATGCAGAGAGCTGTGAGAGATTCTTTTGCAACCAGGACTACATTTAAGACGATCAAGTGGTCAGCTTGATTTAATTGCAAGATGTTTTACAACACTGCCGGCCGAGAGACTTGAACCACGGAACTCCGGGTTCGTACGTCATCACATGCAGAGAGCTGTGAGAGATTCTTTTGCATCCAGGACTACATTTAAGACGACCAAGTGGTCAGCTTGATTTAATTGCAAGATGTTTTACAACACTGTCGGCCGAGAGACTTGAACCACGGAACTCCGGGTTCGTACGTCATCACATGCAGAGAGCTGTGAGAGATTCTTTTGCATCCAGGACTACATTTAAGACGACCAAGTGGTCAGCTTGATTTAATTGCAAGATGTTTTACAACACTGTCGGCCGAGAGACTTGAACCACGGAACTCCGGGTTCGTATAACATATGTAGAGAGCTGTGAGAGATTCTTTTGCATCCAGGACTACATTTAAGACGACCAAGTGGTCAGCTTGATTTAATTGCAAGATGTTTTACAACACTGTCGGCCGAGAGACTTGAACCACGGAACTCCGGGTTCGTATAACATATGTAGAGAGCTGTGAGAGATTCTTTTGCAGCCAGGACTACATTTAAGACGATCAAGTGGTCAGCTTGATTTAATTGCAAGATGTTTTACAACACTGCCGGCCGAGAGACTTGAACCACGGAACTCCGGGTTCGTACGTCATCACATGCAGAGAGCTGTGAGAGATTCTTTTGCATCCAGGACTACATTTAAGACGACCAAGTGGTCAGCTTGATTTAATTGCAAGATGTTTTACAACACTGTCGGCCGAGAGACTTGAACCACGGAACTCCGGGTTCGTATAACATATGTAGAGAGCTGTGAGAGATTCTTTTGCAGCCAGGACTACATTTAAGACGATCAAGTGGTCAGCTTGATTTAATTGCAAGATGTTTTACAACACTGCCGGCCGAGAGACTTGAACCACGGAACTCCGGGTTCGTACGTCATCACATGCAGAGAGCTGTGAGAGATTATTTTGCAACCAGGACTATATTTAAGACGACCAAGTGTTCAGCTTGATTCAATTGCAAAATGTTTTACAACACTGCCGGCCGAGAGACTTGAACCACGAAACTCCGGGTTCGTACGTCATCACATGCAGAGAGCTGTGAGAGATTCTTTTGCAACCAGGACTACATTTAAGACGATCAAGTGTTTTACAACACTGCCGGCCGAGAGACTTGAACCACGGAACTCCGGGTTCGTACGCCACCACATGCAGAGAGCTGTGAGAGATTCTTTTGCAGCCAGGACTACATTTAAGACGACCAAGTGTTCAGCTTGATTTAATTGCAAGATGTTTTACAATTTAATGACTGTGCCTGTTTATATTCAAACCTGAGTTGTCGTAATTACAGACGGTCATTATAACGTATTCAGTTATCTACGCTATAAATTATATCTCCAAATATAAATTACCTCAACAAAACCTATCGTACTTAGAGCTTCAAACAATAATTAGTCATTTCGTATAACATAAATTATATCCTTTTGACATTATAATAATACAAATGACTCATACAAATACGTTCAAGTAATTCTCCATTCGTTTCACATTGTAATTCACATTACAAATGATACAAACATTCCTTGTTAGGTACTACTTGTTCAGTAGCAACATTTATAATGAACAATCAGAATTAGAACTGAATTTAATAACGAATTATTCTTAGTAGTCTTTTGTAATAAGGTACGAATAGATATCTGAGTGCGCTATGTAACCGACTGGGGTTTTTAAAATTAAGATTCAAATGCAATATAACTGCACAAAAATCTGCTCTTGCAAAAACTTTTTAGTCACAGTTATTTGCAAGTTTGTTTTAAAAACCGATCAATTCTTTATCATCTTATTTTGTTTTAAATTTCACAGAAAGCGTAGAGCATTAATTATTATCAGTGTACGAAAGAAAAAATCTGACGTGGACACCACATGACTTCCTTGTACGCCTTGTGTGTTCATACTTTTCTTAATAACTAAAATGTAGAATAATATAAAAAATTCTTTTAACTTATTATACTAGTATACTCACAAATATATTTTAGTCATTTTATTTAAACTGCAGAAGAAGATATAAAGCATATTTTACTATTGTCACTGTCATGTCATAATCATTTAAATTTTACGTAGTAACAAATGTTAATCGATCATGGACTACAAGATAAAGAAATACTAAATAAAAAATATATACTTTAATTATTCCTAAATGATACCAGATACAAAAATATTTATAAAATACCGATTTTAGGTAATAATCACATAATCTTTCATTTAAAATAAAAAAATTTGTGTTAAATTAAATATTTATCGAAATATTTTTAAAAAGTACTACTACCGGTTTATAGATTGAAACCAAAAATAGGAGGTGCACAACTAGATGCTGTAACAGTCCTAAATACAAAATTTCAACTTTCTACGTCTAACCGTATTTGAGTTATGCGACACACATACGTCCGTACGTACGTACGTACGCACGCACGTACGTACAGACGTCACGACGAAACTAGTCATAATGGATTCAGAAAAGATCAAAACGGATATTTCCGTCAAAATCTGAGAACCGAAATTTTTCGCGATTACAATACTTCCTTACTTCGTACAAGGAAGTAAAAACTTGATGTTGAGGACACTGAACATTACAAGTACCTTTAAGTTACGTATTTATTGATACTGGTCGTAAGATTATCATGAAATAGCGTACGTAGAAGTCGTCCAGCTCGTTTTTACTTCCTTGTACGAAGTAAGGAAGTATTGTAATCGCGAAAAATTTCGGTTCTCAGATTTTGACGGAAATATCCGTTTTGACCTTTTCTGAATCCATTATGACTAGTTTCGACGTGACGTCTGTACGTACGTACGTACGTACGGACGTATGTGTGTCGCATAACTCAAATACGGTTAGACGTAGAAAGTTGAAATTTTGTATTTAGGACTGTTATAGCATCTAGTTGTGCACCTCCTATTTTTGGTTTCAGTCTACAAACCGGAAGTAGTACTTTTTTAAAATATTTCGATAAATATTTAATTTAAGACAATTTTTTTATTTTAAATGAAAAATTATGTGATTATTACCTAAAATCGGTATTTTATAAATATTTTTGTATCTGGTATCATTTAGGAATAATTAAAGTATATATTTTTAATTTAGTATTTCTTTATCTTGTAGTCCATGATCGATTAACATTTGTTACTACGTAAAATTTAAATGATTATGACATGACAGTGACAATAGTAAAATATGCTTTATATCTTCTTCTGCAGTTTAAATAAAATGACTAAAATATATTTGTGAGTATACTAGTATAATAAGTTAAAAGAATTTTTTATATTATTCTACATTTTAGTTATTAAGAAAAGTATGAACACACAAGGCGTACAAGGAAGTCATGTGGTGTCCACGTCAGATTTTTTCTCTTGGCTCAGTTGCGTCGAGGGGAGTAATAAGTTGGCGAATTGTGTCACAGCTCTGTGTAGAAATAGCCACATTTTCTCTTCCTTCCCCTCCGGCCAACTCTGGCTGCACGAACTATAAGTTTTCTTTCGTAAATTATCTGAATCTACAAAAACTTTAATTATTATTCAAACTTTAATATTCAATCAAAGCTCACAATGCAACAGTTGCTGCTTGACAGTAGAACAATACCCGAAACAAAAACTAAACAACATGTGTAATCATTCACACTTCATCAATCAATCAATCCATCAATCAGCTCGGAATCCGCAAATCAAACAGAACAGAGGAAAAAGAACGATCTCTGGTTTTGAGGCAAGGTGTTGGTGTTAGTAACGCGTGGAGTTGAGTGGAAACATTGGCAATTGACTCGATGAGAGGTGAGATTTGCGAACTGACGAATTCAACAGGAAATCAATACCTACTTGAAGTAAATATCCTATTCACCACAAAACTACAAAAGTATTCTACTTATCCAAAAATACAGGCTGATCCACAACTTCGTGCTTATAGCTCAACTTCCCACTTGACAAAATAAAATCCCCAGAACATTTCAAGAATGTGAATATCCCGGCTTGTTACTTGCTATATTTGCCCATTAACATCCTAATAATATCTTTGCGATTGCTAATGTCCGCCCTTGGTAACATTATCTATGTTACATCCCAATGTTGTAATTTGGTAATAATATCACAATTATGCATCCCATGTAATTCTCTGAGATGTTTGTATTGAGTATGTAATTTTGGATCGTGGCTAGGATAGACTTACGTAACATCACTTAAAGTACAAGAATAAGATATTTTTAAACATTCCATGGACGATTCATGTCAAGTGGGTTACTATGATCATGGAACAAAATAGTTTTTATAATATTCGTAACTTTAATTAAGGGTAGTTTTGCCAGGAACAAATTTTTATAAACACTGGATTGAAGATGAATGAAATAAAATAAAATTTTAATGAGTTAGACACTCTCAAGATAGTTCAAAGTTAAATAAAAATACAATTTATTTTTAAGGTCGCGCTCGAAACCGTTTTCAGATAATCATGTTATGCACTTTATCTGCATATATTTCTGCAAATAGGAACCAGCAATAGGCATAAAAAATATATCAATAGAATCATTAGAGTTTGCTAAATAAGAATAAATATAATTTGCAGTAGAAATGAAAGAACAGGGAGCAAAATTCATCAAATTGCAATAACTATTATTACAGACATAATTTTTAGAATAAGGCAATTAGAAATGTAGGTACTATGTTTATCAATATTCATCAAAATTTATCAAATATTCGTTTAATATTATACATGAATAAAGTTGTTTCACCCTAAAATCAATGTTGTTTCCACTTTTCACGTGTAACCCTCATGTATTTGTGCAGTAAAATTATAAACGATGTGCCGTCTCTTTTATATAGTGAAAAATTGATGTATCTCTCATAATCGACTGTGAATCATATATCTATGAATGATTTGCCTCCTTAATATTTAAAAATAATGGTGGCGGATAATCAGTTATTATACCACAAGAGCTTCGAAAATAATTGAAAATACTGCCGACTGATGAGACGTATTTCCATAGAAACAACTCGAGACCGGAGGTCGAGAGGTGTTTTGCGGAAATACGTCGAACCAGGAGGCAAAAGTATTTTCTATTATTTTTGATGATCGAGTGGTATACGCATTGACTATTTCATGAATAAATTAAATTTAACAATTTTAAATAACACAATTTTATTTATTAGCATAATTTTTCATTTCATTTTAAATATTTTGACATTTGGTGAAAAATAAACAAACATTTATTATTGATTGTTGTGTCATGGTTACGGTTGAATATACGCATACTATGTCAATATTCAAAAATATGCACTGGAATAGTTGTTTATATAGATAGTTTCTATGGTTTTTGTGAAAAATAGTGCATTTTAATTTGTTAAAATATAATGAGGGAAATAGTCACGAAAATGTCTTTCTGTTAATGCCTTTTGTAACAATAGTTTACAGTTTACCACTTTCCACTTTGATTGCAGTGAATTAGTAATTGCATATTGTATTGCAGAACATGCAATATTAGTATTTGGTATTGTTGTAGTTAACTATGTAATAGTGAACTCTGGCATACAGGCTGTTCCATAATTCGAAAAAATTTAAGAGTATAACATGAAAGAATTTTTGTAAAATTCAAAGAATAACTTATTTAAAATTAAATGAACATTTTTAGTGCTATGAATAGATATTTCATTTGAATCTACTCCACCACAAGTAATTCTTCACACAATATCAAATAAATTGTTTTCCCGCAGTATAGCAACACCCTGTATATAGATAACTAAACATGGAAACCACAATCAGTGCTGTGTGGTTCTCAACTGAATTGGGAGGAAATGAGCAAAATTAGGGTGTAGAGACAATGCGGAGAGAAATTGATTCAAATGGAACAAACCACAATGTAGGAAGCAGGAGCAACATTACCGACCACAGCACACCGGTAGCACTAAATATTCAACCGTGCATTCAGGTTCGAGTCCGGTCAGGTACATAGGTTACAGGGAACAGGTTCAATACCTGAAAATAATATTCTCTTATAATATCACTCGTGCATTAATTCTATCCGGAATTTTTTTGAGTGCTTTCCAACAACGTTTTAATTAGCTCGAGTGGTACACGAGAGCTAATTACGTTGTTGGAATGCACGATAAAAATTTCCTGGATATGAACGAATGAACGAGTGCATATTCGGTAAGAAAATCGCAATGACACCGCCGCTCTATTTTTGAATTTTTTTACAATAGAAACTTGAAATATTTACTAAATTTGTATTTAACATTAGTAAATATGTATTGTTTACCTTATTTATTGCTTACCTAATAATTACCTATCTTATTTAATTAAAGTTGATTTAATCTTAATACTGTGATTAAAATGAAAACAGATATTATAATTAATGTTATTATTTATTGGTTATAAATTAGAATATTATGCAATAAGTGTATTAATAGCCGTACCATTATACACGAGTTGCATACACTATTATTATTACTATTATTACTCCCACGTTAAGAGCATTCTGTACAAGAAGAATGTACACGTTAAAGCATTTTACACTTATACACCTCATTGACACATGGTTACACATTTTAACAAAAACAAATTTTTATATGGTAGATAAGGGATAAAACTTCGTTCTATTAGTAAAAAATATTTTTTTCAGCACGTTCAACGGTCAAAATTACTTACTTTCAATCGCTTGCAGGCGTTTAGAAGCACCTACAGATTTTTCTTTATATTTCGCAGAACATGATATTTTAAACTTGAATCATGTAGTTTAAAGTTTAATCTACGTTGGGGTAGTGTTATTTTTTAGAAAAAACTTTCTGATTTCGAGAAAATTAGAGGTAAAAAAATGTGAATTTTTGTAGATTTCTTTATTTTATAAACTAAAATTTCGGTACAAAACAGAAAAAATGGCACTAATAGAACGAAATTTTATCCCTTATCTACCATATAAAAATTTGTTTTTGTTAAAATGTGCAACCATGTGCCGATAAGGTGTATGCGTGTAAAGTGCTTGTTACGTGTATATTCTTCCTGTACAGAATGCTCTTAAAGCAGGAAAATTATTTGTTTGTATCATAATAAAAATCTGTATCGAAATGATACAGATACAGATTACATGAATATCATATCGAAATGAAAATCATTATCGAAAAAATATCGATGGTGACATGGCAATAACACGTATCTGACATATTTAGCGAAACCCATATTTTTTGTAAACTTGTTGAAAAATATAAAGGCGCATGCGTTGTTAAAACCCTGTAGGTAAGTGAAAAAAAAATTTAAAATACGTCTAAAATGCATTTGAAATAACACGTACCTATCTGATAACATTCAAGAATATTAAAATATTGCCTATAAAGCACAATGTGAAATAACATGTATCTGTTAACATGTAAAAACGACAAAACAGTTTTAAGTGTCTCCTTAAAACATACACATAGGTACCTACGTGCTATTGCCATGTCACCATCGATATCTTTATCGAAATAATTGTTATGAAGTGCAGAGGACAGATATAAAATAACTAAATTATAGCATGGGAGTAAAAAATGTCTGTGTTTTCTCAAAGGGTAAATTATAATTGAGCCCTATTACGGAAACAGACTCTTTCTGAAGATGAGAAGATACAACTGGGCAACCTTTTACAGCTCGCCATTGTGTAATGTAAACAATATTATGAATGGAAACTCTGACAAAGATGAAGAAGAGCGAAAAATAACAAAGGCAAAGCCCAATTACAGAATCAAGTTCATTATGAAATACACCGTGGAACTTTGATACAGTTTTTCATACATTCTTTTGTCAAGTTTAAAATCATTACCGTGGAAAGTTATTACGCTCGCATTTGCTGGTACATTGTAATAGAGATACTTCTTTTTATTTTGTAAGGTGGAAACTTTTAACAGCTTGAGTTCGGAGTGGAACAATCGCGATATACTTGCAGTGTATTTTTTGCACAACTCAACTTCATAAGTGAAAACCTTGTTGTTCAGGTTACGAATTTGACTCACCACAGGGTCCACGGCGCATAATCTAAAAGCCGTGAGGGCCACGGCGTCTAAAATCACGACTAGAGCTGGACGCGTGAGTAACTTTTTGTGCACGCTCACGTAATTGAAAACGGAATCAATGACACACGTCATTTTTCGTTTGACTCGTTAAAATATTTTACAATGATAATTTACTTTAGCTCCGGAAAATCGTAAATAGATGATATCCAATTTTTTCGACAAATCTGTGCACTACCTGTGTACTGAACAGTGTTGTAACTTATCTAGATAATTTTATCTACATAAATCATCAAAATAATATATTTTTATCTATTATCTTATTTAGATATTTTTTACTTATTTATCTATTGTCTTATCTAGAAAAAATTACAAATTATCTTTATCTATTTTTTAAATATCATCTACATAATAATTTTTGTGCTTTTTTCACTGCTTTTACACACGGTGAAATTACGCCGTGGACTAAAATCTACTAAAAAGGATAGATAATTTTCTTAAGAGGCCCGTCTACCTCCTAAAATCCAGCATAAAATGTACAAACGTAGCAAGTATTTTGTGGCCAGTACAAGAATGGTAAATTTTATTTCAACAAGGATTTATTAGAGAAAAATAGGATCACAGATGTGCCACTTTAAAATTTTAATTAAAAAATTGTACATGATTATAAAAATTCCAAAAATTCAAGAAAAGTTTCCAATTTATGCAAACTTTACACGGTTATATATCAAGATAGAAATTCATTTTAAAATTTTTAAAAAGGCACATCTGTAGATCCATTCTTTCTCTATTAAATGTTTATAAAAACATTATCCTGAAGTCAATAATAATTTGACAATTTACTCGTAACGAAAACACTTTTACCAGTATTTTACAACTTCAAAATGACATTGCATAGCTAGGATGCGGCAAAGTACGAGTTTCGGGCTGGTTTCAGGCAGCCGTAGTAGTGGGGAAAGGAGTGGAATAAAAAAAGTAAAATCGAGAATATTCTAAGAATTCGGAAAAATCTAGACGAGTCGCTTAATAGATGTTTATAATTTATAATTTTTGTAGAAGCTTTTATAATTCGTGTAGCTGAAATGTGCATCGTTTTCATTTCAAAATAAAAGCAGTTAATTACAGTATTTTCAGTCCGCTGAAATAAATTCCAATCGTTCGCAATACCAATAAAATAACAGTACTTTTTATAGAACCAATTACTAAATTACTATCCAGCAACATAACCTAGTAAACAACCAGCTAATCTCTTTACATCCTGAACTATATTTGGCTAATTCACAATAAAACAGTTTTTTATTCGTTCGGAACTATCGGACGATCGCCCCGATAATAGCCGCGTCAATACTGCGATAAAATATGTAAATAACCAACATTAAAGCTGAAATTTCCCTGTGGGGTTGGCAATATGTAATTTATTCTCTCGTTAACTAACGCCGTTCCATTCGCTATAATTCAACAGTGACAAGTTATTAAAACGACACGTGCAGATTATAATATAAATTTATAAAGTTTATAAAAAGTGCCAAAGATATCAAATAGAAAGTAACACGAAGCAAAGATTCTTACTTACAAAATACATTTACATCTATTTCGCCGTTTACCACCCAACTTGGGTGTGACAGCCTATCATATTGTGAATCACCGGTATATACAGGTTGTTTCATAACTTCAGATACATACGTTAAGGGTATATGTTGTTTGGTATGCTGACTACGATTAAAAAAGAATTTTTCTTAAAATCGCAAAATTATTATCCATGTTTCCCAGTCAAAAATTTTTTTGTAGCCACTGCCACTGGGTGGAGCAATTATTGTTTCATTAAAAATAATTAAATTTCGTTTGTTATTTTACTAGTATTATGTAATAAAAGATGATCATTACCTACTTCTATTGTTTGTATTTAATAGGAAAACGAATCCAATGCAGCACTACAAAAAATGTTTTAGGTAAACAACCCTTAATTTTTTAAATTAATTCGTAATCAGCATATCAAACAACATATACCATTAACGGATGTACTCGAAGTTATGAAACACCCTGTATACAAGCTGTCATACCCGAAATGGGTAAAGGGGGTAATAGAAATATAAACGCATCAAGAAAAGAAATGCAATTATTCTAAAATATCAGAATGATGCATATTTTTCAGTATTTTTCAGTGCTTTGTGGAATTCAGAAATTTCAGCAATTCAGTTTTAATAATCTGTAAACTATTGACTGATAAAGCTGGTGAAATGTTCGACAACTCTCCATAATCATACAAGTTACTGATTCTATTATAAAAAGGTTTCAACAAATTAAGAAAATGATTAGGAGTACAATTAAATTAAAATGGTCCTTAAATAAAGACAGCCTTCAGTCTGTTCGGCGACTAATGGTTTAATTAAATTTTAAATTCAGTTCATTGTTTGCTAAAACTCGTAATGAATTATTTAAAATTTAGAAGAGACCAATCAAACTGCAAATGCCCCGTTTTACTTTTAAAATCAATATTAGAATTCTTAAGAGCAGGAATTAATTTTTCAATATTTCTTATTGAACCACGGAACTCCGGATTCGTACGTCATCTCATGCAGAGAGCTGTGAAAGATTATTTTGCTACCAGGACTACATTTAAGACGATCAAGTAGTCAGCTTGATTTAATTGCAAGATGTTTTACAATCACACACTGCCGGCCGAGAGACTTGAACCACGGAACTCCGGGTTCGTATGTCATCACATGCAGAGAGCTGTGAGAGATTCTTGTGCAACCAGGACTACATTTAAGACGATCAAGTGGTCAGCTTGTTTTAATTGCAAGATGTTTTACAACACTGCCGGCCGAGAGACTTGAACCACGGAACTCTGGGTTCGTACGTCATCACATTCGGAGAGCTGTGAAATTCTTTTGCAACCAGAACTACATTTAAGACGATCAAGTGGACAGCTTGATTTAATTGCAAGATGTTTTACAATCACACACTGCCGGCCGAGAGACTTGAACCACGGAACTCCGGGTTCGTACGTTATCACATGCAGAGAGCTGTGCTTAAATCCACGCAACTGTAATAAATAAATTTACTCTATAAAATAAACATAACACAACCATTTATGTTCACAATTCAGGAAATAATATTTTATTAAATTGCGCTATTTCAGTTCGATCTCAATTTCAGCTTTTTCATTCTATTGGTTATCCAACATCATCACCATCACAATCAAGTGTAGTTTCCAGTTTGTAGAATAGTGAGAGATTCTAGATCCTCGTCAGTTTAATTTCACGGTTCCTACGTTTGGAGTTCTGAAGGTTCGGTCGTAGTTTTGCTACATTGGCCGCTCGCCTGCAATCCTGGTTAGGATTAAGATGTAGAACAATTTTATGGAGCGAGGAATTCAGCCACAGAGAATTTGTTCCGAAAGCCTCAAAAGAGATATGCGGAAAAATTGTTAAAAATACGAGAAATTCAATGCCGCAAACAGCGGTTTTATTTAAACTACCGCCCTTATAATATAATATAATAAATTATAAGTGCGGTTTGCTTTATTGTACAACGCAATGTTTTATATTAAAGTACGACGCGAAGCGGAGTGCTTTAATAAAACCGAGCGATGTGCAAATACCTAACGTACGCAGTATTATATTTTTGGCCGACATACCTATTTATTAAAACAGGGAGTCGAACCAGAACAAGAACGAAAATCAGTGGCGTTGCTATGGTAGGGCAGTTCGGGCAGTTCGGGCAGCCCCAAAATTAATATGGTGAACAATTCTTCAATAAACTATTTAAAAATTTGTAGAAATTCTGCCAAAGAGCTACAAATATGAAACTACGGTAATTTACTAACAAAACTACGATTTTGCCCAATACTGTGAGTAAACATAAATTTATATTTTACTATGCGCAGCTGAAAATTTGAACCTGAGTAGTTTTTTTTGCCGAATCGACATGCAGTAAAACATGGCATATGTAAAATCAACAATGTTTGATTGTTATGTCTAGTGTACACGGAGAAACATTTTGACATGTTTCCTGAAAAAAGTTTCCGGAAACTTCAAAGTTTCAACGGCGCCTATAAAAATGAGGCGTTTTCAGGAAACGTTGTGAAGTGCAACTATTTTCTTATTTGTCAAATCGTCAAATGTGACATGTGATCATAAACATATTTATTTATTTTCTGGAAACTTTTTTCAGGAAACTTGTCAAAATGTTTCTCCGTGTGCACTGGGCATTATGTTTATGTTCACACTTTATGAAGACAAAAAGGAAGTCTTTCTTCTGGGCAGATCCACCGGGGTTGAATTCCCTCGTCATCTCGATCTTGTTCAATGTTTGCTTGCAATTTTCAAGTTGACTTGCACCGTTTTAGCGCCGCTGCGCTGGGGTTTTTAGTTTTTTGTTACAAGCACTTAGGATGTTGGCAGCATTGAACGAGCTTTCGGCGGCGGTTACAAAGAGGTGAATTTTTGTTTAATGACTTTGGGATTGGTTTCGTTATAAGAAGACAGCGGATTGATCGGGACTTTGTGTTTGAGTTGTTGATTGTAAATCAATGTTGCAGGTGTCAACAATCATCAAACATGCAATTGACAATCATTCCCTCTAAGGGCTGTTTGCTTGCAATACACACGAGCAAAATTATTTTTTCCCACGACCGTATGCGTAGCCTAGCTACGAAAATAAACAATATCACATCCGTTCATCCCGATCTATATATGTTATAGAACAGTTTCAATTTTTGTTTCACTTTTAGTAGGTGTGTATTGTCTTTCTGACATTTGATATTTTTTTCTGTCATTAAGGGCGCCCTTGAAAGTGAAAAAACTGTTCGAAGTCTGTAATGGTAATGTTCTTAACCCGATAATAGGCAGAATCATATTATGTCATAATTTGATTTTTTTTAAATAATTATTTTTTCTGTAACTACGCCACGTCAGCGACACTGGCCTAGTTTACACCGGGAGACCTGACATAGGCCAGACCCATATCTGACCTATTCTAGGTCCAGACCCGGGAAGTTTACACCGCATATCAAAAGAGCCTACACAGGTCAGATATAGGTGGGATATAGGTACTTGTTCACGCCATCTAGATGTTAAAGTTTCAGATAAATACAAGAATACTTTATTAGCCAGTTTTTAAATTTGGTTTATTTCAAGTGTCAAACTCTTCAAACGTAATTTTTATTTGGACTGTTAAGATAAGTATTTAAAATGGATATTGAAATATTTTTATTTAAACTATAAAAAAATTAATCAAACGAATAAAAAATATCTACTTAAAACACTCAATCCCAGAATAAGTGCGCTCACCGGCTTAAACTCAAAACTTCCAGTCAAACGTCAAACTCGTATGAAAACAACCTCTACCTGTTAATTTGTGAACTATTTTGAGTCTATCTGTTTACACCGCAATGAATACGTTTGGGCCGCGGCCTAGTACAGGTCAGGCCACATGTAAAAGTGGCCTGACCCATGCCAGGCCGCTTCATATTTTAAGTGTTTACACCAGGCGGCCTAGCAACATTTGGGTCGAATTTGGGATATAGGTCTGCGGTGTAAACCAGGCCACTTTAAAACTTTTACATGGCTCATTTTGCACATGCTTTCTGCATAAATTTCGGATAAACGATGTAACCTACAATGAAAATATATACATTCCTAATTGCCTTATTCTAAAAATTATGTCTGTAATAATAGTTCATTTTACATAAAATTCATTGCAATTTGATGAATTTTTCTCTCTCTTCTGTCACTTCTACTGCAAATTATATTAATTTTCAGGTATTCTTATTTAGCATAAAATGTCTCACTCACACGATATCATTATCTTTCCTCACTCATTATCTAATATACTATATCGTATTACCAATTGTTATTACATTTTAATATGAAACATTTATATATGCAGATTGTCAAGAAAATGACAGATAAAATTGTTGATGATACGATAAAGCGATGTTTAAAGAGACTCGGTTACACCTCGTCGTGTAGAAAAATTTTGATATTATAAATCGCACAATATTCTTGTTATTAATAGTTATAATAATAGCTTCCATAGGTTACAATATAAATTATAGTTTATATTTTCATATATCTGAAAACTAATTATAAGTTCATATATCATACATTTATGTCTCAAGGGCTTAAAATGTAATATCATATGAAACTTCCAATTTGATATGAATAATTTAGAAGTAAAGATAGAACTATTCATATTAAAACAGATTTCTCGCTACAGAAATTTGTCTGGATTATTAAAAAACAAACTATTTATAACAAAAAATAATGAATAATTATTTTAAACGATCAAGTTGTGATAAAAATAAAATAATAGGGTAGTTTACCATTTTTTAAAAGTTTTTTATTGAAACTTCATGTTATTTGAAAGCTATTGAAAGTACTGACAAGCCTTAATTGTTCTTAATAAAGCTGTAATTAATTTTTAAAGTTTGTGTGAGGTAGATGTATAGCTGAAAATCTTCTCAAACCATGGGGCTGGAATTAAAATGTACTCATGTAAAATCAACTGTTTCTAAATGTTACAAAATATCAAATACAATTTGGTAGTTTCTTTATTACTGTAAGTAAGAATACACGTGAAACGCATTATTGTAACGTAGATGTATCGATACGTAAAATCTCAAATATTTAAAGAACTATTCACTTTTTGAAAACTGTTTTCATGGCAATAACTCATTTTTGAGGTCTCCTTTCAATATAATGGACTGGATTGCTAATTTGCTACTATGGTAAAGTACCCTGTTTGGCATTCAAAACAAAAATATTGTAACAAAATAAACCATGCAATGAACTGTATCATATCGTAGCTAAACAAACATTTCAATTTTCAATCTGCAATTACTGCATAAAATAACAAAAATATTTCGCTTCGATATTCGTCATACGTTAATTAAAAACTAGGAAGTTTTCCCTCTGGCGAACTAATGCATATGTATGAAGCCGACGTCCTCGTTATTTCGCTCTGTACAGCTGATAAAGGAATTCTGTATAAACCGGATTCCGGATGCAAGCGATTTTATTGATTTGAACAAACTGTTGTTCTAGAGAAACAGAATTGAAAATTCAAGCGACGAGGAAACATTGCGAAGAAAAATTTATTTAAAAAGATGAAGAAGTGATTCAAGTAAAAATATCTTGCAATTAAATCGCACTCGAATGCTTCAAGCTGACCACTTGATCGTCTTACTTATTTTTCGAATTCCTAAAATACTCTCGATATTACTTTTTTCTAATTCACTATCTTCCCCACTACTACGGCTGCCCGAACCCAGCCCGAAACTCGTACTTTGCCGCATCCTAGCTATGCAATGTCATTTTGAAGTTGAAAACTACTGTAAACATGGCTAAAGTATTCCCATAATAACTTCTTGCTTTTTAAATTTTTCTTTCCATTTATAATGACCGAAAAAATTATATCAAATCGTATCAAATAATGACAAAAATCGTCATTTTTAAATATTTTTTACTTTAAATTCCTAAGCCAAAGACAAAAAATAAAAAACTAAAGGTATTAAGACATCCTTTGTTAATACACTCA
The DNA here is from genome assembly GCA_947534325.1 of Agonum fuliginosum. Classification (NCBI taxonomy): domain Eukaryota; kingdom Metazoa; phylum Arthropoda; class Insecta; order Coleoptera; family Carabidae; genus Agonum; species Agonum fuliginosum. Next base: position 1,923,463 of record OX384033.1, read on the forward strand.
TATGTAAAAGCATCATAACTCTGTAACACTGTAAAATTTTAGGCTAGACGAACACCTTAAATGTAGTCCTGGTTGCAAAAGAATCTCTCACAGCTCTCTGCATGTGATTGTAAAACATCTTGCAATTAAATCAAGCTGACCACTTGATCGTCTTAAATGTAGTCCTGGTTGCAAAAGAATCTCTCACAGCTCTCTGCATGTGTTGACGTACGAACCCGGAGTTCCGTGTTCCGTGGTTCAAGACTCTCGGCCGGCAGTGTGATTGTAAAACATCTTGCAATTAAATCAAGCTGACCACGTGATCGTCTTAAATGTAGTCCTGGTTGCAAAAGAATCTCTCACAGCTCTCTGCATGTGATGACGTACGAACCCGGAGTTCCGTGGTTCAAGTCTCTCGGCCGGCAGTGTGATTGTAAAACATCTTGCAATTAAATCAAGCTGACCACTTGATCGTCTTAAATGTAGTCCTGGTTGCAAAAGAATCTCTCACAGCTCTCCGCATGTGATGACGTACGAACCCGGAGTTCCGTGGTTCAAGTCTCTCGGTCGGCAGTGTGATTGTAAAACATCTTGCAATTAAATCAAGCTGACCACTTGATCGTCTTAAATGTAGTCCTGGTTGCAAAAGAATCTCTCACAGTTATCTGCATGTGTTGACGTACGAACCCGGAGTTCCGTGGTTCAAGTCTCTCGGTCGGCAGTGTAAAACATCTTGCAATTAAATCAAGCTGATCACTTGATCGTCTTAAATGTAGCCCTGGTTGCAAAATAATCTCTCACAGTTCTCTGCATGTGTTGACGTACGAACCCGGAGTTCCGTGGTTCAAGTCTCTCGGTCGGCAGTGTGATTGTAAAACATCTTGCAATTAAATCAAGCTGACCACTTGATCGTCTTAAATGTAGTCCTGGTTGCAAAAGAATCTCTCACAGCTCTCTGCATGTGTTGACGTACGAACCCGGAGTTCCGTGGTTCAAGTCTCTCGGTCGGCAGTGTGATTGTAAAACATCTTGCAATTAAATCAAGCTGACCACTTGATCGTCTTAAATGTAGTCCTGGTTGCAAAAGAATCTCTCACAGCTCTCTGCATGTGTTGACGTACGAACCCGGAGTTCCGTGTTCCGTGGTTCAAGACTCTCGGCCGGCAGTGTGATTGTAAAACAGCTTGCAATTAAATCAAGCTGACCACTTGATCGTCTTAAATGTAGTCCTGGTTGCAAAAGAATCTCTCACAGCTCTCTGCATGTGTTGACGTACGAACCCGGAGTTCCGTGGTTCAAGTCTCTCGGTCGGCAGTGTGATTGTAAAACATCTTGCAATTAAATCAAGCTGACCACGTGATCGTCTTAAATGTAGTCCTGGTTGCAAAAGAATCTCTCACAGCTCTCTGCATGTGATGACGTACGAACCCGGAGTTCCGTGGTTCAAGTCTCTCGGTCGGCAGTGTGATTGTAAAACATCTTGCAATTAAATCAAGCTGACCACTTGATCGTCTTAAATGTAGTCCTGGTTGCAAAAGAATCTCTCACAGCTCTCTGCATGTGATGACGTACGAACCCGGAGTTCCGTTGTTCAAGTCTCTCGGCCGGCAGTGTGATTGTAAAACATCTTGCAATTAAATCAAGCTGACCACTTGATCGTCTTAAATGTAGTCCTGGTTGCAAAAGAATCTCTCACAGCTCTCTGCTTGTGATGACGTACGAACCCGGAGTTCCGTGGTTCAAGTCTCTCGGCCGGCAGTGTGTGATTGTAAAACATCTTGCAATTAAATCACACACTAAAAAATATAGGTATACAGTATACTCCTATTTATACTGAAAATTCACATGTGAGTCTGCCATTTCCAAATTAAATTATCATCTCCAGTTGGGTAAAAAATGTGATGTACTTATAAGTAGACACATTTATTTCAGTATTTAATATTGTAAAAGTTAAAAATAGTTAACGGTTGATGATCCAATTAAAAATAATCATTTTAAACTGTATTAAGCGCAAAATATCCACGAGCCAGTTTAATTACAACAAAATTAAACTAAAACTGTAATTATAAATTCGATGTAATTTGTCGAAGCAAACCGAAAGGTCGCGTCTCTTCTTTTAGCAACATTCAATAGACTTGCTCTTTGTTATGTAAATCACAAAAAATTCATATTTATTCAATTTTAATCCGAAAGAAAACTTTTAGTAAGACACAAATGAAGTTAGCGGGAAATCTGTAAGTTTTTACAGTTCAGATATTCGAGAACTTTAATCGCAATTTGAATACGAAATACGTAGAATATTTTTTGAAGCGGCAGCTTGAGTTGAGCGTATTTAATTAGTTTTTAACAAGATTATTTCATAATTTGCAAGTCCAGTCCAAATAGCATCTGTTTGTTCTTTTGACTTAATCACAAAATAAAACTATGAACTTGAAATATTATTACAATTTACAGAACTGAAAAGTAACTGGATAATAATGCAGTATATTATTTAACGAGAGTTTAAGTACTCATACAGGGTGAGTCAGCTAACTATTCCCTATTTGGATTTTTTATAACTTAGGCAATTTTTATCAGAAAGTGACGAAATTTTTGCAAAACATGAACTATCTAAAGGAATTTTTACTGCCGAAATTTCAAATCGATCAGACAAAAACTTCACGAGTGGTTCACTTCAATGTGAAAATTGGACCAATTAATCCAAATTCTCCAATTGCAGCCCAAACAGTCGTTCTAGGAGAGTGCAAGGATTGTTCAGCAATCCAGTGGGGATTTTCATCTGACCAATACCGATGATTGTGTCTATTAAATCCACCATCAAGATGAAAATGTGCCTCATCAGAAAACATGATGTTATTCAGATAACCAGGGTTTTCATTCATTCGTTCAATTTCGTCTTCTGCAAATTCCAATCGGTTTGCTTTATCCTCTTCAGAAATTGCCTGCAGAATTTGAATCTTATAAGGATGCCACTTAAGGTCCTTTAAAATCCTACAAATAGTCGTTTGACTAATCATTAATTAATTAATCATTATTTAGGAAGCAATAGAGCAATAATGATAAAACTTTGCGAACAAAACTCAAGTGGCTACTGTATTTACAGCAAAAATTTGGCGGACTTTACACAAAAACTTGAGACTTTACAAACAAATGAAATAGGGAACACTTAGCTGACTCACCCTGTATGAATGAAATATTACTGTAAGAATGCAAGGACCGCAGGCCAGTACAGGGTGTTCCACAACTTGGCCAGGCTACATGACATACGGATCACGAATAAAAAACGAACACGTAAAAACAAAGTTTTTCACTGTAAATCCTTTATACTCATATATGAGACTAGATCGATATTTGTTTAAATTTTTTTTTGAACCTGATCCGTGCAGTACATTTTGAGATAGCTAGCTGCCATTTTGTTTCAAGATGGCGGACTAACATTTTAATATACCTATGTTTCAAGACAGATTCTTAGCTATTACTGTACTAAATTTGAACGCAATAGTTACAGTACATTTTTGAGATATCTGTCCGCCATTTTGTTTGAAGATGGCGGACTGACATTTTAATACATCTATATCATAAGTTAGATCCTTGGCTATTACTGTACCAAATTTGACAAATCGGTGCAGTACATTTTGAGATAGCTAGCTGCCATTTCGTTTCAAGATGGCGGATAATCTGCCAAAGTGCATTGTTAGGTGACAAAAGTCTATTTGCAAAATTTCAGCTCGATAGGATCCCGGGAAGTGGGTCATTTTTGGCTTTTTTTGCCGTACGTACGGAGACAGAGATGGATGACGGCCGGTGAAGTTAATATAAAGGATTTAAAAATGGTTTGGTTAAATAATGTACTACCTATATATTTTAAAATTATATCAAATTTAAATCTGCATCTTGACTACAATTAAATTACAAAAACTAACGCTGCATAACTTAATTTATTTCTTCCACTTCCGTTGAAATTGCTTCCGATGGTCTTTGTATTTTCTGCAAACTTCTAACAAAAGAAAACAGTTTCTTAGTTCTTTTCTTTACACACGGCTTCTTGATTTATGAACGTTATTATTCAGTAAACATATATGCATGTTCCTACTTTGTTAACAATAATTTATCATCCCTTATTTTCACTCTATAGACTAGAAGAGATAAAAAACGTGTCAACTTGGCCTCAAGAAACGCCCTTTTATGCGAGTATTTACAAAATTATCTTTGGTGGTAATAATGTGTAAGAAGATGAAAAAATAATTCGATGAAATTGTTACAAATTTTAGTCACTTATCCTAGTGTCTTAAAAATTGAAAATTCTTCTAGTGCTATAAATAAAACGAACCATTGTTTAAATGTTGCTGTAGTTACTTACCTGTTTATTTGAGATGAAAGTTGTAAATACAAAACTTGTTTAAAATTAACAAACTATACAATATGAGACAGTCGAACATATTACTTTGTTAGTTCTGGAGAAAAACGCAAAATAAAATAGCCATTTATAACACTAGTTAGCATTTCAGAGAACTATAGAATTTTCGTCTAAAATGAATATGTAATTAACTACATAATTTTTTTTTAAATATTGCATTGATTTCAAGTAGACTCTCTGTATCTAATGTAATATAATGTCACAGGCTAAATAAAAAATATTTTTCTAAATGACTCTGAACTGTATTCAATAAACAACCCAATACCCTTCTTAAATGCCATAGACTCGGTTGTAGTAGACACTCTGATTGCACTGAATTAAATAAAAAACTCAATACCCTTCTTGAGTCTTAAATACTCGTTTTGCTACAGACTGTGATTGAACTGAACTAAATAAATAACCCAATACTCTTCTTAAATACCACAGACTCGGATTTGGTAAACACTCTGATTGCACTGAATTAAATAAAAAAACAATACCCTTCTTGAGTCTTAAATACTCGTTTTGCTACAGACTGTGATTGAACTGAACTAAATAAACAACCCAATACCCTTCTTAAATGCCACAGACTCGGTTGTAGTAGACACTCTGATTGCACTGAATTAAATAAAAAACTCAATACCCTTCTTGAGTCTTAAATACTCGTTTTGCTACAAACTCTGATTGAACTGAACTAAATAAACAACCCAACCTTCTTTAATACCACAGACTCGGTTTTGGTAGACACTCTGATTGCACTGAATTAAATAAAAAAAACAAATACCCTTCTTGAGTCTTAAATACTTGTTTTGCTACAAACTCTGATTGAACTGAACTAAATAAACAACCCAATATCCTTCATGAACCCCACAGACTCGGTTTTGGTAGACACTCTGATTGCACTGAATTAAATAAAAAACCAATAACCTTCTTGAGTCTTAAATACTCGTTTTGCTACAAAGTCTGATTGAACTGAACTAAATAAACAACCCAATACCCTTTGTGAATCCCACTCAGTTTTGGATGATCGCACTGAACTTAATAAAGAACCTTTTAGTAATACATTTCTTGAGTGAAATAAAATGATGTGACATTGTGTTTTATAATATGCCTACATGTATAAGCTTTTTATAAAAAGCTGCCTACGCCATATTATATTTATGCGATACAATGTTATAAAATCAAAATAGTTACATTTTAATAAAGTTAATGAACCAATTGAGTAATTTAAGTGTCTGCTACACTTTTATTCAATTATCCCCCTACTTTCCATGCGTAAAATTTTGATTGCAAAAATCTTTGTTTTTAAAGTGAATTTAAATTCGGCATTGTTTTTCATGTTCGTACGTTGTATGCATATAAATGAATATTCATTTGTGGTTTACAGTTGATCCAGATGGCTTTAAATTATTCAGATTTTTAGTGTTTTTTTTCAGAAAAGAGAAAGTTACGAATAAATTTATTTTTCAAATTACAAATGTTATATTGCCGGAATTGACTTTTGGTTAAATAAACAACACTAAATTTAATATGATAAGGTTACTATAATATAGAAAACAATTCAGTTTGTTTAATAAATATTCTATTCTAATGAAGTTTGATCCGTCTTTTAAATCTTTTTAATCAAAGTTTCCCTAATGCCTTTAGTCCCATAATCCGAAAACCGGGCAAAGTATAATTTTAAAATCTTCGCACGCCACTGATTCTTAACAGTTCTACCTTTCGATTACCAGAAAGCTGAAAGCACAGAAAGGGAAATTGGGAAAAGCTCGACCTCTCATAACCTCACTCAAACTTCGAGCTTTTAACGTTTTAACTGTTTCAAAGTTTAACCGCAATTAGAACCCTCAATTTTACTTGATATCTTTGATATCTGTCAATAAAATCGGTGAAATATCTCATCATCCAAATATTTTCCTTTCTACAGGCTGTTTCTTACTTTAGAAGATTGCCAAGTAGAATTATAGAATGGTCGGTATTATTATAATGGGGTTCAACAACTTCGACTGATTTGTCTTGGTGCCGTCAAAATCTCAATTCGTGCGAACTTTAAAATTGAAATCGGCAACGGAGAGATTGTTTAGCAACCAGGACTACATTTAAGGCGATCAAGTGATCAGCTTGAAGCATCCGAGTGCGATTTAATTGCAAGATGTTTTACAATCACACACTGCCGGTCGAGAGACTTGAACTACGGAACTCCGGGTTCGTACGTCATCACATGCAGAGAGCTGTGAGAGATTCTAACACAACCAGGACTATATTTAAGACGATCAAGTGGTCAGCTTGATTTAACTGCAAGATGTTTTACAACACTGCCGGCCGAGAGTTTTGAACCACGGAACTCCGGGTTCGTACGTCATCACATGTAGAGAGCTGTGAGAGATTCTTTTGCAACCAGGACTACATTAAAGACGATCAAGTGGACAGCTTGAAGCATCCAAGTGCGATTTAATTGCAACATGTTTTACAATTTAACGACTGCACACACACTATCGGCCGAGAGACTTGGACCACGAAACTCCGGGTTCGTACGTCATCACATGCAGAGAGCTGTGAGAGATTCTTTTGCAACCAGGACTACATTTAAGACGATCAAGTGGTCAGCTTGATTTAACTGCAAGATGTTTTACAATCACACACTGTCGGCCCAGAGACTTGAACCACGGAACTCCGGGTTCGTACGTCATCACATGCAGAGAGCTGTGAGAGATTCTTTTGTAACCAGGACTACATTTAAGACGATCAAGTGGTCAACTTGATTCAATTGCAAAATGTTTTACAATCACACACTGCCGGCCGAGAGACTTGAACCACGGAACTCCGGGTTCGTACGTCATCACATGCAGAGAGCTGTGAGCGATAACCAGGACTACATTTAAGACGATCAAGTGGTCAGCTTGATTTAATTGCAAAATGTTTTACAATCACACACTGCCGGCCGAGAGACTTGAACCACGATACTCTGGGTTCGTACCTACGTCATCACCTACAGAGAGATGTGAGAGATTCTTTTGCAACCAGGACTATATTTAAGACGATCAAGTGGTCAGCTTGATTTAACTGCAAGATGTTTTACAACACTGCCGGCCGAGAGAATTGAACCACGGAACTCCGGGTTCGTACGTCATATCATGCAGAGAGCTGAGAGAGATTCTTTTGCAACCAGGACTACATTTAAGACGATCAAGTGGTCAGCTTGCGAAAACTTCCCTTAACTTTACGAATTTAAAAAAAATTATTCTTGTTCCTTACTAGGTTGCCGTTTAAATCTGAGACACCCTGTATACGCCATTAAAATATATGCACGAAGTTGTAAATCATCCGGTATGTATATGCATGAAGTAAGGTACAATCTCTAGAATAACCGGACAGATTATGAAAGATTTTTCGTGTCGAACCACCACCGAACAAAACACCCTTCTCGCAAACTTTGCTTTCTTCGCTGATCGTTGATCGAATTCTCAATTTAACAGCATTAGAACTAGATTTCAGTCGATATCATACGATGCTCCAAGCTATGGATAATGGCATAGCTGATTTAAATTTTAAATAGAACTATAATGCAGCCAACAGCGTGTATTATAGCGCTTAGCAACGTTAAATTAGTTGGAAGTTTTAATTTTCTGCCAAATTAGTTGGAGATAGGTGATGAAGGATAATGAAATTGGGAATTAGGTAATCGATTAAGAAACGATTATTATCTTAGAATTGAGTACGGCGATGGGCTTGTTGGGAGAACTAACTTGTTTTGTTATTTCATATCATTTTATTATTATTACATAATATACCGAGGATTTTACTAGAAACTCTGAACTGAACTAAATAAACAATCCAATCTCATAGACTCGGTTTTGGTAGACGCTCTGATTACACAAAATTAAATTTAAAAACCCAATACCCTTCTTGAGTCTTAAATACTCTGTTTAGGTAAAAATTCTGATTGAACTGAACTAAATAAACAACCCATTCTATTTTGTTTAAATTATAGAAAAAATTAGGATTGCATAAATCATCAGAGCTGTGACAAATTTTAGAAAACGTTGTAAAGTAAACAAAGTGACAAATTTTATTAAAGTACTGAGAAAAATACTGTTGACATTTCTTCATTTAAAAAAGCTACCTTACCTGCGATAAATATCTCACATGCTCAAAATACAAACATTAAGATTAAAATATATATAATTAGTTCATTATTTCTAAATAAAGTTTTTGAAAAATTGTTAGGTATTCCTGTTATTTGTGTTTGTTCCTACAGACAGTGGAAAGTAAAAATGACTAGTCATGAAAATTTTATTTTCATGACTAGTCATGGAGATCTTACTTTCAAGATTCAAATTAGTCCGGAAATGAGGATTTTCATGCCTATTTTTTTAAAAATAAAGTACTACCCTTCTTTGTGACATTGTGTTTTATAATATGTCTACATGCCTAGGCTACCTACAATATGCCTACGACATATCGGTGACTCACAAAAAGTAAGACTGCCTAAAAAATACCTACAATAAAAATTTTAATTATTTCTGAATTTACTAGACTTTTAAAAACCGTTTCTTCTCAAAATTATTTGTCAAATATAAATAACAGATTACTGAATTTTTCCGTAAGGAAAATAAATAAGAATCATTGTTTTTACACCATTAATTTTTTATACCCAAAGCTGAAAATCTAAACAGACAAAGATAAAAGAGATTTGGCGTGTGAAAAACAACTCAACGATGAAAATTAGAAAAAATAAATGAACTGGAAAGTGAAATGGACGAAAAAATTGTTAAATACAATGCGATAAAGGTTCCAAAGAAAAAACGAATTAACGTAAAATGAAACATTCATCATTGAATATTTATATAATAGTTAAAACTTGAGGCGCATCTTTTATCAAATTGAACGCATGCTACAATAAGTCATTTGAAATCTATGATGTCATATTTTACTTAATGATTGTGCTTACAACCGGCTATAAAATGAGATTTACAAAAAAACTTGTATTTTGTTAGATAATTTCTAAAAATCACTAAAAAGGCGAGTTTTACATAATTTTTAACAGCTGTTTTCCGACTAATTTATATGATCGATTTCAAAGGAAAAATTAACATTCGGTCTTAGAGCCAGCTAGAACCTCTGCTTAAGGGGCACGTCTACCTATTTTTCGAATTCCTAAAATACTCTCGATATTACTTTTTTTCAAATTCACTCTCTTCCACTACTACGGCTGCCCGAACCCAGCCCGAAACTCGTACTTTGCCGCATCCTAGCAATTCAATGTCATTTTGAAGTTGAAAAATACTGTAAAAGTATTTTCGTTGCGAGTTAACTGTCAGATTATTTATTGACTTCAGGATAATGTTTTTATAAACAGTTAATAGAGAAATAATGGATCTACAGATGTGCATTTTTAAAATTTTCAAAATAAATTTCTATCATGATATAACCGTGTAAAGTTTGCATAAATTGGATTTTTTTTGAATTTTTCGGAATTTTTATAATCATGTACAATTTTTAAATCAAAATTTTAAAAAGGCACATCTGTAGAACCGTTCTTTCTTTATTAAATTACTTGTTGAAATAAAATTTTACCATTCTTGTACTGCCCACAAAACAATCGCTACGTTAGTACATTTTATGATGAATTTTAGGAGGTAGACGGGCCTCTTAAATAACAATATTTAAGCACAATTTAATTTTTTTAACCAATATACCGCTGTCTTGTCCAGTTACCTATACTCTGTAGTCAAAATGTATCAAAATAAAAGTTCATAATAATGCTATTTACAAAATTGATTAAACAGACAGCTGGCTCTTTAGGATCATTTCGGTGAAAATTAAAACCATTCCTCGTGCAGTGCCCTTTTTCATTCATTTTCTTCCACATAAAATGATTCTCCTAACGACTGAGCGCTGTGAGATGGAAGGTTCGGTCGCAGTGTCAATTTCGTCATGATGAGAAAAACTAGGATGGTGAACGGGCAACGGGCCATTTGTTCGAATGCGCGTCGCATCGCTTCTAATTTTCCATTAACCCTAGGAAGTACGAAGTAGGCTCTGCTCTGCAGCATTTCCCTGCCAAGGCCGGAAACGATCATCCTGCTTAAAGGATGCCGGAGATTCTTTATTCTTTAGACCCCCTACTGATAGATATTTCACTAGATTTCCGGTAAAGTATAAGAGTTTTTCATGTACATTTATTCAAATAAATTTACAATCAAGATTGCATTTGTATTTTGCACCGTCTGTATAATTTATGGTTCACAAAAAATATTATACTATACAGGGTGTTTCTATACCTCTGCACGTAACTTAAATAGGTTATATAATTTGATACACTGATAACAGGAAAATGTTTTTTTCTACGACCACTACGGAAAATTGCACTTTTCCCATGCTTTACATAGCCCGAAAGTTATTCATTTCTCACAGTCGTGGGATAAGGTGTGAGAAATTATTTCTCACACAAGTTGCCAACTGTAATATGTTAATTTTTATGTATTTTTAGGTTTATAAATTACAAAATATTATTTGCTAATTACTTAAATGTTTATATAATATAATATAATCTCAATATTTCATACGAATATTATAAATAAACTAGATATAATAATATTTCAAAATATTGAAATCTAATTTTCGCTTTTACATTTTCGAATTTAACTGTTGGCAAGATTGCGCATACTGTCTTTGTCCTACGCACTACGCCATTTTATTATTAAAAATAGCTTTCGTGTGATATATATTTTCCATTTAAGTATAGTAAAAGTAATACCTAATGTAATTATTTAAATTTCAATTAACTTAATAAAAAGATTGTTCTTTTAAAAAAAATGAATTATTTATCTTACCAAAGAATGTGGTCGTAGAAAAAGTATAGTGTGGCACTCGTGCAGAAACACCTATTGCCCACTTGTGTGATTCTCTCACACCTCGTGGGCAATAGGTGCTTTTCTGCACTAGTTACACAATATACTATTTCAAAATTCGCAAAAATAAGTGTAGTGAAAATTTTAGTTCTATTGGTTTGAACGTCCATTTAAGTGTTTATTTATTATTATGTAATTTATAAAATGAGGACCATGCTAACTGAATTTGAATCTGTATATAACTTATTTATTTAAATGAATGTGAGGTTAGATCCTGAATTCTAGTAATTTGTTGTAGGTAAAGGTAGGCGAAAGGATCATAATCAATATAACAATATGTTAATTTATTTAGGACGTTTCGACTGCAATGCTAGTCATCATCAGCTTTCTTGTGGTGATACATATTTGATTAATTTAACATTAAAGTAACAAATTAAATTACAATACATTAGAGGGGTGGATGTTACCCCTACGACATCTTGACTTGATGTGAGGTTGAAAGTTTAAGAGTTTAAGTTTAAGAGTTTATTTATTTCATATTAAATATAATATGCGACAAAACGACAAAAAGAAAATCAAATCTTGAATATAAACACCGCAATTTCAATCTCAGAGTTGTTTAGATACACATTACAGCCAAGTTTTAATTAAAGTTACACTCGGAGTTAATTTGTTAACCACTGAAACTCATTAAAACATCTAAATATTTCAAAGATGATTTTCATATTGAATTTATGAAGTATTTGTTTGGCAAGCAAACATGTTATTTACGTACTTTGTAAATAGAAGTATATGTTGGCAAGGTGCCTGTAGGTATCTGAAATTTGTCCAAAGAATTAATTTTAAAGGATGGTAATATGATAATAATTAGCGCTGAAATTTTAAAAAATACATATGAAAAATATAATCGTTTCTAGCAACTATAGACAAATAATAATAATTATTGTCTTTATAAATTTTAATTATAATTAAAAATTACCATCGTTAATCCTCAGTATATATACGGGTGATTCTCAACTTCGTGCATATATTTTAAGACATATAGTGCTTAACTTACTAACTAAAATACTATTCATGCAGCCAGAGTTGGCCGGAGCGGTAAGGAAGAGAAAGAATGTAGCTATGTTCTACACAGAGCTGAGTCACAATTCGCCAACTTATTACTCGCCTGAACGCAACTGAGCCAAGAGAAAAACCGAACTGGACGGCTTATATACAGATGTTCCACAACTAAGGACAAAAAATTAAAGGGTATACGAGTATACTGTACGACGTGCTGATCATCAAATAAAAATATTTTTTTTAAATTCGCAAAAATATTGAATCGTATTTCAAGCAAACATTTTTTGCCACTGGTCGGTAGTTATTTTTAATAATTTTTTCCAATTTTTCTACAATGTAAGTAATTGTTTTCATAATATGTAATACAAATAAATGTCAAATTATCAAATATACCATCAAAACAGTGATACTTAAAATGTACACACGTCAAATAAACTACCTACCCTTAATTTTTACTTCCTTGTACAGAGTAAAAATGAAGTATTGTAATCGCGAAAAATTTCTGTTTTCAGATTACGGTTAGACGTAGAAAGTTGAAATTTTGTATTTAGGACTGTTATAGCATCTAGTTGTGCACCTCCTATTTTTTGTTTCAATCTACAAACCGGAAGTAGTACTTTTTCAAATATTTTGATAAATATGTAATTTAAGACAAATTTTTTTATTTTAAATGAAAGATTATGTGATTATTACCTACAATCGGTATTTTACAAAATATTTTTGTATCTGGTATCATTTAAGAATAATTAAAGTATATATTTATAATTTAGTATTTCGGTATCTTGTAGACCATGATCGATTAACATTTGTTACTACGAAAAATAGTAAAATATGCTTTTTACACGGACAGGAGTAAACGTCATCTTTTTCTTATTAAAAATCATGATAGAAGTGATTCATTTAGTCCCTAGGGAAATAATCACTCCCTAGGGAGTTTGTATTATTATTATTTATTTGTTTCTGTGGGTTGCTATGTATGATTTACGTTACCAACAACAAATAACATACTTTATAATTTATTACTATATTTTTAAAGTAAATTAATTTGATCCGTATAAAATATAGTATATACCCCTCAGGAGAGACTGCAATTTTTCCCTCGTTGCTTTGTATCCCTCGGGCTACGCTTCGCTTTGCCCTCTGGCTACAAATTGCACCTCATGAAAAAAACATGCATTTCTCTCCCTCGATGTATAATGTATTATTATATCTTCTTCTGCAGATTAAATAAAATGACTAAAATATATTTGTGAGTATAGTAGCAGTAGTAGTAGTACTTATATATTAATATATAAGTTAAAAAATATATAAGTTAAAAGAATACAATAGGTATATGGCGTGAGGTCTTTTGGTGGCCACGTCAGACTTCTTTATATTAACAGTTTAATAGGCGTACAAGGAAGTCATGTGGTGTCCAGTCCACGTCAGATATTTTAAAAATTAGTACTAGAATTGGCAAAAATACTGTAAACGTTTGCGAATAAATGCAATTAAAACTACTCAAGGTTTAAGAGAATATTTACAACAATACACGCGCGTGGAAATATGTTCCCATATTGCTAAATTCCAGGTTAGTAGGCTCAAGATATCATCTTGCTATTGCTATTTAATATATCACATTTCATACGTTGACGAGTTGACGTGCATCAAAGGTTCTGACTGAAGCCCATTGTTACAGATGCTTTTAGTTGTAGGTAGCTAGTTCCACAGAATACTGTCAGAATTTTGATGAGATTGTAATATTCTATCAAACATGCGAAAGCTTCAAGTACCTATATTACTAATAGTTATTTAACTATCTAGTATGTTAACGAAAGCGATTAATAATGGAGACATTTTAACGCGTGAGAGAAGTGAACGCGTTAATTGTCGAGATTATTAATCGCATATTAACACATGAGTTAGTTATAATATTTTTTCATTGTTCATTACCTTTTTAATTTGGAGAAAATCTAATATTTGTCCATAACAAATATGTTAGGTTAGTAACGTTTGAAAATTGAAACTGCTGAGCACAATTAATATTGCCTGAATATTATTTTGCTAGAACTGTCAAAATCATTTCGTTTAATACTATTTATCATTTTTCTACAACTTAGCACTAGCTAATATACTTTATTACGTGTTACGTGTGCTGAAAACGAATTTAAAAAAAATCGTTGAGTAATAAAAATCATGCGTTAATAGGGGTCATTAATGTATGATTTTTTTGCATTAATGATACTCATTAATAAACGATCAACGGAAAAGACATATTTAATTAACTGCTTTTTGGTGTTATTAAAATTTAGAATATTTGTTTCGTATTATTATTTATTCTTCGAGGTGTCTAATCAAAATAGATATATTATGATTAACTATGAATGGAATAAAATTAAATTTGAATTAATTCTACAATGGCAAGGACCAACGAGGGCAAATTTTTAAAAACAGTGTTCCAAAACTGTTGAAAACTAAAATTGTGAATTATAAAAAATTATTTTAGTGCCAAAATATATGGACGAAGTTGTGAACCATCCCCTGAATATATTTCTTTTATTGACAAAGTATCCAAATTTTGAAGGAGTCCATTGTTTGTGATTTTGTTGCTGAAACAAATAAACCCGTTACCTGTAATATCCTAGCAAACACAATCAAAGAAACTAAGTAATCCAACAGTTATTTCCGGGATTGCCTGACAGATTTCCGGTTTTCCACTACATTTGAACGAGAACTAAATCAAAAAGTTTTCGGTAAACTCACTCCAAACTTCAAACTCAAATGTTAGTTCAGAGACCTGATTGTCCCCAGTGGAGGATCTAAGGGCGAGGTAAAAGGGGGTAATTTCCCCCTTCCCCTAAGATTTTTTTTCTAAAAAAGGACAGCTATTCTAATTAAATCTTTATTTATAAATAACTATTTTTTACTAACGCAGAAGTAAAACTTTTTTATATTTATTTTTGCTCATATATAAAGGTGTTCAGTTAGTTTGGGTGATTGGGTGTAACACTCCACTGGATTAATTTCCTGTGGAGCAGTTACAACCATGCTACCCGTGAATTATTGTAACACAGAAATATCTGTATTGACGACTTAATAAACTGTGCTGGTGCCACACTCAAATTACTTACCGTCCTGATAATTTACTTATCGTTTTGTTTAGCCTATCTACCGGTAAGATCAACATACTGTCTTGGAAACAGGAATGGTAAGTTAATAAAAAAGACCAATCGTGCAAAATTATCTATTAAAGTATTACTTATTTTACTCATTTTTGTTAAGTCCTACAATCGTTAAAAGCTCGTTGAATAATAACTACCAGTAAAAAATCCGTTTTGCATCTGTCATCTTCCAGCGCTCTATTAAGCGGTTACAATTCCCCCCCATTAACATACCATTAGAACTAAAAACCACATTTTCCCACCGCACATCAAGTGTAGTTGACAGTGCTCCTAAGATGGACAAAAGAAAAAGCTTACGGCCGTCACTAGGCAACAAATCGACGTAAAAAATACAAGATGACAAATGCGTAGCCTCGTTTCAGCAAAGTTCGCATTCTAATTGTGGAAAAAAGGGTTTCCAAACCAAATCACGTCCAAAAAACGAGATTGATATATTTCAGCGAATATATTAAACGCCGAGAGAAATGTTCTTGCTTCTTAGATGGAAATTAGAGCCGTGACGAGTGTAAAATTGCTACAATAGACGTCAACGATGTGTTAATCTATACTTCATTTCAGCTAAGAAAATAGCGTTGGGTTAGATAGAGCGATATTCTTGAATCTGATTGGTTGAAATGAGAGGTAGATTTACACTAGCAAACATTTTCATTTACGTTAACATTACTTATACTTTCTTATTTTGAATTTCATAGTTACATCAAAGTACTACATTATTCTATAGATGACAGCTTTATTCACAAAACATAACTTATTTAAGATCGCGTCAAATTTTGAACTAATAAAATGTGTGAGTGTAAAACACTGGCATTCGCAGTGCCATCTGCTATTTTCTTAGCTGAAATGAAGTATAGATTCAGACCTACCAATTATAAGTATATAAGTGCTAAATTTACCAACCAGCGCTTCCACAAAATTCCAATTTCAATTTTAAGTGCGAACGTTGAGCGCTGGTTGGTTAAATTAGTCACTTATACTTATAATTGGGTAGGTCTGAATAAAGCTTTATAGGTATGTTTACACTTCAGGAGACCAAGAACCATTTTCCTATTTATTTTATAATTAGTCTGTAAACTTAAAGTTTGGAGGTTTAAAAGTTAATAGGCTCGTGTACCACCTAAAATCCAGCATAAAATGTACTAACTTAGCGAGTGTTTTGTGGTCAGTATAAGAATGGTAAAATGTTATTTCAGCAAGGATTTAATTGAGAAAGAATGGATCTAAATATAAAATATAAAAATTTCAAAAAATTCAACAAAATTTCCTATTTTATGCAAACTTTACACGATTATATCTCATGATACAAATTAATTTTTAAAATTCAAAAAGGCACATCTGTAGATCCATTCTTTCTCTATTAAATGTTTATAAAAACATTATCCGGAAGTCAATTATAATCTGACAGTTTACTCGCAACGAAAACACTCTTACAGTATTTTTCAACTTCAAAATGACATTGCATAGCTAGGATGCGGCAAGTACGAGTTTCAGGCTAGTTTCAGGCAGCCCTAGTAGTGAGGAAAAGAGTGGAATGAAAAAAAGTAAAATCGAGAGTATTCCAGAAATTTGGTAAAAACGTAGACGAGCCGCTTAAGAGCCTATTGCATGGCAATAATACGCATTGAAAAACAAGTAATTTTTGTGGGGATCTCAATCTAATACTGTTATACGTATGATGTTCAGTTTTTGTATGTAGATTAAGGAAGAATACTAAAAGTGCGGAATCTTCAAAATCTTTAATTAATGTAATTAGTTTGGCTTTAATAATTATGCGAAATTCGGCGAAAATTGTACAAGTTTAGATATAATTTATGGCAACTCTGTTGATAAAATTATAGTTTTATTGTTTTTCCGCCCTTTCTACATCTATGTTCTACTCATTTAATCTTTAAACTCAATGATAACTTTTATAGTTCATTCATGAGATCCTCACGAAATTCTAGTGTTTAATTTCTTTTTATCTCTAATTGTTGTCGGAACAATATATAGTTTGAATTTTTAAATTCAACAATGCTTTGTCGTTACTAATGTAAAATTTCAGATTTTTATTTTGAGCAATATAGCCAGAATCGTGAATTCTGATTCTTATTGCACTCAAGAAGCATAGCCCCTTAAGTGCTAGAAACTGAAACGTACGAATGCTCGTTACATGAATTTCAACTTTTTTAAACGTAAACGTAAATGTAAACGTGAAAAAAATGTAAACTTTAAAACTAAATGCTTATGCGAATGAGGCTTTGTAGTTTATGATTTTAGTAGAAGTAAATTGAGTTAAATCTACATTTATACAAATGGTTAATTAATTTTCGTGAAGTTTAGAATATGTGGTAATGTAAAATGTACTGCTAACATAACAACTGGAATTCTAAATTCTGTTTGTCTTTCTTATTATATTTACTTGCAAAGTTCAGGTTTTGCAATTTGCACAAGAAAATTAATTATTTATGAATTAAATTAACGTAAAGTTAATGAACAAAAAATAAATTAACACAAACTATACTAAAATCAATACATTAGTCTATGATGAGTACAAAAAAAATATTTTTATTTATTTTTAATTCAACTTTTCTTAGAAATTCCACGTAAAATATTATTATATAATGGATATTTAGAATCTATCAAAATCAAATCAAATTTTCAAAAGTAGAGAAATAACATTGCTGTCATGAGTTCGATTCGATATTTTTCATTTAAGTGACACTGTAGAATGAATATTAAATATGAAATATTGTCGTAAAAAATTTTCAATGTTCTTACGTTAGTATTAGATTCAATATTTTACAAACCGTAGAACACTGTTTTTCCTCTTTATACAGCTACATTCCCGCCTTAAAATTTAAGTGGAAGCGGTGCAAATGGCTATTAATTAAACTAAACAAAAATAAAATTCACGAACATTTTTAAATTATGTGTTTATTAAATTAAGTTTGAAATAAGCCAAAAATTGTTTATATTCGACTAATATCCAAGTAATTAATTAGAAATTTAACAAACTTGTGTAATTAAATTTGGTTAAAAGAATGAATGAAACATTTATGAAGTATATCACACTTCATGAGTCAGATTGCGCCTGAATATATTTATAATGTAGGGGAGACCGAGGATGAAAGTAACATTTTTTCGTTTTTAATTTTTGTTTTCTAAACCTTTACAAAATTTGGACATCCATATTTTTTAAACGATAGACCAAACATTCAAGTTACATTGGAAATTTTTATTAGATATGTTTTGTCAAGCAAGTTAACAAAAAAAATATATATGTGGGCAGAGAAATGTGTTACTTTCAACCTCAATGTTGGGGCAAAAAGTAACAGTCATTGGGGTAAGATGTAACAGTTGATTATTGCAATAATTAACAAGAATATGTAGTTTTTTTCATATAATTTATCAACAAAACTGTAAAGAAACATAAAAGACAATTATTTAATCTGAAAAGCTATCATCTGAGTCGTAATTTCTACATAAGAACATTTTTTTAAATTTAACATAGTTAACATGAGTCCATAATTTACATTGGAGACACTGCACCACTGCTCCCCAGGCAAACTGCATTAATAGGGTTCACAACACATGAGGCAGAATGTTGCGACAATCTTTTTAGATTTCTGAACTGTGGTCACTCCGGTTTCATCCACATTCCAGATATGTGATTTACTTAAGTTGTGTTTTCTTAAAACAGCCTCCAACTTATCAAAAACATTCTTGACATTAGCCTTATTAAAAGATGTGGCCCGGCTTAAACTTGTAGCCTCAGGTACACGAATTGATAGAGTGGGATTTCGTTTCATAAATGAGTTTGTCGCTTCTTTATTACATAGCAAAAGAGAGTAACGTGACAAATATTTAAGTTTTTTGTTACTGCTCTAATCGGCCTGTTTTCACCGATGACCAAAGAAACTCTTTTTATCAAATCTGAGGAGACAGTTCCTCGATTTGTTTTCAGTTTATAAGTTCTCATCTGCAAGTGGCAACATCAATTATTATAATGGAAAAATATATTGGCGTTGGTTGTAACACTTTGTTACTATCAGCCCCAATGGTAAACTAAAGAAGTTTATAGGAAAATTACACATAACCACAATTTTAATGGTGAATTGTATCATGCCGATTGATAGCTAACTAAAAATAGATTAAAATTATTTACTTACATTTTGATTATTATTCAAGAGCTTCTGGTAAAACCACTCATAAGAAAACACAGCGAATTTACTTTCAGCCGAAAAGCAGATACTAATTTTGTCTTGAACGTATTCTCAACGACAATGGCAAAACTCTACTTCGTGTCGACAGATTCATGTCTTTAAATGCTATAATAGCACTTATAGTGTCATTTACCAAAAACTACGAAAACTATAGACGATGTTACAACCTACCTCTGTTACTTTCATCCCCGGTCTCCCCTATATCGATGACTCAATCCCTGTGGAGTTGCCACATCCAAATAACGTACCGTATGCTATTTATATTTTAAATTCTCAAGTGTTCTTAAAAAATTCCACTTAATTCCTAGACAATATTATCGCACCTCAGATTCAATGACTCAAAGCGAAATCTGCGCTGAAAACTGTAAGGAACAGATGGAGAAATTCAGTCGCTCTGATAAACTCACGGATTCAGACAAACTTTCAAACTCGCCAAAATCTCAGCCCTCGGTTCTAGAGCAGAGATATATGACCGGCGCATTTTTCCGACGAGAAAAGAAAAACTAAATGGGAAGTAATTATTTTTGGGAGATTGTTTTAAGTTAAATTGGCTAATTTATTAAAGTAAATTAAACCCCCACATTCGCGGCAAAAGTGCTGCGTCAGCAATTTTTAAATACTTATTGACCCCGAAGAAAGTTTTATTTTTCAAGATTTTAGTTAGTCAATTATTTAAAAAATTGTGTTTTTAATCTTCAACAAAATTTCAAAATGTCTCGTTTCATGAATATCTGGGGAGACAGTGTTGGAAACTCATGTGCTTATTATAACTTGTAGGTACAACTCGTAGGTAGTTAAACTAACACGTAAAATATTATTAGCATTTCCGCACAAAGACACGTACGTCGTTATAAAAGATTAAAAAGGAAGCCAGGTATATACTTCTACATTTGAGATACATCATTAACTTTGTGTTACAGTGCTCTCATTTTTTCTGATATTAATGTAAGGACCAAATAAAATACAGTGGGTATACAAAATTCCACTTGGTTGATTACAGGAAGATTCGATAAATGAGATATGCACTTTGAGCCTCAATGGGGTTTCCACGATTTTTTGTTTTTTTTTATTAATCTATACATTAAAATATTAGACCCGTATTTTTTCTTTTTGCCAAAAAGTTGCTAATAAGCCAGAAAAAAATTCATAAAGTTTAATAAATAGGTGCCGCGAAAAACGATGCCATGTGTCGGTGTGACGTCACCGGCCCTGACAACATACGTTCACCGCGCTGACAAGGACCGAATACGATACGTAGATCTTACTTTATTTCAACACAGAACCGTCGTCCATTCTGT
Organism: Agonum fuliginosum; assembly: GCA_947534325.1. Lineage (NCBI taxonomy): Eukaryota > Metazoa > Arthropoda > Insecta > Coleoptera > Carabidae > Agonum > Agonum fuliginosum. The sequence continues at coordinate 1,944,412 of OX384033.1, forward strand.
AGTCAAAACGACAAAAAACTATCTTACACGTACAAATCTACTTATGGTTTGGTTTCAATGTTGTCTACGTCACACATGGCGCATTTTAATGCACGTTTCAAAAGAGTTGCATTTTCATTTCGATAAAAAGGTAATAAATCTATAAAAATTAACAATTATTGTCACTTTCCTATAACTTATAATAATATATGCTGAAAATTGATATCCAATAAGTATTTCTTTAAAAGCCGTAGGCTTGGAAACCCCCTTTTGGCCGGATCCCCGGACTAATTTAAAAATCAAAATTTAATCAATTAATTTTAAATGTCAAAATTTCATAAATCGAAATTTAAAAGTCAAAACTTTATAAATCAAAATTTAAAAGTCAAAATTTAAAATAAAGAAAACTATTTTGTTTGTCACAATACTCCGCCTTATAAAATAAGGCGGGTGGTAAAATGAAAAAAAATTATCTGGCCATATTGGTCTCCATTTTATTCCCAATTCAACAATATATGTATTTTTGCTCGAAATTATTGCATCCATTTTAAATTAGTTAAAAACAAATGCTGTTACCATGCTGTTATATTAAAATGTACTCCTAGTAATATCAATTTGCGAACTAGCTTCTTCACTGTTAATTACATTAGAATTATTTTCCCGCTAAGGACTGAATAAGCATTTTAATTTAAATTAATTTCGTTCCTAGAACGGCTCAATAGCTTTCTTAACTCGAGAACATTACTTCAACTTTACCTCTCTGAATTAAGAACTTCTTAATTAGAGTACATTCCAAATCTGATAATTATATCACAGTAATACTTTACTCATCAAACCCAGAGATAAACATCACAGAGACAAGAAATTCATTTCAATTACAGGATTGTGGATTTTGTTTACCAGACTGGAATTAAGAACATTTTTATCATAATAGAACATGTCAAAATACTTGTAACATCTTTCTGAAATTCAACAAGCTCTACATAAATACATAGAAACCATGAAGTTAAATATAATTATGACAGGTGTGGACCTAGGGCGGATAAAGTGTGGTCTTTCTGTTTACCTTTTAGAAAAGGTCCGAAAAGACGGGCCAGATCGGTGCATGCATTCTATGACGATAAATAACGGTGACGAAGGTAACACACGGGCCCAGTTGGGATCTTTCTCGCACAGGATAAACAGAAATGCCACGAATGAAAATTATATTGCACTATGAAAATGTATCTATTCCTAATTGCCTTATACTAAAAATTATGTCTGTAAGAACTGTTCATTTTTCATAAAATCCATTTCAATTTCTTTAATTTCTACTTATATTTATTTTCATGTATTCTTATTTAGCATAGGGCAATCTAGAAACTCTAATGACGGTTTCACGGGTCAAGGTTTCACGGGTAAGTTTCACGGGTGACGATTTCACGGGTCAAGGTTTCACGGGTAAGTTTCACGGGTGACGGTTTCACGGGTCAAGGTTTCACGGGTAAGTTTCACGGGTAAGTTTCACGGGTGACGGTTTCACGGGTCAAGGTTTCACGGGTAAGTTTCACGGGTAAGTTTTACGGGTAACGGTTTCACGGGTGACGGTTTTACGGCTCATTTTTAAATTGGCCCCCTAAAGGGGCAACTTTTGTCTAATTTAACCGACCTCGTATCTCTTACCGTTCTCGAGATCCCAATGATGAGCTAGTTAACTTGGACACCCTGTATATTAATGTTTTTACCTCTCGCCTCATATTCTATAAGAGAGGTATTGTAATGGGTCAAAATTTTCGAGTATGAGTTTTTGGTGGATAAGCACGTTTCAGGGTCTCTATAATACGAATTTACTATTTTCACGATGATGTCTGTGTGTGTGTATGTGTGTGTGTGTGTGTGTGTGTGTGTGTGTGCGTGTGTGTGTTTGTATGAATGTATGGACTGACGATTTTTCGTCCACGATAACTGAAAAAGTATCAAACCTTTAATAACCAAATTTCATATTTAAGGTTTTAATAAGGATCTTAACACCGGATAACATTTTGGTAGAAATCCGAAAACCGGAACTAGTACTTTTTGAAGCTTGATAAACTTTTCCTTAAATATATTGTTACATTATTTATTTATGACAATTTTTGCAATTAAAAATAAAAGAAAATATAATTATCTATGAGTACAGTTAATTATAAATACAAATTGCTGAATCTGGTAGTATTTAACAATAAAATAAAGTACAATAATTAATAGTCTATCTTGTTGTCCATGATATGAAATTTGTTTCTACATAAAATTTGAATTATTCTTACAGTGACAGTACAGTTGACATCTTTTGCTTACATCTTGGTTTACATATTACATGAACATGAAACTATTAAAATGTAAGTAAAACTATTTATTAGATTAGTCTCGAGGTTAATAGAATAAGCAGAATTAGGCGAGAGGTCGTGTACTGGCCACAGCAGATTTTTTTCAGAAGTACTCAATTGCTGTTGAAGTTATGTACATTTTTTAAATTTTGAATGTGTAACCCTTGACGGGTCGGTTTACCCGTGTGTCCCGTGTGGGTGTCTTACCTTTAAAATGTAGGAAAATCTGAAGGAATGTTTCCAAAACACTGCCACTTTTACTAAAAAATAAACACAACTGATATACGAATTTTAGAACAGCGTAGGTATTCATTCAAGCGGATACACAAACTAAACAAGAAAAATCAGGAATTCTACGTTTACGTTATGCGAACGATGTTTGTTGCTTTCAAATTTTACAGAAGTTCTCAACCTTTAAACTTCTTAATTTTGTCACATTAATTCTACAAAAATATTTTTATTTATAAATATTTTTACTTTCGTCTTTTATTCAAAAAGTTTCAAAATATTTCCCGTTCAAAAGTAAAAGTTGAATGTTTTCGATTTATCGTGGATCTCATGAACTGACGCGTATCATTGCCAAAGTTTGATTAGATATTTCTTTTAAATTCGAAATGGTGGTTAAACGAGCCATTAAATGCGATTTATCAAGTTAAATTGCTATAAAGAACTTTCTACCCCTTTCTACCGAGCTTATTTTTAACAGTGGTTTCGAGAATTTGTAAGTTGTGTCAGACAGATAATATTTAGAATATTGACTTTGCATAAGAATGGTTATTTATGTTATTAGTATCATAACGTCAATCATTATGGTACTAGTCGTGGAGATTATCAGACAAGATGAAGCCGAGTTTGATAATGATTGTTCACGACCCGTAGTGCATACAAAATTTTATCTGCCGTCGTAAATTAGTGAAAAAGAGAAATAAATTATTTGGTATTGAACAAAAAATTTAAATTTAAAAAATAGTTATGCTATTTTTGAAACTTTCTTAGTAACAAGTTATTTATTATTTCATTATGGTACTGAGTACCATACTGGATTTATTATGGTCCTCAAATTGAAGCTTATAATGTTGTTATTATGACACGGCATCAGATAAAAATTGAATTGTTCAACTTTACAGAATACAGAATAAGTAACCCGTTACATTCATTATAAACCAGCCATATTATAATAAAATCGGGGTCAAAAAGAAAGTGGTGTTAGGTCTCCATACTTTATTAAATTAAAATTACTCATCCATGATCTGTTAACAATAATCTTAAAATATTTACAAATATATCACGTAATTTTGATTCGTTTAACAATACATAAACTCTACTTGGCACGCCTAAATTTATTTACAATCAATTGTGATAAAATAAAATCTAATAGTACGTTAAAAATATCTCACAGAATGTTACAGTAATCTACAATGGAATTCACTAACTCAGTGTGTGTTCCTCACTTCAAACCAGTGTAAAGTGTGTGTTTTTAGTTTAGTTTAAGCCTCATTCGCATACGCATTTAGTTTTAAGGTTTACGTTTATGTTTACGTTTAAGAATGTTTTAATTCATGTAACTTTCAAGCACTGTGAATGTCCATTTTTAGTTACATGAATTTAAACTTTCTTAAACGTAAACACAAATGTAAACCTTTAAATGCTTATGTGAATGAGGGTTTAGTTTAGCTTAGTTTACGATTTACGCTAGAGCCGACGCTGGCAATGAGCTGTGTTTTGGTTTCATTTTGTTGATGAATACTTTGATACATCCGTTGAAATCTGCGCTGACTAATACGTGACCTCCACAGCCTTTCGTTCGCTGCTCTACCATCGGGTCTACCACCTTGAAAAAAATCTTATTTATTGCAACTTTTAACGAGAATCTCTGAAAAATAAAAAAGATACATAAACAAATGACACAGTACAATAATATGAACCACTTTAGCTCCGATTTTTTTTGATGTTGTACTCAACAATATGTATTTATTTATTTATTTTGCTGGTAACCACTCAACAGGATTCACTCCCAATTATAAAATTATAGTGGCATCCAACCACTTCTTTGCTGATTCGTCTTGTTGCAGTTAATCTTAATCCGTGCGACGATTTTTAAAATTCAAAACGGGAACGGAAAGATTCTAATGCAACCAGGACTATATTTAAGATGATCAAGTGGTTAGCTTGAAGCATCCGAATGCGATTTAAATGCAATGTTTTACAATTTAACGACAATCACACATTGCCGCCCGAGAGACTTGAACCACTGTTCATACGTCATCACAAAATGTAGAGAGCTGTGCTTAAACCCGTGCAGACCTTTTGGTGTACTCAACACCAACAACCATGACAGCTGGTAACCGCACACATGGTATAATATTTATCTAAATCTAGCTTTAAGTTATTATCTTACCTTATTAATGGTATCCGTGACGGTGGGCTGCCCATTGACCGCATGTGTCTGCTCCTCAACCATCTTAATAATACTATCAGGATTGGGCGCAAAAACAGCACAAGTAACAACGGCGTTATGGGCCTTGATGGCTTCCCAAAAGTCGTTCCGGTCTCTTCTGACCGAAGTGAACTTCGAGTAGTCGTGATGCGTTTTCCAGACGTAGATGTCTCTGTTCTCCGATCCACTGACGATGTATTTTCCATCGTGACTGAAACTGGCTTTGATCTGACTGCTCACATTGACGTAGCCCTTGTATTTGCACGATAGGTTCAGGTCGCAAAGGTCGTACAGTCGTATTCTGCTGTCATTTGACGTGACTAGGATTTTGTCTTCTCCTGGCATCGGTTCGATGCCGGATATTTTTCTGCCTGTTGAGTTCTTGCCGCGAGTTGACCGCACGTGGATTTGTGTGTGGTATTTTAGCTGGTCGGTGTTGTAGAAGATGCAACGACCGTCGTATGTACCCACGACAGCGAATTTACCGTTTTGACAGAAGTTTGCTGCTGTTATTAATTTGGTTGTGCCGTCTACTTCGTTCCACACTGCTACCTTTTTATCTACAACAACAAACAATTATTAAAAATGCTTATAATAACGGTTGAGGTTTAGGTTGCAGTTTACTGTGCATTATTGATTTAGATTCTGTTCCGGTTCTCATATTTTTTCTTAGACTGAACCGCTAACCGGTTTATATTAAAGCGGACCAAGTTCCGGTATTAGAATTATTTAAATATTTTCACTTATAATTTCACACTTATTTCCGGAATTTTTTAAAGTGCGTAAGCAGCTCGAGTGATAAACAATTTCCTGGACATAAGTGCAGATTCGGTAAGAAAATCGTAATGATCAAAGTTGATTGAAAGAATCCTGGTCGACCATTTTGACCAACTTTGAAGTAAAATCTCTCACCTGGAATGTTCCACAACCTGAGTTTTCCATCAAGAGACCCGCTCAAGAAATACCGGTCATCTCTGGGGTGAAACACAATAGCAGTAACAAAATCAATATGTTGAAAACAACATAAACATTCCTTCCTACTAATGTGCCACAGGCGAACAGTTTTATCCATGGAACTCGATAACAAGAAGTAATTCTTAGACCAGGCAACATCTAGAAGATCTGACGTGTGTCCGGAGTACGTGCAGAACGGTTTAGGCATGAAGATGCTCTTCTTGCCTTCCTCAGACTTCGCGGCTTCCATCACAGCGTGGTGGGGGTCTTCGGCAGAATGGTGAGAGACCAAACTCTCTTGAGACGGCGTGGGGGATACTTTTTCGGCGTTGTATTTCGTTCTCATATCCTGGACAGAAAATATATGGATGCGTAAATGTTTAACGATGGGAATTACTCATGAGAATGAAAGTTTATTTAGCAGGCGAGTGCTGTAATCACTCCAATAAGTAATTGCCAAATTAAACTACGACTGCATTAAATAATTTTACAAGGTATATTTTAAATGAGAGCTATCAGGTTATGACTGTACCACCCTAAAAGAGATGGCAATGTAGTTAGATTATCAAAAAGTGAAAAAAAATTGGCGTGGGACGGTGTTAGGATTTTAACATTTTACCGAAAAAAATTACAAGTCCTGAAATCCAAAAAAAAATTGGCGCGGGACGGTGTTAGGATTTTGACTTTTTTCCGAAAATTTTTACAAGTCCAAAACCCGATAGTCAAATGAAGTTATGAGCTCATATATTTATGTGTATATAATTTTGGATGCGAATTATGATTTATCTCATAAATAATGAAGTATTCTCGTACCTTTTGAAGGGAAGTTCTCCACAGACCATATTTTATTTCTTACCATATCTTACCTTTAAATGAATTCTCTCACTCAACACTCACTCACTTTTCACAAATATATTCCCCAAAAATAACTATTAACCAAGACCCCTCCCCCACGTTTTTTTTTATTCAATATAAGTATAATAGATACAAAGAAATATTAATAAATAAGTACCTATAGATAATAAATGTTTTAAAAATTTCTCACATTCTGTCTTGTGCCCGAAGATATCTGGAAGATAAATTGCTGGACCTAAAACATACTCAACTAAATATTAATTTAATATCCAAAATTTTGAAGTACCTACAAAAGGATACATTTTAATATCTTCTTAATCTGTAAACGTAGATCACATCATAATTATCATTATTTAATGTGTAGTCCAATATTTTTACACATAGAATTACAGACAATTTTTATTTCAAAAAAACGTAATTCCAAATTTAGATAATATAAAATTAAATCGACATTAATTGTTCACCTGGTTGGGATTTATAAAACAACCAATGTCGATAATACTATAGCATTTAATTTGTATCAAGATGGGGCCGAATCCATCCTTTCAACAAAATAAATACCATAGTTTATAATTATAAAATTTAAACGAGAGTTTAAAATTAATATCACATTACAATAAAAATTTCCTATATTTAAACAACTTTTTGTCATTTATATTAATTCCAAAATAAGAATTATTGTTATATTAATTTTGAATATATTTTTAATATACAAAACAATTTTACCTTTTAAAGTGTTTTCTGAATATTCTTGCACATATAGGTAAACACAATTCGCAAAACAGTCAAAAATATTTAACAAAAACATTAATAGTTCGCCTGGCTGGGATATGTTTATATAAAACTATTAATGTTCAAATTTTATACTTAATAATTTGTATCCAAGATGAGCCCAACTATCTTATCAACAAATTATTATTTATATTTTAATTACTTGCTTAAATTTAGATGCGAATTTGTATTTAGAAAAATAATTTTTATGAAGATCTCTGCTGCAAGAACTCGGCGATTCTACAATTCACTTTATACACTTTTCAGTAAATATTTTAATTATCATATGAAAATTATTATCAAAAACGATAGAATAATGTATATGTTAATGATTTATAACTAATTTGAGTAGTATTTTATAGTTTTTAAGTAATTTTTGATAATAATTAGATGCAAAATACGAGTGCGCGATTTCACTTGACAAACAAAAATAAATGAATTATGATAAACATTGTCGCTGTGACTGGCTAGCAGCTTTGTTTATCATAATTCATTTGTTTTTTATTGTCTAAGTGCGGCCGCATATGATTGCATCTAATTATTATCAACAATTACTTAAAAACTATAAAATATTACGCAAGTATGTTATAAAACATTAATCCAAACATTATTGTAACGATTTTTATAATAATTTTCATAGGAATATTAAAATATTTGCTAAAAAGTGTATAAAATGAAGTGCTGAATTGCCGAGTTCTTGCAAATCTTCAAAACCTTATTTTTCTAAATACAAATTCGCATCTAAATTTAATCAAGTAATTAAAATATGAATAATAATTTGTTGATAAGATGGTTGGGCTCATCTTATCAACAAATTATTAAATATAGAATTTGAACATTAATAGTTTTATATAAATAAATCCCAGCCAGGCGCACTATTAATGTTTTTGTTAAATATTTTTTTGGCTGTTTTGCGAATTGTATTTTATGTGCAAGAATTTCCAGAAAGCACTTTAAAAGGTAAAATTGTTTTGTATATTAAAAATATATTCAAAATTAAGGTAACAATTATATTTTAAATTCTTTAAATTTTATAATTATTAACTATGGTATTTATTTTGTTAAAAAGATGGATAGGGCCCATCTTGGATACAAATTAAATGCTATAGTATTATCGACATTGGTTGTTTTACAAATCCCAACCAGGTGAACAATTAATGTCGATTTAATTATATATTATCTAAATTTGGAATTACGTTTTTTTGAAATAAAAATTGTCTATAATTCTATGTGTAAAAATATTGGACCACACATCCAAATAATAATAATTATATTGTGATTTACTTTTACAGATTTAGAAGATATTAAAATGTATCCTTTTTGTACTTCAAAATTTTCGATATTAAATTAATATTTAGTTGAGTATGTTTTAGGTCCAGCACTTTATCTTCCAGATATCTTCGCGCACGAGAAAGAATGAGATAAATTTTAAGAACAGGTATATCTATAAAACATTTATTATTGTATTTATTATCTACTTATTTATTAATATTTCTTTGTATCTGTTAGGTATACTTCTTATATTGAATAAAAAATATATTATTTTGGGGGTGGGGGCTTGGTTCATAATTATTTTGGGGTAAATATAATGTTTGTGGAAAAGTGAGTGTTTAATGAAAGAATTCATTTAAAGGTAAAATATGGTAAGAAATCAAATATGGTCTGCGGAGAACTTCCCTTCAAAAGGTACGAGAATACTCCATTATTTATGAGATAAATCAGAATTCGCATCTAAAATTATATACACAAACATATGAGCTCATAACTTCATTTGGCTATCGGATTTTGAACTTGTAAAAATTTTCGGAAAAAGTCGAAATCCTAACACCGTCCCGCGCCAATTTTTTTTTTGGGATTTCAGGACTTGTAATTTTTTTCGGTAAAATGTTAAAATCCTAAGGCCGTCCCACGCAATTTTTTTTTTACATTTTGATTTAAGATCACTAGCTTTAGTATATTTTATAGAAATAATTATAACGCTGTCTATATGACACGGCAGCAGATAATAGTTATTTCTGTTATAAGGATCGTAACATCAGTTATTATGGTACTAGTTGTGAAGATTATCAGACGAGGCGAAGCCGAGTTTGATAACACGACGTGTACCATAATTATTGGTTACAAAATTTTATCTGCTGGCGTAAATTAGTCAACTGGATTCATAATGGTCTTTGGCCTAAAGACCACTATTATGATCCTCAAATTGAGGCTTATAATGTTGTCATTATGATACGACACCAGATAAAAATATTTTTATATTTACCTGAAAAAACTGGTAAGCATCTCTGACGACCCAAACTCTAAGCACCTTATCTTGCCCAGCAGTAGCCAAAAGTCGTCCACAGCAAGAAAATTTCATGCACCAAATCGCTCCAACATGTTCTCCGCATAGTTCTTGAACATGTTGAATATTTTCCATATCATACGGCCCTTTATGCGAATTTGAAGCTTTCAATTTAATATTTTGTTCTCCAGGATTAACTTCATCAACAATATCAAAAACATCTTCTCTGTGCCTAGCGTGAGAAACTTCTTGAGCTATAGATTTCGCTCTGTCCATGGTTTTCTTGACAGTGGATCCTAAGAAACGTTTTAATTTCGCTGTTCGTTTTCGTACCCGACTTGTATCGGGATCCTGGTCGTCTCCAATCGGTAAAGAAGATTTTTTTGAGTCTACGCTTTCTTCATCTGATTCTTTTTCTTTGTCGATAGCTGTCGTGCTGACGTATTCCGAAGTCAGTCGCATTATTTGTAGCGATAATGGGTTGATACATTGAGGTATTTTTTCTTCAGCTATACTAAGAGGTACTCGTTCACCAGTGTCTAAATTTAATACGGTAACTTGTTCTAGTATTTCTAAATCGGATAACTTTTTCCCTGAGTCAGTTCTCGTGCGAACAAACATGTTTAATTGTTTGATCATGCTTTCATCGCCAGCAGATCTGCGTCGTTCTTTTGAGCCTCTTGTTGTCCCTGATTTCATGCTTCTATGAGGGCCTAAACTGCTTCTTCCAATGCTGTTTCCACTTGCTGATCCTCTGTGATTCGCATCGGAAGCTTTATGGTTTAATAATTCGCTTTTTAGTTTTTGTATCCGTTCGATTTCGTCAGAAGAAGGCCCCTCAGCTTTTGATTTGTCTTCATCTTGAGGTTTGACAACATACTGACCTTTCGTGGCATCTCTAATGTCTAGAGAAAAGTCTAACTCTCTGCTGACAGCAGACTTGATTGTGCTTGTTTTGGATGAGGTTTCTGATTTCGGTCGCTCTTCTATTGAGTTAAGTTTACTCTTTGGTAGGTCGAAGTCTAAAGAGTGCTCGAATTCTCTCGTGAGGGACTCTATTGTACTTGCGGGACTAGCTAATGGTGAGTTTATTGGTAACTCTTCGTCTGTATTTGGCGGCTGCAATTTCACCAACAAAAACGGTGGTGAGATTATTATCTTGGTTTGTGGATTGATGAACTAATAGCCAAAGTGTGACACAAATTAATCAAGCGAAAATGTACATTATTTTACGACAGTCTAACATGAGAATTACTCTTGAAATAAAAAATTTGTAATTGCCATATTAAAATCCAGTAGAATATTATACTTTGAGAAGTATGAATAAAAATGATTTGCTCTTACTTTCAGGTCAGGAGATGAAATACTTATTGAACTATTTTCTCTAAATAATAATACAAATTGGTGAAGCAAATACTGCAAAATATACTCGAAGCAAAAGCAAACACTTTTTTGTTCATACCGCTTTTTGTCTACGACTATGTTTAGTAAATTATTATTTTTATGAAATAAAAAATAAAATTGAAGCTTTTAATATTTTATTTTTAATATTTATGTTACTTAATAATGTAAATAACTGAATTTTATGTTTGAATATGGTATGAATGGTAAGTTTCATTGGCTAGAAACCATAATATAAGAAGTTTTATTGGTCATAAGCAAATTTTAAAACACTCACTAGTGAGTAATGGGAATTAGTTCAACACCAAAGAATAAAATTCTAGAATATTTATACACAGGCAAATGCAAATAAAGGAAATACATTAATAATATAATTCCTGCATCAAAAAATTTAAATCTAAAATTCTACATTTGCATTTTCTTGTGCATGAATCTTTTAATGCAGGTACTCTATTACGTATAAATTACTTAAACTTATAAGAATGCATAATAATTGTTAGTCGTAGACAAAACAAAACAAAAATGTAACAGATGCAAAGCCAAATAAAAAGAACCTTCACTCACTTTGAGCATAGGCGGTTGTGCATTCACCTTGCTCTTCTTCTTCCTCCTGGGGGGAGCCACCGGTCCACTCGCCTCCGACGTGGTGGACCTGACCTCCACCGACGTGTTGTGGATGACACTAGAGCTCTTTGTGCTGGCTATGACGTCGGGTTCTTGAAGTGGTAACAACAATGGCACTCTGGTGGACTTGTCAACCGTTGAAGACGACTCCAGGCTCTCAGCTGACTGCGTCTTGATGGATAGAGCGTACGTGCTCGGGTGCTGCGATGCCTCTTTCGAACTTGGGGTGGATTCCGAGTCTTTTGAGCTGGTGGAGAGCGTGGAAAGCGATGCGGCCGTGCTTTGGATGTCTCGGACAGCACCTAGACAGGTTTTAGTTTATTTAGTTCTTAGAAATGAAAACGATTAGCGCTAGCACCAACTTTCTTTCGTTCACTGTTTTAATAGTGTTCGGTCTTGTTCCTCATTTCATATTTCTACTTTATACGAACCGGTAACCAGTTAACCATAAAAGCGATGAATTTTCTAATCAATCTTTTAATATTTTAAATTATTGCAATTGATGTAGACTTGGTGACAGGTTATTTAAAAAATGCAAACTACGGTATTTTTAATTTCAATTTTTTTAGAAAAAATATGAATAGCCTGGTAAAAAACTTTCCGGTTTTCTAAAATATAGAAAATAGTAAATTCGGCTCGAAAGTCCAAATTAAATTATTTTTAGAAAAATATGGCAAACATTAATTTTTTTATATAGATTATAGAAATATAGAAAATCGTAAATCAGGCTCGAAGAACCAACAATCAGCTTTTATATCCAATAAAAAATTAACGTTTTCGTTTTGTGTGCAATTGATATAGACTAGGTGACAGATTCCATTAGAAATGCACATGTTTAACTTGAAAATGTGATTGGTAAAGCATAACATAAGGTTTGTGGTCTGAAGTATATTATTTAATAAATGGAAAAACAGAAACCGGTCATATTTTACCGATATAATTCATTATTACTTCAAGAACCACAAATTAAAAATAAAATGGTCAGCATTAAGGGTAGGTATTTACAAATTTTCAAGATAGGCTGAAAAATAGCACTTACCGTCAATAATAAATTTTAATCAAATCTACAAAATAAAAATCAAAATAATTGGACCAAATTTTAATTCCAAATACCAAACATACAAAATACAAAACAAGCAAAAATAAATACAAGCAAAGCAAAACAAGACCGATATAAAATAAAAACATACAATTAACAACAAAAAGGTACTTTCTTGTAATTTTGACTGGTGTCAACACCTCCTAAGCCAATATACCTAATATTCTGCCAACACGTCCAAGTGAGTTCATACTTTGCAGACTCAAAGCATCGTGTTCTATTATCCGAAACGGATGCGAAGTTCTATTAGTCGTCGTGGCGTAGACGCCTTCCACCGACGACGTCTGACTGTCTGGTGGAGAAGTGTTACCCGTGGCGCCATCCTCGTCGTCTGTCTGCATCTTCTGACGCAGCTCTCGAAACCGCTTGCGGCCGACCGTCGGATCAACCGGTTTTTGCATTTCGTACTTTGGAAATAAAGACAGTGAGACGTTTTGTTTCTGCGTTTTGTTGCTTGATTGACCAGCTAGCGGTCAAATCAAGGAGGACATTTTATTAGTCGTGAAATTGAAGGATTTGGGCCTTGCATATCTGCTGGCAATCCTATTTGGCCGGATTAGGCTTCCTCAATAATAATAAATGACATTTTATATTTTCAAAACTGTAGAACTATAAAAAAAATTGCTTGTTTTTGGGTTATCAGCACTTGTGATTAAATTTTTTTTCATAGGTAAGCAGATAAACACTGTAGGCACCCATTTCTATTTTTAAACTCATCTTTTCATACTTGAGGAATCCTAATCCGGCCATATAGGATTGCCAGAATGGACATTCCTTCTCAATTTAATTTTGCTGGTAACCATTCAACAAGTTTTACTCCCTATTACAGAATGGTAGATGTTATTATAGTGGAATCCAACCACTTCCACCGATTCATTTTGGTGCAGTCAGAATCTGAATTCGTGCGACGACCTTTGAAATTCAAAGCGGCAAACGGTTAGATTGTTTTTGCAACCAACATTTAAGACGAACAAGTGCTCGTTTAATTGTAAGCAGATATGCAAGGCCAAAATCCTTCAATTTCACGAATAATAAAATGTCCACCCTAATTTGGCCGCTAGCTCTCCGTCTATGATGTTTGACTTACCGTAGAGCCATGTTCTTTAGAGTCGGAAGAATTTTCTAAAGATAAAGTTGAGGATGAATGACAAGAAGTACTTATAATAGGTTCTGAGCCTGTTCTTACTATAGTCAGATCACCAGCAATGATTTTTCTTTTACTAGCGACACTGTTACTGTAATTAATAATAATTGTTATAATTTAAAATTCCCACCTTATGAAATTTTAAAATGCAGCCAATTAAAATTTAAAACATCAGTCACGTGACAATTAAATGACGAATTCTAGAAACTGTCAAATAAAATGATTACTGTTTTTATTCACTTGTTTTATTTTCAGATAAGTAATATCAACAAAAATATCTCGGTCTTTTTTGACTGGAAGTAGAGTATAATACATAGTTATTAAGTTAGAGCTCATGTATTCGTTAATGTGTTAATAAATATTTAATTGCACTAACCTGGAGTTCCTACTGGGTGTTATATCTTCAGCATCGAAAAATTCTTCAGAATCGCTGCTGCAGGACATTTTGTCACTGTTGTATGGTCATGTAAGTTTGTTTAAAACCATAAATTTGTAATTAATTTACCATCTGTCACTTTATACTGGTTTCGGCCATGCTTGTCATTCAACTAGATTCAAAAAGAGAGCTATGTTTGCACGTGAAATTTAGTTCGGTTTATTTGGAGCAATCTTTACACAACTGGAAATAATTGAATATTCTCATTGTTACTTTTAACGACATTAGTATAATTATTACTTTTGCATTCACTTAGATAATTGAAGGAAAGTTAATCAAAATCTAGTAAATCAAATAGAGAAAATACTGAATGACGTCATAGCCAGGGGCAACCTACTATTCTAACCTCACTTGCATATTTTTAAAATTAAATTTGTAACAGTTTCTGTTAAAACGTAATTTAAATAATATTATTATGATACGAAATATCTATAAATCTGCATATAAACTTGTATTATATTGACAGTTATATTGAAAGAAAATATAAAATACCATTTATTATAGTTTATCTACGACCATTAAATAATACATTCATTATAAGACTATTGTATTATGTATTATCAGTCCATTATTTAATAATTTGGAACAGTTGATGTCAAAACGTCATTTAAATAATATTTTCATGGTACAAAATACTTATGTCTGCATATAAAATTCAAAATTGTATTATTTTGACAGTTACATTTAAAGTTAATATAAAGCGTCATTTTGACAGCTGCCCCCTGACAAATTCATTTGTTATAGTTTCTTTTGAAATAGTTTATTGGTTATAAAGTAGTACCTATTGTGTTATTTTTAGCAAAGTAGAATGAGTTTCTCGTATATTTATTTAAACGTCAAACATGTTTTGAATCCAGATTATGCGCGCAATGTAAACGTAGTGCGAGCATAAACATACGTCTTCTTTTTGTTCAGTTGAAACTTGGAGTACGATTTTGCTTATCAAGGCTGTTTCCTCACCAAACCAACATGGAGGACCTCGCAGTAGAAGTATGCGGCGAAAACGGAGCGTATTATAAGGTATGTAGAAACTTAAGTACGTTTTATTTGGTGTATTAGAAGCATAATTCGGGTATCATTAACCGTGGCATTTATTTTATGTGTCATTTCATTGAGAACTCCATTATACTTTTCAAGAATTTTGTACCCTGTGAATCTAAGAAAACGCGGCTCTTGTCGACGCCATGTCCGTTTGACAGGGCGTGATTTTTCACATGTGCCTCAATTTATTAAATTCGTGAATTGTTTCCCGTGTTTTTAACACATTCACGAGAATTCACACTAAATCATATCCTGGAATTCATGTTTTATGCCTCACAAACGTTCCAAACAGTTTAATAGTAGTCGTTCCGAAGCAGCTTTATTTAAAAAAGTTTTAAATATAAACGGTATTCAGTTACACTATTGTAATCATTAATTTACTTCCCACACTCCAATGTAAATAATTTTTTGATTCAACATTCAGCATTTTATTTATAAGCTAAAGATGCTTTGTGCAGATATCTTTAAATGATCCTAAAATTATTAATAGATTCACACAAGGATTCTTTAAAGATTCTTTCATGCTTGTGAATAAAAAAATTATTTCTGGTGAGAATTGCCTGACAAAAAGCGGCGCCGCGAAATTGAATCTTCAATGCGCCTTGGAAAATAATAATTTCTAATTCATTGGTAGCTTCAAAACAGTATAAATTTTTTCCAGGATTTAGAAGCATGACAGAATATTAAAGAATCCTTTTGTGAACAGTAGTGTGTTGTATGTGTAAATAAAAAATAAATATTGCTCGATCTCAACAGTATTTTATTTGTATTATTATTATTATTTCTTTGTTGCAGGCCACAATTTTAGACGTATTCGAAGAAGAAGTACTAGTGCGTTTCGAAGATGAGTAAGTTCTGTCGCCATATCTGTAATCACGTGATAATGTGTGGTTCCCCGGTTTTAGTTGGCAGCCAGAATCAAAGTTCCCGTACTCACAAATTCGGTTTCCACCGAAAACGAACCCGAAGCCCGATTTTGCGGAGGGCGAAGACATTGAGGTCTATTCCAGGTCGAATGAACAAGACGCTATGGGCTGGTGGAAGGCGCAAATCAAGGTAGACGAGAAAACTGAGAAATTAGTGAGAAATTAGATAAAAACGACAAATTATTGTCTCTTATTTCTAGTGATGCACCGGGTACCCGCTTTGTACCCGGTACTCTGCCTTTTTGTGACGTTATCACTTATTACCCGGCCGGGTACATTAATTTAAATTATTTCGTTTTACAACGCGCATTTACTATGTTATCTAAATAATTTTAAAAAATTAGCTACAGTTATTATACATCTAAACAAATTGTAGGTTTACTATAAACAAATACAATTAAAATAAATAAAAAATATCTTTTTTATAAAATAAATAATAAAGGTCGGGTTTTATAAAAAAAAACTATTCTTCATACCTCCAGTATTCTATTACTATAACTTTACTAGATTTTATGATGTACCTAGTACCCGGCTTGTAAATTTCATCGGGTACCCGGCTTTTTAAAAACAGTGCACTCGACGCATCACTACTTATTTTATCTCTTCAACGCAAACGTTTCAGTTTATTTATTTAAAGCCTCATTCACATCACATAGTTTTAAGGTTACATTTAAGTATGTTCACTATTAACAAGTTTAAAAACATCTACATACGAGCATTCACAGTGCTTAAAGTAGGACGTGTGAATGCTCGTATCTAGTTATATGAATTTAAACTTTTTTAAACGTAAACATAAACCTTTAAACTAATTTCTTATATGAATGCTACAAATTTATAACCAGAATAATAATTAATCACATTTCAATATAAGACATGTTGAAATAACTGAAATACCAGCGAAACAGTATACAAATCGCACAACAACATTAGAAAAATAGAAAAATGAAGTTTCTATTTTTCTAATTTTGTGCAATTTGTATACTGTTTTGTTGAACTACTGCATTTCAATAAGTTTTATATTGTAATGTGATTATTTACTATTCTTGTTATAAATTTGTATCACTGTTGAAGAGATGAAAATAGAAACAATAATTTGTCGTTTTTATCCAAATTTCGTCTACATTTTCCTCACGCAATCATTTTTTTTTTATACGAATTCTTCAATGTGCGAAATGTTCAGGTGTTTATTCTCTTGATGTTGCAGATGATGAAGGGCGACTTCTACGTGGTGGAGTACCAGTTTTGGGACAAAACGTACACAGAAATACTACAAAGTGATAAAATACGATCGATAGTTTCCAACAGCCATGTAGACAAGACTATGTTTTTTAAATTTGAAATCGAAGTACCTGAGGAAGTTCGAGAGTAGTAAGTTTATTTATTTTTCTACCAAAACTAATTTTTAGGCTAATACTACCTCCGAGAAAATATTTTGATATCTATGTGGAGACGGTAGACTGAAATCTTACACCCTGAATTTGAAACGTTCAAATTCTCACATAGTTAAAAGTTATACGATATATACGCCTTTATATTTATTATTAAATTATTTGAAATGTCTTTGGAGAACTGCATTGCGGTCTGACCACACCCATTTACACGTTTGTCTATAGATAATTATTTTTCAATTTGTACATTTTGCCTAACATATTTACAGTAATATTTTAGTAACGCCATTAGAGTATCAATCATTTGACTTGATTCATAACTAATAATAATAATATAGTACTCTACTCAACTTACAAGCAACAATAATTTTAAAAAAATTCGATAATTTAAGGGCAGCTTTCGCAAGAAGCATATTTTTGTAACCACTGAATTTTTGATTGTGTAATGAAGATCTGAGTTAACTATGAATGGAATAATTAATTCTGCAATTTCGAGAATAGTAAATTTATGAAATTCCATATGAAAACAGGGACCCAAAACTGTTTCGATTAAAAAATCTGGAAACTAGAAATAATTCTTTCGGTTACGTGAAGAGTAAGTTGAGCACTATATGTCATTAAAATATAGTACGAATTTGTGAATCACCCTGTATAAATCATTATTCATTTAATATTAGAGTGCATTCTAAAATAATATTGCCCTTTTGCTTGACGTTGATGTATCTTAATTATATTAAACGCTTTCTACTGGGCAAATATTGATAACAAGGAATTTTTCGCAGATATAACATTTTAATTGTTATTTCTGTATCCCGATTTTCCTTACATATTTTCCAATAAATACAAAACAGATTAACATAAACGTGCAATTATTATTATTTGTTTATTAAATGATATTACTAATTCATAAATTACTAAAAATAATACGCGCACTTTGACTTATAGTAAACAATGCTCATAGCAAAATTCTATTGTATTGTCCATTTAATTATGCGTTTTACCCAAGTTGGGTGTGGCAGCCTCACATGTGAGTCATCGATTGATATATACAGGTGATTCACAACTTCGTGCATAAATATTTTAACTCACTTATCACGAAACTTAAATATTTTTTGCAAGATTCGAAATTTTAGTTTTCAGGTTTTTTAGTTAGTTTTGGGGCACTGTTTTCAAATGGAATTTCATAAATTACTATTCTTGCCATTACATAATTAATTAAAATTTAATTTTGTTCCGTTCAAGTTAATCAACAATCCAGTGATTTCAAAGATGTTCTGCTTGAAAAACTGCCCTTAAATTTACGCAGTTTAAAAAAATTCTTTTTGCTCCATGATCAGCTCGATTGTCACTAAGTTGAGTACAATAATGCCACGAAGTTGTGAATCACCCTGTATTATACCGTGTGTCCTATGATCAGACGTCAACTCATAGATTCTCAGTTGTTAGTGGAGAGTACATCATAGGGCAGATTTATTGTGCAGTTAAACTGACAGTTGATATTGTTAGCACTAAGTATAATAAAAACATATATCACACATGTTTTTACTCCCCGAGCAATTAAATTGGAGGAGAGAGGGGCCACATAGTTAAATTAAACTTTTATTTTATAATAAGTTTCATTATTCAATATTGACGTTTCAAACTAACACTAACATCAGTTTATTCACTCGTGGAAAATTATGTTGACGTTTTAGACTCGTAAAATTAAATTCATAACATGTTATTATTATGTCAAAATTAAATGAATTATAATTATAAACCGCGTAAATAAACCTATGATAATAGAGATTATGGAGGTAATATCTATTTAAATTTTAAACTGACAGCTCGCCACTAACTTCACTGCGGCCTCGTCTCCACCCAATTTGATTGTTGGACACATGGACATGGAAACAAATCAACAGACTGTCACCTCCTGTCTGATTATACTCCGTGATTGTCAGTATTAACGAATAATCGAATGATTGATTTCATCTGCAGTGCCAAAATCGAGAACGCGCACAAGGAGTTCCAGAAGGCGATCGGTGCGGCCATCTGTAGGTACATCCCGGACCGGGGGGTGCTGTACATCATCTCCAAGAGCGAGAGCAGTCGCAAGCGCAGCTCCATGCTCCAGGAGATGCACTTCCGCAACCTGTCGCAGAAGGTGCTGCTGCTGAAACGCACGGAGGAGGCCGCCAGACAGCTCGAGAGCACCAAGTTGGCCAACGTTGGAGGGTGAGTCACTAATACGAGTTAGTTTATGTTTACAATGTGTCTGGGTACCCGGAATGTGCACCAAACATGAAATAAAAGTGTCTTTGATCTATATTTAGTAAAAAAAATTAGCCTTAAGCCGCATTCACAGTCAAAAATTTAGTGAAATTCGTAGTTTGACTGTTCACAGCTCGAAATTTGTGTCGTACCGCCGTCTAGCCAAAATTTATTTAAACACTTAAGAATAAATCAGCTGTTTGTTTTTGTTGATGAAAACGTGATAATGTAAAATGAAAACAGAAGATTTTGTAAATATAATTGCCAAATTTCCATGTGTGTACGATTGTACGATAAAAGCAATATATTTTTTTAATTAATAAAAAACACTCTAAATTTACTAGGACAGTTTGGGGTTTGGATACTTTTCTACGAATTGAAATTCCGGTGTACCAAATTTTAGTATATGAACGCAAGTACACATTGCCATATGACAAACTTCACAAACACCGAATTTCATCAAATTTTGGACTATGAATGTGGCTCTAAGGAAAAGGATTGTGTGCATAATTGCGTAAATATGTGTTTAATTTTCAACGTGTCAAGACTAATCTATAATTTTACTTATATTTCTTATTTTCATAGCTGTGAATGAACCTATAGTCTGAAATTTAATTAAATTTGACAAAATTAATTTGATCGTTTGCAGCCCAGTTTGTGGTGCTATCTAGTAATTAATTATTGAAACTCTTCTGAAATAACTGACCAATATTCGATTTTCCTAAAATGTTATTTTGAAAAAAGTTGAAGGTAGAAACTTTTATATTTAAAACATTGTTATGTGCTATATTTACTTGAAACAGTCATATTTTAAGAAATATAACTACAAAAAAACTATAAAATCCAAACAAAATAGCGAACATAAAAAATGTCAAGATAAATTTATTCAAACCTCATAAATTCGTTGAATGATAAAATTGGAGTTTACTAAATTTAAGTGTTGTGAACTCACCTACAAAATGTTCTAAATAAAATCTTACAGTATCATTTGTAAATTGGGTAACCATTCGTATAATTATAAATATTGGAGTGCATCCTAAAATAATATTGCCTTTTTGCTTGACGTTGATATATCTCAATTATATTAAACGCTTTCTACTAGGCAAATATTAATAAAAGGAATTTTTCGCAGATATAACATTTTAATTGTTATTTCTGTAGCTCGATTTTCCTTACATTTTTCCAAGATTTACAAAAAAATTTACATGTTTGGATTTTACCTTTTGTACAAATTTCGTTAAATTTCTACAAATTTCGAGCTGTAATGCAGCCTTAATTGGCGTGTACCCTCATTTCATGTTAAGTACACATTTACGTGTACCTAGACACATTCATAACTTTATAATGAAGTAATTTACTGCTCACAATAACGCATAAAATAAATTATTAAATTTATTGTCAGGCGTCATCTTATTGTCAAATAAAATATTACACAGTCACATTAGGTGTGGCAGCCTTACATATCTATGAATTACTTCATTATAAAGTTTTCTATTTCTTTAAATAAATAATTCATTCAATTCACTACTTAAAAGTTTCTTGGTTCATGAACATAGTATCTATAAAATGCATAAACCGCTATTTCATATCTTCAGTTTGCTGATCAATATGTCGTCATTTTTATTAATAACTTTGATAAGAATTCAAAGAACTCACGTATCTTTATATAATTTCCGTATTTTCAAAATGTTTATTATTTATTTGTTTTAATAGCGATGACGTATTTGGCTCATGCTATTTGTGAATCATTTTCGAGATGAATATAAGTTTTTTTTTTGGTTGAATACATTGAAAATGTTCCAAAAAGTTTTACTTAGTTTTACAGAAAGCAAAGCTCAAGATTTAATTTTACCAAGAAAACATTTTATTCTAATTTTAAATGCGCATTTATCTGTAAACAGTAAACTTTAAACTTCTTTTAACTAATGAAGCTTCTCTAATAATTTTTAAATAATTTATTATTCAACAATATTTATTCAATAATTTTAAGATTACGGTATTTGTAATATATTAAAAAATATGTACAGTTTGATGAATGAACTGTTCATTTGAAAATTATTCAAAATAAATGTAAACATTCACAAATCCGGCTCGAAGGACCAACAGACAGCTGTGGTCCAGTGAATAAGGTTATCGGTATATGTATATCAACAAAATATTTTAAACAAAGTTAACACTATCCGATTCGAAGGACCAGAGTTTTTTTGCCTGCAATGCGGGTGTTTTGGAGGTAGAAATTTTATGGTCAAGTATTATTAAACTAAAATAAACAAGAATTAACGAATGTATTGTTTAAAAGTCGAAGATATAAATCAGTGTTGTTTATAGGTTAATTTTGGAGAAGTTTCTTTAGCTTAGAGAATCTAATCTAATCTTCGTTATTATTTATTTAGTGAAAGGTGCAATAAATGTTTATTTAAAATATAGTTAGGAGATAAATGCACGTTTAAAATTAAAGTAAATTATGTTAATATTATTGATTAGACTCTGATAATAAGTTGTTTTCGTAAAGTGACCTACACAACAAGTCTTGTTTTTATATTTCAGCAAATATAAACCTATATATCAGCGTGTCTCAAACTATGAGGCTGGGCGGGGCGGTACCAGGTGAGGAATCTGTTCTTGTAGCGTAACTGTGGTCATGGCTGCCTGTACTGCATTCGCATGCACTGTAGTACCACCTGCACCACCCACATTCTGTGGCCCGAGTTTGAGAACCACTGATATAACCGATACTTCTCTTAAGCATTTAGCGAGTTCTCAGCTCTTTCTAATTTATTTATTTATTATTTACGCCTTGTCCACACATTGATTCTTCGAGGATTCTTTCATGATTCTGCGGAAAAAATCCCAAATAAGCCGGCTCGAAGGACCGACAGTTAGCTATGATCTTCTTTATATACCAACGAATTATTTTAAATAATGATTTAGCTGCGCCACTATTTGACAGGCAATTCTTATTTTTTTCTCAGGAATAAGAAGCATGAAAGAATCTTCAAAGAATCTTATGTGAACAGGGTATTAGTCGTTTTGTTTACAGTGAAGTTGTGTGGGTCCGTACGTGGTCAAATTTTGTCATATGTTCATGAACTACTTTTTTTGTAGAGGTACTGCATGTGCATGGCGATTTTAACATTTCTCATTTTATTAATAAATTCATCAGACAGTAATGATTATGATTTGCGCTAGCTTATTGTTAAGATTTGTAGGAAATGTGGTTTGATTTTTGCATTTGTTTACAGATACACAGATGAGTTCAGTGTACGTGAAGATCTGATGGGCCTCGCTATTGGGGCCCATGGGGCGAACATCCAACAAGCTCGCAAGGTCGATGGTATCACGAATATTGAGTTGGAGGAGAACAGTTGCACCTTCAAAATTTACGGAGAGGTAAATACAATATACAATACAATACAAATATATTTTTTGTGCTTTTCTTCAAAAATTTATTTATTTACTAATTTCTAGACATTTACTGTTGCCTTTTTGCTTGACGTTGATATATCTCAATTATATTGAACGCTTTCTACTAGGCAGATATTAATTATAAGGAATTTTTCGCAGATATGACATTTTAATTGTTATTTCTGTAGCCCGATTTTCCTTACATTTTTTCTTAAATTCAATTTGTTTCCTTTAAGTAAATTAAATTACAATAGAACTTACAAATCAGAGGATTAGCATGTCAAAGCATAATTCAGGGCATCTATACCTCACTTTTTAAAGTATTAGTTTCACATATTTTTATGTAAATAATCTATTAAACGACCGACAACCGACAGTAATTGTAAATCCGGCTCGAAGGACCAAGAGCTAGCTATGACCCAGTAAGTAATGTTGTCAGTATTGTGTTATTCTTTGTATATCAGCGAAATCATTATAAAACTCATATTGCATATCCGGCTCGAAGGACCAATGTACTTGTAATTTTAGAAGGTAGAGCAGCTTGAGCAGTTATTTATCACCTAACCTAACTTGTGTATAGTAGCCTATTATATTTTATATCCAAGTACGATTTAATGCTTCATGTTTCTCATTCTTCCTTTCTTGTAGACGGACGAGTCGGTGAAGAAGGCGCGCTCGATGCTGGAATACAGCGAGGAGTCCCTGCAGGTGCCGCGAGCCCTCGTCGGCAAGGTAATCGGCAAGAACGGTCGCATCATCCAGGAGATCGTGGACAAGAGCGGCGTCGTGCGGGTGAAGATCGAGGGCGACAACGAGCCGCAGCCCACCATTCCGCGCGAGGAGGGCCAGGTGCCCTTCGTCTTCGTCGGCACGGTGGAGAGCATAGCCAACGCCAAGGTGCTGCTGGAGTACCACCTGGCGCACCTCAAAGTAAGGAGACTCACTATTTATTCCTACAGGGTGATGATTGATCGTCACTCCGCAGAATAAGTTAGTATTTATTTCCTGACAAATTTGGAGTTTATCTTGTTTATTATAAAGTAAAGAGTACATTAAACTACGCAATCACATCGAGGCGACAAAGATCAAATCAGAATTAGGCTGTACGGTCAATCATTTATGTTCACTATGCACTCTTGTGTAAAAAAATGCCTGATTGCTTGACGGTGTTACATTTTAGTTGTGTCATACGTTTTCTATTAGGCATATATTAATTTAAAAATTTTTGCAAGTGCAACTGATGAAGTGTTGCATTTGTTGCTCGATTTTTCTTACATTTAATTTAACTTTATCTACTGTTTTCATAATTTCAGTAGGCTGGGAAATAAAATATTCGTTAGAAATAAGATTATAAAATTATTATTATTATCTGATGTAATTGTATTTGTGCCACGCTGTTATTGAGACTTTTTGTCCTGTTGGGTGGCCAAAATTTAAATAAATAAATAAATTTAAAAGTAATTTTTAAAATTATAAATCCGGCTCGATGGACCAACAGCCAGCTATTTTGAATGACAAACTCATAAATGTAATTGTAATGTACATAGTTTTGACGAAACTTATAAAAATAATATAAAGTAAAAAGAGATACTGTTTCAATGATTATTAGAGAAGATTCTTGAGCTTAATAATATCAATTATATTTATTAATAAATTAGTGTTATTTAATTATAAATAAGCATTACATACGATTACAAAAATATTGAAAACAAATTTATAAAATTTATAAAAGCCAACTATGATGCAGTGAATACCATATTATGTGTTATTCTTTATCTACCAATAAAATCTAATTATTTAAATGAGCTTGTATAATTTTATTCGGCTCGAAGGACCAGCAGTCAGCTATGGATCAGTGAATAACGTTATCAGTATTGTGTTATTATTTGTATATCAGCGCCATTGAATGATTGTACATAAAGCGCTGATGTATAGCCGGCTCGAAGGATCAATATCAAATGTGTGTTTAGGAAGTAGAGCAGCTGCGGCAAGAGAAGCTCGAGATCGACCAGCAGCTGCGCAGCATCCACGGCTCGACGATGGGCTCGATGCAGTCGCTGCCGATGGCGCGGCGGAACGACCGGGGCTACAACTCAGACATGGAGGGCGGCGGGCGAGGGCGCGGCGGCTCGCTGCGGGGCCGCGGGGGCAGAGGCCGAGGCGGGCCGGGCCGACACCAGGACACCCGCTACAACTCCGGTACTGGTAGCAATGACTTAGCTAGCGGCCGCCGCGGCGGCCCGCATGTGCTTAATGGCCGAGGCATGGTTAATGGACGCGGACGCGGTGAGTCGCGCAATGCCGTCGCTACCGGGAATCTTAGATACTCCAATCGGAAATGATCACACACTAACATTCATACTTTATAAGGCTGATTAACTATTCGTTACTTAACGCGAGACTGACTACCCCTCCCCTGCTTGTGACTATGTTTACCAAGACTTGACTTTATTGTTATTTCAAAACCAGTGATTAAAGTTTGTAATACGAAGCGTTCTTTTATTTCTATCTTTTTAATGCATGCCTACTTCAAAACAGGGTGTTCGTTTTACTAAATAAATAAATATACAACAATGGACATCCGGTTGCGCGCGCATGCTTGGGTATCCGGTTAGAGCAAGAGAGTACGATAGACGCAAAGTGACATGTGCTAAATGAGACAGAAAACTAGTACGGTAAATTTGAATTCATCCTGAATGTCGACAACTTCTTATTTTAAATTTTCAAAATATGGGAGAATAGTTGTTGAACAATTTATTGCCATTTGCACCGGTCCCACTTAAATTTTAAGTGTCACTTAAATGAAAAATATCGAATCAAACTCATGACAGCAATGTTATTTCTACTTTTGACAAATTGATTTTGATTCCATATTGTTCATTTAAGGAAAACTTAAAGTGGAAGCGGTGCAACTAGCCATTAATTCAACAAAATTCAGGTTTAATTTTCAAATTCAAATTTATGAGAAAGTGCTTCTATTGTTACACTGCGCACCAGTTTGCTGTCTCACTCAACACATGTTACTTTGCATTTTTCGTACTGTCTTCCTTTAACCGGATGTCCATTGCCCAAGCATGCGCGCGCAACTGAAGTCTATTCACAAACTAAAATTATGATTTATTTATTGTTTATTTGTAGCATTATTACTGGTTTTAATGGAGTATATTATTTCATTTATGGTAAAATTTTAAGATTGGAACGATATCAAAAATAATGCTGCTATTTATTTTGATATTGTTTTAAACAATTTTCTATAAGAAATAATGTAAAATCTAAAACTTTCCTGTGTTCTTTTCTATCGGTTTTGCATGGGTCTAGCTTCAATGCTCTCAGTGAAATTTTGGGTGGTTCTGGTTCTCCATTTATTTTATTGCATGTGTCTAAAAGGGACTGGTGGGGGCTCGCATTTTACTTTTTTAAATTTCAAGATCATTGGTTTGTGTCTGGAATGGAAAGATCGAAACGGTAAATATCGTATTTGTTGTTTTAAATTTCGTTGAAATATTTAGCGGGGTAGTAAATTTATCTAGTGACGTCTTTTTAGCGTAGAATCATTTTTTTCCTGGGGACTTTTTACTAAAATACATTTTTCCAAATTTGTGTGTGATTCTAAATTGCAGTATTCTATTTGAAATATTTAACTATTTTAAATTTAGACAGTATATAAAAATATATTTTAAACCCTTATTTGAAAATAGGCAATTTCAAAAAGAAAATGCAATTTTGTCAAATTCCCATGTATCGAAAAAAGTACTGATTTTCAAATTTAAGAGGCTTCACTTGTTATATAACAATTCTCATGAAAAAATTGCTAGAATTATAAATATTGTTCTTTTTTACGATAAACTAAGTTTTCTTAAGGGGAAGTGGAACGTAGACGATCTCTTCATGATTCATTTTAAACTCAGCAGTACCAAGTGAAGCCTCTTAAAGACCTCTCCGTCTGCCGCACCTCTAACTGTTTCTCCTGCAGGTTCAAGACACCAGACGCCGGACACGGTGGACGAGCGAGTGCGCGACCTGCCGCCGCGGCAGTACGGGGGGCGGAGCGGGGGCCGGGGGGGCCACCCACGTCGGGACAACCGTCGAGACGAGCGGCGTCGCATGACCGACGACGAGGAGATCGTGCTCGACAGCCAGGACGTCTCCAGCATCGACAGAGGTGAGTGTGATATGAGTTCACAACAGCTTATTTACATTACTTTGTCCGGCTAGAGACAAGTTTCATACTGGTTTTAGAATGCAAAATATGTTAAACACGAAAATCTTCAAGTTTTGTACTAGAAACGACTTTTTCTCCTGGTTCAATTTTATACTAGATCTGCGCAGTATACGCGCATTTTGCATTGCGAACCTAAAGCCCTGTTCACACATGGATACATAGAAGACACATGCAACAAAAGCAAAATGAAGAACGTGTGCAACGTTTTTGGCCTCAAAATTGTTTCTTTCTTTATTTACATAGAAGCCACAAAATAGCGGCGCCTCTATTTCACAAGCAACACACAGTATTTCTTACTGTCTCCATGTGTAAACAGGGCTTTAAGTAAATGCATCAACAATCTACAACTAGAAGCGACTCCTGGTTCTTGACTTCTTCATATTGCATCTATTATTTTATAAAATATAATTATTTTGTATGCATGTTACTAATTAATAACAAAAACGTCAAAATTACGGTTTAAATATTCGATAGTACAAAACAAGGATGTGATTGTAGACAAAAAATGTTTCTAAAGTCTAGTTCCAGTTTCTAGCCGAAAAAGTATAATGTAAAACAAGATTTAGACAGGTACAACCGGTCAACAAGACAGCCGGAACCAGGTGTGTATTTATGTTACTTCTTACCGGGAAAACACATCAGAGGGCTTGTTATAGTTGGTTATATAGCTAAATATTCATTACAATATTGTCGAAGCAATAGCTGTGCGGGTTTAAGCACAGCCGGAGTTCAAGTCTCTTGGCCGGCAGTGTGTGATCGTCGTTAAATTATAAGACATCTTGCAATAAATCGCACTCGGAGGCTTCAAGCTGACACTTGATCGTCTTAAATGTAGTCCTGGTTGCAAAAAGAATCCCTCCGTTGCCGCCTTGAATTTCCTAAAATGACAAATCAAAAGAATTTGTTTTTAAATTTTCAAAATTAATTGAATTTTACATGAAGTACACATTTTAGAGCGACTGCTTCAGTTAGTATTTTTAATTAAATTAATTTAAAAGTAGTACAAGATGTGTTTTCCTGTTGCATTTTTTTTCTTTGTAGTTTTGGATGAATGTTGCAAATGTGTTTATGTATAATAATAATAATAACAATAGGCTGTATTAATATTAAGTAACTTTTAAGCTGGATGTATTCTTTTGACATGCTCTTTCAACGATTAATAATAATAAATTAATAGTATATATTTAACGAGCAAATAATGTAGGCTATAATTCAAGAGGATGAAAGTTTATTCACGAGCCGAAGGCGAGTTAATAAATCATCCGAGTGAATTATAGACATAATTTGCGAGTCAAATACGACGTTTTATCTACGACTTTTTAAATAAAGCAACATTTCTTATTTACAAATTTGTATTCATATTAATCTAATCTCAAACTTTGGTGTGATGACAACTGACAATTCATCCGAGTAATTACTATTGTGAGCTAGTCACAAACAGCGTTTTACAAGTTTTTATTATTTATTTAATTATTTTTACTGTTACTGCTTACGTCATAAAATGATAACTAAATGTAATACTAATTGTAAAACAGGAGTGATGGCAGTTTACCAGTTCAGAAGAATAAAGTACTCATTATTTAACACATTAATTCATAATGTGTCCTTATGGTGGGGTTTATTATACTACTTTCACGTATATTATCGTAGATAAAATGATTTTGAATTTGCTAAACCGTGAAAAGAGCATGTCTCGCTTGTGGTTGTGTTGTGGTGCATGGCTTGTGTCGTGGCTCTGTGGCTAGAGGAGTTAGTGGTGACCAGTGGATGTCGTAGAGTCAGTGTCGAGTGTGGAGGGCGGCACGGCGGCGGGGGCGGCGCAGCGCAGACGGAGACGACGTCGAGCCCGGCCCAGGAGCCACACACCTTCCGGCCGGGCCGCATCACTAGTTCACGACGGTAAGAACTGTCACACGGGAACTGCGAAGGATATTCACATTCTTTACTCAAAAATAGTGGACTGGCAGAGCTCGAAAGTTGACGTTTAGATTATTTTTTGGTTGTGATTTCCTTTTATAAGTTTTGAGACTTTTTTCAGGTACCCAGCTAAGCACTAGGTTTGTAAATTTCAAAGTAACATTAGCACGTCTGTATTGTGCGAAATGAGAATAACATCATTTTATTTTTTATTGTCTTTCGCACAGGCATGGTAATGTTTCTTTGGGATTTCCAAATCCAGTTCTTAGCTGGGTTACCTAGAAGAATTCTTTACCCTAAGCAGAATACATAAAGGTTACATTTCTTTCACGGGGAACCACAACCAGGAAATAATTTGAACGCTTAACTTTCGAGCACTTGTCAAAATATACTCTCATGAAAATGATTGTAACCATTCGAATGTGTAACGCTTTATCTGCGACTATATTGAATAATACATTCATTTTATTAAGTAATACTCACATGTCTTTTACCTTGGGTTTATTTATTAATGAATGTTTATTTAATAGTCGTAGATGAAATTTTGAACATCCTACCTTTCTACTGGTGTTTATGTTTCGGCTGAATGTTATTATTAATGTTGATACTGTTCTATACGTTATATTATCTTTTTATTATTGTTGGGTATCTTATATTGTATGTTAGTTAGTACATGTACCGATGTTACATATCAAACGTCAGTAAGTATTCGATGAAATATCATTGTTATATTATTATTCCATATCATAGATTAGTATAGAAAATATTTTAGGAAATTTTTTGCATGATCAATTATTTGAATAAGTAAATAATTATTTTAAATATCTATTACATATAGGTATGTTCACCAAGATAAGTGAAGCTCATATAACAAAATTCTAAAAATAGCATCAATCTTAAGATTTTTTGGTCCTTCGAACCGGATAATATTGATAAAGCTGCACTTGTTTTGGTTGTTAATTGTGGGAACAAAGTTGTAAGGATCAGATCTCTTATTTGTAGGCACGAACAGCGTGAACATAACGACGGGCAACGGCCAATCCGAACCACCCGCTCCTCCAAAAGACTCCGTGGCGACGGAAGGCGGCGGGCCCCCGAAACAGCAGCGCGACAACAAAAACCGCAGCCAGAAACCGCCCCCACCCCGGCGTCAACCGGACACAAAACCGAAAGAAACGCTGGTCAATGGCACGACTGCCTAAGTGCGCCAGCAAACATCACCGGCGTTCATTATACGAGTGTCAAGAACGTAGCACGCTACAAGGGACTTAAAACACAGGTATGCTGGGTTGATGTCGCGTATCTTTACCCCTTTGAGAAAGTTATTTTGTATATTACATGGTGGATGAGAGTTTCTCATTTATCAACTAGACTTAGACGAACCTGGCTCGTGGTTCTGTGAACTAAACGCCGGGTATACTGTACTAGAGACAACACAGACCAGCTATGAACCATCATGTTGTGTACGACAAATTTATACCCCGTTCCTATCAGTCAAAAAATTACGATCTAAATTTCACATTCAAGTCTGTTTTTATAAATTTATATAAAGTGACTCGTAGAATGTATGAATCTCTGTAATTTGGTCGTGATTTTTTAGTTTTTTGGTTTATTGTCGCGGCTGTAATCGTTGCTGATCACAGGTCTATATTATTTGACAGGTAGCTTGTTCCTTGTATTCTGTAGGTCGAGCGCCATATTGAGTCACGTAAACTGAGTGAGTAGTTAGTTCAATCATGTACGTGACTCAATTTGAAGAGCAAGGAATCTGTCATTTATGTAGATATGTGTTGCTGATTGCTCAAGTTACGTTACTGCCTGAGGTGGGCGGTGTTACAGCTGTGACGTCACCAATGCCCTTTCCCGCTCCCAGTGACATTCCTAATTGTTCCCGGACTTCGCGCATACTTTTACTAACATTTTTATATTTCGTTTTCTTTTCTCTCTTAAGTCTTTATCTTAGTGTTTGTGTGAATGAAAAATAAATAAATAAACGCTTGATTTTGGGAGAACTTTTACAATTCACTGAAGAGTATTTCTTTTGTTTCTTTGTTCTGTTTTTTTGTTACTAAATTTTCGAATAGATCGTGGTTAGGTATTATTATTTTGGTTACGTTATTTATGTATTTATTCTTATAATATTAATATTATAATTGTTAAAAAGTAAAATATACAGTGATTCATGTTTGTCACTGTAATTTTAAAAGTATTATACTACAGGATGAGAATAACGAAGAAATAAATTAGTCTTTTTTACTAAAACATCGAGTATTTCATTTGAAAGACCCTGACTACTTCATGTTGTGTGTTTTATTCTTTTAACTTTGCTTGAACAACGTTTCGCCTCACATTTCCGGCGATTTAAATGAAATACTCGACAAGTTGAACAACACATTGGCAATGAAATAAAATCTCATGTTTTGTGTGAATGAACATATTTGTAGAATTATGGTTTAAATTTCAAAATTAAGACGACGATTACGTTGATGCCTCAATGACATTGACAACTTATAATAATTATTATTGTAACATTACTTTGTGCTTATCTGTTTATGATAGATAAAATTTTGTACCATCAATATTACTGGAGGTGGTCGACTATGTTTCACTTACTTAAGGATTCAATATTAGACTGTATTTATAAAAAGAAAACCTGGCACGATTCACTCCTAAAAATATTTGTTGTTTCAAAATGATTTCAGTGATTGAGTAATTATAATTATGATTATAAAGTCAGATATTTTTAGGAGTTCGTTGCTGTTATGCTAGTTTTAAAACACTTTACCATAAGTATGAAGATTTAACTATACTTCATATAATAAACTTATTCAGTTATAAGCTGAATATTAAAACATGAATTGTGGACAACCATTATGCTTTAGCTGCAAAGTTTATAGTTGTAGTCTGCACAGTGCCTGTAAATGTTAAAATTTAGTTTTTATTTTGAGAAAATTCCAAAAAAAGCATAATGATACTGAACAGATAACGAATATGTACAAAACTATTGGTTTTTACTGTCATTGTGCAGCATATTTAAATAATCCAAAGCTTTTTGATGCATATTTGTGAATTATATTCCTGGAAAACTATTTTGTTGCTATTACTCGGATTGAAGGTTTATAATATGTATACTCATTTGTAAAAACTACTTATAGAATTTGCGTTATAGCCGATCGCACATTTGTATTAACTGACTGATCATATTACATTCTACGTTCAGCGAAACACAATTACATTAAACCAAAATAACGCGAAAAAGATCAAATTTCATCTTATAACGTTTCTTTTAAACAAATTATTTATGATTTTATTTTTGGCTAATTTTAATTTATAATATCAAGCAGATGCCAATATACATACATACAGAAGGTTACAACACGTTAAATATTTACAAGACATAGTCGAAAACTTTAAATGAGTCCTCAAATTTAACCATTTCAGAAACAGTTTATATATTTAATAACTGCAAAATATTTATTTTTATTGGTCGTCGGCGAAAAAAAATCTTTTAATAGACTATTTTGAGCCCTGTTCACACCTGGATTCTTTGATGATTCTTCCATGCATCTGAATCCTGGAAAAACTCACTTTGCAGCTATCAATGAATTAGAAATTCTTTTCCAAATAGCGACGCCGCTATTTGACAGGTGATTCTCACTAGGATGCAGAAGCATGAAGAATCCTCAAAAAAATACTTGTGTGCACAAGCCTTTCGGTACTCTAAAAAATTTTATAGCGAGTTTATACGTTAACCATAAATTAACATGGTTTTTTACAAATGCAAAAATGGCGGACGTAACTTTACAAAATACAGATAAGTCCACTATAAACTAGCCTATATTTAACTTAGGTACAACTTTTAAAATAAAATTGCAGTGAATAAAGTTTAAATGAAAATTTTTGGAACCATCTTACCATCTTTATGTCATGTAAATATTTAATTTGTTTTTTAGTACTTTCTATTATATTGTTATGTTGGGATAAATTTTGAATGTGAATATAAGTAACGCTAGATATAGCATGTGATATGATTGTGTCAATGTGACTGACTGATGAAAATCCACAGATCTATATAAATTGATATTGAGTAACTACGTATAGTCTATACAGCGAATCAACCAATTCCGTCACAATGCTCAACCATTGTTACTCCATTTGTCGGAATCGGTTTATTTGCTGGATGGACTATACCATCAGCGCGACTGTGCAGTTAGTTTGATTTGATTGGTGAATCATTTACGTCAGACCAAGTTATGTCAATTTGTGTTCAGATCTGTGTGAAAATCACTCAGGATCAGAAATTCCCAGAGGCGACGAGCATTGTGTGCTGAAGATCATAATAATTGAATACGGATCGCAAGTTTAATGCGACATACTCGTTAACACGTGAAAGAATAAAAAGAAAAAGCTTTACTTATAAATAACCGATGGCAGTACAATTTGCGATGTCTGGTGTAGTGTCTTGCGAACCAAGTGTCGTTGGTTCGATGCGGAGTGCCCACCCCCCTGAACTGTCGTTCGTAGACTGAAATCTAACCCGAGAGTCTGTTTGTTGGTGACGTCACGTCGTGATTAGACGTACGTGCGCCCGATTGACATAGCAATACTACTGTCTCTTCCTATCGTCTTTGCTGTTTGGGAAACAATTTGTATTACTTAAATGTGTGCATTATTTAAGAATAAACTTTTCTGTATATAATCATAATTATGTTTGTATCAGGC
Organism: Agonum fuliginosum; assembly: GCA_947534325.1. NCBI lineage: Eukaryota > Metazoa > Arthropoda > Insecta > Coleoptera > Carabidae > Agonum > Agonum fuliginosum. The sequence goes on from OX384033.1 coordinate 1,978,615, forward strand.
CCCTAATCCTTCCACGAGATTAATAAATACTGACCAATAATAATACCTACTCCTTTCTTCATTTCCTATACTTTATCTATTTCTGTTTATATTTTATACCTCTAGTAGTAGCACGGAATCATACGAGGTACGTCATCATTTTAGTAACAATCATTATAAAACTACCCACATATCATGCCTATGGCACACCGGTCGAGGACCATCGAGTAACTCCTCGATGAAACGATAGAACGCACCCCGTCCTCGACGAAAAATAGAGGCGCCGCTATTTTCATCGAGTTGTTCCTCGATGAAACGAATGTATCTCATTTCAGACGTATCTTTTGTATTTGATTTCGCGCAAAACTTTGATGTATTTGTCACCGATTAAATAGAAATCCATCACGGACAGGTGCGTTCTTTCGTTTCATCGAGGAGTTACTCGATGCTCCTCGACCGGTGTGCCATAGGCATCACAAAGTAAATTTTAAAGTTATCTTTTAGATCACTTTATCTTATATGCGATATCGCTGTTTTATTACAAAAAGATATCTTTGCAATTTCGTTTTATTATTTATCCGGAAGTTATCATAATCATATCATTTTAAAGTAATCATAAATATGTCATTTTAGAATATCTAAGAGTAATCCGAAAATTATCATAAATATATTATTATCGAAAGTTATCATTATTTCTTTATAAATTATAAAAGTAATAATTTTAACAGGATGATTCACAACTTACTTACTAAACTGATCATGGAACTGGAAGAATTTGTTATTTATTAAGAATTGCAAATACTAGAAGAACTTACAAGTAAAAAACAAATTGTGCCCAATTCTAGAATCCTAAATTCCAATGTCGTATAGTAATCTTGGATATTCCCAAAACAGAAAAATGTTTGAAGAGCGTTGGATAATTCTACTTTATTTTGACGCAAAAATGTAATGCCTGTGGCACACCGGTCGAGGACCATCGAGTAACTCCTCGATGAAACGAAAGAACGCACCCGTCCGCGATGGATTTCTATTTAATCGGTGACAAATACATCAAAGTTTTGCGCGAAATCAAATCCAAAGATACGTCTGAAATGAGATACATTCGTTTCATCGAGGAACAACTCGATGAAAATAGCGGCGCCCCTATTTTTCGTCGAGGACGGGGTGCGTTCTATCGTTTCATCGAGGAGTTACTCGATGGTCCTCGATGCTCCTCGGCCGGTGTGCCACAGGCATAAGTGATTTTTACCTTTTTTATCGCTTTTTCAACTGTAGCTACTTATTTTTATAAATTATTACGCTACAGTCAAAGTGCTTTAAGAATGGCATTCCAATGTATGAATTAAGTTCAAACACAAGATGATGTGGCTGTCATACTTCTTTAAATAAACATTGTAACATGCACAATGCGCGACGTGTGTGAAATTTTTATTCAGGCAGTTATTTTTCCAACTATGGTCAAACCGAATTTGTTTTTTACGGCATGTAATCAAATTACGTATGTTTTTAATAAATAATAAATTTAATGATAACGTTGTGCTTTATTAGTATTAAATTAAATCCAGTTTCAATCCGACTTGATAATATTTTTTAATACAATGTAAACGTAGAATGTTACGTCATCACATTGGAAAAGCACTTTGACTCTAGTCTACTATGAATATGAATATTTTTAATGTAATCTATAAGAATATATCGTTTTAAACATGATGAAAATAAGTAGAAAATATGTGACTGCTCAAAATATAATGTATTTACCACAATTTAAAATTCATATAAAACAGGACAGATTATTTCAATAAATTTAGATCACAATTCTTAGGTAAAAATTATTATTCTATCTTAAATCTAATGCCCTTGGGCCCTGCAAATATTACCTATTCATACTCCTGTACATTATTACATATTTAAGCTGACTGTGTATTTTAAAATTAACCAAAAGCGAGCAGTATTTTATTTATTATTATTTGTCAGCTAAAAATATATAACAACACACAGTTGTAAAATAATATTCACAGAATATAACATTTGTGTTATATTATTTGATGACCTCAGATGAGGTCAAGAGGTTGACCCGGAGAAGATTCTTCGGGTCGATAAGAGTATAACCCCTCTAGGAGGTTAAGACACTTCTAGAACTCTGTTGAGTTAAAGAAAATGCGACAAATGCGTGTTGACGATCCTGAAACAGAGAAATAAATATTAGCAATAGAACATAGAATATGATTTTTATTTTCCGGTGTCAAAACTATTCCCGTAAAACTAAAGACGGAAATAAAAGAAAAATAGCGGAGAAAAATTTAATTGTTAATGTAATTGTAATTTTATGAGAAAATTCAATAATTATTACTGTACATTTTGCAATTGGTAAATGTAATTAAAAATTCGAATTAACTATGATATTTTGGAAATACTAATTACTGAGTTTTTAGTAATTTTTGTGCAACTAAATTGAAATTTGTTGTCAGGGTTGAGTGTTTTATTGAGTTTAAAATACAATAATGGCCATTTGCACCGCTACCACTTAAATTTTAAGTTTTAAATGAAAAATATCGAATTGAACTCATAACAGCAATGTTATTTGTATGTTTGACAATATGATTTTGATTTGATATTTAAGTGGAAGCGGTGCAACTGGCTATAACTCATTCAAATTACAATTTTCGTTGACTATTTCCCTAATTATATTTTAACCAATTAAAATGCACTATTTTCACAAAAACCATGTTTTTTTAATTTAAAAATTATGCTAATAAATAAAATTGTGTTATTTAAAATTGTTAAATTAGTTTCATTCAATAATAGAAAATACTTTTGCCTCCTGGTTCGACGTATATCCGCAAAACACCTCTCGACCTCCGGTCTCGAGTTGTTCCATCAGTCGGCAGTATTTTCGATTATTTTCGCTCTTGCGGTATAATGAGTAGAGTATATCTCACCTGCACCGCCGCAGCTGCAGTCGCCATTCGGCGTGAAGATCCCCAGGCCCGTTGTCTCCATCTCTCTTCCATTCCTTTCCCTTTCTCTCCACATCTCTCGCTCGTCGACACCGTGCCCCAGGTATCCTCCGCCCCCGCGCCACGCCCGCGTGTTTGCGGCGGTCTCCGATGCCCGGCCGCGCCCCCCGCACATCATGTGCAGGCCTCGAGCATGCTCATGCACATGCTGGAGGGTAGCTACAACCACTTCATCATAGCTGTGAGACTGCAAGCAGACTGACGAGAATAGGCAGAGCGAGGTATTTATAGATGGAGTTTAGGCGAAGTTTCCTGGTGGTGGTGGGATAGGTCAGATAAGATCAATAGATCTGTTTTAAGTGTGTGAGAATTTTAGTTTTTGTCATATATCGACTGTTTTATTAAATATAAGAATAAGTAATTAATAACTTTAAATCTGTTTGTCGTAAATAAATTAAATTCCTAATATACATCATCCAACTAAACTAAGGCCTCATTGCTCATTCAGTATTCAAATTTAGTTTCAATAAGGTTTAAATTTATGAAAATAAGTATTTAATTGACTGTTTTGGATGTATAATGAGTAGAAAATACTCATCAGGACTGCAGTCAAGTTGTTATTTATTTAATCAAAATTTATGTTTACGATTAAGGAAGTTTAAATTCGTATAACTAAATACGACCATTCACACGTCCCACATTCAAGCCCTGTGAATGCTCCTATTTAGTTAGATGTATCCAAACTTTATAAATGTAAATCTGAAAACTAAATGCTTATGTAAATGAGGCTTAATTCTAACATATAATGTTGATATACATACGATATATTCAAATTAATAACAATAATATAAATACTTAAAACTATAATATGTGGTGAATTTTATTGATATTACCTGCTTTATTATTTATATTAATATTTCATTTATTTAATTTTAATTTATATTTATGAATAAGAGAGATACAGAACAACATTAAGTAATATTGCGTAATGTTGCGCAATTTTTGTTTCAATGTTTTTATTTTACACGTTTCCGACAAAAGTTTAACGATTTAAATTACCCATGACCATGACATTGGACAATAGAAGTTTCCTACACGTTTTGCAGATTTGTGTCGTAATCGCTTAAATGAGTACCTACTTGCCACTTACCAATAATAATATTAATCTACGAATATTAATTATTTTTTAATTAATTATTGATACCCTAATTAAATAAGTAATGTGTAAGGTAGTTTGTAGCTTTAAGGTCTTAAGGATCCAATTATTCATTTATTTTGTCACATATTACATAATTACATAGATCCCTATTTTTCATTTTGAATTAAATAAGTACCTAATGTAAAACATCAAAATTTTTGTTCTAATAATACACACAACAATAAATTGAAAACAAAACTTGGTCAATTTATTGATCAATATATTGCATTAATTATAACTGGTTTGGTCACACAACGAACCTCGTGTAACAGCATGGTGCAAAAAATGCTTTAAATTGATCTATTTTAACTTTGGAACGTGCAAAAATGGAAAATTACGAAACATTTTGTCAAAATTTTAAATTGTTATAATTATTTTTCCCTGATGAAGCACCAAAATTGGTAGCGAAATATTGGAATTAAATACAATTAACAATTAATAATAATATTGCGCAATATTGTGCAAATAAATTTTAAAATATTCATTTGCTTAAAATTGAATATTCTACCTAATATTGTAATATGTTTCCGCATATGAACATTAAAGCTAAAATTTTAATAATTATGTATATTGCATAATATTGCACAATATTGTGCTAAATATTGAATATTCGCCTTTTTTACTGTTTCAACAACAAAACTAATGTATAAATATTAATTTTTGTTTAAATTGAAACAATTTTAATATTGCACCATATTATGCAATACTTTTTTTACATAAAAATCTATATATAGATTATTACATACTAGACTAGAGTTAGTCAGCGTATTTGGTTATATTTTTTGATAGTCTAAATTAAATTATTATAAAAACTAATAAATGACACAATATTTTAATCAATAATTGCGCAATATTACGCAATATTTATTAATAACAATTCTAGAGTTATCTTATATAAATAATAATGTAGCCAATCTGCAAATCTAAAAATTAATCTTATATTATTTTATTTTATCATCAATTCATTTATTATACAACAACAACAAAACCATTAGGCATGACACAGGCGCTTCCCAATGACTCACCCAAAAAAACCTCCCACGGATCAATATAAACCATGTCGTGCATCCCACTAGCTCAGTCCTCAGTCTACTGTGTAGCCTGGTGGTGACAGCTTCTCCACAGCTGTGACAGCTATCCTCCAGCATGTGTGCTCGCATGCTCGAGGCCTGCACATGATGTGCCGGGCACATGATGTGCGGGGGGCGCGGCGGGTGTCGGGGACCGCCGCAAGGCACGCGGGGCGTAGCGCGGGGGCGGCGAGGGCTCTGCAAGGACCTGGGGGTCCTGAGAGACCTGGACAGCGTCGCCGAAACGACGTACTCTACATGGAGGTCGTTACGCAACAGAAAGTCAAGAAGTGGATGAAGTGTTTCCCTGCCTTCGAGCAGGTAGGTGATAATTAATTGGTTTAATTGTACCTAGTTTGGGTGTGACAGCCTCACATATCGTGAGCCATCGGTGGAGATATACAGGCGTTTCTGTACTTATTGATTAAACTTTAAGGGTATCAACTCCAAGTAGCTCAACACCGCGTTTGTCCTATGTTAATGCATAGAAACGCTCGCTAAAAATACGTAAAAGCAGTCTAGCAATTTCTAAAATACTCTAAATTTTATAAATTTATTTACAGACGAAGAATGCAACTTGGATTACGCCGAGTTATATTTTTAAATAAATTTCTTAATAATAAGATAAAGCGTGTAAGAAATTGTTGAAAACACACTTTTTCATTAATTTTTTATATGGATTCCAAAGATTTTTTCAGAATTCTAACTCGGCATAATCCTAGATTAATTCTTTCACAAACATCTAGTACCGGTTTTTCCTTCAAATTTTTAATATGCAATGAGTAAAGCAGAAACTGCTACACCTCTAAACACGCAATATTTTTTTTACGGAGACGAGACCCTTAAGGGTTATGTAACACGTTCTACTGATAACGGAACAAAAAGAATTTTTCAAAAATTCGCAAAATTAAGGATGGTTTACTTAAAGAAAACATGTTGAGTGCCACTGGTTTCATAGCTGTTTGTGTTGTTTTATTGAAATATTAATGTTATATTACGTAATGCAGTTTTGATAGTAAATTAATTTCAATTATTATGTTTCTTTCACATCACAGTAATGAAACCAGTGGCACTCAACATTTTCTTTAAATAAACCACCCTTAATTTGACAAAAATTTTAAAAATTCTTTTTATTCCGTTATCAGTAGAACGTGTTCTGTTACATATACCCTTAAAGTTTGATCCATAAGTACAGAAACACCCTGCATGTATATACTGCGAGAAAAAAATTAAGGCCATATTACATAACGTACTATAGAACGGAACTGAGATTTTTGAAAAATACTGTAAACCGGAAATCAATAATTTTATTCGTAAAAAATTTACAGTCGTTTTCGTATAATGCGACTAAAACTACTACTTGATCAAAATATGTCTAGTTTTGATAATTCATTTTGTTTTTGTAATATAACTCTTAAATTTTGTTCTCGAAATATAGTGACACCTTATAAGTAATTATGTATATCTTATCTACCAGTACAGTGTTTACCTCGAATTTTTTCAAACGTTTTAATCAATAAATGGAAGTAACTCAAAACTAGAACAAGCTATGTTGCTATGTAGTTTTATTGTATCATTGTATGTTTGTATGGCTATATAATCAATATTGTAATCAAGGGCATCAAAAAATATTATATGCCGCTCGAGGACGATAAGTTCTGAAGGCTAGAAATAAATATAAAAATCTTTATATTAAGGGGGGGATACCTAAATGCTGGATTTCACTGTGCGGTTGGTTACACATAATTAAATAAATAAAGGATAAAATTATTAATTAAAAAAAATACTTACTACCTATTCTATATGAACTATTTCATTCAGAAAACAAATGGTTCAATACAGTTTTTCCATTAAAACTTGTTTAAATATTAATATGTTTCAAACAAATGAGATATTTTTAAATAGCTAAAGGTTGTTCTCAAGTGGGTCTAATGCCACTTTTTTAAATTTTTTGTTTTAAATATGACAAAATACGTATAAAAACACACAAAATAGCTAAAATTGGCCATGTTTAGCCATGAATATAAAAAATAGAGTACAAAAATGAAAAAGTGGCATTAGACGCATTTGGAAACAACCTTTATTTATTCAAAAATGTATTTGTTATTCTAAAAATTTGAATTTTTATTTCAATTTTAAGGAAAAAACTAAACTTACTTTTCAAAATTATTATTATTATTATTATTATTATTATTATTAAAGGTAGTAACCCCCCTTAATTGTAATGCATTTAACTCATTTTAACGTAAATTATACATCCCGATTAATTTGAGACTTCATTTTGACCTTTAAAGTTTAATTATTTGGTGGAAGCTTTTTATTGTAATAGTAAATTTTAAATAAAGGCATAAATATTCAATAATTAATGTACTTGAACTTAGACTTAAAAACGATTTTCTTTTCAGGGAGCCCTCTATTTTCTGCCCCGTCCGGCGGACCCTGACCTGGGGCCCCAGGTCACCGACTTCTCCGGAAGTCACCTTGACCTCTCCGGAGGTCACCTCGACCTATCAAGGTCACAAGCGACCATTTATGGTCACAACCGACCCTCGGGTCACCACTTTCCGGGGATGCTTGCATCTCCAACAGAGAAACTTCTGTGAACATTATTTTACTGCTGTTTGTTGTTATATATTCGAGCTGACAAGTATTTGATTTTTAAGACACTGCTTTTCGTTAAGTTAGCTTGAATATGTAATTATGGGCAGACGTATGAATAGGTAGTGTTTGCAGGGCCTAACGGCATTAGATTAAGTTAAAATTATATTTTTATAAAAATTTTAAATTCATTTGTTCAATAAAGTTTTATTTTGCAGTGCATAAAATAGTGGTATAGAATTTTTCATAACCTTTTCCTTGTTCCTTCTTAAACTTAAAACTAATGGTATATCTTTACCTTACTGCTATAAATAGGTTACTTTATCTACGACTATTATAAAATACTGAATTTATTTTATAATAATTTAAAAAACAGGTTAGGATTGTTACGATCGCCATTATTATCTATAGATATCTATATTATTTTTGAGATTTATGTACTTCAATCGTATCAACTGTTATTACCTTTTAATGTGCAACATTTATTGATAATTATAAACAACATAATACGTTAGTTTCTTATAATACGCTAGATACTTATAATTTATTAGTTACGGACTTAATATGTTAGATACAACCATAATAATATCAAAACCTTCCATAATATGCGAAATAATTGACAGATAAAATTGTTGGTTTGTTTTAACATCGCTGTCGTTGATGATACGATTAAGCTTTGAATATAACGCGAATATATGCGATTTAAGCCCCCTGGGATGTTCAAAAGAGACTCGGTTTCAACTCGTCTCTTAGCAACATCCTCGGTATTATAAATCACATAATATTCTTGTTATATTAATAGCTATAATTAACAACAATCTATACCGGAAGTTTCCAAAAACAGGCGAACCCCCAAAAAATTACATTTATATATTATAGCTTTAAACTACATTCAAAGACGCATTAAAATACATAAATAATGAATTTTTATTACTTCCTGTTTAGCCGGAAGCGACATCAACTTCCTTATTTTAAATGGAACACCCCGTATATTTTTTAAGATTTTGGTTCTACATAAAATTCTGAATACAACCAAGTACAAAAAGCTACATTTTCGTTGTAGATTTCAAAGTAAAATAGAAAAATCTTCCATGCTTATATGTAAAAATAACACATTTCATAATTTTGGTACAAAACCCTCTGGGTTGAAGCATTTCGCATAAGCCCGTCTTTGTATATCACTCGATGTTAGATACCCGGTAAGCGAGTCACACTTTTGCGGGTTATGTGTTTTCGGACAAAACCTAACTGGACGAAGTAAATTCAATTAGAGTATTGTAAACTGCAGTAATTTGCCTGACAAGTGGCGCCTTCAATCAGGTATTTTAGAACTATTTTTCTGTGCTGATAAAACAAGGACAGGTTGATGTTTTTTTAGTCTGAGATTGCAAGTTGAGCACGGATGTACAGCTGCTATTAATTAGACTTTTTACGTGTTTTATGTATTTTTATATTTTTCAACTAGCTGACATTTTTATAACATAATTGAAGATCACATAGGAAAAACGATCAAAGTCCAAAAAAATCAAAAAATGAGTTTTTGGTAGGTACTATCTTGTAGTAAAATAAGTAAATTTTCTTATAGCGTTCAGAAAATTGCAGTAAAAACGATATAAGTCACGATTTTCAGGTATTAAAATAATAGGGTAGTTTACCATTTTTTTTTAAAAGTTTTTTTATTGAAACTTCATGTTATTTAAAAGCGATTGAGTATATGCCTTAATTGTTCTTAATAAAGCTGTAATTATTTTTTAAAGTTTGTGTGGCGTAGATGTATAACTGAAATTTTCTCAAACAATGGGGCTGGAATTAAAACGTAGGTACTGTTTTTAATGTTACAAAAAATACAATTTGGTAGTTTCTTTATTACTAAGTAAGAATACACGTGACGTAGATGTATCGATACGTAAAATCTCAATTATTTAAAGAAATATTAACTTTTTGAAAACTTTTTTTTATGGCAATAACTCATTTTTGAGGTCTCCTTTCAATATAATTGACTGGATTGCTAATTTGATAATATGGTAAAGTACACTATTGTGTCTACTGGAAGAACGATCCAAGTCCACTTTGTTCAACGGAATACCGATCTTAGTTAATTGTTTATAACAAATTAGTTTATTTTACAAGAATATTAATGTTTATTTTTTTATTATCAATACCTATAACTGTAAGTTGGAATAAAATAAACCGTTATTTTTAATAAACCATATTACCAATATACGAGTCCTTAAATCTTAAATTTCAATTATCTCGAAACTATCAAAATGTGACTTTGATCGTTCTTCCTATGTGATCTTTAATAGGTAGTAAATTAGCAATCCAGTCAATTATATTGAAAGGAGACCTCAAAAATGAGTTATTGCCATGAAAAAAGTTTTCAAAAAGTTAATAGTTCTATAAATATTTGAGATTTTACGTATCGATACATCTACGTCACAATAATGCGTTATACGTGTATTCTTACTTACAGTAATAAAGAAACTTCCAAATTGTATTTTATATTTTGTAACATTTAGAAACAGTTGATTTTACATGAGTAGATTTTAGTTCCAGCCCCATGGTTTGAGAATATTGTCAGCTATACATCTACGTCACACAAACTTTAAAAATTAATTACAGATTTATTAAGAACAATTAAGGCTTATCAGTACTCTCAATCGCTTTCAAATAACATGAAGTTTCAATAAAAAACTTTTTTTTAAAATGGTAAACTACCCTATTGTCACCATGAATCTTTTTCTCAGGATTCGGAAACAGAAGCATGAAAGAATCCTTGTATGAACAGGGCTTAATAAACAATATCATAAATTTCGGATAAAATCAAATAAACAGATGCGAAATCTCTAACTCCAAATCTAAACAAACCATGACTAATTTTCCAATTTTCAAACAACTTTATCATTTCTTACAATTCAACCGCAATAATATTGACTTAACTCTAACAATTCTGTGGTCACTCTATTCGTTTATTCTTCTCATTTTGCTCATTATCTTCACCACAGGAAACGGTCGCCCCCTCATAAACAAGTGACATACGTTCTTCCGTTTTAAATGATAAATTTGCGGCGATATTATAATTTTGTCAGATTCAGTTTAATTGTAATTTATAAAGCAGAGTGCAAGTGTTAAAATGAGAATTCTGGTGATTTTTTTGGTGATTTTTGGCGCCCTACTATTGGCTAAAGGCGCCAAAAGGAGGGAGGATAAAACTAAGTGCCCTCATGTTAAAGCCATCAGGAATTTCGATGTGCATGAAGTAAGTATAAATACCTAATGATAAATAATTAATTTACGGGTAGTTAAGTATGAATATACCTATTTTAGTTTTAAATTTATTTATCATTGGGTATGTTAATGATATATTTTACCGTGTGTGCGGTTACCAGTCGTCAACTCACTCATGGTTGTTAGTGGACAGTGCACAACAGAGGATATTCTGTATTTGAATAAATTTAATGATTGGGTGTGGCAGCCTCACATATTTTGAATCATCGGTATATTATTATACCTATAGAGGGATATTATACAGGTGGATGGAGGTGAACTGCGAACATAGGGAAATATATGACAATGGAGTTATCATGCTAGGCATCTTGATATACGTGGAATAAGTACTGTCAATGTCAAAGTACCTGTCATATTATTGAAATTTTTATTTTCATTAAAATATTTTCTTTGCATAATAATGTATGTGCACGAGCAGAACGAGAAAGTTTACATGCGCTTTTAGATTTTATTATTATTTCTGTTATTGATTACTCTTTTTGCCACACAAATTCACATTACTTCGTTTTGTGACACTACTACAAAATATATCAAGATACCTGGTATAAAAGTTCGATTGTCATGTATGTTCCCTATGTTCGCATTTCACCTCCACCAACTTGTATACACGGATTCCTAAAAGTTCTGGGTGAGTGAAGAAAAAAATTTAAAATTTGAGGATCACTAAAGCGTTTGGGTCATTGCGGGACCGAAGAAGGTCGTCAATTTGAACATTTGTTATAAAACGTGCAAAAAACATTCAAATTAATTAGAATTAAATTCTTGAATGATTACGATATCGGGTTTTGGTTTATGGGGATGTGTTTCTTTTTCATTATCTTTAAAATAAGGTGACACTCGATAGGGAAATGTTTGGGTGGTCATCCCCTAAACACAAATTTCTAAACTATCTAAGAATGTAGTTTTCATGACTCTTCAGAGATCCCCAAATTTTCAATTGTTTTCTTCCATCCCGGGACTTTTGGGAAACCTGTATGAGCGAAGTTAGTAAGTCGTGACTGATCTATGATCCACCTGATTTGATTTTCTGATCCAAGATCACGATCAATTCAATGCACAGAACACAGAATATAATTTCACGCCCAGTTTGAAGTAGTTCAACAAAAGCACGATTTGTAAATAGATTTGCATATTGAATTGAATTTGAACCTGTTTGGAGATTTGAACGATTTCTTTGTTATTAATTTAATATCTACCTACGTAAACCTATTAGAAATATAAATAAATCCATTCTATATTATTCATAATTATACAGACTCATTTTTATGATGTAATTAATAAAAAATCTGACGTGGCCACCACAAGATCTCCCGCCATACCTACTTTATTCTTTTTATTTATTACCTATACAAATATATTAATATATAAGTACTATTAGTACTGCTACTACTCACAAATATACTTTAGTCATTTTATTTACACTGCAGAAGAAAATATAAACGATATTTTACTATTGTCACTGTGACTGTCATGTCATAATCATTTAAATTTTACGTAGTAACAAATGATACGATCATGGACTACAAAATACCGAAATACTAAATTATAAGTATTATACTTTAATTATTCTTAAATTATATCAGATACAGAAAAATATATAAAATACCGATTGTACGTAATAATCACATAATCTTTCATTTAAAATAAAAAAAATTGTCTTAAATTAATTATTTATTGAAATATTTTTAAAAAGTACTACTTCCGGTTTGTAGATTGAAACCAAAATTATATTAGGCTTTTAAGAATCGTTTTGATATTTTTAGAGTTATCGTGTTCGAAAAAATTGTAACATACGAACACACACGCACACACACAGACATCATCTCAAAAATGTGTAATTCGTATTCTAGAGAGCTTAAAACGTACTTATCTGCCAAAAACTCATACTCGAAAATTTTGACCCATCACAATACCTCTCTTATAGAATATGAGGCGAGAGGTAAAAAGACTAAAAACAGATTGCAACAATTAGTTAATTTGTCCATAAATTATCAAACAGAATCGTTTTATGAAAATTATTTCCTATATTAAATTAAAATACCTAAAGGTATGATTACACCTCCCAGTAATAAGCTTCGTGTAAACAGCCATTTACATCATTATAGACGCAAACAAGTAATTTTCTACGAAAAAACAAAAACCTATCTAATAAATTACCATTAGTAATTTCTCGTTTAAATGAACAGTAGCTATCACATATTCTAAACTGCAAATTACGAGCAAACTAGTATTTAATCACAATGAAAACATTTAGAATGAGATTAATAACGGAATGCGCCATTATTGCAAAGTACAATTAACTGTATCAAAATTTAATTTGCGAGTTGTATTCAAATAAAAATTCTTTGGACTACTTCTCCTAACCGATTATTACGGATTATACATTAAGGGGCAATAACAGATATTAACTGTAATTCTGTAAATATCAATTAGCTTTGGAAGAAGAAGAAAAATAATGAACGACAATTTAGTCAGCAGAATTCAAATAACAAAACGCACATTTTACTTAAATACAGGCTGTCTCAAAAAAATGTTCTCACACTTCGAATGACGAGAAAAATATTATTTATTAGCATAAATTGAAATAAAATACATTCGAATACAGAAGACAAATGTAATTGAAGAATCATATTCGTAAATGTTCAAATTGATGACCATTAAACATCACGAAAGTTAATGTGTGAGTACATTTTTTTGAGACATCCTGTAGTAAAGTTAATTAATTAATTTATACTCGAGAAGAATATTATTCTTTTCCTATGAACATTTAAAATTAAATCGCACTCTTACGCTTTAAGTAGACCACTTAATCGTCTCAAATGTAGTCCTGGTTGCAAAAGAATCTCTCACAGCTCTCTGCATGTGATGACGGACGAACCCGGAGTTCCATGGTTCAAGTCTCTCAGCCGGCAATGTGTGATTGTAAAACATCTTGCAATTAAATCAAGCTGACCACTTCATCGTCTTAAATGTAGTCCTGGTTGCAAAAGAATCTCTCACAGCTCTCTGCATGTGATGACGGACGAACCCGGAGTTCCGTGGTTCAAGTCTCTCAGCCGGCAATGTGTGATTGTAAAACATCTTGCAATTAAATCAAGCTGACCACTTGATCGTCTTAAATGTAGTCTTGGTTGCAAAAGAATCTCTCACAGCTCTGTGCATGTAATGACGTACGAACCCGAAGTTCCGTGGTTCAAGTCTCTCGGCCGGTAGTGTTGTAAAACATCTTGCAATTAAATCAAGCTGACCACTTGATTGTCTCAAATGTAGTCCTGGTTGCAAAAGAATCTCTTACAGCTCTCTGCATGTGATGACGTACGAGCCCGGAATTCCGTGGTTCAAGTCTCTCGGCCGGCAGTGTTGTAAAACTTCTTGCAATTAAATCAAGCTGACCACTTGATCGTCTTAAATGTAGTCCTGGTTGCAAAAGAATCTCTCACAGCTCTCTGCATGTGGTGACGTATGAACCCGGAGTGCCGTGCTTCAAGTCTCTCGGCCGGCAGAAAAACATCTTGCATTTAAATCAAGCTGATAACTTGATCCTCTTAAATGTAGTCCTGATTGCATAAGAATATCTCCGATGCCGCTTTGACGTTCAAGATCGTCGCTTGGATTGAGATTCTGACTGCATGAAGACGAATCAGTCTAGCTAAATTTAAAAAAATATGTGACTGCACATTCAAATTGGGTAAAAAAATCATGAAAAATATGTATGGTATGTATGTAAGATTAATAACTACACTCTCCTGCGACTTGTTTAGTTAATCTGTCGTTATCAACTGAATATAAACAAACTATAACCAACTTATTTGATTTCTATTTTAGATTCTAGGTTCCTGGTACGTAGTGCAATACTACGCGAGTTCTGAAGAAGCTCTTCCTTATAGATGCATGAGGGCTTTATTTAACATAACTTCAGGCCTTGGAGCTGGTATTACAGACCTTGAGGTCAACATGAACTTCACGTACAGCTTCACAGATGACCCTCTTAATGAACAACTCCAGGGAAACATCACGTGGACCATCCCCAAAGCTGACCGCCCTGCACATTGGGTTCATGCCGAAGATACATGTAAGAGGGAGAAAAATAGTATTTATCTACGACTAATGTATTAAATGTGTGATGTTTGCTACATAATGCCATATACTAATCCCGCAGGGAATAATACCAGGGAATAAGTCAGTATTCCCTCCTCTGCACCAATCAGAAAATTGCTTTGCTTGAATCAATTTCTCTGTGCAAATTTTGCGTATCTACTGGTATTTGTTTTATTAAAATCTTGTACGTAATACAATAGTCGTAGATAAAGTACAGTATACAATTCGCTATAATGGCTATTATTCCCTCCAATGATTAAAACCCTCGCTCGCTTTGCTCGCTCCTGTTATAAACTTCATCTTCGAGAATAATAGCGTCCATTACTGTCGTTGTTTAATAATACTAGGTATTATATTTTGAAAATTATCTATAGTTATTGTTTTCGATTTAAGCCATATTGGCATATTGCAATGGTTTGAATCATATTTATAATGAAACATAAAAATTCAATCTATGTTTCCTCATAATAATTATTAAGTTTAAAAAAAATATTTCGAGCAGTACTCTTACATTGAATTATAAAACGAGCGAAAGTTCATGCTTAAGAATAATCATACACGAAAATTAATATCAAGAATCCAGTAGACACATAAAAATAATCTAAAGGAATATTCAAATCTTGAAAACTCTTATATTCCTTCATTACGCATGCGCCAGATTCTCGTGTGTTCTGCTCTAGTGCCAGCAGTATTGAAACAAAATTGAAAATTGGTCTAACACGATGAGTATAGTGCACCACTTTCAGTCGCCCCTCTTGCGGCAGTCTTTCAAGCTGCGCGCAGCGGCGTGTTCAGGATATGAGGATCAATTATAGTTTTAATCGTATAATCAACTGTTACTTTCTACCTTTTAATATGCAACATAATACATTAGTTACGTTAGATACTTATAATTCATTAGTTACAAACTTAATACATTAGATACAACCATAATACCATCCAAACCTTCTATAGGCGGTTTGCATATATCGAGCATGAGCGCCTCTAGTGGGAGATGCGGCAAAAGTATTAGGTATACAACACGTTTGAATGTTTAATTAAATAAAATGAGCACTGGTTCCCAGCGCTTTTCGTCAATTCTCAAAATACAATTAATAAATAGATTATAACACGTGATAAAATAAATTTACAGTTATGTAGGTATCTACTTACGAAATTTGTTTTACTCTGTGAATCCAAATTTTACATCTCTCGTCCTCATACCATCTTATTATAGAACCTTAGAACTTAGAACAGAACTGGTTGAATTGAAACAGTACCTACAACCAGTGTTGTAATAGATAACCGTATTTTTCATCTAGATAAAGATAAAGATAACCAACTTTTTATTTATCTAGATAAGATAATAGATAACCAGTAAATAAATTATCTAGATAATAGATAAAAGATAAATAATTATTATCTAGATATTTATTAGATAATTTATAGATAATTAAAAAATATAAATACATTACAAGTCATAAGTATAATCGGTACCAGCAGGCGAGCCGGCAGCGTTGCGAGCTTGTGTGTTGTACGCTTGCACAGTTTGATTACATTTGAATTCAATTAAAATTACAAATGAAAAAATTGGTTATTATTTTCCTAAAATTATCATCTAGATGATATTTAAAAAATAGATAAAGATAATTTCAATTTTTATCTAGATAAGATAATAGATAAGTAAGAAAAATGTTATCTAGATAAGATAATAGATAAAACTTTATTATCTAGATGATTTATCTAGATACAATTATCTAGATAAGTTACAACACTGCCTACAACTACTGTCGAACTGTCAAAGGGTTTACCCTAATATTAATGCATTTTTTCCCGCCAGGGCCCAGGGCGGCGCTGACTACTCATGTGCAAACCGCCTATAATAATGCAGACTGCCAACTAATTGACAGACAAAATAATTGTTTATTTGTTTTAACATCGCTGTCGTTGATAATACGATTAAGCTTTGAAACGCGTATATATGTGATTTAAGCCCCCTTGGATGTTCAAATAGACTCGGTTTCACCTCGTCGCTTAGCAACATCCTCGGTATTATAAATCGCATAATATTCTTGTTATATTAATAGCTATAAAAACCTACAGCAATTTACATATTAAACAAAAATTATTTCCAAAACCATTGTTTCACATCACTCAAAAATTGTAACACATTTTTTTAAATTTGAATATTTTTTTACATGCGTTTTCTGCATCTATCGGATTCTAGATTTTTCTATGAATGCATTCTTTTGTAGTAGAATTATCTATCTCAGAGTTTACATTCCAGACGAAGGAATCTACAACACCTACGTCCTCGACTCAGACTACAAATCCTGGGCACTGCTCCTCCACTGCGCTGAGAAATCCAAGAGCCCTCGCTACTTGTCCAGCTTCATCATGTCTCGTTCGCCCGAGCTCGGTTTCAACGTCGTGTCGTACCTGCGAGACAAGCTGCCGCGCTACGACATCGACCTGGCGTTCATGTTTGACATGTCGCAGAAAGACTGCGACACGCCCAATGTGGGCCCCCTGGAACCCCTGGGGCCCCACACCCAGCGCAGGGTGCTCCAGGCCCGCAGGCACCCCCTCAAGAGGACGCACAAACGGAGGAAGGATGGAGAGAGGAGCACCACTGAGGTCATTTATTTTTAAGAGTGAGTTTGTAATCACAATATAATGTTTAATGTGTCTGAAATATTTTTTTATCCCATCCACTTTCATACTAACTTTCCTCTAATAATGTTATGTCTGCTCAAGAAGTTACAGAACACCAGAAAAAAAATCTAGAGTTTTTATGCACAGGAAAACGCAAGCAGCAAGCACAGAAAGATTCAAATCTAGAAAATATATATTTGTAATAAAATACCTAGGTACATCAAAAGATTCATTTACAGGAAAAGACAAATCTAGAATTCTAGATTCGGATAAATTTAAACATAGGGAGATGCAAACACGGAAAGATGCAAATCTAGAAAACTAGTTTGCGGGTAGCCATTTAAAACCAGAAAACAAAATTCTAGAATTTTCATACTCAGGAACAGTGTTGTAATAGATAACAATATTTTTTATCCAGATAAAGATACCTAACATATTTTTTATTTATCTAGATAAGATAATAGATAATCATTAAAGAAATTATGTAGATAATAGATAAAAGATAAATAATTTTTATCTAGATAATTATTAGATAAATCATAGATAATACAAAAAATATAAATGACATGTTCTAAAGTATAAGTTTGATTACCTACATTTGAATTACAAAAAATTGGTTCAAATTTTACAAAAATTATTATCTACACCTTTTCCAAGTGTAATTCAGAGAGCGTCAATTGTAATTCAGATTAGTCAAGTGTAATTCAGAAACCGTCATTTGTAATTCAGATTAGTCAATTGTAATTCATAAAGTATCAATTGAAATTCAGATTAGTCAAGTGTAATTTAGAAAACGTCATTTGTAATTCAGATTAGTCAATTGTAATTCAGAAAGAATCAATTATAATTTAGAAACTATCAATTGTAATTTAGAAAGCGTCAATCGTAATTCAGAAATCGTCATTTGTAATTCAGATTATTCAAATGCAATTCAGAAAGTATCAATTGAAATTCAGATTAGTGAAATGTAATTCAGAAAGTATCAATAATTGTAATTCAGAAATCATTATTATTTATATTTCAAATTAAATAAAAAATGTAATTACCCGATATTGTTACCATAATTATATAGATTAAGAAAGTATTTGAAAAGTACTTATAATTTGTACTATATTTATAAATGATGCGCGTTTTCAGTTTATCTTATTCTGAACTAAGAAGCTAATACAGCTTGCGTTATATACAGGGAGTCCCAAAAAATGTATACACACTTGAATTTGCTGCAGAAAAATGTCATGCCAAGTATTCGTGAGCAGTTTTAGGATGAAGAGGACTATTATTTTCAGCAAGATGGAGCACCTCCCCACTATCATCGTGATGTAAGAGCTTATCTCCATGAAAATCAGCCGAACAGATGGATTGCCCGAAGAGGTACCATCTAATGGTCCCCGCGCTCTCCAGACCTCACGCCATTTGATTTTTTTTGTAGGGAGTCATCAAAGGTTTATCTGTCAAAATCGGCAACAATCGATAAATTGAAGGCGGAAATTGATAGAGAATGCAACGAAATTCATAATGAAATAATGCGTCACGTTTGTGATTCCATTGCTTCGCGTTATCAGCAATGTTTGGGCAACAATTTGAACATTTGTGTTGACTAAAAAAATTATACATCCGTCTTCTTAAATTTGTACTTTTAATTTTTAATACATCACACTGTTTTTATAATCACGCAAAGTGTGTATGCATTTTTTGGGACACTATGTATAATATATAACGACTAACACTTAATTTCGTCGTAAAATGTAATAATTTAAAAAGATCAGTTCTCATTCAAAAATATTGTTCATTAAAACAATGAATAACACAGGAAATTGCTTAGGACTTAAGTAGATTACACCTTTTCCAGTTGTAATTCAGAGAGCATCAATTTCAATTCAGAATACATAAATTTTAATTCAGATTAATCAATTGTAAATCAGATTAGTCAAAAATATAGTTTTCTTAGAACTTATTAAATAACCTACAAAGAAAAACGTCTTAGGCCTAAGGTAAGAAAGAAATGATGGAAAATAACAGCAAAATATAAAAATAATGTAATTAACGTCCAACTGGCATATCGTTCATTGCTAAAGCGTTAGCATGATGAGTTGTAGTGTGCTGTACTGCACGAGCGCAATCTCCTCCAACTACAGTGTTTTTTGCTTCATCAATTATACGTTCTAAATAAATGAGTCTTTGCTCTATAACACCAGGAGCTGCAACGTCGGGAACTCTAATATGGTTCTTGGCGTATGTTTTTACTTTTGACCAAATTATTTCAATTGGATTTAGCATCGGAGAATACGGTCCTAATCGCAATAAAGTTGCTGTTGTCTCACCAATCGCTCTCTCTAATTGGGAATGACAAGGTGCGTTGTCTGCAACTATGACTAAATCTCCCAGTTGGTTTCCCATTTCTTGCCATTGTTGCATTAATGTTACAACCCATGCATTTGCAAGCTGAGCGGTAAAAGATCCTCTTCGGCGATCCATGGCTACAACGCCAGCTGCTGAAATTGCACCAATTAAGTGAACATTTGGGCCTCTTGCTGCAGGAAGATGTTGAATTGCCCTGTCACCCGTTCTAGCACGGCCTCTTGTTCTACGACAAAACAAATTGAAATTCGTTTCGTCCAACCAAACAATTTGTTTTCCCTGCTGCACATAATTATTTATGTAGTTCCCGAACGTATATTGCTCGCTTCCTTTTATTGTCTCCAGAATTCATAGTTACTGGCTCATTATGTACCTTTTTTATTGTAAACAGTCTACCTTCTAAGTAATTTCCAATTGTTGAAATAGATATCACTTTTTGAAAATTATGTAAAATTTTTTGTTTTATATTTTTAAGGGTACAACAACAATCTTCTTCGACCCATGCTAGCATAGTATTGACTTGCTCGTCACTTAAAACTTTAAGCTTTGCGCCTCCTTTTGGCAACATGATATTACGCCCAGATCGCACCCAGTGATACGCAGTTTTATAATTTATATTCAAAGTGGCAGCTAAATTTACCCAGTCTTCTCCTCTGTTGGCACAAGCTACAATTCTTTCCCGATCTTGATTGTTATGTACGTGGTATCGTTTCCTATCTATATTCTCTGAGCCCATCAGAGGAGTCCGGCAAATCGGACAAGCAGCATCCGGAATAATCTCCAAAGGTGCTATGCATTTTGAATGTACTAAATGCCTGCATGGTTGTAATCTAACTACTCCATTCCGAGTCATAGGTACTTGGCAAATAGCGCAATAGTCCTTTAATTCCATTGAAGATATTTATTTGTATAATTTGTTGTTTACTAAGCACGTGTAACTGACAGTTTTATTAACATAATATTTTTGTTTTTATTTTATGAAAATGTATGTTATCAGTGATAGCATGATTTAAATTGAATTACAATTGACGCTTTCTAAATTACAATTGACAGTTTCTAAATTACAATTGATCCTTTCTGAATTACAAATGACTAAACTGAATTACAACTGACGGTTTCTGAATTTAAATTGATTAATCTGAACTACAACTGACACATTCTGAATTACATTTGACTAATCTGAATTTCAATTGATACTTTCTGAATTTCAATTGACTAATCTGTATTACAAATGACGCATTCTGAAATACAATAGACATTTTCTGAATTACACTTGGAAAAGGTGTAGATGATATTTAAAAAATAGATAAAGATAATTTGTAATTTTATCTTGATAAGATAATAAACAAATAAGAAAACAATTATCTAGATAAGATAATAGATAAAAATATATCATCTAGAGGATTTATCTATATAAAATTATCTAGGTAAGTTACAGCACTGTTCAGGAGTATGCATGTACATGAAGATTCAAATCTATAAAATTCATACGTAATAAAATACCTGCATCAAAAGCTTCATTTACAGGAAAATTCAAATCTAGAATTTTAGATTCAGCACAAATGCAAACACAGGAAGATGCAATCATAGGAAGATGCAAATCTAGGCAAGTTTTAATCAAAACCGAGTATGTGGGACTCAAGTATGGTATTGGGTTTTTCATTTAGATCAGTTCAACCTAATTTATCCGTTTGTGGTGGAGATTTGAATTTTCCTGTAAATCATTCGATGTAGATATTTTATTATTCATATATGTTCTAGATATGAATCTTCATGTGCATGCATTTTCCCGTGTATGAAAATTCTAGAATTTTATTTTCTGGTGTTGATGGCTACCCACAAACTATACTTCATTTCAGCTAAGAAAATAGCAGATGGCACTGCGAATGCCAGTAAGTTTTACACTCACACATTTTATTAGTTCAAAATTTGACGATATCTTAAATAAGTTATGTTTTGTGAATAAAGCTGTCATCTATAGAATAATGTAGTACTTCGATGTAACTATGAAATTCAAAATAAGAAGGTATAAGTAATGTTAACGGAAATGAAAATGTTTGCTAGTGTAAATCTACCTCTCATCTCAACCAATCAGATTCAAGAATATCATTGCCCTATCTAACCCAATGCTATTTTCTTAGCTGAAATGAAGTATAGTTGTCTAGATTAGCATCTCTTCATGTGTTTGCATCTTCCTATGTTTGCATTTACGCAGAATCTAAAATGCTAGATTTGAATTTTCCTGTGAATGAATCTTTGAATGCAGGCATTTTATTACGTGTAAATTTGCTTAGATATGAATATTCTTGTACATGCATTTCCCTGTATATACAAGTAAGTATTTTATTTTTTGGTGTTGAATGGCCACCAAATACACCACAGGGTAAATTTTTGTGCAGTTAAAATTCAAACCTGAGTTGTCAGAACCACAGTCGATCACATTACTCACTCAGTTAAACCCACTCCATAATATAACTTATTTTTAAATTTTTTGCTTCATATTTTTATCATATATTATTTTGGCAGTACAGTCTAGTTGTCAAATAATCTGCAATAGTCAGTGTCAAGTTATAATTTGTTATTATAATTTTGATTGTAAAAATTGTATATCTACTTCTTACAAATCTAAATAGATTATTTTAATTTTATTTTTAATTTATGTCCCAAGAATAATTTTTTATTCACAGTTGTTTATCTTTGTGTACATGAATTTTGCTCGGACTGTACTTGCATTTTTAATATTAATATTATTATTATAAGGGCATTCAGACATGCGCAGAAGGTAAATATTAGTTGCATCTTTCATTACGTCGTAGTAACGAAGCAAAAAATTGTTTATAGTTTTGTGATTGTTGTTGAAAGACTACAGTGTTTTAAAGTGATATTTACTTGATTAAAATAGTGTGTAACAGTGTTGTGTATGTAACGGGTACGTCTATTCTTTTTTTAAATCAGTTTTAAAATATATTGTTTTGGCAGAAAAGTCCTTGAAATTATTCCAGAACTAGATTCATAGTTTCAGCAGTTGAACATGGCACCAATCTGGTCTTCCAATTTTGCATTTATTCGTTTTTAGAAAAATATTCTTAGGGATACAACATAATGGGTCGATTCTGTTCAAATCTGTAAGTGCTACAGATATGTAAAATTATAAATATGAAACAAAATCGCAATGAAATCTATAATCATTATGAACATTTTTATACTTGTCAACAAACATTGATGCGATTTTGTTCATTATTTAAAGATTTACAAATCTGCAGCATTTACATATTTGAACAGAATCCACCCATAAATCTGTTATTTATTATAATACAATAGAATAAATTTACAAGCGTAAGAATATTTTTAACTGATCGTGCTCGAAAATCAATAACCTATTTTGGTAATTAAAACAGAATAGACGATACTCTATTGTGTATACAACTCTTAATAATGGACAGTGCAACTAACAAACTATTTCGTTCGACATTGCGGATCAGTACCAATGCACAAAGTAAGTCAAATATATTTTATTATTATTGGTAATCTGTTTACAAGTTTCGAACTATTTTTATACAAATGTAGGTAACTAACGACTTCATTCTGATGCGCAGTAACAAGTATAGTGTCATGAAAACAAAGTTTAAGTGAATCCTAAAATTAGTAGCACACTTTGCCCAAGCATTCAACTCAATCATTTTACAAAACACTAAAGTATTTATGTCAATACTGACCTACCTAGTACTTAAAGTGTGTGATGAATAGGCAATAAGGCAATGAATAGAATATCATGACCCATACGAATATTTCTTATTACTTCTTTGGTGCTATCATGTCAGTACCTCTTTTAGCAATACTTCATATCTTAATCGCTGTTATTGAATATGCATTAAACGGTATTTAACCTATTGAAAGAAGAATTTTGGTAGATTTACATAAAGAAATTTGCACATGAAAGATTTTATTTTAATAGCGCAAAAATGGTAGAGATTTTAAAAGCAAAATTGTTTTGTTAATAAAATTAATTAAACAAATATTCATCTAGCATGCATTGTGGCCTACTTGGGTGTTGCAACCCCACGTACTGTGTAGGCAGTAGCTCTACCTATGATGACTGATGACGTACGAACCCGGAGTTTCGTGGTTCAAGTCTCTCGGCCGGCAGTGTTGTAAAACATCTTGCAGTTAAATCGCACTCGGGACCACTTAATCGTCTTAAATGTAGTCCTGGTGACAAAAGAATCTCTTCGTTGCCGCTTTGAATCTTCGCACGGATTGAGATTCTGACTGCGCTACGACGAGTCGGTCGAAGTGGAGACCTACCACTTACAGAATGGTAGATGTTTATAGTTGAATCCAACCATTTCGACCGATTCGTCTAGGTGCAGCCAGAATCTCAATCCGTGCGACGACCTTTGAAATTTAAAGCGGCAACGGAGAGATTTTGTTGCAAGCAGTATTACATTTAAGACGATCAAGTGGTCAGCTTGAAGCGTCCGAGTGCGATTTTATTGCAAGATGTTTTACAATCACACACTGCCTGTCGAGAGACTTGAACCACGGAACTCCGGGTTCGTACGTCATCACATGCAGAGAGCTGTGAGAGATTCTTTTGCAACCAGGACTACATTTAAGACGATCAAGTGGTCAGCTTGATTTAACTGCAAGATGTTTTACAACACTGCCGGCCGAGAGACTTGAACCACGGAACTCCGGGTTCGTACGTCATCACATGCAGAGAGCTGTAAGAGATTCTTTTGCAACCAGGACTACATTTAAGATGATCAAGTGGCCAGCTTGATTTAATTGCTAGATGTTATACAACACTTCCGGCCGAGAGACTTGAACCACGGAACTCCGGGTTCGTACGTCATCACATGCAGAGAGCTGTAAGAGATTCTTTTGCAACCAGGACTACATTTAAGATGATCAAGTGGCCAGCTTGATTTAATTGCTAGATGTTATACAACACTTCCGGCCCAGAGACTTGAACCACGGCACTCCGGGTTCGTACGTCATCACATTCTTTTGCAACCATTACTACATTTGAGACGATCAAGTGGCCAGCTTGATTTAATTTCAAGATGTTTTAAACACTACCGGCTGAGAGTCTTGAACCACGGAACTCCGGGTTCGTACGTCATCACATGCAGAGAGCAGCTAATGAATTTTAAAGTGAAACAATTCTCGTGTGCTATATTCTCAAAATTCCTTTTCCTTTTCACAAGTTTTGGAACAGGAAATTGTTGAAATTCTTGCGAAGAATTTAATGAGAATAAATGATTGACATCTGTTCTCTTTTACTTACTGTCTTCATTATCAACTTAATTCTGAGAAAAGAAGAAAAGTTCAATTAATTTACAATAACCAAACCATTCAAATACAATGCCTTAAACAGATGGCACATACATACGTTACATCTATCAAGTCTTTTACTCAACTTTTACCATTCAGATGGCAAAGTCTAGATTCGATTCAAATAGTTTTAAATAGAATAACGATGAAATAATCTCTTATAATGGTCGTTATAAATGTCTCCGCTTAGTATCTATCAGATTGTTTTATGTACTTATTAATTTCTTGGTAGCTTACACGAACGTCTTTCAATGGTTGTCATTACAGATTTTATATTTCAATTTCTTATCGGTTGACAAATCGAATAGATTTATTTTTTTCTAATAATTTGCTTTGCACGACTATTAATTTCAAATAAATTGTGCTTCTGTAACAAACTGTTTTGAGTTGAATTTGTTATTTATTACAGAGGGAGTATAAATCAGTTGTACCCAATGACCTATTATAATTTAGACACCGCATAGTCGCATTTGTTGTGAAGCCGACACTTCCTGAGAAGTAGTAGGCTGATTGAGACCTAGCTTGCAGTGCGGGTTGCGTGTACTACAATAATTCTAAAGTATCTGTCAGATGAAATCATTCTAACCTACAACAAAATTCACTTTGAGATGCAATTTAAAAATATGTACGCATTTTTTGTTAAATATTGTGCAGGGGGTGATTGTTGTATTATTTAATATTTTATAAATTATTTTACATTTTAATGACAGTTATAAGGAGAAATCTAAAGATGACGTTTTTTACCTTTTGTAGGTACTATAATATTTTAGCAAGAGCACTGTTTATTTTAAATGTTAACCTTAAATTATTATATTTGATTAAAATAATAAAGATGTTTGGTAGAATTATTTTTGTATAGATTGCACGGCTTTCAGCCATTGATCTCGTCTAGCTTGGTTCATTGTATATCTGAAATCACTTTTAGTTGCATTTTCTGATCTATTATTATTATTTCTACAGAAAAACTTACACACTAAATGACACATTTTCTTTTTTTGAAGCCGAAAACTGTTGACACGTTGGCAAAGCACAATGATTAACCATAATAATGTTTTAAATTCAACTAAATACAGAATTTGTAACTATCATATAAACTACTGAAAAATATTTCGAGTATTTGACACAAAACAGAATTTAAGAAGTGTTTCACAAAACATAAAACAATACTAAAACCTAACCTTTGAAACGCTTGTCACATAATGACATAATGTAAACAGAAACAAGACAACATTACAGTAAACTAGGCATCACGCATTACCAACGCGGTCTACCTCCCGTTCCCCGGCGTTCCTCCACCCAAGTAAGTGTCGGCTTCAAAACAAGCTCTACATCAACAATGCCATGCGGCGTCTAAATTATAATAGGTTATTGGTTGTACCTATTTATGACTTTGGTTTATTATTTTCCATTTAATTTCTTTGGAATAGGGAATTCTTGACATTTATACTAACTCATTTTTTGACCAGTAATATTTATTACAACTTAAATTATTTTGTAATTTATCTTGCATAGGAATTCGGAATTTCTGCAATTTTTGAAGAAAAGTTGGAGATCCTTAAGTGCCTAAAAGTTTTATTATAGGAATTGGTGAAGAATTCCTAAACTTTCTTAAAAAATAGGTGCAATATAAAAATTCCTGGATTAAGTATTTTTTGTAAAACTTTAAAATTAGGCATTGGAAATGGAAATATGGCTCGAAAATAAGTAAATAATTTATTATTACCTACTTTTTATTTTGTATTCCAAAATGTCAAATTATATCGTTTACAATACTTGAATACTGAAAGTAGCTTTTTGCAGATTGAGAACATTGTAGCACTAGCACTTGCGCAGCGAGTGCTGAACTAGAGTAAAATTCAAATATCTAGAATTCTGAGCTGCGCGAGAAGGCAAAGCTTGTCATGTACTGCCCGTTTTACAAAAGTGGAGCTGCACTTCACTTAATTTTCAAAGAAAACTAAAACCAATATAACTCAATCACAATCAATTACAAAATTCACATGTCCCGTCAACATGAGAATAACAGATATTGAAGCTGATGTTCTGTAGAACACACAGTAGCGTAGTTTCCTCTTGTTTATCATATATTTCTCTCATTGTACTTCGCGCAGGGTTCTGCTTAAATGAATTTACCTCTAGTCGAAGTCTGCAAAAATACTTTTTGCTAGAATTATACACATAATTTTTGCTACGATTAACTGATTTTTATTAGGAATCAACAGAAATTTTGTAATTTTCATCCATATCATCGTATCCACAAAATCTAAAATAGAAAAACAATAAAACAAACATAATTATTAAAAAACTTGACATTTAGAAAGAATTGAACGACTGCACACACACTGCCGACCGAGAGACTTGAACCACGAAACTCCGGGGGTCGTACGTCATCACGAGCATATCTCGACACTACTGTGTGCGGTTACCAGCAGTCATTTTACAAATACTTAAAACTATCATATAAAAAGTTAAACCTTTACCTGTAAAGGAAGGTATTGGAATCATGCAAAAAATCGGGTAGTGAGTTTTTAGTGGATGAGCACGAATTAGGGTCCTTACAACTCATTTTTGATAGTTTCCCGATGATGTCTGTATGTATGTGTGTGTGTGCGTGTGTGTGTATGTGTGTGGTCCGGGCCGATGCCGTCTGTCGGATAACTCAAATACGAATTACCCAAAAATTTTGATATTTGGTATTTTACAATTGTATACGAATAGGAAGAGTTCATTAGATTTTGGTACCAATATCTTCACCAGAAGTGATATTTTTTGAAGATTGAAAACTATAATTGTCAAAAATTTATATAAATTTAGATAAATATAGTATTTATTTGTAATAAGAATAAGAGACAAAGTTATTTGCAACTTACGTTATAAAAAAATTGTCTTTATCTGGTTGCATTAAAGAACTGCAGTAAAATTAAAAAAATAAATTTATCTAATAAAACGTTGAAATCTTCTAATCCATGTTCGGTTGATTTTTGTTTCTGCATAAAAAATATTGACAGATGAGACGGGTGACAAGTTGGCATACTAGCGCTATATAAGTCATAAGCGTCATAAGTAAGATATTAAATGTAGTAATTGAACAGAGGATGGCTTCAACACAGAAGAGTTTTCGTGTGAATGAATATTTTGATTCAGGTGATACTAATTTCTGTGTTTGAATATTTTAGATTTTTATTTGTATATTTTAAAAATTGTACGTATACAAAGTCTAGATATGGCGGAAGGTTGTGTGATGGCCACGTCAGATTTTTTCGGTTGGTGGTATAGGAAGTGAAGTAGTGAATAGTAGTTCTACTTGTGTTGTCCTTGTCTAGTCTTGCCAGTGTTAGCGAATCAGAATGAGTTTGTTAATCAGGTCAGTGTATCTGCCGCGCACCGGACATCGAACACTTGGCCTCTCGCCTCTGTACAACTCAGCACCGGAATGTGAAGGATGCACGCGGTCATCGCACAAACCCAAATCATTAACACTAGACAAGAACCACTACCAAACCAGAGCATAGGGATAGGATTTTTTCTAGTAGTAGTATACAGGGTGTTCATTTTAAGTGGCGCACCATTGCTAACTCGAGAACTATAAGAGCTACGAAGTTGGTTAAATTAGCAAACAATTTCTATTTTATATGACTACTTTAATGAACGAAAGAAAAATTTTTTTAGACCAGTGGTTCTCAAACTACGGGGTGCAACTTTCTTATTTCAAATGGCGACCTATTTTTTTTATTTGCCTATTCTATTCAGTATTTTTTTCTGAATTCAACGAGATATTAGTTTTATACCCTTGCATAACAAAAACATTTGAAAAACGCTATTGAAAATTATGATAATTTAATTAAAATCTGATTATTAGTTAGTGTTATGGAAGAAAACAATTGCATATTTTGTTTCATATTAATTGTTAGTGAAAAAGATTCTAGTATACTACACTGATCAGACCAAATAAGGTCGAAACACGTGTCCGTAGTTACCTCCACCTTGTACTCTACTGAGTACTTAGTACCTTGAACTCATACACTCAGTAGCGGTCCTGATCTCTTAATTAAAATCAAAGAATCTTTTTCATTATCAAATAACAATTAATAGGAAACAAATATTCAATTGTTTTCTTCCATAGCACTCTTGTAACACTCAGATTTTAATTAAATTATCATAATTTTCAATAGCGTTTTTCTCATGTTTTTGTTATGCCAGGGTATGAAAGTAATATCTCGTTGAATTCAGAAAAAAATACTTAATCGAATAAGCGAATAAAAAAATAGGTCCCTATTTGAAATAAGAAAGTTGCACCCCGTAGTTTGAGAACCACTGGTCTAATAAAAATTTTCTTTTGTTCATTAAAGTAGTCATATAAAATAGAAATTGTTTTCTAATTTAACCAACTTCGTACCTCTTATACTTCTCGAGATAGCAATGGTGCGCCACTTAAAATGAACACCCTGTATTTATTTATTTTGCCTTTAGTCTTAAATCTATACATTCTGTTTCCCGTATTTAGTGTGAAATCTATGAAAATGATATAAAACAAAATAATACAATACAATAATTGTGATGCGAGTTAATTCATTTCAGGGTTCTCCTCCTTTCCTCTACTGTTTTTTGTACTCATCATCTAGGAAATGACATACCTACGTAATTTACAATCGGAAATGTCAATTTCTCAGTGTAGTCAATTAGGAAAAATGCAAAGAACACTAGCTTTTCTAGACATTTCAGAGTAAAATCATCTTAAAAATAATAAAATTTAGTTTATAAAGTGTTACTTCCAGGAATATAATTAGTGAAGACCACCGAAAACCGCCAATATTTAAAAATAAAACTTGTGTACAGCGCGCCATTTGTTGGCAGTAGTCCAGTAAGGAGTAGAAAAAACATCGTAACCTCAAATTTAATGATCAGAATACAACTTGAATGTATTTGATTATAGTTTTATTCGTTACAAAAAACATTGCTGGAAGACACCATGCCAGCATTCGCGTAAATGAAACCCTCGCTTCGCTCGTGTGGGATTAAAATCTTCCCGCATTTGGTTCGTAAATAACTACTTTGTCAACGTGCGTACATAATAATTTTTTATCCACGCCAGTGATAATAATCATTTGAGTGAGGTAATGTGTTACATTACCTCACTAGTGAAGTAAGTAATATGATGTGCTTTTGTCATATTACCTCTCGCATTTACTCGATTGTAACCATGGATAATACTAATATAATAATTTTTTTGTCAATATTTGACAGCAATGTTATATACTTGTATACCAATTTATTCCTTAAATATTCTTAATATTCTTGGAATAAGTTAATTCTGAGATACTGTCCCATAATAAATAATTTAAAAACGTATAATAAATAAATATCAAGTACAAACTTACAAATTAAAAATTTGTTTGTAAATAAAACTCACAGGATGTTCTGTGTGTGCAGTCGTTAAATTGTAGAACATCTTGCAATTAAATCGCACTCGGGCGCTTCAAGCTGACCACTTGATCGTCTTAAATGTAGTCCTGGTTGCAAAAGAATCTCTCACAGCTCTCTGCATGTGATGACGTACGAACCCGGAGTTTCGTGGTTCAAGTCTCTCGGCCAGCAGTGTTGTAAAACATCTTGCAATTAAATTGCACTCAGATGCTTCAATCTGACCACTTGATCGTCTTGCAGTCCTGGTTGCAAAATAATCTCTCACAGCTCTCTGCATGTGATGACGTACGAACCCGGAGTTCCGTGGTTCAAGTCCCTCGGCCGGCAGTGTGATTGTAAAACATCTTGCAATTAAATCGCATTCGGACATTTCAAGCTGACCACTTGATCGTCTTAAATGTAGCCCTGGATGCATAAGAATCTCTTCGTTGCCGCTTTGAATGTCAAAGATCGTTAATAATAAAATAAGATTTGCATAAAACTATGCAAAACACAAATGATGTTGTTATGATCTATGAATGAACTGCGACCATATGGACAGATCCACTGCTCACTAATAAAATAATTATCATCTTAAGAATTTATCGTTGTCTTAAAAATGTTCTGTCTTGTCCTCAATTAGCTGAAATTGTCGTCCCATTCACATACTTCACCGAACATATGTGTGTAAACAAAAAATCTCTTATACGTAGTGCCGAGTTCACACTTTCCACTAAAATTAACTTTACAGGCGTACTTAACCAATTTTTAAAACAAACACAAACATTTCGAAATCCATGCTTCATTAGCAGAATTAACAAACAGAATTTACCATAAAGCATTTATAAGAGAAGATGATTTACCGTTGAAATTTTAAGCCCATTAAGCATTCGTTTTATAATATTACATGGTTTTGCGAAAATAATAATAAAGCTGTAAGTTGTCAACTGTAATACACAAGAGCTTTTTATTTCGCCGGATAAAGTTTCGTTTCTATTGAAACCTTTTGCCTAGCAATTTGAAAAGAAAAATTGTTTAATTTTATTTTAAAACCATTTTTCGACAAGGTTGAGATATCAAACAGAAATTTATTCGGAGGAAATAAAATGCTCGAATGTAATTCAACGAGATAATTTAACAACTCCTTTGGTTCTTCTTCGCAAATATTCCCAAAATCGAATCATTTCACTGACAAATATTAGAAATATGAAGCAAATGACATTTTATTGTTTTGTTTATTGTTTGGTTGCTAAGAAAAAGGTAAATAAGGATTTATCACTTGCAAAAAGTTACCTTCCTTTTTATCCGCTGTCAAAGCGATAAAATTGTGTTTTGATTATGGCTTACTTTATACAGGAGTGGAATTATCAACTGTAATTACACAAGAACTTTTTATTTCGCCGGATAAATTACTGTTTGTATCGAAACCTTGTTGCCTAGCAATTTGAAAAGAAAAATTGTTTAATGAAATCACGACACCGTAGGTGGAGTGATTTTATTTTAAAACAATTTTTCGAGTCAAATTGCTGTCAGGTGACAAGGTTGAAATATCAAACAGAAATTTATTCGGAGGAAATAAAATGCTCGAGTGTAATTCAACGAGATAATTTAACGACTCCTTTGGTTCTTCTTTACAAATATTCCCAAAATCTAATCATTTCACTGACAAGTATTAGAAATATGAAGCAAATGGCATTTTATGGTTTTGTTTATTGTTTGGTTGCTAAGAAAAAGGTTTTGTCACTTCCAAAAAGTTACCTTCCTTTTTATCCGCTGTCAAAGCGATAAAATTGTGTTTTGATTATGGCTTACTTTATACAGGAGTGAAATTATCACGTAAAATTTAATGTAGGTACGTAATTTCAAAAATTTTCATGCATAGATTTATATTTTCTGTACTTGTTCTTATTAACGCAACTACTAGTGCGCACAACTTGGGTTTAAAGTAAATAATGTTTATTGATAAAATTATATACCTACTTATCCTTATTATTAACAAAATTACTGTCGATATAACAAAATATACTTTCCTTCAGTAATCATTTCCAATTTTTCAATTTTCAATTTCAACTTCTCGTTCGTAACATCATAACCATATAGCAATTACCGTGACGAAGCTACTCAATGAACCACGTAACCACAACCATAACCATTATGGTTTTTCGTACATCGGACGAGATGTAAGATTCACACGGCCTCTGCAGACAGTTTGACTGTCACTCACGTACGAAGAAAGTTACGACCGAAACTCCAAAAAGAGCACCGCAGAGCTCCATATTTTACCCCTAGATTCACGATAAATCAGCCCTGTTCACACAACGATTCTTAGAGGATTCTTTCATGCTTCTGAATCTTGAAAAAATAATCCTGGTAAGAATTGACAACCCAGGTTCAATTTCAGTCACATTCCTGTTTAACTGTACAAGAATCTCCCTTTTGGTGTGTTCTCCACCAGTGTTGTAACTAGCTCTAGATAATTGTATCTGGATAAATCATCTAGATAATATATTTGTATCTATTATCTTATCTTTTTCTTATTTATTTATTATCTTATCTAGATAATATTACAAATTATCTTTATCTAATTTTTAATTATCATCTAGATAATAATTTTAGTAAAATTATAACCAACTTTCTTCATTTGTAATTTTAATCGAATTGAAATGTAATCAAACTACAACTACAACTACAAATGTAATCAAAATACAACGCACAAGCTTGCAACGCTGCCGGCTCTCCCGGGGTGGTACCGCTTATACTTTATAACATGCCCTTTATATTTCTTTATATTATCTATAAATTATCTAGATAATAATTATTTATCTTTGATCTATTATCTAGATATTTTTTTCAATTGTTATCTATTATCTTATCTAGATAAATGTATGTATGTATTATTATGTATTATGATTTGGATTTGAACCTCATTTGGGTTATATATCCCTAGGGTGACTTGATGGCACACTCACAGTATTAATACTTTTTGCCACGGCGTTTACTTTACTACCAGTGTGTTGCCAGTCAACCCGGCGCAAGCCTTTGTTTCAGCCTCTAGCCGGTGCCCGATAGCTAGAGGTTGCCAAGTTAATTAGATCCCAACTTGGAATGGTAACGGGAATAGGTACCGATCCAAATCAGGCCGTGAAAATTTCCTGACCTGACCAGGATTCGAACCCACGACCTCTGTAACCAGAGCCTAGCATTCTACCACTATGCTAACCCGCCGTGTTATCTAGATAAATAAAAAGAAAGTTATCTTTATCTTTATCTAGATAAAAAATATTGTTATCTATTACAACACTGCTTTCCACTAACAACCTTGAGTGCGTTGACGGCTGGTAACCGCACACACAGTAAAATATTATAATAAATGAAAAATATACATGCGAATGGCTCAACTCTCGTTGGATAATATACTATTACGTTCCTCTTATGAAATTTCAGTTAATATAGCGTTTTGAAGAAAGCTCTTATACTTCTTTTTCTTTTCGTGCTGTGTCGTGTTTTGTTTCATATATCGTAAGTTGAATTACTCAGTAAGCTGTACTCTAAAAAATTAATTGCTTTATTTGCGGCGTATTATTACGAAGATTACTTGGTCGGTATAAAAATTTTGACATCCAATATAATTACAAACACGCACAATTGTTTAACATAGCCTGGAGGTGGTCCGTAGAAATAGGTACTTCTCAAACTGACCATTCTTGATTCAACCCTAAAATAATTAAATCTCTTGTCGAAGCAGTAGCTGCGCGGGCTTAAGCACAGCTCTCTGCATGTGATGACGTACGAACCCGGAGTTCCGTGGTTCAAGTCTCTCGGCCGGCAGTGTTGTAAAACATCTTGCAATTAAATCGCACTCGTACGCTTCAAGCTGACCACTTGATCGTCTTAAATGTAGTCCTAGTTGCATGAGAATCTCTCCGTTGCCGCTTGGAATTTAAAAGGTCGTCACACGGTTTGAAATTCTTACTGCACCAAGACGAATCGGTCGAAGTGGTTGGATCCACTATAAAACATCTACCGTTCTATAACTGTTAAATGGCCACCGACTAATCTTGGTGGAGTCAGAATCTCAATCCGTGCGACGATCTTTGATATTCAAAGCAGCAACGAAGATATTCTAATGCAGACTACATTTAAGACGATTAAGTGGTCAGCTTGAAGCATCCGAGTGCAAAGATGTTTTACAATTTAACGACTGCACACACACACACACGTCCAGGCATAAGTATTTCTCCTTTTCTCCGTTGCCGCTTTAATTTTCAATGGTAGTCACACGAATTGAGATTCTGACTGTACCAAGACGAATCGGTCAAAGTGGTTGAATTCCACTATAATAACATCTACCATTTTATAATTGGGAGTAAATCCTGTTAAATGATTATTTCTTTAATATGTCGTTTTGGGAGTGGTTGAATTGGTACAGCACTAGCTCAGCATCCGGTAGTACGTTATGTCATCTACAGATATCATCACAACAAGATATCTTAAGAATTTCTTAACTTTCCATCGTAGACAATAAGCGTATCACAATTTTAAAAGATGATACATTTTTACTCAGGTATTCGAAGTATTTAGTCCATTCAATGCTGAGAAAATTACAAAGAAAACTTTTTTGGAAAATATAGGTTATACTTTAGTGATTTATATGTGGCATCAAAAACTGAATTAATAAAAAAATTTATTCAGAACTGTATCTATCAGTATTCTAATCTCGATTCACTATTCTAGTTTCGATATAAAAATTTAATCAATATGTTTTGTCATAAATTATATTTAAATGGTTTTAAAATTCTCATAAAATAGTGTGACAGCTAGAATATTATTTCTGGACTACTAAAATAAACAAGTCATATTAAAATATAATAAATTATGTCAAAAATCCATAGAAGTCGTTTAGAACATTTTTAAAAATAGAATATGACAAATATCGTACAAAAATACTCCTGTTTTTTGGAAAACACAAATAAAATACATCTAATTTTTCACATTCTATTACAAATAGTTACATACAGGGTGTTCCTGAACCTCTGCAGGAAACAAAACATAATTTTGATATTTAAGAAAATAATATTTTTTAAAATTCTCAAAAATAAGGTTAGTACGTGTATATGACGTAAACATTTTTTGTATCTCTGGTTTAAAAGCACATTTTATTATTTTTTAACTAGGTTACCTACATAATAAGTGATCTTTTGTAGGTAGTATTTATAATTTTATTTCATTAATAACATAATAGTCCGGGAGCTGGCGTCAAATTTTCATGGGTGATTGCATTGCAGCAAAACTTTTCTTATATGTAGGTGGTATATTTTGTTGGTTTAACCACTTAAACATGTGTTAGCTGGCACGACCGTGTGGCCTGCAGATTTAAGGGCCTGCGAAACTTTCAAAAATATCAGATTTTCAAATGAAACCAGCAAAGCTAAAATTTTGTATAATGATACTTTAACAATTATATTTAATAAAAAAATATGTTAGCTGGACAGGGCAGGTGGAAAACGTTGTTAGCTGTGCAGGTAAACAGTGACAGTGACAGTGACAATGTCAAAATAGTGACACATCGTTTTCATTTTATGTATTTGACACTATAGGTAAATTATCATTATATAAAATTTTAGCTTTGCTGGTTCACTTAAAAATCTTTTATTTTTTGCAAGTTCCACAGCCTCTTAAAAACTTGAGCCACGCTTTCGGACCAGCTAACACTGCAATTCTTAATTAGTTATTATAGAACTAATTATATTATAAAAATCAGCTTTGTTGATATGGTCCGGTCAAATTTGACGCCAGTTCCCGGACTATAATAAATAAATAGTTATCGTACTTAGGTACTTCTAAACAAATGGCAGTAAAAATTTCAGTATACCCTTATTTTAGCGAATTAAAAAAAAATTATAATAAGTATAACATGGAACCTATTAAAGTTTCGTGCAAAGGTATAAACATCCTGTATAAATACCGTGACATATTTTTTATTACAAGATTTTAATTTTACAAACACTAAATTAAATTGTTTAAATTTTTAAATTAAATAAATGATGTTCTCATAAAATTAAAACATATTTAAATTCCAGGTGAATACAAAATATTTCTGAATGAGATATGTGATACTTTATGTCAACTATAAATATAATCTTATTGATAATATCTGTAACGATCCTAATAAATTAATCTTTATATCCCATGTGTCTAAAATCCAATAATACAGAAATTTATTTATCATGTAATATTCTTAAATTAAATTTATAACATTTTATGCAGTACACGTTCTACTTTGCAATTATTATGAATGGAATTACCAATAAAAAACTGTTATTCATAACAATATTTTTCAATTAATTTTGTTAATAAACAGTTAATTACCCATGTAATTTTCATTACCATGGAATTAATTTTTATCTGCAGTTCTCAAACAAATAAAAAAATTCAGGTTCGAATTAAGTCTTATTCTAGTTCAACCCTGTTCACTTGTTCTGTGATTTGACGGCTGGTAACCGCACACACGATACAATACAGGGTGTGTCATAACTTCGAGTAGGTACTACATACGTTAAGGGTACATCATGATTTATGCTGATTACAAATCAAAAAGAATTTTTCAAAAATTCCAAAAATAAATTTCAAAGTATCTATTTAAAAATGGATTCTTAGTAAATTCTTTCATGCTCCTGCCTTCTGAATCCTGGAAAAAAGAGTTACACTGTTTTGAAGTAATCAATGAGTTAGAAATTCTTCTTTTCCAAGACTCATTGAAGATTCAATTTAACGGAGCCGCTATTTGACAGGCAATTCTTACAGGATTCTTTTTCTCAGGATTCAGATGCATGAAAGAATCCACAAAGAATCCTTTAAGATAAGTTTTTTCATGCCGTCGGATTGATAATTAAGAGGCTGGTCTACATCCTTAAATCCAGCATAAAATGTACTAACGTAGCGAGTATTTTGTGGCCAGTACAAGAATGGTAGAATTTAATTCCAACAAGGACTATACACTTACAGGATGAATTAACAGTTGTGCCTTTCTAAAATCCTAATAAAAAAAATTGTACATGATTATAAAAAAATTCCAATACGAGTATATCTCATGATAGAAATTTATTTTTAAATCCTTTATATTAATTTCACCGTCTGTCTACGTACGGAAAAAAACAAAAGTCAAAAATGACCCACTTCCCGGGATCCTATCGAACTGAAATTTTCCAAATAGACTTTTTTGTCACCTAGCAATGCACTTTGGTAAAATTTCAGATTATCCACCATCTTGAAACGAAATGGCGGCTAGCTATCTCAAAATGTACTGCACAGATTGCGGTCTAATTTGGTACAGTAATAGCCAAAGATCTAATTTATGATATAGATATATTAAAATGTCAGTCCGCCATCTTGAAACAAAATGGCGGACAGATATCTCAAAATGTACTGTAACTATTGCGTTTAAATTTGATACAGTAATAGCTAAGAATCTGTCTTGAAACATAGGTATATTAAAATGTTAATCCGCCATCTTGAAACAAAATGGCAGCTAGCTATCTCAAAATGTACTGCACCGATCTGGTTCAAAACAAAAATTTAAATAAATATCGATCGAATCTCATATATAAAGGATTTATAGTGAAAAACTTTGCTTTTACGGGTTGGTTTTTTCAATTTCAAAATGTCATTGCATAGCTAGGATGCGGCAAAGTACGAGTTTCGGGCTGGTTTCGGGCAGCTGCAGTAGTGGGGAAGAAAAAAAGTAAAATCAAGAGTATTTTACGAATTCGGAAAAAACGTAGACGGGCCGC
Source organism: Agonum fuliginosum (assembly GCA_947534325.1). Lineage (NCBI taxonomy): Eukaryota > Metazoa > Arthropoda > Insecta > Coleoptera > Carabidae > Agonum > Agonum fuliginosum. Next base: position 2,017,325 of record OX384033.1, read on the forward strand.
TTAATTCTAATTCGAAATTAATTTAGATATTCATTAAAAATCCCCCGCTGAAAAGTTTGAGAATCCTTGCAAATTGTGCTCATTGACAGTTCACATTATTTAATTAAGTAATTAAAAAAACACGGTGTAAAGTTCGCGTTAATATGAATCCAACACTGAGTAGTGAGTCACTGTTTGAACATTTACATGAATTCGAAATGTAAACTTTTTGGTTACCAGATGTGGGAACCAGAATCACTAATTTAATGGTTATACGCGGTCACCTGGTGGTTATTTATTGGTTTATAACCACGAAACGAACGCTGAATTATTTGCTGGAATACAAGAAGAGAAATTAATAAGTTACGAGAAAAATTAATGTGAGACATTAAGCGTAAATCATTTGAGAGAATATTCAATTCGGTTTCTTTGACTTTTAAAATTTATTTTGGTCTACAACATGGTAATAATGGCGTTGTAACACTTCAAAATGATAATATAATACTTAATCTACGAGTTTATTGAATTATTAAGTCATTTTGATTATAAATTGAGAAATGACTGAAAAAACATTTCACAAGGATTCTTTGATGATGGTAAAACGTAATTCACTGATTTGAAGCTATCATTAAATTTGAAATTCTTCTTTTTCAAGACTTATTGAAGATTCAATTAACGGCGCTGCTATTTGACAAGAAATTCTCACTTATAATATCACATGTGCATTTATTCTTTCCGGAATTTTTTTGAGTGCACGATAAAAAATTTCCTGGACATGAATTAATACACGAGTGCATATTCGATAAGAAAATCGCATTTTTGAATTCTTTTTACAATAGAATTGGATATCTATACTCTATACTAATTTAATAAAGATGAAAGATTTGATTGTTTGCATTGAATAGGCTCCGAAACTACTGGACTGATTTGAAAAATTCTTTCACCGTTGGGAAGCTACACTATCCGCGGGTGACATGGGCTATATTATATGTTCAAAAAACAAATTGTTTCTTCTTATGACGAAAATATACAGTGATTTGTCACTTAATTGAACAAAATAACAAACAGATTAGATAACCAGACATTTCATTAAACTACTATGTATTAGTTGTTGAATAGGAATTTCGAATTCAGTTGGTCTAGGTGTTTTGAAACAGACAGTTGTGGATTGTTAGTATTGGTTAGTATTAAGTTTTATTTATTTATTTGATGTTTATAACGTTGTCAAATTGCATTGTTGTCGGCGGCTATCTAATTCAGAGTTTACTGTACCGATTGAGTTCAAATTTGGTATGGTAATAGCTTAAGATGTAACATATGACATGAGCACAATAAAATGGCGTTAACCGATTGGGTTTAAATTTCATTTCTCAGGGGGTGGGGGCACACTTAAAGTACAAGAATAAGATATTTTTAAACATCCCATGGACGATTCATGTCATGCGGTTTATACCCGCAAAAGGATGACGAAGTACAGAACAGATGTTACACAAATCAAATTTTAATGACATTTATTACAAATTTTATTAAACATCGTATTTTTACAGCTATTCATAATATTTTATTAACAATTTACAGCTCAATTTTATGATTACTTAACTATGTCATAATAAGTGTCTCAAAATTCACATATTATTTTCGTCTATAAAAAGATATTGAAACAAAATCAAAAAGAATATCTTATAAAAAATTAAGGTGCAGTCAAATTAGAGCTCTGTAGCTCTCAGGTTTAGAAGCTCGCCAGGTAAAATTACATATTTGTAATGTTATACCCAACTGTTATTCTTTGTAATTAGCGACGACTACTTGCTACTTGCTGTGTGTGTGTATGTGTGTGAGTGTGTGTGTGTGGGTATGTGTGTTATAATGTGATAGTAGTTGTGCTGTGAATGTGTGAAAATTTGTGTTTATCTTCATTCGATTTTATACTGGGTGCTCGAAATAACACCACTCATACTAAACCCGTGTTCACACAAGGATTCTTTGAAGATTCTTTCATGCATCCTGAATCCTGAGAAAAGAATCTTGGTGAGCATTGCCTGTCAAATAGCGGCGCAGCTAAATTGAATCTTCAAATGAGTCTTTGAAAGAGGAAATTCTAATTCATTGATAACTTCAAAACAGTTAATTCTTTCGTGTACACTCGAGCTGATTACGACGTTGGAAAGAAAATTTTTCGGAAAGAATTAATGCACGAGTGCAAATTTGAAATCATTTATACAACAGAAACCTGAAATATTGATTAATTGTGTATTTAACATAATTAATCAATAAATGTGTATTATTTAGGTATCTTTGCTGATTGCGTATTTCCACTCAAAATGACACTTTAAAGACTTTAACCAATTTGTAATTTAAATGTCAAAGTTACATGAATGTGACGGGAAAATTTTCTCTTATTAATTTCAGTTATTTAAGTTTCTCAGGATACTTGTAAATAAATTTCCTAAAATTTCAGTAAGAAAATCGCAATGACACCGCCGCTTTATTTTTGAACTCTTTTTACAATGGCAATCACTAAATTAATGAATAAATGTATTATTTACCTTATTAATTGCTAATGTACACTCAAAATGACAATTTAACCAATTTTTAATTTAATGTCAAACTGACATGATATGACAGAGAAGTTTCCACTTATTAATTACAGTTAAGTTCCTCAAGTTACTAGTAATTTTTTTTATATAACCATGGTTACTATTATTATAATTGATTCATTCATTGACTGTTATTAATGTCATGCGATTTTCAGTTATTATACCATAAGAGCTTCGAAAATAATCGAATACTGCCGACTGATGAGACGTATTTCACCGGAGGTCGAGAGGTGTTTTGCGGAAATACGTCGAACCAGGAGGCAAAAGTATTTTCTATTAGTTTTGATGATCGAGTGGTATACGCATTGACTATTTCACGAATAAAACAAATTTAACTAGGTATATATTTTAAATAACACAATTTTATTTATTAGCATAATTTTTAGATTCATTTTAAATATTTTGACATTTGGTGAAAAATAACTAAACATTTAATACTGTTTGTTGTGTCGTGGTTACGGTGAATATACGCATACTATGTAAATATTCAAAAATATGCCCTGGAATAGTGTTGTTTATATAGATATTTTTAATGATTTTTGTGAAAAATAGTTTATTTTCATTGGTTAAAATATAACAAAGGACATAGTCAATTTAATTTTCCGCTTTTCGATCACCCAGTATCTCTACACTAGCATTCTCACATGTTCACGTATGATATAAACTAAGTATCCCGTTACGGTTGATCCGCCGATCAGCTTTGAAACTGGGCCACTCTGCCATTCGACTAAGTCCAGTGTTGGGCCCCCCTCATCTGCATCATTCACAACACTTCTACAGAGCCCCCCATTACCCTCCCACCCCATCGTGAGTGGTCGCCCCGGGCTCAGATGCAATGAAGAAAGAGAATTCGGACTTAATTGTGTTCTTTTGTTGCCGCTTCATTCATTGTTTTCAGGAGATTGTTGAGCAATTGTTTCTTTGATTGTTGATGGCTTTTTGTGGAGATTAATGAGTATGGTGAAATTTTGTTTTGTTAAATGGACCCATCATCAATTAATTTTCTTTTATTGTTTTATAAAGCCCTGTTCGCATGGGGATTCTTTGAAGATTCTACCAAGATATTGAATCCTGGAAGTTTTCTTCTTTCTAGTGTTAAATTGCGGTGCCGCTAAATTGAATTTTCAATGAGTCTTGGAAAAGAAGAAATTATAATTTATGGATTGCTTCAAAACTACAAAAAAAAAACAACAAAATTTGATGAAATTACAAGTGCAGAATTCTCTTCACCTTCCATTTTTACTATCTGTCATATTTTGACAATTGACATAGGAACGCGAGAAATGTCATGTATAGCACAGCATTGCCGTAGTTTACACCGACTGAAATCGCATAAAATAAACAAGTTTTACATAATAAACATTAATATTATTCTTAATTAATTGATTTAAATCACATTTTAGACAGCGTTTACATGCAATTAAAAATGTTTATAATTATAAAAGTTGGAACCCTGATATGAAATACATTGCAAGCATAGGATACTCTATATGAAACACCATATACAATACTGTCAAAAAAATTTAATGAAGTTGGAATTTGTATAATTTCTGTTGTACCTTTTGACTATAATTGTATATTATTTTATAATTATTATAATGTGTTTAAGTTCAAAAAATCTTTAATGATTGCACTACAAATTGTGATAAATAAGTTAATACCAACTCCTGAGGAGGGCTCATGTGGGGCCGAAACCGGTAAAGTGGTGTAAAATATATCTTTTTTGACTGCAACCCATTGACTTCAATCCTTTAAAAAAAATTAAGTTCGCAATGATCCACATCTAAACGGTGCCATACCCACAAAACATCACCACAACAGCTGCTTAGCAACCATACAACTAAACAAATGCTAAACGAATTTCAATAACCTCTTGCAACATTGTAGCGGCTGCAAGCATCATCCGCGCCGCGTCTCGATCTAGCCAGCCTTGCCTAGCCTAGCGACATATAAAAATCGCTGCATCTGTCCACTGGTCCGATAACCCGTGAACTTGGTCTAGTAGGCCTAGCCAGCGACCTCGTGCGGCTAGATCCTAGATCCGGTTAGAATTGATCAAGAGGTTGAGACTTGGACATAGAAGAACGTGAAGATGTTTAGATGCAGTAATAGCGGGTTTTTGTTTTAATTTTTATGTAATCAATAAAACTAAAAGGTACACAATGCATTTCTTTAATAGTGTATTTTACCATGGTAGCAAATTAGCAATCCAGTCAATTATATTGAAAGGAGACCTCAAAATGAGTTATTGCTATGAAAAAAGTTTTCAAAAAGTTAATAGTTCTATAAATATTTGAGATTTTAAGTATTGATACATCTACGTCACAATAATGCGTTTTACGTGTATTCTTACTTACAGTAATAAAGAAACTACCAAATTGTATTTTATATTTTGTAACATTTAGAAACAGTTGATTTTACATGAGTAGATTTTAATTCCAGCCCCATGGTTTGAGAATATTGTCAGCTATACATCTACGTCACACAAACATTAAAAAATAATTGCAGCTTTATTAAGAACAATTAAGGCTTATCAGTACTGTCAAATCACTTTCAAATAATATGAAGTTTCAATAAAAATATTTTAAATAAATGGTAAACTACCCTATTATAAAGGTTTATGCTCAAAAATTTTACGCCTTATTCCTTATTTCTGACAGACATATCAAATTTTTTTGCATGACATAACCTAAAGTACTCTGAAATCTTATCGATTTTGCGGGTATGGATGTATGGATACATTTCTACATATATCAAAAACATAAATGACAATATTGTAAAAATCGCAACAACATCAGATTATTATATAAAATTATTCTTTTCTTATTCCTTATTCTTAAATTTTTGAGCATAAACCCTTCTTAAATTACTTGGAGCCTAATTTTTCAATAATTAGCATCGAAAACATGAAAGTATGGCAACATCATACGAACTCGGCACCGGCACAGTACCGAAGGGCATCCAAAGGAAAAAACATTCAATAGATATTATGACAGAATATAATTTAACTGTACAGATCACTGGTATCTGCAAGTTGCAATTAGATCTTTGAGAATTCTGTAAAATACGAATTGAAATTTTATTGTTTTAATTTATCATTGTTTAATTAAGGCGAAGTCAAAGTCAAAAATAAGTGAAATAGAAAAAAAGTAAAACCGAGAGTATATAAACTATATATTGTTTCGACAACAATTAGAGATAAAAAGGAATTAAACACTATAATTTCGTGAGGATCTCATGAATAAACTATAAAAGTTATCATTGAGTTTAAAAACAAAATGAGTACAACATACATGCAAAAAGTGCGGAAAACCAATAAAACTATAATTTTATCAACAGAATTGCCATAAATTCTATCGAAACTTGTACAATTTTCGCCGATTTTCGCATAATTATTAAAGCCAAACTAATTACATTAATTAAAGATTTTGAAGATTCCACACTTTTAGTATTCTTCCTTAATCTACATACAAAAATTCAACATCATACGTATAACAGTATTAGATTGAGATCATCACAAAAATTACTCATATTTCAATGCGTATTATTGACATGCAATAGACTTTTAATATCATTTTTTACACATGCACTTTAATTTTTGAAACTTCAATAAAGATTTTTACACTATGCGTGATTGATCGAATTTCGTTTTTATTTTATTTCGTAAATGAAAGTTCCCAGTTCCCTGATTTAGATTTCACCCTTTGGTTTGAAGGTTTAATAACTTAATTACATCATATTTACGTTAGATTAAGATATTCTTGATTTGTGTATTAGATACCTATACGTTTCTTGTTTATATATAATTATGGGAACCTTCATATCGTCTATTATCCACTTGATAATAATTACAGGTCTATTAAGCATCTTCTTAGATTCTTTAAGTTTTTGTTTCATAGTTATTTTGTAGTTTTTATAAATACTAGAATGTTTACATTATAATATTTGTGGTTTTGTTTGGTGTGTTTTTCACACTTATGTTTTTGACTCGGGGCTATGATCTGTTTATTATACAACGGTCTGACACGATATTGTTTTTTCTTTTTCTTTCTTGCATTCCAAGTCTTGTTTTGTTTTTACCAGGATTTTTTCTTAAATGAACATAGCACGTAAGTAGTATGTTCACAATTTATGACAGCATCAGCAATAAAAAGTTTATTGCAATAAAACAATTATATTGTAAAAATTAAACACATTATATTACGTAAGTGTGTTAACTTCATAAACCTATATAGACTCCGTAGATAATTAGGCATTTTTTAACCTAAATCACCAGGACGAGAAATAAAGTTAGTAAATTTAATCTTCGTGCATATATTGTTTTAATTGTTGAAAGAATCGTATTCAAATGTTGATATTGATATACCGAGTGTCCCAGCGAAAGTGTGGCATAGGCATTTAACATGTGAAAACAGTTTTTTATAAATAAAAACTGTCCGGCTAACAACTATGATACCATATTGCACAGGACAATACTACATCCATTCCTACATTTTATTTAATACACACTACTTCAGTTTCATAATGTAATTTCAAGAATTTAATGAAAATAATTTTAAAATTTTAATCTTTAGTTTTTATTGCTACATTCGTACAATTACAGCTGTCAATTCGTAGCCATGTGGATATATTCGGGGGTAATATAACAAGTGCTATGATTATATCGGTGATAGCATGAGTTAGTCGATGAAAATTGACCGAGTGCGCAGCACGAGTTCAATTTTCTGAAGACATAACGAATGCTATCACCTATGATTAATCATAGCCCGAGTTATATTTGGGGAGAATATATAATGAATGAAACCAAAATGTTTGGTTATATTTTTTCAATAGCTGTCAAGAACGTTTTAAATTATGTTTCACTTTCTCAATTTTGTCTTCACTGGTATTACCCCACCGAATACAATCAGGTTCATTCAATTTAAGTCTTATTTTTGACAAACAGCAATATTTAAATATGAAACTGACAGTAGGAAATTAATTGACAGAAACAGATGACATGTAACAGCGGTGATAAAAATATCATCGATTTGATAGCCTCTTACTGCCCTATTTTAGCCAATCAAATTAGTTAAATATGTGTCACGTGACACATGAATTATATATTCGAGGATATATCACCGGCCAACGGAACCAAAGGTCGTACGTTCGATTCCGACCTGGGGAAGATGTATTTTTTAAAATATTTTTTCTGCTTGTTTTGTATAAGGTAGAATCTTATTTGCAGTTGATTATAACATTACTCGTATAATGTTGATTGCAATAAAATGTGGGAGAATTGAATGAAGAAGTATCTGTTTAATCGCTAGCAATGCTGAGTTGTCGATGACAACATGGTAAAATACCTACTCGTTTTTACTTTCTTGTACGGAGTAATAAGGAAATATTGTAATCGCGAAAAATTTCGGTTTTGAGATTTTGATGGAAATATCCGTTTTGACCTTTTCTGAATCCATTATGACTAGTTTCGTCGTGACGTCTGTACGTACGTGCGTGCGTACGTGCGTACGTACGTATGTATGTACGGACGTATGTGTGTCGCATAACTCAAATACGATTAGACATAGAAAGTTGAAATTTTGTATTTAGGACTGTTATAGCATCTAGTTGTGCACCTCCTATTTTTGGTTTCAATCTACAAACCGGAAGTAGTACTTTTTTCAAATATTTCGATAAATATTTAATTTAAGACAAATTTTTTTATTTTAAATGAAAGATTATGTGATTATTACCTACAAACGGTATTTTATAAATATTTTTGTATCTGGTATCATTTAAGAATAATTAAAGTATATATTTATAAATTAGTATTTCGGTATCTTGTAGTCCATGATCGATTAACATTTGTTACTACGTAAAATTTAAATGATTATGACATGACAGTGACAGTGGCAGTGACAATAGTAAAATATCGTTTATATCTTCTTCTGCAGTTTAAATAAAATGACTAAAATATATTTGTGAGTATAGTAGCAGTAGTAGTAGTACTTATATACCTATTAATATATTTGTATAATATAATAATTCTACATTTTAGTTATTAAGAAAAGTATGAACAGTTTAATAGGCGCAGGCGTACAAGGAAGTCATGTGGTGTCCACGTCAGATTTTTTTTTAAATGATACCAATTTTTAAGAAATTAAGAATCTAATTCAATTTTGGTTAGAAAAGACTAGGCGTTTTATAAAACGACTTAGGGCTGCACATATGTATTATTCTAAAGAAATTTGTTTTGTTTCAGATATGGGTCTCCAATAAATTCTTCCAAATCACCGTGTGGTAAAAGGTAGGTGATACAACAACTTCTAAATCAATAAAACAAATTATCGGCCATCAAAAGTCTGTAAACCCGTCGAAAAATATTTATGTTAATGTGTAACAAACTCCGGACAATAAAAACAATGGAACCGTAAAAAAATTGCGGTGAACTAAACGCCTCTCGCTACTGTAATAAAAAGCGACACGCGATTGTTTCGGCCGTAGATCGTCGCTTGTTTTACATTCTAAATTCTAATGTTCTGAGGCAAAGCCAATGTGATCCAGTTTGTGATCTGATAGGAGTTTTATTGCATATTTTAAGTGGTTGTTTTTTGTTGCTTTTTAATAGCGATGTGATACTTTTAGTAATTGAATTATTGGTCCGAATTCGACTTGATTTGTCACACACCCTGAATTAGATGTTTATTGTCTTTCTTATGCTATTGTTTGTGGGTTAATAGTAGACAATTTGATTGAGATATGCAAGGTATGCTATTATTTTTTTCTTGTTCTGTTATAATTTGAGAAGATTGAAGATGTACACATTGAGCCTTTTGGTCTATTCTTTAATAATAATAATCTAAAGATATGTAATCTTAAGTAAACAAAAATTAATACGACATTTTTTTATATACCTAGGTAATTTCTTTTTACAATAAAAACATGTCATGTGATTACAATTATTATACAACTATTTTATTGTGTTTATTGCCTGCGTATGTACACTCAAAATAACAATTCAACCTATTTTTTATATACATTGTGTCCAAAATTGTTACTTATAATATCACACGTGCATTAATTATTTCCGGAATTTTTTGGACATGAATGCACAATTCACAGTAAGAAAATCGCAATGACACCGCCGCTCTATTTTTGAATTCTATTTACAATATAAACTTGAAATATTTACTAAATTTGTATTTAACATTAATAAATATGTATTATTTACCTTATTAATTGCTTATTTACACTCAAAATGACAATTTAACCAATTTTGAATTTAATATCAAACTGACATATGACGGTAAATTTGTCGCTTATTAATTTCAGTTCAGTTAAGTTCCTCAAGCTACAAGTATAGTATATTATACATCGAGGGAGAGAAATGCATGTTTTTTTCATGAGGTGCAAGCAACGAGGGAAAAATTGCAGTCTCTCCTGAGGGGTATATTATACTATTTTTTACACGGACCAAATTAATTTACTTTAAAAATATAGTAATAAATTATCAAGTATGTTATTTGTTGTTGGTAACGTAAATCATACATAGCAACCCACAGAAACAAATAAATAATAATAATATAAACTCCCTAGGGAGTGATTATTTCCCTAGGGACTAAATGAATCACTTCTATCATGATTTTTAATAAGAAAAAGATGACGTTTACTCCCGTCCGTGTAAAAAATATTTTAGCAAAATTTTTACATAACCATGGTTACTATTATTGTAATCGATTCTTCCATTGGCTGTTATAGTCAGTAGTAAATTTAAAATATAGAATTTGAGGAAATTTTATTCTCTACAAGTGTATTCAAATACTTTTGACGAAAAGCTAGTCCTTCCATTAGCTGTTATTTGTGTAATGCGATTTTTACATTAATTTCAGTTAGGTATTAAGTTTGTCTAGCCAGGAGTTAAAAATTTATTGATATAGTTATTTGTTTTATACCATTTTTCTTATAAAATGAATTATTATACAAGTCAATATACTCAGTCATAAACAAAGTATAGTACTTATACAGGGTTGTTCAAAAATCTTGGGATGTAGCTATAAGTTTTGAACGAGTGAAGAAAAAAAATTGAAAATTTGAGGATCACTAAAGAGTCATAAAAACTACATTCTTAGATAGTTTAGAACTTCCATGCAACGTGGAGTTTTTAGGGGATGACCACCTCAACTTCTTAAATAGCAACCCCTGTCGAGTTTCATTTTAAATGTAATAAAAAAAGAAACACATTCCCATAAACCAAAACCCGATATTTCAATTCTTTCAAGAATTTAATTGTAATGTTTTTTGCACTTTTATTACGATTTTTATAACAAATGTTCAAATTGTCTACCTTCTTCGGTCTCGCAATGACCCAATTATTTTTTTTCTCCTGTTCAAAACTTATAACTCCATCCCAGGACTTTTGGTAAACCGTGTATTGATAATTCGTCTAGCCAAAGGCAACACTCTTGTATTAATTAAATTCGCGATATTTCGCTAATTCACTTAATCAGTAGGCGTCAAACCGCTCCATCTTTGTCCGTGCTACGAATGGCTGATTAAATTAAATGTACAATTTTAATGAAAGCGCATGAGCAACCGTCAAATGAGGTTAAACTGCGGCATCTCGTTTATCAAACGTTTGTGATTTTTTTCTACTCGATCGAGTACGTGGTTTTTGATCAGGCCTCCGGCTCTGAATATCGAGATGGCTGGGTGTTGGTATAGATCCGTTAGCTAAATCATAGGCCTCTGGATTGTCCATCAAAATAACTCAACATGATTTACATGATCATCGGAAATTAAACTATATTTTATAATATTTGGACACTGGTTTTTATAATGAGTTCAAAATTTTAAATCGAAACTATCAATATTATAAAAAGTAGAAAAAAAAATTTCCGAAGAAAAAATATTTGAACATCGATTTGACTAAGGCATTAAAATAAAATTTATACAAATTATCTTATAGAGAATTATTTGGAGAATCTAATGCAGGAATCTGCAGGTCAATATTTGAAGTCGTTTAGAAATGCCAACTCTATAAACACAAAAAATACTAAAACTCTACTATTTTCTCTAAGGAATTTTGTTTGATCTGTGGCTAAACTAGTGCTCCCGAAATGTTTATGTTTATGTTATGTACATAACAAAAAATATCTAAGAAATCGAATGTTGAAGACCGGAAGGCGATATCTTGTATCATTCAAAAATAAATGCAGTTTTTGTTTAAAAAACAAAATTTCGGTTTTACATAAAATGACTAGAAATTGCTCAATTATATTTTAACGATTTTATCGAGAACTATTCATCTTTGAATTTTTTTTAATGGAAAATGTAGAAAAATTTCTCTAGTTTAATTTATTGTAATAATTTTTTCGAAAAACGTTAATCATCTACCTAGAGAAAAACCGAGAAAAACCCGGTTTCCCATGGTTTTTCGGTTATAACTTTTTAAGCAGGAAATTTTCTAGGTGGCAAACCTGAAATACGTATTCAGCATCCCAATAACATATATAGGATAAAAGAAAAACTACTTCTCCAAAACTTTCCAGGCAGAATCCTAAATTTACTGGACTAATATTTCAATTTTAGCTCGTGATTGTATGAATGTTATACATTAATAGTGGGATTCTGTGAAAATCTAATTGCTACAGATCTATAAAATTGTAAATATTAGACGATATTTTTATATTGGTCAACAAACATTGATGTGATTTTGTTCAATATTTAAAGATTTACAAATTTGTAAAACTTATAGATTTGTATAGAATCCCACCATAAATCAAGTTATGATAATAATTGGACCACGACGTATGTTTTTCACAAGATCAAGATGACTCAAAATTTACCAAAATATGATTTAATATTGCACCTAAATAAAGTTTCATCGTTGTTTAGTGCTACTTTCCACGTGTAACCCTCACGTATTATAAACCATTAGCCATTTCTTTTATATGGTGAACAGTTGATGTATCTGCCATCATCGTCTGCAAATTATGATCGTACGCCTTCACGAACACTCTTCTTATGATTTTTGGCCCGCAGCCCCGCACATAAAGATGGCATCTTGCGTTGCGTGAAGTACTTGGTGACTGGTGTGTGTTTGTTTTTATCGGCAGTTTGTTGGTGGTCAGTGGAGCCGCCGCCGCTTATGCAGTTCAGCTTCATAACAAACAATTACGTTTTTACGACTGTCATTACGGCGTTTTCTTATAGCGAGTCTGCTCTCTGCGGGTCGTGTCTGCATTCATTTCTTCTTCCTCTTCTTCTTCTTAACGCGGCGACATCAAGTGTTACAAGCGGTGGTCACTAAATGATATCGTGGGAGAATCGAAATCGAGATGAACTGACAATGAGGTGTTGTCCAAATGGGAAGAACTCAGGGGCTCGAACCGCAAAAAAATGGTTCCGCTTTGGTTTGTGCTTTATTAGGTTTGGTTTTGTTCCGGTTTTCATATTTCTTCTTGAAATGAACCGGTAACTAGATAAAAAAGCGGTTCAAGTTCCGGTTTAGTTTATAATTAATTCAAAATATTCGTTCCAGTTCCAAATGATTAAAATTTTGTATTTTTGAATACTTTTTATCTACATTTTTAGACTTATTTAAAATTTACATATTAGTCAAATTTTACTGAAATAACGAAATGAACCTAATTTCTTCAATGCGCGCACCGAAAACGCCACCTTTCGTCCCTATTATTAGGGGCGAAAGTGAGTTATTTCTGACCAGTCAGTACTTTTCCTCCCGCTTTATTCAGGATTTCAATTGATTATTTAGATAATTTTTTTTATTTTATCGAATTATGTTATCATCATCCAGTTCATCCCTTTCTTCAATTTCTAATTGCTAATTATCATCTTCGTCATCAATTATCAACATTTTCCACAATTCATCATTTGTTAAACCACATTTAGATATATAGTATATAGGATATAAAAGGCACAAACAGAAGTCACCACTTTTTATGTTGTTAGTGAGGTTATGTGTATGGATTATTCAAGATAACTGACTTAAAGTGGCTTTTCGGTGCCGGTATTGTGTTGCCAACTTAGCACTCGTCGGAAAACGCCACTTTCGTCCCTAGTTGCACAGTATACTATTGAACCTATATCTTTAAGGGTCTCGTCTCCGTAACAAAATATTGCGTGTTTAGAGGTGTAGCAGTTTCTGCTTTACTCATTGCATTTTAAAAATTTGAAGGAAAAAACAGATACTAGATGTTTGTGAAAGAATTAATCTAGGATTATGCCCAGTTAGAATTCTGAAAAAATCTTTGAAATCCATATACAAAATTAAAGGAAAAGTGTGTTTTAAGCAATTTTTTACATGCTTTTTCTTATTATTAAGAGATTTATTAGAAAATGTAACTCGGCATAATCCTTCGTCTGTAAATAAATTTATGAATTTAACTTTATCTATAAAACTTCGTGAGCATTGTAGAAATTGCTAGACTGCTTTTCCGTATTTTTAGCGAGCGTTTCTATTCATTAACATAGGACAAACGCAGTGTTGAGCTACGTGGAGTCGATACCCTTAAATAAAATATATTTGACTGCAAGTAAACAAGTACTACTTTCCTCTCTCCTCATAAACCGTTTTTGATTTTTACGATCCTCCTCGCCGAGGCGAAGTGTGGCACGTACCATTTCTTCTCCTCCTATTAATTCTCTCATCATTAACACATTTAGTTTATTACATTATCAGCCTCCACACAAGTCCTGAGCACATTAACATTAAGTACTTTTAGGCGGTGCGCCTAAACCTATAAAACCTACAATGTAATAAACACTGCGGCTCAACACGCGATGCTTTGGGTTTCAATCTAGAAGGCTTGGCGCAGGTTCTCACACGATGATGACGGTCCCTACGTGCCACTTAAAACGACATTACCGAGCCCTGAGAAGATTGACAAGAAAAGGAAGAAGATGATGCAAATAACTATACATATAGAATTATAGCTTTTAATATAACAAGAATATTATGCGATTTATAATACCGAGTATGTTGCTAAGCGACGAGGTGAAACCGAGCCTCTTTGAACATCCAAGGAGGCTTAAATCGCATATATTCGCGTTATATTCAAAGCTTAGTTGTATCATCAACGACAGCGATGTTAAAACAAATCCACAATTTTATCTGTCAATCAGTTGACAGTTCGCATATTATGGAAGGTTTTGATGTTGTTATGGTTGTACTCGTATCTAACGTATTAAGTCCGTAACAAAATTGAACGTATAATAAGTAACTAGAGTAAAATTCAAATAGCTAGAACTCTGCGCGAAGTACGAATTCTCGTCTTAGAGAGAGAGAAGCATAGATGATAAACAAGAGGAAACTACGCTACTGTCTGTTCTACAGAACATCAGCTTCAATATCTGTTATTCTCATGCTGACATTCGTAGTGTTTTGCTTCGTGTAACCCTGCGAATTTTGTAATTGATTGTGATTCAGTTATATTTTAGCTTTTTTTGAAAATTAAGTGAAGTGCAGCGCAGCATATACTCGCTAGCTCTGCTTTTGTAAAACGGACAGTACATGACAAGCTCTGCCTTCTCGCGCAGTCCAGGGTCCTAGCTATTTGAATTTTACTCTAACGTATTGTGTTGTTGATAATTATCAATAAATGTTGCATATTACAGGGTAATAACAGTTGATGATACGATTAAAACGATTATTCGTTTTATTGCGACGGTTGCATAGTCATATTATGGGTTACAGTGAACTAAGAAGAATTAAATTATCTGAGCAAATAAATTACCCACCAATAGATTAAGAGTACGGACAAGGCACTGGTCATTTTCTATTGGTAGTCCAAATTGTGTTTGCACTAGTTTTTCAGCTTACTTAACTCTCAGAATTTAATATTTTTATGTCAATATTTAGTTACATTTTGTTTCCTAATGCCTAGTGCACACGGATAAACATTTTGACAAGTTTCCTGAAAAAAGTTTCCGGAAATTTCAAACTTTTAACGGCGCTTATAAAAGTGAGGCGTTTTCAGGAAACGTTGTACAGTGCAACTAACTTCTTATTTGTCAAATCGTCAAATGTGACATGTGATCATAAACATATTTATTGTTTTTTAAGAAAATCTCCACTTTCTGGAAACTTTTTCAGGAAACTTGGCAAAATGTTTCTCCGCGTGCACTGGGCATGATATTGCATTTTGGTTACTATTTTATAAAATAATTAAGTGTTTGACGTCAAAAATGACAGTACAGTAATTTACCTGTGGAACTAAATAATTGCGATCTGGTAATCTTAAATAATTTCTTTGAACTATGTAGATAACTATCAATATTTCATAGTTTAAACAGTCTTAGAATTTTCTTTTCATTTTTATAGCCATCTTGACAAAGCTGTGTATTTTGAAACATCAGAAATATAGTTACAACTGAAAACAAAAGCTAAACCATTTTGGACTCCTTGTCCGTACTCTTATAGCCGTTTTACGCTAAATATTGAACAAGAAATTGCGCAACAAATTAAAAAATATCTTAAGCAATAAATTGCTTTGTTTTTAATGAACTTTGTTTTATACTGAGACAATTTTATATACCTACCTACAATATTTAGTTTGTGATTTTGCGCAGTTCGCATATAATAATAATTTGACAGCCGCGCTTATCTATTTTTTCAGACAATTTACGAAACAATGCGATATTTCACATAATTTGCTGTACGATACTACACAATTTAGATTCTTTCAAAAATTGAACAATATCTTGTTGTGTAATGTAAAACGGACTTTAGTCTATTTCGGTACTCTAATACAACACATTACTTATCATACAAAAACTAGTCATCTTGAACAATAACAATCGAATATTCTCTTTAATATTTCCATCTTCACTCTTCATGTTCTTGTTTTTGCGTGTTTCCGCGGGTGGTCACTTTGGCCGCCACCTGTGCTCCGCATTCCCTTGTAGCCGCGGTGGCTGTGGCTGCGATGCACTCACATTCACATGTGCTGTGCTGTGCTGTTGTAAGAAGCCGGCCGACAATAAGCGGCGATGATTTCAGTAATGAGTTCTGCAATCCGGCACTCTGCACTGAGGACCACGCAGGGCAGGACTCAAAGGATTTGAGACGAGTAGTCTACGCGACGTAGATTACGTGTAATTTTACGCGTAGACAAACACGTAATCTACGCATGCAGTATCTGTGTAAACAATAAAATAGTGTAGACGATGTAGACAAATCTCACCAAAAACGAATAAAATTATAGGTTAGATTATCTTATAATTTAATTATTTATATACTTAACGCAAAGTCTACATTATCTACATTTTA
Source organism: Agonum fuliginosum (assembly GCA_947534325.1). NCBI lineage: Eukaryota > Metazoa > Arthropoda > Insecta > Coleoptera > Carabidae > Agonum > Agonum fuliginosum. The sequence continues at coordinate 2,034,170 of OX384033.1, forward strand.
CATAGTTTACGCAAACTTTGCGTGTAGACGTAGAAAATAATACTTTACGCGTAGATGAACAACCCTGGTAGAGGTAAATTCATTTAAGCAGAACCCTACGCAAAGTACGAATTCTCGTCTTAGAAAGAGAGGCATAGATGATAAACTACACTACTGTCTGTTCTACAGAACATCAGCTTCAATATCTGTTATTCTCATGTTGACGTTCGTAGTGTTTTGCTTCGTGTAACGCTGTGAATTTTGTAATTGATTGTGATTGAGTTATATTTTAGTTTTCTTTGAAAATTTAGTGAAATGCAGCTCTACTTTTGAAAAACGAACAGTGCATAACAAGCTCCGCCTTCTCGCGCAGCTCAGGATCCTAGATATATGAATTTTTCTCTAGCAGCTCTGTGCATGTGATGCCGTAGACTCTCGTCCAGCAGTTTTGCAATCTGATGCTTCAAGCTGACCACTTGATCGTCTTAAATGTAGTCCTGATTGCAAAAGATTCTCTCATGTGATGACGTACGAACCCGGAGTTCCGTAGTTCAAGTCTCTCGGTCGTTAAATTGTAAAAATCTTGCATCTAAATCGCACTCGGATGCTTCAAGCTGACCACTTGATCGTCTTAAATGTAGTCCTGGTTGTAGTTTCTCTCATGTGATGCCGTACGAACCCGGAGTTCCGTGGTTCAAGTCTCTCGGTCGTTAAATTGTAAAAATCTTGCAACTAAATCGCACTCGGATGCTTCAAGCTGTCCACTTGATCGTCTTAAATGTAGTCCTGGTTGTAGTTTCTCTCATGTGATGCCGTACGAACCCGGAGTTCCGTGGTTCAAGTCTCTCGGTCGTTTAATTGTAAAAATCTTGCAACTAAATCGCACTCGGATGCTTCAAGCTGACCACTTAATCGTCTTAAATGTAGTCCTGGTTGTAGTTTCTCTCATGTGATGCCGTACGAACCCGGAGTTCCGTGGTTCAAGTCTCTCGGTCGTTAAATTGTAAAAATCTTGCATCTAAATCGCACTCGGATGCTTCAAGCTGACCACTTGATCGTCTTAAATGTAGTCCTGGTTACAAAATATCCTCTCATGTGATGACGTACGAACCCGGAGTTCCGTGGTTCAAGTCTCTCGGCCGGCAGTGTTGTAAAACATCTTGCAATTAAATCAAGCTGACCACTTGATCGTCTTAAATGTAGTCCTGGTTGCATGAGAATCTCTCCGTTGCCTCTTTCAAATGGTTTCTGACTGCATCATGACGAATCAATCGAAGTGTTTGGATTGCACTATAACAACATCTACCATTCTTGAATTGGGAGTAAATTATGTTGTCTTTAATTTCGATCCCTCCCAATATTCTTCTTGTGGTGGTCGTTAGCACTAGCAGTCAGAGTCAAGGTCAAGCTAATAGGACACCGGCTAGTGGTTGTAACAAGGGATGTATTACAGCCCGTTGTCAGGAGACGATTAAAGTATTCTGCTCGCATAGAAACAGTGTAAACAGATGGGGATTCGTACAACCTAATCTTCTTTACCCGTTGTCAAGAGATGATTAAAGTAAAGTAAATAAAAATTCGATTCCGTCTCTGTGTAGTTCGCTCGCACTGGCAGCGGCAGTCAGAGTCAGAGTCAAGGTCAACGTAGCCGACATTCCAGGCTGACGGAGTTGACTGAGTGTCCACACGGCGGCTGTGGCTGCGACTCCCCACTGACCTGCTTATTTTCACTTCCTGCACAACTAAAACACACACACACACGCACCACACAGGTGCTAAACACCAGGGAGGGGATGCGGATGTTAGAGATGGATTATCTAATACAGAAGATTGTTGCACAAGAGATCGAACCCTTTACTTTTATTTAACCTAGTTTCGTTATTTTGTATTTTATGTCACACCTTTTATCTTTGACAAAATGAAATCCCCAGTACATTTCAAGAATGTGAACATCCCGGCTTGGTAATTGCTGTCTTTGGCCAGTATCATCCTGTTAATATCCTAGCGATTGCTAATGTCCGCCCTTAGTAACATTATACAGGGTGTTTCTATACCTCTACACGCAACTTTAATAGGTTATATAATTTGATATACTGAATCCAAAAAAAAAGGATTTTTTTCAAAATTCACAAAAATAAGGGTAATGAAAATATTATTTCCATTCGATTGAAAGTCGATTTAAATTTATTAATGATTACATTAGAAGAAGAAGTGACTATTTGTAGATAGTCTGATAGTATTTATAATATTATTTTATAAATAACATAATAAATAAACAGTTAAATGGACGTTCAAACCAATGGAACTAATATATTTACTACCCTTATTTTTGTGAATTTTGAAAAAAATCTTTTTTTTCTTTCTGGAATCAATATATCAAATTATATAACGTATTAAAGTTGCGTGTGGAGGTATAGAAAATAGAATATATGTAACATCCCAATGTAAATATTTATTTGTTACGGCCCCGTGTCATTATGGACCGTAACATAGAAATGCCTATAGTTCAACCTTACAGTATACAGAATAAGTAACCGGTTACATCCATTATAAACCAGATTATAGGCACAGGGCACAGTCGACTTAGAGTTTCGTAGGGATGTCTTAAAATTTAACCAAGCAATCATAATTTTTTATTCAAGGTCAATTGCCTTATAATTGAAAGTTACATTTTTTCAAGAGAATTGAAGCTGCATGTTTTTCTCCCATTTCTATTGTAAAAAAATTTGTCAGATCCCAAAAGCAAAACTAGAGGCCCTTATTCACACATAGATTCTTCTGAATCGTGAAAAAAAATTAACTGTTTTCAATCATCAATGAATTAGAAATTTTCATTACCAAGACTCATTGATGATTCAATTCAGCAGCGCTGCTATTTACTCAAAAAGATACCTATATATTTTTATAATTTTTCCCATCTAAACATTCGGTACATACCCAGTGCAAATTAATAAAATATTAGTAATTTATGTATCAAGACATTATAAGGATGTTAAAGTCACTGAAAAAATAAAGTGTTGATCTTGTTGTTTATTATACAGTGAGCTGTGATACTCCGGTATTTAAATTACAATGCCAGAATCGCCAAAATCGTAATGTTAATCATATCATATGTGAATTTTATTGGCGTAAAATTATACCTATTGATAATGAGAACACTGAGCACTAATAAATTTTGGATAGTCTTCGGGATACGGAATTTAAACTTGAAATTTAATTATGTAATTCAATATGACCTCAATTTATTTATGGCTGTTATAGTAACCTTGTCTAGTGTTACATCCATCCATGCTATACTTAGAATACAACTTGAACTTTCATAAAAACTATGTGAAGATTAACTTTATAGTGATTTAATTATTTTGTAACAATTATTTGCATTCTTTCTTCTGATAATTATATAGATTGAAACAAACTTAAAAAAGAAAAAATTACAAACAATTTTAGTCGAATTTCAGTCTATTTAATAATTTTGTTTAGTCCAGGCGTAGACAGAAATCTGACTAATTTTTTTTTATAGTTTTCAAATTATAAATTCAAATCTAGAAAATTACATATCTGCATCGGGATTTTTTGAAGATTCTACCAAGATTCTGAATCCTGGAAAAGAAGAAGTTCCAAGATTTAGAAAAATAAATTCATGGTTTTGAAGCAATCAATATATGATAAATTCTTCTTTTGCAAGACTCATTGCAGATTCAATTTAGCCTTTAGCGGCACCGCAATTTTATAGGTAATTCTCACTAGAAAGAAGAAAACTTCTGCTTTTCCAGGATTAAGAATCTTGGTAGCATCCTCAAAGAATCCTTGTGCGAACAGGGCTTTATAAGATTCATTCACAGGAAAATGCAAATCTAGAATTTTACAATCGGCCTGTGAATCTTTTAATGCAGGTATTTTACACAGAGAAAAAATTGTAGAAAATTGTCTATTTCTGCACTACAAATTGTAGTTCAAATAGTAGTCCAGTCAAAATAGGAAAAATGATGGTTCAAAATCCGAAAGTTTTGAAAAAAAAAAATTATTTACATTCTTTTTTAAAAATGTTGCTATACAAGGGTCCTCAAAATCTGAAATTTATAATTTGGATAGAAAAATGTCTGCTAAATTGAATATTTAAAACCGGAAGTCGATATGTTCATCTGTTTGAAAGTTACAGTTGCAATAGAAAAAATTCAACATTTTTACAAAGAGCAAACAAAACGCTCCGCTTGTCTTTATCATAACTTGCGAACCATTGATCTGGGAAAAAATTGTTTTATATCAAGGTTGTAGCAAATTTTATTCTCTACAACTTTGTAATAAGTACTTGTACTCTAAAATGCAGCGATAACGAGATATTATAGAAAAACCAGATTTTGGCAGCCATTTTGTGGTCCCCACGCCCCCGCTCATCACCTACGGGTCAGGACTTTTGATATGTTCATTACTAGACCTTCCCGAACAATGCTCAAAACTTTCGGATTTTGAATCGTCATTTGCCCAAAATGATCCTTCGTTGACTGGACTATAGGTACAGACACAAATTGTTTAAAAAATTTATATAATGTTGTAGATTTTAAACAACGCTGTAAAAATTGATAAATATTGTATTACACTATACAATAATATTGTAATAATTTAGCCTACAAAATTTTAAAAACAATAATAAAAATTAAAAATTTTACATGTAATTTTTCTTTGTGTATTACGTATAAATTTTCTAGATTTGAATCTTCTTGTGAAGATATTCCTGGTGCATGAGTATTCCTAAATTATATTTTCTGGTGTTGATTGGCCACCCCTTCCTTTGTTTGCAGTTATGCCAAATTTATAACTCTAGATTTGAATTTTCCTATGACTGAATTTTTTGATGCTGGTATTTTATTATGTCTACTTACTTAGATTCTAGATTTTCATCTTCTGGTGTTGCATTTTCCTGTGTATAAATATTCCAGAATTTTCTTTTCTTTTGATTGATCATTTTTGTCCTTTATATTATTATATATTTCTCTTTTGTTACTTTCTGATTATAATAACAAGGCAATTGAATCTTCCTAACGCTCAAATTATTCAGGAATGCCAACTATCTAGAAAAATCTCCAGTACATTTTGTTGAAATTGAAACAATTTAAATAAATTGCGATCCAACTTTCTACATCGACAATATCTGATAAGTATTCTTAATGCAATAATGACTGTAATTCCAAGTTCTATATCGTGCGACGCACAATCTATTACTGCAAGATTGTGTAAAATGTATCACAGGAAACGCGAAGCTAACAAGTTATAAGTGATATCGGATTATAACGACAGCGAGATATAGAGCTTTATTAAAAATTAACATAATTAAGTAGATTTAATACCTACATCTATCACACGCTTAGAGGATAGAAGTTTATAGAGGGAGCAAATTAACAAAACAATGAAGCAACTTTGGATAATGCCCATGTCACACCGGCGTGGCATGAAGCACGGTGCTCGATGTGGCATTATGCTTCGTTCAAAGCTGTCAAAAGGGTGTCACACCGGTATAGCAAAATGCCATACGAAAATTTGTATATTGCTATGTTCACTTCGTACTTTGAAGGTTTTTGAAAATTATTTTTGACAGATGAGAATTAAAATTCAGCAATATTCTTTGTGTTAATTAAATCAATAATTAGTTCATATATTTACGAAAACTTAAAGGGTTATATTCTTATTATCTAATTACTTACTGTTACTATTTTGACATCAATTATTCACCAAATCTGAAAAAGTATACTAAGGACTCACTGTGAAATCAGCAACAAATTTCCATATGTCAAAATTCTCGACGGAATAGCGGCGATACAATTTTTACGTTATTCATTATTTGTTCCATCGAGCACCGTGCTTCGTGCCATGCCGGTGTGACATAGGCATAATGCAATCCGCCATTTTGGTATGCTCTACTTGCACATTTGAACGCAGTTATGTATTAGTTTTCGAAGTATTTTTTAATATTAGTGCCGTGATACAAATTTTTACTATAATATTTCGCCGTGCTATAGAGAACTACACCTATAAATAAATAAAAGAGAAAATAACAGTTAAGTAAAGTTATTTTGACATTGACATTTCTCAGAATCTGACAGATGAAAATTATTTGTATTACGTCGTCAAATTTTATTTGAACATAGTATAAAGTATGTTAAATGAAATATAAGGTCAGTAATAACATTTTTTGCATTCTGTTCTTTCCGTGGTATGTTTACTATTTATAAAACTTCAGAATAAATATAAATATATCCGCCATATTGGTATGCTCCAGTAGCACATCCCCTTCCGTCTCATGGCTTCAATAAATTTTTTGTTTTCATAGGTAGGCAGATAAATCAAAATCGTAACAAATTTGTAGAATTTTTAACTTCTTGTAATTGGGAAAATGGTAGAATGGTAGAAAAAACTAGATAGAAACAACGTTTTGAATATAAATTGTAGACAGTAACATTTAGTATACAATGTTATTAAAAAATTTCTATTAATTCATAAATTTTGAGGATATTCCAGAAAAACTCTTCAAGAAACTACCACTTCCTGTTGCACGATCAACACCAAAATCTAATCAGATCTAATCTAGGGTGTCAGAATATTATATACAAAATTTCAAATTTTTTTATTCAGTGGAATTTGAGTTATCGTACCTCCAACATCCACACAAACATCATCGCGAAACTATCAAAATCGTGTTCTAGGGACCTCAAAACGTGCTTATCCATTGAAAACTCACTATCGAAAATTTTGCATTAGAGGTAAAAATATTTGTAAGCGACAGACGAAAATTTTATTTATAAGACATACAAAATTTAAAACCATTTGAAATGTTGAATACAAACAGCTTTAAAAAAAACTATCGAATAACAGCCAATTCACAGCATGAAATTGAAACCTATTACTTTGTTCTATCAAATAACAAGCAAAGAAAAAGTCATCCGACATTCATTCTTACTTTAAATCCACTATGTAGGTAACAAGGGCTGCCACTGTTACAGTTATTTACCGCTAACACAAAGAGACAAACACACACACACACACACACACACACACACACACACACACACACACACACACACACACACACACACACACACACACACACACACACACACACATTTAATGTGTACCTACATGTGTATGTTACAAACATATGAACACTTTCAGCCGCGCGAAAGCGCTTTGAGTTGATACGGATCTTCCGGTTTCCATTTTGATTTTTCTGCTATTTCCTTTTCATTACCAAGATGAGTTTTTCTTCTATTTTCACCGGGAAAGATAGTGAGAGATATTTTTATTACATAGAGGATATCGTTTCGATTACCGCAGTTGCAAAATCGTTGGAAAACATAATTTTATTTATAATTTAATTTACGACTTATAAATATTTATTGGATATTTGTTTTAAATTACTTATGTTATAAATCGAGACAGTAGCTACGCGAGTTTAAGCAAAGCTCTGTGCTGATATCATGACGTACGAACCCGGAGTTCCGTGGTTCAAGTCTCTCAGCCGTAAAAATCTTGCAATTAAATCGCACTCGGACGCTTTAAGCTGACCACTTGATCGTTTTAAATGTAATCCTGGTTGCAAAAGAATCTATCACAGCTCTCTACATGTGATGACGTACGAACCCGGAGTTCCGTAGTTCAAGTCTCTCGGTCGGCAGTGTGTGATTGTAAAACATCTTGCAATTAAATCAACTGACCACTTGATCGTCTTAAATGTAGTCCTGGATGCAAAACAATCTCTCACAGCTCTCTGAATGTGATGACGAACGAACCCGGAGTTCCGTGGTTTAAGTCTCTCGGCCGGCAGTGTGTGATTGTAAAATATCTTTCAATTAAACCGCACTCGGATGCTTCAAGCTGACCACTTGATCGTCTTAATTGTAGTCCTGGTTGAAAAAGAATCTCTCACAGCTCTCTGCATGTGATGACGTACGAACCCGGAGTTCCGTGGTTCAAGTCTCTCGGCCGGCAGTATTGTAAAACATCTTTCAATTAAATCACACTCAGATGCTTCAAGCTGCCCACTTGAACCTCTTGGTTGCAAAATCCCTTCGTTGCCGCTTTGAATTTCAAAGGCCATCGCTCGTATTGAGATTCTGACTACATCAAGACAAATTGGTGGATGTTTAATTTTCTTGACATAATCAGTTAAAAACTAAAACTTGACAACATAGCCAGTAGTTCCGTGGTTCAAGTCGTTAAATTGCAAAAAAATCTTACGAATTAATCGCACTCGGATGCTTCAAACCGACCACTTAATCGTCTTAAATGGAATCCTGGTCGCATAAGAATCTCTCCGTTGCCGCTTTGGTTTTCAAAGATCATCGCACGGATTGAGGTTCTTAATACACCAAAATGAATCGGTCGAAGTGGTTGGAATACTCTATAATAACATCTACCTTTCTAGATTCAGGCTGCTTACGCAATGATTAGATAATTATTTTTGTTTTGTTTTACAAATGAAAATTAATGACCCCAATCTTGCTCCCCGACAGACAATTAGATCACTTGGGTGGTAAGTTCATCAACCATCGATTACTTATTAATTATTAGTATTCAATCAGATAACAACGATGATCTTAGATGTCACTCATTCGAGTTTTAATTTGGTTTTCTTTTCATTAAAGATTCAAATCCTTGGAAGCCAGATAGAAAGAGTTTTTGACATACTAAATAACAAAAAAAGAAATACGTTGTTGTACTACGTTTTAATTTGATGTTGGAATAAAAATAGTGTAGACGGAGACTTGTCGCCTGAATTACAAGATTCGATTTTATCTTAACATTAATCTAATAGTTGGATAGTTGATAGTTTACTCCTACGAACTACAAGAATGTTTTTAAAACTTAAAACAACCTTATTTTTACACCCATACTAAAACGATTTATGAGACAAATAAATAATATGAAAGCAGGGATTAAAATTTTTGAACATTTTTTAAAGATTCCCAAAAAATCGTATTAATTCTTCTTAATCATGGGCGTAGCTAGAATATTTTCCCATAGGGAGCAGACTGTTTCTGAAATTATAGATGAGTAATAAATATGTCGTAGGCTACTAGGAGGTGTCGTTATAAATATGGAAGAAATGCGCCGCAGGCGAAAAACTATTCGGGTTCAAGGTTTCAATACCTTTTAATTTAATTTTGGAGATGAAAAATATAATTTTGTGTGCCTACTCTGTCCCTCCCCTTGCCTACGCCGAAGTTCTTAATTCTATAAGACTGTATAGGTCAAAACTATATCAATCGTTTCATATTTTTATACAGGATGGTTCAATCCTTCAGGAAACGATTTAAATGGCACATGTTACATAATATGTATTTATTTATTTACTTCCTCTCAACAGAATTCTACATAGCAACATATAGAGAAGTTACTGGTATACTGATCATTCAATTATTTTTAAAGAATTTGATTATGGCAAAAATTTTGCTGAAAAATTAAATTAAATTACTTTATTTTAGAATTGGTTATTGTAGACCGGATTCACGTTTTTGGATAACATAACATGGCTCTAGTTTTATTGATGATAGCAAGTTATGACAACGTTTCGGTCAACTAAATGTTAGTTGACCTGAAGATGGTCATAATCATGACGAGTGTCCACTTCTCCTGCAAGTACTCAACTTACTACTGAAACAATATTATTTTAAAGTTCGTAAACATAAATGCAGTTTTCGCAAGAAACATATTTTTGAAACCACTGGAATGGTGATTGTATATAATGGATATCTGATTAACTACGAATGGAATAAAATTAAATTTTTTATTAATAGTGCCTTGACAAGAACAGTAATTTTTACCTCTCGCCTAGAGAGGTATAGGGATCGTGAAAAAATTCGATGTCGAGATTTTTGTCAATAAGCACGTTTTAGTACCTTTAGAACCTATTTTGACTATTTTCACGATGATGTCTGTGTGTGTGTGTGTGTGTGTGTGTGTGTGTGTGTGTGTGTGTGTGTGTGTGTCCGTTTGTCTGTATGTGCGCCTACTATAGTCTTTCGTTCTGATTCATTATCTCAAATTCTATTGAACATAAAATTCTAACATTTTGCATTATACATTTATATATGTTAATGAAGAGCTGATTAGATTTTGGTAAAAATCTGCCAACCGGAAATGGTATTTTCTTGAAGCATTTTAACATTTTTTGCAAAAAATATAGGAAATACTGCGATAGTTACAATTTGTCATGCGACATTTGAAAGAACAAATTACCTTTTACAATATTTATTTAACATCTTTTCTATATCTCTTACCAATAAATGAAAATTATTTTTCAAAAATGTGTAATTTTACCTACCACGATTTGTAAATTATAATATAGGAAAAAAAATTAAAACAAAAATGAAAAAGTCAATGTGACAGATGAACAGACGTATACACAGTTTCTGAAATTTTGGTGGCACCATTTGTAAAGAAATGTATAAATATTAATAACTGGGTTTGAAATTTAGTAACTATAGTAGCCGAAATTTAATAAATAGAAAACTGACTCAATTCCAGTAAGTTTTTATCCTTCCATTAAACGTATCCAGTCAAGAAGCATCATCGATTCATTATTAACTGGATATAATGTAATATGGTAATAATAAAATACAAATTGTATCCACAAAGAGCTAATTTGATTTCAATGTCAATCGAAATCGGTACGTTGCTTGAAGAATTATAAAATAAATTACAAAAAGTAGCCTAACAAAAACCAAATTCACATATTACAGTGTCAAGGCGGGAGGTTATGTGCTGGCCACAACAGATTTTTTTAAATTTCATTTGACTGCCAAAACTGTTTGATTAAAAAACCTGGGAAACTAAAATAGCGAATTTAGAAAAAATTCGTTCAGTTCTGTGATAAATAAATGAATTGAGCACTATTATCACCCAAATATACGCACGGAATTGTATATCCCCTGTACATTCGTAGTATATTTCATTCTCTGGATAGCTTCCACTCCTGTAAAGCACCATCACTTCACACTACACTCATCTCGTACAACAATACTCCGGGTTCGCTTTCTTCTTGCCACCGCTGTGAAGAAGATTCGTAGTCGGCTTGGTTGGTGTTGTATTGTCCGCCCACGCAGTGACCTGGTTCCCACCGCGGCGCCCTAGGCACCTGACGTCACGCCCACCTGTTGCACCGTCAACACGACGGGGAAGTCGAAGTGACCATAGCAACGCGCATGGAAATAGATGAGGATGACGTAGTGGAACTGGAATAGCTGGGTTGATGTGTACTGTCCGTACAGCTAGAGTTGGCCGGTGGTAAGGAAGAAAAAGAATGTAGCACATGACGTCACGCCCACCTGTTGCACCGTCAACACGACGGGGATGTCGAAGTGACCATAGCAACGTGCACAGAAATAGATGAGGATGACGTAGTGGAACTGGAATAGTAGCTGGGTTGATGTGCACTGTCCGTACAGCTAGAGCTGGACAGTGAGGGAGAAAATCTGATGTGGCCAGCACACGACCTCTCGCCTAATTCTGCTTATTCTAATACAGAAATAGATGAGGATGACATAGTGAAATTAAACTGGAATAGTAGCTTGGTTGATGTGTACTGAACGTGCAGATAGAGACGGATGGGCGGTAAGGGAGTAAAATCTGATGTGGCCAGCACCTTATTTAATTATCTATGGGTTCAGTTAATTTTGAATATTATTTGCTGAATCTGGTAGTATTTAACAATAAAATAAAGTGCAATTCATATTCTACTTTTTTGAAATTCCAGTATCTTGTTGTCCACGATCATATGAAATTTGTTTCTACACAAAATTTGAATATTTATGACAGTGAAATATTTTGCTTGCATCTTGATTTACATTATCGTTTACATGTATTACATGAACATGAAACTATTAAAATGTAAGTAAAACTATTTATTAGATTACTAGAATAAGCAGAATTATGCGAGAGGTCGTGTGCTGACCACAGCAGATTTTTTTAAATGTTTACATTTTAAATGATATGATGACTTGTTTTTGAGAATGACGAAAGTGGATTTACATGGGAATTATTGTTTACTAAATTTCAGAAATAACAAAGGAATGCAGTCAAAAGTGTTACAAGTTAAAATTATGGCATTTCTAGAATTTTACAGAATGCAAATTGAAATTGCAGTTCGTCTTAAATTAGAAAGTGATTTTACTTTATGTGGGAAACGTTCCAGAAGTTACAACAACACAGTCAAAGGGAACATCACATTTTTGGAAGATATAAAACTAATCAGTAAAAAATCTGATGTGACCAGCACAACCTCCTGACATATGTAGATTTATAAACATAAATGTATACGTACAATCCGGTGCCAATTTAAAATATACAAATAAAATCTAAAATATTCAGACACAGAAATTTGCATCACCTGAATGAAAAGATTCATTCACAGGAGAACTCTTCTGTGTTGAAGCCATCCTCCGTTCAGTTACTACATTTAATATCTTATTTATAACTTATATGGCGTCAGTGCCACCCGTCTCACCTGTCCATATTTTTAAAGCAGAAACAAAAATCCGATGTGGCCAACACATGACCTCTCGCCATATACTCTACTATTTTACTAAGTGTGTATGAAAGTACTTACTCACAAATATACCATTGTACTTGAAGGGAATTCGGGAATTGTAGTTTTTATAATATTATTAAAGTTTATTATGACCTTATAAATATTAAATGACATTTCATATTTTCTATTTCAATTTGCCAAAAAGTCAAAAATTCATATGACATTAACACTCAAATATTTTATTTTTTGTTTCCATAGGTAGGCAGATAAATCAAAATTGTAACAAATTTGTAGAATTTTTAACTTCTTGTAATTGGAAAATGGTGCTAGATTGAAACAACGTTTTGAATACATATTGTAGATAGTAACATTTAGTATACAATGTTATTTAAAAAATTCCTATTAATTCATAAATTTTGAGAATATTCAAGAAAAACTCTTTAGATCTTCAAGAAACTACCACTTCCGGTTGCACGATCAACACCAAAATCTAATCAGATCTAATCTAGGGTGTCAGAATATTGTATACAATATTTCAATTTTTTTTATTCAGTGGTATTTGAGTTATCGTACCTCCAACATCCATCCTGACACACACAGACATCATCGCGAAATTATCAAAATCGTGTTCTAGGGACCTCAAAACGTGCTTATCCATTCACTATCGAAATTTTAGCATGATTACAATACCTCTCTTACAGATATGAGTGGCGAGAGGTAAAAATCAACCGATCATGGATTACAATATTTCAACGTTTTATTTGATTTGATTTAAACACACTGAAAACGAATTTCCTGACAATTAAATACATATTTTACGCAAAGTCTACATTGTCTACATTTTACATAGTTCACACAAACTTTACGTGTGAACGTAAAAAACAATACTTTAGCGTAGATGAGCAACCCTGGTTCTGAGTACCCCACAGGGAAGATTTTTGTGCAGTTAAATTTACTGGATTCGAATATTCCTAAACATCGAAATAATTCGATAACAAAAAAACAAAACATCTTCTAAAGCGCAATTGGACCTCCGTGATCGATATTCTACTAATGCTGCACTTCTCGTAAACACAACTTAGAGTGAAGTTCTTCTACTTCTCTTCTTCTTTTCTCCGACGCTATAAATCACTCGGATTGTCAAGATGCTCCTCCAATGCTTAGAGTTCTTCTCTTGCCTCTTGAGATGTTAAATGTTAACGCCGACAAGAACAATCATAGAACCGTAACTTCTAAGTTGTATTTATGAAAGTAACTGATGGATTTTTTCTGTTAGGAGATAGAAAGTTCGGGAGATTATAAAGCAATATATTAGGGTTATTTTTATTGTAGGTATTATGTTTTGAAGTGTGGTTATTAGACTTTTATTATTTTTTATTAAGAGTAGGTAGTTTATAATGATGTGAGAATTGTGTGATGTAATTTATCATGATTACTAAATGTTTGTTTTTAGTAGTACATCACGGTTTTTACCCAACTTGGGTATTATTATTGTATCTATTATTATTATTTTGCCTTTAGTATATTGTCACTTATAATATCACATGTGCATTAATTCTTTCCGGAAAATTTTTTGAGTGCTTTTCAATTAGCTCGAGTGGTACACGAGAGCTAATTATGTTGTTGGGATGCACGATACAAAATTTCCTGGACATGAATGAATGCACGAGTGCATATTCGGTGAGAAAATCGCAATGCACGGCTGCTCTATTTTTGAATACTTTTTACAAATAGAAATGTTTACTAAATTTGTATTAACATTAATAAATATGTATTATTTACCTTATTAATTGCTTATTTATACTCAAAATAACAATTTAACCAATTTTTAATTTAATGTCAAAGTGACAGGTGCCGGTAAAGTTTCCGCTTATTAATTTCAGTTAAGTTACTCAAGCTACTATAGGGTCTGTCATTAAGAGTGATAGGATTTTAATTTTAAATAAAACGTTAACGGTTTGACATATCAATTTAGTTTTTGCTTTATTTGGAAGCTTAGACAATGCAGTTATGTTCGGAACAAGATATTCAAATGTCCACCATAAGATCGCTCCAATTTGGCAGAATTTGGCTCATTTGCAACACTGGCCGCTACAGCTGTGATTTTCTCCTCACTTCGAACATTTCGTTGTCTTCTTGGTGGCTTATTGTCTTAGTAATGTTAACTCAAACTTTACCACAGTGCGTCTTATAGCCTGCGCAGAGTAACGGTGAGGGCGATCCAATTCTAGGGTGAATAATAGGTGAGCACCCACAACTAAGCTAACTTTGGTAATATTTTTTTATTATTTCAACCGGTCTAGAGGCGTCAAACGCTGCATCATAAAACTGCACACTATACTAAATAATTTGACACCTAGAAGTAAATAAAATATATATATATCAGAAACCGAGAAATCTTTATTGAAAAAACTCCTATTGAAAGACCCTATAGTAAAAAATTTCCGAGAAAATTTTTATATAACCATGGTTACTATTATTGTAATCAATTCATCCATTGGTTGTTATTTGTGTCATGCGATTTTCAATTTCAAACATTTGTTGAGTGCAGTACGCAAAATAAGAGATGGCCGGAGGATATCATGAATTTTTTTGGCAGAAACTGCTTCGCTATCTTAAACCGTCCAGTTCGGTTTTCTTCTTGAGTCAGTTGCGTTTAGACGAGTAATAAGTTGGCGAATTGTAACTCAGCTCTGTGTAGAACATAGGCACATTTTTTTTTTAAAGAAAACCGCCAGTGCCAGTTAATTTATTGTTAAAGAAACTTACTTATTTATGCAGAAAATAAATTTTCAGCACAACTCTTGAATTATTGAAAGAACAATAAATTTTTCTCTAATCTAAGTTCCTAGTTAAACTGGGTTAAAATTACCAACTCAACTATAGTTACTTTGTAAGTTTCTAGTAAAACAGTGAAAACTAAAACTACTTTTCACTATTTATTTATTTACAACAAAAAACAAAACATACACATTCTTTCATTCTGTCTGGCCTCATTCTTTTTGTTAAATTTTTTAAGAAATAAAAGGAGAATCTCGATCTACCTATCTGATACTTTACTTTTTGTATATTCATGTTTAGATAGGTTTACTTTTTTAAATGTGTTATTTTATGGTGTTTTTCTGTTTTTAAGTTGGTAATAGTAGCTAGGCGCCTATTGAATACTTAAATTATAGTAGTGTAGTACATACGATCACTTCAATAAACATTTTGTTGTTCACTAGATTGAAAATTAAGAAATAAAAATGTAACAACAAATTTAAATAAGAGTTATTAACAGAAAATAAAAACTAACAAAACATAATAGTTACATTTTATTCAGTTCAACGTAAGAAATTGCCTTTAAAGGTTTAGAGACTTCAATGCTTAATCAGAAGACAAACTTTTACTATTAGTACCTATATTCTATTTCAGCTTAGAAAATAGTAGAAGCACTGTAAATGCAGTCCGTTCTACACCCAAACATTCAATTAGTTTAAACTTTGGCGCGAACTACAAAGACATAACGTATTCCTATCATAAAGAGTGTTAAACTTACCTATAGATGAATAAAAATTGTCAAAATATAAAAGAAACACACGTTGTTTTACTATTTTCAAGTTATATAAACTTGAAATGTCAAACGGAAATGAAATCGCGAATCTCTCCAATGTTCGCTGATGTAAATCCACCTCTCGTCTGGACCAATCAGATTCAAGGATGTCATCGTCCTATCTTACTCAACGCTATTTTCTAAGCTGACATCAAGTATAGTATAGTATATCGGGTATTTTCTGAAACAGGCACACCCTCAAATTTTTTATTTTTAAGTCAATTACATTTATATTATAAGTATATAAACTACATTCAAAGGCGCATTAAACTACACAAATAATTAATTTTTATTACTTCCTGTTTAGCCGTAAGTGACATCAACTTCCTTATTTTTAATGGAACATCCCCTATTTTACATAAAATTTTGAATACAACCATGTGTAATAAGCTACTTTTTCGTTGTAGATTTCTAAGTAAAATAATAAATCAAATCATTTATTGCTTAAAAAACTGCCATCTTCTAACAAATAGAGCAATCTAATTGGTCAAAAATAACGTGGCATGAACTTATCTAACCGAATCAAAAATTATTTCAATAAAATAAATTAAATAGCTAGTTATTAAATAGAAGAACAGTATGTCTGCAATGACTTAATAAAAAAATCTGACGTGGGCACCACATGACTTCCTTGTACGCCTTGTGTGTTCATACTTTTCTTAATAACTAAAATGTAGAAATATATAAAAAATTCTTTTAACTTACTATACTAGTATACTCACAAATATATTTTAGTCATTTTATTTAAACTGCAGAAGAAGATATAAAGCTTATTTTACTATTGTCACTGTCATGTCATAATCATTTAAATTTTACGTAGTAACAAATGTTAAACGATCATGGAGTACACGATACCGAAATACTAAATTATAAGTATATACTTTAATTATTCTTAAATGATAGAAGATACAGAAAAATTTATAAAATACCGATTGTAGATAATAATCACATAATCTTTCATTTAAAATTTAAAAAATCTGCTGTGGCCAGTACACGACCTCTCGCCTAATTCTGCTTATTCTACTAATCTAATAAATAGTTTTACTTACATTTTAATAGTTTCATGTTATCATGTCCATGTAATATGTAAACGATAATGTAAACCAAGATGCAAGCAAAAGATGTCAACTGTACTGTCACTGTCATTATAATTCAAATTTTGAGTAAAAACAAATTTCATATCATGGACAACAAGATACTGGTACTTAGTTGCACTTTATTTTATTGCTAAATACTACCAGATTCAGCAAATTGTATTTAAAATTAACTGTACCCATAGATAATTATATTATCTTTTATTTTTATTTGCAAAAATTGTCATAAATAAATAATGTACCAATTTATTTAAGAAAAACTATATCAAGTTCCAAAAAGTACTACTTCCGGTTTACGGATTTCTACCAAAATCTTATCCGGTGTTAAGATCCCTATTAAAACCTTAAATATGAAATTTGGTTATTAAAGGTTTGATACTTTTTCAGTTATCGTGGACGAAAAATCGTCAGTCCATACATTCATACAAACACACACACATACACACACACAGACATCATCGGGAAAATATTAAATTCGTATTCTAGAGACCCTGAAACGTGCTTATCCACCAAAAACTCATACTCGAAAATTTTGACCCATTACAATACCTCTCTTATAGGTTATAGAATATGAGGCGAGAGGTAAAAATTGTCTAAAATTTATTATTTATCAAAATATTTTTAAAAAGTACTACTTCCGGTTTATAGATTGAAACCAAAAATAGGAGGTGCACAACTAGATGCTATAACAGTCCTAAATACAAAATTTCAATTTCAGCTTTCTACGTTTAACCGTATTTGAGTTATGCGACACACATACGTCCGTACATACGTACGTACATACATACGTACGTACAGACGTCACGACGAAACTAGTCATAATGGATTCAGAAAAGGTCAAAACGGATATTTCCATCAAAATGTGAAAACCGAAATCTTTCGGGATTACACTACTTCCTTATTACTCCGTACAAGGAAGTAAAAACTGAAATTATAGGTATTAAAATTCAGTTATTTATAATCCATGAAATACACTTAAGTAAACATTTCTCGTTTTTGAATAAATTTACGGCAAACTTGTACCGTTTTTATAAATAATTCAAGTGCGCGTAACATTGTATAATAATTATATTTTCATTTCTAATTGCAGACATTTATACTTCTTCATCTTAATTTTATTATCAATTTAATGTGAAAGGCTGAAAGAAACACATGAGAAAACTAAATTAAAATCTAATGAGAAAAAGTTAGTAAATCACAGTGCAAGTGTACTGCATCTAATTTGCGCGAATTAAAATAATGCAACGTGTAATTATAACCACTACTAGTGTAAGCACAATATCTAAGTCACACATATGCGTAGTGTAGATCCTTTTACAAATTGTGCATTTTCTTCTCAGAGTTTCAACAGTATGACAAGAAGTTTTGCTTTTATTTTTATAATGCATAAAGAAAAGATCACATCTTGTAAAGTAATTGTTGTAAAATATGTCAGAAAAAATGTGGCACGTTATAAGGAGCTATTTTATATTGTGTACTGTTTGACACAGAAGATAAAAATGAATTCAATTTCAAATCCAGTGCAGTAAACGATTTCGAAAAAATTAATCAAAATATTGAACTGCAGTTTGCAATACACTATTTCTCGCACTTTATTTGATTAATTTTGAAAATTTTCGAGTTCTCAAAAATTATTATATTATTGTTATTGTTATAAGATGTTTCAAAATAGTACAAAATGCAAATAAGCACTCACTTAACATGAATCGTCCATGAAATTTTATTCTTGTACTTTATGTTATATTACCTAAGTCTATCCTAGCCACATCTTGAGTACGATCAGAAATTACATACTCAATACAAACATCTCAGAGCATTGTATGTGATAGGTACATAATTGGGATTATTACCAAATTATTAACATTGCGATGTTACTAAGGTTGGACCTTCGACCATAAATAGGCTAGACTAAGTACTGGTGCTTTTGTTTTGAAGCCAACATCTACGGTTCGGGGAGCGGTGTGGTGCCCCTATAACGAAGCACTGCGGGTTGCTGACACTGACATTCGAAGGTTGACGAAAGGTCGATGACTGACAGATATATTAATATTTGAACATATCTACAACATTTATTTATGTATTTTAAAATACTAGTTATTGTATTGAAATTCTAGGATTTTCAAAGAAATAAAAACAATTTTTTTATTAATGAACATACTATTTAATTTTATGAAAATATTATTGTTTTTGTACTATTTATACTTACACGTGAAATGTTACCACAGAGTCTTTATGGAATCTTTCCTTACAATTAGGAGCTGAACATGAACGAACCATTTTCAAAAGTGTAAAATGTATACGAACAAGTGTCAGATATCAAAATTACAACAAAACACAAATAAACAATATAATATATTATGCAGTTTTCATATACAAATGTCCACAAAAGTACAATCAAAACATCAAAACACTATTAAAGCCAAATAATGCTGAAACTAAAACCACGCCACGCTCACTTGACGTTTGTAAACAAGGAACGAACCTTCGACCAGCAATACACCTTTATGAAGGCATCACCCTCCCTCCCGCTTCACTATGTTGGCTTCAAAACATTGCCTACCATAGGTGGCGTATACTGTGTCTATCTTATTCATGGTCGAAGGGTTGGACATTAGCAATTCGGTAGGTTATTAATAGGATGTTAGTGCGCAAAATATAGCAAATAACAAAGCAGGGTGTTCACATTCTTGAAATGTTCTGGGGATTTTGTTTTCTCAAGTGGGTATGTTCAATAAAATTGATTATTGTAATATGATAAACATATCTAATTAAAACACAGTTATTTTTTTTACAAAAGTTGGTAGTTCTTTGTTTTGGGGCCACTGAGATCACAATAAAAATATATGTAGGGTAGAACAAAACAAGGAACAATATGGAACAAAATAAAATTATCTAAAATAATATTTATAAGTTATATTAACAAAAATGTAAAGACTTGAATGTTCGATGAAGCCACCAACTTTTGACTGCTCTCATACTCGTATAAGAGTGAATTTCCGTCAGCCGTCAAATCTCGGAAGTGGAGCAGAACTATTTTATAATTTTAATTATATAACACATTTCATAAATCAGTAATTTTTCCAGAATTATGTCAAACCCAAATATCCTAACAAGTTGAGAATTGTTCCGTATTAATTTTAATTGCTAACAACTGCTGCTTAATTAAAGAATTTAGATCACTAACTTCGGTTTTACCTTCTTGGTTGCTATGCTCGAACAAGTCGACCATTCCCATTCAGACCACCGACAATCCAACATCGAAGTATCCAACTCGACAAGAATATTATACAGGCGTTCCCAAAAGTCCAGGGACAGAGCTATAAGTGAAGAAATAAAATTGAAAATTTTGGACTAAAGAGTCATAAAAACTACATTCTTAAATAGTTTAGAACTTCCATGAAACGTGGAGTTTTTTAAGGGGATGGCCACCCCAACATTTTTAAATAGCAACCTCTGTCGAGTTTCACCTTATTTTAATGGCAATGAAGAAAGAAACACATCCCCATAAACCAAAACCCGATATCTTAATTCTGTCAAGAATTTATTTTTAATTAATTTTAATGTTTTTTGCACGTTTATTGCGATTTTTATAACAAATGTTTAAAAGGTCGACCTTCTTCTGTCTCGCAATGACCCAAACGCTTTAGTGATCCCCAAATTTTCCATTTTTTTTCTTCACTCGTCCCGGGACTTTTGGGAAACCATGTATATTATCTACTACTAGGGCTGACTGAAACCAGCCCGAAACTCGTACTTTGCCGCATCCTAGGTATGCAATGTCATTTTGAAGTTGAAAAATACTGAAAAAGTGTTTTCGTTGTGAGTAAACTGCCAGATTATTATTGACTTAAGAATAATGTTTTCATAAATAGAGAAAGAATGAATCTACAGATGTGCCTTTTTAAAATTTTAAAAATTAATTTCTATCATGAGATATAGCTGTGTAAATTTGCATAAAATATGATTTTTTTTGAATTTTTCAGAATTTTTATATTCATGTACAATTTTTTAATCAAAATTTTTAAAAGGCACATCTGTAGATCCATTCTTTCTCTATTCAATCCTTGTTAAAATACAATTTTACCATTTTGGTACTCGCCACAAAACACTCGCTACGTTAGTAGGTACATTTTATGCTGGATATTAGATAGTAGACGGGCCTCTTAAGTTGATATCCTGAAGTTGCGAAACACTCTGTATAGCTAGCTGAATGAATGTTGTTCTATGGTAAGAATGGGCCATGTCGAATTATCTTAGCTCAATTTGTATGGGCACCAAGCGTATGGTATAGTTCATGTAATTGTAATGGTTAACCTATTCTGCGTTGGTCAAACTATGCCACTTGCTTTTTTCATTCTTTATTCTGAACATGTTATGTTCAATGTTTGAACTGTAGACTATGCCACCACACAACATATTGATGTTATTATTCATACACTTAATGCTCTTTATGTGTATTTAAATTCTGCTCTATGGAAGTGTTGCCCGAACATATGCTAATTTTCATTTGCATATGGGTTACTTACTTATATTGGCAGATATGCATACTCTAAGATGCTGGAAAATAACGAAAATATCATTTTAATATTAGGAACCTGATCTTTCGTCAAACACATAAAGTAAATAAGGTCACCAATCAATTCGAATTTTTTGTAAGTTACATTTTTCAATTTGGATACCTATTCTAAGTACAACATATTATATTCTGTTTTGATTCAAATCTAATGTGAATTACTATACTTCAGAATGAATCAAATTAGTTATTTGTAATTTTAAAACATGGATTTTAATTTTTGAATGATGGCAGTTTTCGGCATTTAATGATCAATAAAGGAATGAAGCCTTGACTCCAAAAGTAGAACTGCATAAATTTTCACTGAAATATTTTCAGTGACAGTTTTCGAGACATCGATTTCACCTTTTGTTAAAATTCTACGAATCATCAGGAACAATGAACGGTACTTTGACAGCATTCCATCAGAACGCGCATAATTTACATTAAATACGAACAGCGTTTTAAATTTAAATCGTATGAGCAATATCATTACATTTACAACATCCTGTAAACAATATTCAATTGGACAAATAATAAGACTTTCTTTATATTATTTGAACTTCTTATTATAAATGAAGATATTAAAAAGATCTATTAAGAATCTATTCCCTTTACTGTCTTTCTACTTGCGAAGTAATGCTAGATGTTGCTTAACTCATTTCACTTTAATTATGGTGCTAAGTAAGCTAAGCATTACTGTATTACTTAAGCAACGTTCATTCTAAGAAAATTAAAATTAATAATTGCTGTAAGCGGCGTACAAAGTACTCACTAAAGGCAATACGGAATGAAGAAAGTTACAAAAGACAATGTTGCAAGTTGAGATTCTAATATAGTATTAATAAAGTAATCATGCAACTTCGGACTGGCAGACTGGACATTCCATCTTCAGTAGATATGCAAGGCCCAAGTCCTTTAATTTCACGACTAATAAAATGTCCAAACTAATTTGACCCTAGCTCTCTGTCCATAGTACCACACCTCCTTCCGTTTCATGGCTACCATTCCCACACCCAAAAAATCAGAGTATGCTACCTCTATAATTTTCTGTACTCTAAGATTCAGAATCTTGGTAGAATCTTCAAAGAAGACGTATAAATTTTCTAGATTTGAATCTTCCTTGCATGCATTTTCTAGAATAACGATTCTTTTCAATTAAAATTAATTTTAGAAATGATTTGCTCAATCGAGATAAGGGCATGTTGCTCCCAAGCATAAGACCACACTCTTTCAATGTGCTTTCAGTTTTCAGTGTCCGTTTATTTATGACAGCATCCCCAGTAATTTAAAACATCTAAACCTTAAAAATTTTAAGGCCAAAATAAAAAATCATTTATTCTGTAGTCCTAATAAGTTGTAATAAAACCTATATCTTTTTAAATCCAAATTTAAAAAAAAAAGAATAGAGATGGAAGAGGCATAATTCGTAGGTTAATAAAAGCCTGTTACTCTAAGATTCAGAATCTTGGTAGAATCTTCAAAGAATAACATTTTCTGGTGTTGACCTGTACAATTTTCTACTCTCTAAGATTCAAAATCTTCAAAGAAGACGTAAAATTTTCTAGATTTGAATCTTCTTTGCTCGCATTTTCCTGTGAATGAATATTCCAGAATACCATTTTCTGGTGTCGAATGGCTACCTAGTCGATCACACCGCATTACCCTCAGTATCCTTCACCCAGTTAGTTTCTTCAAAGAAGACGTACAAATTTTCTAGTTTTAAATCTTCTTAGCTTGCATTTTCCTGTGAATGAATACATTATCTGTTACTGACCACCCAGTCGATCACTCCGCATTACCACGATTGATCCTTCAGTAACCTTCCCTAGTTGGATTCTTCATAGGAGACGTACAAATTTTTTAGTATTAAATCTTCTTTGCTTGCATTTTCCTGTGAATGAATATTCCAGAATACCATTTTCTGTTGTTAATGCCACCCAGTCGATCACACCGCATCACCATTGATCCCCCATTAACCTTCACCCAGTTGGTAGTGGCATAATTCTCATATAAATATAATGTGGTTGACAATGATCTCTAGGGTTAACACCCATGATAATTCTGATTGCTTTTCTTGCAATTTAAAAACTCTGTCGGCACAGGATGCACAACTCCATAGCTGATTAAAGAGTGAAAGAGGGAAAAATAAGTTAATTTTAAAGCATCTAAATTAATTTTCTGTTTTAACTGTCTTAATAAGAATATAACACTTGAAAGTTTTTTTGACAGTTTTTCTGCTTGGGATATCCATATCAAACCATCGTCTATTAGCAAACTTAATACGTTTACAAAGGTCCCTTTTATCATACTAGGATATGATGAGACAATTAGATACCATTGTGTTTTATCCTGATTTAATTTCAAGTTATTCGAGGAAATAGTTATTTGTCCAACTAGAGAGGAAAGCGCTTCTTTTTCCCACTTGAGCTCGAAGTTTGTGTCACGAGCGAAGCGAGTGAGGCAATCGAGCAAGAGTGGAAAAAGAGCTTTCCTCTCGTGTTATACACAACATTTTTTCACGACATATTTAAAAACATTGTAAATGTAGAAGAAACACATAACTAGAAGTTAGGTTATAACTGCCATCTGTCAGAATGACGTTTGAACAACGAAATGCAGCCAATATGCCAAATTAAATTTAAGTTGTAAAATCGTGTAATAGTAGAAAAAGAAAGTATAATAATTGTAAAATCATAGTTTACAGTATATCACTATAAAATCAGAATTTTCAATAAAATAATAAATTTACTTCCAATTTTTAAAATATTTCATTGTAAAATAACACTGGTGGTAACACCTCTCTAGAGAGGGAAAACCTCCCAAGCAGCACAGTCTGGAAAAATTGGCAAACACAGCTAAAACAAGGCTGTTAAAACGTTGTGGCAGCCTTGTTTTAGCTATATATTAGCTTTATTTTTAGCTGTATTTTGTGTTATTTTTTTGTCCAAATATGTGTTATCGCAAACTAAATTGCAGCTATATTAACCATCCAACCATTTTTCTGTCTGTAAAGTTCGCTTTACAATCATCAAAAATGCAAAAATACAGCCACAGCTTTATTGTCCACAATTTCAGCTGTAAAATAGATTTGATTACTAACTTATATAGAAAAATAACAGCTAAAGCTTTATTTCTGTATTGTGAGCTATTAAATGTATTTTACAGCTATAAGTTCATACAAACTAACAGCTGTCGCATTATGTCCATAATTTTAGTTGCAAAATGTAGTTTGAAGCAAAATATAAATACCAAATCAAAGCTTTAAAATTTGTACGTAATTTTGGTTATAAAATACATTCTGAAGCTTAGAAAATCTACGAAATTTTCCACAATTTTAACTGTAAACCATTTGTTATATTCTTAACCGACAAAGTCATGGCCAAATTTAGTCGGTATCAAGTGTATCAGAGAAAACAACACTTAAAAATAATGAACTTTCAGTCTACCTGAATAATTACAAATACAGCCACAATTCCAAAACTGACTGTAACTGAGCCAATTGTTGACATCTTTTTTAAGAGCTACGCCCCTCTTATCCGGAAGCAAAAACAATATTACATTTTTCCAGTTTTCGGGCACAACACAAAGTGTCACCTTGTTGTCTTCTATTGTTTGTACAATTTTGAATTTGAACATTTTACTTGAAAAATAAGGTAGCCTGATTTTATGCAGAGGTTATGTTTATATTTTCATAATTACTGGTAGGTAGCTGCAGTAGGGATGAATATAACTAGATGGCTGCAGTGACTATTCTTGCAACTATTTGGGTTTCGTATGTAAATTATTGTACATCATTTCAGCCAAATAGTTGTTTTCTAGTATATTGCATGTACATTGACAACCATATTGCAACCAAATAACTGTATAATCCAAATGGCTATTATTGGGCAATATTTCATTCCACACAAGCTATATGTCTGTATTTCAGACAAGTAGACATCTTTTTAATCAAAGAAGCCGTGAAAAGAGACAGCCATTTTGAAAACAAGAAAATTTTACTTAAACAAGAAGTATTTAATCACTATTGCTGCATTACACATAACGGAAAACCATTTGTAACTTGATATTTTTGCATTGTAAACATATAAAAACTATAATTAGCCATAAAGAAAAATTAAATTAATTTCCATATTAATAAATAAATAACTAAATTATTGTTATTTTTGAAGCGCATCTTTTATTTCGAAGTATCACAACTACATTTAACGACCAAATGTGTTTCTTGTAAATTTTGAGTATTGTAGAGTGCAAATTTTGACTTATAATCTTTATGATTATGATATAGGTATCATGTATATTTGTAAGTTTAGCTTCTTAGGTACACGCATAAATATGTAACATAGACATACAAAATACAGCTATTATATCTACGTACTACAACCAAATAGTTATTTTAAGGCCAAACAACTAAATGGCTGTATTTTGACTGTATTACTTGCCAAGTGGTCACAGCTAAATGGCTGTGACAACATTTTCAAAGCAAGAAAATCTTTTACCACTTTGGCTATGACAACTCTTTAACAACGTTATAATTACGCTGCGATGCCAGCTGCGGTAGCTATATTGCTGTTATTATTTGCTGCAGCAACGTCACCGCAGCTTTTTTACAGCTTCGTGTGCTACTTGGATACTATCCTCACTATTTTGCGAGAAGAAAATTGTGTTTTCTCCGCATGTCGTGAAAAAACCAAATTTCTGCCCGATTTGTGTTTGAGTGTGCAACTTCAGTAAGAGTGTCTAAATTTCTTTTAGAAGTTATTAGTTTTGTTGGTGTTGATTTGAATCATCTTAGCTTGCATTATCCAATGAATGAACACATTATCATCTCCTGACCACCCAGTCGATCACACTAGCATTGCTCCCCGCGTAACCTTCACCCGGTTTCGGCATGATTTACCTACTTGTCGGTAACTGTACCGCTGGCGGACTGGGGGTCTGGGTCAGGGGGCGGTGCTCGCATCACCAGCTCAGCTCGCAGCAGCCACCGCCGCGGTTATAGTGGCGAACGGCGCGACAGGTGGAAACCATTCGCGCTCTGCCCTGCTCGCTGACAACAGCAACGTGGAGTACTGTGAGTGTTGTGTGTGTGTGGCTAGTGTGGATAGTGACCACGTGAGGTATGTACCACTGGACTGTGGATTGTTATTATTTGTTACTCCTGGTATTATATTTATATTAAAGGACTAAAGTGCATGATTTAATCCTGAGTTTATTTCACGAGACGAATTAAAGGTACTTTAGTTCTGTGGTATATACGCTATTATTGCACTTCATCCCCAAACGAATACAAAATAGTTTAAAAGAATACACATTTTGCAATTTTGACAGTAAAATTTATGACAAATACTCTTTAACAAATAGCACGTATTTACTTAACAACGGGATTAATTCAATTCCTTGACAACGGGGTTAAATATCAAAAATAATTCCTTGGGATCAAATTAAGATCCTTAGTCCCTAAAAATAAAGACTAAAGATGAGTTTTAGTCCCGGAAGTGCAAAAACAACATTTAACGAACACGTTTCCATAGCGCTAAATAACATTTTAAACACACCTCGACAAGCCGGGGCTTTGGCCGTTTTTAGTCACGAGTTGAACATAGCAACTGACATATTAAGCACGGGGTGAAGTTGGTTCCTATATTTGACATTTAACTTTTACATATTTAAGATTTTGTGTTCTTTAATTTGTGGTCGTAAAAAAAGTATAGTATACTCGTTTTTTATACACCCGCTGCGCTCGTTCTTAAAAAACTTGAGACTAAAATGACGTTTATAATACTTGATACATAATATACTATTTTATTTTCTGTCATATTCTGCGAGACATATTGCGATGGATTGACAACTACGTTAGGGTTACCAACTGATACGCGTTTTCGTAATAAAATATTAATGGTCGCTTTTAAAGAAATTGTAGTAATGTACGCTTTTCTGGTAATCAGGTATTTACGTATTTCAAAGATACAATCTAAGGACCTGTCACACGAGGATTCTATGAAGATTCTGTATCTTAAAAAAAAATCTAGTGAGAATTTCCTGTTAAATTGCGGTGGCACTAAATTGAATCTTCAATGAATCTTGGAAAAGAAGAATTTATAATTAATAAGATTCAGAATCTTCATAGAATTCTCATGTGAACAGGGCCTAAGAACCTTGCTTATTAGCTACTGTGAGTCAACGTCAATCTCATTCATTGTAAAGGATTTGTATCTACCTTGCATTAACACACATGTTTGACCTTGATAATTTTTAAACAATCGCCTATGGCGCATTTTCGGATCTTTTGATGTAGGTATGTACGCTTTTGGGAAAATTGGCAATCCTCTTGCTCAAGTTCTAATGTATTATTTAGTGCAAATGTGTCTGAAAAGACTGAAATTGTAAGGGGTGTTTTTGATGTATTAAGGATTTACTGAAAAATAAGAATTGAATTAAAATCATGGGCGCCGTATAAGTGCTTTAAAGCGACGTGCTCGCGTCGTGCTCTTAAACCCGTCGTGCGTGCTTTAAAAGCTTACTACTTGTACACTTGTATTGTAATGATATTTTATTATATCGATATAACTCAAAAACTAATCTTTTCATTATTTTTACTTGTTTAAGTTTTTTAAGAATACTAATATATTTTGGAAAAAAATAAAAATTAGGTGCGCCAGGGAATGTTATCTTGGAGGCATAGGCCCCGATTCCACCATGCAATCGACGCCCATGATTAAAATATAAAGTTATTAGTTGAACGATAATGGTAATGAATTGATAGATGACACTGTATCCTCGTTCATTTAGTGTAATTCTTATTTGTAAATGTTTTGGCAAGAGACTCCTTGATGTATGTACCCCCCTTTCCATATTTTGCACAATAAAAAAAATCGAAAATCGTACTATACCTAACAATAAATTACTTGTTGTTTTTCTTAAAACAATTGCACATAATCTGATGTACGAGTAGATATGTTGTTTTTTATAGAAAATCATTAAACTTTTTTAAAAGTCAATTTAAAAAAATGAATATTATATTTTGAAAATTACATTAGTACTAATACTTTTCTAAATTTATTTACGAATCTAAAATAGCACTAAAAAGTTGAAAGGTTAAAACTTAAAACTGACCTTAATTCCGGAACAACTGATATATCACATTTTTAGTTTGTCAGGATTCAGGAATGCATATACTAGCAGGAACTAATGTAATATTTTTCATTTGTTAATGCTTGTAAATTACAAAACATAAGAAAAATACCTGTATCTTACGAACAGTGTTTCCATCCTTATTGAAATGAAAATTAGATTATTGTGACATGAAACGTCAATACCGAGAAAGTTCAAAATTCTTCATTATTATGAACTGTTTCAGACATGATAATTGAAAGATGAAGTCAGAAAAGGACACATGTCAAACAATTTTTTCATCATAATTGTTATAACATTCCTCTACGACTAAATATAGATATAGATAATTCTGAGGTTGGAAATATGAATAAATCCTATTTATTTGGATGACTGGCTTAATTGTAAAACATAGTTATAAGTTTTGCGACGTTTCGACCAGGATCTTGGTCATTTTCAAGCAGAAGTTAACAATTTGAAAAATTAGTTGAGTTACATTATATGAAATATAACTTAAAAACAAAATTTTTTTGGAGTGTGTACACACCCTAAGAGTCCAACAGTGACTCTATCATTTATTTCATTGATTCGACTACACTAATCAGCTCCAGTTGACACAACTATCAAATTACGAAAACCACCAAAAACCGTGCCAACCTAACAACCATATCGCATCATCATCATTCAATCCACCATCAACTAGAGATACTTGTTCGGATCTATGACACTTCCTCTTGGACTTCCTACTAATCTCCTTCCATGTGCTAATCTCTTCACCTGACGGTCTGCGTTGTGACCTGTCTTCTCGATCCCCACGTGAAGCCGAGGTCAAGGAAAACTTAACTGGGACACGCGGCAGTGGCACTGGCTTCGGAAGCCGAGTGATAGACCAAGTGAGGTTATGATTCGGTTGTTTGATGATGGGGTGGTTTAGATCTTGGAGGGTGGTGGATTATCTCATGCTTCTGAATTTTTAAATACATAGTCCTATCGTAGTGAGAATTATCTGCCAAATAGCGGAGCCGCTAAATTGAATTTTTGTACGAGGCTTGGAAAAGAAGAAGTTCTAATTCATTGATTGCTTCAAAACGGTGAATTTATTTCACAGATCCAGGTCCAGGGTCAAAATAGTATATTATATATTAAAGGACTAAAGTGCATTTTAATCCTGAGGATGAAAATTATTTCACGAGCCGAAGGTGAGGGATTAAAGGTACTTTAGTTCTGTGGTATATACGCTATTTTTTGCACTTCATCCTCAAATGAATGCAAAATAGTTTAAAAGAATACACATTTTGCAATGTTGACAGTATGTTTTATGACAAATATTTGCATTGTTACCACTCTGTAACAAATAGCACGTATTTACTTGACAACGGGATTAATTAATTCAATTCCTTGACAACGGGTTTAAATATGAAAAATAATCTCTTGGGATCAAATTAAGAAACTTAGTACATAAAAATAAAGACTAAAGAACAGTTTTAGTCTCGGAAATGTAAAAAATAGTTTAACCTATGCGATCCCAGGAAAACCTTATTTATCTTTTTCTTAGCAACCATCAATAAACAAAACACTAAAATGTCATTTGCTTCATATTTCTAATATTTTTCAGTGAAATTATTCGATTTTGGGAATATTTGTGAAGAACAACCAAAGGAGTTGTTAAATTATCTCGTTGATTTACACTCGAGCATTTTATTTCCTCCGAATAAATTTCTGTTTGACATCTCAGCCTTGTTACTTGACAGCAACTTTACTCGAAAAATTGTTTCAAAATAGAATCACTCCACCTACGGTGTCGTGATTTTATTAAACAATTTTTCTTTTCAAATTGCCAGGCAACAAGGTTTCAATACAAACAGAAGTTTATCCAGCAAAATAAAAAGCTCCTGTGTAATTACAGTTGATAGGATTCTATGTCCAACAAAAAATCTTAATTATTATATTTTATTTACATCTGAGTTAAACTAAATTGTTAGATTGTGAACGTTTTGAATGTGATATTTACATTGTATCAAAATTTCGTACGTTGTAACAGTAAGTTTTGTATCCAAACGTTAATAGTTGGCAGTCTACTTTAATTAAAATCCTCAAATATAATGTGTGCCACTAAATCTTCATAATATCACAAATATTTTCCTCCCTTTTCACCATTCCTTCTTATTCTTTTCCTGCTCACAGACAATCAGTTACACTTACAACCTTGCACAATCTCCAAAGCAAACTCCAAACTGTTTCTTCTCTCGTGTTCGCGTCTTGCCATCTTGCCGTCTTGCTCTTGCTCTTGTTCTTGACTCTTGAGTCAAGTTGTCCTGATCTTGACAGTGAACGTCTGCAGGTCTAGCGTCTAGATTGTCAGTGCTCTTGCATCACACAGATCTTTAAAGAGCTCTACAATTCATTGTGAACGGTAATGCCAAGCAAACCAATGTCAAGAAACGTCTGTTGCGTAAATTACACGTGATCGTGGTCGTGAGGATTTAAAGCTTTGATAGCTGAAAGTTGAAAGTATTGAAGTATCGCTACGATGGCAGATTGATGGAGATTGTTGCATTGGTTGGTATAGAATGGTAGAAAGTATATAATCGAATTATTATGTAATTGGTTTGGTAATAATAATGAGATTGCTTTGGTTATACCAGTATCCAGTTACATTATAAAATTCGTTTTTTGAATATTATTATAGGAAATATGATTATTATGTACCTATTAGGTACTAAATTATTATCAAATTATGATCATTCTTTATAAAAATGTTTTGGTGTACTTATACAGAGTGGTTTATTTCATGTATTTATTTTAGTGCTGAACCGAATATGGAATAACTGAATATTTATTTCTACTTTCGTTACATAATTGATACTTTTGTAAGATATTTAAAGAATATATTATGAATAAGTGATGTTTTTGTAAGATGTTGTTGTTAGAACTACTATATTAACTGGGGTTGCAATGTTGATAGTCAGTATATCTGGTGTTGTCGTTAGGTTACGAACTTCATTATTTCACTCTATTTATTTAATTAAATATAAACATACAGGCTGTAACCGAACCTAACCAAATTTATGGGTGTATAGTATTGAACGCACTGATCATGAATCAATAGTTATTTGTATCACAAGGCCAGAAACTGACCTTTTGCAAGAGCGAGTATTTTTGACACGCCGAGCCACAGGCGAGGCTTGCAAATTACGAGCACTAGCATAACAGTTTCTGGACGTGTAATACACAATATTTTATGTGCCGATTTCATTACAAAAATATAAAATGAATTTAATTAATTTGTATTTTATTATACATAACCTAAAAAATTGTGCACTGAATACTTGCATTTGAGCTTAAAATATATTTATTTCAGTTTCTATTAACGATTTACGTCTAAAATTTGTCAAAATCTTGTTAATTCTTGTATAAAAAATATTTAACGCATAAAATTGACATCTGCTTGACAACTGTAGTAATGTCAAGATGCCAACATATAACTTCCGGTTGTTTGCCGGCCTAGGCTGGCAACAAAGAGTTTCTGGCGGATTTTGAGATATGGAAAACTAGCGATGCCGACCGGAGGCATATAAAATAAATTTTGTTGAAATTCGTCAAATTAACAGTAGTTTGCAAAACAATATCATTTTGGGTACCACTGGTTATCACATTTAAATACAAAAAAAGTTAAACATTAGTTATGTAGTATTTATTAGCGTAATTATATTAATGTAATAATGCACCCATTTTTAATTTACGAATTTCAATAAAATTATTTTTGATTCATGATCAGTGCGTCCAATACTATACATCTTTAAATTTTGTTACACAGGTTGGGTTACACCCTGTATAAAGCTACATTTATTTCAAACATTACAGGCCACATTATAAAAAAAACTTCAATATAAAATGGTTTTGACTTGCAATCGCATATTTTGTGTAAGTAGTTTAAATTAAGAAAAACTCGAATAAAATGTCGTTTGTAGATAATCTAATTTGGATGTTTTTGTTTTAGTATCATTAAATGTTAAAATTTCAAGAAAATTTGCACTTATTCGAACGAAAGTAGAAAAATATTGTATATGCAACACGTAAGGAATCTCGGTAGTTACCTACCTTACTTATGTGTTCACAGAACTCTGCTACGCCTCGTGCTGCAATATTCACATACGTAAGGTAACAACATTCGTTTCCGTACTTATTACATAAATAGCTATTTCATAATTCGCATTTTTATTTATTATTTTTAATAAAACAGTTTTGGGCCACTGTATCCATATGAAATTTCATACATTTAATTAACTTTTTACTGTTTTGCCTTGCCATTGAACTTGTATAATTCATTAAAATTTAATATTATTCCATTCATATAGTTAGTCAGATATCCATTATCCTATCTCCAATCAAACCAAAGTGTTATTTGCAAAAAATGCCCTTAAATTTCCGAATTTAAAAAAAATTATTTTGGTCCATGACCAGTAAGTCCAGTAGGTGCTATAATACCATTAAAATATATACACAGTTGCGAATCACCCTGTATTTTAAAGTTTACGTACCTATGAAATCTTGAAAATTATGATTAATAGTTGTTATTTATGATATAAGTGTTAAAAGCGATATTTTACGAGTGAGTAGAAAACGAAATTATTTTTGGATTTAAAAAGAATTAAATCTGTCAAACTGAATATTCCCTTAAAGTATGAAGCTACTCGAAATTATAGTAGTAGATAAAGTATAAGTATTGAATTTTTTGTATTTAGTTTAATAAGGTAATTACTCATTCTAAATTAATAGTTGTTCTATTGCTAAACGAAAAATCTCGTGAGTAATTTAATGTTTTCAATGTAGCATAACAGGTGTATAATGTTCCTTTTATTATAATACAATGATCATTACTTTCATATAATTACATACATCTTTTGTTAGTCTAGACATAGCGACTAATGTACTGTCCAACTTTTTATACCGCAAAAAACTTCATGAAATAATGCGACTATAATTTAATGAAACATTAACAAATTATACACAACTTTTTTGTTGTGAAAATAATTTATTATTTGCACCATTGTTGTTTACACGTAATAACTTACACAGCACAAACAAATACACGCATAATTAATAATTAATCTCGGACTAAAATATAGTTAAAAAACCTGCCGAGCCCACCAATCGGTAGAAAAAATCCACTGGATAAAAAACACGAGAAGAATATCTTCAGATAAAAAACTAGTTCTCCATCTGTCTAGCAAGTAACGGAACCATCAGGTCTTGACTCTTTCAAGTTGTTCCTTTAACTAGAGTAGAGTGATACACTAGAGTTGGATAAGTTGGAATACGGCCAAACATGTATGATAACCGATAAAGAGGATAACACAACATGTGTTGAGACTTTAATTTAATTCTAATTAATGTAGGATACAAATACAAACGATGTTAAGGCCATACAATTTGACATACCTATCTCCAGTAGCACAAAATGTCAAAATATATTCAATACATAATATCGTTTCGTATATATACAGGATGTTTCTATATCTCTGCACGCAACTTTAATAGGTTATATAGTTTGGTATACTTGATTACAGATTTTTTTTCGAAATTCGCAAAATTAAGGGTAGGTAGTGAAAATATTACTTCAATTTGTTTGAACGTCCATTTAACTGTTTATGCACGGTCATTTCATAATTTGACACTTATACACGAATTTCTTTGACGTAAACGTCACTTTATAGCTCACGAATCACTTTATAGCTCAGTGTGCCATAAAAAAACGTCAAATTAATGCAAACAGTTTAGTTTTTCAATTTTCCTCAATCAACTACTAATAATCCTATAAATAACCATTTTCTATAATTTGTTGTAACATTTTTACTTACATTTAACATAAATTATCTTGTAAATGTTTAATTCAATAATGACAACTTTGACATTTAGATTTTTGTTTATTTTCGGAATTTTTTTGGTATTAGTAAAAGTAAATTATATTAATTAATTTATTAGAAAATATTCGATCGTGCATAAAGTTGGGTATGTACCACGGGCGTAACTTGCTTATATGGCTCTTGACGTGTTTTTAGCCCTGGGCTACCGCTCGGGCTCAAAATCACGTCAGCCATAAAAGCTTCCTTACACCCTTAATGTATAAATACCTATTATTTATTATATTTATAAAATAAAATGATTACTAGGTTGATTAATTTTATTGAATACAAAATAATTACCAATTTCAACAATACAGATTTAGAGGTTATACTGAAATTTGTCCGTTCTGTGGTTTGACGTTTGCCAATTGAAGTATATGTCATCAAATCTTCTAAAAAATTATGTTGCCTGTCACAAAGTGAGCCCTTTCGACATTCAGTTGCGCCAAATAAAAAAAAATTAATTAAACGTTTTTTGAAGAGCCCGCTCGTATACCACTGAATTGATAATTATTTTTAATATTCTTCTTATACAGGGTGTCCCAGATCTAAACGGCCTAACTCATTTTATAGATTAAACACCGAAAAGTAAGGTGACAAGTTCATCTGAGCATATGTCCGAAAGAACTTTATTCCAGAGATATTAGTTTTTCTTATTGACTAGCGGTACCTACTTTAAAAAATCAACTTCATAACAAAATATCCAATATTATCTTATAGAGGTGTGACATAATAATTAAATTAAATTAAAAATAAATTGTTCATTACTTAATTTCTATACAATTTTGCTTACTGCATAATATAGACAAACATTTTTACAGTGTAGTTCACACGATGGTACAATTTTAAATAAGATACCGTGTTATTATTAAACTTAAAAATCTACAAAGCTAGTATTTTTTATGTGAATTAATTTAAAAATCTTTCACATTTCCACAAACGGTGTCATGCGACCATGTGAGTTTTGTATAAATAACATTATTATATATTTAAACGACTTTAAATGAGTATAATTTTTGTTAAAATTGGTTAATATCCTGAGAATAATTTTTAAAAGTCTCTTTTTCGGAACGGAAACATTAAAATGATGTATCCGGAACGTATATCTTTCGAGCAATTTAACAAACCATGGTTTTACTTCTTAATTTTATAATCATGCATGGGGCATCATTTAAATTGGGTCTTCATTTTCGGAGAAATATGCGATCTTTAAAACCAATTAAATATATGAAATATATATTTTCGTTGCACTAACTATTTCCAATCTATTTATTTAAACAATTTTTTAGATTTAATCCAACTGAACATTTAATAATTAATGTTTAAATTTATAATTAATTTACAGAAGTGGAAATGTATTGTATATTACTTAAACATATTAATTTCGTCTCGTTTTTAACATTTCAATAGAAATACAGTAGACTATTTCCCTCATTTAAGCCAATCAGAAGTCTGACATTTCTGAATGTCGTCCAATCAACGTAGAATTACACGATAATTTTGCACTAGTGCAAATTATAGATAATTTGCACTAGTGCAAAATTATCGTATTTGGATACGGCGTGGCAAAGTGATTCTGACTTGCTGTCAAAAGAAGTTTTTTATTTTGCTTTATTTTTCATGAGAGAAACAGCGTTTGGCTAAATTTTAATCGGGAAATAGTTCTTCGAATATTCCTCGTGCATGTAATTGTCTATAATTATAGATAATTTGGAATTTGACATGCACTTGGGATATTATTATGATAATACGATTATAAAAATGTAGTAATATACTTTTTCAAAGTATAATAACAACAAAACTAATCTTTATTAACAATTACTTTAACTGTATAACATTGAAAGTAAAATGAGTAAGCATATACACATTACACATTACAATAGAAATTTGAATAGTACCTACATTTCATCCTAAGAAGCAACTAAGCCTTCTTCATAACCAAATAAATCCTCCTCTATAGAATTCAAGTCAAACACTTAGGATTCCATTCAACCAAATGCAGTATTATTTATCAGGAATTAAGGTGGGACGATACCTACCTAAATTAAAGGGTATATACTGTACGACGTGCTGATCATGAAACAAAATTAATTTTTTTTAAATTCGCAAAAAATTGCATCGTATTTCAACATTATTTTTGCCACTGGTTGGTAGATATTTTTAATAATTTTTTTTTCAAATCTTCTACAATGAAAATAATTGTTTACATAATATCTAATACTAATAAATGTTAAATTATCAAATATACCTCCAAAACAGTGATACTTAAAATGTACACACGTCAAGTAAACTATACCCTTAATTTTGCGAATTTAAAAAAAATATTTTTGTTTCACGATCAGCACGTTGTAATTAATTTTATGTCCTAAGTTGTGGAACAGCCTGTATATACGAAGATTTGAATCAGTCTGTATACCCATGTAAAAAATAGCAGGAATCAAAATCTAATAAGACCATGTTAATCAGGAACATTTTGCAGGATTTGTATACGCTTTGTGACATCCTAAGTAAATTATTCATAACAACATTTAATAATTGGTAAATTGCATAAAATAGCTAAAATAGGTCAGGTTTAGCCATTTATATAAAAAAATATACAACAAATAAGAGAAAAGTGGCATTAGACGCATTTGGAGACAACTTTTATCAATTCAAGAATGTTTTAGTTATTCTGAAAATGTGAATTTTTACTTCAATTTCAAGGGGAAAACTAAACATTCTTTTATTAAGGATGAATGTCTCTATTTGTATTAGCGCTGGTCCTCTTGGTCAACTCATCTGCTGCGAGGTGTGGTCCTTGTACCACACACAGGTTAAGGTAGCGTTATACCTAATTACAGTCACATCGCGTCACTCGGTCACTCGCTGGACACTCGGTCACTAAGTGAAGTGGGCCAAGCGAACACGACACGCTCGCTAGCCGAAATAGACACACTTGTCTATCTCGCCTTTACCCAACCTGGGTGAGAGTCCCACATGAATTAAAATGTCTTATTCTTGTATTTTATGAGATATTACGGAAGTTTATCCTAGCCACATCCTTCATACTTCCATAATTTGTCAGTGAAATTATTATATTTTGGGAATATTTGAGAAGAAGAGCCAGAGGAATCGTTAAATTATCTCGTTGATTTACCCTCGAGCATATTATTTCCTCCGAATAAATTTCTCAACAAACATCTCAACCTTGTCACCTGTCAACAAAAATTGCATTGTATTTCAAGCAAACAGTTTTTTGCCACTGATCGGTTTACATAATATCTAATACTAATAAATGTCAAATTATCAAATATATCATCAAAACAGTGATACTTAAAATGTACACATGTCAAGTAAACTACCTTTAACTTTACGAATTTAAAAACATTCTTTTTGTTTCATGATTTTTTGTCTTAAGTTGTGGAACACCCTGTATATCCTCAAAAAAAATTTCCCGAAGTTCAGACACAGACTGTATTACCTATATCGTTTGTGTGATTTATGAAAAAGGTGTCAGATGAGCACAATATTCTTATAAAGCAATAAACAAACCTGTTGAAACCTTTTTGCGCTGAACTAGGAACCTATGTTTGCAGGTTCAGTTCACAGTGGATTGTCGTAGTGCGTGTATCAATGTTTATAAGATAAAATTAATAATTTTGTGTATATATTTTGATGTATTTAAATGTAGAAATATCTACAAAGTGCATGTAATTGAACATTCTAATGCGTAAAATGATATAAAATTTATCGCGATTATTATAAATTTAAAGTGTAGTGCCATAAACAATTTAAAGACTTTCTGGGACACCCACCATCGTCAGAGTACACCAAAGGTTAGCATTTTTATTTATAGTTTAGAATATTGACGCACCTTAAGCAGAATATATTTTTTGTGACATATTAAGTATTTTTCTTTAGTGAACTTAAACAAATCATTCGAATTCATTTCTATTTAATCTACATAAAAGTGTTCCGAATGTCAAAAATGGTGAGAAATGCAAACTTCATTAAAATCTTCGCTTCAAATTAGATGAATGTACAGGATGTCCCAGATAAGTTGTTAGACATGGGGATCTCGAGAAAAAATTCTCGAAAACTGTAAATGTTGGAAAAATTTTGAGCATCCCTGTAAATTCTTCTTGAAAACGTGTCTAAGTGCAAATAAAAATAGTGTATTACTTCATATAGGAAAGTTAAAAGCAAAAATTAAAAATCCTAAATATTACATTTTTACCGATATCTAGTGACCTATGCATTTTAGAAAAAAAATCGAGACGTCACTAAATTGGTCTAATAATGAGGCAACTTTTGTCTAATTTAACCGACATCGTATCTCTTACGGTTCTCGAGATCCTCAATCGAACAACTTATCTGGGACAACCTGTATATGTCGTAGGCAGATTGCAAAATTAGTTTTTCTATAAAAATCCTAGACATGTATCCATATACAATGCATAATGTGTTCGTTAGGTATTTGTACATCGCTCGGTTTTAAAATATAGAACCTCGCATTGTAAAATAAAACCTACCGCACTTATAATGTAAATAACTATTAGAGTAAAATTCAAATATCTAGGACCCTGAGCTGCGCGAGAAGGCAGAGCTTGTCATGTACTGTCCGTTTTACAAAAGTGGAGCTAGCGAGTATATGCTACGCTGCACTTCACTTAATTTTCAAACAAAACTAAAATATAACTCAATCACAATCAATTACAAAATTCACAGCGTTACATGAAGTAAAACACTACGAACGTCAACATGAGAATAACAGACATTGAAACTGATGTTCTGTAGAACAGACAGTAGCGTAGTTTATCATCTATGCCTCTCTTTCTAAGACGAGAATTCGTATTTCGCGCAGGGTTCTGCTTAAATGAATTTACCTCTAACTATTCTTGCAAAAAGTTCATGTTTCGAATGTAGAAGTGCAGACTAACGGCCCGCATAATAGCAGCAATCTCACCGCATAAAAAATTGGCAAAGTAGTCCATTTATTTACAGTTTAGCATATTGAATCCCCAAAAAACTGCAGTGTAAAAAATTAAATCACTGCTTAAAACCGCATTAACACGATGACCGTAAATCCAGGTTAGCCAAAATGAATCTAAATTTATTTCTTTCGCATTTGATGATCGGAAAACCTGTTTGCCTGCCCGAATCTAATGCTACCAACATCGCGGAAAGTAGAACGAAAAAACTGTTAGTAATTAAGTATTACATCGTTTACACAATATTCAAATGAAGCGCGAAACAATTGCCAACAAAAACAACAAAAACATCTAGATTAGTATCCAGTGTTTTGTTAAACAAATGCTGGAAAATGACATCTTTTATCTTGGGAAGATCTGTTCATTAACATATTAATTAGTATTGTTTTATAATGTAATAGTTTCACTATCTCTGTTTGTACTTTTGCTAACTATACTTCCGTTA
The DNA here is from genome assembly GCA_947534325.1 of Agonum fuliginosum. NCBI lineage: Eukaryota > Metazoa > Arthropoda > Insecta > Coleoptera > Carabidae > Agonum > Agonum fuliginosum. The sequence goes on from OX384033.1 coordinate 2,074,341, forward strand.
TAATGTTGACTTTTTAAAGCATATTTGTGTAGTTGTTACTTACACTTGTAATAATCTTTCAAAAGTGAACTGTTAGGTTATTATGGTTAAAAAACAATAACTGAAGTTTGCATTTTTAACTGTACTATAATAATGCATAAATGTATTAGCTGTTAGTAGTTCATTAACACTTCAATTCGCTATGCTTCGCATAGTTAATAGTGTGCAAATATTATTTGTAATTATAATTAGTATTTATTAAAATAATATGTAACACAAAACATTACTTTTTTATAAATTATAAAGAAATTCCGGAACAGTACATGCATTGTTAAATAGTGAGCAATTTTTGCCAAATTTTAAGTGTTTTATTTATTTTTCGTACATTGAAATTGTATTTATTTGTGTGTGGTCATTTTTCTGTTTTAATATTCATTTATTGAAAAGATTTATGCATTTTGAGGTAGTATGACTTGACAACTATCAATTAGTTGACGACTGCACAGATGGCAAAAAAATAAATCTATTTCTATACCAATTACTTTAGATTCTAGAATGCTTATACAAACAAGAAAATGTAACACCAGAAGATGTAAATTCATAAGTATTACAATACCTGCATTAGAAGATTCATTCGCAGGAAAATTCAAATCTAGTATTTTAGATGGATAGCCAATGAACACCAGAAAATAAAATTCTAGAATTTTTATAAACAGGAAAATGCATGCACAAGAATATTCAAATCTGTAATAAAATACCTGCATTAAAAGATTCATTCACAGGAAAATGCAAATCTAAAGTTTTAGATTTGGCGTAATGCAAACATGGGAAGATGCAAACACAGGAAGATGCAAATCTAGAAAACTAGTTTGTAGCTTCAACACAAAGAGGATACACAAATTACTAAACTAAATGTACAATCCAAAACCAAGCCATTCTTGAGTCCTACATACTCGACTATAACTTTTCTTAATTTGTATTTTCCTGTTTGCATCTTCCTGTGTTTGCATTTAAGGTAAATCTAAAATTCCAGATTTGAATTTTCATATGAATGAATGTTTTGATGTATTACTTTTGGATTTTCCAGATTTGCATTTTTGGTGTTCCGTTTTCCTGTGTATGAACATATTCTAGAATTTTATTTTCTGGCGTTGATCCCATTCCCTTTTAGATTTTACACAAATGTAAACACAGGAAGATGCAAATTTAGAAAAGTTGTTGTGAAAACCAAGTATGAGGGACTCAAGAATGGTATAGGGTTGTTCATTTAGTTCAGTTTAAGAAGGTTGGTGACCTTAAATAAAATGATGATGGCAGGCTGAAATTTATACAGTTCTTTTGTGAGATACTAAAAAAAAAATTCGCCTGTTTAGGTTTCGAGTAATTATGTTGTTATGATCGTTTAAAATTTAAAACTTTGTTTTGAAAGCTTTAAACTGTTTGATAAAATGATGATAAACTCATATTTCCTATAAACCTTTAAAAATAAGATTTTGTGATTTTCTAAACCATTTGCAAGTTATTTAAAAAAATTTAAGCAAGGCAAGCATTTGTGTTGCATCTTCCTATGTTTGCATTTATGCCAAATCTAAAATTCTAGATTTTCCTGTAAATGTATCTTTAAAATGTAGGTATTTTATTACCTATAAATTTTCTAGGTTTAAATCTTCTTGTTCATATCTAAATAGGGAAAAAAGATGTGATAGATATACGAGTTATATGGAAGAATTACATCCACTATTGTATATTTCAAATTCACCATAAAAAGCTCAAATATTCTACTAAAAGGCATCTCATTTAATAATAAATAAACATCCATCTTTAACCAAGGAGGGACCGTGAAAAACTGTGTCACTATTGAGGTCAAATCTTTTATCTAATTATAGAAGCACAACAAAAAATGTGAATTCCATCAGCGACCAGAACACAGAAGTGTTGCGTCCGGTGAGCTCCGAGTCTAGACCTTGACCGCTGCAGTTTTTTCACGGACGTAACCGCTAAAACGTGAATGCAAATTCGCAAAGGAATCGCGACTCTTTCATCGCTGAATTCACTAAAACTGTTTTGCATTTACAGTAGCTGCACGATTTGAACGACTCTGGAAATGTTAATCAAAATTTAACATAAAGAATCATGTATCTTTAGTGAATTCTTAGATTCATACTTACAGGTTTCCCAAAAGTTCCGAGAGCTATAAGTTTTGAACGAGTGAAGAAACAAAATTGAAAATTTGGGGATTACTAAAAGTCATAAAAACTACATTCTTAGATAGTTTAGAACTTCCATGCAACGTGGAGTTTTTTTAGGGAATGACCACCCCAACATTTTTAAATAGCAACCCCAGTCGAGTTTCACCTTATTTTAAAGGTAATGAAAAAGAAACACATCCCCATAAACCAAAACCCGATATCTTAATTCTTTCAAGAATTATGAGGGATTACTACCAAATGGAAAAATAAAATAAAATAAAATTTGATTTCAACCTGAGTTGTCAGTTGATCATCTTATGCACTTAAATAGTTAAAATGGTGAAAAGTATATGTTTAGTTTTCCCTTTATATATTAAGGTAAAAATTGAAATTTTCAAATAACTAACACTTGAATAGTTGCAACATCAAGCTATTCGAAAACGTTTTATTCTTTTAAAAACCTTATTATTTAAACTAATTTTAAGAGGCTTCTGTATATTGCTTTTCGCTATTTCGACAACTGGTGTTGATCAATTTTAAATTTAATTTTCTAGGTTACAAAATACAATCTAATTTATTTCTTCAGATTAAAGTACAGTAGGCACGCGAAATGAGACAGAATTTCAAAATTAATCGAGCGGACATAGATTACCATGACATTTTTGGCAGAAACAGCTTCGCTACCTTGAAATAGTGTACATAGAAGCCGTCCAGCTCGGTTTTGCTCTTGGCTCAGTTGCGTTCAGGCGAGTAATAAGTTGGCGAATTGTGACTCAGCTCTAACGTAGACACAATCTTTCTCTCCCTTACCGCTCCGGCCAACTCTGGCTACAAGAACAGTACTATACAGGGTGTTTCTATAGAAATACCCTGTATATATAATATGAAAAATCTAGTTTTTTTGACATTTAAAAAGTTCTTTCTTTAAATCAAAAAACGTTGTTTTATGTTTGTAACTGAAGCAATCTCTTCAGGAAACATTTGAGCATCTGCCTACCAGCATCTCTTCTTCTTCTCGATGTGTTTACTCGTGAGAACAGACGAAGATCTCTGCAATTGTTTCAACAATTCAACAATTACCTATTACCGATTCGTGAGAGGTTTATTACAACAAATCTTTTGTTTTACAAATTGTAAACTGAATTGTTTTGGACGTTTGCAGATAACTGTAGTTAATATAAACAGGAAGGAGAAATTTTGAGCTAATTGTCTCATGAATGGGACACTTATAAAGGCCAGCTGACGTATGACTGACATATTGGAGATATAAGAAAGCTGAAAGGTGCGAGAATGGCATAGCGAATTAAAGAATTGGTGTGTGAAATTAATTTTCTGGATGGTGGTTTTTAATTATTTTAATTAGCTTGACTAATTAACAGTGTTTGACATATGGCGGGTAATTTTCTGTGACCATTAACTTATTAAATTTGTAAAACTGCATTTCACTTCCAGTATGTTTCCAATTCTATAATTATATTGATAATTCCACTCCTGTATAAACACAATTTTATCGCTTTGACAGCGGATAAAAAGGAACTTTTTGCAAGTGATAAAACCTTATTTACCTTTTTCGTAGCAACCAACAATAAACAAAACAGTAAAATGTTATTTGTTTCATATTTCTAATATTTGTCTGTGAACTCATTATATTTTGGGAATATTTGTGAAGAAGAACCAAAGGAGTCGTTAAATTATCTCGTTTACACTCGAGCATTTTATTTCTTTCGAATAAATTTCTGTTTGATATCTCAACCTTGTCACCAGACAGCAATTTGACTCGAAAAATTGTTTTAAAATAAAATCACTCCACCTACGGTGTCAAATTTTCTATTCAAATTGTTAGGCAACAAGGTTTCAATACAAACAGAAATTTATCCGGCGAAATAAAAATCTCTTGTGTAATTACAGTTGAATACTTCCTTACGTACTGTCCCGTAAGAGAGAGAAAGTATGTGCAGGGCTGTCATAGTTTGCCAACTTATTACTCGCCTGAACGCAACCAAGTCAAGAGAAAAACCGAGCTAGACGACTTCTTTATGCACTATTTCAAGGTAGCGAAGCGGTTTTTACAATAACTCAAAAAATATCAAACAGTAAAATATTATATTTAAGGTTTTAATACGATTCTTAATAGCTCCAATATATTTTTGGTTTCAATCTACAAACCGGAAGTAGTAGTTTTTTAAAATATTTCGATAAATAATTAATTTAAGACAATTTTTTTAATTTTAAACGAAAGATTATTTTTGATTATTACCTACAATCGGTATTTTATAATTTTTTTTGTATCTGGTATCATTTAAGAATAATTAAAGTATATACTTATAATTTAGTATTTCGGTATCTTGTAGTTCATGATCGTTTAACATTTGTTACTACGTAAAATTTAATTGATTATGACATGACAGTGACAGTGACAATAGAGTAAAATATCGTTTATATCTTCTTCTGCAGTTTAAGTAAAATGACTAAAATATATTTGTGAGTAGTAGTACCTATATATTAATATATTTATAGAATAAGTAAAAAAGACTAAATTAAGTATGGCGGGAGATCTTGTGCTGGCCACATTAGATTTTTTAATAAGCCTGCATGCCTAGGCTTTTCATAAAAAAACTAATTTTACTATCTAACTACGATAATACAACATACACACCAAACTTATTTCAATTTAATTTCCAGGTTTTTTATGAAAACATATTTTGACAACTGTTTCAATTATGGTATTTCATAAATTTGAAAGGAAATAATTTTTGTAGATTTCTAGTTAAATTGGCATCCCATTAAAATTGTCGTTAAAGCAACGATTTTTAATTTTTTTACGTCGAAGTAATCAAGTACTGCGTTCTAATAAGTTTATCTTTAACACTAAGTTATTCAATCTCTTGTTCTTATTGTTAATTTCGCGAGTTTACGATCTCATTTCTCGAGATCGCAAATCAGCACCTTGAGGTTTTATGATCGCTAGATAGCTGTGTTCGTATTAAAGCAACATTAAGGTTGTTAATATGTTGTTAAAACATCGGTTTAACAACTTTGTAAGTAGCGATGTTGTCATTGGAAACTAGAGCTCGTAATGTAATCCGTTTCGGTCGTGAATTGTTTCATGAAATGACAGTTAATGACGTCATAAATGTTGTAAGTGGGAAGATGGTAAATTACTTAATGTGCTGAACGGACTTTATTATCTGGAAACTAGAAAAATAAACTAGTAAGTAAGAACACTGGTCACCTTGTTTACACTTAGATTCTTTGAAGATTCTTTCATGCTTCTTAATCCTGAGAAAAATAATCCTGATGAGAATTGCCTGTCAAATAGCGGCTCCGCTCAATTAAATCTTCGAGGAATGGAATAAAATTTTCTTGAATTAATAGCAAGACAATCAAAAAAAGAATAGTATATTATTTAACGAGCACATAATGATAGCTATAATTCAACTTTCAGCTCGTGCATAATCATCCGAGTTAATAGTTATGTGCGAGTCCAATACGACGTTTTATCTACGATTTTTTAAATAAAACATTTCTTTACAAATTTTTATTTATTAAAATACTAATCTAATCTTACAATTTGATGTGATGACAGTGACAATAATAAATAGTGTGCACTCATAATACAACAGTGTTGAATAATGAATTCATAATACAATAGTGTGTCTTATGGAGAGGTTTATCTTACTACGGTTACCTACATAATGAATGTATTATTCATGGTCATATATAATAGTTCTTTACTTTACTAGTGGGCAAAGTAAGGAATTACCCACGAGGGAAATCTTGAGGCTGAAGCCTGAGTGAGATAATTTTTGCCTACGAGTGAAGTATATCGTTTTATCCAACACCTCTTAATAACTGCTTAAATATTTTAACAATATTAAGTTCCAACCTATGGTGAATTCCAACAAGCAAAGTAACAAATTACCCACAAGTGGATATAATTTTGATTAAAGCCACTAGTGGACAATCTTTTACTTTGCTTGTTTAAAATCACCATAGTTATGATGTTTTTAAGAGGAAACATTGACCCAAAACTATTTGATAAGAAACCTGGTACTTGCTACTTACATGGTTTTTTTTTTTATTGAATATTTTTGAAGAAGAGATAAAAACTTGGGACCTGTATTTTTTGTTTTTACAAAATTTTTATTAACAAGCCCAAAAATAATTAATGAAAATGTGGTGTGACGTAGAAAGTTGCCTTATGTTCAATGCAAAATAGTGACGTCACAGTAACATTTCTCAATTTACTAAAAAACATAATTTTTTTTAAATAAAATTTGTATTTTTACCAATGTTTTAGACCTGACATGCCCATAGCGTTAAAAATCTAATTTTCAGTACCTTGCAAGTACCCCATTGTGAATTTTGAAATAATTCTATTAGTTTCATATTCAGTAAGTTGAGCACTATTTTGTCATAAAAATATATGCACGAATATGTATTTACTATTGCAATTCTTATAAAAACGAACCATATTATAATAATTTTTTTAAAAGGAGAATTGGAATATTGCTGAAATGTGTCTCACAAAATTCAATTACATTTGATTCATTCTCTCTATTTAATTATTCACCACCCGACACATTGTGACACTGTTAACGTATTATAACACTTTGTACGCCTTGTTATGCATGGATACCGATGTTCTTTTTTCACCTACGAATACGTAATACACACACGTTTCTGTTGAAGTATGTATGTTTGTTTGTTTGTTCGTTTGTGATCTGATGTTTTCACGCACCTATTTAGTATGCTTATTGTGGTAGAATGTTCTACACTTGTAGCATAATTTATACAAGGTATACAAGTGTATTATGATCACTGTAAGATCGGAAGTACTGTAGTAAGTTAGTTTTTCGTATTGTTTGTTATTTTTGAATGTCTAATTTGAATTTGAATAGTGTGAGAACATTTTACATAGATGTAGATCATTTGATTAAATGGTTTGTCCAACTAATCATAACTATGGTGATTTTAAACAAGTGAAGTAAAAGATTGCCCACTAGTGGCTTTGATCAAAATTATACCCACTAGTGGGTAAATTGTTACTTTGCTTGTTGGAAGTTACCATAGTTACGAGGTTTTTGGTTGGCTTTAAGCAGTTATTAAGATGTGTTGAATAAAACGTTGGCAAAAAGAAATAACCCACACGAGAAAATTATTTCCCTCTTGGGTAAATCCTTACTTTGCCCACTTGTAAAGTAAATAACTATTATATTTTGGTATTCTTACAAAACCAACTTAATTATATACGCTTTGAAACAGCCCGAATAATCTTTGTTCAACTTAATATACCTCATTTCTAAAAATTATTTCTTTTTTAAACAATTTACAATCTGTTAAACACAGTATTAGTATCGTTCTGGTCATATAATATATTGCATAATAGCATTCGAAGCAGTTGCATGTGATGACGTACGAACCCGGAGTTCCGCGGTTCAAGTCTCTCGGCAGGCAGTGTGTGATTATAAAACATCTTGAAAATAATCGCACTCGGACGCTTCAGGCTGACCACTTGATCGTCTTAAATGTAGTCTTGATTGCAAAAGAATCCCTCACAGCTCTCTGCATGTGATGACGTACGAACCCGGAGTTCCGTGGTTCAAGTCTCTCGGCAGGCAGTGTTGTGAAACATCTTGCAATTAAATCAAGCTGACCACTTGATCGTCTTAAATGTAGTCCTGGTTGCAAAAGAATCTCACAGCTCTCTGCATGTGATGACGTACGAACCCGGAGTTCTGTGGTTCAAGTATCTCGGCCGGCAGTGTTGTAAAACATCTTGCAATTAAATCGCTCTCGAATGCTTCAAGCTGACCACTTGAACGTCTTAAATGTAGCCCTGCTTGCACAATAATCTCTCCGTTGCAGCTTTGAATTGAGATCGAAGACGAATCTTTCGAAGTTCCGTGGTTCAAGTCTCTCGGCCGGCAGTCATTAAATTGTAAAATCGCACTCGGACGCTTCAAGCTGACCACTTGATCGTCTTAACTGCAGTCGTGGTAGCATAATAATCTCTCCGTTGCCGCTTTGATTGAGATTCTGACTGCACCAATCTATTCTATAATTGGGATCCTGTTGTTTCCAGCAAAAAATAAAACACAGGAACTATCAATCATTCAATCTCCAAAATTAGAACAAGATTCTCGCACAAAAAATCTCTTTCTGGTTCACGTAACTGTGTGACTGTAATTTTTTCTCGCGTATTATGATGCATTATCACCTGTAATAGCTTTCTTCTTCCTCTTTCTCTTCCTAAACAAGTGAACGTCGAACTCGACAAAATAGAATCGCCAAGGCTATTGCGATATGCTGGTGCGTCCTGTTTTGTGCGTGATGCTAGCATACTACTAATTTCGGCGCGTAGCGCGTCTATTACCAAATTATTATTTATAATTTAGTACCGTTAAGTATTAATTATTTAGTGTGCCAGTTAATAGTTCAACCGGTCACATTTAGCAGCTTGAAGAATCTGGTGCATTCGATGACGAAACTTCGAGATGGGAACATTTTTTGAAGATGTTGCAAGATAATAATATTTTAGTCATTTAAAAAAATGTTCCGGCACTGTAATGAAATTTTTATCGCGAAGTAGGGAATACCTAACATTGGTGAAAAATAAAAATATACATTTTAAAAAAATTACACGTTTTGTTAATTCCCACTTGACATGAATCGTCCATGGGATGTTTAAAGATATCTTATATCTTGAGTATGATCAAAAATTACATACTCAATACAAACATCTCAGAGAATTACATGGGATACATAATTGGGATATTATTACCAAATTATTAACACTGGGATGTTACTAAGGGCGGACATTAGCAATCGCTAGGATATTAATAAGATGTTTATGGGCAAAAATAGCAAGTAACAAGCCGGGATGTTCACATGCTTGAAATGTTCTGGGGATTTTATTTTGTCAAATAGGGTGGTTCCAAAAATGAGTTCCTTGTGAGAACTGCCCTTTACGAATTAAAAAAAATGTTTCTGGTCCATGATCAGTAAGTTGCCATTAAAGTATATGTACAAAGTTGTGGATCACCCAATATTTTCTGTCAAAATGTCACTTGGAAATTTATTCTACTACAAAATGAATGCTATTGAAAAGTGGTCTTCTAATTTCACTTCAACAATAATAAAATAATTTGTGAACGTGAATACAATTTAGGTGATTTGAGACATTAAAATTTGAAATTTTTTGGATTTTTTAAGAAAGTAAATTTGACTTTTTTAACTACTTCTAGTTTATAAACATAGTATAGAAGGTTGTTATTTTATAAGTAATTACCATCAAATTCTTGTTGAATAATATACTATTTTTAATGTTCGTAGTTTCGTAGTAATCATAAATAATTTGATTAAATTGAAAGAACATAACACAATACCTATATTTTGTTAGGAGTACACAATAATATAATTTAGTATTGCAAGCTACTTGTAAGAAAGAAGGTATGTAATAAGGAATTAAATCGCAAACTGAGCTTAAAAACTATATTTATTATTTAGGTACTTTGTGACAAATTAAATACCTAATATAAAAGACACAAAGTACCTACCTAAAAAATAAATATATTTTTTAATTTCAATTTGCGATTTAATCTTATTACATACCTTTGTTTAAACATGCAAGCTGCTCTAGAGAAATTAATAATCTACTTGTAAGAAACTTAAAGTATTTTTTGCAACAAGTATCAGTCGATCAAAAATATCACTTTTTAACTAAATTATCAATGCTGAACTATTTTATAAACCTAGGTAAGCAATATAATAAAGATAATTTCAAAATCAAACCATATTATAACACCTAAATAACGCAGTATTAAAATAACTTACCTCATAAATCACTCTACTTATATTTCCAATAATATTGAACATCGATTCACACTTCGCCGCACTCTCGTTGCAATTCATAGACCTCTAGATCAAAGTAAGGAATCTCTGATTCTAGCGATTAAAATACCGCCGCGTACTTGGAACTCATTATAAATTACCTCAATCTATGTAATAACGTGCAGGGGATTTCACACCGTACCTCTAGCATTATAGATGCTATCGGCGCGATAATCATAGCCGTGGCAACATGATCTAGCCTCCAACACACTGATTGTGCAATGCTATTCTACCAGTGAATTATGACAGAGAATTGTAAATGAATGAAATTGGATCGTGCTTATGAGAAGCACCAAGTTTCATTTTATTTTTATTTTTGTTGGTAACCATCAACAAGATTTACTCCCAATTACTGAATGGTAGATTGTTATAGTGAAATCCAACCACTTCGACCGATTCATGTTGGTACAGTCATAGAATCTTATTATGTACGACGACTTTAAAAATTCAAAGCAACGGAGAGATTCTTATGCAAGCTGGACTACATTCAAGCAAGATTCAATTTCCGGCCGACAGACTTGAACCAGGGAACTCCGGGTTCGTACGTCATCACATGCAGAGAGCTATGAGAGATTCTTTTGCAACCAGGACTACATTTAAGACGATCAAGTGGTCAGCTTGATTTAATTGCAAGATGTTTTACAACACTGCCGACCGAGAGATCTGAACCACGGAACTCCGAGTTCGTACGTCATCATATGCAGAGAGCTGTGCTTAAACCCGCGTAGCTAATATATAGTATGTCGCAGGCTGATTGTAAAATTAGACTTTTTATGAAGAGCGTAGACATTTCATAAAATATAATTTTATACGCTCATCAATAATTATTTAGTTCAGTTCAATCAGAGCTTATACCAAACCCTAGTTTTAAAACTCAAGAAGGGTATTGGATACTTGGATTTTTCCCGTTCACATCAGGATTCTTTGAGATTTCTTTCATGCTTCTAAAAAAATTAATTTTGATGAAAATTGCTTGTCAAATACTGGCGCCGCTAAATTAAATCTTCAATGAGTTTTGGAAAAGAAGATTTTCCAGGATTCAGAAGCATGAATTAATCCTCAAAGAAACGTTGTGTGAACAGGGCATTATAGTTTTGGACTGATCATCAATTTAAATTTAAAGTTAATGATAAATTAGTATTATGTTTGTTAATGTGTTATTTTTGATTGTTACAGAACTAAAACGGGTACTACAAGAAATTCATCTGCGCGCAGGGCAAACGACTGGCATCGACTACAAGATGCGGCTGCATATTCTAATCCTCGTTGGCCTCCTTTTTAAAGGGGTAAGTTCTTTTTCATTTACTATCTCATAATAATTAACTGTAATTCATGTGCAAACTATACCTATTATATTTTACAAACCTACACTCTTGCACCATTTTACTACCATTTTTTTTAAAATATCGGTACCTACAGTCAGAACTTATTACCTAAATTAATTCATATTGAAGTACCTACCTAATTAACATTATTTAACGTTGAGAACGAATTAGTAAATTCAGTAATTATTATTAAACATAAGCCGAAACAATACTTGAAATCTGACAAATTGGAATAAGTTCAATATTTAAAAGTAACATGTAACATTTTTTTATTTTTGACCAAATATAAAATAATAATAATAATAATAATAGTATATTATACTACGACGCTATAATGGATGCTATTATTCCCGAAGATGAAGTTTGTAGCACGAGCGAGCAAAGCGAGGGTTTTAATCATCGGAGAAAATAGTAACCATTTATCTACGACTAATTTATTTCGTACAATTTCCAAATGTCAAGTTCTTTTTTTCTTTATCACCATAGTTACAAGTTACATCATTAAGGTGATCTTCTACCCATGGCAGAAAAAACATTGATTGCGCATGTTATTCTATAGCGTTTATTGTTTTGTTAAACATAATAATAACAAATAATTTATGTTTGAGGGGAAAATATAATTTTGGTACTCATATTTGTAAAAAAAACTACAATACTTATTTATAAAAAAGAGGGTTTTCGCGCGTCACTGTACAGCTTTTATTTATAAGTATATTAACTTCAAATTTTAATATGTTGTCAACAAAGCTTGAATCTGCGAAATAACCGATATTTGTGTTCAAAAAATAACCAAAATTGTTAAAATCCAAATTAGCATACCTATTTCGACTTTAAAGCAATATTTTAAAATTCTGCATTGGTCATTTTACAACTTGTACTTTTATCTTCAATAATATGTGTAGATGATTATATTTAACAAAACAATAAACGCTGTGGAGTGGCGCGCGAAATCTATGTATTTGGCTGTTTTCTGGCACGGTAGAGGATCGTCTTAAACATTGCAATATTTTCTACAAATAATTTGCACTGGTATTATTCCTTGCGGGGTTTATATAATATGACATTATGTAGCAAACATCACTCAGTTAATTTTCATGTTAAACATTAGTCGTAGATAAATTATTAAAATTAATAGATCTGTGGGATGACAAATGAAATAATTTAACAAAAGATGCTTTGTATTCATTTATTACATTTTGAAGTTATGATTCTCTCATAAATATGTCCCAGATCATCGCCTACGTTATTATTCAATGCTTGGAAATGCAGGCCGGTTGCTAATAAAACATTGGGGAACATTTGTTGTAAATTTTTGCCGCAAATGGCGCTTTTAAGGGACCCGGTTCCGGTTATTAATAAATCAATTTTAATATTAAATTAAAATATATGTATCAAAAATAAACTCTATATTATTATTGATTGTATTATTATCATCATTTTAAAAACTATTTCATTTTAATTTTTAATTCTGACATTTTAATGCATGATGTGACAGATTAATTTGTTTTGACGTATTTCACAGGTAACTTAATTCATAATTCACACTTCCGGTCTTCAACCGAGTCCCTTAAAAGCGCCCTCATTCGACCAAATTTTGCATTCACTTGTCCCTAGCAACGAAAATTGTATTTCCAGGCCTTGAATAATAATTTAGGCGATGCCCAGCTCCAAAGTCTTTCACTACAATAACAAATCATTTCATTCATAGGTACAACAAAATTTCTTCAGTACAAACGAGTTAATAAGCATTTTAATAAATAAAATTTATGACGACACACCTCCCCAAAAGATAGGCACATCTCAATTATAATCACCATATCTTACAATCAGAATACAATAACTTTTTCAGAAAATAACGGCATATTTATGTGTAGTCATTCCATTATCTTGGTATATACATTACATATTTAAATTTAGTATCTTCTCTATCGTTAGGCAATGATCTATGGACTTGTCATCGGCCCTTTTCTCTCTCAAATAAAATACCAACGTCGGAAGTTTCTTTGAAACCACAAAGAGGTTTGGTAATTATAAGACCGGTAATGGAAAACATAAGTTTGGTTTTAACCACGGTTACTTTCTACTACATGTTGTTGGTTATCTTAATTATGGGATGGGGTATTTTATGGGAAAATTATGTGATGATGTTTGGGATGGAACATTAAATGGATACCTTGTAATTTGGAGTAGCGTGTTCTTATAAAAAAATAATTTGATAGAGATTTTTACCTTCCGCCATACCTGTAAAGGAAGGTATTGGAATCATGCTAAAAATCGGGTAGTGAGTTTTTAGTGGATGAGCACGAATTAGGGTCCTTACAATTCATATTTGATAGTTTCACGATTATATTTGTATGTATGTGTCTGTCGGATAACTCAAATACGAATTACCCAAAAATTTTGATATTTGGTATTTTACACTTGTATACAAATTGGAAGAGCTCATTAGATTTTGGTACAAATATCTTCACCGGAAGTGATATTTTTTGAAGATTGAAAAGATTAATTATCAAAAATTACTATATATTTGGATAAATAGTATTTATTTATTATAATAATAAGAGAAATAGTTATTTGTATCACAAGGCCAGAAACTGACCTTTTGCAAGAGCGAGTATTTTTGACACGCCGAGCCACAGGCGAGGCTTGCAAATTACGAGCACTAGCATAACAGTTTCTGGACGTGTAATACACAATATTTTATGTGCCGATTTCATTACAAAAATATAAAATGGATTTAATTAATTTGTATTTTATTATACATAACCTAAAAAATTGTGCACTGAATACTTGCATTTGAGCTTAAAATATATGTATTTCAGTTTCTATTAACGATTTACGTCTAAAATTTGTCAAAATCTTGTTAATTCTTGTATAAAAAATATTCAACGCATAAAATTGACATCTGCTTGACAACTGTAGTAATGTCAAGATGCCAACCTATAACTTCCGGTTGTTTGCCGGCCTAGGCTGGCAACAAAGAGTTTCTGGCGGATTTTGAGATATGGAAAACCAGCGATGCCGACCGGAGGCATATAAAAGTTATTTGCAACTTACGTTATAAAAAAATTGTCTTTATCTGGTAGCATTAAAGAACTGTAGTAAAATTTATTAAACAAATCGTTGAAATCTTGTAATCCATGATTGGTTAATTTTTGTTTTTGCGTAAAAAATATTGACAGGTGAGACGGGTCATAAGTCATAAGTAAGATATTAAATGTAGTAACTGAACAGAGGATGGCTTCAACACAGAAGAGTTTTCCTGTGAATGAATCTTTTGATTTATTTGATACCTTCGACCATATATAGGAATAGACAAATAACGCAAGCCTTTGTTGTGAAGCAAAGAACTAGCGAAGCGGTGTGAAGAGGAGTATGACCTGCAGACATCTTGAAGTGTTGCAGTTTGCCTATTTTCATTCTTTGTTGCATGCTAACACACCAGAAGTTAGCAATGTGCAACACTCTAACGTGTCCTCACTTCCTTTCTCCGCCTATAGCTGGTGCACCCCGCTACCGTACTTCTTGCCTTCACAACATTGTATACTACAGCATTCAGTGTTATCTGTCTATACCTATATATGGTCGAAGGGTGATACTAATTTCTGCGTTTTAATATTTTAGATTTTTATTTGTATAAATGGGCACCAGATTGTACCTATACATTTATGTTTATAAGTCTAGATATGGCCGGAGATTGTGTGCTGGCCACATCAGATTTTGTCATGATAATAATTTTAAATCAGCTATTTCTGAATAATACAAACATTTTCATTTTGGTAATGCTATACTCACTACCTGTAAGCATGATTTTCTGTAAGTTTATAAGTAGTACGCAGCACTTATCACAGCCATAAACTCATACATTGTTTCTAAATAATTGTTTAAGTTTATGGAGTTCTTTTAACTTGTTCTCACAATACAAACAACGGTTAATTGAAATAAAACACTAATAAAAATATACAGCCATATGCGACGCACACAAACGTTTATATTATTTATTCTTCTGATGGCCTAACCGATTGTTTATTTAATTTTATGACTGGTTAAGAATTTTCTACCAATCGGGTTAGTGGGTTACAAGAAACAAATACATCCATGACTAACTTGGATTTTTTCCTGGGCTTGGGTACTTGATTTTAAGATGATAGTCGTAAAGGCAAGGCAGAAGATGAAAAGTTATGTTAATAAATTTAAGTGAAATAACTGTAGTTTTGTATTGGACGAATTACATAGACTAAAGGACACTTAAGGCGCATCTCTTGCTATTAAATTCGAAGCAGAAAAGCTTGTTACAATTAGTCATTTTCTGACTTTGATGTCTATGATCCCATATTTTACAATGATGTATAGGTACACATAAAGATTATGCTTACATGGCTAAGAATGAAATTTGCAAAACACCTTATTATATTTTGTTAAATAATATCTAAAAATAAAATTTGTATTAACCAATATATACAGGATAATTCACAACTTCGTGTACTCAACCTTGTGATAATGGAACAATTTTTTTAGGTGGCTATTGCATAAAAAGTTGTTTTACGTATCCTTTGACAGCCGTAAAGTGTCACTTTTCTTTAACATCTGTCAAAATGACTACTTTACGACCGCATTTACTTTACGCCCGCTATTGCTTTCTACGTTTCTTTTAGTAATAATTTTATTACTGTTGAACCATTTAGAACAAATTACCTACAACTTAACTAGCCTAAAATATATAATAGTTATTTACTTTACAAGTGGGCAAAGTAAGGCCTCGTAGGCTGAGTGAGATAATTTTCTCGAGTGCGTCATTCCTTTTTGCCCACGTGTGAAATATAATGTTTTATTGAACACCTCTTAATAACTGCTTAAAATGTTTTTAAAATATTATGTTCCAACCTAAAACATCGTTACTATGGTGACTTCCAACAAGCAAAGTAACAATTTACCGACAATTTACCCACAAGTGGGTATAATTTTGATCAAAGCCACTAGTGAACAATTTTTTACTTTGCTTGTTTCAAATCACCATAGTTATGATGCTTTTATTAAGAGGAGTTGGATAAAAATTATTTATTATATTAAATTTTTTTAAACAAATCACTATTGTTAAATTCGTTATTTTGGGCAGTTTTTGCAAGAAACACATTTTTGGAACCACAGCACTGAAGATTGCAATGGATACTATGGATGGAATCAAATTAAATTTTAATGAATCATTATAAATGGCTAGGCTAAAAATTAAACTAATTTACGAAATTCCATATAGAAACAATGGCCCAAAACGGTTTGATCAAACAACCTGTATATTAAAATTGTGAATCATCCTGTTCATTTATACTGCTATATTTAGGCTGCTACACTAATGCCCAGTTGCACCGCTTCCACTTAAGTTTAAGTTTTCCTTAAATGAACAATATCGAATCAAAATCAAATTGTCAAACGTAGAAATAATATTGCTGTCATGAGTTTGATTCGATATTTTTTATTTAAGTGACACTTAAAATTTAAGTGGAAGCGGTACAAATGGCCATTAGTTTCGTTAAAGGCGAATTTGAAATTATTTACCTGGATAATTGTGTGTTGATTTTCTATCAAATTAGATATTGCAATATTAGGCAAAAACCATGTAATATTATTTATGTATATTTCCATGCATCCAATGTACGTATTATAAATTTATATAGCAATTAGATACTATGTAGTACCAATCCACTGCTTCTTCAGGTAATAAAACATAAAATTTATTTCTTCTTTTCTTAAAATAGATAAGTAAACCTTATAACAGTTATACCTACATTGCTACATCACAAATAAAAATAAGCCCATAAATTTAATTAATCAGAATTAATTGCTCAAAACTTTTGAACATGTGCGATCTGAGTAGTATTTACCTCATTTAACTAGAATATTCTCTGTAAATACATCTATTGCTTCCTTGATTATGAGGTAATTTATTTTATTTTAATTGTTGGTTACGAGATTATTTCAGTAAAAAGTTATTCTAATACTGGGAATTAATGAAGTGGAAAATAGACATTCTATAGATAGAATAACAGTGTTGATCTATTTACGCCTACTATTGGAATTATTGATTAAGTAATTACCTTGTAATAATTAATTGAAACTCAAGTATGTTATTAACTATAATAATACAACGACGCTATAATGGATGCTATTATTCCCGAAGATAAAGTTTACAACACGAGCGAGCAAAGTGAGCAAGGGTTTTAATCAGGGAATAATAGTCATTATAGCGAGTTGAATAATACTGTACTTTATCTACGACTAATTTATGACGTACAAGGTTTTAATAAAATAAATACCAATACGGAAACATTTTGACATATCCAAATGCCACTCTCTATCACCATAGTTACATCATTAAATATTGCAATGTTTTCTAAAAATATTTTGTACAGAGTAATTGATTCAGGCAAAGTAATTTTCTGATTGGTGCAGACGAGGGAATCATGACTATTAATCCCGCAGGGATTAATATATGGCATTATGTAGCAAACATCACATTTTATTATTTTGCGACCACTGTATTTAAATTTAAACCATTACCAAACTGGAGCAAAATAAAAATAAATGTATGGTATGTATATTATTTTATACAATTTTGACGATTTAAACTACTATTATTAAATCCATAGCAACAACTTTAAATAAATGTTTATTCACAAGTGAATTTTTTTTAAAAATCACTTAACACATTTTTAAATCTCTCTGACGTTTTAAACTGTTATTATTACATCAAAAATTCATAAAAACAATGACAACTTGCCACTAACGACTACTTTGATTAGTTTTTTTTGTCAAAATAAATTTATAATTCATATATTTGAAATAATTTCGTCAAAATTGAATAAAATATTGTATAAACCACGTGAGATACGAATGTTTATTCACTCGAAGAAATTATCCCACTCGCCCTTCGGGCTCGGGGGCTAAACTTTCTTCTTTTGAATAAACATTCATGATCTCACTTGGTGTAAGTATAAATATCTATAATAATTGAACATGAAATAAACTTAGTTTTAATTATCAAAATGAACAAACTGATTGTTAGATTATATTTTAAAATATATCATCTTCATTTTACAGTTTCCATTTCTGTAATTATTCTTCTTCTAACAAAATAAAGTAATTTTATTTAATATTCCAAATTAAAATAATGACTCTGTCAATTATATCAATTATGGTCCACAAAGTGAAAATTCTTGGACAATAAAATGACACTTCTCACGAAATAATTCGTTTTAGGAAACGTGTTCTAAGATTTAAGTTAGTTAACCTCTTTTTAGAAACGTTGAAAGAGAATTTTTACTGAGGAGATAAAAATCTACCTTGCTTGACAATAATTAAGATAAAATATACTTAAATTTGATGACAAATATGGATATCTCTTTATTTTTTATAAAGTCATTTACAATTTAATGCTTTTGTGCTTTATCTTTGGCATGAATAATATATAATTAAAAATTATTTGAAAAAAAGCTGTAGCAAAAACCTTTATTTAATTGAATTCCCAGAATTAGTAAATCTTTTTATTAATTTAAATAATAAATGAAATAAAACATCTCTTTCCTAAATTTTATTCATTTTAAAATTTAATCTAACCTCACATTTTAATAGTATGACAATGAAAGTAGTGTTGAATAATGAACTCATAATATAATAGTGTTGAATTATGAATTCATAATACAATAGTGTCTTATAGAGAGGTTTATCTAACTAAAATTTCCTACATAATGAATGTATTAATCAATGGTCGTAGATAAAAATGTTTATCCAACACCTCTTAATAAAAGCATCATAACTATTGTGATTTTAAACAAACAAAGTAAAAAATTACCCACAAGTGGCTTTGATCAAAATTATACCCACTTCTGGGTAAATTATTACTTTGCTTGTTGGAAGTCACCATAGAAACGATGGTTTAGGTTGAAACTTAATATTTTTAAAATATTTAAGCAGTTATTAAGAAGTGTTGGATAAAACGTTATACTTAACACGTGGGCAAAAAGAAATGACCCACTCGAGAAAATTATCTCACTCAGCCTTCGGCCTCGTGAGTTAAGATTTCCCTCGTGGGTAATTCCTTACTTTGCCCACTTGTAAAGTAAATAACTATTATTACTTATTACATTTTTCGTTGCAAAGTAATCCTTTCTCTATGAAGTGATCACTTTATTTCTAAGTTTATGTGGTAACTATAGCAACACAGACAGTGTAACAAAACAACCTATAATAAACTGATCTGATCTTTGTTTCCGTCTTTATCTGTCTAAATCTGCACGTTTTCAACGTTATACCTACACTATTCTAAGTTCTAATAAAGTCAGCACTAACAGAGCGTTAGTAAAGTGATGCTATATTGTTAAAGTCGTGCTTGAAGATTAAGATTATCACGAAACGCAGAATCAGCGTGATTTCAAATTGAAATAATAAGATGAACAGAAATTAGTATTTAATTTTATAATTACTGTGAAAAGAGTGTCGTAGTAATTAGTATTAGTAATTGAAATATTCCATGAAGTATAATCTTAACATAAGAGTGGACACTCTTTATCATAGCTATAGATTTATTGCATTTTTGTTTACCCTGTGTTTGAGAGAAAGATCACTACTGGGCCCGTGCGTTACCATCGTTACCGTTTATCGTCATAAAATGCATAGTCCGAGCTGGCCCGCATTTTCTGTCGCTCTCTAAAAGGTAAACAGAAAGGCCACACTTCATCCGCCTTAGTGTCCACTCCTGTCATATATTATACTCTACGATGACATTGAAAAATTCATTCATTTCAAAAGGATAATTATTTTAGAACAGGATAAGTGCGTATATTATTTTTATGTAAAAAATAAATCTACATTAATTCATTCACAAACATCTAGTAGTACCTGTTTTCCTTCAAATTTTTAATATGCATTGAGTAAAGCAGAAACTGCTACACCTCTAAATACTTTGTTACGAAGACAGGATCCTTAAGCACAGCTTGCATTGATATACGAACCCGGAGTTCCGTGGTTCAAGTCTCTCGGCCGGCAGTTTGTGATTGTAAAACATCTTGAAATTAAATCGCACTCGGATGTTTCAAGCTGACCACTTGATCGTCTTAAATGTAGTCCTGCTTGCACAATAATCTCTCCGTTGCCGCTTTGAATTGAGATCGAAGACGAATCGTTCGAAGTTATAATAACATAAACCTCATTTCCACCGACAGTTTTAATGTTTAAGAACTATGTTTAATGCACAAGTACTAAAAGCAACGCATAAGAATAAAACTTTGCGAACTCCAAACATAAGGCGTAATGCACAAGCATAATGATTGACATGTGTCATATTTATTATTAGTTTCGAGTTGTCAAGTTCTGTCTGTTTCTAATTATGGAACTGAATACCTTACTTATGAAATTAACAGTTCTTCGGTTCCATAATATCGCAAATATGCCGGTAATGATTTAATTACAAAATTCGACAACAACTGTCCCCACTTGACATGAATCGTCCATGGGATGTTTAAAAATATCTTATTCTTGTACTTTAAGTGATTTTACATCAGTCTATCCTAGCCACATCCTGAGTACGATCAAAAATTACATACATACTCAATACACACATCTCTGAGAATTACATGGAACATATAATTGGGATATTATTATTACCAAATTACTAACATTGGGATATTACATAGACAATGTTGCTAAGGGCGGACATTAGCAATCGCTGGGATATTAATAGGATGTTATTGGGTAAAAATAGCAAATAACAAGTCGGGATGTTCACATTTTTGAAATGTTCTGGGGATATTATTTTGTCAAGTGGGTCATTTTTGTCGAATTAGTCCTTAAACAAAATAGGTGGAAATGGCTATCTAATAAATAATCATTATGGATTAAGCACTAAAACAGTCAGTGGAAATGAGGCTTTATTGAATAGCAAAATAAATAAATATATAGTTGTTAATGAAACCAATCTACCTTAACCAGACTCTCCATCATCTACTTCTTCTTCTTCTTCATCCGGTCTGGAGCTCCTCTGCCTCTTCTGTAGCAGACGCTCTGCAATGTCTGGTCTCGGCTAGTGTTAGTGTTATAGTGTTAGTGTTACACGGACGAGGATGTAGAGACGATGCGTGTCAACTGTCACGTGACGGTGTTGTGTCACGTGACCGGCAGCGGTCATGAGGACATCGCTAGATGTGAATGAAGTTGTAGAGAGAAAAACTGTGTTCTGTGATACTTTAATACAGAAAGAATTACTTTATATCTGAATTAATTAATTAATTTCGTTTTGTATTTTGTAAACCAGAAAATTAAATTTAGAATGGGCACCTTCCGTCGTCGTCAAAATGATATTAAAAATAAAAAATTATTTAAATTTCAATTAAATTTTTCTCTATATTTTTATTATGTAAGGATATATAAAACGAATACATGGTTAAATTCAGAGAAAATACTCTATCGAATAGGACTAAAAAATATGTATATTCCCATTTGAAAAATATAACTTCGTGTTGTATTGTAACTTGAGAACCACTGGTTTAAAAAATTATTTTATTCTTTAAGCAGATATCCCCCTTGGTCTCCTACAACTTTGCTTTATAATATTTTTTTGTAACTATAATAATAAAGAAAATATAGGCGGTGGTTGGTTTCGCTGTTACACCCTGTATATCCTCGTATGAGTCGCCACCTTAAAGTGTATTTAAGAGCATTCTGTACAGGAAGAATGTACACGTTAAAGCATTTTACATTCATACACCTCATCGACACATGGTTGCACATATTAACAAAAACAAATTTTTATATGGTAGATAAGGGATAAAACTTCGTTCTATTAGTGCAATTTTTTATTTTTCACGGTCGAAATTATTTACTTTCAACCGCTTGCAGGCGTTTAGAAGCACCTACAGATTTTTCTTTATATTTAGCAGAACATGATATTTTAAACTTGAATCATGTAGTTTAAAGTTTAATCTACGTTGGGGTAGTGTTATTTTTTAGAAAAAACTTTCTGATTTCGAGAAAATTAGAGGTAAAAAATGTGAATTTTTGTAGTTTTCTTTATTTTATAAACTAAAACTTAGGTACAAAACAGAAAAAATCCCTTATCTACCATATAAAAATTTGTTTTTGTTAAAATGTGCAACCATGTGTCGATGAGGTGTATGCGTGTAAAGTGCTTTTTACGTGTATATTCTTCCTGTACAGAATGCTCTTAATTATTCTCTCTCTTTACTTCTATTATAATAATTAATGTTTCTATTTTATCTCCATTAAACTAACGACTTGTTCGCGCCATATATCACAAGTGACTACACAACTCGCTCAATGATTCAATAAACAATATCGTATCGTGGGCACAGTGGGCAGAACAAGGTGCTCCCGACGTTCAATTGTTCGTGAGAGGTGTCTACGAGCAATCTAGGTAGTTGTGATGTGGGAGAAACAAGCTATGATCTTTTGTTTGTCATTCAGTGTGAAACATGAGAGACAGATTTTGATTGAGATATTAAAAGTTAAAAGTTGAAGATACCTACATATTTTTCTCTAGGATTATTTTGCTTCATTTTGTTATTTTGCGGGTAACCATTCAACAGGATTTACTCCCAATTATAGAATGGTAAATGTTGCACCGCTTCCACTTAAATTTTAAGTTTTCCTTAAATAAACAATATAGAATCAAAGTCAAATTGTCAAAATTAGAAATAACATTGCTGTCAGAGTTCGATTCGATATTTTTCATTTAAGTGACACTTAAAATTTAAATGGAAGCGGTGCAAATGGCCATAACTATAGTGGAATTCAATCACTTCGACCGATTCATCTTGGTGCAATCAAAGCGGCAACAGAGAGATTCTTATGCAAGCTGGACTACATATTGGGTAATAGATTAGCTAAAAACTCTATTAAAAATTCCTATCTTAATCTACAAAGACAAAAAAACTCAGAAAAAAGTGTAATTTTTGCGAGTGTCAATAAAGTACTAATTTATTTAAGACGATCAAATGGTCAACTTCAGAAATGTGCTTATGTTCTACACAAGAGCTGGAGTTAAATTTATTACTTGCCTCAACGCAACTGAGTTAAGAGAAAAACCGAGCTGGACGACTTCTTTATGTACTATTTGAAGGTAGCGAAGCGGTTTCTGCCAAAAAAATGCCTATCCTGTAGAACTTCGGTTGCGCGCGCATGCTTGGGCATTGGGCATCCGGTTAGAGGAAGTAAGTACGATAGATACAAAGTAACTCACTTCTTTTGACAGGATAGGTCAATTCACATTTAAAATTCCGTAATTTAAAACTTCAAATTAATGCTACGATTCTGTGCAAATCTATAAGTTTTACAAATTTGTAAATCTTTAAATATTGAACAAAATCACATCAATCTTTGTTGACATGTACAAAAATGTTCGTATATAATATTCCAAGTGCATGTCAAATTGTCGATAATTTTCTCAAGTGCGCAAATGCAATTACATGCACGAGGGATATTCGAAGGACTATTTCCCGATTAAAATATAGCCAAACGCTGTTTCTCTCATGAAAAATAAAGCAAAATTTAAAAACTTCCTTTGACAGCAAGTCAGAATCACATTTAAACCTGTCCTTAAATTATTGGTAATATGCACTAGTGCGTATTATCGATAATTTGCACTAGTGCAAAATTATTGTGTAATTCTACGTTGATTGGACGACATTCAGAAATGTCAGACTTCTGATTGGCTTAAATTTTATGAGGGAAATAGTAATTATAATTTATTGCGATTTTGTGTAATAATTACAGTTATATTAATCTGTAGCAACTACAGATTTTCACAGAATTGCAGCATAAATTGTAAATTTAAAACAAATTTATGGGTATCTGTAAGTGCTACAGATATGTAAAATTACAAATATGAAACAAAATCGCAATGAAATCTATAATCATATGAACATTTTTATACTTGTCAATAAACATTGATGTGATTTTGTTCATTATTTAAAGATTTATAAATCTGTAGCATTTACATATTTGAGCAGAATCCACCCATTAATTGTTTTTATTTTAATTTCTGAGGCCTGTATGTGTACTATCTTATAGTCTTGTGTAATGTTAGTTCCAAAAGCCGCCGCAGACATGTACGGCGCCACCTCTGCTAGCCGGCAGGCTTGACAGCTCATTTTAATGCAAATTACCAACAGCATTACCATATACGAGTAATACAATAAGAAACAAATTGAACCGCGTTATAGAATTATGTCTGCTAGAAATCATTTTCCATGACTTATTGCCTTTGATTATAATTATTATTTTACGAGATGTGGTCTTGCGTCGTCCCTGTACTGCGGCCTTAAGGCCTATTGTACCCTCTGAAATTAATCCTCGTTGATGAGTCCTGTTTCTTTGATGAAGTCCAGGATTTGCTTCAATTTGATTCTTTTTATAGCCTCTAACTGCAATTTATTGGCTCCCAGGAGCCTGTGTCTACTGTTCACAAAAGCTTCACAGTGACATATCAGATGGAGGGGTGTTTCATCCTCTTCTCCACAGCCTCTGCATATTGGTTCTTCGATGAGTCCTAGTGTATGCATGTGCTTATTTAGTTCACAGTGTCCCGTTATAAGTCCTGTTAACAACCTTGTGTTGTTCTTACTCATTGTCAGTAAGTTTTCCGTCCTTTTTCTGGATGGTTCATCCAGTAAGACCTTAGCATGTCTTTGACCTGGTGACTCTTTCCAGTGGACTTTGTGCCATTGCCAAAGCAAAGTTTTGATCTCCTGCTTGGTTGTTTCGAATGAGACTCCACAAGCTGGTTCTGGTCCTATGTAAGGCAGTTTTGTTCCTTCCTTTGCTAGAAGGTCAGCTCTCCGGTTTCCTTCTACTTCCGAATGCCCGGGTACCCATATTAGTTTTACTTTGTTTCTTGCTCCTAACGCATTTAGCTCATGGATGCAGTTCAGGACTAAGCCCGATCCCGCTTCACATGATCCCAATGCCTTTAGTGCAGCTTGACTATCCGTTACTATGGAGATTTTCCTATCTGTGTAGTTGCTCTCCTGTAGTACTTGCACGCAAGCTAAGATAGCGTATACTTCAGCTTGAAATACTGTTGTATTTGTCCCGAGTCCAACCGACAGGTTGTGTCTCAGTCCTCTTACCCCATGTATTCCAGCTCCGGCTCCCTTGGTGGTCTTGGAGCCGTCCGTGTACATTACTATGTCCTCGTTTTTCACCGGGTTATTGTCATGTTCCCATGCATCCCTACCAGGAATTAGTATCCTGAAGGTTTTGTCAATGATGTACATTTTATTTACCCGATCTGGTGTCATCTGTAAGATGGGTTGTTTCTCTATCTCTGTGAAGATTGCAGAGTGTCCTATTCGAGAATTATCTTCCTCTGATAGTATTTTCTGCCTGTATGCTCCACTGAGTGCCCTCGCTTTCGCTCGCTTGATTATAAAGAATTTTTTTAGTTTTATTTGGGTTAATGCGTACTGTATGAAATTGTTAGTAATTAATAGCAAGTGTTTAATTGTAATGTTTGGTTTTGGTTTCCAACAATTCAATGTTAATGAAACCGCGTATTTATCGCAGGGTAATGAAGCGAAGAATTGACCGTTTTTTTGTAATTGTGCGCTTTTCACTTAGCACTAAATGAGCTGGAAAATTACCGTGCAATCGAGTTTCCTACTTTTTGTTATAAAAGACGACGTGTTAGAAAAGGAAACTAGAGAACTTTTAATTTAAAATACTCTTTGATAGATATTTAACTTTGTTTCCCTCCCCGAAAATCGTACTTTGCCGCGTCCTAGCTATGCCATGTCATTTTAAATGTTACTTCGTTCCGAGTAAAGTGTATTGACTTCAGTATATTGTTTTTATAAACATTTTAATAAACGAAGAATGGATCTACAGATGTGTCTAGATGTGCACTTTTAAAACTTAAACATAAACTGTGTAAAGTTTGCATATTTTGGACATTTTAAAGAGTTTTTATAATTTACTACAATTTTTTATTAAAAATTTAAAATGGTATAATTATTGATCCATTAAGTATAATAATCTTTGTTGAAATATATTTTTAACACTGACCACAAAACACTCGCTACGTTTTACGTTAGTAGTACGTTGTGCTGGATTTTAAGGTAGGTAGACGACTTAAGAGCCTATTGCATGGCAATAATACGCATTGAAATACGAGTAATTTTTGTGAGGATCTCAATCTAATACTGTTATACGTATGATGTTGAATTTTTGTATGTAGTTTAAGGAAGAATACTAAAAGTGCGTAATCTTCAAAATCTTTAATTAATGTAATTAGTTTGGCTTTAATAATTATGCGAAATTCGGCGAAAATTGTACAAGTTTAGATATAATTTATGGCAACTCTGTTGATAAAATTATAGTTTTATTGTTTTTCTGCCC
The DNA here is from genome assembly GCA_947534325.1 of Agonum fuliginosum. NCBI lineage: Eukaryota > Metazoa > Arthropoda > Insecta > Coleoptera > Carabidae > Agonum > Agonum fuliginosum. The sequence continues at coordinate 2,101,129 of OX384033.1, forward strand.
TTTTTACATCTATGTTCTACTCATTTAATCTTTAAATTCAATGATAACTTTTATAGTTCATTCATGAGATCCTCACGAAATTCTAGTGTTTAATTTCTTTTTATCTCTAATTGTTGTCGGAACAATATATAGTTTGCATTTTTTAATTTAACAATGCTTTGTCGTTACTAATGTAAAATTTCAGATTTTTATTTTGAACAATATAGCCAGAATCGTTAATTCTGATTCATATTGCACTCAAGAAGCATAGCCCCTTAAGGTGGTTACTAGTCGTTAAAATAGTTAAAGTATATTTAGTTTTTCCCTTAAATTAAAGTAAAAATTAATTTTTTGAAATAACAAAGACATTTTTGAATAGTTGAAATATTCAACATCTTTGCTCTAACGCTAGTTTTTTAAAATTTTGTGCAAGGCTAAACATGACATATTTTGTAAATATTGTATGTGTATTTTAATATACAATGCCATATAAAAATTTTAATTAGCGACATTAGAGCAAAAGAGGGCAACTTCAAGAGCTAGTCGCAACCAGGACTACATTTAGGACGAGCAAGTGGTCAGCATGAAGCGTCCGAGTGCGATTTAATTGCAAGATGTTTTACAATCTAACGACTGCACACTCCGGGTTCGTACGTCATCACATGCAGACATCTGTGCTTAAACCCTTGCAGCTTCTGTCTCGATGACTTAAGCCCTGTTCGCACGGCGATCTTTGGAGATTCTACGGAGAGTCAAAGTCACGGCAAAGAAGAAGTTTTTTTCTTTCTAGTGATAATTACGTGGTTTTGAAGCAATCAATAAATTATAAATTCTTCTTTTCCAAGACTCATTGAAGATTTAACAAATAAATTCTCACTAGAAAGAAAAAAACTTCTTCTTTGCCGTGACTTTGACTCTCCGTAGAATCTCCAAAGGGCTTTAAGAACGTGAGGCCGTCACACCCAACTTGGGTCTGTGTGGAACGCTTGTTGCAATTATATTTGGGTGAGGTAAAAGGCACCGCCGTCTTTACGGTATAAAATTCCTTCGCTTATCTCTTTCTGAATGAGGAATCAATCAAAATCCGGACACCCTGTAATTAGTACGAATGTTGCCCTACATTTATAATCCAAGAAGCTGCGGCAACGGCAAAACACACTCACATATTAACGGGGCCTTTCACTCTATATATTTCACGTTCTTTTCCGAAGTAGTGTTTATTTCATTCAACTTCCAGCCAGCGGTGTAGACAGGAAATGTTTTTGGGGGCGTCATTTACTTACAGAATAAGAAATTCTATCCCAGTTTTTTTAACCCGTACTGATCAAAGAAAGAAATGATAGTATTTTTTATTATTTGCCTAAAAGACAGTCCAGTCGGTTACCTAAAGCCCTGTTTACAAAAGAATTATTTGAGGATTCCTTCGTGTTTCTAAATTTTGAAAAGTAATCCTAGTGAGAATTGCCTTTTATACAGAGTGTTCCACAACTTAGGACAAAAAATTAAAGGGTATTATATTGTACGGTGTGCTGATCATGAAACAAAAAGAATTTTTTTTAAATTCGCAAAGTTAAGGATAATTTACTTGACGTGTGTGCATTTTATGTATCACTGTTTAGATGGAATATTTGATAATTTGACATTTATTAATTATTAGTATTAGATATTATGTAAACAATTACTTTTATTGTAGAAGCTTTGAAAAAAAATCTGCTGTGGCCAGTACACGACCTCTCGCCTAATTCTGCTTATTCTACTAATCTAATAAATAGTTTTACTTACATTTTAATAGTTTCATGTTCATGTAATATGTAAACGATAATGTAAACCAAGATGCAAGCAAAAGATGTCAACTGTACTGTCACTGTCATTATAATTCAAATTTTGAGTAAAAACAAATTTCATATCATGGACAACAAGATACTGGTACTTAGTTGCACTTTATTTTATTGCTAAATACTACCAGATTCAGCAAATTGTATTTAAAATTAACTGTACCCATAGATAATTATATTATCTTTTATTTTTATTTGCAAAAATTGTCATAAATAAATAATGTACCAATTTATTTAAGAAAAACTATATCAAGTTCCAAAAAGTACTACTTCCGGTTTACGGATTTCTACCAAAATCTTATCCGGTGTTAAGATCCCTATTAAAACCTTACATATGAAATTTGGTTATTAAAGGTTTGATACTTTTTCAGTTATCGTGGACGAAAAATCGTCAGTCCATACATTCATACAAACACACACACATACACACACACAGACATCATCGGGAAAATATTAAATTTGTATTCTAGAGACCCTGAATCGTGCTTATCCACCAAAAACTCCTACTCGAAAATTTTGACCCATTACAATACCTCTCTTATAGAATATGAGGCGAGAGGTAAAAATTACTAAAAATAACTACCGACCAGTGACAAAAAAATGTTTGCTTGAAATACGATGCAATATTTTTGCGAATTTAAAAAAAAATATTTTTGTTTCATCACGTCGTACAGTATATATAGGAACCATTTAATTTTTTGTCTTAAGCTGTGAAACATCCTGTATAGCGGCGCCGCTATATTGAATCTTCAATGAGTCTTGGAAAGCAAGAATTTCTATTTCATTGATTGCTTCAAAAATCAAAACAATGAATTTCTTTTTTTCACGATTTAAGCCGCGTCCACAGCTCAAAGTTTGGAGTAATTCGTATTACTGAAGTAAATTTGACTGTTCAAAGCTAGAAATTTGTGTTGCATTTTTGAAATGTCAGTGTCAGTTTGTTTTTGTTGATGAAGAAGATTTTGCAGATATAATTGTCAAATTTCCATGTTTGGACGAGAAAAGACATATTTTTTTGAAATTAATAGAAGTAACCCTAAATTTATTAGAGAAATTTGGGGTCTGGATAATTTTCTACGAATTGAAATTGGAGTGCACCAATTTTCAGTTTGATGAACGCTAGTACATATTGCCATAAGACAAGCTTCACAAATTTTATCTATTTTACCAAATTTCGAGCTGTGAACGCGGCTTTAGAAACATGAATTAATCCTCAAAGAATCCACGTGTGAACAGGGCTTAAGGCGTTAAACTTGTAAATTCAGAAGATTCACAATTTGAACGATTCTGGCTGTATTATAAAAATTCCAATTGAAATTTAACATTAAGAATCATGACTTATTAGTGAATCAATAAATGCAAATTATTAATTGCTGTGACATCAATTAGCAAAACTTTGAGCTAATTTTTATCATTTATTAATCCATATTACTTATACGTTGATTAATGCACAAAAATAAAAAATTTCTTTTGAAATCGATAATACCTACATTAGTCGGAAGACGGGTATAGAGAGATTTTTTTTAAACAGTTAACCCATTGATTGTAATAATTTATGTAAAACTCGCAGTTTTAGTAATTTTTAGATATTAATTAACAAAATACGGCAAGGTTTTTTCTAAATTTCATTCTATAGCCATGTAAGCACAACCTATACCTAAGTACATCATTGTAAAATATGAGGTCATCGATTTCAAAACCAAAGCCACAAAAGATTTATTGTAACATGCTTTTTTGCTTTGCATTTGATAGCAAGAGATGGGCCTTAACGCACTCAATTTTCCCCCTATTTTAAAAATATCTTTTGACAGGAAATTTAGTAACTTCTTGTGTTCTGGGGAAAGAAGTCATAGATACGTAATATAGGTATCAATTTTTTTAATATCCTAGAGTACCTAATTGTGCACGAAATCGTAAAAATGCTCTAGAAAGGCATACATAAAATTGTCTTTTGTATGAACTGTCAATGTATTCATGTGATCTTGAGGCACAGCCCTCTCTGTAGGAGCGCCACTGGGATGTTCTAAAAGTAACGGCGGGACATAAACAGTGAGAAATAAAAATTCTGCCGCCTGTGAATGCAACTTTGTAGCAGGGATATTTGCATATTTACATTTCAATGGCTGAGAAGAAAATGTTTACGATTTATTTGTGCTATTAGTAAGAGGAGTTTTTAAACGCTGCACAAAATGTTGTTATGAATAATTTACTCATAGGATGTCACAAAGTGTATACAAATCCTGCAAAATTTTCCTGATAAACATGGTCTTATTAGATATTGATTCCTGCTATTTTTGGTACACAGACTGATTCAAATCTTCGTACATGAAATAAAAATATTTTTTTTTAAATTCGCAAAGTTAAGGGTAGTTTACTTGACGTGTGTACATTTTAAGTATCACTGTTTTGATGGTATATTTGATAATTTGACATTTATTAGTATTAGATATCATGTAAACAATTACTTTCATTGTAGAAGATTTGAAAAAAAATATTAAATATAACTACCGACCAGTGACAAAAAATGTTTGCTTGAAATACGATGCAATATTTTGCGAATTAAAAAAAAAATTTTTGCTCCATGGTCAGTAAATTGTAGTCGTGAAAAAACACAAAGATTTGTAAAAGCATAGTTTCCAGATTCTCCTATCATTCTCGTATTGCTCTTCCAATGAGCACGTTCTGATTAGATTCTGATGAATGGTATTTTGGCACAACCCTCCGGGTATGTAATGTGATAGTTTGTCCTGCAACCTTCAAGGAGCCTCTTGCCTCTTGTAACGGTGAGTTGACCGGCGAAGCGGTGACCACCGATCGGTGTTTGGTTTAGTGTTCGATGGCCCGCCTGGGGCGAAGCCCTGACCTACAGACCCACAGGAGCTGAGAGAAGTCCCAAATATCAATCTAGTTTACCTACTTGTTGTCTATTCCAGTAGAGTCTCTTCCTTGATATCATTGGTAAGATCGGAAAGATCAACAAAAATATATTCGCAAGAAGTAATTTATTATCTTCCTGTGCAAATCTGTGAATGCTGCAACATGAACATTTTTGTACTTCTCACATTCATTCATGATTCAAGATTGAATCTATTTATTTTTTATAGATCTACACAGAATTGCACAATTTATTTTATTTTTAACAGAATTGAAGAGAAATTTTTCGGTGGAAAATTAAGGTGTGTACACTGTAAGAAAAATTCTGTAAAATTACTATATTAATTGTTACTGGAATCCAAATTGACTAGGTGAAATTTTTGCCTACGTAAAATTACATACTCGCCCACTTGACAAAATAAAATCCCCAGAACATTTCAAGAATGTGAACATCCCGGCCTATTACTTGCTTTATTTGCCTATTAACGTATTAACATCCTATAAATATTCTAGCGATTACTAATGTTCGCCTTAGTAACATTTGGTAATAATATCCTAAATATGCATTTCATGTAATTCTCTGGGATGTTTGTATTGATTATGTAATTTTGATCGTACTGAGGATGTGGCTAGGATAGACTTACGTAATATCACTTAAAGTACAAGAATAAGATGTTTTTAAACATCCCATGGACGATTCATGTCAAGTGGGCATAATGTCATAATTTTCATATTAAATTTAGTACATAATTTAATGTCTTGTTCACATGAGGAACGTTTTTACTAAAAAGTGCTAAAAAGTTTGAAAAAAAAACAAATGCTGTCATAAAAAATGTCAATATACCGGTCATAGGGAAACCGTGGGGAAACTAATTATTTCTTTAAAATATATTAAAGCTATATAATTAATAAAAATAATTACATTCTGCGTATGAACGGTATAGACAGATTTTTTATGACATGTTCTAGCACTTGTTTTACTGACGAAAAAATAGTAAAAATCGGCCAAATTGACTATTTTTACTAATTTATTACTAAAATTTAAAATACCATTAAATATTTCAAAAATATAATTTCTTAGCACTCTAGAGTCACCTTTTAACTATCTATGTATAAAATATGAACAGTGTAGGTGTACTAACAAGAGCTCAGATTGTAATATAGCAAGCTCCCTTTTTCACTATATTTTTGGTACAAGTGTAGCGGGTAGTTTACCATTTTAAAAAAAAGTTTTTTATTGAAACTTCGTGTTATTTGAAAGCGATTGAGAGTACTGATAAGCCTTAATTGTTCTTAATAAAGCTGTAATTAATTTTTAAAGTTTGTGTGACGTAGATGTATAGCTGAAAATCTTCTCAAACCATGGGGCTGGAATTAAATGTACTCATCTAAAATCAACTGTTTCTAAATGTTACAAAATATAAAATACAATTTGGTAGTTTATTTATTACCGTAATAAGAATACACGTGAAACGCATTATTGTGACGCAAATGTATCGATACGTAAAATTTCAAATATTTAAAGAACTATTAACTTTTTGAAAACTTTTTTCATGGCAATAACTCATTTTTGAGGTCTCCTTTCAATATAATTGACTGGATTGCTAATTTGCTACTATGGTAAAGTACCCTATTGTCTATTGTTAGCCTATGTAGTCAACCTAAGCTTATAGTGTATTCCTCACCACTTATCACAACAGTGTATGTTTCTGCTGCATTTTGAATCAATAACGCCTTTTCTAGCCTATAATTCATCCTTTCAATCCATCAACTCAAGTATTCATATCTCTAAGCTCTTTCTATTCTGCCTTGTTGAGTTAATTCACTTTATTGAGATTTATAACTCTTCCGTACTTACCCGCAGCAGTGCGTATGTGTGTATGTATGATGTATGCACGTTGTAACTTGTGCGTGGGCGAAGTAGCGTGAAATTAGCGTGAAGTATACGTGAACTACTAACCCGACACTATGTTATTGATTAGTGGTAGTGGTAGTGATAAGTTAGAGATTTTTTGGACTGTTTACATGTTATTTAGATATGTTGTCTATGTGATCAAGGCTGATTTAATTGGGTCTAAAATTAAACACGGAAAGACGGATAAAGGAATTTAATATTATCTCATAGATAAATTAATTAACATACTTTATTATATGGATTTTTAATTAAAAGCTGAAAGAACGACTGTACATATAAGTAGACAATATGTTACATTTATTTAACAGGATTATTGAAATACGAACACAAATCGTAATTATATATTTTTTTTGTGTATACCACAACTTTTGTTTAGTAAATGTGTTACCATACCATAATAGACTAATTTCGTAACAGTTTTTATTTTGAAATCGATTTTCATTTTGATACAGAATATATATACAAGGTGATGGACATCTTCACAACTACATTATATTTCAATCAGCTTACTGATCACGGAATTTTTTCAAAGTTCGCAATTTTAGTTTCCAGGTTTTTTTTATCAAATCGTTTCCTTCTGAAATTTCATAAGTTTACTGTTCTTGCCTTTACATAAATATTTAAAATTATATTTTATTTCATTCATAGTCAGTCAGATGTCAATTTAATGGATAACAATCTAGTGGTTTCAAAAATGTATTCCTTGTGGAAACTGCCTCTGAAATATCGAATTTTTGAAAATTATTTTTGTTCCATAATCCGTAAGTTGAGTACTATATGCCATTACGTGATAATATAAATATGCACGAAGTTGTGAATCATTCTGTATAATTATTGAAGTATAAAAATTGGTACAATAGAGTATGGAAACCAAGTAAATTACTATAGCTATTATTATTAACATGTTACATAATTTATATTATTGAATAAAACGAAATTTATGCTGCAATTCTGTGAAAATCCGTAGTTACTACAGATATATAAAACTGTAAATATTAAACAAAATCGCAATGAATTCTATAATCATATGAACATTTTTGTACATATCAACAAACATTGATGTTATTTTGTTCAATATTTAAAGATTTACAAATTTGTGTAGAATCGCAGCATTAGTCATGTATAGTTCGCGAAATAAGAGATGAGTGGACTCAAGAATTTTAAATTGGTAAACAATATTAACTGAGCGGAGATAGATTATCAGCAATTTTTTGGCAAAAACAGCATTGCTACCTTGAAATAGTGTCCAGCTCAGTTTTTCTCTTGGCTCAGTTGTGTTTAGGCGAGTAATAAGTTGGCGAAATATTTTGATTATGTAATAATATATAATACAACAAAACAAAATAAATTTAGTTAATGTAATACACTAATAAATTCTTCTATATTCCTAACGAACTCTTCTTTTCTTCCAGTTGGTGGCCGAAGAAGTAGAAGTAGTAGAAGCAGTGTCCGACACGGAAGAAATGAACGAAATAAACAAACACGCTCAGGACCGGGAAGATTCCGAACCGAACCCAGACCAAATCGCGCTGGAAAGCGGCGACCAAGAACCGGGCAAAGGAGGTGGAGGTTACAACCAACCCCCTCCACAGCGAGGTCATCCCCCCGGTAGAAACAACGCCCCGCACGGTCATCAGTTACCCCACCCGGGAAAACCTTACGGGTTGCCCCACCCCAACCACAACGTCGCTTATCACGGTCCGCCGCCTCCTTTACCCCACCCGCCCCCAAAACAACAACAAGCGATGGATAAATACGGATCTGGAGGTGATCTTTGGCCTGCACCTGTTCCAGACATGCCCAAAATCATTTCCCTGGACGTCAAATGCGAAAAGAATTCAATGAAAGTCTACTTAGGATTCGATAAACCCTTCTACGGAATAGTCTTCAGCAAAGGACATTACAGTAATGTCAATTGCGTTCACTTGCCGGCTGGGTTAGGTCGAACAAGCGCGAATTTTGAAATAAGCATCCATGCTTGTGGCACGGCCGGTAATACAGAGAACGGCCTGTACGGCTACGGAGCCGACTCAGGGTCTGGTACTTACTTCGAAAACATCATCGTTGTGCAGTATGATCCACAAGTGCAAGAGGTCTGGGATCAAGCTAGAAAACTTCGCTGCACGTGGCATGACCAGTACGAAAAATCAGTCACGTTTAGACCGTTCCCAGTCGATATGCTAGACGTTGTCCGCGCAGATTTCGCTGGAGATAACGTTGGTTGCTGGATGCAAATCCAAGTCGGAAAGGGACCATGGGCTTCTGAAGTTAGCGGACTAGTTAAAATAGGACAAACTATGACTATGGTACTCGCCATTAAAGATGACGACTCCAAATTCGATATGTTGGTGAGGAACTGCATGGCACATGACGGAAAACGTGCGCCGATTCAACTAGTTGACCAAAAGGGTTGTGTAACTCGTACTAAATTGATGAGCCGTTTTACAAAGATTAAAAACTTTGGCGCAAGCGCTAGTGTGCTCTCATACGCTCATTTCCAAGCCTTCAAATTCCCGGATTCAATGGAAGTACATTTCCAATGTACCATACAAATCTGCAGATACCAATGTCCAGACCAATGCAGTTCTGAACCAGTTGGTGGACCAGGGCTTCTTCACGGTCACCACGCTGGACTTTTAGACTTACACCTCGCTGGTGCCGCTCCAGAAAATGCTTATGGCCCTCCACCGCCTCCACCGTTGAACTTAGAAGCGTACCAATATGGACCTGGAGGTGGTAACCGACCCAGAGATGAACGTAGAGTAAGGAGAACCAGAGCTACTGACCCGGAAAAGGAAGTTGGAGTTAATAGGGTCATTCGGGTGGTGTCTACTGGAGATTTGACCTTTTCTTTGGACGAAAATGGTAACACTACCGCTCCTACGATGGTGTTCCCAGGGAGAGAAGAAGCTGCGCTTGCTCAAGGATTAATTTGTATGACTACTCCAGGTTTTGCTGCTACCCTAGTAGTTTTATTAGCTATTTTAGTTGTGTCTTGTCTTTTGTCCGCCTTTTTATGTGTCAGGTTACGGCCGTTCTCGAATGACAAAACCATCGCAGCTGGATTTACAAATCCGCAAATCCCCGCGAAACCTAAATCGTCTTCTAAGAGCTGTTTCTATTCATAGGTCTGCCATGATGTAGATTAGTGTATCCCATCTAAAATAGTGGTGCTCAGGAAGAGCTTTCTGCTCGGGAAAGCTCATTTCGGAAGCACTTTGAAGTCTGTAACTACGCTTTATCACAAACAACGCGTCAAAAATGTCTTTTCCTTGGGACGACCTTGTACTGACCAGAATAACTAGTTGAAAACATTCAGAAGATTTTATTTACTGTTATTGATTATTTATTTGCTACATTTTTGCTACGGTTTGGTATAAGGTCGTCTTAATACATACACAACAAACCAAATCCATAAATCCGTACTAGTGTGGGACTGATGTTCACTTTAAATACGATGCAAACTACATTCTCACATTAGATATTATCATAATTTTCGCCCAATTTAGGTGTGAAAAATTATTTAACCCTATTTAATGAAATGGTGCAATAGGTCTTCAGCAGACTACAAAGGTAAGTTGTGGTGTACTATCCACTAACAACCATGAGTAAGAAACCGCACACACGATACAATAAGTATAGTTTAGTACCAGAGTTCTGACAACTCCAGTCCGAAGCCAGTCAATTATTCATTCCAGTTTTACGCACTAAATTTAACATTTGTTGTGAGTTGACGGTGGTCGGTGGTAATAAATATCTATATCACTGACTTACATTATATGAGGCTGTCACATCCAAGTTGGACAAATAAAAAAATCCAGATAATCATACATACATAAAGCCTGTTTTACGTTATACTTTTTTCGGTTAGACACTGGAACTAGAAAGGAAACTAGATTTTAGTAACTTTCTGACTTTTTTTGTCTAGTTTCTTTATCAATTAATGTAACCAGCACCAAATCTTTAAACTATAATTTCGTAGTTTTGTTATTTTAGAAATATGAATGGAAAACGTAAAAACTAAATTACAATCATTACAATTTATAGAAGTCAAGAACCCAGAGTCTCTTCTGGTTGTTGATGTTGATGTCGATGTATGTGTACAGAACGTAAAATGTACATTTACTGCGCAGGTCTAGTATGAAACTTGGATGGAAAATAGGACCGGAGCTAATACGGCTAAATACATAAACATACCATAAATCTAAACCTTAAAACTAAATGCTTATGTGAATGATGCTGGGTAGTGGGTAGAAACAACACCTCAAAAGAAAGATTAGATTTGTATAGTGCTCGTTAAAATATAAGGTTACGGACGGTACCCGATAATCGGTCGGCTTACCACAAACAGCAGGAAGTTTTCTTAAGCCCTGTTCACACATGGACACACATGCGACACACAGGCAACAAAAGCAAAATGAAGAACGTGTGGGCCATTTGTGGTCACAAAATTGATTTTTCTTTACTTACATAGAAGCCACAAAATAGCGGCGCCTCTATTTCACAAGCAACACACATAATTTTAACTGTTGCGTGTATGTGTCGTCTATGTGTCCATGTGTGAACAGGGCATTACCTGGTACGTCAGGGTGGGATTATTTAAAATGCTGCTTTTCACATAAAGTTAAATATGTTTTTAGTTTTATGAATAAAATTATTTGTTATTTTTAATAAACCCAGCGATGACAAATTTTTATTGCTTATGATGTCATTTATTTACTTTCAATCAAAAATATAAAATTTTCAAAATTAAAAAATTAATATTTCAATAATAATCCTCTTCGTAATAGTCTGCTGTGAGGGTCTAGCTGGTAAGTAACACTATACAGGGTGTTTCATAATTTCAGGTACATACGTTAAGGGTATATGTAGTTTGATATGCTGATTACGAATCAAAAAGATTTTTTTTTAATCGCAAAATTAATTTTCATGTTTCCCAATCAAATTTTTTTTATTGCTACTGCCACTGGGTGAAGTAATGATTGTTTTATTAAAAATAATTAGATTTTGTATGTTTATTTTACTAGTATTAGGTATGTAATTTAAGATGCTGGATTACCTATTTCTCTTGTTTGTGTTTAATAGGAAAACGACTCCAGTTAGGTACTACAAAAAATGCTGCAGGTAAACTATCCTTAATTTTTCGAATTAAAAAAAATTCTTTTTGACCTTTAACGTATGTACTCGAAGTTATGATACAACCTGTAATTTGGTGAGCACTATACTGGGCTGGGTTTGAACCGGAGTTGTCAGTGGATAATAATGAATCGTGCGTGCGGTTACCAGCCGTCAGCTCATTCAAGATAGCCGGGTAGAAACTTCACCTCAAGCTAAAGATTAGAATGTGTAGTAGACTGTCAGTGGTGCGCATCTGATTTAAAGTGAATCTCATCTGTTAGCTAATTGGTCAGTTAGGCCGTGTGGTTTTTGGCACGCAGTGTCCGTGACCGCGTGGTGGCCTGGTTCACCGAGTCAATAATTGCTCAGATATTGTTCATTCGACGAAGTAGGTTTTCCGGTTACAGCAACTGTAAATACAAATACCTAGCGCTACTACCTGACTTCTCTCGGGCCTCCTGCGAATGCGAATGCGTTGCGAACAGGAACGAACATGGACAGACTGCACAGCGACAGACGTGGTCAATGGAGGGAACTGTGTCAGATCAAAGCGCGCTAGACCAGCGGTTATTCAAACGACGCGTTTGAATAGCAGCGGGAATACTAACAGATTTTTTAAATTCTTGATTTTGTACACTCATTTTTACACCGTGGCAAAGTCTAGACTGTCTGGTAATTAAAATATTTAAATAACAGTCACAACAGTTCATGCAATAGCAACAGATTATTTAACTGGAATATTCTATTATTGTTTAACTATTTTTTGCAAAATCGATGACGACAAAAATAAATCAAAAAATTATAGAGCATTTTTAAATTATCAATTGTAATAACTCAAGGCAATTGATAATTGAGGAGTTGATTTGCAAAACTAGATAAATCCATTTTAAGCAAATATAAATATATAAATCATTTCGCGCTCAAAATGACTGAATACATTCGATAAGATACTTATATTCTTTCAAAATTTAATAAATTCTACAGATATCCATATATAGATGTGTCTGTTCCCTGCAAAACTAAACAAATACAATTTTTTTGTTAAAGTATCCAATACCAGTTAAAATATTTATTTCAATAATAGTGTAAGTGCTTAAGTACGAATCATGTCTTATATTATAAAAATGTTATTTTGAAATTTTCTGTATTAAATATTCTTCCAAAACTATGCACAATTCCAGTATATTACTATACGTACATACATATTGATAATCAAAACTTAACATATACATCGTTTCAAATCAAAACTTAACAAATCCAGTGTTCAATAAAAAAAAACAGTTCGAAGGATCGGACTAGCTTGTCTGCTAATTTACTTAAAATTTGAATAGCAGGTTGATACAATTAGTAACAAATTATTTACCTGGAAGATTATTTAATCAATAAATTCTTCATTTTATTTCCTCATTTTAAATAAACACCGTAGTCAATGAAGAAGAGAACTAAATGAACAGAAACAAATTTATTCAATTGCAAGTTGCTTGTTCATTTGAAGGTGTTTCTCATGAAATGAAAAATTATTTAGTCATTATTTCATTCATTTCTGTAAATTTAGATATTCATTAGATAATTGACTACATCTTTGAACTAAAATTTTATAGGTAGGTTAATTAATCATTATTTTTGCTTTGCAATTTCTTAACCACGGTGCTAAATATTATTGTTTTATGAATTAAAATATGGATAATTTTGTATCACCCGATTTTCTTTATTTATAACGACGATATTTTGCATTAATAGTTTTAAATTAAATAACTGGACGAAAAATTTTATGCTACCATTATGCACCTATCAGTAAAAAATTATATCTCTTTATCATCTTCATCTTGTACTTTAATTCAATTTGAATTCGTATTAATTTGGAATATTTGGTACTTTTATTTTTAAAATACGAGAAATTCATGGTAGTCGCAAAAAGATAACTTATGCACTGAAGATCTGAAAATGTAATAGGTAATATTCTGAAATTCTATGGCAATTTCTTTTCACATTCCATAACTTTAAATTTAAAGTATAAAATTTTTGTTGAATTATTTTAGAAAATAAATAAAAAATTCCTTAGCGCATTGTAAAAAGTTTTGCGAAATTTTTCCAAATTTGTTGCAGAATGTTGATTATTTTTAATTCTACAAGGAAGAAAAGCATTGTTTCTCAAATTCGTAAACGCATTTGGGGCCCAGTGAATTATTTTTAGCTTTGAATATTTGGGGCCGCGAAAACTCGTGGATTTGGTATTGGTAAATCATTTACTGGTCATTTTTTTAAGAAAAACTCTACTTAGATCTAATATTTAATAGCTTGTAGTTTATTTATTTATTTATTATTTAAATTATTTATTATTTATTAATTAATTTATTTAAATACAGTATTGAACATTGTGCTCAAACCAACAGTTTTTGATACTTAAATTGTTTATAGTCGAATTAAACCAATCATAAATTACTTTTATAAATTAAACATTTCTTTGAATTGCTAAAATACTTTTATCTACGACCGTTGAATAATACATTCATTATACACTTAACTGTAGTAAGATAAACCCATCCATAAGACACACTATTGAATTATGAATTCATTATTCAACACTATTGTATTATGAGTCCATTATTAACACTACTGTACCTGTCATCACATCAAAATGTGAGGTTATATTAATATTTTAATGAATCTTGAATTATTATACACTACATTATCAGCTCATTAAATAATATACTATTATCTACGACCATTTTATAACACGTTCATTAAATGTCTGTATTCTATTGGTTTCTTGATAAATAATAATTTTAGTTTCAAATTTTTATTTTAAGTCAAGAGAATTGAAATGTAACAGTAAAAAATAAAATAGGATTTAACCTGACAGCTGTCATTTCAAAGGTACTTATAGAATGAATTATTTATTTAATATAGTCGTAAATAAATAAAATTATGGCAATATCTGCGACTTGTTTAGTAAAATTCTCGTTGAATTCATCTAAGAAATGTTTAATTTACTCGTTTAAAAATTAATACAAGTTTTCATAAACTATACATTGGTTAGTTTGACTATAGTTAAGTAATAGTAATTTATATACCGAGTAGTATAATCTACTTGAATCTGTAATGTAGCATCTACAACTTATTATTATAGTACGAAAGAAGAGAGCTATCAGAAATATTAACAGAAGTGTGAATGGTGTAAGAAATTTTGAGCGAATGTGTTCTACTTCTAAGTATCTAGTTTTGTTATAGTTAATTTATGTGAAAAATAATTATACATAGTTTTACAGAAGAAAAATATGTTTATATAAAATATATAATGTTTTATATATTGTTATATAAAAACAATCTGTAAAATGCATAAAAAGATAAATACATGAATATTATTTGTGTTGTTTATTCATATTTCCTAAATATTTCTTTTAGGAACAGTATTTAGAGTTCCCTTATGCCATAAATCGATTTAATTAATAAAATGTCATGAAACAATAATGTAAACATTTAGTTTTTACTTAAAATTATAATCTAGTAATAGAAGAAAAATTAATTTTCACTCAGAAAAGTACTTAACCTTTGTTATTTCTCGATTTTGGACTAAAACTTTGAGAGACTATATCTAGAAAATTAAAGGACTTATCAAAGCGCGGTTTGCGGCATTGGATTCCTAGATAAATTTTAATTTGGACCAAAAAAGTACTAAGTGGTTAACCTTTGTTTTTTTTTCGATTTTGGATCTAAACTTTGAGAGCTCATATCTCGAAAACTAAAAGACTTATCACAGCGCGGTTTGCGGCATATATTAATTATTTATTTGTGTGTTCAGGTTTTCGACCCGTGGAAGCGGTTATTTTCTTAGGAGGAGACCCTACTTACCATTCTTCAATTGACCACTGGCCTCCAATGAAGAAATGTCTGCTATTTTTTGTATTTATTGATAGATCTATGTTTTTATATCATAAAAATTAAATAATCGAGATGATTTAGCTGTATATATTATTAATAAAAACAAATAAGTAATACTTACATCATTGCACTAATTTTAGTTCTTAAACAACCCTTTGTACACTTCCTCAACCCTTACAGGACTTCTACGGTGAGAGTACACAGCCTTAAACCTAGGATACGAAATAATAAACAGTAAGTATAAATTTTTATGATTTATTTAATGAAATACTTCAATACAATACACAATCTTATAAATAAATTAACTTAATTAAACATTTTTAACATAAACACCCTTATTTAGGTTTATATAAGCTCCAAACGAGATAGGTGCTGCCATCTGTTGGTGGCAGTTATTTTAATGTACAATATATCTTAAACTAAGGGTTGAATGACTAAATGGGGTACATATTTGGACTCAGCGGGTTCGAATTAGGGGGTAGAGTATAAATTACCGCCTTGAAATGTTTATTTAGCATTAAAACATATTAGGGG
The DNA here is from genome assembly GCA_947534325.1 of Agonum fuliginosum. Classification (NCBI taxonomy): domain Eukaryota; kingdom Metazoa; phylum Arthropoda; class Insecta; order Coleoptera; family Carabidae; genus Agonum; species Agonum fuliginosum. The sequence goes on from OX384033.1 coordinate 2,117,266, forward strand.
TAAAATCAGTCTAAAATCGGTCCAAACGTCACAAAAGTTTTTGTCGAGTGGTCCAGAAAATGAAGCAAAGTTGCAACTACGCTAGGAAAATATTAAACTGCAAATAACTCGAAAACTAAGGGTTGCACGGTAAAATGCGACGCATATTTGGATTCAGCGGGTCCTAATTGAGGGGTTAGACTACCCCTCTTTAGCCTACTACCCTTACTTTACGAGTTATAAGCATTATAAAATTTGCCTAGCGTTGTTGTAATTTTAGTAGCAAAATCGTTAAAAAAATTGACACTACGCTAGGAAAATTTTAAATTGTTTATAACTCGGAAACTAAGGGTTGCAGGACAAAATAGAGTGCATATTTGGATTTAGCGGGTCCTAATTGAGGGGTTAAGCTACCCCTCTTTATCCTGCTACTCTTAGTTTACGAGATATAAGCATTTTAAAATTTTCCTAGCGTAGTTGTAATTTTGCTTCAAAAATCGATGTATATCGTCAAAAAAATTGACACTACGCTAGGAAAATTTTAAATTGGTTATAACTCGGAAATTAAGGGTTGCACGGCCAAATGGGGTGCATATTTGGATTCAGCAGGTCCTAATTAGGTGTATATGATACAAACCACCCTTGAAATAAACGTAATTTTGGTAGTTTTTGGTGAAATTTTGCTGACTTTAAATAATTATTATCTCGTAAACTAAAGGGCTAAGGGCCAAAAGTTAAATACAAAGGTTGCGTAACTTTTCATTCTCTATCTGCCTGTCTATAGATAAGGCCGTTTTGGCCGATTTTTAATGATTTTTTTGGTCTCCCACCATTCATGTTCTCCTGATACAAACTTGGTGATTTTTGTTCGATTCAAATTTGCAATCGAGTGAGGGTGAAAATTTAAAAACGCGATTACGTAAAAACTAAGGGTTGGGGAGTGTTTTACGGATCATATTCGTACTCTACACGTTGAAATACACCAGTACGCATATTGCCACCCCTAAAAGTTAATTAGCACCGGAGATATTCAACCCTTATTTGTATCTCCGGTTCTAAGGGTCGTATCGAAAAAACCTACATTGCATTCGATAGGGGATGGAAAACTAAGCATCTTTTACATTTAACTTTTTCCTCTACGACCCTTAGTTTAAGGGTTAATGACTATGTTTAGACGACTTTTTCAACATTTTAATTGCTCATATCCCTTAAACTAAGGGTTGTAGAGGAAAAGGTTAAATGTAAAAGATGCTCAGTTTTACATCCCCTATCGACTGCAGTGTAGATTTTTTCGATACGACCCTTAGTACCGAAAATACAAATAAGGGTTGAATATCTCCGGTGCTAATTAACTTTTAGGGGTGGCAATATGCGTACTGGTGTATTTCAACGTGTAGAGTACGAATATGATCCGTAAAACACTCCCCAACCCTTAGTTTTTACGTAATCGCGTTTTTAAATTTTCACCCTCACTCGATTGCAAATTTGAATCAAACAAAAATCACCAAGTTTGTATCAGGAGAACATGAATGGTGGGAGACCAAAAAAATAATAAAAAATCGGCCAAAACGGCCTTATCTATAGACAGGCAGATAGAGAATGAAAAGTTACGCAACCTTTGTATTTAACTTTTGGCCCTTGGCCCTTTAGTTTACGAGATAATAATTATTTAAAGTCAGCAAAATTTCACCAAAATCGTCTAAAAATACGTTGATTTCATGGATTGTTTATATCGTATACCCCTAATTAGGACTCGCTGATTCTAAATCTACCCTCAGAATCACATAATCACTTACCGTTTTGATATTATGCTGCAAAATCTTCAACAAAATTGACACTACGCTAGGAAAATATAAAACTGAAATAACTCGAAAACTAAGGGTCGCACGACTAAACCGGGCGCGTATTTGGATTCAGCAGGTCCTAATTGAGGGGTTAGACTACCCCTCTTCATCTTACTACCCTTAGTTTACGAGATAGAATCATTTTAAAATTTTCCTAGCGTAGTATTAATTTTTTTGGTGATTTTGCTAGTAAAATTGTAATATACGCTAGAAAAATTTTAAAATGCGTATATCTCGTAAACTAAGGGTAGCAGGATAAAGAGGGGTAGTCTAACTCCTTAATTCAGACCTGCGGAATTCAAATATACACCCCATTTTGTCGTACAGTCCTTATTTTTCGAGAAATAAACATTTTAAAATTTTCCTAGCGTAGTTGCAATTTTGCTTCATTTTCTCGACAACTGACAAAAACTTTTGTGACGTCACTACCAAGAGATGGCAGCACTAGTCTCAAAAAATGCTTATACCTCCTAAACTAAGGGTAGCAGGGTAGGTAATTATTATTATAAAAACTTTTATAGTATTTATTATTATTTGGAATAACAAATAGTGTTGATTAATAATAAAACGAATCATTTTTACAAGTTTATTTATTTATTTCACCATAAATACAAAATATCAATGAATATTTAAATTATTACAATAAATAATTTAAATATTAATTAAATAGTTAGTAAAAGTATTTTAACATGTCAACAAATTTACTATTATAGTAGTTAGTACTTATATAACTTAATTAATAAATATATATCTATAAACGTAAAATTAAATATTCTTACATACAAAAAATTAATCTAGTACATTAGAATTAGAACATAATATAAAATTATAACAAATAAAAGACATAATGTTATATAGATACATTGCACAAATTTACAATTTTATTATCTAGAGCAAATTATGTGTACAAACAATAATTATACACTAAATAAACTAAGCCTATGGTTAGTACAGTTACAAAATTATGCGGGATTTTTCCGAGTTTACTTTAATTAGAAATGTTAAGGGATTCGAGACTCCATAAAGCAATAAGAACAAAACCAGCTGATGAATTGCCCGGCGTTTTTTCTTTTTGGGGAAAAAAGAAATTGATTCCAAATTCGGCCGCGAAAGTCATTGTTCCTTCCAACAAGAAATTAATTTGGAATGCGGCCCTGCGGCTCTCAAGCACGCACGATCCCACGGTAGGTCGAATCAGTGACCCCCAAACTTTTACCACTAAGAACTCACACACGAGCTCAAAAATTCAAGACCATACTGATTAAGATTTTATCCCTTGTCAAAAATGAGTTTTTGTATTAAGAGCCTATAATACGCATTAAAAAACGAGTTTATTTTGTGATGATCTCAATCGAATACCTACTGTTATACGTATACGTACTAAAAGTTCGGAATCTTCAAAAATTTTAATTGATGTAATTAGTTTGGCTTTAATAATTATGCGAAAATCGGCGAAAAATGTACAAGTTAAGATAGAATTTATGGCAATTCTGTTGATAAAATTATAGTTTTATTGTTTTTTCGCACTTTTTATATCTATGTTCTACTCATTTTGTCTTTAAACTCAATGATAACTTTTATAGTTTATTCATCCTCACGAAATTCTAGTGTTTAATTCCTTTTTATCTCTAATTGTTGTCGGAACAATATATAGTTTGAATTTTTCAATTCAACAATGCTTTGTCATTACTAATGTAAAATTTCAGATTTTTATTTTGAGCAATATAGCCAGAATCGTGAATTCTGATTCTATTGCAGCAATATTGCACTCAAGAAGTATAGCGCCTTAATTCAAGTCTTACCTTCAAGAAAATGTTGCATCAAAGAGAGAGCTATTTTAAACAAATGTTTTAACTAAGTGACTTATTTTACTACTTAGTACTTGATGTAGGTACACAATAACAGGCATTTAAAGAAATTATTAAGTACCACGCCAGAAAATTTACCGGTTGTATATGTCTAAAAGAAGATTACATAATATCGTGGCACATGTCACCATGAAGTCCGTCAATTGGGGCACTTCGAAGCACTTTGAACCATGTACGACTGGTAAATTTTTCTGGCGTTGTGCATAATAATTTTTAATGCTCCTTATTATGTACATCAAGTACCAGAAGTAGTCAAATAAGTCACTTAGTACATGTTAAAACACTTTTTTTAAATAGCGCCCTGTTTGAAATACTCCGGATGTAACATTTTCTTGAAGGCTAGACTTGAATTAATACAAAAAGTCATTTCTGGCAAGGGGTAAAATCGTGCACGATTTTATATTACAGCTAAATAATTGAAATCAAATATTGTAAACGTCAATTAACCTTAAGATTCACAACAAGGATTAGTATTTTTCTTCTCAACTTGATAATTTATACAATAGATTGTTGCAACAACAATTATTAGAGAAAATGAGAGTTAATTTGTGCATTTAATATTCAAGATTCTTACTTTTATGCAAACAATTAAATTTTGTTAGAAATAATCGATTCTTTACGTTGTTCTGAAGAGTTCTACAAGAGTTTATTTTGGAAAAACATCAAACACTAAAGACTGAATTACATTATACTTTTCTCGTCTAGATTCTAGTTCGAGATTCATCCGAGAAGTTCCTATCCATTTCTAGTATAATGTAAATCAGAAATTCCCATCCGAGTTCCGTTCGATTTCCAATCTTTTTTCTAGTATAGAAATATACGCCTGGCTCTATTTTTCAATTCGAGATTCGTACTAGATTTGTCAGTTTGGCCAACCTTTAAAAGTTTTGGCTCAGAAATTGAATATGAGTAGTTTGGAAATAAAGTGTGAACGAATCTCGGATGGAAATTGAACTAGAAATCTATCATGAATCTAAACAAAAAAATATAATGCAGCCTTAAGTTAAAAAATATTTTAAAACTGACGACCCTAGAGACAGTCTTTATAAACTTACTTGTCAAATATGAGTTTATTGGTTTCAAAAATAAATCCACAATCTTGAATATTGTAGCATCCTTTTTTGAGCGCCTGTACCTATTTCAGAATTAACCCGATGCGTGAATCTAAAGTTTTACATGCACTGAATAGCGCACGCGCTCAGAACTTATATATGAAAAGTATTTCATTTATACAGGTGGATATTGAGACCATAGACAACTCGTTAAAATGGGCCACAAAAATTAATTCGGAATCAAATTCTTTAAACAAATGAACGTACCGCGTGCGCGGTTACCAGCCGTCAACGCACGTGCTCTCAACTGAAGACTGTTGTGCTTTTATTTATTATGTTTTACCTGATCAAAATAAACCCAGAAAAAATGAATAAATTGTTAAATACTTATTTGGCATAATTCGGTACCTAAATCTAAGATTAGTCTCAAACTTTATGATAAGAGTTAAATCTCAGGTGTAAATGAATTTTTGCGCCATCTCATACACACACAAACACAACCAAGTACACTAATATACAACTATGTCAGTTCTGCCTACATAAGTACAAATGTTTGTAGCAAAACTTAAAAACTACAATTTTATTTACAACTTTACACCACTGTTAGTGAAATTTGGCGTAATTTTCATTCGTAAATCATTTCGAATTATGGACCCATCAACCATTTAAACGAGCAGACAATTACTCATTAGAATGAAAACAAATGTCGAGAAATTCAAATAAGTAATTGTTATATTAAGTTGATTACTATAATATAATTTATTTTATTATATTTGAAAAGAAAATTGCCACGAATTTCTATTTTATTTGTAATTTTATGTAAGAGAGTAAGTATACAGGCTGATTCAAAAATTCCTGCATTTCTTTTAATGGCATAATTTACAGTACCTACGTGAAATAATAATAATCATTCAATTGATTTTATGATCAATAACCAATTTATAATTTAAAAATATGTACCGACTATTAACAAATATTAAATTGCCGTAGACAAACTTGTTCTTCTTTACACTAAAATATTTCTGTCTCATTATAGCATGAATTATTATTTATTTATATTAAAAAAAAATGGTTAATTTGTCTAATGGTTGATGGGCCTGTGACGTAAATATTGAGCAAGCTGTCGACTATACTAAATACTAATTAATTTTTGATGAATGACAATAAATAAACCAAAACCGACGAATGAAACTATTAGTAATGATTGTTAAATTAGTTTCAAGCGATAACGACACCAGTTCGATTAATTCGTTCCCTACAATAAATAATCGCATAGCTTATTTATACTAACTACAATATTCTTTAACATAGTAGCTAACAGTCAGATAGTGTTAGGAGACCTCTTATAGTTCAACATATTGGAAAAATAAATAAATAATATAAGTCATTTACTTTTAAATATTGTACAGTCAAATATTGATAATGATATTGAAAGTATTTAAAAACATAAATATATTACTGGTATTTTTGTTTAAAAAAAAAGTTGTGTTAAATAACGACCACATATTAGCGGTTTCAAATTGATATAAGAAAAAAGTATGGGTAATATTTGACGTCACAATTTTGCCTGTATTTATATTTCACTAATAAACCATAAAATTTATTTGGAGGAGTTATTTAGACTTGTTATATTTAAAAAATAAACGACTCAATTTTTGCAATATTTCTAGAGCTCACTTAGAAAAGAAAAATTACTAATGCCCAAAATAAAATGTTTCGTTGATAAAATAAATAAATTAATCAATAAATCAATTAACTTCTTTACAATTATAGTTTAAACTACAAGTTAAAACCAACAATTTCAGTAGTTTCCTCAAACTATTCAATAACAATAAATAATAAAAGACCACAATACACAATATTTTAAGATTTCAACCAATCAAAAGCTAGTCCAATTATGCGGTAGACACTAATTGGAGACAACTTTACGAAACTATACGACAAAATATTATTAGAAGTGCTAGAAAATATAGATACATTATACAGAATCCCAGAAAATGCACCAGTAGACTGCTGCCATCTAGTTTGCGGACGTTTTTCCACTGATAAGGTTGTCTCATTTATTATAATCTTCACTTAATAAGCAGTACGAAAGGATTTTTAGTAGGGTACTTGCATGATTGTATTAATAAATGTTTTTAAAAAAGATATAAAATCTTGGCATCTTTTGTTTTGGCGAAATTTTTCTCAACAAGTCCAAAAATAATTGAATATTACTATGACGTAGAGTAACGTCGAACCAATGGCAAAATAGTGACGTTACAGAAAAATTTCTTCCCCACAATTTATAATTTAACATAAATTAGGTACATCTCATTTTCAGTGCCATGCAAGTACCCAATTGCAACTTCAAAAACATAGATGGGGTTATATAATTTCTCTGTCAGTAAGTGAGTAAACTGTGAACTATAAATGGTCCCAGCCCATCTGTTCTCTAATCTATTCTACCTAGAAGGGGCATATAAATAGTGTAATATTTACATTGGCTCATTACAAAGCAACACTGACCCTTAATATTCCGAAATATTATACATATATTGCATATTTGCCCTCTTTGCAATGCACAAGTCCGCAGTTGCTAAAAAAACACAAACACTCACTTAATCATCCCTAGACTCATGTTTCTTCGTAGAATGCCCACTGGTACTAGGCTTGGGGTTGTTGCTATTAGTATCAGTAGTCTGGCTTCTCCTTTGCAGCCTCATACCAACCCAACTAGCCAAGGAATTCATAGCAATGGGGCCACTATGTTGTGCCATCTGCTCCCGCTGTAGTTGGTACCGGTAGAGCAAGCTACCAGCTACCAAAGCGGACACGACAGCAGACACAGCTACCAACACAAACAAGACACTGAAGCCAGGCACTGGTAGACAGATCCCGTAGACCACCTCTTCCCGGATTCTTCCCTGGAAGACGGTGACTGCTTCAGCGCGTCCGTCCGGGCTGAAGGCGAGGTCAGCTTCGGAGATGACCTCGTAGAGACCGCTGACCCCCACGTCGGCTGACCGCACCTTGCGGTCGTTGATGACGATGTTGCGGCGACGACGTTTGGTCGATGAAGTGGTAGATGGGGTTGGTGGGGTTGGCGTGGTTGACGATGGTTTAGGGGTTCCCACTACGGGGATGTCGTCCGAGTTCATGCTCCTAGGAGCCGCTACCGGAGGCTCTGGGTCCAGGTGGCGGGGGCCGTGCGGGAAGCGGTCTTGCGGGCTCTTGTCCTGAAAGATCAACGGATTGTGTTAGGAGAGAATGAAATTTGTGTTTTATTGGATTTGAGTTGTGTTATTCTGATTACAATTTTTGTTTAATTTGTTTTTAGTACGATAATTTTAATTAAAATGAGTTTAAATAAAAATATAATTTAACGATTACCCACGAATTTGAAACATCAAACAGTATGTAGTTGTAAAAGATGTGTAACACTATTTCTTAATTTAAAAACAATAAATAACAATGATAACTCAGGTAACTAATTAACAAAATAAACTATTAACAACAATTTAAAATGTAATAGAGAAAGAAAATTAATATTAGCTATCAAGACCAGGCACCACACATGTACATTTCTATAAAATATTCTTATTTTTCAAAAACAGACAAAAATCAAAAGATGTATCTAGATTTCAGTGAGCATTCACTATATTTTTCCATGTAATATGTACTTAATTTTTTTATGAAGATATGTAAGTTATATTTTAGTTATGCTCTCTAAAATTGTTACATTGCGTACTGTTTTGAGTTTGCAAAATAATAAATTATACGTAATAATACCTACTTTAAGATTCATTCACAGTAAAATTCAAAACTAGAATTTCATATTTAGCAAAAATACAAACTCAGGAAGGTGCAAATGTAGAAAAGTTATAGTCAAAACCTAGTATGTGGGACTTAAGAAATGGTAATGGGTTTTCATTTAGCTCAATTCAATTTAATTAGTTTAACCCCCTTGTGTGGAAGAAATTTGTATCTTCCTGTGTTTGAATTTATGCCGAATCTAAAATTCTAGATTTGCATTTTCCTGTAAATGAATCTTTTAATACAAGTATTTATTACGTATAAATTTTGTAGATTTGAATCTTCTTGTGCATGCCTTTTCCTGAGCATGAATATTGAGAATTTTATTTTCTGGTGTTGAAAGGCCGATTATAAAAATTAACTAGGTTTCTTCACAAACCTCAAAACTACAATATGGCATGCCTCAAGTTATGGTACACCTGTATAAAATAACAAATAACAATAAATATGCCGTTTAGCGCCATAATTTTAATCCAGAAATAAAAATTATATTTTGTAAAAAACAATAATTTAAGGGGCATTTTTCTAGAGCCCTGTGGAAGGCTGGAGTATTAGCCAAAACGTTGGCATACTTACATAATAATTGAATATATTGAAATATTAAATTTAAAATAGTGTCAAAGTACTTACGATAAAAGGCTGCGGCGGCAGAATCTCATCATGCTCCGGCCTATAGAACACCTCCTCCTTGTGCTTATGCTTGTCATGTTTATCAACCTTCTGCGTTTGTCTAACAGTGTTGAAGCCAGCGATTCCAATGGCAGCCATCTCGTCTCCTTCTTGCACGATGTCATCGTACAACAGATCGCCATCCTCATGCCTGTGTCCAGGCTGCTGGTCCTTCCTGTCCAGGCTGCCGTAGTGCCCGTGGGGCCCCACGTCCCCGGTGCTCAGCCCCGCGCCGTGCTCCTGGCAGTGGTCCAAGCACCCGTGTCTGCAGATCTCCACCTGAGAAGAGTGTTTTATGAAAACTTAAAGTGGAATTCACACGGTGCGGAATTCTATTTGTTGTTTAAAGCCCTGTTCACACAAGGACACATAGAAGACACACACACGCAACAGTAAGAAATACTGTGTGTTGCTTGTGAAATAGAGGCGCCGCTATTTTGTGGCTTCTATGTAAGTAAAGAAAAAAAATCGATTTCAGGCCACAAACGTCCCACACGTCTTCATTTTGCTTTTGTTACCTGTGTGTCTTCTATGTGTCCATGTGTGAACAAGGCTTAATGCGCAAAGGTTTACATCAGAATTATTGTTCGTCTGAACAAAAATAAATCTTTTGAGCGACTTAATTTTTAAACTACTATACGGAAATGCGTGCGCAAAGGCCAAAGGCGAAACGTGCGAGAAAAGGCGTGCGGAAAATTCACATTGCGCACGCATATTCGCATAGTTAAAATGAGCCACTTTGCGCACGCAAAACAGTCACGAAAAGATAAGAAAAATAATATTACTAGTTGAAATTTATACTTCTTCGCGAGAAAAATTATTCACAAGTGTCGGTAAAAATTAATATTATCGCCTTGAGCTGATTTTATAGAAAAAATATAAGAGAACTAATTTCAAATTAAATTATTATCAATACACAATTTCGGAGTTTTTTTTGTAAAATATTTCATTCTACTTTTTCACAAAGTGGATGCGGAAATGTGTGAGAACGAATTTGAAGATAAAATGTAAACAATTTTAAGTATATTATGTCAACTTACTTGCTGTTAAAGTTTTACTTTATCTATTCTAGTTTTATCACCTTATCGACTCAAAATGGTTAAGAATTGTCCTAAAAGACTAGGCTTAATAATCAATTTTAAGTCTAAATATTTTTAAATCGCATCTAAATGCATTCCCTCAGTTTTCATAATTTAAATCAATTTTTAGATTTACAAATAATTTTGTATTGGACTTATTCCATACACTCTTCGTAGACGTAGATTATGATGATTACCTTGCACTTGATGTGCACGGACAGCGCATCAGGGAACTTGAAGGCGTGGAAGAACGCATATGTAATAACCGACGCGCGCTCGTCCGCAGCGCGCGCCTTCAGGAAGCGACTGATCATCTTGGGACGCAGAACGCACCCGAACTCGTCCGAGAGGTGGATTATGTGGCCTCCGCCGTCCGAAGCCGCGCAGGATTTCACTCGCATGTCAAATTCGCCTAGAAAGAATTACAGAAATTATTCTTTGTTGGATCCTGGATTTTTATACCTTTATGGCCAGTAGTACCGCTTCCAATTAAAGTTAAATTGTCAAATGTAGAAATAATATTATTATCATGAATTGGACTCGACATTTTTCATTTAAGTGACACTTCAAATTTAAGTGGAAGCGGTTATCAATTTTTTTTAGATTTAGCTCTGATCATTTCATTATTTGGCCACAGTAGTCGAATATATTTATTTGTTGGGTATAAAAAAATTTCCACTCACCTCTATAGTCGTTGATGGCGACGACTAAAGTTAAAGTAGATCCTAAAGGAACGATCCCGCTAACTGGTGGTGCCCACGGTCCTTTCCCATGTTGAATTTCCATCCAACAATCAACGTTGTCTCCTGTTAACAATAGATTTATTACTTCTATTGTTGTTTTACTTAATATTTTATGCACTCACAAAAATACAACCAACAAACATCACTATCAAATAAATACTGATCACGATACTGATATCCTCCTTGATACTGATTTTATTAATTAAATTGGTATGCTTGGAACAGTAAACAAATAAACTCCATTATACTGACATTATGTATTGAATTATGCTCTAGGAATTAAATAAGTAATAAGATAAATTTATTAATATAATAATCATTGTATAATAAATTTTGTCTGGCTATTTTATAAATAACACATTTATATTATGTTTGATACCAGTCTGATGTCAACTTAAGAGCTGATGCACATTTTTGAAACCCCTGGATTGTGATTTGTATAATGCATATCATCTGATTAACTATTATGGAATAAAATAAAATTTTAATTAATTGTTCAATGGCAAGAATAGTAATTGCTTTAGAAAACAATGACCCAAAACTGTTTGATTAAAATACCTGGAATTGAAATGATTGCGAATTTACATTATTACATTATTATTAAAACATATGTACGAAATTGTGAATTATATTTTTTTTGATTTGATGGTAACCATTCAACACGGTTTGCGTCCCAATGCAGAATAGTACTTTTTTATTATAGTGGAATTCAACCACTTTCCGATTCATCTTAGTGCAGTCAGAACCTCAATCCGTGCGACGACCTTTGAAAGCGGCAACGGAAAGATTCTTTATGCTACCAGGACTACATTTAAAACGGTCAGCTTGAAGCGTCCAAGTGCGATTAAATTACAAGATGTTTTACAATTTAACGTCTGTTTTATTGGGTACAAATCGTGCATTTTGAGGACGCAACAAGTTTCTCACCTCTGAAGTCAAGCTGAATGACATCCAAATCAGCAATAACCATCGGCGGCTTACTAGCAGTCTTCTCATAATCATTAAACCACTCGCACCTCAGCCTCTTGGCCTCATCCCAGACCTCTAGGAGGTCTCTATCATACTGCACAACCACCGTGTTCTCGTAGAACTGTCCATGGAGGTCGGGCTTGGTGCCGCACCTTGCGTAGGCTATCCGGAAGCTGAAGAACGTCTGTCCGGTGCTCGGAGGCACGTACACGCAGCGCGGATCCCCGTGCTGGCCCTTGCTGGAGACGATGCCCTCGAACGGGTGCGAGAACGACAAATGTACGTCCATGTGGTCCTTGCCGCACATTACCTCCAGGGATTGGATGGATGGCATGCCGTCCGGGCGCTCCAGGGGCCATATGTCGCCTGCTGATGAGCTGGTGGCCTGAGGAAAACAAACAGTGATTATTACACATTCAAAATAGGCTAATGCGTTCTTAAACGACCCACGACTTGAATTCATGGGATGATTAAAATAGTTATTTATTATAGTATAAAGGGTAGAAGTAACAGATTTGAGCGCAAGGTGTGACGTTTGTCTCCCGACGCGCAGCGGCGGGTTAAAATCACACCGAGCACTAAAATCTGTTATCTATCCCGGTGTATAATACCATATTTTATCTAAGACTACTAAGAAAAGTTTATATTCATGCTTTCAATTGTCAACGTAAAGTTCATTGTTACTGAAGACCAAGCATTGTCGCTAAGCTCGTGACACAAACTTCGAGCTCGAGTGTGAAAAGAAGCGCTTTCCTTTCTAGTTGGACAAATAACAAACTATTCTTTTGAATATTCTATTTATGTAATGACAACATTCAATTATTATTATTATTATTACAAAAATGTTTACAATATTTGTTTTAATTTATTTAAATTCTAAACTATTGTCTTCCCCATCTCTTAATGTCTTCTGTGTAAAAATGCATCAATTGCTACCATTAACATCGTCATCGTCAGAAGACAGAAGCAGTACACGTCAACTACCAGTTTTGAGTTGTGTTGAGCAGTATCACGATTATCGATTTGGCGACTGCAGGTTGATCAGAGCGGTACTGCAAGACTGCAACTCACCGTTAACTGCACATTAACGCGATACTTGAACATTATTAAATTGCCGTTTCTATGACACGAAATAGAAGACAAGATGAGCTTGATGACAACAAACAGCAAGAAGGAAACAATCAAAACAAGGGAGAAGAGATTATGAATACTGAATGTTTTTCTTCCTTTTCCCTTATATTCAAACAATAAGCATCTCATTAAGAGGCCCGTCTACTACCTAAAATCCAGCATAAAATGTACTAACGTAGCGAGTGTTATGTGGTCAGTACAAGAATGGTAAAATTTAATTTAATAGAGAAAGAATAGATCTGCAGATGTGCATTTTTTAAATTTTGATTAAAAAATTGTACATGAATATAAAAATTCCGAAAAATTAAAAAAAATTCCTATTTAATGCAAACTTTACACGGTTATATCTCATGATACAAATTAATTTAAAAAAGGCACATCCGTAGATCCATTCTTCCTCTATTAAATGTTTATAAAAACATTATCCTGAAGTCAATAATAATCTGACAGTTTACTCGCAACGAAAACACTTTTACAGTATTTTTCAAGTTCAAAATGACATTGCATAGTTAGGATGCGGTAAAGTACGAGTTTCAGGCTGGTTTCAGGCAGCCCTAGTAGTGAGGTAAAGAGTGGAATTTAAAAAAAAGTAAAATCAGTAGTACCTATTCTAGGTATTCGGTAAAAACGTAGACGAGCCACTTAATAACACATTCATAATATTTCAGTTTAGTCATTCCATGTCTCTCTGAAATAATGCTATAAATGGCTATTTTCTTTTGCGTTTTTCTCAACAACGAACAATGCAATATTGACTGTGGTAGTGTAGTTTTTAAACTAGACTACTACTACAATATTAAAATATTGACAATAAGTTTCGTCTTTACAACATTCATCTCAAATATATAGTTAAATTAACTACAGAAAAATTTAAAAAAGCATTCTTTTTCTATTACAAGCAAACGCCCGGTATAAATGGTATCAACCAGTTGTACCAGATGGCATTTTGTCAGTTGTTGAATTAAATTCGAATCACTGAAATAAATCTGCTACAATTATATTTCGTATCCATTTCACTGCCTCATAGTTATCTTATATCCTAATCAATTGCAATTGATTGCCAACAATTAAATTTTGTCACGTATAAATGGTATAATCAGTTGTACCCGATGGCATTTTGTCAGTTGTTGAATTAAATTCAAATCACTGAAATAAATCTGCTACAATTGTACTTCGTATCCATTATTATCTTATATCCTATTCAATTGCAATTGATTACCAACAATTAAATTTTGCCACGTGCCACCAGCATCCTGATTGCAACAAACAATTTACAAAACAACCAATACCAGTACAGGATGTTACACATTGCAAACAGAATAGCGTAAACTGTAAACAGAATGCAGACTGTAAATAGAAGGAAGATCAAGTGTAACACCACGGAAATTATCCAATTATGCTAGCGGATGCAATAAGCTTGACGCGAGCAATTCAGACTGCATAGTAGCTCAGTAGCTCTAGCTGAAGAATGAGAAGGCAATGGATCTCAGAGTGGGTAACTAGGTAAAATAGGCGTATTGTTGAGGTTATTAGTTCTGATCTGTTTCAAACAATATCAACTAGGACTTGTTAGCAATAATCATGTGAAATTGAGAAGAACAGTAGCAGCAACTGTTAACATATTTGTTACTACCAGTTTCATCAATTCTGGTTATACTATAAAAAATCTGATGTGGCCAGCAGAAGAACTCCCGCCATACTTACTTTAATCTTTTTACTTATACAAATATATTAATATATAGGTACTTCTACTCACAAATATATTTTAGTCATTTTATTTAAACTGCAGAAGAAGATATAAACGATATTTTACTATTGTCACTGTCATAATCATTTAAATATAACGTAGTAACAAATGTTAAACGATCATGGACTACAAGATACCGAAATACTAAATTATAAATATATTATACTTTAATTATTCTTAAATGATACCAGATACAGAAAAATTTGTAAAATACCGAATGTAGGTAATAATCACATAATCTTTCAATTCAAAATTGTAACAAATTTGTAACTTCTTGTAGTTGGGAAATGGTGCTAGATAGAAACAACGTTTTGAATTCAAATTGTAGATAGTAACATTTAGTATACATTGTTATAAAAAAGTTCCTATTAATTCATAAATTTTGAGGATATTCCAGAAAAACTCTTCAGATCTTCAAGAAACTACCACTTCCGGTTGCACGATCAACACCAAAATCTAATCAGATCTAATCTAGGGTGTCAGAATATTGTATACAAAGTTTCAAATTTTTGTATTCAGTGGTATTTGAGTTATCGTACCTCCAACATCCATCCACCCATCCATCCATACAGACATCATCGCGAAACTATCAAAATCGTGTTCTAGGGACCTCAAATCGTACTTATCCATTGAAAACTCACTATCGAAATTTTAGCATGATTACAATACCTCTCTTACAGGACAGAGTGGCGAGAGGTAAAAAGTGATTAAATAGGTTGGCATTAAAAACATTGACAGTTTTTTGAAAACATTGGCCATCTTGGCAAACGTTTGCAAATATGCGGCAGATTTAGTTTCTCCGTCTTCATTTGTGTAAGAAACCTAAACCTCATACGCCAATCTATACATGTGGTTCACAAATCAATTTCTCAGAATCGAAAACCAGTACAATTAATTTTTTACCGGCAAATTAACTCGAGTTACCCAACGCTAAAATTCTAGGACGCCTTTCCTCTTCTTTCTTCATCTACTGTTTACCGTTCGTTGTGCGTTCTTCTTTTAAAATCAATCTATAAAATATAATTTATTCACGTAGAATAAAAATGCTTAAGCAGCTAGCAAACAATAAGTGGAAAGAATAGGCAAAGTCGGAACTTTTATAGTTCTTGGAAGATGCTGACTGCCAATGTGCTGGAGAAACAACTAGGAAGCTAATTTTATATTTTGATAGGTATGAAACAAGTAATGTACCTAATGGTTTATGGTAAATAATAAACACTTTGTGATTAACCTAACGAGGTATATTTTGATTGTACATAAGTATGCAATGGAATTTTTTTTTCTAGTACATGCTTTCTAAAATCGGCACTTTGTAGCTCGCAAAATAATATTTTTGGGGATTCAGTCCTTAAAAATAAGGTAACCCAGCCAATGAGCAGTTACTTACATTTTATAGCAAATTTTTCATTGGTTTTCGTTGAACCATCGCCTACGTTTTTCAAAATTTTATTTTAAAGTGATATTTTAGAATAGTTATACTAAACAAATTTAGAGAGCATATACTAAAAATTTTTGTAACACGTACACTGAGTTTTAGAGGACTCACCTAATTTAAAGACTCGGTTAAGCCTCGTTCGAAAATAGACCCGTCCTCTAAAACTCTATTTTGCGTACTTGTTGCATATAAATAACTATACAGGGTGTATCATAATTTCGAGTACATACGTTAAAGGTATATGTTGTTTAATATTCTGATTACGAATAAATTTTTTTTTTTTAAAATCGAAAAATTAAGGGTAGTTTACCTGCAGCATTTTTTGTAGTACTTACTGCACTCGATCCGTTTTCCTATTAAACCCAAACATCTTAAATTACATAATACTAGTAAAATAAACATACAAAATTTAATTATTTTTAATAAAACAATCATTACTTCACCCAGTGGCAGAAGCAATGCAAATTTTTTAACTGGGAAACATGAAAATTAATTTTGCGATTTAAAAAAAAATTCTTTTTGATTCGTAATCAGCATATCAAACTACACATACCCTTAACGTATGTACCTGAAGTTATGAAACACCCTGTATTGTTCAACACTTCATAACATTGACTTAAATAAAAGTTTTGCTTTACCACTACTATAATATTGTTATTACAAATACAAAATTATTAATTATACCTAATCCTTTATTAAAACTTAAGCCCTGTTCAAAAATTGATTCTTTGGAACTCTGAGAAAAGAATCATGTCGAGAATTGCCTTTGTTAATAGCGGCGCCGCTAAATTGAATCTTCAGTGAGTTTTGGAAATGAAGAATTCCTAATTCATTGATAACTTCAAATAGTGAATTTCTTTTTTATCCAGGATTTAGAAGCATCTCAAAAAATCCATGTGTGACCAGGTCTCAAATTATGTCCTCGATGATTTATTTAAAAAAACCTTTCTATGTGAACAAATAACCTAAATTCAAAACCAAAAACAGTGTGCCAGTCCATCCACGTTTGCTCCATAGCTCAAAGACAACCTCCACAGAAGCATCTCCAACACCCACAATTATCTCTAATTCCAAATTCAATAACCTCGCAATCTCGCATGTCAGAATCAAACTATTGCGTATCAAACACCACATCAGCCATCATTACAAACATCATAACACATGTTGATGTTGCGCAAGACTGCGCGCTGTGTTGCATGTACCATCGAGCACGCAGGCCTGAGGCGTGCGCATGCGCAGCTTGCACGCGCGCATAGCTTCCGGATCCGGTGCTTGCCGCGCTAATTAGAATTGTGTTAGTCGAGGAGAACTAATAAGAACAAGAGGTAATTGCAAATTAGTGGCGGAATTGGAATAGGTTGTAACGGAAGATCACGCCTTTAAGCAGCTTGTCCTAGAATACTCTAGATTTTACTTTTTTTTTTCATTCCACTTTTTTCTTACTACTAGGGCTGTCTGAAACCAGCCCGAAACTCGTATTTTGCTGCATACTAGCTATGCAATGTCATTTTGAAGTTGAAAAATACTGTAAAAGTGTTTTCGTTGCGAGTAAACTGTCAGATTATTATTGACGTCAGGGTAATGTTTTTATAAACATTTAATAGAGAAAGAATGGATCTACAGATGTACCTTTTTAAAATTAATTTGTATCATGAGATATAACAGTGTAAAGTTTGCATAAAATCGATTTTTTTTTAATTTTTCGCAATTTTTATATCCATGTACAATTTTTTAATCAAAATTTTAAAAAGGATCCATTCTTTCTCTATTAAATCCTTGTTGAAATAAATTTTTACCATTCTTGTACTGGCCACAAAACACTCGCTACGTTAGTACATTTTATGTTGAATTTTAGGTATTAGACGGGCCTCTTAACACAAGAATTTGAGAAAAATAATTCTGTGGAGAAATGTCTGTCAAATAGCGGCACTGGTAAATTGAATCTTTCAATGTATCATTGAAAAAGAAGAATTTATAATTCATTGATAGCTTCAAACCGCAGTAAATTTCTTTTTTCTAGGATTCAGAAGCATGAAAGAATCTTTAAAGAATCCATGTTTGAACAAGGATTTACTCAACTTGGGTGTGGCAGCCTCACGTATTGTCAATCATAGATTAGATATATACAGGAAGTTCGTACGTATATTTTTTGATCCTCGAGTTCCTGTAACGAAACTGGAAATATTTTTCAAAATACGAAATTTTAATTTTAAGGATTTCCACGTGGAATTTCATAACTGTAGGTACAAGTAATTATTGCTAGTGCATAAATTAATTAAAATTTTATTTCATTCCATTTAAAACTACAATTTTCAATCCAATTGTACCAAAAATGTTCCCTTAGCGGAAAATGCAAAGTTGCCCGTTTATTTTGAATCTACGAGTACATCTAGATCATTTGTCCAATCCTCATGAAATTTTGCATGCAGATCTCTTTTGACCAGTGTCGAATTTTTAGGTATGGTTTAATTCGATGGGAAAATTAGGAGTGAGATTCTTATAAAATTTTGCATGAAGATCTATTTAGACTAGTCAGATTTTAAGCTGTTTCTCTAATCCGGGCTAGTTTGATACAAGATACATAAAAGAAACTTGTTACCCAGCGCTAGGGGTCAAAGATCTACTCTTCTTGTCTTCTTTCCGGTTACGGTTATACACCACCTTCCTGACCCGGCGATGTTCCGGTAACCTTCGAACCTAACCAGTAACCGACAACAGCGCGCAGTCATCAACATCGGGAGGAATGCAGGTACCGTGATACACGGCGGTGTTCGTTCTTTAAGTGCCTCGTGCTGAACACGCCGCGACAAGTACACTGGACAGGTTATGCCATTCATAGAACCATAACCTCAAAACCACAATCAACCAGGTTTAGATGATGGACTGACCAGAACCACCCTCGATGTATTTAATTATTGTGTTTTAGACAAGGAAACAAATTAAAATATCGAAATTATTATCTCATCAGCTAATATTTTTAGGGAAACTCAACTCGGGTGCTTCAAGCTGAAAACCCGATCATCTTAAATGTAGTCCTTGTTGCAAAATAATCTTTCACAGAAATCTGCAAACCCGGAGTTCTGTGGTTCAAGCCTCTCGGCCGGCAGTGTGTGAGAAAACATATTTCAATTAAATCGCACTCGGATGCTTCATGCTGACCATTTGATCGTCTTAAATGTAGTCCTGGTTGCAAAATAATCTGTCACAACTCTTTGCAAACCCGGAGTTCTGTGGTTCAAGCCTCTCGACCGGCAGTGTTTATGTAAAAACATCTTTCAATTAAATCGCACTTGGATGCTTCAAGCTGACTACTTGATTGTCTTAAATGTAGACCTGGGTGCAAAAGAATCTCTCACAACTCTCTGCATGTGATGACATACGAACCCGGAGTTCCGTGGTTCAAGTCTCTCGGCCCGGCAGTGTGTGTCAAAACATATTTCAATTAAATCGCACTCGGATGCTTCAAGCTGACCACTTGATCGTCTTAAATGTAGTACTGGGTGCAAAAGAATCTTTCACAGCTCTCTGCATGTGATGACGTACGAACCCGGAGTTCCGTGGTTCAAGTCTCTCGGCCGGCAGTGTGTTTCAAAACATATTTCAATTAAATCGCACTCGGATGTTTCAAGATGACCACTTGATCGTCTTAAATATAGTCCTGGTTGCAAAAGAATCTCTCACAGCTCTATGCATGTGATGACATACGAACCCGGAGTTCCGTGGTTCAAGTCTCTCGGCCGGCAGTGTGTGTCAAAACATATTTCAATTAAACGCTGACCACTTGATCATCTTAAATGTAGTCCTGGTTGGTAAAGAATCTTTTAGTTTCCACTTTGATTTTCAAAGGTTGTCGCATGGATTGAGAATCTGATTGCACCAGGACGAACCGGTCGAAGTGGTTGGATTCCACTATAAAAACATCTACCATTTTATAATTAAGAGTAGATCCTGTCAAATGGTTATACCAGCAAAATAAAAAAAATACATTTTTAAGCTACTACTTAAATACGTATCTTTGTACTCGCTAAATGCAGATAGGTTTTGGTTCTCAATTAGAATTTTATTATAAAGAAATATGCATATTACTAATTTTTATACTTATCAACATAATATTTTATTGAAAATTTTGAAAAATCTCAGACTGAGCCGGGACTTGAACCCGGAACCTTTGAATCTCCGGTCCAACGCTCTACCCAGCTCTACCCTCGCCTCTACCAATTGAACTACAAGTCTCTAGGTTCCATCCCAATATTTTATCTGATTGATAATTGAATACCATAAGTAAAACTGCATTCACAGCCCAAATTTGATGAAATTTGACGAAATTTGTAGTCATATGGCAATGTGTACTTGCGTTTGCAACAGCAAATTTCAGTGATGTGAACGCAAGTACACATTGCCATATTACAGACTTAATTTCACAAAATTTCGGGCTGTGAATGGCGAATTAACTGTTTTTCAACTGCATAAAGATGGTTTTATTGTATGAAATTATTATTATTTCTTTAAGAATTGTGTGAAGACATCAGTCACGTACCCTCCTGGGTTATATGACCAAAGAAAATTAAATGCACCATAAAAAACACATAATTGTCCATTCGTCCACAGCACGATGCTTTTATAGGAATCCCCATAACTTGGACATTAAAAACATTTTAGAAGATTCATAAAAATATGTAATTTATTTCAATGTTGTAAATGTTAAAGGTTTCTCAGAGTTCAAGTTCAAAATCTTAAAATGTACATAAAGATATTTTATTACGCACTTCAGGCTTTGATACTATGCGGTTAACAACTTTGTTTAAGTAATGCAATAAGACTTTTGACTTTAAGTTCAAATACAGCACAATTTTGGAATAACTCTTTAAAATATCCATCCAGATTATAGAAAATAATTTAGCACAACATAGCATATGAAATAGTCATATGAAAATTAGTGCATCCATTTATAAGACGCACAGCGCATAGAATAGTATATTATATATTAAAGGATTAAAGTGCATGATTTAATCCTGAGGGTGAAGTTTATTTCACGATCCGAAGGTGAGGGAAATAATCACCTGAGGGATTAAAGGTACTTTAGCCCTGTGGTATATACGCAATTTTTTTCACTTCATCCTCAAACGAATACAAAATAGTTTAAAAGAATACACATTTTGCAATGTTGGCAGTAAACTTTATGATAAATATTTATATTGTTATACTTTGTAACAAATAGCACGTATTTACTTGACAACGGGATTAATTAATTCAATTCCTTGACAAAACTGGATGAAAAATAATCCCTTGGGATCAAATTAAGAACCTTAGTCCTTAAAAATACAGACTAAAGAAGAGTTTTAGTCCCGGAAGTGCAAACAATAATTTAGCACAGCACACGAAATAATTATTTATTATTTATGTCAAAGTCTCTTGTCAAGGTTGTTTTTTGGTCAAACACGGTTTTAAATTATTTTGTTATTTGCAAATGTCAAAACAGATGTCATAACCCGTCATCAATGTGTTTCTGTGCGATTTATAAAACCGCCGTAACGAAAATGCTGTGATATGTTGTGCGCAGTTATAAATCCAGCTTTAATATTTTATGTTTGATATTTGAATAGATGAAAGTTGAGAATGTATACTATTTTTTCTTATGGGGTTCGTAGTACCACCTCTGTTGGACATGGTGTTACTTTTATTTATGTATGATCAATATTTCTCAAATCTCAATAAATGATTGAAAATTAGATTTTTGTTATAAGCTTTGATCTAATCAAAGGATTTGTCAGTTATTGGTTCATGTTTTGGAATTTCTTAATTTCCGATTGGGTCTTTAAAATTGTAACATCTGCAACTTATACGATAGTTCCGAGAAAAACTTCAGGAAATACCAATGAAAAAACTGAATTACAGTGAATTTTTTTCTGTATTTCTCAAAATTCATTTTTATTTTTATTTTAGGCACTAATAATTAAAGCTGGAATATTATATTTTATTCACGACCATACAGGGAGATTCACAACTGAAAAATAATTTGTATATATATATATATATATATATATATATATATATATATATATATATATATAATTTGTATAATTTGAAAAAATCATTCAGTTCTGTGATAAGTGAGATATGCACGTAGTTTTGAATCATCCTGTATATTATTTATACCGATGACTTATAATACCTATGTGCCGCTGCCATACCCAACTCGGGTAAAAGGCGATAGATTTATACTGAGAATTTTTTTACCTCTCGCCTTCTATTCTATAAGAGAGGTATTGTAATGGGACTAAATTTTCGAGTATGAGTTTTTGGTGGATACGCACGTTTCAAATTTATTTGTACTTTTTGAACTGCCAGTATCTTGTCTAAACAAAATTTGAACTATTATGACAGTGACAATACAGTTGACATCTTTTGCTTGCATCTTGGTTTACATTATCGTTTACATATTACATGAACATGAAACTATTAAGATGTAAGTAAAACTATTTATTATATTAGTAGAATACGCAGAATTAGGCGAGAGGTCGTGTGCTGGCCACAGCAGATTTTTTTAACGTGAAACCATCCCATTACATCTCTTAAAAATTATAAGAGGTATAGGATAAATTTCATATTAACAGAAATTATGATTGAAATTTTTGGTATTAGATAATTTCGTAAGGGTTAATGTGAAATAAAATAATTGAACTAAATTGGGCAATATTAATCCAATAATAATTCTTCTTCTCTCAAACATCTCCATTCACGAAACTATTAATAAAGTTCTGCAAATAATATCAAAATTTATTACACCATATGATTTCCCTGAAAAAATTAAACGTTCGCGACACGCAACCGGCCGGCGAAATTCCTTGGCGCGTTTCTTGTGTTCTTTTTTCTGCCCGCCTGATCTCGATCTCTATCTCGCGGACAGAGATCCAGTGATCTGAGTGCGTGGATTAATAACGCGTGCCTCGAACAATCACAGCCGAATGAGTGTAAACACTGTCGCTTCTAATTGCCAACTAGCTGAGTGATTGAACGCTCGCCAAATCCAAGATTAGATGTTTTCACAGAAGAAAGGCATTTGTGTGAAATTTAAAATTAGATTGTTCTATGTATTCACAAGGATTCTTTGAAGCATTCCTGAGGAAAAGAATCCTGTAAGAATTGACTGTTAAATAGCGGCGCCGCTAAATTGATCTTCAATGAGTTTTTGAAAAGAAGAATTTTTAATTCAATGGTAGCTTCAAAACAGTGAACTTCTATTTTTACAGGGTTCAGAATCCCCAAATAATCTATGTGGGCACAGGGTTTTAAGTCTTTTCCTAGATTATTAGTTAGCAAATAGCCGAAAGTGTTATGTGATGGATCTACTTAGGAGGTAATCTCTTAATTAGGGTTCTTCTCATTTACATCTCCCATTTTATTCTTTTATGCATCATTTTAAATCATTTATAGTTATTTAACAAACTATATAGTGTGGTAATGAGGGCGATTAATAATTGAGGCATTATAATATACAATATTTTTCCGTTGATCATACCTTTCTATATTTCGCCAAACCTGTAAAGGAAGGTATTGGAATCATGCTAAAAATCGGGTAATGAGTTTTTAGTGGTTTCATTAGATTTTGATACAAATATCTTCACCGGAAGTGATATTTTTTGAAGATTGAAAAGATTAATTGTCAAAAATTTCTATAAATTTGGATAAATATAGTATTTAATTTGTAATAAGAATAAGGAGAAAATTGTCTTTATCTGGTAGCATTAAAGAACTGTAGTAAAATTTATCAATTAAAACGTTTGACAGGTGAGACAGGTGACATGTTGGCATACTAACGTCATATGTCATAAGTAAGATATTAAATGTAGTAATTGAACGGAAGATGACTTCAACACAGAAGAGTTTTCCTGTGAATGAATCTTTTTATGATCTTTGTTCATAGGTGATGTAAATTTCTCTGTTTGAATATTTTAGATTTTTATTTGTATATTTTAAATGGGCACCGGATTGTACGTATACATTTATGTTTATAAGTATAGATATGGCGGGAAGTTGTGTGCTGGCCACATCAGATTTTTAATTTGGCGAAGATATAATTTTATTCCATGACACATACAAATATAAATCATGCATTAATAGGGGTTATTAATGTACGATTTTTTACTCATTAAACGATGAACAGAAAAACGGTTTAAGAACAAATATAACATCATTTTTATATCTCGCAGTGTAAACCATCCTCGCAGCAATTATCTTCTCCAGCAGTGTAATCTGTCATTTACAGCTCCAGTGCAGACAGATAATCATAATTAGCAAATTATGATCGGCGAATTTTCGATGTTAAATGAGGCATGAATCCGAAATTGATTCTTATTACACATTACAAGATTCTTGTTTAGTTTGACTGACTGACTGACAAGATACGTGTGAAAAAATTCGCGAATTCACAAGGCCAATGAGACGGAAAATTTACATAATTTTAAGGAGGAGAATTTCGGAAATTGATACTGTAATTTTAGCTGAAACTTTGAGCTACACAGACACGAAAAGGTTTACGCTTAAAATTTTTAAGTGTGTAATTTTATTTTTTATTAAATAAACAAAATAATTCGTATAATCTCAGATAAAATAAAACTTTACACTTAGGTATCAGTTTTACGAAGAAAGAAATAACGTTTTGTAGTACTACTTTGTTTTTATGTTTTTTAAATTACACTTAATTCGCATTAATTGCTTCTGCTAACATTTAAAACTAAAAGAAAGCAAGGAAATACATTTTACTAAACAAACTATAAAACTTAAAGAACGGAAAAGGTACAAGATAAATGCATAAAGCCCATAAAGCAACTGTAAGTATTCCATTTTTATCACATCAATCAGAACTGTTTGGTTTTAAAATCAGTTCATTTATATTTCACTTTTAAATGGAATGGTCCATCATATAAGTGACTTATCTAATAAGCAATTTGCATGATTTTTACTTCCTTGTACGGAGTAAAAGAAAGTATTGTAATCGCGAAAAATTTAGCTTCTCAGATTTTGACGGAAATATCCGTTTTGACCTTTTCTGAATCCATTTATGACTAGTTCGTCGTGACATCTGTACGTACGGACGAACGTACAAGGAAGTCATGTGGTGTCCACATCAGATTTTTAAAATTATATATTTGTGCAGAAGAGATAAAATCTTGGGACTCGTATTATTTATTTATTATTTAATATGGCGTATAATGCTTGTATCTTTTCAATATAATAATGCCGTCACAGTAAAATATATTTCTAAATTTACTAAAAAACATATAATTCTTTATCTGATGTCGTGTCATAATGACATCATTATTAGACTCAATTTGAGGATCATAATAGCGTTCATTATAGATCAAGGACTATAATGATACTACGGAAACGACTAAGGAACTTTCAAAAATAGCATACCTACCTGATTTTTTTAGATTAGTTTTTTGTTCAATACTAAATCATTTATTTTACCTCTTGACAAATTTACGCCAGCAGATAAAATTTTGTATGCAATATGGATCGTAACCAATCATTACGGTACATGTCATGTTATCGAACTCGGCTTCGCCTTGTCTGATAAGCTTCACGATTAATACCAAAGTGATTGTTACAATCCTTATAACATAAATATCTGTTAAATAAAATGTTTATTTTTACCTCTTTTTCACTTCAGTAAGTAAGTACATAATTAAGTAAGTAAAATAGTAAGTTTTTCATTCAAAATATTAACTGTTGGATAAAAAAAATAATCGTCTGACATGGTATAATTATAAATTTGTTTATTTATCTAACAATTTTGAACAACTGTATTTAAAGTGCCGTTCATGGTTCTAAAATTATGAAAATCTGAATTATTTATGTAAAACAGTAACAGAAAAATTCCTCAAATCTTGTAAAATGTAAATATACAGGTCTTCCCGTTATGCGATTGTCTGCTCAAGCTAACCTTTGACCAATCACAGAATGGCAACGACAACATCTGCCTATGTAACCATAGTAACCATTTAATCAATTTATCACCTCATGTTTATCTGGATTTACATCAACGAAAGATAAAATCGCTAACAATGCAGGAAACACTAATTAACTCTATTATACTTATACCAGATGTTAAAAAAATCCGCTGTGTATATACTGCATGTCTGGTTTAGACGATGACGACGTCGATAGTAAGGATTATTATTATTTTGCTTCATTAGAGAATTTTTTATGAAGTTTTTTTCGAGCTGTCAATACATAGGAGAAAAAGTGCTGATTCATAAATAGTTATTAAATGAAATATCACAAAGAGGTTCGAATAAATTTGATATTTTCAAATTATGTAATTATATGTAATTTAATGTTTTCAATATGTTGTTTTATATTATTTGCTGGGCACAAAAACCTATTGATTTCATTGTTATGTTATTAGGCAATAATCAAAGTACAACACTTACAAAAAACAAGTTATTATATCTGGAAATGATTGAGTGAATAATGATGCATATGCAAGAATGAAAATAATAATTTTACAATCATACCGTTCACAAAACAGGACAATCATTCCTCATTAGACAAATATTTTATCCAACAGTCCCTGTTAGTCATATATTTTACTCAACTTGAGTGTGGCAGCCTCACATATTGTGAATCATTGGTATTGACCCATTAGACAAAATAAAATCCCCAAAACATTTCAAGAATGTGAACATCCTGCTTCGTTACTTGCTACATTTGCCCATTAACATCCTATTAATATCCTAGCAAATGCTAATGTTCGCCCTTAGTAACATTATCTATGTAACATCCCAATGTTAGTAATTTGGTAATAATATCCCAATTATGTGTCCCATGTAATTCTCTGAGATGTTTGTATTGAGTATGTAATTTTGGATCGTAGTCAGGATGTAGCTATGATAGACTTACGTAATATCACTTAAGTACAAGAATAAGATATTTTTAAACATCCCATGGATGATTCATGATTCATGTCAAGTGGGTGGATTCGAACCTGAGTTGTCAGAACCACAGTCGGTCACATAACACACTCGGCACTCTTATTAAGACTGTCTAATGTACTGAGCATTAAAATGTCGAAACTTACGTTATATTGGATAATTTGACATTAAAAACGTTAATAGACGAAAATAACTAACCTTCTAACATAGGTTTTATGTTTATGAACTATCAATTGATGTCATAAAGCCTATGAATGTAAACATAAATAAAACAAATTATCTTTTCATTCATTTAACGATTGTCAGTCTCCATTATTTGATGATTTTCCGCCACAAATGAGGAAGAATTTCGTCATATCAAGAAACTAAACAATAAGAATCCCACGCCCCACACAAAATTAAGTTATAAACGAGCTTGTAAAGATAACAGTATTGTCTGGTATTCGACACACTACAGAATTTGTTATCGCCTATGCTGAACTTACAACATTGTTCGCAATACTTGAATGCTTGATGGCGAATGCTCACAATAAAGATAGATTCAAACCTACTCAATTATAAGTATAAGTGCTAAGTTAACCAACCAGCGCTTCCACAAAATTCCAATTTCAATTATAAGTGCTCGTTGTTAAATTAGTCACTTATACTTATAATTGGGTAGGTCTGGATCTAACACCGTCAGAAATTTCCAATAAAAATCGACGAATTTGAAGCTCTCCTGTAAGAAGGTAAAAAATCTGATGTGGCCAACACATGACCTCTCGGCATACTCTGCTATTTCTATTACTTCCTTGTACGGAGTAATAAGGAAGTATTGTAATCGCGAAAAATTTCGGTTTTCAGATTTTGACGGAAATATCCGTTTTGACCTTTTCTGAATCCATTATGACTAGTTTCGACGTGACGTCTGTACGTACGTACGTACGTACGTACGTACGTACGTACGGACGGACGGACGGACGTATGTGTGTCGCATAACTCAAATACGGTTAGACGTAGAAAGTTGAAATTTTGTATTTAGGACTGTTATAGCATCTAGTTGTGCACCTCCTATTTTTGGTTTCAGTCTACAAACCGGAAGTAGTACTTTTTAAAAATATTTCGATAAATATTTAATTTTAGACAATTTTTTTTATTTTAAATGAAAGATTATGTCATTATTACCTACAATCGGTATTTTATAAATATTTTTGTATCTGGTATCATTTAAAAATAATTAAAGTATATATTTATAATTTATAGTATTTCGGTATCTTGTAGTCCATGATCGATTAACATTTGTTACTACGTAAAATTTAAATGATTATGACATGACAGTGACAATAGTAAAATATGCTTTATATCTTCTTCTGCAGTTTAAATAAAATGACTAAAATATATTTGTGAGTATACTAGTATAATAACTTAAAAGAATTTTTAATATTATTTTACATTTTAGTTATTAAGAAAAGTATGAACACACAAGGCGTACAAGGAAGTCATGTGGTGTCCACGTCAGATTTTTTAATTCAGTGGTATTTGAGTTATCGTACCTCCAACATCCATCCGTCTTACACATTCATCCATCCACCCATCCATCCACACACACATCATCGCGAAAATATGAAAATCGTGTTCTAGGGACCTCAAAACGTGCTTATCCATTGAAAACTCACTATCGATAGCATGATTACAATACCTCTCTTACAGGACTGAATGGCGAGAGGTAAAAATCCAAATTAATATTCCAGCAATTCTTTTGACCTATCGTCCCGACTGAATATTCCGAGCTCCATTAAGTTGTAGTCCAATGTCACCTAACTCTCCCTAGACTATAATGCTTTGATTGTGCTAAGTATGTGCTTTACTGTGCGCTATATATTATAATATGTGCGTCCTTACAAAATGGTCCATATAAGTTTGTAAATTGCGACTACAAGTAAATACTAATAAACAAATATCAGAAAAGTAAACATTTATCATGATAGTAGTAATGTGCCCCGTATGTGCTTCTTTGTGCGCTATGTTTTATGACGTGTGCGTCATTAGTATTCCAGAAATTCACTTGATAAAAAATGCGACTCCTGTTCCATAGTCGCAAATTCCTACTGAAACTATCATGTTTATAGTGTGCTTAGTATGTGCTTTTCTGTGCGCTATATATTATAGTATGTGCGTCCATACAAAATGGTACATAGCTACATGTTTGTAGCAATGCACCCTATATGACATCTGAGTAAACCATATTATAGTAATTAAAGGTATCAAGGCCAAGGGTGTTAAAATAATATACATGAGGCCAACAGCATACTTTCCTAGGGCCAGTAGCCAGTGGCGGATTAAGGAGGAGGATGTGGCACCCGGGGACGTATAATTTTTATCTTTATCGATTTTTGTTTTGTCATCGAGATTTTTTAACAGATTATTAATTGTTAGTGACATTCTGTTTCTATGGTAATAAGAAAATTACATATCAAATAATACCCTTGGGCGTATTTTGAAAAATAATGACCTGGGGTAATATTTATTATTATTGCGCTGGAAACAGGGATATTATGACAATAATAAGAAACAAGTTGGACATTAATTAAGTGAAAATGTGTGTAAATTCCGTCTATCCAAATATAAAACAAAAGGCTTTAGCTTCTACTAGTTTTTAGATTTTAAATATAGTAGGTATAAATTCAAACTATATAAAGATGAAAACTTTGTAAATACAAGAATAACTCTATTTTGTTGGAATTTTTATAAAATTTTAGTTTAATACCTACTATAAATCATATAGGCACCTCATTATTACAAAATATTGTTTTAAACTTATTAGTTGTCATTCAGTTAGCATAAGTTGTCATTTTAGAATGGATAACTGCACAAAACAACTCACAAAATCAACTTTTCACAAGAAGTACAACATAAGTCCCATATAAATACATGTATACAAATATCAAGCGCTACCCCACACTCGTAAGAGATCAGCTAGGTACCTACTTTGATTTTTTTCGCCTATTACGCAAGGTTTCTACCACTGTTTGGCCATTGTGTTAATATTGTTTTCTGCTTTGAACTTTGCAAAACTTTGAAAATTCATCTGTGTTTATCAATATTTTATACGGTTATATTATTGATATTATTTATTCACTTGATTTTAGTTGTACCTACTAATCGTGAATCAAAAAGAATTTTGTTGAAAAACTCGAATTAAAAAATGGGTCCAAACAAATGGGACGTACAAATTTCATTTTTTCCTGTTTGTAAAATTATTATTACAATAATGTAATTATGATTAATTACGTTAATAAATACTGCATAACTATTGTTTAACTTTTTTTGTATTTAAATGTGACAACCCAGTGATACCCAAAATTTTGTTATGCGAACTACTGTTAATTTTACGAATTTCATCAAAATTCTTTTTGATTCATGATCAGTGCGTCCAATACTATACACCATATTTTGTTACACAGGTTGGGTTACACCCTGTATAACAAAAACAAGAATAAAATTTTGTATTGAAATTCATTTTTAATTTAGTATAATTATTTTGTTACACCTCCATAAGATAATATTTAATATATCGTTATTAAGTTTATAAACATAGCGCAGAAAGAAGCACATACAGGGCACATTGCTATAAAACTGTATGTACCATTTTGTATGGACGCACATATTATAATATATAGCGCACAGTAAAGCACATACTGAGCACACTATAAACATGATAGTTTCAGAAGAAATTTGCGACTATGGAACAGGAGTCGCATTTCTTATCAAGTGAATTGCTGGAATACTAATGACGCACACGTCATAAAACATAGCGCACAAAGAAGCACATACGGGGCACATTACTACTATCATGATAAATTTTTACTTTTCTGATATTTGTTTATTAGTATTTACTTGTAGTCGCAATTTACAAACTTATATGGACCAATTTGTATGGACGCACATACTATAATATATAGCGCACAGTAAAGCACATACTAAGCACAATCAAAGCATTATAGTCTAGGGAGAGTTAGGTGACATTGGACTACAACTTAATGGAGCTAATATTCCGTCCTCACACAATAAACCAACGATAAAACATCTGTAGGTGCAACTCGAATGACATGTAGTGAATTCTAAGTCACAAATTAGTTGTTATTCCTTCAGTGACAACAATCGTAACTGTAAACTCACGCTGACCCGTTTCGCAATAGATCGATAGGGTACCGCGCCGTACGCTGGTCAACAAGAAGAAGAAGAAGAAGACGAGTCTCCCGCGGTCAGCGCGGTTCCCACACAAGAAAGAATACTCACATACGCACACACATCACGTGGTGCTATGAATAATTTACACAGAACTGGCCAATAAATTAAACAAACAAAAATACGTGGTTTTCGAAGAAGTTAAAATTTGATAGCGATGATTTACGGTGGATTTGGATTCTGAATAAGCCTGTCCACATATGGATTGTGAATTCTTTTAAAAATACTTCTTTTCCAAGACTCATTGAAGATTCAAATTATCGTCACCGCTATTTGAGCGGCAATTTTCACTAGGATAATTTTTCTTGAAATTCAGAGGCATGAATGAATTCTTAAATAATCCTTGTGTGAGCAAAGTTACTCAAAAAAATCTGCTGCGACTAGCACACGAACTCTCGCCTAATTCTGCTTATTCTACTAATCTAATAGATAGTTTTACTTACATTTTAATAGTTTCATGTTCATGTAATATGTAAACGATAATATAAACCGTGATATAAACCAAGAAGCAAGCAAAAGATGTCAACTGTACTGTCATAACAATTCAAATTTTGTATAGAAACGAATTTAATATTATCATGGACAACAAGATACTGGAATTTCAAAAAAGTAGAATATTAATTGTACTTTATTTTATTGTTAAATACTACCAGATTCTGAAAATTGTATTTAAAATTAACTGTACCCATACATAATTATTATATTTTCTTTTATTTTTAATTGCAAAAAATAAATAATGTACCAAATTATTTAAGGAAAACTGTATCAAGTTTCAAAAAGTACTACTTCTGGTTTGCAGATTTCTACTAAAATCTTATTCGGGTTAAGATCCTTATTAAAACCTTAAATATGAAATTTGGTTGATAAAGGTTTGATACTTTTTAAGTTATCGTTAAACTCATACACGAAAATTTTGACCCATTACAATACCTCTCTTATAGAATATGATTCGAGAGATAAAAATAAATTTTAAGGAGTTTTTGCAAGGAACACAATTCTGGTACACATACACATCCACACAAATAAATCCTTGAATAGTTATAAAACCTTTTTTCTTACAATTTTTTGCACTCTAATTTTAAATGAAACCTGTCTACTCACACTTGCTTAAATGATATATTTTAAAATTGCATGCAAGCATCATTATCGCGCTATATTTTACACAAATAAAATCTTAGTAGACATCGTGGCACCCAGCAATTTAAAATCATTCAAAATCATTTACTTCCGACCTAGTTCAATAGAAGAAGATAGAAGAGTGTTAATTGTGCAAAAAATTTGCCATTTTGGTAAGTAACTGTTACTAAAATTGCTTTAAAGTTTTTAATATAAATTAAACGACGAGGCAAAGGTAAAATAAGTAAAATAAAATGTTTAGTAAATAGTCAGTTAAAATAGTAACTGACATCAGGACCCTGTTTCATAAAACAACAATTACAATTTATTTACAACTGTCATTGTCTTACAATTATGTCAACAACGTAGTTACAAGTGTTTCATAAACAAAAACTACAAATTTGTAAGTACCTATGAATTTTTACAATTTTACAGAAAAACTATTACAATTTTACAAGTGTTTTTGACACATTTTGACAAGTTACATTTTTACAGTTGTCAAATTGTAATAATTTTTAACCTTGCATCGAAGGTAGGTAATTTTTTTTACAAGTAGTATTAATGTGAAAAAATATGTGGAACATTTTGAGCTTTTCTGATGGTTATAACAAATTGTAAGTAAAATGACGTTCAAAAAAACATTTAAAAGTGGGATCAATGTATTTTAATGGGAACACGCCACTGCGTCAAATTGCCGTAATGTCAAATACCCGCTGTGTCCAATTGCCGCAATGTCAAATTGCCACTGTGCCAAAACGCATCCCCACCACTTACATACTTGTAATAACATATGTCGAGAGACTACTGCAAATTTATTTCGACACAGAGGCAATTTGACCCAGTGGAAATCAGGCACAACAGTAGATTTGACGTACCAAAACCGAGTTTGTGGGGCTCTAGTACGGTTTTGTTAGCTTTGTTAGTGTAGTAAATACCAAACCGAGTTTGTAGGGCTCTAGTACGGTTTTGTTAGCTTTGTTAGTGTAGCAAATACCAAAACTTATGCCCGATTGCCAGTATGTCTAAATATTGCTGTTGTGTTGGATTGCCGCAGAGTCAAATTGCCTCTGTGTCGAAATAAATTTGCAGTAGTCTCTCGACATACGTTATTACAAGTATGTAAGTGGTGGGGATGCGTTTTGGCACAGTGGCAATTGGACACAGCGGGTATTTGACATTACGGCAATTTGACGCAGTGACATGCACCCATTTTAATAACGTTTGAATTTCAAAAGCTATAGGATGACACAAATTCAACTAGAATCTTTCTGAATATTTGTTGAAAATAAAAATAGTAAAGGGATTAAAAAATACATATTATTCTTGTGTTTGAAATAATAATTATTTTCAGGGCAAATCTTCCTTATACGCATTTATACCATTCATTAGAGAAGTTGCAGACTTATAATAAACAACACAGAGCAATACATGAGCAAACATAATTTAGATTTAAAATTTTAATAAAATATGGCCTTTTAATTCTTTGCATTAACGTTAATACAAATAATTTATTATAGGTTCCTACATAATACGAGCCCAAACTCACATTAGTTCGGCCGTTTTTATAAAAAATTAGTTTTTTTTGTACAAAAGTTTAAATTAAAGTCAAAATACCAGTAAAATGTAATGTATCTTATATTTATTAAAAATTGCAATACATTTTTTACAACCTCAAATAAAATCAGCAATCGAAACTTTATGGAACCTAATTTAGAATAAAAAATCTGACGTGGCCATCACACAACCTTCCGCCATATCTAGATTTTAAACAGAAATGTATACGTGCAATCCGTTGCCCATTTAAAATATACAAATAAAAATCTCAAATATTCAAACACAGAAATTTGCATCACCTGAATAAAAAGATTCATTCACAGGAACTCTGCTGTATTGAAGCCATCCTCCGTTCAATTACTACATTTAATATCTTACTTAGGACTTATATAGCGCTAGTATGCCAACTTGTCACCCGTCTCACCTGTCAATATTTTTTACGCAGAAACAAAAATCAACCGATCATGGATTACAAGATATCAACGTTTTATTTGACAAATTTATTTTTTAAATTTTACTGCAGTTCTTTATTGCTACCAGATAAAGACAATTTTTTTATAACGTAAGTTGCAAATAACTTTTCCTCTTATTCTCATTACAAATAAATACTATATTTTTCCAAATTTATATACAATTTTGACAATTAACCTTTTCAATCTTCAAAAAATATCACTTCCGATGAAGATATTTGTACCAAAATCTAGGGAGCTCTTCCAATTTATATACAAATGTTAAATACCAAATATCAAAATTTTCGGGTAATTCGTATTTGAGTTATGCGACTAACAACCCTTGACCACACACACACACACACACATACACACACACATACACACAGACATCATCGTGAAACTATCAAAAATGAGTTGTAAGGACCCTAATTCGTGCTCATCCACTAAAAATTCACCACCCGATTTTTTGCATGATTCCAATACCTTCCTTTACAGGTAAGCGGAAGGTAAAAATTAGAATAATCGTCCTGCAAGGACAATCAACAAATTGTGAAAATGACTGCAGAATATCTGGGACTTTTTTCTCTAGTAAAGTATGTTTAGGACTTGTAGATAATAATGTCATCACAAACTGAAGCAGTTGTAAAAATAAAGGTGGAGTTACACTGTGACAAAGTCGTTTATAATTATTAGAGAAAACAATAAAAAAATTGCCAGCAGTATGCTATATTATCTAAGTTATATTTAAAGTTTATTTAGCTTAAAATATATTAAAGTTATACTTAAAGTTCATTTAACTTTAAATAGAACTTGTATAATAAAGTGTACAGCTGGCAAATATTTTTGTTGATTGCTTTTATTACTATTTACTATAAACGACTTTACCACTATGTAACTTCACCTTTATATTTACAACTGCTCCAATTTATTGTGACACAGTATCTACAAGTCCTAAAATACTTTCCTGGGAGAAAAAAGTCTCAAATATTTTGCAGTCTTTTCACAATTATTTTATTGTCCTTGCAGGACGATTATTCTAATTTTTTATTCTAAATTAGGTTCCATAAAGTTTCGATTGTTGATTTTATTTGAGGTTGTAAAAAAATGTATTGCAATATTTAATAAATATAAGATACATTACATTTTACTTGTATTTTGACATTAATTTAAACTTTTGTACAAAAAAAACTAATTTTCTAACGAACGGCCGAACTCATGTGAGTTTGGGCTCGTATATAAAATCTTTATTTTACAATTGTAAGTTTACGTTACAAGTTTGTAAAATTATAATAACTTTTATGATACACTTGTACTTGTACATAGTGTATTACAAGTACTTGTAATTGTAAAATTGTAAGAATGTATCTTGTTGTTTTATCAAACAGCTCATTGTCAGCTCATTCATTTAATTTATTTCAGTAATAAACTAAACTAAATGTGTACCTGCCTGCTGTATTCAAACCCAAGTTGTCAGAATCACAAACTGGGCTATCTTTTTGCAGATATTGTCAACTCCTTCATTTATTCCAGCAATAAACAACATCTATGCAGCTGGCGGTCTTTGGAAATAGTAAAACTATCTCTGAAACTGCGATCTCCTCAAAGGATATTCACTTCTCGTTTTCATGATCCTTTGCGCGCAGTGTGACGGTTGTCAATTCCTTACTGTTTATACTCTTGTTTACTCTCTAACATACTCATTTTAAACACGAACCATTTACATTTTTACAGACATACATATTAATTTAATGGTAGATGTGCATGAGATCTTTGCGGCAAGTCACGTTTATATTTTCTTTGCTTCTTTAGTGGTACTTGCAACAATGTTGCAAGAGAAGACGGAAACTTGTTTCAGAAGGGAATTAGATTATTATAATATTGGCAAAATACAGCTACATCATAACTAATATTTTGTTCACCTAACTTCTAGTTATGTGTTTCCTTAAGGCGGTTGCACAGTCAAATTATAGGTTTTGCTGAACGCTTTGTATTACTTTAATAAACAAAGATTTAAATTATATATCTCAATAAATAAATTGAACACTTTTGAATTTTGTATTTCAGAACATTAAATTTAAAATAAATCAAAATAGCGAAAAACATAATGCAATTTTCTCCATAAAATTGGTTTAAACAATAAGATTTTTTAAACAAATAAGACGTTTTCGAAAAGCTTGAAGTTGCCGTCTTTTTGCTCAATTGCCATATTTATAATTTTTATGTAGGATTGTATTAAATTACACATGAAGTATACACAAAATTGGATATAGCCAAATTGAAGAAAAAATTATAAAAAGAGCAAAGAGGGAGCATCCTTAAACTTTTCAAAAATATCTTAGTTAATTCGAAAATTTCAATTCTTACTTCAATTTTAATGGGAAAACTAAACATACCTACTTTTCACCATTTTAAAAGCTAGAAGCCAACCACCTTAACATTTACAATGTTGTTATGAAAAACATGTTGTGTCTAACACGAGTGGGAAGCTCTTTTTCCACCCTCGCTCTATTGTCTAGCTCGCTTCGCTCGTGACACATACTTCGAACTCGAGTGGGAAAAAAGAAGCGCTTTCCTCTCTAGTTGGACAAATGATTATGGCGCCATAATCAGTTATATAGGGTGTTTCATAACTTCAGGTACATACGTTAAGAGTATGTAGTTTGATATGCTGATTGCGAATCAAAAATGATTTTTTTTAATCGCAAAATTAATTTTCATGTTTCCCAGTCAAAAAATTTTCGTTGCCACTGCCACTGAAGTAATTATTATTTCATTAAAAATAATTAAATTTTGTTTGTTTATTTTACTAGTATTATAGGTATGTAATTTAAGATATTGATTACCTACTTTTATTGTTTCGTTGTTTGTTTTTAACAGAAAA
The DNA here is from genome assembly GCA_947534325.1 of Agonum fuliginosum. Taxonomy (NCBI): domain Eukaryota; kingdom Metazoa; phylum Arthropoda; class Insecta; order Coleoptera; family Carabidae; genus Agonum; species Agonum fuliginosum. The sequence continues at coordinate 2,154,744 of OX384033.1, forward strand.
ATGAATCCAGTGCTGTAGTACAAAAAAATGCTGCAGGTAAACTACCCTTAATTTTTAGAATTTTAAAAATATTATTTTTGATTCGTAATCAGCTTATCAAACAACATACACCTTTAATGTATGTACTCGAAGTTATGAAACACCCTGTATATGCACGAATTTGTGAATCACCCTAGTATTATGTCGTATTTGCGGTTACGACTGTCAATAATAAACTCATGGTTGAAAGGGGAACACGCCACTGCGTCAAATTGCCGTAATGTCAAATACCCGCTGTGTCCAATTGCCGCAATGTCAAATTGCCACTGTGCCAAAACGCATCCCCACCACTTACATACTTGTAATAACGTATGTCGAGAGACTACTGCAAATTTATTTCGACACAGAGGCAATTTGACGATTATGTGGGGCTCTAGTACGGTTTTGTTAGCTTTGTTAGTGTAGTAAATACCAAAACCGAGTTTGTGGGGCTCTAGTACGGTTTTGTTAGCTTTGTTAGTGTAGTAAATACCAAAACCGAGTTTGTGGGGCTCTAGTACGGTTTTGTTAGCTTTGTTAGTGTAGTAAATACCAAAACCGAGTTTGTGGGGCTCTAGTACGGTTTTGTTAGCTTTGTTAGTGTAGTAAATACCAAAACCTATGCCCGATTGCCAGTAGTCTCTCGACATACGTTATTACACGTATGTAAGTGGTGGGGATGCGTTTTGGCACAGTGGCAATTTGACATTGCGGCAATTGGACACAGCGGGATTTGACATTACGGCAATTTGGCGAAGTGACATGCACCCGTTGAAAGTAGCGAATATTGTACAAGGAAGATTTTTTTGTAGTTAAACTAAAATGTGTCAGAAAGTATTACAGTTTTAAAATATACAACTTCTTACAACTTAATCTTCCTATCGATTACAGCTTTTCTCTTCCTGCGTGCATTTGCCCATTCGTGCGTATTGAGTGTCTCACGTACACGCATTTAAGTGTTTGACAATTATCCACGTTACCCATGTTCATGTTAAACACGAATATCTCCACATTAACGGCTTAGTTTAGCCGGAGTTGACCATTGTGGATTCACACGAAACCCACAGCGTCGCTAGCCGATAACTGTAGTTGAAGAGCACTGAAGAATACGAGAATGAGTTAATGGAAGACCGAACAACGCCCTCGTGCTGAATAAGAATGGTATGGATGGAGCGATAAGACTGAGGAATATGAATTTGAATTAGGAGAGTAGGTGTGATGGATAAAGCCATCAAAATCACATAAGAGATTTCATATTTTAAGTGTATTAACATAAATATGCACAATGGAGATACATGATGTATAATAACGAATTTTCAAAACCACCTTTTGATAAAATATGAACTGCAAAGTGCAAATTTGTTATAAGGCCCGGTTCACACAAGGATTCTGTGAAGATTCTTTTATGGAGAAAAACAATTCTAGTAACTATTAAGTAAACCAATCGTTTGCTTCAATTTTTTTAATTCTGACCAATGACCAATAATATATCGGCAAAAATTGTAAAAATGTCCAAGGGATATGTTCAAGTGACAATTTTTCCGTTACATTACTGAGTACATTTTATTGATTTTGTATTGTTTTTAATTGAAATTAAATGTATCTTTTAGTGACAACTACTTACGATAAAATACAAAATATATCAAATAAAACGCCAAAAATACAGTTTTTAGTTTGGAACCAATTACTAATGAACTTGTGAAACGAAAGAATCTACAATTTAAAATTTTGACACTCAGAGGTTAATGAAAAAATTAAATGTCAAAATAAACAACCGTTTCGGCACAGAAAATTAGTCTTGATTTAAAAACACGAATAATTATTCTAATCGGTCTACAGCAGTGTCAAACTTTGCTTACTCCAGCATTAGAAAACATTCAATAATAAAAATATTAGACACTTCAGCGTAAGTTAGATTAGTTCATATTTTGTGTCTGTTTATTTGGGAAATAGTCTAATAAAATATATCTCGGTCTCATTATTTTGCAGGTAAAATTATTTTTTAAGATTGTTGCTTATAGGTAAACATTCCTCCACAAATTGAATGATAAAATCCCTCGCCTTCAGCTCGGGATTTTAATCATGTCATTTGTCTCGTAATGTTACCAAGCAACAATCTTTTGAAATATATTTTTCCAGCAAAATAATGGTTCCTTGATATATTACTATTGACTATTACCTATCAAATTGCGGTACCACCAAATGAGTCTTGGAAAAAAAATATTAAAATTATTGAATCTTGAAGGAATCTTCAAAAAATCCTTATCTGGATAGGGCTTAATAATGAAACGATAATCTACTAGTCAAAAGCTCTTATTGAAATAGTGTTATTGACCAAAAAGAATATAATTTTGTTCGTAAGTTCTTGTAGCTATTTGAATTTGCTCCCTACTGTATAGTGTATACCATGTACCAATGACTTGAATAAACACTATTGAATAGTTCTTATTGAATTAAAACTACAAAGTATCATATCGCATATCGACATATTATCACGTTCAAGCAATATCGGTGTTTGATTGGCAGTCAATCATGTCGACCAGTATTTTTACATCCACAATCCACAACAAATACACTTACATTTACCAATAACCGCATCAAAGAAAAGCACCGCGCAACGCACATTTAAATTAGCCACGTTAGGAGAACGAAAATGGGAAAGAAGAGAAAGAATTCTACTGATTTGTTTGCTATAGTCCACGCATACAGCAAGTACATAATAATCGTTAAATGCTTATTGCAGTCATACAATGCCCAAAACCGCAATCGTTTAAGATTAGCCCGCAGATAAGAAATATAGTCGAACAGTTCAGTATTTGCCATATTTATTAACCCGAGTATATATTTTACCCCCAGTGTTCCATTGGTAGAGTAAGAGTTTTTCGAAGCTTATTACCAGGGTTGTATTGTATGCCCTGGCGCATCTCAGGCTTTTGGTTTTGACCATTGTGTGATTGCAATAACTCCCTAATAAACGCTAATGATTATTAGGTAGATGAAATGTATTTGTACTATACTAAAATCATCCACATGTTGTATTCTTCTTATCGCGTGCCTCCCTCTAACCGGAAACAAACGAACTGGGCTCACGATTAGCGGATAATTGCACACCACGCCGCCTTGATCTGCGCTGCAGCTGCGAGCGAAGTGCACAAGAGAAATGCAATACTCTGTGATCTGTTTCCACCTAGCCACGGGGTCAGCGGTAAATCATTACTGACCTTTAATCGCTTCAGATGAAGAGGAAGGTTGCACTTGCAGCACAAGAGGGCAGAGGAAGAGAATGCAATTAGGGAACTAAGAAGATAAGGTTGTAAAGTTGTTTTATGATGTCCGAAACGAGCGATATATATTAATAAAAAATATCTGATGTGGTCAGCAGGTCAGCTTTGACACTGTAATATGTGAATTTTGTTTTAGTTAGGCTACTACTTGCAACAAATTTTATAGTTCTTCAAGCAAAGATTCCGATTGGCATTAAAATCAATTTAGCTCTTTGTAAACAAAATTTTTACTTTATTAAAAGTCCTGGGACGGAGCTATTAGTATATTATATATTAAAGGACTAAAGTGCATGATTTAATTCTGAGGGTGAAGTTTATTTCACGAGCCGAAGGTAAGGGAAATAATCACCTGAGAGATTACAGGTACTTTAGTCCTGTGGTATACGCTATTTTTTGCATTTCATCCTCAAACGAAGACAAAATAGTTTAAAAGAATACACATTTTGCAATTTTGACAGTAAATTTTATGACATATTTATATTGTTACTATAGATACTCTGTAACAAATAGCACGTATATTCTTTGACAACGGGATTAAATATGAAAAATAATCCTTGGGATCAAATTAATAATCTTATTAGTCCCTAAAATAAAGACTAAAGAAGAGTTTTAGTCCCAGAAGTGCAAAAAAAGTTTTGAACGAGTGAAGAACAAAATTAAAAACTACATTATTAGATTAGTTTAGATCTTCCATGCAACGTGGAGTTTTTTTTAAGGGGATGATCACCCCAACATTTTAAAATATCAATCCCTGTCGAGAGTTTCACCTTATTTTAAAGGTAATGAAAAAGAATACATCTCCATAAACCGATACCCGAATTTTCAATGGGTCTTGGATAAGAAGAATATTTAATTCATTGATAGCTATCGGCGCCGTGGCCGAGTGCGCTTAGTACATCTCCTAGCTCGCTATGACGTCACGCGAACCACGCATCAGTAGTTCGAGTCCCAGCGCTGCCGATCGACAATGTCGTTAAATAAAAAGAATACTGCTACATGTATTCATCACACTCGGATGCCACAAGCCAGCCACTTGTGCATCTTAAATATGTAGCAAATGGCTACGAAACCCCGTACCGGCAGTACGGCAGTGTTAAAGCTGCGGCTCGGTGATACCGGTGCATTAAGGGGAGGCGAGGGCCCGATTTGGGCTGTAGAGCCATTGGAAGAAGAAGAAAGATAGCTTCAACACAGTGTTAACAGGACTTTACAATAACATAATTTAAACCTTCAATAATAATAATTACTGATAATAGAATTATTCAAAATAGAAGCAACAATCTTGTTAGATTTAAACTTTCCGTTGCACACAAGCATAAAACCTTTTCTTCTCCAATCGCACATCCGACTCTTCATCTGTGGAACGTATAACAAATTAGATTTTTATCAAATTTAATTACACGAGTCCGTTTTGAGTTCATTTGCATGACGTTGGGCAACCACCTGACTCCTTTCTTCTGTTCTCTGACGGGCATCTGGAGCTCGGCTCGGCTCTGATAGTCTGATAGCGAGAATCAAGTGTGGACCACCCAGTACACTATAGACGAGATTTATGGAACGCAGACCGCAAGAATCAGATCGCGGGAGAACGTTATCAAAGATGCGCGCGGAGAGAAATGATTTACTTTGTAAAGTCGTAAGAAAGTAAAAAATCTGACGTGGCCATCACACAACCTTCCGCCTTATCTAGACTTTAAACAGAAATGTATACGTACAATCCGGTGCCCATTTAAAATATACAAATAAAAATCTAAAATATTCAAACACAGAAATTTGCATCACCTGAATAAAAATATTCATTCACAGGAAAACTCTGCTGTGTTGAAGCCATCCTCCGTTCAATTACTACATTTAATATCTTACTTAGGACTTATATAGCGCTAGTATGCCAACTTGTCACCCGTCTCACCTGTCAATATTTTTTACGCAGAAACAAAAATCAACCGATCATGGATTACAAGATATCAACGTTTTATTTGATAAATTTATTTTTTAAATTTTACTGCAGTTCTTTAATGCTACCAGATAAAGACAATTTTTTTATAACGTAAGTTGCAAATAACTTTTCCTCTTATTCTTATTACAAATAAATACTATATTTTTCCAAATTTATATACAATTTTGACAATTAACCTTTTCAATCTTCAAAAAATATCACTTCCGATGAAGATATTTGTACCAAAATCTACGGAGCTCTTCCAATTTATATACAAATGTTAAATACCAAATATCAAAATTTTCGGGTAATTCGTATTTGAGTTATGCGACTAACACCCCTTGACCACACACACACACACACACACACATACACACACACATACACACAGACATCATCGTGAAACTATCAAAAATGAGTTGTAAGGACCCTAATTCGTGCTCATTCACTAAAAATTCACCACCCGATTTTTTGCATGATTCCAATACCTTCCTTTACAGGTAAGCGGAAGGTAAAAATGAACCCGTAAAAACAAAGTTTTTGACTATAAATCCTTAATATATGAGACTCGATCGATATTTATTTATATTTTTGTTTTCATTGTAACTCTTTCTTAGATAGTGTGTTTCAAGAAAGAGTTAAAAAGAGTAGGGTATGGCGGGAAGTCTTGTGCTGGCCAAATCAGATTTTTTCTTGTGCCAAAGTAAATGTTTGGTCACAACAAGCCTATGTACCAAATTTCAGAGTTAAAAAGCGTAGGGTATGGCGGGAGGTCTTGTGGTGGCCTCATCAGATTTTTTCTTGTGCCAAAGTAAATGTTTGGTCACAACGAATCTATGTACCTAATTTCAGATTGATTGGATATAGGGAAATGGGTTTGGGGTATGGCGGGAGGTCTTGTGCTGGCCACATCAGATTTTTTCTGTGCCAAAGTGCATTGTTTGATGACAAAAGTCTATTTCCAAAATTTCAGCTCGATAGGATCCCGGGAAGTGGGTCATTTTTTACTTTTGTTTTTTTGCCGTATACGTACGTACCTACGTATGACGGTGAAGTTAATATAAAGGATTTAAAAAGAATGGGGTTGGATGATTTCTGTTGAACTTTTTGACTATAATTGTATATTATTGTATAATTATTTTAATGTGTTTAATTTCAAAAAATCTTTAATGATTGCACTACAAATTGTGATATTATAACTAATACCAACTCCTGAGGAGGGCTTATGTGGGGCCGAAACCGGTAGAGTGGTGTAAAATATATATTTTTTGACTGCAACCCATTGACTTCAATCATTTTAATAAAACTTCCAATCAAGTAAATTCCAACTTCAAAAAGAATGAAACTTAACAATTTATTTAAGGTGTCCGTCTGGTAGTTAAATTTATAGTAAAACAGAGGTGTGAGCGTCCTATGATCATTTGGAATTTAGAGGTTTTTCCATTATTTACAACATATAAACATGTCACCAAAAATATTAGAAGGTCTCTCTCTTTTCATTTGTCTTCTTTAACTTTTGGAAAAAAATGAGTTTGAAATCAGCAAGTTTTCTCGATTTTTAAGATTTTTTTCTGGTAAACAAAAAGCTGTTTTAAATTTCTGAAAACAGAGGGACATAAATTGAAGCTTTGGTAACAACAAGATTTTTTTTCATTCGTCTGTGTTAAAAATTAAATGATATATGATGAGACAACGATGCTATGTTTTCGTTGTTGAAATTGTAGATTCTCTAGTTAGCCAGTTTTCTTTACCTACATTTTTTGTTCGATTGACTGCAAAAAGAAGGGCTTGACGTCACCTGAACCCGCCTCTTAAGGTAGATTAATTTATTTTATTTTACAATGTCAGTGGTGGTCAATTCGAGTCCAGCAACCTACAAAATATAATTATTGGGTCTAACTGAGCTCTGGCGACATTCAGTTGCGTTTCACAAAGTTAACTTTGTGAACGCCAAATAGAACAAAAAATTATGTGGTATATAACTCGTCTGTAAAAAGTGTTTAGTGTCCTCGAGAATTTTTAAACCTCGGACGGTAAACAGACATTTTGCAGCCTATTACTTATTAATTATTTTAAAAATCTAGTTTAATAATAATTTATACAATTCATTAATGAGGAATTTAAGTTTTCTTTCAATTTTTTAATATGTTAAAAATATTTCAGAGAACCGGAAAATTACCATTAGTGTTAAGATTATTGTTTTAATAATTAGACATTTTAGCATTACAATCCTAACCAACAAAATCAAAAAGCTTTCATTTTTCTAAAACACCTAACCATTACTAACCAATTCTCTCTTCCTAACACCGCCTCATCTAAGAAACAATTGCCACCTAATGACCTCACCCGCGGAAGAATTCCCACATATTCTCCGTGTGGATGACGTCACATCTCCGCAGACTGCTTGGCGACTATCGCGTTGGCCATGAGATCGCAGAGCGCGCGGTCCACTGTGTCTATCTGTGAGTGTGTGTGTGTGTGTGTGTTGGTGATGAGTATGTTTACGCTACTTGTGCTAATTATATTGACCGGTGATCTTGAGGCGAAGAGTTAACTAGCACGAGAAGAACTAGAGGAACAGTGCCGGAGATTAGGATTGTTACCGGAGTTCCGTGGTTTGAGTCTCTCGGTCGGCAGTGTGTGTGCAGTAGATAAATTGTAAAATATCTTGCTTCAAGCTGGCCACTTGATCGTCTTAAATGTAGTCTTGGTTGTAAAAGAATCTCTGCATGTTATGACGTACGAACCCGGAGTTCCGTGATTCAAGTCTCTCGGCCAGCAGTGTGTGTGCAGTTGATAAATTGTAAAACATCTTGCTTCAAGCTGGCCACTTGATCGTCTTAAATGTAGTCTTGGTTGTAAAAGAATCTCTGCATTATGATGATGTACGAACCCGGATTTCCGTGATTCAAGTCTCTCGGCCGGCAGTCAATTAAATCGCATTCCGATGCTTCAAGCTGACCACTTGATCGTCTTAAATGTAGTCCTGATGCAAGAGAATCTCTCACAGCTCTCTGCATGTGATGACGTACGAACCCGAAGTTCCGTGGTTCAAGTCTCGCGGCCGGCAGTGTGTGATTGTAAAACATCTTGCAATTAAATCAAGCTGACCACTTGATCGTCTTAAATGTAGTCCTAGTTGCAAAAGAATCTCTCACAGCTCTCTGCATGTGATGACGTACGAACCCGGAGTTCCGTGGTTTGAGTCTGTCGGCCGGTAGCGTGTGTGCAATCAATAAATTGTAAAACATCTTGCTTCAAGCTGGCCACTTGATCGTCTTAAATGTAGTCCTGAAGCTTGAGAATCTGTCACAGCTCTCTGCATGTGATGACGTACGAACCCGGAGTTACGTGGTTCAAGTCTCTCGGCCGGCAGTGTGATTGTAAAACATCTTGCAATTAAATCAAGCTGACCACTTGATCGTTTTAAATGTAGTCTTGGTGCAAAATAATCTCTCACAGCTGCAGAGCTCCCTGCAAGTGATGACGTACGAACCCGGAGTTCCGTGGTTCAAGTATCTCGACCGGCATTGTGTACAGTCGTTAAATTGTGGACCATCTTCGTACTCGGACGCTTCAAGCTGACCACTTGATCGTCTAAATGTAGTCTTGGTTGCAAAAGAATCTCTGTATGTGATGACGTACGAACCCGGAGTTCCGCGGTTCAAGTCTCTCGGCCGGCAGTGTTGTAAAACATCTTGCAATTAAATCAAGCTGACCACTTGACCGTCTCAAATGTAGTCCTGATTGCAAAAGAATCTCTCACAGCTCTCTGCATGTGATGACGTACTAACCCGGAGTTCCGTGGTTTAAGTCTCTTGGCCGGCAGTGTGTGTAAAAACATATTTCAATAAAATCGCACTCGGATGCTTCAAGCTGACCACTTGATCGTCTTAAATATAGTCCTGGTTGCAAAATGATCTCTGCATGTGATGACGTATGAACCCGGAGTTTCGTGGTTCAAGTCTCTCGGCCGGCAGTGCGTGTGCAGACGTTATTGTAAAACATCTTGCTTCAAGCTGTAATCCTTGTTGCAAAATAATCTTTCACAGCAATCTGCAAACCCGGAGTTCCGTGGTTCAAGTCTCTCGGCCGGCAGTGTGTGATTGTAAAAAATCGCACTCGGATGCTTTAAGCTGACCACTTGCTCGTCTTAAAATGTAGTTCTGATTGCACACGAATATCTCCGTTGCCGCTTTGAATTTCAAAGGTTCTGATTGCACCAAGACGTATCGGTCGAAGTGGTTGAATATATATTAATATCCAATTTGGGTGTGACACCTTAACATACTGTGAGTCATCGGTTTAATTCATAACCATGGAGACGATTTGACATAAATCGGAATTTTGTTAACCTATAACTAGTGTGCGCTTTTAAAATTTCATTTCGAAAGTTTCATTTCGAAAATTTCATTCCTTAAATTTTATGAAAGTAGAATAATGAATTCATTTTATGATTAATTTGCACTGACATCTGTCAAAAATCTTAAATTTTTAAAGTTTGTGTACGATACCTTGTAACGGACTTTCATGTTTGAATATGCTTTAATAAAAGTAGTTCTATTGGTCAAAAGTCTTAATTCAATAAGTTTCATTGGTCAAAAAGCCAGTTGCATAATTTTAAAAGCTCACAAGTGAGACATGGGACCCATTATTCACTGCAAGCAATGATATTATTCAACAGTCGTGGATAAAATATTTTTGTTTAGCAATGATAGCGGGTGCCCCTGTGAAAACACCCCGCGCGCCGCTGTGTTTTATAGAGCGGCAGATGAAGTCATGCTAAGGCATCGTGTCAAATATACCGCAAGGTTAATTTCTTCATGGTGTTGGGTGGTGCCAGACCTTCCTCTTTTTATACTTTTTTTTCTTTCTTTTGATTCAAGGATTTTGGGATTAGTATTAGTTGTTTATTTGATTAATTTGTGTTTTTATTGGGTGCAGATTTAAATATTGATTCATATTTGCGACAATTTTTTCACGTGGTGATATCATTTTGTCTGAATGTGTTTATTAATAAAAGTTTGAATGACAGAAGTGTATTTAATTAGAGAATGATGGCCCGAGGATAGAAATGTTTCCCATTTTTTATCGCAGAGTTTTTGTGAATGGTTTTGGCATTTTAGAACTGGGTTTTGTTTCGCGACCTATAAACCAAATTCTCGACAAATACTATACACATATTGACCACTTTGTATGTATATTGAGAATTGATTTTATTTATTTTATTTAGCTGACCGCTAAAATGCGCTGATCTGCACAGAAATACACACGTAAAAACCCGCTGATCTATATTTAAGTAAACTAAATAAAGAAACCTAACACCCTTCTTGAGTCCCACATACTCGGTTTTGGCAAAGACTCTACTCTAACTGAAAAAACTAACTAAATAAAGATACAGGGTTGGCAAAATGATTTAAAAAACAACTTTAAAATGTTCTTATTATCATTACTTTATAAACAAAGAATGTATTTTTGTCATATAAACATAATTACTTAAATAATTAATTTTTTAAATTTTTTCGCGTGGGTATTTTCTATGGTTGGAAAAAATCATGATTTAAGAAATACAAAATCATAGATTTTTTTTAAAATTTATCAAGAAAATCACGATTATTTTGATTTTTTATAAGTTCTGTGAAAAATTGGAAAATTTGACATAATACTGCTATTTTGATTACCTACTTTATAAACAATAGGTATATTTTTTCCTGTGTAAAACAGTCTTATATAAATGTTAAAATTGCTGATAAAACTTGTATTGACAATAATTAAGAACATCTTTATTAGGTAGGTATGTGTTTTCATTTAAATAATAAATAATATTTTTTAAATTAACGTAGATATTTTCCTATTTACTATTCTTTAAGTTTTAATATTTTTTTATTTAAAACAATGATTTTTATTAAAAAATCGTTATTTAAATCAAATGATTTAAATTAAGCCAACCCTGGTATTTTCGTCGGTCAGTGCCTTGAAAAATAATATTACACATTTGTAATAAAAAATTCTTCTTTACGGCGTAGATATATTTATAAACTATTCTTTAGGTGTTGGTATCTTTTTACTTTTTTCATTTAAATCAATGATTTTTATTTAAAAAAATACTTGATTTAAATCAGGCCAACCCTGCAAATAAACCTTATACCCTTCTTGAGTGCCACATACTCTGTTTTTAGTATAAAGACTAATTAACTGAACTAAAGAAACCTGATACCCTTCTTGAGCCCCACATACTCTGGTTTGATTTTATTCTTTTTAAGAGCAGTATTTACACCCGTTCTATGACTTCAAAAAGTGTTACAGAAATAAAATCATATCTCAGAATCTACATAACATATAAACTTCATTCAAAAACTATTACAACGTTAAAGAATGTATCTATGTTCGTCTAGTGATAGTTTTTTGTTTATTTTGTCTTATATCGAAAAAAAATCTGACGTGGACACCACATGACTTCCTTGTACGCCTTGTGTGTTCATACTTTTCTTAATAACTACAATGTAAAATAATATTAAAAATTCTTTTAACTTATTATACTAGTATACTCACAAATATATTTTAGTCATTTTATTTAAACTGCAGAAGAAGATATAAAGCATATTTTACTATTGTCACTGTCATGTCATAATCATTTAAATTTTACGTAGTAACAAATGTTAATCGATCATGGACTACAAGATACCGAAATACTATAAATTATAAATATATACTTTAATTATTTTTAAATGATAGCAGATACAAAAATATTTATAAAATACCGATTGTAGGTAATAATCACATAATCTTTCATTTAAAATAAAAAAAATTGTCTAAAATTAAATATTTATCGAAATATTTTTAAAAAGTACTACTTCCGGTTTGTAGACTGAAACCAAAAATAGGAGGTGCACAACTAGATGCTATAACAGTCCTAAATACAAAATTTCAACTTTCTACATCTAACCGTATTTGAGTTATGCGACACACATACGTCCGTCCGTCCGTCCGTACGTACGTACAGACGTCACGTCGAAACTAGTCATAATGGATTCAGAAAAGGTCAAAACGGATATTTCCGTCAAAATCTGAGAACCGAAATTTTTCGCGATTACAATACTTCCTTACTTCGTACAAGGAAGTAAAAATTGAGAAATCTTTGAAAAAAGTCTGTTTTCAACAGCAATTTTTAATATAATACAATTCAAAATTTCAACACTAGACGAACCTAGTTTACACTTTAAACTAACTGTAAATATGTTTTTAAATATAAAAGTATGTAAATTACACGAAAATCTGTACTTAGAACGAAACCTCATAACATTGTATTTCAAGCAGAAATGCATGTAAATAGATAGGACTCTTCTTCGCGAGCATAAAGTGTAAATACAACTCTTAAGTGTATCTGTGCATTACTTTGAGGTACAGCGCGTTTCAGCGCTCAGTGGCCAGCTCACCTTCCTCTGATAATTCTCTCAGCAAAATCGAAAGTATTCTGTTTGAAATTTGACTCCAGTTAACACAGAGATCATATTATGCAGTGATTATTTCCAGTACATTGCTTTCCGCGCAATTAAAACCGCAAATTAACGAGAAATCTGATCTGTAAACTACAAAGTATTCATTAAAATCATTTGTTCTATAAATTGAAAATTGCAATCTGATTCGCTGTACTTCGCTACATAATAACACGTTGTTTGATATTGATACTAAACAAGATAACGATGTTTTGCTTCTAGTTGTTGATAATTGATAAGTTCATACGCTTATTATCGCTTATTATTCAAAGAACTAGTTGTGATATTATCATCAATGTAATTTAGTAACAAAACTAAAAAGTTTGAACTTAGCTCCATATCAGGAAGTTTATTTTTCATTGCCCAGCTTATATCTTCTGAAATGTTAAAGATACAAGAAAAAGTTAAATACAAAAGTTGTTTAATACAACCTGATCCATAATTTAGCATAAACAATTTTTTTCCAAGGCTTACTAGTTTTCCAGAAAAATATTTAACTTTGATTTTTTAAATGGAACACCCTGTATATTTTTACGAAATAAAATTCTAAATAAATTTCTCTTTAAAATGATGTCTAATAATTTAACAAAACTTAATACTAGATAGTGGCTTATAACGACTGTTCAAATTGTCTACCATTAAATTCGAAACATTTTTGGGCGCGGTTAATTAAATTTATTAGACATAATTTAAAGGTAAATCCTTAATTGTTACATCATTGTAAAGACAAATTTATTTAGAATTTTATTTCGTAAAAATATTCAGGGTGTTCCATTTAAAAAATCTGCTGTGGCCAGTACACGACCTCTCGCCTAATTCTGCTTATTCTATTAATCTCGAGATTAATCTAATAAATAGTTTTACTTACATTTTAATAGTTTCATGTTTATGTAAGATGTAAACGATAATGTAAACCAAGATGCAAGCAAAAGATGTCAACTGTACTGTCACTGTCATAATCATTCAAATTTTATGTAGAAACAAATTTCAAATCATGGACAACAAGATAGAATATTAATTGTACTTTATTTTATTGTTAAATACTACCAGATTCAGCAAATTGCATTTATAATTAACTATACCCATAGATAATTATATTTTCTTTTATTTTTAATTGCAAAAATTGTCATAAGTAAATAATGTAACAATATATTTAAGGAAAACTTTATCAAGCTTCAAAAAATACTACTTCCGGTTTGCGGATTTCTACCAAAATGTTATCCGGTGTTGAGATACTTATTAAAACCTTAAATATGAAATTTGGTTATTAAAGGTTTGATACTTTTTCAGTTATCGTGGACGAAAAATCGTCAGTCCATACATTCATACAAACACACAGACATCATCGTGAAAATAGTAAATTCGTATTGTAGAGACCCTGAAACGTGCTTATCCACCAAAAACTCATACTCGAAAATTTTGACCCATTACAATACCTCTCTTATAGAATATGAGGCGAGAGGTAAAAATCAAAGTTAAATATTTTTCTGAAAGATTAGTAAGCCTTGGAAAAAAATTATGCTAAATTATAGATCAAGTTGTATTAAACAACTTTTGTAATTAACGTTTTCTTGTATCTTAAATATTTGAGAAGATATAAACTGGACAATGAAAAATCAACCATCCTGTATAGTAGGTACTCAAGATACGTTCAAATTAAGTTAGGCCACGTTTAGATTTAGTTTCCCAGACAATTTTTTCAATTCCTTGTTCATTACTGTCAAAAACAAACAAGTAACTATTTTTTTCGTGCAATATTGTTTTGTTTCCGGTGCTGCATAGCATGCTAGATTTGTCCGCATCTAGCGTTGTTATGTTAACATGTTCTTCATGACAGATCTAACATACAAACTGATGCAAATAACATATCATTAGTAAAAATTGGTATGATGATATGTAATTCAAAACAGAGTATTTTCTTTTGCAGATAAATTGTATGTTTTAGTAAATGACACAGTATATCTGTTTTACATACACGTAGAATTATATGCCTTTTCGTATTAGCACAGATTTGAAAGAGGAAATGCATGAGAAAAAAAAGATTATGTTATTTACCTAAAAGGAAACAACAGTATTTTAGTTGATTGTTTGTAAACGTTTGCATATCTTATGATATAGCACCGTTTTTACCTTCGCCATATCTGTAAAGGAAGGTATTGGAATCATGCTAAAAATCGGGTAGTGAGTTTTTAGTGGATGAGCACGAATTAGGCTCCTTACAACTCATTAGTTTCACGATGATGTCTGTATGTATGTGTGTGTGTGTGTGTGTGGTCAAGGCCGGGGTGTAAATCGCATAACTCAAAAATACGAATTACCCAAAAATTTTGATATTTGCTATTTAACATTTGTATACAAATTGGAAGAGCTCATTAGATTTTGGTACAAATATCTTCACCGGAAGTGATATTTTTTTAAGACTGAAAAGGTTAATTGTCAAAAAATTATATAAATTTGGACAAATATAGTATTTATTTGTAATAAAAATAAGAGGAAAAGTTATTTGCAACTTACGTTATAAAAAAATTGTCTTTATCTGGTAGCATTACAGAACTACAATAAAATTTTAAAAATAAATTTATCAGATAAAACGTTGAAATCCATGTTCGGTTGATTTTGGTGTCTGCGTAAAAAATATTGACAGGTGAGACGGGTGACAAGTTTACATACTAGCGCAATTAATTCTAAACCGCTAGTAATTAACTTTTTTCAGGTTAATAATGCTATTATTTAAATTTAAATAGATACGTGCATTAAAATTAATACTTATGCATTAAAAATATTGAGCATTAAATAAATATATCCAAACTCGTCAACACAATTAGGGGAACACTTGAAATTAGGTGAAATTTCACCCATCGTCATAACTCGGGGTATTTTCAGTCGATTTCTATGAATCTTCGAGGGCGAAAAACTTTGAAGTGTCTACTTTAAAGCCATGCATGCGAACTTTAGCGTCACCCCTTCCGTCCCCCTACAGCACTTCTGTGAAAAAAGTGCTCTTAAATCAAAAAAATGTCCAACTTTGTGTGTACGGAGTTGAAAAATGTTTTCGACTCGATTCACCAAAAGGGTACTAAAATTTGTTCAATTTCCTGTGCAGGACTCAAAGAACGAAGTTTCTACGTTGATTTTACACAAAATTATGAGTGTTTGAAAAAAAGTGCATTTCGAGGTTTTTCGCGCATAACTCAGCGACTTTTCAACAAAATTGGACGATTCTTTCGGGGAAAAAACTCATTTTGGTTCTACTTCCCCTTTTTGAGTTCCACATACGCCATTTTTTGTAAAACTCTGATTTAAACTACACTAAATAAAAAAACCTTTTTACCCTTCTTGACTCTCACATCCTCCGTTCTTGATAAAAACTCTTAAAGCACACTATAAATAAAATATTGCTCAATTTTAAATTCTTTCAATAGATATATTTATTTATCCAACACCTCTTAATAAAAGCATCATCATAACTATGATGATTTTAAACAAGCAAAGTAAAAAATTACCCACAAGTGGCTTTGATCAAAATTATACCCACTTGTGGGTAAATTGTTACTTTGCTTGTTGGAAGTCACCATAGAAACGATGTTTTAGGTTGAAACTTAATATTTTAAAAATATTTAAGCAGTTATTAAGAGGTGTTGGATAAAACGTTATACTTCACACGTGGGTAAAAAAGAATGGCCAACTCGAGAAAATTATCTCATTCAGCCTTCGGCCTCGTTAGTTAAGATTTCCCTCGTGGGTAATTCCTTACTTTGCCCACTTGTAAAGTAAATAACTATTGTTTTAAATACTCCTAGATATATTTATTTAATGCTAAATATTTTTATTTTAATGCACAAAGTATTAATTTTAATGTTATACATTCGACTTCTTTCGCTTTCGGCTAATGCATTTTCGGAATTTGCATCGTTCAGTTTTTGCGCTTTCGATGCATTTTCGGGTTATGTACGACGATTTGATACAACCATATGTTCTAATACCTGATACCTAAACCGTAACTTGAATAGTTAAATAAGATAAGAAAACAACAATACAGTACAGTGGTGCTCGAGATCTCAAAGTATGATTCCAAAACAGTTCAATAGAATATCCGAACATAAACATTAACAAAACTAAGTGTTAAATTAAGTAAACCAACAATCTAGCAACAATGCCCCATACATAACTTCTGCAACTGTTAAATTAGAACAAAGAAAACCTACAATAACATCTGAAGTCTGAACGCAGCTGTCACTGACAGACGTTCAAATCTCCACTGCTTTAAGTTTTCTCAAATGTTTATCGTATTTCACTGCAAGTCGTTAAAGTTAAAAAATCAGCGTTAACTGTTTCCATTATGCCGTGGCATCTGCAAAGCGCGGATTGCGAAGTGGTTCATCCAAGAGGAAAAGAAATAGGGTTATTGGGGAAAGAAACAAACACAAGTTTTTTGTTTCGCTGCTTTGTCATATTCGGGTTAGTAGGAAAATAAAACATTGTAACATGTTATATTCCGATAAGTTTTGTTTACTAAACAGTAGTACTTGTATTGTTTCTATAAAGTATTTAAGATAAAATAGTTAACAGTTAATGATTACAAAGAAACTTTTAAAAGATACTCATACATGATAAATGATTGAGGTTGATGGTCAACTGTTATTTGTTCTAAATTTAATAGTTTTATGGATTTTAACGACCGTATATCAGTAGTGACACGAATTTGAATCTACTCAGCTTTCAATGATTTACCCACTTGACATGAATCGTCCATGGGATGTTTAAAAATATCTTGTTCTTGTACTTTACATGATATTACGTAAGTCTATCTTGGCCACATCCTGAGTACGATCAAAAATTACATACTCAATACAAACATCTCAGAGAATTACATGGGATACATAATTGGGATATTATTACCAAATTACACACATTGGGATGTTACATAGATAATGTTACCAAGGACATAGGATGTTAATGGGCAAATATAGCAAGTATAAAGCTGGGATGTTCACATTCTTGAAATGTTCTGGGGATTTTATTTTGTCAAGTCAAACATACCGTGCAGCCAGAGTTGGTAGGAAGGTATGGGAGAGAAGATTTACTTATCACGGAATTGAAATATGTTTTTCAAAATTTGCAATTTTAATTTCCAGGATTTTTAATCATTTTGGATCACTGTTTTAAAATTTAATTTAATAAATTTCCTACTTTTGTCGTTGCACAAGTAATTTAAAATTTAAATTTATTTCATTCATAGTAAATCAGATATCCGTTATACAATCAACAATCCAGTGGTTTTAAAAATGTGTTTCTTGCAAAAGCTGTCCTTAAATTTACGAATTTATGAAATATTTGTATGTTGAGTACTATGCCATTAAAATATATGCATGAAGTTGTGAATCACCCTGTATCTTAATGTGTGTGCGGTTATCAGCTGCAGTTAAGAGGCCCGTCTACTACCTAAAATCCACCATAAAATGTACTAACGTAGCGAGTGTTTTGTGGCCAGTACAAGAATGGATCTACAGATGTGCCTTATTAAAATTTTAATTTAAAAATTGTACATGATTATATAAATTCAAAAAAATTCAAATACATTTCCAATTTATGCAAACTTTACACGGTTATATATCATGATAGAAATTAAATTTTAAAATTTTAAAAAGGCACATCTGTAGATTTATTCTTTGTCTATTAAATGTTTATAAAAACATTATCTTGAAGTCAATAATAAACTGACAGTTTACCCGCAGCGAAAACGCTTTTACAATATTTTTCATCTTCAAAATGATATTACATAGCTAGGATGCGGCAAAGTACAAGTTTCGGGCTGGTTTCAGGCAGCCGTAGTAGTGTAAAAAGTGGAATAGAAAAAAGTAAAATCAAGAGTATTCTAGGAATTGAGAAAAACATAGACGGCACCGCTTAAACTGAAATGTTTAGCAGGCTGAATTTGAATCTAAGTTTCATCAGTCACATAGCGCACACGGCTATCCACCCATTCGCGATCTTCAACCTTTTCTTCAGTCTATAATCATTAATCAAATAATCACTCTAGAGTATCAACTCTTGCTGTGAACACGTTCCATAGCCAACTACTCGACGTGTAACATTGATCTTACTAAGATCTGGACCGAGCTACGTTTGTTAAACAAATTATAAACGTACGTGAAGTAGGTGAGGCGAATCAAAGAGATTGTAATACTGTGGTAATATATCGGGTGATTGATAAATGATGGAGCGAAGAATAGATAAGGAAGATGTTAGTTTGGAGAACATGGTGGAAAAGAATCGAGCAAATTGGTTGGAGAATCGAACAATACCGGATTTGGAATATAATTGAATTGATCTAGGATTATTAAATTATATAGTCATTATACTGGGTGTTAAAAAACTTCGAAAGTATATAGTTTGATGTATCTCAGATAAAAATAATTTTGTCATTAAAATACAGGGTGATTCACAACCACAACTTTGTGCACATATTTGGCATAATACTCAACAAAAATGTTTTTCAAATATTCGTAAATTTAGGGGCAGTTTTCGCAAGAAGCACAATTTTAAAACCACTGGATTGTTGATTGTATAAAGGATATCTGATTTAGTATAAATGAAATCAAATGAAATTTTAATAATTACCAATAGGGTACTTTACCATAGTAGCAAATTAGCAATCCAGTCAATTATATTGAAAGGAGACCTCAAAAATGAGTTATTGCATAGACGTCTATGGTTATTGCCATGAAAAAAGTTTTCAAAAATAGTTCTTTAAATATTTGAGATTTTACGTATCGATACATCTACTTCATACTAATACGTTTCACGTGTATTCTTACTTACAGTAATAAAGAAACTACCAAATTGTATTTTTTATTTTGTAACATTTAGAAACAGTTGATTTTACATGAGTACATTTTAATTCCAGCCCCATGGTTTCAGAAGATTTTCATCTATACATCTATGTCACACAAACTTTAAAATTAATTACAGCTTTATTAAGAACAATTAAGGCTTATCAGTACTCTCAATCGCTTTCAAATAACATGAAGTTTCAATAAAAAAACTTTTAAAAAAATGGTAAACTACCCTATTGTGCAATGGCCTGAATAATTAATTTATGAAATTTCATTTGAAAACGGTGATCCAAAACTGATTTATTAAAATCCTAAGAACTAAAATTGCAAATTCTTTCAGTTCCGTGATGAGTTGAGCACTAGATACCATTAAAATATACCTATGCACGAAGTTGTAAATCAGCCTGTATACGGGCCGAACCATAACTTGAGCTACATATTAGAATGACATAAGGTACAGTTTTCATTTTATTTTG
Organism: Agonum fuliginosum; assembly: GCA_947534325.1. Taxonomy (NCBI): domain Eukaryota; kingdom Metazoa; phylum Arthropoda; class Insecta; order Coleoptera; family Carabidae; genus Agonum; species Agonum fuliginosum. Next base: position 2,174,790 of record OX384033.1, read on the forward strand.
GTGACAATTATATGTATTTTTAATAGTTTATTATGCGAATTCAGTGGCACTAAAATGAACCCTGTATAACCCTACTTAATTTTACAAATTTATGAAAACTTTTTTATCCACGTATTGAAAATACTCTTATCATACCTGTGCAAACAACTCATTTGACCTGTCAGATTTCAAGGCATATGATTCTTTAATCCGGGCAATGCCGGGTACCCAATTCAGCTAGTTTAAAAAAATATAAAAGAGTTACGAACACCTTATATATCCTCAATTTTTTTTCGTACATACTGACACTCATAGAAAACAGTTGAATGTATTCATTTCATCGCAAAATATATTTATTCGTGCTTGCTTCTGATGTGCCTTTAAAAATCAGTTCTATTCGCTTATATTCCTGTTACTAAAGTCCCATCCAGTAAAAAATAACATCTACAATATCTCATTCAAAGTCAGACCTTTTAAACAATCTAAAAATGATTTAAAGAAGCCCGGAGTGAATCCTAAAAAACCATCATATGATAAATCCCGCAGATCCTAATCACTAACAGTATCCGCATCTTTGGCGGCGTCCCTTATGTAGGTGTCACATTATGTGCCTACCACGCACGATGTTCTAATGTTTAGCAGAGAGATAAATAAGGAGACGGTTTGGTTATTTATGATTACTTTAAGGCACTCGTAATGATGTCATCAGCGGAATCGATGGTAGATGTGGACACACCTTGGTTTATTTACATGAGGCGAAAAAACGTTTCCTCTGTTTTATGGTTTGTTCTCTACGAGAATTTTTGCGGTACTTAAGGTGGCAAAGAAACAACGATTAATGTTTTATTTAACGAAAATGAGTTTTTTAACCTTTTCAGACACTAGCTCCTGATTGTATGATTTTTAACAATAAAAATATAATGAAAAACAGCACTAAAAAGGCGGATTTATTTCCATATCCACCAATAAAATAATAATGGGGGTTTCCAAGCCTACGGCTTTTAAAGAAATACTTATTAAATTATAGGAAAGTGACAATAATTTGTTAATTTTGATAGATTTATTACCTTTTTATCGAAATGAAAATGTAACGTGCATTAAAATGCGTCATGTGTGACGCAGATAACACTGAAACCAAACTGTGAGTAGATTTGTTCGTGTAAGATCGTTTTTTGTCGTTTTGACTACGGAATGGACTACGGACCTGTGTTGAAACAAGGTAAGACCTACGTATCGTATTCGGTCCTTGTCAACGCGGTGAACGTGTGTTCTCAGAGCCGGTGACGTCACACCGACACACGGCATCGTTTTTCGCGGCACCTACTTTTGTAAACTTTATGAATTTTTTGTCTGGCTTATTAGCAACTTTTTGGCAAAAAGAAAAAATACGGGTCTAATATTTTAACGTCTAGATTAACATATAAAAAACTAAAATATCGTGGAAACCCCCATTGGACCACAAAAATATAATGTTTCTCACAAAAATCATAATTTGTTGTGCTATATTCTATTAACCATTGGCCGTCTCTTTTATATAGTGAACAATTTATGTATCTGCCATCATCGACTGCAAATAATATAGCCGCGTACGATTTGCCATCTTAAACTGTATTATTTTGTCATTAATGAAATACCTACCAATCAAACAAAAATATACCTAATTCAAGAAATAAATTCCTGCGTAGAAACGACAACTATGATCAAAATTGATTCTTAAAATATTTGTTTATACATAATTATTATAAAATAACAATTGTTTTCACTTACAGGTAATATACAGCAAACGAGACAACAAAAAAAAGGCAACAGGAACCGCCCTCTGAGGAATCCGAGCCACTCTTTCATCGTCAGGCCTCCGCTTTTCTATAACAAAAAAACACACATTAGAATTCGAATTATAACATTAAAGCTACTTGGAAAATGACCGAAAGTATCAAAGATCTATAGAAGATATTTTGAAATAATTGAAATTTTAGTTTTCTGAGAAATTTTGCATAAAATATTTTATTTTTTTATTTATTTCTTAATAGTTTTCTTAGCTAAAGTATAAAATAATATTAATTTGACTACAATTGCCCTTATAATATTTTTCCCTTTTGAGTTTAGGTTTTATCTTCGACCATTGCATAATACATTCATTATATAACTCCGTAAGACACACTATTGCATCATGAGTTCATAATGAGTCCAATATTCAACACTATGGTATAATGATGAACTGTCACCACACCAAAATTTAAAATTATAGATTAATATTCGAAAGAATACAAATTTGTAAAGAAATGTTTTATTTAAAAAGTCGTAGATAAAACGTCGTATTTGACTCTCACATAATATCTATAATTTACTCGGAAGATTAGAAACTCGCCTTCAGCTCGTGCATAAACTATCATTCTCTTGAGTTATAGCCTACATTATATGCTTGTTAAATAATATACTTACTATTAATTTCATACAAGTCAAATAAAAATGGATCTTATTTTTGCCCCCTCTTGGAAAATTTTCTAGCGGCGCTCATGGATACAACTCTATATATCTATAGTAAAACTACACACCCAAATTGGGCAAAAACGGATAACGGCAACGGTTCTATTGAAGTTGTCAATTAACTATCAATTTTATTTCATTAAATCTTTAAATACATAATTTTACGTTCTTTCTTAAACATATGGTCCAAGCCGACTTTATATGTATAATTGAAATAAAATATGTTTTCTAATAAATATTACTTCACTTGTCAAATAAATTTTCTTGTAGATTTTAATAGAATTGGCCTACTAGTGTGATATATATTTTACTTATTTATTTATATTACGAGAAAATAATTTACGAGATAAACGCTTAATATTGACAGCCAATATTAATTTCATTTTGTTCCACTCCATTTGTGTTACATCCAGCAAAACAAGCATTCACAATACAACAAAACGCTGAACAAACACAACATCCCTGTGTCGGTAAGTTAGGTCTTTGCAAGTCATCTTCGACAGATGCTAGACGGCTAATCACGAGAATGAAGACGTTGAAGATGCAGAAAATGAAGAAATAAATCACTCTTAAGCATGAGCTAATTTTCATTTTTACTCTGTCATGAATATGTAACGTTGATGAGTGTAATGCGATACTGTGCATGCATTTGCATCTGGAAAATTGATTCAATGGGGGTTCCAAGCCTACGGCTTTTAAACAAATACTTATTGGATATCAATTTTCGGCATAATAAGTTTTAGGAAATTGTTAATTTTGATAGATTTTTTTTTATTGAAATAAAAATGTAACTCTTTTGAAACGTGCATTAAAATGCGCCATGTGTGATGTAGACAACATTGAAACCAAACCGTGAGTAGATTTGTTCGTGTAAGATCGTTTTTTGTCGTTTTGAATACGGAATGGTCGACGGACCTGTGTTGAAATATGGTAAGATCTACGTATTATATTCGGTCCTTGTGCTTTTAAATTTTATGAATTTTTTTTCTGGCTTATTAGCAACTTTTTGGCAAAAAGAAAAAAATACGAGTCTAATATTTTTATGTATACTCGTAGATTAACATATAAAAAAACAAAAAAATCGTGGAAACATCCATTAACTACTTTAAAAAGAACACATCAGTTCACATAATAAATTCAGATAAATCGGTTCACTTATTTAAGATTATTTTATTTATAATTTTATCGACTCCCTCTCGCGCAACCACTAGCCGGTGCCCGATAGCTTTGTGGTTGCCAAGTTAATTGTATCCCAATTTGGAATGGTGACGGGAGTAGATACCGATCTGATTCAAGCTATTCTATGTTGAAAGAGTTAGGGCAGTGATTTTGTCGTATAGCGTAAACGGTTTAATTATATTAATTAATATTTTGCAAGTGTGGTCTTTTTTTATCGCCCTACCATGCCTATTTCCAAGACGGTATGTTGTTCTTACCGGTTGCTAGGCTAAACAGAACGATAAGTAATTTACTTACCGTTCACTAAACGGGAATTAAATTAAAACTGATTGGTAAGCAAATTAAACAGAACGGTAAGTAAAGAAAAATATTTTTGTTGCAGCAGTACTAATTATGAAGAAATTTGCGTATCTTCAAATAAATTTTGCGTACTCCAATCGTGCAAAAAATGATATAAACATCACGAACACGAACATTCAGTCTCCAAACATTGTCTTCTACCGGTAAACTGTCCTTACCGTTCATACTTACTTAATATAGTATAACTGTATGTATTTAGTTTTAATGTCAAAATCTTCTTGACGTCTTAAACAGAAGATGCAATTTAAAAATAAATGTTCTGACAAATCTGAATATAAAATAAATGTTATTGTAGCGAATAAGGCCTCATTCACATAAGCATTTAGTTTGAAAGTTTACATTTATGTTTATCTACATTTAAAAAGGCTTAAATTCATCTAACTATACGAGCATCCAAACTTCCACTTTCTGGCACTAAAGTTTGAAACCTCCAAACTTAAAAATTATGTTTACCATTTACTAAAACTATTTTATGTTCATTATGTGAATGCTGTGTTTCTTAAATTTAAATATAAATGTAAACCTTCGCACTAAACGCTTATGTGAATGAGGCTTTAATGCATTCGTAGAATCATAGAAATTAATGTAAATATGTTAAATATTTACATATTATAAACATTACTACTTACATTTCAGTAAAATCATATGTAGTATTTAAATAAATGTAGTTTCCTTAAAATATGATAAAAATCTTCTACGAATATAAAACAAATCTTGTCACAAACCTACTGCCTAATAATTGCTTTGCTTGTACAGGTCTTGGTTAGATAATATTTAATTTAATTGCTGTTTTTATACTAATAGATATTTTGTAACTTGTTAGAAATGGAAAGATCTTTATAGAATAAAATGTGTGTACCTTGGCTGCGAAATATCTGTTTAGAGACCGACAGAATTTTAGTGTCCCAAAAATTCTTGAGGACACTAAACACATTTCGAAGACGAGTTACAGACAATATTTTTTGTGCAACTGCAATACATATTTTATTTTTTATAACAACTGTCAAAAATATCTGATTGACATGCACAACTCAATTATTTACTTCGCAGTAATAGCGGCCGCGAAATGACAAAAGTTTTATTTCGCGGCCTGAATGGCGGACTTAAATGTCATCTTTTTTGACAGTGCAAAAATAATATTTGGTCACATAACGCACTCGGCTACCCACCTCGTACACACTTGACGATATTATTGATAAATATTAGCGGATAAACTAGCTCAAGCCTTGTTCACAGAAGGATTCTTTTTGGATTCTTTCATGCTTCTGAATCCTGGAATAAAATTAATTAACTGTTTTGAAGCTATCAATGAATTAGAAGGTTCAATTTAGTAGCAATTGACAGGCATTGATTTTATTTCTGAAGTCCATTTTACATTGAGCAATATTGCAGATGCAAGTGCAACTTTTGACAAATTGATTCAATATTGCATGAGTGCAATATAGAAATTGCACGCTCAAGAGGCAGAAGCAATCCTCAGGCAACGGTTGCATGGAATAGAACATGTTCTAATTTTTGTAAGGCTTGCATGCAAGTCACAGTTATTTCTAGTTATTTTTAGTTCGTTATGATGCTACCAATTGAACATAAACGTCAAAAGATTAATTTGTGTTTGAAAGTTAGTGCGTTAGTGGTTATAATGCCATTCTATACTTACTTTCCAACAATATATAATACAACTAATTCTAGAGGTTAAGTTGACATAATATAGTAACAAAATATTGGTAAATTTATTAATAAATTAAATAAGTAATTGCATGTTGCTCAGCGTAAAATGAAAAAATCTCCTGCAATTTTCTTGTTCAACTCTGACTTGAAGATTGCAGTTGCCCGTTGCGCTTGTTCAATTTAAAATGGGCTTCAGGGAAAGAATCATTGCACGAACAAGGCTTTAGTATAAAATTCTGTATTTTCTTCGTTCAGACTTACAAAGTTTAGAATCTTCGTCAATGTTGAATTAATTTTGCAATAAAGTACCCCACGATATCGTGGGCTCCAGTCGTGCAGATCTTTATTTATAAACGTTTATAAATTCCATAATATTTGACTCTTCCTCTTTTAACGTCGAAGTTATCGTCACTTGAAGAATTCCCATTTCCCGTTATGTTGTAAACACTTTGTTTGTAATTATTGATGGATATGATTGACAGTAAAGGAAGGAAATAATTATATTAAAAATAATAATACCTTGACGAGTTAACAGTCCGTAACAGAGTGCATACATTGCAGTCATTATATCACTGAACTGATAAAGTTATCAAATCCATATATTTTTTGTTTTTTGTCTCTAAAAAACTGCTCAATACAACATCTACATATGTAAATATCTATCACGGTTTTTAAACAACTTAATAGTGTAGTAGCCTCACATACTGTGCATCATTGAAATAGATATACAGGGTGTATTGTAGCTTCGAGTAGTTACCTACATAAGTAGTACGTTAAGAGTGTTTTGTATATGAGCCGTTGAAAATTAGAGTGGTGTAAGTCAAGTTTAAAAAAAATGAGTTAGTAGCATCAGGATGTTCTACGATGTAAGTTTTATTTATTGAAATAGTGAAGTACAGTCAGTAAGTAAGGTAGTAATTTGGGATCATATATTTTCAATAAAAAGGTATGCACATTTTTGTATATTACTATAACTTTAAGATTATTTTTCTCAAAACGTTGAAAACTTGACTTAACACCACTCTAATTTTCAACGGCTCATATATCGCAGGCTAATTGTATAGTCTGTCGTTTTAATAAACAACCTAATACCAGGGATGGGCACTTATAACACGTTACGTATTATACGTTATTTTTTACGGGTAAAAAACTATTTTTTACATTGATCAAAATTATGTTTTAACGTAAATAATGTATAATACGTAAATTATGTAAAAAAACAGACAATAAAAGTAGATTTTTGTGGAATTTAGGTTAATTCAAGAACAAAAACTTACCAACAGTTGAAATTACCATATTTAAGTAGGTATCGATTTATTATTTGAACGAAGGAATGAATCTTTGTCTCACTATAATATACTTTTAATAATTCGCAACGAAGCAAACATGTGTAAATTTTGAGAGTTTGACAGCTAAATCTAAAATTTTACATTATTTTCGTTCTTTTCATATTTTACGGTATAAACGTAAAAAACCTCTTTTTTACGTGTAAATGCCCATACCTTTCTTGAGTCTTAAATACCTACTCGGTTTTGGTAAAACTTTGATTGAACCGAGGATTGAACTGAACTGAAGTAAATAAACAACCCAATACCCTTCATGAGTCCCACATACTCAGTTTTGGTTAACTACCCTTCTTGAGTGAAATAAAAGGATGTGACATTGTGTTTTATAATACGCCTATATGCCTAGGCTCTTTGTAAAAAGCCTAATTTTACTTTTTACAATCTGCCTACGACATGTAACTTTACACGTATATGCAAATTACGGATTAAAAATACGAACTAAAATTTAAATTTTCAAAGGATACTTCTGCTTTTTTTTTAAACGCATATTTATTACAGAATCTCTGATAATTTAATTACAGTTTAAATTAAGTACCTACTCGTATACAGCACGAAACTGCTTAATTAAAAATTGCGAATTTGAAAAAATTCCGTCATCAACAAATTAAAATAGGGTGCATGTCACTGCGTCAAATTGCCGTAATGTCAAATACCCGCTGTGTCCAATTGCCGCAATGTCAAATTGCCACTGTGCCAAAACGCATCCCCACCACTTACATACTTGTAATAACGTATGTCGAGAGACTACTGCAAATTTATTTCGACACAGAGGCAATTTGACCCAGTGGAAATCAGGCACAACTGCAATATTTAGACATACTGGCAATCGGGCATAGGTTTTGGTATTTACTACACTAACAAAGCTAACAAAACTGTACTAGAGTCCCACAAACTCGGTTTTGGTATTTACTACACTAACAAACCTAACAAAACCGTACTAGAGCACCACAAACTCGGTTTTGGTACGTCAAATCTACTGTTGTGCCTGATTTCCACTTGGTCAAACTGCCTCTGTGTCGAAATAAATTTGCAGTAGTCTCTCGACATACGTTATTACAAGTATGTAAGTGGTGGGGATGCGTTTTGGCACAGTGGCAATTTGACATTGCGGCAATTGGACACAGCGGGTATTCGACATTACGGCAATTTGACGCAGTGGCGTGTTCCCTTAAAATATAGGTATGCAGCTGTGAATCACCGTGTATATTAAGAATTGAGGGAACAAAATCAAATCTCTCTCGATCTTCTTCAATGGCATCTCTTCTCTTGACCATCCTACGCTTGTTCACCTCGCGCGTTCTTCTATTTCTTCCAAGTTGAATGAAGTCCTGTACGTTCTGTGGCTGTTCATCGTTTAACATGTGCCGAGCACTGATTGCTGGCTATTAACCTCGTAGATCAATGCAACTTGTAATTATCATAGAAACAATTAAAACCAGAGAGGATGACTCACTGAGTGACCAAGTCGAGAAGTGGATAGTCAACGACGAAGATGATGGAGATGTGAAAGAAGTTCTTTGTATTGTTTCATTCAATTGATGAAAAATCTGATGTGGCCAACACAGTACTTTGCCGAACATAAATTTAACGTGTAGGTGTCAGTGACAAACGTCAATGTCTGACAATGTCAAAGTGACAGCAGTTATTGGGTGACGGTTGAAATTCGAGATTTTAATTTCATTCATAATAAGTTATACAAGTGATACGAACAATATGTACATTAATAATATTGAAAGCGCAAATGTTGACAATATTTTTATCAATTCAAGTACTAACTTTAAAAAAATTGATTTATTTATTAAGTTAAGTTAGTTATTTAGTTTCGTATTCTGAAAAAAGAATTTGTTTCTAGAGAGTCTAAGCCCTGTTCGCACGGGGATTCTTTGAAGATTCTACAGAGATTCATAATCCTGGAAAAGAAGAACTTTCCTTCTTTCTAGTGATAATTACATGGCTTTGAAGCAATCAATAAATTATAAATTATAAATTATAAAGACTCATTTAATTTAACAGATAATTCTCACTAGAAAGAAAATACTTCTTCTTTTCCAGGATTCAGAATCTTGGTAGAATCTTCAAAGAATCCTCGTGCGAACAGGGCTTAATACTCGAGGAATCCAATGCCGCAAACCGCTTATGTCTTGTCATAATATCACATCGGTATGAAACACGGTGCGCGATGAAAACGTGTATAGCATTTTGGCACATGAAAATCTGTCAAAGTGTGTCACACCGGTATAGCAAAAAGCCATACGAAATTTTGTATATGAATATGTTTACTTTGTAATTTAAAGGTATTTGAAAATTATTTTTAACAGCTAATAATTAAAATTCATCAATTCTTTGTGTAAATAACACAATAATTAATTCTTATTTTGACGAAAACTCAAAGTTTTACATTCATTATTATTTTACCAGCAATTATTCACAAGTGTCACAATGATATTTGCAACAACTTTCCATATGGCAAAATGCTCGATGGAATAACACCGCTAAAATTTTACCGATTTTACACATTTTTAATTTTTGAAGCTTTATATTTAAAAAATAAGCTCTATGACGAATAACGGTTATTATATTTTAAATTCATTCTTCTCATTTGATGTCAGTATAATAAAATAGTACTTAATAACTTGTGGATAAATTACAGGTGATTTAAGACATTGAAATTAACATTTAATGAAGAGGAAAATTGTAGTGAATTTCTGATTTTTAAAGCCCTGTTCGCACGGCGATCTTTGGAGATTCTACGGAGATTCAGAATCCTGGAAAAGAAGAAGTTTTTTCTTTCTAGTACGAATTATTTGTTAAATAGCGGTGTCGCAAAATTGAATCTTCAACGAGTCTTGGAAAAGAATAATATATAATTTATTGATTGCTTCAAAACCAAGTAATTATCACTAGAAAGAAAAAACTTCTTCTTTTCCAGGACTCTGAATCTCCGTAGAATCTCCAAAGATCGCCGTGCGAACAGAGCTTTATATAGTAAATCTGACGTTTGTTTTTACTCATTCTAGTTTAAACCACACTATAGTAGTCTTAAAAATCGTGATGATCTCCTCTTATAATTCTCGTCAGCCCTCGTTCAATTTCCTCTATAATTGTGAATCTTCTAGCAATTATTCTAGTGAGAAATATTCATGAAAAATGTAAATTTGCCGAGATTCGATAAGCAGGCAATAGGACGTGGCTGACACGATTGCGTGGCCTAGGAATGTAGCCACAAACTGCACGGAATAAATACATAAATTAACTAAATAGGTTTCAATTTGTAAGAGAGTAGACGATGCGATGGGCAGCTGTTTGGGGAGGATAGCCGACTGTGTTATGTGACGAATGCTGGCTGGTATCAAATAATCCACTAACAACCATGAACGAGATAACTTTTCTTTCGTCAATAAAATATTATTTTATCGTCTTGTATAATAGACACGGAGCTCATGACAGGTGATGGTCTCCGATTTGATACAGCATGCCTTTTGGAGGATAGAATATTGACCCTATGGCAACAAACCAACAAAGAAAAGCGGGTATTAAACCCTTGCACGCTTTCCGGTCATATGGAAAATTGCATTTCCACTTGCACAAAACTTTTCCGAAATTGTCCACCCTTGGGCCAACGAGGACTGCATGCCAATTTGGTTATAGATGTTTTATGACACAAATATTAATTCTTTTCATCGGCATGCTGATAAAAACGTGACCGTTTAAGCCCTTTGGGATCCTGCGAATCGCATACGTATATTTTTGAAGACTTAAATGTGTTCAAGTTTCTTTTGATAAAAGGGCATGCATTATTAAGGAGGTTCCCTAGACATTTTAAAAAATGTTCTAATGCAACCAAACTTTGAATTTATGTTGTCTGTGTCATAAAAATGATACCTGAAATTTTTGGAAATTTTCGACCGCGTAGTTGGAATGAACGAAATTAATTGTTAAATTTTAATATTTTACATGGGCTCTTATGGCTTTCCAGTAATTGATTAAAAAAATGATGTTAGAAATGTCCTATTTACTTAATTTTTGGTATATAAACGTATGCAAGCACGGACATCAATTTCCCAAAATTTGAAGAAGGTTGACCACATAGTTGTAACAATATTGTCGATTGAAAAAAAAATCTTCAAGCATTTTTTGATTAGTGAATTAGAAATTATTGTAAAAATATATCATCGCAACTGAACGAATTGCAATATCAACTAACACCCGTTGACCGAATTTTGTTTTACATTAATAAAAATATTTTTATTTTCATATCCGCCCCCAAGGCTGATATCTGAGTACGCCACTGCATGTGTAGGGAACCTCCTTAAATCAGAGGAAAAAAAATTTATGCAAGTGAAAAAAAATTCAATTTCCCATGACCGGAAAGCGTGCAAGGGATTAATACCAGCTTTTCTTTGTTGTCATAGGGTCAATATTCTATCCTCCAAAAGGCATGCTGTATGAAATCGGAGACCATCACCAGTCATGAGTGCCCGGTCTAATAGGTTTTAATGCCAAATGATTTTTAACTTAGCTTAATCAAAATAATGGACACTTGAAAATATTTTTTGTCTAGAAAATTACACATCTGACTAAAAAAATAGAAAAAATCGGCCAAATTGACTATTTTTACTAATTTACTACTAAAATACCATTAAGTATTTCAAAACTATAATTTCTTAGCACTATACGAGAAGAGTCATCTTTTAACTATCTATATATAAAATATGAACAATATAGGTGTACTAACAAGAGCTTAGTTTGTAATATAGCAAGTTCCCTTTTTCACTATATTCTTGGCACAAGTGTAGCGCCTTAATTTTGTTCCCAAGTGTAAGAAACCAAGTAAACATTCAAGCACAAGACAATTTCTCGCGACTGGAAAACATATAATTTTCACCGCTGTTTCATTTACGGAGACAATAAGTTCTGATAACGTTGAGAACTCTTTTAATTGCTTTTCTGTTTTAATAGTAATTACTTTATATGTAATTTACGTTGGCTGATAAGCATAACAGTAGTGAAGAACTTGAGATTCTTGTAGCACAAGACTTGGAGATTTAAATTGTAGTTCTCGCGTGAATTGCAGAAAAGTATTCGTGGAAAGAATCTTATCGATAGAAGACGGTATTGTTAAGTTATGAGATAGAAGACACCGTAGGTTTATACTAAGGTATCTGGAATTCAAATCTAAGTTTACTTTGAAAACGGTGAAGAAATGAGACGCGAAGAACTTAGAGGGTCATTACTGGCGTAATAATACTGAAAAATATGTTTAGTTTTTTCCTTAAAATTGAAGTAAACATTCACATTTTTAGAATAACAAATACATTTTTGAATAGGTAAAGGTTGTCTCAAAATGCGTCTAATGCCACTTTTTTTCATTTTTGTACTCTATTTTTTATATTTATGACTAAACATACCAATTTAGCTATTTTGTGAGTTTTATTTTATCACATATTTGAAACAAAACATTTAAAAAAATGTCATTAGACGCACATTAGGACAATCTTTAATTATTTAAAAATATCTCATTTGTTTGAAAATCTTAATATTGAAACAAGTTTGGAAAAACTGAATATCGTTTTTCGCTATTTTGACGGCTTGTATTGAACCATTTGTAATTTAATTTTCTAAATTAAATAATTCATAAAGAGTAATATTTATTTATTTAAATTAATAATTGTATCCTTTGTTTATTTATGTGTAACAAGCCGCACAGTCAAATCCAGCGTTTAAGTATCGACCCCCGTTAATGCCTACAAAATGGGAACAAAAAAAGTAATTACCTAAGAGTATAACTAAAAGTATTTTGTATGTATGTATTATGTTTTCGGGATTTAAACCTCTCAAAATAATAATTACATACCTTATAGATCGTGACTATTTTTATTACCCAACGTGAACCATATTTTTATTTCACTTATGGCCATTTGCACCGCTTCCACTTACATTTTAAGTGTCACTTAAATGAACAATATCGAATCAAAATCAAATTGTCAAACGTAGAAATAACATTGCTGAAATAAGTTCGATTCGATATTATTTATTTAAGTGACACATAAAAGTTAAGTGGAAGCGGTGCAAATGGTCATTAAAGGGCTTTTATCACAGCAAAAAAAGTATTTAACAAATTACTCCCAACCTATTAATCCTATAAATCTAAAAAAAATACCGTATAAAGACAAAGGCAGTAAATAACTAGCTAAATTGTCGAATTTTTAAAATTGTTATTATTTTTATTTATAAACAATTAAAAAATAATAATTCTGAGAAAAACTCTTCGTAACTCTTATTGCATTGTAAATTTAAATGTTTGTATCACATTATTATATAAAATTTTCAAATGGTAGTCAAGTAATTTGTTAAATAAATTAAAAAATTACATGCGCGCTAGACAATCAAATTGAGTATTTTCTAAACAAGAATGGAACGAAACATAGCAATTACATAAATAGAGACAACATGTACTCATAACACATTATAGGCTGTCAGCGCGGGTACCTGAAATGGCGGGGATTTGTGAGCTAGTAGCGCTGAGCGATAAAACCCCCTTAACACAATAATTTGAGAAAAATAATCCTGTGGAGAAATGCTTGTCAATTAGCGGCACCGGTAAATTGAATCTTCAATGAGTCTTAGAAAAGAAGAATTTATAATTCATTGATAGCTTCAAACCAGTAAATTTCTTTTTTCTAGGATTCAGAAGCATGAAAGAATCTTCAAAGAACCCATGTTTGAAGTAAACCTAACAGTTTAGATCTTCATCCAAAAGTTCAGTACCCTTTGTTTCTTTAGCATTCTCCAGTGCAGTCACCTATTTCAAAGACATATTTCACCGTCTAAGATATTCAAAAAAACGTTATTTTTCTTATTACAGTGTAAATGAATTTGATTTCATGCAGGTAATTCCTGAAAATTACTACCAATTTAAAATTTAATGAGCAAATTTACATACACATAGTGCAGCTCTATGTGCTACGGTTGACCATCCAACGGAACGGTATGGCACGCACAATGTTCGACTATTTCTTAACTGTAGGTGTAATATTTTGATAATTGAGTGCCTAATTTTAATTAGAAGAACGAGATCTGTTATGTGCATGAACTGGAAAACTAAGTTTTTTATGAATAAGAATTTAATTAGAATTTCTGGGCTGTAAATCATTTAGAGTAGAATTTAAATAATTATTTTAATTATTATACTTAAATAATTACACCCGAATTTTTATCACTTCTTATACCCAATTTGGGTGTGGCAGCCTCATATATTAAGAGTCATCGGTATTGATATATACAGGGTGTAAATCAAAAAGCGGGCCATAGGCGTTTAACATGGGAAATCAGTTTTTCCTTGCTCAAAAGTGACCAGTTAATAACAAAAATACTTCAAATAAAAGTTTTAGGAAATTAAATTCTGCATCTAAATCAGTAATCACATTTTATTTTACACGTTTATTAACCGAAATATTCGTGTTTAAAATTTTTCCTCACAGTGAGGAAAAATATCGTACTTCACATGTGGGAGAAGTAAAATGCTGCTCTAACTCGTGTTCTGATTGGCCACTTGTGACAGAAGTATTTTACTTCTCCCACTAGTAAAGTAATATACTATTACTTATAAATACTGCTCATTTGTAGTTATAGTATAGCCATGGAATTGAAACAAAATTATAAATGAATTCTGTTTTAACCTGACAAATAATAAATGAATGAAAAGTAGGTATAAAATAGTTTTTATTTCATACTGTGTTGCATTTGCTTCTTTATGAGATTGATTTCAGTCCGGAAAATGAAACATTACGGTATTGTTCTACTTTACAGGATTGTAAAGTAGAACAATACCGTAATGTTTCATTTTCCGGACTGAAATTTAATTTTTGTATTGAGACCAAGACGACCTGATTGTATTTAGAAAAGATAAAGAATGGGCGCAAACTTTGGTCCAAAAATGCAACACAGGTATGAAATAAAACGTTGTACGTCATTCGTCCGGCAGAGGATTTTCACGGTACTCGTTTCGAAATTCCTAACTCGGCTCCTTCGTCGCCTCGTTCGGAAACATCTTACTCGTACCGTAAAAACTCATCTACCGGACTTATAAGGTAAATAACTATTGTATGCAACCTTTAAGTCAAAAGTGTGTAACTAAAATGGATAGGTTTCTATTTCAACACCTAAGAAGAGTAAGAAGACAAGAAGACTGATTTAAGTTTAAGGAAACTAATTTGCCAATGTTGACTGATATGGAGAACAGTTACAGATTAAGTACTAAGCTATGTTCTGTTTTCCTTTACTCTTTACTTCCAAATAAGTACATGACATGAGGATAAGAATTCGCAACACAGCAGTTCGTAGTTCTTCGAGAAGATAAAGAATTGCAGAGGAAATAAATACTAAAAACAAAACAATTATTACAAAACTATTATAAATTACCATTATGCCCTGTTCACATGAAGAAAGGTTTTACTAAAAAGTTTCTTGAAAGTAATACAAGTGCAAGGAGCTGTCATAAAATACTGTCAATACCGGTCATACGGGAAAAAAAAAAATATATTAAAGAATAATTACATTCTCCGTATGAACGGCATTGACAGTTTTTTTATGACAGGAGTTCCTAGCACTTGTTTTACTTTCAAAAAACTTTAGTAAAAACTTTCTTCGTGTAAAGCCCATTTTACATTGAGCAATATTGCAGATGCAAGTGCAACTTTTGACAAGTTGCTTCAATATTGCATGAGTGTAATACAGAAATTGCACATTCAACAGGCAGAAGCAATCTTGAAGCAATCTTGAGGAAACGGTTGAATGGAATAGAACATTTTCTAACTTTTGTAAGGCTTGCAGGCAATTCACAGTTATTTCTAGTTATTTTTAGTTCGTTATGATGCTACCAACTGAACATAAGCGTCAAAAAGACTAATTTGTGTTTTCTGACTTGAAGATTGCAGTTGCCCGTTGCGCTTGCTCAATGTAAAATGGGCTTAAGAAATTGCGTAAAATTTTTAGCGACATGAGAAATTTTAACACGTTGTTTAAAAAACAAGAATTATCTAAATCCACAGAAAAATCTAGTTTTTCGATATTTTTTAAATGGACTAGAGACTAGAGATAAAATAAAACTAATCGATGTTAGTGTTTTCCTACAAATTCTCTTCATGAGGAGTGAACGTTGGCAATATTGTAGATTTGATTGAGTAGGTCTGAATCTAGCTCTACGCAGTCATATTGCAACTGTGCTACAGCTGTCCCATTCCCAGTAATTTATTATTATCATATTTAATTCCTCTGGAGCTATTCGAAGAATTTGTCTCTTCATTTGCATGTCTCGTTCAGGCTGAGGCAGTTTCTATTGGCAAGCCACTACGTTGACTGTGAGAGTCAGAGTCAGAGTCAGTGATTGACTACGACAACTGCAGCGACTGACAAATACACCAGGCGGAATTGGCTAAAGCGGAAATTGTTTGAAGATTGATGGATTGCTCAACAGAACAAGAAGTTACAGAAGAATGATCCTTGTTGGATATTGGAAATTTGATATGGTCAACATGTTTAACGCAGGGTTCTTTAAATTAAACAGTAGTTTGATCAAATTGGGAATATTTTTATCATGTCTTGAAATCAACTTATACCGGGTAAGGAAGGTATTGGAATCATGCTAAAAATCGGGTAATGAGTTTAAGTGAATGAGCATGAATTAGGGTCCTTACATTTTTGATAGTTTCGAGATTATGTCTGTATGTATGTGCGAGTGTATGCATTACATGTATTAGTGTATGGACGATAACTCAAATATGTATTAGGTATCCAAAAAAATAATTTTTGGCATTTAACATTTTGTATACGTTTTAGAAGAGTTGAAAAGATTTTGGTAGAAATACTCATACATAAACCGGAATTATACATAAACTTGAAGATTGAAAAAGTTTTTTGTCAAAATTTTGGTAAAAGGTAAATAAATGATCCATTTTTATAAGAATATGAGGAATAATTATAGTAAGATTCAAAAATTAAATAACGCTATTTAAATGCAACAATCTTGTAATCCATGATTTTTAAAATATTGACAGGTGACATAACCGACATCAACATTATGTGAGTAAAGCTTCATTTCCAGCGACTGTTTTAATACTTAAGAAATATGTTTAATGCGTAAGTACTAAGAGCAACGCATAAGAACAAAACTTTGCAAACTCCAAACATAAGGCGTAATGCACAAGCATAATGATTGACATGTGTCATATTTATTATTTATTTCGAGTTGTCAATTTCTGTCTGTTTCTAAATATGGAACTGAATACCTTATTTACGAAATTCACAGTTCTTCCATCTTTTAATATCGCAAAAATGATTAATTACATAATTCGACAAAAAATGTCATCTCTATCGAATAAGTCCTTAAACAAAATAGGTGGAAATGGCCATCTAATAAATAATCATTATGCATTACGCCTTACGCATAAATCATTATGCATTAAGCACTAAAACAGTCGGTGGAAATGAGGATTTATTCCAATTAATCAAATATTGTAGTGATTGTATCTAATGTAATTTATACAGTGTTTTAAATAAGGCGAAAGGTTGTGTGCTGGCCATATCAGATTTTTTACTTATTGATTTTAGAGCCAAGCGGCCAAACAATACAAAAGATGTTTGGATTAAAAAACGACATCCAAGGAGCCCTTATTTATCTATTTAAAACGTTCCTGTCACGAGATAAACGTAAATTAAATATTCCATATTAAGCACTAAGCAGTTTTACAGAGTGCCAAAAGAAATAAAATAAATTGGTCAGATAAAAAAAATAAATACTTTTTAATTAATTACAATAAAATGTACCTTAGGAAGCCCAAAAATTTAATTTTAATTTAATGTTTATTTCGTGAAAGAAATCGATTTGAACAACAAAAAGTTTATTCGTTGAAGTTTTTATTCTGAACATCTTTTGTACTCGTATTTACACTTTTGCTGTAAAATCAATAGGTAATAAATAAAAATTATATTAGATTGGTTCCTAGTTAGTTTAGGGTTGCATCAAAAGTAGGTACCTAAATAAAAACAACGGATATTTTTTATATATGATCCCAATAATTTACAATCACTCAACGCTGCCAAAGTAAAGCTCGGCAATAACTGTCTCATCGATTGTAGCGTAGGCTTAACGACCAATAACTTTTTACCATAGGCTACATCCTCATAAACACAGTCTTCCTACATTCATATCGCTCAGGAGTCTCAAAAAATATCTCCAAGTCTACAGAGTCAGAGTCTAGTTTCCGAAGTAGCAATAAATTCTCACATTCATCATTTCCGTTTCCTATCGTTTATAGCGGAGTTCTCAGGCTGTTCAAGGGAAGATTCTAAGTCACAACATGTTGGATAATCGCGAAATGTTCTCACCTGCCTTGTAGCGAATATCGCACTAAGCAGGGCAGGATTAAGGTGACAATCAATTCTCGTAATAAGAAGTATCAACGATTACTCTTTCATAATATTTAAAGTTTTCTTGTGAATGAATCTTTTGATTCAAGTGTTTGAATATTTTAGATTTTTATTTGTATATTTTAGACACCGGATTGTACCTATACATTTATGTTTATAAGTCTAGATATGGCGGAAGGTTGTGTGCTGGCCACATCTGATTTTTCTTTTAGATTCATGCTAGATTTCTAGTTCGATTTTCATCCGAGATTCGTTCGAACTATTTGTATTTAATTGGCAATCTTCGTTTTTTTTTTCGAAATGGACCAAGTTGGGCAACTAAAATAATATTACAATATTAAATTCTGACAACTTGAGGTTAGATGTTAGAATTTGTAAATGGAAAGGGTAGAAAAGTTAGTGAATAGTAAATTGTGCAACTAGGGACGAAAGTGGCGAGAACACTTTTGTCCCGAGATGCACACGATAATGAATTATTAGAAGTTGAAGAAAGGGATAAACCGGATGATAATAAAACATTGAAAAAGTTCCATAAATAATCTAAATAATAATTTTGGAATCACGCATAAAGCGGAAGGAAAAGTACTTCTCCTAGGGAGGAAAAAATCAAGTGGATTCCTGCATAAAGCGGGAGGAAAAGTACTTTTCGATCAGAAATACCTCACTTTCGTCCCTATTTTTAGGATTGAAAGTTGACGTTTTTGGTGCAGATATTGAAACAAAAATTATTTTTTGCACTTTCGGGACTAAAACTCTTCTTTAGTCTTTATTTTTAGGGACTAAGGTTCTTAATTTGATCCTAAGGGATTATTTTTCATATTTAATCCCGTTGTCAAGAAATTGAATTAATTATTCCCGTTGTCAAGTAAATACGTGCTATTTGTTACAAAGTATGTATGGTAACAATATAAATATTTGTCATAAAATTTACTGAAATGTGTAGGTATTCTTTTAAACTATTTTGCATTCATTTGAGGATGAAGTGCAAAAAATAGCGTATATACCACAGGACTAAAGTATCTTTAATCCCTCAGGTGATTATTTCCCTCACCTTCGGCTCGTGAAATAAACTTCACCCTCAGGATTAAATCATGCACTTTAGTCCCTCAATATATAATATACTATTAAAATACCTAATTAATAAACAAAAACACACAAAAGTAACAAACAAATTAAAACAAGATGCGAAGCCAAGCAAAAACTTTTACTGAATGCAGCATGCGTATAGACAAATCTAGTACGAATCTCGAATAGAAAAATAGAGCCGGGCGTATATTTATATATTAGAAAAAAGTATGGAAATCGAACGGAACTCGGATGGGAATGTCTGATTTAAATTACACTACAAATGTCCAAGAACATCTCGGCTTAATCTCGAACTAGAATCAAGACGAAAAAAGTATGTAAGTCCGCCTCTGTCTCTTCCGCAAGTCACCTTGCGTTCGATGTTTGTACTCTCGATCACATTACATTGCAGTCAGCACCGCACAATATTCGATATCCGATATCCGATATCAGATATCGTGTAGCGAAATCAGCTGTTCGTAGTTTGTTTGCAGTCGCGAATGTTGGCACTGTTGTTGTGTGTTGTTCAGACCTCGATGTCTTCAGAGAGTACTACAACGCAGAGTCGAGGAGGCAGTGGGTGATGTCAGATCGGGAGATAGGTGAAGAGAACACGAAAAGAACGATCGTGCTGGATAAGAAGCTAATTGATAAAACGTGTGAAGGAGGAGATGATTTACTTTATGGCCAAGTGGATCTGAATTCTTAGCCGCATATCTGCGTGATGTGCTACTTTATTCATTCAAAGAAATTTTGATTAAAATAGATTTTGACACTTTTTACCTCCCGTCTTATATTCTATAAGGGAGTAAGAATTTAACATTTTCGAGATGATGTCTGTGTGTATGTGTTCGTGCGTTAGTCCGTGTGTTCGTTCGTTTGTATGTTACAATTTTATCGGAAACGATAACTCAAAATGTATCAAACATTAAAATTTCAAATTTTATATTTCAGGATTTAATACGAATCTTAATAAACCATTATATTTTTGGTTTCAATCTACAAACCGGAAGTAATACTTTTTTTAAATATTTATAATATTTTCGAAGCTCTTGTGGTATAATAACTGATTACGACATGACAGTGACAATAGTAAAATATCGTTTATAGAGGGCTGATCAAAAAGTTCCGGAACTTTTTAAGTTGCGCGCCAACGGATCGTCAGAAAGCGGTACGGTTTTCAGCATTAGTTTTCGTAACTCTTCTTGAACAGAATTTTTTTTTGTAAAACAGTAGAAAATTCTTTGTTGAGAAGTAACAGTCATTTTTGCGAAACATGTTTTTCGTGTTTGGCGATTTTGAGATCTTTGGTCAAATGTGGGTCAAATGAATCAAATAGAAGAGTGACGCGTTTGTGTGAAGTTGGATACAACTTTTATAGAAACTTTTGAGTGTTGCAAGAGGCTATTGGGGATGAATGTCTGAGCCGATCATGACTTCATGAATAGTTCAAGAATTTTAAAGAAGGACGGACATCGTCAAAACACAATCTTCGTTCAGGACGCTCATCAACTTCGACTGGCGACGATCATATTGCCAGAGTAAACGTTCTCATGCGATCAAATCGTCGATTAACCATATCCTCAACGTTGGAAAAGAACAACAATAACTCCAGTCTTTAAAAAGGGTGACAAATCTTGTATCAACAACTACCGCCCGATTTCAATTTTAAATAACTTCAGTAAGTTACTAGAAATGGTGATATATAATGCTATTAGAAAGAATACTAACTCACTAATTTCGTTTGATCAGCATGGCTTCACCAAGGGACGTTCAACCACAACTAATCTTGCGTGTTTTACACAATATGTCTCTGAACATCTCGATAGGCGTAGTCAAGTCGATGTTGTTTATACAGACTTCTCCCGAGCATTTGATTCCATTGACCATGGTTTGCTTTTAAATAAAATTAGTGCTCTTGGTGCTGCACCTATCGTAATCAAATTGTTGATGTCCTACCTTACTGACAGAATTTCCTACGTTTTCTACAATGGATTTGCGTCATTTAACTTCGTAGCCACGTCTGGTGTGCCTCAAGGCTCTAATCTTGGTCCTTTGCTGTTCATATTATACATAAATGAACTTCTTCAATCATTCACTTGTCATGTTCTTGCATATGCAGACGATATTAAAATTTTTACTGACATATCCAATCAGAATGACTGTTTACTCTTGCAAAGTAATGTTGACCTACTGTGTAATTGGAGTCAAATTAATCATCTTCATGTCAACATCGATAAGTGCTACATTGTTACATATACTCGTAGAATTACACAGGTTCATCACCCTTATCATATGAACACGGTACCTATTTCACGTAAAATTACGATTAAAGACTTAGGAGTCACTTTTACGTCGGATCTTAGCTTTACCGAACAAAATAATAATGTTACCACTGCTGCCAGTAAGAGTTTAGGCTTCATAATGAGAATATCCAAAATGTTTAATGATATTACCGTATTAAAATCTTTATATTTTGCGTATGTCTTGAGCAAACTGGAATATGCATGTTTAATTTGGTATCCGCACTATGCCTACCAGTGTTTGGCCCTTGATCGTATCCATCGTAGGTTTTTAAAGTTTCTGTCTTTTAAATTAGATAAGGTTTATCCAGAGCGAGGAGTGGACCAAGAACTTCTACTTGAGCGACATTCCATGCCCTCTTTAATAGCCAGGAGAGAGATGGCCAGTGCAAGGTTTCTCTGGATGCTGCTCCACAACAGGATGGATGTTCCGTTTCTTCTTTCTCGAGTGTTGTTCCGCGTCCCACGACTGTCGTCTAGGCATACAGGGACCTTCTACCTGCCAGCATCCAACACTGACGTTCTGTTGCGATCTCCCATCTACACAATGTGTGTAAATGCCGAAAAAAAATTTGAGGATATTTTCCTATAATATCTTTTTTTTAATGCACTTGTTTCTGTGTTATTTGTAATATGCTTAAATATTTTTCTTTTAATTTTTAATTCTATTTTGATTTCATTATGTATTACTTATTTATTATTTTATTATATTTTGCCCTGTAATTGGATCTCTGTTGGGCAATAAATTTATTATTATTATTATTATTATTATTATTATTTGAAATTGACAAAATTAAAGAAAAATCGCCAAACACGAAAAACATGTTCTACAAAAACGACTGTTACTTCTCAACAAAGAATTTTCTACTGTTTTACAAAAAAAATTCTTGTTAATGAAGAGTTACAAAAACTAATGCCGAAAACCGAAACGCTTTCCGACGATCCGTTGGCGCGCAATTCAAAAAGTTTCGGAACTTTTTGATCAGCTCTCATCTTCTTCTGTAGTTTAAATAAAATAACTAAAATATATTTTTGAGTAGTAGTACCTATATATTAATATATTAATTTGTATAATAAGAAGAATAAAGTAAGCTGGCCACATCTGTTTTTTTCTGTGCATAAACGGGTACTTTATTGGACTAGTACCATAAAAATGAAAAATTATAGTATTGTCAGTATCATGTCAAAATAAATGTTATAATTAAATTCATTTTATCAAATTAAATCATGAACGATTATAAGTACTTGGTTTATTTCTTGTCAAAAGTTGATTATGTTACGCCCTGATCCATTTTTGACTTTTCTTTGGTCCTGAAGAAGGCTAATAAACGTAACCGAAAATCTACAACTCTTGTGACTGGTGTACCCATTATTTCGGCCTTCCAAAATCCAAATTTCAACAATCAAGATTCATTATTATAAAACAATAAATCACAATCCACTATTTAAAGATCAATTAGCAATCATCCCAGCACCGGACACAATTTCGGTCCGGCAGTAGTTGCACCTACATAAATTAAATCAGTTTTACGCGAGGAACGACAAGATTATACACTGGTGTATACACAGCTTTAATTAATTATGCGATGAGTAATTAGCAAAGGTTGCAACACACACGCACACACCTACATCACATGTGTTACGTGTAAGGTGTTCACACCACAGTCACTTGTCATCGCCAGAAGAAGAAAAATACGCCTGCTGCGATCTTGAGAGGAGAGAATTATTACTTCCTTTTCTTTATTTACCACAGTAAGTGGCTGAGGATTTTGAAGATGAAATACCGGATTCTCACTTAGTAGTGTAAATAGTACAAGAAGAAGGCTGTTTTGACGCTCGAATTTTAGTCTGATTGGAGCCAAGATATAGCTAACGAGCCGTAATATAAAATCGTGTCTGATTTTACCTCTTGCCAGAAATGATTTTTTGTATCAATGCGGTACTTAAGATGTTCGTCTACCCTGAAAATTTTCCAGCGTTACAGAGGAGTATGTCCCTCACGTTTACTTTAGTTATAATTGAAATAGATGATGCTTTTACATATGAGTGTATTAACAAAGTATGTCTTATGCCTCTAGTTTTTACTTCCTTGTACGGAGTAATAAGGAAGTATTGTAATCGCGAAAAATTTCGGTTTTCAGATTTTGATGGAAATATCCGTTTTGACCTTTTCTGAATCCATTATGACTAGTTTCGTCGTGACGTCTGTACGTACGTGCGTACGTGCGTACGTACGTACGGACGTATGTGTGTCGCATAACTCAAATACGGTTAGACGTAGAAAGTTGAAATTTTGTATTTAGGACTGTTATAGCATCTAGTTGTGCACCTCCTATTTTTGGTTTCAATCTATAAACCGGAAGTAGTACTTTTTAAAAATATTTCGATAAATATTTAATTTAACACAAATTTTTTTATTTTAAATGAAAGATTATGTGATTATTATCTACAATCGGTATTTTATAAATTTTTCTGTATCTTCTATCATTTAAGAATAATTAAAGTATATATTTATAATTTATAGTATTTCGGTATCTTGTACTCCATGATCGTTTAACATTTGTTACTACGTAAAATTTAAATGATTATGACATGACAGTGACAATAGTAAAATATGCTTTATATCTTCTTCTGCAGTTTAAATAAAATGACTAAAATATATTTGTGAGTATACTAGTATAATAAGTTAAAAGAATTTTTTATATTATTCTACATTTTAGTTATTAAGAAAAGTATGAACACACAAGGCGTACAAGGAAGTCATGTGGTGCCCACGTCAGATTTTTTGTTTTTGTCTTTGTCCTAGAAATTTGAAGTAATGAAAAAATATTTAAGAATGACGTTTTTTGTCATTATTTGAAACGATTTGATATTATTTTTTTCGGTCATTATAAATGGAAAGAAAAATTAAAAAGCAAGAAGCCTGCAGCTAACCTCCCTTTTTCGAATAATTTTTGTTTTACTTAATTTATTTCAAAAATACAGAAGTTATTATGGCAATACTGGAGCCATATTTACAGTATTTTTCAATTTCACTTGCACTTGCATAGGATGCGGCAAACTACGAGTTTCGGGCTGGGTTAGGGCAGCCGTAATAGTGAGGAAAAGAGTGAATTAGAAAAAAAAGTAATATGCAGAGTATTTTAGGAATTTATCGAAGACTATGCTTTGTGAAACAAAATGTAAAATGGTAATTAACTAGTTTTGAATTATCTTGTTTTAATAAACACATTTTGTTTCACAAAGCATAGTCTACGATAAATCAGACATGAGAGAATGGAATGTACATCGCGATTTTTTTATTATTACGTTTGTTTGTTGTTAAATAAATCACAAACTTGTGCGAATCATGTTTTGGTCATTTAGGTAAACGACACTCTTAAGAGGCTCGTCTACCATTTTTTCGAATTCCAAGAATACTCTCGATATTACTTTTTTTTCTTTTTCACTCTCTTCTCCACTACTACGGCTGCCCGAAACCAGCCCGAAACTCGTACTTTCCCGCATCCTAGCTATGCAATGTCATTTTGAATTTGAAAATTACTGTAAACATGGTTCCAGATTCCCATAATAACTTGTGTATTTTTTAAAGAAATTAAGTAAAACAAAAATTATTCGAAAAAGGAAGCTTAGCTGCATGATTCTTGTTTTTTAAATTTTTCTTGCCATTTATAGTGACCGAGGAAAATATTATCAAAAAATGACAAAAAACCGCAAAAAACTTCATTTTAAATTTTTTTACTTCAAATTCCTAGGCCAAAGAAAAAAAATTAAAACATAGAAGCATTAAGACATCCTTTGTTAATACACTCATATGTAAAAGCATCATATATTTCAATTATAATTAAAGTAAACGTGGGAGGCGTACACCTCTGTGGCACTGTAAAATTTGAGGGTAGACGAACACCTTAAGAATAATTTGAGATGATTTTTGATATGATTTAAAAGTGTGTCCATTCTTCGGGCAGACGGTGAGTCTACCGCGAGATTTCAATGGCAAAATAGCCCGCGGGCCGCCATATGGTCCCGTTATAATGTATGTTAAATATTACAAATTAGATACGTAGACGACCGGTAAACGAATTTTCGTACACTGTAATTTTGTGTGGAAATATGACTACATAAAATTTTATACATACAAGTTTATGTGTCTTATGAATATGTAATGATTATTGGTGCGTTCTTTTGCTTTATTTTTAACTGATCTCTTTACGAATCTTGTTACTGATCTGGCTGAGGAATTAAATTAATGGTTTTGGATTAATCATATTTATTAAATGTGATAAATTCTATTATGTTCTAATCGTATTTCATGACCAATTTACACGTCAGATTTTAAATAAGAATTTACAATAAATATATTATTACGCTTTTTACCCAACTTGGGTGTGGCAGCCTCACATGCTATATTTCATCGGCATATACAGGGTGTGACCCAACCTGGGTAACAAACTTTAAGGGTGTATAGTATTGGATGCACTGATCATGATTCAAAAAGAATTTTGTTGAAATTCGCAAATTAAAAAATGGATCCAAGCAAATGGGACAATCTGTAACCTACATATTTCATTTTTTCCTGTTTGTAAAATTATTATTACATTAATATAACTACGATAATAAATACTGCATAACTATTGTGTAACTTTTTTGTATTTAAATGTGACAACCAGTGGTATCCTAAATGATATTGTTTTGCAAACTACTGTTAATTTAAAGTCTGAAATGGTACTGATAATAGTACAAATCTTATTATAGGTCATAATTTCATTTTCATTTTTTTTAAATGTGTCTTTTTTTCTGGAACTACTAGTGTCACGTCAGCGACACTTTAAAACTTTTACATGGCTCATTATGCACATGCTTTGTGCATAAATTTCGGATAAACGATGTAACCTACAATGAAAATTATGTTACACAATGAAAATATATACATTCCTAATTGCCTTATTCTAAAAATTATGTCTGTAATAATAGTTCATTTTGCATAAAATTCATTGCAATTTGATTAATTTTGCTCCCTCTTCTTTCATTTTTACTGCAAATTATATTTATTTTTAGGTATTCTTATTTAGCATAAAGCAATCTAGAAGCTCTAACAATTCTATTGATATATTTTTATATCTATTGCTTGTTCTAATTTGCAGAAATTTATGCAGTGACAGTGCCTGAAAACGGTTTCGAGTGCGACCTTAAGTAACATGTACGTATGTGTTGAGTATTGTCTTCTTTTGACGAAAGATTTCTGTAATAGTTATTTACTTTACAAGTGGGCAAAGTAAGGAATTACCCACGAGGGAAATCTTAACTCACGAGGCCGAAGGCTGAGTGAGATAATTTTCTCGAGTGGGTCATTCCTTTTTGCCCACGTGTGAAGTATAACGTTTTATCCAACACCTCTTAATAACTGCTTAAATATTTTAAAAATATTAAGTTTCAACCTAAAACATCGTTTCTATGGTGACTTCCAACAAGCAAAGTAATAATTTACCCACAAGTGGGTATAATTTTGATCAAAGTCACTTGTGGGTAATTTTTTACTTTGCTTGTTTAAAATCACCATAGTTATGATACTTTTATTAAGAGGTGCTGGATAAAATAATTTACATACTATTCTGTAATTTTTAATAACCAACTATCACCCTGAAGAAGACTGAATTACAGTCGAAACGTCGGTGTTTTATTACATTTTAATAAATTGACTGCTTTCCAAATATTTTCCTTTTCATTTCCACATTTTCAATTACAGAATTGAATAGAACACTTACACACTTATAAAATTAATTAACTATTTCATTGTTTATTTCAGCAGTTAATAACTTATTTGCGGCGGTCTCGCATCCCATTAACTCTAATTTAGATAATTACACCCACGCGCAAGATTAAATAACTAAATAACACAGCCTTATCTTCGCTTTATCTCGCAGTACACGTTTGTAAAAACATCAAGTGTTCAACTAGTTTCTTCATTACTCTTTGCTACGTTGAGAGATTCTTTGTTTTGTGATGGTAATGAAGCTTTGTAAGACGTAATTGTTGTGCAAATTTGTCATAAGAAAGGAAGAAAGGATTTGTTGAAATAAATTTGAATTTAAAACGCTGAGAAGTAGACGGTTTTGTCGCTGTTGGACGGTGTTCTTGGAAAATGAATTATTCTATTACCAGTTGCAGTGTTTACAAAAAATTACGTAGATTCGAAACTTTTTTTTATTGTTTTTTTGCTTTGTAATTTTTTCGTATGACGTACTATAAACATTATAATATATTGTAAAATAGTCAAAATAAATCTAATCTAATCACAAAATGAGGCATGTAACTGGTTAAGGTCGCGCTCGAAACCGTTTTCAGATGTCATTTTTATGCACTTTATCTGCATAAATTTCTGCAAATAGGAACAAGCAATAGGCATAAATAATATATCAATAGAAACATTAGAGTGTCTAGATTGTCTTATGCTAAATAAGAATACCTGAAAATACATATAATTTGCAGTAGAAATGAAAGAAGAAGGAGCAAAATTCATCAAATTGCAATGAATTTTATGCAAAATGAACTATTATTACAGACATAACTTTTAAAATAAGGCAATTAGAAATTTATGTATTTTCATTGTGTAACATAATTTGCATTGTAGGTTACGTCGTTTATCCGAAATTTATGCAGAAATCATGTGCAAAATGAGCCATGTGAAAGTATGAAAGTGTCGCTGATGTGGCACTAGTAGTTACAGAAAACCTATAATAAGATTTTGACAATTATCGGGTTAAAAACATTGCCATTACAGATTTCGTGTTACGGTTTTTCAATTTTAAGCGCGCTATTAATTCTATATTCTATTAAGTTAAACTATAGGCATTCTTATGTTGCAGTTTATAATGACAAGGAGCCATAACCTATAAATGCCTTTACAAATTTACGGAATACAAAATAAGTAACCGGTTACATCCATTATAAACCAAAACCAACATTAACGGTTCAGGTGAATGGTTACCATCAAAATTAAAAATGTGTCATTTGCTTGGACCCATTTTTTAATCTCCAAATTTCAACAATAGTATATTGTGTATCTAGTGCGCAAAGTAAGCAATTGCGCGAGGCGAGTTGCAGCCCGAGCAGTAGCGGCTCGAGGCCGACCGAGGCGAGCCGAGGTGGCCGAGGGTCGCTACGGCGAGGACTGCAACGAAGCCAAGCGCAATTGCACCTTTGCTCACGAGATGCACACGATATTTTTTGTCATTACTGCACAAAAAGTAACCTTTTGAGTGACCTTACTTATCAAAAGATAAAATGAATACTTTTAAAATTAATATGTATAAAATAAAAAAGTAACTAATATTTACCTACATGTAAAAGCATAAGAAACTAATTATGAACAGTAAAGAAAAGAACATTAAAATATAAGAATAAAATATTATTGTCCATTAGATCCAATGCACAATCTGCACAATAGTCGACAGTAGAAACTATGCATAGAGAAGTAGGTACTACAGCTGTTCACGTGCTTGTAGTATAGTAGTATTAGATTATCACGTGTGTGGCGCTAGTGTTACGCGCACATTTCGTGTCGGTAACTACAGAAAACTGTGTGAGTGTTCAATTTGCGTGCGCAAAGTGAAATTTTGCGCACGCTATTCCCGCACGCTTGTACTTTGCGCACGCATTTTTGTCTAGTTAAAAAATAAGCCACTTTGCGCACGTAAAACAGGCACGAAAAAGGTTACTTTTTGTGCAGGTATGACAAAAAATTCTTTTTGATTCATGATCAGTGCGTCCAATACTATACCCCTTTAAATTTTGTTACACTCTGTAGACTTAGGACAAATTTGCTGAGTAACTTGATTTTGTCAATTTTATTGAAAAGTAACATTTACCTAGCCTGAAAAATATCTCCAACTAGCTGGGAAGTGAAGACTCGCTTCCCAACTGTTGGAAACGCACACATTACTAACCGATTGTCAGTAAAATAGTTATTTGTTTAACTAGGCAAAAAAGTATTAGATTTGCTACCGCGGCTAGAGTTTCATAAACGAGGCTATGAATCTAGCTTAGGCAGCAAATCTGTATTTTTTGCCATGTTAAACACAATATTTTTTCGGCGATTGTTATTAATTAATATTAATTTAGTGATTATTTTAAATATATTGATAGGTATCGCAATTAAATTATGTTACTATGCTTATGTTGACAGTTGCTATGAAAAAACAAAATAGGTTAGGTATGTTGATGAATTTTATAAATATCAAATTTGTTGATTCACCATACTGCCCTCCTAAGCACAGAGGGGGTATCTACAGTTGTTTCAGTTTCGAGATATTCGATGTTTTTCACTTAATACTGTAGTAATTTTGTAGTGGCTTGTACATACCCCTAAGTTAAATGAACGTTTTAGACTCTTTCGAGCGTAGATACGGCTTCAAAACCTTAGTTTTACATATATTACAACCTCTATAGTTACTAAGCGATTCTAACTCATTTTTCAAAAAAATTGTAGATACCCCCTCTGTGCTTAGGAGGGCAGAATAGTAACAATTACTTTTGTTGCCTAGGCTTTTTTTACTATTTTGTGATACGACTACTGACTGTCAGCTGTCAAAAAAACAGCACTTTTAATGTCACTCGCCGAAAAAATATATTTCTCCTATTTTTTCATAATCCATAAACCACAACTCCGATTACAAAACCCAGTTGAACATCTCTCGAGTTAGAGTAGCAGGAACGTGATTCTAGTTCCTTCTGCCTCGGGAGCTGTTGGTGCTGTTGAGACTCTTCAGCTGCGCAGCCTACTGCGTTCTACTCTTCACTGCGGTGGAACACATAACACATACCACACATTCCTAGAGACTTAAATAAGGCGATAGCATCGGTACGATAGACGAGCGCTCAAAGTTTGGAGAAGTCAACACAAGATAGAGACACACATTGGGGAATAGACACTAGAAGCTTGTAGTTTTAAACTAAAAGTAAAAACAAATGTCAAATTTACACTCTGAAAAATACAGAAAAAATTAAAGCCCTATGCACACATGCAATTCAATTTTTGAAACAATCTAAATTGTGTAGTATCATACAGCAAATTGTGTGAAATATCGCATTGCTTCGTAAATTGTTTGAAAAATAGATAAGCGCAGCTGTCAAATTATTATATACGAACTGCGTAGAATCACAAACTAAATATTGTAGGTAGGTATATAAAATTGCCTCAGTATTAAACAGAGTTCATTAAAAACAAAGCAATTTATTGCTCAAGATATTTTTCAATTTGGAGCGCAATTTCTTGTTCAATATTTAGCGTAGTGTAAAATGACCATAAAGTACAATGACAGAACAATTTATAAAATGCTACAAATTGTAGCTAATAATATATAATAAAAAATAACTGGGTCCTTAAGATTTGTATTAAATTGGGCGAAATAATTTTTTTTAAGACAGAGTGTATATTATATGTTAGGTATGTGCAGTGGACAAAAAGCTTACTATAAACCTTGCACACATGGATTCTTTGAGGATTCTTTAATGCTTCTAAATCCTGATAAAAATAATCCTGGTAAGAATCACCTGTCAAAAAGCAGCGCCACACTAAATTGATTCTTCAATGAGTTTTGGAAAAGAATAATTTGTAATTTATTAACAGCTTCAAGGATTTAGTCGTAGCATACAAGAATCCTCAAAGAATCAACGTCTTCAATGACGTAAACAGTAATTCACAAATTATTACCATTACTAAGTAGGTGTATTATGGAAACCAAATGAGATGAACGAATTTCAAATAATATTCATACCTTGTTGAACGAATATCAAAATTATAATTTTGCCCAATTTATGTGCGGTAATCGGCAATCACATGGTTGTTAGTGGAGGGTAGGTACATCACAGAGATCATAGCGTGATTTTATGTATGTACGAGTATGTATGTAATTACTTTTTTAGTTTGGTGTATACGAACTGAGGAAATTTAAAAACATTTATAAATACGGTTCTTAATCAAAGAACAACAAGTATAATTTAGAACTATAAGTCAAGCCAATAATCACTTAAGTATCGTTTTTTTCTAAATGTTCCAAATTAAATTAATGAGCAAATCATAATCCTCTTCAAAATATTAGCAATCAGCCTGTGATAAAGTAGCTCGAAACATGAAAGAACACAATGACCCCGCGCTTTGCCTGGCCGTACAATAAAATCAGAAAAAATGTAATTATTTGAAGATAGAATATTAAGAACGAATTTGCGATTTTTTTTCTAATATAAAGATTCGCTTAGTCATTTACTCTTGATACATGAAGGTGATTAATAGTAACAGCGGTCTATTTCACAAACTCATACGCGGAAATTTCACAAAAAATATTAAAGAGAAGATAATCAATGTGAAAATACTCGAACGCATTTTTTGCATAATTAAAGAACCGTTCCATCCGAATATTTTCCAACTTTCGTCTAATTTTTCGTTATACTTTCGCCGTTGTTTATTAAGTGTTTATTGGATTATTTTGTATTTTTCCAGTGCCGCAAACTATGTAACTGTCGAAAGTAGATTTTTTGTTTTATTTCCGAAATAATTCAACGCAGCAAAAAGTAAACGTAACATTAAATAATGGGAACATGACAAGCATGTCACGTTACCTGCGAATTATATGCACAATTAATTTCTTATGTTTTTACGTAACCTCAACTTGAAGATGGCGTATTTTCTACTTTTTACATACTTTTACTGCCTGAACTTCAGAGGCACGTCTACCTCCTTAAATCCAGCATAAAATGTACCAACGAAGCATTTAGTTTTAAAGGTCTCGTCTCTGTAACAAAATATTGCGTGTTTAGAGGTGTAGCAGTTTCTGCTTTACTCAATGCATATTAAAAATTTGAAGGAAAAACAGGTACTAGATTTTTGTGAAAGAATTAATCTAGGATTATGCCGAGTTAGAATTCTGAAAAAATCTTTGAAATCCATATACAAAATTAATGAAAAAGTGTGTTTGAAGCAATTTTTTACATGCTTTTTCTTATTATTAAGAGATTTATTAGAAAATGTAACTCGGCATAATCCTAGTTGCATTCTTCGTCTGTAAATAAATTTATGAAATTTAGCTTTATCTATAAAACTTCGTGAGCATTGTAGAAATTGTTAGACTGCTTTTCCGTATTTTTAGCGAGCGTTTCTATGCATTAACATAGGACAAACGCGGTGTTGAGTATTGTATTAAAATACCTATACAATTAAAACATTTACAAAATAGTCATGCACAAAAAAAAATTGAAAAAAAATTGCTAATTCAAAATTGTCTTTGTAATTTCGGAAATTTCAATTTATATTTACTTTTAAGGTGAAAACTAAACAGGGTTGTTGTGATTGTGCCCAGCCTGAAAAAGCCCATTTTATTTGAAAATTGTATACAGGTTGTCCTATGAAACTGTTTAAGCATGGGGATCTCGAGAACCATAAGAGATACGAAGTTGGTTAAATAAGACAAATGTTGCCCCTTTAGGGGGCCAATTTAGAAATGTTTTTGTTTTCTCATGAAAATTTTGCCAATTTCGTTTTTCACCTATAACTTTGTTGTTTGAATTAGTACTAGTTTCTAATTTGCACGTTCTATAGGCAGTTTTTAACGAGGAATTCACAGCAGTCCTCAATTTTTTTTATCTCCTACAGATTTTGAGAAATTCAAATCAAATTCAAATTTTTATATGGAGCTCATAGTTGGTTATGACCCGTGTTAATAGAGATTTTTTTCTCTTTTCAACGATATAAAACACAAGTGCATTGAAATTAAAATGAAAGCAGAAATTACACAATAATATTTTTATGTCTTCCTAGTATGTAATTGTTTAATTATGTCATGGCAACGAGGTATGTTATACACTACATTATACCCTAGGGCATTAAGAAATTGCCATGGTAATATTGAGACATCACTAATGTTTTTCTTCTGAAATTAATATATTTTCTGTCTGTTACTAGGATACAAAAATATTAACAAAATTCGAAACGTCAAAGCGAAATGTCACGCGCGCAATATTTTAAATAAAGTAGTAAGACATAAAATATTGTATGCACCACGGGCATCATTGATGTTTATAGCCCTCGGCCGATTTACAGACCCTCGGGCCAGAGGCCCTTGGGCTTGTAAACATGTCGCCCTCGGATGAGCATAAACATCAACATGATGTTCTTTATACATAAATAACTATTTTAACTGCTTTTTTGAAAGACCCCAGTAGTGGGCTGGTTTTTTTAAAAAAAAAACCCACTGGGCTGTACTCCAGTCAAAATACGGGGGAGGGTTGTATTATTACTGGCAACTACCAGATTTGGTCTAGTATAGATTTTTTGGGTCGCTGATTACGAATTTCGGGGTCATTTTGTAAAGAAATGTGCGGAACACCCTTAAATTTGCTAAAATTACCCCCAAAATTGGGTATTTTTATATATTCGCACTTTGAGAGCCCAGATTTGGCACATAGGGGTTTTTTGGGTCGCTGATCAAGAATTTTTTTATAAAAATTAATATTTTACCCTTAAATTAGCACAAAGTGCGAAAATAACAAAGACACCCTTTTTTGGGGGTACTTTTAGGTAATTTAAGGGTGAAATATTAATTTTTATAAAAAAACCCGAAATTCTTGATCAGCGATCCAAAAAACCTATACGGACTAAATCTGGACTCTTAAAGTGCGAAAATAGCAAAAATACCCTTTTTGGGGTTAGTTTTAACTAATTTAAGGGTGAAATATTAATTTTTATAAAAAAATCCCCGAAATTCTTGATCAGCGACCAAAAAACCCCTTTGTGCGAAATCTGGGCACTCAAAGTGCGATTATATAAATTTAAAAAACCCATTTTGGAGGTAGTTTTTGCAAATTTAAGGGTGTTCCGCACATTTCTTTACAAAATAACCCCGAAATTCGTGTTCAGCGACCCAAAAAACCTATACTAGACCAAATCTGGTAGTTGCCAGTAATAATACAACCAAACCCGTATTTTGACTGGAGTACTGGGCAAATCATGAAAAACCCGGGTTTTACACAACCCTGAAACTAAACATACATTCCACCATTTAATTTAGTTTGACTGCTCCTCGTTGAAAAATAGACAATATTAAAGTATTCCGTTACGGTGCTGCGCTGTAAGCTAACAGTAATTCGTCTGGTCTGGCGTGGCATCACATCAGATTGACAGATGAAATGACGGGCAGATAGGCCGATGACAGCAGAACTCTCCCTTTCCTGGAATCGCACGAAAAACGAGAGTAGCCGGTTCTGTTAAAAAACACATGTCACCAGCCAAACCAGCCCGGCTAGGCTATGCTATGCCATGTTGTGTTGACCACGCACCGGTACTTCATATCACAAGGATGGCGCTACCATCACAGGGAATATTACCACTGATCTCTATAAATAACTGGATAGTGTATCCAATACAAAATGCATGTGAGAATCTGTGAGAATCTTAGGAAAATCTGACACTTAAGAGGCTCGTTTCTCGTTTCTAGCTATGCAATGTCATTTTGAAGTTGAAAAATGCTGTAAACATGGCTCCAGTATTCCATAATAACTTATGTATTTTTTAAAGAAATTCAGTAAAACAAAAATTATTCTAAAAGGAAGGTTAGCTGCAGGCTTCTTGCATTTTAAATTTTTCTTTCCATTTATAATGACCGAAAAAATCATATCAAATCGTATCAAATAATGACAAAAAACGTCATTTTTAAATATTTTTTACTTCAAATTCCTAGGCCAAAGACAAAAAAAACTAGAGGCATTAAGATATGCTTTATTAATACACTTATATGTAAAAGCATCATATATTTCAATTATAACTAAAGTAAACGTGGGAGGCGTACACCTCTGCAACGCTGTAAAATTTTAGGGTAGACGAACACCTTAAGAAATAAATTAAAATTTCTGTACTTGAGCCCCTGAATTTTTTAACAAATTATTGATTAGAATATTGTACTTAATATGAAAATATCGCAACAATTATTTATCAACAAATTATATAATGACACATGAGAATCATAAGAAAATATGTCACAAGAAATAAATTTAAATTTCTATACCTGAGCCCCTGTATTCTTTAACGAATTATTGATTAAAACATTCCGTATGGGTGTACAATTTATTGTACTTAATATAAAAATATAGCAGCAATTAATTAAGAACATACGAGAATCTTAGAAAAATATGTCATTTAAGAAATAAATTTTAATTTCTTTACCCGGGCACCTAAAGATTTTAAACAAATTATTGATTTTTATGTGCAGTATTGAGTGTATATTTTATAGTAAGTACTTGATTATGGAAATATCAAAAACTTAATTAATAACATTTTACAAAAATCATCAAAGCTTGAAAATGATTCATAAATAAAGCCGTCTCCCCTACATCAAATTGTGTGTCTTTATGTTTGTCTGTGTACTTTACAGTAAATTAGATAACGTCTGTTTTTTCTTGTTGGTTCTTCTTCCTCTTCGCTAATAATGCGGTTTAATAATGACTGTGTATTTCCATACGCGGACTCGAATCTCAAATCGAAAATTAACATAACAAAAACACATCAACATCAACAACAGCACTCTTGGTCTTGACTATCGCAAGATCAATACGACCAGGCAACAAATCATCCACAAATTTTACTACATAAAAGACCGAGCGGCGATTATTCAAATTTTAATTAATTACTCACATACCCCTCCCCTTAGACTGTATTACAAAATATAAACTACATTTTTCCAAGATTTTACTTTTGTTCCATTCCACTACTGCAACTGCCTGACACCAGCCCGAAACTCGTACTTTACCGCATCCTAGCAACGCAATGTCAATTTGAAGTTGAAAAATACTGTAAAAGTGTTTTCATTGCGAGTAAACTACCAGATTATTAATGACTTCAGGATAATGTTTTTATATACATTTAATAGAGAAAGAATGGATCTACAGATGCTTTTTAAAAAATTTAAAATAAATTTCTATCAGGAGATAACCGTGTAAAGTTTGCATAAATTGGAAATTTTTATAATCATGTACAATTATTAGAATTTTAAAAAGACATAACTGTTAATAATTGATCCTTTAAGTATAACGAATTTAAACAAATATGTATCTAGATGTAGATATAAAACAGACAGACAGACATACAAACTTTATCTATTAGATAAATCTTCTTGCCGTTTTACAATTTGGCAAGACTCATGATTTTTAAAATAAATTACAGAGCCTCTTATTCGGCAATATGGCTGTTCAATATTCTGATTCTGCCCAATGGGTCAATATTTTATAATATGAAGAAAAATGCTAACCTTTGGTGTACTCTGACGATGGTGGCTGTCCCAGAAAGTCTTCAAATTGTTTATGGCACTACACTTTAAAATTTAAATAGTCGTTATTAATTTTATATCATTTTACGCATTAAAAACTTCAATTACACGCAATTTATACATATTTCTACCTTTAAATACATCACAATATATACACAAAATTATTGATTTGATCTTATAAACATTGGTACATGCACTACGACAATCCACGGAATACTGAACTTGCAAACATCGGTTCCTAGTTCAGCGCAAAAAGGTTTCAACAGGTTTGTTTATTCCTCTATAAGAATATTGTGATATTATTTGATTTTAGTTAGCAAATCAGTGATACCCAAACTGTTTTTATGAATATTGTGTTGATTTTGATAATATGAATGTGACATATAATATGAACTATCTAATATTATAAAGCTAAATGTTTGTATATCTGTCTGTCTGTTAGTTTTGTATTTACATCTTGTCCGATCCTTATGAAATTTTACATGCAGGTCTATTTTGACCAGGGTCAGGTTTTAAGGTATGTTTGACTTCGATCGGACCATTAGGAGTGGTGGTAAAAATTAGAAGCCCTCTATAAAATTTGTTTAGATTATAATTATTATTTTGTGTTTTGCTTTCTGCTGTGAGTATCGTTTTATTATTATTTGTTGTTTCTGTTTCTTGTTCAACTTTGAGAATATTCTTAAATTTCCTACAAAACACCTGAAATATGATAATCAGTGTTTGACATTTCTCTTGACGTAAAGATATCGTTCTCTTTTTAAATGGAAAAGAGATAAACGTATTAGACAGACGTAACATAAACCAACGAATGAACAAGCATGCATGTGACAAAGAGAGATATATAATGCCTATTTATTATTAATTCAGAAACTAATGACGTACCGGTCACCACAACGCGGACAAACTATACACTGTTTCTCTTTTGACCAGAGTTAAATTTTAAGGTACCTATAGAAGTTTCAAATTCATATAGGAGTTACGTCATATCAGATAAATTATATGCACCACGTTCACAAAATAAGCTTTCTTTTTCTTACACATTTGACGCATATCGTTTGTCATAAAATCTTGATTCGTACGAATAATTTGCTTGTTTTTTATGAAATCGCTCCTATATGGATTTGAAACGTCTATATGTATGTGAGGGTTAAAATATAAAATTTAGACCTTTTGTCCTTTCCTTATGAAATGTTGTATGAGTGTCCAGTCAGATTTTTAGATGTTTCCATATTTTTTTTACATTCTATGGCCTCTGCTAGATTCATAAATATTTATTTCGAATAGGCAGAAATTAATCTCAAAACTAATTATCGCCACGTTTAAAACGATTAACTCAATTCTAAATTCTATAAATTAATAACCTCTTTAATTCGACTATCAAAAAACCAACATCGCAACATCTCATATCAAGAAGGCTTCTTCTCTTCTTCGCGAGTAATAAACAAACTATTTGAACACGCAACGCTCAACGTTTAAGTCTTGGTTGGCAGATGCAGAGGCCTACGAATAATATCCTATTAATTGTAAAGTTGTAATCTTCGTAGTAATTATCGTGTTTTTATGCAAACACCAGGTGTTCTGAGCAGAAATTCATTCCGAGAAAAAGAGGAAAAGGTTCTTCATTATTAGAATCATGATTTGTGGTTTGTTCAAATTTGTTTAGTTAATTCACAATTTGAAAAATGTTATTTAATGTAGAATGCTGTCATATTTCCTATACCTACTTACAAAATAATGACGTCACAGCATAATTTCTCAATTTCCTAAAAAATAATATTTGTATTTTTACTATTATTTTAGACCTAATATTATTTTTACTATAATATATTGTGCATCAAGTGTCGAAATAAGCATATTATTTGCGTGTGTTTCATTTATGGTACGACCCGAAGGGGAGTTCTGTAAGAAACATGAGCATGTACAGTTTATTTTTCTTGTGGTAGGCTTCACGTCATTATTTTCCGAACTAAGAATTAACGAACATCATATCTCCTGTCTTCGTCCTACACGTGCCTACTCCACTTATCTTAAAATTCAACGTTTGTCTAATGACTGCATCTCTTTCTCACTAAAGACATAAAATGCGATAGAGCAACATCGCTTCATCAGTATGGGCGAACAGAAACGTCACGCCCAAATTTTCTCCCACTACTGTTGATTTGATTCGTACGAATGTGAATGATGACGTGAAGCCTACCACAAGAAAAATAAACTGTATGTAAGAACATTTCGACAAATTTTTTTCTACTCACTACTGGATATTGGCAACATATGTTCGTACTATCATGTGTGGATAGGGATGTCACATCCATACCAGGTGTAGATATGGAATTCAAGGTCAAATACGCCAAAAAAAATTAATACGTGCAAATTTTGTTTTTATCAAGACAAATAATTATTAAAAACATTCAATAAACTGTCATTTAATAATTAATTATGTTTAAAAGCATGATGTTATTGCAAAAAGAGCAAATAAAATTAAGTGTTCTTAAGTTGGCAACAATTATTTAAATGTCGTATGTCAAAAACTATATTTCGTTATTTGATCGTAGAAAAAATAGGCTGTACAACTCGAGTGGATTGCCTATATCGCACGCGAACGTTTGCAGACACTCCCCCTATGAGGTCGTGACTGCAAACTCGTTCTCGTGCGATATAGGCATCACATCCACTCTTGTTGTACAATATATTATTCTACAACTCTATATTTACTTACATTTTCATTAATTCACATGCACTATATGACATTTTATTTTGACAGATTGACATTGTTTATTTTTGTTTAATAACGCGGTATCATAGCAACATGCATGTATAAATCATTACGACACGCACATGCTGCGTCTTCGATTAAAATTCCCGCACGGCCGTTCTACTGTTTGTGAGATGTCATTTTCGAAGAGTGCAGCGAATGTCGGAAGTGCGAATTTCGGTGGAAGGGGTAGAAAAACTATTGTTACTCGTTCATTCTTCTTGCTATCTTTTTACCTCCCGCCTCATATTCTATAAGGGAGGTATTGTGATGGGTCAAAATTTTCGAGTGAGTTTTTAGTGGATAAGCATGTTTTAGGATCCATAGAATACGAATAAAGTGTTTTCGAGATGATGTCTGTGTATGTGTATGTATGTGTGTGTCTGGCTTGTATAACTCAAAAAGTTACAAATATTTAACAACCAAATTTTGTATATAACGTCGTAATACAAATCTTAAGAATCCAGTTATTTTTGGAAGCAATCCCCAAACCGGAAGTAGTACTTTTCTTAAATATTTTGATAAATAATTAATTTTTTGCAATATTTTTTATTCCAAATGAAATATTATATATTATTATCTACAATTTTTAGCATTTTGTAAATTGTTCTGTCATAGTATTTTAGGAAATAAAGTATTATTTATAATTTGGAGTATGAAACTTCAGTATCTTGTTATCCATGAACCATGATTGTTTAACAATTACGACGAAAATTTTTATTGATAATGACAGTGCCAATAGTGACACATCTTTTACAGTTGACTAAATGACTAAAATATATTTTTTAGGTGGCTATTGCATAAATAGTTGTTTTACGTATCCTTTGACAGCCGTAAAGTGTCACATTTTTTGACATCTGTCAAAATGACTACTTTACGGGCGCATTTACTTCACGGCCGCTTTTACTTCACGGCCGCATTTACTTTACGGCCGCTAAATAACAAATTTGTTTAATTTTTAATTGGTAAATATATGTAGAAGTAATTACCTACAACTTAGTTAGCCTAAATTATATAAATAAAATTATTTATGATACTAAGAAACTTTTTTTGACATTAAATTATATATTTTTTGATAGCCACCTAAAAAATGTTGTGTGTACCTCGGCTTAAAAGTGTTTTTAGCCTTACCTGAATTGCTGGCCTCGGCCTACGCCTCGGCTGCAAACTTCAGATTCGGCCAAAAAAGATCACTTTTACAGCCTTGATACACAAATAACTATTGTAAGTGCCTATATGTATAAGTAGTAAAAAGAGTAGGGTATAGCGGGAGATTTTGTGCTGGCCACATCAGATTTTTGATAACAGCTCAATTGTTCCAATCTCCCTGCTGTCTCTAATGAACTTTTAATTGTTTGTTTTTAATTACCGTGTAATGAATTACAGTCTGAATGGCGAGTAGCAAGTGCACTTCGCAAGGAGACGCGAATGTATGCAAATTTGTAATTATTTCTATGCGAGAATCTTGTTCCTTTGCTCAGGTACAGGCGTGGAATTTTGCATTTTTTACACAAATTACCTTATTGCTTTCCGCGCTGACTTTGACGGTAACTTGTGGCCGGATTGTACTCAAACACAATTTGTTCGGAATTTAGAACAATTAAAATGAAAATGAGAACGAGAAATCAATAAGGAGATGCTACATTGCAGAAGATTTACCTATAATATGTTTTCAAACTTCAAAGAGTAAATCAAATAGATAAATTATTTAAAATTGAAATTTTCGAGACTCGTGGTGAGTACCATCATTTGACTTTTGGTTTTACTTCTCCTATAGTTTAAAAAAAAATATAACATACCTACACAACATTATGTGCTTATGGAGTGGTCTGTTAACACCAGGAAATAAAAGTCAAGAATATTAATACACAGGAAAATGCATTCAAATGTACAGGGTGTTTCTGTACTTATGGATAAAACTTTAAGGGTATATGTAACACGTTCTATTGGTAACTGAACAAAAATCAATTTTCAAAAATTCGTAAAATTAAGGGTGGTTTACTTAAAGGAAACATGTTGAGTGCCACTGGTTACATAGCTGTTTGTGTTGTTTTATTCAAATATTAACAATGCACGTAATTATCTAATCCAACGCTGATATTGTGTAATGAACAAATTTAATTATCAGTTTCTTTCACAGTAATGAAACCAGTGCCAAACAACATGCTTCCTTTAAATAAACCACCCGTAATTTTACGAATTTTTGAAAAATTATTTTTGTTCAGTTATCAGTAGAACGTGTTACATATACCCTTAAAGCTTGATCCATAAGTACAGAAACACCGTGTATAGAAAATTAATAGGTAGTAAAATACCTGCAATAAAAAATTCATTAACAGGAAAATGCAAGTCTTGAATTTTAGATTCGGCATAAATGCAAACACAGAAAGATGCAAATCTAGAAAACTAGTTTGTCTTTTCAACACAAGGGAGATATACAAATTAGGTTGAACTGAACTAAATCAATTAAATTAATATTGTGTTAGTTTTCCGTTAAAATCTGTCGTCTGGTTTAGATACACTAATTTTAAAAAGTACGATTTCAAGTCACCTTCCTATGCTTGCAATTTAAAAGAGGCAAACTTTACAGCTCCATAGTTACCAAACGAAGCTGACGATTGTCCTAATACTTTATTTTAAATTGTATTATTATCACCTAAATGTTCTATTTCTGTCATCATCGAACCTAAAGATATCAATGAATAAGAAATTCTTCTTTTCAAGATTCATTGAAGATTCAAATAGCGGCGCCGCTATTTGACAGGCAATTCTCGCCAGGATTCTTTTCCTAAGGATTCAGAAACATGAAAGAGTCATCAAAGAATCATTTTTCTTTTCATAACACTGACAACGAAAAACGGAAAAATATTAGAATGTAAAAAATCTTTTAAAAATTATTCTTAATAATAATAAAATGATTTCTTCTAATCTAATACTCGAATCGAAATAATAACTGAGTAGAAAATCAAGGAATAAACTGTAAATTTTTGTCCGGCAATGGTTTGCACGTTTGCAGGATAAAGTACGCGTCGCTATTTTTCCAGGAGTCATCTTATGAATGGAGTCTGAGAACCATTTAACATTTACGTCGTGTAACAGTTACTTCACGTTAATTTACACGCTGTAATTAAAGCTTAGACTTGTAAATATTTACCGTTGTTCAATTCAAATAGAAATAGACTTGTCAACCGATCGACAAATTCGCCAAAATAGAGAGAAGAGAGAAATTATTATTTTTGGAGGTTGATTGTAGATCTGACAACTCAGGTTCGAATACAAAAGTAACAACCATGAATGAGCTGAATTCACTGATAGTTTCATAACAGTGAATTTTTTTTCAGGATTCAGAAGCGTGAATTAATCCTCGTTCGTTCGTTCGTATGTTACAATTTTTTCGTTCACGATAACTCAAAAAATAGCAAACATTTAAATTTCAAATTTTGTATTTAAGGTTTAAATACGAATCTTAATAACCTATTAAATTTTGGTACCAATCTACAAACCGGAAGTAATACTTTTTAAAAATATTTCGATAAATAATTAATTTAAGACTAATTTTTTATTTTAAATGAAAGATTATGTTATTATTACCTACTATCGGTATTTTATGAATTTTTTGTATCTGGTATCATTTAAGGCGGGAATGTAGCTGTATGAGAAAGAGGTAAAACAGTGCTCTACGGTTTGTATAATATTGAATCTAATACTAACGTAAGATCATTGAAATTTTTTACGACAATATTTAATATTCATTCTACAGTGCGACGCATCGATTTTTCCAAATTTTTTGATAGTATTGTTTTAAAAAAATGCCGAATAAAGAGAAAAATACTACTTTTACATGTTTAATTTAGGGCATTTTAAATACAAAATCTATTAAAATTCATGCGTCGCACTGTAGGTAACATGTTATACAGTATATAAATAACGCGTTTGATTATTTCTTTTGTCTTATAAATACAATATCATACAAATACGATGCCACTTTTAGAGCGCGTTCGCTATTGCTGCCTTTGTTCAACACACTAAATCTGTATATATCTCTCCTTTTTCTCGACGAAATCGTGGACAGCTACATTCCGGCCTTAAGAATAATTAAAGTATAAACTTATAACTTAGTATTTCGGTATCTTGTAGTCCATGATCGTTTAACATTTGTTACTGCGTAAAATTTAAATGATTATGACATGACAGTGACAATAGTAAAATATCGTTTACATCTTCTTATGTAGTTTAAATAAAATGAATAAAATATATTTGTGAGTAGTAGTACCTATATATTAATGTATTTGTATAATAAGTAAACAGAATAAAGTAAGTATGGCGGGAGATCTTGTGCTGGCCACATCAGATTTTTTAGTTTTTTTGTACCGAACAATCCTCAGCCTAATCTTTACATGCTTTACCCCGCGTAGCTACGGCCTTGACAACTAATTTTGTAACTTTTAGTAAACGTTTGCTGAAAATGTAAGGGCATGGGAAACAGGCTGCGTTGCTGTATTTTCCGCGGTTAGAACTAAAATTCTGAGAATCCAGGTATTGTTTTGTGATTCTTTGTCGGCTGGAACATAAATTACGTAGAAATAACTCCTCAACATTTATCAGCAATTCCCCAATGCATGAATGCTTCAAAGCCAGTGAATAACTGCAATAAAATTTTAATGAATTGCCTGCAACGATCCGAGTTTCTAGCTCTCCTAACAGTGTATTACAAAACACGTTATGAATTTCTCTACACTCTACGGTCTACACTCGCCGCGGAGTTTTCATTTCAAATGAACCAACTATTTTTAGCTCTTGTATTAAATAAAAACAGCGCAGAATCATAACCAGATCAACCGTTTGTCGGAGAAGGATAGAAGAGATTTGTGACTGAAAAACACATTCATATTTGTAATAAATGACAGAGATAGGTTTTCAGTTTCGCACCTTTAATCATTCAAATTATTCAATCATTTGTTACTAATGCCTGCCCACTTGACATGAATCGTCCATGGGATGTTTAAAAATATCT
Organism: Agonum fuliginosum; assembly: GCA_947534325.1. NCBI lineage: Eukaryota > Metazoa > Arthropoda > Insecta > Coleoptera > Carabidae > Agonum > Agonum fuliginosum. Next base: position 2,219,684 of record OX384033.1, read on the forward strand.
TATTCTTGTACTTTATTCTTTATTCTATCCTAGCCACATCCTAAGTACGATCAAAAATTACATACTCAATACAAACATCTCAGAGAATTACATGGGATGCATAATTGTGATATTATTACCAAATTACAACATTGGGATGTAACATAGATAATGTTACCAAGGGCGGACATTAGCAATCGCAAAGATATTATTAGGATGTTAATGGGCAAATATAGCAAGTAACAAGCCGGGATGTTCACATTCTTGAAATGTTCTGGGAATTTTATTTTGTCAAGTGGGTGTGTTACATTACACTAAATCTTGAACAAAATATTGTTCAATTAAACTGTGTAGTATCATACAGCAAATTGTGTGAAATATGGCATTGCTTCGTAAATTGTCTAAAAAATAGATAAGCGCGACTGTCAAATTATTATTATTATATGCAAACTGCTCAGAATCACAAACTAAATATTGTAGGTAGGTATATAAAATTGAATTCATTAAAAACAAAGCAATTTATTGCTCAAGATATTGTTAAATTTGTTGCGCAATTTCTTGTTCAATATTTAACGTAGTGTAAAACGGCCATTATGAATTCTTTGATGATTCTTTCATGCTTCTGAATCCAGGAAAAAAATTCACTGGTTTGAAACTATCAATGAATTAGAAATTCTTCTTTTTCAATACTCATTGGTGATTCGATTTAGCGGCGCCGTTATTTTAACAAAGATTATTTTTCTCAGGATTAAGAATAGGTATAAAATAATTTTCAAAGAATCCATATTATGCGAACTGAAATATTTAAGTAAACTACTTTTATCCACGCCAGTGATATAATAGTCATATTATTTTCGTCATTTGAGTGAGGTAATTAGTTATATTACCTAACTAGTGAAGTAATATGATGTACCTACGTCTGTTTATTATCTATCGCATTTACTGTACGTCACTCGTTCGTAGCCATGGATACTACTAATAAAAATAAGATTTTTGTCAATATTTGACAGCAGTGTTGAGGTTATAATATACTTGTCTACCTATTTATTTACTTTCGGGCTTGTTTTTTTTAATTGTGGGGAAAAGAGTGGAATAGAAATAAATTAAAATCGAAAGTATTATAGGAATTCTGAATAAACGTAGACGTTTCCTAATTTAAACCGGCCATCTCTCATTTCACATACTGTAATATATGCTTAATTTTTTCCCGAAGTATAAAAACACTCTGTACATATTTTTTCCGTTTGGAGATTAAAATTCTCCGTCATACAAGAATGTAAATTCTTAGGTAATTATTCAAAAAATGCAGCGAATTTAAATTCGTCGTTTAGCGCAGGTTGATTGCTGATGAATCACAAAATGGCGCATTTGCACATTCCTCGGCTCGAGCGTGGAGCTGTGGAGCATCAAGCCTCAAGTCTCCGAGTCTTCACTGACAATGATTAAATTGACGAAGAAATGATTTCTGAGAAAGTTTAACGATCAGCGATTCGCAATTACAGTTATTTAATAATTAAATAACACATCCGGTATAATGTTCTCACTAATTATCTGATTATTTGAAGTCTTTGATAGCAAGAGGTGTAGCTCGGGATTGCGTGTACTATTTATAGTTTTATAAACATAACCAGTAATTTATATTAGCATTTATATACGATACGATACGATACCACCAGACTGTTTGTTTTGCACGCCAATTATTTTATATTAAATGTGCTAAATTACAAATTACTACTGTCTAAAATAAAATCAACTCATATTAAGATGTATTACTCACATCAAATTGTGAACATGGTTTTAAATGAGCTTGATTTTTTCACTGATTACTTACGGCTAAAATATTTGTTTATCTACGACCACGAAGTATAATATACAGGGTGTTTCTGTACTTATCAAACTTTAGTATATGTAACATGTTCTACTGATAACGGAACAAAAAGAATTTTTCAAAAATTCGTAAAATTAAGGGTGGTTTACTTAAAGGAAACATGTTGAGTGCCACTGGTTTCATTACTGTGAAAGAAACAGAATAATTTAAATAAATTTACTATCAAAATTGCAATGAAAAAAACAACACAAACAGCTATGAAACCAGTAGCATTCAACATGTTTCCTTTAAGTAAACCACCCTTAATTTTTCCAATTTTTCTAAAATTATTTTTGTTCCGTTATCAGTAAAACATGTTACATATACCCTTAAAGTTTGATCCATAAGTACAGAAACACCCTGTATAAACACAAGAGTAGACATTCCGTATCTTAGCACTACAGTAGATTCGTGTATTTTCTGTTTACCCTATGTGAGAGAGAGATCACTACTAGGCCCGTGCGTTACCATCGTTACCGTTGTTTATCGTCATAGAATGCATGTTCCGAGCTGGCCCGTATTATCCGTCTCTCTCATCCCATCAAAATGTGAGGTTAGATGAATGAAAATATATTTGTAAACAAATGTTTTATTTAAAAAGTTGTAGATAAAACGTAGTATTTGACTCGCACATAATGGCTATAACAAATTTGGATGATTATACACTCGCCTTCAGCTCATGCATATACTTTCATCCTCTTGAATTATAGCCTTCATTATGTGCTCGGTAAATAATATACTATTATCTGCAATACGACCACTAAATACCTACATTCATTATGACATTATGTAGATTACTGATAAGATAAACTACTATATAAGACACACTATTATATTATGAATTTATTATTCAATACTATTGTATTATGAGTCCATTATTCAATACTACAGTATAATGAGGAACTATCATCACAGCAAAATGTGAGGTTAGGGTAATATTTTAATGAATAAAAATTTTAAAGAGATGTTTTATATAGTCGTAGATAAAACGACGTATTTGACTCAAATGGCTATAATTATAAACTCGCCCTCAACTCGTGTTGAATTATAGATTATAGCCTACATTACATGCTCGTTGAATACTATTCGGAGTAGTATTTAATAATTAAAGGTTTCAGAAAGAAGCTTCAAACTAATTTGTAAAAAATGTTCGCCAACTGATTGTGTGAATTACTCATTATAATTCTACGAAGTGTTAGGTCGCAAAATTGCAAAATTAATGAAAGATAAATTTGTTTTTGATGGTTATGGGAAACATGTCAAAACAAGTAGTAATATTTAAAATATGGCTTCCGCTATATTAATGCGGAAACATGTACTGTTTTAAAACTGCATATTCCATATAAAACGTTTTAAATTTAATATTGTATGGTATATGATTTTAATTACTTACTCATAAAATACTAATAATTTTACAGTAATGTTTTATTACATTATGTTTTCATTATTCTGTATACAGTTGAAGTTAATTATAAATTCGACTGCTAAATATAGTATAACTTTATGTTTAATTATGTACTTTTATTTTCATATGTTTTAAAGCTATATCAATGAGTTAGAATTTCTTATTTTCCAAGACTTATGATTCCTTTTAGCGTCGCCGCTATTTGACAGGCAATCTCACCTGGATTATTTTCCTCAAAATTTAGAAGCATGAAAGAATCGTCAAAGAATCCTTGTGGCATTATTGATCAAAATGGTTGAGAATAATTTTTAAATACTCACTACAAAATAAGAATTATAATAAAATGTGTTATTTTATTTTCATTTAAGGATCATTGATAAATCATTTTATAATTATTTTATCTCAAGAAGATTGGGGACTTCTGCAGTGGCGTATCCAAACAATAGTCTTGGGAGCAGATATGAAAATGAAAATATTTTTGATAAATTCGCTCAACGCGGTGAAATATTTCTATAATAATTACTGATTCACTAATCAAAAATGCTTGGCATACTTACATTTTTAGAATAACTTAGAAAAAGTACACAAAATCTTCATGAACTTATTTTGAAAGGTTTATAGGAAATATTAATACAAGTTCTATGAATTTTCATCATTTTATCACATAGTTTAAAGTTAGTTAAAACAGAAGTTCCCAAACATTTTTTTCTCGTAGACCACTATCAAAATTTTACTGGTTTCGGTAACCCCTTGCTGCTACATTTCTACCATATTCCCAAAAGTCAAAAAAGTTTTTACAAGTAACAGTCTTCTTAAAATACACTACTCAAAAAAGGGGGATTTAAAAAAATGGAAATTAATGCTAAATAAACAAGCTATCTGATTCATATGTCAGCCAAACTGAAAAAAATTTCAAACCCGTGGAGCAAAAAAAGAAGCAAAAAATTTGCAATATTATTTTTTCGCGCTATCTGTTTGCATGAGAACCGTGGCTCCTAAAAAAATGTAGCCAAAAAATCTGAAAATTATAATTTTAAAGCTTCAAAATACTTTTTTAAAAGTTTCAATACGACCTCGACTATTATTCACCGAAATACAGCCTGTCAAAAATCATCGAAAAATTTGGAATTTTTTTTTGCTTCCTCAATTTTTTTGAGTAGTGTATTATCTGCCTACATTGATAGGTAAAGCCAAGACAACATTTTTGTTTTTACTATCGAAACTGATCGAAACTAAATAAATTTTCGTGGACCCCACTTACAACTTGGTGAACCCCCATTTTTTTCACGCCAACGTAGACCCCCGTCGAGTCTCCCGTGGACTCCTGGAGGTCCACCTGGACCACTTTGGGAATCATTGGGTTAAAGCATGCAAAACAAAAATTTGGTGAATTGCCAAGAATCCATGTAAAACGAACGTAATTTCAAAAACCGGATAATTTTTTTTTAGAATCTCAATAGCGTAGGTAATAAATGCACTGTATAAATTTCAGCCTCTCATACTGATTTTAATATATGGTCACAACCTCCTTAACGACCATTACCAACGCACTATTCCTATGCCTGCCACGATTCTCATCTCTAATAAATAATTGAATTAAGCGCGTGGGTGCGCACGCATGCGCAGACCGAGCATAAAACAAATGCCTGCGGGCCCATCACTTCTACAAGACCGCACACACAATTAAAACCATTTCCAAAGGCGACGTGACTTTGCATATTCTATTAAGCATGGATTAAGTTTTTTCTATATTTTCTATTATTCTTGTCTTTATTTCTTCTTAGTTTCATTTGGGAATAATTGAAATGGAAGAATTATTAGCGGGAGGGGGTACGCCTACGGATACCTCTGTCGGAGAAGATTACAGAATATTTTAATTATTAAGTCTACCTTTTTAAAAGCCAAATTCGTACCAAGAATAATGCTTTAAAACCATTGAGCCACTTTCTTACTAACATGATGTTATTTATGTACTAATAGTGATCAATACATAAAAATTATTTTTGACAGCTGAGAATTAAAATTCATAAATTGTTAATTAAATCAATAATTAGTTCATATATTGACAAAATATTCTTATTATCCAATTACTTATTGTTATTATTTTAACATCAATTATTCACCAAATGTCAAAAATTATATTGAAGACTCTGTGAAATCAGCAACAAATTTCCTGTCAAAATGTGTTACGTTTACGTTATTCATTTGTTCCATCGAGCACCGTGATTCATGTCGGTGTGACATTGGCATTAGTTATATACTCTTGAATTTAAGTTGAATAAAACCTATGTTTTACGATCATTGTTGTATTCTTAACACTATGGTCAAATTATTGTTAACTATGGTTAATAACCTCTTGGTGTTTCAACAGAATGATGAAGATGCGAGCCTGTAGGATGAAATATGGAGCTTCAATCTTTTATGTTCTATTTTTTTGCCTGCTTCTGGTATTTTTACATTATTTGACATATACTATTTTCTCAATAAGAAATGAATTGAATAAATATGAAAAACGTAGATCTTTAGCCAAAGCTGATGGGTATCTGATTACATCCTTTGATCCATGTAATAAAACAATTTTAATAAATAAATACAAAGTAAATCCATTCTCCTGTGGTAAAATACCACTTGTAAACTCGGATTTGAATACTGTTTATATTGACAAACTACGGTTACCTGATTGTAATGTGTCTTGTTGTTATCAACCTTTTTGGAGAGACCCAAAAGGACAAGATCCCGATAATTTGTACAAATTTGGAAACTGCATACCTTTTGAATCTGGTGCAAAAATTGATGAAGAATACGTAAAAATTATTTGTAAACGTAATGAAACAGAAATATACAAAGATTTTCACTCATTTGTGCCAATAAAAAAATATGCAAAAGGGGTAAGAATAAAATGCTGACCCAAAAAAATGCTGACCAAAATGCTGACCATTGCTGACCTTGTGTATTCTTAGTTAAATTTGTGGCTTCTGGCGTAACAATACAAATATAAGGCGTTTCATATGTATGTTTATGTATAAAACACCTTATATTTACATAATTATGCCAGATATCACAATATTGATTGAATATAAACATATGTTCTGCAATGGTCAGCATGCCATTTAAAGTTTTTAGCGGTCAGGTAATGTGAATTACCTGACATACATATAAAATGCCTTATATTTGAATTGTTACACCAGAAGGTACAAATTTAACTAAGAATACACATGGTCAGCAATAGTCACCATTTGTTTAGGTCAGCAAAAAACTTTAATGGCATGCTGACCATTGCAGAACATATGTTTATATTCAAACAATATTGTGATATCTGGCATAATTATGTAAATATAAGGTGTTTTATACATAAACATACATATAAAACGCCTTATATTTGTATTGTTACGCCAGAAGCCACAAATTTAACTAAGAATACACAAGGTCAGCAATGGTCAGCATTTTTTGGGTCAGCATTTTTTGGGTCAGCATTTTATTCTTACCCTGCAAAAGCAACTAAAAAAGATAGTAGTAAATTAAATGTTCTAGTTGTAGGAATTGATGGAATATCTAGATCTAATTTTTATAGACAAATGCCACTGACCAAAGATTATCTACAAAAGTTAAACGCTATTGAAATGGTTGGATACAACAAAGTAGCAGATCATTCATTTCCAAATATGATACCAATTCTTACTGGACAAAGGTGCTGGCAGACAAAATCAGAATTTGATAATTGTGATTTAATTTGGAAAAATTACAGCAAAGCAGGATATCTCACTGCTTTCGCAGAAGGATTTAATTTCCCTGAATTTATCAAACAACCTACTGATTATTATTGGAAAACATTTTATTTTTTAGCAGAACAAGAAATTGGTCACGAAAAACTAAACAGTAATAATTTATGCATAGGATCACGACCAGCATACAACATAGTTTTAGACTACGTTCAAAAATTTACTTTAAGTTTAAGAAATGAAAGTTATTTTGGTCTGTTCTGGAGTTTGACACACGACAATATTAATTACACTCATCAAGGAGACATATATCATAAACAATTTTTTCAAAGGTTGAAAAAAAATTCAATTCTAAATGATACGATTTTGATTGTGTTAAGTAATCATGGAAAGATTGGAACTAACCACCAAAAACAATTAGAAGAAAGATTACCGTTTCTTTATTTCATATTACCTCCATGGTTTATTGAAAAATATGAAAGTGCTACCATAAATTTAAGAAGAAATACAAACCGCTTGACTACTCCTTTTGACATCCACGAAACATTGTTAGATTTAGTAAACATTGACCAAATAACAGACGACTATATAACAAAGCGATCAATGGGCTTAACGTATGAGAAGTTGACCCACCCATACTAGCCCACCCTGTTAAAATCTATTGTAATCGTTTGTTTTACGTTAGTTGAGTTTAGTTTTGTAGAAAATTGCGTAAGTTTTGAAAGTTTATAGGTATTTAAAAAAAATTATATTTGGGTGGGCTAACTTTACAACAACTCAATCCTTTATTCGAAAGTGCGAGGAAAACACATTAATAACTTTTAATTGATTAGTTGATGTTCGTTGTGAAGTTAGCTCACCCAAATATTATTTTTTTAAATACGTATAAACTTTCAAAACTAACGCAATTTTCCACAAAACTTATCTCAACTAACGTAAAACTAACGATTACGATAGATTATAACAGGGTGGGCTAGTATGGGTGGGTCAACTTCTCATACGTATGGGCTTATACAAAAAAAGAGGAATCAGTTTATTTTTACCTGTTCCTAAAAATCGCACCTGTTCATCTGCAAATGTCCCCTCGCACTTGCACACTTTGAAAAATGATTGTTGAAATGGATAAAACTAGATATACTGTTCAAAAAACTGCCGCGTATATTGTGAGTTATATGAATAAATTGTTGGAAGGTTATGAAAGTTGTGCTTCGATAAAACTCGACAGGATCCTCAATGCGCGTGTAACCATCACGAAAAGTTACCTTAATATTAAGCCAATTAATGACTATACAATTATATTAAAAACTGAACCAGGTGGAGCTGTATTTCAAGGAACAGTTCGTTGTGTGACTTGTAAAAGGAACAATCCTGTTACCCTGACAGGTATAAGTAGAATTAACTCATATGAAAACCAAAGTGCTTGTATGGAAAATTATCGTTTAAAAATGTATTGCTACTGTAGTAGTTAAATTAAGTTCATATACTGTGATTGTTAATTTTTTTGTTATTAATTTAGTAGCATATAATTTTTCATGGTTGTACGAGTACATAGAGGTTTGTAAATAAAGTGACATTAAAAAAATTTATATCTCTTTTAATATAATAGAATCTTTTAATCGCAGTTGCACTAATACTTTTATATTTTCATAAACTCTTAAATACAAAAATTTGATAATTAATGTGGCGCTATTACCAAGAGTCTTGTCGAGACCCAAAACCAAGACGAGACTTACATTAAGTCTTGTGAAGACCCAAGTTATCGTAACAAATTCAAGACCAAGACAAGACTAATGTCAACACTACATAAAGTGTGTATTTATCTATACTTTTATAATGGGGTTTCCAAGCCTACGGCTTTTAAAGAAATACTTATTGGATATCAATTTTCAGCATATATGTTATAGGAAAATGATAATAATTGTTTTATTTATTACCTTTTTATCTAAATGAAGATGTAACTCTTTTGAAACGTGTATTAAAATGCGCCGTGTGGCGTAGACAACATTGAAACCAAACCGTGAGTAGATTTGTTCGTGTAAGATCGTTTTTTGTCGTTTTGACTATAAATATCGTATTCGGTCCTTGTTAGCACTCGAAGAAATTATCCCACTCGCCCTTCGGGCTCGGGGGCTAAACTTTCTTCTATTGAATAAACATTCATATATCTCACTTGGTGTATAAAAAATATCTAATATGTAGCCGAGAAGAAAGTGGTTAGACGCAGTAGAAGACGATATTAAAATACTAGGTGTTAAAAACTGGACAACTATAGCAAAGGACAGAGGAAAGTGGAGAAGCATAGTGAACCAAGCCCTAGGCCTAAAAGGCCTGTAGTGCTCCTATATATAATATGTAGTTTGATACAAGGAATCCAGTGGTGCGTATTTAAAAAAATATACAAAAATATTTGTATCTTGTTTTGTAGTAGTAAAAAGAGTAGAGTATGGCGGAAGGTCTTGACTGGCCACATCAGATTTTTAACTAGAAACGAAAAACAGTTACGTGTATTTAGCGAACAAAGCATTGCCTTAATTGACCGATTTCCGTGTTCACTATTAATATCTAACCTCATTTATGAATTAAGCAAATTGCAATAACAGTTTACATTTCTCATATTGTCACCATCGTCATCATCATCATCGTGTAACGACTGTGGACATCTTTGATTGAACGCCAGATGTTGGCAGCAGCAATAGCCTACTCTATTCTAACTGTTCATTTGAGTGAGTTACTTTTTATAAGAACAGGTAGGGTTGGTCACAAACCGGTGTGCAATGCACTTTACTTAGAGGATCGAAGATGCAAGAAAAATGCACAAGCAACAAGGAGAGAAGATTCTCAAGTTCAGTGCAATATTGCACATATTTAGTAGAATTGATTTAAAAAAAAATTAACTCACTTGTGAATTAATTGTTTAAAGTTGTTGCTATGGAGTTAATAATAGCAGTTTAAAACGTCAAAATTGAACAAAAAATATGATAGTCCGTAGTCGCCTAATGCCCTGTTCCCACATGAAGCTTCTGAATCCTGAGAAAAAGAACCATGGTAAGAATTACCTGTCAAATAGCGGCGCCGCTAAAATTAAGCTTCAATGAGTCTTGGAAAAAATAATGTCTACTTCATTGATAGCTTCAAATCAATGAAATTATTTCAGGATTCAGAAGCATGAAAAAACCCAGGTGTGAACAGGGTAGTGATGGGTCTTTCGTTCATTTTTAGTGAGTCAGTTCATTTCGCTCCGCTCAGTAAAGTGAGTCGTTCACACTGAGTCGTTCATTCGAACGACTCTGTAAAAGAGCACTGTGCGTTTCAAATGACACCGTGCTAGTGTGCTGCTCAGCTGAGCTGCTCTGCACATGCTCACAGCTCACAGTACTGTGCGCTCGCCTTGTGTGCATATGCGATGCGCAGCGATGTGGCATGTGTACATGTGCCAAACTGTATGTACCTGAACCTGAGCATTTTAGTTGTTAGTTGTGTTGCTTATTGTTGTTGTATATGTATATTGACAATGGAAAATAAACAAAATAAAAATTCAGCAAAAGGAGTACTGTCTGGCAACATTTTGAAGAATGTTCAACAAATTTAACAAAACGTTTGTTGTTGTTGTTTTCCAGTCCTACATTGTTCCCACTTCCCATATTGTTGATTATTTTCATTGTTGGCCGTACAACAGAAACGTCACGCTTCTCAGAATACTGAGTCAAGCCAATAGTGCTCTGTAGTCTGTTATGTACCGTGCGCTGTCTGTATGTTTCGTTCGTTTCGTTCATTCCACTCGCACTCGTTCGTCTTTCTGCGTTCAGCGAGCGGAGCGGTGAGCGGAGCTAGCACGGTGCTAGTGTGAACTGGTGTGCCGTGCTGAACGAACTAAAGAGTCGTTCGTTCACGGCACACTAAAATGAGTCGTTCATTTTGAACGACTCGTTCATGAACGACCCATCACTAGAACAGGGCGTTAGGCACGCAACCCTTTTCAGGGGCCTTGCACATAATTAATCAGGTCGGGGACCCTGCAGTGGCGTACCTAGACATTAGCCTTGGGGCCGGATATGAAAATTAAAAAATTAAAATCAACGCGCGTTGTCTGATATTGCAATTCGTTCAGTTGCGGTGATATATTTTTACTATAATTACTAATTCACTAATCAGAAAATGCTTGGCATGCTTACATGTAAGAAGATTTTGACTATTATCGTGTTAAAAACCATTACAGACTTCGTGGTACAGTTTTTTCATTTTTAAGCGCGCCCTTAAATAACTTGCAAATGGTTATGCATTTTTCATCATTTTATCACATACTTAGTTTAAAGCAAGCAAAACTAAAATTTACTGAATTGTCTTAAGAGCATAATTTCAACCCGGATAGATGAAAAAAAAATTTTTTTAGAATCTCAATATTGTAATAAAGGCATGTATAAATTTCATCATAATTTGAATGGTCACCAACCTCCCTAAGCAAGTATTTTGTACGGAAGTTTAGGTACATCAAAGAGCAACCAATGTGCTCTCGCACTCCATCCTCCTCATTGATTAGTTCCATCGACACCATCACCACCCTGCACGGGCCCCTGGACCACAACCAAGTGGAGGTCCGCGCTCAGCTGATCAAGTGCCGTGTACACTACAGCAGAGTGTTCACGGCACACTACGCGCTGTTCCTACTCTGGTACGTCTAGCAACGGGACCTTGAACTAAAACCTGCAACCTGTCCCGAAACCATGTGAGTAGTGATAGTGAATGACCCATGGAGATGACGCCGGTTTGGGGAAGATTTTGTGTAATATTTGTATTTTGTACATGCTGGAGTACTCTCTTCAGTCTTCATTTTTAGGGAATAGAATGGGCTCACCAGCCATAATCAAATGGCAATTTTGTATTCAAAATAGTGATTACATACTAAATAATTATGATTATTAAAAGAAAAATCTGATGTGGCCAACACATGACTTCTCGTCATAATCCAGTATTTTACAAATATACCATTGTAGAAGGGAATTCGGGAATTGTAGTTTTTATAATATTATTAATGTTTATCATAACCATTTAGGTAAATAATAAATAACATTTCATATTTTCAATTAGTCAAAATTTCAAAAATTTATTTGACATTAACGCTCAAATATTTTAGTTTTTGTTTTCATTGCCAGGCAGATAAATCAAAATTGTAACTTTGTTGAATTTTAACTTCTTGTAATTGGAAATAGTGCTAGATAGAAACAACATTTTAAATACAAATTGTAGATAGTATCATTTAGTATACATTGTTAATTTAAAAAAACTATCAAAATCGTGTTCTAGGGACCTTAACACGTGCTTATCCTTTGAAAACTCACTATCGAAATTTTAGCATGATTACAATACCTCTCTTACAGATATGAGTGGCGAGAGGTAAATATTATTATTTAGTTCAGGCTAAACATTTTTTTCCCTTTATCCTACATTCATTCAGGAAGGCAACATATTGGATACAAATTTTTCGTATTATAATATAGGTACTACCTACAAATAGCCATTTTATTAAAATTTACTAAAAACATCTTAATCATGCAGAACAAAGTTTCAAACCGATGACTTTACACAAGTTTACTAACGCCATTGAAACGTCAAAATCATAGTAAAATATGAGATATAAATTTCAAAACCGAGGTCACAAAATGACTTATTGTAACATGCTTTTTTCTTCGAATTTTATAGCAAGAGATGCGCCTTTAGTAAGAAGTTATATTCTTAAACATATCTGCATATTACAAATGGTGTACTTACGTAGTTTTAACAATCGTGCCAATGTGTTATGTAAAAATTGCATGGACTTACCTGGAAAAGAAAAACAAATATTAATACACAAGTTATATAATTGACAACAAAATAAAAATATCAATTCAATTTGTTGACGGTATCAAAAGAAAGAACAAATGTTTCTGTTCTTCCTAATTGAAACAATTTCATTAAGCTTTGCACCGCAGCAGCAATAATTAAATAAGTTGTTATCTTCTCTCTAATTTACGTACGTAGAAATTAAAAATTCAGAGATGTAAATGTAGCAAAAGTGAAATAATTAAATCTGAACATAAATTATGATTAATTACAGCTGTGAGATAATCTTGCACTCGGAGCTTAGAAGTTACAAGGCTCCCAGGCTCTACTACTGTGCAGTTTACTTTACAGAAAAATGCACATAATCCCACTAGACACAAGAGGAGGACATTCATTTGCCCTTTTTGCCACCATACACTTTAGCTTTCCCAGTTGACAAAATAAAATCCCCAGAACATTTCAAGAATCTGAACAAGTCTTGTTACTTGCTATTTCCCTATTAACATCCTATTAATATCCTAGCGATTGCTGTCTGCCCTTAGTAACATAATCTATGTAACATCCCAATGTTAACAATTTGGTAGTAATATCCCAATTATGCATCCCAGGTAATTCTCTGAGATGTTTGTATCGAGTATGTAATTTTTGATCGTACTCAGGATGTGGCTAGGGTAAACTTACGTAGTATCACTTAAAGGACAAGAATAAGACGTTTTTAAACATCCCATGAACGATTCATGTCAAGTGGGCGATTGCTGTGTGCCCTTAGTAACATAATCTAAGCAACATCCCAATGTTAATAATTTGGTAATAATATCCCAATTATGCATCCCATGTAATTCTCTGAGATGTTTGTATTGAGTATCTAATTTTTGATCGTACTCAGGATGTGGCTAGGGTAAACTTACGTAATATCACTTAAAGGACAAACATAAGACGTTTTTAAACATCCCATGGACGATTCATGTCAAGTGGGCGATTGCTGTGTGCCCTTAGTAACATAATCTAAGTAACATCCCAATGTTAATAATTTGGTAATAATATCCCAATTATGCATCCCATGTAATTCTCTGACATGTTTGTATTGAGTATGTAATTTGTGATCGTACTCAGGATGTGGCTAGGGTAAACTTACGTAATATGACTTAAAGTACAAGAATAAATGTTTTTAAACATCCCATGGACGATTCATGTCAAGTGGGTGTTAAATACTACTCATATTATTAATTTTCAGAAAGTACAGGACTGGTATTTTATTTATTGATGTGAAGTTTTAAAAGAAATGATTTATTTTTGCAGTTTGATTCAAAATTAATACCTACTAAGAAAGGCTCTATAATTTATGTGGAAGGCAAAGAATTGTTGCTTAATTAAGCACGAATTCCATACGGAGTGTTGGAGACACTCATCTTCAATATCAATTTCATTCGTTGCAGTGAAACAGTCGGATAAGGAATTTTAATCTGCGTGTGATTTACGAAAAGAATTTATTATTATTATTGTGATATGAATACTCGTAAAAATTAATTGAAATAAAAAAGTGTCAAAGAAGAATTTATTTCATAAGTAGGTACGTTTGAATCATGATAAAAATCTTATTCACACATAAATTCCTTCATGCTTTTGAATCCTGAGCAAAATAATCATGGTTAGAATTTGCCTGTTGAAAAGCATATCGCTTTATAGATAAATTAATTAGTTGATAGCTGTCATTTAGTGACATTTGCAATTTGAGATTAAAATACGTATTTTATAAGTTATAGAAATAATACGAGCAATATTAAAATTATTTTAAGCATTTATATTAAGATTTATTTCTGTAACTTATAAAAAATGCATTTTTTTACTCGAATTGTAAATGTCACTAAATGACAGCTGTCAAACTAATTAATTTTTGTATAAAACGATTTGTTTTTGGCAGATAATTACGTTTTTGCACTTGCGGGACTAAAAGTCTTCTTTAGTCTTTATTTTTAGAGACTAAGGTTCTTAATTTGATCCCAAGGGATTATTTTTCATATTTAATCCCGTTGTCAAGGAATTGAATTAATTAATCCCGTAAATACGTGCTATTTGTTACAGAGTATCTATGGTAACAATATAAATATTTGTCATAAAATTTACTGTCAAAATTACAAAATGTGTATTCTTTTAAACTATTTTGTATTCGTTTGAGGATGAAGTGCAAAAAATAGCGTATATACCACAGGACTAAAGTACCTTTAATCCTTCAAGTGATTATTTCCCTCACCTTCGGCTCGTGAAATAAACTTCACCCTCAGGATTAAATCATGCACTTTAGTCCCTCAATATATAATATACTATTTATTACCAGTTGTATCGCTTCCACTTAAATTTTTAGTTTTCCTTAAATGAACAATATCGAATCAAAATCAAATTGTCAAGCGTAAAAACAACATTGCTGTCATTAATTCGATTCGATATTTTTTATTTAAGTGATACTTTAAAGTTAAGTGGAAGTGGTGCAAATGGCCATTAGGATCTCTAGAATACGGGAATTACACATTTTTGAGAAGATGTTTGTGTGTGTTCGGTCGTTCGTTACGCCGTGTGATTTTCGGAAACGATAAGTGCAAAAAATCAAACATTTAAATACCAAATCTTATATCTATGGTTTAAATACGATTTTCAATAGACCAATTACATTTTGGTACCAATTCATAAACCGGAAGTAAGACTTTTCATATAGAGCAATATGTTTCATTAAATATAACAGAAAATGTTTTAAAAGAATTTTCTGTACAATTTATAAACTATAAATTGAATCTTTAAAACCTTGTGGGCTATGATTGTTTGACAAGATTGACATAACAATAATATAACATTTGAATTATTATGACAATGACAGTACAGTTGACATCTTTTGCTTGCATCTTGGTTTACATTATCGTTTACATATTACATGAACATGAAACTATTAAAATGTAAGTAAAACTATATTTATTAAATTAGAATAAGCAGAATTAGGCGACAGATCGTGTGCTGGCCACAGCAGATTTTTTACAAATATTGCAGTTTTTTTACTAATATGGGTGCCAAAATTATTTTTCTCCTGAAACATAAATTATGTCATTTTTTGTTTAACAAAACAATAAACGCTAAAGAATAGTGTGAGGAATCAATGTTTTTGACTGTTTTCTGCCTTAACTTCTGAAAGAGTAGGTAGTGTATCTTCGACTGCCTAACCTACTTAAGCGGCAACATTCTAGCTCACTGACTCAGTCAGTCTGTCTTTCATCTTTGCATCCATCTCATCTTCATCTAAGCGGAAATGCCTGAAGAATCTCCTAAGAATTCAGCGGATGCTTCTCGACCGACCACCGGGTTAGATGTTTGACAAATTCGCGCACTGGTTAGCGTTGCTATGGTTACTGGTACTTGAGCGGTGATTTGTGGTTCTGGTATAAAAACTGACGATTGGGAGAAGTTACGTTTTCCGGTTGTGATTAAATTTGGTTGTGAATGGACCTAATGATTATGTTGACATAAATTTCAAGCTGAGGATGAAGTTTTTTGCTAGATACATGATCAGGAATTGATAAAATGTTTGTATTAATTTGACTGCCACATTGAGACAGCCCAGTTATCATGGACTAGGATTTTTCAGGTGGGCCAAGAGTGGGCCATTAAAAAATTAAAGTGGTCTACACTTTTTATAGTAACATGTTTGTTTTGAAAAATATAAGAGGATGGAGAGCGTAACGAGACGAAACATTTTTTCTCTGCTGAAGGAATTTGACTTAGTTCCTTCTGAAATTAATTTCGTAAAAAAAAGTACCCAGTTAATATGATATCAAGCACTCATACTGACAAGTCAATACAAATCTATTCAAAAATACATTTACCAGCAATAAATCTATAAATCTATCCGCTATTCATATTCATAAACATTTATTTTGCGTTAGTTAAATACAAAACTATATCTCTTCTCTAGTATTATGTATTATTAAATATTTTAAACTAATGTAAAAATTTTGGGTGAGCCCTGGCCTGAAATTTGTACGTTATCAGCTTTGACGTTTGACAAATATTGAAGTAAATGTCATCTGATGCTACCAATACAACCTTCTAAAAAAATATGTTGCGTGTCACAAAGTGAATCCTGGTGACATCCAGTCGCGTTTCGCAAAGTTAACTTTGTGAACGCCAAATAGAAAAACAGTTTTTAACGGTTCAGGTTTAGTTCAGAGTTTATTAAAATAGCCAATAATCATTTCCTGATTTTAATAATAAAATTGAGAATATTCCTTCGTTAAGGTGTACGTCTACCCTAAAATTTTACAGCGTTGCAGAGGTGTACGCCTTCCACGTTTACTTTAATTATAATTGAAATATATGATGCTTTGACATATTAACAAAGGATGTCTTAATGCGTCTATATTTTTATTTTTTGTCTTTGGACTAGGAATTTGAAGTAAAAAATATTGAAAATGACGTTTTCACGTTTTTTTGTCATTATTTGATATGATTTTTTTCGGTCACAATAACTGGCAAGAAAAATTTAAAAACAAGAAACATGCAGCTAAGCTTCCTTTTTCGAATAATTTTTGTTTTAATTAATTTCTTTAAAAAATACAGAAGTTATTATGGTAATTATGGAGCTATGTTTACAGTACTTTTCAACTTCAAAGTGACATTGCATAGCTAGGATGCGGGAAAGTACGAGATTCGGGCTGGTTCCGGGCAGCCGTAGTAGTGGGAAAGAGAATGAAATAGAAAAATAGTAATATCGAGATTATTCTAGGAAGTCGAAGAAAAAAATCCGACAATGAAATATAATGATCTAGAGACTATAGCAATTCACTCAGACTTGGTGTACATAAATATACAAATTTATTTTGTATACTGTAAAGTTGAACTGTTACCTTAAAATTCTTTATTTAACCTTATAGAATACAGAATAAGTATCCGGTTACATCAATTATAAACCAGCGTAAGTCCAAACAACCATCATGTCACTCAGAGAAATACATCTCCATCTCCAAATCAAAATCAATTTCCTCCAATTCAATAATCACTGCGATCCTCCGAAACCTTCAATCTTCAATCTGTGCTCAGCAATCAGCCAATCAGCGATTGGCAATGAGAGAGTCGTAGGCACACGTGCGGTAGTTTACCAGCAATTTGATCGGTAACACTGAACACAACCATCAACCAATCAGCGGTAATTGGTATCACGTCCTCAGCGACTTGAGACTTGAGACGGGATCACAGACCGTGGTAGAGAAATGTCCATCCAACGCTGAAGACGTGCTAAGGAGGTCTGTCACTTTGATGAAGAAGAAGGTTTGCTGAGGAATTGTTGATAAATGGAACGTGTTCTATTTTCTATATTATTTTAGGGGATTCTAGGGATTGTTTTCTTAGAATTGTCGTTGCCAATCTTGACATGACATTTCATTCGATTTCATTTCGTTTAGAAGTCTTTAGTTAACGGGCTCGTCTACCTTTTTTTCGAATTCTTAAAATACCTACTCTCGATATTACTATTTTTCAATTTCACTCTCTTCCCCACTACTACAGCTGTCCGAAACCAGCCCGAAACTCGTACTTCGCCGCATCCTAGCTATGCAATGTCATTTTGAAGATGAAAAATACTGTAAACATGGCTCTTAAGTAAAACAAAAATTATTCGAAAAAGGAAGGTTAGCTGCAGGCTTTTTTTTTTTTTCATTTGTAATGTCCGATAAAAATCATATCAAATAATGAGAAAAAACGTAATATTTAAATATTTTTTACTTCAAATTCTTTTATTATTCGAAAAAAGAAGCTTAGCTGCATATGGTTCATGTATTTTATATTTTTCTTGCCATCAAATAATGACAAAAAACCGTAAAAAAACGTCATTTTTAATTTTTTTTACTTCAAATTCCTAGGCCGAAGAAAAAAATAGAGGCATTAAGATATCCTTTGTTAATGTTAATACACTCGTATGTAAAAGCATCAATTATAACTAAAGTAAACGTGGAAGACGTACCTACAACTCTGTAACGCTGTCAAATTTTAGGGTGGACGAACACCTTAAACCTTGATAGGTTATGAAAGAAAAATATTGATGGCACTGTTGGCAATAACAGTAAAGTGACAGAGCTGATATCGGTAGGTTGGTACTATTAAAATTTTCAAAATATGTTGAGAAAAACTTGTTGAGTGTAAAACGAACAAAAATATTTTTCTATTTCGCAATTTATTGATGAAGAAATTGAATTTATTGGTGAATAAATTGGATCGTAACAATGGTAGTGATTTTTCTCTCTTGCACAGGGTAAACATAAAATCCACGAATCTACAGTATTGCTAAGATACGGAGTATTCACTCCAGTGTTTATACAGAGTGATTCATCGTAACTTACTTATTTCAAAACGCAATAATGCCCATTTTATGAATCAGAAACTTTATATTTTTATTTTATAATGTAGGTACATATCTAAAGTTTTGTTTCACCCAGTTTTCAAAATTATATCAGATAAGTGACGCCCCCCATTGTCTATACTGTGAATGGCGGCGGGTATGTTGGCAATTGCGGCCTGGTTGTTGGTCTTCAGGTATTCTAGAGTCCTTAAACGGTTGACGTAAACGCGGGATTTCAAAAACCCTACAAAAAAATCACAAGGAGCCAAATCGGGCGAGCGGGCTGGCCACTCCAAATCGCCCCTTATTGAGATGAGGCGCCCCGGGTAGTGTTCCCTCAAACTGAAAACACACGCTGTTCCGTACTCCAACGCATGATGGCGACTGACCGGGTGGGGAACAAAACTTTAAAAGTGCACCTATTGAATGAGATCACTCTCTCCCCACTACGATCCCTACAGCCTGAATGACACGCATTTTAAAAAAGCAAGTTATGATGAATCATGTTAAAAATCTCGAGCACGTGGTCAATTTTCCCGCCTATTGCCAGTCTTCTTCTTCTTCCCGCCAAAATGAAATACTGCGACAGACGAATCAATTTGTATCAGCTCTCCAATATTAATTTTAATAGGCCTACATTATTTATCAGTTCGGATCATTAACGATTGAAGTTCTATTGCAGTAATAATGAAGCAGACTTTATAATTAAAGTGGAAGTTATAAAGTGAACTTATTTATTAGCGCGCTCTGTCTTATCGGCCGCGTATGTAACGCGTGGAGCTGAACAATACGTGCACGTTTCCTCTCCACGTTTATTACGTCATTTTCCTGTTATAAATTTACTTGATGATGCTTTATGAACAGCAAGAAGGATGTTTGCGTTAAGAACGCCATATTTTACTGTTATTGCTTTTTAAATAATTAGATTACAACAAACCTTCAAGATATTAAATAAAATTATAATATTTTGATTAATATTGTCGGTTTTGATACAATGATATTTTTATTCAACTTGGGTGTGACAGCCTCACATGCTATAGATATAGGGTAAGTCACAACTTACTGATCATGGAACAAAAAGAATTCTACGTTTTTTCCGAATTCCTAAAATACTCTCGATTTTACTTTTTTCTATTCCACTGTTTTTTCTTTTTCCACTACTAGGGCTGCCTGAAACCAGCCCGAAACTCGTACTTTGCCGCATCCTAGCAATGCAATGTCATTTTATATACCTCCGGTCGGCATCGCTAGTTTTCCATATCTCAAAATCCGCCAGAAACTCTTTGTTGCCAGCCTAGGCCGGCAAACAACCGGAAGTTATAGGTTGGCATCTTGACATTACTACAGTTGTCAAGCAGATGTCAATTTTATGCGTTGAATATTTTTTATACAAGAATTAACAAGATTTTGACAAATTTTAGACGTAAATCGTTAATAGAAACTGAAATAAATATATTTTAAGGTCAAATGCAAGTATTCAGTGCACAATTTTTTAGGTTATGTATAATTATTTTATATTTCTGTAATGAAATCGCCACATAAAATATTGTGTATTACACGTCCAGAAACTGTTATGCTAGTGCTCGTAATTTGCAAGCCTCATCTGTGGCTCGGCGTGTCAAAAATACTCGCTCTTGCAAAAGGTCAGTTTCTGGCCTTGTGATACAAATAACTATTGAAATTGAAAAATACTGTAAAAGCGTTTTCGTTGCAGATAAACTGTCAGTTCATTATTGACTTCAGGATAATGTTTTTGTAAACATTTACTAGAGAAAGAATTGATCTACAGATGTGCCTTTTTTAAATTTTAAAAGTTATCCAACACCTATTAATAAAAGCATCATAACTATGGTGATTTTAAACAAGCAGAGTAATAGTGGTTTTGATCAAAATTATACCCACTAGTGAGTAAGTAAACTGTTACTTTGCTTGTTGGAAGTCACCATAGTAACGATGTTTTAAGCAGTTTTTAAGAGGTGTTGGATAAAACTTTGTAATTCACACGTGGGCAAACAGGAATGACCCATTCGAAAAAATTATCACACTCAGCCTTCGGCCTCGTTAAGATTTACGTCGTGGGTAATTCCTTACTTTGCCCACTTGTAAAGTAAATAACTATTGTCTATGATCAGTAAGTCGAATATGGGAGGATAGTTTGTGCAGTTAAACTGGGATGTGACCTGCCTGGATTCAACTGTGTCATCCTCATTCTCTCTTATTTGTTACATTTTATATAATGGTACGTTTGTTAAACTAATTTACTCTAATTTTCAAAAGATACAGCTATTCATAATTCTATACTATAACTGTTTCCCCGTACAATATTGTCATAAAATGATCGCTAACCCATAATTAAAACAATGCTATTAACAACTCAAATTAAGTCTTGCATCGCCTGGGGTCAGATCTTACATCAGTTTAGAATTTAGTGAATGGTCAGAAGAACAATTCATTTTAGAAATAAAAATAAACAACGAATGTTTATCTGGACGTAAACAACGCGATGGCGCGATACCGGACATTTGGAACAAATATAATTGAAATTGCCAGAAGCAACCAGAACACACAATAGGATGGTTTAAAACAGACCACGGAACGATTGGAGGATAGATACCAGAGTTATAAACGAAGGCGAAATAGAAGTGGTTCAGAGATCACTCGAAATATTGAAACGAATCAAAAAGAAAACTTCAATTTTCCTACAAATTTACACAAAAATTTGATGTGGCCAGCACACAACCTCCCGACATATCTAGACTTATAAACATAAATGCCCAATTAAAATATACAAATAAAAATCTAAAATATTCAAACACAGAAATTTGTATCACCGAATCAAAAAATTTATTCACAGGAAAACTCTTCTGTGTTGAAGCCATCCTCCGTTCAATTACTACATTTTAATATCTTATGACTTATATGGCGTTAGTATGCCAACCCGTCTCACCTGTCAATATTTTTTACCCAAAAACAAAAATCAACCGATCATGAATTACAAGATTTCAACGTTTTATTTCATAAATTTATTTTTTAAATTTTACTACAGTTCTTTAATGCTACCAAATAAAAACAATTTTTGGTAACGTAGGTTTCAAATAGGTATCTTTTCTTCTTATTCTTCTTACAAATAAATACTATATTTATCCATATTTATAGAAATTTTTGACAACTAATCTTTTTAATCTTCAAAAAATATCACTTCCGGTGAAGATATTTGTACCACAACCTAATGGGCTCATCCAATTTGTATAAAAAAATGTTAAATACCAAATATCAACATTTTTGGGTAATTCGTATTTGAGTTATCCGACCTCCAGAAATCCGGCCCTGACCACACACATACACAACACACATACATAAAGACATCATCGTGAAACTGACAAAAATGAATTGTAAGGACCCTAATCCGTGCTTATCCAATACCTTCCTTTACAGGTATGGCGGAAGATAAAAATGTCAAATTTTAGTTACTAATGCTTCCGGTTCATAACCATCGGTTCGGCTCTAGCGTATTTTTTAAATTTTTTATCGATTCAGGTTTTGTTCTGGTTCACTAAAATACCTGCAGTTTGTTTCGGTTATCGTTATTGTTCCGGTTCGGTTCGAGTCCCTGAATATAACTATAAGCGATCTGCATCCTTTAAAAAACCTGCTATTTTACATATTACATTTTCTGTTAGTTCAGTTCGATCATCGTAAAACTATAGAAAATTCGAATAAAAATTCCAGATAACTATGCCAATTTATTATAATTTCCAAAAACACCATAATCGTAAACAAAATGTTATTCATCTCCAAGAATCGAAACAGTCAATGATAAATTTTTACAAGTCTTTCTACATCTTTGGTTCGTCTTTTCGTTTCCAAATCGTTAATGGTTTAAGTTATGCTAATGGGGAACTGTGGAAATATTTGGGTTTAGTTTATGGCTGTCGTATGGTGTATGTTATGTTGAAATATGGAATATGGTGCCGGTACCACCCACTAGGAAATGATGCTTTGTAACGGTAAAATAATTGTCAAATATGTGGACAATCACGGATGTTTACCAAGAAAAGAAAAGAATAAAGCTTAAAATCATGTAGAACAGTTCATTTTACATCCTCCACGCCTTACAGGATGTTCCACAACTTAGCACAAAAAATTAAAGGGTATATACTGTACGACGTGCTGATCATGAAACAAAAAGAATTTTTTTAATTCGCAAAGTTAAGAGTAGTTTACTTGACGTGTGTACATTTTAAGGGCGGATTTATGCAGCCATTTACATTTACATTTAATTTTCATTTACATTTAATTTTCATTTAATTTAATTTAAAAGATAAATGTGTGTAATTCAATGGAGCCATGCATGCACCATTCTCATTTAGGTTTTCAAATGCACCATAGTTACTATATTTACCTTTTAAAATAAATTAAATGAAAATTAAATGAAAATTAAATGAAAATTAAATGAAAATTAAATGAGAATTAAATGAAAATTAAATGAAAATTAAATGAAAATTAAATGAAAATTAAATGAAAATTAAATGAAAATTAAATGTAAATGGCTGCATAAATCCGCCTTAGGTATCACTGTTTTGATGGTATATTTGATAATTTGACATTATTTATTAGTATTAAATATTATGTAAACAGTAAATTATTTTTATTGTAGAAGATTTGAAAAAAATTGTTAAAAATAACTACCGACCAGTGGCAAAAAATGTTTGCTTGAAATACGGTGCAATTTTTTGCGAATTTAAAAAAAATTCTTTTTGTTTCATGATCAGCACGTCGTACAGTATACACACCCTTTAATTTTTTGTCCTAAGTTGTGGAACACATGTGTACAGGATGATATGATTCACAACTTTGTGTATGTATATTAAGAGTGTCGTTTACCTAAATGACCAAAACATGCTTCACACAAGTTTGTGATTTATTTAACAACAAACAAATGTAATAAACAAAAATGTCTGATTTATCGAAGACTATGCTTTGTGAAACAAAATGTGTTTATTAAAACAAGATAATTCAAAACTAGTGAATGACCAATGACCAATAAATCACAAACTTGTGTGAAGCATGTTTTGGTCATTTAGGTTAACGACACTCTTAATGGCATATTATAGTATTCAACTTACAAACTTAGTTATGACAGAATCGAAAGAATTTTTAAGAATTCGCAAATTTAGTTTCCAGCTTTTTTGGGTCACGATTTTCATATGAAATTTCATAAATCAATGAACTATTGCACATTTAATTAAAACTAATGGTGGGATTCTGTGCAAATCTATAAGTTTTACAAATTTGTTAATCTTTAAATATTGAATAAAATCACATCAATGTTTGTTGACAAATATAAAAGTGTTCATATGCTTATAAATTTCATTGTGATTTTGTTTAATATTTACAGTTTTATAGATCTGTAGCAACTACAGATTTTCACAGATTCCTACTATTAATTGTATTCCATTCATAGTTAGTTAGATATCCATTACACAGCCAACAATTCAGTGATTTTGCGAAAACTGCCTTTAAATTAACGATTACACAACAAGGAAGATTTTTGTGCAGGTAAACTGTGAGTGTATTTGGCTGGATTCGAACCTAAGTTGTTAGAACCACGCTCCAGCTCTTTCTAAATCAACAGTCTTCACAATCAGAATGTCCAACTGGCAACTGTCAGAGTCAATTGCAGCAAACAGGAAATGATAAATTTTCTCTGTTAGTTTTGCAGTCGTTTGAAGAATAATGAAAATAATTGTCCATACTTCAAGACTTGTCAGACATCCACACCTGAGGTCTGACCACACAACGCATAACTAACTAACTTTGTGCGATCATATTACGTGCAAATTGCTTATTTCAACTGAAATGCGTACCTGGCTGGATTCGAACCTGAATTGTTAGATTCACAGTCGAAGAGGCAAACAAAGTAAATATTATAAAATAATTAAAAGATAACATTCAAAATTAAAAAGCCCGGGAACTTATGACAGGTGATGGTCTCCGATATCATACAGCATGCCTTTTGGAGGATAGCATATTGACCCTATGTCAACATAGAAAAACGGTATTAAACCCGTGCACGTTTGCTGGTCATGGAAAATTGCATTTCCACTTGCACAATATTCCGAAATTTTCCACCCTTGGTTCAACGAGGACTGCATGCCAATTTGGTTATAGGTGATTTCATTGGCATGCTGTATGAAAACGCGGTAAATCATATTTTTTATTACAAGATCACGTGACCGTTTGGCGAGCCCTTTGGGACCCTGCAAATAGCTTGCCTATAATTTTGAAGACTTTAAATGTGTTAAATTTCTTTTAATAAAATTAAATCAGAGAAAAACACAAAAATTCAATTTTCCATATGATCGGAAAGCGTGCAAGTGTTTCATACCCGCTTTTCTTTGTTGTCATAGGGTCAATATTATATCCTCCAAAAGTCATTTATGTCATAAAACACCTATAACCAAATTGCCATGCAGTCCTCGTTGTCCCAAGGGTGGAATATTTCGGAATATTGTGCAAGTGGAAATGCAATTTTCCATATGACCGGAGAGCGTGCAAGGGTTTAATACCCGCTTTTCTTTGTTGTCATAGGGTCAATATTCCTCCAAAAGGCATGCTGTATGAAATCGGAGACCATCACCTGTCATGAGCTCCCGGTCTATATATCTTCTCTATTGAGGAAGCAAACAATAATAAATGCTGTAACTGATAAGTGAACAAATTCGGCAATGGCTTACAAGAGTTTGAAGCATTAAACATAAGTGATCCACATTCTCTGATAAGCGCGAACGCTGGCGCGATGTGTTGATAATCTTTTGCGGAATGCGGTTTAATAACAGAGTCTGTCGGTAATGGGTCAAACTTCAGACACTCGAGGCGGAAACGATGGATTTACACACTGCGGATTCGACCGAAACATGAATCGGGGAAGTTTTTTCATCAGGCTTCCGCGATTATTTATTTATGGACGCCGCGTGGTGAAAGGGTTAAAAGTTGATGTCTTACCCATTTTTTATTTCATAATTTATTTTTAGGTCATCTTGATTTTCAGAATGCATTTATACCTCTCGCCACTCCATCATGTTTTACATTATACTTTTTTCGTCTAGATTCTAGTTCGAGATTCATCCTAAAAGTTCCTAGCTATTTCTAGTATAATGTAAATCAGAAATTCCCATCCGAGTTCTGTTCGATTTCAATACTGTTTCTAGTATAAAATATACGCCCGGCTCTATTTTTCTATTCGAGATTCATACTAGATTTGTCTACTCATACGCAGTTCAATCTGGAGTAAGTTTGACCAACCTTTAAAAGTTTTGATATTTTGTTTTGATTTGTTCACGTTGACGTTTATGAGTTTTGCACTTGTACGTTTTATTCAAGTTTTGTTAAATTTTTTTCATTATGAATTTTAACCCAAAATCTTAAGTTGTCACTTGTCAGAATAAGTAATTATATTATTTTTTATTTTGAAGTTGCCTAACTTGGACCATTTCGGAAAACATCGAAGAATCCCGATACGAATAGTTTTGAAATAAAGTATGAAACTAGAACGTATCTCGGATGGAAATCAAACGAGAAATCTAGCATGAATCTAGACGAAAAAAGTATAGTGTAAAACAGGCTTAATAGAGGTATTATGCCGTGCTAAGAAAGAAGACTATCTGACATTTTCATGAAAAATCAGTTAG
Organism: Agonum fuliginosum; assembly: GCA_947534325.1. Taxonomy (NCBI): domain Eukaryota; kingdom Metazoa; phylum Arthropoda; class Insecta; order Coleoptera; family Carabidae; genus Agonum; species Agonum fuliginosum. The sequence goes on from OX384033.1 coordinate 2,246,535, forward strand.
CATATCTACGCGTTCAACTATATATTTTAATATCTTTTGCACTTGCTTCGGAAGTCGTATGCGGTCGTATGTACATTTAGGACGATAAGTCTATAAGAAAAATTAGCGTAACTCAAAGAAAATTGTTTAAAAAAAGTTATAGTAGGTACTACAACCTTATTCCAATTATTCTAAACTATATTTTTAATTCTCGTATAAAAGAACCATACAATTTTTACCGATATGATGATTAGGTAAATAAATTCTGCTGAATTATTCTTAAAAATAAATCTTAAATTTATTTATAAATTTAGTGTGAACCAAAACGCTGTGTGACTGATATTTCATGTAATGTTATAACAGTTAGTTCATTAATATTGTCTCACAATTAAATGATATACGCAACCCTATAGATGCGACCAAAGATACATAAACTACTGTTAATTATAATAGTATGTAAATAACTCTTACACAACAATCACCGAACAAACTTAACGTCAATTAAACTCATTCCGTATGCTAATTAAATATCATTCATAACTGGTCATCAATTATTTAAATTCGTATTAAAATTACACATAAAAAATTGTCTCCAACTATCAGCAAACCAATCTTGCTTGCGACATTGCCAGTGGAAAAACTAGTGGCTTGAATGCTTAGTTATTTAGTTAGTGTTCGGCTAGTATGGGAGAAATGTGAGTTTGACTCTTGAGTCTTGAATCTTGATCTCAGATACAGAATGACGAGAAGTTTGAATGGAGGAGAATTTGATTTTGAAATATGTGGTTTCGATTTTAACGAGGATTTTAATAACCAGGCGACCAATTTAACTAACAAGAAAAATAATATAGCGAAGGGTCCCACACTTTCTTCTTTCTCACTTCGGTCAGTGAGATCACACACTCAGTGACACTGACATTCAACTACAGGTAGCGTACTACCTACTCTGTTTTTTATCTAAAGGCTGGTTTATAATAGATGCAACTGTTGACTTCTTCTGTGTTCTGTTATCATGAGCTATAGGTATTTCTATGTTACGGTTCATAATGACACTGGACCTATACTGTAACAGTAAGCCAGTAAGGTTCGCCAATTTTTAAGAAAACTATCTATATATGGTTTCATATTGTAAAACAATGTGGAATTAATTAATGTTTAACTGTAACAACATAATATGATATCCAAAAATTGTTTACATTTTGATGAGAATTTTATATGTCGCTACAATATTTATTGTCATAAACATTGCAGATCTATGTTGCTTTCAACAAACGCATCCATTAATGCTAGTTATAAGAAAGGTTATGTCGTCAAATTAGCAGATTACTGAAATTATTACTTCTCATTCACATCACAAATCTTACATAATGCAGAAGAAGAAACCGATTTCATGCATTATAAACGAGCCCTAAGAGTAAAAATTATAAATTCTTAAAATTTCAGCTCAACAAAGGCCTTAATTTTTTTGAAATAATGCATCTAATCCAAAAAAGTTCGATAAAACGAATGCTGAAAACCGGAAGTTCGTTTTATTATCCCTTTAGAAATGACAAATGAATAAACACAAAAATTACTAATATTTCTTTTGTTTTTTCGTAGAATATACGAGTAATTAAATTGTGGCTACACTAAAGCCCGCAAAATTTTGAAAATTATGAATTTTATAGAAAAATCTTTCAGAAATCGAATGCTTAAAACCGGAAGTCGATATCTTTATCCGATAACATATTACAGCCATGTGATGTGACAAAAAAACTACTTTATAAATAATTTGAAAATACACAAAATGCATTTCTCGATTTTCTAGCAAACAGTGCCATTTACAAAAAAAATCTATATAAATCTATCTTGTAGAGAATTTTGTGCTCTACATTTCAGTTTAACAGTTTTCTTCGTAATGTAAACCATTTGCAAGATAAACGCAAAAAACTAAAAACGTGGACCGAAAGGTATAAACTACGGAACTTCGGGTTCCTACGTCCAGAATCCAGATTATCTGACTGGATTCGAAAACTAACTAAAACTCGAGTCACAGAATAGTTTAACGAATACGTAAATGAATTCCTTGTAAGTTTTAGCACCAACGTAGTTAATTATGTGAGTGAAATAGGTTCTCACACAAATCTCCCGGCTTGTTGTTCTCGGTAATCTATAAACTAGCTCGTAGCAGCATCCAGCACTAATGCGTAATATATCGCTATATGGCCGGTGTAGCGCGGCTATCAAATGGCCAAGTCCTCTCGTACTGTCATGTACATTGCAAACCATAATAATTATCTTTATCTTTAGAGCGCCCAGCACACACTCCGCTACATGGAAGCGTTCGATTTTATACAATAATTATGATCAAGTTGCGAGTGATCAGAGGACGCGTGGTTGGCGCGCGATAATTGTGTTTCAACCCCTCCCAATCCGCACACAGACAATGATCTTCATTGACATATCCTGTCACAAGAAGTGAGTGCGATGGATACAAAGCACGAAGTATATTGAGACAGGAGATGACACTCTGTTGATTTTGTATGAGTTTCCATGTCACACAATTTTAAACCGAAACAATCAAATTGGGTGGGGAGAGGAGGCCGCAGTGAAGTTAGTGGCGAGTTGTCAATAGGGTACTTTACCATAGTAGCAAATTAGCAATCCAGTCAATTATATTGAAAGGAAACCTCAAAAATGAGTTATTGCCATGAAAAAAGTTTTCAAAAAGATAATAGTTCTTTAAATATTTGAGATTTCACGTATCGATACATCTACGTCACAATAATGCGTTTTACGTGTATTCTTACTTACAGTAATAAAGAAACTACCAAATTGTATTTTATATTTTGTATTATTTACAAACAGTTGATTTTACATGAGTACCTACATTTTAATTCCAGCCCCATTTATCTCTATTATTATAGGTACTTATGAATTTTATTTACGTGGTTTATATTATATTTTATTTAATTTTGACATAATAATATGTAATGAATTTATTTTTGTGAGTCTGAAACATCACAATTATTTTAAAACTATCTAGTACACAAGAGAATAAATCTTTATTTAAAATTGATGTTCGTGTTAAAAATAATAGTTTCAATCGGTAATATTGAATAAAGAAACTTATTATAAAATACAAGTTTAATTGAATTTTCATTCATTAATAGGATAAAAAATACCCAGGCTACCGTTTAATTCGGCTTTTTGAAATCTTGTTGTAACCACCCATAAAAGAATTGTGTTATTATTTTCCTTTATCTAAAAATTCATTACAAATTAATCATGTTCCTAAACAAATTAGAGACCTTACTATGGTGAGTTTCAAAAGAAAAATTAAATGTTTTACAGAACAGATGAATACCTGAAATTAAAATGGAGTACTGACTGCACGTAGGTAACCTTGCTCTTGTTACTTTTTCGTCCTAATGTACTTTGTGTTTTAATTATCACCTTGTATAAAATTTCACGATTTTATTAATTTGTTGTTCTTTATAAAGAATATGTAACTTATGACTTGTCAATTACTTTATGTAAACTTTGGCCATAGACAATAAACTAACTAAACTATACCTGTTCGAGTTGGGAAGTAACTAACAGTTTCTTCCTGCTTCTCTCCTGACTTGTTGCTGGTCGCCGCGACTGTGGCGACACACTCGGCGATAAATTCACTTTAATGACTGAAAATAATAATGCCGTAAAATACGTCCCTTGTGTTTACAGTCTTTCAGTAAACACAACAACCGTCATCTGGATGCAGTAACCTGTGCCACTATATGACCACAACAATATAAGAATATTACTGAATGAAACGAACGGCCAAACATCCAACAAATAGTTATTTACGAACCAAATGCGGGAAGATTTGGATCCCACATGAGCGGATTTTTTGAAACACGAGCGGAGCGAGGGTTTCATTTACGCGAATGCTGGGATGGTGTCTTCCCGCAAGAGGTTTGTACAATGTTTTTTGTAACGAATAAAACTATAATCAAATACATTCAAGTTGTAGTTGTAGTCTGGTCATTAAATTTGAGGTTACGATGCTTTTTGTACTCACTACTACCAACAGATGGCGCGCTGCACACAAGTTTTATTTTTAAATATTGGCGGTTTTCGGTGGTCTTCACTAATTATAATTCCCGGAAGTAACACTTTATAAACTAAATTTTATTATTTTTAAGATGATTTTACTCTGAAATATCTAGAAAGGCCAGTGTTATTTGCATTTTTCCTGATTGACTGCACTGGGAAATTGACATTTCCGATTGTCAATTGCGTGTTTCATATGTCACTTCCTAGGTGATGAGTACAAAAATACATTTTTGTACTCATAACCTAGGAAATGACATATGAAGCATGCGATTGACAATCGGAAATATCAATTTCCCAGTGTAGTCAATCAGGAAAAATGCAAAGAATACTGGCTTGAGCATTCTACAATAAATCTTCAAAATAATAAAATTTATTTTAATGAATGTTACTTCCCACGATTTTCATGTATTAAAAGCCATAAACACCATCGATATATACAAATTTGGAAATAAATATGTGCGACTAGATCGCCATCTGTCGGTAGTAATAAGTAGAAAAAACATTGTAATCTCAAATTTAATAACTACAATTACAACTTGAATGTATTTAATTATAGCTTTATTCGTTACTAAAAACATTGTACAAACCTCTTGCGGGAAGACACCAACCGAGCATTCGCGGAAACCCCTCATGTAGGATAAAAATCTTCCCGCACTTGGTTCGTAAATAACTATTCCGAGAGATGGCAGCAATTTGAAATTAGCTTAAAAATAACACGATTAAGGAATACTAATATCTTAATTAGGGCAATGAATATTTAAATGTTCTACTATAAAAATTCTTAGTATCGCTGGCAATGAATCTAGCAACACCTCGCACAATTACCATAACCATTTAGATAAAGTAAATTCAATTTAATTCATCGTATTCATCTTAACTAAATCAATACGTTACAATCTATTGCGCGAACGATCGTTCCGCGTTCCAATTACACATATCTATTGCCTATATGGGTTACCATCTGGCTCAATATTTCCCATACAATTGAACTTGTATCTTTTACTTACTAGTCGAGGCAGTAGCTGTGAGGTCTTGTAAAACATTTTAAATTAAATCGCACTTGGATGCTTCAAGCTGACCACTTGATCGTCTTAAATGTGGTCCTGATTGCAAAAGAATCTATCACAGTTCTCTGCATGTGATGACGTACGAACCCGGAGTTCCGTGGTTCAAGTCTCTAGGCCGACAGTGTGTTTGTAAAACATCTTGTAATTAATTTAAGCTGACCACTTGATCGTCTTAAATGTAGGTAGTCCTGGTTGCAAAATACTGTCTCACGAACCCAGAGTTCTATGGTTCAAGTCTCTCAGTCAGCAGTTTTAAATTGTAAAACATTTTGAATTAAATCAAGAATCCCGTCTCCGTAAAAAAATATTGCGTGTTTAGAAGTGTAACAGTTTCTGATTTACTCATCGCATATCGAAAATTTGAAGGAAAAACAGGTACTAGATGTTTGTGAAAGAATTAATTTAGATTTATGCCCAGTTAGAATTATGAAAAAATCTTTGGAATCCATATACAAATTAATGAAAATGTGTGTTTTAAGCTATTATCTTATGATTAAGAGATTTATTAGAAAATGTAACTCGGCATAAACCTAGTTACATTCTTCGTCTGTTTATTTATTTACTTGCTACGCTTATTTTACGTATTTAAACGAATGTGTCCATGCATTACCACAGGACAAACGCGGTGTTGAGCTACGCGGAGTTGATATCCTCAAAAATAATCCTGGTTGCAAAAGGATCTCTCCGTTGTCGCTTTGAATTTCAAAGGTCGTCGCAAGACGAACTACAATAACTTCTAACATTCCAAATGGGAGTAAATCATGTTGAATTGTCACCAGCAAAACAAAATACCCCACTTGACAAAATGAAATCCCCAGAACATTTCAAAGATCCCGGCTTGTTACTTGCTATATTTGCCTATTAACATCCTATTAATATCCTAGCGAATGTTAATGTCCGTCCTTAAGGGGCTTTTATTACAGTAAAAAAAGTATTTCATAAATTACTCCCAACCAATTAATCCTATAGATCTAAAAAAATCTGACGTGGACACCACATGACTTCCTTGTACGCCTTGTTTGTTCATACTTTACGTAATAACTAAAATGTAGAATTATATAAAAAATTCTTTTAACTTATTATACTAGTATACTCACAAATATATTTTAGTCATTTTATTTAAACTGCAGAAGAAGATATAAAGCATATTTTACTATTGTCACTGTCATGTCATAATCATTTAAATTTTACATAGTAACAAATGTTAATCGATCATGGACTACAAGATACCGAAATACTAAATTATAAATATATACTTTAATTATTCTTAAATGTTACCAGATACAAAAATATTTATAAAATACCGATTGTAGGTAATAATCACATAATCTTTCATTTAAAATTAAAAAATTTGTCTTAAATTAAATATTTATCGAAATTTTTTTTAAATTTACTACTTCCGGTTTGTATATTGAAACCAAAAATAGGAGGTGCACAACTAGATGCTATAACAGTCCTAAATACAAAATTTCAACTTTCTACGTCTAACCGAATTTGAGTTATGCGACATACATACGTACGCCCGTACGTACGTACATACGTACGCCCGTACGTACGTACATACGTACGTACATACGTACGTACATACGTACGTACATACGTACAGACGTCACGACGAAACTAGTTATAATGGATTCAGAAAAGGTCAAAACGGATATTTCCATCAAAATCTGAAAACCGAAATTTTTCGCGATTACAATACTTCCTTATTACTCCGTACATGGAAGTAAAAATACCGTAGAAAGACAAAGGCAGTAAAAACCTAGCTACGTTGTCGAATTTTTAAAATTGTTATTATTATTATTTATAAACAATTAAATAATAATAATTCTGAGAAAAACTCTTCGTAACTATGATTGCATTGTAAATTTAAATGTTTGCATCACGGTATTATATAAAATTTTCAAATAGTAGTCGAGTAAAATTGCATGCGCGCTAGACAATCAAATTGAGTATTTTCTAAACAAGAATGGAGCGAAACATAGCAAGTAGATAAATAGAGACAACATGTACTCATAAAACATAGGCTGTCAACGCAGGTACCTGAAATAACGGGGATTTGTGATCTAGCAGCGCTGAGCGATAAAACCCCATTAACAAGTAACATCCCAATTTGGTAATAATATTCCAATTGTGCAACACATGTAATTTTCTGACATGGTTGTACGGAATATGTAATTTTTGGTTGTACTCAGGATGTGGCTTCGTTACAAGAAGAAGACATTTTAACATCCCATGGACGATTCATGTCAAGTGGTAATGTTGTTCTCTATCATTTTCCATATTGTATTCCCATTCACGTTGGGCTGTGTTTGATCGCCTAACAGTTGTGTGTTCGTGTCGACTCCTCTGATCGACTCGTGTCTCTTGACCATCGCTAGACGGTCAGCGTCAATGTCGCGCGACACTCCGCAATGTCAAGGCATTCCGTTCAAGTCTTCCTCAAACTAACAGTAGACCGGCACACATAACACATCGTGGCGTGGCATCACATCAGCAGCATACGCGAGAGAAGAATATTACCAGGATCAGAATGAGGGTTTGCACGATTTATTGGTTTTTTTGCACTTCCGGGACTAAAACTCTTCTTTAGTCTTTAATTTTAGGGACTAAGGTTCTTAATTTGATCCCAAGGGATTATTTTTCATATTTAATCCCGTTGTCAAGAAATTGAGTTAATTATTCCCGTTGTCAAGTAAATACGTGCTATTTGTTACAGAGTATCTATGGTAACAATATAAATATTTGTCATAAAATTTACTGTCAAAATTGCAAAATGTGTATTCTTTTAAACTATTTTGCATTCATTTGAGGATGAAGTGCAAAAAATAGCGTATATAAAAGTATCTTTAATCCCTCAGGTGATTATTTCCCTCACCTTCGGCTCTTGAAATAAACTTCACCCTCAGGATTAAATCATGCACTTTAGTCCCTCAATATATAATATACTATTATACCTCTCGCCTCATATTCTATAAGAGAGCTATTGTAATGGGTTAAAATTTTCGAGTATGAGTTTTTGGTGGATAAGCACGTTTCAGAGTCTCTACAATACAAATTTACTATTTTCACGATGATGTCTGTGTGCGTATGCGTATGTATGTATGTATGGACGTATAGATGTATGGACATATGAACGTATGAATTATGTGATGATTTTTCGCTCACGATAACTTAAAAAGTATCAAACCTTTAATAACCAAATTTTATTTAAGGTTTTAATAAGGATCTTAACACCGGATAAGATTTTTCCGGAAGTACCTAGTACTTTTTAAGCTTAATATAGGTAGTTTTCCTTAAATATATTGGTACCTACATTATTTATTTTTGCAATTAAAATAAAAGATAATATAATTATCTAATGGGTACAGTTAATTTTAAATACAATTTGTCCAGTATCTTGTTGTCCATGATCATATGATATTTATTTCTACACAAAATTCGAATTAAAATGCCAGCGACAGTACATTTGATATCTTTTGCTTGCATCTTGGTTATCGTTTACATATTACAGGAACATAAATAGGAACTATTAAAATGTAAGTAAAACTATTTATTAGATTAGTAAAATAAGTAGAATTAAGCGAGAGGTCGTGTGCTGGCCACAGTAGACTTTTTAATATATTAATCTATACATTAAAATTTTAGACCCTTATTTTTTCTTTGACAAAAAGTTGCTAATAAGCAGATAAAAATTCATAAAGTACTGATTGCACTGAATTAAATTTAAAAAATTCCACTACTCTTCTGAGTCTTAAATACTCGGTTTTGGTACAAATTAACTGGACTAAATAAACAACCCAATACCCTTCGTGAGTCCCACATACTCAGTTTTGGTTGTTTGAACTGAACTAAATAAAGAACCAAATACCCTTCTTCTTGAATGAAATTAAATGATGTAACATTGTGTTTTATAATATGCCTTTTTATAATCTGTCTACGACATAAATACAGGGTATCTCAAAAAAATATACTCATACTTTAACTTTCGTGATGTTTGCGAATCTCTTAGTGCGCGTTATCAGCGTTGTCTGAACAATAATGGTCATCAACTTGAACATTTACGAACATGATTCTTCAATTACATTTGTCTTCTGTATTCGAATGTATTTCATTTCAATTTCTGCTAATAAATAATATTTTTCTCGTCATTCCAAGTGTGAGTACATTTTTTTGAGACACTGTATATTATACATAAGTCGTAGATAAATAAAGAAAGTGTCTATTGGTACAAAAAAACGCGAATCGCGAAACGCGAAACGCGGAAAACGCGGAAAAACGCGATACGCGAAATACAGTGTTGCCGAGTTTATGTTAAAAAATCTGACGTAGACACCACATGACTTCCTTGTACGCCTATTAAACTGTTCATACTTTTCTTAATAACTAAAACGTAGAATAATATATAAGTACTACTACTACTACTGCTACTATACTCACTAATATATTTTAGTCATTTTATTTAAACTGCAGAAGAAGATATAAAGCATATTTTACTATTGTCACTGTCATGTCATAATCATTTAAATTTTACGTATAGTAACAAATGTTAATCGATCATGGACTACAAGATATCGAAATACTAAATTATAAATATATACTTTAATTATTCTTAAATGATACCAGATACAAAAATATTTATAAAATACCGATTGTAGGTAATAATCACATAATCTTTCATTTAAAATAAAAAAAATTGTCTTAAATTAAATATTTATCGAAATATTTGAAAAAAGTACTACTTCCGGTTTGTAGATTGAAACCAAAAAAAGGAGGTGCACAACTAGATGCTATAACAGTCCTAAATACAAAATTTCAACTTTCTACGTCTAACCGTATTTGAGTTATGCGACATACATACGTCCGTACGTACATACGTACATACGTACGTACGTACGTACAGACGTCACGACGAAACTAGTCATAATGGATTCAGAAAAGGTCAAAACGGATATTTCCATCAAAATCTGAAAACCGAAATTTTTCGCGATTACAATACTTCCTTATTACTCCGTACAAGGAAGTAAAAACGGAGTTCTGTTGGACTCATGAAAGGTTTTGTTAGCATAGATTAGTTTATGTCAAAAAACGGAGTTCTGTTGGACTCAAGAAGGATTTTGTTAGCATAGATTAGTTTATATCAAAAAATAACCGGCAACACTGTATTTCGCGTATCGCGTTTTTCCGTGTTTTTCCGCGTTTTTCGCGTTTTTTTGTGCCAATAGACACTTCCATAAATAAATAAAGCAAGTAAATATATCTTTGGAATAGGCTATTTATACAGCAGATATATTTCCGTCTGTGTCGATGATTAAAATGAAGAAATGCAATGTTATGAATTGAGTTTAGCGTTAACAAGGCAAAACGTATAAATCGACACATTCCCAAAGACAGTCCAATTTGTCTCTCAGTCTACCGCATTGCGCTACTTGGCTATATCATCCAGTTCTAGCTTATTAACAAGTAATTTATCGGAAACTACATACCGAACTACTATTTACTTCATTTACACACAGCACAACAAACTGATGTCATTTATAAACCCTTACCAACAGTAAAATCAACACATTCACAAAGAGAAATAGAAAACGTATTGAGCTGATTGATTTGTACAAATCAAGCTTTGCAGGTAATGTCTGCAATTATTCACGTGTAGTCTGTAATTTTGTGCAATTCGCACTGCATGAAATTGCTACTGAAACTAAAAGTACGCATCATAATTGTATTTATTAAAATATTTTTTGTTAACAAGCGCGGATAACGAGACATACTTACTTCAAGCAATAGAACGATGAAAGACATATTACCAAATACTGTACTGTTTTCAGAATTTTTTTGTCTTGATTTCACTTTTTTTATTCCACTTTTCCCAACTACCACGGCTGCTCGAAACCAGCCCGAAACTCGTACTTTGCCGCATCCTAGCTAACTAGCTATGCCATGTCATTTTAAAGTTGAAAAGCTGGCAGTTTTTATAATCTTTTAATATACCTTCAAGCTTCTATGTTCTTAAAATCGATCAGAAAATATTTTATCTTGTATCATAACAACCCAAAACATAATGTACGTATTCTTTAATATCTGAGGTATTTATTGAAAAAATAAGAACTATATGTGTCATCGCAATAATTATTGAGACATAAAAGAGCACGTAAAAGGTTCCAATCTCCAAAAAAAATTATATTTTTGACGTCGTACTACTGCATTTCAGTGTAAATTTTAAATGAAATCATCTTTTTCTACGCCTGCTTCTGAAAGTTCATGTTTCTACATTGTTTTTAATGTTGAAAGCAGCTGTTTGTCGCAAGTATGTTGCAAAGTACCTAAGTATGCGACAAAGTACCTATGTGTACGAGAATAGTTATTTGTCCAACTAGAGAGGAAAGCGCTTCTTTTTCCCACTCGAGCTCGAAGTTTGGATCACGAGCGAAGCGAGTGAGACAATCGAGCAAGAGTGGAAAAAGAGCTTTCCTCTCGTGTTAGACACAACATTTTTTTCACGACATATTTCAAAACATTGTAAATGTAGAAGAAACATATAACTAGAAGTTAGGTTATAACTGCCATCTGTCAGAATGACGTTTGAAAACAACGAAATGCAGCCAATATGCCAAATTAAATTTAAGTTGTAAAATCGTGAAATAGTAGAAAAAGATAGTATAAAACATAATAATTGTAAAATAATAGTTTACAGTATATCACTATAAAATCAGAATTTTCAATAAAATAATAAATTTACTTACAATTTTTAAAATATTTCATCGTAAAATAACACTGGTGGTAACACTGCTTACTTTCCTCTCTAGAGAGGGAAAACCTACTTTCCTCACTATTTTGCGAGAAGAAAATTGTGTTTTCTCCGCATGTCGTGAAAAAAGTACTTTGTCGCACACTTTTGGGCACTTTGCAACAGTTCTGCTTTTTCTCGAATGTTCATTGTTTTCACAACAACATTAATATTTCACAATATTTAAAAATTTGGCAGTTAATGTCAATAAATTAATGTTCAGTTTTGTGCTTTTTAACTTCCTTGTTTTGCAGGACTAGAAAAAATAGTGTGTATATTACGTATTGAAAATATTTCGTCGAACTTAAACGATTGCAACCCTCCCTTCGCTCGGGCTGCAATTTTCGTTCGCGTTCGATAAAACTATATTTTCATAACTTGTAATACAAATAACTATTTTTATTTCTATGGCTACCTATAATTTGTAATTTACATCGAAATCTACAATTTTTAATGATCCACGAAAATCACACACGCCTGTGGTCAACAGATTTCCTATCTTAAGGAAAACTTAAAAAATGGAAGCGGTGCAACTGGCCATAAACAATTCAATTTGCTGAGTATTAAATCAAAACCAAAACCGCAACATAAATCCTTAGAACCATTCATCCATTCGACCATTGACCGCCAACAAATCTAAAATTCTTAAAATGCCAACATAGCACATTCGTCTGTCTGCGGTGTTAACGCGCCCCATTCAAATGTCTCCTCGTGCACTATGTCATTTGAATTCGCGTACGCGTTAACACATACGTAAACATAATGTAAACGTAGTGTAACAGTAAGCTGTCGTGCACTGAATAATTTTTCGTGCGTGTGTTGTTTAGTTTGTTGTTTATATGTTGTAAGTTACGCAACGGGAAAACAAATGAGTGTGATGGGAGATTACGTTGGTATGTGTCGGTAGGAGTTTGGTAATCTGATTTTACTTTCTTGGTTGTACTGGACCAAGAACTAGTAGATATTCTATTCTAAATTTTCAATAATGGACTGATTTTTTTTGCCACCTCGATGTGTTTGTTAAACTGTGCACACTATCCTAACCTTAAAATGTCAAAAATTACAGTTTTCTTTTTTTAAACTTATAGGCTTGGAGCTCATGACAGGTGATGGTCAACATAAAAAACGGGTATTAAACCCTTGCACGCTTTCCGGTCATATGGAAAATTGCATTTCCACTTGCACAAAACTTTTCCGAAATTTTCCACCCTTGGGTCAACGAGGACTGCATGCCAATTTGGTTATAGGTGTTTTATGACACAAATATTAATTCTTTTCATCGGCATGCTGTATGAAAACGCGGAAAATCATATTTTTTTATTACAAGATCACGTGACCGTTTGAGACCTTTGGGATCTTGTGAATCGCATGCCTATAATTTTTAAGTGTTTAAGTTTCTTTTGATAAAAGAGCATGCATTATTAAATCAGAGAAAAACAAGTGGAAAAATGCAATTTTCCATATGACCGGAAAGTGCAATGACAATATGAAAACCCCAAAATTGTTTTATTAAAAAACTTTGGAACCAGAATTGTAAATTTTAAAACATTTGGTAAAGTAATTGAGCACAATATGCTACTAAAATATAGGTATGCACAAAGTTGTGAATCACCCTGTATTTATAACAATGGCACACAACATGTCAGGCTGCCACAATCAAATAACATATAACCAAGCAAGGTATAAATTTGTAGGTATACGTATGTGTAATAAAATAAAATTGGTCATTCAAATTTATTTTTAAACAAGTAAAACTTATTATCCTATTGTGGAATCGTTCTCATTCGTTATTATTTATTTAATGAATTTTTAATTTGCTATTCTACTCCTGTATTTGTTAAGAAGAAATATTGTCACAAAAACAAAGAGCAAAAAGAATTGTTTCCAAATCTTTCCGGTTCACGATTTCGGATATTAAAAACGCATTCTTTTATTTGTCAACATTGTAAAAAATTCATTACAGTTAGAGTTAAGAAAACATATACTTAATTATGTCAAATTATATAACAAGAAGATTATATGCAAAATTCCTCGCACTTATTAAGGAAATAAACAATTACATATTATATCAACTGATAGTTCATGAATATTCATACATGTATCATGTCTTTTATCTTTTAGCGTTTATCAAACTAGGGTACGACAGACTTACGAGTCTCCATATAAACATTTTTACCATGTGTGCAGTTACCAGCCGTCATTTAATTCATCACAGAGCAGATTTTTGTGCAGTTAAGAACAACAATCCGTTTTGTATAAGGTGTCTTCCGCCAATTTACTCATACATAATATAATTTGACATTTAAATGTTATGTTGATCATTCATTAAAAATAAAAAAAAACTTTTATTTATTTATATCATACTTCAGTTTATTTATAACTTTGACAAGAAACTTGTGAAGAACTTGAATGAAAACTTGTATAGTGTAAAACGCGCTTTATAAGTTATAACAGTCTGAATTTTTTGAGGATTATTTCATGCTTCTATTACATTAAAATATTAGATCCATATTTTTTCTTTTTGCTAAAAAAATGTTAATAAGCCAGAATAAAAATTCATACGTTCACCGCGCTGACAAGGATACGATACCTAGGACTTATCTTATTTCAACACAGGTCCGTCGTCCATTCCGTAGTCAAAACGACAAAAACCGAACTTACACGAACAAATCTACTCACGGTTTGGTCTCAGTGCCGTTTGCGTCACACATGGCGTATTTTAATGCTCGTTTCAAAGAAGTTACATTTTCAATTCGATTAAAAGGTAATAAATCTATCTAAATAAACAATTATTATCACTTTACTATAACTTATACAGGGTGTTTCTATACCTCTGCACACAAGAAATAAAATATTTTTTCAAAATTCGCGAAAATATAGGTAGTAAAATTTTTAGTTCCACTGGTTTGAAAGTCCATTTAAATGTTTATTTATTAATTATTATTTGTAGATAGTCTGATACTATTTATAATTTTATTTTATAAATAACATAATAAATAAGCAGTTCAATGGACGTTCAAACCAATGGAACTTATATTTTTACTACCCAAATTTTTGCGAATTTTGGAAAAAAAAAAAATCAGTATATCAAATTATATAACCTATTAAAGTTGCGTGCAGAGGTATAGAAACACCCTGTATATGCTGAAAATTGATATCCAACAAGTATTTATTTAAAAGCCGTAGACTTGAAAACCCCTATTACCTGTAAAATAGCGGCGCCGTTAAATTTTTTGAGTCTCGGAAAACATATCTCATTCACAATAGCTTCAAAACAAAAGTCAGATCAGAAACATAAAACAATCCTTGATCCTCCACCTCAACCCAACTACTCCAGTTATGACATTCCTTTCCCACAACCCTTCCCCCCCTTGCCGTCGCCCCCCTTCCAGTCTTGATAGCGACCACGCCCCTGTTACAAAACATCAGAGCATCGCTCGTGGATCTGACTGCGACGGCTAACGGAACCTCGGGCCCTGGGGGGCCAAGACAAGACACGGGGCGGGGGGAAGGGGCATCTACTTTCATTACCGAAATGATGCGCGCATTCCTCAGAGGCGATTCATGAGGGGCTGTGGGTCAGGTGTTTGGCTGGGGCTGACTCACATACTGTGAGGTAAACAATAATGAGTTACTTTATGCCCTGTTCACATATGGACACATAGAAGACACACACACGCAACAGTAAAAAATTATGTGTGTGTTGCGGGTTAAATAGAGGCGCTGATATTTTGTATCTTCTAAGTAAAGAAAAAATTAATTTTGAGGCTACAAACGTTCCACACGTTCTTCATTTTTCTTTTCTTGATTGTGTGTCGCATGTGTTTCTTAAAAAATCTAATATATATTTATCTCTGTTGTATTTCTAAAATAAAATTCCACTTTCGTAATAAAAAAATCCTTTTTTACAGCCTAGATATATAAAAAATATTTCGCACTTTTAGCTTTGCTACGTCATCTTTATTTTTTAATTTATGTACAAACTTAAGCTTGATTCAGACCTATCCAATTATAAGTATAAGTGCTAAATTAACCAACCAGCGCTTCCACAAAGTTCCAATTTCAATTATAAGTGCGAATCTTAAGTGCTGGTTGGTTAACTTAGCCACTTAACTTATAATTGGGTAGGTCTGAATCTGGCTTTAAAGATTCTAGAAAATAATACAATTACTACTTCTCGTACTTTAGTTTGCCTTTAAATGTCATTTTGCTAATTTTAATCACGCATCCGGCTCGAAGGACCAAAATGTACATTGATTGTTCTATTTTATTTTAATTAATTCAACTTTACTACTACAACTTGTAATTATGACATATTTTATTTTTAATTCAAACCACCTTGGTTTTTTTAAAATTTAGGTACATCACGCATCCGGCTCGAGGGACCAAAAATGTACACTGAATAATACATTGTTTGTTCTAGTTTATTTTAATTTCTTTAATTAATTCAACTTTGCTACTACAACTTATTATTGTGACATATTTTATTTTCAGTTCAATCCACTTTTGCAGTCTTGATAATAAATATTTAAAATAAAAAGTGAAACAAAAATGTCCAAACACGTGTATTACCGTCAATGCGAAAATTCACTCATGTATACATTTAGGAAGCAAACGTAAACGATTGCAATTTTCAGGAAATAATTTTTGAAACCTTTTAAGTCTTCGCTACAAATATATTCGAGTAGGTATAGTAACAAATGATCTAGGGAAAGTAAAAACGATTTGTTCGTTATCTGCATATGAAAGTAAATTATAGTTTGTTAAATTTTATATATGGTGGTGCTTTCTGTAAACCAGTGTAAACTATAAGTAGGTAATTGCATAATTAACCATGAATTTTCAGAATGCCACCATAGGTCATTTCATAGCTTTGAACTTGCGGTGAAAGTGTGGATTTGTAAACTTGCGGGCTATTAACATCATATATTATTCTTTATAATGTTAGTAATATAAGGTCTTCATATATAATATCATTTATTTTATGTTACTGACTGTGGTTTTGACAACTCACATTTATTTTTGAATAAAATATATTGGTAAGGAATATATTTTTGAGCTCAAAATTAATATATTAAGAATAAAATTGAAACTGTTACACGTTTTTGTAAATGTAATATTTTAAAATTATAGAAGTTGTTGCTTTAGGCCCTGTTCACACGATAAAAAATTTCCTGGACAAGAATTAATGCATGAGTGCATATTCGGTAAGAAAATCGCAATGACACCGTCGCTCTATTTTTGAATTCTTTTTACAATAGAAAATTGATATATTTACTAAATTTGCATTTAACATTAATAAATATGTATTATTTACCTTATTAATTGCATATTTACACTCAAAATGACAATTTAACCTATTTTTAATGTAATGTCAAAGTGACAAATGACGGTATATATTCATGGTTACCTACTATTTTTGTAATCAATTCATCCATTGGCTGTTGTGTCATGCGATTTTCAGGGGTAATACCATAAGAGATGATAATTTTTTGTGAATTGTTTTGTCGTTTCCACGGCAACTTATTTCTAACAATTTCACGACACAAAACATCATCTATCAATTTCCCGAAACGAAGTTGAGTGGAATTGTCAGATGATGTTTTGTGGAGTGAAATTGCAATAAGTTGCCGTGGAATAGACAAAAATTATCTCAAAAAATTATTATCTCGAATGGTATTTAGGAAGAATATTTTTCTTGTTAAAAATACTACCAAAACGACTCATTTTGCTAAACATTTTTGAAGTTTCGTGTGACAAATTATTTAATTTTTTGTTACTGACGTAACAAAATAAAACCTAATCTACAAAATTATGTTGTCAGATACATTTTCAATTCTATTGGTTGCATTACGTCATTTGACGTCATCATTACGCAATATGATTGGTTAAACCATCTGTCAAAAAATATTCAGTAAAATCTTTGTTATACAGTATAAACAAATGTACTTGTATTGATATTATATTTTTATAGAACCCTAAAGAAAGTAATTGTAATCACCGAAACGTCAGTTTATCTATAGTAAATTAATAATCGAGTGCAGTTCGAGCATATTTTTTTCTCAATTTTAAACAGTTAGTGTAAATTTGATTTGATCTATCTGATCCATGTGGCAAAGGAAACACATTTATATCACAATGTAACAGTGTGCAGTACGGGTAAATATAACCGTAAATTATACTCCGCTAGCAAATACCCATAACATACCATTGTAGTTGTAAGTCCGTTTAATGGCATTAATTGTTTATCTAGGCTCAAATACGTTAGCTTTAATATCTCTCGTAATATTGTCCGTTCATAAACCAGGCGATATACTGAAATACTGATACTCTTAATGTTTATATGTTCGCGTGATTCTAACTGATTATAAGAAGAATTGAAGTTATTACATCAAACTACAACACGAACTAAGAAGTGAACAAGATGTTCTATTAGATGAAACAATGGCAGATTAAATTTTATGTCTTCATAATTACTACATGTTGCATTCAATTGCTTTTATTTAATAAAGTGTTATTGTCATTCTTATTTGCAAGAAAAGAACAACAGAAATTAATCAATTCTGATCCAAAATTAAACAGGTATGTCGTAGGCAGATTGTAAAATTATACTTTTATCTTGTGTAGGCATATTATAAAACACAATGTCACATCGTTTTTTTTTTACTCAAGAGGGTTCTTTATTTAGTTCAGTTTGTACCAAAACCGAGTATTTTAGACTCAAGAAAGGTATTGGATGTTATTTAATTCAGTGCAATCAGAGTGTCTACCAAAACCGAGGCTGTAGGATTTGAGAAGGGTATTGGATTGTTCATTTAGTTCCGTTTTATAATTAGTCTGCGACTGGTAGGTACATTGTGGAAATGAATAGAAATAATATTGAACAACAGTTTAACGATAGCCGATAGGAATTACTCCTTGGAATAAAAGTTTGCTTAAGCAGAAGCAGCAGAATGTTGCTGTCGTAATCGTTTGAAAGAGTAATTGTCATATTAAACTATAATTTATCTAAGAATAACTGAAACAATTATTTTTTCTAGAAGGTGAATTTGAAAAGACAGCTGTCGCCACAATTGTCACAATTCCTATTTTATTTTATTTATTTACGTTTCTTATAAACAGACCATTGTAATTATGGTATAATACTTATAAATAGTTCTGTTGGTTAAAACTAAGCATATTGCATACAAATCCTCAAAATTCCAACATTTTTGTATTTGCCGCTAAATATCTTTCTGAGTAACAGTTAGACTCATCTTATATGAATATTAGGTTTGTTTCTTAACGTAATGTTGAGATCTCCATATAAAATTATCAACTGTAATTACACAAGAGCTTTTTACTTCGCCGGATAAAATTCTGTTTGTACTGAAACCTTGTTGCCTAGCAATTTGAAAAGTAAAATTGTTAAATTTATTTATTTATTATTATTTTAAAACAATTTTCGAGTCAAATTGCTGTCAGGTGACAAGATTAAAGATGTCAAACAGAAATTTATTCTGAGGAAATAAAATGCTCGAGTGTAATTCAACGAGATAATTTAACAACTCCTTTGGTTCTTGTTCCCAAATATTCCCAAAATCTAATCATTTCACTGACAAATGTTAGAAATATAAAGAAAATGACATTTAAGTGTTTCGAGTTTCTTGAAATGTTGATTTTTGCAAAATTTGCAATTGTAATTACCAGGCATTTAATCAAACAAATTTGGAACAATGCTTCCAAATGAAATTTACTGAATTTTGGGTGTATTTGGCATTTCTTGTCGTTCCGTGAACAGTTTGACAAGCACTGTGTAAACTAGTAGCGTGCCAAGTGATCATACGAGGTCGGATGACGGGTGCATAAAAAACGTGCAAGCAATTTAGCGATTTTTCAGCGTGCCATAGCACACTAGATACTCTACTCGTACTATAAGTAGACTAGTTGCCGTCTGCGCGCAGCTCTGCGGAGCCTTGTCTGAATTAATTAAACCACGTGCTGCCATTAATTATGGACTGTCACATCGCTCGATTTATACCCAGAGAGGAGACTATCTACTGTACAGTAGGCAACAACCACAAGATAACATCACACTGCAGAAGGGATGAATACCATTCATTTAGAAGATAGAAATTTATAGAACAAAAAAATGAAGCAATTTTGCTAAAGTTATTGCCCGCCATCTTGGTATGCTCTATTTACACATTTAAACGCAATGCATTAGTAGGGGAAGGTGTACTACCTTGAGACAAAAATTACATTTTAGGTGGCTATTGCATAAATAGTTGTTTTACGTATCCTTTGACAGCCGTAAAGTGTCACATTTTTCACATCTGTCAAAATGACTACTTTACGGCCGCATTTACTTCACGGCCGCTAAATAACAAATTTATTTAATTTTAATTGGTAAATATATTTAGAAGTAATTACCTACAACTTAGTTAGCCTAAATTATATAAATAAAATTATTTATGATACTAAGAAACTTTTTTTGACATAAAATTATATATTTTTGTGATAGCCACCTAAAAAATGTTGTGTGCACCTCGGCTTAAAAGTGTTTTTAGCCTCACCTGAATTGCTGGCCTCGGCCTACACCTCGGCTGTTAATAACTATTATTTATTTGAAAGAATAATAATAAAATCTTGTATAAGAAATAAAAATGGCGTTGTACCTTGGAACAGAGCTGGTTGTACTTTGGGACAAATAAAATATAAGGGAAAAAGAAAGAATCAAACGAACAGAAACAATATTTTTTAACTATATAGTAATTTTAAACGAATGTATTTATAAATTTTTTATGTTACACATATTTATTCAAAGAAATAGAATTGAGTTTGGGAAGAGAAATACTGCACTAATAATGAAAATAACTATTATAGGTGCGGTAATTTAAATTTATGCGAATTTAAAAGTTTTAAAATGAACCATGTAAGTAAACTATAGGTACATTAAATTTTTCGAATTTCTGAAAAATTCCTTACATTCGTAATCAGCACCTCGAAGTAATCAGCCTATCAAACTGTATACAATGTAGGTACTCAAGACGTATATGTACCTACTCGAATTTATGAAACACCCAGTATTACTCTGGTACTATAAATAATTGTATGGATATCTGATCTATAGTTTACTAAGAATTAGTATTTTTATTACTTTTAACGGCTGCACGAAATCAGAGCGTAATTTATCGAAATAAACTGGAGACTTCAACGACAAGTCAGAAGCGAAACTTAAATTTTCCTGAGGTATTTCTAACTCTTGTTCTTCCTGCATTTACGAGTAGTTATCTATGATAGAAAATGATTAATGAAATAATTTAAAAGTTATTTGTTCGCACATCTAATGCAGCAGAATCAAATTATAATATTGATTACATGTTCTTCGCACCTGCCTCCACATACATATTTATTATCAAATTACCTCGATTAATCGGATATTGTAATATTGAAAATTATATTCATAGAAAACAGTTAGCTTACAAAATACCAAAATAGTGAAAAGGTTCACTTTATATTCAATATTGTTAAAAAAAACCCTGTGCAAAAAATAAATAAGAGAGTAGATAGACTGTGATTAGTGTAGAAGATAATGTTATTTTCTACCGTGTGTGCGGTTACCAGCCGTCAACTAATTCATGGTTGTGCAATTAAACTGGAATGTGCAGCTGACTGGATTTGAACTTGAGTTGTCAGAACCACAATCGGTAATGTTACCCACTCAGTTATTTAATGTTTAATTTAACAAAACTTGCATGTAAAGCCCTATTCACACTGTAATATTTCTTGCTTCTGAATCCTGATAAAAATAATCCTGGTGAGAATTGCGGCGCCGCTAAATTGAATCTTCAATGTTAGTTTATCTTCAAAACAGTTATTTTTACCTCCCGCTTACCTGCAAGAGAGGTATTGGAATCATGCTAAAAATCGGGTTGTAAATTTTAAGTGGATGAGCACGAATTAGTGTCCTTACAACTCATTTGTGATAGTTTCACAATGATGTCTGTATGTATGTGTGTGTATGAATGAGGTCAAGGCCGGGGTTTAAGTCTAATAACTCAAATACGAATTACTCAAAAATTTTGATATTTTGTATTTTACATTTGTATACGAATTGGAAGAGCTCATTAGATTTTGGTACAAATATCTTCACCGGAAGTGATATTTTTTGAAGATTGAAAAGATTAATTGTCAAAAATTTCTGTAAATTTTGATAAATATTATATTTGTTTGTAATAAGAATAAGAGATAAAGTTATTTGCAACTTACGTTATACAAAAATTGTCTTTATCTGGTAGCATTAAAGAACTGTAGTATAATTTAAAAAATAAATTTATCAAATAAAACGTTGAAATCTTGTAATCCATGATCAGTTGATTTTTGTTTTTGCGTAAAAAATATTGACAGGTGAGACGGGTGACACGTTGGCACTAGCGCCATAAGTCAGTATAAGATATTAAATGTAGAAACTGAACGGAGGATGCCTTCAACTCAGAAGAGTTTTCCTGTGAATGATCCTAGGTGATTTAGATTTTTATTTGTATAATTTTGAATGGGCACCGGATTGTACGTATACATTTATGTTTATAAGTCTAGATATGGCGAGAGGTTGTGTGCTGGCCACATCAGATTTTTTCCAGGATTCAAAAACATGAAAGTATCTATGTGTGAACAGGGCTTTATACTAAATACTTGTTACAAATTTATTTATTTCCTATCGTGTGTGCCGTTAAGTCATCTCAGTATTTAAAGTTGCAAATAATGAATATTATTATCTTGGTATGAAGAAAGTATTTAGGTTACTAGATACTCGGATGCTTTTTAGATTTGTTTTGCGCGTGTTGCGCTGTTGGTAACGTCTATTCACTTTGCGGAATGCCACAAAATAGTCTACAACAACTCAGACGAGAGACGATACTAAATAGGTTACACACATGCTCGACACACACCGCTTGAGCAGTCGTATTATGAGAACAAGAATTTGGAGATACTTCAATAGTTTATAGCTTTTAAATCAAGAATTATTGAATATTAATTATTTTATCCAACACCTCCTAATAAAAGCATCATAACTATGGTGTTTTTAAACAAAGTAAAAGATTGCCCACTAGTGGCTTTGATCAAAATTATACCCACTTGTGGGCAAATTGATACTTTGCTTATTGGAAGTCACCAACGATGTTTTAGGTTGGAACTTAATATTTTTACTTCCTTGTACGGAGTAATAAGGAAGTATTGTAATCGCGAAAAATTTCGGTTTTCAGATTTTGATGGAAATATCCGTTTTGACCTTTTCTGAATCCATTATGACTAGTTTCGTCGTGACGTCTGTACGTACGTGCGTACGTGCGTACGTACGTGCGTACGTACGTGCGTACGTACGTACGTACGGACGTATGTGTGTCGCATAACTCAAATACGGTTAGACGTAGAAAGTTGAAATTTTGTATTTAGGACTGTTATAGCATCTAGTTGTGCACCTCCTATTTTTGGTTTCAATCTATAAACCGGAAGTAGTACTTTTTAAAAATATTTCGATAAATATTTAATTTAACACAAATTTTTTTATTTTAAATGAAAGATTATGTGATTATTATCTACAATCGGTATTTTATAAATTTTTCTGTATCTTCTATCATTTAAGAATAATTAAAGTATATACTTATAATTTATTATTTCGGTATCTTGTACTCCATGATCGTTTAACATTTGTTACTACGTAAAATTTAAATGATTATGACATGACAGTGACAATAGTAAAATATGCTTTATATCTTCTTCTGCAGTTTAAATAAAATGACTAAAATATATTTGTGAGTATACTAGTATAATAAGTTAAAAGAATTTTTTATATTATTCTACATTTTAGTTATTAAGAAAAGTATGAACACACAAGGCGTACAAGGAAGTCATGTGGTGCCCACGTCAGATTTTTTAAATATGTAACGAATTATTAAGATGTGTTGGATAAAACGTTATACTTTACAAGTGGGCAAAAAGGAGAATATTTTCCCATTCAGATTTCCCTCGTGGGTAATTCCTTACTTTGCGCACTTGGAAAGTAAATAACTATTAATAAAATATGCAACTTAAGTGTATATGTAGGTATATCCTTAAATTTTTTTCCTGAAGTATACGCGTAGTAACATCCTGGTCCTGGTATACATAATAGTTTTAAAAAATCAATGTTGGTGCCTTTCTGCAAACTACAATGAATTCTTGCTAAATTAA
Source organism: Agonum fuliginosum (assembly GCA_947534325.1). Taxonomy (NCBI): domain Eukaryota; kingdom Metazoa; phylum Arthropoda; class Insecta; order Coleoptera; family Carabidae; genus Agonum; species Agonum fuliginosum. The sequence goes on from OX384033.1 coordinate 2,270,658, forward strand.
TCTTTATTGAGCTCAATTTAGTTTAAGTCAACTAGAATCAACCACATGTCTAAGATATTTTTCCATGAAGATTTGAAGAAAATGGAAGGAAAATGAGGTTTATTGTATTGCTTTAATGCATAGCAACGTAAATAATAAAAAAATACGTAAAAACAGTCTAACAATTTCTAAAATCTGTTAATCGTAAGTTATATCATGTAAAAAATAGTATAAAATAGGCTGCAAAAGATTTTTTCAGAATTCTAACTAGGCATAAACCTAAATTAATTCTTTCACAAACATCTAGTACCTGTTTTTCCACCAAATTAAAAACATGCAATGAATAAAGCAGAAACTGCTACACCTCTAAACACATCATATTTTGTTACGGAGACGGGATCCTTAAGGAGTTTTTGCCAATTCTGCAAAATTAATTTAAGAATGAGAACGAATTTGATACCGGAAAACAAACCCGGATGAATTTCAGCCGAACGATTACCATCAGTCAATTTATGGGTGATTCTGTTCAGTTAAACTGGAATGTGTACCCAACTGAGCTTAAATCAACAAGTCATTTTGATATGGAATATATCCTGCTAAATTTAATTCAATTATTTCAATAAATTAGAACGTATTTCATCAAAATAAACTGGAGACTTCAACGGGTCGTCAAAAGCGTAACCTGAAAATTTTGTCTTAAAGAATATATTATGAATTTTATTATATTGTTTTAAAGAGTTTATGTCAATCCTGCAGAATCTAAGTCCAAATTGAGTGCGAATTTGAAACCGGAAAAACATGAAGACCGGATAAATTCCTGCCGAACTCATATAATAGTACGGCTACTACCATCAATCTATTTATGGGTCTATTTTTGTACAGTTCAACTGAAATGTGTACCTGACTGAATTCTATCCTGAATCGTCAGAAGCACAGTCGGTCACAAAACGCTCTCGAATGCAAAATCTAAGTCAAGATTGAGAACGAATTTGAAACCGGAAAAATTTCAGTCAATTATGTGCAGGTTAACTGAAACTGAAAATTGTAAACTGTGTTTCAAGTTTGAATCAACAAATCTGCTGAATTTAAATTAAGCATTTCACTAAATTGAAGCCTATTTTAACGAAATAAACTGGAGACTTTAACGGGTAGTCAGAAGCTAAACCTAAATTCTTCTTAAATTTAAAATTGAAGCACTTTTTACCTCTCGCCTCATATTCTATAAGAGAAGTTTTGTAATGGGTCAAAATTTTTGAGTATGAGTTTTTGGTGGATAAGCACGGTTCAGGGTCTCCAGAACACGAATTTACTATTTTCACGATGATGTCTGTGTGTATGTGTGTGTGCGTATGGATGTATAGATTTATGTGACGATTTTTCGTCCAACCTATAACAACCTAATTTCATATTTAAGGTTTTAATAAAGATCTTAACACTAAGAGTTTGGTAAAAATCCGCAAACCGGAAGTAGTACTTTTGAAGCTTGATATATAGTTTTCCTTAAATAAATTGGCACATTATTGCAATTAAAAATAAAAGAAAATATAATTATCTATGGGTACACTTAATTTTAAACACAATTTGCTGTATCTGATAGTATTTAACATTTACGAATAAAATAAAGTGCAACTAATATTATACTTTTTCGAAATTTCAGTATCTTGTTTCTACACATAATTTGAATTATTATGACAGTGACAGTATAGTTGACACCTTTTGCTTGCACCTTGGTTTACATTATCGTTTACGTATTACATGAAACTATTAAAATGTAAAATGTAAGTAAAACTATTTATTAGATTAGTAGAATAAGCAGAATTAGGCGAAATTTTTCATGAAATTTTCAACATTTTTCATGCATTTTCTTGCAACTTTAAAAAATTTCATGACAAATTTCGCCTAATTCTGCTTATTCTACTAATCCAATAAATAGTTTAACTTACATTTTAACAATCTCATTCCGGAACATATCCTGCTGTATCTAATTTAATCTCAACATCCGTAGATTTCGCCGCTCCACACCCTCTAAACCCTTCCGTATTCACTCACCGTGTGTCGTATTAGCATCCCTCCCATGTCATGGATCACTGTCACTAAATCCGTGGTAGCGGCTCACACATCCATGTTGCACTCGCGCACTGAACTGTACTGCACACTGCGGTGTTCACGACACGTCGGGCGCGCTGAGCTCTCGCTGACTGAGCCAGTCTGCCGCGGCCGTCTGCCGAGCAGGTGGACAGGGGAGAGCGGGGCAGGCATAGGGGGGACAGGGCAACGACTCCGATCACTGACCAGCCGAAATCGAACCAACGGGACTGAGAGGGGCGAGTAGGGTGGTGTTGGGGTGATGTTGGTATCGTGAGGATTGTTAACAAATTTGAATTGTTTCCTGCATGCATGGAAATGTGGTTCTGAAAACTAGGGATGTCGATTAATATCGATATAAACATCAGTAGTGCTTCGGACGATACCAATACCAAGATGAGTCTTGGTATTGGTCTCGGTTTGACAAAATCCAAGACCAGTACTTGAGACAAGACCATGAAGGAAAATCAAGACCAAGACACAAGACTAGCCGACCAAGAGTCTTGACAAAACTCTTGCAAGACTCGAAAAATTGACAAAATATTCAAAATATAAAATAAAAATTGACAAATAAGATAGTATTTTATAATATTGAGGGACTAAAGTGCATGATTTAATCCTGAGGGTGAAAGTTTATTTCACGAGCCGAAGGTGAGGGAAATAATCACCTGAGGGATTAAAGATACTTTAGTCCTGTGGTATATACGCAATTTTTTGCACTTCATCCTCAAACGAATGCAAAATAGTTTAAAGGAAAACACATTTTGCAATTTTGACAGTAAATTTTATGACAAATATTTATATTGTTACCATAGATACTCTGTAACAAATAGCACGTATTTACTTGACAACAGGATTAATTAATTCAATTCCTTGACAACGGGATTAAATATGAAAAATAATCCCTTGGGATCAAATTAAGAACCTATAGTCCCTAAAAATAAGGACTAAAGAAGAGTTTTAGTCCCAAAAGTGCAAAAAATATTATAAATAATAATCAATCTAACAGAATGAAGCAAAATTATATTGTACAGCTAAATAAGCTAGCATTTAGCCTACATTTAATCGCTGTTTAACAAGCTAGCCTATATTTAATCACTCATTTAAAATGTACAACAATGGAAAATAATACAGTATGGTTGGTCAAATTTCTAATGAAGGAAATAATTACAGTAAAAAACATATTTTGAACAATTTTAATCTATTATAATTTCGAGACTCTTGTTTCAAGACCGATACTTATTGCAGCAAGACCAAGACTATAGTAATCAAGACCAAAACAAGACCAAGACAAGACTTAGAGAAACAATACTTTTCAAAACCAATACCAAGACTATCTCGGTCTTGGTCTTGGTCTCGATTTTCCGAAGCACTAAACATCAGTCAATATTACTTTTCGTTTGGCACCGATGTATCGATAATAACTCGAAATTATTGATATTTTTCGATAATAATCGACATATCGGCGGCGATATGACAATACCTGCTATGTGAAATTATAGGTAGTTTTGCAGGAGACTTAAAAAATTGTTTTGCGTTTGACAAACAGAATCTGCTATATGCCACTAAATACTCCGGAACCATACATGCAATATAGTCTAGTAAACAAGAGACATTTTGGTGAATTAGAGTCAGTAAATTATGATTCAGGACACATTCGATTCGAAATGACCTCTAGAAACTTTTTGAAAAATTTGAAGTGGGGTCGGCAAAAATTGCAAAAGTTATAAACAATTAAGTAAAAAAATAAAAGGGGGTTTAGTTTTTTGCAAATATCTCCGAAACTATTAAAGATATCCGAAATTTGAAAAAAGATCCTTAAAGAGCAGGACTCTATGTTAGTGTAATTTAAAATTTTAGATATATTATTTGTACCTGTACATGAATTTAAGGAGGTTTTAAAGATTTTTTAAAGAGATTTTAATGCATCAGCAGACGACGAAACTGTATTACAGATATCCTGCAAATTGTTTCAGAAACAGAAGACAAAAACATCAAAATGTTGTCTTTTAAAGTAATACTACATAAATGAGCACGTAAGAAATAAGATAACGTATACATTTATGTTTATAAGTCTAGATATGGCGGAAGGTTGTGTGCTGGCCACATCAGATTTTTATTTTTGAGAATTTATCCATCGAAAAATGAATTTGTTATTTCAGAAACATAAAAACGTCATCGTGTTATTAAATAAATCTAAGCATTTAAGATTATTTTATATATTTATTTATTTGTTGTAAAAATATTTAATTCCTTTTTAATTGCAGATGAAGATTACTTTTACTGAGTAAAAACTAAAAAGTAATTTCACTTTTAGTTAATGTTTATTAACAATAAAAATAGGTATACTTACGCGCGAATGCAGAAAAACAAATTAAAATTAAAATAAAGAAGATACGTATATCACAATTACAATCTGAAATTGAACAAGCATAATTTATAGGATTTCGAAGAAATTTAATAAAAAGTAATTACTCGCGAAATTTTTAACAAATTGCTCTCCCATCCTCTGCAGTAAAAATCTTATTAAGTTGCAAATATTCCTACAACATAATTCCATATGGCTTCACAACAACTGTGAAAGTATAAAATGCCTTACCACCAACAGACGCTGGGAATAAGGCTCCGTGGGGAAAAATAACATAGTTAAAACAGTGCGAATATTTCATTTTACGATTCTTGTAAGTTTATAGTGCAATTTATCGCTGCACGTTAGAAGTTAGTAAACGTTTCAACTTATGATTAATGGTCATTTGTGCAGAATCTGTTAGATTTTGCCAGTTTATGGGTTTTCATGCTGCAAAATGTTCATTTAACATTGCAAAGAAAAACAGTTTTCGTTTTGTTAATATCTTTTTTCGGCTCGATTCACCAAAAGTGCACTAAAATTTGTTTAATTTTCTGTGCAGGACTCAAAGAACGAAGTACCTACGTTGATTTTACACAAAGTTATGAGTGTTTGAAAAAAGTTCATTTCGAGGTTTTTCGCGCATAACTCAGCGACTTTTCAACCAAATTGGACTATTCTTTCCCCATTTTGGTTCTATTTTAACGGGGTAAACTCGGATTATCCTTGTTCGAACTCTTCAACCCCCGAACAAAAAGAAACACGTTTTTGGGCCAAAAACGTCCAACTTTGGCGATGTGTACGGAGTTGAAAAAAATTTGTCGACTCGATCCACCAAACGGACACTAAAATTTGTTTAATTCCCTGTGCAGAACTCAAAGAACGAAGCTCCTACGACGATTTGGCACCAAGTTATGTGTTTGAAAAAAGTGCATTTTGTGGTTTTTTTGACGAAATTGGTAAATTTTTTGAAAAAATGTATTCTTTTATTCTCTAGAAATGGTTTAAATGGTGAAAAAAATTTGGTTGAAAAGTTATGCGCGACAAACCTCGAAATGCACTTTTTTTTCAAACACTCAAAACTTTTTGTAAAATCAACGTAGGAACTTCGTTCTTTGATTCCTGCACAAGAAATTGAACAAATTTTAGTGCCCTTTTGGTGAATTAAGTCGAAAAATAATTTTTCAACTCCATACACATCGTTAAAGTTGGACATTTTTCCATTTAAGGGTATCGTCCCCACGTAGTTCAACACCGCGTTTGTCCTATGTTAATGCATAGAAACGCTCGCTAAAAATACGGAAAAGCAGTCTAGTAATTTCTACAACGCTCACGAAGTATTATAGATAAAGCTAAATTTCATAAATTTATTTACAGACGAAGAATGCAACTAGGATTATGCCGAGTTACATTTTCTAATAAATCTCTTAATAATAAGAAAAAGCATGTAAAAAATTGCTTAAAACACACTTTTTCATTAATTTTGTATATGGATTTCAAAGATTTTTTCAGAATTCTAACTGGGCATAATCCTAGAATAATTCTTTCACAAAAATCTAGTACCTGTTTTTCCTTCAAATTTTTAATATGCAATGAGTAAAGCAGAAACTGCTACACCTCTAAACACACAATATTTTGTTACGAAGACGAGACCCTTAAAAGCTTTTTTTCACAGAGATGCTGGAGGGGGCGGAAAGGGTAACGCTAAAGTTCGCATGCATGACTTTAAAGTTTAAAGTAGACACTTTAAAGTTTGTCGCCCTCGAAGATTCATCGAAGTCGACTGAAAATACGCCGAGTTATGACGATTTGAAAATGGGTGAAATTTCATCTCATTTCAAGTGTTCCCCTAATTGTGTTGACGAGTTTAGTTATGTATGACAGTTATCAATTAATATTATTATTGTGGAAACCCCCAATAACTTAAATTGTCAGAACTAGTCGTTTGACTATTCGCTTCATACGCTTATACCTATTTTAATGCACCACCCTGTATAAATAACGAGTACTCATCTCAATCGTTCTTCTGTCATGATTTATTTAATAACGTTCTAATATCCTAGCTAAAAATTCTCGCAATTTATTCTGGATTCAGAAATATATCTCCTAAAATATAAATTAGTCTAAAACTGTCGGCTGCTTAATATCTCTAATAAAACATTCTTCTCAAAATACTTGCATACTACGATTACAAAAATGTGCACAAATTAAAAGATAAGGAATTCGGAGCGCGCAGATCCCAACTGATAAAGAAACTGGACCAGAACGAACTTGACTTTGACTTTGAAAGAGAAGTCAAGATCTTTGGCAGTCAAGTTCGAGAATGTGAAACAGGGAAACGTGAAAGTTGCAATGTTGTGGTCATGACATAACGAAAAACAAACATGAACGTGTGTTTTGTAAGAATTGTTTCACAGTAAAAGCGAAATTAATAGATATTAATGATACAATAGTTATTTGTGTATCAAGTACGGATAGAGCATTGTTTGTTGCACGCGGAGAAAAATTTGTTCAGTCGAGGCGAAGCCGAGATTGACGACTCGCCAAGGGCAACAAACAAGCTCTATCCAACGAGGTGCACATAATATTTTGTCTACAATCGTAACGTCAATATATTTAAAATTATTATTATTATTTGCCGTGCTTATAACAATTCAATTTAATCGTGATTATCGATCATCATCATGACAACGTTTATAAACAAAATAAACATTTTTCAAACAAAATGTTCACAATCTTTTAGTTTGAGGCAAATTTGACGCAATAAATTTAATTGTTTTATGATTTTGTGGAAACTTTGTAGGTGGAGTGATTTTATTTTAAAACAATTTTTCGAGTCAAATTGCTGTTAGGTGACAATATTGAGATGTCAAACAGAAATTTATTCGGAGGAAATAAATTCTCGAGTGTAATTCAACGAGATAATTTAACGACTCCTTTGGTTCTTCTTTACAAATGTTCCCAATATCGAATCATTTCACTGACAAACATTAGAAATATGAAGCAAATGGCATATTAGTGTTTTGTTTATTGTTTGGTTGCTAAGAAAAAGGTAAATAAGATTTTATCACTTGCAAAAAGTTACCTTTCTTTTTACCTTCCGCTTACCTGTAAAGGAAGGTATTGGAATCATGCAAAAAATCGGGTAGTGAGTTTTTAGTGGATGAGCACGAATTAGGGTCCTTACAACTCATTTTTGATAGTTTCACGATGATGTCTGTGTGTATGTGTGTGTGTATGTGTGTGTGTGTGTGTGTGTGTGTGTGTGTGTGTGTGTGTGTGTGTGTGTGTGTGTGTGTGTGTGTGTGTGTGTGTGTGTGTGTGTGTGTGTGTGTGTGTGTGTGTGTGTGTGTGTGTGTGTGTGTGTGTGTGTGTGTGTGTGTGTGTGTGTGTGTGTGTGTGTGTGTGTGTGTGTGTGTGTGGTCAAGGCCGGGTGTTAGTCGCATAACTCAAATACGAATTATCCGAAAATTTTGATATTTGGTATTTAACATTTATATATAAATTGGAAGAGCCCCTTAGATTTTGGTACAAATATCTTCATCGGAAGTGATATTTTTTGAAGATTGAAAAGGTTAATTGTCAAAATTGTATATAAATTTGGATAAATATAGTATTTATTTGTAATAAGAATAAGAGGAAAAATTAATTGCAACTTATGTTATAAAAAAATTGTCTTTATCTGGTAGCATTAAAGAACTACAGTAAAATTTAAAAAATAAATTTATCAAATTAAACGTTGAAATCTTGTAATCCATGTTCGATTGATTTTTGTTTCTGCATAAAAAATATTGACAGATAAGACGGGTGACAAGTTGGCAGACTAGCGCTATATAAGTCATAAGTAAGATATTAAATGTAGTAATTGAACGGAGGATGTCTTCAACACAGAAGAGTTTTCGTGTGAATGAATCTTTTGATTCAGGTGATACTAATTCCTGTGTTTAAATATTTTAGATTTTTATTTGTATATTTTAAATGGGCACCGGATTGTACGTATACATTTCTGTTTAAAGTCTAGATATGGCGGAAGGTTGTGTGATGGCCACGTCAGATTTTTATTCACTGTTAAAACGATAAAATTGTGTTTTGTTTATGGCTTACTTTATACAGGAGTGGCATTATTATTAATAAAATTGACCAAATTTAATTTTTAGTATTCTTTCATCCTAATTTAAAGAGTTGATATAAAAGAAAAATCCTCGTATTATTCCTTATATTTTTTGTCAATCCACGTTTTAGAGAAAAACGTTTTAAAATTTATTTTCATGCTTTCAGTAAAACAGTAATTTAACTTAATATATGAACAATTACTTGAACAACTGGAGTGACACATCTATATTACTTGTAACTATAAATTAAATACTTATTTAAGTATGATTTCTCGTAGTTACATTTTTTTAATTCTGATACAATTATTATTGTTCTATTATTAACCTATATTGCACATTAGATCTAGAATGAAATCTCGCGAAAATAAATTAATTTCATGTTTCAAAATGCAACATTTTCGTTAATTTAATCTTAGATGTACTGGTCATTTTCTCAATTTATTTAATAAAATTGAGTATTTTTGATGAAGAAATATTATTGGAAACGTAAAACTAATATTTTAAAAAAATGTCTCTTCACATTATTTAAAACAAAAGTCCTCTTAAAATACTGAAAGCCGTCGTGGGCAGTTTGAGCGGAGACAAATTTAGCATTCGATTGTTGCGTTTCAGATAAGTCCCGCTATTTCCATAGCAACGTAACTACAACTTTATAATTAATGAGAGCATAAAGCGTGAAAATTAAATAATTATATAGTTATAACTAAGTTACGTTTATGTTCAACGGCCATTGTTCTCTCTAGGTTCGATTTAAAATTAGTTCACATTATGTATGCCACGGCGCGGTCTTTTCAAAAAGAAAAGCATTACAGTTTTCACAGCTGAGAGTTATAATATGTTATCTGAATGGTTCTTCCACCTTTCATACCTGGGTACCTATAGACCATATTAATTATTCAATACGCATGCTCAGAAATCACCAATCACAAAGCAGGGAGTACTACCGAAATGGAACTAATGTTACCTTATGGGAAAAAGTGAATTTTTAAAGTAAAATAGTAATTAATGCAGACAGAATCACATGGCCGTTTTTTAATATAAGCTATAACGAATAACGAAGTATCGAATTCTACCCGTGTTTAATATAAATGATCATTAGTTTATTATGTGAAAATAATTATGAAAATTTGAATTTTTTTAGCGGGATCCCGATAGCTTGAGTGACAGATAACTTAAAAGTGTGTTTTTCTGTTGATGTAGTGTCATATAATTTTAATCAATATACTTAGTTACAAATATTGTGTTTCAAATAATGTTTTAGAATATAAAAATTAAAATTTTCAACACTGAAGGGGTTGATCATTGCCAACTTATTTACAAAAATAAGAAACAGTTGGCATCCTGGCACGCTTTTTGTTATTTCATAAATCAGTCGGTAGAGGCGCTATAATAATTAATATGGTCTATTCTAATTCATAGCGACAGTTCAGTTGATAACTTCGTGACGTCATTCCGTTTGTAACTATATCAAGGGTTAGGGATATTTGGCCTCCAGTTGATTTTACATTTAACTGTGAAATTTGGCAAGAAAAACTGCTAAACCACCATTTTACCTATCACTTATCATAAACATATTATTTGTTTTAAAATAAGCCATTTTTTTATTTTCAAAGTAAATTATTTTTTCAAGAAAAATGTTAATTTCTTATTTCTACAATTTGTAAGTTGAATTATTTAATAAACTAATCAAAAATATTAAATACATATAATGAACCCATAATTTATAGGTAGTTTATATTTATAAAATAAATATTTTAACCTGACAACGAACAAAAATCAACGCAACGCGCAAGTCTACCGTAGCGAGGGTTGATAAGTCGTAGCGACAGTCGCTTGGCTACTACGTCACACATGGTGGGGGCTTATCAAGACAACCCAACTTATCAACGTTGATAAGTGCAATAGAATAGGACCCCTGGACATTAGATATTTGTGTATTAAGAGCGTAAAGTGACTCTTTGTTACCCGTGCACGGTAATTGCAGCGCGAGAGGAACAAAGACACTTTACGCTCGTAATACACACATAATTTTATCTACGACTGAAATTATTTGTTATTAAAAATAATGGTATTTAGTTAGTTAAATCTACGTTAAATTTATGTTTTATTTGTAACCATGACGATATTAATAATATCGAAATAAATAAACAAAAAATTGTTTGATTCTGTCATTTTCTTTTATTTATGTAAACAATAAAATACTTTAATGCGCGTTGTCATAGGAGACGCGCAATAAAATGTTTTTTTGCTTTTATTTATTACCTTTTTGTCGAAATGAAAATGTAACTTTTGAAACGTACCTACATTGAAATGCGCCATGTGTGACACAAACGGCACTGAGACCAAACCGTGAGTAGATTTGTTCGTGTAAGATCGTTTTTTGTTGTTTTGTCTACGGAATGGACGACGGACCTGTGTTGAAATAAGGTAAGACCTACGTATCATATTCGGTCCTTATCAGCACGGTGAACGTATGTTCTCAGGGCCGGTGACGTCACACCGTCACACACGGCATCGTTTTTCGCGGCACCTATTTTTTAAATTTGATAAATCTTTTTCTGGCTTATTAGCAACTTTTTGGCAATAAGAAAAAATACAAGTCTTATATTTTAATTTATAGATTAACATATAAAAACCAAAAAATCACTTAGCCGCAAGTACAATACAGAGATTCGAACCAGACTTTTCAGACCACAGTCGGTCAACAATAATTCTTGTCCCTTCTTCACAACCAGTTATGAACCTCTACCACTCTAGCACAAGCTCTTGCTGGTTGTACCCCTATAAATGGCAGTGGAACCGGCGCTGTAAGTTCCAGGAACCGCCGCAGCGCGGCAGCACCGAGGAACGTCCTCCAGCACAGCAACCTCTTGAAAAGGGTTGCGATGCTGAAGAATGCTGATGCTGATGGTAGAAGAACAGTTTCAACGGTTAGTGAAGAAGTTCTTGCCAAAGATGATGCGCAGATTTAAAGAGAGAATTTTAGAGATTTAAGGTGGGTTTATGCTCACAAAGTTTAAGAATAAGACCTAAGAAGAATTGTCTTCAATTTAAATCAGTTTATAACATATTAGTCGGTTTATGCTGCAGAAGTGAGAATAAGGAATGGATTAAGAATTATTTCTCTAGCATAAACCGACTCATGTGATAACTGTTTTATCTTTAAAACTATTCTTATTCTTAATTCTTATTCTTAAATTTTTGATCATAAACCCACCTTTACTCTTTTAGCTACCTTTAATTAAATGATTTGTCGATAAATTTAGCGCGTCTTTTGTTTTGGGCAATATAACAATAACAAATAATTAACGGTCGAGGGGAAATAGTTATTTATATATCAAGGACATCATGATGATTTTTACCTCTCGCCTAGAGAGGTATAGGGATCGTGAAAAAATTCGATGTCGAGATTTTTGTCAATTAGCACGTTTTAGCACCTTTAGAACCTATTTTGACTATTTTCACGATGATGTCTGTGTGTGTGTGTATGAAAGTCTGTATGTACGCCTACTATAGACTTTCGTCCCGGTTCATTATCTCAAATTCTACTGAACATAAAATTCTAATATTTTGCATTATACAATTATATATGTTAATGAAGAGCTGAAAAGATTTTGGTAAAAATCCACCAACCGGAAATGGTACTTTTCTTGTAGCACTATAACATTTTTTGCAAAAATTGTATAAAATAATGCGATTGTTACAATTTGATATACCACACATGAAAGAAGAAATTACATTGTACAATATTTAATCTTATTTGTTTCTATATCTTTAACCAATAAAGAAATATATTTTTTTTAAATATATAATTTTACCTACCACGATTTGTGAATCCCGAAATAGAAATAAAATTTAAAACAAAAATTAAATTGTGAATGTGACAGATAAACAGATGTCTGTGGCAAGGAGGTTTCTCTGTGGTGTAGGGCATGTGTAGAGTGTGGTGTAGAATTTTGAAATGTAGGATATAGTATAGATATTAATTGGACATAGTATAGTATTATGTAAATATGGTATTTATAAAATAAAATAATATATTAAACTAAGAGCTGATTAGATTTGTGAAATATATAATTTATTACCTAATTAAAGCTTAATATTTGATTTGGTTAAATACGAGGTTAAATAATAATACTTCAATGTCAAGGCGAGAGGTATTGTAACGGCCACGTCAGATTTTTATGCTCATCCGAGGGCGATATGTTTGCAAGCCCGAGGGCTATAAACATCAGTGCATACTATGTATTTTATTTAAAATATGCCGCGTGATATTTCACTTCAAATTTTGTTAATAATTTTGGAATCCTAGCAACGGACAGGAAATACATTTATTTCAGAAGAAAATTATTTTTCAATATTACCATTGTAATTTCTTAATATCCTACCATTGGGACGTTACAAAGAACGTCCACTTGACATGAATCATCCATGGGATGATTTAAACCATCTTATTCTTGTCCTTTAAGTGATATTACGTAAGTCTATCCTAGCACACATCCAAAAATTACATACTCAATACAAACATTGGGATGTTACATAGATAATGTTACTAAGGGAGGACATTAACAATCGCTAGGATATTAATAGGATGTTACTAGGCAAATATAGCAAGTAACAAGCCGGGATGTTCACATGCTTGAAATGTTCTTGGGATTTTATTTTGTCAAGTGAGTTGCAACTTATTATTACGTAGAATTGAGGTTTCGCTTCTGACCTGCCATTAGAGTCTCCGGTTTATTTTGGTGAAAAAATGCTTTGATTTAGTGAAATAGTTATAAATAATACAAAATAATATTAGCTTTAATGTTCATTCAAATTTTTATAAATATTAAAAATATACTCACAATTTTTAGTTACTACCATAAATGATACACGTAAGTTTTATTTATGTGAATAAAAAATAACAGTTTTATATAATCATAAGCATTTACTCCTATTATAAAATCCATTTCACTTCACAAATTAATTTGACGTAGGTAATTCTTATGAAATTTAAAAAACAAAATCAAGTATCGTCCAATAAACGGCTTATCCGTACACACACGCTGGTGTTGTGTGTGTATTTGTTGATATGTGTGTCTGTGTGTGTGCTGTATGCTAGTTGGGTTACCCGCTCCGATGGTGCGATCAGCCAGCTATTTAATTAACAGATATAATTAATGTAATCACTAATTAATTACATATATTACACTGGATATCGGACAATATAGGCCGGACAGAAACTCCCAATCAAAGGTAGAACATTTAATTGAAACTAGAAACAAAATCAAGTCGCAAACAAGCTGCTAAAAGGATTATTAATTTCGTAATGCTCAAAGAAAAATAAGTTTTTCTATTCCCTACTGGATATTGGCAACATAATGTTCATACTATCATGTGTGGATAGGGATGTCATATCCATACCAGGTGTGGATATGAAATTCAAGGTCAAATACATCCAAAAATTATTAATGCGTGGAAATTATGTTTTTATCATGACAAATAATTATTAAAACATTAAATCAACTGTTATTTAATAATTAATTATATTTAAAAGCATGATTTTATTACAAAAAGAGCAAATAAAATTAAGAGTTTTTACGTTGGTAACAATTATTCAAATGTCATATGTCATAAAATAATTGATGTAGGTAACCCTACTTTTAAATAATTTTTGGCATCATATTGAGTGCATTTTATTGCTAAAACTATATTACGTTATTTGATCGTAGAAAAAATAGGCTGTACAACTGAAAACTCAGTAAAAAATTTAAATACTATATTTATAATCATTTGGTGTGTGTGTGTGAATTGGAGTTTTTCTTGGTAATTAATTTTAGGTAGAGTATTTTATGACCGCTCTATATATAATTAAGTAGCGTCAAAAAACTTAAAAAGAAATATTTTCACGCTTCGACCACCTATGCACTCACGAACGAAACTGACGGATATTTTGTTAAAAATTAGAACTGAGTTCACTTAGGGTCAAGCTTTTATTAGCTTTACAATTTCTTTATTAATAAACGTATATTATATTAGTTCTATACAGGGACGGGTCTAGGATTTTTTGACGGAAGGGACACAAAATTAAAAAAAAAAATTTAACTTCGCTCCAAAGAAGTACTCAATTTTTTTCCCGAAAGGAAAATGAATGTACCTTATCGCCTTGGTAGTGGATTGAGTCCACGATTTTATTGCATCCGGTACAAGTTGCACAGTTTGACATTTTTTGACATCAAAACTTTTTTTTCTAAGGAGGGTGGAATAGGGGGTGAAATGAACTTGGCGTCAGATTTACTTGCAGGACCACTTTCTTATTTTACCAATAGCAACAAACGTTTTCACAAGTTTTACACAAAAATATACAGGATGTTTCAAAATGATTGACAAAATACATTATTTGATGTACTGATTACAACGCAGAAAGAATTTTTCCGAAATAATTGCACATTGTCAGAACTCAAAGATTCATCCATTTTCCACCAAATTGAACCGAGTTATTGCGGTCTAAAAATTCGGAATTTTTGGATGCTTTTTCAAGTGGTGCGTTTTTGCCGAGTGTATAACAAATAAGAAATATTTAACTATGTTACAATTAAAAACAGTTCTGAATAATGACTTAAGGTCATAAGCGTGTGTGATTTCGGTGACAGGTGAAGCCAAAGCAGTCAAATAATGAGAAATAATTCATTAAAAATCGTAGATTTGGATGTAAATTACCAGTCATAGGTACCCATTGAAATAAAATAGATTTATACTGAAATGCAGTAGTATGACGTCAAAAATATAATTTTTCTTGAGACATGAACCTTTTACGTGCGATTTATTGCGGTGACTCATAATTTTTATTTTTTAAATCAATATTTCAAATATCAAAGAACAACATAGGTATTCGTTTTCCAAACATGTGTTGAGTTGTTATGATATAATATTTTCTAACAATTTAGTAAATCTACTGCTAACCTCCATATACGCAATGCATTTTAGCGCGTTTTAGTGTCAACTTTAAAGTCAATTATTTTCGTTATTTCAACGGTTACATATAAATTGTAATTTTTATCCAAATTCTACGACTTGTAATAAATGCTGTGTATTAATTTGAGTCACTTTTGGGTTGTCACTCCATGGATTTACTACCTTAAGCTCTAGTGGCATGATATTCGGGTTCGTATGGAACACATGTGTGCTGAGAAGCTTTGCTTGTGCTTCAGCTTTGCGAGCGAACGAGCCGAGAGCCAAGAACGAGACACTTTTTGCCTGAATTCTTCGTCTATGCAGTTGTGTCTGGCCGTTACGTGGTACGAATAACTGCGTGATCACTTCGAAACATACGACAAGACGACCAGCGAGGCGACCTCAGCCGTCAAACCTTCACTCTCGAACGTTTCGAACTTCATAGCAAATGCAACCGAAATCGTATGACAATAATGGTCATTTGCACCGCTTCCACTTAAATTTTAAGTGCCACTTAATTGAAAAATATCCAATCGAACTTATGATAGTCATGTTATTTCTACGTTTGAAAATTTGATTTCGTTTTGATATTGTTCATTTAAGTGACAAAATTTAAGTGGAAGCGGTGCAAATGGCCATAATAACAGCAGAAACAACAGAAGAATTTATTACAATAATAGTAGCCGGTAACATATTTTTTCGTATATTATTATTACTTTTTATCTGAGCTCCCAGTAATTTTTTTGGGCGGATTTTTTACCAAATATATCTTGTTTGCATTTTTCAAGATGGTTTGAAAATAGGTACGTGAAGATTTGAATAGTAATAAAATACGATAATGGATCATGAATTATATGAACAGTACGTCTCTACGTTTGAATGGGTAAAGTTATTACTGATGATACCTAGTAATAGTGATATGCCGAAAACAAAATATACCTAATTTTGCTAATGACTTTGTGGCAATTTATTTTTATGACACATTATTAGCAGGTAATACAAAAATACTGTTAATGTTAACATTCATACAAAACATATTTTATTCTTCTTTATTATTTCATTTGCTATATTTAAACCAATGTCCATGATTCTGATAGTTTATGAAACCTAGGGTTTTCCGTGACAAAATGTTGCTTGTTTGGAGGTGTAGCAGTTCCTGCTTTACTCATTGCATATTAAAAATATGAAGGAAAGCAGGTACTATACTTGATGTCAGCTTAGAACATAGCGTTGAGTAAGATAGGACGATGATATGCTTGAATCTGATTGGTCGAGACGAGAGGTGGATTCGCGATTTCATTTCCGTTTGACATTTCAAGTTTATATAACTTGAAAATAGTAAAACAACGTGTGTTTCACGACGAAAATGCAACAATTTCGTGTGTTTCTTTTTTGCTTCCTTGTTATTTTGACAATTTTTATTCATCTATAGGTAAGTTCGCGCCAAAGTTTAAACTAATAGAAAGTTTGGGTGAAGAACGGACTGCATTCACAGTGCCACCTACTATGTTCTAAGAGTATAGATGTTTGTGACAAAATTTATCTAGGTTTATGCCCTAAAATTGCAAGGTTCAAACATTATTATATTTGATAACGTTTACGTTAAATATTATAAAAGATTAATCTTAGCTTCATCTTTTGACCAAAATGTAAGTGATTTGCCATGTGAACTAAATCATAAATTACTGAAATGATGAAAGATGAAATAGAAATCATATTTGTGTGGGAAGAGATTCTGTTTTGATTTGCAAGGAGACATCAAAGTTCGCAAGCGTATGACCCATCAATGCCAAAGTCCGCGACAAAAACCCATCCAATTAAAAAATCCTCTAGCTCCCTGCAATTAACGTCAATATAATCAATTAAGTCTGAAAGAAACTTTAATTACCGGTCAGTAAACCAAAACGACAATCAAATTAACCGTGCATGAAAAGTCAATTTCACGGGAATAAAAAGCGCGCGCGCTGCGATATTCAGATTTTCAGGGTGAGCATCGTCATTTGTCACTGTGACGAAACACCGACAAGAGACGATCGCAGACAAGCTGTGGAGGATGCAAAGGGCGACGTCTTGTCAAGGACTTGTCACAAAAAACACACCAAATACGGATAACCTGTAACGTTGACAACGTCAACGCACACTTTATAATATTCAACTTTAAAAATGCAGTGAGGGCGTGAGAATCTTCACTTTAGACAGACCCTGGAAAAAATTTAAAGGGCCCAACTACTACATACCTATCAAATTCAATTTCAAACGTAATATTCTTACAGCACAACAATCTGTAGCTTTTTTGCCTGACAATATGGTGATAATAATTACCAGAGATGCAACGAATAGTAAATGTGCCGAATACCGAATAACGAAAATTATGCAGGACTATCTGCTGAATAACCGAATATTCTGCACCCTTTTGGCGCCAAATGATAAACTATAACAAGGACTGACGAAGCTGCTTTGAAAGCAGAGATATTCATTTTTTTGCTCCATAATGTGCCACTTTTAAATTTTGATAACGAATAGTTTATTTTTATCAAAATTACAAAATTGTTTTTGACAATATTTGATAATGATAATTCCACTCCTGTATAAAGAAAGCCATAAACAAAACACAATTTTATCGCTTTGACAGCGGATAAAAAGGAAGGTAACTTTTTGCAAGTGATAAAACCTTATTTATCTTTTTCTTAGCAACCAAACAATAAACAAAACACTAAAATGTCATTTGCTTCATATTTCTAATATTTGTCAGTTAAATGATTAGATTTTGGGAATATTTGTGCAAGAAGAACCAAAGGAGTCGTTAAATTATCTCGTTGAACTACACTCGAGCATTTTATTTCCTCTGACTAAATTTCTGTTTGACATCTCAACCTTGTCACCTGACAGCAATTTGAACCGAAAAATTGTTTTAAAATTAAAACAATTTTTCTTTTTAAATTGCTAGGCAACTAGGTTTCAATACAAACAGAAATTTATGCGGCGAAATAAAAAGCTCTTGTGCAATTACAGTTGATAATTAATAAAAACTCAAGAATAATTTTTCTTTTTGGCTGTCAAATCTTTGCACATATAACTTTAACTTGATGTGTGCATTAATGCATTATTATTGTGTTCAAATAAATAATAAATTTGGATTCATCTTGATCTTGTGAAAAATCCATACTTTTGTGGTACAATTCTTATCATAATTTCGCCTTATTTAATGTATAAAATTCATTACAATCACGAGCTAAAATTGCATATAGTAGAATGAAAAAGTAACAGAGTTCTCAGTCTTCAAAGTTAAATTTATTTATTAACAGATGATAATCATCACCGACGTTTCGGTAGCAAATCTACCTTCCTCAGGGTTCTAGGAGAAAACCACATACAATAAAATACAAACATCATACAAAAATAATACAATTAAGGTAATGTACTTACAATGATCAAAATCTTGAAAAATTAAACATTTAGTTACATTTTTCAAGATTTTGATAATTGTAAGTACATTACCTTAATTGTATTATTATTGTATGATGTTTGTATTTTATTGTATGTGATTTTCTGAGGAAGGTAGATTTGCTACCGAAGCGTCGGTGATGATTACCATCGGTTAATAAATAAATTTAACTTTGAAGACTGAGAACTCTGTTACTTTTTCATTCTATTAACCTAAACAAAACAGTCAAGAAATTACAATTTAAATATATTGCATATAGTGTTCGAAACGGTCCAAAAATTATTTGCTGCAATTTGTATGCGTTTACATTAAATATGAATCATTGTTTCTTATGACGAAATTATCAGTGATTTGCTACCTTAAGGCAATGCACGTGGACAAGTTTTGAAATAAACAAAAACCCTTTGTAAATAAATAGAGCAGTTTTTACTGACATTTAAATCCCAAAAACTAGTTTACAGTTTAATGTATTGCCTAAAACAATCGCAATTAACCAAGATACACACTTCAAATAATTACATCTTTATTGTTTCTTCTCCATTCGTTTTTCTTTCCATCTTGCTGGTAAAAACCTTCGGCTTAACCACAATTTTTACAAAAACCACTTGAAGAAGTGTTAAAGACGTTAAAGCAAGTGATATTCAACTAGCGAATTAAGTTTCTTCGTTTCTAGCGCGGTTAAAATTGCACCAAAAAAACTCAGAAGTTTTTGCCGGTCGCATGCGTTGGTGTGAATAAGTGAATTAGTGTCAACTGTGACATTTTCCTACACTCGAAGGTAATTATTTTAAAATAGCGGTAAATTTTGAAGAGGACATCATTTGTGTAATATGACAAGAACACCGAAAACATGCTTGAAAATAATATTGGCTATGCTTCGTGCTACAAATTTCACATACGTAAGGTACCAACCATCGTTTCCTTACTTAGGGGGCTTTTATTATATTATATTTAACAAATTACTCCCAACCTATTAATCCTAATATAAATCTAAAAAAATCTGACGTGGCCATCACACAACCTTCCGCCATATCTAGACTTTAAACAGAAATGTATACGTACAATCCGGTGCCCATTTAAAATATACAAATAAAAATCTAAAATATTCAAACACAGAAATTAGTATCACCTGAATCAAAAGATTCATTCACACGAAAACTCTTCTGTGTTGAAGCAATCCTCCGTTCAGTTACTACATTTAATAGCTTACTTATGACTTATATAGCTCTAGTATGCCAACTTGTCACCCGTCTCATCTGTCAATATTTTTTATGCAGAAACAAAAATCAACCGAACATGGATTACAAGATTTCAACGTTTTATTTGATAAATTTATTTTTACCTCTCGCCTTATATCCTATAAGAGAGGTATTGTAATGGGTCAAAATTTTCGAGTATGAGTTTTTGGTGGATAAGCACGTTTCAGGGTCTCTATAATACGAATTTACTATTTTCACGATGATGTCTGTGTGTGTGTATGTGTGTGTGTGTGTGTGTTTGTATGAATGTATGGACTGACGATTTTTCGTCCACGATAACTGAAAAAGTATCAAACCTTTAATAACCAAATTTCATATTTAAGGTTTTAATAAGGATCTTAACACCGGATAACATTTTGGTAGAAATCCGAAAACCGGAAGTAGTACTTTTTGAAGCTTGATAAACTTTTCCTTTAATATATTGTTACATTATTTATTTATGACAATTTTTGCAATTAAAAATAAAAGAAAATATAATTATCTATGGGTACAATTACTTATAAATACAATTTGCTGAATCTGGTAGTATTTAACAATAAAATAAAGTACAATTAATATTCTATCTTGTTGTCCATGATATGAAATTTGTTTCTACATAAAATTTGAATGATTATGACAGTGACAGTACAGTTGACATCTTTTGCTTGCATCTTGGTTTACATTATCGTTTACATATTACACGAACATGAAACTATTAAAATGTAAGTAAAACTATTTATTAGATTAGTCTCGAGGTTAGTAGAATAAGCAGAATTAGGCGAGAGGTCGTGTACTGGCCACAGCAGATTTTTTAAATTTTACTGCAGTTCTTTAATGCTATCAGATAAAGACAATTTTTTTATAACGTAAATTGCAAATAACTTTTCCTCTTATTCTTATTACAAATAAATACTATATTTATCCAAATTTATAGAAATTTTTAACACTTAATCTTTTCAATCTTCAAAAAATATCACTTCCGGTGAAGATATTTGTACCAAAATCTAATGAGCTCTTCCTATTCGTATACAATTGTAAAATACCAAATATCAAAAGAGACAACATGTGCTCATAAAGCATAGGCTGTCAGCGCGGGTACCTGAAATAACGGGGATTTGTGAGCTAGCAGCGCTGAGGAGCGATAAAACCCCCTTAAGGCGGGAATGTAGCTGTATGAGAAAGAGGTAAAACAGTGCTCTACGGTTTGTATAATATTGAATCTAATACTAACGTAAGATCATTGAAATTTTTTTACGAAAATATTTAATATTCATTCTACAGTGCGACGCATCGATTTTTCCAAATTTTTTCATAGTATTGTTTAAAAAAAATGCCGAATAAAGAGAAAAATACTACTTTTACATGTTTAATTTAGGGCATTTTAAATACAAAATCTATTAAAATTCATGCGTCGCACTGTAGGTAACATGTTATAGAGTATATAAATAACGAGTTTGATTATTTATTTTGTCTTATAAATATAATATCATACAAATACGATGCCACTTTTAGAGCGCGTTCGCTATTGCTGCCTTTGTTCGACACACTAAATCTGTATATATCTCTCCTTTTTCTCGACGAAATCGTGGACAGCTACATTCCGGCCTTAAATTGAAATTAAATTAGTAGAACATATTTCAAATAATATTCACTTTGTAGAATGAGTTTCTAAGATGCTTCACTTTTGATTTTTATTTCATCTCTCAGTTTAAAAACAGACCATCCTAGTCATATATTTCTCCACATCTATTTTCGTGCTATTATTGACAGTACGGTTTTCGTGCATTACCAATGTTTGGCTAGACGAACTCTAAGTGCTAATAGATATGTGTTTGTCATCCCATTATAGAAGAGCCATCTCTCTGTTTCTTCATCTATCATCTCTGGTGAAGACCTCAGAGTCAGACGGTACTTGACTGACTTAACGCACCTTAAGCTTAAAGTCAATGTTTGACTATGAGCGTAAGAAATATTGGGTTGATTTATTTAGCCTTGTACAGTAGATAAACATTTTTTGCCGAAAACCAATTAAGAAATTTGAACACGTATGCGAATACGTATGGTCAATATTTATTATTTATTGTTACATTGTTCAATTCATTAAATATACTCGTAAAATATAAGTACTGGTGGGTATTGCTGTGCGCTATTCATTCATGTCCAGGAAATTTTTATCGTGCATTCCAACAATGTAATTAGCTCTCGTGTACCACTCGAGCAAATTAAGACGTTGTTGGAAAGCACTCAAAAAAATTCCGGAAAGAATTAATGCACATGTGATATTATAAGTGAAAACGCATTGTTTTCGAGAAAATCGTGAAAATATATTTTGACAATCTCCAATTGTTTTAAATAGAGTAAAATGTTATCTCATCACACTGTAGCAAAAGTGGCTTAAAATAGAGGGTAGGATTAAAAGTAAGGAATATTTTATTTAAGGGAAAGGGATAACCAGTCGTGGCTCGAATTAGGAAAGGATCAATTAGGGAGCGGCACTAATCATGACATACAAAAACTCTATACACCACTTTACTTTAAAATATTTGACTTTTAATAAACACATAAATTCCGGATAAAAACACAAATTTATATAAACTAGAATCTTATCGTTTCAACTAAACTAATAATACGGATTTATAACTAATAAATCTCAAATTTACGCTCAAAACCGTAATGTCCGTAGCAACGAGCTACATCTTTGGACTTATCTGGAGCTCGGCTGTCGAAGAACTGTCGCAGACGCCCAAAAATCAAGGGAACGTCTGGTCTTAAGGGGTGGAGGGATGCAGATGACCTCTGAACTATTGTATCTAAAAACTTAAGATAACAAAAATACAGAGCGTAGCATATGCAAGTCATCTTGCTACAACACAAAAATAACTACCATTCATTCATTAACGGATTACAATATCGACTTCCAGATTTCAGCATTCAATTTCTAGAGCATTTTTTAATAAGAAACATGTATTTGGATCTCTAGTTTAAGAACTGTTAAAAAATTATTCGATAGAATATTTTAAAATGTTTCTAAATTTTGTTTTTAACCAACAGTATCTGCCAAACGGATAGATATATCGACATCCGGTTTCAAAAATTAATTTTTTAGATATGGCAGTCATTTTTATGTGTTGAGATAAAATTTCTACTCTATTTAAAACAATTGGAAATTGTCAAAATATATTTTCATGATTTTCAAAAAACAATGCGTTTTCAAGAAAATCGCATATAGCTTATCTTAAAGAGAATTGTCCGCTCTACAAATTGGTCTTTTGATTTTTTTCATTAAACCTTCAAGGAAAAGGGTTAATTAAAAAATGTGATTTTCATCCCCTAAAAGGGGCAGTGGGGGGCGAAGCACAGGGGGTAGAACTCGAAAACAAAAAAATTTTCGCTCTCAATTTTTGCAGGATTTTTTTTCTTATTTTACTGGGTTAGTATACATTTTTGATTAGGTTAAGTTATTATAATAATATACAGTTATACTCGTAGTACCGACAAGTTATAATTAAATAAATAATTAGAAATTATTGCGATTAAAATAAAGTAAATCTATAATTTTATAAACGGATATTCCACACACATCATAATTAAATAGAAATGTATATCTCAATAATGTTACCAATTAGTAAATCACACTTAAAATATCCGCAACATCAATTAACACACTTCTGTAATATCGGTGATTAAACAGATCAAATAATTAGTAAAGATCGTTAAATTGTATAAACTTCGCTCAATAATTAATTTAAATAGTAGAACAACTACCTAGTCAGATATTTTTACACCTGCAGTTCCTGCTATGTGAGAGTATGCAAATAATTATTTAATATTCAACGTTTTCAGCTTCAACGGAAGGGGTGGAGTAGGTAGTATTTGTTCAGGGAATTTTTGCTCATTTAAAATTAATTGAGAGTAGAATTATATGTTTTTTAAAGTTGATTAAGCTAGATTTAAATAATTATAAGGTGGAGTGTGCTCACATACGTCGGAAGTCATCAAATTCTTTATTATTTATTTTATTTTAGAAACATTTTCATAGCACATGGTCATAATTATAAATACGTGTATTATAATAACTGTACAAGTATTCAATACGTTTTTAAATGATATATTGCTGGTAACCAATCAACAGGATTTACTTTTTAGTTCCTATCGTTTATTATAGTACAATCTAACCACTTCGAGAGATACGTCTCAATCCGTGCGACGACCTTTGCAATTCAAACCGGCAATGGAGAGATTCTCATGCAACCAGGACTACATTTAAGACGATCAAGTGGTCAGCTTGAAGCCTCCGAGTGCGATTTAATTGCAAGATGTTTTACAACACTGCCGGCCGAGAGACTCGAACCACGGAACTCCGGGTTCGTACGTCATCACATGCAGAGAGCTGTGAGAGGTTATTTTTCAACCAGGACTACATTTAAGACGATCAAGTGGTCAGCTTGAAGCATCCGAGTTTCCGAGTGCGATTTAATTGCAAGATGTTTTACAACACTGCCGGCCGAGAGACTTGAACCACGGAACTCCGGGTTTCTACGTCATAGCATGCAGAGAGCTGTGAGAGATTTTTGCAACCAAGACTACATTTAAGACGATCAAGTGGTCAGCTTGATTTAATTGCAAGATGTTTTACAACACTGCCGGCCGAGAGACTTGAACCACGGAACTCCGGGTTCGTACGTCACCACATGCAGAGAGCTGTGAGAGATTCTTTTGCAACTAGGACTATATTTAAGACAATCAAGTAGTGAGTTTGGAGCATTCGAGTGCGATTTAATTGCAAGATGTTTTACAACACTGCCGGTCGAGAGACTTGAACCACGGAACTCCGGGTTCGTACGTCATCACATGCAGAGAGCTGTGAGAGGTTATTTTTCAACCAGGACTACATTTAAGACGATCAAGTGGTCAGCTTGAAGCATCCGAGTTTCCGAGTGCGATTTAATTGCAAGATGTTTTACAACACTGCCGGCCGAGAGACTCGAACCACGGAACTTCGGGTTCGTACATCATCACATGCAGAGAGCTGTGAGATATTCATTTGCCACCAGGACTACATTTAAGACGATCAAGTGGTCAGCTTGAAGCATCCGAGTTTCCGAGTGCGATTTAATTGCAAGATGTTTTACAACACTGCCGGTCGAGAGACTCGAACCACGGAACTTCGGGTTCGTACATCATCACATGCAGAGAGCTGTGAGATATTCATTTGCAACCAGGACTACATTTAAGACGATCAAGTGGTCAGCTTGAAGCGTCCGAGTGCGATTTAATGGGGGTTTCCAAGCCTACGGCTTTGAAACAAATACTTATAATAAATAAAATAAATTAAGTAGATTTGTTCGTGTAACTACGGAATGGACGACGGACTTGTGTTGAAATAAGGTAAGATCTACGTATCGTATTCAGTCCTTGTCAGCGCAGTGTACGTATGTTCTCATCACACGCGGAATCGTTTTTCGCGCCACCTGTTTTTTAAAATTTTACGAATTTTTTTTTCTGGCTTATTAGCAACTTTTTGACAAATACGGGTCTAATATTTTCATGTATAGATTAACATATAAAAAACCAAAAAATCGTGGAAACTCCCATTGCCAAATTTCCATGTTTGTACGATAATTTTTAAAAACGTAGATACCTGGGTACCCAAAATTTACTTTTCTACGAATTGAAATTCGAATATGCCAAATTTCAGTATTATGAACGCAAGTACACATTGCCATATGACAAACTTCACAAATTTCACCGGATTTTACCAAATTTCAAGCTGTAAATGCAACACTACCTCGAGATGAAATCAAGACATTTTTGATAAAATTCACACCACAAAATACGATTTATCTCTGACCACTCTCGTCGATGACACTCAGTACATAACCGTCTGTGTTTCTGTGTTGTGGTCTGTGGTGCTACAGTGTATACCGGGGTCAAAGGTGAGCGAGCGTGACAAATTGCCATTGTCCGCGAGCCCTCCTGACACTGACCGCCACAACAATGCCGCATTCTAGAGACAGACGACCTGCGAACCTATGGCCCAAGTCCTGAAGATGAGGAAGTGAATGCATCGGCCAAAGATCAAGAAAACACTCAGGAAGATGGCTTTGGTTTCTATGGTTCTTCAAATTTAGTGCTAAGCCTTGATCCAGGAATATCCTCCAAATTTATGGAATTATAGGAATTTTTTTAATAACAATGTATACTAAATGTTATAAAGTTGTATCTATCTAGCACCATTTTCCAATTACAAGAAGTTAAAAATTGTATTTCTTTACAATTTTGATTTATCTGCCTATTAATGAAAACAAAAAATAAAATATTCGAGTGTTAATGTCAAATAAGAAAATCTGATGTGGCCAGAACACAACCTCATACCATATCTAGAATTATAAGCATAATTATATATATATATATATATATATATATATATATATATATATATATATATATATATATACATACAATCTGGTGCCATTTAAAATATACAAATAAAAATCTAAAATATTCAAACACAGAAATTTGCATCACCTGAATCAAAAGATTCATTCACAGGAAAACTCTTCTGTGTTGAAGCCATCCTCCGTTCAATTACTACATTTAATATTTTACTTATGACTTAATGACGTTAGTGCCAATGTGTCACCCGTCTCACCTGTCAATACTTTTTACGCAGAGACAAATTGATTTGATAAATTTATTTTTTAAATTTTACTACAGTTCTTTAATGCTACCAGATAAAGACAATTTTTTATAGCGTATAACGTAGGTAAGTTGCAAATAACTTTTCCTCTTACTCTTATTACAAATAAATACTATATTCATCCAAATTTTTGACAATTAACCTTTACAATCTTCAAAAAATATCACTTCCGGTGAAGATATTTGTACCAAAATCTAATGAGCTCTTCCAATTTATAGACAAATGTTAAGTACCAAAATTTTCGAGTAATTCGTATTTCAGTTATTCGACCTACACCCCCCAAAATGAGTTGTAAGAACCCAAATTCCTCAACCACTAAAAACTCACTAGGTAGGTACCCGTTTTTTGCAAGATTCCAATACCTCCCTTACAGGTAAGCAGGAGGTAAAAAAGTAATGATAAACTTGAATAATATTATTTATAAAAACTACAGTTCATTTCTACAATGGTATATTTGTGAGTAAGTACCTTCGTACACACTACTTATAGGTACTCGTATTAGTAATAGAGTAAAGTAGTATGGCGAGAGGTCATATGTTGGCTACATTAGATTTTTTTATTCGTGATCAGTACGTACCTACGTCATTTAGTATCGGTTATTTTATTTATTCCTGGAGTTATGACACAGGATATTTACTGCAAGTTATTTGAATCAGTATGTTTCCCAATTTTTGATTAATTATTTTTTCCAGCAATTCAATTAATTTGTACTTTAAAATAGTGAAATACAAAATGTTCTTTACAAATTTTCGTTAAAATGATCGAAGCTAGCGGTTCCTCGTGGCCACAGCGTAACATTTTGATTGGTTGTTAAAACGGTAATAAACCAACAATTATAATCTTAATTGGCTTGGTTTGATTACACTGAACACAGAAATGTAAACAATTAAAATTACAGAACGCGTATTATTCTTGTCCATATGCTACGATGAAGTCTGCATCAAATGTGGATATGAATGTTGAATTTCATCGTTCCGGTAGGTAAATCAAAATGAATTTTCATATTTTTTTGGCTTAATTAATACTTCCAGAATTATTTTTAATAGACGGATAACTGCTTTTGTAATTATCAGATTATATTTTGGTTTTAATATACCATGACACTATTAGAATTTTAAAACAGAGGCACAAGCCACTATAACCAACCTTAACTTGAATAGAGAAATTGAATACTTTATCGACTAGGTACTATTTAATAATTAACTCATTTTATAAAACAAAAAATTATATACAATTTCTGTATGAGATAAAATAAGACGGGCGAATAGTTCAAATTACAGGTGATTCACAACTTCGTGCATATATTCCTAAAGCCCTGTTTACACGAGGATTCTTTCAAGATTCTACCATGGTTCTGGATCCTGAAGTTTCAAGATTCTGAATCTTAAAAAATAAATTCATGGTTTTGAGGCAATCAATAAAATAAAAATTCTTATTTTCCAAGACATCGAAAATTCAATTTAGCGGCACCGCAATTTAACAGGTAATTCTCACTAGAAAATAGAAAACTTCTTCTTTTCTTCTTTTTCTTGGTAGAATCTTCAAAGAATCCTCGTGCAAACAGGGCTTATGACGTGTTGTGCTCAACTTACTTATCAGTTATCACGGAATTAAATTTTAATTTCCAGGTTTTTTAAATCAAACAGTTTTGAGTCATTGTTTTCGTATGGATTTTAATATTCATGCCATTGCACAATTAATTTTTAATTTTATTCCATTCATAGTAAGTCAGACATCTATTACACAATAAACAATCCAGAGATTTCAAAAATATGCTTCTTGCAAAACTGAACGAATTTTTAAAAAATTCTGTTTGTTTCATGATCAGAAAGTATATACCATTAAAATACATGCACGAAGCATTTACACAGTCCATTCTCATGTCCTTATTGTATGAACTTTGACTATCTGTTTTTTGTGTACATAATTTAGCAACATACTTTTATGTTATAGGTTATTTATATTACAAACGAATACCTACTATAACAATATAGGAATCAAATTTTTACTAATTTATTTAGTAAGCTGTAGCAATACCAAACCGAAGTAACATTACTTTAAACATATTATTTAACAATCGCAGAAGAAATTTAAAAAAAACAATGCAATAATATGCTCCTACCTTTGCAGATCTCAGAGTACAGCATTGAATTCAGGGTCCATTTCACCACTCAGCTCCAGTAGAAGTCTTTCAAAGTTCTAACACATTTAACACTATAAAGTACACATTAACACGTCATTTTTATACAATAATCACATGTAAACGTACGTATTTCTCTTCATATTTAAATACCGGGAGTTTTTTTTATTAGTAAACATAGGGCATGTCATTACCATAGTTACAATGTTACAGAATGACAGCAATGTATTGGAGCGTCTTTTTTATCAGTAAACATAGGGATAATTACATACCACGATGTAAAATCGTGTTACATACTAAAATAAATATGAAATATAAATTAAAGAAATGATAAATTATTTATTTATATTTTCTACACTTAAGAACTAGGTAGATACCTACATTAAACTAATGAGAATTTTTTTAAACGAATTAAATGCTCAAAATTGGAACCATTAACTTCTAAACAATATCCTAAACGATTAAAAAATAATTTACAGCATTTGCTGGGGAGTAATATTTTGGGAAGCAGCACTAATTCGATTTTTTAATTGTTCAACATTCATTGTCACCATTGTACACATTATTTTTTAAGTGTCTACCTAGTTCTTAAATTCTCATTAGTTTAATATGTATCTACCTAGTTCTTAAGTGTAGAAAACATAAATAAATAATTTATCATTTCTTTCATTTATATTTCATATTTATTTTCGTATGTTAATTATCCCTATGTTTACTGATAAAAAAAACGCTCTAATGCATTGCTGTCATTCTGTAACACTGTAACTATGGTAATGACATGCCCTATGTTTACTTATAAAAAAAACTCTCTGTATAAATGTTGCAAATAACACACGAAACGTATACACAACGACAGCGGACGCTACACTGACGAAATTAATTGATAAACTCGGTACAGAACAAGTTTATTCCTATAATTTTATATTTTGTTCGTCCAAATATTGAAATAAATCTGTTATCAGCGGTTCTAAACAAGTGGTGTTTACACTTTTGTTTAAAAATTCACAAAATAAAAATGTGTTTTGAGGAAAAGTATTAGATTTTACAATCATTATTGTTTAATTTAATTTAAACGTATTTTATTTAAAATCCTTCATTAATAAATGTTCTGAACACGTGGTTTTACGTTTTATTTTAAAGATTCTCATTTTAAAACTGCTGTAATTCTTAATTCTGTGCATTATCTCTTCTTATGTCTTAAAATCTTATTATATTTATATGGATTAATCAAAATGAATAAAATACGTCACATTGCTGCTTCATTTTTGTGTTATTTTATTGACTTTAATTGCCTCTTGACAATGTGAGAGATTCATCCAAGGCTAACCCTCCCTCGCAAACTCCTGTTACAACCACTAGCCGGTGCCCGATAGCTTTGTGGTTACCATCAGGATAATTGTATCCCAACTTAGAATGGTGACGAGAGTAGATACTGATTCAAATCAAGCCATGAAAATTGCACACCTGGCCCGGATTCGAACCCTCGATCTCTGTAATCTGTAAGTAATCACTCTATACCACTGAGTTATTTCGCCGTTTTAAGTTTGGTACCATTTTTAACAATTTTCATTATTTAATACTCAATGACGTCAATAGGTTTCAGATTTGACGTCATAGGACCTTTAAAGCCACTTAATTTATTCTCAATAATCAATACAATTCTGAACAAGATCATTATCTCTTCTTCTTCTTTCTTGCGCAGTCCGAGTGGTTGGCTTCCACTATAATAATAGCTACCATTCTGAAATAGGCTCCTCCACTGTATTTTTTAAATTTAAATGGTCATTCACTAGTTTTGAATTATCTTGTTTTAATAAACACATTTTGTTTCAATAAATCAGACATGAAAGAATGGAATGTACATCGCGAATTTTGATTATTACATTTGTTTGTTAAATAAATCACAAACTTGTGTGCAGCATGTTTTGGTCATTTAGGTAAACGATTAAGCGAGATATGATTTTTTTAAAGTCTGGTTTTTAGTGTGACGTCGGTGGTACCTCCAGTGGGACTCAATCAGTTTGTTTTAAATTTTTCTTGAACAATTTTTTATTTATTTTATATTATAAGTCTTCTTATTATGCTAAAAGACATATTTTGTAGCAGTTAAAAGTATAAAATAAAATCAAATACATGAAATAAGCACGAATAATGTATCACTGACAGATGCTAGGTCCATTCTTGCCGCATCATATCTCTTCTTCTCATGTTCTCATCAAAAATTACTTCAGCCAATAACAACGTTCCATATGAAACAAATCACGCTCTATACTATCTACGTCATTGAATCTTATATAGGTATCTTATAAATAAAATTATTTAAAACCTTTTTTTCTTCACTATTAGTCATAACTGGACATGCAATTTATGTTTTTATCGTTAATATTCCTTATTTCAAAGATAAAATAAGTGTTGAAATTCCTGATTCTCCACATGATCTCTTCTTCTGTTCTCTGTTTCCGGCTAGCTGTGCTTGGCTCTGTGGTGTGTAGAGGAGCCCATAAAGCACCGTTGATGCTCCAGTTTCCGCTGATCCGCAAGCCACGGCGAAGACGACAAGCGGATGTAGAGAATCGCTCCTAGAATGTGAGAATAATCGGTTAGTGATTCATGAACAATCATCGGAATATAGCTATGCATTTATTATTATTTAAAGGTGTTATCAACTTCGAAAGCAGCCTCACATGGAGTATGCATATACAGGCTGGTTCACTACTCCGTGCAAATATTTTTGTGCTCAATTCACTTATCACGGAACTGAATTTTCCAAATTCGCAATTTTCGTTTTGGGCAACAGTTTTCAAAAATGGAATTATATAAATTTGTTATCCTTGCTATTGTACAATTAATTAACATTTTATCCAGTGATTTAAAAATGTGCTTCTTGTGAAAACTGCCCTTGAATTTACGAATTTTGTTGAGTAGGTACTATAAGCCATTAAAATATGTGCACGAAGTTGTGGATCACCCTGTACAAAATAAAATGTATCATAACTTCCGAGTACCAATAAAAATTCGAAAAATTAAAGATGTAGTTTTTTTACACGGTCCATTTTAATTATAATTGGTATATTGCAAGTAGGGACGAAAGTGGCGATTTACCGACGAGTCGAGAAAACACTTTTATCCCGAGATGCACACGATATTTTTTCTATACCTGCACCGAAAAGCAATTAGAAGTTGAAGAAAGGGATGAACCGAATAATGATAACATTGGAAAAATGTATAATAATTCCATAAAATAAATAAAAATAATGTAAATAATCAATTTTGGAAAAGTAGGTACCTTTCTTCCCTAGGGAACAAAATCAAGCGGATTCCCGCATGTAGTGGGAGGAAAAGTACTTTTCTTCCTCACTTCCGTCCCTAATAATAGGGACGAAAGGTGGCATTTACAGTGCAGGTATTGAAAAAAATAATTTTATTTTTGTATAGGTAATTTAGAATAAACTAAATATATAGTAGAGTCACAGAATCAGACGAGGTATTCCTTCAAAATAAATGGCCCACAAATGGCTATGATCTATGTCGTCATAAACGAATATTTTTACAGAAAATTTTTGTTGCTGACGACATAGATCAGTCTAACGTCATAGCTATTTAGGCCATTTATTTCGATGACGTACCTCGTCTGATTCCGTGCCTCTACTATACCAATTCCGCTCAGTAAACAGATAGAAATAATAGTAAATATTTATGTTGAAAAGTTTAAAAAAGTTCCTACTTATATATCGGGCTGCTCTACTTAGCGTCAAATAAAATCAATATTATATATCTCAATGCGAATGCGGGTACATATTTGCAGAAAGAGGAAGACTACTGCCAACTTGACTCCTTTTACCGTTATTAAATTATATTCACAAAGCTATTTACCGGCCTCGCATACCCATATATAACGCATTTATTTATAATTACTTATTAGATCAACATATTGCCATAAATAATATCTAAATATTTACATAGAGTTGCGAGCAGCCTTCAGAATAACCCAAGATATGCTCATATAAACAGAAACTGGAGAAATGCACCATGGTGATATAAATGCATAACTAAAACAGAAAAAAGAATTTGCTAAAATATATGGGAAGATATTAAATAGATATTTTTTATACAACACGATAACATTTTATTTTATCGACGAAAGAAAATTGCTAATTAATAATTAAAACACAATTTCGTTGTTTGTTTGCAATGTTTTTCGTCCTACTTTTTTCACAGAGTGGATGCAGACATGTGTGAAAACGAATTTGAAAGAAAATGAAAAGATACTCTAACTTATTTTCTTCCATAGCTGATGTTAAAATGCTACTTTTTACCTCTCGCCACTCATATCTGTAAGAGAGGTATTGTATTGTATTGTATTGTAACATGCTAAAATTTCGATAGTGAGTTTTCAATGGATAAGCACGTTTTGAGGTCCCTAGAACACGATTTTGATAATTTCGCGATGATGTCTGTTTGTGTGTGTGTGTGTGTGTGTGTGTGTGTGTGTGTGTGTGTGTGTGTGTGTGTGTGTGTGTGTGTGTGTGTGTGTGTGTGTGTGTGTGTGTGTGTGTGTGTGTGTGTGTGTGTGTGTGTGTGTGTGTGTGTGTGTGTGTGTGTGTGTGTGTGTGTGTGTGTGTGTGTGTGTGTGTGTGTGTGTGTGTGTGTGTGTGTGTGTGTGTGTGTGTGTGTGTGTGTGTGTGTGTGTGTGTGTGTGTGTGTGTGTGTGTGTGTGTGTGTGTGTGTGTGTGTGTGTGTGTGTGTGTGTGTGTGTGTGTGTGTGTGTGTGTGTGTGTGTGTGTGTGTGTGTGTGTGTGTGTGTGTGTGTGTGTGTGTGTGTGTGTGTGTGTGTGTGTGTGTGTGTGTGTGTGTGTGTGTGTGTGTGTGTGTGTGTGTGTGTGTGTGTGTGTGTGTGTGTGTGTGTGTGTGTGTGTGTGTGTGTGTGTGTGTGTGTGTGTGTGTGTGTGTGTGTGTGTGTGTGTGTGTGTGTGTGTGTGTGTGTGTGTGTGTGTGTGTGTGTGTGTGTGTGTGTGTGTGTGTGTGTGTGTGTGTGTGTGTGTGTGTGTGTGTGTGTGTGTGTGTGTGTGTGTGTGTGTGTGTGTGTGTGTGTGTGTGTGTGTGTGTGTGTGTGTGTGTGTGTGTGTGTGTGTGTGTGTGTGTGTGTGTGTGTGTGTGTGTGTGTGTGTGTGTGTGTGTGTGTGTGTGTGTGTGTGTGTGTGTGTGTGTGTGTGTGTGTGTGTGTGTGTGTGTGTGTGTGTGTGTGTGTGTGTGTGTGTGTGTGTGTGTGTGTGTGTGTGTGTGTGTGTGTGTGTGTGTGTGTGTGTGTGTGTGTGTGTGTGTGTGTGTGTGTGTGTGTGTGTGTGTGTGTGTGTGTGTGTGTGTGTGTGTGTGTGTGTGTGTGTGTGTGTGTGTGTGTGTGTGTGTGTGTGTGTGTGTGTGTGTGTGTGTGTGTGTGTGTGTGTGTGTGTGTGTGTGTGTGTGTGTGTGTGTGTGTGTGTGTGTGTGTGTGTGTGTGTGTGTGTGTGTGTGTGTGTGTGTGTGTGTGTGTGTGTGTGTGTGTGTGTGTGTGTGTGTGTGTGTGTGTGTGTGTGTGTGTGTGTGTGTGTGTGTGTGTGTGTGTGTGTGTGTGTGTGTGTGTGTGTGTGTGTGTGTGTGTGTGTGTGTGTGTGTGTGTGTGTGTGTGTGTGTGTGTGTGTGTGTGTGTGTGTGTGTGTGTGTGTGTGTGTGTGTGTGTGTGTGTGTGTGTGTGTGTGTGTGTGTGTGTGTGTGTGTGTGTGTGTGTGTGTGTGTGTGTGTGTGTGTGTGTGTGTGTGTGTGTGTGTGTGTGTGTGTGTGTGTGTGTGTGTGTGTGTGTGTGTGTGTGTGTGTGTGTGTGTGTGTGTGTGTGTGTGTGTGTGTGTGTGTGTGTGTGTGTGTGTGTGTGTGTGTGTGTGTGTGTGTGTGTGTGTGTGTGTGTGTGTGTGTGTGTGTGTGTGTGTGTGTGTGTGTGTGTGTGTGTGTGTGTGTGTGTGTGTGTGTGTGTGTGTGTGTGTGTGTGTGTGTGTGTGTGTGTGTGTGTGTGTGTGTGTGTGTGTGTGTGTGTGTGTGTGTGTGTGTGTGTGTGTGTGTGTGTGTGTGTGTGTGTGTGTGTGTGTGTGTGTGTGTGTGTGTGTGTGTGTGTGTGTGTGTGTGTGTGTGTGTGTGTGTGTGTGTGTGTGTGTGTGTGTGTGTGTGTGTGTGTGTGTGTGTGTGTGTGTGTGTGTGTGTGTGTGTGTGTGTGTGTGTGTGTGTGTGTGTGTGTGTGTGTGTGTGTGTGTGTGTGTGTGTGTGTGTGTGTGTGTGTGTGTGTGTGTGTGTGTGTGTGTGTGTGTGTGTGTGTGTGTGTGTGTGTGTGTGTGTGTGTGTGTGTGTGTGTGTGTGTGTGTGTGTGTGTGTGTGTGTGTGTGTGTGTGTGTGTGTGTGTGTGTGTGTGTGTGTGTGTGTGTGTGTGTGTGTGTGTGTGTGTGTGTGTGTGTGTGTGTGTGTGTGTGTGTGTGTGTGTGTGTGTGTGTGTGTGTGTGTGTGTGTGTGTGTGTGTGTGTGTGTGTGTGTGTGTGTGTGTGTGTGTGTGTGTGTGTGTGTGTGTGTGTGTGTGTGTGTGTGTGTGTGTGTGTGTGTGTGTGTGTGTGTGTGTGTGTGTGTGTGTGTGTGTGTGTGTGTGTGTGTGTGTGTGTGTGTGTGTGTGTGTGTGTGTGTGTGTGTGTGTGTGTGTGTGTGTGTGTGTGTGTGTGTGTGTGTGTGTGTGTGTGTGTGTGTGTGTGTGTGTGTGTGTGTGTGTGTGTGTGTGTGTGTGTGTGTGTGTGTGTGTGTGTGTGTGTGTGTGTGTGTGTGTGTGTGTGTGTGTGTGTGTGTGTGTGTGTGTGTGTGTGTGTGTGTGTGTGTGTGTGTGTGTGTGTGTGTGTGTGTGTGTGTGTGTGTGTGTGTGTGTGTGTGTGTGTGTGTGTGTGTGTGTGTGTGTGTGTGTGTGTGTGTGTGTGTGTGTGTGTGTGTGTGTGTGTGTGTGTGTGTGTGTGTGTGTGTGTGTGTGTGTGTGTGTGTGTGTGTGTGTGTGTGTGTGTGTGTGTGTGTGTGTGTGTGTGTGTGTGTGTGTGTGTGTGTGTGTGTGTGTGTGTGTGTGTGTGTGTGTGTGTGTGTGTGTGTGTGTGTGTGTGTGTGTGTGTGTGTGTGTGTGTGTGTGTGTGTGTGTGTGTGTGTGTGTGTGTGTGTGTGTGTGTGTGTGTGTGTGTGTGTGTGTGTGTGTGTGTGTGTGTGTGTGTGTGTGTGTGTGTGTGTGTGTGTGTGTGTGTGTGTGTGTGTGTGTGTGTGTGTGTGTGTGTGTGTGTGTGTGTGTGTGTGTGTGTGTGTGTGTGTGTGTGTGTGTGTGTGTGTGTGTGTGTGTGTGTGTGTGTGTGTGTGTGTGTGTGTGTGTGTGTGTGTGTGTGTGTGTGTGTGTGTGTGTGTGTGTGTGTGTGTGTGTGTGTGTGTGTGTGTGTGTGTGTGTGTGTGTGTGTGTGTGTGTGTGTGTGTGTGTGTGTGTGTGTGTGTGTGTGTGTGTGTGTGTGTGTGTGTGTGTGTGTGTGTGTGTGTGTGTGTGTGTGTGTGTGTGTGTGTGTGTGTGTGTGTGTGTGTGTGTGTGTGTGTGTGTGTGTGTGTGTGTGTGTGTGTGTGTGTGTGTGTGTGTGTGTGTGTGTGTGTGTGTGTGTGTGTGTGTGTGTGTGTGTGTGTGTGTGTGTGTGTGTGTGTGTGTGTGTGTGTGTGTGTGTGTGTGTGTGTGTGTGTGTGTGTGTGTGTGTGTGTGTGTGTGTGTGTGTGTGTGTGTGTGTGTGTGTGTGTGTGTGTGTGTGTGTGTGTGTGTGTGTGTGTGTGTGTGTGTGTGTGTGTGTGTGTGTGTGTGTGTGTGTGTGTGTGTGTGTGTGTGTGTGTGTGTGTGTGTGTGTGTGTGTGTGTGTGTGTGTGTGTGTGTGTGTGTGTGTGTGTGTGTGTGTGTGTGTGTGTGTGTGTGTGTGTGTGTGTGTGTGTGTGTGTGTGTGTGTGTGTGTGTGTGTGTGTGTGTGTGTGTGTGTGTGTGTGTGTGTGTGTGTGTGTGTGTGTGTGTGTGTGTGTGTGTGTGTGTGTGTGTGTGTGTGTGTGTGTGTGTGTGTGTGTGTGTGTGTGTGTGTGTGTGTGTGTGTGTGTGTGTGTGTGTGTGTGTGTGTGTGTGTGTGTGTGTGTGTGTGTGTGTGTGTGTGTGTGTGTGTGTGTGTGTGTGTGTGTGTGTGTGTGTGTGTGTGTGTGTGTGTGTGTGTGTGTGTGTGTGTGTGTGTGTGTGTGTGTGTGTGTGTGTGTGTGTGTGTGTGTGTGTGTGTGTGTGTGTGTGTGTGTGTGTGTGTGTGTGTGTGTGTGTGTGTGTGTGTGTGTGTGTGTGTGTGTGTGTGTGTGTGTGTGTGTGTGTGTGTGTGTGTGTGTGTGTGTGTGTGTGTGTGTGTGTGTGTGTGTGTGTGTGTGTGTGTGTGTGTGTGTGTGTGTGTGTGTGTGTGTGTGTGTGTGTGTGTGTGTGTGTGTGTGTGTGTGTGTGTGTGTGTGTGTGTGTGTGTGTGTGTGTGTGTGTGTGTGTGTGTGTGTGTGTGTGTGTGTGTGTGTGTGTGTGTGTGTGTGTGTGTGTGTGTGTGTGTGTGTGTGTGTGTGTGTGTGTGTGTGTGTGTGTGTGTGTGTGTGTGTGTGTGTGTGTGTGTGTGTGTGTGTGTGTGTGTGTGTGTGTGTGTGTGTGTGTGTGTGTGTGTGTGTGTGTGTGTGTGTGTGTGTGTGTGTGTGTGTGTGTGTGTGTGTGTGTGTGTGTGTGTGTGTGTGTGTGTGTGTGTGTGTGTGTGTGTGTGTGTGTGTGTGTGTGTGTGTGTGTGTGTGTGTGTGTGTGTGTGTGTGTGTGTGTGTGTGTGTGTGTGTGTGTGTGTGTGTGTGTGTGTGTGTGTGTGTGTGTGTGTGTGTGTGTGTGTGTGTGTGTGTGTGTGTGTGTGTGTGTGTGTGTGTCAGGATGGATGTTGGAGGTACGATAACTCAAATACCACTGAATAAAAAAATTTGAAATTTGGTATACAATATTCTGACACCCTAGATTAGATCTGATTAGATTTTGGTGTTGATCGTGCAACCGGAAGTGGTAGTTTCTTGAAGATCTGAAGAGTTTTTCTGGAATATTCTCAAAATTTATGAATTAATAGGAATTTTTTTAATAACATTGTATACTAAATGTTACTATCTACAATATGTATTCAAAACGTTGTTTCTATCTAGCACCATTTTCTAATTACAAGAAGTTAAAAATTCTACAAATTTGTTACAATTTTGATTTATCTGCCTACCTATGGAAAAAAAAAATAAAATATTTGAGTGTTAATGTCACATGAATTTTTGACTTTTTGGCAAATTGAAATGGAAAATATGAAATGTCATTTAGTATTTATAAGGTCATAATAAACTTTAATAATATTATAAAAACTACAATTCCCGAATTCCTTTCTAGTACAATGGTATATTTGTGAGTAAGTACTTTCATACACACTTAGTAAAATAAAAGAGTATTATGGCGAGAGGTCATGTGTTGGCCACATCGGATTTTTTGAGTAGATAAAGTATATAAAGTTAAATTTAAGTAGATAAAGAAAAATTAGACATTGCATAGCTAGGATGCGGCAAAGTACGAGTTTCGGGTTGGGTTCAGGCAGCCGTGGTAGTGGGGAAAAGAATGAATTAGAAAAAAAGTAATATCGAGAGTATTTCAGGAATTCGAAAAATAGGTAGACAAGCCCCTTAACAGAAATCGTAAAAATGCGTACTATAACAAAAAAGAAAAAATAATGTCATCCTTTTATGATTTTCCATATTTTGTCGACAACAAATAAAAATGAAAAATTCGTTTAAACAGAATATGTTCTTATTTGAAGCAACTGTACCGGTTCGGAACTAAAATAATGCAATGTGAATACTTGAATAAAGAAAAAACTGACTGCATGAAAAACTAGTAGTAGTAGTAGTTCTGGAGCCATCATTTTACTTTTCTTGTGCAATAGAAATACTTATATGTCCTCAAACAAAAGTAAATAACACATGAACCCATCAGATCAGATTTCACAGGAACTGGACGTACGAAGTTAATGCGTTAATAGATAAAATGTTCAAGAAAGAACAAACATGTTCCGAGTACTCGGAACTCGCTGGTGCTATACGGGAAAGACCACTTTACACGCTGCAGTGCAACTTACACCAGAGAAATTAAATCCCTTTGCTCAGAAACACATCAGTAAAGATCTACATTATTAGCAATCAAATAATTTGTATATTATGTAATGAGTTTAAATATAACCTATTAATACGCGAGTATGAGATTTACGATACGAGCCATGGCGAGTGACGTAATTCATACGAGTGTATTAATAGCCATTATACACTGCTTTTTCTACTTGTATGCTTTCATTAAAAAATCATTTCAATGAAATTTACTTGGATGTATGACAATAATAAATAAATAATGAAAACTTGTATCGAATTTATGTCATTCAAGTGTAGACAGTTATGCAAAATAAAGCATGGGAGTAGAACAATAGAATTAGAATTAAAGTTTATGCACGAGCTGAAGGCGAGTGTATAACCATCCGAGTTAATTATAATATCCATTATGTGCGAATCAAATACGACGTTTTATCTACGACTAAATTTACAAATGTTTATGCTTTTAATTGTTAACCTAACCTCACATTTTGGTAATGACATGACAGTTGTGTTGAATAATGAACTCATAACACAATAGTGTTGAATTATGAATTCATAATACAATAGTGTGTCTTATGGAGGGGTTTATATTACTACAGTTACCTACATAAGGAATGTATTATTCAATGACTGTAGGTATAGATAAAATATTTTTAAAAATTAATTAACTTATATTTTACTTAAAAATTAGCCGGATAGCTGAGCGCATTAAGCCCTGTTTATAAATACACATGGATTCTTTAAAAATTCTTTCATGCTTCTGAATCCTGAAAAAATAAATTCAGTTTAGAAGCTGTCAATGAATTAGAAATTCTTCTTTTCCAGGACTCATTGAAGATTCAATTTAGCGGCGCCGCTATTTGACAGGCAATTCTCACCAGGATTATTTTTCTCAAAAACCAGAAGCGTGAAAGAATCCTCAAAAAATCCTTATGTGACTGTGGTTTTGACACCTGCATTTATACAGATGTTCCATAATTCACTACATCATAAGAGTTGGTAATGGTAAATTAATAACAAAGCATTTATTTTCCCTGATTTTTGGTTAATTTTCATTTAGTACAAGACTACAAGAGGCCAATAACTTTCCTGCCATATCATCCCTACGTTAACTGTGTGAATGTTTCTCTTGTGTGATGAAGGCTTTGGTGGCAATGTGAGAAATGTTGAAGTGTATCCTCTTCGACTTCTTAAGTTGTGTCGCACAAACGACACTAATAAAGAATTGCCATCCGCAACAGCTCACACAAATTGCTCTTAATCATTTCAAAGTAAAGGCAAAGGTATACATACTGCCATTACACCATGCTACTTTTATTAATTACCTTCGGAGCTGCAAACTTTTTCAGATTCAAACCAAAATCGCGGGTCACAATATTCAGTAACGTAGGTGATCTTTACCCATGGCAGAAAACAGCCAAAAACATTGATTCCGCACGCTATACTATAGCGTTTATTGTTTTGTTAAACATAATAATAACAAATAATTTATGTTTGAGGGGAAAATATAATTTTGGCACCCATATTTGTAAAAAAAACTGCAATATTTATAAAATAGAGGGTTTTCGCCCGCCACTGTACAACTTTTATTTATAAGTGAATTATCTTGAATTTTAATTTGTTGTCAACAAAGCTTGGATCTGTGAAATAACCAACAAAAATTCGTTTTTAAATAGAAGATATTTGTGTTCAAAAAATAACAAAAATTGTCATAATTCAAATTAACACATTTCGATTTTAAAGCAAAATTTTAAAATTCTGCTTAGACCATTTGGTAGATTCTACTTTTATCTTCAATAATATTTTTAGATTATTACATTTAACAAAACAATAAACGCTGTGGATTGGCGCGCGAAATCCATGTTTTTAGCTGTTTTCTGGCACGGTAGAGGATCGTCTATTTTAAATCCTGGAAAAAATAAATTCACTATCAGTGAATAAGAAATTCTTCTTTTCCAAAACGCAAAATTCAATTTAGCGGCACCGCTATTTGACAGGCAATTCAGAACAATGAAAGAATCTTCAAAAAATCCAGGTGTAAACAGGGTTTAACATAAATGGAGTATAATTATTATATTTAATTTACTTGTGAAAATGTAACGCAGCACAAACCAAATTTTTAATTTAGTTTTTTAAATTTTGCTTTTACCTTCCGTCATAGCTGTAAAGGACGGTATTGGAATCATGCTAAAAATCGGGTAGTAAGATTTCAGTGGATGAGCATGAATTAGAGTCCTTGCATCTCAGTTTTGATATTTTTGCGATGATCTGTGGATTTACGTAGCTCGGATAACTCAAATACGAATTATTAAAAAATGTTGATATTAGGTATTACATTTGTATACAAATAGAAAGAGCTGATTACATTTTGGTAGAAATATATTAACAGGAAGTGGTATTCTTGAAAAGTTATATGTTTTTTTTTTTAATTTTTTAGAAATTTTAATAACATTGTTCTTATTTTTCTATTTTTCTATTTGCTACGTACTTACTAAAAAAGTTTTCTGTATCTGGTCGCATTTAAGAATTGTATTAAAATATCTAAATTAAATTTATCCATGATCGGCTGATATTTATTTCTGCGTAAATAAATATAAGATTTTTAAGAAGGACCAATGTCACTCCGTTTTATTTAAATAAGTATATTTTCTAATGTTAATAATAGGTATCTAAAATGGCGTTTAACATGTAATTTAAAAAGCTTAAAATCCACTGGGTGTGGTGCAAAGAATTAAAAATATATCGATTTTTATAAATGCAAAATCTTCAATCACGCTTTTCTCAAAACTTGATTTTTTGACTTTGGCCTTTTAGCACCAAGCCACAGATGTATAAAATAGTAATGATATTATATAATATTTATTTTATAAATATAAAATTATAATAAACATTTAGTTTAAAAAAATGAGTTAGTTTCATAGTTTTATATTGAGTACCATAAAGGCAAGCTAAGGTAGTTGATATAACATTGTAGCTAAGAAACAGATTTCCTTTCAATTTGAGCAATGGAATCTAAACAGTTATTTTCTCGAACGGTAGTAAATATTTTGGAATACTCGGAATACTCCAGCACCAGCAATGTAAAATTAGGTAAAATATATAAAATTCAAATTTATTCCTTAGACAGCTACCGCGAGGTAGGTGCTACCATCTACCTCAAGAATGCCGAACTCAATTGACAGTTATAAAGTATGTCGCGTACCTAACCCATAACGGCATTAATTTATTTTAACTAAAATCGAAGATATGAATTTATAAATTGAATTAACGGATATTCCATAAAGATCTGTTATGTGTAAATTTAAATAAAATAATTTATAAAAATAGATAAAACAGTTTTCTGTACTGTTTGACGTTTGTTATGATTGGGTTTGATTTCAAATTAATCAACCTTTATCGACAAAACTTTGGAGTGTTTTGAAGAAATTAATATAGTAGTGAATAAGTAAGCAATTATTTATTATATCCTGCTTTTAATAACACAAAAATATGAGTGCTAAGTGCGATTTTATATTAAGTAGTTATGAGTGACACTGACGATACAGATGTATTGTTATTAATCCCTCCTGATTTTTTTCTAATTCATTCAGACTCCGATGAATCTTATCATGAAACATCTCACGATTATTGCGACCCTCATTGCGGAGTAGTGGATACATTAATAACACAAGTTCACCATCTC
The DNA here is from genome assembly GCA_947534325.1 of Agonum fuliginosum. Taxonomy (NCBI): domain Eukaryota; kingdom Metazoa; phylum Arthropoda; class Insecta; order Coleoptera; family Carabidae; genus Agonum; species Agonum fuliginosum. The sequence goes on from OX384033.1 coordinate 2,313,543, forward strand.
GAATCCCGTCTAAACAAGATAGAAGTAAACGCAGAATTTTCTTGTACTTCAGTAGCTTCATGTAATAATTCTACTGTGATACCTATGTCAGACATGTCTGAACACCCTTACAGAGATTATAACGCACATTATGTTCCGTCCAGTACAAAAAGTACGCCGCAAAAACCGAAAAGTAAACAATATTTGTCGTCGCTGCCCTCTACTCCTAGTTCGGAAAGGCCTGGATCGGCTAAATATCGAAGACCGCCTAGATTTACGCCAAAATTACCTGCTAGAATAGTACAAGGAGCAAGTGTGCAGTCGTCGTTACGTCCAAACACAGATGAAAGTACTACAAGTTCTTCACCTGAAAAAATAGAAAAAAAACGGGTATTAGGAGAGATAGATGAGTTTTTAAGCAACGTAAAAACAATACAAAACGTGTCTAATAACCATAAGGAACAAATACCTTTGGACAAACCTATACTAACATTAAACGATTTAAAATCGGGCGACGAAGCCGAACGAAGGTTCAGTCAGCTAAATTTAAAACATGTGAACAGATTATTAAACCAAATAGAGTCGCAACAGCAATTTATGAACGTCCACGATCGCCAAGTAGAGTCTCTATACGAAAATAAAAACTTCGGCAGAAGCCAGCGAAACTGGCAATGCGGCGACACAAAAAGCTCCGTACCAGACTTGGGTTTTGGAATGCGAGATACTTTATACAGCGAAGACAATCTTCCAGAAGCTATACCCCAAAAACCGCAGCGGCGAGACTCCAAATCTGATTCCCAAAGCATCTCCGAAAAAACACTCCAAACAGTATTTGAAACAAAATCTTTCACTGTTCAATCGAAATCGTCACCGGGAGTACAAACTAACATGCCTGATAGCTCTAACCCTTCAGAATATAGAGAAACCGATTCAAGTCTGGAAACTTATGAGCTACCACAAGATGAAATTATTTCTCCCAATGCTGCAAAATCTCTACCGACAAATTTGAGCGCACAGCTAGATGTGGCGTTGCAATTGCCTCAACCTGTAGGTAGCGTATCAAGTATCAACCTGTTTAGTCTTGCTGATATTTGGAACTCAAAAGGATCGAAAATTAGCGAAAAAGAAATGAAAAAACTAGTACCAAAACTAGAAGAAGAAAAATGCAGAAGAAAACATTGCGAGAAGCTAATCCAAGAACTGCAGATGAAAATATTAGAAATGCAACAGCGACTTGCAGTTGCAGTTCAGGTTGACTCAGCAAAAGATGAAGCGATTTTAAGGTTTCACGAGGCTTGGGAAAAAGTTGCTAATCGATGGAAAAGTTTAGAATCGGAACGGAACATCCTGTCGCAAAAACTTTTATCTATTGAACAAAAGTCCAGTTTGGAATTGGCAGAAGCATCACAGGTTGTTTTACTAACTAATTAAATTAATTATTTTTATAAATAAAATATGTTACAGAAAGTTGTACAGTATGAGCTAGAGATGACTAAAGCGCTGGATCTTGCTCGGAATAATCATGAAAAAGCATCCACACTGGAACAGGAACGCAACGAGTTTTATCAAAAAATAAAAGCACTTAAACTTGAATTAAAAACGTCACATGATAGTTTAAAATTAGTATCTGATGAAAAAGTACAGCTAGGAGAGAAAATCTCGCACTTAGAAGGACAAGCTCTGAATGTAATGTCACCTAATTCTATTCTATAATTCTTTTGTACATTATAATTATTTTAGGACAAAAAATTGCTGTTAGAAACTCAAAATGAAGTTGCGAAAAGTAAAACTGTATTCCTAAACTGCCAAAATGAGTTATCAGTTTTAAAAGATGATTACCTAAAGTTGGAAGTGAGAATTAAAGAGAAACAGGCTGCAATTTTTGAACTAGAAACTCAAAAAGATTCTTTACAAATATCGCTAGACAGTATGCAGAGAAATGAGGTAAATATTATATCATATTTTTTCCTTGTGTAGTTCAATTTATTTTTCAGACACAATTACAAAGACAAATTAAAGTGATACAAGAAGATTCAGAACGTGCCAAACACGACTTACGAAATTTCTACCAACAACAAGTCGAAATTTTAGTCAAAGATAAATTAAAAGAATTTCAGGACCAGTTGGAAAACGCTGAAAAATCTTTACAAGAAGAACTACAGCTTCGGGAACAAGTTATTGCCAAAACTGCGGCTAAGCAACTTCAAAAACTTTCAGACAAGTGGGTACCTTTCTATGACACATAGTTATTTGTTTCACTAGGCAAAAAATATATAATCTGTATTTTTATCACGTTAAACACATTATTTTTTCGCTGGGTGTTATTAATTAATATTAATTCAATTATAAATTATATTTTTCGCCGATTCACATTAAAAGTGCCTAAAATAACATTTCAAACCGCAGATATTCCTAAACGAAGTTATTCCTACTCGTAATTATTACTAAACGTTATTTTTCCTACTTGTAATTTTTACTAAACGCAATTTTTCCAAATCGTTCATAGCGCTGGTAGCAAATTGTTGTACTACCACTCAAATTTAAACATTTCTGGTAGATGGCAGAATAGACGTTTTCATAAGTTACCAGTGGCACTGAAACAATCGTTTATATATAAAACTTGTGACAACCAAAAAACTCGCTGTGGGCTTTTTAAACTATACTGATCCTAACGTAATTGTATACGCCGCTGCACGCAACTTATGGGACTGCCACGATGGGGGGCGACTAAAAGGGGTGCACTGTACTCAAAATGTTGGATCCAACTCGTATATCGTTTCAGTACCGTTGAGACACATTGAAGTGGGCTTGCCTCTAGTACAACAATTTGCCACTAGCGCTACGGGCGATCAGGAATAATTATTATGTTTAGGTCAAATTGCATTTAGCAACAATTGCAGTTAGAAGAATGGCGTTTAGAAAAAATATGAGCTCCCATAATTTTATTAGGCACTAAACGTGACACTTTACAGACTGTCAGCTATCAATAAAATAGCACTTTTAATCGGCTCAAAAATGATCTTGTTTTTCAGGCATCGATTAGAAGTCCAGTTGATCGAAGAAAAACACAAAGAAGAAATTCGTCTGTACGAATTACAATTCACTCAAATGAAACAACAAATACAGGTACTAGAGAACAAACTCGAAAGCTACCAAACTAGGCGAACAAACATAGCAGAAGAACTTCACAACATCATGGAACAACAATGGTTAGAGGCTCTGCGAATAATTAACAACTCTAAAAGTCCCACTGTTGGCAGCCCTCGCTCGCAACAAACTCTAGAGCAGAAAAAGCAAGTTCAACTACTACTGCAGCAAGAAAAGGAGTCCAACCAAAGTCTGCAAGATTTTAATTTCACAGAGCTGAAAAATATTCTTTCTTCGCGAGAAAAAATTGAAAGATTTACGAGAAGGACTGAGGAAGCAGATGTGAGAGCCGATGCTGCAGAAAAGTTTGACAGAGACAGGTATTATAATGCTAGGTTTCGTACTAACGCTGATGTGCCGTTTAGAAACTTGCCTGATGTTTACGAAACTCCGATCAGCAGCAAACACAACACCGTTGAACCGCAACAACCCGAATCGGATGTTCAGAAATATATCAAACTGGTAAAATATATTATATCATCAGTAGTTTAATAGTTAATTGTTGTTCTTTAGTTGTTAGACAAATTGCCGAAACCGAATTCGGATAAAGTTGTGAATAGGGAAGAGAGAAAAGCGCAACTTTCGTCTAGAGAGAGTTCTACTTCTGATTTTGCGGATGTATCTACGTCTTGGCATCACTTACAAACGCAAGTAATTATTTTTTAAATAATATATCAAATTGATTACAAATGTTTATTATAGTTATTTTATTTCTTATTTATGTTATAACGTTATACTAGTCGAAGGCGAAGCCGAGTTTGATAACACGACGTATACCAAAATTGTAAGACGATCGATAATATAATTCTACTTTTTTCTATAGCCGATATTAAAGAAAAAATATAAGAAAATTAAATTATTATTATTAAAACTCAATTTCGAAGTTTGTTTGTAATGTTTTTCATCCTAGTTTTTCAAAAAGAGTATGCAGAAATGTGAGAAAACAAAACTGAAACTTTAACATCAGCTATGGAAAACAATAATTTGGAAATAAGAAAAATCAAATATACGAATTATTTGTTACTGAGCACCATATTGAAATGAACTCCATTATAATCTTCAAAGTGAGGCTTATAATGTTGTCATTATGACACAGCAGCAGAAAAAAATCCCTGAAAATAAAAATTTAAATCTAAGAAAAGCAGGTACCTATGCTATTTTTGAAACTTTTTTAGCAACGAGTTGTTCTTAGAAACGAGTTTGTTATTTCATTATGGTACTGATTCTGAGTTCCATAATAGATACATTATGGTCCTTGATAACATCTACACCATTCTGTAATTGGTAGTTGCTCCAGTTATCATAAAAAATGAAATTGAAGCTTACAATTTGTTATTATGACACGGTAATATATAATTTATTTTTTGTTTAGGTTCCGTCACAAAAAATCAACGTAACACGAGAACAACGCCCAGGTAAACCACCATGGAAGTGAAATTTATTCATATTTTATGTAAATATACAAATTATATTATTTATTGTGATTACTGTATTAATAATAATTATTTTTATGAAAAAACTGAACTTATTTGACATTATATTTTGACAAACACTTCAAAATTATGTTTATCTATTAATAGCTCATGATTAACAAAATTATCAATTCAGTGAAAAAATTAGGCATCAATGTTTTATTGAATTTTATTCAAGGCCAGACATTTGGAGGACCGCCGAAAAAGTGGGGATAGATGATAGTACAGTACGTCGTCGCGAACATAGGGCAAATATGGCATGATGTGTTTGTCACTGACGTTTAATTTTATGTGTGTCTAGTGACTAGTGATAGTGTTGTTATAGAAAGATAAGAAACATACGTACATTTGTTGTCCAACAGAGAATTGAAACCGTGAAGTGTGTATATCTCAGTGATATGTCAAAACCATAATCAATCATAAATATGGAAAACAATTCGCAAAACCCAAGAGATGGGGCTCAAGATGAAGCAGTGAATCTCACAGCAAATCCTAGCGAAGCTCAAGGCTCTCTAGTTGGAAACATAAGAATCGGACGGGTTAACTTCCAACGGAGGACAGCCGAAGGTTCTAGATTATTGCGTGAGAATTTCCACACGGTATTCGAGGAAATCAGACCACTTGTTGAGCAAGCCCGAACCGTGAACCAAAATGGGATTTCCTTATCAACACTCCTAAACAGACAGCAGTCCAATTCTGCGCCTGCAAATATGCGAGATAGCTTTGTGATCAATTTAGGAGACAGCCAAGGACAACAACAAGTTCTTGCTGCTCCCAATGGTACACACATTCACATCCATAATCACACAGCCGATAACTACCTAAACAATATGCGGGAAGCTGAAGCGCTTCTTGAACAAGCTACTCCTAATAACAACAACAACCAGGAAGAAGCTACAGCTGCTGAAGCTTTGAGACAAGTTCCGGAAGCTCGGGCTTTGCTTGAAGTCTTGCAGAAATATGTACCTTTTGTGTTAATCTTATTGGCTAAATGTCTATACGACCATCGAGAAGGAATCTTGAATTTTATTATACTCTTCATTTGCTTCAGTCACTCTAATTCTGTTGTAAAACGAGAAGCTGGGAAGCAGCAAAGAAGGAGCTTAACATCTTTATTGGTTCAGGTGTTTTATATTTTCGGATGTATATTGTTTATTGGGTACATATTCGAAGAAGAAAAACTGTTTTCTAATTTGGTTTTTATTCCGCCTTATACACAACCCTTAAGCGTTTGGGATTTGTTATGGACTGTTGGAATAACAGATTTTATTTTAAAACTGGTAACGATTTTATTGAAAATTATTGTCGTGGCGATGCCTGCTCAACTTATCCCATATCAAAAACGAGTAAGAATACAGACAATTTTTTCCATAGCTGATGTTAAAGTAAAACTAAAGTAGATAAAGTAAATCAAAACTTAGTAGATAAAGTAAAACAGCAGAGGTTGATACAGTAATTTTTTTTTACATTTTTTCCGAACCGGAAAGAACCACAGCTATTTTAGCGAACCAAACCGTTAAAAATAATTTGGCAAACCTATAACCAGAGCCGAACCGATGGTCGTGTACCGGTTTGAATTTAACGTTTCTTATAAATATTGTTGTATTTTCTGTAGATTAGTCAATTATTTAAAAAATTATTATATTTTAGTCTAAAACTGGAACGAATTTTTAAAATTTATTGCTTGATATTTACCAAATCATTGAAACGGTTTATTTCAAGATGAACCATATAAAGCAAAGTAAATCGCGAACAGAACCTAAACCGTTATTTTGTGCAGTTTGAGTCCATTTCTTCTTCAAATTCGTTTTGACACATTTCTGCATCCACTTTCTAAAAAGGTAGGATGAAAAACATTACAAACAAACTCCCAAATTGTGTTGGTTTTCTTATATTTTTACTTTAACTTCAGCTATAGAAAAAAAAATTATATTACCGACTCGAATTTTTCTGTAGTCGATAAAATATAATTTTATAGTGTTGTATAAAAATTCGTTAATAACAACTAATTAATTTATTTTTGTAGGGTAAATTTTTTTTATTCATTGAAGCTACTTCGCAGTTATATCGCAGTATAGCACCAATTCAGCCCTGGTTGTATTATTTATTAGAGTCATACCAGGGTCCAGAAAAGGTTGCAGGAGTTTTCCTATCAGCAGCTTACATGGTTTCAAAAGGAAGCGATCTTATGAGCAGAGTAAGATTATTCAGAACAGCTCTATTAAAAGCATTCCAGAATGTTGTAAGTATTTCTGATAAAATTATGAGTCAGCCGTTATCAATTGATAACAACAAATAATTTTAAATAAAATCTTACAATATAAACATTTTTATTCAATTTTTAATTAAGATATGTACAAAATTGTCGCATTGCAACAAAAACTTAAATGTGCCTCAAACTACGATTGTAAACACTTTTTTGTAACAAGTACGTAAAATAGAGTTTAAGAGGACGAATCTGTTTACGGACGAGGCGCAAGCAGAGTTCAAATTAGATGAGCACTCTAAAACTCAAAAATGTTTAACATTGACAATTCAGTCCGCGAAATTCAACTTCGCAGCCTAGGCATAAAAATAACCCGAATGTCAGCTGTTGAAAAATTGCTCTTTTAATGTCAATCGGTGAAAAATATATTTTAATTTTTATAGACTTTGGGCTCGTCGCCAAATAAGGAACAACTGCAGAGTGCTGGAAGCCAATGTCCAATATGCCACGATGATTATGACACTCCAGTTCTTCTCCATTGCCGGCACATCTTCTGCGAAGCTTGCGTCAGCACCTGGTTCGATCGAGAACAGACCTGTCCGCTTTGCAGAGCGAAAGTAGTGGACGATCCGTCGTGGCGAGATGGCTCCACCACGTATTTCACGCAATTGTTTTAGAGTAGTAAATACTCTTTTATTTCCTGTGACTGTGAATCAAATTGTAAATAATGTAATATAGTATTTAGTGTACTCTGTGATTTATGTTAGACTGGATTGAACGGAAATTGATTTTGTAAAGTGATTTATTTCTTGAAATAAATATGTTATGCAGTTAGAAGCGTGTTTAACAATTATCTCTAACACAACGAGTATAGTGCACCCCTTTCTGTCGCCTCCCATTGCAGTCCCACAAGCTGCGCGCAGCGTTTTTCTAGATTTGAACATATATTTACATGCGTTTTCTGCATCCATCGGATTCTAGATTTGAATTTTCTATGTATGCATTTTCTGTAAATAATGTAATACAGTATTCTGTGATTTATGTCAGACTGCAGATTTTGTAAAGTTATTTATTTCTTGAAATAAATATTATGTTATGCGGTTAGAAGCATGTTAACAATTTATTATCTTTTGAGGTCGGAGGTTAGCTTCGCTTGGAAAAAGTTTCCGTCTCCTTGCGTTGCTTGGCGGTTTATTGCTTTGTGGCGGTCTCGACTGACTATTTCTTCTATTACTTCTCCATCACCTTTGATTAGCCTGTAGAATAATTAATATTTGCCTAAATTTCTTGTTATTTTGTAGATAAGATTGTAAATTAAAGTTTAATTTAATACCTATGTCTGCCGGACTCTTCATCGTACACTCTTCGTACAACACTTTGTTTCTTCTCCCATTCTTCTTTGGTCATCGGTGCCATAGCTTTAGCTTTATCCATTAATTCTATAGGAACTGTAAAGTCTTCATTCTCTTGTTTCTTCTTCTTTTGTTTCTTATCGTTATTCAATTTTTTTTCTTTACACTTATCCTTCTTTTGTTTTTTCTTCAATTTCTTAGCTTTTTTCTTATCCTTCTTTGCCTTTTTACGTTTATATTCTTCTTCTGAATCGCTTGTATTTGAACTACTACTACTACTTGATCTTGAAGATGAACTGCTATGTTTGCGTTTCTTTTTAGATTTATTTTTCTTTAATTTCTTGTGTTTCTTACGGTCTGGCGAAGAGGAAGAGGACGATGAAAATGAGCCGGAGCGCTTTCTAGACCGGCTCCTACTTCTTGAATTAGAACATGAACTAACACTTTTACGCTCTAGTTTATTGTCTTCTTTTTCCAAAGAATCACGTCCCATTTTGGGAATACTTATTTATGAAATAATTATTAAAATTAAATTAAGCTTTATCGAGCAAGTTGTCACATTTGACAGCACTGACCCTGATTGAATAAGTAAACATAACCTAACATATCCGAAAGAACGCATTTCGGTGTCTAATAAGAAACCATCAGAAATGGAAAGCAGTACGACGAGTAGAACAGAATCTTCAGCGACATGGCAACCAAACGAAGAACTGCTAGAAATGCTAATCGGAATGGGAATATCCAAAATAGCAGCCGAACACGTAATTAGAACACCACATATTGTTGATTTTAATTAATACTTGTTGTATTTAAGGCGTTATATTATACCGGAAACCAATCAGCTGAAGCAGCAGCTAGCTATGTGTTCGACAACCCTGATATAGATGTTATGCCCCCTTTAGTGAAGACCAAAAAGAGTAAACGTAAGCCCAGACAACAGAAAAAGTCTGAAAATGAGACTGAATCCAGCAGTGATGATGAAGTGGACCTAACCCTACCAACCCTGCCATTTGACACGTATAAAATGGTTTTTGTTGTTAATTTAGCCCTTGATATGGGCACAGGCAAAATAGCATCACAGGTAGATTACTACCACACCCCTTCATACACAAAATACTTATTGCTACCTTATATTTTAGGTAGCACATGCTTGTTTAGGTATTTATAGACTGCTATCAGAGTTCGACCATATGCGAGAAATAATTGAAGACTGGGAAACAGACGGGTAAGGAAACAAACCTAACGCCCTGTTCACACGAGGATAGTTTCTTGAAAGTAAAACAAGTGCTAGGGCTGTCATAAAAAACTGTCTATACTGTTTATACGGGAAAACTAATTATTTTTATTAAATATGTTTAAGATCACTAGCTTTAATATATTTTATAGAAGTAATTAGTTTTCCCGTATAACAGTTTTTTTTAGGAAAAACTGTTCTCGTGCAAACAGGGTATTATATAAAACAATAGCTGATTGTGATTTGTTTGTTTCAGAGAAAAAAAGGTAGTTTTAAAAGGTGACAACCACGTTCACTTACAAGAATTAGAAACTGTAGCTAAAACAAGTCAACTTTTTTCTTACCTAATTCACGATGCCGGGCGGACCCAAGTTCCTCCGAATTCTGTGACAGTTCTCGCTCTTTTTGGACCATGTGATCGAGTGGACACTGTAACAGGACAATTAGAAGTATTGTAAATGTGCATTTCTCAAATCAACGGGCCAATATTGATCAGATCATTTAGAAAATCGTTGATTCTTAATAAATGTTTAGTCAGTGGTTAACATTTGCTAATATAAATTTATTTCCAAGTTGCTGTATTTACTAGATATTACGATATTGTTAGCGTTAGGTATAATTGTTGATATTATGAATAATTGTTTGCCATTTGGCTAAGCGTATTTCTTTGTTTAAATTATTAACAGAATAATGTATTCGCTTTTACGGTGATATTCTGTATTATTATGTGTATTACCTTACTCAATAAACTTGTCTTTCTTCTGACCCGCAACGTAACTTTGTTGACTTCATTCAATTGTTTTTTCATGGCCTACTGCAATCTTAAAAATTCTCATGGCCTACTGCCATCTCAAATACGTTTTTCATAGCGCACTTTGTTAGCAAAACGAAAATTATAAAATTTGTAGGTAACTTTGAAGATATTCACTTGAAATTTCAATATGATATGATTGGCGTACTTTACTTGGCATAGATCACACCTGTTGAAACAAACTTTTCGCAACCTTGATTTTAAAATATTTTAGATATAATAACCACATAAATTGTCAGATAAAATAGGAAACGTAACAAATTTTGTTCGGTTTGAAGATTAATACTACATTGAATAATTCATTTAAATTATTGGATCCCTAAATTTGAAATGACAGCTACTGCTAGATTATAAGACGTTGCTAGGCAACAGCCTATTATGTTTGGATATGCTACAGTATAGCAAATTCTATTGGTCAATAAGCATGACACATGCAATTTAATTGGTGTAAACACGAAACATATAATAAATGCATTATTTAATAGTTTTTTTTCGCGCGTTTCGTATGTTTTTAGTTATTTTGAAGGTAAGTATATCGTCGTAATACAAATTTGAGTTTATTAAGTGGATACTTTATTGTGTTTTAATGGTAGTTACAAAATATAATGTTTTGCTGTATTTCAAGAAAGAAGCTATGGATTTTAGCGCCGTTTTTTAATGCTTTGTAGGTTAAGAACGTTTTAATACATAAGGTGTCTATTATGATGAGGGTTACAGGCTATTTTATTGTGTTTTAAAGGTTGTTAATAACATAGAAATATTTGATTGTATTTCAAGAATGAATGGATTTTGGCGCGGTTTTTTAATATTTTGTAGGTTAAGAACACTTAAAAACATGCACTGTATATTTGGATGATGTTTACACGTTTATATAATGCCCTGTTCACACAAGAATTCTTTGAGGGTTCTTTCACGCTTCTGAATCCTGTAAAAATAGAAATTCATTGCTTTGAAGCTATCAATGAATTAAAAAATTTTCTTTTCCAAGACTCATTGTTGCTGACGGCTAATTCTAACCAGAATTTTTTTCTCATGATTAAGAAGCATAAAAGAATCATTATATGAATGTTTTGTGCTGGGTTTGATTTGAAGTGTGGCGGCGTTGAATGTCGTAGGTCGTTGCTAGGACAACGGTGTGGCCGGTGGTTGTCGTGCGTTGCCGCTACGCGTCGCTGTGTGCGGTTTAGCGCGACTGTCAGTTGTCAGTGTGTGTTTGCTTGTACGGCGTGCGTAGCTGGTGATTTTCGCGGTGTGTACCGAGGGTGTTGGCCTGTGCGCTACTCCGTGTGTGAAGTATTTCGGTCGTAGACGTATTCGCGGGTTTGCATGTGCTCGGACCAAGAGACAGTGAAGAGAGAAGTGCGTGAGCGCGGCCATGTTCCACCGGGAGTCGTAGGCAACCCGGCGCGGTCGGCGGGCGGCCTGGTGGCTTGTGGATTGTGACTTGACCCCACCCCCTAGTGCTACTGTTTCTTGTTTCATGCTTCATGTTTGTGGATAGTGTTTCTCCAAGTGATTAGGTTACTTACATCGACACTGACCTACGCCATGGCTGATGACGAGGTGCTCTTCGACGATGTTTACGAACTCTGTGAGGTTATTGGCAAGTAAGTCTCAATGCCAACGCTCGATCGCTCGAGGCCCTACCTAACCTCACATCAAGATGCCTATGGACTTTAAGACTACACCCTTTGAGAATTATTCAATAAAAATGCTTTTACTCTAACGCCTAACATATTTCTAATCGCCTCTTTCCTCATAAGAAGCCTAGACAGGTTACAATATATATTATTGTCTTTAGATGAAGTTTATGAGCAACACCCTTTATAAGAAATATTAAATAAAAAATGCAAACATTTACCCGGATTTACCCTAACAACATACCTATTTCTAATCATCTATATCGTCACAGGAACCCTACAGACCACAGTATATTTTTCTTTCTGTGATGTTTATGAGCAACACTCTTTATAAAATCTATTAAAATAAAAAATGCTAACATGTACCCCGATTTACCCTAACTACATATTTCTAATCATCTCTATCCTTACAGAAAGCATAAAGACAGACCACAGTATTTCTGTGATGTTTATGAGCAACACCCTTCAAGAAGTATTCAATAAAAAAAAATGCAAACATAATTATACCCTAGCAATTTAATCCAACTCGAATCCAACAAATTTCTAAGCATCTCTCTCCTCACAAACCACAGTAGACTTATTATCTTTCCGTTTCATAAAAAAAAGTGATATCAATATTTAGTTAGTTTTCTAGAAAACTGACATACCTACCTAAATGAGTATTTTTTCATATTTGAAAAATACGTTATAAATTTAGGGCATGGCATTTTTATTACTTAAATATTCATATTTACTCAGAAAAACATCTCTGTGTATTATAAGAAAAAACATTTTGTTTTATTCATATTAGGTAATTATTCTTTAATATTAACTTTGATATTATATTCATGCCCTAATAAATACCTACTAATTGACATTTTTGTCGAATTTATTTAGTAAAGCAATTTTTCAGAAATCTGCTACTAGAAATGTAATATTTTTGGTTCTATTTTCAAGCTATTCGTGCCACCTTAAGACTACGAGCAACACCCTATTAAATAAAAGCTACCCAACTTTAAAGAGAAAAACAATCCTGTTTAGACCCTTAATCAAACAAAAAACTCCCAATATCTTAATTAAAATGTGCCCCTATTCTACCCTGACGAGTAGCCTATATTTAGCCCAATTATTTGTACTACAAGAGTACTACTACTATTACTACTATTTGTAGTTAGCTTATAAAACAAGAAATATTATCCTTAAAGGAATTTACGAGGAATGTAAATCAAGCAAAAAAAGTCTGTACTTTATAAGAAAGATACTATATTACGTAATGTATTTTCATTTTAAATCAAACAAAAGGATTACTATTAAGCTGCTACCCTGCTAATAAAATATTATGTTTTATTTAAATTATTCTGTCAATAATGGTTATTAAAATAAAACACATTTCAAGATTCAAGGGCAATTAAATCAAAATCATAAAAATATTTTGAAATCTCTTCCCTATTCTTGCCCTAAAATAATTTCATATTGCGTCGATTTTCCCTAACATAATACACTAGAGTTTAAAACGCAACATTTACCTTTAAAGGTCATTGAAAGGTTCTTTTAATTGAAAATTTAAATGTCAAACATCGTTACCCGGAAACATCAAAATAATTTTATATTATGTCCTTTCCGGTCCTTTCAATAGTTTTCATTTTTCTGCATAATATAAAATATACTGGTATAAATCCTAGCATTTACCTTAAAGGGTCCTTTTAATTTAAAAATTGAATAACTAGGTGTACCTACCTAAAACCTAAACCCTAGTCAACAATTAGCTGGACAATTTGCAAATAAATAATTTCTTATTATACCTATCCTTTTCTTCTATTTCTTTTCTTCTGCTTTCAGCTTTAAAGCTAGTAGAGGCGTGGAATCAGACGAGATACGTCATTAAAATATAGGGCCTATAAATGGCTATGACGCTATGACTATAATCGGCATCAAACAAATATGTGAAAAAATATTCGTTAATGACGACATAGATTATAGTAATAGCGTCATAGCCATTTATAGGCTATTTCTTTTGATGACGTACCTCGTCTGATTCCGTGCCTCTACTACAATATTTGTTGCATTGGTTGATGTAGTAAATTTGTAGAACAATATTAAGGTAGGTAGTACTCTATACTGACCTTTAAACAATAAATTATTATGAACACAATTCAATTACTAAGCATTTTAAATGACAATTCTATACGTTCTACACTAATACTTTATTAAATACATTCGTATTCGTAAAAAATATTCTTCTAATAAATAAATAATGAATTTATGAAACACTGGCCCTGTTTGATTCAAAAACCTGTAAATTAAAATTACGTATTTTGAAAAAATTCTTTTAGTTTCGTATTAAGTAAGCCGAACACAATTACTAATCATTTGAAATGACAATTCTACGTTCTATACTAATACTTTATTACATTCGTATAAAATATTTCTTCTACTTCTGCATGTCAATATTGAATATCTTCAACCACAGAATTTAATCAATAAAGTATAGAAAAGTTCTGTGTAAAGTTATGTTTATATTTTATAGAATGTGTGTAGTGTGGTGAATATTTAATATGGGATAACACCATAAAAATACGAAAATATGGAATATTTAACTACTCTGTTTATTTTGTTTGTTCTGTTATCTGAATTTCAGTTGGTAGTGTTGTTTCATACCTGAAACATTTTATTATTCATGAAGTTTTTTTTTCACGATTGTAGGGAGCGATAGCAGTGTACTTATAAATTTTAAATTTAAATAGATACTTTAAATTCTGTTAATTTTAAAGTTTATTTGTTTTATGAAACGCACAGACAATATAAAAGTAATTAAAACAGTAGCAGTAATTTGGTAGTCACACTGCTGTTTAAACTAAAACATTTTTAATTATCTGAAGTTTGCGAACTATGCGAACTATTAACGAAATAAAGAACTTTTTAATTAATGACGCATTTTTGGCATTCGATCAAATTGTAACAAAATTTTCCACACATCCCCACAATTTTAATGATTCACTATGACTGTTAAAAAATAACCGTTATACTTAAAATCATACAGTGTCGTATTCTCTAATTCATTAATTCATCATAATTTTATTGATCATGAAAATAAAGAATTTAAAAAAATTTGTATATTTAAGAGAATTTTTTGGACGGAACATAACAATGTATTGAACAATATGAAATTTTAATTTACTATACCATGGCAAGACAGTTAAAAATTAAATAAATTTATGAAATTCCATGGAAATACTGGCTCTGTATGATTCAAAAACCTGTAAATTAAAATTGCGTACCTACCTAAGTATTTAAAAAAATTCTTTCCGTTTCGTATTAAGTAAGTTGAGTACAATTTGACATTAAAATATATGCACGAACTCGTGCACGAAGTTGTGAATCACCCTGTATAACAACTCGCTTATCAAGGAACTGAAAGAATTTTTTAAAATTCGCAATTTTACTTTCCAGGTTTTTTAATCAAACCGTTTTGGGCGAGGTTTTGGGTCACTGTTTTCAAATAAAATTTAATAAATTTACACAATTAATTAAAATTTAATTTTATTCTACTCATAGTTAATCAGATTACAATCAAGTGGTTACAAAAATGCGATTTGTGATAACTGCCCTTAAATTAACGAATTAAAAAAAAAATTGCACGATCGATCATTTTTAGCGTTTACTGGCTCTGTTTCCGAGGTAGTAGGTTTTGTTTACAAATTAGAAGGCGGTAAGCAATCTTAGGTGGTACGTATAAGCACTAAACAACAACAGGAACTAAGGCAACAGCATCAAAATGCAAACTAAACCTACATAAACCAAAATAAACATTATTTTATTTCACTTGCTCGAAACCAGCCCGAAACTCGTACTTTCCCGCATACTAGCTATGCAATGTCATTTTGAAGTTGAAAAATAATGTAAACATGGCTCCAGTATTTCCATAATAATTATTTAAGTAAAACAAAAATTATTCAAAAAAGGAAGCTTGGCTGCATGCTTCTTGCTTTTTTAATTTTTCTTGCCATTTATAGTGACCGAAAAAAATCATATCAAATAATGACAAAAAACCGCAAAAAACTTATTTTTTTTACTTCAAATTCCTAGGCTAAAGACAAAAAATTAAAATATAGAAGCATTAAAACATACATTGTTAATACACTCATATGTAAAAGCATCATATATTTCAATTATAATTAAAGTAAACGTGAAAGGCGTACACCTCTGTAACGCTATAAAATTTTAGGGTAGACGTACATCTTAAATTGGATAGGTGAGGTGGTGATAGGGTTCAAACCGGAGTTGTCAGAGTAACAGTATTAAAAAAAGAAACAAGCAAAGTCGAACAAAAATAACTCTGATTAAAATGTGCTAATCTAATCCTGCTTTAAAACAATCTATAAATACTTGACAATGTCAAACCAATTGCATTCATTCATTTACACATTCTACCGAGAACAAAAAAAATCTGACTCATCTCCATGACAACAGAATGATTTACATCACGAAGAGTAAACACCGAACATATTGTCCAATGGTCAGATCACCAAATGGTCCGCTAGTGGTCAACAAATGAATCAAGTTTGAACTGGTAACTCGCTGGTAACTGGTACGCTTACTAGTGTTCGTCGGTTGCGTATTACCGCCAACCGGAACTATCGCGTGACCGGAATTATAACCGGAAGTAGAGGGGACTCTAACCGAGGGGTTTAAAAAGTTCATTGCGGATTTAACGTCAATAAGGAGCACTTATGTGAAGAGGAATAATGACTAACTAAAAATTAACTAAGAAAAGCATACCAATGTGATTACGTCACTTAGTTTCATTGTTAAGAGCCTATTGCATGGCAATAATACGCATTGAAAAACGAGTAATTTTTGTGAGGATCTCAATCTAATACTGTTATACGTATGATGTTGAATTTTTGAATGTAGATTAAGGAAGAATACTAAAAGTGCGGAATCTTAAAAATCTTTAATTAATGTAATTAGTTTGGCTTTAATAATTATGCGAAATTCGGTGAAAATTGTACAAGTTTAGATATAATTTATGGCAACTCTGTTGATAAAATTATAGTTTTATTGTTTTTCCGCCCTTTTTACATCTATGTTCTACTCATTTAATCTTTAAACTCAATGATAACTTTTATAGTTCATTCATGAGATCCTCACGAAATTCTAGTGTTTAATTTCTTTTTATCTCTAATTGTTGTCGGAACAATATATAGTTTGAATTTTTCAATTCAACAATGATTTGTCGTTACTAATGTAAAATTTCAGATTTTTATTTTGAGCAATATAGCCAGAATCGTGAATTCTGATTCTTATTGCACTCAAGAAGCATAGCCCCTTAAGGTGCCAGTATACCTTCACACAAACAGGCGTTCGTAGTTTATTAATTGATTTAGGTACAATTTAGATAAACAATTTATTTACAATTTTGTTTTATAATTATCTAAAACTTTCCTACTTTTATATTTAACAGTTAGATGTTAAGATAGTACAGCAAATAATGTGTTTTTTTAAGATATTCCAATCTAAGTTATATTGGTAAACTATGATTTTTAATCAATTCAAAACAAATTCGGAAAATCGCAAAACACAATACGTCTTGTACCTATACTATTGTTACCAGAATTTGGTTCATAAAGCAATCTAAATGGACGAGTAATTAATTTAATAAGTAACTACAACACCTCTAAGTATACTTTTTCTTTGTTTTGTAATGGTATTAAATTTTAATTTTGTTCCATTCATAGTTCCATGAGAAAATTATATGCAATCTTCAATCCAGTGTTTTAAAAATTTGTTCTTTGCAAAAAATGTTCTTAAATTTAGCAATTTAGGAATTAAAAAAATTCGTTTTCTTCCACAATCAGTAAGTTGAGTACTATATGCCATAGAAATAATAATATTAATAACTTCTTGTATTATTATATGCACGAAGTTGTGAATCACCCTGTATGTCGAACAATAAGACTTATGTTTGGATATAGGTACAAGGTAATAGGTAGATAGCACAAAAAGCTCTATTGGACCAAAAGCCAGTAGAAGAATTTAATAAAAGTGAGACCTGTTCGCACGAGGATTCTTTGAAGATTCTACCAAGATTCTGAATCCTGGAAAAGAGTTTTCTTCTTTCTAGTGACAATTACCTGTTAGATTGTGGTGCCACCAAATTGAATCTTCAATGAGTCTTGGAAAAGAAGAATTTATAATTTATTTTGATTTATTGATCACTAGAAAGAAGAAAACTTTTTTCCAGGATTCAGAATCTTTGTAGAATCTTCAAAGAATCCTCGTGCGAACTGGGCTTAATACCAAACTGAAACCAATCGTAGGTAACGAATGAAAAACCTCTAAAATCTGAACTAGGTATGCAAGTAAAAGGTTGGATTTAGTAGCAAATAAGTTAAATGAATCTCCTCCCAATTTTTCAAAAATTTCTGCTCATAATCTCACTGGCCGAAATGGGAAAACACCAACAACATAATATTAAATTTCCGCAATATGTTGTTTTACAAATGACTTTAAAATGCAAAACAGCAGAGTACATTTGAGCCAGGCAAGTCGAGGCGAGTGCAACCCCTGCCGTTTTTTACCGCAGTGTAACAACCTTGCGATCAATAAAACATAAGTGAAACTCAGTCGATAGTCTCCAAGTTCATTACCTTCTTTGTTATTTAACTTAGCACTTCATTAGAGTCGTGTAGCGATACATTATATCGAATTACTATTCCCTCTTCGAATCACAATATATAGTTCGCCTGGAACTCTGCAGCGAATTTAAAGCACGTTTTTAAATTTACAATCTACGTGGAAATGTCCATTGGGATTTATTCTGCACCAGGTACCCATCTATTTAGCTGGCCATGGAAACAAAGAAGAGGAGACATTATTCAACAGAACAAATGAACAATAGGAATTGGAATGACATGTCAGACTTAAAGGGCAACTCTAGTTGGACACAACAAATATTAAACTCGTCAACACAATTATTAGGAAAACACTTGATTTGAGGTGAAATTTCACCCATTTTCAAATCGTCATAACTCGGCGTATTTTCAGTCGATTTCGATGAATCTTCGAGGGCGAAAACTTAGAAGTGTCTACTTTAAAGTCATGTATACCCCTTCCGCCCCCTTCAGCACTCCTGTGAAAAAAATGCTTTTAAATCGAAAAAATGTCCAACTTTGACGATGTGTACGGGGTTGAAAATTGTTTTCGATTCGATTCACCAAAAGGGCACTAAAATTTGTTCAATTTCCTGTGCAGGACTCAAAGAACGAAGTTCCTACGTTGATTTTACACAAAGTTATGAAAAAAAGTGCATTTCGAGGTTTTCCGCGCATAACTCAGCGACTTTTCAACCAACATTTTTTTCATGTATGCCACGACGTATAATATAAACACAGGAGTGGACACTCCGTATCTTAGCAATATTGTATATTCGTGGCATTTGTGTTTAACATGTGTAAGAGAGAAAGATCACTACTGGGCCCGTGCGTTACCATCGTTACCATTGTTTATCGTCATAGAATGATGACGAAATTAAACTGGATAAAATGTGGGAAACGTCATGGAAACGTAACATTTAATAAAATGAAAATTCAAATGGTACGAATGGTACTATACACAAACGTCAATACTAAGAAAAAATCCCTAGAATTCTCTAAAATATTGTAGAAAAATAGATCACGTTCTATTCCGTCAATAAATTCATCAATTTATTGGTGACAATTTTTTTGTATTAAACACAACAATAAATTGAAAACAAAACAGGGTCAATTTATTGAATGCATAGAATACATACTCCGAGCTGGCCCGTATTTTCTGTCTTTTTCTAAAAGGTCACACTTCATCCGCCCTAGTGTCAACTCCTGTCATATACATACATATTCAGCATTTTTACATGCATGTTTTTTTGTGCCATTACAGAAAAATTGACCGTTTTCGAGTCGAGGCTAATAAATTTGTTTATAACGCTAACGTTCGAGTAACACATGCCGAAAACTGCATTTTCTTGACCTGTCAGAACCACAGTCGATCACATAACGCACTCGGCTATGCGTCCCAAAAGTATAGTACTGCATATTCTTCCCACAAAATTTGAATCAGTAATCTTCAAAATCAAAAGACGTTACTAAAGCAAATTGACGTCTGCTGTCTTCACATTATCAAAGCAAATCTCATTATTACTGATTCCCTTTAGCGTCGCTCGTATGGGAAAATTTCCTTTTCCTTCCTTCGCCATTTTACGCCTAAACAAATTTCATTACTTAACTGATAAATCGCGACGGTTTGGCAACCATGTATAATACCTCTGTATGTCGGTTTAATTGACACCTAGTTGTGTTATTAATTGTAATTGAAATGGCATTGACGGAGCAAGTAGGCGTGGGGAGATTATTTAATTTAATTTGTAGTTTATTTCACAGAGCTAAAGACTGTATTTATGAGGAAAATCATCGGTTGTTAATTAGGTAGAGTAGGTAATTAATTAATTTTTATTAGAAGCTAATTGTTCTGTTAAGTTTAATTTTTAATTGAACCCAATATATTAATTAGTTTACATTCTTTCTTTTATAAAATTAAAAAATTAAACTAAGAAGTTGAATAGTAAACTACTGACGATAGTTTATTTAATTGATTACGATTTTATAGGAAATAATGGTGTCTGCTTATTTTTTTGTGCTGATAACCATCCTACAGGATTAACTCCCAATTACAGAATGGCAGATGTTATTATAGTGGAATCCAACCACTCGGACCCAGTGGTATTATTGTTGGTTGCGCTGGTAATCAAACTGGGGACCACTAACATGCTATAGGCGCACCCTCTAGCGCTGAGCTAAACACTGGCCGTAAATTTAATTTTTATAATATCACATGTGCATTAATTCTTTCCGGAAATTTTTATGAGTGCTTTCCAAAACGTCTTAATTAGCTCGAGTGGTATTAAATGTGTATAAAAGAATTATTTTGAAGTAAATAATAAACAGACAGTTTACTCTCAACGAAAACACTTTTACAGTATTTTTCAACTTCACAATGACATTGCATTGCTAGGATCCGGCAAAGTACGAGTTTTGGGCTGGTGTCGGACAGCTACAGTAGTGGAGAAAGTAGTGAAATAGAAGAAAAATTAAAATCGAGAGTATTCGGAAAAAAGGGTAGACGGCTTAAGGTGAAGTCGACACTGTGGTTACCGACATTTGCAGTTTTGCAAATATTTCAGTTGGAAAGCTAAATCAACTATTGCAACTGATATTACGCACCAAATGAATGGTGCGGCCGCTAGCTATCAGTGGAGATAGGGGGGGTTTAAAAAAATAATAATCAATTAAATATTCAATTCAACTCACGCACTTACCACAATATTTGGGCGCCATGCAATTTTTTTGGTGAGAACTTGACGATAAATTGCAAAACGTAAAAGAAAAATTAATTGTGCTCATTTGTTCTGAAATACAATGTGGACAGGTGCATTAGATTTTCTCACTTTCGGAGCATCTTTTGAACATGGGCAGGTTAACATTTGTACAGTATTGTGGGCACTGTTAGGGAATTCGCATTTTCGCCACCTCGCAAACGCGTTCTCCAACAGTACCCACAATACTTTACAAATGTTAACCTGCCCATGTTCAAAAGATGCTCCGAAAGTGAGAAAATCTAATGAATCAATTGCAGAAGTTGATTTAGCTTTCCAACTGAAATATTTGCAAAACTGCAAATATCGGTAACCACACCGTCGACTTCACCTTAAGGTCTACTCATTCTTTTATTTAATATATACCAGTTTTCATCTTAAATTTTAAATAAACGTCCTTTTAAAATATGCGAAAATTGCTAAATTCGCCCAAATCTGGGATTCCCCGTTGCTGACTATGTAATCTTCGCCTTCATTTGTTTAAAGCTTGTTTTGTTTCTCGTGCTTATGTTATTCTCTTTCTTAGAATCCAATTGGCTGGCAGTTGTTTTGTTATGCGTGAAATAAATGAGTGTCTTTTGTTAAACAAATGCGAATCGTGTGTTGTATTGTGGTGCATAAGCCTACATGGCAGAACTGCGGTTTTCGAGGTTATTTACATTTAAATGGACCTTTATTCTTTTGATTACTGATTATTATCAATATGGAGTTATTCTTCAATGCTTCATTGCATACTTAATACAGGGTTTTTCTACAGGGGCGGACTAGAACTTAGATTTTTACCGGGTTTTCAGGTAATTGGCCCCAATTTTACAGATCCTGGCATTAGAAAAGAACGACGCAGGCGAAAAATTTTTTTCAAGGCCGTACGCCAGTTATTTATATGGAGGCTTAAGAGTGTCGTTTACCTAAATGACCAAAACATGACCAATGGCCATTCACTAGTTTTGAATTATCTTGTTTTAATAAACATATTTTGTTTCACAAAGCATAGTCTTCGACTAGGTCTTCGATAAAGCAGACATGAAAGAATGGAATGTACATCGCGAATTTTTGATTATTACATTTGTTTGTTGTTAAATAAATCACAAACTTGTGTGAAGCATGTTTTGGTCATTTAAGTAAACGACACTCTTAAGGAGGTTGGGGACTCCTGCAATGGCGTACCGTACCCAGACATTAGCCTTGGGGGCGGATATGAAAATAAAAATATTTTTGATAATGTAAAACGAATTTCGCTCAACGCGCGTTGGCTGATATCATTGCAATTCGTTCAGTTGCGGTGAAATATTTTTACAATAATTACTAACTAACTAATAAAAAAATGCTTGGCATGCTTAATTTTTTTTAAATAACTTGCAAATGGTTCAGAAAAAGTACACAAAATCTTCACGAACTCATTTTTAAAGGTTTATAGGAAATATTAACACAAGTTCTATGATTTTTTCATCATTTTATCACATAGTATAAAGCTTACAAAACAATAGTGAATTGCCATAAGAGGCCATGTAAAACGAGCATAATTTCAACATTCAATTTCTCAAAAACCGAATAGACAGTTTTTTTTTTAAATCTCAATAGTGTAATGTATAAAATGTAAATAAATTTCAGCCTTTCATGCACATCATCATTTTAATATAGTCACCAACCTCCTTAAATTTGTGTAAAGCGTGATCTCTCGACGACCACTCAATCGGCCCAATAACGTATCGGCCCCGTTAAACCTTTGGCCAGTCCACCTTTGCTTTTCTAATTTCGTCAATTTGAGATGTCAGAACCACAGTCATTTTGAACAAGTCATACAAATACTTAACGTATACGCATGTTCAAAGGTTTTCCATCAAGACAATTTATCTTTTTTTAAAACTTCGCAAAATTTGCAATTAAATGTATTTACAGACAAATTAAGACACCTCTATCTCCTTGTAAAACAAATGACAGTTGTAAACACTATCTACAGTCAAATTAAACTAATCTCAATGCAACTGCATTTCGCTGTTATAGATTTAGCCTTGAATTCATGATTGTATTTCAATTCAGAGAAACAATACAACTTTTAACGCATTCACGTTATTGTATTTTTAACCCAGCGTTCAATGTCTGGCTTGTGATCAATATTATGTGATTGTAGGAAAACAAAGGAAGTTTATTAATTTATAAGCATTAATACAGAGTGTTGTGTTTACCCTATTATAATAATATTTAACGCAAATTTTAACCTATTATATAGAGAATCATAATGTAGGTATTCGTGAATTGCTTTAATCATGAATACCTACAGGAATATAATAAACGTTTAAAGTACTTTATTGTTTTGCAAATAATTATCATATTTAACGAATTAATATTCTGCAAATAGAGTTAGTAAATTGGTTTTAATACTCGATCATATTAGAGATGGGAATAAATTAAAACATTTTCAATCATAAAAATACTATTTGCACCAAATGAGTAGGTACTATAATACTTGATTTGTTATTTTTTTAAATATTTATTTTTATTCTTTTTGAATTGATGTATGATCAGTCGTCGAATACTATACACCCTTAAGTTTTGTTACACAGGTTGGGTTATATAAAGAGTGTTAAAAAGAGAAAAAACTTATTATAATATACGAGGCATATCCAGAAAGTAAGGTGACAAGTGCTCTGAAGGGTGCAGGGAATTTTTTTTTCAAAGGTTGACATACCTGCGTGTAGGGGGCTTCGTAACGGTCAAACCGAGCCCTGGTTCAAATCAATCCGTTGAAAAATGTCGTTACAGGAGGAGCTTTCGTCAACCTCCGCAGAGGCCGTTCGCTCCACCTCCTCGGTCATCAATTTCCTCACTTTGCGTCAAGAATCCGCGGCCGAAATCCATCGTCAACTTGTGGAAACCTATGTGCTTGTGGTAATGTCATGTCAGCACGTTTACAAGTGGGTTAGGTTGTTTAAAGAAGGTCCCACTAACACTCATGACGAAGAAAGGAGTGAGGCCGTCGGCTGAGGTTCCTCACTTTGCGTTAAGAGTCCGCGGCCGACGGTCTCACTCATTTCTTCATCATGAGTGTTAATGGGACCTTCTTTAAACAACCTAACCCACTTGTAAACGTGCTGACATGACATTACCACAAGCGCATAGGTTTCCACAAGTTGACGATGGCTTTCGACCGCGGATTCTTGACGCAAAGTGAGGAAATTGATGACCGAGGAGGTGGAGCGAACGGCCTCTGCGGAGGTTGACGAAAGCTCCTCCTGTGACGGCATTTCTCAACGGATTGAATTGAACCAGGGCTCGGTTTGACCGTTATTAGCATTATGCGTATGCAGATATACAGAGTGTTAAAAAAGAGTAACAATCCGACAAAAACCTTATTTATTTATTTTTTTTTTGATGATAACCATTCAACCGCATTTGGTCCCAGTTACAGAATTGTAGATTTTTATTGTAGTGGAACCCAACCACTTCGACTGATTTTGGTGCAGTCAGAATCTCAATCCGTGTGACGACCTTCAAAGTGACAGTTAAATAAATGGCAATATTAATATCACCAAGTAAAACGTTACACACCTAAATTTCTCTAAATCGACTTGTGTATATTGTAGCAGTATAATTTAAATTTTAATATTAAAAAGACACCAAATAAAAATAGTTATTTATGTATCAAGGGCATCATGATATCCGAGGGCGACATGTTTACAAGCCCAAGGGCCTCTGGCCCGAGGGTCTGTAAATCGCCCGAGGGCTATAAACATCAATGATGCCCGTGGTGCATACAATATTTTATGTCTTACTATTTTATTTAAAATATTGCGCGCGTGACATTTCGCTTTGACGTTTCGAATTTTGTTAATATTTTTGGTATCCTAGTAACAGACAGAAAATATATTAATTTCAGAAGAAAAACATTAGTGATGTCTCAATATTACCATGGCAATTTCTTAATGCCCTAGGGTATAATGTAGTATATAACATACCTCGTATCCATGACATAATTAAACAATTACATACTAGGAAGACACAAAATAATATAAAGGACTCATTTTATAAGACTTTTCGCACTTGTCCTTTAGTAAACTCGCCCGAGGGCTCATGTTACTATTATTGTTTTAAAGTTTTTAACACTTTTTAACACCCTGTATGCAGGAGAGGTTTCTATTAGTAGGTTTATTTATTTAATTTATTATTCGTATTTAAACTCGGTACCTTTAATGTAATATCAGGAAAAATCTTTGAGAAATATTATTATAGTTGTACTATATACAGGGTGTTCATTTTAAGTGGCGCACCATTGCTATCTCGAGAAGTATAAGAGCTACGAAGTTGGTTAAATTAGCAAACAATTTCTATTTTATATGACCACTTTAATGAACGAAACAAAAAAATTTTTAGACCAGTGGTTCTCAAACTACGAGATGCAACTTTCTTATTTCAAATAGGGACCTATTTTTTTATTCGCTTATTCGATTCAATATTTTTTTCTGAATTCAACGAGATATTAGTTTCATACCTTTGCATAACAAAAACATGAGAAAAATGCTAAGGAAAAAAATGGCGGGTGGCGGTAACGGACACGTGTTTCGACCTTATTTGGTCTCATCAGTGTAGTATAACGGTTATACTAGAATCTTTTTCACTAACAATTAATATGAAACAAAATGTTCAATTGTTTTCTTCCACAGCACTCTTGTAACAATAGATTTTAATTGAATTATCATAATTTTTTCTCATGTTTTTGTTATGCAAGGGTATGAAACTAATATCTCGTTGAATTCAGAAAAAAATACTGAATCGAATAAGAGAATAAAAAAATAGGTCCCCATTTGAAATAAGAAAGTTGCACCCCGTAGTTTGAGAACCACTGGTCTAATTTTTTTTTTTGATTATTTCATTAAAGTAGTCATATAAAATAGAAATTGTTTGCTAATTTAACCAACATCGTAGCTCTTATACTTCTCGAGTTAGCAATGGTGCGCCACTTAAAATGAACACCCTGTATACTCCTAGAAGTTATCTATTTTGTAAAAACAAACCTCGATATATAACGTTAGCCTTCAAGGAGCTCCTAATAAATATGGATCACAGTTCTGAACCTGCACCTAGTTTTCTCTGGAAGTACTCACCTTGGGAATAGATGCACCATCTCACCCGAGATGCAACCAATGTAATGAGAATTCAGAACTCTTCTTTAAACTAAAGAGCTTCATTGAATAATATCTTATTTAGGTATTGATTTAAAATGTGTGCGTTCTAGATATCCGGAGATTGTTTGAGTAAATTTATGTAAAATAGTTCGTCGATTGAGAATTAGTGGTAGATTATGCTATACAACAGTTTACTGATTCTAAAGAACGAACAGCAAACGAATATTGTATACTCCATGTAAATTGAAAATAATTAATCAACGACCGTTGAACGATAGGAAAATGAAAACGGCGTTTAAGGGGCTTTTATCACAGTAAAAAAGTATTTAACAAATTACTCCCAACCTATTAATCCTATAAATCTAAAAAAAATACCATATAAAGACAAAGGCAGTAAAAATATAGCTACGTTGTCGAATTTTTTAAATTGTTATTATTATTATTTATAAACAATTAAATAATAATAATTCTGAGAAAAACTCTTCGTAAGTATGATTGCATTGCAAATTTAAATGTTTGTATCACATTATTATATTAAATTTTCAAATAGTAGTCGAGTAATTTGTTAAATAAATTTAAAAATTGCATGCGCGCTTGACAATCAAATTGAGTATTTTCTAAACAAAAATGAAGCGAAACATAGCAATTAGATAAATAGAAACAACATGTGCTTATAAAACATAGGCTGTCAGCGCGGGTACCTGAAATAACGGGGATTTGTGATCTAGCAGTGTTAAGCGATAAAACCCCCTTAAGCTGGTAATATTTATCCAAATAAATTATTATTTTTTATAGAGAAGAACAGTAAAGACATGGTCATACATGGATTCTTTGCAGATTCTTTCATGCTTCTGAATCCTGAAAAAAAATTAACTCATTCTATCAATGAATTTGAAATTCTTCTTTTCCAAGACTCATTGAAGATTCAATCTAGCGGCGCCGCTATTTGTCAGGCAATTCTACCAGGATTATTATTTTTTATCAAAGAATCCTTGTGTGAAACAGAGCCTAACAAATCAACGATTGCAGGAAATAATTATTTTGAATTATCTACTAACATATGAGAATCGTAAGAAAATCTATGTCACTTTAGAAATAAATCTAAATTTCTATACCTGAGCTCCTGAATTTTATTATTATTGTAGAGAAGAACACTAAAGCCTTGTTCATACATGGATTCTTTGAAGATTCTTTCATGCTTCCGAATCCTGGAAAAAAAATAATTCATTGATTTCAAGCTATCAATGAATTTGAAATTTTTCTTTTCCAAGACTCATTGAAGATTCAATTTAGCGGCACTGCTATTTGGTAGGCGATTCCCGCTAGAAGTTTTTTTTCAAAATTCAAAAGCATGAAGAATCCTGAAAGAATCCATGCGTGAAACAGAGCCGAAACAATAAAATAATAATCATAAAATAATTATTTTAAATTACTTTATCTATACTAGAGAATCATTTATGTCACTTTAGAAATAAATATAAATTTCTATACCTGAGCCCCTGAATTTTATTATTATTATTTTATTATGAATGTAGAGAAGAACACTGAAACCTTGTTCATACATTGATTCTTTGAGGATTGTTTCATGCAACTGAATCCTGAAAAAAAATTAACTCATTTGAAGCTACAATGAATTTGAAATTCTTCTTTTCCAAGACTCATTGAAGATTCAATCTAATGGCACTGCTATTTGGTAGGCGAATCTTACTAGAATTTTTTTTTAAATTCAAAAGCATGAAGAATCCTGAAAGAATCCATGTATGATCAAGGCTTAACGAATAAAAGAGTGCAAGCTAAATTTAAAATGATGTTTGGCTTGGCCTTCAAGCAAGATTTTCTACGCATCTCACAGTTCATCTCAGTTCTCAACAAATGGCACTAGTAGTTTCTTGGTGTTTCTCCGGTTGACTTACCAACGCGTAGGCGGTTAACCTACCTTGGAGTCATACGTTGAGACACCAGAAACTGAGCTGAGTCACACTGACGAGATCTAAAATATCGAAACAGCTGTCTGTGACTGTGCTTTGTCTACTGGGTTCTGAGATGAACTTTGAAGTGCGTTACCAATTATTATTTGATTATAACATTTTATCGAGCATTTTATTTTTCAGATTTATGTAGGTAGGTACGTTTCTTATCAATAGATTATTATGTTTTGGTATATACTTTATATTTATGCGGGAAGTTGTAGGTATTGTTCAAAAACTATAATACTAGGTAACTGCTTTGTTAGTACATATAATTGTAACATAAATAAACTAAATGAAAATATAATGAATGTATTATATTAACGAAACAATTTTAGCAAATTTCAGTCATTAATCTGCCTCTTCCCTTTTGAACTATTGCTATTGGCAAAATTAATTGAGGAAAAACTACGAGAAAGGGCAAAAATGTAAAAATAAAGCAAGGTTTAAAAATGATGAAGTGATTGATGATAGTGTCAATATCAAACAAACTGATCGAAAGGAATCTTTTGAATTTATCCCGATAAACTGGTTTCAGTTTTCCGCGAATCTAGCACTTTTGGAGATATGTTTGTATTTTAAACTTTTCAGACGACTATTTATACGTTCAAAAAGAAAGCAATATTTAATTAATAATTACTGGGGAAAAATTGTTAATTACCGATACCGATATGATATGAGTCAAGCCATGAAAGTTTCAAACCAAACCCGGATTCGAACCCACGACCTCTGTACTCAGAGACCACTGCGCTACATCGCCGTTCAAAATATAAATTCATTTTAAAAGCAAAAGTATGTACCTACAAGTACAAAAGTCAATATTATTTATCCTATTTTGCTTTGAACTGCACAAAAAATTAAACCAGTTATGTAGGTACATTGCAGATTAAATTTTGAAATGAAAATTCCATTACATTAATGGCATACAGTGATTTTTAAGGTCATGACCAAAATCAGTCAGCCAAAAATTTAGAAGTTTTAAAATGATTTTGCTATTGCCGCCTTATTTTGCTACCATTCAACAGAATTTATTCTCAACTATTATCGAATGGTAGATGATACTATAGTTGAATCCAACCACTTCGACCAATTCGTCTTGGTGCAGTCAGAATCTCAATTCAAAGCGGCAACGAAGAGATTCTTTTACAACCCGGACTACATTTAAGACGATCAAGTGGTCAGCTTGAAGCATCCGAGTGCGATGTAATTGCAAGATGTTTTACAACACTGTCGGCCGAGAGACTTGAACCCCGGAACTCCGGGTTCGTACGTCATCACATGCAGAGAGCTGTGAGAGGTTCGTTTACAACCAGTACTACATTTAAGACGATCAAGTGGTCAGCTTGAAGCGTCCGAGTGTGATTTAATTGCAAGATGATTTTATACACACTGCCGGCCGAGAGACTTGAACCACGGAACTCCGGGTTCGTACGTCATCACATGCAGAGAGCTGTGAGAGATTAATTTGCAACCAGGACTACATTTAAGACGATCAAGTGGTCAGCTTGAAGCATCTGAGTGCGATTTAATTGCAAGATGTTTTACAATCACACACTGCCGGCCGAGAGACTTGAACCACGGAACTCCGGGTTCGTACGTCATCACATGCTGTGAGAGAGCTGTGAGAGATTCATTTGCAAACAGGACTACATTGAAGACGATCAAGTGGTCAGCTTGAAGCGTCCGAGTGTGATTTAATTTAAGATGTACAATTAAACACTGCTGGCCGAGAGACTTGAACCACGGAACTCCGGGTTCGTACGTCATCACATGCAGAGAGCTGTGAGAGATTCTTTTGTAACCAGGACTACATTTAAGACGATCAAGTGGTCTGCTTGAAGCGTCCGAGTATGATTTAATTTAAGATGTTTTACAATATTTCCGGCCGAGAGACTTGAACCACGGAACTCCGGGTTAGTACGTCATCACATGCAGAGAGTTGTGAGAGAATTTTTTGTAACCAGGGCTACATTTAAGACGATCAAGTGGTCAACTTGATTTCATTTAAGATTTACTGCCAGCCGAATGACTTGAACCACGGAACTCCGGGTTCGTACGTCATCACATGCAGAGAGCTGTGCTTAAACCCGCGCAGCTACTGCCTCGATGTGTTTGTACATACAATACTTTATTTCAACTCTAGAGCATGACGTCATTTTAATAATAATTAAATTGTCGACATAAAATACTGACATGTAGGTTAGTATAAGCCAAAAATAATATATGGACTACGGGCATTGCATGATATTTATAGCCTCGAATGATTTATAAACCCTCGTGTCAGAAATCCTGAATAATACCAGGATAATACTCTTGATACGTAAATAACGTAAATAACTAAAATGAATCGATATTTAAATATATGTTATTTTATATACGACTTAATTATAATCAATTGCTTATGGTACATTGTTTAGCGTGCATAAACTGTTAATAGTGCATAATAATAAAGTAAAACAACGATGATAGTTAATTAATTTTTTAAATTTATGAACAAGAAATCAATTAAATGAAAATTTTCCAAATTACAATAAGGAATACATTTTACAGGCTCCTGACATAAAATTACCTACAAAATAATATAAGTAATAACTTTCATGGAAAATAAAATAACTAAGTACTGTAAGTACAAACCTAGAAAATTTTGTAATATATCTATTCCTTCATTTGTATTAATTGTAGCGTACAGTATCAAATACTTGGCCCATCTGGATATCTTATATACGACGGGAGATAAGTACTTACAATATTGTATTTTCGGTATTTTCCTTTATTTGACATAATCAGGAGAAGTGATTCTTTTGCTTTTAATGTAATTTCAATAATTTCTATCATTACTAGATCAAAAATAAGAATGTTTTAAAAAAATGTCAGTTTGTGTGCTTCAATATTTTTCAACAACAACTTTGTAACCATAACAATAAAAAAAATGCAGTAATACTATCAATTTTTTTTGTCAACGCGATTATGTCAAATACAAATGGCATTCTAGGCAATATAAAAATTGATTATAATGAAGTCGTACATAAAATATTGTATGTAACTCATACATAATCAGACTCGCCTTATTTACTACAGCCTTGTTCGCTGCGCTTAATCTGCCATAAACAACGATTAGATTATGCACTTGTTACATAATAGTTATTTATGTATTAAGGGTGTAAGGAGGCTTTTATGGCGTGAGACGTGATTTTGAGCCCGAGCGCAGCCGAGGGCTCAAAACACGTCAAAGGCCATAAAAGCAAGTTACGCCCGTGGTACATACACAACTTTATGCACGGTCGAAGATTTTATATTAAATAAATTTATTAATTTATGTTAAATGTAAGTAAAAATGATTTAACTTTAAAAATATATTACTAATTACAGAAAATGATTATTTATAGAATTATATTAGTTTACATGAGAATAATTGAAAATTTTAACTGTTTTCATTATGATGATTTGACGTTTCATTATGGCGCACTGCGCTATAAACAGTCCCACGGGCTATAAAATGACGTTTATGTCACAGAAATTCGTGTATAATTGACAAATTATGATACGACCGTGCATAAATATCTATAATTGTTTCAGAATTTATTATTAGAAAGAGTTTAATATCCGTAAAATGAAAAGTACAACTTGTAATCAAATTTTTAGTGTCCCTTTCACAAATTTAAATATTTGTATAACGTGCCCCTATTTCATTTCAACATACATTTCAACAAAAACTTGATAAGTCTAAAATAACCAGTCATCCATAATTCTTTTGTTTATCTACCGAAAAATACAACAAAATAATTTTATTTTAAATTCGATAAATTAAACTCTCCCTCAACATATCACCATAGCAACGAGCAAACATGTGAACAGCGATCTTCATCAGGGTTTGTGTGTGAGAGAGATGGAGCTGTCAGGACCCACATCTATCCGGGGTGGAGATATGGCCTTCTCACTCTGACTTGTACGAGGGTTGCGATATGGGGAAGGTGTAGGACTAAAGCGTAAATCGACAGGTAAACCAGAAGACGAATTAACCGGAAGGTGATGACAGGAAGTGTGTGATATTGTGTCAATGATTCCAATTCACAAAGATACAAGATAATGTATCGGGGTTGATAATGACATGACAGATATGCTTGACGAGATAATAAAATATAACAACGGGTTTAAGTTCAGTTCTCTGAATGTGATGACGTACGAACTCGGAGTTCCGTGGTTCAAGTCTCTCGGCCGGAAGTGTGTGATTGTAAAACATCTTGCAATTAAGAGGACCGTCTACCTCCTAAATTCCAGTATAAAATGTACTAACGTAGCGAGTGTCTTGTGACCAGTACAAGAATGGTAAAATGTCATTCCAACAAGGATTATATACTTCAAGGATGAATTAACAGTTGTGCCTTTTTAAAATTTAAATAAAAAAATTGTACATGATTATAAAAATTCCGAAAAATTCATAAAAATTTCCAATTTATGCAAACTTTACACGGGTATATCTCATGACAGAAATTTATTTATTTTAAAAAGACACATCTGTCAATAATAAATTGATAGTTTACTCGCAACGAAAACACTTTTATAGTATTTTTCGACTTCAAAATGACATTGCATAGCTAGGATGCGGTAAAGTACGAGTTTCGGACGGGTTTCGGGCAACTGCAGTAGTGGGGAAGGAAGTGGAATAGAAGAAAAAGTTAAATTGAGAGTATTCTAGGAATTCGTAAAAAACGGAGACGGGCCGCTTAAATCGCACTCGGATGCTTAAAGCTGACCACTGATCGTCTGAAATGTAGTCCTGATTGTAAAGAATCTCTCACAGCTCTCTGCTTGTGATGACGTACGAACCCGGAGTTCCGTGGTTCAAGTCTCTCGACCGGCAGTGTGTGATTGTAAAACATCTTGCAATTAAATCGCACTCGGAATTGTTACCAGCAAAATAAAATAAAATATATGTACCTGGCAACTTGATTCTAACTTGAGTTGTTAGAACTACAGTCGATCCCATACAGCCATGTTCACAAAGGGTCTGAATTTTGAGAAAAATAATCTTGGTGAGAATAATTGTCTGTCGAATACCGGCGCTGCTAAATTGAATCTTCAATGAGTCTTGGAAAAGAATAATATCTAATTCATTGATAGCCCCAAAACAGAGAATTCAATTTTTTTCAGGATTCAGAAACATGAAAGAATCCTTCTGTAACATAGAGCCTAAAGCTAGCCTTATACAGGTGATTCATCATAACTTGCTTTTTTAAAAAAATGCGTGACATTCAGGCTCTAGGAATCGTAGTGGGGAGAGAGTGATCTCATTCGACAGGTGCACTTTTAAAGTTTTGTTCCCCACCCGGTCAGTCGCCATCATGCGTTGGAGCACGGAGCAGCATCGATGACTGTTTTGAGGAAACACTTCCCGGGGCGCCTCATATCTCAATAAGAAAAAAATTATTTACAGAGAATTGAGCTAGAATACATTTTCTAATAAATCTCGTAATCATAAGATAAAGCATGTAAAAAATTTCTTAAAACACACTTTTTCATTAATTTTTATATGGATTCCAAAGATTTTTCAGAATTCTAACTGGACATAAACCTAAATTAATTCTTTCACAAACATCTAGTACCTGTTTTTCCTCAAATTTTTAATATGCAATGAGTAAAGCAGAAACTGCTACACCTATAACCACGCAATATTTTGTTACGGAGACGAGACCCTTAACGCACTCGGCTATGCAAAGGTTGTACAGAAAACAGCAAACAGTACAACATATTCCCTTTCCGCAGATTTATCGTCCAATAGCGCCAAGCAAATAAAAGCAACAAAACACATTTTTTACCCGTGACGTCACGGCTCTTGACACGCTAACCCCGTCGATCCCGGATTACGCAACAAAGGCCCGGATAACTCCCACACGCTACGTCATAGCGACGCCGCTCACATTCAATAATCCCGGACGCACACCGGATCTTTGAGTCCTGGCTAGTTAGGGTAGGGGACATGCGTGATATACACGGGGTGTGACGTCATTCGAGCGAATAATGCGAGCGCTAGTGACCGATATTGTAAGAGGTGACGTGGAAGCTACGGAGTTAATCCCGTCACAACCACAAGATAATCAAATATTCATTACAAGACGGAGGATTTGGATGTAAATAAGAAATAACAGGTCATCAGAAAATAAAAATCTAGAATATGTATACACATCAGAAGGTGCAAAAAAATTATACATTATAAAAATTTATTTATACGAAAATTCAAATCTAGAATTTTAAGTTCGGTATAAATGCAAACACAGGAAGATTCAAATCTAAAAAACAAGATTGGCCAGCATAGACAAGTACCAATAAATTCAGTCCCAGACTACTGGTCATCGTCGATATACTTGTGAATACTTGCCAATGCTTGGCCAATTGTGTGGGACCGACATGGATTTCGCGCGCCACTCCACAGCGTATATTGTTTAGTTAAATACAGGATGATTCATCGTAACTTACTTATTTCAAAACGCAATAATGCGCATTTTATGAATCAGATACTTTTTATTTTTATTTTATAATGTGGGTACTGGGTACATATCTAAAGTTTTGTTTCACCCAGTTTTCAAAATCATATCAGGTAGGTGGTGTTTGTCATAACCCTTTCCAGCATGGCAGCGGGTATGTTGGCAATTGCGGCCCGGATGTTGGCCTTCAGGTCTACTAGGGTCCTTGGATGGTTGACGTAAACGCGAGATTTCAATAAACCCCACAAAAAATCACAAGGAGCCAAATCGGGCGAGCGGGCTGGCCACTCCTTCGAAAGTCACGCTGGGTTGCGATCACAGCACAGAACATCAATTGGAAAAGTACGACTCAACTGAAAACACACGCTGCTCTGTGCTCCAATGCATGATGGCTACTGATTGCACTTTAAAAGTGCACCTGTCGAATGAGATTACTCATTACTCTCTCCCCACTACGATCCCTACAGCCTAAATGGCACGCATTTAAAAAAAATCTGACATGGACACCACATGACTTCCTTGTACGCCTTGTGTGTTCATACTTTTCTTAATAACTAAAATGTAAAATAATATTAAAAATTCTTTTAACTTATTATACTAGTATACTCACAAATATATTTTAGTCATTTGATTTAAACTGCAGAAGAAGATATAAAGCATATTTTACTATTGTCACTGTCATGTCATAAACATTTAAATTTTACGTAGTAACAAATGTTAATCGATCATGGACTACAAGATACCGAAATACTATAAATTATAAATATATACTTTAATTATTTTTAAATGATAGCAGATACAAAAATATTTATAAAATACCGATTGTAGGTAATAATCACATAATCTTTCATTTAAAATAAAAAAAATTGTCTAAAATTAAATATTTATCGAAATATTTTTAAAAAGTACTACTTCCGGTTTGTAGACTGAAACCAAAAATAGGAGGTGCACAACTAGATGCTATAACAGTCCTAAATACAAAATTTCAACTTTCTACGTCTAACCGTATTTGAGTTATGCGACACACATACGTCCGTACGTACGTACGTACGTACGTACGTACGTACAGACGTCACGTCGAAACTAGTCATAATGGATTCAGAAAAGGTCAAAACGGATATTTCCGTCAAAATCTGAGAACCGAAATTTTTCGCGATTACAATACTTCCTTACTTCGTACAAGGAAGTAAAAAGCAAGTTATGATGAATCAGCCTGTATAATAATATAAAGATATTATTGAAGATAAATGTACAATCTACAAAAGGGTCGATGCAGAATTTTAAAATTTTGCTTTAAAATCGAAATAATGTTCATTTGAATTATGACAATTTTTATTATTTTTTGAACACAAATATCTTCTATTTTAAAACGAATTAAAAAAATTCGATTGCTTATTTCGCAGATTCAAGCTTTGTTGACAACATATTAAAATTTGAAGTTAATTCAATTATAAATCAAAGCTGTACAGTGGCGCGTGAAAACCCTCTTTTTACTTCCTTGTACGGAGTAATAAGGAAGTATTGTAATCGCGAAAAATTTCGGTTTTCAGATTTTGATGGAAATATCCGTTTTGACCTTTTCTGAATCCATTATGACTAGTTTCGTCGTGACGTCTGTACGTATGTACGTACGTATGTACGGACGTATGTGTGTCGCATAACTCAAATACGGTTAGACGTAGAAAGCTGAAATTTTGTATTTAGGACTGTTATAGCATCTAGTTGTGCACCTCCTATTTTTGGTTTCAATCTATAAACCGGAAGTAGTACTTTTAAAAAATATTTTGATAAATAATTAATTTTAGACAATTTTTTTTATTTTAAATGAAAGATTATGTGATTATTATCTACAATCGGTATTTTATAAATATTTTTGTATCTGGTATCATTTAAGAATAATTAAAGTATATATTTATAATTTAATATTTCGGTATCTTGTAGTCCATGATCGATTAACATTTGTTACTACGTAAAAATTTAAATGTTTATGACAGTGACAGTGGTGACAGTAGCAGTGACAATAGTAAAATATCGTTTATATCTTCTTCTGCAGTTTAAATAAAATGACTAAAATATATTTGTGAGTATACTAGTATAATAAGTTAAAAGAATTTTTTATATTATTCTACATTTTAGTTATTAAGAAAAGTATGAACAAACAAGGCGTACAAGGAAGTCATGTGGTGTCCACGTCAGATTTTTTACAAATATGGGTGCCAAAATTATATATCTTCCCCTCAAACATTTATTATTTTTATATTTAACAAAACAATAAACGCTATAGTATAGAATAACATACGGAATCAATGTTTTTGACTGTTTTCTACCATGGGTGGAGACCTTAAGAGTTATTACAACTTGGAACAAATTTACTCTTTCCGCAGATAAAATGTAAATTCCCTAATAACCGTGCATATTTCCCGATCTTTCTTTTGGAATCAAGTGTTCAGTGTTCATGTTCTCTTCTTTTTCTTCACACAATGAGAACGTGACGAAATTGGAAAACGCTAAGGAACCGACCACGGTACGTGCGGCTGAAATGTGTGTATGAATTCCTGAAATGAAATTCTGATAAGAAACGATTTTCGACTCTGCGGTATTGTGACTCACGGGCGGAAGATTTTATTTTTATAACGTAACGGGTGCGAGGTAACGCGATAAGGGTAGTTTGGGGTGATGAACTGTTCTGGTGTGGATTACATTTTTATAAGGGTGGCAATCACAACGAAATAGGTTATAAACACATATTTAGTACAGGTATTGCTGTTTGGAATTGATTCCATTTATGGGCATAAATAAATAAATTTAAAAAAATGGGCATAAGGCAGGATTACGTGACCGACTGTGGTTCTGACAACTCAGGTTCGAATCCTGTCAGGTAATTAACTCTCTAACAACAATTAGGTGCCGCACACATAATAAAATATACAAAGTGTTTTAACCCATTTTACATGAATCGTCCATGGGATGTTTAAAAATATCTTATTCTTGTACTGTAAGTGATATTACGTAAGTCTATCCTAGCGACATCCTGAGTACGATCAAAAATTTCATACTCAATATAAACATCTCAGAGAATTATATTCTGAGGTTGGAAATATGAATAAATCCTAGTTATTTGGATGACTGGCTTTATTGTAAAATATAGTTATAAGTTTTGCGACGTTTCGACCAGGATCTTGGTCATTTTCAAGCAGAAAGTTGACATGTAGATAATTTGAAAAAATAGTTGAGTTACATTATATGAAATATTACTTTAAAACAAATTGTTGGAGTGTGTACACACCCCAAGAGTTCAACAGTGATATTGGACACATTATTGAGGTAATATTACCATATTACTAACATTGGGATGTTACATAGAGAATGTTACTAAGGGTGGACATTAGCAATCGCTAGGATATTAATAGGATGTTAATAGGGAAATAGCAAGTAACAAAAGCTGGGATGTTCACATTTTTGAAATGTTCTAGGGATTTTATTTTGACAAATGGGAATACTATATGCTGCGCTGAGCGTGGAGAATTTCGAAAAGTTATTAAATTAAACGATACCACTTAAGTAAGTGTATTTACTTAAGAGCAATATATAAATGAATTATCTACATCAGATATTTTTTATTTGACGTTGTGCAAAGAATGACTTGTGGTTTTGTAGTAGATTTAAAAAATCTGACGTGGACACCACATGACTTCCTTGTACGCCTTGTGTGTTCATACTTTTCTTAATAACTAAAATGTAAAATAATATTAAAAATTCTTTTAACTTATTATACTAGTATACTCACAAATATATTTTAGTCATTTGATTTAAACTGCAGAAGAAGATATAAAGCATATTTTACTATTGTCACTGTCATGTCATAATCATTTAAATTTTACGTAGTAACAAATGTTAATCGATCATGGACTACAAGATACCGAAATACTATAAATTATAAATATATACTTTAATTATTTTTAAATTATAGCAGATACAAAAATATTTATAAAATACCGATTGTAGGTAATAATCACATAATCTTTCATTTAAAATAAAAAAAATTGTCTAAAATTAAATATTTATCGAAATATTTTTAAAAAGTACTACTTCCGGTTTGTAGACTGAAACCAAAAATAGGAGGTGCACAACTAGATGCTATAACAGTCCTAAATACAAAATTTCAACTTTCTACGTCTAACCGTATTTGAGTTATGCGACACACATACGTCCGTACGTACGTACGTACGTACGTACGTACAGACGTCACGTCGAAACTAGTCATAATGGATTCAGAAAAGGTCAAAACGGATATTTCCGTCAAAATCTGAGAACCGAAATTTTTCGCGATTACAATACTTCCTTACTTCGTACAAGGAAGTAAAAACTATCTACTCGTACTAAAAAGGATTACTTATCTTTATAGTTATTTATGTATTAAGGGTGTAAGGAAGCTTTTATGGCTTGATACATACCTACGTGATTTTTGAGCCCGAGCGTTATCCGAGGGCTAAAAACACGTCAAGAGCCATAAAAGCAAGTTACGCCCGTGGCAAATACCTAACTTTATGCACGGTTGAATATTTTCTAATAAATTAATTAATATAATTTACTTGTTCAAATTACCTAAAATTACTAAATTCTTTAACTGGTGCTAAGATATCAATAAAATGCCGAAAATAAACAAAAATCTAAATGTCAAGGTTGTCATTATTGAACTAAATGATGTTATTTAAATAAAAAATGGTACAGCTAATTCTAGAAAATGGTTATTTATAGGATTATTAGTAGTTGATTTGAGGAAAATTGAAAATCTAACTGTTTGCATTAATTTGACGTTTCTTTATGGCGCACTGCGCTATAAAATGGTTCGTGGGCTATAAAGTGACGTTTACGTCAAAGAAATTAGTGTATAAGTGTCAAATTATGATATGACCGTGCATAAAATAAGTTAACATATATGTATTATAAGACTTCTTAAATAGGTATTGCTGCAAATGTAAAATGTATGTGACCCTAAACTCTTGTTTCATTGTGCGCTCTTTTAAATTTCAAAACATCTACGTTTAAATGTAAACTGAAGTGTCCAATTCTACTGAAAATATTTGAAAGGTAATGTGATTCTCGAGCAAACGGCGTTCCAATTATTCCATACAGAAGCAAAAGAAAGATAAATAAAAAATCAGGTTCTCCTTTTTATTCCACACCACTTGCCAGCTGAATAGACTGCGTCCTTGTAACCAGATACGTATTAAGGGGGAAAGAAAATGTAGGATAATTCCTTCATGAACGACAACGTAGATAGAAAAAGGCTAAAAATGTGTATCTAATGAAATGTATGACTCGCTAAATAAAAAGGCGCATCTCTTGCTCTCTTTAAAGCAGAAACATTTTTTACAATAAATAATTTTGTGACTTTAGTTAAGAAATCTATGATCTCATATTTTACAATGATGTTATGAAAGGTTTAGAAAACATCTTCCGGTATTTTGTTACATAATTTCTAAATATTACTCCAACGGCGAATTTTTTACAGTCAATAATTGATCTCCTACTTCATACATTATTGATTAGAATGTTAAGTTGGTAACATGAAACAAACTTAAGGGCCTATTGCATGGCAATAATACGCATTGAAAAACGAGTAATTTTTGTGATGATCTCAATCTAATACTGTTATACGTATGACGTTGAATTTTTGTATTTAAAGAAGCATACTAAAAGGGCGGAATCTTCAAAATCTTTAATTAATGTAATTAGTTTGGCTTTAATAATTACGCAAAAATCAGCGAAAATTGTACAAGTTTATATAGAATTTATGGCAATTCTGTTGATAAAATTATAGTTTTATTGTTTTCCGCCCTTTTTACACCTATTTTCTACTCATTTTGTCTTTAAACTCAATGATAACTTTTATAGTTTATTCATGAGATCCTCACGAAATTCTAGTGTTTAATTTCTTTTTATCTCTAATTGTTGTCGGAACAATATATAGTTTGAATTTTTAAATTCAACAATGCTTTGTCATTACTAATGTAAAATTTCAGATTTTTATATTGAGCAATATAGCCAGAATCGTGAATTCTGATTCTTATTGCACTCAAGTCGTATAGCCCCTTAAAACCAGAAATAACTGCGAATTGCCTTGCAAGCTTGCAAGAATTAGAACAAATTGTGTTTCAGGCAACCCGTTGCGGGCATGATTGCTTCTGTGCAATTTCTGTATTACATTCATGCAATTGCATCTGCAATATTGCTCAATGAATTCGTTTTATGGAGGGTACATTACTGTGGAGATTAGTTTGCAATTAAACTGGTAATTCGAATCTGAGTGTCTATTTATCCCATCAGAATTGAACGAATTAAAAATGCTAACTAGCTCATCAAAATTATTCTCCTTTAAAGCTCTACACTTGTTGAACGCAATATAGCTGCAATAGAATCAGAATTCACGATTCTGGTTATATTGCTCAAAATAAAAATCTGAAATTTACCATAAGTAATTAGGAAGCATTATTTGATCGAAAAATTCATACAATACTTTGTTGCGACAACAATTCAACAATATTCCAAATTATGGCCTTATTATTGCATATTATTTATTAATTTTGTTTTAAATAAGTAGTCGATTCTTTGCATTGTTCGTAAGAGTGCTAAGAAAACATTTTTTGCAAGAAAATTACACATCTGACGAACAAAATAGTAAAAAATCGGCCAAATTGACTATTTTTACTAATTTATTATTAAAATACCATGAAGTATATCAAAAATATAATTTCGTAGCACTCTAGAGTAATCTTTTAACTATCTATATATAAAATATAAACAGTGTAGGTGTACTAACAAAAGCTCAGTTTGTAATATAGCAAGGTTCCTTTTTCACTATACTTTTGGCACAAGAGTAAATAGAGTATTCAAAATAAATAATAAAACTATGCTCTCGTATAATATAGCGCCACTAAATGCATTGTTGGCGGACTGCCTTCTATAGTATATGACCCCTCTCAATGTCTTTTATTTCTTATTCTTCTTTCTTTTGCTCAAGTCGTAGTCGCGTCTGGCGGATCGCTCGACTGCTCCTACATTCATTTGTATTTCTGTCGCCTTTTAATTCGCGCACAATTCACTTGTTTCGTATTATTGTCCTACATTTGTTTTCATACTGTTGTTCGAACATTTGAAGGAGATATAAGATATAAACACATTGGAGTGGATTCATTGTACTAGAAAGAGATAAATATATTCCTTTGAGGAGAACATTTTTAGGGTGTGGATAGACGATGGTTTTTACGGTGTCCATTCAATATCAGAAAATACAAATCTAGAATATTCATGCAGACGAAAAT
Source organism: Agonum fuliginosum (assembly GCA_947534325.1). NCBI lineage: Eukaryota > Metazoa > Arthropoda > Insecta > Coleoptera > Carabidae > Agonum > Agonum fuliginosum. Next base: position 2,355,669 of record OX384033.1, read on the forward strand.
GATACAGCAGAAGATGCAGATTTAGTAAATTTAAAGGAATAAAATATCTGCAGAAAAGATTCATTCACAGGAAAATTAAAATCTAATAGAATTTTAGATTCGGCATAAATACAGACACAGGAATAAGATGCAAATCTAGAAAACTAGTTTGTCTCTTCTACACTTCTAGTTCGTTAATGAGCTTTACACAACCAGTGGTACCAACATTATTATTAGCTGAACTTTTTATTTATTATTAAAATACTATCGAGTAGGTATATGAGTGGCTGAATTCCAAAACTATTATCCAAAAATGAAAAAAATAGACAAATATATAGCTTTATTCAGTTTCCAACACTGCGTTCGAATCTGAAATTATTATGTGGCAAAACTGACTTCTTCCCTTTATTTTCGCTGAAAAACTGTTGATTTTTTTCCAAAACTTGTTTTATCATATTTCTGGTAGCACGGTAATTTCATATATTTTAAAATTTAAGTTTGTCTTCAAAACTTGCCTTATCCTATCTCATTATGTAGTATTTTCAGTCTTTTGGTTCCATAACTCTCCTTATCCATTTTGTTTATTTCCAGAACTACTCTTATCCACTATTTTGTAGCAAAACTCACCTAATCAAATTTTAATTATGTAATATAGCCAATATTTGTTCATTAATTTAATTTTCCTTTTATAGTATTTAATAATATCCACATACTTCTTAAATTATAACCTTACATACAGTCTTAGTGTCTTTTTATGGTCGAAATCAGTTTTTGTTAAATTACTCAAAATCACTTGTAACGGATAAGACAAGTTTTCGAACTCAGTCACTCATATATAAAATAAAAGCTCTCGGGAAAAGAATTCTAGCAGAAAAATAAAACTCGCATTTAAATGATCATCAATTGTTTAAAAAAATTAATTATTCAAATTATACCGAAAGTTTGGTATCAATAATTGTAAGCTGTCAGGAAGATAAGTTTAGTGGAAATGTAAAAAATGACATTATGCGGTTGTCAATAATTTATTTTTTCTACAAAAATAATTCCTTTTTGAAATGCAAACATCAAACATCTAAAATAAAACTAGAAACTTCATACCTACATAGATTAAAATAAAAATTGATTTAGCACACCATTTTTTGCTGAGATTAAAAAAAAAAACGAAATTGTACTCTCCAGAATATTGCCACTAGAGTAGGTATTGTGGTGGCCACAGCAGATTTTTAAATCAAATCATCAATGTTTTTACGTCAAATTCATCCTTCGAACACTTCAATAAGAAAATAAAATAGTGAACTTTTGTCAATAGTTCATTCTCGGTTCATTCATTCATTCGCTCTTTCACCTCAGGTATTCCTCTTTTCCTTTCAATCATTCCTCTATCGACTAGACAAACTCGCGACCGCAAAGCCAAGCGAAGTCCCTGACAAAGCGTCTGAGGTTTAGGATAAAGAGTTGGATATCTACTGTCACGAGTGTTACAGAGTGATAACATTGAACCTCTGTAGACTGTTAGTGTGAAAGCCACGGGGAATCCGAACCACGCACCGGAACTAACGCGATTGCTGCAGAGGAGAGACGATGCACTTCAATCGCTAGACTAGTTTTCATTTTCGAGAGGAAAGTGAGGTTGATATAGGGACAGATTTATTTTTGCTGGTAACCATTCTACAGGATTTATTCCCGATTGTAGAATGGTAGATGTTGCTTCGACTGACGAGCTTTGAAATTCAAAGCGGCAAAGGAGAGATTCTTTTGCAACCAGGATAATATTTAAGACGATCAAGTGGTCAGCTTGAAGCATCCGAGTTCGTTTTAATTGCAAGATGTTTTACAATTTTGCAATGTCGGCCGAGAGACTTGAACCGCGGAACTTCGGCTTCGTACGTCATCACATGCGGATATATGCTATTATACATGCAGTTTTTTTTTGCAGAAACCTATATATAAGATCAATAATACTATAGCATGTTATAGTATATAACATTACTAGCAAAGCAAAGCGAGCCAATCTGGCGAGCCTGTCACCTCCTTGAAGCAGCAAAACAGTTACCTTGCGTGTATTGTACAACATTTTACTTGTTACTCATTTGCGAGTTCATTTGTAAACCAAAATCAAAATTATAACCAAAGTATGCCATTCACACACAACTGTTTTGTCAAAATTGTATTATGCCCTGTTAACACGAGGAAGGTTTTTACTAAAAATTTATCATATAAAAATCTGTCAAGAAAGTAAAGCTAGTGATCTTAAATATATTTAATAAAAATAATTACATTCTCGGATTGACAGTTTTAATTTATGACAGCTCCTAGCACTTGTTTTACTTTCTAGAAACTTTTTAGTGTAAACTTTCCTCGTGTGAACAGATTTCTCATAAGACTTAGAAGTATCACTATGACAATGTGGATCGTTTTTTATGAACTTGTAAAATTTGTACAAGTCAGCTGTCAGTTTTACAGGACATTAACTTGTAAAGATTCATTTTTAAAAGAAATTGATTGCATAAATGGTGTTTACAAGTGAGTAATAAGTCAAGTTATTTATTACTTACTAACGAGTAATATGCATCTATATTATAATGGAAGTAAACATATAGTGGATGTTTTATTTAATATTTTATTAAACTTATCTACGAAGAAAAAACGTTTAAGAAGGTGTCAACAAAAATATAAAAAATAATTACAAAGAATAATGAGACTCAAGCGTCAAATTACAAAGAAATTCTGCGCGATACCTCCTTCAATATGGCTGAGAATTTATCTGCAGTCAAATATCAAATTTCATCACTTCTGGAAGAACAATTCCAATTTCTCATAAAACCTGCAGCGCAATAATTCCTTTAAAATTCATCTTTTCCATTTGATATGACGCAGAAACAATTTACAAGTTGAAATTAGCGGATTTGAATAAATGAACATTGCAAACAAATCCGAAACAGTGAGTCAAACAAAGTGACAGCCAATTAAAACACCTAACGAGGACATTGCACGCAAATAAATGAAAAACGATCAACAAACAAACAAAATAGCTGATGGAGGCGGGACATTATTCATTCGGCATGGACAAAATAATCTTTAAAATGTTTGAATGAAATAATATCAATCATCATTTATACAGAATCGTACAGAATGTTACTATACATCTGGAAAAAAATTAAGAAACTAATTAGAAAGACAACAAATCATTAACAAAAAATCATTGCATGAAGCAGTCTGCTCTGCTATTTTATTCATTCATTCATATGAAATTATAAATTTAGAATACATTTTTTTAAAAATAAATAAATTATCTAACCTTTATTAAAAAATTTCTACTTTTAAATGAATATTACAAATTAATTATTTAAAATGAGACTCGAGAGTCTCGACGAGACTCGATACTGGTCTCGTCTCGGTCTCGAGTATGTTATCGAGACTTAACTGATAGTCTCGTCTCGATTTTTCGAGACGAGACGAGACGAGACCGAGACTAGTCTCGAGTCTCGCGGCAACACTAGTTTTCAGGTCCCTAGAACACGATTTTGATAATTTCGCGATGATGTCTGTGTGGATGGATGTTGGAGGTACGATAACTAAATACCACCTAATAAAAAAATTTGAAATTTTTCATACTTATAATATTCGACTCTCTAGATTAGATCTGATTAGATTTTGGTGTTGATCCTGCTACCGGAAGTGGTAGTTTCTTGAAAATCTGAAAAGTTTTTCTGAAGTATCCTCAAAATTTATGAATTAAAAGGAACTTTTTTAATAACAATGTATACTAAATGTTACTGTCTACAATATGTATTCAAAACGTTGTGCCTATCTAGCCCCATTTTCCAAAAGAAGTTAAAAATGGGACAAATTTTGTACAATTTTGATTTATCTGCCTACCTATGAAAAAAAATTAATTGAGTGTTAATGTCATATAAATTTTTGATAAATTGAAATGGAAAATGTGAAATGTCATTTATAGGGTCATAATAAACTTTAATAATATTATAAAAATTACAATTCCCGAATTTCCTTCTACTATGGTATATTTTTTGTGAGTACACACTTAGTAAAATGGTAGAGTGTGGCGAGAGATCATGTATTGGCCACATCGGATTTTTTATATTAGTCGAAGAAATGATTAACGTTTTGTACAGTTGCTATAGTGATGATAACAATACCTAAATGGCCATCTTTTTTTACAAAAAAAAAACAATGACATAATAGCATGACATGCGTATGGTTGGCGAAAATGTTTCTTTCCCGAAGTAAAGAAACATTTTGTATAAATTTTGAAATCAAGTTGGAGAACCAGCACAAAGTAATCATTTTATTCGAGTAATAGAGAAGATTCCCTCTTTGCTCAAAATTTGAGAATGCGGCAGTCCAAATGAAATTATCGATTTTATATCACTTAGTATCGAGAAAACGTCAAATGAAAATTGAAAAAAATATCGTTGAATGTGAACGATGATGTAGAATGAAAGAAAATGGAGAACCGATGAAGAGATATGATTGAAAATATATTGAGACGCCGATGAAACGAATATTGCCCATTCATTTATAATTGATCTTGTGTTTGGTTTCATCCCTCATTTGTTATAAACACATTCACAAGGAACTGTGCAGTTACAGACGGACTCTTTTAAATTGCGGATTTTAAAGGGGACCTTCTGATATTTCCAAACATAATTTGTACAGTTGCGTTCATGATCAATGATCATTCAGATATGCACATTTTAATTTATTTTAATGATGTGGAAAATTGAATACGTTATGTGACCGACTGTGGTTCTGACATCTCACGTTCGAATTTATTATTTCAGTTAATTTACACCATTTTTACCTCTCGCCTCATATTCTATAAGGGAGGTATTGTGATGGGTCTAAATTTTCGAGTGTGAGTTTTTGGCAGATAAGCACGTTTTAGGGTCTCTAGAATAATACGAATTTATTATTTTCACGATGATGTCTGTGTGTGTGTACCTATGTGTGTATATGGACGTATAAATTATGTGACAATTTTTTGTCCATGATAACAAAAAGTATCAAACCTTTAATAACCAAATTTTATATTTAAGGTTTTAATAAGGATCTTAACAACGGATAAGATTTTGGTAGAAAACCGCAAACCGGAAGTAGTATTTTATGAAACTTGATATAGTTTTCCTTAAATAAATTGGTACATTATTTATTTTTAACAATTTTTGCAATTAAAAATAAAATAAAATATAATTATCTATGGATACAGTTAATTTTAATCTGGTAGTATTTAATAATAAAGTAAAGTACAATTAATATTCTACTTTTTTTAAATTCCAGTGTCTTGTTGTCCATGATCATATGAAATTTGTTTCTACACAATATTTGAATTATTAGTGACAGAGTTGACATCTTTTGCTTGCATCTTGGTTTACATTATCCTTTACATATTACATGAACATGAAACTATTAATATGCAAGTAAAATTATTTATTAGATTAGTAGAATAAGCAGAATTAGGCGAGAGGTCGTGTGCTGGCCACATCAGATTTTTTTATTTTGTTGGTAACCATTCAACAGGATTCACTCTGAATTACTGAATGGTAGATGCTATCGATGCTATCATAATAGAATCCAACACTTCGACTGATTCGTCTCTAAATATTGAATAAGAAATTGCGCAACAAATTGCTTTGTTTTTAATGAACTCTGTTTTATACTGAGGCAATTTTATATACCTACCTACAATATTTAGTTTGTGATTCTGCGCAGTTCGCATATAATAATAATTTGACAGTCGCGCTTATCTATTTTTTCAGATAATTTACGAAGCAATGCGATATTTCACACAATTTTCTGTATGATACCAATTTAGTTTGTTTCAAAAATTGAACAATATCTTGTTAAAGATTAAGTGTACTGTAAAACGGGCTTAATAAATTAAAACATCACACCCTGACGTCTTAATTAATTACCCCTTCTGTATTTCTTCACATCTCTCTTTCCCTGAAGTAGCTCACAACCCCCGCCTTCCCCTACGATACTGTCATCCGTGATTTTGTTGTTTCCGAACATCTGAGCATCGTGTAACATCAGATCCGATGCGAGATAATAACGCGAGAGCAAAGGGTTGCGCAGAAACAGAAGACCATAGGGGAGAGCGGGGCGGAAACGGCTACGTCGTGTTCCGGATTTCCTGGCAAATGGTTGTTGATCACCGAGAGGATAGGAAGGGAACGGATTCAGGGGGAGGGCGTTGGACCACTGGCCGGACAGTATCGGACTAGTTTGAAATACTTGCTTGGCGTAGACACTAATGGTGGGATTCTGTGTAAATCTGTAAGTTTTACAAATTTGTAAATCTTTAAATATAAAACAAAATCACATTAATTTTTATTGACAAATATAAAAATGTTCATATGCTTATAAATTTCATTGTGATTTTGTTTAATATTTGCAGTTTTATAGATCTGTAGCAACTACAGATTTGTACAGAATCCTACTATAAATTCCATAATTGGTTTAGTCACGTGAATAGAAAGCAGTTCTATTTACTGAAACTTACTATTATCCTGTCAAGTAAGCCTGTGTACCAAACAGATTTTAAGTAGTGTTTCCATCGTGTGTTTTAGTAACAAAAATTATATACGCCTCTCTTGAAATAATCATTACGATTTCATGTTGCTTACTTTGTAGTTGTTTAATGTAAGATATCAACTTTCTTCAAAATTCTCACTTTACCCACTTGACATTATCGTCCGTGGGATGTTTCAAAATACCTTATTCTTGTACTTTAGGTGATAATACGTAAGTCTATCTTTATCCTATCCACATTTTCAATCAAGTACAAGTACTTGGAAAGCTGCAATTAAAAATTATTATATTGAAGTATTAAGTATCAAGTAAAAGTACTTAACACAGTACTTGAAAAGCTTCAAGTAAAAAATTAATATCATGAAGTATCAAGTACCAAGTACATTACTTCCAAATATTATATACTGCTACATACATAAAGGTACATAAATACATAATATATCTATCACGCCTGTTACCCAATTTGGGTGGGACAACCTCACATTTATTGTTTATATCAAAAAGAAGTAAGCATACGAATTACGAAGGCACAAGCAACCAACGAATGACTGACCAAGTTAATTCATAAACTTTAAATAGGTACTTCAAGTACTACAAAAGTACTTGAAGTACTAAATATATTTAAGCAAGTACCAAGTAAATTGTTCAAGTACTTTAAATACTTCAAGTATTAAAATTACTTGAAGTAAATATTTTTTACTTCAATATTTAAACAAAAGTATCAAGTAAATTGTTGAAGAAGTGCAAGTACCAAGAACAAGTACCAAATTTAAAAAGTACTTGAAGTACAATACTTGCGAAATCAATACTTAAAGAAATTTTACTTGAAGTAATGCCCAGCTCTGGATACAAAATTGGAATATTATTAGTACCAAATTACTAACATTGGGATGTGATATAGATAATGTTACAGACGAGGTTACAGATGTCGGACAGTAGCAATCGCTAGGATATTAATAGGCAGATATAGCAAGTAACAAAGCGAGAAATCACATTCTTGAAACGAATACCCTCAGTTTTCTGAGACTGTCAGACTGTCTACAATAGCATATCGATGTCAATGAATCGAGTAACGAATGTTCTGTTTGTTTACCCCAACAACACAAGATGGCAGGCATTTATGTCTTTCTAGCTGTTCGCTCTGCGCCCTATTCTATGCTCTATGTCTAATATTGTCACTGTTATTTTGTTCCCGCGATTACAATGATCGTGTTTTGGCGGAAAAATTGATGGTGTGTCACCAAGAACTTCGGTTATTGGTTTTGAGAAGACCATAGAAGTAATTTCGGAGAGAGCGTGGAAAGATATTAGAAAAGTGAAGCCGAGTAATTGAGACAAATTGTGGCTAGACTCACGGAACTAGTATAACGATTATAAATATATATACAGGTTGGTGGAGGTGAAATGCGAACAGCATTGCGCTATTTTCCAATTATCTATCTAATCGCGTCCAAAAAGTGCGTTACAAGAACGAAGTTTCCACGGCACTGGATTTAATAAAAGGGGTGCCACAGGGCTCTATATGTGGTCCTCTGCTCTTCTTAATTTACATTTTTGACTTATACAATCAGATTGAATCTTGTAAAATTCACATTTATGCGGACGATACTCAGATTTATTATTCCTTCAAACCAACTAATATTGACGATGCACTTGTTTTAATTAATAAAGACCTAGAAAATATTTCACAATATGCTAAAAACAACTGCCTCATGCTGAATGAAAATAAATCCTCAGTCATGCTTTTTGGTAACATGAAAGTTCGAGAAGATCTATTAAGGAATAATAAAGTTCTGGTATGTTTAAATGGCATCAACCTTCGAGTCTCTGATAGCTGTAAAAATTTGGGTTTAATTATTGATTGCAGACTGCGATTCACGGAACATGTAACGCTTCTTATTAAAAAAGCATATTTAGCTTTAAAAAATCTTTACATGAACAGATTTATTTTGTCAAGAAAAAACACAGTTATCTTAGCTGAGAGTCTCGCACTTTCTGTATTCAATTATTGCGACACAGTTTATGGCCCATTTTTGTCAGTTAAAGAATGTAATAGAATACAGAAGGTGCAAAACTCGTGCGTTAGGTTCATAATTAATTTAAAAAGGCGCGAACATATTTCTGTTCATCTAAATACACTAGAATGGCTAAATATGTATGAACGCAGATTTCTACACTCTGCTTGTATGATTCACCGTATTATTACACAGAAAACTCCAACTTATCTTCTCAATAGGATTGATTTCAGAAGTGATCTGCATGATCGTAGACTCAGAGATAAAATTTTATTGCATATTCCTAAACATAAATCCAAATTGTTTCAAAAAGGCTTCAGCTACCAATGTTCTTCAATTTATAACAAACTACCAAATCAACTAAAATCACTAAGTTTGAAAACTTTCTCTATTAAATTAAAATCCTGCATTTTGCTAAAATCTGTTATTCCTTGAATATTAATTTTCTAGGTTAGTATGGAACCAATAAAATTTATTTTGTTCTTCGAATTATAAGCCTAAGACATCTTTGAATATTCATCATCAAATGATTATAATATAAAATGTATAATTCTTATTAATTCAGGATATTGAATCTGATCCTACTGTATACTCTATCTGATAATTTTACACTATATTACATAATATTGTTATATTAATTTCATTGTATTACTGTATATATGCATGTATTGCTGAAATGGTTAAGTGTAAGAACAGCTTCAAGCTGAACTTTGCCAAATGAAATAAATTATTATTATTATTATTATTATTATTTTTGTACTGGCCACAAAACACTCGATACGTTAGTACATTTTATAGGTACTGGATTTTATAAGGTAGACCCTCTTAACTGGCAATATTTGACAATAAACCAACAATAAACTATGAAATAAATAAATATTGTCTCTTTGTAAATATTTGCTTTCAGTAAACAACAAGTGTAAAAGCATGAAAATATTATTTTATTTAACAAGAGATAGAAAATGTTGGGATTTATTTACCTTCAGAGTTGTATATAAAATGTCAAGAGTATATCAAACATTTCTCTTAAATCTTGCGAAATCTTTTCGTCAAACACTACCTAAAATATGACCTAGATTTGAATGATGTTTTCTGTGAATATTTTATGACGTAGAATAAAAAATCCCAGCGGGACTTACGTATATTCAGGTTTTGAAGACACAATTTTGTACTATGCCTTTTTAAATAAAGATATATACAGAGATACTAAATTTTACATTATTATTAACAATTGGTTAAAGAATGTAATAATTATGTATAAATATGAAATTGATCGACTGATATTGACTGACAAACTAAGCTAAATCTATAACTTAATTGCTGTTTAGCTTGTACCAGATTAAATTAGGAATAAATGAAGTTATTGACAACATATTGCATTAAATGCAGAATTTCTAGTATTTGGTATTTATAGTCAGTGTTTATATTACAGTTTAATATTGCTGTTTGATATTTGAATAAATACTCTATTGAATTTGTCGAAATTTGTGTACATATGGTAATGAATAATGAGATACAAAAGCATAATTACGGTGTATATTAATAAGGATTTAATTTTAGTCATACTGTTATTAGCAATTTATGACGAATTATCGCAACCGATAATTTTGGTGTGATTTTTGATAATTATATGCGAGATCCCTGAATTTTTAAGTAATTCTTATAATAATAAAAAGTACTGGAATTCTGTAATAATAATATATTTCTGTAGCAATTTCGGTACAAATCTAAATCAGGATTATTCCGTAAGTATACCAGTTAGTTGTGCAAATTATATAATTCCTACAGTTCTATAGGCAGTACAGTAATTCTATAGTAATTCCGATAATTTTTTATATAGATCTATAATTAGTTATTTTTATGGAAGTATGGACATTTCGGGAAATTAATTAGTAATATTGATATTTTAAAAATAATTTTGACAGGTAATATTTTTTGTCTTTTTTCAAAAAGCCAAAAATGATTATTTCTTTACTTATTCCGATATTCCAGAAATTCTATTTCAAAAATAGTAAAATACTTCTTCATTAGGTTATTCAATAATTTAAATAATTATTTATGAAATTTTAGGAATTCTATAGTAATTCTAATAATTATTTAGTTATTCCAATTATTCTGTAGGAGATCTAATAATTCTTTACATACTTTAATTACATTTTCAGGAAATACCTAGTTATTTACTTTACAAGTGGTAAAAGTAAGGAATTAACCACTAGGAAAATCTTAACTCACGAGGCCGAAGACTGAGTGAGATAATTTTCTCGAATGGGTCATTCCATTATGCCCATGTGTGAAATATAACGTTTTATCCAACACCTCTTAATAACTGCTTAAATATTTAAAAAAATATTAAGTTCCAACCTAAAACATCGTTACTATGGTGACTTCTAACACGCAAAGTACCAATGTACCCACAAGTGGGTATAATTTAGATCAAAGCCACTAGTGGACAATCTTTTACTTTACTTGTTTAAGGGGCTTTTATCACAGTAAAAAAGTATTTAACAAATTACTCCCAACCTATTAATCCTATAAATCTATAAAAAATACCATATAAAGATAAAGGCAGTAAAAATCTAGCTACGTTGTCGAATTTTTTAAATTGTTATTATTATTATTTATAAACAATTAAATAACAATAATTCTGAGAAAAACTCTTCGTAAGTTTGATTGCATTGTAAATTTAAATGTTTATATCACATTATTATATAAAATTTTCAAATAGTATTCGAGTAATTTGTTAAATAAATTTAAAAATTATATGCGCGCTAGCCAATCAAATTGAGTATTTTCTAAACAAAAATGGAGCAAAACATAGCAATTAGATAAATAAAGACAACATGTGCTCATAAAACATAGGCTGTCAGCGCGGATACCTGAAATAACGTGGATTTGTGATCTAGCAGCGCTGAGCGATAAAACCCCCTTAATATCACCATAGTTATGATGCTTTTATTAAGAGGTGTTGGATAATACATTTTAATTTAGTCTTTAGAAAAGTTTTATCTCTCGTAGGTGCTACTAACAATTTGTTTGGTAGGTGTTTGCCTACAAATTTTCGTGTATGGGCACACTTTATTGACCTCATTAAACACACACTGTTACGTTAGCATTATAATAAATAAAATAACAATTTTCAATACACCTCATTTCTTGACATATTTACCACCCTGTTACGCCTACCCCTACAACCACTTACCACTTCCCCTCTATTTCCTGCCCCCCATGACTACCACTATTATGACACTGAGATCATCACATGACTCTGAATTCCCAATACATCTTCACCCGCTGTGGTTGTGACTTATTTGCGTATTTCGCCACCTCCATCTTTACCTTCTATGATGTCAATGTCACTGAGATCATCACATGACTGTGAATTCCCCTGCATATTCACCCGCTGTGACGCAGTCACAAGTCAGGTTGTGATTTATGGAGATTTATTCGTTGTTCGTGTGTTTCAGGGGGCCCTTCAGTCTCGTCAGGCGGTGCATTCACCGGCAGACGGGGCAGCAGTTTGCGGTGAAGATCGTCGATGTGGCGAAGTTTACTTCCAGCCCTGGGCTTAGCACCTCAGGTGAGAGATGAGAGATGATGTGATAATTGTTTTATGGCATTGACTTATTGTATGGAAATCGTAAGTATGGCGAGTAATAATAAAAAAACTGTTCATTTGTAAGAAATAAAAGCTGGAGTCAGAGATTGCGTACCTAGTGAACACAGCATAGCATTGCACAGCGAAACATAGAAAATGAACATACGGGAATGTATGCATTGATACATAGAATACAGACATAGCACAGCACAACATGGAAATTGGGCATATTTTATTTCGAAGCTGTGTTTCGTACGTTTTACTATGTTCGGACATGTACGCTGTGAGTAATCTTTGTTAAACCATCCCTACCGCGACTGCGCTATGGTTGTGATTAACTACAGAAACGCAATAGATATTAAATTGAACTGTTTATTTAAATATAACGAGGAAATACAAATGAATTCGTTCTCAAATCTAAATATTTTTACAACTGTCATAATAATAAATTGTCATTACTATGTTTCTATGTTTTCCTGTGTTGTGTATTCCTATGCTGTGTTTACTACGCAATCTCTGAATCCAGCTTTACTTGGATGTATCATATTGTAAATCTGTATCGAAATGAGTGTCATTAAAGTACAGATGACAGATATATGTAACATCCAAATTGGAATTCCAATAATAAGTTGGGTCCTTGTCGAAGGTACAAAATGTATAAATGTATGTCGAAGTACAAGTGGAGCGAACAATAGATGAATAGTTACGTGATCAATAAAACTACTAAAAGGTGCAATTACTGGAATAGTTAACTAATCAGAACACCAAATAAATTACACATTCACCACTCATGACATGGACTAGTTAAACGTGATCTACAAACTGTGACGATAAGGAAAGGTGGCAATTCCCGGGCATCTTCCAGACTGCCCATAACCGACTCACAGCTAGCACGTAATCCCAGACTTCGCCCAAGTGTACTAACGTAATCAAACATGATCATAACTTCATTAGCACACTTGCATTCCTATCATTAATTATTATTACAATCAACATGATTGCTAACCCCGACATATATTTATTTGGTAACTCTGACCTATTTAACTAATGACTGACTGTATTCCTTTCTCATTTATTTTGTAGGAGAAACCTATCAAAGGGTACCACAACTATTAAATAATTTAAACGTCCACTTTGGTACTCTATCCTATAGTTGATTTCTCAACTAAATGGAGAAATCTGAAGTTAGAATGCTAAAACTGATCATTTTTGATTGGCTGATGAAACACCAGTTTTACACTACACAAACTTTGTAATGTAAACAAACGAATGTTCTCCATCTTGTCTCGTCAGCTGTTGTGACTGTATCGAGTTTGCCCGGTGATAGGTCAAATTTAATTTTGCCGCCAAAAAAATCTAGTGATATTTTTCTTGTATTTACACAGTGTAAATACGGCCCAACGAGACATCTTCAGATTGCCCCGTTTAGTTAAGAAATCAACTATAAAGTACTAGATGAGTATAATCAAACCCGGAAAATCCTTTGTAAAATTTAATTATTTTTAATGTCATCAATCACCTAAACACTTGTTTTTCCAGTGTAGTGGTTGAATTTATAGATAAACGATGATTTCCTATTAAATTTTAATTCTTAAAACAAGTCTCACCTGATAATTACATAACCATAAACCTTTCGTGTACCTTGCGCCGTGAGGGTAATTCAAAAGCACTTCAGGTTTTTACGGCTCGTGCTTCCCAATACTAATAAACCATATCCGGCACATTCTGTTATATATGCTCCATATACCACCCTTCACATGCTCGTTATTTCCCCAGTTATTTCCTTAGTCGTAACTCCGCAATAAAGTCTAGTAGTTCTTTTTCGCTATTCGTATGTTTCGAGTTTCGCTTTCGTGAGTACGTGGATTGAATGATGGGAAGAACGAGGAAGAAAGACAGGTGAAAGAGGAAACAAAAGAGGGTGATGAATGGGAAGCTGTAATTGCATTTGTTTAGTAAACCAACCATTTTAATTCTAAACCCGGGTTTCCCAGAAATCCCGGGACGGAGCTATAAGTTTTTAACGAGCGAAGAAAAAAAATTGAAAATTTGGGGACCACTAAATTACGTTTTTAAGATAGTTTAGAACTTCCATGCAACGCGAAGTTTTTTAGGGGATGACCACTCCAATATTTTAAAGTCGAGTTTCACCTTATTTTAAAGTTAATGAAAAAAGAAACACATCCTCATAAACCAAAACCTGATATCTTAAGTCATTCAAGAATTTAATCTTAATTAATTTGAATGTATTACGATTTTTATAACAAATGTTCAAATTGTCGACCTTCTTCGGTCTCGCAATGACCCAAACACTTTAGTGATCACTAAATTTACAATTTTTTTCTGCACTCGTTCAAAACTCCGTCGCGGACGTATGAGAAGTTGACCCACCCATACTAGCCCACCCTGTCAAAATCTGTCGTAATCGTTAATTTTACGTTAGGTGAGTTTAGTTTTGTAGAAAATTGCGTTAGTTTTAAAAGTGTATACGTATTTAAAAAAATAATATTTGGGTGGGCTAACTTTACAACTTACATCAACTAATAAATTAAAAGTTATTAATATGTTTTCCTCGCACTTTCGAATAAAGGGTTGGGTTGTTGTGAAGTTAATCCACACAAATATTATTTAAAAAAAATACGTTTAAACTTTCAAAACTAACGCAATTTTCTACAAAACTAAACTCAACTAACGTAAAACTAACGATTACGATAGATTTTAACAGGGTGGGCTAGTATGGGTGGCTCAACTTCTCATACGTCCGTTGCGGGACTTTTGGGAAACCGTGTATTCTCCTCATCTAATTGGCTCTCTCTACTCTCTCATTACGAAGCTCACGCATGTAATTGCTTAATTACCGGACAATTAACGACAATTGACTAATCTATATTTGCACACGACATCAGTAGTTACGCACGTTTCACACTATACACACATCTACAAATCATTGGCCTATTATAGTCAATTATAACGGACAATCTAGTGTTCCTCTCAAATTGTGACAAAGAAATTTATAAAATTTGATATAATTCTCTTCGATAATGTTAAAACATTTTGGCCTTCTGAACAATCACACATCGTTGGCGTCTATGATAGTTGTGATCACGGTTATAGGTGAGGTTACGAGATACTGAAATCTGACGGATTAAAAAATGAGACAAGTAATAGTAACCCGTGATATGCAATTAAAACAAAAATATAAAATTAACAGTACAAGTTACAAGATCTCCCCGTGTAAATAGGAAGTGTTACGTGTCTAATTATCTTATCTTGTTCAAGAATAATACAGTTAAATTGATTCCCTATGTTTCATTTTAAAAAAGAACGCTCTAATACATTGATGTCAAAGTTGTAACCACAGATATGTAAAATCCCATGTTTCACGTTAAAATAAACTCACTGTATAATACACCGTGGTTTGGATTTTACACATAGCCATGATTTTACCACATCGCATGCAGCAAAAAGAACTTTTTTTCAGCTTTAAGTGGTTATTAAAAAAGAGCCTGCAAGAATTCTAGTTTACACAATATATTATGCAGATAAATAAAACAGCTTAATATTAAATTTGTCATTTGCTGGTGCCATCTCTTAGCAGTTGTTTCCAGGCTTATTTGCAAACTCCAAACCTGTAGTTACTAGTTAATGATTTTCTGTATGAACTACCAATCAGAATCTAGAACGTGAATTAATTTTGACGTTTGACATCTAAGATGACGTTAATATTCGAAATCATTATTATGAAAGGCAATTTTAAGTAATCCAAACAATAAAATATACATATAAGCGAATAAACTGACACTTCTGACTACTGACGCTAATTTCAAAACTAGTTTGTTTTAATGGGCTAACTACAACATTAATTTTGTAATAGGTTAGTTTACCATTTTTAAAAAAAGTTTTTTTATTGAAACTTCATGTTATTTGAAAGCGATTGAGAATACTGATAAGCCTTAATTGTTCTTAATATAGCTATAATTAATTTTTAAAGTTTGTGTGGCGTAGATGTATAGCTGAAAATCTTCTCAAACCATGGGGCTGGAATTAAAATGTACTCATGTAAAATCAACTGTTTCTAAATGTTACAAAATATAAAATACAATTTGGTAATTTCTTTATTACTGTAAGTAAGAATACACGTGAAACGCATTATTGTGACGTAGATGTATCGATACGTAAAATCTCAAATATTTAAAGAACTATTAACTTTTTGAAAACTTTTTTCATGGCAATAACTCATTTTTGAGGTCTCCTTTCAACATAATAGATCGGATTGCTAATTTGCTACTACGGTAAAGTACCCAATTGTGAACGACAGTAGTCAAAACTAACTGATTACCTAACTATAACTACTAACTGTATCTGCTGATTACTACTACTAATTTCGTATTGTGAATGAGGCTTTACTTCAAACTGAAATGTGCTTATATGTTATTTAGAGTGCAATTTATTTTGCAATTTAAAAAAAAAAATTTTTATTCGTAACGGGACATCATGTAGTATCTTCCATTAAATGTTTACCCTGAATTTGTTAAATAAACTATATTTCAACAAAAATAAAAATCGTAGTTAGTACGCGATTACAAGTTAAATGAAACATCCACAAAACTATTAAACAACACTGCAACTATAACACAAATACATTTACCATTACCTCAGCTTTAATTCTAACTGGATCTTGCAAACTTAATTCTCCTGCGTTACTAGTTTCCTGCATCCTGCCTCTACAATTAAAATCGTCAAATTCAGGCAAGAATTAATGTTCCTGCTATTGTTTCCTCAGCCACCTGCAATTCTAAATGGGCCATCAAGACACAATTGCAGATTGCAGAATCGTAGAAGTTCGCGTCTATGCGAAAAGCAAACAATAACGAAAATTTATCATATGGGTGGTAGGTATTACGTTCGCGAGGGCTTATATAGTGAATTGATAAATATTTGTTAGATGGTTTAGTAAAGCGATACCTACAGGCAAATATTGGCGGAATTATGTTTCTTAAAAACTGAATTAAAAATTAAAATTATTATTCCAAATTGGTTATTTTTGATTCTAGATTGAGAAATCATTTTTGGGCTCCTTAACTGTAAACATAACAATCACACATCGTTGACGTGGTTCGTTAATACGCACTGAATTTTATTTCTTTAATATGCTATTGAATAAAAATCTGATATGGCCAGCACAAGACCTTCCGCCATACTCTACTCTTTTTACTACTATACAAATCAAGATACAAATATTTTTTTAAGTACACAACTAGATTCCTCGTACCAAACTACATATAAATATATATTTTAAAAAAACATTCTGTCGGGTACAATTTTAAATGCTCTTTAATTTTTTTTTAAATGTCGAAAATTTTCGAAATTTTCGATTCGCTCAAAATTTCGTTATACCCTATTTTGGACCCGAGGAATCCAATGGTGGCACTAATAAAAAAATTCGGCTAATACTTTTCGAGTTAATTTTTTCAGGTGAAAGACGGGAGTAGCTATGCACGTAATTTTTTCACCATTGGATTCCTCGCGTCGAATTACATATAAATCCAAATTTTCGCGAAAAAATTCCAGCGAGTATAATTTTTATGAAGGGATTTCGAAAATGGCCAAAAAAGAAGGCACACCCCTTGATGAAATTTTGGCAAAAATAACTTTTTCTCTCAGAATTGGCTGAAAATTTAGTTATATACTAACTCGACCCCGAGGATTTCAAATCTGCAGTCGAAAATTTTTTTCGACTAATATTTTTCGACATAATTTTTTTTAGTCGAAAACTGGTCGAAATGGAAAATATATTTTTTCATCATTGGATTTCTCGGGGCAAATTATGTAGGAATCCAAATTTTCACTAAAAAATTCTAAGGGGTACAATTTTTATTGAGGTATTTAAATAATGGTACAAAATCGAAAAGATAAAACTTGCTTATTTTCTAGCCTAAAAAACTACACTACCCGATTTTTAGCATGATTACATCAATACCTTCCTTTACAGGTATGGCGGAAGGTAAAAAGGTAACTTTAAAATAAAAAAGAGAGCCTACAAAAACGCTACAACTTCGGTTCGACTCCAGTCTAAAAACACATTCCTGTTATACTATTAACAACCATAAGTATCCATGACATGATGACTGGTAACCACACACTTGAGAAAAAATACAGGGTCCGCCAAAGGAACCTGACGATTTTTGGTATTCAACTACAAATTTATGTAACAAGATTTTTATTTTCACATACAAGTAATCGATAGTATATTACATACCATTTTATTTGGAAAATAATTTAGCTTAAATGATGTCCATCACGGTGTACACACTGTTCCAACGTTCCAAGCGGTTTTGCAAATTTATCATTACTTGCTCTAGCATATTCCTAGGAATTGCACTAATTTCATTGCGAATGTTTTTTTTTAATTCCTAAATTGTTTGTGGTCTATTGAAATACACCTTGCTCTTCAGATAACCCCATAGCCAATAATCACAAGCGGTCAGGTCGGAAGACCGTGCCGGCCAAGGAACATTCCCATTTCGCGAAATTACTGCTGCTTGGCTTGGAACAGTGTGTACACGCGGTGATGGACATCATTTAAGCAAAATTATTTTCCATAAATAAAATGGCATGTAATATACTATCGATTACTTGTATGTGAAAATAAATATCTTGTTACATAAATTTGTAGTTGAATACCAAAAAGCGTCAGGTTCCTTTGACAATATGTAAGGCTGCCCCACCCAAGTAGAGTAAAAAACGTAAAAAAACGTTCACGGTTTATAAACGTCGACTTTAGATTCCCAACCAAAATCCAATAAAGTTAATCAACCTGGCAAAGTTCTCAACTGTTCGCTTAAAATTAATTCCATTTCCAATACCTGAAAACTTTTTGTACAAGTAAAAGAATTTCGACATCTTGTAGGAAGAATTATCCGCGTTATATGAATCAGTAATTGAAAAGAATCTTACAAGCTATGAGAAAGAAATTCTAAGTTAATCTGCAGAAATGAATTTAATTAGTTTAACGAAGACTAGAAGTGGCAAAGGGAATTTGGCAAAAAATTAGTTGATTAATGATTATTAAGCCTCATTTCCACCGACTGTTTTAATGCTTAAGAACTATGTTTAATGTTAAGTACTAAGAGCAACGCATAAGAACAAAACTTTGCAAACTCCAAACATAAGGCGTAATGCACAAGCATAATGATTAACATGTGTCATATTTATTATTTGTTTCGAGTTGTCAATTTCTGTTTGTTTCTAAATATGGAACTGAATACCTTTACGAAATTAACACTTCTTCCATTCCTTAATATCACAAAAATGTCGGTAATAATTAAATTACAAAATTCGACAATAAATGTCATCTCTGTCGAATTAGTCCTTTAAAAAATAGGTGGAAATGGCCATCTAATAAATAATCATTATGCATTACGCCTTACGCACAAATCATTATGCATTAAGCACTAAAACAGTCGGTGGAAATGAGGCTTTGCTCAATTGAAAACAAACATAAATGAATGTGTCATTTTTTGATAGTCGTATAAGCGTTTAGTGTGAAGGTTTACATGTATCTATATTTAAATTTAAGAAACACATCAGCATTCGAATAATGAACTGAAATAGCTTTAGTACCTAAGTGGTAAACACAAACTTTAGTGCTAGAAAGCGAAAAGTGCGGATGCTCGTATAGTTACATGAATTTATGCATTCTCAAACGTAATATAAATGTAAACCTTCAAACTACGAGTAAATGCGTATATGAATGAGGCTATAGTTTTTTTGCTGTATGGTTGTGTATACAACGGTCATAAATAACTTCAAATTTAAAAGGTACCACAGGTGTGACTGATTCCAAAATGTATTCGAATTGACATTCGTTTCCTCTCTATATTTTTAATAAAATGTTTAGTATGAAATACAGCTAAACCTACTCGTGCACAAAAATGTACATGAAATATGAGATAAAGTATTTTGAGCAGTTGTGGTTTTTAATTAACAAATTGATTTGAACTGCATGCAGTATAATAATATTTAGTAGTACACATTAATATTAAGGTAAAACGTAAATAGTTTTGGAAAAACAGGGAGTTAAATAAATGCCTATTTATTTTCTAGCTGTGTATAATAGTATATTACATTACAAGTCATGAAAATGTTTCATTGCAGACGAGGAGGCGTTTGAAGAATGCGAGGATGCGCAGCGTCCGAGCATTTCTTCAAAGCATCCGAGTCAAGCAAAGACATTTTTATGACGCGTGATGTATTCTATTTTTTTTAAATCGGCAATTAAGCTTAAAATTATAAAAAAAAATTAGGTTTGCATAAATCATCAGAGCTGTGACAAATCATCAGAGCTGTCACAAATTTTAGAAAAAGTTGTCATGACAAGTAAACAAAGTTGAAAGTAAAAATGACTAGGCATGAAAATAAAATTTTCATGCCTAGTCATGAAAATCTTACTTTCATGACGCAAATTAGTCTGGAAATGACGATTTTCATGCCGATTTTGAAAAAATATTATTTGCACTTAAAACAGTGAAAATACTACATATACTTATTCGTTAAATTCAGCACTTTAAATTCAGTACTTTGATACTGTTAAATTCAGTATTTTAAGTTCAAAACGTTAAATTCAGTACGTTCAATTCAGTACGTTAATTTATTTCTTAAGTAACATAGATTTTCCTAAATTTTCATATTAAATACAATACAATGTACACTCATACAGAATATTTTAATCAATAATTTGTTAAAAAAATTAGATATAGAAATTAAAATGTAAAATTTTACAATCAAAAAATAAAATGTAAACTCATACCGAATATTTTAATAAATAATTTGTTAAAATTCAGAGGCTTAGGTAAAGAAATTTAAATTTATTTGATTACAATAAAAAATAAATTAAGAGTAGGTACAGATGGGGTTCCCATTAAAAAAATCTGATGTGGCCAGCACAAGACCTCCCGCCATACACTACCTACTCTTTTTACTATATTATAGGTAGTCACAAATATATTTTAGTCCTTTATGTAAACTGTAGAAGAAGATATAAACGATGTGTCACTATTGTCACTGTTACTGTTATTGTAATAATCAATTAAATTTTATGTAGTAATAAATATCAAACGAAAATGGACTACAAGATACTGAATACTAAAGTTTCATACTCTAAATTATAAACAATGATTTAATTCCTAAATAGTACCACATACAGAAAAATTTATAAAATGCTTTCATTTAAAAGAAGATACAAACACAGACACACGCACACACACGCACTGACATCATTTCGAAAATACTTTATTCGTATTCTATGGATCCTAAAACGAGGTTATTCACTAAAATCTCACACTCGAAAAACTTGATCTGTCACAATATCTCCCTTATAGAATATGAGGCGGGAGGTAATAGTATATTATATATTGAGGGACTAAAGTGCATGATTTAATCCTGAGGGTGAAGTTTATTTCACGAGCCGAAGGTGAGGAAATAATCACCTGAGGGATTAAAGATACTTTAGTCCTGTGATATATACGCTATTTTTTGCACTTCATTCTCAAATGAATGCAAAATAGTTTAAAAGAATACACATTTTGCAATTTTGACAGTAAATTTTATGACAAATATTTACATTGTTACCATAGATACTCTGTAACAAATAGCACGTATTTACTTGACAACGGGAATAATTAATTCAATTTCTTGACAACGGGATTAAATATGAAAAATAATCCCTTGGGATCAAATTAAGAACCTTAGTCCCTAAAAATAAAGACTAAAGAAGAGTTTTAGTCACGGAAGTGCAAAAAACATAGATTTGCTATTCCTAGCAACATTTTAAAGACTAATGGTTATTTGCATCGCCTCCACTTAAATTTTAATTTACTTAAATGAAAAATATCGAATCGAATTAATGACAGCAATGTTATTTCTACGTTTGACAATTTGATTTTAATTCGATATTGTCAATTTAAGGAAAACTTAGAATTTAAGTGGAAGCGGTGCAACTGGCCATTAATGTATTACAATCCAGTTTTTATTTTTAGTTCTTTATTGTTTTTATATTTTGTGGTATTTTTCCCACTTCCGTTGCGTGGTTCTGCTAAGCGTTGTTCGATTTCGCTGCAGACACGCTTCAGTATTAATTGCGATTCTCGTTCTGACATTTTCCCGGGTTTTCACTATCAATTACTGCGCTATCAACGCCTGCTCCGATATAACGTGGACCTCTTTACAATTAGCAGCTGGTCCTGCATTTGTCAGACAGCGGGTCTTCCTTCCTCTCGATCTCGACTGGCACTTTCATTAGCTAGGATGGGACGAGGTCCAAGGACCAAATGATTTTGTCTGGATTTTTCATTTCATTCTTTCGCAGAGTTTGGGATACGAAGGATTCTTTGTTCCTTTTGATTAAGGAGGGAATTAAAAGAGAAATTAAGGCGGAGGAGCAAGAGAACAATATAATATGCTCTCTGCATGTGATGACGTACGAACCCTAAGTGACAAGGTTCATCTTCAATTAAATCGCACTCGGTTTCTTCAAGCATGCTTCATAAATTTTATGTTATGTACATTTTATATAAAAACGATATACTTAAAATCGTTCGTAGGATATATTATGGATATCCATGAATAGATGTATGCAGAGCTGGACAACTCAAAAAAAGAAATTAATTACTAATTACCATGAATAAATGTAATTCAATTACTTAGTAGTTTAATTACTTAAATCTAATAAAAATAAATCTAATTTAATTACTAGTTAATTAAATTAAATTAAAATTTAAAATATTTGAGAAAACTGACAATAAATATATTAGATGAACATAATATAAAATGGCAAAATGTTAATAATTAAGAATAATTATTAAATAAAACAACATGTTTTTTTTTATATACAGAGGTAATTTTCTGAGAAAATATGAACGCATATTTATAAGTAGGTAAATGAACAAGTGAAAATAAATAAACTACTTTAATAGATATTTATACACCAAGTGAGATACACGAATGTTTATTCAAGAGAAGAAAATTTAGCCCGAAGGGCGAATGGGATTTCTTCGAGTGAATAAACATTCGTATCTCACGTGGTTTATACAATATTTTATTCAATTTTGACGAAATTATTTCAAATATATGAATTATAAATTTATTTTGGCATAACAAAAAAATATTAAGTAGTTGTCATTGTTTTTATGCATTTTTGACGAAATAATGACATCAGAGTGATTTAAAAATGTGTTGAGTGATTTAAAAAGTTTTAATTCACTTGTGTATAAACAGTTGTTTAAAGTTGTTGCTATGGAGTTAATAGTAGCAGTTTAAAACGTCAAATTTGAATAAAAATAATTAAATACCTATTTGAATGTAATTTAAATATCGGGTTTTTGAAAAACAATTCATTTTTCAATTCCTTTTTTAATTCATTTACTCAATTTTTGTTTAATTACCAATTACAATTACTTTGTTTTAAAAGTAGTTCAATTACAATTGCTTTATGTGGGAAAGTAATTTAATTACCAAAGTAATTAATTATCGCCCAGCTCTGCATGTATGTATATCCCTTCGAAGTGACAATATCCACTGACAGATGTTGACTGAATGATCGGACATATGGATATCCATAATTCATCCTTTGGTCATCAACTGGTAATATACGGATGTCCTATGGATTAATGAATATCCAGTAAAGTATGTACGTATATAAAATGTGATTCTGTTAATTTATAATTTGTCAAAGTTAAGCTATCTACTCGTTTCTGACTGTAAAAATCATAACATTACATTTTGGTTGAATTTTCCACTCTCTATCCTCTTTAAGTCCCTCTTGAAATTGGCTGTCCACTCGGGATTTATACAACCGCCATCTTACATCCTGGACAACAGCCCTCCCCTCCTTCTTTGAGACTTTTCTTTCCAGTTTCTTTCCGACCCATCAACGGAAAATTTAGTGAGCCGTGGCAAAGGCACGTGATCGAGGTTTGTACGAAAAGAAAGACGAAAACGGAGCAAAGTTAAGCAAATGTGTCGAGAGTTGTCGATTTTGAATGGAGGTAATTATATGTTGTACGGGGAAGTTGAGAAACGGAAAGTGAAACAGTGAGGAGGGTAAATGTTTGCTTTTCTGGACTCAAAGTGAGAATGTTTGAGAACGCTGTGGACTGGTGTTAGGTTTTGTTTGGAGAATGAATTATTCTGCAGAAAGCAAACGTGAGATAATTTTTGTTGGCCTCCTGGACATCGTTGACGTCTATGGTAGTTTTTTACCGCATATTGTTCGGTAAAGGGCATCGAATTTTATTGCTTTAATAAGCCATTAAAAAAGTTTATTTGTTATTAAAAAGAACCTACAAAAACGCTACTTTACACAATTTATAGACATAGACAAAAGATATATTTAGACAGGAATCTCCTATGATACTAGGTTGAACGCTACTCCTAGCGGTTGTAATTTGGAACTAAAGAGTAAAAAATGCAACCCGTTTAACAACAAAAATATTTCAAAGTGCTGATTTGCTGATTTAATGTATTTCGATATTAAAATTTTTAATACATACATTTATTGTAACCCAATTATTTTCTTGCAATTGTATTTCACATTAAATATGTTGAAAATTATTTATATTTACAATAAATGTGTGTAATATAAATTTAAATTTCGAAATATATTACATCAGCAAAAAAAATTCTTCTTTGATGTCCTCTTCGTAAACATCGACAATGTGTGCCACTATGCCGTAATTTCTGCCCCGTCAATTGTAAATTTTAAATCGTATTTGATTAATTATTCCTCATGCATTTGAGGAGATGTGGTGGATCTGGTGGATCATAATAATGGTAACAATGGAATTGTTCAAATGTTCTAATGTCAACTAGTTTCATAGCTGCCAACTGTCGTAAAGTTGATGAAATAGATAATTTTGTTATCATTCATGGCTGCCAACTGTCAATAGCGCCATGTATTGACTGTAATTGAGTACTATAAATTAAGGCCGAGCGCCTGCAATCTAAGTTACCAAAGGCTGTTAGAGTCTCAAATAAACAAAACAGATTAATTTTAAATGTGTCATTTACTGACAACATCTCTTGTTGTTTCAAGGCTTAGTTACGATTTTACACATGCCATAACTGTTTCCGCATATGGTTCGTTAATACGTACCTACCGAATTTTATTTCTTTAATATGTCATTAAATAAAAAAGATATTTTAAAGTTAAACAGAGATCCTACAAAAACGCTACTTTACACAATTTATTGTTCAATAGAGTTTGAAATAAATAAAACAGGTTAATTTAAAATGTGACATTTACTGGCGACATCTCTTAGCAGTTGTTTCAAGGCTTCTTGACAAAGGAAGTTTTAGTGCAAATGTCAAATGCATCGCACTTAACCTCACAGAAAATACGATATTTTAAATAAATAGGTATGTCGGCCAAAAATGTAATACATAATGTGTGCGTTAGGTATTTTTACATCGCTCGGTTTTATTAAAGTACGACACGAAGCGAAGTACCTCGCGTTTTGAAATAAAACCTACCGCATAATGTAATAGTTATTATTTATCATATCCATGGTTACTAATGTGACAGCAATACATTCGAGTGTTCTTTTAAAAATGAAATGTAGGAAATTGAACAACATACGATATTAGGGCAGCTGTAATAGTTTCAAAGGATAATTTAAACTTGAACTTTTAATTTATTGTTAGACGTTATAAGTAACATCATATTTCCAGGTAGCAGCAAATTTAAATTTATACCCTATGTTCCATTTTAAAAAGAATGCTCTAATACATTGCTGTCAAATTAGTTAGTATGGATATGAAAAATTCCATGTTTCACGTTAAGATAAATTCACGGTATCAAAATTTCAAATTAATATGTTTTAAAATACATGTGTTTTGAGAAAAGTCGAAGAGTAGACAAACAATATGAAAAGATGCTGTGGGTTAAAGTAAAATAACATCTGAATGAAAATAAAGGTTCGACTCTTTTGATGTCTCACTCCTTCGTTCTAAAGCTCACCTATTCGTACTTCGTTTCTAAGATTACCGACACAGACATCGATTTTACAAAGCCAAAGATTGCAGAATAAATGGATTTGCTAGATAACAAAGGCACGGAAATCGGAAAGTTTGTAGTCAAATTGACGAGCACCGTGTTGACAAGTTGACATTGGAATTTTTCCATCAAAGAGAGCGAAGAAAATTCATAGTTTTAAATTTCAATCTTTAGAACGTATCTTAGTGTATTTTGAACATACTATCCTATAAATGGAACACTATAAAGTCAACAATCTGGTTCTTAAGTTCTGATGCTCATCAGAATATTTTAACGAGTGCACGAATGTGATATAATTTTTGATTATTCACATCATCTGTCATCTGTCAAATAAAGACCAATAAAATGCAGAATATTGAATTTCACAGGCAATCAAAATTTGTAGATTTTATTATTTTGTACTAGTAAGGTAGTGTGTAGACTATTCACTGCTAGTACTTTTAGGTGACTACTTATTTAAAAATGAACATTTTTATTATAATCTATATTTCTCATTTTTATTGCACTATTTCTATCTCTGGGTTTTCTTCGAAGGCCTAGAACATTTTTCACTTGAAACGCCACAAAACACATAATACATTTATGTTATTGAAATATTTGTTTTTTGAAATCATGGATAACTGCATTTTTGCCAATTTAATTTAAAACTGGATCTGATTCAATGAATAATCTCTTGAATACCATTCGCAGTCATAGTTAAGAGGATATTATTCCTAACATGAATCCCGAAATTTAATTCCGACGAATTCAGTTTATCCCTCCCCTCTCCTGCCAAAACGGTCTTCTTAAGTAGATTATTTTTCTGGTAGTTATATTATACACTCATGTACCTTGTGCTTGCGAATATTACTCGTGCTGAGCACTCGTAATATTCATATCCAAGCACAAGGAATATTCGTAATACTACCAGAAAAATCCGATGTGGCCAACACATGACCTCTCGCCATATACTCTACTATTTTACTAAGTGTGTATGAAGGTACTTACTCACAAATATACCATTGTACTAGAAGGAAATTCGGGAATTGTAGTATTTATAATATTATTAAAGTTTATTATCACCTTATAAATACTAAATGACATTTCATATTTTCCATTTCAATTTGCCAAAAAGTCAAAAATTTATATGACATTAACACTCAAATATTTTATTTTTTGTTTCCATAGGTAGGCAGATAAATCAAAATTGTAACAAATTTGTAGAATTTTTAACTTCTTGTAATTGGAAAATGGTGCTAGATAGAAACAACGTTTTGAATACATATTGTAGACAGTAACATTTAGTATACAATGTTATTACAAAAATTCCTATTAATTCATAAATTGTGAGGATATTCCAGAAAAACTCTTCAGATCTTCAAGAAACTACCACTTCCGGTAGCACGATCAACACCAAAATCTAATCAGATATATTATATATTATATACAAAATTTCAAATTTTTTTATTCAGTGGTATTTGAGTTATCGTACCTCCAACATCCATCCTGACACACAGACACACACACACACACACACACACACACACACACACACACACACACACACACACACACACACACACACACACACACACACACACACACACACCACACACACACACACACAGACACACACACAGACATCATCGCGAAATTATCAAAATCGTGTTCTAGGGACCTCAAAACGTGCTTATCCATTGAAAACTCACTATCGAAATTTTAGCATGATTACAATACCTCTCTTACAGATATGAGTGGCGAGAGGTAAAAATAGACATAACTACGACTACTTATGATATTATAACATTATAAGTGAATATATCTTTACTACTAACAACAATTACTGGTTACAAAATCTATTGTATCTATGAAACACAGCTAATCTAGAATTAAACATATTTTAACTCAAGTTACATCTATCCCCAATACAACTTTACCCCTCTTTATTTCCCTACTTCGCTTACAAATCCCATCCGTGCACGTTCTTTCCACGTTGCGCGTCACGTGTCCACTACCAAGAGCACCCCACAGGGCTCACGCACACTCTCCACCCAGGAACAAAGTTACAATCGCTTGGAATCGATCGCGTTGCGCCGTTCGGTCGTTGCTTTGCCTAGTCAACCGACGAGCGCAGCGAGGGAGCACGTACATTACGTAACACGCGCATGAGTAAGCACTAACGTGGAGAAGATGTGGAAAAATGTAGGTGAGAGTAAAGGACACCGGAACAGGAAGAGAAATTTCAGTGGAACGTTGATGATTTGTTAGAAGAACTGGAACACTTTTAGTTTTGGTGTACATTATTCTATATCGTCGAAGCAGTAGCTGCGCGGGAGTAATCAAAGGTCTGTGCACCCGAAGTGCCGTGGTTTAAGTCTCTCGGCCGGCAGTGTGATTGTAAAACATCTTGCAATTAAATCAAGCTGACCACTTGATCGTCTTAGATGTAGTCCTGGTTGCAAAAGAATCTCTCACAGCTCTCTGCGTGTGATAACAAACGAACCCGGAGTTCCGCGGTAGTCCAGTAACCTAGTACATCGTAAGTTGCATCAAGTGGTGGTAGTAGGTTTCTATTTTTTTTCTTATATAGGATGTGACAGATGCAAAATCCAAGTTTTCGACCTCGGCAACCCTCCGGAACACTTTTGAATATCTCAAAAACTGCTAAATTTTTGCACTTATTTCGGTTTCTTACCATTTTGACTATGAAGGAGTACGATATCGACAAAGACCATTTTATGCATTTTTAAACTAGATTAAATTGTCTACAATTTGAGACCAGAATGGGTTCGGTAGACGTAATTGTTTCCGAGATACAGCTTTTCAAACTTTGGTAAATTTTCCAAACTTGAAAATTTTAAGCTAGTTTTCGTGATACACAAAAAACGGCTGTAACTTTCCAACGGATAAAAATATCGCCGTCCGGTTTGAAGCATTCGATTCCACAGATTATCTATTTAGGATATAATTTTTATAATTTTCGAGACTCTAGTTTAGCCACAATCTTAAAATACAATTTTTTAAAATTTTTGTGTTCATAACATAATAATAACATAATTTCTGAACGAATAATGATATTGACTTCCGGTTTGCAGCACTGAATTCCTCGTACTTTTTTCTATAAGATACATTCTGTCAAAAACTTTCATTGGTCTTGCTTGAGCTGAAATTTAAAGTTTTTCCCCGAGAAAATATAGTAAATTTTTTGTTTATTGTGTTTAATTAACTATAATATCTGAACGAATAATGATATTGACTTCCGGTTTGCAGCACTGAATTCCTCGTACTTTTTTCTATAAGATACATTGTGTCAAAAATTTTATCTAGTTTAAAAATGCATATAATGGTCTTTGTCAAAATCGTGCTCCTTCATAGTCAAAATGGGAAGAAACCGAAAAAAGTGCAAAAATTTAGCAGTTTTTGAGATATTCAAAAGTGTTCCGGAGGGTTGCCGAGGTCGAAAACTTGGATTTTGCATCTCAGGCATATCCCATACAAGAAAAAAAAATAGAAACCTACTACCACCACTTGATGCAACTTAGGCCCATTATAACCATGACAAGGTTACTGGACTATGGTTCAAGTCTCTCGACCGGCAGTGTGATTGTAAAACATCTTGTAAACCACTTGTAAACCACTTGATCGTCTTAAATGTAGTTCTGGTTGCAAAAGAATCTCTCACAGCTCTCTGCATGTGATGGCGAACGAACCCGGAGTTCTGTGGTTCAAGTCTCTCGGTCGGCAGTGTGATTGTAAAACATCTTGCAATTAAATCAAGGTGACCACTTGATCGTCTTAAATGTAGTCCTCGTTGCAAAAGAATCTCTCTCACAGCTCTCTGCATGTGATGACGTACAACCCGGAGTTCCGTGGTTCAAGTCTCTCGGTCGGCAGTGTAAAACATCTTGCAATTAAATCAAGGTGACCACTTGATCGTCTTAAATGTAGTCCTCGTTGCAAAAGAATCTCTCTCACAGCTCTCTGCATGTGATGACGTACAACCCGGAGTTCCGTGGTTCAAGTCTCTCGGCCGGCAATGCGTGTTAAATTGTAACATCTTGCAGTTGAATCGCACTCGGACGCTACAAGCTGATCACTTGATCGTTTTAAATGTAGTCCTGGTTGCAAAAGAATCTCTCGCAGCTCTCTGCATGTGATGACGTACGAACCCGGAGTTCCGTGGTTCAAGTCTCTCGGCCGGCAGTGTGTGATTGTAAAACATCTTGCAATTAAATCAAGCTGACCACTTGATCGTCTTAAATGTAGTCCTGGTTGCAAAAGAATCTCTCACAGCTCTCTGCATGTGATGACGTACGAACCCGGAGTTCCGTGGTTCAAGTCTCTCGGCCGGCAGTGTTGTAACACATTTTGTAATTAAATCAAGCTGACCACTTGATCGTCTTAAATGTAGTCCTGGTTGCAAAAGAATCTCTCACAGCTCTCTGCATGTGATGACGTACGATCCGGAGTTCCGTGGTTCAAGTCTCTCGGCCGACAGTGTTATAAAACATCTTGCAATTAAATCAAGCTGACCACTTGATCGTCTTAAATGTGTCCTGGTTGCAAAAGAATCTCTCACAGCTCTCTGCATGTGATGACGTACGAACCAAACCGAGTTCCGTGGTTTAAGTCTCTCGGACGGCAGTGTGTGATTGTTGAATTGTAAAACATTTTGCAGTTATATCGCACTCGGACACTTGAAGCTGACCACTTGATCGTCTAAAATGTAGTCCTGGTTGCAAAAGAATCTCTGTTGCTGCTTTGAAGTTTAAAGGTCGTTGCACGGATTATGATTCTGACTGGCCAAAGAAGAATCTGCTGAAGTAGAATGAAAAAAAATTTCTTCGTCCAACAGAATCTGTTGGGAAATTGGTAATTGTGTCGAACTCTCGAACTGTAAGTTTTTGACATAAACTGTTAATATTCTCAATAACAAATTCACTAACGTGAATAGTTGTTTTGAGATTTATTTATAAAATTCATTTTACGTGGAGTATAGTTTTCCATTTTAAACATTTACAGTTTGACAAATAAATTGACCATCGAACACAGTAAATTTAACAGGAATGGAAATATATTAATTAAGTGGTCATTTGTGTCAAATATGAACTTCCAATTAAAAAGAAACAGTTATTAATACAATAAAGTAATTATTCATTTTCCCACACGACGCACGATTCTCGAATCGTGCCGTAATTAAAATTTTAATTATGCACTTGTTTCAAATTACTTTCGTGCTTCTGTTTCCCTTCGAATAAAAATTTATCAAGTTGTGAAACATGGAAGACTTGCAAGGGATAAATAACCTAGAAAATGACAGAAGGCGCGCAGGGTATTTGTTGTCAGTTTTACATTTATTAATGAATGAACAAAATGTTATACCCTTGTCAAGAGGTAGAAGAAATGTCGTATGACGGTTGACAGACCACAGAATGAAGTTGTTAGTGGCCTTTGCTGAATAAAGTCACCTTAATATTGTGTACCAAAAATGAACGGAATTTAAAACATTGAATCTAGAATAAGAAATACTAAGTTATTGTTTGAGTTAAAGTGTTTCTAACTTTATTTGATATGAACTTAATTTAAAACAGTCTTGTGAAAAATCCGGGTTTTTCATGATTTGCCCAGCCGAGTGGGATTAAAAAAAAAAAACCAGTAGTGGGCTTGGTTAAAAAATATTATTCTGTAATTTCTGCCTTCATTTTAATTTCAATGCACTTGTGTTTTATATCGTTGAAAAGCCAACTATGAGCTCCATATGAAAATTTGAATTTGGTTTGAATTTCTCAAAATCTGTAGAAGATAAAAAAAATTTGAGGACTGCTGTGAATTCCTCGTTAAAAACTGCCTATAGAATGTGCAAATTAGTAACTTGTACTAATTCAAACAAAAAAGTTATAGGTGAAAAACGAAATTGGCAAAATTTGTATTTTTGCGTAGGTATGTCTAGTCACCTATGCATTTTTGTGGGAAAACAAACATTTCTAAATTGGCTCCCTAAAGGGGCAACTTTTGTCTAATTTAACCAACTTCGTATCGCTTCTCGAGATCCCCATGCTTAAACAGTTTCATAGGACATCCTATATACAATTTTCAAATAAAATAGGTTTTTCTCTGGATTTTTTCAGTGGGTTTTTTCGGGCTGGGCAAAATCACAACAACTTTGATTTAAAATGTGATTTATAGTGCATTATAATTCCAGTTCATACGTTAAAAGTGTATACAGTTTGTTTAGCCTTACTTTGAGCAAGAGTTGCGCTCAACTGCAATAATCAAGTCTCAGTTTTAATGAGTTGCGCTAGAGAATTGCAGGAGACATTCTTTAAATTTTACACTGGGCAGCATCAGCAACATTCAATTGCTTAATTAATGTATAAATTTATCAACAAATTTGCTAATATTATGTTACTATGTTACTACATTATGTCAACTTAACCTCTTGGATTTGTTGCATTGTTTATTATTGGTGTCGTAAATATTGGAGTTTTGATATAAAAGTTTTGTATTTGCAATTAAGTTCATTATTTAATTATAAATTTATTATAAACTGTTACTTGTTACAATATGAAATAAAATTATTGTATTCTTTCAGAAATATAACCACTATCGCACTAACATTCAAATATAAATGAATCTTTATGACGTTTATGTTAGGTGGTAAGATAATAACGAACTTAAAATGACTGTGAATTGCCTGCAAGCCTTACAAAAATTAGAACATGTTCTATTCTATGCAACAGTTCCCTCATGATTGCTTCGGCCTGTTGAACGTGCAATTTCTGTATTACACTCATGCAATATTGAAGCAACAAAAGTTGCACTTACATCCTGTATACAAATTTATTTCAATAACAAATTCACATCAAATTAGTTGGTATCCACAAATGTTAAACATTTAAATTTATAATTATAGTTATTGTCAATTGATTGATTTATATTTAATTACACAGTTAAATTAATTTTGAATTAAACCGCAGTAAATTAGCTATATAATTACAATTGCAGACTTTAATTGGACCAATTAAAATTATTCAGTTAATTCAATTTAAGTCTACAATGAAAATGCGTCAGAGATATAAAGAGAAAATGAAAAACTGCAATGATTATTAAAACTTTGTTTCACTATTTTCTCTTAAGAAAAGCCTTACCGGAAATAGTGGAAGAAGATAACCGGAAGTAAGATTTATATCTATTCTTAGAGTTGTTCAAGTTCATCAGTATTCTGTTCTGCACAATATCTTAAGATTTGCTTGATGAACGCTTTTGTATTAATATTCTGGCAAAGGACAGAATAAAAGGTATTTAAATAGAAATTACTAACATTGCGGAAAGATTAGACTATTAAAGAATAAACGAAACTAATGAGCTTAATTTACATTTTTCATGTAGCTAACAAAGAAGCTTCCGTATTTTATACTGTAAATGTTTTTTTTTGCTCTTACTATAATAATAAAATAACTGTGTTCTTTGACAGTAGCTACAATATCTTTTAAAAATGGTAACTGTGTTTGCAAAACGCAAACAATATTGCTTACATTATATTGAACTTGGTATCACAATATTTGATATTGTTACTTGTGTCTTGATGGAACTTATACGCTTTACATACAGATCTAGCACATCCTTTATTTAACTTGAGTGTGACAGCCTCACAAAATACTGTCTATAGCGTCGTCTTATACTAAAAGACATAGTAGTGAAGTATAAAGGTAATTACAGTACGCGAAATGAGTATTTAAGACTCAAGAAGTTAAGTTTAATCAGAATTTCTACCAAAACTGAGTATGTGGGATTCAAGAAGGAAACCCGAACTCCTAGAATCCCCGCTTGACAAAATAAAATCCCCAGAACATTTCAAGAATGTAAACATGCCGGCTTGTTACTTGCTATTGCCATTAACATCCTATTAATATCCTAGCGATTGCTAATATCCGCACTTAGTAATATTATCTATGTAACATTCCATTGTTAATAATTTGATAATAATATCCCAATTGTGTATCCCATGTAATTCTCTGGAGATGTTTGTATTGGGTATGTCATTTTTGATCGTTCTCAGGATACTTACGTAATGAGATATTTTTAAACATTCCATGGACGATTTATGTCAAGTGGGTCCTTTCGATTTTTTTTCTATTCCACTCTTTTCCCCACTACTACAGCTACCTGAAGCTCGTACTTTGCCGCATCCTAACTATGCAATGTCATTTTGAAGTTGAAAAATACTGTAAAGTGTTTTCGTTGCGAGTAAACTGTCAGATTATTATTGACTTCAGGATAATGTTTCTATAAACATTTACTAGAGAAAAAATGGATCTACAGATGTGCCTTTTAAAAATTAATTTCTATCATGAGATATAGCTTTGTAAAGTTTGCATAAATTGGATTTTATTTTGAAATTTTCAAAATTTTTATAATCAAAATTATAAAAATGCACAACTGTAGATCCATCCTTTCTCTATTAAATCCTTGTGGAAATAAAATTGTACCATTCTTGTACTGGCCACAACACACTCGCTACGTTAGTACATTTTATGCAGGATTTAAGGAGGCAGACAGGCCTCTTAAACTAGAACTAGAACAAGTCTTAACGCACTCAACCTATCTCATTAATAAAATTAAATATATTTCAACTAATTACGTAATTTATTTCCTAACCTTACAAAATCAGAACCCAATCCTCTAATTTATCTAAAACCCATTCATCGAAGCGCGTTTCGTTCCCGTCTGTATCTTCGCTACAGAATTTATGAAAAGTCGAATGTTATCTCATGTTTTCATTTCATTATTTCTATCCTATTTGCTCTGTCTCGCGGAAGCCAGGTTTTAGCTCCCTTAACGAGCGATGAATACACTCGCACACTTAAGAGGAGGGACAGAGACAGAGAGTGGGGTAAAGAGAGAAATGAAGAGGAAAATGGTGAGGAAAATGCGGAAAATAGCGAGGGAAACGCGAGGGAATCGCGAGAGAACAGCGATAGATGTCGAGAAACGACATAGGCGGTTCTAGGGGAAGGTTCTACTTCAGTTTTAGTTGAAAGGGTCAAATGTAAAATGTGTTCCTAGTAGGATATGCCCTGAGAAATCTAATGCCACTAACGCGTCGGAATCACGTTTATTCTATTGAATTTCGCGAAATAAAAGATGGCCAGCCTAAGGGATTTTAAATAGGGTAGTTTACCATTTTTTTAAAACTTCATGTTATTTGAAAGCGATTGAGAGTACCAATAAGCCTTCATTGTTCTTAATTAAATAATTAATTTTTAAAGTTTGTGTGACGTAAATGTATAGCTGAAAATCTTCTCAAACAATGAGGCTGGAATTAAAATGTTTTCCATGTAAAATCAACTGTTTCTAAATGTTACAAAATATAAAATACAATTTGGTAGTTTCTTTATTACTGTAAGTAAGAATACACGTGCAAACGCATTACTAGGTATTACGTAGATGTATCGATACGTAAAATATCAAATATTTAAAGAACTATTAACGGTTTGAAAACTTTTTTCATGGCAATAACTCATTTTTGAGGTCTCCTTTCAATATAATTGACTGGGTTGCTACTTTGCTACTATGGTAAAGTACCCTATTGGTAAACAATACTAATCGAGCGGACATAGATTACCAGCAATTTTTTTGGCAGAAACAGATTCGCTACCCTGCAATAGTGTATAAAGAAGTCGTCCATAAACAGTTTTGTAAAGCCTGTTTTACATTACACGTTTTTCGTCTAGATTCTAGATCAAGATTCATCCGAGAAGTTCCTAGCCGGTTCTAGTATAATGTAAATCAGAAATTCCCATCAGAGTTCCGTTCGATTTCCATACTATTATTTTCTAGTATAGAAATATACGCTCGGCTCATTTTTCTATTCGAGATTCATACTAGATTTATCTACGCATGGAGTCAGTTTAACCAACATTTAAAAGTTTTGATATTTTGTTTTGATTAATTCACTTTGACGTTTCTGAGTTCTGCACTCGGTTCTGCACTTGTACTACGTGTTATTCAAGTTGTGTTAATATTTTTCCCATTACAAATTCTAACATCAAATCTTAAATTGTCACTTGTCAGAATAAGTAAGAATATTATTTAATATTTTGAACTTGCCTAACTTGGACCATTTGGAAAAAAATCGAAGAATTCCAATTGTATACGAATAGGAAATGAAAAGAAACTCGAACGAATTTCGGATGGAAATCAAACGAGAAATCTAGCATGAATCTAGACAAAAAAGTATAATGTAAAACAGGTTTAAGAGAATGGGCGAAAAATTCAATAAATTTTCCCCCAGTACAAATTCATCAACAGATGATAAAAATCCGGGTACTCGGTTGGTTTCTGAAGCCAAATTCACCCCTGCAGAGAGTAGAATACACCAAACACACTCGTTCAAACAATTCATTAATTTTTATCAGCCAACAGAACACTCACGTTGCTTCGTGTATGTGGCACATTCACGCAACACAATATGTGCTATAAAAGTATAAAATGTTCATTTTCAATCAACAGAAAGTGAAACTGTATTTTTTATCTTTTGTTTGGTATTGGCTGCGAGTTCATTTGATAATTTTCTTTGTCTGTGGCTTGAACAAAAAATTTATAAAGCGATAGACGCGAATAATTTTTGATAATATTAGTAATTTTAATTAGGAAATTTAAAACAAATTTGTAACCTTTTATTTACTCTTTGTTATTTATCTAATATTTAAAGCTGGATGTTTGTATATCTGTCTGTCTGTTTGTTTTGTAACCTCATCTAGACCGTTTGTTTGATCCTCATGAAATTTAGCGCAGGTCTCTTTTCAAATTTTAAGGTATGTTCAAGTTCGATCGGACCATTAGGGGTGGGGTTAAAATTAGAAATCGAAACTTGGTGTATAATACCATTGAAATGAAATATGGAAGATACCTAGTTTTTAAATCCTTTATATTAACTTCATCGTCGTGCGTAGGTAGGTACGTACGGCAAAAAAACAAAAGTAAAAAATGACCCACTTCCCGGGATCCTATCGAGCTGAAATTTTGGAAATAGACTTTTGTCACCTAACAATGCATTTTGGCACAAGAAAAAATCTGATGTGGACAGCACAAGACCTCCCGCCATACTCTACGCTTTTTAACTCTGAAATTTGGCACATAGGCTCGTTGTGACCAAACATTTACTTTGGCACAAGAAAAAATCTGATTTGGCCAGCACAAGACCTCCCGCCATACCCTACTCTTTTTAACTCTTTCTTGAAACACACTATCTAAGAAAGAGTTACAATAAAAACAAAAATATAAATAAATATTGATCGAGTCTCATATATAAAGGATTTATAGTCAAAAACTTTGTTTTTACGGGTTCATTTTCTTTCAAATCGGATCATAAATTATCATATATAATACCATTAGTGACTATGATTTTGCCGGCAATTTTTGCTGTCTAGTCACGATTGCTTGTCGCGTCGAAAATAAACACGAGTGCGTAGCACGAGTGTTTATTTTCTAAAGCAACAAGCAGGAGTGACCAGACGGCAAAAATTGCCGACAAAATCATAGTCACGTATGGTATTCGGCTTGACAATTTCTCGAATTATTTTATTTATTCCAAAAAAAGTATGTATTTTTAAACAATCATCAACTGAAATAATTTCTAAGCAACGCTTCGCAGCAATTTTCACTAGTGAAAATTACACTGACAGGGCAAGAGTTTGACCCCCTCCTGGCTACGGCCCTGTACTATTCGCAGTGTGAATTCTATGGGTCCGGTGCTGAGTGACGCCGGGCTGAAGTTTCAGGAAATGCGAGCGCAACGCTGCGCTGAAATGAAATTTGGACGTCCTGAAGCGACAAACTTCAAATGTTAAACGCTTTTAGAGTTTCCTGCGGCTGCTGCGGTCTCATGCATACGAATTTCTGAAATTGATGCAACAAATAGACAACAACCAGACGGGACACGAAGCAGGAACATGGAAATTCTGAGATATATTGAAATATATTGACGCGAAGTTCAAGATGAATATCAAGTCATTTAGAAGCAGCGTTCATATTTTAAAACTATGTGATTATAATATTATAAGTGTTGTAATAGACTTTATCTTGATAAAGATAAAGATAACTAACTTTTTTTTATTTTTTAATAAGATAATAGATAATCTATACATGATATTTAAAAAATTGATAAAGATGATTTGTATTTTTCTCTAGATAAGATAATAGATAAAACTATATTATCTAGATAAAATTATTTGATAAGTTACACAACTCTGGTGATAATATAAAACTGTATAAAAGTCATACGGGTAATATCTGAAATTTTGAGTAAACATCTAATCACGATTTTACATCATGACCTACCTATTTACTTCTAAGGTTCTGGAATTTCCAAATGAAAAAAACTTGTTTTATCTACAACAATAGATTAATGAATTCATTATATACGTGAAAGTAGTATAATAAACCCCTCCATAAGGACACATTATGAATTAATGAATTCATTATTTCACACTGTTAAATAATGAGTACTTTATTCTTCCGAACTGTCAAAATTATTCGGATGAATTGTCAATTTTTTGAGGTTAGGTTAATATGAATACAAATTTGTAAAAAAGAAATGTTGCTTTATTTAAAAAGTCGTAGATAAAACGTCGTATTTGACTCGCAAATAATGGCTATAATTCACACGGATGATTTATTAACTCGCCTTCGGCTCGTGAATAAACTTTCATCCTCTTGAATTATAGCCTACATTATTTGCTCGTAAATAATATACCTACTATTATTTATTTATCTAGTTAAAAAATTAACAGATTTATTGCCGTCTCTAGAATTTCATAGACGAGGAGCAACCGAGGCTATGAATCTAGCGGAGGCAGTAAATCTATATTATTTGCCATTTTAAACACATTTTTGCTGATTATTATTAAATAATATTAATTTACTGATAATTTTCAATATTTTGACAGGTATTGCTATTTGTTTATTGAGCGATTGCTTTGAAAAAACAAATTTACTAGTTATATTTTTATGACATTTTATTGATTCATCCTTGCAATAATTATTTGTTTACCTAGACAAAAAATAATAGATTTACTGCTGCGGCTACAGTTTTATAGCCGAGGCGTAGCCGATGATGTGAATCTAGCTTTCAATATTGGTTTAATAAAGTATGCTACTTAAGTAATATTCTTAATTTTGCTAATTATTTTTGTTCCACGTTCAACACGTCGTGTAATATATTCATAATTTTTTCCGAGAGTATAGTAACACCCTGTATAAAAATAAACTGTACAAACTGTAATAGAATTAAGACGTAATGTGAAAAAATTGCTTTTGGTCTCAATGTGAAAATATTATTAATTATCTTTTAAGCGATAAAAATGTCATTCATTAACGAAATGCGCGTATAACTTCGTTAAATTGAAAGAGCAATTATAAATGCAAAGCTTTGAAACGGGAACATGAGAACTACATTCCAGATTCCACGTACGAGAACAAGTATCTCCTAACATTAGCGCAAATATGAAAATGCATAACTGTGGTTCGCTGTTCGCAATAATGTAATAGCAGTATTCGGTTTTAACATTCAACCTCGTTTCATGATATAATCAGGGCTTGCAACGTTATAGTAGTGTCAGCCCTGCTTGGGTACAGTCATATTAAAAAATATATTTTATATTAATTCATTTTGGGTTGATGTTGATTTTAGAAATATGATAATTTGAACTTGTAATTATTAAATGGAATAAGCAATAATTAGTTTGTTATTTGAGTTACCTGTTGCATTTCATATGACAGTCTTTATTCTTATTCTAGCAGATTTCACATACCTGAAACAAAAAACAAAAAAAACATTAGTTAAGATAGGTAGCTATATTTTGCCAATTTTTACTTCCTTGTACGGAGTAAAAGAAAGTATTGTAATCGCGAAAAATTTCGGTTCTCAGATTAGTAAAATAATGCTTTATATCTTCTTCTGCAGTTTAAATAAAATGATTAAAATATATTTGTGAGTATAGTAGCAGTAGTAGTAGTACTTATATATTAAGATATTTGTATAATAAGTTAAAAGAATAAAGTCAGATTTTTAAATATTATTCTACATTTTAGTTATTAAGAAAAGTATGAACAGTTTAATAGGCGTACAAGGAAGTCATGTGGTGTCCACGTCAGATTTTTTAAAAATAATATTGCTCATACATGGTGTATCATGAATTTGTGAACATTACATACATTAAGGGAATACACAGTTTTATGTGCGGATAACGAATAAAAAATTATCTTTCAGAAATTAGAAAAATTAAAGGTATAGTTTTTTTACACGGTCCAATTTAAGTGCCAATGGATACGTATAATTATTGTTAAAAATAAAGTTAATGAACGCTTAACTAGAATTACGTACATTAAATGATTGATATATTTAGGACTTAGTTTTGTATATTTTTAATAATTTATAATACGACGTTTCGGGAACTTTCGACAAATAATACTTTAAAAAAGTTTTATTTCATGGCATGTCATAACGACAGCATTATAAGCCTCAATAAAGTAAGTTTTTCCTCTCTAGATAGAAAAGTAAGCAGTGTTGCCACCAGTGTGTTACGATGAAATATTTTAAAAATTGTAAGTAAATTAATTATCATTATTTATAGTGATATACTGTAAACTTCTATTATTTTACAATTATGTTTTATACTTTCTTTTTTTACAATTTCACCATTTTACAACTTAAATTTAATTTGGCATATTGGCTGCAGTGACACATTTCGTTGTTTTTAAACGTCTTTCTGACAGATGGCAGTTATAACCTAACCTCTAGTTATGTGTTTCTTCTACATTTAAATACCTATGACGCGAAAAAAATGTTGTGTCTAACACGAGAGGAAAGCTCTTTTTCCACTCTCACTCGATTGCTTCACTCGCTTCGCTCGTGACACAAGCTTCAAGCTCGAGTGGGAAAAAGAAGCGCTTTCCTCTCTAGTTGGACGAATAACCCACAAGTGGATTTGATCAAAATTATACCCACTTGTGGGTAAATTGTTACTTTGCTTGTTGGAAGTCACCATAGAAACGATGTTTTAGGTTGAAACTTTTAAAATATTTAAGCAGTTATTAAGAGGTGTTGGATAAATCGTTATACTTCACACGTGGGCAAAAAGGAATGACCCACTCGAGAAAATTCGGCCTCGTGAGTTAAGATTTCCCTCGTGGGGAATTCCTTAGTTTTCCCACTTGTAAAGTAAATAACTATTACTTTTTGAGTAATTTACGCCAACAGATAAAATAAATTTTGAATGCAATACGGATCGTAACCAATCATTATGATACAAGTCGTCTTCTTCACGACTAGTACCATAATAATTGACGTTACGATCCTTATAACATATCTATTATAAAGACGCCGATAACAAAACGAAGTTCAAAATATTATGATTCATGTTGTTATTTCCGTTGCTATGTCACTCAAACAGTAATTCTCGTATTACTCATGTAATGAGCAATTTGGCGTAATGCATCCCAAGAGACCAACGTTTGCTATTTTTATTTTAATGTAGCGAAGGGAGTATAAATTTCAAACCGCAACGATAAATTTTCCAAAATAATTACTTGCAATTCTCACCTGTGGCAAGCACTGTTGTTCCCTTTATTTACATGTTGTACAATGTGCTTATACAAACGTTTTTTACACGGACACACAATTTATTCATGCTGAGTAAATAACTAAATGTTTACCATGACAGATACGAAGATTGTATTAACTTTGGGATCAGTTTTTCAGAAAGCTCTTTCAGGAAATATTACACAAGGATGATTTTTATTCAGATACTTTACTGGTTTGGATGGTGGATCACTTATTACGGTACGCGACTAAGAAACAATATTTATTGAGCGGATATAGATTATCAGCAATTTTTTTTTAGCAGAAACCGCTTCGCTACCTTGAAATAGTGTATAAAGAAGTCGACCAGCTCTGTTTTTCTCTTGACTCAGTTGCGTTGAGGCGAGTAATAAGTTGGCGAACTTTGACTCAGCTCTGTATAGAACATGGCACATTCTTTCTCTCCCTTGCCCCTTCGATCAACTCTGGCTGCACGAACAGTACTCTCGCCAATGTTATATTAATGTTTTATATATCATATAATGACACATCTTAAGGTGGATTTATAACTGCGCACAGTACAAAATTTAGCACAACACAGCACAGCACAGCGCATAGCATTTTCGTTACGAGGGTTTTATAAGCCGCACACAAACACAGATTGCTATACAAAATAAAAGAAGAAGCCATTGTCTTACAGTGTTGTCTGACGTTATGACAGCTGTTTTGTGGGTTATGCTAGATTTGATTTGGTATTATTTGACTTTGTGATTTTGTTATTATGTTATGACTATTTTACAAAAATTATTAATATAATGAACAACGAATGCGCGTGCGTGTAAGAAGTTAACTAAAATGAACTATCGCGAATGCAACGAATAAACCCGAAGCACAGAACCGCACAGCACAGCGTATATGAAAATAAACATTGGTCAATTCGTATGCTATGCTAAATTATTTTCTATGCGCTGTGCGTCTTATAAATGGATGTACTTAATTCCATATGACCAATTCATTTGCTATGTTATGCTAAATTATTTTCTATGCGCTGTGCGTGTTATAAATCCAGCTTTAAAATCGAGACTATTTTAGAAGTAAAGACATTGTTCCTTTTTAA
The DNA here is from genome assembly GCA_947534325.1 of Agonum fuliginosum. NCBI lineage: Eukaryota > Metazoa > Arthropoda > Insecta > Coleoptera > Carabidae > Agonum > Agonum fuliginosum. The sequence goes on from OX384033.1 coordinate 2,398,542, forward strand.
TTATATTTTAATATTTATTTAGTAGTTTAGTAGTTTTGGAGATTATTAAGTACAAAAAACAAACTTTTCTATCCGCCAGAAGTTATAACTTTTTATTAGAAAATTTAATCATATTTCAACCTCCTCTTAGCAACTAACCGTTCCCTTTTTATCTTTTTGACCAGCATTTAACCTTCATTATATCCCTCTTCCTCATCTTTATCTCTTTCTATCTACGTCGATGCTCAGTACCACTATCCTTCTTCGCTTCATACACAGGTCACATAGCTAGCGCACTTCCTGTGCCTGCTAGGATCACAGGATCGTCAGGACTGCGCCAGGATGCATGCCGAGCGTGTTTTGTCTTTCCATAGCCTGCGTGATAGAGAAGTAAAAGGAGCTTTTATAGGGGAAGAATCAGGAAAAATTATAGATATTATTTTTCTTTTACTCGATTGAAATTTTACTAAAAAAGTTTAAAAATGGAATGTTACCAATTAGTGGAACTGATAAATAAGTTTGCCACACCGTGACAATATGTATGAGTTTAAAAATCTATTACAAATATTTTCATCCTCAAAGTACTTATACCCAGAAATGGGTTGCAACTCTAATTTTTAGAGAATTTTATGCTGAATCCAATGGTATGTCGCCTACTCCGATATCTCTGCTAGTTTTTGAGTTATAAGGTTTTCAGTTTTTTTCAGCAGAATTTTTTGAACCCTCCTGAAATGTCAAAAACAGGAATTTCGGAGGGATGAAAAATATTTTGATAGTTAGTTTCAGGGGTGAGGAATTCAATTCCGTTTAGATTTTTGATCTACAATTAACAGTTTTTGAAATATAGCTCGTTGATTGATTTAGCAGCACAAGAAAATTAAATTAAATTTTTCATTTACTACTACTATTGTAAATCACATAATAATTTGATTACTAAAACATTAATCGATTCAAGCATTCATTAGTCATTTTGTGACTTTGATCTCATATTTTACAATGAATGTAGGTACTTAAAAGGGTTGTGCTTACACGGCTATACAATGAAATTTCTAAAAATTACTAAAAAGGCGAGTTTTACATAATTTGGTCACTGGGTTAAATGTTTAAAAAATTTCTGTACTATTAATAAAAGTTTAATATGGATTATTAAATAATACAAATTTGCTCTATTTATGCTAATTGATACGTCACGGCAATTTATAAGTTGTATACTCGATTCACTAATTATTCAAGATTCTTCATGTTAAATTTTAGTTTGAAATTTTTAATAATATGCAGCTAGAATAGTTGACATTGAGAAGCTTCTTCTTAGAAGTGTTGCGCCTTAACCTTTTCAATACGACTTTTGGCTAATAAAATTAACAACGTAAATATAACTGAAATCACATCCTATTATATAAGCAATACTTATAAGCATAGTTTGAAATTTTTCTTTTTACTTCCTTGTACGAAGTAAGGAAGTATTGTAATCGCGAAAAATTTCGGTTCTCAGATTTTGACGGAAATATCCGTTTTGACCTTTTCTGAATCCATTATGACTAGTTTCGACGTGACGTCTGTACGTACGTACGTACGTACGTACGTACGTACGGACGGACGGACGTATGTGTGTCGCATAACTCAAATACGGTTAGACGTAGAAAGTTGAAATTTTGTATTTAGGACTGTTATAGCATCTAGTTGTGCACCTCCTATTTTTGGTTTCAGTCTACAAACCGGAAGTAGTACTTTTTAAAAATATTTCGATAAATATTTAATTTTAGACAATTTTTTTTATTTTAAATGAAAGATTATGTGATTATTACCTACAATCGGTATTTTATAAATATTTTTGTATCTGCTATCATTTAAAAATAATTAAAGTATATATTTATAATTTATAGTATTTCGGTATCTTGTAGTCCATGATCGATTAACATTTGTTACTACGTAAAATTTAAATGATTATGACATGACAGTGACAATAGTAAAATATGCTTTATATCTTCTTCTGCAGTTTAAATAAAATGACTAAAATATATTTGTGAGTATACTAGTATAATAAGTTAAAAGAATTTTTAATATTATTTTACATTTTAGTTATTAAGAAAAGTATGAACACACAAGGCGTACAAGGAAGTCATGTGGTGTCCACGTCAGATTTTTTTAAAAAAGGCCTCGGACAGTTTTGTCCCTGCAGTAATTAATGTGAACCGATTACTTGGACAATAATGTCCCTGCAGTACTAAGAAGACACATCAAAATGTTTGTTGTTATAGCTTCATAGTACTGTTGGGACAAATATATCCCATACAATATTACTGCAGGGATATATTTATCCCAGAACCCTAATTTTTACTGTATAGACAAGCTTTCCTTGCAAAATACTGTATAAACAACTTAACTGTCACTAATATGATGTACTACAATTAGAAAATAATGTCAGATTTATCTCTACACTATCAAAATACAGTCTTATATGACAATAAAAGCAACCACGTATGATAAACGACTGGGTTTCACTGACGCATGTGCTAGTGGTTTAGTATTATCCATCCAAAAATGTTAAATGAACCATAAACTACTAAGTTATCCCATCCCAACGTAATTTAAATGAGTAAATTTGAGTACAGAATTTTTTGAAAATATTTTGGGACATATATCCCCGCAGTATTGAAAGGGTTAAGGGTATCGACTCCACGTAGCTCCTATTATGGTAACGCATGGATACATTCGTCTAAAATACGTAAAAGCAGTCTAGAAATTTTTATAATATTCACGAAGTTTTACAGATAAAGCAAAATTTCATAAATTTATTTACAGTCGAAGAATGAAACTAGGTTTTAAATAAATCTCTTAATCTTAAGATAAAGCATGAAAAAAATTGCTTAAAACACACTTTTTCATTATTTTTTAAAATGGATTCCAAACACTGTTTCAGAATTCTAACTGGGCATAAACCTAGATAAATCCTTTCACAAACATCTAGTACCTATTCTTCCTCCTTTGTAATATGCAATGAGTAAAGCAGAAACTGCTACACCTCTAAACACGCACTATTTTGTTATGGAGACGGGACCCTTAAGCACAAACGTCATTCTCCGTGCAGTGTTCAAATTTAGATTCCACGCTGCGATTTTTCTTGTACATTGACTTTCCAGCGCGTGAGCCAGTAGCAGTCGCAGAATTTGTACGTGGGCTGAAACTGAACTCTGCAAGGGTGGCCATGCACAAGGGGTGATTGATGGACGATACGCCATGCAGAATAGGGGAGGGTTTCACGTTTTTTGTTTTTGATTTGTGCTGTTGTTTTGATCATTAACAGAATGATATTGAAATTGTGAAATTCTGGCAAAAAATGTTCGAGAATTATTTTTAAATGTACAATTATTTAGTACTTCTAGTCAGAAAATTTAGGAATAAACGGTGTTATGTTTAATAGTCGATTACATGTTAGAATTCCATTTTTATGTTAAAATTATTATACCGTGTGTGCGGTTATCAACCAACTCATGGTTGTTAGTGGACAATACACCAGAGTATTTTTGTGCAGTTATATTAAAATCAGGACTGGATTCAAATTTGGCTCGACTATGAATTTGAAAACTGACTTCAACATTGAATAGTAGATAATAGATGTTGAAAAGACTACCTAAATGTTACAACCTGTATATTTATACATAAATCAACGTTGTTTTATTTAGGTGTTCATTAAAATTTTTAATTGTAATTATGGGAATTCAGTTGTGCTTAAAATGGACCGTGTAAGTAATCTATATGACTTGAATTTTTTGAATTTCTGAATCAGAATATCAGACTGTATACTCTTAACATAGTACTCCCTGTATTTCAATAAATATTAAACACAAAATTTAGGTAATCTTTAAAATAATAAGTTAGAAAATCGTTCATCTGCTATTTTCATGAGCAATATTTTACATAAAGGATGATTTTTGGACAAGCTGACAATTTCAAGTCCTATAAAGCACCAACGTTTCAATTGCAAGTCAGTCTTCATCAGGGCAATAATTAGTTATAAAACATTAGAGAATGTCATGGAAATTCCGTTTCCAAATATTTTCACTTATAGTACCACATGTGCATTAATTCTTTCCGGATTTTTTTTGAGTGCTTTCCAACAACGTCTTAATTAGCTCGAGTGGTACACGAGACCTAATTACATTGTTGGAATGCACGATAAAAATTTACTGGATATGAATGAATGCACGAGTGCATATTCGGTAAGAAAATCGCAAGGACACCGCCGCTCTATATTTGAATTCTTTTTGCAATAGAAAATTGAAATATTTACTAAATTTATATTAAACATTAATAAATATGTATTATTTACCTTATTATTTGCTTATTTACACTCAAAATGACAATTTAACCAATTTTTAATTTAATGTCAAAGTGACAGAACACGAAAAATTTCCGCTTATTAATTTCAATTAAGTTACTCAAGCTAAATTTCAGAGAAAATTTTTATATAACCATGGTTACTATTATTGTAATTAATTCATCCATTGGCTGTTATTTGTGTCATGCGATTTTCAATTTTTAAGCGAAATGTGAATAATAACACTTATAAAGGTACATTTACAACCAATTTAGACTCTGCGTAATTTTGACTTGAAGTGGAAATTGTGCCGACTTAAAATTTATATCATTTACAACCACTTCGCTGGTAAAGTGAAAATACGAAATGCCATCTGTTGTAACATCATGAAATGTTATTTTCTTTGGTAAAATAAGTATCTGTCATATCGCAAATTTGACGTTTGGTAAGAAACAATTTGTCTTGCATCTTGTGTTCAACATAATATCAAATATTTAATTTACGGTTTCAATTACAAACAAAATTAATGTAAGTAATTTAGTAGTCAGTACCTTTCTTCTTACCCATATGTCAAATTCAAAATCTATGTTTTGTTTACAAAACTGCAGCGCCTCCCATAATCGCAATGCGCATGCGAATTCACTCTCGACTTGAAGTGAAAGCTAGCAGCTTGCAAACATTGAGTTGAAGTGCAATTCGGGTCCGAAGTACGCAGACGTCAAATGAAATGTACCTATCTAGTTTAAACAAAGTTAAAGTCTCGAATTCAGTGTTACCAACAACTAAAGTAGGTACATAATAAAGAAAAAGAACGAAGCTGTAAACACTTTCCTTGCATATTCTATAACGAGAAAATAAAATTTGTTGTCACCAAAGTTCGCACCAGAACTTTGACAAAGTTTGGAAAAGGAAATTTTATTTCCTTCCAACTCCGAGATTTTCAACTTTCACAAAAACCTTTACTAGCATGAAACATGTTTTCAACAATGTTTACAGCTTTTCCATTTTATATATTTTTTATAAAAATGGAACTTAGAAAGTCATAGAAACCAAATTAGTCAGCTGTGCAGCAATACAAAGTGTTTTGATTTTACCAAACGCCTCCATCATCTTCATCTGCTTGTCCATATGCCATCCCCCATTTCCAACCCCAACAAGGTCTCATTGCAGCTCCACAGCTGATTAATGTCATCTCTCGGTCACCGTCACTCGGTTAGCGCAGCAGGGCTGTCTTGTGAACACGCGTTCATTGGCCATCACTCAACAGATGAACCGCAAACGAGGGTCTAAGGTCGGTGGTATCTACCGAGACCAGCACCGAGACTTATCTGTTGTTGTTGGAAACATATGGAGGTGCATGAGGGAAGAATGAATTAATGAGAGGAAAGATGATGATAAGATGATTTATACTGACAAAGTTTATTATACAGGTTGGTGGAGGTGAAATGCGCACATAGGGAACATACATGACAATCGAACGTTCATACCAGGTATCTTGATATATTTTGTAGTAGTGTCACAAAACGAAGTAATGTGAATTTGTGTGGCAAAAAGAGTGATCAATAACAGAAATAATAATAAAATCTAAAAGTGCATGTAAACTTTCTCGTTCTGCTCGTACACATACATTATTATGCAAAGAAAATATTTTAATGAAAATAAAAATTTCAATAATATATGACAGCTACTTTGACATTGACAGTACTTATTCCACGTATATCAAGATGCCTAGCATGATAACTCCATTGTCATATATTTCCCTATGTTCGCATTTCACCTCCACCAACCTGTATATTGTACACCTGAATGTAAAGGAAACTCGTTATAAGAATCCATGGGTTTAGGTAGGGGAGGCAGGGGGTGCTTGCCCCCTGGAAAATGAAAAACAGATAGTTTTCATGCCCAAAAATTAAATCTAAGGGTATTTAACTTTGAACTCAACGGTCATCTCTTATTTCGTGTACTGTAACTGCAGATTTATCTGTTGTTAAGAAAATATGGATGAGCGAAATATTAAATTGAAGAAAAAAAATGATGAAAAAGAAGAATACAAAAAAATATTATCTGTTTATTTATTTTATTATGGCAGTTTGCGTAATTATATTGAAAAAGGCAGTAAATGTAACAAACTAGAATTGGAATTATTAGAAGCTATTGTAAAGTAATTATCAATCCAGTGGCATATGAAATATGTTCTCTTAAGGTGTTCGTCTACCCTAAAATTTTCCAGCGTTACAGAGGTGTACGCCTCCCACGTTTACTTTAATTATAATTGAAATATAGGATGCTTTTACATATGAGTGTATTAACAAAGGATATCTTAATGCTTTTATATTTTATATTTTGTCTTTGGCCTAGAATTTTGAAGCAATTTTTTTTGAAATGGCGATTTTTTGTCATAATTTGATATTATTTTTTTCGGTCACTACAAATGGCAAGAAAAATTTAAAATCAAGAAGCATGCAGCTAAGTCCTTTTTCGAATATTTTGTTAAACTTAATTTCTTTAAAAAATACAGAAGTTATTATGGGAATCTGAAGTCATGTTTACAGTATTTTTCAACTTCAAAATGACATTGCATAGCTAGGATGCGGGAAAGTACGATTTTCGGGCTGGTTTCGGGCAGCCGTAGTAGTGAGGAAGAGAATGAAAAAGAAAAAAAGTAATATCGAGAGTAATCTAGGCATTAGAAGAAAGGGTACACGAGCCTCTTAAAATATACAGAAATTTATGATCCGTAGTTTATTAAATTGTATGTAACCGAAGATATAACACATCCTGTGAAAAATTCTTCTCGATATTCGGCAATAATTGTATTGTGTGTATTCAGCGTAGGTTTCCAAACATTCCGAACATGTCTGATCCCTTAATATGCAAAGTAGCGTTAAATTGGGGTCGGTCGAACGTGCAGTCAATCATCTATTTTCTTAGGACTACGCAAACTTAACAACAGCCGAAAATTCCATGTAAATGGTCCTGACGAGAGCCCAAGATTAATGCTACAATTTGCCGACGGACCTCGATATTGATTATCAATTCTTTAAATAGAATATTCTGGAGCATGGGGCAAACTACAACCTGAAAGGCTGAACCGCTGAAATTTCCTGAAGCCTTCAGGGCTGAAGGATGTTTTGATAGACAGGATGAGTTGAGTTTTCAGAGTTTGCAAAAATTATTTTATCTCGAATCAAATAATACATTCATCTATTCACTATACAAATTTCGAGTATCTATACGTAAAGGGTATAGAAAGTCTATCTTAAGGTCGTGCTCGAAACCGTCATTATTATTCAATTTCTGCAAATAGGAACAAGCAATAAGCATAAATAATATAGCAATAGAATCATTAGAGCTTCTAGATTGCCTTATACTAAATAAGAATACCTGAAAATAAATATAATTTGCAGTAGAAATTAAAGAAGAGGGAGCAAAATTCATCGAATTGCAATGAATTTTATGCAAAATGAACTATAACTACAGACAAAATTTTTAGAATAATGCAATTAGGAATTAATATATTTTCATTGTGTAACATAATTTTCATTGTAGGTTACATCGTTTATCCGAAATGTATTTGTGTGCAAAATGAGCCACGTAAGTGTCGCTGACGTGGCACTAATAGTTACAGAAAAAAATCTGACGTGGACACCACATGACTTCCTTGTACGCCTTGTGTGTTCATACTTTTCTTAATAACTAAAATGTAGAATAATATAAAAAATTCTTTTAACTTATTATACTAGTATACTCACAAATATATTTTAGTCATTTTATTTAAACTGCAGAAGAAGATATAAAGCATATTTTACTATTGTCACTGTCATGTCATAATCATTTAAATTTTACGTAGTAACAAATGTTAATCGATCATGGACTACAAGATAAAGAAATACTAAATTAAAAATATATACTTTAATTATTCCTAAATGATACCAGATACAAAAATATTTATAAAATACCGATTTTAGGTAATAATCACATAATCTTTCATTTAAAATAAAAAAAATTGTCTAAAATTAAATATTTATCGAAATATTTTTAAAAAGTACTACTTCCGGTTTGTAGACTGAAACCAAAAATAGGAGGTGCACAACTAGATGCTATAACAGTCCTAAATACAAAATTTCAACTTTCTACGTCTAACCGTATTTGAGTTATGCGACACACATACGTCCGTCCGTACGTACGTACGTACGTACAGACGTCACGTCGAAACTAGTCATAATGGATTCAGAAAAGGTCAAAACGGATATTTCCGTCAAAATCTGAGAACCGAAATTTTTCGCGATTACAATACTTCCTTACTTCGTACAAGGAAGTAAAAAACAATTTAAAAAAAATCAAATTATGACGTATAATAAGATTTTGACTATTATGGGGTTAAAAACATTACCATTACAGACTTCGTAACGGTTTTTTCACTTTTAGCGCGCCCTTAAGAGCCTATTGCATGGCAATAATACGCATTGAAAAACGAGTAATTTTTGTGAGGATCTCAATTTAATACTGTTATACGTATGATGTTGAATTTTTGTATGTAGATTAAGGAAGAATACTAACAGCGCGGAATCTTCAAAATCTTTAATTAATGTAATTAGTTTGGCTTTAATAATTATTCGAAATTCGGCGAAAATTGTACAAGTTTAGATATAATTTATGGCAACTCTATTGATAAAATTATAGTTTTATTGTTTTTCCGCCCTTTTTACATCTATGTTCTACTCATTTAATCTTTAAACTCAATGATAACTTTTATAGTTCATTCATGAGATCCTCACGAAATTCTAGTGTTTAATTTCTTTTTATCTCTAATTGTTGTCGGAACAATATATAGTTTGAGTTTTTCAATTCAACAATGCTTTGTCGTTACTAATGTAAAATTTCAGATTTTTATTTTGAGCAATATAGCCAGATTCGTGAATTCTGATTCTTATTGCACTCAAGAAGCATAGCCCCTTAAGAATATCTACGAGTATCTCAAGAATAGTACATGAGCGAGGAAAGAATGATATCGTGTGAGTGAGAATGTTGCAGATTTGGTAAATCTCACAAACATTCGATAGACACTTTCCAGAGAGTTACAATATTTTCCTTCAACCATAAATATTAAACAATTTGTTTCTGTTAACTGTCACTGTCATAATTTTTATTTTACTTAGAAACAAATATTACCACCATCATGGATTACAAAATAAAGAATTTTAATAATAAATAAATTCTATTAAAATTTTTAAATTGTACCAGATACAGCAAATATGTTAACTGTATTACCTTCATTTATGTAGATAAATCAGTTTAAACATCGTGTTTGTCCGCTTTTATTGCAATAATGTTATTTATCGCGAAATTTCAAATGTCAGAAAGACAACATGTGCTTACTAAAAGGTGAAACGGTTTTATTGCAACGAACTGGTTGAACGGTTGTATGATATTGTTTATTTTCGTAGCTAGGAACTGTATGGAATCTGTTAGTTTCGTTGGTTTCGAGGGTAAAAATATTACCAACTTTTAGACCACGTAAAAACTTCTCTTTATGTTGTCTATTGCAGCACTGTTTCCTAATTTTCTTGTAATATTGGATAAACATGTAAATACAAATAGACCACCTGATGTTGATGTTGTAAATGTAGTTTGAGTAGTTTTTGCACCACAAACACGAAGAGATTTAAACTTTAATAATTATCTCGACATGAAGGTATTCTGCAGTATTACCAACTTACTTTGTTTACACTGTGAAGAGCAAAAAATTTGGAGGAAACAGGAAAACTTTGCCGGAATGAAATTGGTTTCCCCTCTGTTATTTATGTTGAGATGCGTATACAAAGTAAATGTTTAGCCAACATTTTTTTTGAAAACAATAGATATTAATAGTCGAGGCAGTAGCTGTGCGGGTTTAAACACAGCTCTCCTGCATGTGTGATGAGTGATGACGTACTAACTCAGAGTTCCGTGGTTCAAGTTTCTCGGCCGGCAGTGTTGTAAAACATCTTGCAATAAAATCAAGCTGACCACTTGATCGTCTTAAATGTAGTCCTGGTTGCAAAAGAATCACAGCTCTCTGCATGTAATGACGTACGAACCCGGAGTTCCGTGGTTCAAGTCTCTCGGCCGGCAGTGTTGTAAAACATCTTGCAATTAAATCAAGCTGACCACTTGATCGTCTTAAATGTAGTCCTGGTTGCAAAAGAATCACAGCTCTCTGCATGTAATGACGTACGAACCCGGAGTTCCGCGGTTCAAGTCTCTCGGCCGGCAGTGTTGTAAAACATCTTGCAATTAAATCAAGCTGACCACTTGATCGTCTTAAATGTAGTCCTGGTTGCAAAAGAATCACAGCTCTCTGCATGTAATGACGTACGAACCCGGAGTTCCGTGGTTCAAGTCTCTCGGCCGGCAGTGTTGTAAAACATCTTGCAATTAAATCAAGCTGACCACTTGATCGTCTTAAATGTAGTCCTGGTTGCAAAAGAATCACAGCTCTCTGCATGTAATGACGTACGAACCCGGAGTTCCGCGGTTCAAGTCTCTCGGCCGGCAGTGTTGTAAAACATCTTGCAATTAAATCAAGCTGACCACTTGATCGTCTTAAATGTAGTCCTGGTTGCAAAAGAATCACAGCTCTCTGCATGTAATGACGTACGAACCCGGAGTTCCGTGGTTCAAGTCTCTCGGTCGGCAGTGTTGTAAAACATCTAGCAATTAAATCAAACTGACCACTTGATCGTTTTAAATGTAGTTCTCGTTACAAAAGAATCTCTCACAGGTCTCTGCATGTTATGACGTACGAACCCGGAGTTCCGTGGTTCAAGTCTCTCGGTCGGCAGTGTTGTAAAACATCTAGCAATTAAATCAAACTGACCACTTGATCGTTTTAAATGTAGTTCTCGTTACAAAAGAATCTCTCACAGGTCTCTGCATGTTATGACGTACGAACCCGGAGTTCCGTGTTTAATTTTCAAGCTGACCACTTGATCGTCTTAAATGTAGTCCTGGTTGCAAAATAGTCTTTCCGTTGCCGCTTTGAATTTCAAAGGTCGTCGCACGGATTGAGTTTCTGACTGCACCAAGACGAATCGGTCGAAGTGGTTGGATTCCACTATAATATATCTATACATCTTTAATCGGGAGTAAATTATGTTGAATGGTTAGCAAAAGTAATAAAAAATAATAATCGTTTAATTGCTCCACCCTGTATTTAATAATTAATTTATCTACACACTACTAATTCAGTTCTAACTGCTACAGTTAGTAGAGAATAATATAGTAGTTTATCTGGTTCATATATCATTTAAATCTTGTCAGTCATGTAACCAAAGCGCACTCGCGTCTCTATGAAAATATAATATGTAGCACTGTAGCCACTAACAATTACACTAATAAACGGAGTAGATGTATCACATGGTCGTTTTTAGTGGAACTTTACTCTAATTAATTGCTGCCGTGTTTGCGTTGTCTCGCTGTTAAGAACATTGAGAGAGGACCAACATATTTGATTAAGGTGGTAAGTTATACGCGGATATGATTTACAGTCGATGATCAATTGTTCACTATATAAAATAGACTGCAAATGGTGCAACGTAGTTTTATACACAACATTGAATTTTATGGGGTTACTAAACAACGATTAAACTTTATTCACGTGTAATATAAAATCGTATTTTTGATAAATTTTGATTCATCTTGATCTTGTAACAAACATACTTTGGTGGTCCAATTTTTATCATAATTTGACTGGAAATATAAATAAATCCACTTTTTCAGTGCTGTTTTCATTGCTTATTTAATGTTGTAACGAAGTGCATTTTTCGTTACGCTAAATTTGTCTAAAATACTCCTCATCTGTTTGTAACGAATATACTTGCTATTTTCATGGCCATTTGAAGTTATAAATCTCGTTTATACTTTGAATTTTAATGTGTCAGTAGACTCTTTGATCTGAAAAATATTATAAAAGTTGAGCTGAGAATTGACTCAGACCATAACATACCTATAAACTGTGATGAAATCCAATAAGAAAATTGGATCCACGACATAATGTGATAGTAATCATATTCAGGTGTTATTCAATTAACCCTAAAGGTATTTATAATCCAGGTTAAGATATTGATATATTTTATGCGGCCAAACATTTGTGTTCATTACCTGCCAAAGGATTAGAATTAAGTATTTTGTATTATATAGAATCATTTGACCTACCAGACAGAGTTTGGTTTATGTAATTTCATAACATGCTTGAAGTCAGTTTGAGGTTAACTCTCAAGAAAACACTCTGCAAGCTTAACTTCTACAAGTGTCAAAACGAGTTATTCAATTTGTCGCTAGGTGGCAACTGATAGAGTAGAGACGCTGCGCAGTACAGTACTACGCAGAAAACCGTTAGAAAGAGAACCGCAGAATGTTCTCGAATTTAGAGAGAGAACACTGATTCTAGTGACCGTTAGAAAGAGAGTCTCAGAATGTTCTGGAATTTAGAAAAAGAAACTGTCCGTTGCCTAGTAACCTCGGTCAATCACAACATAGTAGAAAAACCGTTAGAAAGAGAGCTTCGGAAGGTTCTAGAATTTGAAGAAAGAGAACAACAGGTTCTGTTGACCGTTACAATGTTGCCTAGCAATCTCTGTCAATCACAACATTGTAAGACAGAGAAGAGACGAGCTTTTTAGACAAGGCTAGCATGATATTTTTTCATATAAAAAGGCAAGATTTTTCGATAAGATTATCAGTCAATCCATGCAACTCACGCATGTGGGACTGACAGGGTGGCTCTTCAAGAACTAAAGGTGAGGACTAGGTATGGAGTGAAATCTAGTAGGCAATTACAGTTAGCGTGTTGATTTGCGTCCTCTTTTATCGAGTGGACCACCGAATCGACCATCCTAGCTTGGCGTCCTTCTCCATTTTACAAGTACTACCAAAATCCTCAACGTTGCATTTACGGGCGGTGTTCTAGGTAGACACATAGTTATAACCGACTCTCAGCAGCGGCCCTCTTTGCAGGACCTATCCTGAAAGTTCTCGTTACCTAGACTATTTACTCTGTAATTGTAACAATCCTTTGTTGCATTTTTGGCGGTGGTGTTTAAGTTTGACCATCCGACAAACCGACTTAGCGTGGTCCTCGCTGTAGGGCCCATCCTGAGTTGCGGTCGCGTGTTTTGCTTAGGCCACTCCCCGTTAAAGGTGTCGTAACAACCGTTCTAAAGCCTCCCGCTTTTGTTGTTATTCTTTTTCCAAAAACTTTTGCAGTCACGTCTGACTATTTTCAATAAACATAAATTATTACTATTTTTCTAAAAGTTTAAATTAAATTACCACGAGCTTAAAATCAAAAATCGGTTAAACTAGTGAATTTTGTATTTGTCCAAAACTTTGCGCCAGCGCAGTCAACGTTAATTATTTAATTGTCAAATATTTTGCGGACAAAAGTTTGTCGCAAATTATTATTTATTTAAAAAGAAAAATCTAGTAAAGATATTTTCTAATAATTATTATTGTATCCACCGAGGTCGGATATTTATAAACATTTTGAGTCCTACAATTCACTAGCTATTAAACTCTTAATTATTTTAGCTCAAACTTGGTAAATTTATTTATGCGCGGAGGCCGCAAATTATTTAAACTTAATAGTAACGATATTATTGATTTTTGACACAAAAGCAATTGTTTCAATCCTCAACCTGATTATCATAATCAATCCATTGTCGCCAATATTATTTTTGTACTTTTGTAATCAATCAATTTAACATGGTTTATTTACATTGTTGACATCACAACGATCATTCTTGTAATCAACACAAATAAATACATTTGATTACGACATTTAAATCCACACCATTCATATGTTTCATGTTTGTTTTGTATTGTATTGTTTTTCATGTTTTGATAAATAAATCTTGCATGTTGTTAAACTTTCAGTTGAGTTATTATTTGTTGATCTTGCCATCACTGTACTGGACCCAAAGATAATAAAGTTCAATACTCTAAAAATAAATTCGATCTAATCAAGTTGTAATTTAGATCTGGCGCCCGAAATTTAAATTTGATAACTTCCTGTACCGGCAGAGCCATCTAGAGGTAAATGTGATGAATAAGCTGGAGTAGGAGCTAAAGGCGGGAAATATTTGAAATTATAAATAGACAAGTATTTTCCAAATTTAACCAAATGTACCCGTTTTAACAATTTAATTCTTTCTGAAATTAATTAATTAAAGTTAATAAAAACCTTAGCATGTTAATTAATTATTATTTTGGACTACTCCCCTTACCATTACAATGTATAAAATAAAATTTATACAATCACAAGCTAAAATTGCAATATAGTGTTTGGAAAGGGTTAAGAAATTTGTACCTACACGTATTTTACCGCATCCTAGCAATGCACTACTGCAGCTGCCTGAAACCGCATCCTAGCAATGCAATGTCGTTTTGAAATTGAAAAATACTGTAAAAGTGTTTTCGTTGCAAGTAAACTGTTAGTTTATCATTGACTTCAAAGTAATGTTTTTATAAACATTTAATAGAGAAAGAATGGATCTACAGATGTGCCTTTTTAAAACTTTAAATATAAATTTCTATCAGGAGATATAACCGTGTAAAGTTTGCAAAAATTAGAAATTTTTATGAATTTTTTGGAACTTGTATAATCATGTACAATTTTTGTTAATTAAAATTTTAAAAAGGCACAACTGTTAATTAATTCTTTAAGTATATAATACAATTTTATTATTTTTGTACTGGCCACAAAACACTCGCTACGTTAGTACGTTTTGTCCTGGATTTTAAAAGGTAGACGGGCCTCTTAATGTCGTAATTTTTATTTTAATATAATATGAGGTTATTGAATTATTATTTTACATGTTAGGATCATTTACATAATTTAATACCAAATAATTCTCTTATAATCTGATATGATTTATGTTATTAAAATAATTATAATCTACACCAAATTTCAATACTCAGTAAAATATTTTACATTTTAAATTTATTATATTTTATTTTATGAGAATATGTATGATGTTAATATAAAAATAAATAAATATTTGTCTACTTCTATGAAATTATACGTAGGTACCTACAGTTTTCAATTAGTATTAGCGCACCAGAAAACCGAACAACGCATGAGCCTCAAAACTCAAGTGTAAGATATTTTATTTAATTATTAACTTTAACATAACCAACGACCCAGTGGCAGTGGCAACGAAAAATTTTTAACTGGTAAACATAGGAATTAACTTTTCGATTATTAGAACAAAAATGTTAGATTCGCAATCAACATATCAAACAACATATACCCTTAACGTATGTACCCGAAGTTATGAATCACCCTGTATAAACGCAACTAACTTTTTATAAGGAAAATACTGCAGCAGTACGATTATACTTATGTGAGGTCATATAATTCGCCAATAGGTCACCAAAGTACAGATCACAAAGCAACAGCTCCTAAATTGCCCGTAATTTCCCCCTTGTTCCTCATACTCATTGTCCTTTCTGTAGCCATCCTTACTCTCCTCGTACTCAAGCCCTTCGCCCTGGAAATTATAACGTAAAGAGCGTTCTTCTCCACGGAAGGAAATCGCGGGGAATCGGTCTGACCTTTTTTCATTGTTCCTAGGCCAAGAGTAGAGCTGGAAACCGGCCAGCTAAACGTCTCACACCCTTCAGTGAATTTAAGACGCAAAAGAACTATTAGATATATTCGAAGTAGTGCAATGTTGTAGTTGTGAAAACTACTGTGGTCTATGAATTGAAAATCTAGTTTGAGTTTTATGTGTTTTTTTTGTTATTATGGTGCGTTGTGTCGCCGACTGTGGTTCTGACAACTCAGGTTCGAATCTAGTCAGAAACACACCTGCACAAAATCTCTCTTATCGATCTCTTCACTTACAACTTTGCTGGTTAAGAAACAGTACCTCTGAAGACTGAATTACATTATGCTCTGTTCACACGAGGAAAGTTTTCACTAAATAGTTTCTTGAAAGTAAAACAAGTGCCAGGAGCTGTCATAAATACCGGTCATACGGGGAAACTGCAAGGGAAACTAATCATTTCTTTAAAATATATGAATGCTAGTGATCTGAAATATATTTAATAAAAATAATTACATTCCCCGTATGGACGGTATTGATAGTATTTTGACAGCTTCTAGCACGTGTTTTACTTTCATTCATTTCTACTATAAAGTAAATCAGAATTTCCCATCCGAGTTCCGGTCGATTTTTATATTTTTCTCTAGTATAGAAATATACGTCCGGCTTTATTTTTCTATTGGAGATTCGTACTAGGTTTCTCTACTCATACTCAGTTCAATGTGCAGTCTGTTTGACCAACCTTTAAAAGTTTTGGTTCGGAAAAAATAGAATATTTCCGATTAAATATGAATATACTATTATTTCAACCAATTATTAAATACATTATTCTTATAAATATAAATATTATTACTAAAGGCGCGTATTCATCTGAGCACGAACGGGAACGAGGCAAGGCGAGGCCGAACGATCATACATATGTGGACGTGTCACCGAGGCGCGACAAACAGCATTGGGCTGTGCGACGCATGGTCCGAGGCAGTTCGGATGCCATCCGATCGAAGTCGGTACTTCAAAGAAAAATTTGATCAGATGTGTACGGCATTTGTTCGTTCAGCTTCTGCATGTATGGGATGGATCGGTGCCTCGTTCGTTGCCTCGCCAAACGTCGTACGTTCGCATATTCTACCAAACAAATTTACAAACGAGGCATCCGTTCGGCCTCGCCTTGCCTCGTTCCCGTTCGTGCTCAGATGAATACGCGCCTTAAGGATGAATATCCTTATGCGGACAAAGGTCTCTCCCAACTGCTTCCATTTTTCTCGGTCTCTTGCCTTCCTTGGCCACGTGGATCCCGCTATCGCTTTGATTTTGTTTATCCATCGTTTTCTCTGTCTCCCTCTAGATCTTTTGTTTTCTAGTGATGACTATCCTATTATATCTTTAGTCCAATTATTATTACTTTTCATAATCCCTGTCCAATTCCGTTTTAATTATTTTATTGTATTCACAATAATAAAATATTAGACACGTATTTTTTCTTTTTGCCAAAAAGTTGCTAATAAGCCAAAAAATAATTCAAATAATGCCGAGGGTGACGGTGAAATATTACCGGCTCTGAGAATATATGTTCACCGCGCTGACAAGGACCGAATACGATACGTAAGTCTTACCTTATTTCAACACAGGTCCGTCGTCCATTCCGTAGTCAAAACGAGAAAAAACGAACTTAAACGAACAAATCTACCCACGGTTTGGTTTCAATGTTGTCAACGTCACACATGACTCATTTTAATGCACGTTTCAAAAGAGTTACATTTTCATTTCGATAAAAAGGCAATAAATCTATCAAAATGAACAATTATTATCACATTCCTATAACTTATATATTATTGAAAATTGATATCCATAAAGCCGTAGGCTTGGAAACCCCCCATTGTAACTTTTCCTGAAGAATATTAACCCTCAGTATTCAGGCCTCACTAACCCCTCTCTCTCTTCCAGACCTGAAGCGCGAAGCCACCATCTGCCACATGCTGAAGCACCCGCACATCGTGGAGCTGCTGGAAACGTACTCGTCGGAGGGCATGCTGTACATGGTGTTCGAGTTGTGAGTATCGCTCTCGAAGAAGAGCCCCAGGTGCAGGGACGACACCCCGCTGCTGTAGTATGTATCTGTTTGATTACAGCATGGATGGCTCCGACCTCTGCTTCGAGATCGTGCGGCGCGCGAGTGCGGGCTTCGTCTACAGCGAGGCTGTCTCCAGGTGAGAGAACAGAAACAGATTTAGCGAGCCACTCCACAGCGTTTATTGTTTTGTTGAATATAATTAAGTAGAGATGTTGTTGAATATAAAAGTACAGTCTACAAAATGCAAGATGCAGAATTTTATAATTTTGCTTTATAATCGAAATATGTTAATTTGAATTTTGACAATTTTTGTTATTTTTTAAAAACAATTATCTTCTATTTTAAAACGAATTAAAAAAATTCGGTCGGTTATTTCGCAGATCCAAGCTGTGTTGACATAATAGGTATAGACAGATAACAGTCAATGCTGTAGTATACGATGTTGTGAAGGCAAGAAGTACAGTAGCGTGGAGCATCAGCTGTAGGCGGAAAAAGGAGGTGAATAACTCGGTAGAGTGTTGCACATTGCTGATTTCTGGCTGATGGCAAACTGCAACACTTTAAGCAGTTATGAAGGTCATACTCTTCTTCACACTGCTACGCTAGTTCTTTGCTTCACATCAAAGGCTTGCGTTGTTTGTCTATACCTATATATGATCGAATTAATTTACTGTACAGTGGCGCGCGAAAACCCTCTTTTTTTTACAAATATTGCAGTTTTTTTTACAAATATGGGTGCAAAAATTATTTTCCCTCTCTCAAAAATTATTTGTTATTTTTATGTTTACCAAAATAATAAACGATATAGAATAGCGTGCAAAATCAAAGTTTTTGACTGTTTTCGCAATCGTTGTAGTACTTTTGAGATATATGACCGCCATTTTATTTCAAGATGGCAGTTGGTATTTTAATATTCCTATGTTTCAAGTCAGATCCTTAGTTATTACTATGATTGGTAATCGTTCTTCTGCGATATATGTCGGCCATTTTGTTTCAAGATGGCGGACTGTTATATTTATATGCCTATGTTTCAATTTAGATCCTTAGCTATTACTATTAATAAGAACGCAATCGTTGCAGTACTATTGAGATTGATATATGGCTGCTATTTTGTTTCAAAATGACGGACTGGCGTTTTAATATGCCTATGTCTTAAACTAGATCTTTACCTACTAATGTACCAAATTTGAACGCAATCGATGGAATACATTTTGAGGTAGCTAGCCGCCATTTTGTTTCAAGATGGCGGACTGACATTGTGATATCCCTATACTTTTTCTCGAGTGCTCGAAAGTATTAACGAAAAATTTGGGAGCAATCGCTCCATATATACGAACATATGCTTTTCTTCTTTTTTTATAGATTACACATAGCTAAATTTTTAGACAGTATTTAGGAACGCACTTCTCTATATTAAAATTGAAAATACAACAGCGAAGTATTAAGATATTCGTTATTTATCCTGTATTTATCCAAACAAAGCAATGAATGATATCTACTAAACAACTTCTATTTCTTGAGAGTTATTCCCAGTATCACAGTAAAGTTTTCTCATTATAAAATCGTTACTTTCTGTCTTGGTCTGTGCAATATTATAATCAAGTCATAATGAACCTAATGCCGCGTATGAAAACTTACGAACACAAAACTTTAACTACAACGAAGGAGAAAATTTTTACCAGCTAAAGTTTCCTATTGTCAATGATACGACAAGTGAATACTACATCACTAATGGTGGCTTGTTAACTTGTTAAAGAGGATCTATAAGACTTTATCTGATATTGTCAGCACGGAAATTGAACGAATTAATCAGATTACGCGAGAAAAAGTCGTCCATTTTTTGTCGCTAATTTTGTAATTGTAACACAATTAAGACGCTTTTTCTGAGGAAATTCTTTTTCGTTTGAAGACTAATTTCAGGCTACAAGAAGGTTTAAATAAACACGTTTTATTTTATTCTTTATACTAGCTGGATTTATAACTGCGCACAGCGCACAGAAAATTATGTAACACAGCGCAGCGCACAGCAGTTTCGGGGGTTTAAACATATAGAAACACAGATTATTGACAGCTGTTTTGACATTTGATTTGCAGGCTTTGTGTATTTCTTATTGTGTTTTGCTAATATTTCTTTTAAAATTATGAACAAAATAGTAAAATTTGACCAAAAAATTACCTTGGCAAAAGACTTTGACATAAATAATAAATGAATAAATACTTTTGCGTGTATCGTACAACATTTTACTTGTTACTCATTTGTAAATCAAAATAAAAAAATTATAATCAAATTCTGTCATTCACACACAACTGTTTCTGTAAAAATTTCTCTATCAAAAATTTCTTTAACCTTTTATTGTGACCCGTGTGAAGTTGGCACCCCCATGTTGGAATTTCAAAACGAAAACTATTGCATAATTTTGCCCAAGTTATGCCCAGTTTTGCCCAATAGTCATTTCGTTTTGCCCAATAGTCATTTCGTTTTACCCAGCCACCGTTAACCCATGAGTCAATAATCGAATTTCTATGATGTGGCACCCCCATATGCGACCTCGAAAAGATGACATATGCCAAAGTTTTGCCCAAGTTATGCCCAGTAGTTTTGACATAAACTAATCTATGCTAACAAAACCCTTCTTGAGTCCAACAGAACTCCGTTTTTTGAGATAAACTAACCTATACTAACAAAACCCTTCTTGAGTCCAACAAAACTCATTGACTCATGGGTTAACGGTGGCTGGGCAAAACGAACTGACTATTCGGCAAAACTGGGCATAACTTGGGCAATATTATGCAGTAGTTTTCGTTTTGAAATTCCAACATGGGGGTGCCAACTTCATCCGGCATTTATTATGACAGGAGTGGACACTAGTGTCTCTCTCTCTCTCTCTCTCGCACAGAGTAAAACAAAAATGCCACGAATTTACACTATTGCTAGTAACTTGTAAAGATTCATTTTCAAAGGTAATGTATAGGGATTGATTTGATTTCTAAAGATGTGTGATGGTTCATCAAAATTTGTATTTCTATGTAATATTTATATATTATTATATTTCCTGTTCTATACATCTTGTATTATGTATGTATTGGTTGAGTGGAAGAGCAGCCTAGTGCTGAACACCGCCATTGACGGATGTAGTGATGCGTCGAGACGAGACGAGACGAGATTTTTCACTTCTCGTCTCGTCTCGTCTCGAATTTGAAAATTTTGATCTCGTCTCGATTATTTCTCGTCTCGATTATTGTTATCTCGTCTCGATCTCGATCTCGTCTCGATTTCTCGACCATTTTTACTAACAAATTTTTTTGCCGATTGATATTAAAAGTGCTATTTTTGACAGGTGACAGTCTGTGAAATGTCACTTTTAGTGCCTAGGTAATTAAATTATTTTTTTCATTACCTCCACCGAAAACGCCACCTTTCGTCTCTATTACTAGGGACGAAGGTGAGGTAGCTCTGACCGGTCATTACATTTTTCACCTAGAAAGAAAAAGTAGGTACTTTTCCTCCCGCTTTATGTGGAATTCCAATTTTCTTTTCTTCCCTAGGGAGTAAAAGTACTAACCGGTCGGAAATATCTCACTTTCATCCCTAATAATAAAAAAATTAATCTAATAATTTTACATGGTCAATGTCAGTAAAATAATAGATCTATGTTGACAGGTTGAATTGCCAATTTAGTTGAGTTTGACTATGACAATAACAAAATAGACGAATTGGTGGAAAAAAAATAAAAATTGTTGAATAAAGTATAAATAATTTTAAAAATTCGAGAAATCTCGACGAAAATAATCTCGTCTCGAACATTTTTTACAAAAATTAGTCTCGTCTCGAGACGAGACGAGACGAGATTCGAGAAATTCTCGTCTCGTCTGCATCACTAGACGGATGTTAATAAAGTTCTATTATTATTATTATTATTATTATTAAATGACGTTTACAAAAGAGTAACAAGTAAAATTATTTTCTATGTGCTTTGCGTGTTATAATTCCATCTTTAACACTTATTTACCTCAGTCTCAATCTCAAGTATAAATATAAAAAAAAATGATGTGCGACTTTTTGTTTTCAATTATTTTTATCTGCTGTGGCAACTGACAAGTAATGTGAACATTTCGTATTGATTAGTAATTTGGTATCAATTCAACTCTAAATAAGTGTTTCAAGTCATTGGACTCATATTGAAGCAATTGACCCCAAATTATCGAATTACTTTTTGTGTAATTGAGAGACAAACCATTTAACAAAAAGCTTTCATGACACTCGGTTTAGTGTTACATTTAACGAGGAAATAACATTAAATAAATATACCCCAAAAAATCTGATGTGGTCAGCACAAGACCTCTCGCCATACCCTACTCTTTTTACTACTATACAAAAATATAGGTACCACGAAGTATAATAAAATAAGAGATGACACTCTGTTGATTTTGGTTGTTTCCATGTCACACAATTTTATTCCGAAACAATCAAATTGGTTGAGTGGTAGAGGCTGTAGTGAGGTTAGTGGCGAACTGTCAGTTTAAAATTTTGTGGTTTATATTCTATTTTATTTAATTTTAATATAATAATAACATTTATTTTTGCGACTCTGAAACGTCAAAATGATTTTAAAACTATCTAGTCCACAAGTGAATAAATCGAAGTATTCGAAGTATTTTTTAAATATAAGTGCTGTGATACAAATTTTTACTACTTATAATATTTCGCCGTGCTATACAAAATGACACCTGTAAATAAATAAATGGGAAAATAACAGTTAAGGGGTCCGTCTGGTAGTTAATTTTTTTTTAAATAGAGGTGTGCGCGTCCCATGATCATTTGGTATGTAGAGGTTTTTCCTTTATTTACAACATATGAACATGTTACCAAAAGATGTTAGAAGGTCTCTCTGTTTTTATTTTTCTTCTTTAACTTATGATTTTGGAAAAACATGACTTTGAAATCAGCCATTTTTCTTGATTTTTAAGAATTGACATAAGAATTGACATAAATTGAACCTTTGTTAACAAGAAGTTTTATTTTCATTCGTCTGTGTTATAAATTAAATGATATATGATGGGACAACGATGCTATGTTTTCGCTGTAGAAATTGTAGATTCTCTATTTAGCCATCACATTCTATGCTCAGTTTTCTTTACCTACATTTTTTATTCGATTGACTGCAAAAAGAAGGGCTTGACGTCACCTGAACCCGCCTCACTTAGAAAATGACGACTTACGTTCAGGAGTTCGGTACCTTCCGAACGCGCCTCTTAAGTAAGGTTCTTTTGACATTGACATTTCTCAGAATTTAACAGATGAAAATTATTTATATTACGTCGTCAAATTTTATTTGAGCGTAGTATAAAGTATGTTTTATTTGAACTATAAAGTCAGTAATAACATTTTCTGCATTCTGTACTTTCCCTAGTATGTTTACTATTTATAAAATTTTCAGAATAAATATAAATATATCCGCCATATTAGTATGCTCTTCCGTCTCATGACTTCAATCCTTCATGATTTGCCACACTTTTGTTACAATAATGAAGTAGAGATTTTTAGGAATGTTTATATCTTAGCACAATTAAAAAGTTTTAATCAAAATGAATGTTTTAATCAGGAAAGTCCCTCTTTCCTCCCTGAGGAACAATGCGAGAAAATATAACAAATGTTTAGTTCCTTTCCAGGAAACTTAAAATGAAGATTCAACTCTTTCAAAGCTGTTAACTGGTATCAAAACAGATTTTCAAACAGTTTATCGCGATAATCCAATATAATCGCCCCCAAAAGAGAGTGTAATCTTCAGTGAAAAGTTATTTTAAACTAACTTCTTTTGTTTGCCTTTTAATGAAAAGTTGTCCAATTAAAATTATTGATTTTTTAGAGCAATTATTTTAATTGTAATTTAACTTGGATTAGAGAGAGTAAAATTTACACCAGACGCCATACGTTTATTACCTCGTACGTTTTGTTACATTCATATTCATGAAAATATTTCATTTTTTATTCGCGAGCTTAAGGTTTTTATAACCCT
Organism: Agonum fuliginosum; assembly: GCA_947534325.1. Lineage (NCBI taxonomy): Eukaryota > Metazoa > Arthropoda > Insecta > Coleoptera > Carabidae > Agonum > Agonum fuliginosum. The sequence continues at coordinate 2,422,515 of OX384033.1, forward strand.
ACAAATTTTCATTTTGCTGATCTTTATACTGTACTACGTATACATGTAAAAAATTTGACGTGTATTTCAAATTTCAATAGGTTCCTCCATTGTATTTTTAATTATTTTTACAATACTACATAAGAAACTATGACGATAAGTGAAAACGCTGTGCGAAAATGCCGCTTATCGAGCGTGATATTAATTTTTAAATGTCTGGTATTTGTTGTGCCGTCGGTGGTATCTAAAGTGGCACTCAAACAGTTAGTTTTTTTAACGTTTTCCTTAAAACAAATAGTAATTTATTTATTTTATATCAAAAATTGTCCTGCTATGTTAAAAAATTGTTATTTATGTTACAAGGACAAAAAATGCAAGTTCTCGTACGACTATGGAAAATTGCCGAACGAGGTAAAGCCGAGTTCGGCAACCTTAGGAGTACGAGAGCTTTTTCGTCCGTGTATCATACACTATTTTTTATTCGATTGTAAGTAAGAACTTAAAATAACTAGAATATTAATATTTTATTATAAATTATTCTAAATTTTTGTTTAGTTTGCTAATTGTAGTTATCTGCGAAACAGACAAATGAAACAAAAAAGAACAAAAAATTATTCGACTGTGTCAGTTTGCTTAAAAAAAACGCGTTTGCGTACGAAAAGTACTTCTCGGCCTAAGACGAAAAGTTGGTCACCTAGCAACGGCACAAATATTAATACTCTACCTAAAAGGTTAGCTTTTCGTCCGAATATCTTAACCAAAAAACGTCACTTTTTGACATAATCGAATAAAAAACATATTTTTTATTCGATTATTATTTGTGCCGTTGCTAGGTGACCCACTTTTCGTCCGAGGCCGAGAAGTACTTTTCGTACGCAAACGCGTTTTTTAAAGCAAACTGACACAGTCGAATAATTTTTTGTTCTTTTTTGTTTCATTTGTCTGTTTCGCAGATAACTACAATTAGCGAACTAAACAAAAATTTAGAATAATTTATAATAAAATATTAATATTCTAGTTATTTTAAGTTCTCACTTACAATCGAATAAAAAATAGTGTATGATACACGGACGAAAAAGCTCTCGTACTCCTAAGGTTGCCGAACTCGGCTTTGCCTCGTTCGGCAATTTTCCATAGTCGTACGAGAACTTGCATTTTTCGTCCTTGTAACATAAATAACTATTGTAGCAGTTATAAAATAAAATATCACGAAAAATGGAATAATGACAGATGGTAGTTAAATTTTCTGTTGCATAATGTCTCTTTTCATCATGTCCTCATCGCGGGAAAATTTTACGGCCAATAACAACGTTCCATATGAAATAAACCACGCCCCATACTATCTACGTCATAGAATTTATACAGGATGTTTCAAACTTCGAGTACATACGTTACAGGAATATGTTGTTGGATATGCTGATTATGAATCAAAAAGAATTTTTTTTAAATTCTAAAAATTAAGGGTAGTTTACCTTCATATTTTTTGTAGTACTGCACTGCAGTCGTTTTCCTAATAAACACACACAATAGAAATAGCTAATCAACATCTTAAATAATTATAATACTAGTAAAATAAACAAACAAAATTTAATTACTTTTAATGAAACAATAATTACTCCACCCATTGGTAGTAGCAACGAAATTTTTTTGACTGGGAAACATGGAAAATAATTTTTTTATTTGTAATCAGTAGGTATACCAAACAACATATACCCACAACGTATGTACCTGAAGTTATGAAACAGCCTGTACCTATATTTAAATGAAATTAAATAAGTAATCGAATCGTACACACGGTAAATTAAATATACAGGGTGTTTATATACTTCAGAAAAAAGGATATAACTTTACAAGACGTATTGATATTAGCGTGGAACAAAAGGAACTTAATTAATTATTATTATAAACGTTGTGCAAAGAATTACTTACGGTACTGCAGTACACTTAAATTAAAATATATGGGAAAACTGTCTACTCGTGCTACTAAAAATTTGACAGAAACTGTGAGCCCTAATAAATAATTTGTTCCCAGTTTAGAATAAACTTTTTTCGGTACATTATTTGTAGCAAAGTTAGTAGACGTCGTGTTGTTTATGCTGCATTCTTATGGTGTTCATTTTGTCAGGAATTCTGCGCAATATAAAGCAGGAATGATAAATTACTTTTGTGTGGTTTGTCTGTAAGTATTCCATGCTGTTATTGTTTTTTTCTGTGGCTGGCAAATGAAATAATTACGCTTTGAAAAAGAACACACAGCTTTTTACCCCACAAAGACCGGATACATTTGTTTAATTATTTAATTATTAATTACTTGTCACCTTCTTCACGTAATTTCCTTATTTTATTTTATTACGTTGGAAACCATTCAACAAAATTTACTCCCAATTATAGAATAGTAGATGCAATTATAGTGGAATCTAACCACTCGAACGATTCGTCTTGGCGCAGTCAGAATCTCAATTAAAATTCAAAGCGACTTCGAAAAGATTCTTATGCAACTAGGACTACATTTTAGACGATCAAGTGGTCAGCTTGAAGCGTCCGAATGCGATTTAATTGTAATGCCTATGGCACACCGTTTGAGGAGCATCGAGTAACTCCTCGATGAAACGATAGAACGCACCCCTTCCTCGACAAAAAATAGGGGCGCCGCTATTTTCATCGAGTTCTTCCTCGATGAAACGAATGTATCTCATTTCAGACGTATCTTTTGTATTTGATTTCGCGCAAAACTTTGATGTATTTGTCACCGATGAAATAGAAATCCATCGCGGACGGGTGCGTTCTTTCGTTTCATCGAGGAGTTACTCGATGCTCCTCGACCGGTGTGCCAAAGGCATAAAATGTTTTTACAATCACACACTGCCGGCCGAGAGACTTGAACCACGGAACTCCGGGTTCGTACGTCATCACATGAGAGAATCTTTTGTAACCAGAACTACGTTTAAGACGATCAAGTAGTCAGCTTGAAGCAAAATATTTTACAATTTAACGACTGTACACAATGCCGGCCGAGAGACTTGAACCCGGAACTCCGGGTTCGAACGTCATCACATGCAGAGAGCTGTGAGAGATTCTTTGCAACCAGGACTACATTTAGACGATAAAGTGGTCAGCTTGAAGCAAAATATTTTACAATTTAACGACTGTACACAATGCCGGCCGAGAGACTTGAACCGCGGTACTCCGGGTTCGTACGTCATCACATGCAGAGAGCTGTGAGAGATTCTTTGCAACCAGGACTACATTTAAGACAATCAAGTGGTCAACTTCAAGCGTCCGAGTGCGATTTAATTGCATGATGTTTTACAACACACTGCCGGCCGAGAGACTTGAACCCGGAACTCCGGGTTCGTACGTCATCACATGCAGAGAGCTGTGAGAGATTCTTTGCAACCAGGACTACATTTAGACGATCAAGTGGTCAGCTTGAATTAATTGCAAGATGTTTTACAACACTGTTGGCCGAGAGACTTGAACCCGGAACTCCGGGTTCGTACGTCATCACATGCAGAGAGCTGTGAGAGATTCTTTGCAACCAGGACTACATTTAGACGATCAAGTGGCCAGCTTGAAGTTTTATAATATTGACTGCACACATTTCCGGTCGCAAGACTTGAACCCGGAACTCCGGGTTCGTACGTCATAACATGCAGAGAGCTGTGAGAGATTCTTTGCAACCAGGACTACATTTACACGATCAAGTGATCAGCTTGATTTAATTGCAAGATGTTTTACAATAACACAATGTCGACCAAAAGACTTGAACCCGGTACTCCGGGTTCATACGTCATGCAGACAGCTACTACCTTAAATTATTTGCCTGCGATTTCTAATAATCTAATCAGTCATCATAAATTAATTAGTTTTTAGAAGAAGAAAAAACCAGCCATTATTTTAAAGTCCCCAAAAATAATTAATTTCGCACATAAATTTCCCCGTGTGTGGTAAATAAAGAAAAGCTTTTCCTCGCCTTTTCCTTTCTCTATCTGGCGGTGGTAGAGTGTAAGGGAGGAGGAGGGGGAGTGTGGTTTTGTCTCTTTCATTGTCCAGCCTCCAAATCTCTAGTGATAAATTTATGGCCATGATATGCGATTACGCGGATATATCTCGGCAGAGGCTTCCATGAATTTAGGGGATGAATCATGGGGTGATTTTCCCGAAAAATGACGGAGAGGTTTTACCAGAATTTAACAGATTTTTGGTAATTTATTTTTAATAGTTTGTTTTTACGGCCATAACTCTTGAATCATGAAATTGTTTTTGACACTCAGTTGCTGATATGAGAAATGAGCTTTAAATGACTGAGAAAATGGACATAGACGTCATGTGGTAGCAATGGTTTCATTCATTCATTCAACAGTACATTACATAATGAGCGACGAAAGTGAATGATATCGTGTGAGTGAGAATGTTGACGCACGGGGCTTGCCGAGTTTGGAAATCTCACGAACATTTTTACGAGTTGTGTACACTATTTTCCCCACGACCATAAATATTAAACATTTTATCCATAAAAATATATTTTTTCTACGCCTGCTTCTGAAAGTTAATGTTTCTACATTGTTTTTAATGTTGAAAGCAGCTGTTTGTCGTAAGTGTGTTGCAAAGTACCTAAGTGTGCAACAAAGTACCTTGTCGCACACTTTTGTGAACTTTGCAACACAGATTTGTTTTTTTAAAATGTTCATTGTTTTCGCAACAACATTGATATTTCACAAAGCTTTAAATATTTGACAGTAAATGTCAAAAAATTTATGGTTATTGATGTATTTTTTAACTTCCTTGTTTTGCAGGAGTAGAAAAAATAGTGGGTATAACACGTATTGAAAATATTTTGTCGAACTTAAACGATTGCAACTATTGATGTGAACTGTTACTATTATAATTATTTGAATATTACGTATAGAAACAAATATTCCACGATCATGGAATACAAGATTTTCGATAACAAGAATATAAATTCTATTTAAATTCATAAATTAGGTATTTATTTATTTTGATGCTAACCAATCTACAGGATTAACTCCCAATTACAAACTGGTAGATGTTATTATAGTGGAATCCAACCACTTGGGCCCAGTGGTATTATTGTCGGTTGTGCTGAAAATCGAACCGACAATAATACCACTGAGTCCGAGTGATTATACCAGACACAGCAAGAATACTACTTTAATTTTGTGGATAAATTACCCACTTGACATGAATCGTCCATGGGATGTTTTAAATATCTTATTATTGTATTTTAAGTGATGTTACTTAAGTCTATCCTAGCCACATCCTGAGTACGATCAAAAATTACATACTCAATACAAACATCTCAGAGAATTACATGGGATGCATAATTATGATATTATTACCAAATTACAACATTGGGATGTAACATAGATAATGTTACCAAGGGCGGACATTACCAATCGCAAAGGTATTATTAGGATGTTAATGGGCAAATATAGCAAGTAACAAGCCGGGATGTTCACATTCTTGAAATGTTCTGGGGATTTTATTTTGTCAAGTGGGTAGTTTTAATATCGTGTTTGTCCATTTTAATGGAATATTACAATTTATTGCGAAATACTCAATGACAGGACGAAATTATCAAATGTCAGAAAGACAACACACGCCTACTAAAATGCGAAACAAAAAAACCTGTTCGATAACTGTATGGAAACTGTTAGTTTCGTATATGGTCGTGGGAATATATTATTATCGCACATATAAAATGAAGGAAATAAATAACTTAAGATTGTAAGATGCAAAAATAACAAATAAAACAAGTTTAAATACAAACGTGAGTCAAGAATTTAACCTTTTAATTTGTAAGTCTTTCTAAGCCTCGTTTAAGAATTCCTTCAAAATTTGATCTCTTAATACAGTTAGAAAATCCTTCCGTCAATCCATTTTCTATCCCCACGAGCTTTGAATAACAATAAAACAAAATGGAACCCTAGCCCACAATTTCAATTACAATACAACGTTCGCAACGTATTCTTCTTCTTGGTAAGAATTCTCCGTTCCAGCATTTTTCAATACGACGAGTTAAATAGTAATTAAACGAACAATTACCCACAAGATGGTCTTTGTTGTGTGAAAATGGAAGCGAAAAAGAATATGGAGAGGGACAGACAGATGAGGAAGTGATGAGTGGGAGGCAGAGGGAAAACCACTTTTGTAAAATGAACCAGCTGATGAAGCATTGTACGGAGCACAATTCCACGAGGAAAATGAGAGGGTAAAATGAGCGAAAATTTGATACATCAAAAATGACTTGCTTTTAATTTCTATTTTTAATAGTAGTAATAGCGCACTAAATACAACATCGCAAAATTAAGGCTTATCTCTTCCACTTAAGTAGCATATTTTAGTAAAAAATCATAATTGATTGAATTATCAATACCAGAAATTAATTAGATGTGTAAAGAATAAATTATTTGTGGTTTGTGGTATTGTAGTAGATTCAAATAAAATATTTAGAAAAACTACCTCTCACTCGTGGTACTAAGAATGTTGATTTTATTTCTTAAGCGGCCCTACGTTTTTTTACGAATTCCTAGAATACTCTCGATTTTACTTCTTCTTCTATTTCACTCTTTTCCTCACTACTAAGGCTGCCCGAAACCAGTCCGAAACTCGTACTTTGCCGCATCCAATACAATGTCATTTTGAAGTTAAAAATACTGTAAAAGTGTTTTCGTTGCGAGTAAACTTTCGGTTTATTATCAATTTCAAGATAATGATTTTTTTATCATTTAAAAGAGAAAAATGGATCTACATATGTGCTTATTTATACCCGGGTAAAATTTCCAAATTGGAAATTTTTATGAATTCTTCGGAATTTTTATAATCATGTACAATTTTTTTTAATTAAAATTTTAAAAAGGCAAAGCTGTTAATTGATCCTTAAGTATATAATCCTTGGAATAAAATTTTACCATTCTTGTACTGGCCACAGAACACTCGCTACGCTAGTACATTTTATGCTGGATTTTAGGACGTATATACAGTGACAGATTTTCCTAAGATTCTCATGTTCTTAATTAATTGCTGCGATATGTTCGTATTAAGTACAATTAAATGTACACTCGTACGGAATATTTTAATCAACAATTTATTTAAAAATCCGGGACCCAAGTATATTCATAGAAATTTAAATTAAATGCAAGTATTACTTATGTGACAGATTTTCCAAAGATTCTCATATTTTTTAATTTACTACTGCGATATTTTCATATTAAGTACAATAAAGTGTACACTTATACATAATGCTGGGTCCGAATTATTGGTTTTCCAACATGCTTGAAGCATTCGCAGTGAATGTCAATAATGGATTTCAATTATTTGACGGTAGCATTTTGGTGTTTTTTAAATTTTTTTGTAAGCTAGAAAAAAATAAGAAAAGGCGAAGAAATATGGGATAAGAATAAAATGCTCACCAATGCTGACCTTGTGTATTCTTAGTTAAATTTGTGGCTTCTGGCGTAAATATAAGGCGTTTTATATGTATGCCAGGTAATTCAATTTTGCTGACTGCTAAAAACTTTAAATGACATGCTGAACATTGCAGAACATGTTTATTTTCTATCAATATTCTGATATTTGGCATAATTATAAAAATTTAAAGTGTTTTATATATAAACCAAGTAATTCAATTTAGCTGACCGCTAAAAATTTAAGTTGACCTACACTGACCACAAATTTAACTAAGAATACACAAGTTCAGCATTTTTTTGGGTCAGCATTTTATTTATATATCCAGAAATGGGTAATAGGACACTTTATTATTTCACCTATTCTCATCCAAGCGTCATGTTTTAATAAAACCCATGCTTAGGGTTCCATAAGACATGGTGTTGCTCATAAATGTCTATTAATTACACTTTTCCCTGTCCCATTCCATTTTCAACACACAATAATTTATAATAACCTTCAAATACACACAATACAGCTGTCTATGTTTATACAACGAATGCTGCGATCAAGGCGATCAACACGAACGGTGCGAATTCCCGTCAACTGAATGATTCGGCGAACAATTGTTTTCTTTGAGCAAGTCCGATTTACCGACAAGCAACGGAAAACATTTGGCTCGTTCGGTTCGGCTCGGAGAGACGTCCACACTTGGCGAATTCGGCTTGCGCGTACTGCTTGTTCGGTTCGTTTGGACTAAAATGTTCAAGTGTGGACCCAGCATAATATTTTAATCAATATTTTGTTATTAGATTCAGGGGCTCAGAAATTTATATTTATTTACCTACCTACCTACTTTAAATATGTTAACTCTTAATTTGATAATTTTTCAAAAATTAGTTTTGTTCCATGCTCAGTACGTCATGTAATATACACAGTTAATTTTTTTCCGGGGTATAGCAACACCCTATGAATGAATGAAAAGGTTAGTCCAACATACACAAGAATATTTTTTGTTCGTATATTTCCAATGATTCTTCATTCACGTCGCAATACTCACATGTTCCATTTCGAAATTGAACGTATCTCCAATGTTTTATTTGTCTGTTCTCGTATGACTAATCTAGCAACAACTCCACTTGATTTTCTGTTTCAGATTCGATGCAGTCTGAAATTTTGCAGACGTGATTCATTTTCTCTATGCTATGCTCCACTCTGTTCATTGAACAATACGCGAACTTTGAGAAACGATTTTATTTATTTTGTATTCAAACTTTACATCCATATATTATTTTAGAGTTACCAGTCAAATTTGTCAGAAATGAAAGTCACATGTATCAAATGTTTCCAACTTTGAAGGGAAACTTTTCTCGGATTATTTATTGAATTGTGAGTGTGATAATTTCAATTTTGTAAGGATACAATAAATTGTTTTAAATCATTTACAAAATAAATTAATAGGTACTGACACTTTTTCAAAAAATCTCTGTATCTTCATTTTTAATTAAAGAAGATTAAGAGACTCGTCTACCTTTTTCTCGAATTCCTAGAATACTCTCGATATTACTTTTTTTCTATTTCACTCTCTTCCCCACTACTACGGCTGCCCGAAACCAAAACGAAACTGGTACTTTCCCACATCCTAGCTATACAATGTCATTTTGAAGTTGAAAAATACTGCAAACATGGCTCCAGGTTCCCATAATAACTTCTGTATGTTTTAAAGAAATTAAGTAAAACAAAAGTTATTCGAAAAAGGAAGCTTAGCTGCATGCTTCTTGCAATTTATAGTGACAAAAAAAATCAAATAATGACAAAAAACTGCAAAAAACGTAATTTTAATTTTTTTACTTCAAATTCCTAGGCCAAAGACTAAAAATAAAAATATAAAAGCATTAAGACATCCTTTGTTAATACACTCATATGTAAAATCATCATATATTTCAATTATATAATTAAAGTAAACGTGGGCCGTACACCTCTGTAACGCTGTAAAATTTTAGGGTAGACGAACATATTAACCAACGACATCAAATTTATTTATGTTCGAGTTCTATTATGGTTTAATTTTATAAAACAAACTATACTCTGGACGCCCAACAGATAGAGTAGATACTGCTCCCACAAATGTGCGCGAAATTGAAATACAGTATTGCTATTGGTAAGCCAGTTTTACACTGATCGACGAACTCGACAGCTGATGAAGTTGTGTATGAATAAATAGATACATAATGTTTAAATTTTACTTTACATTACTTTTAAAATTATGTTAGGTATACATAATGATAAAATATTATAATATTTTAGTTTTAATTATGTTCATTTCAAATAAAACGATTTAATTCTTCAGCGTTTTAAAATTTGTAGCTTGTAAAGCTGACTTCTGAGCACATCGTTACTGCGCAGTTTAGGCTCTGCCCATTTATTTAATTACACTATTTGTTCGGCGTCCAGAGTATAGTTTTCTAGATTTGCATCTTCCTGTGTTTGCATTTATGCCGAATCAAAAATTCTAGATTTGAATTTTCCTGCGAATGAATCTTTTGATGCAGGTATTTTATTAGTCATAAATTTTCTAGATTTGCATCTTCTGATGTTACATTTTCCTGTGTATTCTAGGTTTTTATTTTATGGTGTTGAAACAAACTCAACGAGATAATAAATGTACAAGTATAATTAAAAGAAAAAAAACAGTACCTAGATTACGTATAAATAAAACGTATTGTTCTATTCTTTTAAGTATCAACATCACCCATACCAAACACAAAAATACCTTTTCTACAAAAAGAGTTTCTATTTAAATATAAAAACCTTTCCACAAAAAACTATCTGCAAAAACAGCTCGCAGGAAAAGCTTCGCAAAAACAAAAATAATAAATCTTTTGTACTCTCGGTATCAAAAACATTGGCACGTTCCACTGTCTACGGCGTCAATTCCGTTGCTAACTAGCAAACACAGCAATCAAGTGCTCTGGGAGATTCGTGATAAGTTTCTTGATTAAGATTCGGAATTCAAATCTGTGTCTCTGATTCGACAATTCAGAATTGAATTAATGAATTACAATAAAGGATTGAAAGAAGGCTGTGCGCTGTAATTTTGTAGCGTGAATGTAAATTAGAGTTATGAGTTTTTAAAATGGAATTAAATGAAGAATAGTTGCAATTAAAACACTTTCTGTTGGGATAGTTTATTTGCAGTAGATGTAAATTAATGTTTTCAAAGCTGAATTTAATTAAAAATTAGATTAACTGCTTTTAAAATTGTGTTGAAGAATGGTATTATTAGAAACCGTCCAAAACAATTTGTTATTGTACTCTTTTAAATTGTGTTAAAACAGTTTTTGTACGATAAGTAGGTACACAAAACCACATTTTGAGATATGGCTCTATATCTCATTTCAGTTAAGAAAATAGCAGATGGCACTGCGAATGCAGACAGTTTTACACTCACACATTTTATTAGTTCATTTGGCGCGAAGTTAAGTAAGGTATGTTTTGTGAATAAAGCTGTCATTTATAGAAAAACATAGTACTTCGATGCAACTATTAAATTCAAAATAAGAAGGTACTTGTATAAGTAATGAACGACAATGTTACGTTGTATGTAACATTTTTTTCCGGGTTCTATAACTCAAAAAGTTACAAACATTTAACAACTACATTTTATATATAACGTCTTAATACAAATCTTAAGAATCCAGTTATTATTGGAGGGAATCCCTAAACCGGATGCAGTACTTTTCTAGTATCTAGACACTTGTAAAAAATTTATAATTAGTTCTTCCATTGGCTGTTATTTTTGTGTAATGCGAATGTAGGAATTATTAATAGGGTTTAAGCACAGCTCTCTGCACGCGATGACGTCCGAACCCGGAGTGCCGTGGTTCAAGTCTCTCGGCCGGCAGTGTGTGATTGTCGTTATTGTAAAACATCTTGCAATTAATCGCACTCAGATGCTTCAATCTGACCACTTGATCGTCTTAACTATAGTCCTGGTTGCAAAAGAATCTCACAGCTCTCTGCATGTGATGACGTACGAACCCGGAGTTCCGTGGTTCAAGTCTCTCGGCCGGCTGTGTGATTGTAAAACATCATGCAATTAAATCGCACTCGAACGCTTCAAGCTGACCACTTTATTGTGTTAATTGTAGTCCTGGTTGCAAACGAATCACCGCTGCCGCTTTAAATTACAAAGGTCGTCGCACGGATTGAGATTCTGAGGGCACAAAGACGAATCGTCGAAGTTGAATGGTTACCAGCAAAAAATAATAATATCATTTTCTTCATCTTGTTCATGTAGTAATTTCAATATGAATTTATCTTTCAGTCACTACATGCGGCAAATTCTTGAAGCGCTTCGATATTGTCATGAAAACGACATTATCCACCGAGACATTAAACCTTCTTGCGCCCTTCTGGCCACCAAAGAAAACAGCGCCCCTGTGAAATTAGGCGGCTTTAGCGTGGCCATACAACTTCCTGAGGGACAGGTCACCAATGGAGGTAAGAAAAACAGAAATTCTTATTTTTAAACATTAATTTTAGGCAATATTTGATTTTGAGTCAATATTTCAATCTACTCATTAAGTTTTTCTGCTAAATTGAATTACACTCGGCAAAAAAACGCACCACTTGAAAATGCACTAAAAATTCCGAATTTTTAGACCTCCATAACTCGGTTGAAATTGGTCGAAAATGGATGAATCTTCGAATTCTGACAAGATTGACGTTTCCTCTTTAAGTTCATGCAAGTTAATCTGATGCTAAGTTTATTTCACACCTGCCACGTTCCTTAGAAAAAAAGTTCTTGATGTCAAAAAAATGTCAAACTTTTTCAACTTGTACCGGGTTCAAAAAAAATCGTGAACTCAATCCCTGAAAGGAAAATGAATAAACTTGGTAATGGATTTTTTGTACCTGATAAAAAGAGGAATCTTCAAACTTGTCAGAACTTGAAGATTCATCCATTTTCGACCAAATTCAACCGAGTTATGGTGGTTTAAAAATTAGGATTTTTTGGGTGCATTTGCAAGTGGTGCGTTTTTTTGTCGAGTGTATTTTTTGTCAAACGCTTTTCAGTTTTTTATTTCAAATGTGAAGTTACTATATTAATCAGGAGGTTGAAATACTAAAAGTTCATTCATTTTATTCCTAGATAGGTATTTACTAATATCGACTAATATTTTTAAACAGTGCTTAGGGACATTTGGTTTGGTGGTGGTATAATTTTTGGTGTGCAAATTGGGTTTTTGGTGCTTGTGTTTTCTTTAGAATTTTGTGGTGTGTTTGATCTTATGTGTGGATTTATTTTGATGTATCTTTTTGAATGAACAATTTTCTGCATTGTTATCTGAATTGTAGCGATATCAAGTCGAATATTTGAAATGTGTAAAATTGACTGAAAGAATTATTGAACGAATGTGAACCAGACGAAAGAAGAACATTTACGAAACCTTTAAAATTCCTTCTGGAAATTGCTTCCAACTCTCTAGGTTCCAATGTAGCAATTAAAATAAAATTTCCTTGAACGAAATTCAATTTAATTTAAATTGACTTCGACTAAAAAAATTAAACAGATTTTCCTCCAGTATCCACCTCAAATTGAATGTTTTTTCAAGTTTTGTTATTATTTGTCGAGAACCCCACAATATTTTAAACTCTCTTCTTTTCCGGCCGTGCCAAGTTCTCTTTTTTAAAGAAAACTTTCTCCTTTCTCCCAAGTTGAGTTAATTTGATTTATAATCTGTTGAATCAGATGTTGAGCTGCGAATGTATGTTGGGAAATTTTAAAACTTGCGGAAAACTTTGAACAGCCACTAAAAATTTAAATTTTAGATGGGGTTTTAAAATTCATGTGTAGAGAGTTCTGGACATTTGGCGTGTTAAATAAAATAACACTTAAAGAAAAAGGAGAAAATTGTCAGTTATTATCCCTAGTTTCTTAAAACTTGCGCGAGAGGGTTAGATGGAAGAATATAACCTTGTCCAAAACTCGCCCATTGTAAGGAGGCAATTTAAGTAAATGAAAAAAACAACTGAATATACAGCGTGGTTCACAACTTCCTGCATATATTTTAATGGCGTATTGGATTCAAAACTAACCATGAAATAATATTTTTTTAATTTGTAAATTTATTGACAGTTGATCCAAAACTTTTTTTTATTAAAAAACCTGCAAATTAAAATTGCAAATTTTGAAAATATTCTTTCAGTTTCGTGAGAAGTTAGTTCAGCACTATGTGCCATTAAATTCTGGTGTTAATTAATATGTTGATAAATAATGAAGTAGGTACAATAAAATGTACAGTCATATGGAATATTTTAATCACTAATTTGTTGAAAAATTCAAGGGCTCAGGTATAGAAATTTCAATTTATTTCTTATATGACATAGATTTTTCTAAGTTTCTCATTATGTTATTAATTCATTTGTTGATTAATAATTGCAGCGATATTTTCATATTAAGTACAATAAAATGTACACTCACCCGGAATATTTTAATCAACAATTTGTTAAAAAAAACAGGGGCTCAGGTATAGAAATTTAAATTTATTTCTTAAATGACAGATTTTTCTAAGATTCTCATAATGCACGAAGTTGTGAATCACTCTGTATAATGAGATATAGGTAGTAACTGAAAATAAAGAATTTTGAGAAACATTTTTAAATAAAATTTATGGTTAGCTCAACGCTAGAATGACAATTTACGAGGGTTGTCCGTAAAGTAAGGTTCCCAGTGACTTTTCACAGTGTAAAACATGTTTAATTCCAAAAATGCGTACATTTTTTGAAAGTTCAGACTTTTACCTATTTTTCTACATAGTCGCCACTGCGGTCAATGCATTTTTGCATGGGGTGTACGAGCTTTTGAATGCCCGAGTCAAAAAATCTGCCGCCAAGTCACGCAGATACGTCCGGAACGCTCCTCGTCATGGACGTCAGTACGCCCGTTCTTGAACTCTCTGCACCATTTTCGCACGTGTTGTAGGCTCATACACTTGTCTCCGATTTCGCATAGCTGGGAATGGGTTTCTACCGGCGCAATGTTTTTGCATGTGTTAGCTGCGGTAGGTGATCCGTTGCCTGTCTGCAAAAAACATTGCGCCGGTAGAAACCCATTCCCAGCTATGCGAAATCTATGGAGACAAGTGTATGAGCCTACAACACGTGCGAAAATGGTGCAGAGAGTTCAAGAACGGGCGTACTGACGTCCATGATGAGGAGCGTTCCGGACGTATCTGCGTGACTTGGCGGCAGATTTTTTGACTCAGGCATTCAAAAGCTCGTACACCGCATACAAAAATGTATTGACCGCAGTGGCGACTATGTAGAAAAATAGATAAACGTCTGAACTTTCCAAAAATGTACGCATTTTTGGAATTAAACATGTTTTACACTGTGAAAAGTCACTGGGAACCTTACTTTACGGACAACCCTCGTAGTTCGATTCCAAAAACCGACAGTAATACCATTAGATCCGAAACAACATCTACCATTCTGAAATTGGGACCTAATGCTATTGAATACTTACAACAAAATAAAATAATAATAATAAAAACATTTCTGACATGTTTTCTTTTGATTGTTGGTTGAATGTTTGAATAAATGGATGTTCGAAAAAATGTGGTGTTGCCTTTTTTGTGGTGGTATGACAATGTTTGTGGTACTGTCTGTTAATTATCTTTGTTTTGTTGTTTTTGTTGCATTTTGTTTTGTTGTCGTAGATGTGTTTTCTTGTATCTCCCTCTTGTTTTTGTTATTTTTTTTTAATACGGAACTATGAACTCAATTTTCGTTGAGCTTAAAGCTAAACCGGATATTTATTTTAAAATGTTTTTCAAACCAAATTAAAATTTGCATACTACATGAGATGGGGACAGTTCTTGCATTTTTAATATCGATTGCGTTAAATGTAACAGAAAAGAAAAACGATACCTAGTTGGAAAACTTCAAATGAAGTGTAATTTAAAACTCGTCTTTTCTTTCTGAAATGATGGACTATCAGTTTGCCAATTAATAATAGAAGTTTCAGTTAATTGAGTTAATGCAATGACACTTCAGAACTAAGTACCATCTTTAAATTGGTCTGGTGTTTCAGAGATATATGGTTGCTACTTTCTTGTATTATAATTTTTCAGCATTTTGTCAACTTACAAAATATAAATGGAAATTTATAAAATTTACTATTAAAATAAATTTAATGGATACCTATAAATACAATGGGCTAATAACAATGTAAAAAAATATTTGTTTTTGGTAAACTTGAACAGGTGGAGGGAAGCATATTAAGAATATACGAGTAACCTGTGGTTTTAGCTTCCTGCACAACCGTTGTTATGGGACGTTCACTAATTGAGTCGTTGCTACGGCTTACAGCCATTCGTTGGTTCGGCGTTATTCTCCGTCACATTAATTATAATTTTCATTATTTTTTGTGATTGTTAATAATAATTTTGTACAAATAAAAATACGTGTGCCAAGCAGCCAAGCTTTTATATAAATATTTTATTTAAACAATCATGCAAGTATCCTAGTAGGTACTACCTCCAGTAATTTAGATTGGGGGTTTCCACGATATTTTGTTTTTTTTATATGTTAATCTATACATTAAAATATTATACCTTTATTATTTCACCACAGGTCCAACGTCCATTCCGTAGTCAAAACAATAAAAAACGATCTTACACGAACAAATCTACTCTCGGTTTGGTTTCAATGTTGTGTACGTCACACATGGCGTATTTTAATGCACTTTTCAAAAGAGTTACATTTTCATTTCGATAATAATAAATCTATCAAAATTTCCTTTAACTTATATATGCTGAAAATTAATATCCAATAAGTATTCCTTTAAAAACCATAGGCGTGGAAACCCCCATTCGAATTTATGAAAAATTATGTAATATATAATTTCAAAAGAATTTTCTTTTATACCAGTCTATTTATTTATTACGTTTCGTCTAACTCTTTAGCCGTCATCAGAACAAAAATTTATAATTTCAAAACGATAAAATGATCATTTCAAAACAATGCTATAATATTATTTATTTATTATTATTTTCGCGTAAAAGTAGCAACCGTATATCTCTGAATGACTTCAACGCATTTCATCTTCTTGCACGAGCGTCCGTCTTCTAAAGTCCCGCTAAATTAATTGAAGAAAAGTACGTTTTAAGCTCCGTTCAGGGGCTGTTTTGTTTATTTTTTCACTTGAAAGACGCGCTGCGTCTTAAATTATTCTCACTGTTGGAGTGAACTGGCGTCCTTTTCTTTCGCTCATTAATTGTATAGTGTCATCTTTCTCAAAAGAACTTGGTACGACAGACGAGAAAGGATAACGACGGGAATATGTATGTAAAAACAATATATCACTTTTTATTTTACTTGGGTGTAACAGCCTCACATATTATATATTGTTGGTTATGTTTTATTGTGTGTGGTTACCATCTGTCAACTCACTTATGGTTCTTAGTGGAGAGTATACTTTTTGGTATATTTTTGTACAATACAAACCGGACATAATAATTTTATCACTATGAACCTAATGTTAGGTCTAAAACATTAATAAAAAATTTTTATTTAAAAAATATGTATTTTATTAAATTGAGAAAAAAAATTTGCGGTGACGTCATTGTTTGGTGGAGAGAGAGATAGCAACATTCTACATATTAATCAATTTTCATTAATTATTTTTGTCTTGTTAATAAAAATGAGTTGAAAATAAAATACGGATTCTCTTCTTCAAAAATATTTAATAAAAAAATCATGCCAGTAGCCCATTACCTGAGTTTTCAAAAACACAGTCGGTCATTTAACACACTTGGCTAATTGAAAAAATATTGTATATAGACGATCTCTATTTTTATTTATAAAAACGATTTTTGCCATACCTACTTTCCTCAAAACCAGGAACTCGAACCGAAGCGGAACAGGAACGAAAACCGGATCGGAACGGTTGAAATCATTGATTAAAATTTAATGTTTTTTCGTCAAGATTTTATAAAAATTGTTGAATTTTCTATAGATTAATCAAGTTTTTAATTGAGTTAAGAAATTAATTATATTTTAGACCAAAATTGGAACGAGTTTTTAAAATTCGAATCGAAACCGGAATTTTATTGAAAACCGGTATCCGGTTCATTTCAAGATGAAATATATAAACCGGAACAAAACTGAACCCTTGAAACACAGTGAACCGCGAACCGAACCTGAACCGTTATTTTGTGCGGTTCGAGTCCCTGCTCAAAACATAATAATTTATCTTATATTTTAGTAAATCCATTAGTTTCTTAAATTTTATTTTTTTTGTGTGGATCAAAATGTGGTAACTCCAACGAATTGTCATGAGACGAATGCGTATTTTGTATGATTCTTTGAGCCCTGTTCACTCATTGATTCTTTGAGGACTCTTTCATGCTTCTGAATCCTGGAAAAAAGAAATTCCCTTATTTGGAGCTATCAATGAATTATAAATTTTTCTTTTCCAAGACTTATTGAAGAGTTAATTTAGCGGCGCCGCTATTTGACAGGCAATTCTTACCAGGATTATTTTCATCAAGTATGAAATAATTCTCAAAGAATTCATTTTTTGTGAACAGAGCTTTACTTTCTACAATATTATATTTTGTTATATATAAATGTTTTGAATAAACATTTTCTTTTTATTTCGAATGTCATGTGCTGTTTAAATCCTTCGCAGGTAAGAAATATTTTCGTGAAAATAAGGAACGACGTGACAGCAAATGAAAAATACACGAATTTACTTTGTATATCCTGGGATTTAAGTTGACATAAATTATTCTACATTTTTTATGTCGCAACTTTTAAGTTAAATAATGGATTAGTACTTAGAGTGATAAATAGTTAAGAAGGGACGTTTCTTTCAGAAATTTTAACAGGTAAGGACTAGCCCAATTGGATGAACCAACAAATTTTTAATAAAATTATAAAAGGTATAATGTAAAAAATATATTTTTATTTTTATTAGTAGCAGTGGTATCTAAATTACAAAATTTATCTAGTGGGATTGTTTCCCAATTTTGAAATTTCGTACAGTGAACATTGCTTCAACTTAAAACTTTAAAGAAAAGAAAACGATATTCCTGATTCTTTGTTAACAATACAAGCTTGACTTTTTTTTACAAATTACAAATAACGCAGTGATAGTTTCAATTTTATTGTAATAAAAAATGTCAAAAACATGTGATACCTACCCTTAGATTGGTCAGATTCAAAAATTTAAAATCCAATCTAAATCAGGCAAAAAAATTGTACTTAAATTTTAAATTTAAGGTAAATTTAAATTCATAAATTAAATCCATCATAAACCAGCTTTAACAAAATCTGAAGTGGTCTGCACACAACCTTCCGCCATATCTAGACTTATAAACATAAATGTATTTGAGTTATTCGACAGACAAAAATCCCTGACCACATCCATACACACATATACATACATACATACATACATACAGATATCATCGTGAAACTATCAAAAATGAGTTGTAAGGATCCTAATTCGTGCTCATCCACTAAAAACTCACTACCCGATTTTTAGCATGATTCCAATACCTTCCTTTACAGGTATGGCGGAAGGTAAAAATAATAATTTAATTTTTCACCGTGCTTTGCAGTGCCACTTATCATTTTGTTATATCAGTTGGATTATTGATCTTGTACGAAAATTTGAATTTCCCTCCGCACATGTGCCACAAAGAATTTAACAAATGAAAACAGCCTTAAGAGTTGATATTCTATATCTAGATCTTGTTGAATAATTTATCAAAATACCTGTCGATATCAAGAACACTTTAGAGAATCACTTATTTGTTCGCCATCCGTTTGGGCCAGTCCGCTCCTGCTCACTTCACCGCATCTAGTATCTAGTTCTCTTTGGTTTAGAGTGCTATGTGTCAGATTACCGGCCGCATCTCAGCCCGCTCGGTCAGCTGTACTTGAAGTGTGACAGAAAGGGTAAGACTACAGCCGAATACGCCTCTGGCGACTTCACGCCACTCTGTCATTGCTGTTTGTGCATCGCTTGTTCTCTCACTCATCTGTTCTGTGATTTGAAATGTTCATTTGTCATAGGAATGTATGCAAGCAACAGGGCTGGAATTTTTACTTTGAGAGTTGGTTGAGAATAGTAAAAAATATTTTTAATTAACTGTCGATTCAGTTCAATATAATTCGATTTATTGACCGGTTGGATTTCAGTAATATAATTTGTTCTCACTTTTTAGACCTGCTCACACATGGATTCTTTGCGAATTCTTTCATGCTGCTGAATCCTGAAAAAGAATTCACTGTTTTGGAGCTTATCAATGAATTAGAAATTATTCTTTTCTAAGGCTGATAGCGGCGCCGCTATTTTAAAGGCAATTGTTTTTAAAGAAGCTTGAAAGAATTCACTTTAAGCCCTGTTCTCACGTTGCTTCTTTGAGAATTCTTTCATGCTTTTGAATTCTGGAATAAATAATTACCTGTTTTGAAGCTATCAATGAATTAGAAATTCTTCTTTTTCCAAGACTCATTCAATTTAGTGGCAGTTCTATTTGACACCCAATTCTTAACAGATTTTTTTTAAATTAAGAAGCGTGAAAGAATCCTCTAAGAATTTCTTTTCATGCTTTTGAATCCTGGAAAGGAAGAAATGTACTTTTTTTTAAAGCTATCAATGAATTTGAAATTCTTCTTTTCCAAATCTTATTTCTCTTAATTCTCACCAGGATTATTATTTTTTAAATTCAGAAGCGTAAAAGAATCCTCGAAGAATCCTTGAGTGAACAGAGCTTTATGGACTTTAGTGACGTATTTAAGGAGAACGGTCTAGACGTCTAGACTCTAGACCCCTCTTCACAGCTTTAAGAAAATCGTATTTTTTCATTATTTATTATTATTCAAATTCATCATGCATAATATACAGGGTTTCCTAAAAGTCCCGAGACGGAGCTTTAAGTTTTGAACGAGTGAAGCAAAAAATTGAAAATTTGAGGATCACTAAAGAGTCATAAAAACTACATTCTTGATAGTTTAGAACTTCCATGCAACATGGAGTTTTTTCAGGGGATGACATTTTAAAATAGCAACCCCTGTCGAATTTCACCTTATTTTAAAGGCAATGAAAAGATAAACCTATCCAAATAAACCAAAACCCGATATCGTAATTCTTTCAAGAATTTAACTAATTAACTTTAATGTTTTTTGCAAGTTTATTACGGATTTTATAACAAATATTCAAATTGTCGACCTTCTTCGTTCTGGCAATGACCCAAACGCTTTAGTGATCCCCAAATTTGCAATTTTTTTCTTTACTCGTTCAAAAATTATAGCTCCGTTCCAGAACTTTTGGGAAACCGGTTTTTGAAAATATTCTAAAAACAATTTATGATGATGATTCTGAAATGGCAATATTTGAATGCGTAAATTTAACTTCAATTTTCATTTATCTCTGTACCTAAAAGAGATAAATAATTCTGTTTTTCATATTTGAATATTCAACTTTAAGATATGAGATGGAACCAGCAAATGTCAAATTTAAAATTAATCTGTTATATTTTTTTAATAACATCTTTACGATAAAAACATTCGAGTTTTGTTATATTTACACTTTAGGAGAAGGAGTTTTATTCTTAATTCTTAATGTTCTTAATAAAATTTGGAAATCCTCCTGGGAACGTGATTACTGTCCGAAGTGGGAATAAATTTTATTACTGTCCGAAGGAGGAGGAATGGCGGAAATGAGACCTAACAGTTTTGTTGTATTTTATGAACAATTCTCAAAGTTGAAAAGAAAATTGCTCTTGTGTTATCTTATATTGTCTCATGCATCAACAGAAACATTTACAATTTTATAAAATTTATTTTTTCCTTCAACCTTTCTTTTGAAGTTTCCTTCAAGAAAATTTCGATCATATTTTGTTTGATCTCCAGAACGATGGGTTGCATTTCCACTTGCAGATATTTTACAGGACCGGCTTGTAATAATTCTGTTGATATAAACCCGTGTTAGTGATTTTTCTTTTTTATAATTTAGATACTTTTTTTGTAGAGATAATTTTCCCGTTTGAGGAGGTTTCTGAGGCCGGGAAATTCGAATCTACGGAAATTTATGGTATCTATTCAATAAAATGACATCAGTGTGTAGATTGTGTCGTAAATATCTTAATACCGCCCTGTATCTCTGTTGCTCTCTTAGTATCTGTCTGTAGTCTATCTGTTTTACTTCGATCTTTACCTAGATTTTTCTTCCATGTTTTTCTCTCTGTCTTAGAATCTATTTTTAGGATTAATAAAATATTTTTTAATTATTTTATATTTGTAACGGTCTTCTACACACTCTGTAAAAAATAAATAACTTTTTTTTACATCCCTCAATTTCTAATGATTTCCTGTACCTATCTACGACAAAAACTTTTCTTCTTGGTTTTGTTTTTAGTTCACGTTTCTATTTCAAAGTTCTTTTACTATCTGAAGGTAAATTACGGAATATAGTTAAGCTACCTTAAGGTGGCAATTCACTGTCATAAAAAAACAACGATTCATATTTTATAATTATATTATAACGCAAACGTGTACTTTCAGCAAATAAGTTTTAAACCTGCTTGAATACGAACAGTACAGTAGGTAGACCACAAGTTGAATTGAAATTTGTACCTGATTGGATTCGAACTTGTGTTTGTTAGAACCACAGTCGGGCATATGACGCACTCGGCTATCTATTCTAGTGTAGGTTAAGGAGGTTGGTGACCATATATTAAAATGATGATGAGACGCTGAAATTTATACAGTGCCTTTATCACTCTATTGAGATTCTATTTTTTTTTAAATTTAGTTTATCCGGCTTTTGAGTAATTGAATGTTGAAGTTACGCTCGTTTTACATGGACATTTTTGTTTTGCATGCTTTAAACTATTTGATAAAATGATGCAAAATTCGGAGAACTTGTATTAATATTTCCCATAAACCTTCAAAAATAAGTTCGTGAAGATTTTATGTACTTTTTAAAACCATTTCAAGTTATTTAAAAAAAATGTAAGCACGCGAAGTATTTTTTTATTAGTGAATTAGTAATTATTGTCGCAACAAACGATTTGCAATGATATCAGCCAACGCGCGTTGAGCGAATTTTGTTTTACATTATCAATTTTTTTATTTTCATATCCGCCTCAAGGCTTATGTCTGGTACGCCACTGCAGGCGTCCCCAACCTCCTTAAACAGTCTCACACTTAAAAGTGTCCTTTACCTTAATGACCAAAACATGCTTCATTTATTAACATCAAATAAATGTAATAATAAAAAATTCGCGATGTACATTCCATTAGTCATTCACTTGTTTCGAATTATCTTGTTTTAATAAACCCATTTTGTTTCACAAAACATAGTCTTCGATAAATCAGACATGAAAGAATGGAAAGTGCAGCAAATTTTTTATTATTACATTTTTTGTTTGTTGTTAAATAAATCACAAACTTATGTGAAGCATGTTTTGGTCATTTATGGCCATTTGCACCGCTTCCACTTAAGTTTTAAGTGTCATTTAAATGAAAAATATTCAATCGAACTTATGACAGCATTGTTATTTCTACGTTTGACAATTTGATTTTGATTCGATATTGTTCATTTATGTGACACTTAAAATTTAAGTGGAACCGGTGCAAATGGCCATTAGATAAACGACACTCTTAATCATTTATGGTTTTGTTCCATAGGGTTATCATCGTAGTTATTCGTTCGGGCGAAATCCTGCGGACGGCTTTTCGATTCTCTCCTATTTGTGTTGATGTTTCGCGTTCGTTTTTCATTTTTTCGTTAAAGTCAGTGGCGTAACTTGGCAACAACGAGTGTGACGAATAGAAATGAACCTTTAATATTTATAAGGCTTAGCTAGAAATAAATTCCGGGAATTTCTACGCCAATGAATCATTTTAAGTTTGTTGCAGTGCTGCATTATTCATATTATTCAAATGCGTTCGCGTGCCCCTTTTTCACGGGTGCGCAGAATTTAAATTCGCGGGAATGTTGCTAATTCTGCCCGTGTCCGCAACATGTGTAATTTGGATGAAGAATTGCTAGATTTATTTTACGAGATCCACAATAATCCCATACAAAAAGTTTGAATCAGACTGGTTTTCGAAATGTAAATGTATTCTTTCCTTGTATAGGTACATTGTACTTTTGACGTTTCTGTTTTAATTCACTAATATGACTTTTTGATATGATATTTCGAAAAATTCGACAAATGAAATCTGCAGATTCGATACATACTAGTTGTGAGGAATATTAGTAGCAAAAGCACACACTATCGATAGTTAAACGATAGTTTTTGTTAAATGATAGTTGTTTCTCATCTGATAGTTTTTGTTTATCGATAATTCCACTCCTGTATAAAGTAAGCCATAAACAAAACATAATTTTATCGATTTGACAGCGGATAAAAAGGAAGGTAACTTTTTGTAAGTGATAAAACCTTATTTACTTTTTTCATCAACCAAACAAATCACTAAAATGTCATTTGTTTCATATTTCTAACATTTGCCAGTGAAATGATTCGATTTTGGGAATATTTGTGAAGAAGAACCAAAGAAGTCGTTAAATTATCTCGTTGAATTACACTCGAGCATTTTATTTCATCCGAATAAATTTCTGTTTGACATATCAACCTTGTCACCCGGCAGCAATTTGACTCGAAAAATTGTTTAAAAATAAAATCACTCCACCAATTTTTCTTTTCAGATTGCTAGGGAACAAGGTTTCAATACAAATAGAAATTTATCCGGCGAAATAAAAAGCTCTTGTGTAATTATAGTTGATAGTTATTATCAAACTTTGATTGACATTGTTGACATGTAATATAAAGAAACATTAAAAAGTATGTGCCGAGATCGATCAAAATTGAAAAATTGTATGAAATATAAATAAAATCTTTCTTTTAAAAAGTTTTTTCTTGAAAGTAAAACAAGTGCGCTTGTCATACAAAAATTTGTCAATATCGGTCATACGGGAAACCGTAATATATTAAAGTTAGTGATCTTAAATATATTTAATAAAAATAATTAGGGCATTGAACGGCATTGACAGTTTTTATTTATGACAGCTCCTGGTACTTGTTTTACTTTCAAGAAACTTTTTAGTGAAAATTTTCCTCGTGTGAACAGGGTCTTATAAACGCTAAACAGTCGTTTTGCTAACCGATAAACTATCTAGTTTATATATCGTTTAATTACCGACAAAACATCGTTAAACTATCGATAAACTAGTGTTTACTATCGTTTAACTATGCGGATAAACTTTTCTTCAGGGAAGTATCGATAACTATCGATAGTACTATCATAACTAGGGCTGCGCGATATTCAAATTTTAATATCGATATTCGATATCGAAATAATATCGATAATTTTCGATATATCGAAAAATCGATATTATCGAAAAATATCGATATTTATCGATAAATATCGATATAAAATCGATTTATATCGATAAATATCGATATAATATCGATTTATATCGATAATTATCGATAAAATATCGATTTATATCGATAATTATCGATAAAATATCGATTTATATCGATAAATATCGATATATTGATATAATATCGATTTATATCGATAAATATCGATTTATATCGATAAATATCGATAAATATCGATTAATATCGATAAGTCGATATATCGATAAAAATTATTTTCAGTATCGATATCCGATATTTAAAAATAATATCGATATTTATCGATATATCGATATTTTCCCCAGCCCTAATCATAACATTGCAACTATCGATATATTTTTCCCTAAAGCAATCGATAGTAGTATCGATAGTTTTCCCACCTCTAATACACAGTCTTGTGTACAAATTTGATCATTCTTAATGATTATTTTTATTCATATTTATTTTTGATTCACGATCATTTTGTTCATTTTATCATTGATCATTGTGCATGTTGTCTGTAAAGATTGTTATAAATATTGATCCTGTTCTTATGGTTGTTATTGCTTATTGCAAGTGCAATTTATTCAGTGCAATTAATTTTAAGGTATCATAGATAAGGCATGCTTAGATATAGTATTACATATTGTGAGTAAGTTTTTTCATGAAACTGTCAATGTTTTTTAATGTCACATCTAAGAAGATACCTTATATTTTATAAAACATGAACAGATTAATGAAAAACCTAACCGTCTAATAATATACAGGTGTTCCACAATTTTTATTTCAAACACCCATAACTTTGTGCCAAATAGGAACTTCGTTCTTTGAGTCCTGCACAGGGAATTGAATAAATTTTGGTTCCCTTTTGGTGGATCGAGTCAAAAAAATTTCAACTCCGAACACATCGTCAAAGTTGGACATTTTTTCTATTAAAAACATTTTTTTTCGCAGGGGTGCTAGAGGGGGGCGGAAGGGGTTGCGCTTAAGTTCGCATGCATGACTTTGAAGTAGACACTTCAAACCTTCAAAGTTTTTCGCCCGCAAAGATTCATAGAAATCGATTGAAAATACGCCGAGTTTAAAAATGGTCGAAATTTCACGAATTTTAAGTGTTTAATTTGTTTTCACCAGTATAGTTGTCTTTTTGCACAAGCCGTTGTTATGGGGCGATCACTAGTTCAGTCGTTGCTATGGCTGTACGGCCATTTATTGGATCGGCGTATTTTTACGTCACATATTAAATATTCTATTTTCATTAGTTATTTTTAGGCTTGTAAATAAAATTTTTGTAAAAATAAAAAATACTTTATCTCTTCTTGAAAAATATTTAACAAAAAAATTTGTGTTACTTATGGTCAGTATCGTTAATGTTGAGATTGTCAAACAGAAAATAACTATTTCTAAATAGGAACATCATATTGTATTTATTATTTAGAACATGAAAAAATTGACCGTTAGCATATGGAAATAATGCTTCGTTCTGATCTGATAGATTTCTATCAACCCCATTAAATATGAAACAGAAACACAATACCAACTTCTAAACGCAATTTAACTAACTTTTTATCGCAAAACGTTTTAATAAAAACCCATCCCTATGAAGATTATCCTCGCGATAAAATAAATGAACCATTTCTGCGTTTCTGTGAATGTTGACAGCTCTTCATTAGCGTTTGTGTTCGTTCGTTGCATGTGTGTTATCTGCGTTTGCTGTGCTGTGCAATTATCATAAAAATCACTAATTATTGTCCATGGACGCTTGATTAAATCAGCGGTGCTCAAACACAGACATTAGACGGTTTATAGCCAGTTAATGTTGGACTTGATTAAGAAGTGCTTGGTTTATTATTGAGTACTGCTGATTGCCTACAAATTAAAAGTGGCTGTCTAATTAATGTGTTGTACTCTGTGAGTTGAACAAAAGGGCATTTATATTTACGGCTTCGCGTTATTATTAGATATGCCTGTACTTCAACGCTAATAATAATGAAACTCAACTAGTAAACTAGACCTTTTAGCCCAGTAAAATATGTAAAAAATCCTGCAAAAATTGAGGGCGAAGATTTTATTGTTTTAAAAGCTAGGTATTGGCATCTTCTTCAATATTAGCCAACATCCGAAATATCTAAATTTTTCTTGGAAGAAATCTTTAAATTTTGGCTATCCCACAGCTTCCAAAATTTTGAAAATTATGTTTCTTATATAAAAATATCTAAAAAAAATTATTTTTTTAAAACCGAAAGTCGATATCTCTATCCGTTTAGCAGATATAGTTGGTTAAACACAAAGTTTAGAAAAATTTTAAAATTTTCTATCATAGAATTTCTGTAACAGTGCTTAAACTGGAAATCTAAATTATTTTAAAATAAATGTTTCTTATTAAAAAAGGCTCTAGAAATTGAATGCTGAAATCCGGAAGTCAATATTGTAATCCGTTAATGAATGACAGCTATTTTTGTGTGTTGAGATACTTAAAACAATTGGAAATTATCTAAATATATTTTCACGATTTTCTCGAAAATTATGCATTTTCATGAAAATCACTTATGACCTATCTTAAAGAGAATTTTCCGTTCTACAAACTGGTCTCTTAATTTTTCCAGTTAACCTTACCGGAAACGGGTTAATTTAATAAATGTGATTTTCATCCCCTAAAAGGGGCAGTGGGTAGAACTCGAGATGTTCGCTAATCTTTAAGAAGATGTCAATACCTATCTTTTAAAACAATAAAATCTTCGCCCTCAATTTTTGTGGGATTCGAGCAAATTTCTGTCTTATTTTACTGGGCTATTTGTTAATCAGCCTTAATCAATGGTTTTAACCACGAAGTATAATATAAACACAGGAGTGGACACTCCGTATCTTAGCAATACTGTAGATTCGTGGCTTTTCTGTTTACACTGTGTAAGAGAGAAAGATCACTACAGGGCCCGTGCGTTTACCATCGTTACCGTTATTTATCGTCGTAGAATGCATGTTCCGAGCTGGCCCGTATTTTCTGTCTCTCTCTAAAAGGTAAACAGAAAGCCTACATCTGTCCATTTATTATGCTTCGTGGTTTAAACTAACAACTTTTTTGCTTCTCATACTAACATAGTTTTACACTAACCATAACATAGTCTATAATTCCTGCATTATATTTCATAGATCCTTTACTCCAAATGTCACTAGTTAATAATCTCAATATTGTCAGCAGTTTGCAAACTGTAGTTTATGTCCCCATGGTGTTGTAGTTTGTTTGGGACCGCTGATGGTATATAAATTTTAATTTTATATGACGTTATCCCCGCTTTTGTAGTACCTTGTACCGTTGTTCCTTAATCAATGATGAATTTTAATGTAAATCGATTGGTGTAATTCCGCCCTTGATGTGTAACTTGATGTGGCCTAATTTAAACTTGAAGTTGAGCTTTAAGCTCGGCTTAATTTAGAA
Organism: Agonum fuliginosum; assembly: GCA_947534325.1. Taxonomy (NCBI): domain Eukaryota; kingdom Metazoa; phylum Arthropoda; class Insecta; order Coleoptera; family Carabidae; genus Agonum; species Agonum fuliginosum. Next base: position 2,450,766 of record OX384033.1, read on the forward strand.
GGAGAAACGCACACTGAAGAAGATTTGACACAGATAAATAAATTGTTACAGAACCATTGCTTTAACAGGAATATTAATTATGTTTTCTGGTATTAAAATTGATGGTGAAAGTATGCTTTGTAACATGATTTTCACACTCGTTTAAAAACTTTATTTGCAGCAATTTCTGCACCTCATGCTATCACCGATGATAATCATAGCACTTGTTTTATTACCCCGATAATTTTTGTGTTTAATTTTGTGTTCCTCCTGCATTGAAATTGAAAATAACCAGTGTAAATTTGCAACTTCCACGGTACAAAATCAATTAACTTTATCGTATTTTAAAATTGGTCAGCTTGATGAATTAAAACTACGGGTAAAATTTGAATTGTAAACATTGTATACATGAATGCCGAAAGCTAATTAAAATAATGATATTACTGCAGTTTTTTTACTGCAGCCCTTTTTGTGCACAGTTATTAAACAAGGGTGTGTTGAATATTTAGTTTCGAGTTTTTCAGAAGCTTTTTTTTACTTTGGATTCATTTACAAACCAAATTTAATTCCTGTACTACTATAATTATTATTCTTTAATTAATCTATTTTTTTATTGATAATTCCATTCCTGTATAAAGTAAGCCATAAACAAAACACAATTTTATCGCTCTGACAGTGGATAAAAAGGAAGGTTACTTTTTGCAAGTGATAAAATCTTATTTACCTTTTTCTTAGCAACCGAACAATAAACAAAACACTAAAATGTCATTTGCTTCATATTTCGAATATTTGTCAGTGAAATTATTATATTTTGGGAATATTTGTGAAGAAGAACCAAAAGAGTCGTTAAATTACACTCGAGCATTTTATTTCTTCCGAATAAATTTCTGTTTGACATCGCAACCTTGTTACCTGACAGCAATTATTTGACTTGAACAATTGTTTTAAAATACAATCACTCCACCTACAGTGTCGTGATTTTATTAAACAATTTTTCTTTTCAAATTGCTAGGCAACAAGGTTTTAATACAAACAGAAAATCCGGCGAAATAAAATGCTCTTGAAATTTATCAGACAAGGATTGATTTATCAGACAAGGATTGATACAATAATAATAATTACTTATTCTGTAATCTGTACATTTGATACTGAACAAAAAATTTAAATATAAAAACCAAGTATTGTACTGAGTACCACACTAGATTCATTATTATGGTCTTCAAATTGAGGCTTATAATGTTGTCATTATGACACGGCATAAGGTAAAGTATTTTTTGCGTGAAGTGTGGAATCTTCTTTGAAAATATCTCCCGTTAAATCAACTTAAAGTGTCTGTAAATCTTGTTGAAGTATTTTAAGGAAAAAATCAATGAAATACAAGAATACAGCATCCAGTGCAATGAATACAACTCAGCCAGGGTTTACGCTTGTAAAAATAAATTTACCGAGTTTAAAAACACTGCCACATCTAGTTCACAACCATAAGTTACTTAAACAAGTTTATTTACGATAGGATTTCGGAGTATAGTTGAAAATAAGTTACATTGGAGCAACGGCGAATTCCGAATTGAGAGATTTTTTTGTTTTGAATCATTTCGTTGAAATTAACAAACAGTTGTAGTATAAATAATGTTTGTTTAATTATTCAGTATTGTGATTTAAATTAATAAATATCTGTTAACTTAAAATTTATGCTTTAGACTTAGTTTATAATTACTTATTCTGTAATCTGTACAGTTGAACTATAGGCGTTTATGTCACAGCTCATAATTGGAATGGGTTAAGCGGCCCGTCTACTTTTTACAAATTCTTAGAATACTCTCGATTTTACTTTTTTTCTATTTTACTCTTTTCCTGACTAAGATTGCCTAAAACCAGCCTGAAACTCGTATTTTACTGCATCCTAGCAATGCAATGTCATTTTGAAGTTGAAAAATACTGTAAAAGTGTTTTCGTTGCGAGTAAACTGTCAGCTTATTATTGACTTCAAGGTAATGTTTTTATAAACACTTATACTGGATCTATAGATGTGCCATTGTCAAATTTTAAAAATAAATTTCTTTCAGGAGATATAACCGTGTAAAGTTTGCATAAATTGGAAATTTTTATGAATTTTTCGGAATTTTTATAATCATGTACAAATTTTTTATTAGATTTTAAAAAGGCACAACTGTTAATTGATAATAATCCTTGCTGTAACACAATTTTACCATTCTTGTACTGGTCACAAAACACTCGCTACGTTAGTACGTTTTGTACTGGATTTTAGGAGGTAGACGGGCCTCTTAACACCAGAAAATACAATTCTAGAATGTTTATACACAGGAAAATGCATTCACAAGAAGAATCAAATCAAGAAAATTTATACGTCATAAAATACCTGTGTTAAAGCTAAAAGATTCATTCGCAGAAAAATTCAATTATGTCGAATCTAAAATTCTAGATTTGCATTTTACTGTAAATGTATCTTTAAATGTAGGTTTTTTATTTCGTATAAATTTTCTATTTCTATGTATGAGTATTTTAGAATTTTATTTTCTGGTTCCCGTTCATAATGACACCTTATCCTTAAATCCTTTGTCCAGCTTTACAGAGTACAGAATAAGTTACCAGTTACAGCCATTATTAGCTGTAAAGTTATTAAATCTGGCTTTGATATCACTTCGCGTATGAGTAAATCATGTTATAATGTTACAAACATTTGAGTACAGCCCTCCCATTCAGAACATACGTGTATTATTGTTGTGGCACCCCTGTCTCCTGGCAGCCATTGTTTCCCGCGCATTGTCCCTTGAAATATAATAATACAAGGTTGGTAGAACAAGAACAACTAACTGAATTTGAATAAATTTGTTTAAGTAACAATCTCACGATAATGCCCTGATATGTTGTTAAATAAACCAAGCTTATTTCGATGTATAATAGTATATTGCATAACGAGTATCTAAAGTGAGAAATATCGTACGACTGTAAAATTTGATGAACGAGGTGCAACACACGAGTTATACAATACTTTCGAATGAGTCATGAACACTATCTTTTATACGATAACAAAAATAACACATATTTTACTCGTACAATATTCTAATGGCATTTCTGTTGTCATTTCAAACAATTAATAAACAAAGCAAAGCTAGCCAGACAGTTTTGTTGATTTAGGCTCATATTTGCGATATGACCATATCGTGCTAGCTCGATATTTATATCATGCTAGTTCATGATATTTTTAACTTTCTTAAGTAGGCTGCTGCCGTGAATTTATTATTTTCTAGTGGTCGTCTATAAAATAGTTTTCTCACGACCATATACGAAACTAACAGTTTCCATACAGGTACCTAGCTTCGAAAATAAACAATATCACACATCGAACACGTTATAAATAAAGTACTTAGTAGTATAAATAATATTTTTGTACAATGATAAATGTGATAAACATTGTCTTTCAATAATGTTTACTTAGTAGTACTTATTTCAAAATTTATATTCTTATTGTTATTAAAAATCTTGTACCATATATCGCGGTATATTTGTTTCTTCGTAAAATAAAATTATGACAGTGCCAGTTGACGTTACAATATATTCATAATAAAATGTTTAATTTTTATGGTCGTTCAAGCCTCGTGCGTCAACATTCTCACTCACACGATATCATTCTCTTTCCTCGCTCATTATGCAATATATCTACATATCTATATCGTATATCTATCTGAGACCTCTATACATAATGTTTTCATTAGCTTGCTCACTATTAGAACTTTTTAGAGCTACGAGGTTTGTTAAATGAGTAAAATTGGTTCATTTTAAATTCGTGATAAATGGAAAGAGTATTTTACTGTCGTATTCCATGCTATGCCCTTGCTGTGTATAACTTTGTGATAAATGGAGAGAGTATTTCTTCTCACTGTCGTATTCCATGCCTTGCTGTGTGTAACTCTGTGGTGATGTCCCCCAGGTCGCGTAGGAACCTCGCACTACATGGCGCCGGAGGTGATCCGGCACCAGCAGTACGGCAAGCCGGTGGACATCTGGTCCGCAGGAGTCCTGCTGCACGTCCTGCTGTCCGGCACGCTGCCCTTCCAGGGCACAAGCCATCGCCTGCATGAGACCATATGCCGGGGGAAGCTATTTGTAAGTATGGGGAGAGTGGGGAATGGGTTCCACACCAGATAATAAAATACTAGATTATTCATACACAGGAAAATATTCAAATCTAGAATCTTAAGCCCTTTTCGCACGAGGATTCTTTGAAGATTCTACAATCCTGGAAAAGAAGAAGTTTCAAGATTCTGAATCTTGAAAAAAAATTCATGGTTTTGAAGCAATCAATAATTTATAAATTCTTATTTTCCAAGACTCATTGAAGATTCAATTTAGCGGCCCCGCACTTTAACAGGTAATCCTCGTTGGAAAGAAGAGAACTTCTTCTTTTCCAGGATTCAGAATAATGGTAGATCTTCAAAGAATCCTCGTGCGAACAAGGCTTTAGAATTGTCATAAATGCATATTTAAGAAGATGCAAACATAGAAAGATGCAAATTTAAAAAGTTTTTATAAGATCCGAGTATAGAATTTATTAATCGTATTGGGTTGTTCATTTAGTTCAGTTCAATTTAATTTATCTCTCTTGGGTTGAAGAGACCAACTATTCATAACACCAGAAGGTGCAAATCTAGCTTTATGTTATAAAATACCTGCACCAAAAGATTCATTCACAGGAAAATTTAAATCTAGAATTTTTGATTCGGAATAAATGCAAAAACAAGAAGTACAAATACAGGAATTGAACACCAGAAAATAAATTAACAGGAAAATTAATGCACAAGAAAATTCAAATCTAGAAAATTATACCTGGTAAAATGTCTGCATTACATATTAATTCACATGAAAATACAAATCTAGAATTTTAATATAATAAATGCAAACATATGGGGGATGCAAACACAGGAAGATATAAATCTAAAAAACTAGGTAGTTCGTCTCTTTAACAAAAGAGATAGTTAAGTAAACAAATTTGGTTGAACTAAAAACTAAATGAACAACTCAATATCATTCTGGAGTCCCACATAATTGGTTGTAACTATAACATTTCATCTTCGTATGTTTGCATTTATGGCGAATATAAAACTCTAAATCTGCATTTTCCTGTGAATTAATCTTTTAATGCTGGTATTTTATAGACATCCTCGTGAAAATAGTCAAAATAGGTCTAAGAGTGCTTATTGACAAAAATCTCGACATCGACAAGGTAAAAATAAAATGTGTGTTTAAATTATATGGCTTGCAGAGTATAATACCAAACTCTATAAACTCTTAAAGTATTATACTCAAATTTACGATACGCCTGCATATAAGAATGGATTTACATCGTTGACAGGACCAGTATAGTCAATAATTTCTTTTTCTACAAATTATTAAACCAACCCCCGCTGTCAAATTACGCCGTCTTCCCCTCTGGTTTTACACCTAGCACTTCGGGGATTCCTCGTGCCTATAAAGCGGCCGTGCGAGCGGGCAACGATCCCGGCTCGGTAATGTAATGCGCTTTACATTGCAAAAAGGGTTCAGGCACCAGACATCTGGAAATTTGATGTTTGGTGCTCGAATGCCGAAATGAATGTCATAAAACTGTACATTTCCTAGCAGATAGGGTAGAGACGGTACAGTATTGTTTACACCACGTAGATGTGTTTGGATTTGGGTAATAATTGAATTAAATTATTATGAGTATGTTAAAAATAAGACCGTGCCTCGTCTACGTTTTTACCGAATTCCTAGAATACTCCTGATTTTACTTTTTTTTTTCATTCCACTCTTTACCCCACTTAGGGCTGCCTGAAACCAACCCGAAACTCGTACTTTGCTGCATCCTAACTATGCAATGTCATTTTGAAGTTGAAAAATGCTGTAAAAGTGTTTTCGTTGCGAGTAAACTGTCAGATTTATTGACTTCAGGATAATGTTTTTATAAACATTTAATAGAGAAAGAATGGATCTACAGATGTGCCTTTGTAAGATTTCAAAAATTAATTTGTATCATAAGATATAATCGCGTGAAGTTTGCATAAAATAGGACACTTTAATAAATTTTTCGGAATTTTTATATTCATGTACATTTTTTTAATCAAAATTTTAAAAGGTACATCTGTATATCCATTCATTCTCTATTAAATCCTTGTAGAAATAAAATTTTACCATCCTTGTACTGGCCACAAAACACTCGTTAGATTAGTACATTTTGTGCTGGATTTTAGGTAATAGACGGACCTCTTAAGCTTGTTTACATTATACTTTTTTCGGGTAGAAACTGGAACTAGATTTTATAAACGTTTCTAGTAGGTATGAAATTTGGATGGAGATTTTCGTGTTTTAAATGATCATATTTTGAATTCTAAGTCTAGTATGAAATTGGTCAAAGTTTCTAGCCGAAAAAAGTATAATGTAAAACAGGCTTCATATGTTATTTATTATAATCAAGTTCTAGTATGTTTATAAAGACCACACCACGTTTTCGCATTAAAGATTGAAGTGATTTTAATGTGGCTACTTTAACAACAATAAAAAAGTTGGACAAAGAAAAAAGTTTTAGCTCTTAACATTCTTAACTGGCCCAAGTTTGGCTATTAGGTGTTCTTTTTCGTTGGAATTATTGTCTACTTTTCACCAAGATAACTTTGTTCATTTCAAAATTTTTATTACATTTATAAAAGAATTTGAATATTACCTATCGTAATATGAACCACTAATAATTATAATTATATAAATATAAGTAATTACACAAGTAGGGTTGTTAGAAAATGACGGCGACCGCCGGGATTTGAACCCAGGACTTCTCAATTGCTAGTGAAGTGTCCTACCCTCGCTACTACCAACCCCTCCACAGTCGCCGTTATGTTTTAACAACCCTACTTGTGTACTAATTATAATTATTAGTGGTTTCTTTTTCGATGAAAAGAAGAAAACATACATTTATTACATTCAGTTTCACCTACAAGATTTTGTCTTGTTTTCTATAAATTATAAGATTTCGTATTATGTGTAAATTAAGAAAAAGTTAATTTGTAAATTGAATTTAAAGATTCCTTCGTGTTCGATTTACTTCTACATTTTCTTTTTATTTTCCACGCATTCCTCGTGATTTTCTTTTTCTTACATCGAAGAAGGTCCGATCGTAAATTTTCGGCAGAATTGATATTAATGATCTTAAGGCTTAAGAACGAGACAAAGGGTAAAAAATATATGTCCAGTCAATATTTAATGCCTCCTTGGTTCTTGTGTCACTTATCTGTTGCAGAATTGTTTATTTTGGAATCAGACAGAATTTATAACTTAAGGGCCCTGTCTTCGTAACAAAATATTGCGTAGAGGTGTAGCAGTTTCTGCTTTACTCATTGTCATTGCATATTAAAAATTTGAAGGCAAAACAGGTACTAGAAGTTTGTGAAAGAATTAATCTAGGTTTATGCCCAGTTAGAATTCTGAAATTTTTTTGGGTGCCATAGAAAAAATTTATCAAAAAGTGTGTTATAAGCAATTTTTTACATTCTTTATCTTATGATTAAGAGATTTATTTAAAACCTAGTTCCATTCTTCGCCTGTAAATAAATTTATGAAATTTTGCTTTATCTGTAAAACTTCGTGAGCAATTTAAGAATTGCTAGACTGCTTTTACGTATTTTAACTTTAAGCGAATGTTTTCATGCGTTACCATAGGACAAAGTCGGTGTTGAGCTACGTGGACTCGATACCCTTAAGAATTTGGATTAAATATTTTGATGAAAATGCTAACATTTTTTTTATATATTGCTGAGGTGAATGAAAGAAGAATGTAATGCTATAATTTTTAATTATAATAACACATTCATTAGTTAACGTAATAACATAAACCCCTCCATAAGACACTATTATTTTATGAATTCATAATTTAACACAATTGCATTATGAGCCTATTATTTAACACTATTGTATATCTAATGATGAAGTGTCGTCACATCAAAATGTGTGGTTAGGGTAATATTTATTGAATAAAATTTACAAATAAATGTTTTATTTAAAAAGTCTTGGATAAAACGTCGTATTTGACGCGCATATAATGGCTACAAGTCACTCGAATAATTATACACTCGCCTTCAGCTCGTGCATAAACTTTCATCCTCTTGAAGTATAGTCTACATTATAAAAGTACTATTATTAATGAAAAAGCAAACTTTTTATTATTTTGCTTTGTTGAAGCAAATCTCTAAACTTAGACTTTAAAATCTTGAAGAAGTAAAACAAATAATGTTCTATACTAAAGTGAATAAATTATAATTTTACAATAAATTATTTTATTTTGTATTTGCCCTCTGTCAAAAAAACCTGAATCCGCCCCTGACATCTACCGTAACGTGTCGTTAATAATAATTATTCACTTAAAAACCAAAAAATAATCAATACAAGTACTGTCCGTGCAGAGTTGGCCGGAGCGGTAAGGGAGAGAAAGAATGTGCCTATAATGTTCTACACAGAGCTGAGCCAAAGTTCGCCAACTTATTACTCGCCTGAACGCAACTGACTCAAGAGACCGAGCTGGACGACTTCTTTATACACTATTCTAAGTTAGCGAAGCGGTTTCTGCCTATTATCTCGATAAATATTGTTTACCAATTTAATATACTACCTAAGGTCGGTCATCTCTTATTTCACGTACTGTATATACAATTTGATTACCTACTAGGTTAGGTACCAATATAGAAAATTTGTCTCCTACCTTATAATAACTCCAATATGCATCTGTAATAAAAAAAACAAATATTTACCAAACAATCCAAAAACCATTTAACAAAAATATAACCAACCTCTGCCACGTTCTAGACTCGTCGTTTTGCCCATTCCTCTCTTGAAAAGCCACGTTGTCAACTATAAACTACGATACAATGCTACAAACACAATTATTTTAACACCCGTCGCGAAATATTTTACCTACAAATGATTCTAACACTGCAAAGACCGTTTTAACTACAAGTAACACCACTAAAATGTCCAAATAATTCACTAAAAATACACGAAACCGATGCCATGCGAGTAGCTGGCTTCTTCGATGCGCACTGAGTGGGACTGGCGTTAGATTTTTGCAGGAATAAACAAAGTTGGATTTTATTTGTACACCTGTTTGTTGGCTAAGTGAGACATCAGTCGTGATTTAGATGTACTGTGTAGAAGATTTATAAATTTAAATTGAATGATAAATGTTATTAAAATTAGTGCTACGAGTACGTACAGTTTAAATAATTTTTGGATGTTTTATTTAATAATAACGTTATACATGTGTCTTATTTATTTAATTATTATTTAACTGTGGTATTATTTAATGTTTCTTATAATAAAAATACAAAATAATAATGGTTCTAGGTAGGTATATCTAAAGGCTTTAAGTATTTTATCCAACATCTCTTAATAAAAGCATCCTAACTATGGTGATTTTCAAAATTATACCCACTTGTGGGTAAATTGTTACTTTTCTTGTTGCATGTCACCAACGATATTTGAGATTGGAAATATTTAAGCAGTTATTAAGAGATGTTGGATAAACCGTTATACTTCACACGTGGATAAAAAAGAAATGACCCACTCGAGAAAATTATCTCACTCAGCCTTCGGCCTCGTGGGTAAATCCTTACTTTGCCCACTTGTAAAGTAAATAACTATTAATCTATTAGCGTAAGGTAAACTAAAAATTACCTAAGAAAAGCATTCCAATCGGATGACGTATGACCTCACGTACTGTCAATTATTATACAGGGTGTTTCTTTATCTCTGCACGAAACTTTAATTGAATATATAATTTGATATACTGATTATAAATACAAAAAGATTTTTTTCAAAATTCGCAAAAATAAGGGTACCTACCTTCGATATACTGATTATAAATATAAAAAGATTTTTTTTTAATTCGCAAAAATAAGGGTACCTAGTGAAAATATTAGTTCCATTTGTTTGAACGTCCGTTTTAAATAAAATTTGTTTTTTTAATAAGCTTTATCTTTTCCAGTTGGACACACCACAATGGGACTTCATCAGCGAGCAGGCGAAAGACCTAGTGCGTCAAATGCTCTGTGTCGACCACACGAAGAGGCTGTCCATTCAAGAAGTTCTTAACCATAAGTGGCTCAGAGTAAGTGATTATCATATATTTATTTATTTAATTATAATGGAAATGAGACGATTTAACTAATTATAATATTCAAATAATATTAAAATTTTTGCATTCTCTCCCTTAGTATATTTCTGCGTGGCTTGAACCTCCCAATCAGAATACGAAAACAAGTATTTTCTTAGAGATTTTTTTTGCTTTATTTTGTGGAAACTTTTGAAAACATGCTATTTTAAACGGAGCATGTGTATTTTCTGAAATTTCTTAGATTTTTCAAGGGACAGTTGGAGACAAATTGAATTTTGTTCGATAATAAGACCCTAGAAAAAGCAGAAATCTTGTTATGTTACATTGGCGGACACAGACCATTTTTCTAAAGGGGCATCTGTTATTCCAATAATGATTTCGTCTATTTGTTGTTAAATTAATTAACAATATTTGAGTGCACATTTTTTATTTTCAATTAAAATAATAATTAAATGATGCAGCAATAAATAACAAACCACAAAATTAATTAAAAACTGAATATTTTAAATAAATAACATGAGTGATATCAATATTAAATCAAATTATTTTAAATAACAATATTTATACACTTGGGTACACAAAACAATATTGCTATTTTTGCTACTACACTGTTCTATTTTTCTTCTAAAACAGAAAATAATTTATGATGTCGAAGGTACAAGATTTAATTCGAACTAACTAATTTATTGTATAATTTATCTTTCGACCATGATACAGCAGTTTGTGGTGCAAAGGGGTAACTAGAAACTGTACTAGGGATAAATTATTCCTTTTGATATTTGAGAAGGATATCTAGTGATAACTGATAACCACTAAGAATTATACAGGCCTATAATAGAGATGAGTAAAATAATAACTGTTGATTATTTTCTAAAAATCAAGGGAGCGTTACAAAACTTTAAAACAATAGTTAGTTTTGTCAAGAAAAAATATTTTTTTCTATAACCTATATAAAATGATGACATTTTATATCTGCTGTCATTTGCTGAAATGTCATATTTTATCCCCAGGGATAGAAATACTTCTACTCCTTGAGAAAATAACAGTAAAGCCGGGTTTATGCAGCATCATCATAGTCACTATCATAGTCACAGTCTTAGTCTTAAGAATTGAAACTATCCAATTGGTTATCATAATGACTATGACTGTGACTATGACCAGAGGCGGACTAGGCCGGTGGGATGGTGGGATATTTCCCACTGGGCCGCGACGAATTTGGGCCGACTGCCGACACGATAGGGCCGATTATCGATAAGGATAATAATTTTTTTATATAAATAACGCAAACAACCCAAATCTGAGTGTTTCTTTATTAAAATTCACAATTATTTGCAATATTGTATACAAATAAACAAACGAAACTAAGTTTTGTATCCATGATTTGTATTGGTCAGTCATTAATTTAGAATCGGCTGTTCGGCTCGGTTTTGTTCTTTACAAGTTTAAGAAAACGCTAGACTAATTACATATTAATAAATTTCCCAATTTTCATTACATTTATTTTTAAATTTGTTATTTATTTTAATTTCTACTCATAAAAGTATGGATGCCGACGAGACGAGAAATCTCAGCTCATTCTCGTCTCGTCTCAAAATTACGAGACGAAAACCAATAATTTTCTCGTCTCGGATTGAGAGATGAGAAAAGAATTCAATATAACGAGACGAGAAATATTTCTCGAGAAATCGAGAATTCTCGAAATAAAAACTGAAAAATATTTGATATTATTCTCTTCGAAAATGTCAAAATACATTTGATTATACTTTGTTCGTAGCATTTTATTGTTTTGATATAAATATTTTTTATTTTAAAAATAAGAATTGTGTGCAAATTTAACAGAAATGTACAAAAAAGTTCTTAATGTCACATCTAGCTTTACAAATAGATGGCAACAAATTTTATTCGAGAAATTGGGACGAGACGATAATTGAACAGCCGAGAAATGACCAAGACGAGATTACTTAAATTTCTCGTCTCACGGCATCGCTACGTAAATGAGGGTAAATTCTAAATTGTGTTTAATTTTTCCTCTATGGGAAAAACTAAACTTTTAATGAAACAGCCATTGACCTTGAACCCAAAAAAAAATTCGTCTGCGGCGCTTTTTTTCTTTCTTCGTAAAACAACACTTCGGCACTTTTCTTAAAAAATTGCGGCTGGGCCGGTGAAATTTATTTCCCACTGGGCCGACACGTTACCAGTCCGCCTCTGACTATGACAATGCTGCATACACAGGTATATTAAAGAAACTAGTTTTTTTTCTTATGACTAAGACTATGATTGTGACTATGATGATGCTGCATAAATCCGGCTTTATAGTTTTGTCACTTTGGTCACCAATCAACGCTTGACAAATTCTATAACATTAGAACAAGTAACGACCTACTATTCTAAAATTTATTTGAAAAATACGTCATGACTTGCTCATTTTTCTTAATTTTTAAATTTTTTATTGATTATAGAAAAAAAATTATATTATACACGGGATAGATAACAGATTTTTGCGTTCGGTGTTATTGTAATCTTCCGCTGCGCGTCGGGAGACAAACATCACACCGAGCGCTAAATTTGTTACTTCTATCCCTTAAATAAATATAATTTTCAAATATTAAAAAAAATACTATATTAAACAATAAATTTGATTGATTTGGTCCACCGTTCCGCTCCTAAATATTTTGTGCCAGTAGTACGGGATTTTAGGACTCCTAAGATTATACGCCACGTACCACAGGGAAGATTTTTGTGCAGTTCAACTGCAGTAAATACCTGATTGAATTCGAACCTGAGTTGTTAATTTTAAAAAAAATTGCTGGTAATCATTCAACAGAGGATTTACTTCCAAGATGCTATTATAGTAGAATTCGACCACTTTATTCTCAATCCGTGCGACGACCTTTAAAATGCAAAGTGGCAACGGAGAACTACTTCTTGCAACCAGGACCATATTTAAGACTATCAAGTAGTCAGCTTAATCTAAAATGTTTTACAATCACACACTGCAGGCCGAGAGACTTGAACCGCGGCACTCCGGGTTCGTACGTCATCACATGCAGAGAGCTGTGAGAGATTCTTTTACAATCAGGACTACATTTAAGACGATCAAGTGGTCAGCTTGATTTAATTACAAAATGTTTTACAATCACACACTGCCTTGACTTGAACCGCGGAACTCCGGGTTCGTACGTCATCACAAGCACACAACTACTTTATTTACTAGTCAACCACTGAAATTAAAGACTCTCACCACCATCCTCTCGTTCTGTTGCAGGACAGAGACAAGGGCCTGACGAAGATCCACCTGTCAGACACCGTGGACGAGATGAAGAAGTTCAACGCGCGGCGGAAGTTGAAGACCGCTGTGATGGCGGCCGTCACTTCCGCCAAGTGGTCGGGGACCTATGACGCCGCCATGGCCAACTGCGACACCTACTCGGACTACGGGGACGACGAGGTTTCCGCTGCCGGTGAGTGGGAAATCAAATCACATTTTTTTAAACTGTTGTTATAGTCCAGGAATAATTTTTGCGAAAAATCCTGACGAATAAAAATACCGACTTCCGGTTTTCAGCATTCGATTTCTTAAACATTTCTCTATTGAATACATTATAATAATAAATTGGAAGTGCCTTCGTTTAGCTGGAATCTTTCTTTAAGAGAACACACAGTTTCTTGTGTTTAAACAAGTGTTAAAAATATATTGGAAATAAATACAAATAACAACTACCTATATGAGTATTTCCTAACTATCTCATGTCCTTTTATCTTGCCGCTTAATCCATTAACCAATTTTATCATTCAACGAAGTCGGTATTACTTCTTGCCAACGTTAAAAATATCGACTTCCGGTTATCAGCATTCGATTTCTTGATCACCAAAAAATTTGAAACGCCTTCGTTTGGCCGAAATCTAATGATATCATTAGGAAGTCGGTATTTTTATTCGTTCAGAAAAATAACTAAAATTAGTTATAAAGTAAAGATACTTATACTAAAATTACAATTACTTGAAATTCCGACTTAACCAAAGCCTGGTGAAATTTATAGAAATATACGTCTATACGTTGTTTGAAGTAACGAAAAACTTTGTGACAGTTAATTAGGGCGTGGTTTAGGAGTGCGGTTTACACCATAACATTTTTGATGTTTAAAAAGAAGTACCAGTAGGTCACAAAATTGTAAGAGAATAATATATAAGAATAACTCAAAATCAACAACAAATAACTCGCAGCATTTACGAAGAATGAAATTAGAATTGACAACAGCACGTAGCAACCAATAGAATTAACAATAGAATCATCAAAATTCTTTCGTTATTTCAAACAGCGTATAATAGAAAAATATACAATAAGGAATTGAATACCGTAAACCGGAGATCAATATTATACTCCATAAATGGAAGCTATTTTTTTGAAACCAGGAGTAAATCACGGGCTCACAATGCTTCTAACAAGGTTTTGCGGGTGTAGAAGTGGATTGACGATAATATTGGTACGGACATTTTTTAATTGGTATCACCACTTCCTCAAGATATTTTCGGTCGTAGAAACGAAATCACAAGCTATATCCATCAGGACATTAGTGAGTTATTTTTCTTCTGTTTTCCAAAAAACTATCTGTTTGTCACTAATATATTGTTGAGATTTGTATAATTAATACTGCCATTTATCACTGATTGAATTTGCATTTGTATACTGACAAGAACGAGCACCAACATCTAATTGTACAACTTCCTGTTCCGTTATACAACTTGAAGTTGGAGTAATTTACAAAGTTCAATATCTGCAGTAAAGCATCTGAATTCGAATGCACCGCACTGAATGCAGAGATTAGGATCTGTTGTGTTGTGAGTTGTGTTTGAGTTGGGACTCACAACAAATACGCAATTTGTTGGGCTTGATGATAGCTGTTATGTGGCTCAGCAAACACTCGCTTGGAAGTACAGAAACACGAGGAAATAACTTCAGAACGTGTTCAATTAAAAACTTCAATATTTTTGATTTATACCACGAAGTATAATAAGCCCATGTACATTGAGCAAGCGCAACGGGCAACTGCAATCTTCAAGTCAGAGTTTAACAAGAATATTGCAGAAGACATTTTTTAAATTTTACACTAAGCAACATGCAATTGCTAAATAGGTATATGAATTTATTTTACAAGTTTGCCAATATTGTCTTACCAACTTCATATTGTGTTACCAACTTCATAGTTTATATGTGTCTTGTAGCTGTTCTTTTTTAACACTCTTTTTTTGACGTTTATGTCAGGTTGGTAATATCATAACATTATATATTGCTCAATGTAAAATGGGCTATATAAACACAGGAGTGCACTCCGTATCTTAGCAATACTGTACATTTGTGGCATTTTTGTTTACTTTGTGTCAGAGAGATGGATCCCTACTGGGCCCGAGCGTTACCCTCGTTACCGTTGTTTATCGTCATAGAAAGCATGCTCTGAGCTGCCCCGTATTTTTGTCTCTCTCGAAAAGAAATACATACGTCCAAGTGTCCACTTTACTATACTTCGTGTGATTTATACCTAAAGAAAATTTGTAACCATGCATATCATTAAGTTTTAAAGATAAACCTAGATTTCAAATATATCTTAGAACAGAAAAATAAAATTGGACTTTCTAATAAATATAATATATCGTTAAAACATACATATTTTAATGGTGTTTAATACTCAACTTACTGATCATAGGACAAATGAGATTTTATTATACTTCCATGAATGGAATAAAACTAGTTTTAACAAATTTTGCAATTACTGGGAGAGTAAATTTATAAAATTCCATAAGGAAACAGTGGCCCAAAATTGTTTGATCAAAAATTGCGATTTTTTAAAAATTCTTCCATTTCCGTGATCAGTAAGTTGAATACTATATTTCTCTCGAATATTCTGACCGTTTGTAACTCTTGGTTTTTTTAGTAGAATATTTTTGAGCAGATAACGTGAAATCAGATTTGAACCTGAGTTGTCAGAACCATAATTATTGATCATATAATGCATTCGGCTATCTACTCGAAATAAAATATATTATTTATTAAGATGCACATAATTTATTTTTACATGATTGCAAATATATAGGCAGGTACTTAAACAAATTAAAACAGTTGATTGATAATATTTTATTATAAAATTACCAAATTTCAAAGCCACCCAAGATCAACAGCATCAATAACAACCTCCATCATTTTATTCTTACATCTCATGCTCATTCTCCCCCTGACTTCCTTTCCCACCTCCACGACATCCCTCTCCCTGTCCGCGTCTTCCCCACTACTAGAATTCCCACTGCTTGCCTCGCCGTCCCCACTACTGTTCTCCCTGCTCCTAGCGCAGGCGCCGCCCCGCCCCTCGTCCATGTAGAGTGGGAGTCCAGCCAATGCGAGGCCGACAGCGAAGCGGGCGTGGCTTGCGAGCTGCGCGCGCAGCGCTGACATCGGGAACAGGAGAAGGGGGTCGCTGCCTGATTGGCCGATGCACGAACATAGCGTGCTGTGGTAGCGGTGGAGAAGAGAGGGGAGGTGGGAGTCGCGGAGAGACTTGGGGAGGGAGGTTAGCAGGAAGAAGGAGAGGTCGTGCGCGGGGGATGAGTACCTGAAAAAAAATTATTATGTGAAATAAATTTTATGGACTCCTGTTAATAATGTAAATAATAGATATTTATATAAATAGGCTTTAAAAAAGGATTTTTTTTATTACGAATGTGGCATATTATTATTATTAAAGTAACCACGTGAGTAATAAAAAACAACCTTTACAAATGAGTAATTTTTTTGTGAAATCGCAAAATTATATTTCATGTGTAACAGAAAAGCAAAATGTCAACACAAAACAAATGGTGATTACGGGTTGCAACAATAATAGGCAACGTCCAAACCAAGTCTCGTTAGCGAACGGTTGCACAAGCAGTGCTCTGATTGGTCGAAAAAATGCGGAGCCGTGCGGAGCTAAAGTTCTATCTTTCACTACGATTTTGCGGATTTAATAACTTATTGTTGTACGATTTCATACAAAATGATCAATTTAGAAAAAAAAAATTATGGCTACAATCAGTGAAAGTTTCAAAAAATTCAAACCTAAATTTCAGTATAAATCATTTCATTAAGGAGTGCGTCTGCCTAGCACAAAATGTAACGAGTGTTTTGTGGCCAGTACAAGAACGATAAAATTTTATTTCAACATGTATTTTATACTTAAAGTTCAATAAAAAAAATTATAGAAAATTTTATCAATTCTTAAACATGTCAATGGTAGTTACGATTTTAAACCATTTATAAAACTTATTTATAAAAAATAGCTTTGTAATAAAAATGAGAGCTTACAAAAACGCTAGTTTTTTCAATAAATAAAATAGATTAATTTTATATTTAACATTTGCGGGCGCCATCTCTTAGCAGTTGTTCCAAGGCAAATTTAGTGCAAATGTCAAATGCATCTCACTTAACCTTGAAGAGAATAGATATTCTTTATAAATAGGTACGTCTGCCAAAAAAAACATAATGCGTTACTTTAGGTATTTGTACATCGCTCGGTTTTATTAAAGCACTCCGCTTTGCTTTAATAGAATAAAACCTACCGCACTTTTAATGTAAATACTATTACATTATCATGAATAATTTACATCTTTAAATATATGGTTAATAATTCTTTGTTGAGTGAAGTTAAAAATTCTTTTGTTCCGGTTTTCGTTTTCCGGAACTTTGCGGTAGGTCCGGCCCTGTAAAAAATACCGCCACATTCCTGACAAAACACTGTCAGAACTTGTGACAAATGAATACATTCTTTTTAAAAATCTCCAAACTTCAGTAGTAAAATTTTCCGGTAGGATGGAAACAAAAAGTAAAAATCTCTCATTTGTTGCGTGGAAGTCGGAGCACTCTGTATACTCGCGTCGCCTAGGACTTGTTGCTTTCTAATTTAAGTCCGGAAATGTGATAAATTCCGAATGCCTTTGTAGACCGACTAACAAATGGGTCACCCCTATGCAAAACTCATCACAATGAGAACTTGGAACGAGAGAGATTTTCAAATGGGCAAAAAGATAAAAAAGATTATCGATAAGAGATGGAACTTGGCACGAAGCGGGGATTTGACATGCAAGTTTTTAAATAATAACTGACCATGTTTTAGGGACAGACATAGTATTACTTTATTCTCGGTTGAACTTAAACGACCCGTCCCAGAATTCCTATTGAACATCCTGGATTTTACTATTTTGTCTTTCTCCACTACTACGGCTGCCCGAAACCAGCCCGAAACTCGTACTTTGCCACGTTATATCTATTCTATGTCATGTCAAGTTAAAAAATGCTGCAATAGTTATTTATTTAACTAGGTAAAAAAATTATCGATTTACTGCGGCAGCTGTGGTTGAAAAATTACTCAAAATATCAATCATACAACATTATTCTTCTTCTTACTTAACTGACGTTTCGGTTTACCGTGTAAAGTTTGCACATACCTATTGGACATTTTAAGAATTTTTTAGAGTTTACTATAATCTTTTTAGGAAGTGTCTATTGGAACAAAAAAAACACGAAAAACGCGGAAACGCGAAAAAACGCGATACGCGAAATACAGTGTTGCCGATTATTTTTTGACATAAACTAATTAATACTAACAAAACCCTAATTGAGTCCAACAGAACTCCGTTTTATTTGACATAAACTAATTAATACTAACAAAACCCTAATTGAGTCCAACAGAACTCCGTTTTTTTTCACATAAACTAATTAATACTAACAAAACCCTTATTGTCCAACAGAACTCCGTTTTTTTAACATAAACTCGGCAACACTGTATTTCGCGTATCGCGTTTTCCGCGTTTCGCGTTTTTTTGTGCCAATAGACACTTTCATCTTTTTATTAACCTCTAAAAGGTAAAAAAATACGTATTTTTACCGAAGCGCCATGCGGTAAAATCATGGAACGTGTAAAATCGCAGCTACCATAGACGTCAACGATGTGTGATTGTTATGTTTACACTTCAAGAAACCAAACATGAATTTTTCTTATTTGCTTCATTTTATGTGAGAGATATTTTTCAATTTTCTCTTATAAATATCTGAGGTAATATTGAATGAGCAAGTGGAAATAGGTCGTGTCTATCGGCTATCAGTTTGATGTCCAAAGTGAACCGATAACTTTAATGTAATTTGATATTTTATAAGTTGTCAGAGTCAAACCTTTTTTATTCTCAAGAAAATCCCCTCTATCATTTTATTGACAGATATTTTTCATCACTTTTTACTCTTTCAGAAAGGTAGTAGTTGGATAAAATTAGATTTCATATGACAAATATGTTTGAAATCAATTTAATGGAAGTATAGAAACATTTTAACGCTTTCATATTTAATATTATTAACATTGTCAATAATAATTATTAAAATGTTAGTCCAGTAACAGAACAGTTTGACGCTATAGTAGTGCTGGCATCTATTATTGACAAATGTAAATTAATGTCGATCATTAAAATACAATAATTGATATTTTCAATAAGTAAAGATTAATAAATTTAAATGAATAAACAATTATTATAAGTATATTTTCATGACCAACCGTGCTCTTCCACCAATGAAAAAGTTTACAACCCTGACGTCACGTCTCAGCAAATTCCAAATTCAATAACTTATAAATTATTAAGTAAATGGTTTTTTAACATTCTGTCTATACATATATACATATATTTACGATTTAGCAATAAGTATTGATTTTTAATACGAATTTCTCATTTTTCGAGGATGCTATTCAATGATAGTTCATGAATTAATCCTCAAAGAATCTTGTGTTAAGTGGCTCGTCTACGTCTTTACCGAATTCCTAGAATACTCTCGATTTTACTTTTTATTCCATTCTACTCTTTTCCCCACTAGTAGGGCTGCCTGAAACCAGCCCGAAACTCGTACTTTGCCGCATCCTAGCTATGCATTGTAATTTTGAAGATGAAAAATACTGTAAAAGTGTATTCGTTGCGAGTAAACTGTCAGATTATTATTGACTTCAGGATAATGTTTTTATAAACATTCAATAGAGAAAGAATGGATATACAGATGTGCCTTTTTAAAATTTTAAAAATTAATTTCTATCAGAGATATATCCGTGTAAATTTTGTATAAAGAAGGAAATTTTTTTTGAATTTTTCGGAATTTTATATTCATGTACAATTTTTTTATCAAAATTTTAAAAAGGCACATCTGTAGATCCATTCTTTCTCTATTAAATCCTTGTTGAAATAAAATTTTACCATTCTTGTACTGGCCACAAAACACTCGCTACGTTAGTACATTTTATGCTGGATTTTAGGTAGTAGACGGGCCTCTTAATAGGGCATATTATGTATGTAAGTAGGTATGCACTTTGATGGTTGAATGTTTGACTAACCTGCAGGCTTGATAATCAAGTAAACAGACTCCAATGGGATTATTTTCTTCATCATATTTCATCAACACATTTGCGTTTCGAACATCTCCATGGCATATGACTTTATATTCATCTTGTCCTTTTGTTGCTAGTTCCACCATTTTATCGAACACATTTAGCGTAAATTCTGATAATCTGAAGAAAGACGCTAATTTTAATTCAGTAACTTTGCTGGGAAATTAAAATGTAGGTAACTAATGTTACAAAATTAATTTTGTGATTGTGTTTATTTTATTTTAATTTACAGGTATAAAATGTTTAAGAATACTGCTTCAAATTATTTTTACATTTAGAAAGGGTAAAACAATCTTTTTTGCACAATTGGTCTTTTTTTATCAACTTACCATGCCTGTTTCCAAGACAGTATGTTGATCTTACCGGTTGCTAGGCTAAACAAAACGGTAAGTAATTTACTTACCGTTCAGTGAACGGTAAGTAAGTATGGATAAAAAAGACCAATAGTGCAAAAATGATATAAGCATCACGAACGTTAAGGAATTACCGATGTCAGACAAAATTGAATCCTTCGCTTCGCTCAGTCTTCAAACATTATCTTCCACCTGTAAACTGTCCTTACCGTTCTTGATTTAATATACTATAACTGTTTCATTGTAATTTTTTATCTTCTTTAAAAATATTTAATTAAAAAAGCCATGCAAGTATCCCACTATTTGGCACCGGCTAGTGGTTGTAACACTGTCAAAAGTAAAAAAAAAAAAAAAATACCTGTCAACATATATGCTTCCAGGGGGCAAACTGGCTTTAGCTAGCTTCAACGCATCATGTATGGCCCCCACAAACATTCTCCCAAAACTGGCCCTCATGTCCTCCCGAAATAGGGACTCCTCAATCCGGTCCACGATGTTGTGAAATCGTAAAGGAAATTGATCCTTAAGGATAAAGGATATAGAGTGTAGTTTAGCTAACGAATCCAGGATTTGAAAACATTGTGGGAGGGTCAACGGGCCTGAGGGTAAAGGGAGGTAATTTTGGAGGAGGAGGTTCTCCATTATTATGAACGAGAGGGTGGGGGAGGTGAAGGAGCGGTAGCTTTTCGGCGAGCATTTGAAGAGGGCCTAAAAGAAACAAAATTCTTTTAAAAATTTAATTAAATATTCTTTGTATCGTATTAAAAATTATACCTATTCATTATTAAATAATATTCTTAAATTAATAAGTTGTAAAATTCTTGTATTTACATCAATTTTTTTTTTCATCATTAATTACATTATAAAAATTGTGCTATTTTAGACCAAAGATATTTTAGTGCTAATTATGTAAGTCTATATATTTACAAAAATATCATGACTAACAATGGTGACCGGACAAAACAGAACAATGAAAAAACAGAACATGAAAAAACAGAACATGAAAAAAAAGAACATGAAAAAACAGAACAATGAAAAAAGAGAACAATGAAAAAACAGAACACTGAAGAAACAGAACAATGAAAAAAGAGAACAGTGAAAAAACAGAACACTGAAAAAACAGAACATTGATAAAACAGAACATGAAAAAACAGAATATGAAAAAACATAACAATGACAAAACAGAACTCAAGAAGGGATTTGTTAGCTTTGATTAGTTTATGTCAAAAAAACGAAGTTCTGTTGGACTCAATTAGGGTTTTGTTAGTATTGATTAGTTTATTTTTTAAAAAACGGAGTTCTGTTGGACTCAATTAGGGTTTTGTTAGTATTGATTAGTTTATTTAAAAAAACGGAATTCTGTTCTACTCAATTAGGGTTTTGTTAGCATAGATTAGTTTATGTCAAAAAAACGGAGTTCCGTTGGACTCAAGAAGGGTTTTGTTAGCATAGATTAGTTTATGTCAAAAAAACGGAGTTCTGTTGGACTCAAGAAGGGTTTTGTTAGCATAGATTAGTTTATGTGTTCTGTTTTTTCATGTTCTGTTTTATCAATGTTCTGTTTTTTCAGTGTTCTGTTTTTTCAGTGTTCTGTTTTTTCACTGTTCTGTTTTTTCACTGTTCTGTTTTTTCATTGTTCTGTTTCTTCAGTGTTCTGTTTTTTCATTGTTCTGTTTTTTCATGTTCTGTTTTTTCATGTTCTGTTTTTTCATGTTCTGTTTTTTCGTGTTCTGTTTTTTCATTGTTCTGTTCTTTCATGGAATCCTAACAATATATCTGTCGGGGTTAGTAATCATGTTGATTGTAACAATTATTAATGATATAGGAATGCAAGTGTGCTAATGAAGTTATGATCGTGTTTGTTTGTTCGATTACGTTAGTACACTAGGTGTGAGCCGGTTACCGGCAGTTTTAATCTTTGCCGTCCTAAAATAGGGTCACCGGTGACCCAAGATCATGTTTTTGCTAAATAACTCTGATAATAATTTTTTAAATTTAATTTCCTCTCGTGAATTCTCCTAAAACATGTTAATGGATATTTTACATTTAAAAATTATTATAACTATCAACTTATTTTTCAAAGTTATGAACAAATTTTACGTGCAGGCCACTGGCATTGTCTTGAGATGAAGGGTGGGGAAACAAGTTAAAGTTATAAATAAGTAACAATTTAAAAAAAAAACCTTACTCTAACTATTTTTTTTATAATTTTAGAACTGCATGTGTATGTGTTACAATAATATATTATATAATAATATGTTATAAGTTCTTTTGCTTATTTTTTTCAATTATTGTAAAATAAATAAATTCTCGTTTATTTGTTTATTGTACTCTTATTTTTGTATAAAGTCATGTTAAAAACACATGAAATAAAATTAATTTACTTTACATTTGTTATTATTTTAACGAAATAAGGTAAAATAAATAATTTAATTTGGGTCACCTTAGGAATCAAAGATTGTAAATTGTTTTAGGACGGCGAAGGTTTTAAAAGATGTTCTGATACGAGTTTCACGTGCCCGGGAATTGCCATCTTTCCTTATCGTCACAGTTTGTATATCACGTTTAACTATTTGTTAATTATTCCAATGATTGCGCCTTTTAGTAGTTTTATTAATCACGTAACTGATCATCTATAGTCCGCTCCGCTAGTTTATCAATATGTGAGGCTGCTACACCCAAGTTAGGTGTGGTAAAATGCGTGATAGATAATGAATGTATTTTCACAAAAGCAAATAACCTAATTAAAAAATATCAATATGGCTTCTAATTCTGGTGTACATATTTAATTTATTAAAAATCAAATTATGTTCCACATTTCGTTGTATGTGAGTTTTGTGCATTCATTTATAAAATTAAATAAAACCCGTTGCGTTATTAATTTTTGAAACTGAATACCTAATTAATATAATGAAATTCGCGCGTGTTCATACGGGTATAAATAATAGAAACAGATATTTTTATTCATATTTCGTTCTTGTTCGATATTAGTATGCAGAAAATTTATTTGTTATTATTGTACACACATTTATACAAATACTTATAAATGTTTCTGTATGCTATTGTACAGAGTATTTTATTAACAAATATTTTAAGGCTATACTTCATCTTCACCCAGACAGGCATTCGTAGTTTACTAATAACTTGATTTAAGGAAAATTTAGAGAAAAAAATTATTTACAATAATCCTTTATTAACAGCGGTACATTTTTAAATTTTCAAAATATTAGAAAAAAATGAAAATCCAAAATTTGATAATTTTTTTATTTAAAATGAGGGATGTTTCTTGAAAAAATAACGTTGTACCGCTGTTGAGACACTAGCAGATAAAGTGTAATTTTCATGAAAAAAATATTCCAATTGACAAAAGACTTATTGGTTAACTACGAATTTTGATGGTTTTCCAGGCTTTCCATTGTTCAAAACAAGTCCGGAAAATCGAAAAAGACAATACATATAGCTAGTATCTGTTACCAAAATTTGGTTGATATAGCAATCGAAATGGGCGAGTTATGAATTTAATAAGTAACTACTACACCCTCATTCGAAAGGAGCCTTAAGTACCTATAATAACATTTAACTGCTCACAAAGCTAGTTAAGCATTTTAATTTAAGAGGCCCGTCTACCTCCTAAAATCCAACACAAAACGTAATAACGTAGCGAGTGTTTTGTGGCCAGTACAAGAATGGTCTCAACAAGGATTATGTATTTAAAGGATTAATTCACAGTTGTGCCTTTTTAAAATTTTAATTAAAAATTGTACATGATTATAAAAATGCCGAAAAATTCATAAAAATATCCAATTTATGCAAACTTTACACGGGTCTTCTGATTTTAAAAAGGTACATCTGTAGATCTATTATTTTTCTATTAAATGTTAATAAAAACAATACCTGGAAGTCAATAATAAACTAACAGTTTACTCGCAACGAAAACACTTTTACAGTTTTTAGTGTAAAATAAGGTACCAACCTGTGGACACTTTTTGCAGAGCTCCTTAAACGCCTCCAAAAACTCTCCATAAAACACGACTTCATTATTAAAAAACAATCTTCCTTCGTTAGAAAATCTTCCATCAACATCTTCCATACATTTCACATACAAATTCAACCTCTTATCACTAACACTATCACTATTCGTCACTATCACAGTGTACGCCTTGCCTAGTTCATCACTATTAGACTCCACGTGTTCAATTTGAAAAGACACATCATCTTCAAAGCCCTGGGTTCGAGCTATGGTATTGATAGATTCCTCCAGAATAGATGAAAAGGATTCTGGATAGAATGGAGTGGTTGACATGCTAGATTAGAAATTAGTAACGAAAGTTTCGAATATGTAAATGACAGATGGAAGTTTATATTTTAACTGAGTTTGAATTAGTTTGTTTGAGAGATAATATTAGATAAAGCCTGTAGTAGACAGCCAGTATTTTTATTATTCTGTCAATGTTTTATTATAACGTTTTAACTGATGATTTTATATAACCGCACAAGGTAACTCCGGGTTCATTACATGCAGAGAGCTGTACTTAAGGGTCCTGTCTCCGTAACAAAATATTGAGTGTTTAGAGGTGTAGCAGTTTCTGCTTTACTCATTGTATATTAAAAATTTGAAGGAATATAGGTACCTATTAGATGTTTGTGAAAGATTTAATCTAGGATTATTTATTACATAATATAATATGGGCACTGTTAACTTGTTCTAAAATTATTCTTTAATGTGAATGAATTTTTCAATGGCATAGTAGCATTGAATATTCCAGGAAGTATAATATATGACAGGAGTGGACACTAGGGCGGATGACGTGTGGCCTTTCTGTTTACCTTTTAGAGCGAGACAGAAAATATGGCCATCTCGGAGCATGCATTTTATGACGATTAACAACGGTAACGATGGTACTTCACGTGCCCGGTAGAGATATTTCTCTCTCTCGCACAGGCACAAGGTTAACAGTAATGCCACGAATATACAGTATTGCTAAGGTACGGAGTGTCTACTCCGGTGTTTACATTATACTTCGTGATTCACAATATACAGGTTGGTGGAGGTGAAATGCGAACATAGGGAAATATATGACAATGGAGGTATCATGCTAGGCATCTTGATATACATGGAATAAGTACTGTCAATGTCAAAGTACCTGTCATAATATTGAAATTTTTATTTTCATTACAATATTTTCTTTGCATAATAATGTATGTGTACGAGCAGAACGAGAAAGTTTACTTGCAGTTTTAGATTTTATTATTATTTCTGTTATTGATTACTCTTTTTGCCACACAAATTCACATTACTTCGTTTTGTGACACTACTACAAAATATATCAAGATACCTGGCATGAAAGTTCGATTGTGATGTATGTTCCCTATGTTCGCATTTCACCTCCACCAACCTGTATACTTACTTAAGTTGGGTTAAATGTGTGACAAATCTATGTACTCTATACGTATCTGTCATTTTTAAAACATTGATAGTTTGATAAAGGATTGGCTGTCTGCAACCGGCTTTAGAATATTGATAATGTTGGCTTTATAGGGTCAAAAGTTACGATTCAAGGTTTTTGATGATTTACTGAATGTCTTATGAGAATATAAAAATATAGTTATACTTATGTCATACAATAATATTGTAGAAATAAGCTATCTTCCTGTTGTAAGAATTTACTAAAAAATAGTAGGTTTAGTAGGCATTATAACAAGGCAATATTTTATGAACAAAATTACTTACAGAATTACCTTTTTCACAAAAAGTCAAATTAATATGAGTACCCTTGAGATGACGGCCGATAACTGCAAACACGATATAAATTATTTAAATACTTCAATAAAAATTGTACCCCTTAGAATTTTTTCGTGAAAATTTTTATTCCTGCGTAATTTGACCCGAGAAATCCAATGATGAAAAAATAAATTGTCCATTTCGACCAGTTTTTGACAAAAAAAAAATTATGTCGGAAAATATTGGTCGAAAAAAAATTTCGACTACAGATTTGAAATCTTCAGGGTCGAATTAGTATATAACCAAAATTTCAGCCAATTCTGAGAGAAAAAGTTATTTTGGCCAAAATTTCATCAAGGGGTGTATCTACATTTTTGGCCATTTTCGAAAACCGTTTATAAAAATTGTACTCGTGGGAATTTTTTTGCGAAAATTTGGATTTATATGTAATTCGACGCGAGGAATCCAATGGTGAAAGAATTACGGTCATAGCTACTCCCGTCTCTCACCTGCAAAAATTATCTCGAAAAGTATTAGCCGAATTTTTTTATTATTGGCACCATTGGATTTCTCGGGTCCAAAATAGGGTATAACCAAATTTTGAGCGAATCGAAAATTTTTGACATTTTTAAAAATTTTGTAAATGGATTTAAAATTGGACCCGGCAGAATTTTTTAAAGAAAATATGTATTTTTATGTAGTTTGATACGAGGAATCCAGTGGTGTAAGTAAAAAAATATACAAAAATATTTGTATCTTGATTTGTATAGTAGTAGTAAAAAGAGTAGAGTATGGCGGAAGGTCTTGTTCTGGCCACATCATATTTTTTGTCATCCATCATCCGACGATCCTTTGAACTAATATCAACATCTGAATACGATTCTTTCAATAATTCTTCATAATGCTTTTGATACTACGTAAAAGTACATGAAAATAATAATTCTTTTCAAATTTCGGAGTATTATTACACCCAATAACGCTTAAATTTTTCTCCTGCACCAAACCGTTGAAAGCTTTTTTCTTTCTTCGGTGAATAAATTTATTTAACGTTGATGAATCCGCCTATAAATATTTTTATAGCTAAGTGGTTTTTATGGCATCATAAGGACTAATCGCGTAAATCGCAAATACACGAGATTACGACTGAGAAAATTAAAAACGGTTATAATAATGCCTTCACACAGTCGCCTGCTTATTCACACTAATGCTTTGTTTTACGGTTAATTTCCTGTTCAACAACGCGATCTGTAATTTATTATCTCGTGATTTAATAATAATAATAGTAGTAATAATGTGTGCGGTTTATTAGTATGTGGGCGTGTCATTAGGTTAATAATAATTTTTATTAATGTAGCGTTTTAATTCATAAAGTGTATTATTAATATTTTTAGGTGTTAATTGATGAGAAGTGTACCTACATAAAACTGTGTGGCAGTTTTACATATTGTTACTCATCGGTAAAGATACAGGTGATTCAGAACTTCGTGCATATATTTTAATGAAAAATAGTGCTCAACTGACGTATGACTGAACTGAAAGAATTTTTTTTAAATTCCTAATTGGCTAGCGAGGTCGGGGGTTTGAATCCCAGTGAGTTCATAGATAGTGTGATAGTCTAAAATTTGATTTCATTCAAACAAAATTGTTATTGGCTAAAAGGCATAGTACATAAAGCCACGGTCGTCGCCCTTTAAAAAAATCCTAATTTTAGTTTCCAGGTGTTTTAATCAAAACAGTTTTCAAATGGAATTTTTATAAATTGACTGTTCTTGCCATGGTACAATTAATTTAAATTTAATCAGATACCTATTCATTATATAAATTAACGAATTACATGATCAGTAAGTTGAGTACTATATGCAATTAAAATATATGCACGAAGTTGTAAATCACCCTGTATTTTTTAAACAGCTAACCCACTGAAAAATTATTATAAATTAGACTTTTTAGTAATGTTTAGAAATCAGTTAACAAAATACTCGTCTACGTTTTTTCCGAATTCCTAGAATACTCTCGATATGCTCTCGATTTTACTTTTTGTTCTATTCCACTATTTCGCCACTACTACGGCTGCCTGAATACAGCCCGAAACTCGTACTTTACCGCATCTTATCAATGCAATGTCATTTCAAAGTTGAAAAATACTGTAAAACTATTTTCCTTGTGAGGAAACTGTTATTTTATTATTGACTTCAAGATAATGTTGTTATAAACATTTTATAGAAAAAGAATGGAACTACAGATGTGCCTTTTTAAAATCAGGAGATATAACCGTGTAAAGTTTGCATAAATTGGTTTTTCTGAATTTTCATAATCATTTACAATTTTTAAATTAAATTTAAAAAGGCACAACTGTTAATTGATCCTTTAAGTATATAATCCTTGTAGAAATGAAATTTTACCATTCTTGTACTGGACACAAAACACTCGCTACGTTAGTACATTTTATGCTGGATTTTAGGAGGTAGACGGGCCTGTTAAAATTAGGATAACATAGACTTAAAACCAAAGTCACAAAATGATTTATTGTAAAATATTTTTTGGTTAGAATTTTATATCCAGAGATGCGCTTTAACTAATAAAACTTCTCTTACATAACACGTTCCTAAAATTCTATTGCTACTACTTGTACTTTTCGAACTAATTGTTTGAACTATTTTCATTCCTAAGCCACGTATGACTTTGTTCCAGCAGTGCAGGCCATCCTGGACTCCTTGGACGACATCCACTGCCTCCAGGACACGGTCCCTCAGGACCAGGACCTCATCCTCGCGATCCTGGAAGACCGACAGCTGCACGCCTTACTAGAAGTGAGTCCTGATTTCATTTAACTCATTGCTTGTCTCTGTTACGCTACCGTGAAACGCTGAACTTAACGTGCGCTGTGAGGTTATGCGGTGGGAGTGAGGAAGCGTGAGGAAGCGTGAGGTATCGTACCTCACAGAGGTTGAGGTTCCTCATTTAGTATTAATTCCTGCGAAGAGAGGTACATGGGATTAATGCTGGAATCGGTAATGAAACTGTAGGGGAAACCGGGGAATGATGAAATTAGGATTCGCAGAAATTCAGGAATGTTTCAAGTATTTTGCAAAAATTTTAAATATTCAATTAATTAATTTTTAATATATCCCTACAGGGTGATTCTCAACATTCTTTTTGTTTTGTTTCATGACCACACAGTACGTTGAGCTCTGAGTTATTAAAATATATGCACAAAGTTTTGAATCTCCCTGTATAACATAGGATAAACTATGAAAATTAATTTATTAATTATTTTCACTGTTCTCCTTTAATTTTGAAGAGATATTAGGTGTACAATCTTAAGGCAATCAATTACAAAAATGTGGCTGAAAAAGACAAATACGATCACACATGGACACATAGAAGACACTCACACGCAACAGTAAGAAATACTGTGTGTGTTGCGTGTGAAATAGAGGCGCCGCTATTTTGTGGCTTCTATGTAAGTAAAGAAAAAATTAATTTTGAGGCCACAAACGTTCCACACGTTCTTCATTTTGCTTTTGTTGCCTGTGTGTCGCATGTGTGACTTTTATGTGTCCCCTGTGTGGCCATGTGTGAACAAGGTTTTAGACATACCTAATCTTAAGGCAGTCAATTACAAAAATTTGGCTGAAAAAGAAGTACCTTATTCATCTTATAATTTCTTCACGAAAAAGGTTCATTTTTCCTTAATATTTTTAATTAAGGTCACTATTTAAATGTCATATTATCAACTGTAATTACACAAGAGATTTTTATTTCGCCGGATAAATTTTTGTTTGTATTGAAAACTTGTTTCCTAGCAATTTGAAAAGAAAAATTGTAAGTGTAATTCAACGGGATAATTTATCGACTCCTTTGGTTCTTCTTCACAACTATATTCTCAAAATCTAATAATTTCACTAACAAATAGTAGATGAAGCAAATGATATTTTAGTGTTTTGTTGATAAGAAAAAGGTAAATAAGGTTTTATCACTTGCAAAAAGTTACCTTTCTTTTTATCCGTTGTCAAAGTGATAAAATTGGGTTTTGTTTATGGCTTACTTTATACAGGAGTGGAATTATTATCAATGTTATTTTGATATTGGCAAAAATAAGTGTGTCAGAAATGAACAGAAATGTTTGGCAAAGATTAATTGCAAATTGAACATAATTGTTTCAATGCGAAATTTTTTGTGGGATTCGTGTCAGGTGTCACCTTTTCGAGGGTCATGGCGTGACCATACAACCTATGATAAAATAAGACGCCACAATAACATTTAAACATTGACAATTTGATGAAAAAATCTGACTTTTCTCATTAACGCACAGGATTTCATTTCAAATTGCAAAAAGTTTCGCCATCAAAAATCATGAATAATAACTAGAAAAAGTTTTCTTTCCTTGTCCCCTGAGGAATACACACGAATAGCCCTCACAAATCAATTTCTAATTTAAAGTTTAAAGCCCGATACATGTGCGAATAAAACATAAGTTACGAATTTGGGTATTCCTCTTTTAGTCTTCGTGCAATTTTGATAAGTTCTCGAGCAGAAGGCGTTGAATTTGTTTCGCATTTGTTTCTCTACTTCGTACGTCGATAAGGAAATGTTACTGCGGCCTGCCATGGAGGGTCGGTTTATTTTTAACAAAAAATTATTTTTAAATCACTTTGAGCGCAGCGATTTATCACTTTTATGGACGACATGTGTTAGGGAATCAGTTTGACCACTCCCATTTCGCACCAGAAACAGTGGCGGAACCTGGTGATATTTTTAGAAGTTTTATTATGAAATGATTTTAAAATTAAATATTTCTGACGAATAGATAAAAACTTGGGACACGTCACAGAAAATTTCCTAGCTCAGTAACTAATAAATTGTAATATAAATCTCATTTATATGCCTCCGGTCGGCATCGCTAGTTTTCCATATCTCAAAATCCGCCAGAAACTCTTTGTTGTCAGCCTAGGCCGGCAAACAACCGGAAGTTATAGGTTGGCATCTTGACATTACTACAGTTGTGAAGCAGATGTCAATTTTATCCGTTGAAAATTTTTTATACAAGAATTAACAAGATTTTGACAAATTTTAGACGTAAATCGTTAATAGAAACTGAAATAAATATATTTTAAGCTCAAATGCACAATTTTTTAGGTTATGTATAATTATTTTATGTTTTTGTAATGCTCGTAATTTGCAAGCCTCGCCTGTGGCTCGGCGTGTCAAATATACTCGCTCTTGCAAAAGGTCAGTTTCTGGCCTTGT
The DNA here is from genome assembly GCA_947534325.1 of Agonum fuliginosum. Lineage (NCBI taxonomy): Eukaryota > Metazoa > Arthropoda > Insecta > Coleoptera > Carabidae > Agonum > Agonum fuliginosum. The sequence goes on from OX384033.1 coordinate 2,482,671, forward strand.
GATACAAATAACTATTTCAATACCATGCAAAAGTAGCCCATTGCCCAATAGTACCTGAAATTTTAGATTAGATCTGATTAGATTTTGGTGTTGATCGTTCAATCAGAAGTGGTAGTTTCTTGAAGATTGGAAGAGTTTTTCTGAAATAACCTCAAAATTGATAGATTAATAGCAATTTTTGTAATAACAATGTAGGTATACAAAATGTTACTATCTATAATTTATATTTAAAATTTTGTTTCTATCTAGCAACATTTTCCAATTACAAGAAGTTAAAAATTCTACTTTGTTACAATTTTGATTTATCTCCCTACCAATGAAAACAAAAAATAAAATATTTGGGCGTGAATATCAAATCAATTTTTGACTTTTGACAAATTGAAAATATGGATTGTCATTTATTATTTATATGGTTATGATAAACTGTAATAATATTATAAAAACTACAATTCCCGAATTCCCTTCTACAATGCTATATTTGTGAGCAAGTACCTACTAATGTTAGGTATATTAGTAAAATAAAAATAGTAGAATATGGCGAGAGGGCATGTGTTGGCCACATCAGATTTTAAAAAAAGACATCTTGCTGTATATCGTACTATAACAAAATTATAATGACAGCACAATTTTCAGTCACAGTCAGTCCTAGAAATGCTGTGTAAATCAAAACTTATGGTGTACTGTAGTTCAATTTATATTCTCGTATATTATTTTTGAGATAATTTTACGCGCCCTTATAAAGTACGCTCTCCAAAATGAACTTCAACTTGTACGTCAACCCTCTAACTGAAGTTTAAAGTTGGTCTGAATTATTAAAAATTTCCATGTCAACATTGTTTGAAGTTTATGAGTTTTGACAAGCAAAAGTTTTTCAAGGGATCAAAACAAACATGGAGTAGAAAAATATGTTCATTTTGTTTGCTCTTATTTCTCATATGGAAAGAATCGACGTTTCTAGGGTTAAAAATATCTGAGAATATTAAAAATGAGCTCACGATTTCTTCACGCTTAACTGGTGACATTTGACATTTCTATGTTTGCGCTTGAGGGAAAATAAAGAAATTATTTTAAGAGGAAAACAAGGAATGTAAGAGCAGTGTATATTAAATTATGGCGGAAAGAAAATAATATCTTCAAATAAACTGTAAAAAGAACAAGGCTTCCTCAAGTGCAAACATACAATCACAGAATTACACATTGTTGACGTTGACATTCTATGATTTTACTGCAATAAAAAAGAGAACCAACAAAAACGCTAGATAGGTACCACAATTTTTTGTTCAATAGAGTTTGAAATTAATAAAACAAGTTAATTTAAAACTTGATATTTGCTGGTACCATCACTTCTTAACCGTTTAGAAATTATAATATTTTTAATAAATATGTCGCAGTACGGGCGGAGCGGACAATAGATGATCAATTACGTGATCAATAAAACTACTAAAAGGCGCAATCATTGGAATAGATAACTAATCGAAACACCTAATAAATCACACATTCACCACTCATGTCATGGAGCAGTTAAACGTGATCTACAAACTATGACGATAAGGAAAGGTGGCAATTCCCGGGCACGTGCTACTCGTATCAGACTTCAAGACTGCCGATATCTGACTCATACCACACCTAGCACGTAATCCCAGACTTCGCCCAAGTGTACTGACGTAATCGAACAAACAAACACGAATGTAACTTCATTAGCACACTTGCATTCCTATCATTAATTATTATTATTACAATCAATATGATTGCTAACCCCGACAAATATAATATAATCGTATCATCAACTGTTATTACCGTTTAATATGCAACATTTATTGATAATCACTTTTTTATTAATTTTTCATATGGATTCCGAAGATTTTTTCAGAATTCTAACTGGGCATAAACCTAGATTACTTTTTTCACAAACATCTAGTACCTGTATTTCCTTCAAATTTTTAATATGCACTGAGTAAAGCAGAAACTGCTACACGCAATATTTTGTTACGGAGACCCTTTAAAGTACTTGTAAAATAAAGCCTACCGTACTGATAATATAAAATATATTTCGACGCTGCTGTATCTATGATGTGTGGTAAATCAGCACGTGTTGAACAACATATGGAGGGGTAAGTGGCCCTTTGGGACCTCATGTCAAGGCCGCCCCTGTGGCTAGGGGGCGATGGCCAAATAACCGAGTTAGTTACACTCTGATCACAGAATCGAATAGAATATCATGAGTGGTTGCTTTTGTAAAAACAGGGGAATTTTACACGGAATTAACACACGGTATACGCAGTTTTGTTCCACAATATTTAACAAATTACTCCCAACCTATTAATCCTATAAATCTAAAAAACTACCGAATAAAGACTAAAGCAGTAAAAACTAGCTACAATGTCGATTTTTTTAAAATTGTTATTATTATTATTTATAAACAATTAAATAACAATAATTTTGAGAAAAACTCTTCGTAACTCTTATTGCATTGTAAATTTAAATGTCTGTATCACATTATTATATAAAATTTTCAAATAGTAGTCTAGTAATTTGGTAAAAAAAAATTAAAATTGCATGCACACTAGACAATCAAATTATGAGTATTTTCTAAACAAGAATGGAACGAAACATAGCAATTAGATAAATAGAGACAACATGTGCTCATAAAACATAGGCTGTCAGAGCGGGTACCTGAAATAACGGGGATTTGTGAGCTAGTAGCACTGAGCGATAAAACCCCTTTAAAGTGATGTGTCCACATACCACAAAAATAATTAATAATAGTTTAAAGAACAAGTTTAATAAGACATGATTTTTAGGACGCGTTCAAATTTAGTAAAATGAGTCCTCGGGCGAGTTAACTAAAGGACAAGTGCGAAAAAAGCTTTATAAAATAAGATCTTTATACTATTTTTTCTATTTGGTGTCTTTTTAATATCAATATTTAAATTAAACTGCCACAACATATACAAGTCGATTTAGGGAAATGTATTTGTGTAACGTTTATGTTGGTGACATTAATATTGTCTGTCAATGTCACTGTAAAAGTTAATTAATAAACTATTCTAGGTGATAAATGCAGACATTATATAAAATATTGAATTTATAATATATTTTCTATTACTAGATTCATTAATTGTATTCAATAAAAGGTAATTAATTAAGCAAAACAGATATAGATGTTCTACTTTACCACATCCTAGCAATACAATATCATTTTGAAGTTGAAAAATACTTTAAAAGTGTTTTCGTTGCGAGTAAACTGTTAGTTTATTATTGACTTCAAGGTAATGTTTTTATAAACATTTAATAGAGAAAGAATGGATCTACAGATGAGCATATTTGAAATTTTAAAAATACATTTCTATCAGGAGATATAACCGTATAAAGTTTGCATACATTGGAAATTTTTATGAATTTTCGGAATTTTTATAATCATGTACAATTTTTTTATTAAAATTTTAAAAAGACACAACTGTTAGGTAATTGATCCTTTAGAAGTATATTAGTCTTGTTGAAATACAATTTTACCATTCTTGTACTAGCTACAAAACACTCGCTACGTTAGTACGTTTTATGCTGGATTTTAGGAGGTAGACGGATCTCTAAGTCGGGCAAAATTTTAAACTAATAAAATGTGTAAGTGTAAAACAGACTGCATTCGCAGTGCCATATACCTATATTTTAAAAAATTGGTATGGACTGTAGTTATTGAAAATCTTATATACCTACTTATATTTATTTACAGATAGAATTTAAATTTGACATTGACAATTGACATCAAAATAAATTGATGAATAAATTTTTTAATATTTATAGTCGTGGGAGAAAAATGTACATAACTCTCCGGAAAGTGTAAATCGAATGCTCGGGCAATTTCCAAACCCAGCAAGTCTCGCACGTCAATATGTCATATTTTTATAATTCGAACCAAAAAAGCCAATGACCAATCCCGCTTGTGTACCACCCACGGAGTTTCACCGCCTCTCCTCTCATGAGTAACAGCCACTATTACCCCCATGCCAATTGTCCACTCTTGTGCCTCGTACTTTGTTGTAGTGTCTCTTGAAGAGTGACATATTTAGTGATCAATACGGGTGATTCAGCTGACCGGGTGTCCTGTATGTAGGACTGTGGACGTCTCAATGCTCAACACTTGAGCGCTGATTGAGTTCGAGTTGTTGAACTGCAGAAGTTTCAGTTGAGACGGCAGAGCACACTGAGTTGTGAGAAATTCGCGCGATACCCGGATTGATCCAGTGCGGCCCGGGTGAACCACTGGCGGGGTAGGAGGAATTTTTAGGAGGGGTTAAAATATAAAAGTAAATAAAAATAATACGTATTAATTATTATTATTATTAAACAAAATAAGTGCCGAGGTTTAACACCTACCTATAAAGGAACAATTACATAAAGTACAAAAAATTACAATTTGACAGAAGTTAACCAAGAAATAACAAATTATTTACTAAATCTAAAATAAATATTTTATTTTTATTTATTCAACAGGATTAACTTCCCAATATTTTTAAATATATTCTGCATAAAAAATTAAAAAATACGATACAATGATTCGTTTAGCTAAAAAAATATATGTAAAGTTTTATAAAAATGTATGGTTAATCAGTGATTTGATATTTTACAGACAGTAGTTTTATTTGTACATTTAAAATGACTAATATATACCTCCAAACGAAAAACTAGAATAAAACAGTGTTTTATTTTCTACCTTATAGTATTTGTATTACACTTATCACTTAATAATAAATAGTATAATATATATTGAGGGACTAAAGTGCATGATTTAATCGTGAGGGTGAAGTTTATTTCACGAGACGAAGGTGAGGGAAATAATCACCTGAGGGATTAAAGATACTTTAGTTCTGTGGTATATACGCTATTTTTGCACTTCATCCAAATGAATGCAAAATAGTTTAAAAGAATACACATTTTGCAATTTTGACAGTAAATTTTATGACAAATATTTATATTGTTACCATAGATACTCTGTAACAAATAGCACGTATTTACTTGACAACGGGAATAATTAATTCAATTTCTTGACAACGGGATTAAATATGAAAAATAATGCCTTGGGATCAAATTAAGAACCTTAGTCCCTAAAAATAAAGACTAAAGAAGAGTTTTAGTCCCGGAAGTGCAAAAAATATATTGCCTCCTATCTGAAAATGTCGATATCTTTCTGTTAAATATGTGTCAAGTTTACTGTTGTTTCCATCTGGCGACGATATCATTAATTACCTAGTACGTATACGTCATCAGATCACGAAAATTAACAAAATATTGTGTGATTGTAAAACATCTTGCAATTAAATTGCACTAGGATGCTTCAAACTGACCACTTGATCGTCTTAAATGTATTTCTGGTTGCAAAAGAATCTCTCACAGCTCTCTACATGTAATGACGTACGAACCCGGAGTTCCGTGGTTCAAATCTCTCGGCCGGCAGTGTGTGTGCAGTCGTTAAATTGTAAAACATCTTGCAATTAAATCAAGCTGACCACTTGATCGTCTTAAATGCAGTCCTGGTTGCAAAAGAATCTCTCACAGCTCTCTGCATGTGATGACGTACGAACCCGGAGTTCTGTGGTTCAAGTCTCGGCCGGCAGTGTGTGATTGTCGTTAAATTGTAAAACATCTTGCAATTAAATCAAGCTGACCACTTGATTGTCTTAAATGCAGTCCTGGTTGCAAAAGAATCTCTCACAGCTCTCTGCACGTGATGACGTACGAACCTGGAGTTCCGTGGTTCAAGTCTCTCGGCCGGCAGTGTGTGTACAGTCGTTAAATTGTAAAACATCTTGCAATTAAATCAAGCTGTCCACATGATCGTCTTAAATGCAGTCCTGGTTGCAAAAGAATCTCTTACAGCTCTCTGCATGTGATGACGTACGAACCCGGAGTTCCGTGGTTCAAGTCTCTCGGCCGGCAGTGTGTGTACAGTCGTTAAATTATAAAACATCTTGCAATTAAATCAAGCTGTCCACATGATCGTCTTAAATGCAGTCCTGGTTGCAAAAGAATCTCTTACAGCTCTCTGCATGTGATGACGTACGAACCCGGAGTTCCGTGGTTCAAGTCTCTCGGCCGGCAGTGTGTGTACAGTCGTTAAATTATAAAACATCTTGCAATTAAATCAAGCTGACCACTTGATCGTCTTAAATGCAGTCCTAACGTAGTTTCGTGGTTCAAGTCTCTCGACCGACAGTGTGCAGTCGTTAAATTTTAGTCTTGGTGCATACAAATCTCTTCGTAGCAGCTTTTAATTTCAAAGTAATGTAATTATGACTGCATCAAGACGAATAGGTCGAAGTGGTTGTACTCCACTATAATAACATCTACCATTCTATTGGAAGTAAATCATGTTGAATACACCCCTTTGACAAACCCCATATTGAAGTTCTCTGCGCCGCCACTGCTTCGTGCCACTTTCCGTCACCAGCCGGCGCTGCTCGCGCGCGCTCCTAACCTCACATCAGCAGTTTCGCGCTCGCCGGGTTCCCGCGGTATCGTTCACGTTCACTTGTTTCCCACTGGTACCGTCGTCGTTCACTTGTTTCCCGCTGTAGTCGTTCTCTTGTTTCCCGCGTGCGGTGCGGCCGCAGCGCGCTCTGCTTCCGGTTCCGGTGTGGCACCTGGTGTGGAGAGGGGAGTGGCGGGGGAGGACACGCGAGGGGAGGGGTGGCGGGAAATTTGAGTTTGTAAGTTAATGTTATGGTGGAAATGTTTTATATTATAAATTAATGAGACATTGGTATTATTGTGCCCTGTTCACACATGGATTCTTTGAAGATTCTTTTGTGTTTCTGAATCTTGAAAAAACAGTCTGTCTGCCCTGGTAAGCACGCAATTGACAATCGGAAATGTCAATTTCCCAGTCTAGTCAATCGGGAACTCTGGCCTTGTTGAACATTCTACAATAAAATAATCGTCAAAATAATAAAATTTATTTTATTAAATGTTACTTTCCACGATATTCTTGTATTAAATCCCACAAACACCATCGATATAAAATAATTTTGAAATAAATATGTGTGCGTTGCGCGCCATCTATCGGTGATAGTGAGTAGAAAAAAAAAACATCGTAACCTCAAATTTAATGATCAGACTACAACTACAATGAAAACGAAAATTACTATTTCGGACTAAACAATTGTACAAATCAACAAATTGTTTAGTAACTGTTGACTGGTGTCACACGTGTACCACTTTTTATAAAATTTATGTATATTCGTAACTTGAATCAATTTGATTAGGTATAGTTTTATTCGTTACAAAATACATTGTACAAACCTCTTGAGAGAAGAACCATCCTAACATTCGCGTAAATGAATCCCTCGTTTCGCTCGTGTTTTAAAAAACCGCTCATGTGGGATAAAAACCTTCCGGTATTTAGTTCGTAAATAACTATTTTGAAATGCGTCTATGCTTCTTTGATCTGTCTTTTTTGCACGAAATGTACGAACAACATGCAAAAAAATCGCTCCGTATTTTTGTGTGTTTTTTAAAATAATTAAATTCTTAAATTTCATTCTATCCTACAAATTTTCCAGCCTGCCCTAATAGTACATCCTAGCTACAAACTGATATAATTTCCGTAAACGCCTATAAAAATATAGTAGGTAGTACTCATGTTTAAAATAATATTCTCATTTGAATGACGAAGACACTCGCCTGCTGCTCACATAATAAACCCTCATGCACATGAGAACCTAACTAAACTTGTGTTAAATAACACAATTAAATTCCAGTGAAATTCAACTCTCTCATGTATGCCTTATGGGAGCTTATTTCATCCGCCATTGATTTTACGCGTTCCTGGCTTAAACTTAATACCATAACGTATTAATTAGCGTTAATTATAACCTCAAACCCTTGATTTCCTCTCCACAACGCGCGTGGCGAAGTGAACAACATTTTGCAGACTGCAGAGTAATGACTTGATTTACAACTTTGTAAACTGGTGTGTAAAGTTTTGTGAGAGTTTTTTTTGGAGCGATATGGTGCGCGATAAAGCTGACAATTCTACGTACATGACCGTGGTTGGGGATGTTTTCACCCTACTCGGAGTTTTGGTAAGTTAAAAAAAACTAAATTATTATGTAGCAAGTATCACTGTAAACACAGGAGTGGACACTCCGTATCTTAGGAATACTGTAAATTCGTGGCATTTCTGTTTGCGCTGTGCGAGAGATAAACATCACTACTCGGCCTGTGCGCTACCGTTGTTTACCGTCATAGAATGCATGCTCCGAGCTGGCCCGTATTTTCTGTCTCTCTATAAAAGGTAAACAAAAAGGACACACTTCAACCATACAAGTGTCCACTCCTGTCAAAATAATCGGTTTAAGAAATATTTGATAGAGACAATTTTGACAGAACAGTTATGTCTGAATGACAGAATTTGGTTTGGTTTGGTCAAAATAAACCGTTTAAGAAATATTTGATAGCGAAAATTTTGACAGAACAGTTGTGTCTGAATGACAGAATCTGGTTATAATTTTTTTATTGTGGTATTCATGGCAAGTATATATCAATAGTGCTATATTTTGACAGCTAACAAGCTGCGAAATGTCACTTTAAGTATATATAGGCAATGAAAAAATTTTTGCTATGGAGTGGACATTCCGAATCTTAGCAATAATTAAATTCGTAGCATTTCTGTTTACGCTGTGCGAGAGAGAAAAATCACTACTGGGCCCGTGCGTTACCATCGTTACCGTTGTTTACCGTCATATAATGTAAGCTCCGAGCTGGCCCGTATTTTCTGACTCTCTCTAAAAGGTAAACAGAAAGGTGACACTTCGTCCGCCCTAATGTCCACTCCTGTCATTATATTACACTTCATGGCATAGTGCTATTTTTTGACAGCTGACAGTCTGCAAAATATCATTTTAAGTACATTGGCAATAAAAATAATTGTTCCTACGGAGAATCAATAAATAATTTTGAATATATAAATAACAAATCAATCACTGAACAAGCGCATAGCAACCGCGTTCAACAAACGCGCATAACAACATAATTTGACGGCGGTACATTGCAAATAATCACAAAATTAATATTAATTTATACCAATCTACGAAAGAAAAATGTGCTTAGCTAGATTCATAACATCGGCTACGCCTCTTCAATGAAACTTTTGCCGCGGCAGTAGATCTGTTATTTTGTTTGTCTTGTTAAGTAGAAAACTATTTTTAGTAACTTTAGAAAGAAATGTTTCTGTGGCTTCATTATTTTGTAAAGAAATTAAATAGTCAATTTTTAATATCTGTTAGAACATAATTATGTAACCAATTAAATTATTCAACCAAATTGTTTTGATTCTACTCTGTATTGTTTATAATTAATTTGGGTTATCTAACGACCAAGTAAGATCGTATAAATTGGATAATTGAGTATTTTAAAGCAGCAGTAATAATAAATCAGTAAAAGCGAGTAGACGTGTCACTTAACTTGTTGATACTTTTCCCCAAATTCCCCACAGTTCCTAACATATCTTTTTTGCACTTCCGGGACTAAAACTCTTCTTTTGTCCTTATTTTTAGGGATTTAGGTTCTTAATTTGATCCCAAGGAATTATTTTTCATATTTAATCCCGTTGTCAAGGATTTGAATTAATTATTCCCGTTGTCAAGTAAATACGTGCTATTTGTTACAGAGTATCTATGGTAACAATATAAATATTTGTCATAAAATTTACTGTCAAAATTGCAAAATGTGTATTCTTTTAACTATTTTGCATTCGTTTGAGGATGAAGTGCAAAAAATAGCATATATACCACAGGACTAAAGTATTTTTAATCCCTCAGGTGATTATTTCACGAGCCAAAGGATTAAATCATGCACTTTAGTCCCTCAATATATAATATACTATTTTTGGCTTGTTAATAAAAAATTTATGAAAATAAAAAATACTTAACTAATATTTAATAAAAAAAATTGAAGTAGCCTATAGACTACAAAATAAGTACAATGTAGACGGCCAGCCAGTATAAAAACTATTCATAAAATTTTGGCGCAGTCGGTAGGTATTTTCCATAACAAAAACAATAAATGCTCAAAACATATAGATTTAATTCCCACTTTATTCTGTCTGTCTATACGTTCTTATCGATCCACCAAAATTTATATTTCATAAGAAAACTTTCATCCCTTCTCATCCTGCAGCCATCCTCATCACCTCTGGACAAGTCGTGACATGTTCCACTCGGTTGACATTTAAAGGTTGCACTTTTATTGAATATCTGTCCGGACAGATTCATAATTTGTCACTTTGCACCATTGGGAATACTCGGAACTTCTGGTATCCTTGAATCCTACCCCAGCGCTGGTGGTGTTCTCTGGTGGTGAAACACGGAATTACAGACGTTGCAGGACTCGCCGGCAGAGCGTGTAGTTGAGGGAAGTTCCGCCAGAGGCGCTGTAGTTGCTCGGGGTTCAACTGTTGAATGGGGAGGGAATTTTTTGTTTCGATTTTGATTTGGAATTATTTTAAGGGTGCTGTGCCACAAAATACTTAATTTGATCTATGATTATTTTATAATATTTACGTAGAGGAAACATTTTTTTTGTAGGACTTAATACAATATTTATTTATTTAAAGGCAAAGTCGTACATGTTTGCTTCCAATTTTGGATTCGTCTAGCAACTTACAAGACTTTTGAATTAATAAAGGAAATAATTATTTTTATGCTCGGTCATATCATAATTTAACACTTATACACGAAATTATTTGACGTAAACGTCACTTTATAGCCCAGGAACCACTGAATAGCGCAGTACGCTATAAAAAAAACGTCAAATTTATGCAAACAATTTAGATTTTCAATTTTCTTCATATAAACTACTAATAATTCTATAAATAACAATTTTCTATAATTAGTTGTAGGTACCATTTTTTATTTAAATAACATCATTTTTACTTACATTTAACATAAATTATCTTGTAAATGTTTTATTCAATAATGACAACTTTGACATTTAGATTTTTGTTTATTTTCGGATTTTTTTTTGTATCTTCGTAACAGTCCAAGAATTTAGAAATTTTTGGTAATGTGAACAAATGAAATTAATTAATTTATTAGAAAATATTGAACCGTGCATAAAGTTGGGTATGTACCACGAGGGTAACTTGCTTTTATGGCTCTTGACGTGTTTTTAGCTCTCGGCTGACGCTCGGGCTCAAAATCACGTCTCAAGCAATAAAAGCTTTTTTACATCCTTAATACATAAATAACTATTACTTTCCGCCATACCTGTAAAGATATGCTAAAAATCGGGTAGCGAGTTTAGAGGATGAGCACGAATTTGGGTCCTTACAACTCATTTTTGATAGTTTCACGATGTATGTATGTATGTATGTATATATGTATGTACGTATGTGTGTGGATGTGGTCAAGGCCGGATTTCTGGAGGTCAGATAACTCAAATACTAATTACCCAAAATTTTGATATTTGGTATTTTACATTTGTATACAAACTGGAAGAGCTCATTAGATTTTGGTACAAATATCTTCAACGGAAGTGATATTTTTTGCAGAGTGAACAGATTTGTCAAAAATTTCTATAAAGTTGGATAAATATAGTATTTGGGAGTGTCTATTCGTACGCTACCGGTCCACCGGTGCACCGGTGCACCGGTGACTCGGGTAACATCGGCTACCGGTGCTCATCAGTGGCACTGGCACACCGGTAGCACCGGGGCACCGGTCATCGGCATCGGCGCACCGGTGGCACCGTCGCACGGGCAGCACCGGAGCACCGGAGCACCGGTGTCACCGGCGTACCGGTAGCACCGGGGCACCGGTCATCGGCACCGTCGCACGGGCAGCACCGGTCATCAGCAACGGCGCACCGGCGTACCGGTAGCACCGAGGCACCGGTCATCGGCACCGGCGCACCGTCGCACGGGCAGCACCGGTCATCAGCACCGGCGTACCGGTGGCACCGGCGCACCGGTAGTACTGGTGGCACCGGTGCACCGGTAGAACTGGTAGATAGCACCGATACACCGGTGCTACTATTTTTCAACATCTAACAAATTGCAAAAGTTATAAACAAATAAAGATGAAGAAAAAAATCTGACGTGGACACCACATGACTTCCTTGTACGCCTTGTGTGTTCATACTTTTCTTAATAACTAAAATGTAAAATAATATTAAAAATTCTTTTAACTTATTATACTAGTATACTCACAAATATATTTTAGTCATTTGATTTAAACTGCAGAAGAAGATATAAAGCATATTTTACTATTGTCACTGTCATGTCATAATCATTTAAATTTTACGTAGTAACAAATGTTAATCGATCATGGACTACAAGATACCGAAATACTATAAATTATAAATATATACTTTAATTATTTTTAAATGATAGCAGATACAAAAATATTTATAAAATACCGATTGTAGGTAATAATCACATAATCTTTCATTTAAAATAAAAAAAATTGTCTAAAATTAAATATTTATCGAAATATTTTTAAAAAGTACTACTTCCGGTTTGTAGACTGAAACCAAAAATAGGAGGTGCACAACTAGATGCTATAACAGTCCTAAATACAAAATTTCAACTTTCTACGTCTAACCGTATTTGAGTTATGCGACACATATACGTCCGTCCGTACGTACAGACGTCACGTCGAAACTAGTCATAATGGATTCAGAAAAGGTCAAAACGGATATTTCCGTCAAAATCTGAGAACCGAAATTTTTCGCGATTACAATACTTTCTTACTTCGTACAAGGAAGTAAAAAGGTATTTTGTTTTTCGCTAATATTTCAAAAACTATTAATAATTAAGAAATTTAAAAACAAGATTCTTAAAGATGAGGAAATTTCCAATAAAAAACTCCCGGAACTCTACTTTCATTATTTATGATAGTAATTTAACGCTGAAAATAGAGCTCCAAGCGGCCGGTGAGGTATGCGTGCGCCGCCGTCTCTAAAGCGAGTACATCATGTAAAATAAATAGTTTACAGTATCAAATATCAATTTAAAAATTTGAAAAAATTATGGTGTATTGTCAACACTTCAAAGAATTTAGTCCCGTTGGAAAAAAGTTATTTAGTTTATTTTTCGAAAAGTTATACAATTGTTAATTAACAATATTTTGTCGGACCTTCGTTGTCATTGAAGACAACAAAAAATGTTTAAATAATCGGATTAAAATTTTTCGCTTCTTGGAGCCCTTCTTTTATATATACTTAACAATATCATGTCATGAAAGTTTTTAAAATTTCAATATTTTGTTTATTATAATTTTTGCAAGTCAAATCTTATCAAACTAACGTTAGATTATTACTGTTTTCGCAACTAACAATGACGTTAAATAACGTACCTAAGGATTTTTTATCTCATTTGTTTACAAATTGTTTATAAACAAATGGACTAGTTTCATACTAATGAAAATTTTTTTTGCCATTTTGTTGTCTTGATAAAATAATGATTTTTAAGAAAAATAAAAATGTTTTCATTGTTTAAAATCGTTTTTTCCATATTTCCATTGTTTAAATAATAAGTTAAGAAATTACTTTATCTTTAAAAATCACAATTGGCACTTTTCAATAGAACAACCAAAAAAATTTTTTTGTTGATAACACAGGCTGCGATGGAAAAATTGTTGCATAATTAATAAATGATTTTTATAGTATTTTTTGCGCTGATCATGGGAAAAATATTGAAAAAATTCCGTCACGTATAGTTTTCTCTCAATCTATATCTCAATTTTATATATTTGAGATTTTCTTCAAATTTTATACCGCAAACTTGTACCTTATTTTGAAGCTAAACCTTACGTGATAGACAAAAACTAATTTTTGAAATCAGCGCAAAAAACTACACAAAAATCAGTTAACAAATCTCAAACAACTTTTAATTGATTTTTTTTGCAGACCTGTGTAATTTCATTGTTTATTAACTAATAAAAATTACAAAAACAATCATCTATTGCAAAGTATCGAAAAAAGTTTATTTTAATTTTATATTGTACTTTAAAAAATTACGTGCTATAAAAGAAGTACTTGCTATAACTTTTAAACTATTCGAGATACGAAAATGAACATTTAAGTCGTTTTTATATAGGATTGATTGGACTTTTAAATGAGTTATTAAGTTTGTAACTATTGTTGATCAGCTATTATATGCATTTGTTTATAAAATTTTGATTTTAGATTATTTTTGACATTTTCAAATCTTCTTATGGCTTAATTAGTTAAAAATGCAAATACTGTGTTATTTTGTTCAGTGATAAAATATCTTCCAAAAAAGTTTTTGATGATATTGTTTAAAAGTAAATAGATTTTCCGATCAAATTTTTTAATTTTACTCGAATTTTTTCAAATTTTCTCCGCTGTGTCTTTAAAATTTTTATAGATTAATAGTTTATACTTACTGTCAAAAACATTGATTCCGCACGCTATTCTATAGCGTTTATTGTTTTGTTAAACATAAAAATAAAAAATAATTTATGTTTGAGGGGAAAAATAATTTTGGCATCCATAATTGTAAAAAAACTGCAATATTTGTAAAAAATAAATTTTAATATTATGTTGTCTACAAAGTTTGGATCTACGAAATAACCGATCAAATTTTTTAAATTCGTTTTAAACCAGAAGATATTTGTGTTAAAAAAATAACAAAAATTGTCAAAATTCAAATTGGCATATTTCGCTTTTAAAGCAAAACTTTCAAATTTTGCATCGACCATTTTGTAGATTGTACTTTTATCTTCAACAATATCTTTAGATTATTATATTTAACAAAACAATAAACGCTGTGGACTGGCGCGCGAAATCCATGTTTTAGGCTGTTTTCTGACGCGGTAGAGGATCGTCTTAAGGTTTCAATACTATTCTTATTGGAAATTTCCTTCTCTTTAAGAATCTTTTTTTTTAATTTCTTAATTATTACCGGTGCCTATGACCGGTGCCCCGGTGCTACCTGTGCGCCGGTGCCATCGGTACTACCGGTGCGCCGGTGCCACCGATGCTACCGGTACCACCGGTGCGCCGGTGCCACCGATGCTACCGGTACCACCGGTGCGCCGGTGCCACCGATGCTACCGGTATCACCGGTGCGCCGGTGCCACCGATGCTACCGGTACCACCGGTGCGCCGGTGCCACCGATGCGCCGGTGCCACCGATGCTACCGGTGCGTCGGTGCCGACGACCGGTGCCACTAGTGCGCATCGGTAGCCGATGTTACCCGAGTCACCGGTGCACCGGTGCACCGGTGGACCGGTAGCGTACGAATAGACACTCCCATAGTATTTATCTGTATTGAGAATAAGAGGAAAAGTTATTTGCAACTTCGGTTATAAAAATATTGTTCGACAGAGGGGATTTGAAAAATACAACCTTACTGAATTACCTACGTAGTAACCATAAAAAATTATTTTCCCCTTTCGTCATAAACATTCCCAAAAAATTCCAATCAATAATTTGCAACTTTCCAATCATTAATATTCCGCAACTACCGTCGAATCATCAGCGCCCAACTTAATCTAATCTGAAACTTGTGAAAACTTTCCTCGTTTGTGTAATAAAAATACGTCGGGTCACAGATTCGCCGCCAACTTGATGGTCACGTGTATGGAAAGCCATTTTACTTTTTAATGTGAGTAACGTTTTTTTCTTAATATAAATTCACATATCCGTAATTCAATTTAAGATATCAGAAATTCAATTTCAGATATCACAAATTGAATTTTTGATATCTTAAAATAAATTATAGATATCTTAAATTCGTCGAATTCATGATATCAATAATTCATTTAGTGATATCAATAATTTATTTAATGATATCAATAATTCATTTAGTGATATCAATAATTCATTTTCAGATAACAATAGTTCTATTTAAGATATCTTAAATTCAATTTGTGATATCTCGAATTCAATTTCACATATCATAAATTGAATTACGGATATGTAATTAAGGATATGTACATATCCATAATTCAGTTTATATTGTTTCGTAGGTTATTTTAGAATGTTACTAGACCAATTATGGATATCACTAACTGAATTACTGATATCACTAACTGAATTAAGGATATCACTAAAAGATTTACGGATATCACTAAACGAATTAGTGATATCACTAAATGAATTAAGGATATCACTAAACGAATTATGAATATCACTAAATGAATTAAGGATATCTCTAAATAAATTATGGATATGTAAAATGTGTGGAAAATTGAACTAAACTAAATTAAATTAATGATATCTGCAATTTAATTTCAGATATCTCAAATTGTTTTTAAGATATCAAAAATAAAATTACAGATATCAAAAATTTAATTTTAGATATCTGAAATTTCTTGGATAAAAGATATCTTAAATTAAATTTAATTTAAAAAAATGGGAAAAAAGCTACGCCATACGTTTCACTGAATTAACACCTATTGTTTTAATTTAAGTTTATTAAATAATATAGGATGATTTGGATATTTATATAACATTAGAGGATAAAAAATAAAATATTGTATTATTTATTATTTTATTATTGATTATTATTTATTATGTATTATAGTTAAGACTAGCATTTTAACGTTCTTTTGAGCAGTTTGAAAATCGC
Source organism: Agonum fuliginosum (assembly GCA_947534325.1). Classification (NCBI taxonomy): domain Eukaryota; kingdom Metazoa; phylum Arthropoda; class Insecta; order Coleoptera; family Carabidae; genus Agonum; species Agonum fuliginosum. The sequence goes on from OX384033.1 coordinate 2,499,263, forward strand.
ATATTTTTGTTCCCTTTAGAATAACATGGGCGTATAAATCGGTAGAGACGAGTTAGGGTTTTAGTTTGAATTTGCCGCGACATGAAATGATCGTTAAACTAACGTGGTCTATAGCTGCGCGGGTTGAAGTACAGCTCTCTGCATGTGATAGATGATAGATAACGTACGAACCCCGAGTTCCGTGGTTAAAGTCTCTTGGCCGGCAGCGCGTGTGCAGTCGTTAAATTGTAAAACATCTTGCAATTAAATCAAGCTGACCATTTAATAGTAGTTCTGGTTACAAAATAATCTCTCACAGCTCTCTGCGTGTGATGATGTACGAACCCAGAGTTCCGTGGTTCAAGTCTCTCGGCCGGAAGTGTATATGCAGTCGTTAAATTGTAAAACATCTTGCTTCAAGCTGACCACTTGATCGTCTTCAATGTAGTCCTGGTTGCAAAATAATCTCTCACAGCTCTCTGCATGTGATGACGTACGAACCCGGAGTTCCGTGGTTCAAGTCTCTCAGCCGGCAGTGTGTGATTGTAAAACATCTTGCAATCAAATCAAGCTGACCACTTGATCGTGTTAAATGTAGTCCTGGTTGCAAAAGAATCTCTCACAGCTCTCTGCATGTGATGACGTACGAACTCGGAGTTCCGTGGTTCAAGTTTCTCGATCGGCAGTGTGTGTGCAGTCGTTAAATTGTTAAACATCTTGCAATCAAATCAAGCTGATCACTTGATCGTCTAAAATATAGTCCTGGTTGCAAAATAATCTCACAGCTCTCTGTATGTGATGACGTACAATCCCAGAGTTCCATGGTTCAAGTCTCTCGGTCGGCAGTGTGTGTGCAGTCGTTAAATTGTAAAACATCTTGAATTTAAATCAATCTGACCACTTGATCGTCTTAAATGTAGTCTTGGTTGCAAAAGAATATCACAGCTCTCTGTATGTGATGACGTACGAACCCGGAGTTCCATTATTCAAGTCTCTCGGCCGGCAGTGTGTGTAATCGTTAAATTGTAGCTGACCACTTGATAGTCTTAAACGTAGTTCGAATTTAAAGGATTGAGATTCTGACTGCACCAAGACGAATCAGGCGAATTTGTTGGATAACATTTACCATTCTATAATTGGGAGTGAGTCCTGTTGAATGCTTACCAGCAAAAATAAAAATAAGAATTTTTCCTTATTTACATTACTTTCAAATTTACTGCAAACCTTTTTCCTCAATGTTTCCACTTATCGTTTAACATACGCACAACCTTCATCTTCTCAAACGATCTCAAAATATAATTCCAACTCCTCTCACGCACAGCGCGCCCCCCTCTTATCTCATACAATTTCATTTTGCTCCACTAGAGGCGCGTCGGTGCGCCTGGTATCGCATTCATTTATAATTCACAGTATTACACCTTTTCTTACATGGTCCATGGCCAAATTGGCATCGGCAAAACGTGGACGCGGCAATGTTGGTGGGGGGAGGGGGTACATGTGTCGGGGGTCGGTGGGGTCAGACGCAGGTCAACCGCGTTCATGGAGTATTTATAAAATTGTACCGACGCACTGGATGAGATGATCAAAAGTTTTTGTTACAACCCTTTTTAGGGGAATGACGTGTTTTTTAGTTTGTGTAATGTATTCAACACCAGATAATAACATTCTGGAATTGGAATTTGGAAATTGCATACACAAGAAGATTTCTACGTATAGACGTTTCAAATCCATATAGGAGTGACGTCATATAAAACAAGCAAATTATTCGTATGAATCAAGATTTTATGACATACGATATGCGTATAGATTTATACGAGTAAAATGTGTAAAAAAAGAGATAGCTTATTTTGTGAACGTGGTGGATAGAATTTATATGATATGACGTCACTCCTATATGGATTTGAAACGTCTATAATAAAAGATTCATTCACAGGAAAATGCAACTCTAGAATTTTAGATTCAACATGAATGCAAACATAGAAAGATGCAAATCTAGAATAGTTTGTCTTTTTAACTCAAGGGCATCCACAGAAATTAGATTGAACTGAACTAAATGAACATCTGAATACCATTCTTGAGTCCCACATACTCGGTTTTAACTAGGTATAATTTTTTTATATTTGCATCTTCTTGTTTTTTCTTGTGTTTGCATTTAAGCTAAATCTAAAGATCCGTGGTTTAAGTCTTTCGGCCAGCAGTGTGTGATTGTCGTTAAATTGTTTCAAGCTTGTCGCTCGATCGTTTTAAATGTAGTCCTGGTTGCATTAGAATCTCTCCGTTGTCGCTTAGAATTTACAGGGTCGTCAGACTGATTGATATTCTTGACTGCATCAAGATGAATTGCTTCAGAAGTGGATGGATTCCACTATAATAACATCTACTATTGTAATATAATAATAATTGGGCGTAACTCCTGTTGAATGGTTACCAGCAAAATAAAAAAAAATAAAATATTACAGTCGTTTAGTCAAATTTTCAGCCCACATGTTCCACCCGAGCCGCATAATAAACACATAAATTAATTAATTATGACAGGAGTGGACACTAGGGCGGATGAAGTGTGGTCTTCCGGTTTACCTTTTAATAAGACACAGGCAACAAAAGCAAAATGAAGAACGTATGGAACGTTTGTAGCCCCAAAATTGATTTTTTCTTTACTTACATAGAAGCCACAAAATAGCGGCGCCTCTATTTCACAAGGAACACACACAGTATTTTTTACTGTTGAGTAGGTGTCTTCTATGTGTCCATGTGTGAACCTATAAGAGACAGACAGAAAATACGGGCCAGCTCGGAGCATGCATTCTATGACAATAAACAACAGTAATGATTGTAACGCACAGGCCCAGTAGTGATCTTTCTCTCTCACACAGGGTAAACAAAAATGCCACAAATCTACAGTATTGCAGTCCACTCCTGTGTTTATATGTTGTAATTTATTAATGTAAAAAAGGCTTCAGGATCTTCCTGATACACATTTTTATCGTCCCGAAACGTCCTAAATTAAATCGTATATCCTGAAACTTTTAATAAACAAATTTTCTGTAAATAATTAATTCTCTAGCGAGACTTAAGTATGTCAAACTTAAACTTTCCTGCAAAAGTTTGGGTACCGCTCTCTCTAGTGTCCTGCATCCGGTATAAACATGCCAGACCGCTCCTTGGGGCATACCTAGCTATCCTTCGTCCTTGTGTATCCGTGTACGTCCTTACACATCCGCCTGTATGTATGTGTGAGCTTGGCCGACGTGATCCAAGAAAAAATGAGCAAATAGTTGCAGAGGAATTGCTAGTTTGAAAGGAATCCTTTTGCACAAGTAGAAAAAGTCAGAAAAAATACGAACTCCTTGTGAGAAATGGGGAGATGTCTATGGAATATTTAGATACCTGAAAGATTAAGGGGAAGGAGAAATAGTGCAGAATTTATTTATATATTAATATGTGAACTGGGAATGTTTCAACATAGTATTTTTTTTTTGTGAAACGTGCTACCTACTTATATAGTACAACAGGAGACTTTTTTTCAACTGGACTGTGTATCTGACAGAATTCTAATCTTGCCAAAAGTGGAATAAATTCATGTTTAACTCCAGAAAATAAAAATCTAGAATATTCATACACAAGAAAATGCAACACCAAAAGTGCAAATGTAGAAAATGAATACGTATTGCATCAAAAGATTTATTCACAGGAATATTCAAATCAGGAATTTTAGATTGTGCATAAATGCCCAAACAGGAAGATGCAAATCTAGAAAATTAATACGTAGATACTTAAAGATAAAGATTTATTCACAGGAAAATTCAAATTTAGAATTTTAGATTGTGCATAAATGCCAAAACAGGAAGATTCAAACACAGGAAGATGCAAATCTAGAAAATTAATACGTAGGTATTTAAAGATAGTTTTATTCACAGGAAAATTCAAATCTAGAATTTTAGATTGTGCATAAATGCCAAAACAGGAAGATGCAAACACAGAAAGATGCAAATCTAGAAAATTAATACGTAGGTATTTAAAGATAAAGTTTTATTCACAGGAAAATTCAAATCTAGAATTTTAGATTGTGCATAAATGCCAAAACAGGAAGATACAAACACAGAAAGATGCAAATCTAGAAAATTAATACGTAGGTATATAAAGATAAAGTTTTATTCACAGGAAAATTCAAATCTAGAATTTTAGATTGTGCATAAATGCCAAAACAGGAAGATACAAACACAGGAAGATGCAAATCTAGAAAATTAATACGTATTGCATCAAATGATTTATTCACAGGAAAATTCAAATCTAGAATTTTATATTGTGCATAAATGCCAAAACAGGAAGTAGCAAACATAGGAAGATGCAAATCTAGAAAAGTTATAGTTAAACCCGAGTATGTGTGGAATTCAAGAATGGTATAGGGTTCTTCATTTAGTTCAACATAATTTGTGTATACTCCTTGTGTTGAAAAGCCAAACTAGTTTTATAGATTTGCATTTTCCTGTGTTTGCATCTTCCTATAAGTTTGCATTTACGACGAATTTAAAATTCTAGATTTGCTTTTTCATGTGAATTTTATATTCTGGTGTTGAATTTACCTATATTTGCATATTCTTTTGTTTGCATTTATTCCAAATCTATAATTTCAGATTTAAATTTTCGTATAAATGAATCTTTTGGTGCAGGAATTATATAACTTTAAATTATTTAGATTTATATTTTCTGGTGTTGATTAAAATTGTTATTAAAACAACAACTTTCAAAGTAATATTATATAAACCGTTAAACTTGAATCGTGTGAAATTTACCGGAAAAATTAGTTACTCTACTGCAATTATTTTAAACTGCTTACAGACATTTTCAAAGTCCTGACTCAATTTTCAGTTAGTAGTAATTTTAATGTCGCCTTTGTTTCTAAGCAATTTCAAACTTCAGAAATTATATAGTGAAGATTGTACAGAATTGTAGTTTATTGTTGCAAAATTTTGCGGCGCAAAAGAAGACAAAGAAAATTAAATATTCAATATTTGAATTGAAAAACTGAAATGTCTAGCCGCTGAAGTGTTAAATTGGCGGGATTGAGTTTTAAATTGAGTTCTTGATACTGTTTATTTTCTTGCAAGGAATAGTTTTAATTTTCATTAATCTGAAATTGCAAGACGGTATAAATAAGTTCTTTTTATAATTTATTATTTTAGTCACGATGTACATGGCGTGAAGTGTGTTAAATACTGAGCAGTATCCGAAAAACTTATTTAAATTTTGTAAAACTTTTAATTTCTTCCTTTATAACTTTGTTATTTCCTCCATGTAGAGTTAATCTAAAAGTTTTCTAGCACTTTGAGCCGTATTTCACACTCTTCCAGTTCTTATCATAAAAAAATTAGAAAAACTTCTGCTGCACATGGGAAATTTCAGCTTGAAATTGTTTCACAATAATTTATTCAAAAATACTTATACAGTATCAGAAACTCAAAAACATTTTTTTAATCGTGTTTTTGATAAATTTTTATTCATCTTGATATTAAGGGGCTCTTCTACCTTTTTTTCGAATTCCTAGAATACTCTCGATATTACTGTTTTTTCTATTTAACTCTCTTCCCCACTACTACTGCTGTCTGAAACCCAGCCCGAAACTAGTACTTTCCCGCATCCTAGCTATGCAGTGTCATTTTGAAGTTGAAAAATACTGTAACATGGCTCTAGTATTCCCATAATAACTTCTGTATTTTTAAAAGAAATTTAGTAAAACAAAAATTATTCAAAAAAGGAAGCTTAGCTGCATGCTTCTTGGTTTTTAAATTTTTCTTGCCTTTTAAAGTGACCGAAAAAAATCATATCAAATAATAATGACAAAAAACCGCAAAAAAAGTCATTTTTAATTTTTATTTTACTTCAAATGCCTAAGCCAAAGACACAAAATAAAAATATAGAAGCATTAAGACATCCTTTGTTAATACACTCATATGTAAAACCATCATATATTTTAATTAAAATTAAACGTGGGAAGCGTACACCTCTGTAACGCTGTAAAATTTTAGGGTAGACGTACCTACAAACACCTTAATAAGTTACGAGTATATACTTTCATGATAGTGCTGTTTTCTTTTGTGTTTGAACTTGAAAATTGCAATAATTGTGTTTCAAAAGATTCAAAGTGCATGTTCACGTGAAAATAATAGATTAATCGTTGGTTCCTCTTATGACGAAAATGATTTGCCACATACTTCCACAGATGATCTTATTCCAATATTTTTTCGACAGGATTTTTTCTTTTCCTTCTATCAAATCGTAATCTCAGTGAGAAAACCTCAACGTTAAAGAAGCGGAAGACGAAATCATTTCAGATGTGTCGTAAAATATAATCGGACGATGGCTTGATAAATAAGAAGAGAAAATGTGGAGGAAAGGAAGGAATGTGGGTAGACTGTGAACGGTCATTATGTAGTATCTTTTATCGGGAGAAATAGAGGTACATTCCATAGGGGTGATTGTCATTTGTGCGGGAAGACAGGAAAAGCGCAGGACACTAATGACGTTTTTTGATTGGAGCAGGGCTATAGTTCTAAAACGCAGGATCTAAAATGGGAAAATGTAGTAGCGTCTTTAATTCTTTGTGCAACCATTTAAGGTGAACAAGTGGATAGCTTGTAACACCCGAGTGTGATTGAATGACAGACTTAGGGCATTTTTAGTTTTACGACAAATCACACATTGTCGCCCGACAGAGACTCGAACCATCTATCTGACGTCACAGCACGTTAGCCGGTCGTAGCCAGTTAACGCACTGGACCACGCTGTCGGGCGCGTCTCTAATATATTTCAATTTAACTGCAGGGCGATAGTTCTACAATGCAGGATCTAAAATAGAAAAATGTAGTAGCGTCTTTAATTCTTTGTGAAACCATTTAAGGTGAACAAGTGGATAGCTTGTAACACCCGAGTGTGATTGAATGCCAGACCTAGGGCATTTTTAGTTTTACGACAAATCACACATTGTCGCCCGACAGAGACTCGAACCATCTATCTGACGTTGACTGACGTCACAGCACGTTAGCCGGTCGTAGCCAGTTAACGCACTGGACCACGCTGTCGGGTGCGTCTCTAATATATATATATCAATTTAACTGCAGGGCGATAGTTCTAAAATGCAGGATCTAAAATGGAAAAATGTAGTAGCGTCTTTAATTCTTTGTGAAACCATTTAAGGTGAACAAGTGGATAGCTTGTAACACCCGAGTGTGATTGAATGACAGACCTAGGGCATTTTTAGTTTTACGACAAATCACACATTGTCGCCCGACAGAGACTCGAACCATCTATCTGACGTCACAGCACGTTAGCCGGTCGTAGCCAGTTAACGCACTAGACCACGCTGTCGGGTGCGTCTCTAATATATTTCAATTTAACTGCAGGGCGATAGTTCTACAATGCAGGATCTAAAATGGAAAAATGTAGTAGCGTCTTTAATTCTTTGTGCAACCAGGACTACATTTAAGGTGAACAAGTGGATAGCTTGTAACACCCGAGTGTGATTGAATGCCAGACCTAGGGCATTTTTAGTTTTACGACAAATCACACATTGTCGCCCGACAGAGACTCGAACCATCTATCTGACGTTGACTGACGTCACAGCACGTTAGCCGGTCGTAGCCAGTTAACGCACTGGACCACGCTGTCGGGTGCGTCTCTAATATATTTCAATTTTAACTGCAAAATCTTCCCTATGTTGTTCTTTCCACTAACAACTATGAGTTCACGTGAATGACGGCTGGTAACCAAAACGCACGATTATCTATCTATAACGATATTCTGTTTTTCCATTAAAACTTGTTTTAATATTTTTCAAACAAATGAGATATTTTTAAATAGTTAAAGGTTGTCCTCAAATGCGTCTAATGCAACTTTTTACCTTCCGCCATAGCTGCAAAGGAAGGTATTGAAATCATGCTAAAAATCGGGTAGTGAGTTTTAGTGGATGAGCAAGAATTAGAGTACTTGCAACTCAGTTTTGATAGTTTCACGATGATGTCTGTGGGTGTAGTCAGGACCGGATTTCTGGAGGTCGATAACTCAAATCCAAATTACCTACCCAAAAATGATGATATTTGGTATTTTACATTTGTATACAAATTGGAAAAGCTCATTAGATTTTGGTACAAATATTGAAAAGATTAATTGTCAAAAATTTCTATAAATTTGGGTAAATATAGAATTTGTGATAAGAATAAGACGAAAAGTTACTTGTAATTTATGTTATAAAAAAATGTCTTTATCTGGTGGCATTAAAGAACTGTAGTAAAATTTAGAAAACAAATTTATCAAATAAACCGTTGAAATCTTGTAATCCATGATCGGTTGATTTTTGTTTCTGCGTAAAAAATATTAACAGGTGAGACAGGTGACACGTTGGCATACTAAACGCCATATAAGGCATAAGTAAAATATTAAATGTAGTAATTGAACGGAGGATGGCTTCAACACAGAAGAGTTTTCCTGTGAATGAATCTTTGTTTCAGGTGATGCAAATTTCTGTTTGAATATTTTAGATATTTATATGTACGAGTATATTTTAATTGAGCACCGTATTGCACGTATACCTACATTTATGTTTATAAATCTAGGTATGGCGGAAGGTTGTGTGCTGGCCACATCAGATTTTTAATTAATATTGTTTTACTCTAATTTCTGAGCTATTTGAAATATAAATTAATTTCACAAGTTTATACAGCTCTCTAAACACAAACACATTCAAGTCGATACCAGGTAACGTGATTTCCAATGCAATAAGGGTATTACTACTATTTGTACCAAACCTCATTCAGAACCATTAATCTTGTTATTTACTGAAAATGAACAGTTTTTCCCTAATAAATAAACAGCTGCCCCGTGCTAATATTATTTTACTCCTGCATTATTTATGCTGCACGTTCATTCATTTTTCGCTATCAGAACAAAAGAGTGATCATATAAATCACTTGTTTCTGAAAGAGTCACGCAAATGTTTTCATTGTCACGCAAGTTTTTTTTAGTATCATTCAGCAGAACTATTGATTTATAAATAAAGAAATTATGAAAGAAATAAGCAATGATCTGTTTGTTTCAAAATAATTAAAGAAAAACAGGAGTAAACTTAAACAATTTTGAATAATTTAAGCTTTAATCACATAAGTATTTAGTTAAAAGGTTTACATTTACGTCTACGTTTAAGAAAGTTTAAATTTATATAACTATACGAGCATTCACGCGTCCCACTTTTAAGCATTGTGAATGGTCATATTTAGTTAGATGTAGTATTCAATTTTCTTAAAAATATACATGAAATGCTTATAATGTAAATAGGGCTTTAGCTTTAGAAATGCTGTAAGAGCTATAATTTTTACCTCTCGCCTCATGGCCTCATATTCTATATGAAAGGTATTGTAATGGATCAAAATTTTCGAGTATGAGTTTTTGGTGGATAAGCACGTTTTAGGGTCTTTGAATTTACTATTTTCACGGTTATGTATGTGTGTGTCTGTGCGTATGGATGAACGTTTGAACTTGTGACGATTTTTCGTCCACGATAACTTAAAAAGTATGAAACCTTTAATAACCAAATTTCATATTTAAGGTCTTAACATCAGATAAGATTTTGGAAGAAATCCTCAAACAGGAAGTAGTACTTTTGAAGCTTGATATAGTTTTCCGTAAATAAATTGGTACATTATTTATTTATGACAACTTTTGCAATTAAAAATAACAAAAAATATAATTGTAACAACCTAGATTAGATCTAATTAGATTTTGGCGTTAATCGTGCAACCGGAAGTGATAGTTTCCTGAATTATTTTCAAAATGTCATTATTTCTAATTGTTATTCTAAACTTTTAGCATTTAGCATTTACAAGAAGTTAAATATTTTACAAAGTTACAATCTTAGTGTATCTTCTTATACATATACCGATGAGAACAAGATATTTGAGTATTAATGAGAAGGAAATTTTATGGTATGATAAAGTTTAAATATAATACGTATTATTGAAATTAAAAACTACAATAATTTCCTTCTACAATGGTACCATATTAGTGAGTACCTACTTGTATATTAGTACAATAAAAATAGTACAGTATAGCGAGAGGTCATGTGTAGGCCACATCAGATTTGTCATTATACATTATACAATCCAACACTCGATGCGACCAAAACATTGTTGAATGAGCCAAAAAAAACCACAATCAAAACTCCAGAGCTGTGAACTGATGCGCACGCGCGCCCCACCGCTCCGTGTCGTCCACACACTCGGCACGTGGTGCTGTGACGCTCGGTCCTCGTCAGCTGTCCTCCAGGACATGCACGTGGTGTCAGGACACGCGGCATCGCGACGCTTGGTCCTGCAGGACATGCTGGAGCTGCTCGGTAGAGCCGTGACGCGGCCTCGCGTGCACCCGGCGCGCGCCCTCGCTCGCCTGCGTCACAGCGTCGTCGCCTGGGGCTCCAGGTCCGTCAAGTACAGCAAGGTGTGTGACGTGCAGATGTGCTAGTGGTGGTGGTGGTTGTGTGTTGAAATGGATAACGATGCAGATGGATAAGTTGTTTGGTTTTTAATCTGTTTAGATTTTGATCTTAGCAGTAGAGAGCGGATTATTTACAGGCAAATATGATCAAAATATGCATGCAATATGCATTGAAATAAGTCCAAAATATGCTCAATATATGCACAAAATTAAACAAATATGCAATATGATACAAATATAATGCATGCATATTGCATATGCAGATATTATGCAACCTGATTTTATTCATTTTTACTAACAATTTATTTTTATAAATCAGAAAATACTACATTTTGTCAACAATGCACAAGAACATCATATAAAATAAACAAAACAGCGTATAACTTCTGCAATACGACTTGTATGCCTACCTATCTTCAAAATAAAAGTAAAAATTACTATAGGTGGTATCAAATTTGAGCGACTATAAATTTTATAGATATAAAATTTTATTTTTTGTTACGAGGTACAAAATATGCAGTTTATATGCATTTCTTATAAATATATATAAAAAATATTGAAATATGCAAAAAAATAATACCATATTTTGATCTATTTTTGTATGAAATGCAAATATTTGTAAAAAAATACTGATATTCACAATAATACAATATATGCAAATGCATATAATCCGCACTCTTTTACACTTTACACTTTTGAACCTGTAGTATAGATTATTCGAGCATGAAAGTCCGGGACAATTAGATGTACCTACATCAGTTTTAAAAACACAATGTAAATTACGCATATACATTGTATATTATGTTTTTTTCTGAAATATAATATGAGAGATACATTAAATGAATATGATTTTGTTTATTGTGTAATAGAAATTATGCGACTCCAGTCGTTAAAACACGTTGCCTTTAATTTTTGTAACTATTTATAACGGTTTAGCGTCAATTGATATCTACAAGTTACAAGTTTCACAAAAGCTTTTAAAACTGCATTTAAAATCAATAATATCAATACTGAACTGCACCAAAACCGTGTAACTATTTCTATTACAAATGCAAAAGTTTTCAACTGATAGTACCCAATTCAAAATCCCGCCAAAACATAACAATAACGCATAAACAACAAAAACAATCGGCCACAGCCACGGCACACTACCATCAGAGGAATAGTAAAACAAAACAAAAACTACAGGTCCCCAGTCACTCGTTCTATTTACTTTAATGAAACTTATACGTCAATGTAGCTAGTGATATACGATGGCGATGTTATTAATTATGGTGCTGATGAAATAGTGGACCCGTTAATTATGCGCATGTTGAATTATTTTTGTTTGACTCATTGTAGTTCTGATATGATTGTGTTTTAAATTTTAAAAGAACAATCGTAAAATTGTATCTGGATGTAAAATAAATTAAATTGAACGTCTTCACTCTGATTTGTAATGAATACACAAACAACCCTGAGTAAGTTGATGGCTGGTAACCGCACACACGATAAATTACACCGATAATGATGATTCTTGGTTGGGTAACAGGTGTATTGAACACCGGACTAATACAATTGAATCGATGAGTCCAAGAACAGTACTAGTCCAAAAAGTGCATTTTGAGATAATTAAGAAAAACTGTATAGCTGCACAACCATTCACTGTACAACTTTGACATGTACAGGAAAGTGTTGTAGTTTCTTTTGAGATGAATGCCTTTATGAACAAAGATTTCAAAAATAGGCAACCACTTAATAAGTTACAGTTACAGATGCAAAAGTGTCATGGACATGTACTGTTCTTGAAGTCAATATTTGTTCCGATAGATTTTCTTTTATTTCAAGAAGTGCTATTTGCCATAAGAGCTTTAAAACGTGGTATGAAGTGGTACAAAACATGGTAAAAAGGGTTTTACAAGGTAATTACGTTCACTTGGTATTACAACAGTAAAAAAAATATGTTTAAACTGACGTTTATGAGCAGAAGAACAGCATATGTCCTGGACTTATACTGTTCTTGTACTCATCGCTGTAAATGGGAGGGCCTCTCAGCCATAGCGGCAATGTTCAGCGTACTGTTTTTAAGCTCATCGATGCAGAAGCGAATTTTATACACTTTGGCTATCTTAACTCAAAACGCCATTTTGTGTACTAGTACTGTTCTTGGAATCACCGATTCAATTATTAATAACGTTAAGTTTCATTTATCCGTTTTAACGCGCACACACACTACCTCACATATTCTTTAAGGATTGACATTATATACTGTTCATGCAACCAGAGTTGGCCGGAGTGGTAAGGGAGAGAAAGAATGAACCTATGTTCTATACCGTTCTATACAGAGAGAAAAACCGAGCTGGACGACGGAAAAGTTTCATGATAATCTATGTCCGCTCGATTAATATTGTATACCAATTTGAAATTCTTTATACGCTCTCTTAGTAAACACATAAATGCCTGATAACTGTAGGTACACATGGCATAATTAGATACAGGATGTTATTTACTGCAGGAAAAAATAAGGGTATATGTATTGTGCATGTAATTTTTTTTTTTTTAATTAAGGAACATTTTTAGTACAATGAGTAGATAGTGTGTTTATTGGGTAAAATGAATTTAATAAACATCTAAATAGAATTACATCAATTTAGAATAATTGTTTATGTACAATTTGGTTCATATTTAGGCACAACGTAAAATAAATAAGAAGTACTGAGTACTGTACCGGTATAATACAATTGTCCGTAAATGTAACCATTTTAATAACCCTTCAAAATCCGCGAATGATGCTCCTCTATTCAATTCCTCATAACCTCGGCTCTGGTCTATGAAAGAGATGAATAGACCCTCTAGCAGCGCGCGAGTCAAGTAAGTCGAATGTAAATTTAAATTATGTGTCGACCACAGCCAACGCCGGAAAATCTGTAATTACGAGTGTGGTGTCGGGTATTTGAACAAAGTAATGGGGAAATAAATCTAGAGACCTCAGAAAGGTGCTGATTGTTTTTGCGGATAGTTTGTTTTTGAAAGAAACTTTTATAACAGTTGAAGGTGACACAATTTTAAGAAATGTAAACTGTTAGATTTTATTGTGGCTGTAAATCTGATAGTTGCAATATTTTTGTTACAAGTTGGGAACATGAATATTTTATTTCTTTAGTCACGCTATAATATGAAATGAGTTACACGGAAAATGTGTCATTTTGTTATTAGCAATTCAGATTATGCTTTTGTTGTCCTATTTGAATAAATATTTAGTTCTTTTATATTTTACCGAGTATACATAATGTTAAATATATAAGGTACCGAAATTTTCTAAAAACGGGTTCAAAATACAATTTGGGTGTAGATTAAAAAAGAAAATCTAATGCCGCAAACCGCACTGAAATTTACCAAATTTAATCATTTTAATTTTTTTTAAATCCTGCAAAATTTTCGTTAAATAATTGTTTACATTATAAATGCGGTAGGTTTTATTTTACAACGCGATATTCCTTATTAAAGCACTCCGCTTCGCGTCGTACTTTAATGAAATCGAGCGATGTACAAACACCTAACATACACATTTATGTATTATATTTTTTGGCCCACATACCTTTATTTAAAATATCGTATTTTCTATGAGATTAAGTGAGATGCATTTGACATTTGCACAAAATTTCCTATTGTCAAGTAGCCTTGAAACAACTGCTAAGAGATGGCGCAAGTAAATGTCACATTTAAAATTAATCTGTTTTATTTATTTCAAACTCTATTGAACAATAAATTGTCCAAAGCACCGTTCTTGTAGGCTTTTTTTTAATTACAAAGCAACTTTTTAATGGTCTATTAAAGCAACAAAATTCGATGCTCTTTAGCGAACAATATGCGGTAAAGTTGACACTACCATAGACGTCAACGATGTGTGATTGTTATGTTTACACTTCAGGAGACCAAAAAATTACGCTAATTTTCACTATTTCAATTACAGTGATTATTATTCCGAAGTAGTATTCTCCAATTCATTTTAATACTCTAGTAAAAATACGTCATAATAATAATTAATGCGGTAATTTGCAATAACACTCTAAAATAATTGATTGTACCACATTATGTGCGATTAAAACCAAAATATATTACTGCACCCTTAAAACAGGGTGAAATATGGACCTCAGTTAGGGTGAAATTAATTTCAGTAAGTTCACATTATTATTATGCAAGCGCAACCCTTATACGAAGCATAAATAAAAAATATCCTGTCGAATCTAAAAATCTAGATTTGGATTTAGCTGTGAAAGAATCTTTTGATGCAGGTATTTTATTTCCTACTTATGCATTTTCCAGATTTGCATCTTCTATGATTTTTATTTTCTGCGTTGTTAAACCCATTTCCACTTTTATTACTACTAGATACACGTGGTAGCAATACAGCATTAGTTGTGGATACTATTATTACCGTTTTAAAACTAAAAATGTTCTAAAACCAAACTAAAATATTACCCAAAGGGTAAACCAATTGCCAATACCAAAACCGATCATTTTACAAAACAAAACACAAATAACTATCCGTTATTCGGTTATTCTGCTATCCATTACGCGGTTTTTGTCATCAAAATCGTCATCACACTGTCATTTGAACTCAGTCAAACGCACATCCGTTCACCGCAAAAATGTATTTGTTGGACCCTCTATTTCATATGAGTATATTAAATTCCGTGACCAGAATATTCTGCCACTGATAGTATTGAGAATTCTCGTGACGTCAGAGATCTATATACTCTACTTTTCATTCTAGAGGTGTGGATAGAGAAAACGTAGAAAATGGTGGAAGAAAATGTTGTCTTATTGGAATTTTGAATAGTATGCTGTTTAAGTGGTACCTCTCAAACAGTTTCCATACCTACCTACAAAAATAAACAATATCAAATATCCGTTCAACCCGTTCGATATGTTACCGAACAGGTCATATCGCCACAGTTGTTTCAACTTTTAGTAGGCGTGTGTGGTCTTTCTGACATTTAATAATTTTTTCATGTCATTAAGTATTTCGTGATAAATGCATTATTCCATTAAAATGGACAAAAACATCATTAATAGTTATTTGTGTATTAAGAGCGTAAAGTGACTCTTTGTTACTTGCGCACGGCAATTGCAGCGCGAGCCGAAGGCGAGAGATGCAATAATGCAAGAGGAACAAAGAAACTTTACGCTCGTAATACACACATAATTTTATCTATGACTAAAATTATTTGTAATAATAATAATAGTATTCAGTTAGTTCAATCTGCGTTCAATCAATTTATGTTTTATTCTTAACCATGACGATACCAACAATATCGAAATAAATAAATAAATAAATAAAATTGTTTGATTCTCTCATTTTCTTTTATTTTATGTAATCAAAAAGTACTTTATTGCGCGTTGTCATAGGAGACGCACAATAAAATGTTTTTTTGCTTGGTCCTTAGTAACAATCAACTTTACGTTGACAATTGAAAGCATAAATATAAACTTTTCATAGTAGTCGTAGATAAAAGTGATTTATTAACATAAATTAAATATAATTTATTTTCTTGTTATTGAAAATCTTATTGTATCATGTATTCCATGATCTATATTTGTTTCTTCGTAAAATTAAAATTATAGCAGTGACAGTTGATAATAAATTCATGTATAAAATACATGACTCTCCGGAAAGTGTCTATCGAATGCTTGTGCGTCAACATTCTTACTCACACAATATCATTCACTTTCCGAGCTCATTATGTAATATACTATTGTCGAGTGTCCCGTTAGCTTCTGTTAATTTTCATATAGATTTTTAAATCATGTTTTAGTAGATGATAAAGATTAAGGATAGCCCTGATGACGAAGCAGAATATTTATTTTCCTGGTCAGCAATTCTCTAATAAATTCTACGTTTAGTGGTTTAGCTCTAGTCTAAACTTCCTAGCTATTGGTCGTAATCGTAATTCGCAATGGCTTGAAACCGTAATAAAACTTATCACCGCAACGTATCATCTTGATTCGGAAGTTGTTTATAGGCTTTGCTGTTATATATTGTTATTGGGTACAGAGATCCAACAACGATTTAAATAGATCAAGAAGTTTAATTTACGTCCTAGTTTCTAACAAGGTTTATAGAAAAGACATGTTGCGACGAAACTGCTTAGGCAATCACAGCCTTGCTGCGTATACGTCACAGGATTTAAAATATTAGATTAGATACAGCAAAAGTACTTTTTGTACTCATCACCTAGGAAGTGACATATGAAACACGCAATTGACAATCGGAAATGTCAATTTCCCAGTGCAGTCAATCAGGAAAAATGCAAAAAACACTGGCCTTTCTAGACATTTCAGAGTAAAATCATCTTAAAAATAATAAAATTTAGTTTATAAAGTGTTACTTCCGGGAATTATAATTAGTGAAGACCACCGAAAACCGCCAATATTTAAAAATAAAACTTGTGTGCAGCGCGCCATCTGTCGGTAGTAGTGAGTACAAAAAGCATCGTAACCTCAAATTTAATGACAAGACTACAACTACAACTTGAATGTATTTGATTATAGTTTTATTCGTTACAAAAAACATTGTACAAACCTCTTGCGGGAAGACACCATCCCAGCATTCGCGTAAATGAAACCCTTGCTCCGATTGTTTCAAAAAATCCGCTCATTTGGGATCAAAATCTTCCCGCATTTGGTTCGTAAATAACTATTTTTAATTTATGTGGATAATACCACTCTTGTATAAAGTAAACCATAGACAAAACACCATTTTATCGCTTTGACAGCGGATATAAAGGAAGGTAACTTTTTGCAAGTGATAAAACCTTTTTTAACTTTTTCTTAGCAACCAAACAATAAACAAAACACTAAAATGTCATTTGCTTTGTATTTATAATATTTGTCAGTGTAATGATTAGATTTTGGGAATATTTGTGAAGAAGAACCAAAGGAGTCGTTAAATTATCTCGTTGAGTTATTACACTCGAGCATTTTACTTCCTCCGATTTGATATTTCAACTGACAGCAATTTTGACTTGAAAAAACGTTTTAAAATAAAATCGTTTCACCTACGGTGTCGTGACAGATATTTATCCGGTAAAATAAAAAGCTCTTATGTAATTACAGTTGATAAACCACGTTTAATGTCGTGTTTGTCCATTTTTAATGGAATAATGCAATTTATTGCGAAATACGCAATGACAGGAGAAAATTATCAAATGTCAGAAAAACAACACACACCTACTAAACGGTGAAACAAAAACAGTTCGATAAGACCTGTTTGATAACGTATCGTATTGTTTATTTTCGTAGCTAACTAACTGTATAGAAATTGTAAGTTTCGTATATAGCCGCGGAAAAAATCATTACGATACGCTTATGCTGCGTTTTCGATTAACATTCCCGCACAGTCGTTCTACTGTTTGCAATTTGACATTTTCGGAGAGCGCACTGAATGCCGAAAATGCGAATTTCGGTGGCGTTGAAATAAATATGAACAAACTATTCACTCATCAAATTGAACATTAACGCTTGAATTCCGAATGCTCATATTTTGATCATTCGCCAACCGATGCCGCAATTTCATGACTCCCTTCTCCACCGCTGTCAACCTCGAATGTCTGTATTTTGTAATGGCGGATAATGATTCAGTTTAGGTGGAAATTGTTGCGGGTCCGGCCTTTGATTGCCGCCAAATCGCGTTAATGCGCGTGTAATTACGTTACGCACCCACGCATGGGTTTTTGTATCAGTGATTGCTGATTTAAATTGATTAACAGGGGGGGGGGGGATCTAATTGTAACTTAAATAGTGCTTGATTTCAATGAGAAATTGAATTAGGTAGTGGAGTTTTGTTTGGGAAGTAGTTGAGGGAGTTAGTCAGAACAGAAACACACACAACTTGTGCTCAACGTATTTATCACGGAACTGAAAGAATTTTTTAGCCTCTTGAAGTGTAAAAACAATCTCACACATCTATGGTAGTTGCGATTTTACCTTTGGTCATGATGTTTCCACACATATTCGGTACAGAGCTTCGTAATTTATTGCTTTAAGAGGCCCGTCTACCTTTTAAAAACCAGCACAAAACGTACTAACGTAGCGAGTGTTTTGTGGCCAGTACAAGAATGGTTTCAACAAGGATTATATACTTAAAGAATCGATTAACAGTTGTGCCTTTTAAAATTTTATTAAAAAAATTATACATAATTATACAAATTCCGAAAAATTCATAAATTCCAATTTATGCAAACTTTACACCGGTTATATCTCCTAATAGAAATTTACAGCTGTAGATCCGTACTTTCTCTATTAAATGTTTATAAAAAACATTACCTTGAAGTCAATAATAAACTGACAGTTTACTCTCAACGAAAACACTTCAACTTCAAAATGACATTGCATTGTTATAATGCGGTAAAGTGCGAGTTTCAAGCAGCCGTAGTAGTGGGGAAAATAGTGAAATAGGAAGAAAGTAAAACTGAGAGTATTCTAGAAATTCGGAAAAAACGTAGACGAGCCGCTTAATAGGCCATTAAAAAATTAACTTTTAAAGTCTGAAATAAATAAAACATTTACTGGTGACATCTCTGAGCATTTCTTTCAAGGCTACGTGAGAGAAGGAAATTTTAGTTCAAATATAAATGCTTCTCACTTAATCTTAATACGACATTTAAGTTAAAAGGTCGGCCAAAAAAATAATACATAATGTGTGCGTTAGGTATTTGTACATCGCTCGCGTCGTACTTTAATATAGAACCTCGCGTTGTAAAATAAAACTTACTGCACTTATAATGTAAATAACTATTTGTTTGTGATACTAATAAATATTTTTGACAGATGGTTTAACCAATCATATTGCGTAATGATGACGTAATGCAACCAATAGAATTGAAAATGTAACATGATGTATCTGACTACATATTATATAGATTAGATTTTATTTAGTTACGTTACTTACAATAAATAAATAAATTTGCCAAATGAAACGTCAAAAATGTTTAGCAAAATGAGTCGTTTTGGTAGTGTTTTTAACATGAAAAATATTCTTCCTAAATACCATTCGAGATACTAATTTTTGTCTATTCCACGGCAACTTATTGCAATTTCACTCCACAAAACACCACGAAAAATTTGCCTCAACTACGTTCCAGAAAATTGCCAGTTGATGTTTTGTGTCGCGGAATTGTTAGAAATAAGTTGGCGTGGAAACGACAAAACAATTATCAAAAAATTATCATCTCTTATGATATTACCCCTGATAAACTAATTATAACTATTACTCATTAAAACCAATTGACTACGCAAATCATTTCATTATCTCCTCTCTACAAGAACAAGAGAGAAATCTCTCTCCCCAAATAGCTGAAACAACAGGGATAGTCTCTTGTCCAGTGATTGTTGATGCAGGATCTGCTGGGATCCTGCGACTCAAGGTCCTGGCATTGTAACGTTATAACGCTGTGTTATTACAACAGATGACAGCCCGGCTCCTGATCCTAGCTAACTAACAGATGCTTTATCAGTTAATCCTGAATTTATCACGGAGGCATAAGACTTGATTGTGCTATATGAGAAAGGGGGAGATGGGTTAGTTATTTATGGGGCGGTTTTTCTTTTTTATTATGTTGGATGGGGAAGATATTTTTGGCAAGTAGAAGAAAGAAATTCATTTAATTGCTGTCCTTCATTTGGTGTTAAATTAATTCAAATCTATTAGGGCAAATGTTCCCCATTTGGTACCGAAGATGCACCTACATTTATGAGAACTATTTGTATTTTATATTGTGACGATATTATGTGATTTCATTTGTCCTGATGAAGGTCTCAATTTAATAAATTAAATACACATAATAGTAAATACAGTGCAAAATCTTCTTCTGCAAAATCGTAAAAATACGAGTATGTATGAAGTTTTGTTTTAAGTTATTGGTACTAACCACGTAGTATAATACAGGGTGTTTCTGTACTTATGGATCAAACTTTAAAGATATATGTAACACGTTCTACTGATAACGGAACAAAAATAATTTTTTTAAATTCGCAAAGTGATACTGGTTCCATAGCTGTTTATGTTGTTTTATTCATTACACAATATCAGCGTTGGATTATATAATTACGTGCATTGTTAATATTTGAATAAAACAACACAAACAGCTATGAAATCAGTGGCACTCAACATGTTTCGATTAAGTAAACCACCCTTTATTTTGCGAATTTTGGAAAAATTCTTTTTATTCCGTTATCAGTAGAACGTGTTACATATACCCTTAAAGTTTGATCCATAAGTACAGAAACACCCTGTATAAACACAGGTGGTAGACACTTCGTATCTTAGCAATAGTATAGATTCGTGACATTTCTGTTTACCCTGTGCGACACTAGAAAGAGTGGTAGGCAAACTTTTAGAGGAAAATTTAAGTTTGACATAAGTCTCGCTAGAGAATTAATTCTTTCCAGAATTTTTTGTTTATTAGAGAAAAAGTCTTCAGGATACACGTTTTTATTTAGGACGTTTTGGAAATATAAAAACGTATATCAGGATCCTAAAGACTTTTTTAACTAACTGACATCGGATACCACCACAAAGTATAATATAATAATATAAACACAGGAGCAGGGCTGTTCATCTACGCGTAAAGTATTATTTTCTACGTCTACACGTAAAGTTTGCGTAAACTATGTAAAATGCAGACAATGTAAACTTTGCGTAATGTACCTATGTAAATAATTCGATTGTCAGAAAGTCTAACCAATAATTTTATCCCTTTTCTGTGTGATTTGTGCTTTGTCTACATTGTCTACACTGGTTCTATTTTATATTGTTTACACAGATACTGCATGCGTAGATTACGTGTTTGTCTTCGCGCAAAATTACACGTAATCTACGTCGCGTAGACTACGTGAACAACTCTGCACAGGAGTGGACACTCCGTATCTTTGCAACACTGCAGATTTGTGGCATTTTTGTTTACCATGTGAGAGAAAAATCACTACTGGGCCCGTGCGTACCCATCGTTACTGTTTTGTTTATCATCATAGAATGTACAGCTGGCCTGTATTTTCTGTCTCTCTCACAGATAGGCCACACTTCATCCGCCATAGTGTCCACTCCTGTCGTATATTATACTTCGTGGTCCTAACCTATTAATTTATTCACGTATGTAAAATAATCTTCAATGGTCCAATATTCTGTTTCAAGATATTCTCCTGTTACAATGTACTTATGGAAGTTCTCTAATTAATAAAATACATTAAGGAAAACAAGAGATTTTAATTACCCTCCAAACAAACCTCTAATAGCTTTGAGGTCTGTTTCTCAGAGATACCAACTTACAGAACGTATTGTTACTATATGGACGTCGGTGTAATCTTACACAAGCAAAGACCAAGACGGCAACGACGTTCATATACGCAGTGGCAACACTGTTAAACTTATGTTAAGGTGGTTGACAACCAGTTGTTAAAATAGTGAAATAACTAAGACATTTTTGAATATATAATATAAGGCAGTTCCCTCTTTGCTCTAATGCTAGTTTATTTAGTTTTTTCTTCTATTTTTTATGCGCATGGCTAAACCTGTAACATTAGATCAAACAACATAAGGAAAAAAAGTCATGAATATGTTGTTTTTGGAAATTAGTACGTACAGATCTTATAATGAATTTCTTTTAAGGTACATTCGCAATTAATTTGAACACTGAGTAATTTTGAAATATTTAACTCGGTTAAATACTTAAGCCTCATTCACAGCTCTAACATAGTCACTGTTTTTCGTCTTTGTCTTTGTCGCGTGGATTTGGCCCATTCTCAGCTGTTGACACAAACATTGTTTTTGTCTTCAGTTAAGTTCACACGTCTGCTAAACCAAACATAAATATTATATAAAATACATTTTTATAATATAGAATATTATTAGACGGACAGTGCTCGGTTTGTATAATTTCCTGTTATTACTAGTTTAACGTATATCGAAAAAATAAAACCAAAATAGATTCTTACATGGATGTGGTGAACATTAGGGCTGCGCGATATTCAAATTTTAATATCGATATTCGATATCGAAATAATATCGATAATTTTCGATATATCGAAAAATCGATATTATCGAAAAATATCGATATTTATCGATAAATATCGATATAATATCGATTTATATCGATAAATATCGATATAATATCGATTTATATCGATAATTATCGATAAAATATAGATTTATATCGATAAATATCGATATAATATTGATTTATGTCGATAAATATCGAAAAATATCGATATAATATCGATTTATATCGATAAATATCGATATAATATCGATGTATATCGATTTATATCGATAAATATCGATTTATATCGATAAATATCGATTAATATCGATCAATATCGATCAATATCGATAAGTCGATATATCGATAAAAATTATTTTCAATATCGATATCCGATATTTAAAAATAATATCGATATTTATCGATATATCGATATTTTTCCCAGTCCTAGTGAACATACCATACCACATCTCACTTCATTGCAAACATCACGTGTTTTTTTTTATAAACAAAGCCATTATTGTCATTTTGGGTCATGCCTCGTGCAATAGCAGTTTTGTGTATATTGCTACTGCTGCTGCAGCTCGTCTTCATCTAACAATCGCAGTTATAATTTGTTTTGCTTAAGATTCATTTTTCCACGTCAGAATATTGTGACAGATCAACGAAATAAACTGTTGTGAACATAGATGTATATTGTCTACAAACTACTTTTAGGTTAAAACAAAGACAAAAAGTATGAAGTTTGTATACTTTTATGTTTGTGTTTATGCTTAAGACAAAGACAAAGACTAAAACAATAGCTGTGAACGGTTTCACGTTACTACGTATGTCAAACACTTCAAGGTTATTACAAACGACAAAAACAGTGACTATGTTAAGAGCTGTGAATGAGGCTTAACTTTATATCTCACATATATAATAATTAAATCATATTTTTAAAGATAATTTAGAACTAACAGCTGTCAGAATTATATTGTATACTTAAGGTCCATTTAGACTTCCGAAATCACAAGCTTGAAATTATAAATCCAATCTTATGCAGTCGTTCGACCAATAAGAATGCGTGATCAGTGGTTTCGTGCAACGTCTTTGTTTCAAACAAAAGATATACAAACGCTAAACATTCCAATCTTCAATCCTGTGCAACGCTCTCGGCACTGATTGCACCAATCAAAAATTAGATAATATACGTCAATGTTAGTTAAATTTTCTGGCAGTTCAATAAATTAATGTCATTGTATATTTTTATTTATTAACTGACATTAAATGAACACCATGAACCGAACACTGAATTTATTGTAGAGTGAATATTTGTTAATTACGGAGGTTAACTCTAACGAAGGAAAATGTTAAGCGACTGTGCGTGTTGTAGTAGAAAGAGAGTACACAGGAATGCAGTCAAATTGAATCTTTATTAATCTAAGGCCAACGTTTCGCCACCTCTTGTGGCATCATCAGGTACAAATTGTGTATGTGATATTTTTTGTTTTCGTAGTTTGCCCTGATGATGCCACAAGAGGTGGCGAAACGTTGGCCTTAGATTAATAAAGATTCAATTTGACTGCATTCCTGTGTACTCTCTTTCTACGTTAACTCTAACATTGCGGTAAATTTAACAGATTTTCTTCACTCATGTATTAAAAATAAAATAAAATTACTATTACATAATCATACCCACTTTACTCAGTATTAATAAATTCCAGGTAAACATATTTGACAGGTTTGACAGGAGCACAAACTAAATTTTTACGGTTGTGATTTCGGAACTGTGAACGCACGGATTGATTTTGTTGCACGAAGGCACTGCACAAGATTGGATTTATAGTTTCAAGATTGTGATTTAGGAAGTCTGAATGGACCTTTACTCGTTCAACAACAGACTTATGTCAAAAATTTAATAATTTAGAACAACCTTTTAAAAATTTATCCCGGATTTCTTCTTGATTAATTGTGATTAGTCATTTATTATTCAGTCATTAATGGCCTTTTTCGTTCTGCGCAAATGTCAAATACATCTTATTACTTTTATGGCTACTTTTCACGATCTGTCCATGTTCAACATTAATTAGTATGTACGTATGTTCCTTGTAAATTGTAAAAACAATGAATGTTAATTATGTATATGTGTCTGTTTACGTAATACTTTATGCCTAATTTCAATTTTACGGTTATTTATATTTTTACGTATGTTGTACGTAATTAGGAATAATTATACGTTTGACTCAAGACAATAAATATAATTGTTGTTTTTACATAAGTTTTTTTCTGCAGAAGTAATACTACTCATAATTAATATGTTTGTTTTTTGCGTACAAATGACGTAATAACCTTTATATTTAACTAGTATTTTTTGTAGTAAGAAAGACACGTTTTTATACAGTTTTTAATTAGTTAAACACAAATTAACAATTTAAGTTTTTTTTACAATTATACTATTTTAAAGATGTTAAGAGGCCCGTCTAACTTGAAATATTAATATAATTTATAGAAAAGGTCAACTACTAAAATTTTTGTTAAATTATTATTCCATCTTGATCTTGTGAAAAAAATTCGTGGTCCAATTCTCATAAATATCCCAAGTGCATGTCAAATTGTCGATAATTTTCTCAAGTGCGCGAATGTGCACGAGAGAAAATTATCGACAACTACATGCACGAGGGATATTTGAAGGACTGTTTTCCTCATAAAATTTAAGCCAATCAGAAGTCTGACATTTCTGAATGTCGTTCAATCAACATAGAATTACACGATAATTTTCGCATTCGCGAACTTGAGAAAATTATCGACAATTTGACATGCACTTGGGATATTATATTATGACTATTTCCCAATTAAAATTTAGCCAAACGTTGTTTCTCTCATGAAAAATAAAGCAAAATTTAAAAACTTCCTTTGACAGCAAGTCAGAATCACATTTAACCTATCCTTTAAATTATTGGTAATGTGCACTAGTGCGAATTATCGATAATTTGCACTAGTGCAAAATTATCGTGTAATTCTACGTTGATTGGACGACATTCAGAAATGTCAGACAGATTGGCTTAAATTTTATGAGGGAAATAGTCATCATAATTTAACTTAAAATAAAAATAAATTTGCCTTTAGTACTCAATTAACATTATTCATTACAATCACGAACTAAAATTACAGTATAGTGTTTGAAAAGATTCAAAAATTTATTACTGAGATTTGTAAACGTTTACATTAAATATTATAAAACATTAATCGTACAATTATTTGCCATCTTAAATTAAATTTATTACTCATTTTGCCCATGAAATCTAAAGGTAGACGACATCGTATATCTTCTACGTTTTCGCTCTCCTTGAATGAAGTAGTAATCGGTTTGCATTTGTAGAAACATGTCTGGCGTGAATGTATTGGTACGTTTTTACGTAGCATTGACTGTTTAGGTATTGGAAATTCAGTAGTGTATTTGGTATTGTGAAGTGAATTGTGTGTTGATTTTTTGAGTGACTTAAATGGACTTATGCCCTTTGCTGTGAAACTATTATAGTCAAATATATTCAGTAAGTAGACGTAATATATATGTAGATTTATTTTAAGAAGCTTACTTGTAGCAAGTGCTGAATTATATTTTCTATTTATTTGAAGATTTACAACATAACCTTATAAACACATCGGATCATTTATGTTTTACAGCAATTATTATCTCAGTAATAAGAACTTACGTATTAGAATTCAATTTTATTTTGTCAATTGTAAAATATTAAAAGAATGTATTATAAATAAGTGATGTTTATGTAAAATGTTGTTAGAACTACTGTATGTATTAAATGGGGTTGTAATGTTGAGCTGTCAGTTTTTGATGTTATCTGCGATCAGATAACAGACACAATGGAGAAGTTTACAGAACGAAGTGCTAGTTAAAATACAACGTAAAATATTAAAAGTTTTATCATAAATCAATACTTAATTTAAAAATCTTTTATTTATTTTGTTTTACATTAAGTAGAAGATTTGAAATCGTCTGATACTGCGTGATGCATCTGAATTCAAGTTTCATTGTTTTTTCCTCTTTCAGTATGTACTTTTGTTATGTGTCATAAGTCATAATTAAATAATAATGTTTAATATTTGTATATACAGGCTGTATCATAATTTATATGTAATACATGCCGGATAGGTAAAATACGTCGATTTTGATGATCTCAAAATTGCAATTTTTTAATAAATTTTTAATAACGTCAATAAAACTGTTATTGATTATTATAAACTGCTCCACAAAGACACTATTGTATTATGACTTCATAATTCAACTCTATTTTTTGATGAGTCCATTATTCAACAGTTCTGTCACTCTCATCACATAAAAATGTGAGGTTAGTTCAATATTCTAATGAATTAAAATTTGTGAATAAATCTTTTATTAAAAAAGTCGTATTTGACTCGTACATATTGGCTATAATTAACTCGGATAATTATACACTCGCCTTCAGCTCGCATAAACTTTCATCCTCTTGAATTATACTCTACATTAGGTGCTCGTTAAATGATATAGATAGTATTATTTTACGCTGTGACATAAAACGATATTTTTCGAACTATACAGGCCGCAAAATTGTATTTTGTAAGCCTATTTACGTCTAATAAAAAGCACTTTCCAAGGAACCTAAGTTTCCGTCATTTGATATTTATTGAACGCACTGGTATTTCGTTAAATGAAGCACAGTACTCGAAAAAAAAACAGTATGAAATTAAAATTTTGTATAGCTGGATGCCTCGGCCGTACGCAACTTGCTTGTAACAGTATACAGGTATCTCAGAAATATAAATATGTTTTTGAATTTTCAGCTCAACTGAAAAAATGTTATCGAAGTATATTTTAGAAGCTTTTTACCCACCTGTATAGATACACTATATTATGTGTGCGGTTACCAGCTGTCAATAATTCACTAATGGTTGATAGTGGAGGGTACACCACAGGGGATTTTTTGTTCAGTTTAATTGGAAAGTTTACTAGACTGAATTTGGAGAACTGTATTTCACTGTATCGATAATACTCTTGATTGCCTTTACCCCAATCGAAAGAACGTTGGTTCGGGATCACTCTTAGCTTAGGGTCTAAATCTTTGTCAGCCGATAACCTTTAAACCTTCAATAACCCTTCTTAATAAGTCTCCTTATTTTTTACTTATTAACTATGTTGTTGTTGATTGTTTTAGCTATATGACCGCATCAGCAGCAAGGTGGTGACGCCGGTGCGCGCGCCGCCCAGCGACGCGGTGCAGCGGGGTCGCGAGGCCGTGGACGCGCTCGCCAGCCTCGAGCTCCGGCCCGACGTCGACCCCCACGACGTGGAGGAGCTCCGGGAGCTGCTCACCAGGCCGCATCAAAGGGTCAGTGCACTGTTATATGTTCATCTATACGGGAAATAT
Source organism: Agonum fuliginosum (assembly GCA_947534325.1). Taxonomy (NCBI): domain Eukaryota; kingdom Metazoa; phylum Arthropoda; class Insecta; order Coleoptera; family Carabidae; genus Agonum; species Agonum fuliginosum. The sequence continues at coordinate 2,527,143 of OX384033.1, forward strand.
TACACCCGTATTGTTTCTTTTTGCCACAAAGTTGCTTATAAGTCAGAAAATTTAAAAATAGTTTAAAAAACGATGTCGTGTGTGACGGAGTGATGTCATCGGCACAAGCAAACGTTCACCGCGCTCACAAGGACCGAATACGAAACGTAGATCCGCCGTCCATTCTGTTGTCAAAACAATAATAAACGAACTTACACGAACAAATCTACTCACGGTTTAGTTTCAATGCTGTTTGGGTCACACATGGCGCATTTTAATGTACGTTTCAAAAGAGTTACATTTTCATTTCGATAAAAAGGTAATAAATCTATCAAAATCAACAATTATTATCACTCTGTATTGATATCCAATATGTACCTGTTTCTTTAAAAGCCGTAGGCTTGGACACTCCCATTCATTATATTCATTACAGCACAGCTTTCTGCATGTGATGACGTACGAACCCGCGGTTCAAGTCTCTCGGTCGGCAGTGTGTGTGCAGTCGTTAAATTGTTAAAAATCTTGCAATTAAATCAAGCTGACCAATTGATCGTCTTAAATGTAGTCCTGGTTGCAAAAGAATCTCTCACAGCTCTCTGCATGTGATGACGTACGAACCCGGAGTTCCGTGGTTCAAGCTTCTCGGCCGGCAGTGTGTGTAGTCATTAAATTGTAAACAATCTTGCAATTAAATTCAGCTGACCACTTGATCGTCTTCGATATAGTCCTGGTTGAATGAAAATCTCTCCGTTAACGCTTTTAATTTTAAAGGACGTCGCACGGGTTGAGATTCTGACTGCACCAAGACGAATCGGTTAAATTCTGTTGAATACAAAACAAAATAAAATAATAGAGGTAGAAAACTTGAAAATTAACTTTAGAGCAAAATATAATTTTCTCTCTATCATTATTATTGACCTCAGCTAAAATGCTACCATCGGAAATTAATTAATAATTCACTTATCATCCAAATTTTACAAACAACTTTAGATGGTGGTTTTAAAAATCTCAACTTTCCTGCGTCTCAATCCATCCTGCCCTCTGCCAAATCTACTCTGACTTTCGACTCCTCGTGCTGCCATCTACCGTCCGGCAGCTAAACTCTCCTGCCCTCAGCAGGAATGTCAACCGTCCGCAGGAATCAATATTACAGTTTTCATGTCCACTAGCGCCATGGAAACTTTACACTAGCGCCGCCTGGCGAACTTTCCACGAACTAGTATCTCCGCAAAGGGGAGTATTGATTGGCGGAAATGCCCGAAGGGTTTCGGAAAATTCGGGAAATTTTGCAGGGAATAGAAACTGAAAGTATATTTTATTTGCGGCTGTTTAATTATATTTTCTTTAAATGTTTGTTTTTGGTTAGTGAAAGGAAATAACTCAATTTGTTTTTGACAAATAAATCTTGTATTATAGTATATCAATCTGTTGATAAGTAACGTACATAAATTTCAAATAAAATTTGACATTCTTCGAAGGTATTGTAGTTTAAAATCTATCATTTTATATAGGATGATTCACAACTTGATAAATAATTGCAGGGACTCAAGCATAAAAATTTAAATTTATTTCTTAAGTGACGTAGATGATGTTCCTAAGATGTTATTAAATAATTTGTTGAAAAATAATTGTTGAGATATTTTCGGGGGTAATATAACTAGTGCTATGATTATCATCGGTGATAGCATGAGTTAGTCGATGAAAATTGACCGAGTGCGCAGCACGAGTTCAATTTTCTGAAGACTAACGAATGTTATCACCTATGATTAATCATAGCCCGAGTTATATTTGGGGAGAATATATAATGAATGAGTCTAAAATGTTTGGTTATATTTTTTCAATAGCTATCAAAAACGTTTTAAATTCTGTTTACCTTTCTCAATTTTGTCTTCACTGACATTTCCCCACCGAATACAATCAGGTTCATTCAATTTAAGTCTTATTTTTGACAAACAGCAATATTTAAATATGGAACTGACAGTAGGAAATTAATTGACAGAAACAGTTGACATGTAACAGCGGTGATAAAAATATCATCGATTTGATAGCCTCTTACTGCCCTATTTTAGCCAATCAAATTAGTCAAATATGTGTCACGTGACACATGAATTATATATTCATCGTATATTCATAATAAGAGCAATAAAATGTTCACTCATACATAATATTTTAATCAATAATTTATTTTAAAAAATTCAGGGACATAGGTATAAAAATTTAAATTTATTTCCTAAGTGACATAGATGATCCTAAGATACTCATATATTATTACCTAATATAACAATTAGACAATTACTTATTAGATTGATAGTAAACTTACAGTAATTGTTAAGTAATTTTCATCGCTAAAATCTCGCCGAAGAATAAATTCGTAATACTACCAATGACAGTTGTAGAGTTATGATAAAAATTCTGGAATATTTTGAGTGTTGTAGGTACTTAAAACTTAAATATTATTTTTAATGAGGGACATTTTTCTTGTTTGAACAATGTCACAAAGTTTGTTAAATTTGTTATGAGTACCTGTCGCATATTCTTATTATAAGTTCGCTAATTTGCCACGTCGCTGTTCCCAAAATATATTCTGTATTTCTGTTTATGCCTTGTTGAAATTTGGTATCATTCGTGTTTAAGTTTTCTATTTGCTTGAAGGTTCCACAAAACTTTTATTGTCAAATAAACACAAATAAACTTTGCACTTTACCGACTAAACTTCGTCTTATTTTACAGGAGATTTATTTCAATTATGAAACGAATATTGTAAATATGGTAACTTGAATTTATTTCTCAGAATATATTTCAGATATTGAGGCCTGAATTTACATAATCAATATTGTTTGGTGTCGTATTCATGAATCGTTTCGTATATTTGAATTTATACACATGTGTCAACTTGAGCATTCGAAAACACAAGTTTTGATAAATATTTAAGCCCGTAGAAATTATGATTCCAAGTAGAATTCAACACATTATACAGGGTACCTCAGAAATCTAAATGTTTCTCAGTTTTCAGCTCAACTGAAAAAATGTTATCGAAGTATATTTTAAGTTTTTTATTATAAATAACTATTAAAATACACACATAAATTTATGTTTTATAAACATTCAAGACAAAGTTTTTGCAAAGATGTTAAACTTGTGTGTGCGGTTACCAGCTGTCAATAATTCACTCATGGTTGTTAGTGGAGGGTACACCACAGGGGATTTTTTGTTCGGTTTAACTGGATTGTTTACTAGACTGGATTTGGAGAACTGTATTTCACTGTATCGATAATACTCTTGACTGCCTTTACCCCAGTCGAAAGAACGTTGTTTCGGGATCACTCTTAGGCTCTTATCAAATCTTCTGAGGTCTTTGGTCAGCTGATAACCTCTAAACTCTCAACCAACCTTCTTAAGCCGTAGATCGCCCCTTGTGTTTCTTGTATCTTCTATCATTTATTCCTAAAGCTTTACTTGTGTGACAACCCGTGCACTTTGTACTACTGTCGGGAAGAACACAAGGGGTTTTACTTGAATCTACTTACTAATTAAGCAAGTTCAATCCAAGGGTAGCGCGACCACCACTGATCGATTTATAAACTCTCGATCAGAAGAGTTAAGAGAAGTGTTAAAGAAAAAGGAACTTTAATAAAACACAACAGCGGTAAATTTAACCAATGAATTATATTTAAAAAATAAATAGAGTTTAATTATACTATAATCAAAATGAATTTATAAAAACGAAACTGCCGACATGTGTCTTAAGCGTCTAAGGGAAAAACCTATAATCAATTCGATATTAATTGATTAAGGCCGAAAAAACCTCAAACAGAAGTTCGTAATGAAATTTGGAAAAAACATCAACAATTAATCTTATATATTCGAATCAGTTTAAAATACAATATAACCTTAAATATAAACCTTGCTACACTATTACACTTGAATAATTATAAAACAAATTCCCTTTTTAAGAGCCGATCGATCGGAGAGATTTAATCGTGTTAGTTAAAAACAGCGGATCCTTGACTCTATGTTAGATATAAATCACCGTGCTTATTAACTCTTAAAGAATGTATCACTATGTTAGGAACACAAGACTTAACCCGATCACTCAATTGATTCCAAGTTAGTTACAAAAATTAGTAGTTTCTACTTACATACATCAAGCTTGTTAATCCACAACTTCCAATATCTCACTATACTGATATTCCACTATAACTTGAATTATTTATATCAACTTCACAACTGGAATCCAACTAAGTAGACTTAACTGTCAAATCTATCTCGATCTTTGATTAGCAAAAGTGTTTGACTCTAATAATGAAATTTAGACTGTTATCTTTAATACAATTGACTTATACAAAATTTAGAACTGATCTGATTGATTTTAAAAATGATTACTTAAGTGCTTTTGCAAACGAAGATTATGGCTTATATAACCTTTGTTTGCCTCCGAAACATCCCTACTCAATTCTACTCTTAAAAACTAGCTTACTATTCGTTAACATTTTATATAATAACTATTTTCATTGGTCTAGGGGATGGACTTAGATTTTAGTTACAAGAGGGGTAGTTTTCAGAATTTGGGAAATTTAAGAACGTCGCGTCCATGTCCCTAGACTCGGACCCACAGAGAAATGGTGACAGACTAATAGCTTTGAGTGAACATGACATTTTGTTCATGGTGATTAGTTTATGACATCCGTTTGGACAACGATTTTAAGAATTTTAAGAAATATTGTGTCCCACGATTTCTCTGCGTTTACATCTGTTTTCTTAAATTATTGCTTTAAACTGTCAACTGTAATTCAATATTATACTAGAGAACTAATGTCTTTGTCGCGCAAATATGTTTGGGGCTATCTTGTTACACTTGCGATGTATCTTTAAAAATGAAACATTATTCAAAAGATGTCAAAGCCAAAACTTTTATTATTATGTTTTGTACCTTTTTAGTTGTATCCTTGTTCCTTGTTACTAAAATTATTACCTATAAATAGTTTAATAAAAATATATCAGGCTTTTGTAAAACTAAAATCTAGATTTACCAATAAATTTTTTTGGATCCGAAGCAGACTACATTACATACTATGACGAAACTGATATGCCTCCTTAAGGAGCTTGTCTACCTTTTTAATAATTCCTAGAATACTCTCGATATTACTTTTTTTTTCTATTTCACTCTCTCCCCCACTATTACGGCTGCCCGAAACCAGCCCGAAATTCGTACTTTTCCGCATCCTAGCTATGCAATTTCATTTTGAAGTTGAAAAATACTGTAAACATGGCTCCAGATTCCTATAATAACTTAGGTATGTATTTTTTTAAAGAAAATTAAATTAAATAAAAATTATTCTTTTAAAATTTTTCTTGCCATTTATAGTGACGGAAAAAAATAATATCAAATAATGAAAAAAACCGCAAAAAACGTCATTTTGAAAAATTTTTTACTTGAAATTCCTAGGCCAAAGACAAAAAATAAAAATATAGAAGCATTAAGACATCCTTTGTTAATACACTCATATGTAAAGCACCATATATTTCAATTATAATTAAAGCAAACGTGGGAGGCGTACACCTGTGTAACGCTGTCAAATTTGAGGGTAGACGAACACCTTTTTTGAAATAATGTTACTATTGTATTTACAATTACACTCAAAATACATGCTTCAAAGTCTTCGAATAATGATGAACTCAATCATACCTCCCTAATTTTACCTAAATTGACCATTAATCCCACTAACCAGTCACTACAGCAGTATCTGTTGTCACTGCCGATAACCGTATTATGACAGCGGTAACTCCAGCGGTCACGGTAGTTTACCGTCCGATTGTATCCGACTCTATGACACTTGTAAGCCAGTCAGCCGTAAATCAAGTACGTCGTGAAATCCTGACAGTTGAGCATCGATGGCGCTTGTTTCGCTTCATTGGCGGGAAACACGAAAATGCAATCGGGAGATGAGATTGGGGAATAAAACAAGATGGAAAAGGATTTGAGGCGTTTTGAAATATGTTTAGCTATTTACGTAACATAGCAGGGAAGTGCATTATTTTCTATTGTCCAGGCACAGCTCTCTACATGATGACGTGCGAACAAGGAGTTCCGTGGTTCAAGTCTCTCGGCCGGCAGTGTGTGCAGTCGTTAAATTGTAAAACATCTTGCAATTAAATCGCATTCCGATGCCTCAAGCTGACCACTCGATCGTCTTAAATGTAGTCCTCTAGTTGCTAAAGAATCTCCCACAGCTCTCTGCATGTGATGACGTACGAACCCGGAGTTCCGTGGTTCAAGTCTCTCGGCCGGTAGTGTGTGATTGTCGTTAAATTGTAAAACATCTTGTAATTAAATCGCATTCAGATGCTTCAAGCTGACCACTTGATCGTCTTAACTGTAGTCCTGGTTGCTATAGAATCTCTCACAGCTCTCTGCATGTGATGACGTACGAACCTGGAGTTCCGTGTTTCAAGTCTCTCGGCCGGCGGTGTGTGTTAAATTGTAAAACATCTTGTAATTAAATCGCATTCAGATGCTTCAAGTTGACCACTCGATCGTCTTAAATGTAGTCCTAGTCGGTAAAGAATATCTCACAGCTCTCTGCATTTGATGACGTACGAACCCAGAGTTTCGTGGTTCAAGTCTCAAGTCAAGGATGCTGCTTCAAGATGACACTTGATCGTCTTAACTGTAGACCTAATTACAAAAGAATATTTCCGTTGCCTGTTTGAATTTGAAAGGTCGTCGCTCGGATTGAAGTTCTGACTGCACCTAGATTAAACGGTCAAAGTAGTTGGATTCCACTGTAATAACATTTACCATTCTATAAATTGGAACAACTTCCACTGATTCGTCTTGGGGTAGTCAGATTCCCAATCCATGCGACGATCTTTGAAATTCAAAGCAGCATCGGAGATATTCTTCCGCAGCCAAGACTACATTTAAGACGGTCAAGTGGTCAGTTTGAAGCATCCAAATACGATATATTTGCAAGATGTTTTACAATGGGTTCGTACACATGCAGAGAGCTGTGAGATTATTTTGCAACCAGGACTACATTTAAGGTGGTCAGTTTGAAGCATTCGAGTGCGATTTATTTGCAAGATACAATCAAACTTCGAGTTCGTTCGTCGTCACATACAGAGAGCTGTGTAACTTAGAGTACCTAAATAGACTAAGAGTACGGACAAATGCACTAGTAATTTTCTATTGCTAGTCCAAATTGTGTTTGCGCTTGTTTTTCAGCTTACTTAACTCTTAGAATTTAATATTTTTCAGTCAATATTTATTTACATATTGTTTTCTCTTTGGTTATCATTTTATAAATTATTTAAGTGATTGACGTTGTCAAAAATGACGGTATAATATTTTACCTGTGGAACTAAATACTCGTAGTTGCGGTAATCATAATTAATTATTTAGAACTATGTAGATATATTTTCTATCAATATTTTTGTTTAAACCGTCTTAGAGATTAATTTTTAATTTTGTCATCTTGACAGAGCTGTATATTTGTATACATCAGAAATACAGCTAAACCATTTTGGACTCCTTGTCCGTACTCTCAGTCTATTTAGGTACTCTAGTGTAACTATACTTCATATTGCATACGTTGAAATATCTGCATTCTACAAGACAGCACACACCATTATCTTCCGTCTTGTATCTCGTCGGTAAAGTACGTTTATGTGTCATTCGGTTAGCCAAGCATATTCATTAAGAGCCCACAGCAACCATACTCTAGTTACGAGTGTGCTTGGCGCTATTACGTATACAACACATTTTAACATAATAAATGTCGTTTTACCGTCTCATGCAAACATAATAAATCCCACGTAGCTTAAGTTGCTTATGTTTTGCATGCATGGCGCGTGTTGCATTACATTTGTGTCACGGACTACCGGAAGTGCAGGCCCGGATTAAGCTAGAAAGCTAGATAATCATAACTCAGAGACTATTGTGCGGGAAGAATTCAACAGTTCTGCTTGTTTAATGGAGAGATTTATACGGGGACTAAATCTAAAAACTGTTGTGCTGAACTTCATTTACTATAATTTATGGTCAAGTCACTAAAGCCCTGTTCACTTATGGGTTCTTTGGCGATTCTTTCATTCTTCTGAGTTTTGAAAAATGTTATTGTAAGACACGCCGTCAAATAGCGATGCCTTATCATAATTTGAATCCAAATTTTTAGTTCTAGGTTCATTATTTATTTTATGTCTTCCTAGTATGTAATTGTTTAATTATGTCATGGATACGAGGTTTGTTATATACTACATTATACCCTAGGGCATTAAGAAATTGCCATGGTAATATTGAGACATCACTATTGTTTTTCTTCTGAAATTAATATATTTTCTGTCTGTTACTAGGATACCAAAAATATTAACAAAACTCGAAACGTCAAAGCGAAATGTCACGCGCGCAATATTTTAAATAAAATAGTAAGACATAAAATATGGTATGCACCACGGGCATCATTGATGTTTATAGCCCTCGGGTGATTTACAGACCCTCGGGCCAGAGGCCCTTGGGCTTGTAAACATGTCGCTCTGGGCTGCAGCTCCTAGTAGGAAATGAAACTGTTCTGGTACATTATTTAAATAATATCAATAAACAACATTATCTATCTATCCATCAAATATATCTTGAAGTTTAAAAATTTGCGTCTGTAAGCTTATTATTGGTGATACTTTGACGCGGCGTGAGTCAATGCTATACCCATTTTCGTTCTATGGGCTTCTGACAAAATGGATTTGAAATTATAAGGCGTACAACTGTATATTAAATATAAAGGTATTTATCTTGAACAAAACAAAAAATTGGCCTGCGGCGCATTTCTATTTCAATTGCAGCCCTTACCTTTAAAATGTAAACGGGCGCCACTGATACAGTGAGTTGCCTCTTTAAGCTGCCGGTAATTATTGTGTATGAAAATAAAAATATCAAGCTTGAAGATTAAACAATAAATTCAACAATAAACATAATCTACAATTGACTGCAATATTTCTAACAAAACGTAATCCTACTCATTCCATTCGCATTCATTTATTCTTGCACTTAACAAAGCGCTGTGCCATGTGGCATTTGCAGGCCATACTTGCCATACACCTACCGCCTACCCCAGCAGCCGGTGAATGTGATTTATGCCGGTGTTGCGTACCACGGATCGTGGGACGAGATAAATATGTAAATGACATTGTTTACGTAACCAAGTTATCAACGCGGGGCACAGGATTGTGCTGAAATAGAGGAAGAGGGACTGCGTTCTATGATATAGCGTGGTGAGAAGTGTGTAGGTAATAGAATAGGAGTTTCCATGATATTTTGTTTTTTTATGTTAATCTATACATTAAAATATTAGACCCGTATTTTTTCTTTTTGCTAAAAAGTTGGTAATAAGCCAGAAAAAAATTCATAAATTAAAAAGAAAAACGATGTGACGGTGTGAGAATATTATGTTTACCGCGCTGACAAGGACCGAATAAGATACGTAGATCTTACCTTATTTCAACACAGGTTCGTCGTCCGTTCCGTAGTCAGAACGACAAAAACGATCTTACATGAACAAATCTACTCACGGTTTGGTTTCAATGTGGTCTGCGTCACACATGGCGCATTTTAATGTACGTTTCGTAAGTGCTACATTTGCATTTCGATAAAAAAGGTAATACATCTATCAAAATAAACAATTATTATCACTTTCCTATAAGAAACAAAAAAAGCTGACCATTAGATCGTCTTAAATGTAGTCCTGGTTGCAAAAGGATCTCTCTTTGATGATATTTTAAAATTACTAAAGCTCATTTTACATGACACTAAATCTTGAACAAGATTTAGTTCAATTTTTGAAACAATCTAAATTGTGTAGTATCACACAGCAAATTGTGTGAAATATTGCATATTTTTTGTCTCACTATAAAACAGAGTTCATTAAAAACAAAGCAATTTATTGCTCAAGATAGTACACAATTTGTAGCGCAATTTCTTGTTCAATATTTAGCGTAGTGTAAAACGGTCATTATAATCCACGAAAGGCTGATATTGATAGAACGCACAATAAAACAGTTCTGCACATTAATTCATGGAAAGTGGAGAAAATCGTAATGACACCGCCGCTCTATTTTTCTTTTTACAATAGATACTGACAAGTTCGTACATTAGTATGTAGGAATTATTTACTAATTGCGTATACTGGCTTCTGTTAAATTAAAATTTAACATAAAATGTTAAACTGCCATGTCAAAATATTTCTGTTTATTAATTTTAATCAGGTTGGTCGTCTAGCTAGGAGTAAAAAATCCCACAAAATTTGTATAGGTTTAACAATAATGGTATCTTTTTAATCTAATTAAAATATGTAATATACTACAAGATCAACAAACTGTACTATATGCCATATTTTAGAATTTCGCTGAACTCATTTTATTTAATTCAGATCTCAGATCATTTTTTGTTAATAACAACAACAATATTAATGATCAGTTAGAGAAACTGAAATTAATAATAAATTAAAGTTAACCTAACTTTCTGTAATATGACACAATAAATAAATTTTGTAGTAATTATAAAAAATAGAAATACTTTCCCCTTTCTGAAACTCAAATTCAAGCTGCTCATCGTTCAGCTAGCATATAAATTGGACGATAGTATTACATGATTATCACCCCCCTCCCCCGCTGGTAGTGTGATAATGAACGTTCGCCACTGCCAGTAATCCACACTGATTACAAGTAATTGTGTTATCTCCATACAGGAGCAAGTAATGCCATGTGTCCGTGAAGGTGCGTGTATGTGTATGGAGATTGCACATGTGGTAGCGCTGATGATAATTGATTAGGAGGTAATGAAGTCATCGATTGGGGACGAATACTTAATATTTTTTAGTGTGTTTTGAAAGTTACTCAATGAAACTCTTTCGGAGAATTTTAATTTTCAATAGGTTGGTAAGTAACGTAAGGGAATTGTAGTTTTTATAATATTATTAATGTTTATCATAATCATATAAATAATAAATAACAATTCATATTTTCAATTTGTCAAAATGTCAAAAATGTATTTGTCATTAACGCTAAAAATAGACAGATAAATCAAAATTGTAACAAATTTTTAGACTTTTCACTTCTTGTACCTAATTGGAAAATGGTGCTAGATAGAAACAACGTGTTGAATACAAATTGTAGATAGTAACATTTAGTATACATTCCCACTTGACAAAATAAAATCCCCAGAACATTTCAAGAATGTGAACATCCCGGCTTGTTACTTGCTATATTTGCCCATTTACATCCTAATAATACTTTGCGATTGCTAATGTACGCCCTTGGTAACATTATCTATGTTACATCCCAGTATTGTAATTTGGTAATAATGTCACAATTATGCATCCTATGTAATTCCCTGAGATGTTTGTTTTGAGTATGTAATTTTTGATTGTTCTCTGGATGTGGCTGGGATAGACTTACGTAACATCACTTGAAGTACAAGAATAAGATATTTTTAAACATCCCATGAACGATTCATGTCAAGTGGGTCGTTATTAAATTTTTTTCTATTAATCCATAAATTTTTAGGATATTCCAGAAACATCATATATTATAACTATGAACTGAACTAAATAAACAACCTAATACACTACTTGAATCCCACAGACCCAGTTGTGGTAGACACTCTATTGCACTGAATTGAATAAAAAACCCAATACCCTTCTTGAGTCTTAAGTACTCATACAAACTCTGAATTGAACTAAATAAACCTTTCGTGAGTTCCACATACTCAGATTTGCTTGATTGAACTAAACTTAATAATGAACCTAATACCGTTTTTGAGTGAAATAAAATAATGTGTTTTATATCTGCATTTTCTGCATGCTTAGACCTTTTATAAAAAAAACCTATTTTTTTCTCTGATAAATACATAAACGAATCAATTAAATTTCGATGAAGTGGATTATAATCTACAATTTATTTTTTGATTAATGATCAGTACCTACATCTTGTAGTATCTGTCATTTAATTTCCTGTAGTTATGAAACACCCTGTATATATTTATGTATACCGATGTCTTACAGTATATGAAGCTGCCACACTGAAGTATTCCATTTATAGACACTCATTTTTCTTTTCTGAATTTCGTAACGAAAACTGAATCCCTCACTCTCATTCTGTAATCTAGTAGCATTCAAGCTTCATCTATCAAAACAGAATTTATAAGCTTAAACCTTATTCCATTTATATGATAGATATCTTACTCTGGCAGTTACTACGCGATAGCAGAAATATTCTTTACTTGCATTATGGTAATGAAAGAGAAATAAATTTAACCCTATTTGGCAAACGGTACCAAAAATAAGACGAGAACATACAAGTAGGTAACCTGGTTAGAAGTGGGTGACCTTTTATCGGAAGAGTGGTTTTCTTTGTCGAATTTTACAGCTTCATAAAAAAGAATATTCTTTCAACGATTATGGTTTTATATTCTATCCAATATTATCGGTTCTTAATTGATTTAAAATTTACTTTGAAGCTGTAGGTCATCAGCTACTTTTGTAATTAAAAATAATGCTATGCATTAAAAAGTTTTCTAATAATTACCACTTGGGGGAAGTAATAAATTCTAATGGAAAGAAAAGAAAAAAGTTAAAGAATTTCTTTGAGAAGTGCAATTTATATAAAATAAAATTCTTTAAAATGTTGAAACACGTTCTTCAAAGCAAGCTCAAAGAACAAACATTGCCGACTCGTTCATGGTTCAAATATTTTATATTTTATTTTTACTTTTTTATTTTGAATTTTATATTTAATCATCACAAAGTAGTGGACTGTTTTTTTGTAGTATTTAGCCAGTTACAATCGGGATGTGAACTTCTACAGTTTACTAGCCTGTTGCTCTAACAGTTGTGTTATCACTGTCCTTTATCTAAAAATTAAATGGTCCTTGGTAACCTATTAACTTAATTTTTTATTTTGCTGGTATTTTGCTTGGCCGATTCATCTTGGTGCAATTCCTCAATCCGTGCGACGATTTTTGAAAGCCAAGCGACATCGGAGAGATTATTTTGCAACCAGGACTACATTTAAGACGATCAAGTGGTCAGCTTGAAGCGTCCGAGTGCGATTTAATTGCGAGATGATTTTTACAATTTAACGACAATCACACTGCCGGCCGAGAGACTTGAACCACGGAACTCCGGGTTTCCACGTCATCACATGCAGAGAGCTGTGAGAGATTCATTTGTAACCAGGACTACATTTAAGACGATCAAGTGGTCGACTTGAAGCGTCCGAGTGCGATTTAATTGCAAGATGATTTTTACAATTTAACGATAATCACACACTGCCGGCAGAGAGACTTGAACCAGGGAACTCCGGGTTCGTGTCCTCACATGCAGAGATTCTTTTGCAAGCAGGACTACATTTAAGACGATCAAGAGTTCAGCTAGATGCGTCTGATGGCAATTTAATTGCAAGATGTTTTACAATTGTACACTGCCGGCCGAGAGATTTGAACCACGGAACTCCTGGTTCATTAGTCATCACTTAAACCAACGCAGCTACAGCTGGAATATTTGATGATAACTAAATCACGTCCAAAAAACTTTCCCGTATTCTGAAATTTTAATCCACCCTTCCGCCCTAATCCAGAAAATGAATTTATGGTGTCCCCTTTTGACACGATATCCCAATTGTCCTCACTCAAATTCAGATCCGAATTCTATCTCCTGGTCGATCGCGACTTACGAGAGGATCGTAACAAGCCCATTGCGCAAATCGTCCTAAATCCTGCCCTGATTTACGATCGCTTTGCTAACGCACCGCGGAAGGGCAGTGAAGACCCTGCGTCCCTTTATTACAATAGAGGGACGAGGGAATGCGTAGTAAAATACAATTTGTTGAAGGAAATGTATCATTAAATATTTATTAAGGAGTAAAGGACTCTCTACGAATTGTGAATAAAATTAAATATTTTGTTGGTTGGTAGCCATTCAATAGGATTTACTCCCAGTACCAATTATAGAACGGTAGATGTTATTATAGTGGAATCCAACCACTTCCGATTAGTCTTGGTGCAGTTAGAATCTCAATCCGTGCGACGACTTTTAAAATTCAAAGCGGCAATGAAGAGATTCTTATGCAAGTACATTTTTAAGACGATCACGTGGTAAGCTTGAAGCATCCGAGTGCGATTTAATTGCAATCACACACTGCCGGCCGAGAGACTTGAACCACGGAACTCCGGGCTCGTACGTGCAGAGAACTGTGCTTAAACCCGCGCAGCTACTGCCTTGACATGATATTATATTTCAGCGAGTATGCTGTTACCAGCTGCCAGTTTATTCATGAAAAGTGTACCTGATTTGGTTGGAAGTTTTCAGAACTGCACATATGTAGTAAATAACCACGAGTATCCGTGAGTTGACAATTGGTAACCGCACACACGGTTTAATAATAGTATATTATTTAACGAGAAAATAATGTAGGCTATAATTCAAGAGGATGAAAGTTTATTCACGAGCCGAAGGCGAGTTAATAAATCATCCGAGTGAATTATAGCCATTATTTGCGAGTCAAATACGATGTTTTATCTACGACTTTTTAAATAAAGCAACATTTTTTATTTACAAATTTGTATTCATATTAACCTAACCTCAAAAAATTGACAATTCATCCGAGTAATTTTGACAGTTCGGAAGAATAAAGTACTCATTATTTAACAGTGTGAAATAATGAATTCATTACTTCATAATGTGTCCTTATGGAAGGGTTTATTATACTACTTTCACGTATATAATGAATTCATTATTCTATTGTTGTAGATAAATATTTTACCCAAGTACTTGCATAGCTCAAGTTGTGTAAAAGGAGTAATTACCTATATACGTAGAATATGGTACAATTACTAATTCGAATGATTGTATCACTTTCGTCTGTTTTCATTATTATGTAAATTTCTATAGTTTAACTTATGTTTAATAAATTACATTAGCAAATTTGCAATAAGTTTTATAATATACAACCTTTTATACCTTTTATACCAGCTTTTTTGTAGATTTTTAAACTCTGGTTCACCCAGTAGTAGAAGATAAATATCGGTGAGCAATCGACGTTTTTTTACTTTCGTTTATTAGTTTAGCCGTGATGTATGGATTCAGGACCAGGCACGTAATTTCCTAATGGCTACCGAATACCGAACCAACAGCCAAACGACATTTGTCAAATTTTCACTCGGTACAAACAGATTTGCAAACGCGAGAAAATATTTGGTCCGACGAAAATATCAACTTGGACAAATAGTGAAGAAAACATACTAACATACATTAAGTGATCATTTAATGACCTCATTTTGTACTGTACTGTACTGTGTAGTAATTTACGAATGTATACAGGGCGATCCACAACTTCGTGCATATACAGGGAGTAACCTAAAATGTGTAACAAAATTTAAAGGTGTAAAGTATTGGGCGCACTGATCATGAATCAAAAAGAATTTTGTTAAAATTCGTAAAATTAACAGTAGTTAGCAAAACAATATCATTTTGGGTACCACTGGTTATCACATTTAAATAAAAATAAAATAACAGCTATGCAGCATTTATTAGCGTAATTACATTAATGTAATAATAATTTGACAAACAGGAAAAATTAAATTTGTAGGTACCTACTTTAATTAATTAATTTGCGAATTTCAACAAAATTATTTTTGATTCATGATCAGTGCGTCCAATACTATACACCTTTAAATTTTGTTACACAGGTTGGGTTACACCCTGTATATGTATTTTGTTGTGTACATCTATAATGTCGCATGATAATAATGAATAAATAAAAGATGAGTGATTAAGCTCTTCATGCCCTGTTGAGATTTTCGTCATTTCCCCGGAAACCGCTGACTGCAGCTTCGGCAGCAAATTTCATTCGCTCTGATTTGAGTTCAGCGTCGAATTTACAGCGTTTTTCTCGCGGAAGACTTAACAATACGGGATTAAAGTGGCAGCTGTACCACAATTGAGATTTATCTGTATTTTCTCCGTGCCCAGTTTGTTTAAAATGGAAATAAAATATATTGTTTTGCTCTTTCGCGAGATACATTTACCAGAGAGCTTACGGAAATGGATATTTATTAGAGAAAGATTGCGGAGATTATTATTCTCATTGCATTAAATTTCTTTTATCTACGACCTCTAGTGTAAATGAGCAAAAACGCACAGCCCACATACTGTGTAAGCTTCACATTACGCACAGCTGTGCGTAATATCGTGCGATCGCACAGTTAGGGAATTTTTGATTTATAGAAATTATGTTGGCAAGATATAGTAATTAGTATTCAATTAAAGCAGTGCCATGAAGAAGAAAGCATGAAATATTCTGTAAAATAAGTTTTAGTTGTTCTTGTTGTAGTTTAATTAGTCCCAATTTATCAATTTAATCATTTATTGGTTAGTTGCTAGTTATTTTTGTTCCACACTATTGGTAACTCTGCAGTTTAAAACAATATGGCATCCATTTTCATTCAAGTGACAGTTAAAAGCTGTGCAAGCAAAAAGGTAGAGTTAAATCTTTTGTGCACGGTGTTTATGTATATAATACTATAATTATGTGTTTTTACTTCCCCGATCTATGTAATAGAGGGAAGTATTGTAATCGTGATTTTTTGACAGTTCGAGATTTTGGTGAATCTTCACGTTTCAGACCCTACTGAACCCAAAAAACATATTTTTAAAAAAAGTCGGTCTGTCGGTCTGTCGGTCTGTCGGTCTGTTAGTCTGTTAGTCTGTTAGTCTGTCTGGATGTTGGATAACTTAAAAACGCGTTGGAATTTTGGACTGAAATTTTATATTTAAGATCTTGAGCCAAAATCTGACTTCAAGTTCGTTAATGAGCTTTATTCAACCAGTGGTACCAACTTTATAAACAAAACTTTTTTATTTTTATCAAAATACTATCGTGTGTGGTATCAAATTAAAGGTCTTGGGAAAATAATTCTAGTAGAAAAACAAAAATAACATTTAAATGATCGTCAATTGTTTTTTTTTTTATAAATTATTCAAATTATACCGAGTTTGGTGTCAATTTGAATCGCTCAGGGAGATAATTTTTTTAAAAATGTAAAAAATGACATTAATACGATTTTCAATTGTTTCTCAAAAAATTACTCAAATTTTTTTATTCAACCAGTGGTACCAACTTTATAAACATTTATCTTATTTTATTTTTATTAAAATACTATCGTGTGTGGTATCAAATTAAAGCTTTAACTGATCGTCAATTTTTTTATCATACATTATTCAAATTATACCGATTTTGGTGTCAATTTAAAGCTCTCGGGGAGATAAGTTTAGTAAAAATGTAAAAAATGACATTTATGCGATAATCAATTATTGTTTCTCAAAAAATTATTCAAATTTGTTCAAGTGTATTATCAAATTAAAGTTTTCTGGAAAAAAATATTAGTCGAAGAATCAATAACAACATTTAAACAATGGTCAGTTGTTTTTACTTTCCGCATTATATTCTATAAGGCTATAAGGTATTGTGACGGGTTAAAATTTTCGAGTGTGAGTTTTTAGGGAATAAGTATCAGATTTTTATGGTATTTAAATTATGCCGAAGTTGGTATCAACTTAAATAGTTTGGGGAAAATTGATAAATTTATTTAAATTTTGCAGAATAAAGCATAAAATTAACGGCGTTACGAAAGTAAGTTATTAAAACTTATAATCGGGGAAGTACTGTGGTGGACACAGCAGATTTTTTTAATAGTTTTTGAAATATTCTTTATTAAATCTAAATAAGGTCGAAACGTCAAGAAAATATACAAAATAAGCGAATAACTCTTTTATTTACAGACTGCCTGCCAAATAGTGGTTTTTTTTTTCATTATTCCTACAGTCGATAACCAAATTAATCGTTGTATTATACGTAAGTTAATAAATGTCCTAAAATAATACAATTTAATTTTTCCGTTCAATTCTAGTAGTTCTAAGAAAATACATATCTATACTATAATATTTTAAAAATTGATTGCACAATAATGGTCGTAGATAAAGTATAGTACATAACTCGAGCTGTAAAGCAATTACGACCTCGTGAAATTACGAACTCGCCGCTACGCGGCTCTTGCGTAATTTTTTCACTCGTTCGTAATATGCTTCTTACTGCTCTCGTTACGTAATATACTATTATATTTAAACCGGGTCTACAGCTGTGTGTTACGAACGACTGTAGTTCTGACAACTCAGGTTCGAACCCAGTCAGGCGCATCTACCCTGTGGTTGATTCTCCACTAACAACCATAATTAAAATCCTTGTCTACGTACGTACGGCTAAAAAACAAAAGCGAAAAATGACCCACTTCCCGGGATCCTATCGAGCTGAAATTTTACAAATAAACTTTTGCCACCTAACAATGCACTTTGACAAAATTTCAGATTATCCGCCATCTTGAAACCAAATGGCGGCTAGCTATCTCAAAATGTACTGCACCGATTGCGGTCAAATTTGGTACAGTAATAGCCAAGGATCTAACTTATGATATAGATATATTAAAATGTCAGTACGCCATATTGAAACAAAATGGCGGACAGATATCTAAAAATGTACTGTAACTATTACGTTCAAATTTGGTACAGTAATAGCTAAGAATCTGTCTTGAAACATAGGTATTTAAAATGTTAGTCTGCCATCTTGAAACAAAATGGCAGCAAGTTATCTCAAAATGTGCTGCACCGATCTGGTTCAAAAACAATAATTTAAATAAATATCGATCGAGTATATAAAGGATTTATAGTGAAAAACTTCGTTTTTACGGGTTCGTTTTTTTATAGATAATTTATGTCGCTCTTTCTGATATCTCTGCTAGTTCCTGAGTATCAGACGAATTTTGTTAACCTGCTGAAATGTCAAAAAATGAATTTTAGAGGACTGACAAATATTTTGACAGTTACTCGAGTTTAACATGAAATAATATAATCATAATGTGATTGTGTAAAAAATAGTTTGACAATTTTGACTAAAAAAACTGACTATCTGATAAAGTATTTAGGATGTTTGGTGTTGGAAGCGTTCGGAGTAAAAAGTTTGAAATTACATCATGAAATACGCTTTTTGCAAAGTTTATTCAATACTTTTAAGTGCCTACTGATGTTTTGTAGCAGCAGTATATCATCACTTAAAAGGAACACGAGTTTTTAAGATAAATAAGAACAAGAATAAGAGCGAAACTTATAACATGTAGTTGTTCAAATACGTAGGTCTTTAAAGAAATGTAATGTAACGTTGAATTTTTTAACACAGCATCTTATTTAACCTAAAGCTCGATTAATATTGTTTTTCCGCGACCATTAAGTAAAACATCAATTATATATACGTTTTTAGATAGATTAGATGGTTCATTATTATAATGTAAAGAATATGAATCATTATTCAGCACTTTTAAGCCAATCAGATTGTGGTTGCTATAGAAACGCCATTATTCATCAGTTTTTAAGCCAATCAGAGTGGGGCGACGTAGTTTTAAATACGCAGAGCACTGAGCACTGATTGAATACTATTGCCATCCAGTGACAGTCAACGTAACACGTAACTACAAAAGTTTGACTTTTAAGGTTATGAATTTTTTTAGATAATTCATAAGGAGAGCACAGTGGGTGAGTGCAAAATACTTTTAATTTAAAATGAAAGTAAACAATATTATTATTTATTATGTAAATTGAAAATGTTAAATAAAATTGTGTTAATTCATGTTGCTTAGAAACTACTGTTTGACGTTTATAATGAACCTCAAAAATTTATTATTTTCTTTAAAAAGTTTTGTTGAATGGTCGTGGAAAAATCATAGTATACAATTCGCGAATTATGACAATTATTCATTCGGACTTACAGCCCTCGCCTTTGGCTCGTGCTGCAAACTTCGTCCGAATGAATAATTGCTATCATAATTCGCTCGTTGAATAATATACTATTACCAATTTAAAATTCTTAAGTCCGCGTATTGTATTTGGCATATTAATTCTGTTAAACGTTCACGAAAAACCATACTAAATACAGTGCTTTCGAAAGTCAATATTCCCAGTGGTTCACTCACTAAAAACTGGCCCGCGATTTAAATCAGATAGTCTTCGCCTCACAAAAACTACCCTCCACGTATGCAAGATTCAATATCGATGGTCTTCGTGCTTAACTCTCACTCCGTTTTGTTCAACTTGTCCTAAGTGTCTCCCCCGAGAGATTCTATCAAACTTCAACCGTTTTGTACTGACGTCAGAAGTTTTATTGTTTATGCCAACTGTTTGCAAGTGTTTATAGTATAAACAGTTGCACATCGGCTATACATCACCCGGTGCTGTAAACAATAGTTGACAGACTGAAAGGGAAATTCGATTTTATGTCACTGTAGATTTGGGTAAGCGATTGAAGTTCGGAAACCAATGATTGAATTCGCTAAACTTTGACATTTTATCGACAGGGGGCGAGTGATACCGCGGATTATAAATGAATTTGCATTTCTGTTATTTTGATGAACTATCCGAATTGGAATACATAATTTCCAGATTGGAAGGTACACAAATTAAAAGTATTGATCAATTAACTCTTTGATTTTATTTGAAGTTTATTAACAACATTGGAAGACAGCCGATAAACTATGTAGATAACAATAAAAATATCAACTAGAGTTCATGCCAAATAGAAATGGGAATGTCAATCATTCCTCGCGCATCTTCTGTCTCACACCAGCAGCGTACAGAGAAATAGCATTGGCCCGTTCAAGTAAGGAGGGTGGAGCAAACGCAAATGCGTCTTCTGTGCATCGGATCTTATTCCCATTTCTATTTGGCATGAACTCTAGTATTTGTTCTTCCAACAGCTGATCACAAGCGACAAAAATAGGTGACAAATAGTATATTATATATTGAGGGACTAAAGTGCATGATTTAATCCTGAGAGTGAAGTTTATTTCACGAACCGAAGGTGAGGGAAATAATCACCTGAGGGATTAAAGGTACTTTAGTCCTGTAGTATATACGCTATTTTTTGCACTTCATCCTGAAACGAATGCAAAATAGTTTAAAAGAATACACATTCTGTAATTTTGACAGTAAATATAATGACAAATATTTATATTGTTACCATAGATACTCTGTAACAAATAGCACGTATTTATTTGACAACGGGATTAATTAATTCAATTCCTTGGCCACGGGATTAAATATGAAAAATAATCCCTTGGGATCAAATTTAGAACCTTAGTCCCTAAAAATTAAGACTAAAGAAGAGTTTTAGTCCCGGAAGTGCAAAAATATTATTTTATACTTTTCAGAGGTGGAGATTTAGAAGTCTGTTCAATTTATTATTTAAACTTTTTTATTTCACCCTTTTTAGTGATTTTTCATTATTGAAATAGATTAACTTAAGTATACTGTTACAGACATAATTCAATTTCAATTTTTTGCAAATTGATCAAATAGTTCCAGAGATAGGTGGCCGCCATTTTGTTTTCAAGATGGCTGGCTAAAATTTAAAAAGCCTAAAACCTAGGAGGGAAGATACTTAATTATATAATAAAAGATTAATCTCAATCGATTCAGTAGTTTTGCTTAAAGTAGTTTCTGAGGTAGCTGTAGCTAGTCGCCATTTTTTTCAAGATGGCTGACTAAAAGTTATCTTATGTTTCATTCTAATATTTTTTGCAAATTGATCAAATAGTTCCGGAGATAGATGGCCGTCATTTTGTTTTCAAGATGGCGGCCTAAGATTTAAATAGCTTAAAATCTACGGGGAAGATACTTAGATATTTAAAAATAAATCTCAATCGGTTCGGTAGTTTTTGAGTTCTGCGCGTTAAAACAAACATACAAGACAAACTTATAACCTCCACCTTTTTGGAAGTCGGTTAAAAATAGTAAAAGTTAGTATACAGGGTGTCTCATAATTTCAGGTACCTACATACGTTAAGGGTATATGTTTGTTTGATATGCTGATTGCGAATCAAAAAGATTTTTTTTTTAAATCGCAAAATTAATTTCCATGTTTCCCAGTCAAAAATTTTTCGTTGCCCTGCCACTGGGTGGAGTAATTATTGTTTCATTAAAAATAATTAAATTTTGTTTGTTTATTTTACTAGTATTATGTAATTTAAGATGTTGGTTACCTACTTCCATTGTTTCATTGTTTGTTTGGAAAACGAATCCAGTTCCGCGTACTACAAAAAATACTGCAGGTAAACTACCCTTAGTATTTAGAATTTTAAAAATATTCTTTTTGAATCGTAATTAGCATATCAAACAACATACACCTTTAACGTATGTACTCGAAGTTATGAAACAACCTGTATTTGAAGTGTGGATTTTTTTTTACTCTGCTCCGTTCTTACTAAAAAAATTCACAATTTTCTTTCCAATATCCACAGCTGCATTTCTCAGTAAAATTTCTCGACAGATCTCTAATAAATTCCCAATTGATTTTTCATTTGTCAAGCGTTCAGTTAATTAGATCCCGTAGACGAATTGGCGTTGAATGGTTTTTACATTTAACATTCATCGTCAATCTTCCCGTCAGCAATTTCCGATCACGTCTGAAAATTGCAAATTGATAACAAGAATGTTAATGCTATGGGGGTGGGGGGTTCTAAAAGAACTCGGTGGAATTTGATCTCAGGGAAGTTTTAGTTGATAAGAAGCAATTTGTTGAGCAGTTTTCATATTTGAACTGGTCTGGGTCAAGAAGATGGAGCATGTTTTTGGCTTTGTCCTAGTTTTTGTCTTTGGCAGGATGGGATGTTTTTCGACGCGCTCAATGTTGTCCTGTCACTGATCTTATAAGATATCAAGTAGAACAATAGGTCTTTAGATGTTGCGGCCACAATAGTTCAATCATTTTATTTTTTTATTCGCTTTATTTTATTTGTTATTCCATAAATTTTATTCATATATTTATGTTCTAACTAAACTTGACGTTTCCTTATATATTTTTTAAAATTTAGATCAACTAATCTCTGGTAATTTGCCGTTTTAATATTATTGACTGTTTTTAATTTTTTTTCTATTTGAGCGATACAACACATATCTACCTACATCCTATATAAATATTGTATTTTTTTAAAACATAAAACTATTAAATTTGTCTCAAATTGGTCTTAACCTACGATTTTAGGTTTGTTTATAAACGTTACATTAAATTGTTATAAGCACGGCAAATAATAATTTTTATGTCTTCCTAGTATGTAATTGTTTAATTATGTCATGGATACGAGGTACTACATTATACCCTAGGGCATTAAGAAATTGCCATGGTAATATTGAGACATCACTAATGTTTTTCTTCTGAAATTAATATATTTTCTGTCTGTTACTAGGATAGGTACCAAAAATATTAACAAAATTCGAAACGTCAAAGCGAAATGTCACGCGCGCAATATTTTAAATAAAATAGTAAGACATAAAATATTGTATGCACCACGGGCATCAATAATGTTTATAGCCCTCGGGCGATTTACAGACCCTCGGGCCAGAGGCCCTTGGGCTTGTAAACATGTCGCCCTCGGATGAGCATAAACATCATCATGATGCCCTTAATACATAAATAACTATAAAATTACTTATTTTTGTCGTTATACTACTGTAAAAGAAGTATTGTGTGCATCTTGTCGGATAGAGTTTGTTTGTTGCACTTGGTGAATCGTCGATCTCGGCTTCGAATCGCCCGAACGAATTTCTTGTCACTTTATACAGAGTGTTCCAACAGTTAAGTAATAATACAGGATGTTCCCCAACTAATTCAAGGGTATAATATTATACGACGTGCTGATCATGATACAAAAATAATTTTTATAAAATTCGCAACAATATTGCATCGTATTTCAAGCAAACATTTTTTTGCCACTGGTCGATAGTTATTTTTAATAATTTTTTTCAAATCTTCTACAATGAAAGTAATTGTTTACATAATATCTAATACTAATAAATGTCAAATTATCAAATATACCATCAAAACATTGATACTTAAAATGTACACACGTCAAGTAAACTACCCTTAACTTTGAGAATTAAAAAAAATATGGTTTCATGATCAACACGTCTATGTCTTTAAATACAGTTGGGAAGATAGGTATAGTTGCGTTTTGACTAAATTAGGGTTTACCTGAAAACGATTTGACAATATAATATTAGTCGAAGTTGCGGTTTGGTCAAATTACGGAATGTGAAATTACAGTTTGTCTAGAATATAGTTTGGCTAAATTACGGGTTGACGTTGACATATTTACGGTTTGACAAAATTCCAGTTGAACAAATTACAGTTTGACTAAAATACAGTTTGGCTTAATTATTTTTGGTCAAACTACACTTTGACAAAACTATACTTGTCCAAATTGTGTGCTCCCGTCAATTATTATGCTTGTGCGTTACGCTGTATGTATGGAGTTTGCAAAGTTTTGTTCTTGTGCGTTGCTCTTAGTACTTAAGCATTAAAAATAGTTCTTAATCATTAAAACAGTCGGTGGAAATGAGGATTTACGGTCTCCATATTTTCGTTTTCAGATTTCCGCAATCCATAACAGCACAGTTAAATAACCCACAATTCCCGTCTCACTAAGAGTAGAAATGATCTGTTCTATTTTTGCCAGAGTTGCCGTTGGTGTTTTTATTTCCCGCAGATGATGCGGTGTCGTACTGTCCCGTTGTCGTGCATTCGTGAATAATTTATCACGTGTCTGTTGTCTGGTGTCGTGCTGGAGTGTCACACCAAGCCAGTATTAATCAAGAGGGCGGTGGGTGCTCTATAGCTCAACATCGTGCTGACGAATTCTCTGAATTAGGAAATAAACGCCCCTAACTGAGAGAGTGGACAGACGATTTTCTTCTGGTTAGGGTTAGCATATTTGTTTATCTCGAAAAGAGGCGAGCGAAGCGAGGTCTGTAGCGCCGTATGCGAAATTTTTTAGAAAGGAGCGTGCTGTGCCATTTTAACAGAATTTGAATAAAAAATCGTAAAAAATACAATCATAATAATATAAATTCAAAACACATCTTCAAAAATTTTTATGACTTCCTTGTACGCCTAATAAACTGTTCATACTTTTCTTATTAACTAAAATGTAAAATAATATAATAACCGTATTTGATTTATGCGGAAAACACCAAAAAATACCTAGAGTAAAGTGCCCTTTTGGCACGGACGATGGGACGATCGCAACCAAAAATAGGAGGTGCACAACAGTTCTTGGCGTCCGTAACCCACATGAATCGTCCATGGGATGTTCATAAATATTTTATTCTTGTACTTTAAGTGATATTACGTAAGTCTATCCTTGCTACATCCTGCGTACGATCAAATATTACATACTCAATACAAACATCTCAGAGAATTACATGGGATACATAATTGGCATATTATTATCAAATTATTAACATTGGGATGTTACGTAGATAATGTTGCTAAGGGCGGACGTTAGCAATCGCTAGGATATTAATAGAATATTAATGAGCAAAAATAGCAAGAAGCCGGGATGTTCACATTCTTGAAATGTTCTGGGGATTTTATTTTGCCAAGTGGGTAGATTCTAGATTTTTAAACCCCCACCCCTAATGATACGATTGAATTCAAACATACCTTAAAATCTCACTATGGTCTTTTAGATGAAAATTGATTCGCATTAAGAGGAACTACCAAAATTTATCGGTCCGGGTCGCTTATTATCAAAAGAGTCAATTTCTTAGAGTTTTAATAAATGTACCCAATACAACTCTAGTTTGGAGGTGGAACTAAATTGAAATTCGAATATTTACACTGCCTGACCTTATTTTTGTTTGAAAAAGGGGTTTAGTTTTCACCGTAAAATTTAGTCTAAATATTAAAAAAATTTAACAATTTTTTTTTAATTTGTAGAAGAAAGTTGGTTCTGTGACATTTCTGTATTGAATTTGTAAAATTCAAAACATAATACACTTTAAAATGAATTACAAAATTGCCAATGTTTATAACGCCTATAATAACAAATCAAGCAAAAATTTAAAATTGTAATACACAAATGTCATACAAACAACCTTCCTCTACAAATTAAAAAAATTAATATTTTAAAATGTTAATATTTAGATTAGATATGATGGTGAAAACGAAACCTTGTTTTCACTTGTAAATTGCACCAGTATCCGTTCCTCTTAAATCCAAGAATTTGTTATCTTCCGTTTGTTAGGTACGCAATGAGGTTGTTGTTACTCTACAATTTGAATTATAAATAATGTTATTTGAGTTTGTTGTTTACGTAAATTAACACAGAGGTGGAAATGTGTTTGTTTAGGTTTCTGGTATTTATTTATCACAGACGTGTTTCTCCTCGTTTTACTTTCTAATACTGACACTGACCCAAATTTATCTCTGTTCTTTGAGCTTATGAAATTTGTAAAATAACCATGGATACGAGCATTATTTTAGCAAATAAATCAACGCGTTTAAGAACCTTTTTAAAAGTTACTGAGCTTAACATTACCTTGATTATGTAGGCAGTAGCTGCGCGGGTTTAAGCACAGCTCTCTGCATGTAATGACGTACGAACCCGGAAACCATGGTTCAAGTCTCTCGGTCGGCAGTGTGTGCTGTTAAATTGTTAAACATCTTGCAATTAAGTCGCACTCGGATGCTACAAGCTGAACTCTTGATCATCTTTAATATAGTTCTGATTGCATAAAAATCTCTCCGCTGTCGCTTCGAATTTAAAAATTCGTCGTACTGATTGAGGTTCTGACTGTATTAGGACGAATCGCTCGAAGTGGTTAGATTACATTTTACTGTCTACCATTTTATAATTGGCAGTAAATCATGTTGAATGAAATACCTTTTAAAAGATATTTTTTAAATATTAATAAGGATGGAGAATTTGCAAGGTATTAATTAATGTATTTACTAATTAACTTATGTGTTCAGTGGGTATAATTTATGTCTAATATTTGATTTCTTTTTAGGTAAGTCCAGTTTTTTCATCTCCTACTTCCTTGATCATTGCACAAAATGTAAGTACAGTAATTTTTTGAACAAAAAATCATTACGTCGGCCATCTTACGGTACGAGTAAGATGTTTCCGAACGAAGTGACGAAGGAGCCGAGTTAGGAATTTCGAAACGAGTACCGTGAAAATCCTCTACCGGACGAATGACGTACAACGTTTTATTTCATACCTGTGTTGCATTTTTGGACCAAAGTTTGCGCCCATACTTTATATATCTTTTCTAAATACAATCAGGTCGTCTTGGTCTCAATACAAAAATAATAACAAAAATTAAATTTCAGTCCGGAAAATGAAACATTACGGTATTGTTCTACTTTACAATCCTGTAAAGTAGAACAATACCGTAATGTTTCATTTTCCGGACTGAAATCAATCTCATAAAGAAGCAAATGCAACACAGTATGAAATAAAAAAATAAATAACAATTACAAAACATACTTTCAACGATTGAACGTCATAACAACAAAAACTCAACAAATCCTCAATTTCAACAGAATAATTTGTACGCCTAGTGTTTGTTATTTTAATCTCAACGACTTCACGCTGCAAAAATACAAACAATAGCGCAGGACTTTTCATAAAACGCAAATAAAAATCTACAATCAACACTCCTGCAATCACAGTTTCATGAGGTCTTATTCCCAGTAGGTCTATTCTGATGATAGCTTCAACTTTTTACAAGAAGATAAATTATTAACTTGGGAATCCGATTTATTGACATACGAAAGCGTTTTCAAATAGTTGTATGGCTGAGACAATCGGAAAAGTTAAATGGATCAAACTGTTTGAAGAGAGGTAGAAATATTTGAAATGAATTGAATTAGTCGGAATTTTAGATGGAACTAGGTTCCTACAGTGACATTTAAAGAAAGAAGAAGAATATTCATCAATTAGTATTTGTTTCCGAAAATTTTCACACAGTTATGTCACTATTTATGACGTCATTTATTAGTATGTTTATATCCACGTACTATTTGCCTTCTTAAGAGGCCCGTCTACCTTTTAAAATCCAGCATAAAATGTACTAACGTAGCGAGTGTTTTGTGGCCAGTACAAGAATGGTAAAATTTTATTTCAACAAGGATTTAATAGAGACAGAATGGATCTACCGCTGTGCCTTTTTAAAATTTGGATTAAGAAATTGTACATGATTATAAAAATTCCGAAAAATTTAAAAAGAATTCCAATTTATGCAAACTTTACACGGTTAGATCTCATAATCGAAATTAATTTTTAAAATTTTGAAAAGGCACAACTATAGATCCATTCTTTCTCTATTAAATGTTTATAAAAACATTATCCTGATGTCAATAATAATCTGACAGTTTGCTCGCAACGAAAATACTTTTTTCTTCAAACGTCAGAAAAACATAATATTTCATATCTCCATAGAAACAGCTAAAGTTTTACTTTTCTGAGAGCGGCAGACAATAATATTACCTGCCGCTGGTGAACCAATCAAATTGCAGCTGTCAATAAAATTTAATTCAAATTTTTATTAAACAAAATAAATCAAAGACGACTATATTATTTCAATAAATTTTCTTACACGAATATCAATTTTATTGTAAGGTTTCGACGTCTGAAGAAAAAATAGCATATTTTATGTGGAGCTAAGTGACTTTTTATGGCTCATCCGGCAAACGCCTACAGATTCGCCACAAAAAGTTCCACTTTAGCTCCTTATTAAATAATATACTCGTACTATTACAGTATTTTCAACTTCAAAATGACATTGCGTAGCTAGGATGCGGCAAAGTACGAGTTTCAGGCAGCCGTAGTAGTGGAAAAAAGAGTGGAATAAAAAAAAGTAAAATTTAGAGTATTCTAGGATATTCGGCAAAAACGTAGACGTATCGCTTAAATGTTTCTAAGTCAGTTGTAACTAATTTTCTACGCAAAATACATTACTTAACATAATAAGTTAAACAACTTTCCAAATATGATTCCGTGTATTCTCTAAAGGCCTGCGGGCTTCATCTTGTAAATTATTCTACAAGATATAATTCGAATTACTTACAAGAAATTAACATTTCTCATCTTACCAAGTTATGAATACTTCCTTAATTATCATTGAAAGTTTGTTAGGCAGAATTCTTTTATCTCAATAAAATATAAAAGGATAAATTTGCATTGGGAGAAATTGTTATTAAACTTGGAATGGAAAAAAAGGGTTCCCAGGAAATTGAATTCGTAAATAATTCTGAATTTGATTTTTTATCCGTTGGGATTCGAATTTACATGCGGTGCCTAACATTTCGAAG
Source organism: Agonum fuliginosum (assembly GCA_947534325.1). Taxonomy (NCBI): domain Eukaryota; kingdom Metazoa; phylum Arthropoda; class Insecta; order Coleoptera; family Carabidae; genus Agonum; species Agonum fuliginosum. The sequence continues at coordinate 2,556,363 of OX384033.1, forward strand.
AAGGGAAAATGTTACGTAAAATTCTAAATTTTATAGTAAATTCGGTTACTTAAGAGGCCCGTCTACCTCCTAAAATCCAGCATGAAATGCACTAACGTAGCGAGTGTTTTGCGACCAGTACAAGAATGGTCAAATGTTATTTCAACAAGGATTATAACTTAAACAGTTGTGCCTTTTTTAAATTTTAGTAAAAAATTTGTACATGATTATAAATATTCAGAAAAATTCATAAAAATTTCAAATTTATATTTATATTTTATGTATATCTCATGATAGAAATTAATTAGGTACATCTATAGATCCATTCTTTCTCAATTAAATGTTTATAAAAACATTATCCTGAAGTCAAGAATTAAATGACAGTTTACTCGCAACGAAAATACTTTTACAGTATTTTCCAACTTCAAAATGGCATTGCATAGCTAAGATGCGGCAAAGTACGAGTTTCGCGTTGGTTTCAGGCAGCCGTAGTAGTAGGGAAAAGAGTGGATAGTAAAAAAATAAAAGGTCAACTACTAAAGTCTAATTTTTGTCAAATTATTATTCATCTTGATCTTGTGAAAAAATTTTAAAAAGGCACATTTATTGACCATTTCACAGTCTACAAAGGATCAACATACATGTACTCGTAGGTTGTTGACAAGATATTTTTTGAGATATTTTTAAAATGTAATTAATTCTTAATTAGTTTATAATAATATAATTGCTCTGAAAATGATTTATAAACTGAGGTCGAAACTTCGCAACGTCCAATAAATAATTAAAACCTGCAATCCAACTATCATTTGAAAAATTCTTTGAACAACCTACATCAACTAATTCGACTTAAATAAATAAAATGTACTAGATCTACATACATATTTAAAATTGTTTATTACAATTATTTGATTTCATGTTTCATTTAAACTCATTTCCAAACAGGAGTCGATATCTAGACCTCATGCTCAAAATCAACTATCCTCTTAAATATTGCCCCCCCCCCCCCCCTGGAATTCTTGGCAACCCGATCACGTTTCCATTGTGCGTACCGAACGATCACGAGGCATTTTCTACCATTCAGTCCGCCAATGCTCTCTACATAAGATAGGGTTGCGCGCTCGTTGTGTGTTTGTGAGTAGAATGTAACGATTATGAGCTACACCAGAGATGCCGGGAATACAGAATTAAATTTCTAACACGGTTTAGAGGAGGCATGGAATTCTAGATGTAAACAACAGTGAAATTGAATATGGGTATTATATCGTGGAGAGATTAATTTGAGTGTTTCGGGTTCAATAGAAATTTATTTTGATAATTCCACTCTTGTGTATAATATGCCATAAACAAAACACAATTTTATCGCTTTGACAGCGGACAAAATAGAAGGTAACTTTTTGCAAGTGATAAAACCTCATTTACTTTTTCTTAGCAATCAAATAATAAACAAAACACTAAACTGTCATTTGCTTCATATTTCTAATATTTGTCAGTGAAATGATTCGATTTTGGGAGTATTTGTGGAGAAGAACCACAGGAGTCGTTAAATTATTTAGTTGAATTACTGTCGAGCATTTTATTTCCTCCGAATAAATTTCTGTTTGACAGCGGAACCTTGTCACCTGACAGCAATTTGACGCGAATAATTGTTTTAAAATAAAATCACTCCACCTACGGTGTCGTGATTTTATTGAACAGTTTTCCTTTTCAAATTACTAGGCAACAAGGTTTCAATACAAACAGAAATTTGTCCGGCGAAATAAAAAGCTCTTGTGTAATTACAGTTGATAATAGGAGTCGTAAAGTTATGGAAAACATACTTTTCTTTTATCGCAAAGTAATTTATCCAATAATACGGCATACTTTCTGAGTTTGATATTGAAAGGAATATCTATGTTGAAGTGGGTGTCATAAACAACATACAACAGTGCTGGAGTGATTCGGAATCCACTTTGATGACTTGCAAGCTGTAAAATTGGCCAATGAAACAGGATTTATTAGAAAATTTATACTTGTTTAGGTATTTAATATATATATATATATATATATATATATATATATATATATATATAGCCAAGGCTGTTCTTCCATCTACCCCTTCCACGTAAGCCCTTGTTACAACCACTAGCCGGTGGTTGTCAAGTTAATGGTATCCTAATTTTTTATCAAAAACATGAAAACTGATTGACAAAACTTTTGAAAATTATTAAGTACCAGTCATAGGAAAATTAAGTAAAGGGCTTGATAGATTAGAATAAGTATGCCCACTTGACAAAATAAAATCCCCAGAACATTTCAAGAATGTGAACATCCCGGCTTGTTACTTGCTATATTTGTCCATTAACATCCTAATAATATCTTTGCGATTGCTAATGTCCGCCCTTGGTAACATTATCTATGTTACATCCCAATATTGTAAATTGGTAATAATATCACAATTATGCATCCCATGTAATTCTCTGAGATATTTGTATTGAGTATGTAATTTTTGATCGTACTCAGGATGTGGCTAGGATAGACTTACGTAACATCACTTAAAGTACAAGAATAAGATATTTTTAAACATCCCATGGACGATTCATGTCAAGTGGGTGTATGTAATTTTATTAATAATATGGCGGCTATATGACTAATTTTAATCAGACATTTTAGAGACTAATAAAAAATTTGTTTTGAAAATTTATTAACAAAATATTGACAGGACCACCTCAAAATATAAATTTAAAATTTATTTACGTACCCACCTATGGCATATTTATTTGGTTCAAAATTCGACAATATTCGTCCATAAACACTAGCTTATATGACACATATGCAAATGGAAAGCGTGTAAAATATGCGAAAGCCAAAAGCCTGTGCGTAGAAATAATGGATTTATACGATTCAAAATTTATGAACTATACGTGCTGCCATTTCTGATACTTTCCTCTCTGCCATGACTGACAAAAATAAAAACCTCGTAGACTTTCTGACAGCGTCACGAATCTTGTGTTTTTCACAAGATTATTTTATTAAGCAGAAGGCGGATAGAACGTGGCATATTTAATCAAAAGGACTTATGCAGAATTTTAGTGACACTGCAAAGTTGCAACTCATTTAAAAATGCTGACTAAAGTTTAAGGAGGACACGGTGCAATTTTAGTTTAGGTGCCAAATTTTTTTATTAGACTATTTATTATCGTAGAGATAAATTAAGAGGCCCGTCTACCTCTTAAAATACTTCACAAAACGTACTAACGGGGCGAGTGTTTTGTGGCTAGTACAAGAATGGTTTCAACAAGGATTATATACTTAAAATATTGTGCCTTTTTTAAATATTAATAAAAAAAATCTGACGTGGCCATCACACAACCTTCCGCCATATCTAGACTTTAAACAGAAATGTATACGTACAATCCGGTGCCCATTTAAAATATACAAATAAAAATCTAAAATATTCAAACACAGAAATTAATATCACCTGAATCAAAAGATTCATTCACACGAAAACTCTTTTGTGTGGAAGCAATCCTCCGTTTAGTTACTACATTAATTTAATAGCTTACTTATGACTTATATAGCGCTAGTATGCCAAATTGTCACCCATCTCATCTGTCAATATTTTTTATGCAGAAACAAAAATCAATCGAACATGGATTACAAGATTTCAACGTTTTATTTGATAAATTTATTTTTTAAATTTTACTGCAGTTCTTTAATGCTACCAGATAAAGACAATTTTTTGATAACCTAAATTGCAAATAACTTTTCTTCTTATTCTTATTACAAATAAATACTATATTTATCCAAATTTATAGAAATTTTTGACACTTAATCTTTTCAATCTTCAAAAAATATCACTTCCAGTGAAGATATTTGTACCAAAATCTAATGAGCTCTTCCTATTCGTATACAATTGTAAAATACCAAATATCAAATTTTTTGGATAATTCGTATTTGAGTTATGCAACAGACGGCATCGGCCCGGACCACACACATACACACACACACACACACACACACACACACACACACACACACGCACACACACACACACACACACACACACACACACACACACACACACACACACACACACACACACACACACACACACACACACACACACACACACACACACACACACACATACATACAGACATCATCGAGAAACTATCAAAAATGAGTTGTAAGGACCCTAATTCGTGCTCATCCACTAAAAACTCACTACCCGATTTTTTGCATGATTCCAATACCTTCCTTTACAGGTAAGCGGAAGGTAAAAATTGTACATCCATCAAAATTTCCAACTTATGCAAACTTTACACGGGTAGGTATATCTCAAGATAAAAATTATTTATTAAGGCACATCTGTAGGTCCATTCTTTCTCTATTAAATGTTTAAAAAACCATTATCTTGAAGTCAATAATAAACTGACAGTTTATTCGCAACGAAAACTCTTTTACAGTATTTGCCAATTTCAAAATGACTTTGCATAGCTAAGATGCGGCAAAGTACGACTTTCGGGCTGGTTTCATGCAGCTGTAGTAGTAGGGAAGGGAGTGGAATAGAAGAAAAGTAAAAAAAAAGTATTCTAGGAATTCGGAAAAAACTTAAGATAGAATTTTTGATGGGATAATTATGAAAACAGTTTCTTAAATAAGTCTGAAATAGTAGGTACAGTTTTCTCTAAATCATTGTGAATAGTAAAGTTTTATTCTTTTTCTTGAGTATTATTATTTTCATCAATACTCGTTCTGTCGTTGAGTAGTTCAGTCGTTTCAAATTTAAGAGCAAAATTTTATAGCTCTCGGGATGTCGAGATATTTACAACAGTCACTAAAATGCGAACAATATAAAGTTATTTTTATTCACTGTTTACTTTCCACAGTACAGTTTAATAACCATCGATTGGACGATAAACAAACAGACAATTTTAAAACAAGAAAATAGACAATCAGTAGTTTCAATTTACAACATTCGGGATAAACAAACTAAATTATTGGGTTCAAATTTGTAATTTGAAATACATGATAGAAATATGTACTTAAACAATACAACCACATTATTAGTAACCTGAATTATTATTTATTTTATTTCATCCTGTATCAAATTCAAATACTTTTCGTGTCACCAATATATAGAATGTGCCATACTTATAACTTACGTTATACAACTGTTGATGTTTTTCAATTTAAACCAAAGATGTTCTATGCTATTATTGCTAAAATTTAAGTCACTTTGTTATATCTCTGTACATATTTTTTACTTTTTGTCTTTCTGTGTTTCTTCCCATCCTCTTATTGGGAGTTATCCTGTTGGATGGTGTATTCAAATAAATAAATAAATAAATAAATAAACAGTTTGAGTCCGGGAAAACGCAAAAAACGGCCTTTGTCCGGTAAAGTGTTGGAATAGAAATTAATCAACGCAATAACAATTAAACAATCGCCAAATTGCAGTTGTTAATTATGTTTCGAAAATGTTACTAGATTTGGAGCATTAGGTAAATTATTTTGAAATTAATATTACTGTTTCTTTAAAACGGAATTTGACACAGGATGAAATAAAATACATAACGACATTCGTCCGTGAATTCTTTTAACAATACTCGTTTCGAGTTTCAAGACTCGGCTCCTTCGTCGCCTCGTCTTCAAACGTCTCACTCGTACTGTTAAATATGAATTCTCGGACTTGTAACGTTAATTACTATTTGTTGATAATAGTATATTATTTAACGAGCATATAATGTAGGTTATATTACACGAAGATGAAAATTAGAACACGAACCATAGGCGAGTGTTCTAATCATCTGAGTATAATATAACCATTATATGCGAGTCAAATACTATACTTTATCTACCACTACTTGTAAATGAACTTGGTGTTGTATAATAATTTTACCTACATCTGTCATCGATTAACAAGCAACAATCACTACGCTTACTACAACTCTGAGAAAATGCTTGCTAGAATAATTTATTTACTTACAAAATTAATGCAGAATTACTACAATTTGTGAAATTCATAAAAATATCAAAATTTACTGTTTTTAGCAATGGTAGAAACACACAAATGAGCATCAAATCTAATGACACCGCTTTTGCTTCTTCTCGTATCTCTAGAGGTGAACATATTATTTCACTACTTTCAATATCCATAATTTACCTTCTTTACGACAATACGATAGAATACGATACTATTTGTTGCAGTTAAATGGTTTGTTGTATCAATCAAACACACATAACCTTACTTATTATCTGTCATTGACCAACAAACTTCAGACAAATGCTTGCGACTCTAAGAAAATACTTGCTTGCTATTGGTTGAATCAAGCGTGGAATATGAAATTTCATATTACACGCTGTGTAATATGAGGCACATTTTGTATTTGGAGTTAGATATAAAATAAAGCTATTATTTAGTAGTTTTTTACTATCATAAAATCTGTTTTCTATCATTTATTACATAGCTTACTAGGAATGATTCGATTTGTTTCTGTAATATTTTAATTATTATTTTACTTAGAAATCTACAAGCTTATTATACATGGTTATATTCAGAATTTTATGTAGAATCAAAATCTTAAAAAATATACGGGGTGCTCCATTTAATATTTATATCACTTACGGCTAAACAGGAACTAATAAAAATCCATTATTTATGTAGTTTAATGCGCCTTTAAATGTAGTTTATATACCTATAATATAAATGTAATTGTCTTAAAATTACATTTTTTTGGGAGGTGCGTTTGTTTCAGGAAACTCCCAACACAATAATCATGGCACAAAAAGAATTTAAAAATTTCGTTAATTTAAGGAAAGTTTTTGCAAGAAGCACATTTTTGAAACCACTGGATTGTTAATTGTATAATTGTAATTGTAATTAATTGTATTAACTATGAGTGGAATAAAAATAAATTTTAATTACCTAATTGTGCAATGGCATGAATAGTAAATGAATGAAATGTAAACAGTGACTAAATTTGCGAATTTAAAAAACTCTTTCAGATCCATGATAAATGAGTTGAACACTAGATGCCATTAAAATATATGCGCGAAGTTGTGAATCACCCTGTATGATACTATTCAATAATTTCTGTATTGATTCAATTATTTACTAAATTCCCAACTTGCTTAAGGCGAAATAGAATCCACAAACGCTATGCAATTCGTTCTAAATAATCTATGTGATCATCCTCATATTGTTAGCACCGTTAATGAACTTGTCTATACATACAAAATTCAATGCATCTTGTCTAATTATAATAACTAGTCGCAATGGTGCAACAAACGATGCAATTCGCAGCATCGCATATGTTGTGAGAGCAAGGATAACGCTTTATGGTAAATTTAATCACCAGGATCATTATTAAACCCTAGGGGGGGCTATATATAGTTAATGAATTGGGTTTTAACGTTTCATTGCCTGCAAAGGGTAATTGATGTTTAGTTTATGTTAGATATGATGTGCATGGTTCTGACAACTAACGTTTGAATCTAATCAAATATACTGTGCAGCCAATGATGGCCGGAGCGGAAAGATAGAGTATGTGCCCATGATCTACACAGAGCTGAGTCAGTTCGCCGGCTTATTACTCGCCTGAACGCAACTGAGCCAAAAGAAAAACCGAGCTGGACGACTTCTATATACACTATTTCAAGGTAGCGAAGTGGTTTCTGCCAAAAAAATTAATGCTAATCTATGTTCACTCGATTAATATTATATCTTTTGTCCGGCCACCTCTTATTTCGCGTACTGTTCATTCCCGTTTAGCTGCACCAAATTATTGCCTGTAGTGTACTTTTCATTGACATCCATGACTATGATTTACCGTGATAAACCGTTGATAGACTATCAATGGAAAAATAAATATTTTTAAATAAAAATACTCATACCCAGAAACGGGCCACAATACTCTTTTGAGTTTATAGAAAATTTTATGCTGAATCCAATGGTAACTCGCTCATTCCGATATCTCTGCTAGTTTCTGAGTTATAAGGTTTTCAGTTTTTTTCAGGAGAATTTTTTGAACCCTCCTGAAATGTCAAAAACAGGTATTTTGGAAGGATGAAAAGTATTTTGTTAGTTACTATCAGGTATGGGGAATTCAATTCTGTTTAGTTCTTTCAGCTATCTTTAATAGTTTTTGGGATATAGCTCATTGATTGATTTAGCAGCACAAGAAAATGAAATTTTTCTAAAATATTGTTCAAATATTGTAATATTTTCGTTACTACATTATAAATATTGAAGTTTCTTATAATATTATGTTATTCCAACAATCACATCACATACTTAAAAAATATTTTAGAATCTAGATAAAAATTAAATGAATTTTATGCATTTATGCAAAAAAAATCTGTGGTGTCCTGTTTTCTAACAACCATGAGCACTAGATAATTATTGACAGCTGAGAACTGCACACAACATATCTATACTGGACTGGTGACTCCCATCATGTGAGGCTACCACACTCAAGGGGGGTAAAATGTATGAGATACAGGGTGATTCATATTTTTTTCAAATTGTCCAATTTTGGTTTCTAGGGTTTCGAATCAAACAGTTTTGGGTCACTGTTTTCAAATTAAATTACATAAATTTTTACTTCCTTGTACGAAGTAAGGAAGTATTGTAATCGCGAAAAATTTCGATTCTCAGATTTTGACGGAAATATCCGTTTTGACCTTTTCTGAATCCATTATGACTAGTTTCGACGTGACGTCTGTACGTACGTACGGACGGACGTATGTGTGTCGCATAACTCAAATACGGTTAGACGTAGAAAGTTGAAATTTTGTATTTAGGACTGTTATAGCATCTAGTTGTGCACCTCCTATTTTTGGTTTCAGTCTACAAACCGGAAGTAGTACTTTTAAAAAATATTTCGATAAATATTTAATTTTAGACAATTTTTTTTATTTTAAATGAAAGATTATGTGATTATTACCTACAATCGGTATTTTATAAATATTTTTGTATCTGCTATCATTTAAAAATAATTAAAGTATATATTTATAATTTATAGTATTTCGGTATCTTGTAGTCCATGATCGATTAACATTTGTTACTACGTAAAATTTAAATGATTATGACATGACAGTGACAATAGTAAAATATGCTTTATATCTTCTTCTGCAGTTTAAATAAAATGACTAAAATATATTTGTGAGTATACTAGTATAATAAGTTAAAAGAATTTTAATATTATTTTACATTTTAGTTATTAAGAAAAGTATGAACACACAAGGCGTACAAGGAAGTCATGTGGTGTCCACGTCAGATTTTTTATAATTGCTATTGCACAATTATTCGTAAATTAACAATTCAGTGGTTTCAAAAATGTGCTCTTTGCGAAAACTGCCATTAAATTTACGAATTTAAAAAATATATTTTTGTTCCATGATTAGTTAGTTGAATACCATTAAAATATAAGCACTAAATTGTGAATCATCCTGTATATGTATGTATGTTTGTATTAGTTTAGCATTTTGTATGTCAGAAAATGTAATATAATAATTTACGTAGTGGCGCAGCAAAAATTGAATCTTTTTTCAGAGACGGCGTACATTTCCAGGCTTCAATCTCTTTGTTGATTGAGTTTAAATTCGATCAAAATAATCCGGTGAAATATTGAACTTCAGCAAATTCTTTAGTTCGAGATCAATAAGACCACAATTTCAAAGAACTCTTTTAGTGGGCAGTTCTCTTTCTACTGTAATCCTTTCTCTTTGAAAAGGACATTCTTCGAAACAATATCCTCGAAAGGCATACTTAGAGTCAGGCGCTCAATATTTTACAAACAAACTGAGAAAAAGGATAATGAAATATTTCAATGCCAGGGAAATAGAATTAGAAAAAATATCAGATCAGTTTATAACTTTTTTGCACTTTCGGAAGTAAAAATCTTCTTTGTTCTTTATTTTCGACGGACTGAGGTTCTTCTTTAGTTCTTAGTGTTGTAAATGGAAATATTGGAAATTTCCAAACGTGTGGAATTATGGGAAACAATGGAAATATTCGTTTCATACTAAAATTTTGTTAAGAAACTTAGATAGATACCTTTCATTCTTAAGTTATTAGCAATATTGCTTCATAATGGCAATGGCAATAAAAATATGTTGCAGATTGTCGAATTTAGTTACGGAATAAGTGAAGAAAATGTTGATGATTCTGAGGCTAACGAAGTAAAAATTAATATTGTAGCGGAAATTAGAGTTATAACATTTCGATTTAGAACCACTGCAACACTTTTCAAAACGCAGTTACGGAATGCTATCTAATATTTTTTTTGACTGAAATAATTCTTACTTCAAGAATAAAAACTAAGGGCCCTACTGAGTTGGTATTGCGTTTTTATTCCTTTTTCAATAAAAACTTATTTTTACCTCTCGCCTCATATTCTATAAGAGAGGTATTGTAATGGGTCAAAATTTTCGGTGACCGGACAAAACAGAACAATGAAAAAACAGAACATGAAAAAACAGAACATGAAAAAACAGAACATGAAAAAAAAGAACATGAAAAAACAGAACAGTGAAAAAACAGAACAATGAAAAAAGAGAACAATGAAATAACAGAACACTGAAAAAACAGAACAATGAAAAAAGAGAACAGTGAAAAAACAGAACACTGAAAAAACAGAAAATTGATAAAACAGAACATGAAAAAACAGAATATGAAAAAAAATAACAATGACAAAACAAAACTCAAGAAGGGATTTGTTAGCTTTGATTAGTTTATGATGTCAAAAAAACGGAGTTCTGTTGGACTCAATTAGGGTTTTGTTAGTATTGATTAGTTTATTTTTAAAAAAACGGAGTTCTGTTGGACTCAATTAGGGTTTTGTTAGTATTGATTAGTTTATTTAAAAAAACGGAATTCTGTTGGACTCAATTAGGGTTTTGTTAGTATTGATTAGTTTATTTTTTTAAAAACGGAGTTCTGTTGGACTCAATTAGGGTTTTGTTAGTATTGATTAGTTTATTTAAAAAAACGGAATTCTGTTGGACTCAATTAGGGTTTTGTTAGCATAGATTAGTTTATGTCAAAAAAACGGAGTTCCGTTGGAGTCAAGAAGGGTTTTGTTAGCATAGATTAGTTTATGTCAAAAAAACGGAGTTCTGTTGGACTCAACAAGGTTTTTGTTAGCATAGATTAGTTTATGTGTTCTGTTTTTTCATGTTCTGTTTTATCAATGTTCTGTTTTTTCAGTGTTCTGTTTTTTCAGTGTTCTGTTTTTTCACTGTTCTGTTTTTTCATTGTTCTGTTTCTTCAGTGTTCTGTTTTTTCATTGTTCTGTTTTTTCATGTTCTGTTTTTTCATGTTCTGTTTTTTCATGTTCTGTTTTTTCGTGTTCTGTTTTTTCATTGTTCTGTTCTTTCATGGAATCAAATTTTCGAGTATGAGTTTTTGGTGGATAAGCACGTTTCAGGGTCTCTAAAATACGAATTTACTATTTTCACGATGATGTCTGTGTGTGTGTGTGTATGTGTTTGTGTGTGTGTATGTTTGTATGGACTGACGATTTTTCGTCCACGATAACTGAAAAAGTATCAAACCTTTAATAACCAAATTTCATATTTAAGGTTTTAATAAGTATCTTAACACCGGATAACATTTTGGTCGAAATCCGCAAACCGGAAGTAGTACTTTTTGAAGCTTGATAAAGTTTTCCTTAAATATATTGTTACATTATTTATTTATGACAAATTTTGCAATTAAAAATAAAAGAAAATATAATTATCTATGGGTACAGTTAATTATAAATACAATTTGCTGAATCTGGTAGTATTTAACAATAAAATAAAGTACCATTAATAATAAATCTTGTTGTCCATGATTTGAAATTTGTTTCTATACATAAAATTTGAATAATTATGACAGTGACAGTACAGTTGACATCTTTTGCTTGCATCTTGGTTTACATTATCGTTTACATATTACATGAACATGAAACTATTAAAATGTAAGTAAAACTATTTATTAGATTAATCTCGAGATTAATAGAATAAGCAGAATTAGGCGAGAGGTCGTGTACTGGCCACAGCAGATTTTTTTCCCATATTTTCAATGTTGCCGAATATTTCCGGAAATATTTCCCAAAAATATATGTATTTCAACTAAAACTGAATCTATCTGGTTTACTTTATGATACAAATATGGCTGTGTATAAAATATGGTATAAATGAACATCTCATGTTTCCAAGTATCATCTTTGTGCTGCGGTTGCCGTTCGCCTACGCGTGACTTTCCATCAAAAGAAGACATACTCAGCACGTGTTTTGTGTACTGAAAGTTTGTAACTATTCGAAGAGCGACCGAGTCAAATAAGCTTCTATATTTATCCAGTCTTAGATTTTAATTCAACGTCGTAATAAGTAAATTTTAAACTAGAAAACTTCCAGCACTAACCGCAAGTCTTTAAAAATTCAAAAGAAGTTTTTTGAAACTAAATATTTAACGAAGTTCTCAACTTGCTAAATGACGATTGCTATAGCTATTGTAGTGTGGGTTTATGTGGTTGAAAGTTTTATACTCTTAAGACAAAGCTTTTATAAAAGAATACAACTTAGTTAGAAGAAATGAATTGAGAGGAAGTTGTAAAAAACCCATAACCAGTAAGAAAATAAAACCGTACCATATAAATCATATAATATAAAAATCTTTTATTTGAAAGATTTTATTTGAAATTAATTTATAAACTTAATTTATAAACAATTTTACTATAATATCTAAAAATGAGGTCCACATTGTTTCAGTTGTGTCAGTGCATTGCTTTATATTCTCCGAATAAAAGAATCTTTTGTAGCTTATACAGATACTCAGGATAGACATACAATTTTTAGATAACATCAAGGGACCAACGTCAGAGATTTCCACCTAATAAATTTTCTATTTCGGAGGAAACTCGCAAGAAAATAATGTTGAAACTTTGAACATTGCTATTCGAAAATTTCGTACATATTATAAGACATCTATCTATTACTTGATGTACTGAAGTACACAAAGAATTTTGAAAAATTTGTAAAAATAGGGGTCAGTTATTTAAAGTAAAATAAACATTTTAGTAGATACCACCAGTAGAAAGTTTTTCTAAATATTTTATTTGAATCCACTATAATACCGACAGTAATTCTTTACAGAACGTCTAATAAATGTCTGTTGCTGGTAATTAATTTTAATTTTTTGTTTTAATAAAATAACTAAAGGGCGCGCTTAAATGTGAAAAAACCGTAACACGAAGTCTGTAATGGTAAAGTTTTTACCCCGATTATAGTCCAAAATCTTATTATAATTTGATTTTAAAAAAACTTTTTTTCTGTAACTACTAGTGCCACGTCAACGACACTATAAAACTTTTACAAGGCTTATTTTGCAAATGCTCTCTGAATAAATTTCGGATAAACGATGTAACCTACAATGAAAATATATACATTCCTAATTGCCTTATTCCAAAAATTATGTATTCAATAATAGTACATATAAAATCTTATTATATGTCATAATTTGATTTTTTTAAATGGTTTTTTTTCTGTAACTGCTAGTGCCACGTCAACGACACTTTAAAACATTTACATGGCTCATTTTGCACATGCTTTCTGCATAAATTTCGGATAAACGATGTAACCTACAATGAAAATTATGTCACACAATGAAAATATATACATTCCTATAATTACCTTATTCTAATAATTATATCTGTAATAATAGTTCATTTTGCATAAAATTCATTGCAATTTGATGAATTTTGCTCTCTCTTCTTTCATTTCTATTGCAAATTATATTCATTATCAGGATTTCTTATTTAGTATAAGGCAATCTAGAAACTCTAATTATTCTATTGATATATTATTTATGCCTTTTGCTTGTTCCTATTTGCAGAAATGTATGCAGTTAAAATGCATAAAAATTACTGTCTGGAAATGGTTTCAAGCGTGACCTTAATTTTGGGAATTTTATAATATAGTAAACACCCTGTTGACGTAACGGGCAGGGTAAGCCATGGTGCAATCATTCCTGCAATCAAACATTTTTTAATCAATAAAAAATATTCTCGTTAACAACCAACACCCATTAACACAAACCTGTTAATGCAGTTAACAGAACCCTAGTATCATGAATTGCAGCACACCCCCACCACTCCCGCAGTCACGCGGCGACGCCGGCGTCGCTAGTGCGGCTCAGACAGCGGCAGCGGCGGCAGTGCGCGCGGCACCGGGACGCCAAGCTGTAGCCTAGGTCAACCGGCGTCGCGACGCTCTACGTGCATCCTGCACGCGGCGGCGTCCATGTCGATACGCGACGCGCTGTGAGTGCAGTGAGTGATGAGAGATCAGAGTTGGTTAGCTAATCGGTGCGTTGAGATTATAACTTCTGCTGGGATGCTGCGACTGTGGATGACTTGGTTGTTGTGAAGCTGACACTTCGTGGCTCAGACCTTCTCTAGATACCGCATAGCATTGTTGCAAAGTGATCTGCAAGAAGTATAATAATACAGGAGATGACACTTTGTTGATTTTGTGTGTTTCCATGTCACATAATTTTACTCCGAAACAATCAAATTAGGTGGGGTTAGAGAGCCGCAGTGAAATTAGTGGCGAGCTGTCAGTTTAAAATTTAAATAGATATTACCTTCCCTATCTCTATTACGAGTAGCATACATATTTATAAACTTAATCGTATCATCAACTGTTATTACCTTTTAATATGCAATATTTATTGATAATTATAAACAACATAATACGTTAATTACTTATAATACATTAGATACTTATAATTCATTAGTTACGGACTTAAGAGGAATCCCCACTAGCCTTGAAGGTCCATTTAACGAATGAAGCGATGCCGTCACCATTGTTATCCATTGTGACGACATCGGTTGATTCGAGGAATGAACCATATTTAGCCACTTTTGTTTTATACTAAATTTTGCAGTTACGTGCAAATTTCATAAAAAATACTTGCACTACTTACTTAGGTTCATACTTACTTTCTATTGTTTTAAAATTTTAATTTAAGCCTTAATAAAATATCTACATTTAGTTAAAATATCGTAAAATATGCCTTATTTTGGATGTTATTATTTAATTAATAAGAATTTTTTTAAAATATTCAAAACAACAGAAAGACCCAGTAAGCATTAGACTTGCTATATTTCAGAAAAAAATTAAGAATGTTAATATAGGTAACTAATTATCAGTATAATACGAAACCATGTTTTACAAACCACTGGGGATTCTTCTTAATACGTTAGATACAATCATAATAACATCAAAACCTTCCATAAAATGCGAACTGTCAACTAATTGACAGATAAAATTGTTGATTTGTTTTAACATCGTTAATGATACGATTAAGTTTTGAATATAACGCGAATATATTATGCGATTTAAGCTTCCTAAGAGACTCAGTTTCACCTGGTTGCTTAGCAACATCCTCGGTATTATTTTGCTTACTTATGTCAGATTATTTGATTGGTTGTCATTTGATTTACCTCTGCTGTACAAAATTATTACCTTCATGTCATCAATGTTGATGCTCTCTCCTTATTTAAAGAGATGAATTTGGTGTACAAAATATTATGCAATAATAAGTAAATTAACCTTATCAGATGTCATTGATATAAATGATTCAGTGCCAGATCGACTTGAAATTTATATGAAAATGTAAACTACCCCACTAATATAATAATATTTTGGTTGACGATTACATACAACCCTCTCGACTTTATATCTCGTGATTTATACAACATAATAAATATTGCAATATTTCACACAATTTGCTGTATGATACTACACAATTTAGATTGTTTCAAAAATTGAACAAAACCTTGTTCAGGATTTAGTGTAATGTAAAACGGGCTTAAGATAATTTTGACGCATTAGTTTACAGCATTCAAAAAGCTAATACAGTGCATACTATAGGAATATGCTATCGATATTAACTAATTAGTGCTAGATTGAAATGAAATTCTCCTGAAAATTGAAAAACCCTGCTGCCATAATAATATTTAGGTTGACGTTTAAATATAAACGTTCACTTTTGAATTCCTACTGACCTTCGATTTCGTGATGATTTTGAATCATGCGGCAACAAAAAAAGGCTTTAAAAAATTAGTACTCGCACCGACCTTTTTGTAGGCAATAAACTACAAAAGCTAGTTGAAGTGTATTTTGCCCTATTTTTACGCTTATTTAGGAACATAAAATAGACACATTAGTCCATGTTTTATTTCCATTATTATCATCATCGGTATTTAATTGAATTTGGCGATTTAATTGCTAAATGAATAATATGGTTTTCTACTACTATCATAAATAATAAGAGCAATTCCTCTTAAGCCCTGTTCGCCCGAGGATTCATTGCAGATTCTACCAAGATTCTGAATCCTGGAAAAGAAGTTTTCTTCTTTCTAGAGATAATTACATGGTTTTAAAGCAATCAATAAATTATAAATTCTTCTTTTCCAAGACTCATTGAAGATTCAATTTAGAGGCACCTCAATTTAACAGGTAACTCTCACTAGAAAGATGAAGACTTCTTCTTTTCCACGATTCAGAATCTTGGTAGAATCTTCAAAGAATTCTCGTGCGAACAGGGCTTTCCCCAATTTTAAGTTGAAGAGTACTACACATATTACACAATTTGATCGCTTGCTGTATGCATTTCACACCATAACAAGTACTGTATAATCAACAACAACGACAAACAGAACACCGAACACAGTACAACTATCAAAACAAACTATTCTCTAAGGGATGCAAGCATCAGTATGAGTAAATTCCTGACTAATGTTTCTGAGATAGAGAGTAGAGAAGTTTTATCTTTCTTTCATCTATACATCTTTCTCTAAGACCAAAATTTGTAGTACAGTAGTATTGTACTACTTTCTTATAGTCGGAGTTATTATACAGATAACTTAACCTGTATCAAATAGTCAGTTTTTTCAACAAACTGTCAATATTTGGAATGTCAAATACGCGAATGTCACAAGGTAAATTATTTAAATAGAAACTTTAAAGTTTCATATCACAAAAGTGAGTTTTTCAATTAAAACTACTTCTGAAGATGTAAACAACAAAAGTTTAGGTGTAGATAAAGCTGAAACATTTACAATCCATGCTAATTTTATTTAATTTTTTTTCACTGTAACCACTCATTTCAAAAAAGGTCAAGTGTGTGTTTAATTATTCTGTATCACTACAAACAATTTAAATTTAGATGAAATTATATTTTAGGGTACTCCTAGAAAACAAAGAACAGCAAAATGAAAACAACATTATTAACATGTTTATGTGTGCAGTTAAATGTGACTCGCACTTAACAAAACAACATTATGCTGATGTTAAATGTTTCATATATTTATTACATACTATAAATTATTTAAAAATGGGTCGTCAGTTGACCTAAATTTATTTAGAGGGTCATTGATAAAGTAGTTGACATTTCATGAATGAACAAGTATTGTTGCCATGTTTATTTTATATTGAAATATTTTTAAAAATATTTATAATTATTATTGCTGTAATTAATTAATAATTTTTTCCCACCTATTAGTAAATGAATTATAGTAGTATTTTTTTCTCATGGGTTATTTTAATTGTTAACACACGTGTAATAATATACTATTATGTAGTGTATAAAATTAATTTCGTATTGTACATTAAATTTTAATTAATGTAAAATGAATATAGCTACTAATTAAATTAATAATTAATTAATAATTTTTCCATTAAAATAATCTAGAACAAAACTACTGTAGGTACAGGTTCAATATAATATATTATTCTGTCAAATGTAATTTAGGATATGTGAACATTTCAAACTTTTCACACCGGTCGGTAGCTATAGACTCAATTTTTAACATTGCTCGCAAATTGTATTGACAGATATTACTGGATATGATATTTTTTTAAATTTCAATATTAGTTACATGTGAATTATTTACGAGTAAATAACAAATCATGCAGGATATATTTTTTAATTATTTTGACTGCCAAACAAATTTTCATTTACTGAATATGAAATTAATTAAATGTGTTTTAGTAGCAAACAGATTTGAATGAGTTTAAAGCAATTTTATTAAATATCTTTGTGAATAATGAATAGCACAATGAGTGAACTTTATTGAGTTACACAAATGAAAGCAATTTATACTTTAGTAAGTTTAAATGCGCTTTTGTGCTCTAATTATTTTAAATTGCGCTTGACAAACCTCTCGTTATAAGATGAATAAGACTTTCTTCATATTTCTTAACCTCTGGATTATAATTTCATTCGCATAAGCGTTTAGTTTTAAGGGTTACAATTATGTTTACTTTTAAGAACGTTTAAATTACCTACTCTAACTTAATACGAGCATTCAAACTTTCCACTTTTAAACACTGTGAATGCTCGTATTTATTTATTTGAATTTAAACTTAAACATCATCGTAAACCGTAAAACTAAGAGCTTATGTGAACGAGACATAACTCATACACTCAGATATAAAGAAAGTGTGGTACATTATTAATATTAACATCACTATACCTCATTTCATCTAAGACAAAAGTTTTGGGTACGATAGGCTGATTATGTTCTTGAATCTGATTGGTTGAGATGAGAGGTAGATTTACACTAGCAAACGTTTTCATTGCCGTTCGTACTTATACCTTCTTATTTTGAATTTCATAGTTACATCGAAGTACTACAATATTCTATAGATGACAGCCTTATTCACAAAACATAAGTACCTTATTTAAGTTCGCGCCAAATTTTGAACTAATAAAAGTGTAAGTGTAAAACGGACTTCATTCGTAGAAATGAGGTATAGTTCTATTACAAAAAAATACAAAGGGGTGACTTGTTTTCATTACATTGGAGGTATATTAAAATTTAAAAATGTGTTCATGATAAATCGTCTCCTTTAAAATGTAAATGAAATAAATCCTCCAGACCCCCATCTTTTCTTTGAAAGGAAATGCGAAACTTCTTCCATTTTCTCACTTAACAAATCCACATCTAACCAAGTTATTTAAGTTGTAATTCCTGTTAAAGTAGTTTCAGGATCACAAGTTTTCAGTAGGTAACTGGATTTCGAACTATTTCCACTCTGATAAAAATATTCAAAACACGTTCCAGTTGAAAGAGGTGTATCGTTAACGTCAAAAAGAAACATTAAGGTTAAACTCAGTTTAAGTTACTTATAAGAAGAACTGTGGTTTCCAGGTTTAGTCGAATTAAAGAAACATCAACGCAGATTAACGCTGAATATTATTCTCAGCTTTCATACTTTAACTGTTAAATACAGGGTTGGTCACGTAGTCTACGCGACGTATATAGGAGAAAACCACAATACAATAAATTACAAACATCCCCTGAGGAAGGTAGATTTGCTACCGAAACGTCGGTGATGATTATCATCTGTTAATAAATAAATTTAACTTTGAAGACTGAGAACTCTGTTACTTTTTCATTCCATTTACCTAAACAGTCAAGAAATTACAATTTAAATATCCTGTATAATCTTTAAACAATTTGTATAGTAACACCCTGTATTTATTAAAAGTACTTATAAGATAATAGACTCAAATCTTTTAAAAATCTTTTACCTCTATTCTTATTTGAAGCAAAATCTATGTGAGTAGTTTTTCATGTACTCAAACCAGGTTAACTAAGAAATAAGATCCCTTGTTTTGTTCCATTTAAAAACTGCTCTAACTGGCTTATAATTGCCAACGCTGACATATGTGGTGGCAGCAAGAAATAGTGCGGATCAGCCGTTGCCTAGCAACCGAGTCTAGTGATTTTGGTTGCCAAGCAACTCGAAGATTACTGTGTAGCTATTTGTCATGTTGCTGTTACAATGGCCTACTGGATTCAAGGAATTTTTCTTTGTCAATTTTTGCACAAAACTGACGGTTTCCGTCGGGATAAAACCTGGCATTTGTTGAGGTTTAACACGTGGAAATGTTTGGTTTCAATCTCGAATAAAAATATTGCGAAAGGATTATTCGAGAATTATTTTAGAGGATAAAGGATTTGAGTGAAATGTTTTTATTTCAATAAGAGAATAATTAAAAATTAAATCGTGCATGTCTGCGCAGATAGGTACTAAAATGAAACTAAAATCATAAACTGATTCAATAAATTGAATAAATTTTTTCGTCAAAATACTACTAAAATTTTTATTAATATAATACTTGGTAGGTACTATATATTTGACAAATTTGTTTGGCTGAAATAGGGTAGTAAGAGGCTATCAAATCGATGATATTTCTATCACCGCATGTTACATGTCAACTGTTTTAATTATTAGACAAGTACATACTTTAATTTCTCAATCAAAAATTGCTGTTTGTCAAACATAAGACTTAAAATGTATCAATAGTAATAGAGAAGAAAACGCCAAATTGAGAAAAGTAAATAAAGTTTAAAACGTTTTTGACAGCTTTTGAAGAACATAACCAAACATTTGTTCTCATGCATGTTAATTCTCCCCAAATATAACTCGGACTATGATTAAACATAGGTGATAGCATTCGTTAACCTCCTAAAATCCAGCATAAAATGTACTAACGTAGCGAGTGTTTTGCGGCTAGTACAAGAATAGTAAAATATCATTTCAATAAGAATTTTATACTTAAAGGATCAATTAACAGTTGTGCCTTTTTAAAATTTGAAGAAAAAAATTGTACATGATTATAAAAATTACGAACAATTCTTTAAAATTTATTTCTAAAATTTTAAATACATTCTTTCTCTATTAAAAGTTTATAAAACATTATCTTGAAGTCAATAATACACTAAGAGTTTACTCGCAACGAAAACACTTTTATAGTATTTTTCAACTTCAAATTGACATTGCATAGCTAGGATGCGGCAAAGTACGAGTTTCAGGCTGGTTTCAGATAGTATCGGGGAAAAGAGTGGAATAGAAAGTAAAATCGAGAGTATTCTAGGAATTCAGAAAAAAACGTAGCCTTCAGAAAATGATAATCATAGCACTGGTTATATTACCCCTGAAAATGTTGTTGTATTTTCTTAAATTGCTATTTTGAGCGATGTTTTTCAAGATTGTACAGGACCGCTTTTAATTTAAATTATTCGTATAAATCATAAAGGCCTTTTCGATTTTCCGCTGTGTTAATTTCGTCATTAAATAAATATTACGAAAATATTTCAGCTGGAAATTTATTTCACAATTTTATTTAAATACATAAAAGCATCCTCTTCACACTCAGATAATCACCTACCTTACAATTCTTCGACCTGACATTTCGCATCAAATTTTTCTTCTTATAATTCCTTTTCGTACCTTTTAAATTGCATTCAAGTATTCAAAAAACAGACGGAAAACGCTTTATGTTTCAAATTAGAAAAGTTGTTGAAATGTCTCCGCAGAATTTCCTAAAAGATTTATAATTATATCCGTGCTTCGGTGAGAGTTATGGCAATTTCTAACTTCCTTCATATAAATTCAATCTTGAATTCAATCATTTATTTTGTTTGAATTTACTAGCCATGCAACTGGCAGCGTGCCATTCGACTGCAATGTTCAAGGGGGCAAAACACGATTGTTATAAACACAGACATTTTTCACAAGATCCTTACAAATCACCACGTAAACTTGGTTTTGTCTAAATTACTTCAGCGCAAAAAAGATACACATTGAACGATTTGCAAAAAAATGGGAGAAGATTTCTGCAGTGACGTAAAAAATTCAGGAACATTATCGTAATATGTTCTCTACGAAATTGGGATCTACACGAAATAGAGACACTAAGAATAAAAAATAATAGAACATGGGTATCGTGCCATTGATTTGATTATAATTTTTATCTGCTGCCGTGTCATAATGACAACATTATTATAAGTCTCAATTTGAGGACTATAATAGAGTTCATTATAGACTAAGGACCATAATGAATCCAGTATGGTACTCAGTACCATAATGAAATATCAAACAACTCGTTACTAAAGTATCGTTTACATAAGACTTATTGTAACGGTAGAGCAGTGGTCTTGCAGTTGCACAGGATTTGGCAAACGCAAAGCAATGGAAGCGTTCACAATGACTTAACGCGTTGGTAGTGTCAGTGCAATGCGTTGCTATAGTTTGTAAACTCCAAACATTTACAACGCACAAGCACCGCAACGCCAAGCAACAGCCAATCAAAATTTAATGCGGAATTTAAAAGGTGGCGAAAAAATTTGACTTAATAAATATGAGCGTAGACAGTAAATTTGCTGAATTGTTGGTAAAATATCCAGCAATTTGGAACAAAAAATGCTCATTGTACTGCGAAAATATAAAAAACGAAAATAAAATTCTTGCATTCAAGTTTAAATTTACAGGTAGGTAATAATTATTTCTTGTTCTGACATTTTTATTAAATTAAATCTTAAAATATTTTTAGCACCGCAATTTAAATTTATATGCAACACAACAGAATACTGTATTACCTACAACAACGTTACTAAGTTTTTATATGAACGCTCTCCTTACCAATGCAGTACCAATGCAATACCGCTCTAACAAGGCAACGGCACTAAGCTCTATGTGAACGCAGCTTAAGAATGTTTTAAAAATTGCATAGGTACCTCATTTTTTTAGATTTAAATTTTTGTGTTCAATACTAAATAATTTATTATAATAATTATTATTGTTGCGTGAAGTCTAAAAAATCCCTTGCAAATACCAGTTGTCAATTCATTGAAACTGACAGTTAATAATGGAGATTACATCACAGAGGTAATTTTTTTCTGTAGAATCTTCGACATATTTAGTATCCAACTCAGAGCTGGGCGCGTAGTAGCTTTTTCACGAAATTGAAAACGGAATCACGCCCAATCACGTACGTAATTTTACGTTTGACTCACGATCACTCACGCTCACAAATTTGTTTTTATAGTCATGCCCGATCACGGACGATGTGTCACGTTCGGGTCACGTTAAAATATTTCTATGAATTATTTTTAAATTTACTTTAGCTTCGCAAATCGCAAATTGATGAACAACTTTTGCTCCAATTTTTTCGACAAATCTGGGCGCTGCCTGTGAACTGGAGCGCTAAGGAGTATAAGTAATTATCATTTGTTTTATGTTGACATTTTGCAAATTATGCATTATGTCGTGATTTGTGATTTTTACTCACGCCCGAAAAAAATTCGCTCACGTCCGATACATTACATGTCACTCACGCTCACGCCCGTTCACGATCAAAATTTTCGAAATCACTCACGCTCACCAAAAATTTCACGACCTCTTTCCAACTAATCGATAGAAATTTATTAAATTATAAAGTCTGATAAATTGACCAGAAGTATTTAACTTTTTTACAACAGTAGATAATTTACTCGAGCTTGTTCAGATGATGATTTAGACTAATGCTTTTATTTAATTAAACAGCACAGTCGCTTTTTCCATTAACTAGTAATTAAACGTATTGTTTTTGTCGGTTTAATTCGTCTTTCCGAGTGGCCATTTTTCACCGGACGAAATCAGGCTGAGGATGAGAAACGAAGCGAAGTCGAAGTCGCGAAGTCGTGTATCTTCGCCTGAGACGCGTATCTTAATTGAAATTTAAATTTTATTTTCACTGCTTTCGAGCTTTTGTTACGCCGAGCTTTTTACACCAGCGCGAGGTGTTTTCATTCATCAAATTTAGACAAACATCGACGCCGACTTCATTATCAGGACTTAGGGCGAAGTAATTTTGTGGAAGAAATTTTAATGTGATTGCCTGCCGAACATATTAAGTTGTTTATTATTAGCATTTTGCCTTTGGTTTATGAACTACATCACCGTACATCACCCTTATTGATATACAGATATACAGCGAGCCTGTCCGTTGTGCTACATATTTACCATTCTATTTTTACGCTATCCCGTTTTACCGTTAACCCATTTTTTACCACTCAATTTTTACCAGTCCAACTTTTACCTCTGCATTTGTACCACTATACTTTTTACCGCTATTTCGTTTTACCACTAATAAATTTTTACCACTCCGTTTTTACCATTACAACTTTTACCACCATACTTTTTTACCGCTATTCCGTTTTACCATTAATAGTTTGTGGGGCTATAGTACGGTTTTGTTAGTGTAGTAAATACCAAAACCGAGTTTGTGGGGCTCTAGTACGGTTTTGTTAGCTTTGTTAGTGTAGCAAATACCAAAACCGAGTTTGTGGGACTCTAGTACGGTTTTGTTAGCTTTGTTAGTGTAGTAAAAACAAAAACCGAGTTTGTGGGACTCTAGTACGGTTTTGTTAGCTTTGTTAGTGTAGTAAATACCAAAACCGAGTTTGTGGGGCTTTAGTACGGTTTTGTTAGCTTTGTTAAAAAAGAGACGGTGATAAAAATGGACAGTGTAAAAAAACACGTTGGTAAATATGTTGCTGGTGAAAAGAATTAGTGGTAAAAATAGTGACGGTGGTAAAAATGGATTGGTAAAAGAATACGTTGGTGGTAAAAAAGAATTAGTGGTAAAAAGGGACGGTGGTAAAAAATGGATTGGTAAAAGTATAATGTTGGTAAAAAATGGATTGGTAAAAGAATTACGGTGGTAAAAAGGGACGCTGGTAAATAGGGATTGGTAAATATAGGGGCAAATCAGCCTGTCACCTCCTTGAAGCAGTCAAACAGTTATCTTGCATGTATTGTACAACATTAAATTGTTACTCATTTGTAAACCAAAATGACAATTAATTATTACCAAATTCTGTCGTTTACACACATCTGTTTTGTAAAAAATTGTTTTAATTGATTTCTCAAAAGCTTTGGAAGTATCACTGTAGCAACATAAATCGTTTATTATAAACATATGAACAGCTACTAACTTGTAAGGGTTTTACAAGTCAGCTGTCAATTTTACAGGTTAGTAACTTGTAAAGATTGAGTTTCAAAGTAGGTATAAGTGTCGTCCTGGAGTGTTTACATAATTGCTATTTAAAAACACGATTTTTTTAGCTTTTAGAGTTGCTTTGTAATCAAAAAGAGAGTCTACAAAAATGCTAGTTTAAAGTTTATTAGTTTTCACAATTTATTGTTCAATTGACTCTGAAATAAATAAAACAGATTAATATAAATTTGACATTTGCTGGTGACATCTCGTAGCAGTTGTTCCAAGGCTAAATTTGGGTGCAAATGTCAAAAATGCATCAGTACGTACCTGGAAGGAAGCCGTAGTGCACTACAAAACAGCAGCAATGAGGCAAGTTGAGAGAGAGAGACAGACTTATAGGAAGTATCTCTATCACTGTTTAACTCATGCAGAACATGGGCAAAATACTTCACGTTTTTAAATAGATACTTGCATACTCTAATGCGCAATCTATCTTTCAGAACATGATGAATTTATTTTTCATAGCTACACGTTCATCAAATGAAATTCGCATGACTCAAACTAAAAAGATCGTATCTCCATTCTGAAAGTGCAAAACAAGCATAAAACTCGTTGAGTACAGCTACAAAATCGTCAGAATTATCATAATCTGAAATCTGCATCGCGGCCGCGGAATTAAATGCAACTTTACATAATTTCAAATTTGTATAATTCCTTGTAAAAACAAACACAGACGCGTTTTTCTCGTTTGTTGGCATTTATACAGCGTTGCAATATTCACATTCGTTTTCAATTTCCAAATGCACCGCAAGAAAAAGTAGAGCAGAAATGCAACGATGCAGGAGTTTTTCCAGACCGTCATTTGTGTAAAAAGAAAATAGACTGCGACAAATGTTAATAAGGATGAATTTCGCGGAATACTTTCTAGAAAAATATGGCAGTTTGATTTCGATACAGCATATACGAGCTAACCCACTTGACATGACTCGTCCATGGGATGTTTAGAAATAACTAAAGCCTGTTTTACATTATACTTTTTTCGTCTAGATTCATGCTAGATTTCTCGTTTGATTTCCATCCGAGATTCGTTCGATTTTCATACTTTATTCGTATACAATCGGAATTCTTCTTAAGATTTTGAGGTTAGAATTCATAATGGAAAAAATATTAACACAACTTGAATAACACGTACAAGTGCAAAACTCATAAACGTTAACGTGAACAAATCAAAACAAAATATCAAAACTTTTAAAGGTTGGTCAAACTGACTCGAGATTGAACTGCGCATGCGTAGACAAATCTAGTATGAATCTCGAATAGAAAAATAGAGCCGGGCGTATATTTCTATACTAAAAAAAAGTATGTAAATCGAACGGAACTCGGATGGGAATCTCTGATTTACATTATACTAGAAATGGCTCGGAACTTCTCGGATGAATCTCGAACTAGAATCTAGCCGAAAAAAGTATAATGTAAAACAGGCTTTAGTCTTGTACTTTAAGTGATATTACGTATAAGTCTATTCTAGCCAAATCCTGAGTACAATAAAAATTACATACTCAATACAAACATTTCAGAGAATTACATGGGATGCATAATTGGCATATTAATAATTATTACCAAATTACTAACATTGGGATGTTGCATAGATAATGTTACTAGCAATCGCTAGAATATTAATAGGCAAATATAGCAAGTAACAAGCCGAGACCAAATGCTGAGTGCTATAATTTTCTCGAGTCGGTCATTACTTTTTGCCCACGTGTAAAGTATAACGTTTTATCCAACATCTCCTAATAACTGCCTAAATATTTTAAAAAATAGTAAGTTCCAACCTAAAACATCCTTACTATGGTAGCTTCCAACAAGTAAAGTAACAGTTTACCCATATAATTTTAATCAAAACCACTAGTGGGCAATCTTTTTCTTTGCTTGTTTAAAATCACAATAGTTATGATGCTTTTATTAACAGGTGTTGGAAAAATATATTTTTGTTGCGTGATTTGTAAGTCGAATAATATAAAATATGTTCTGAATCATCCTGTAGAAAAAGCATTATTTTATAAACTAAATAAATATAATTATATTTTATTGAAATGTTTTGAAACAGCAAATTAAGTCAACTAAGTTCCATATTATGTATTATTTTAATTAAACACTTTAATTAAATTGTTTTCTTAAAGAGACAAACAAAATACTACCACTACTTTCCTGAAAATACATATTAGCATGGAAGCTCCCTTTAACTAGGAAATTAATTACTAAGAAAAAGGCAAATAAAACTGCGTTCCAATTGGGTTTGGTAATAAATTTCCTCCTCCAAATATTGGACAGGAGCTTATAACTTAATTTGAAAATAATTGGAAACGTTACAATATTTACTTAACATATTATGTACACAGTGTTATTCGAAAGTCGCAAAGCTTGTCGCATCTGTTGACGGTAATGAAAGAAAATCAATATATCAGTAATCCCATATCTCGTTCGTTCTCTATTATAAGGATTTAAGAGTTGAGAATATCAGGATAACTCGCTGATGGAATAAGTAAACAGATGAAGCATCAAATCCAATAAAAACAAATTTTATCACGAAAAGTTGCAGTTGTAACACTTGAAAATAAACTTGCACAAGCCACAAGTAAAGCCCTGTTCACACATGGACACATAGCGGACACAGAAGACACACACATGCGACATACGGGAAACAAAAACAAAATGAACATGTGGAACGTTTGTGGCCTCAAAATTTTTAAATTTACTTATACTATAGAAGACACAAAATAGCGGCGCCTCTATTTTACAACCAACACACACAGTATTTTTTACTGTCTTCTATATGTCCGCTGTGTGTCCATGTGTGAACAGGGCTTTAGACACAATACCAAACAATAGCTCTGTAATATCATGAAACAAAAAGAAATTTTTTGATTTGCAAATTTAAGGGTCGTTTTCGCAAAAACACATTTTTGAAACTACTGGATTGTTGATTGTATAATGGATATCTGATTAACGATGAATGGAATAATAGTATATTGTGCAACTAGGGACGAAAGTGGCGTTTTGTCCCGAGATGATAACATTGGAAAAATGTATATTAATTCCATAAAATAAACAAAAATAATCTAAATAATTAATTTGGGAATCCCGCATAAAGCGAGAGGAAAGGTATTTTTCTTTCCTAGGGAAGCAAAAATCAATTGGATTCTCGCATTCCCTCCCTAGCTAGAAAAAAAATCATGTGAATTCCCGCATAAAGCGGAAGGAAAAGTACTTTTTCTCTCTAGTGAGGAAAATTACTGACCGGTTAGAAATACCTCACCTTCGTCCCTAGGCATTTTCGATGCAGGTATTGAAAAAAATTAATTTTTAATTAATTATCCAATTGCAAGAATAGTTAATTATTTATGAAATTCCATTGTAAAAGAATAACCTGTTTGATTAAAAAACCTGGAAAATAAAATTGCGAATTTTGAAAAATTCTTTCAGTTCCTTGATAAGTGAGTTGAGTATTGCATGCTATTAAAAAATATGCGCGGAGTTGTGACTCGTCCTGTATTTTCCGCTGTCCATCATCAATTATATTTATACTACCACAAATTCTAACTCAACATGTTCCTATTTATCATGTTCTATATCTAGTCAGAGAACCGTTGATAAAATTATTTTCATGTTCATGATTCAAAACGAAACAATTATTTCCTTTAGTTATCCTGCTCTTACCCAGATTTTTCTCATTTTGCATTTCTAAACTTTGAAATGAAAATGAACTAAACTAGAATTCATATAGTACAAGTATATTAGAGGAATAGTGACTAATTATTAAATTTCGACCTCTTAACTAAAATTTGTTTTAGTTTAAAAACATAACCTTAAGAAGTTTAACATACGTTAATGCGGCTGATAGTTTCCACCTTCGACAAGAACTATGACAATAATTAAAACAGTAGGTGGAAACAATCACCCGCAATTACGTTTGTCAAACTTCTTAAGGTTATGTCTTAAAACTAAAACAGTGTTTATGTTACGAGGTCGAAATGTAGCTTAAGTATAGCATAATTTATCAAGCAGCATTCTACATAATTTCTCAGTTTTGACTGTTAAAAATGATTGGACAAGTTAAATATGGCAACAAAATTTAATTTGTAATTCATAAATTATTTGCTAAAGCCTAATTAATCACAAATGCAACACGTATGATATTAAACGCATACAATATTTTATCCAAACAATCGTACATCAAAAACATGCAAATTGGCAATAAATATCAAATAAAGATTAATTCAAACGAATATGAAACCAATAATTCTCTCGAAACAGTTTTTTTACTACAATAAATAAAAGAAACATTTAGTCGCTCAAGTAGAAAATTGTGCCCTCGTTTCTCAATGATTATTTTTTGCTCAATTTCGCTTTCTCATAACTCACTACAAATGGTAGCGACACTGAAACAACTCACAAGGAAAGTTCTTCAGCTTCCAAATGACGAATAAATAATAAATATGTCAGCGGAAGTGCTGGAAATCTTCCATTTCTTGTCTCTGCTTTTCTGCGTAATTTCTGACTTACCCCGAATGAAAAATATGGACAGGAATCTAATCCATTTGCCTAGTGAGATTTACACTCTAAAAAAATGTGTTATGCTATTTACACAGAATCCTTTGAGAATTCTTTCATACTTGATAAAAAGAAATACTTTTTTATGAGGATATCCATGAATTGGAAATACATATTTTGCAAGACTCATTGAAAATTCATTTTAACGGCACCGCTATTTGACAGGTAATTCTGACCAGGAATATTTTTCTCAAAATCTTCAAAGAATCCTTGTGTGAAGAAGATGTCTGGAACGGTGCGACATTATGCTATGGAAAAATAAATCAATTATAATAGCTGGAAGGTTGGGATGTAAGTTATTTTTGTATTACAATAATTCCACTTCTGTAAGCCATAAACGAAACACAATGTTATCGCTTTGACAGCAGATAAAAAGGAAGGTAACTTTTTGCAAGTGATAAAACCTTATTTACCTTTTTCTTAGCAACCAAACAATAAATAAAATTAAAGAATAAATCACTCGGTTATGTTCAAAAATTAATGATTGTTTTTATTTATATATTTCGGTTGTTACACCATCTTCAGAATATACTAAAATAAAACACTAAAATGTCATTTGCTTCATATTTCTAATATTTGTCATTGAAATGATTAGATTTTGGGAACATTTGTGAAGAAGAACCAAAGGAGTCGTTAAATTATCGCGTTGAATTACACTCGAGCATTTTATTTCCTCCGAATAAATGTTTGACCCAACCTTGTCACCTAACAACAATTTGACTCGAAAAATTGTTTAATAATAAAATCACTCCACTTACGGTGTGATTTTATGAAACTTTTTTTTTCAAATTGCTAGGCAACAAGGTTTCAATACAAACATAAATTTATCCGGCGAAATAAAAAGCTCTTGTGTACTTATAGTTGATAATATTCACGTGTGAACAACTTTTATTTTATTTTTAATTCAGTTTTAATTTTAATATCCTAAACCATCTACTTACATTATTATAATTCAAATCAAATTAAGAACCAATTCATGATATTTTGACAGTAAATCAGACTTTTTATTTTGTTTTGTTGTAGTATACACTTCAATGGAACTGTAATTGTATAAACACAATGGGGGGGTTTATAATTTGGGGCTCTCGACGTGTAAAATATTACGGAAGATTTGTTGTATGTATAAACGAACTGGCAAATGTCAAGCGCAGAAGTTAGGGGAGCGATGGGGCCTCATATACATTAAAACAAAATAAAAAATGTACGCAATACATTCTTGTTATCTTATATTAAACGCAAGACCGTAAAAGTATGGACATTTGTCTTTATTTGGATGTTTAATATTGTTCAAATTTATGCTGAATTTCGTGAATATTATTTTGTGCATATTATCCAGAAGATATTGCTTTGTGGTCGACTATTTGCACAAAAATGTCTCCTCTGTTATGTACTTTCCACTAACGACCGTAAATACTCATGAGTTTCCGCAGGAAGCGATTGGTAATGTAAACTATGAATGGATTAAAATTAAATTTATTGTGCAATGGCATTAAAAGTAAATTTATGAAATTTCATATGGAAACAGTAACCCAAACTGTTTGGATTAAAGAACATGAAAAATAAAATTGTGAATTTTGAATACATTCTTTCAGTTCAGTGATAATTGAGCTGGAGCACTATAGTTATTAAAATATACAGGATGTTTCATAACTTCAAGTACATACGTTAATGGTATATGTTGTTTGATATGCTGATTACGAATCTAAAAGAATTATTTTTAAATTCGAAAACTTAAGGATTGATTACCTAAAACATTTTTTTTTGGAACTGCACTGGATTCGTTTTCCGATTAAATACAAACAATAGAAGTAGGTAATGAACATCTTAAATTACATAATACTAGTAAAATAACAAACGAAATTTAATTATTTTTAATGAAACAATAATTACTGCACCAAGTGGCAGTGGCTACGAAAAATTTTTGACTGAGAAACATGGAAATTAATTTTGCGATTTTAGGAAAAATTATTTTTTATTCGTAATCAGCACATCAAACAACATATACCCTCAACGTATGTAGGTATCTGAAGTTATGAAACACCCTGTATGCACGAAGTTGTGAATCATCCTGTATAACTACAACCTACACTGATGATGAAGTTCAGTCAAAGGTATTTAGTATATACGGGTGTTCCACAATTTACGACAAAAAATTAAAGGGTATATATTCTGTACGACGTGCTGATCATGAAACAAAAATAATTTTTTTTAAATTCGCAAAAAATTGAATCGTATTTCAAGCAAACAGTTTTTTGCCACTAGTCGGTAGATATTTTTCATAATTTTTTTTTAAATCTTCTACAATGAAAGTAATTATTGTTTACATAATATCTAATACTAATAACTGTCAAATTATAAAATATACCATCAAACTTAAAATGTACACACACAGGTCAAGTAAACTACCCTTAACTTTGCGAAATTTTAAAAAAATTCTTTTTGTTTCATGATCAGCAGGTCGTAGGTACAGTATATACCTTTTAATTTTTTGTCCTAATTTGTGGAACACCTGTATACCAAATATACTCTTAATTTTTTCCCGCAGTATCAAAGCACCCTGTATATCCAAAAGAAAATTTTTAGTTCATACAGACGAGCGATTTTATCATTTAAATGAATAAGTGAATAAAAACAAAAATTGAGTAATTTTAAACTTATCTGTATTTTATGACAAATGAAACTAAAATTATGCATACAATGTATGTTTTATTTAACAGCTGAATAGGTAAACTATTCTGAGTTACTTGCTATTTCTGTCTTCCCGTGTTGATGTATTGCAAATGGCATTTTGCTCCCTGCTGAAGTATGTCAAAAGATGTAATGCTTAAAATATGCTACTTTTGGGACGCTCCGTCTTTCGTCATTTTGAAATAGAATAATAATATTCTCATGTTTACTGAATTTTGTTCGTCAGGATAATAAAGAACACAAACAAAGGAAACGAATTGGTAAAAAGAATGTCCGTGACTTCCTGAAGACAAAGGAATGGCAAACAGTCCTGAATAATAAATACGTTCTTCTCAAAATTTAATAGAATTTGAATAACGAAAAACGTGCATCCTTACACTGTAATTTGAGCATAAGAGAATAAGAGAAATTTTTGCAGAAGATTGGGGTAATTTAATATCTGAGGGCACGTGTATAATCTGAAACGTGTGAAAATATGGAGGAAATAATAATAGAGGGGAACAGGTGAGTGTAAGTACCTACACAATTTGGGGAAGTTTTCACCCCGAAATTTTAATCAGCGTTTTCAGGAAACATTTTCAGCAAAATATTAAGCGATTTACCCTTATTAATATACAAACAAAATGCTGTTCAAGCGTTTTACAAGAACTAATTTTAATTTTTGACTTCACATGAAAATTTAATTTAAAATCCTTTGCAGATAATTTTACGTACATATCTACATATCACTCCTTTCAATGCTGAATTGCATTATATTTTTTACCTCCCACCTCATATTCTATAAGGGAGGTATTGTGATGGGTCAAAATTTTCGAGTGTGAGGTTTTAGTGGATAAGCACGTTTTAGGATCCATAGAATACGAATAAAGTATTTTCGAATTGATGTCTGTTTGTGTATGATAGGTTGTATGTAACATTTTTTCCGGGTTCTATAACACAAAAAGTTACAACATTTAACAACCAAATTTTATATATTACGTCTTAATACAAATCTTAAGAACCCAGTTATGTTTGGAAGCAGTACTTTTTTTAAATATTTTGATAAATAATTAATTTATCACAATATTTCAAATGAATGATTATTATTTTTTAGCATTTTGTAAATTGTTATGTCATAGTAGTGTAGGCATTAAAATATTATTTATAATTTAGAGTATGAAACTTCAGTTTCTTGTTGTCCATGAATAATGATTGTTTAATAATAATTGTTGTTACTACAAAAAATTTAATTGATTATGACAGTGATCGAGTGACAGTGCCAATAGTGACACATCTTCTACATTTCTACAGTTGACTAAATGACTGAAATATATTTTTTGTAAGTTGATTTGTATAGTAGTAAAAACAGTAGAGTTTGGCGGGAGGTCTTGTGCTGGCCACATCAGATTTTTTCGTCTATCTTCATGTTAGATTTCTAGTTTAATTTTCATCCGAGATATCCAATCGAAATTCTTCGATTTTTTCCAATCCAAAACTTTTAAAGGTTGGTCAAACTAAAAGTGTTTATATATGTTAAGAGCTTTAGTATATAATATTATTTTTCCCTCGTACCAGGCTCCGTTAAGGTCCTACACTGGTGCCAAAAATATAGTGAAAAGGGGACCTTGGTATATTACAAACTGAGCTCTTTGTTAGTAGACCTACACAGTTCATATTTTATATATAGATAGAGGACGACGAAGTTATATTTTTGAAATACTTAATGATATTTTAGTAATAAATTAGTAAAAATAGTCAATTTGCCCGATTTTTTACTATTTTTTTCGTCAGATACGTAATTTTTTTGACAAAAAATATTTTCGTAGCCGTCTCACGAACAATGCAAGGAATCGATTATTTAAACAAAATTAATAAATATGCAATAATAAGGCCATAATTTGTAATATTAAAATGCATAAATTAATTCTTATGTTCTCTAATTGTTGTCGCAACAACGTATTGTATGAATTTTTCAATCAAATAATGCTTCCTAATTACTTATGGTAAATTTAAGATTTTTATTTTGAGCAATATAGCCAGAAACGTGAATTCTGATTGCGTGCAACCAGGGTAGAGCCTTAAGACTTAAAATCTTGCTAGTCCTGTTCTCACGTCACCCGAGGGCTGATTTATCTCTATCGACATCACATACCAACATTCAATTTAGCCAACCCTAGAAAAAAGTTTCCACTAAACACTAAACTGTCGTAGCCTTCGATCGTGAGTCTTTGCCTTGTCAACGCGAACAGGGGTTTCCTTGCTGACTTGCTGTCGTTCGTTTCTCGTTTAAATTGAACGATTTTTTACAAGAGACGAATTAGATTTTTTGTTTTATTTAATTGCAATTCGAGATAAATAAATCGAGACAGCAAATGGGAGAGACTTGATACGGTTGTTTTTATTTGAGGAGAATTGATGTCAAAGAGTAAATAACTCGCGCAGTCGATGAGAAATAGAACACTGCAGTTGGATCTGATTTTAGTAAATATAATCCAAATAAAATTGTTATGACGTACGAACCCAGAGTTCCGTGGTTCAAGTCTCCCGGCCGGTAGTGTGTGTGGTTGTCGTTCAAATTACAAAAAAACATCTTACAATTAAACACAATTGGATTCTACAAGCTGTCAACTTGATCGTCTTAAATGTAGTCCTGGTTGCAAAATAATCTCTCACAGCTCTCTGCATGTGGTGACGTACGAACCCGGAGTTCCGTGGTTCAAGTCTCCCGACCGGCAGTGTGTGTTTGTCGTTCAAATTATAAAAACATCTTTTAATTAAACACAATCGAATGCTTCAAGCTGTCAACTTGATCGTCTTAAATGTGGTTCTGGCTGCAAAATAATCTCTCACAGCTCTCTGCATGTGATGACGTACGAACCCGGAGTTTCGTGGTTCAAGTCTCCCGACCGGCAGTGTGTGTTTGTCGTTCAAATTATAAAAACATCTTTTAATTAAACACAATCGAATGCTTCAAGCTGTCAACTTGATCGTCTTAAATGTGGTTCTGGCTGCAAAATAATCTCTCACAGCTCTCTGCATGTGGTGACGTACGAACCCGGAGTTTCGTGGTTCAAGTCTCTCGACAGGCAGTGTGTGTGCAGTCGTTAAATTGTAAAACATCTTCGCACTCGGACGTTTCATGCTGACCACTTGACCGTCTTAAATATGGTCCTGCTTGCATAAAAAATCTCTCCGTTGCCGCCTTTACGGGTCGTCGCACGAATTGAGATTCTAAGTGCACCAAGATGAATCGGTTCGAAGTGGTTACATTCCATAATAATTAAAATCTACCATTCTGTTTTTGGGAACAAATCCTGTTCAATTGTAATTATTAAATAAATAACAAAATATAAATTCATTAATTTATATAGCCGAAGTGACAATCTGACTGTTTTAAATCTTATTTATAAAGGATGTAACTGGTTGCTTATTCCTTATTCTGTAAAATTGAACAAATGATTTAAAGGTTACGGCTTTGTGTCATTATGAATCGCAACATAAAAACGCCTTCAGTTCAACTTTACAGAATATATAATAAATAACCGGTTACATCCATCAATCCTTATTTATTTATTTATTTATTTATACACTATCCTACAGGCGAACCCAATTACAGGATAGGAGTAAACAATATATTAATGTGGAGCGAATGAACGTACATAATATTAACATACAAGTTAAATCATAACAATTATATAGGTTACAATAGTGATATTTAGAGAAGACTAATCTCGTTGAAATATTAATTAAAGCTAAAAAACTTGAATACAAATAAGAACAATAGAAAACAAACATTATGAGAAAAAACAATCAAGCAATATAATAGATCAAACAATATAATAGATAAAAAAAAACTAAAGATGTGTTATGTGACCGACTGTGGTTCTAATTACTCAGGTTCGAATCCAGTCAGGTACAGATTCCAGTTATCATCTTCTCCGGCAATATAAAACTTAAACGCCTTTCGGCTTGGCGCAAGCACCTCACACTTCTCGCTTCATTCTGCGGCAATCGCAATCTCTTTAAGCATTTTAGCGTTGACTTCACACCAGGAAACATCAGCGAATCGATCGTGGTCCTGGTGACACGGTAACACACGTGCGACAAGCGAGATCACGTGGACAAAATCCGGAGAGCGGAAAAACAGATATAGAAAGAGAATGTGTATAGTATGGAAGGGAATTCATTATGGCAAATGAAAAGGGGTAATGGAAATATTTTTGAAATTAAATTGTACACGTGTATACGTGAGTTATCTGCTGGAGAAACCGGGTTTCGGTAAATATCTTCTTTATTTCTTGAGTTATCTCGTTTTTCAAATTTTCCAAATCGCAACTGTAAAGCTGTACAAACTAATCTATATATCAGATGGTTTGTGAAGTTTCTAATAATCTAATTGACTTAAAAATAACTACCCTCGACATCTCAAAAATAATATGAGGTATGGACATGATTTGTTACTTGATTTGTACTGACGTACAAGTATTTATAGCTCATTTTATTTCTAGTAGAACACATGTTATCACTAAATTTTTAAATGCATGCATTTATCAGACAAACGTGTTCATTTTTGTAAGTGATGCAAACACATGTAGGACAGAGACAGGAGATAAAATACTTGTCTTTTGTTAGTTCGATAGATAGTGACGTGCCTTCTATCAGAATAAAAATTAACTATATACAAATTTGTGTATACCATGGATACAATTTTTAAAAAGGATTTTTGTAATCTGAGAAAATGGCAACAGGTATCCTTTTTCACTGTAATTCGACGCGAGGAATT
This sequence comes from Agonum fuliginosum, assembly GCA_947534325.1. Taxonomy (NCBI): domain Eukaryota; kingdom Metazoa; phylum Arthropoda; class Insecta; order Coleoptera; family Carabidae; genus Agonum; species Agonum fuliginosum. The sequence goes on from OX384033.1 coordinate 2,593,214, forward strand.
CAATGGAAACATTTTCTAGATATCAAGGTAGTTTTAAAATATTCAAAATTACCAAAAGTTGATTATTAGTCAATTAATTCCTGTTTACACAAAGATTCTTTGAAGATTCTTTTCCTGGAAAAAAATAAGTTTTCTTCTTTCTAGTGAGAATTATCTGTTAAATTGCGGTGCCGCTAAATTAAATATTCAATGAGTCTTGGAAAAGAAGAATTTATAATTTATTGATTGCTTCAAAACCATGAACTTTTCTTTCAGGATTCAGAATTTTGGGAGAATCTTCAAAAAATACTCGTGCGAACAAGGCTTTAAAGTTCGAGTAACAGAAAGCTGTAAACAAGAGTTCATATCTCGGTTTATTTTGGGATACGCAGCCTCTATATTGCTGTTTGGAAAATGTGAAAAATCGGGATAACATAAAAACTACTTACAAAAATATCGAGATGCGGATTGCGGCATTAGGTTGCTCAAAGCGTATAACTACAATAAATAAATATATCTTTATTGGCCAAACTAATTGTAGTACAACTTAAGGCAAGTAAAAGTATATATCAGTACAATTCTTAAGAGATTTAAAGTAACTATAAACACACGAGAAATAAAATAATTTAAAAAAAGCATTGACTTAATCACAGCTTACAGAAGTCGCTAAAAATTATTGGACTGAGTAAAAACAATTATTGATTAGATATTTTTTAATGTGTCTTGAATTTTTCATAGTCTAGTCTAGTTAATGAAATTGGTAGGTGGTTATACAAATCTATGTTTATTGAATTTTTGGCTGAAATTTCGAATATGAAACGATTTTTCCTCAATGCAATATTGGCACTTGATGTTTTTAAACTGAATAGATCCTATCACCAAGTTTAAATTTATGCAAACCTACTTTAAACCCGCTATCGAATTACTTCCTCCGTCTCTTAAATTCCCTCAACTTGAATTCTCGCATTCTCATTACGTGACACATGTTCTGTTAGTTAGTTCCGCCTCCGCCGCCTTGTCGTTTTGGCGCTGTTGTCGCGTTTCACAATGTTGCCATGTCAACACAGTTCCATGTGCTACGAATTCTACCAATGCAATGGCAGTGATGCAAACACCTAAACTTTGATATATGGTAGTGATGAATGGTGAGAAGCTAATTAATTGGCGAACTATTTGCCCGTGAAAATAAAATTTAGCCTGAAACTTGTGTATCGATAGTTTCATTAATTAAACCATCTATATTTGGAATATTACAAATGTGACGTTACATATTCAATAGTTATATCACGAATGTGCACTTGTCATTCACGAGTGGTATATTGGTAGAATATTTTTCGAGACAAATTCAATATCTTTCATATAAAATAATTAATATTTGATCTATCACATAAACGTCGGATCAATGACATTGACACTTTTTCCAATGCATTTTTTAATGTTTTTATAAAAAATCTGACGTGGCCATCACACAACCTTCCGCCATATCTAGATTTTAAACAGAAATGTATACGTGCAATCCGGTGCCCATTTAAAATATACAAATAAAAATATCAAATATTCAAACACAGAAATTTGCATCACCTGAATAAAAAGATTCATTCACAGGAAAACTCTGCTGTATTGAAGCCATCCTCCGTTCAATTACTACATTTAATATCTTACTTAGGACTTATATAGCGCTAGTATGCCAACTTGTCACCCGTCTCACCTGTCAATATTTTTTACGCAGAAACAAAAATCAACCGATCATGGATTACAAGATATCAACGTTTTATTTGATAAATTTATTTTTTAAATTTTACTGCAGTTCTTTAATGCTACCAGATAAAGACAATTTTTTTATAACGTAAGTTGCAAATAACTTTTCCTCTTATTCTCATTACAAATAAATACTATATTTTTCCAAATTTATGTACAATTTTGACAATTAACCTTTTCAATCTTCAAAAAATATCACTTCCGATGAAGATATTTGTACCAAAATCTAGGGAGCTCTTCCAATTTATATACAAATGTTAAATACCAAATATCAAAAATTTCGGGTAATTCGTATTTGAGTTATGCGACTAACAACCCTTGACCACACACACACACACACACACACACATACACACAGACATCATCGTGAAACTATCAAAAATGAGTTGTAAGGACCCTAATTCGTGCTCATCCACTAAAAATTCACCACCCGATTTTTTGCATGATTCCAATACCTTCCTTTACAGGTAAGCGGAAGGTAAAAATATATTGTAGATGATAATAATAATACTTTATTTAGTTAGCATTTAGCTAGAAAATAATACAAAATAATAATATAATATATGTTTAAGAAAGTTACAAAAAATTGTACAAATAAATTATAGACAGATGATCCGTTTGTACTTAAAGTTAAATAAAAAGAAATCTAAGTATCAAAGAAATTTATTCTAACCACAGTAATTTTTTCAGCTTTTTCTTAAAAAAATGAAGTGAGCGAACATTTTTAATATCTTTATCTAAGTTATTGTATAAACTAAAACCTTCGACAAATAAGAAGCTTTTAGTATTAACATTTTTATAACTATCAATATACAAATTATATTTCGTTCTTGTGTGGTAAGGATAAATGTCATTGTTGAAGATTAACAACTCATAAAGATATTTAGATAGTAAAAATACCTGTATTTGCCATTTACAGACTGTAATTTTAATAAATAACTAATTTCTTGATGATTTGTTTCTTGTGTTGACAGCTGTCTAAAATACTCAGGTATGCATTGTGCAAATACTCGCTGTTACACTGCACTTGTGCTCGTACTCACTGATACTTGATTGTTTTGGCTCGAAATTTAAAATACTGTAACCTGATTGGTTGAAATTTTTCGAGGGAAATATTCTATCTAAAGCCCTGTTTACACATGTATTCTTTGAGGATTCTTTCATACTTTTGAATCCTGGAAAAAAAGAAATTCAATTAAGGAGCGCCATTATTTGACAGGAAATTTTCACCAGAATTATTTTTTCAAAATAAAAAATCTTCGAGAAGCATTAAAAAAAATTAATTGTAAACTGAAATTTATAATAGGTATACTAGCTGAGTTGGGTACACGATGCACTTATCACCTAGAATAGTTCATTAATTTTACAGTTATAGTTAAATACATGACAATATTAATGTCACCAACAAAAACGTTACACATAAATTTCCCTAATCGACTTGTATATATTGTGGTAGTTTAATTTAAATTTTAACGTTAAATAGACACCAAATAGAACAAATAATGTATAGTTAACTTATTTCGTATTTTAGTAAACTCGCCCGAGGGTTCGTTTTACTAAATTTGGACGCGTGCGAAAAAATCATGTCTTACGAAACTTGTTCTTTAATATACTATTGTGCAACTGTAATTATGTGCATATAATTAAGATTTTGAAATCTATAACCTGACATTCTATACAGGAGTAGGATTAAATGCTTTCACCGGTATAGTTCATAAATTGCAAGATTATCAATGTAATACCGGTACAGAAACCCAATATGATAATGGAGGTACACTAGAGGTTTAGTCAATTTTCATAGCTTTGTCGTAAGGTTAATATCTCGCATATTAATATACCATAGAACAAGAACAGCAACCCTTATCAGAAACTATTAAGAGAAGTACATTATTCAAATTTATCCATCTAGCAAAAGGAAAAATCTGACACATTATAATGTATTTGATTTTAGTTAAGTAATTATTTGTGTATTATAATAAAATACTTACTTAACTAGGTTTCTCCTTATAGCATTAACGTTTGGACCATTTTCTGCACTAAAATATCCAAACATAAAATTCTGTTGTTAAAAATACATAGATCTGAATAGTGATTCCGTCAGACGAGACGAGACGAGAAATAATCAATTCTCGTCTCGTCCTAAATTTTCTAGGCGAGAAATTTAATTATTCTCGTCTCGATCATTTCCCGGCTGTTCAATTCTCGTTTCAAAGAACTAGTCTTGTCTCAATTTCTCGAAAAAAATTTGCTGCCATGTATTTGACAAGCTAGAAATACCTAATACCTACTTTTTTGTGCGTTCCAATTCTTGTTTTAGCAATCAAAGTATTTTTATCAAACCAAAAGTGCTACGAGCAAAGTACAATTTTAAAAAATGACATTTTCGAAGGAAAAAATATTAAACATTGTTAAAAGTTTAATTTGGAAAATTCTCGATTTCTCGAGAACTATTTCTCATCTCGTAGTTATGAATTCTCGTCTCGTCTCGAAATTACGAGACGATATCCAATAAATTTCTCAATCGGATTTTCGAAATGAGATGAGAAGTCATATCCTCGAGACGAGAGATAGTTTTGGAGAAATGGAGAATTCTCCAAACTAAAACTTTTAAAAAAATATGATATTGAGAAATTTGTCGTCTCGGCAGCATCACTACATCTGAAATTGGAAATTGAAAATAATAATTGTAGTCTTACCTGTTACTCCACAATTATTAACAATTTCCAATTCCTACATCTGCACTTTGGATTACGTAAATTTAATACACAACTGAAAAATTCATTAGGCAATCGTTGCAAATTGTTCTTATATGTATACAAAATGAATAATTTTTTATAATGTTGTAGATTGTAGAGCAGTTTACTAAAATATGATAATAATATTATACTGTCGCAGTTGTCTGTAAATTAGTGGCTTTACTTTTCGTGCCATAGCATCTAAAGTCATGTCTCTTACTTTGTGTTTTGTAAAGAATATAACAGTTAGTTAAAAAGTCCTCAAATTATACAAGGACCTCTTTTGCTGTTTTATAATTAACTGGAACCGTTCAGAAGGGCAGAAAAAAGCTTGGCTAATCCTTTCAAAATTTACGCATATTGTGTGAATTGGGGTCAAACGAGCTCGAGCCAGTGCTGGATTTCCGCCTAGGCCCGTGAGGCCCGGGCCTAGGGCGCCAAAATTTGAGGGGCGCAAAAATTTTTGAAACGCTAAAATTTTAGAGGCGAAAAAAAGTAGGTAATGACAACCCATTTTAAAAATTGGCTGAGATAAGTTTTTATAAAATTTTTTCATAACACATATTATAATTCAATTTTTTAATTTACTTTTCAACCTGTGGGTAAAATGTAAATTTTTTGATAGATTGATTATAGTCTTATTGAGTAATGTTTTTATTTTTTATCTTTACTTTTTATTTTTTACGTGAGATCTTACGTTACGCATGTAAAGCATTTTAAAATTACTAAATAACTTCTCAATTTGTTTTCAATGTGAAATAATTGATTATGACGATATAATCGACGTTTTTGCGCGGACCAATGTCAGGAAAAAGAAATTTTCAAATTGATTAATACTTATTTAAAAAAAATAGTTATTTTTATATCAAGTGTCGAAAAAGTCTCGTTACGTGAAAGTGCAGAGTTTAACGCGCGAGGCTTGCCGAGTGCGGAAATCTGCACGTGCACGTAATCTTTTTCGACACGTGTGTTAAACAACATTTTTCCTACAACGAATAATTTATAAATCCCTTAAATATTATCAGAATTTATTAAATTTTAATGACATTACATTAAAACTTTGTTTTACGGCGTTGCTATGGTTTGTTTGTTGATTTTTGAATTTTCTTTCGTTAATCTTTTCTACAGTTGAAACAGAGATTGATGTTAGTCAGTTAGTAGCCCGTTAGTAGCTAAAATTTGAACTTAACACTCCGCGCGAAATTTAATCACAGTCATTTAAGTTCACGGACTGCTAAGTTTAGTTTTGACATTTGCGTAAACGAAACGCACTTGTGTTTCACGTTTACAGAAAAACACTTGTTCTGCATTTGTCTTCTTTCCACCCATAACCAAGGCAATAATTGTTAGGTAATAACAAATAAATCGAACAGTTGCAGGAAAAGTTTATTATTTATCTGTATAAAGTTTATTTCTTATTTTTCTGTAATGCTTATTTGTTACCTATATTTAAAAATTATATTTCAATAAAATAAAGTTATATTAAAATAATTATATAAGATGAAAATTAATGAAATTCATTTCATCAAAAAGGGCGGCGTATCAAACCGGGCCTAGGGCGACAGCAAGCCTAAATCCGCCACTGGCTCGAGCTTTTTAATTACTTTATGTGCTTTAAATCTGCAATGAAAATTAAATACAGTATCGGTAAAACGACCAATATTATACAAATTCGTGAAAGCGGGTTATCAAAAACCAATTAAAATAGTTTAGCAAAAAAATGTTTTGAAAAAAATTCCGACCATTAAAAATATAATTTATATGTTTTCAGTTTGAATAGTCTATACTTCAAGCCCTGTTCACACGAGGATTCTTTGAGGATTTTTCATGTTTCTGAATTGTGAGAAAATCAATCATATGATGAGAAGTGCCCGACAAATTATAGCGGGGCCGCTAAATTAAATCTTCCATGAGTCTTGAAAAAAAGAATTTTTATTTTAGTGGTAGCTTCAAAATTGTGATTTTTTTCGAAGATTTAGAAGCATGAAAGAATTCATAGGCACTTACGAAAATTATACGAAAATATACGTTCGAAAATACACCACAGGGGACATTATTTGTGCAGTAAACGCTTACTGGATTCGAATATGACTTGTTACAATACAGTAGGCTCGTTGAATAATGTACTATTGAATAAATAAATGCCACATAATCTTTTAGAAACTTTTTAGCTTACTTCTAAAAACTTCGACCTACTTCTAAAACACATTCTTTATCCAGAAAAAAATATCACAAAATCTCGATTTTAATATTTAAAAGCAATAAAAAATTCCAATATATCCTGAGCGTGCAGATTCAAAAAAATCCATAAGTTAGTGTTGAAGGTAACATGTTGACATGTACGCACATGTTCGTGACATTAACCGTGAAAAAGTGGCACAAGCCGCAAGCTATGACAATAACCGTCCCTCATATAAAGAAGAAGAGAAGACCATCTAATATACTTTCTGTTTAGCTCAATCTTAAAATCCTTTTGTGAAATTTGAACGCTAGAAATAATGAAATTTGGATGCTATATTTTACGGTTAACTAAATAAAATTTCTTGCTGAAGATTTACTCTCAATTATGGAATGGTAGAGGTTATTTAGTGGAATCCAACCAATTCGACCTATTTGTCAATATCTGAATCCATGCAATTATGCCAGCAATACTACATTTAAGACTATCAAGTAGTCAGCTTGATTTAATTGCAAGATGTTTTACAACACTGCCGGCCGAGAGACTTGAACCACGGAACTCCGGGTTCGTACGTCATCACATGCAGAGAGCTGTGAGAGATTCTTTTGCAACCAGGACTACATTTAAGACGATCAAGTAGTCAGCTTGATTTAATTGCAAGATATTTTACAATTTAACGACTGCACACACACTGTCGGCTGAAAGACTTGAACCACAAAACTCCGGATTCGTACGTCATCACATGCAGAGATCAGTGAGAGATCCTTCTGCAACCAATACATCATTTAAGACGACCAAGTAGTCAGCTTGATTTAATTGCATGATGTTTTACAATCACACACTGCCGGCTGAGATACTTGAACCGCGGAACTTCGGGTTCGTACGTCATCACATGCAGAGAGCTGTGAGAGATTCTTTTGCAACCAGGACTACATTTCAAACGATCAAGTGGTCAGCTTGATTTAATTGCAAGATATTTTATATTTTCATCACATGCAGAGAGCTGTGCTTAAACCCGCGCAGCTACTGCCTCTGCCATATACTTCATACTTTTTCTTCGATTATTTATGATCTATCTTCGTAACGGTAGCAAATATCCTTGCCGCCTAAACGGCTTTACCCAGTTACCTAAATTGGCAAAATACCGACCATGCGTGTGACTGGAACTACCTCATCGATTTCCCGTCAGAGGCGCTGCGGGCGCATATGGTGTGCGCTTGCAGCAACATGTTAAATTAATAAATTTTGTTTTTCAGCTTGTACAGCTTTTACATTTGCATACGACACAGCTGACTGTGTTTATTGAACGTAATTGAAAATAAATTTCGTAATTATTGCAATGGATTGCGAATGATTGATGAATGAAATGATGATGATCAGATGATCTGATTAGTTTTTAATTTGCCGTCACTGGAGATACCAACTGCTCGTTATGTTACATGTGTCAGCGCTTTGCAGATAAAATGCACTTTTTATCCACACTTTTTCATTCACTTTTCGTTCTCTTTACTGAAAATCATATGTACACGTTTACTACGCACTCAATAGCTGCAATAGCTGCGCGGATTTAAGGAGGATTTATCTCTCAGCGCTGCTAGCTCACAAATCCCCGTTATTTCAGGTACCCTTGCTGACAGCCTATGTTTTATGAGCACATATTGTCTCTATTTATCTAATTGCTATGTTTCGCTCCATTCTTGTTTAGAAAATACTCAATTTGATTGTCTAGCGCGCATGCGATTTTTAAATTTATTTAACAAATTACTCGACTACTATTTGAATATTTTATAATATATTAATGTGATACAAACATTTAAATTTACAATGCAATAAGAGTTACGAAGAGTTTGTCTCAGAATTATTATTATTTAATTGTTTATAAATAATAATAATAACAATTTATAAAATTCGACATTATCTAATTGCTATATTTCGCTCCATTCTTGTTTAGAAAATACTCAATTTGATTGTCTAGCGCGCATGCAATTTTTAAATTTATTTAATAATTTACTCGACTACTATTTGAAAATTTTATATATTAATGTGATACAAACATTTAAATTAACAATGCAATAAGAGTTACGAAGAGTTTTTCTCAGAATTATTATTATTTAATTGTTTATAAATAATAATAATAACAATTTTAAAAATTCGACATTGTAGCTAGTTTTGTACTAGGTACCTTTGTCTTTATACGGTATTTTTTTTTAGATTTATAGGATTAATAGGTGGGCAGTAATTTGTTAAATACTTTTTTTAGTGTGATAAAAGCCCCTTAAGCACTGCTCTCTGCATGTGATGACGTACGAACCCGGAAGTACATTCATTTCATTGACAGTTTGATGAATAAACTCTATGTCTGTTTTAGGTCTTTTGTATTGTCTTGTAACTGTTGTTGTTTCGTAACAAATATACCTTCCTAACAATTTTCACCCTAATAATTCATTATGATTTCTCGTCTGAAGTTAGCAGAAATTAATTTTGCAACTCATATGTCTTGAAACACAATAAAACAAACATGTTGCATATTACTAGAAACTACAACAAAGTAAATATTGCAGCAGATAATATTACAAACTCATTTTCCAAATCCTGAAAACTTATGACTGTTCTCGCTTCAAATTACATAAAGTCGTTTATTCCTCAGGGAATTTTACAGAAGGCAAAACGAGAGAAATAACAAAGAAATATGAAAATTATTTTTATACTTTAGTACTTTACTTCCGTCTAGTTCTTAATAACAAGTTTCTTGTAAAAAGCAAACAAAAATCATATCATTTTCCTAAAAAGGGCTACAATGCCCACTTGACATGAATCGTCCATGGAATATGTTTAAAAATATCTTATTCTTGAAGTGATCCTAGCTACATCCTAAGTACGATCAAAAGTTACATACTCAATACAAACATCTCAGAGAATTTTACATGGGACACATAATTGAGATATCATTACCAAATTACTAAATTACTAACGGCCAGTGGTTAGCTCAGCGGTAGAGGGTCTGCCTAGCATGCTAGCGGTCCCCAGTTCGCAACCGACAATAATACCACTGGGTCCGAGTGGTTGGATTCCACTATAATAACATCTACCATTCTGTAATTGGGAGTTAATCCTGTAGGATGGTTACCAGCAAAAATAAAATCAGGATGTTACATAGATAATGTTACTAAGGGCGGACATTAGCAATCGCTAGGATATTAATACTAAAGGCAAAAATAGCAAGTAACATGCCGGGATATTCACATTCTTGAAATATTCTGGGGATTTTATTTGTCAACTGGGTTCAAACATTCAAGCTTAATCAGTAATTTTTGCCAAACATTCCAATCCTGTTACACTTCTTTCGTCTTGTTCACATCTTTATCGTTTTTATACAAGGTCTTTTATTCTTTCCACTAGGAATAATTCGCATTTGCAATAAACCATATTTTGTCAAGAGATTGGTATTGTAACATACAAATCTGACTAGATTATGTTCTTTAAAACTAGAAATCACTGGACTTGTTTCTAAAGCTCTGTTTACGCAAGGATTCATTTTGGAAAAAAATAAATTCACTGTTTTGAAGCTATCACTGAAATTAGAAATTCTTCTTTTCCAAGACTCATTGAAGATTCAATTTAGCGGCGCCGCTATTTGACAGCCAATTCTCACCAAGATTATTCTTCTCAAAATTCAGAAACATGAAAGAATCCTCTAAGAATCCTTATGTGAACAGGGCATAACGAACAAAATCCGTTCTTGCTCATCACCATTCTCCTTAGTATGGGCAGTAGACAGTAACCGTAACCGTGGTTCTCGCCGTGGCCTGAATTCTAGGTTATGTATGACCCAAGTTGCGGTAACGGAGGTTGAGCGGTTTGAAACGACAGAAAGTGAAAGCCCGGAATCGCCGGTTTCACCGGAATTGCGGAGTAATGCGCTAAATCCGGAGACCGGACTAATCAAAATCAACCTGGAAATCGTCCGGGGATAGTGACAGCTGGAAAGAAGCGATTTATATTATAATGACTTCGAGGAAGATTGACTGGAAGGGATATTTTTTTAACTGACATCATCTACCACGACTAAATTGTGGTAGCCTTACCACTAATCGTATATACAATAGTTATTTGTGTATTAAGTACGGATAGAGCATTGTTTGTTGCACGCAGCGAGAAATTTATTCAGTCGAGGCGAAGCCGAGATTGACGACTTGCCAAGGGCAACAAACAAACTCTATCCAACGAGGTGCACACAATAGTTTGTCTACAAATCGTAACGTCAATATAGCTAATTTTAAAATTATGATTATTTGTCGTGCTTATAACAATTCAATTAAATTGTTGTTATCGATCATCATCATGATAACGTTTATAAACAAAACAAACATTTTTTAAACAAAATGTTCACAATTGTAGTTTGTGGCCAATTTGACGCAATAAATTTAATAGTCTTATGTACTTTGTCGCACTAGTGCGACAATTTTGTCTATATCCTAACTAAAGATTTAATAACAATGTTTATATTGTACAACGATTGTAGACAAAAATATTTTAACGTATGCAGTTCATGCAGCCAGAGTGGGCCGGAGCGGTAAGGGAGAGAAAGAGTGTGCCTATGTTCTACACAGAACTGAGTCAAAGTTCGCCAACTTATTACTCGCCTAAACGCAACTGAGGAAGGGAAAAACCGAGCTGGACGGCTACTTTATACACTATTTTAAGGTAGCGAAGCTGTTTCTGCCAAAAAATTACATGATAATTTTTGTCCGCTCGATAAATTTAAAATTCATTAGCCCGGCCATATCTTATTTCGTGTACTGTACCTTCTACAATGATAGATCTGTGCTTGAAGTAGATAAATCATTTTGGGTTAAAATTTAGGATACGATCCATCAAATCACAGCATCTGGTACAAGATTTTTGTCCACAAATTATGACAAATTGGATTCAACGATTTTTAAAAATATGTATTTAATATTTAGACTAAATACTTGTATATTGTATGTGCTTTTTTTGGCGAGACGAATATTAACAAAAACTGCTACTGATCCTCATACCTAGCGGGTGACCTACCTCGTTTTTCACTACCCGTGCATAACTTCCCTAAGCCCGTAATGACCCTTGGCCCTCTGTTCTCGGGGTCAGCTTAAGAATGTTAATCCTTTACCGCAAAAAGCGGATTAAGATGTGAGTAAGATTATTTTTTACTGAAACAAGGTCCGACGTCCGGTAGCTAACTTAGCAAGGGAAATGCAATTTTGACACTGAAATTTATAAATACCGGACAAACAATTAGTTTCAGTTAGAATAAACATGTATGTTATTTATCAGGATAAAGAGATAGACAACATTTTTGTTTATGCAGGGTGATTAACTACTTCGTGTATATGTCGTAGGCAGATTGTCAAATTAGGCTTTTTATAAAAAGCCGAGGCATGTAGGCATATTATAAAACACAATGTCACATCATGTTATTTCACTCAAGAAGAGAGTTTTTTTATTTAGTTCAGTTCAATTATCCGAAATTGAGTCTGTGGGACTCACGAAGTGTATTGGGTTGTTTATTTAGTTCAGTTCAATCAGTAGAATTTGTACCAGAACGAGTATTTTTTTAAAGAAGAGTGTTGCGTTTTTAAATTTAATTTAGTGAATGTACAATAAAATCGAGTCTGTAGGAATCAAGTATGGTATTGGGTTATTAATTTAATTCAGTTCAGAGTTTCTGGTAAAAACCTCAGTATATTGTGTAATAAAATGATATGAAATGATACAGGTTTCCCAAAAGTTCCGGTAAACTATAAGTTTTGAACGAGTGAAGAAAAAAATTAAAAATTTAGGGATCACTAAAAAGTCATAAAACCTACATTCTTAGATAGTTTAGAACTTCCATGCAACGTGGAGTCTTTTTAGGGGATGACCACCCCAACATTTCTAAATAGCAACCCCTATCGAGTTTCACCTTATTTTAAAGGTAATGAAAAAAGAATCACATCCAAAATTTGTAAAACGCTGTATATGACTAGACCATAATAGTTCTAAATTACCCCGATGAATTGTCAATAGTCATCACACCAAAGTTTGAGGTTAGGTTAATATGAATACAAATTTGTAAGTAAGAAATTTTGCTTTATTTAAAAAGTCGTAGATAAAATGTCGTATTTGAATCGCAAATATTCACTCGAACGAATTATTAAATTTTCATCCTCTTGAATTAGCCTACATTATTTGCTCGTTAAATAATATACTAATGATTTTTGCACGTCGCCAACAAAAACGTCACACACATAAATTTCCCTAAATCGACTTCTGTATATTAATATTAAAAAGACATCAAATAGAATTTTTTTTATATAAAACTCATTTTATACGACTTTTTCCGCACTTGTCCTTTAGAAAACTCGCCTGAGGGCTCGTTATACTAAATTTGGACGCGTGCGAAAAAATCATGTCTTACAAAACTTGTTCTTTAATATACTAATTGTCGTTTCTGTTCCATACTCAGTAAGTTGGAGTTATATTATGCTATTAAAATATAACCACCTGTATAAACAAAAATCTTCTCTGTCCATATCCATTAAAAACTCTAATCCACTATAATCCAAATCATTCCTCCAATAATCCTCCAAATCTCTGACCTTGGTCGAGCAATAATTCGATGTCACATACACCCTCTCTTCCATCTCTCTCTCTCTCGCTAGTGGACAAAGGCTCTCGCCGACCGGTCGTATTTATGCCGTGGAAATCTATTTGAAGTTAGCCGGTGGCCGAGGTGCCAGATGTCCAATAAATCCCCCAGGAAGTTGTGTCAGCAGTGTGTGACTTCAGAGGAAAGACAGTGGCGCCGGGAGGGAAAGTTAGGGAAAGTTTGGGGCATGGAGACGGGTGCCACTGGATTGGGAGTTTAAAATGCTGGAGAATGATATGGTTACTTGTTTAAATGGTGATGATTAGGTCCGTAGTTTATTTAGTCGGTTCTTGAAGCTTTATAGTTCGGAATTCTACCGGTTTTATTGACTGATTTTAAATAGAAACTGTAGAATAGACATGGATCTTTAAATGTTCTTAACACATTGCAGGACCGTAGACAGGTTATGTTTCTAGGAAGGGCCAAACATTTTGTAGAAAGTTGTTTCTTTCAATCAAGGTCAAATGCCTTATAATTGAAAATTACATTTTATCAAGGGATTTGAAGCTGCATGTTTTCACCTACTTCCTGTGCAAAAATAAATAATTGTTGGATAACAGAAGCACAGAAACTTTTAGAAAACAAAATTTATTTTTTCAAAGCCTTTCTTTTCTGGCGCGACGGTAAAGGCTGAATTTCATTATACTTTTTTCGTCTAGATTCATGCTAGATTTCTAGTTCATTTTGCATCCAAGATCCGTTTCATATTTTATTTCCGAACTATTCATATTCAATCGAAAATCTTAGATTTTTTCCGAACCAAATCTTTTAAAGGTTAATCAAACTGATTGCACACTGAAATAAGCATGCGTAGACAAATTTAGTACGAAGCTCGAATAGAAAAATAGAGCCAGGCGTATATTTCTATACTAAAAAAGTGTGGAAATCCGGTTTCATAGTCCAATATTACTTGAATTAAGTGCTCACAGCCTGTAAGGCACCTACAGGTTTTATTAAAAATTAAACACACCTAATTATAAAGTTTAAAAATCTTCCCTGTCCTGCACCGCTGGTCCTGCCAGTCCCCGTTTCCTGCTAGGGTTCAACTGTTTTCCTGCAACGTGTTCCGATAAGCCCGACAACAATGGACGATCGTAGACGTAAACTTGACCCAGCTGACTTGATTTATAAAAAGCAATCGGTGTGTAAATTAAACAATAACAAAAGATAGAGAGATTTATCGACATTGGAAAGCAATTTTTTCCTCCGATTGTGCAGGAAAGATTTATGCCGAGGGTATTGGTTTCTTTAAACAAGTTATTAAAGAGAAACCGATGATTGAAGGGGGTTATTTTCTTGAAAGAAATTGGGCTATATTTTTGGGCGTTATATAATATTTGACCTAGTTTGTAAATTAACACCAATTACATTTTTGATTTATTTTCATTTTTTGCCAACATACAAAAAAATTACTTGTTACTCACGCCATTTAATCAATCACTACATTACCTTTGAAAATGAATATTTACAAGTTACTAACTACTTGTCAAATTGACAGCTAACTTGTAAAAATTTAACAAACATAAGAAACAGTTCACGTTGCCAAAGTAATATATCGAAGGCTTAAATCAAAATTATTTAATACAATTTTTGACAGAACAGTTGTGTGTGAAAGACAGAATTCGATTATAGTTTTTTTTTAAATTATTTACAAATTAGTAACAAGTAAAATGTTGTACAATACACGCAACTGTTTTATTGCTTCAAGGAGGTGGCACGCTTGCCTGACCGGCTCGCCGGTCATTTCTTTTTTTAAGCAGTAAAAACTATTTTATCTCTTGCTAGTAATATAATATACAATAACACTAGCTAGTGTTAGTGTCTCAGCAGGTCCTAATACATTTTTATTTTCTAATTACGATATTTCTTGATAACTTAAAATCGCGCTAAATATTCGTAATTGTTTTGTACTACTAATAATTATTTATTTGTTCTCACTGTTCGAAAATTATTCTAGAAAATTTATGAGTACTACTAATAAAATACCTGCATCAAAAGATTCATTCACAGGAAAATTAAAATATAGAATTTTAAATTCGGTAAAAATGCAAACACAGGCAGATGTAAACATAAACATAGGAAGATTTAAATATAGTGGAATAGGTACATAATGGTGGGATTCTATTAAAATCTGTAGTTGCTACAGATCTATAAAACTGTAAATATTAAACTAAATCGCAATGAAATTTATAAGCATATGAACATTTTTATATTTGTCAACAAATATTGGTGTGATTATGTTCAATATTTAAAGATTTACAAATTTGTAAAACATACAGATTTGAACAGATTCCCACAATAAATTACCTAGTTTTTGACTCGGTTTTGACTATAACTGTTCTAGAATTGCATCCTCTGTGTTTGCATTTTCTTGTGTTTGTATTTATGCAAAATCTAAAATTTTATTTGAATTTTCCTGTGAATGAATCTTTATTACTTATAAATTTTCTATATTTGCAGCTTCTTGCCTATAACGAATATACTAGATTTTTATTTTCTGGTGTTGAACTCATTCCCGATATCTAAATCGATGACTCACAGTATGTGGGATGCCACACTTATAAGCGCATTCACAGTTGGTGAAATTCGGTGAAATTGTTAAAACGAAATTAAAGTAAATAAAGTTAAGTAAACAATTGATTTGTTCTGAAAAGCGTTGGAATTAATAGTTCTTGTGTCCTGACTGTGCAACGACTAAATTTCGAGCAGTCATCAGTGAAATAAATTTCTTACATTACACCAAATTTCAAACTGTGAATGCGGTTTTAGTTCTCTTTTCAAATACTCCCCTCCAAAACACAGATGTCGCCCTAAACACCGCCCTTTCCCTCTACACTTTTTCGGCAGCAACTGTTTCCCCCAGCGTTGAAAAGCGAAGTAGGCCTCGCTTTAGTTCGACAAGACACTCACAGATGTCTCTAGGCAAAAGCTCGCAAAGCTCGTTTCATCTCAGCCGCAAACCACGCAACAAGCCGGGGAACGCTACCGTAGACTCAAACCGGAGAGTAAATCCGCGACTCGCCGATAGGGAGAGAGAGATTTTGAGGGATATTTGAAGGAAGCTTTATTTGAAGAATACTAAATAATGCAGACGATTCTTGATAATTAAATCTATTAAATGCACCAGACAGTGAGTAATACGGAATTAACACCTATACAAGGAAATTTTATTTATGGTTGATTGGTTGTTGCCTACCAAAATCGATGATGACAGAAATAAATAATATAGGTTATTTATTTGATAATAATACAATTTAATAGTATATTATATTATATTGAAGGACTAAAGTGCATGATTTAATCCTGAGGATGAAGTTTATTTCACGAGCCGAAGGTGGGAGAAATAATAACCTGAGGGATTAAGATACTTTAGTCCTGTGGTATATACCTAGGCTATTTTTTAATTAATACAATTCCTTGTCAACGGGATTAAATATGAAAAATAATTAATCAAATTAAGAACCTTAGTTCCTGAAAATAAAGACTAAAGAAAAGTTTTAGTCCCTGAAGTACAAACAATAAATTATTAGGACAATCGTCTGTTTCGTTTGGTATCTATGGAGTTGTAAAGTTGACCTCTTTTACATTTCAAGAACAGCAAATCGAGCGTTATTAAATTAGTGTATCTAAATCAGACGACAGATTTTAACGAAAAACTAACACAATATTAATTGAATATAGAAGAAGATTGTATTAAATTTTATGAGGAATCGTCAGTTTAACAAAAATGATATTTAATTTTAAAGTCAATTTAACTTCGTCAAGTATCAAAAATCTGACGTGGCCATCACACAACCTTCCGCCATATCTAGACTTTAAACAGAAATGTATACGTACAATCTGGTGCCCATTTAAAATATACAAATAAAAATCTAAAATATTCAAACACAGAAATTAGTATCACCTGAATCAAAAGATTCATTCACACGAAAACTCTTCTGTGTTGAAGCAATCCTCCGTTCAGTTACTACATTTAATAGCTTACTTATGACTTATATAGCGCTATTATGCCAACTTGTCACCAGTCTCATCTGTCAATATTTTTTATGCAGAAACAAAAATCAACCGAACATGGATTACAAGATTTCAATGTTTTATTTGATAAATTTATTTTTTAAATTTTACTGCAGTTCTTGAATGCTACCAGATAAAGACAATTTTTTTATAACGTCGATTGCAAATAACTTTTCCTCTTATTCTTATTACAAATAAATACTATATTTATCCAAATTTATAGAAATTTTTGACACATAATCTTTTCAATCTTCAAAAAATATCACTTCCGGTGAAGATATTTGTACCAAAATCTAATGAGCTCTTCCTATTCGTGTACAATTGTAAAATACCAAATATCAAAATTTTTGGGTAATCCGTATTTGAGTTATCCAACAGACGGCATCGGCCCGGACCACACACATACACACACACACACACACACGCACACACATACATACAGACATCATCGGGAAACTATCAAAAATGAGTTGTAAGGACCCTAATTCGTGCTCATCCACTAAAAACTCACTACCCGATTTTTTGCATGATTCCAATACCTTCCTTTACAGGTAAGCGGAAGGTAAAAAGGCAACATATTTTTATTTACCAGGCATTTCAAACGTAAAACTTATTTCCTCACTAATACTATAATACATACATGTACCTCTGTGGCACGGAGTCAAATATGTTTACTTTTATTCCCTCTCAGAAATAAACTACAGTTCATGGAGTCTACCGTCCAATGTCGCTAGTGTCGGTAGGCAACAACTTAAGAGCGTAATGTAAGAAGGAATGGGGAATGATATTGAGACTAATTTTGGTCGGATCGACTTAATTTGTTTTTAATAAAGATAAAGATGAGCTCATGTCCATAAACTTGTCATAACTTGGCTAACTTCACATAACTGTTAAGGTGGATTTATAACACGCACAGCGCATAGAAAATAATTTAGCACAGCATAGCATATGAATTGGTCATATGGAAATTAGTGCATCCATTTATAAGACGCACAGCGCATAGAAAATAATTTATCACAGCACACGAATTATTTATTTACCATTTATTCATTTATTATTTATGTCAAAGTCTCCTGCCAAGTTTATTTTTTGGTCAAACACGGTTTTATATTATTTTGTTGTCCATTATTTTAATGAAATATTTGTAAAACACAATAAAAATACACAAAGCCTCCAAATTAAATGTCAAAACAGCTGTGATAACCCGTCAATAAATCTGTGTTTCTGTGTAATTTATAAAACCCCCGTGAAGAAAATGCTGTGCGCTGTGCTGTGCTGTGTTGTGCTAAATTATGTTCTGTGCGCTGTGCGCAGTTATAAATCCACCTTAACTCAGTAAATCTACAAAAATTGCAAATTTCAACACTAGACGGATCTAGATTGAACTTCTATATTTTAAATGAATCCTTGTGTGTGATGATACGTTCATATTTAGTACCAATTTTGATCCCTCTACGAGAGAGCGTTCCCTATTGCTTCCTTTCTTCGACACACTAAATCTGTATGAATCTATCCTTTTATCGCAGACAGCTACGATCGGGTCTTAAGTATATCACCGTCACAATTTCATATTACAGTTGCGCCAAAATTTGAAAAAATTGTAATAACATCTACCATTCTGCAATTGGGAGTTAGTCTCGTTGAATAGCAGCACTACCAAAATTTTAAAAATTTAGTAAACATCTATACCGATGACGTATAATTTTTGAGGCTGTCACACTTTAAGTATCATACTTGAAAAAGCTGTGATCTATTCCAAGGAAGTAAAAATACAACCACGTGTTCCCGGCAGTATTGATCAAAAACTTTCCGCCCACATGGCTAAAAGTTTGGGAAGCGCATGCTTGATATTAATAATACTTCAGCAAGTTTTTCAGATAACAGACCTCATCCAACTTTCCACAGTAATGTGCTTGCGGTGTGTGTCACATTCGCTTTGGGTTAGAGGGGTGGGGTTGTTTCAGTGGAAAAATGAAGTCAGATTCGGTCGATTTATTACTGCACATTGCAACTATCACAAGATAGTCGGATATTAATTGCACACGCGCTTTTAAACACGGTTTTTGCATTAATTTGTACGCTGAATTTTGTTACAAATTTGTCGAGGCAGTAGCTGCGCGGGTTTAGGTACAAATAGTTGCATGTGATGACGTAGGAATCCGGTTTCCTAGGTTCTATTGCCCAACTCACACATGGATTCTTTGAGAATTGTTTCTGAATCTTGAAAAAAAAAGAAATTCACTAGTTTGAAGCTATCAATTAGTTAGAAATTCTTCTTTTCCAAGACTTATTGAAGCTCTCTTCATGTGATGACGTAGGAACCCGGAGTTTCGTATGTTCTAATTCCCTATTCACACTTCGATTCTTTGAGAATTCTTTTTGAAATTCACTGTTTTGAAGCTACCAATGAATTAGAAATTATTCTTTTCCAAGACTCATTGAAGATTCAATTTCGCGACGCGGCTATTTGACAGGTAATTCTTCCAGGAATTATTTTTCTCAAAACTGAGAAGTATTATGAAAGATTCCTCAAAGAACCACGTGTAAACAGAGCTTAAGAACAGTAAAAGTAAACAAAAGGTGCAATAAGTCAAGCTTTAAGCTAAATTCAGACCTACATAATTATAATTATAAGCGCCAAATAAACCAACCAGCGCTTTCACATAATCACAATATAACAATTTCAATTTTCTGTTGAGCGCTGATTGGTTTAATTAGCCCACTTACATTTATAATTGGGTAGGTAAGAATCTAGCTTTATACAAACCTTAAACGGCTCGTATACGTTTTTCTCGAATTCATAGAATACTCTCTAATTGACTAATTTAGCCAACCAACTTATAATTGAAATTATATTTAAGGTTTGTTTTTTAATTTAGCACTTATACTTCTTATAATTAGTGGTAGGTCTGAATCTAGCTTTAAGCAACCTATTTAAAAATACTGCGTAGAAAAATACGATTATATTCATGCAATTCGTGTCCACCTTTTATATTCGTGTCACTTTTACGACAGCAATAAATAAAACTATAGTTTCCAAATTACGTGCTAGACACCAATAACTCGCAAACTAGCAGCACAAGTTACCAACATAAAACAGATAATCACCAGCACATGCTCAGCGCCATAAAACACATTTCCCTAATTAAATTTCAAACAACAAACAAGGCAGAAAAAATCCCTCATAAGCAAAGTGTTCCATTAAATTAGCTCGAGGTATAAACCGGCCGCAAGTCTCAATACTGTGCTAATTAATATTATTTATGTGAGACGCTAATTCCTCCAAGTCTTACAGCAGACACAGAGGATTATTTATAGTTTTTATGGCAATTATGGTGAAAAATATCGTTATTAAATTTTCCCGGATTACGGATTCAATTAGTGCGCTCGCTTCGGGAACAACTAATAGAGATTTAATTTTATAAAAAGATTACCTGCAGTTGTTATCTACGCTAGACTATAGCATTATTCACGTAAGCAATTAGTTTTAAGGTTTATATTTATGTTTACGTTTAAGAATGCTTGAATACATGTAACTATACAGGTTGCCCAAAAGTCTCGGGACGAAGCTAAGTTTTGAACAAGTGAAAAAAAAAATTTGAAAATTTGGGGATCACTAAAGAGGCATAAAAACTACATTCTTAGATAGTTTAGAACTTCCATGCAACGTGGAGTTTTTTTTCGGGGATGACCATCCCAACGTTTTTAAATAGCAACTCCTGTCGAGTTTCACCTTATTTTAAAGGAAATGAAAAAAGAAACATTCCCATAAATGAAAAAATTATATTAATATTAACAAAACAAATATCACTTATAATTCCATAAGTAGTCGTAGTTGTGTCAAATATTTTTCTGGTAGTATTACGAATGTTCCTTGTGCTTGGATATGTATATTACGAGTGCGCAGCACGAGTAATATTCGCAAGTATAATGAAAATGAGTCCTACCAGAAAAATAATCTATTTAACTATGACTACGAATGGTATTCAAGAGATTTTATTCATTGAATCAGATCCAGTTTTAAATTAAAATGGCAAAAATGCAGTTATCCCTGATTTCAGAAAACAAATATTTTGAAAATATTTGGACGTAACATCAAATGTGTTTTATGTTTTTTTTGTGTTTCTTTACAAATAAAAAAGTTAATTTCAAGTGTAAAGTGTTCTAGACCTTTGAAGAAAACCCAGAGATAAAAATGGTGTATTAAAAATGGGAAATAGAGATTATAATAAAACTGTTCATTTGTTAAACAGCCACCTAAATTAGTAGTGAATAGTCGGAAAGATTATTAAATTATAATTCATTAAGCAAAGTCCTAATAGTGTGATCCAGCATTTAAGTTTCTCACAAACTTAGGATAATTTGGCAACATGTCACAAAACTGATCTATGCTGACGGGTGACGACTAAAATGATGCATCATTATAAAATATTTTAGTAGGCTACATTAGCTTAATTAGATATTAGAGCACAAGAGCACTGTACGTTTGGTACTTTTGGTCGATATAGAAACTAAACTCTATTATAAAGGTATAAACAATCCATCAAAATATTTTATTTCAACAGGA
This sequence comes from Agonum fuliginosum, assembly GCA_947534325.1. Taxonomy (NCBI): domain Eukaryota; kingdom Metazoa; phylum Arthropoda; class Insecta; order Coleoptera; family Carabidae; genus Agonum; species Agonum fuliginosum. The sequence continues at coordinate 2,615,113 of OX384033.1, forward strand.
TACTCTCCCAATTACAGAATGGCAGATGTGATTATTATATTTTATCTACGACAACTGAAGAAAACATTCATTTTGTAGGTAACTTAGTAGTAATATAAAGCCCTCCATAAGACACACTATTGTATAATCAAGTGCATTATTCAACACAACAATAAAAATTGAATAAAGAAATGATTTATTTAAAAAGTGGTAGATAAAATGACGTATTGGACTCGCACATAATGGCTCTAATTAACTCGGAGGATTATACACCCGCCTTCAGCTCATGCATATACTTTCATGCTCTTTAATTATGTGTTTGTTAAATAATATACTATTATTCAACCATTCGACAGCATTTACTGCCAATTATATAATGGTAGATGTTATTATAATGGAGGCCAACCACTTCGACCGATTTTACCAATGGTGCGAAAACGCACCACCTAATTCAGGCTGAATAAGAAAAATATTTTATTTCGAGTCTCTTGACATGTTGGTTCAATGTAAAAGTTTGAAAAGACGTAAAGGTTGGCCTATGAAGTAATAGTTATTTACATTATAAGTCCGGTAGATGAGTTTTTACGGTACGAGTAAGATGTAAGTAAGGAATTTCGAAACGAGTACCGTGAAAATCCTCTACCGGACGAATGACGTACAACGTTTTATTTCATACCTGTGTTGCATTTTTGGACCAAAGTTTGCACCCATTCTTGCCTGAAAATATTTTTCTAAATACAATCAGGTCGTCTTGGTATCAATACAAAAATTAAATTTCAGTCCGGAAAATGAAACATTACGGTATTGTTCTACTTTAAAATCCTGTAAAGTAGAACAATACCGTAATGTTTCATTTTCCGGACTGAAATCAATCTCATAAAGAAGCAAATGCAATGCAACACAGTATGAAATAAAAAATTTAATAATTATTTTTTATTTTATTCCTTCTTAAAAATAAGTTACTGCCTAGACATATAGTGGGCCTAGTGGTATTATTGTCGGTGACTGGGTTTGAACTGGGACTGTTAGCTTGCTATCGTTGAACCCCACTGTCCTTTGATAAATGAGCCAATATAGTTTATTTTATGCAACTATTCATCATGGAACAGTTGCCAGAAATTCGATACGTTGCACTTTTTTGAACTATCCATAAATCGCTCTCGTATATTATGTTGACCAACTCCTTGAATTCCGCTGCTGTCCACACCATTCTTCAAATCCAATATCACTCTTGACCTAACTGCAGTCCTGCAGTTGCAGCAGTAGTTCCGCAGGAGTACCACAACCACAAACTAATATCCCTGCTCCTGTCTTGTATCCTACCAGCTGTCGACACATTAGCCATTCCGATCTGCAGAGTTGGCGGTGACACGCTGTCACGTTATCCACGGACAACTAGATTCAATTATTCAAAAGCGCGGGAAACTCTGCCAGAGAGAGAGAGCTTTAGCACGCGGTGCTAATATTCATAATTCATGAGTTTTGAACACCAAATACGAAAGAGTGAATAGAAAGATGTCTTAAGGTGTTCGTCTACCCTAAAATTTTACAGCGTTACAGAGGTGTACGCCTCCCACGTTTACTTTAATTATAATTGAGATATATGATGCTTTCACATATGAGTGTATTAACAAAGGATGTCTTAATGCTTCTATATTTTTTTTTTCTTTAGCCTAGGAATTTGAAGTAAAAAAAATTTAAATAGTATATTACATACCGAGCGGGGAAATGGTTCATTACAGCCGAGCGTTTCATTAGATGACTGAGGTGCTTGCACTGAAGTCATCTATGAACGCTAGGCTGGAATGAGCCTTCCCGCGAGGTATGTATACTATTTTATTCACAATCCAATTGGTTATTGATATGCCCGTTTTAAATATTCATTTTATTCATATTTTATGACAGTTTTATTATAATTTGTTTTGATACTTCAACATAGAGATCTATGAAAAAGTTGCTAGGGTTGCCAGGTAACTTGAAAAAATGTTTATTGATTCTGTCAATAATTAGTTTCTTGCTGCTTTTTATCGAGATCGAGCATATTAATTATCATGTTGTCTGATTGTGAAGATGGTGAAGACGAAAATATTCCTTTAGAACTGCGAGAAGCTGCAAAAAAAGCTTCTGAGGGTTGGAAGAGATATTTTATTAGTTGAAAAGTGACGTTTTGGAAAACGCTCACTTCCCTGCTAGCCGGGAAGTTTTTTCCGGCTAGCTGGGAAGTAAAGTAAACAATGACTTGCTTCCCAACTGTTTAGAAGGTTGGAAACGCACATATTACCAACCGATTGTGAATAAACAACGTTTTTTGGGGTTTTTTGTCATTATTTGATAATATTTTCCTATAAATGGCAAGAAAAATTTAAAAAACAAGAAGCATGCAGCTAAGCTTCCTTTTTCGAATAATTTTTGTTTTACTTAATTTCTTTAAAAAATACACAAGATTATTATGGAAATCTGGAGCCATGTTTACAGTAATTTTCAACTTCAAAATGACATTGCATAGCTAGGATGCGGGAAAGTACGAGTTTCGGGCTGGGTTAGGGCAGCGCTAGTAGTGGGGATGAGAGTGAAATAGAAAAAAAAGTAATTTTGAGAGTATTCTAGGAATTCGAAAAAATGGTTGACGAGCATCTTAAGTTTTTAGTGGAGTAAGGTGGCTTAAATACAGTAACCTTTCAAATTATGCACAGGTTTCTCAAGTTTTGATCAATTTACGTAAATAATATCTATCATGTCTCTTATCTACTTTGGATGTAGCAGTCGCACATATTATATTGTAAGTCATCGGTATAGATATCACGATGTTCGTGCAGCCAGAGTTGATCGCCACGGTAAGGGAGAGAAAAAATGTGCCTATGTTCTACATAGAGCTGAATTAAAATTCGCTAACTTATTACTTGCCTGAACGCAACTGTGTCAAGAGAAAAACCGAGCTGAACGACTTTTATACACTATTTCAAGCAGTTTCTGACAAAAAATTCAAAATTCATGTGTCTGGTTATATCTTTTTTCGCGTCCTTAACTTACTCATACTCATAGTTATTTGCTTTATTGGTTACATATATATTTAATTTTGAGATAAACTGTACTTCATGTTTATTACTCGCCTGAACACAACTGAGCCAAGAGAAAAACCGAGCTGGACGACTTCTATTTACACTATTTCAAAGTAGCGAAGCGGTTTCTTCCAATAAATTTGCTGATTATGTATGTCCGCTCGATTAATATTGCATACCTACCAATTTAAAATTTCTAAGCCTGGTGTTCTCTTATTTCACGTACTGTAGATACTCCTTGAATTAAAGATTTTATAAATTTTATCATAAAAGTTCTAAGTAGTTTGTTGAAAAGAATATTTTTCAAAAGATAGATTTTTTTAAATGTAATTTATTCTTAATTAGTTTATAATAATGTAATTGCTCTGAAAAAACCTAAACTGAGGTCGAAATGTCGCATTGTGCTATTGCAAGAACTAATTATGAAGTTAAATCTCCCATAAGACATCTCTGTAGTATTTTTAATACTATAACTTGTAATATTGACATTTTCAGTGACAACCTTCATATATTCAAGAATATTATGTTTAACTATTTCCTGTAGTAATAATAAGTTATTTCAGCTTCTTTTTAATGTATTGAATTGTATTTTCCTTCAATTAATTTCAATTATTTTTATGTAATTCTTTATAAAATTGTTTTTTTTTCTTCTTATTCACTTGTGCCAATGTAATTTTTTGTTTTCTATTATGTAATCGTCCTGTAATTGTGATCTTTGTATTCTGTTGGATAGATTATTAAATAAATAAATAAATCATCCAATAAATAATTAAAGCCTGTAATCCAACTATCATTTGAAACATTCTTTTCAACAACCTACATCAACTAATTCGGCTTAAATAAATAAAATCTACTTATAAAAGTTCTAAGTTCGAATCTTTAAAAATACAGGTTTTAAGTTCCTTCGAATAATCTGGTTTCCCCCAAAAATTTAAAATAAAGTCAACCAAAACAATAAAAAAAAACCATTACGTAAAACTCCTGCTGCGTATTGAAATATCTCCAATTGAATTTCGTTCATCTTTCCTGCTCTGATTGAACCCTGCTGGGTAAGGTGTAAAAAATCACCCCATCTAGCATTTCTGACTCTAACTACCGTAACTTAACCATCAACCCACCCCCCCCCCCCCGCGCCCTTTCACATCTCTGTCGTTTTCTTCTCCTTCGTGCTCTACCCACAGAGAATACAAAATGAAGACTTAAGTCGATAGATTTAGATTAGGTTTCGTGTGACGGCAAAGTGCTGCTACGCACGGCAGAAAGTCGAATTAGAACGCCGCGCCGCGGCTGCACTGCTGACATCTGCGGGGAAAACCCGGAACCAGAAAGCCGTCAAATTTGTTTTCCCAAATTGAGATGTATGGCCTGGTTTATGTACACTAACATTTTTTGTGCAATAAACGTTGAATTTCTAAAGAATATAAATAAGAAAAGGGAGGAGGAGGAGAATTATTATTGTATGAAAGGCTTAAATAAGATTGTGGATATTTATTCATATTAAAGAAAAGAAAACTAATGCATAGATATATTTAGTTTTAAAGAACATTCATGAATCAATAGTGAATTATGTTATATTATGTTAACCCGAAGCCAGTTAAAACTATAGTCTGTCCCAAATAAGAATATAGTATGGGGCAAGATAGGGCTTACGATTTGAGCGTTCTGATTGATCTAGCCGGAAACCAAGTTTACATCAGCTAAAAATTTGTGATATGCGCGCATCATTTAGCTGTCGAACGCCGTAGTAGTAACAGCTGGTATTGTTGAAAAATTGAGTCGTTGATTAGTGTCAATAGCGCGTGACGAACGGAACATAATACTATTTCAAAAATACCGCGCTACGTTTAAATTTCTATTTAATGTATGTAAAACGGGCTGGCTCCGCAGCGCCATCTACTATACTCTTATTTGGAACAGGGTATAGTTTAAACTCCATAAAATTAAGGCTATTTGTACAAATTAATTTAACCTAACTGCGCATATTGACTACTCAAAACTAGGGTTTGGTTAGGTTAGTTCCCAATTTTTACTATAGTCCAGGCGAACTAGAAAATTTGTACGAGTATATGGGCTCAGCGACATAATTCAAGCGGATTTTTTTTTTCATAGGAATGTTGTAATTGACTTCTTAACAACCATACTAAAAGTTCTTATCGATTCGCCTTGTGCTAAGTCCACCATCTTAGAAAAATGGTGGAACAAGACGACCTTTTACCGGTTTTTTGCAATTATCTGGAAAATGGATAATTTTAAGAAAAAATTCCAATTTCCAAACAGAAAGAACATAAAATTTCCTTCATGATAATCACTTTGGTTTCTGCGTTATTCATGCAGTTTTTGGAAAAACCGTAAATAAATTTTAAAGAATTTTTATTTTCAGTTAACATAAATGCATAAACAGATCACTCTGAAAAATCCTTTTAGGTCTGTGTTAGGGTACAAAAGGGGTTATCGGACCGTTTATAGCGGTGTTTCTATTGTTTGAGAAGTAAGTTCCGTCCCAGGTTCAAAGCGTGCGGCATATTATGACCAACTTAGTAAAGTTACATCTGATTTTTCTGGTAGTTTTATTTGCCGCATAGCTGGTAAATTTGGAGTCATTCAGAAATCTACTATAGTCGGGGGTAATATAACTAGTGCTATGATTATCATCGGTGATAGCATGAGTTAGTCGATGAAAATTGACCGAGTGCGCAGCACGAGTTCAATTTTCTGAAAACTAACGCATGCTATCATCTATGATTAATCATAGCCCGAGTTATATTTGGGGAGAATATATAATGAATGAATCCAAAATGTTTGGCTATATTTTTGCAATAGCTGTCAAAACGTTTTAAATTCTGTTTACCTTTCTCAATTTTGTCTTCACTGGCATTTCTCTACCGAATACAATCAGGTTCATTCAATTTAAGTCTTATTTTTGACAAACAGCAATATTTAAATAAGAAACTGACAGTAGGAAATTAATTGACAAAAACAGTTGACATGTAACAGCGGTTATAAAAATATCATCGATTTGATAGCACCTTACAGCCCCATTTCACCCAATCAAATTAGTCAAATATGTACCACGTGATTCATGAATTATATAATATATCGGTATGACTTCTTGGAATAATATTTTAGTTCTTCTCGACATTTTCTCCGACATGGTATTTCTAAGATAATATCAAATAAATATTTACGCTATTAAACAATCTTGTTTAGCATATTTTAATCTCTTTCTGCAACATTTTCGTTTATCTTAACGAATACAGTTAACAGGAAAATCAAACAGCAATTTGGGAAATTAGCATTCTTTTGTTGCTGCGAACAAATTTATGAATATTCAGATCGCGCGGGCGCTGGTCTCAGTCAACTCCGGCCAACTTGAGCCATTGTGAACTCTGGAGTTTCGTCATTAGTACTGGGTATTTATGCGAGTTCACGAATCTGGATCCGTTACGAAATCAAATGTAGGATATAAAGCATTGTTTTAACAGAACTGAACACAGTTTTCAACACGGGCAGAAAGAGCGAGGAGAGATCAATATCAGAAGGAAACTTTATGGTCCGCGGAATTATTTTGAAAGATGAAATAAATTAGGATTAATTTCTTTGACATATTTTGGGTAATCATAATTTGGTGAATGCGCATTTCTTGAATCTTTATAACAGAGAGGGCCCAAGAAAAGTCTATTATTATGAAGTGGTCAGCGATTAAATCGCAAAACTCAAAATGTTTTACAATTTGACGACAATCAATCCATCGAAAATATTACATATCAAAACAATTTCTGCCTTTTATTTATTAAATAATGATTCAAGAGGTTATTATAAAAAAATAATAGTTCCTAGGTTTTTGCACAATTTAAACTGTATCGTTTCGTTTATGTTTATTAATCCATGAAAAAATATTATTGAATTCATAAATTCGGAATAAATTAAAGATAATTGAAATAATATTAAAATTTGTTTTGTTCTTCCGGGGTCCCTGAACGTCTGGGGCCCTGGGCAGCTGCCCATAATGCCCATGGGTTATTCCGGAACTGGAGGGACTTGAACCACGGAACTCGTTCGTACGTCATCACGTGCCCGGTCAGCTACTTCCTCATTATCAATATTTTTATGCGCGAGCGGCATTAGAATATATAGCTCTTGATACAAAAAATATGTTTTGCTCTAAATATTTTATCTTATTATGTACCTATACCTTTCATAGTAAAAATCAATGGTTATAACTTGAATCCACTACTGTACAAATAGAAAAACAGAAACAAATTTTATGTAGATTTTGTTTAGTAATCAAAAACTGTTGCAGTGCAAACAAATGCAATAAAAAATCTCTCATAATACCTAACTAGTTCATCCATTTATAGTTCACTCATTACTCGCCATCCCGTTTTCCCGCTGTTCACTGCCGCTACCGACTGTATCAATTTCCCATTGAAACCGATTCTTTTGATGTATTTCATCGGCAGCATTTCCAATTAAAAGTCATCATTACGCTGGAACATACATCATTAAATGATAAGAACCGTATCGTCACTGATTCTCTCAATTCCCGCAATTGTATCTCCCGCTGATTCAAATCGCAAATCGATGGAAGTTGAGTTTGTTAGTGTGTGCGTTGCGTTCTATAGCGACGTTATCAGCCAGTGCTGCCATCTGTGAGCCTGATAGGCACAGGAAATAAGAACGGGGAGATAATTATTTTGTAGAAATTTCTTGAAAAGCTGCGTTCTAGGAAAAGGCGATAGATATTTTTATTGCACAAAGTTGGTGTGCATTTCTTTGAAGCCATACGCAGTTATATTGTGCAATAGAAATTTTCGCTAGGCGAGATAGTGCTGTGATTTTCACTTTGAACACAGTTGTTGTAGGTTCAAATCCAGGACAGGTAAAAAATTTATAAGTATATTTTTATTATTTTAAAATAATAATCCAAGTTCGAAATCAGCTAAATACAAATTCCTATATCTGAACCCCTGAATTTTGTAACAAATTAATGATTAAATTATTCCGTATGAGTGTACATTTTATTGTACACTATGTTCCAAATGTTCTGCCCCAGCCTTAGAAAATCCCCCAGTGATCCGCAACCATTGTAGCACCATTCGTCAAAATATTCGAAATACGGCCTTCTTAGGTTGTAGAAAAAGACAACATGCGAAAGATAGAAGCAGTTCTCGGTGAATCATTGCGGATTACGCCAGGTAGAGGAAAAGTGTAGAACAATAATTGCTTTGAGCTCTGTTTCGGTTTAGAAATACAATTTCCATAGTTTTGTTTTTTTCACTTCATTACATTTCTAAACAAAAATTGCGTTATTATGAAATGAAAAATTCTTTTAAATAAACAATTTTATTAAAATTTGTATCTTAAAAATGCCACAATACCTTAAAACTAAAAAATTAACTTATTGCCAAATTTTATATTAAATACATAAGATAATTTTTGGTACTGACAAAAGGTAAAATTTAAAAATGAAGGCGATCCTATCCTAAACTGACCGAATAAATTGAAAGTAAAAAAATCTAATTGCAGCATAACATGGATAACATTTTGACGAATGATTTTTGTACGGGGTTGCTAAGTAAGTATATTGAATCAATAAAATTAAATTAAAAAATAGAAATAAAAATACAAAAATATGCAGAATTACCTATAATTGTTAATTATTTTTATGATTAGTAATTTCATTTTCAATATTTTAATTTAGTTTACATTAAATACATAATAACAATAAGTACGATAAAAAGTTACATAGAAAAAAATCCAAGTAATATCATTTTTAGCAATAATTCCCGGGCAAAATTACAAGATTATAAAAAATGATCACCACAGGATTTTTTATTTCATAACCCGATACACAGTAAATCTTTGAATGTTTAATCAGTACCTACATTAATTAACACACAATTTGACTTGTACAGCGTTGAGGTTAATAGTGGCGGCGGCGAATTGTTAAAAATAAACGCTTAATTTTTAAGTGGCTTTTCTTTAGGCAGCGCGCCGGTGTACGCCGGCGTATTCACATCAAAATTTACTTGTATCTAACTTCGTAATATCTACATGTGTAGCAAAGTTAATGGAAAATATCTTATTAGATGCCATCCACATAATGATACAATTTTATTTTTTTAATTATGAACTATTAAAATTCCTATTAACAATGTCGAAATTTTTAGTTAATTTGGAATATTGATGGCGGCGCGCCGTAAAAAATATTGGCGTCGGCGTGAAATATATACCGGCGGTGTGGCGTGGCGGCCCACGGGTGTTTTAAGTAAATTAAAATTTTTGCTTGTATAAAAATTTTAAAATTGTTACTCTCATTGTCTTTTGTTCTGTATATTTATATTTATTTATACGACGTTTCGGAAACGTCGCAAATCGATCATAACATTAGTTGCTTTTATATACCTATTTAAACAAAGACTAATACAAATAATTATATTGTTTATGTAGATATTTTAGAAAACAATGATTGTAAAGTAGTAATTTTCACGGATACATTTTTAACACATGTTTATACGTAAGTGCAATAATTTAGGCAGGAACGGGAAACATGATAGTAACTTTTAGGACAATAATTCATAGTTTCTTTAAAAAAAACTTTTAATTTATGCCTAATGCATACAATCTTGCAACACGCATTTCAATAAAACAGTTTGATATGTTTTATTCTCATTTAATTTACTGAAACATTATTACTGTCATTTCATAATAATGCAATTTATGTTTAGAAATGTAATGCAGTGATGAAAACAACTAAGGAAAATATGTTTCTAAACTAAAGCTCAAAGCAAACGTTCTACACTTTTCCTTTACCTGACTTAGTAATGATTCACCGAGAACTGCTTCTATCTTTCGCATGCTGTCTTTTTCTACAACCTAAGAAGGCCGTATTTCGAATATTTTGACGAATGGTGCTACAATGGTTGCGGATCACTGGGGGATTTTCTATGGCTGGGGCAGAACATTTGGAACATAGTGTACTTAATATGAACATATCGCAGAAATTATTTATCAACAAATTAATTATTAACATATGAGAATCTTAGTAAAATCTGTCATTTAAGAAATAAATTAAAATTTTCATACCTGATCCCCTGAATTTTTCAACAAATTAATGATTAAAATAATCCGTATTAGTGTACATTTTATTGTACTTAATATGAAATTATTGCAGCAATTATTTATCAACAAATTAATTAATAACATATGAGAATCTTAGAAAACTGTCAACTGTAATTACACAAGAGCTTCTTATTTCGCCGGATAAATTTCTGTTTGTATTGAAACCTTATTGTCGCCTAGCAATTTGAAAAGAAAAATTGTTTAATAAAATCACGACACCGTAGGTGGAGTGATTTTATTTTAAAACAATTTTTAGAGTCAAATAAATTGCTGTCAGGTAACAAGGTTGAGATGTTAAACAGAAATTTATTCGGAGAAAATAAAATGCTCGAGTGTATCAACTCCGTTCGTCACTGACAAATATTAGAAACATGAAGCAAATGGCATTGTAGTGTTTTGTTTATTGTTTGGTTGCTAAGAAAATGTTACCTTCCCTTTTATTCGCTGTCAAAGCGATAAAATTGTGTTTTGTTTATGGCTTCAGGAGTGGAATTATCATATAAAAAATAAATCTTACTCACTAAAAACCGTCAAAACATAAGGCAAGGCAAGGCTGGTAATCGCACACACGGTAAATATAAATGTATATATTCTATACAGGGTGGTTACTAATTTACTAAATACATAATTTGTTTACTACATAAAATTTATATTTATACATATCTATATGTTTTCAACCTGACATTAGGTACATAGTGACATAAATCAGAAATTTCATTTTCAGTATCATACAAGTAGCATACATTGGTTGATAAATTTTGAATGATTTTTCATATAAAGTTTGCTATAATGTTGTGTTGAATTTACTATATCTATATAAATTCCGACTAAATTTATTCCGCTTCCGGGTATTTGCATACCAAACACAATTTATTCCTTTTTGTATTCTGATATCATTGTGTAGTAAAATTTTAAAACCATTCATTTAAACCAGTTCGATAATTTTGTAAAATAGTGTTACATTTCTGGGCATATATTGTACTCAATTTATTTTATAGCGTAATGCAGAGCTACACATTTGTTAATTTTATTTACTGCCCTGTTCACAATGTGTACCTACTTTTTGTGGAGAATATTTTACCTTTTTTAAAAGATTTTTATTGAAACTTCATGTTATTTGAAAGCGATTGAGAGTATTGATAAGCCTTAATTGTTCTTAATAAAGCTGTAATTAATTTTTAAAATTTGTGTGACGTAGATGTATAGCTGAAAATCTTCTCAAACCATGAGGCTGGAATTAAAATGTAATGTAAAATCAACTGTTTCGAAATAAAATACAATTTGGTAGTTTCTTTATTACTGTAAGTAAAACGCATTATTGTGACGTAGATGTATCGATACGTAAAATCTCAAATATTTAAAGAACTATTAATTTTTTGAAAACTTTTCATGGCAATAACTCATTTTTGAGGTCTTCTTTCAATATAATTGACCGGATTGCTAATTTGCTACTATGGTAAAGTACCCTATTGGCGTTTGAAACAAAATCAAAACAGTTTATTCCTGATCGGTATGCATTTGAGTAATAAGATAAAACGGAGTTTTTCCGATAAAACGGGTAAAGTTTCAGATGTTGTTTGATTTGTTTTTTCGCACAGCTGCTAATATTCTCTGCAATACAAGTTTATTCCATTTAATGCTTTTATGTTTGATACTGCTTTTGAATGAAGGATTTATGCTCTGTCACAGGATAACGGACGAAGGACGAATCGCTCAAATATTGTTTTGTTTCATTTTACAATGCTGTAGGTATTAGAGCTGCAATTGTAGAACTATGCGCAGTTGTTAGTAAATAGTTTGTATGGAACTCTTTGTCAAAAAATGTATTTAATATATTAACAGTGCGCCATCTATTATAAGCTAGGAATACTAATTTTACTTTGGGATTTCCAAATACAGTGCTGACTATGGGATTCATAATTATAGTCAGTTGGGTTAAAAGATAAATAACTTGGTAAAAAATAATCCAAAGAAATTGAACCAAACTTTATACTAAAGTATGCACATTTGTACGTTATTATGTAAAGTTACAAATTTTTAAATGTATTTGTATAGAAATAACAACAATTTATAACAAAAATGAGCTATGATTTTTTGATTTTTTCACCTTTTTTGAAACTTGGTAACCAACATAAAATTTCATTTAAAACATTTAGGTTACATCATAATGATATTATACATAGCTACGAAATTCTACTTAGACAAGTGTATTTAACTGTTTTGGAAACAAATTGATAATGAAAGAAATCATTAATTTAACTCAGTTTTCACTAAAATTAAATATCAAATGTATAGGAGCCAACTTCAGTCAGTTGCTATGTTCAACCCGTGACTAAAAACAGCTAAAGCCACGGCTTGTCGAGGTGTGTGTTTAAAATGTTATTTAGCGCCATGGAAACCAGTAACCAGTTCGTTAAATGTAGATTTAATACCAGGAGTAAAAAAGAAATTTAAATATATTTCTATTAGTATAATATATACCTAAATGTTATTAAAGTTTTAAAACATTCTTGAAGATGAAACTCAAATGGTAGTGTAAATAATACCACGATATAAATTCCAAACAATCTAAAAAATCGCCCCGTTCGCAATTTATATCCAATAACTTTTTCCCTCCTCATGAATTTTGCGGCAAACTAGGTCATACATCTGCAGGCGATTGATCTAGTAAACTGCGATTTCAAATCAAACAAAAACAGACAAAACAAAAAATCAAAACCACATCACTTATCCGCAGCAGCAGCAGCAGCAGTCCTCTCATCTTTTCTTTTCTTTGAACTTCTGCGGAATACGCGGCTTTGTTGAGACAACGAGGGTCTAGTCAATGAAATATCGAACAGGAGGAAGGATTCAAGGTTTTAATTTAATTAAATTTACAACTAAACAATACATTTCTAAGTGAACGTCTGCTGTTTTGACTACTCAAGCTCGAATCCAGTCAGGTACATATTCCATCTGTCTTTTTAGTAGACACTTTTACTGACAATCACGAATTGACGGCTAATAACCGCTCACATAATAAAATACCTGGTGGTTCACCAGGGACGTAACTAGGATTTTTTTAGGTGGGTCAGTAAAAAATTAAAGTGGGCTACACTTTTTATTGTAATTTTTTGTTTTGAAAAATACAGGAGCATGCCGAGCGAAGGAATTTGACTTAGTTCCTTCTGATATTAATTTCGTAGAAAAACAGTACCGGCAGTTAAGAATATAATATCAAATATGTATGCATATTATTTCTATTACTCTATTATTTTATTCAAAAATACATTTACCAACAATAAATCTATCTATCTGTCCGCTAGGTATTCATATTCATATTCAATTAATATAAATCTATATCTCTGCCCTAGTACCTATTATGTAAGGTATTATGAATATTGAAGTTGTGAATCACCCTGTATATCTATAATGATTATTCACATTATCTCCAGTACAATTAAGTTATTCGTTATTCGTTTACAATTTACCTATGTCTGCATTTTCGAGGATTTTAATTATACACCGCAATTTGTCATACCCTCATCAAGGATACGCACTTTTCCTCCTTATTTATGTATTAAGGAAGTTGTAAATATAACCGTCAAGGAAGAAATTTGCGGAATTTGCAGGACATATTGTTACAAATAATCCTTTCAAAAAGGGAACCCGAAAACGGTTGGATTCAGAATTGGCCTGGGAATGTCCTTACTCAAATAAATGAAACAGGTACCTACCTACAAAGTAACTTGTAAAAAATTAATCTTCTGGTTTACAATATAAATGTGTGGAAAATATTTGCTATAGATCTATTACACTGCACATATTTAAGTAGATATAATGAAAATTCATTACACATTTCTTCCATCTATTCGAGATTCGTACTAGATTTGTCTACGCATGCTCAGTTCAGTGTGCAGTCAGTTTAACCAACCTTTAAAAATTTTGACTCGAAAAATATCGAAGATTTCTGGTTGAATATGATTAGTTCGAAAATTAAGTATGAAACTCGAACGAATGTCGAATGGAAATTGCACTAGTAATCTAGCATTAATCTAGACGAAAAAAGTATAATATAATTCAGCCTTTAGTACACTGGTCGGCAAAATTCCTTTTGAACCTAGTTCTGCATTTGGTGCACATATAAACTAAATAATCTGTGTAATATTCTTTATTGAAATTGAGTTTTAGTATAAAATGCATATAAATAATAGTTATTTGTGTATCAAGTACAGATAGAAACTTGTTGTCGAGGCGAAGCCGAGATTGACGACTCGCCACGGACAACAAACAAGCTCTATCCAACGAGGTGCATACAATATTTTATGTCTACAATCGTTGTATAATATGAACATTATTATTCAAGTTTTAGTTAGAATATGTACAAAATTGTCGCAGTTGCAACAAAAACATAAAACTATTAAATTTATTGCGTCCAATTGACCTCAAACTACGATTGTACTATACTACGATTTTGTTTCAAATTTTTTTGTTTTATTTATAAACGTTATCATGATGATGATCGATAACCACGATTTTATTGAATTGTTATAAGCATACGGTAAATAATAATAATTTTTATCTACAACAATAGAATAATGTATTCATTATATACGTAAAAGTAGTATAATAAACCCCTCCATAAGGACACATTATGAAATAATGAATTCATTATTTCACACTGTTAAATAATGAGTACTTTATTCTCTCGAACTGTCAAACTGCCATCACATCTGTTTTAATATTAGTGTTACATCAAGTTATCATTTTATGACGTTGTAAGCAGAAACAGTAAAAATAATAAAAATTTGTAAAACGCTGTATATGACTAGCCCATAATAGTTCTAAATTACTCGGATAAATTGTCATCACACCAAAGTTTGAGGTTAGGTTAATATCAATACAAATTTGTAGTAAGAAAATGATGTTTTATTTAAAAAGTTGTAGATAAAACGTCGTATTTGACTCGAAAATAATGGCTATAATTAACTCGGATGATTTATACACTCGTATAAATCGGCTCGTGAACAAACTTTCATCCTCATTAATTATAGCCTACATTATTTACTCGTTAAATAATATACTATTAAATTAGCTATATTGTCGTTATTATGATTGTACACAAAATATTTATATCATTATTTTACTCTGGGTGTGAGAATGGCGCTTCGCCACTGATTCACACCCTGCTAATGATTTCATTACCACCAGTAGTATGTGACTGTTCCTCATTCCTTACTTCTCTATCTTTCCACCCTTCCTGTAACGAGCGCCACTGTCTTTGATCCTGGCTAATGAATAACGCGTTCTGAATGTGAAATGCGAATGTGTATCGCGCTATCGCCTCGCCTACTTGATGCTGATCGCGTATTCGAAGTGAGAAGTGAGAATTCCGAACTGGACGTAGTACTGATGTTGTGTTGATGTTTCCAGCCTGATTGGGTTATAGTGGTGGCCTTGAACGGAAGTGCTGAAGGGGTGACGTAATGGCCACCGGAAGCGGGTGGTATTGGCGGAAGGAGAAGCGAACCGGAAGTATGAGTGTGCGGAGATATTAAATAATATGATTGCGAAATTGGAAATAATTATACTGACACAATTTATTTTTGTTTTTTTAGTTAAGAAAATTATTATCAAATATTGAGAATTTTTTTAGAATGCAGTTTTCCTATACTTTGTTCCAGAAGACCTTTCATTAAAGGGATATAAGCTTATGTTGTTTCGAGCGTCGTGATTGGTTTCTCGAGCAAGTCCAAATCGTAAACCAATGTAGCGTTATGCATACGTTTGAGAATCAATCAGGATACACGAAACCACATGGACATGTATGCCTTCAATGAAAAGTCTCGTGGAATATAGTATAGATATTTTAATGCCAAATGAATAAATTCCTAATCCTTTTATGAGATCTAGTTTAGTTTTTAATTCATTTTTAAATAACAAAAGGCTTAGGTACTTCTATCAAAATGTAAGAGTAAAAATACAAATATTTATAAATTAGATATACACACGCCTTCAAGATTGAGATTCTGACTGCAAGAAGATGAATCAGTCGCAGTGTTTGGATTCCATTGTAATACCATCTACCACTCTATAACTGAAAGTAAATCCTGTTGAATGGTCACCAGCAAAATAAATAAAATAATAGTCGAAATACCAGTTCATACCTTTTATGTCTGAATTCATTTTAATTTAATTTATAAAGATAACCATTTAACAGGATTAAATAAATTTTATTTTAAACCAATCGGATTCAGTGCGATTTATTGTTGATTGCTGAGATCGGACTGACATATCATGTTTTTAAATTTTACTGGGCAGAAAATGTTATATAATAATTTTCTTTAGTGCAGTCACAAATTCAACTAGATAGGTAGATATTTAGAAATGACTTTTTTCAAAACATTTTTAACACAATCGAAACCATCCTGAATGAAGTTATAATTCTCAACCATAATTCGTAAATATAGCACATAAATGGAGAATATATAATAGTTACTTTATATATTTGTATTCTAAACAGATAAATATATAACAATAATCATTTTTGTGCTGTGTATATCAATAAAAATCAAACTTTAACTCCAGATTAATCTGAATAAAAACTATCTTAAGCACCCCAAAAACTGCCATTCAAAATGCGCGCCATGTATCCCCCCTTCACTTCCCCTACTGCTGGTCCGTGACGGCTCTCCCCTCCACCATGCGCGCGCACGTGGCGTCGTGACAGCGGCTGCGCGGCGAGACGAGAGAGACGCGCGCACATGAGACGGAGAGAGGAGATGAGCAAGGCGCCCCCCCTCATCACGGACCTGTACCCCCTCAGCCCCGCCGCCCGAGGGACCAGGGACCTGTGGATAGGGGAGGAGACCAGGAGGGCCCTCCCTCCACACGTGTATAAGTATTATCTGGCGAGGACGAGGGATTACCGGAGGCAGAGCTTCAGGGTAAGAGGGAATGGTTTTGTTTATGGGGCCCTTTGTGTATTATGTTTAGTTACGCCACAGAATTTTTTAAACTGAATAACTGAAATATACTAATGGTGGGATTCTGTTCAAATCTGTAAGTTTTTACGAATTTGTATATCTTTAAATTTTGAACAAAATCACGTCAATATTTGTCGACAAATATAAAAATGTTCATATGCTTATAAATTTCATTGCGATAATGTTTAATATTTAGGTACAGTTTTATAGATCTG
This sequence comes from Agonum fuliginosum, assembly GCA_947534325.1. NCBI lineage: Eukaryota > Metazoa > Arthropoda > Insecta > Coleoptera > Carabidae > Agonum > Agonum fuliginosum. Next base: position 2,632,453 of record OX384033.1, read on the forward strand.
TAGCAACTACAGATTTGAACAGAATCCCACCATTAGAGTATAGAAAATTATAGAGGTAGCATACTCTGATTTTTTGGGTAAGGAATTAAAGCCACGAAACGGAAGAAGGGTGTGCTACTAGAGCATATCAACATGGCGGATATATTTATATTTATTCTGAAAGTTTTTTTAAATAAATAGTATGTAAACAAACATACCAAGGAAATGAACAGAATGCAGAAAATGTTATTATTGACCTTAAATTTCAAATAAGTCAATAGTATATTGTGCAACTAGGAACGAAAGTTGCATTTTTCTGATGAGTGCGGAGTTGGCAACACGAGCGAAGCCAGGGCTGCCACCACACGAGTCGGGAGAACACTTTTGTCCCGAGATGCACACGATATTTTTTCAATACCTGCACCGGAAAGAACAGAATGCAGAAAATGTTATTACTGACCTTATATTTCAATTAAAACATACTTTATACTATTATACGTTCAAATAAAATTTGACGACATAATACAAATAATTTTCATCTGTCAAATTCTGAGAAATGTCAATGTCCAAATAATCTTAGTTAACTGTTATTTTACCTTTTATTTATTTATAGGTGTCATTCTGTATAGCACGGCCAAATATTATAGTAAAAATCTACGTCTACGTTTTCTCCGAATTCCTAGAATACTTTCGATTCAATTTTTCTATTCCACTCTTTTTCCCGCTACTATGTCTGCCTAAAACCAGCCCGAAACAAGTACTTTGCCGCATCCCAACTATGCAATGTCAATTTGAAGTTGAAAAATACTGTAAGAAGTGTTTTAGTTGCAAATAAACTGTTAGTTTATTATTGACTTCAAGATAATGTTTTTATAAACATTTAATAGACAAAGAATGGATCTACAATATGCCTTTTTAAAATTTTAAAAATAAATTTCTGTCCTGAGATATAACCGTGTAAAGTTTGCATAAATTCGAACAATGTACAATTTTTTTATTAAAATTTTAAAAAGGCACAACTGTTAAATGATCCTTTAAGTATATAATCCTTGTTGAAATCAAACTTTACCATTCTTGTATACTATCCGCAAAACACTCGCTACCTTAGTACATTTTTTTAGGAGGTAGACGGGCCTCTTAACCAACTTAACAACTATTGTAATAAGTTATAAATATAAATTTTATTTTAAATTCTGGTCCAAACCAGCATTGTCAAAACACACTGGACAAATTCCCATCTCACTAATCTGTGAATCGATAACAAATTTGCCGCGTTTAAAGTGCGGTACAATAATTGGTCATTGGAAATTCATTTCATTTCGGTTTTAAAGAGTGGTTGATGACGTCAGCAAGATTATTCCTCTAATTGTCCTGAGTTCCAGAACAGAATAATTGACCGGATATTCGCAACTTAATTCTGAATGATCTGGGGGGAAATTAAACCGATGAATTGACACGAACTTGTTTGTAAGGAATATTAAAATAGAAATACAGATAGCGACATGATATACTTTGAATAATACAGAGTGTTTTTTATATCAAACTGACAATGTTTTGAATGCTTTATTCTTGGTTAATATTGCATTTAAGGCGGCCCAACCTCTGACTGTCTATTACAAGCTTTATAGCTGCGTATAACATGTATTGTTACACTTATAAATCTAATTTATATTTTTAATCAGTTCCTCATTTTCATCTGTTATACAGGGTAATTCATCGTATCTTACTTATTTCAAAACGCAATAATGCCCATTCAGAATCATAAACTTTTTATTTTTATTTTATTTTCAAAATCATATCATTTAGGTGACGCCCGCCATTGTCTATACACTGAATAAACCAATTTCTGGAGTTTGTCATAACCCTTTCCAGCATGGCAGCGGGTATGTTGGCAATTGCGGCCCGGATGTTGGCCTGCAGGTCTTCTAGAGGCCTTGGACGGTTGACGTAAACGCGGGATTTCGAAAAACCCAAAAAAAAAAATCACAAGAAGCCAAATCGGGCGAGCGGACTGGCCACTCCATCGAAAGTCACGCTGGGTTGCGATCACAGAACATCCATTGGCAAAGTACGACTCAACTGAAAACGCATGATGGCTACTGAGCGGGTGGGGAACAAAACTTTAAAAGTGCACCTGTCGAATGAGATCACTCTCTCCCCACTACAGCCTGAATGGCACGTATTTTAAAGAAGCAAGTTATGATGAATCACTCTGTATTTACTGATTTAATTCAAAGTAATGTACCTAGATCAAAGATAATATCAACACTTTGTTGTTGAAATGTAATTTTTAATAGATAGAACAGCAAACAAATAAAAGTGCAACTTAATAATGTAAACATGTACTCAAGCCGTACATGTTTATGAGCCACAAATTTGATGTAAGATTTTATGGACGAATAGTGGAAAGATATAAATTATGACTTGTAATCTTTATTGGTCTTCTCCATAACTATCTAATATTTCAATTTTATGATCATCGTTTACTACATACATTTACCAACATTTTACATTTACTTTCAGCTTATATTTAGAAGAATAAGGAATTTATTATTGCCTTCTCATTAATCAATTAAGCAGCCATGTAATCTTTACCCCTTGTACAAAATTACCGTCTATTAAATTAATCTCTTTTCCCAACTATTTCCCATAAAAATCCAATGCATTTATCCCTAGGCTAAAGCAATTTCCCCTAATTTATAATGTCTGGGAATCCCGCATGATAAAGGACGCATGCTTGTAAACTAAAGTTTCCTTGCCAAACGACGCCACGACCGAAGTCCAACTTTCACTCTAGAGCGGGAAATAGATGACGTGAGTGTAAAAATAAATATAGTAGAGGCTCTTCTACTTTCTGACCAATTCAATCCTGAAACCTTTACTTTTTTAAAGATGTACTTTAAACTTGAATGCAATTTATAAAAACTGACTAAAATTTTAATAATAAAATAGAACTTCTGAAAAACAAATAACATGAATTGTATACCCGGTTGGGATATGTTACTCACTATCGTCAGTATAATGTTCGAATCCATCCAAAATGCGAATCTAGAATTTTTGGTTCGACATAAATGCAAACAAAGGAAGATGCCAATTTAGAAAACTAGTTTGTCTCTTCGACACAAGGAGGATACCAAAATTAGGTTGAACTGAACCCAATACCATTTTCTTGAGTCCCACATATTTGCTTTTGACTGCAACTTTTCTAGATTTGAATTTTCCTATGTTGGCATTTATTCCGAATCTACAATAATTCTAGATTTTAAATTTTTTCTGTGAGTGAGTCTTTCGACGCATACTTATTTTGGGTGGCAATTCAACAAATGCAAATTTTGAATATACATCCACACAGGATCACAGGAAAATGTATGCCCAAGAATATTCAAATCAAGAAAATGTATACGTAATAAAATGTCTGCATTAAAAGATACATTCACAGGAAAATGCAAATCTAGAATAATTACAGGAAGAAATCTAGAAAACTAGTCTCTTGTACTCAAAGAGAATACACAAATGAGGTTGAACTGAACTAAATAAACATTCAACGAAAGATGCAACAATTTCAAAAAGAAATCGTGCAAAGTATCTGTGTCTAAGTGCAGCGTCTAGAACTATGCTCTATCTGTTGGATTTCTGAGGTGAACTGTGAAATACGTTAATAATTATTAAAACATTCTTGAGTCCCACATACTCGGATTTGGCTGCAGCTTTTTTAGATTTGCATCTTCCTGTGTTTACATTTATGACATGACAAATCTAAAATTCTAGATTTGAAGTTTCCTGTGAATGAATCTTTTAATGCAGGTAGATATATTTTTTCTAGATTTGAATATTCTCATGCATGCATTTTTCTGTGCACAAATATTCTAGAATTTTATTTTCTCATGTTGAACCCATTCTCGCCTAACTTTTCTAGATTCTAGATTAACAGCTTCTTCTGTTTGCATCTTCCTGTAGATTTGAATTATCCTGTGAATGAATATTTCGATGCCGGTATTTTATTATACTTATGATTTTTCTACAATTTTATTTTTTGGTGTTGAACCCATTATTGCTAGTAGAGATTAGTCAGTACACCAATACTACAGACTACAAAGTTGTAACAATTAAAGTACAAATGTGGAAAACATTCCTCGTGTTACTAATTATCCAAATTAGCTAAACCTCCCTACAATCAATTACAATTATCCTAACCCTCGGATCATTTTAATCCAATCACATACACTCATTCCATATTCATTCCATCCGCTATAACTCACACAAATGGCTTCGTTGGGAAAGTGTAAACATATCTCTGAAGCTTCCCCTTGTTTAACCCCCCCGCCTCCACCCAACACCGTAGAAATATGGCGCAGAATTCCAAAATACGTCCAGCTCTGCTGAATGTTAATGCTTGCTTCTTGCAGTAATTTAACTTGACCGCAAGATGGCCTCGTGTTTACAAAATGGCGCCGAGCGAGGTTAATGAGAGCTCGTTTACAATATGAATATGGATTGGGGCTGGATTTTCAGTTGTTATAGTTTATTTGTAATTGTTTTTGCGGTAGTTTAAGGTGCTTGTTAGTTTTGTGCTGCTATATCAGAATTTAAATTATTCACTGAATATCAACTTGAATTGAAATTAAGAATCATCAATCAATTTCAGACAAGTTTAAAGTATGTAGGTATGCATGCTTTTAATACCTATATAATTAGACAATTTTTATATGAATGCATACAGTGCAATTAATAATTTCGTACATTTTTATGGAAGGTGCCAAATGGCGTTTCTTAAACAAAATGAAATTAAATTAAACGTTTTTGAAATAAATTACCAAATGACTACATAATTTCTTCATTCTAGGGACAATTATTAAGAGGCCCGTCTACCTCCTAAAATCCAACACAAAACGTACTATCGTAGCGAATGTTTTGTGACCAGTACAAGAATGGTAAAATTATATTTCAATAAGGATTATATTCTTAGAGGATCAATTCACAGTTATGATTATAAAAATTCCGAAAAATTCATAAAAATTTCCAATTTATGCAAACTTTACACGGTTATTTCTCTTGATGAAAATTTTAAAAAGGCACATATGAAATGTTTATAAAAACATTACCTTGAATTTAATAATAAACTACAAACAAAAACACTTTTACAGTATTTTTCAAAGCATGTGGTAAAGTACGAGATTCGGTCTGGTTTTAGGCAGTTGTAGTATTGGGAAAAAAGGTGGAATAGAAAAAAAGTGAAATCGAGAGTAACTAATTGACAGATAAAATTGTTCATTTTTTTACATCGCTGTCGTTGATGATTCGATTAAGCTTTGAATATAACGCGAATATATGCGATTTAAGCCCCCTTGGATGTTCAAAGAGACTCGATTTTACCTCGTCGCTTAGCAACATCCTCGGTATTAAAAATCGCATAATATTTTTGTTATATTCATAGCTATAAAAACATATGAATGTATTATAAAATAGTCATAGATAAGACTATAATTCGAGCGATGTCTTGTCAATCTCAACAAACCCGTCTATTCCTCTTTCATTTTACATTTGCTGGATTTGCAACTATTCAATTTCAGATGATCTTCCTCGACTTGTGTCGTGTTTAAGTTGCATGCAACTCAGGGTTGTCCAAAGTAATTGATCTGTCAGGCACAGCCACCTGCAGTAGCGTGCGAAGGAGCAGCAATGTGCACGGAAATAGACGATGTTCCACGAAGCGTCACTTCGGCGTGGCGATTCGAGTGGAAGGATAAGAATATAGGATATGATATAGAGATAGAGATTGCATGATATAGTCAGGTGCAGCGCTTTGGTAATTGATTGGAAAAGATCATTTTGGTGGGTGGTCCATTTTAAATGGGCTACTTGCATGATTTTCTTTATAGAATATTTTTTAAGATGAGGTAAAAACTACGGCTGCCCGAAACCAGCCCAAAACATGTACATTCTCGTATCCTAGCTATGCAATGTCATTTTGAAACATGGCTCCAGATTCCTATAATAACTTCTGTATTTTTTAAAGAAATTAAGTAAAACAAAAATTATTCGAAAATGGAAGCTTAGCTGCATGCCTCTTGATTTTTAAATTTTTCTTGCCATTTATAGTGACCGAAGAAAATAATAGCAAATAATAACAGAAAACCGCAAAAAACTTCATTTAATTTTTTTACTTCAAATTCATAGGCCAAAGACAAAAAATAAAAATATAGAAGCATTAAGACATCCTTTGTTAATCCACTCATATATAAAAGCATCATATATTTCAATTATAATTTTACAAAAATTGTATTAACTATGCCAAAATTGACTGAGGTGTGACGTAGAAAGCTGCCATTAAGTCCAATACAATATAGTGACGTCACAGCAAAATTTCTTTCTCAATTTACTAAAAAATAAAATAAAATAATGTTTTAGTCCGAACATTAATTTCATAGTGTTAAAAATCTCATTTTCAGTACCATTTTGTGTTTGAGAATATCTAGAAAACTATGTTTCGGCTCAAAAATCTAAAAAATATGTGTCAAATATTTTCAAGAGGGTCATCCAATGACACCAAATAATAAATAAATAACCCCACCCCCGGGGGATGGAGCAGGGGTATCTTTGAAATCTTAAATAGGAACCCCCATTTTTAATTGCAGATTCGGATTGTACAGCTAAAATTAGATACGTTTTGTTTGAAACTTTTTTCGATGGATGGGGAAAATTCGATTTATCGTAATTTTCGAGAAATTATACTGAAAAATGAAAAATAAAAAGTACGTATACATTAATTGGACAAAAGTCATCCAATGGTGGTCCTCTAGAATATGAACGTGGATTGAGTTTCGTGAAGATTGGAATAAATGTAGAAAATTAGAATTTATACATGTATTCTACAACTGATGATGATTGCATTGCAATCTAAATGTACACCTTGTATAATTAATGAATATTGTGAAGAAAGGTTAAGTTCTAATTTTCTACCTCTAGAATATATTTGACACGTGTGTTTTAGATTTTTGATCCGATGCGTAGTTTTCGAGATATTCCCAAACGCAATTTACAATTGACCACCTAAATTACATTTTTTAATGAAGTTGTACACGTGTACATATATACAGGGTGTATCATAACTTCGAGAACAGATTGCAATGCTCTTTACAATAGAAAATCACTGTTACATTTATGGATGCACAATACATAACTTGAAAACTGTAAAGGTGAGTTTATGCTCAAAAATTTTACGCCTTATTTCTAATTTCTGACAGACATGTCAAATTTTTTTGCATGACAACCTAAAGTAGCATGAAATCTTATCGATTTTGCGGCTATGAATACATTTCGACATATAAATGTCAACTGTCAAAGTCGTAACAACATCAGATTAATTAATAAATATAATGAAGTTTCATTTTTCGGTTAAATTAATCATATTCTTAAAATTATTTGAGCATAAACCCACCTTAAGTTTGTAAGCTGGTATTGTATTGTATTAATTCAGCATTCTGCATATTAAGTACCAAACAGAATTTTTTATTAGAACACTTCACTAAATAACCGTTCTCGCCAGCATCGATTTCTAGTTGAATATCCTCTATTTCTTAGGAAATCAAGCAGTTCTTTTCGATAATTAGAAAACCCAAACATTCTTTAATAATTTCAATAATTCTTTAGAAACTGCTTAGAACAAAGAAGTACGATATCCACTAAAAACTTTAGTCATTGGCATTTAGTTGATTATTCGTACCATTTAATTAAATTGGTCAATGAAACCGGTGGAACTAAATAACAACTTATCATATCACCCAGTAAAAAAATATTGGACGATCCGATTTTAAGAAGAAACTATCCTTCCTCCGAACTTTATTATCATCTCGATACGGCGTCATTTGTTTGGTTAGAAAACAAAATCACCCCAATATTTACACAGGACCGTGTTTGGTTTTTTGTTTAGCTTGCGCGTAAGCTTGCGTTCAATTTTAAGGCCGTGACTAACAGCGCGAGTCAGGAGTAAAGATGTCAGGAGAACTGCAGGATATCGCTTTAAAGCTACGATGTGCAGGATTTGTTTCCTGCCGGATCAAAAGAAAAACGTGGCAGGATTTCAGTTTGCGAGTAAATTGCTTTGAAAATAAATTGACGAGAGAAAACAATAGATTTGTTTGTTTTTGTAGAGCATTTAAATGTGTGAATAGTAATTTTAGTTTCGTATCTACGAGCTCTACGAGTACATTTATATTTTATAATAAATAACATTTCTTGTGGTCTTTCTAAAATAGATTTCCCCAGAACAATACCTATCATTATAGTTATTTATGTAACAAGTACGCAAATAGAGTTTTATAGGACGAATCTATTTGCGGACGAGGCGCAAGCCGAGTCTTTAAATTAGGTGAGTCCTATAAAGCTTATTTTGTGTCGTGTTACATAAAAAAATTTGTAGTGTATGCTTTCCAAATTTGTATTCGAAATTATTCTGAAATATGACTTTAAAATAAAATTTTAAAAAACGTAAGCGATTAAACAATGAAAACCAGTCCTATAAAATGTAAAAAAACAGCTCATTGCCTAGGTTACGTCATTTTAAAGAACTGGATTTGCTAAAATATTATTTGCGAACTCAAAACAGTTCGCAAAATAACTATTTTAGAAAGCACTAAAAACATTATGGTCTCAACATTAAACTATGTTTAACAAATACCAATATATACTTATTAACAAAAGGACAATACTTAATTTATTATCATGAGTAACAATGTCTGAATGAAAATAATAGTTGTTTATGAATTATAATACATGTTCGTAAAGTTAGGTATTCGTTTTTACACATATTACTCAAGATTAGAATACGAGCGAAGCGAGTGTTCTAAGAGTAACAAGTGTCAAAAGACTCTTTACGTACAAATTTTTGTCTTCTTTTTTGAACAGTTTACAAAAAACAATAGCTTTACTGTTGATAATGTTGTCAACTTTTTATATTTTTGTTGCAAAAACAATTTTATAAATAAAAATAATAAATGTTAACTAAATAGGTTTTTTTCATAACAGTACATACTTAACGTACATAATATAAAAAGTTAATGTATTTTCCAGAGTAAAATAAATAATGAAATTATAATTCCTTTCAAAACTGGAATTTATTTTAATTCATGACAAAAACAATAAGTCAGTTCTATAAAAATATTTTCATTTCACCCTCAAATTAATAAAAATCTACCAACTCATACAATGATTCAAAAATACAAATATTTAGAACGAAAATTTAAATAAAATAATAAGTTTTTATTTCAGTTTAATGTTGCATTTTTTTAATACGACGTTTCACAAACGTGTTTCCACCATCAGTTGAACCTGACTGTTGCCTTATATAATAATTAAATAATTGCAAAATAGATAACGTACCTACAATATTCTATTTAAATTTCTTAAGTTATTTATTAAACCAAATAATTTCGACAATTGCCTGCGGCTCGTGGGTAAAATAATCTCTAATAGAATCATATTTGTATTTATTTTACTAATTTATGTTTTTCTTTCCAGGTAAGTCCGCCATTATATTTATGATCGTCTACTGGTCCATTTATGTGAGTAGGTACATATCTTCAAGATTATCCATTAAATTATAATATATTTGAAAAACACGTACCATTTTAAAATAAGTACGAAATATCTCGTTTTATGATCCCATCAAAGATTTTATACATCCAAAGAGAATAGTTCTCGAAATTTTATTAGCACTACAAAAACTTTTGTGTTTAGTATTCAAGCAAATATTTGACTTGTCAGATATTGATTTAGTAAGTTTTGAACTATCTTAACTATCCAGACTCTATTTCTAGACGGTCTATTGAAACTCAGTGATTTATATCGTGTTTAAATATACGTAGTAATTTGTAGTTAGTATAAGTAGACACTAGTATTACGTGTGTAAATAACTTTGGTTTTAGGTAAATTTAATTGAAATCGTATAAATTATTTGCAGAACAATAGTTTGACTTCAACTTTAAATAGTAATTACGGGTAGAATAGATTTTAAGTAATGGTTAATATAATTTGTTTTATAAGGTTTATGTTCTACAGTAACGATATAATAAAAGTCTGACAAAAGCAGATTTTTAAAGTTGAAGATATGAAATGGGAAATTAAAATTTTATTATTATTTTTATGTGCAATATGATAGTATGAGTATTAAATTTAATATAAATACTACTTCTTTTATTGTTTGAGAATAAAATAAATAATAGCTTAGTAAAGTTTATGGCTTTACGTATGTACTGGCTTAGTCGTCTCAGTCTTGTAAGGAAGAAACACGAAAAATAAAGTCAGAATTTTTTTATAACGAAACACAAAACTGGAAATAGATTTTAGTAGATGTGTTTTACATTATCATATTTTGCATTCTAAAATGTAGTTTGAACGCACTTGATATGAATCATCCATGGGATGTTTAAAAATATCTTATTCTTGTACTTTAAGTGATATTACATAAGTCTAGCCACATCGTGAGTACGATCAATAATTACATACTCAATACCTACAAACATCTCAGATAATTACATGGGACACATAATTGAGATATTACCAAATTACTCACATTGGGATATTACATAGATGCTACATAGATGTTACTAAGGGCGGACATTAGCAATCGGTGGGATATTAATAGGATGTTAATAGGCAAATATAGCAAGTAACAAGCCGGAATGTTCACATGCTTGAAATGTTCTGGGGATTTTATTTTGTCAAGTGGGTTGTAACTTATTATTACGTAGAATTGAGGTTTCGCTTCTGATTAATAGGCAAATAAAGCAAGTAACAAGCGTGATGTTTACATTCTTGAAATGTTCTGGGAATTTTATTTTCTGGAGTGGGAGACTTGTCAAAGTTTCTAGCTGAAAAAAGTATAAAGTAAAACAGAATTTATGCAAGTCACTTTTATATAGTTAACAATAAATTGATGTGAATCACATATATACTGCCGTCCTTAGGAAAAAGGTCCTATCTGCAAAAATTTTGTTTTAGCTATTATTTTATATAAAAATTTGTGTGGAAACATCTATGCGGATTTTTACTATTAAAATTGCTTTATATAAATATAATAACCATGAATAATAAATTCTACCTTTTCTTAGGGCAGCTGGACATTCTATTTTGGTATATTTGTAATAATTTATGTAGATTACAAAAATCTCAAAATTTGCAGATAGGACATTCTTCCTAAGGAGGGCAGTATACGACATAACACCTTAAAGTTGTTATAAAACTTGCATATCATATTTTTTATGCGATATTCTTCTTTTAACACCTTTAACCTTAAGACTGAATTACATGCTAGATTTCTAGTTTCTAGATTTTTAGTTGAATTTCCATCTGAGATTCGTTTGAGTTTGATACTTTATTTCCGAGTTATTCATATTCAATCGGCAATCTTCGATATTTTCCGAGCTAAAACTTTTAAAGGTTGGTCAAATCTAGTATTAATCTCAAATAGAAAAATAGAGCTAGGCGTATTTCTAAACTAGATAAAGTATGGGAATTTTTGATTTACATTGTAACTAGAAATGGCTAGGAACTTCTCGGATGAATCTCGAACTAGAATCTAGAAAGAAGTATAATGTAATTCAGCCTTTACACACACGTGTAACACCCTCAGTTTTTCATCCCTACCCTCCCTTCTATCCTATCCTATCCTATCCTGTAGGACACTTCCACATCCTGTAATAAAACAGGGAACAAATGTCTCTGGAACGTTTAGCTTGTTCCCGACAGGAACCGGGACAACGTTGTGGCCAGTACTTTACACAACCCGAAAACCGGAAGTTGCCAGGTACAAGACAACGGGTTAATGCGTAACAATACCCCCGGGGGTGAGTGATGCGAGAAAGATGTGCTGAAGAGGTTTTAATGGCAACGTGGTGACAGAGAGTAAGATTGTGATGAAATATTCATAGAAGAAACTATACCTTTTCAACTTCAAATTGGGACGAAACAACTTCAATTTGAGTATTTGGAGCTCAATAATAGTTATTTGTATCACAAGGCCAGAAACTGACCTTTTGCAAGAGCGAGTATTTTTGACACGCCGAGCCACAGGCGAGGCTTGCAAATTACGAGCACTAGCATAACACTTTCTGGACGTGTAATACACAATATTTTATGTGCCTATTGCATTACAAAAATATAAAATGAATTTAATTAATTTGTATTTTATTATACATAACCTAAAAAATTGTGCACTGAATACTTGCATTTGAGCTTAATATATTTATTTCAGTTTCTATTAACGATTTACGTCTAAAATTTGTCAAAATCTTGTTAATTCTTGTATAAAAAATATTCAACGAATTAAATTGACATCTGCTTGACAACTGTAGTAATGTCAAAATGCCAACCTATAACTTCCGGTTGTTTGCCGGCCTAGGCTGGCAACAAAGAGTTTCTGGCGGATTTTGAGATATGGAAAACTAGCGATGCCGACCGGAGGCATATAAAGAAATTAATTGTTATTATTATTATTATAATAAATAATTTCAAATTGGAAATAAACAATTTTAAATTGGAACTAAATAATTTCAAACTGAGACTAAACAATTTCAAATTGAGGCAACAATTTTTTAGTAAAAACATAATAAAGTTTCATTTTCTTTTGCTGCTAAATCAATCAACGATCTACATCTCAAAAAACCGTTAAAAACAGCTCAAAAATCTGAACGGAATTGAATTCTTCACCCTTGAAAGTAACTGCCAAAATATTTTTCATCCGTCCAAAATTCCTGTTTGTGACATTTCAGGAGGGTTACAAAAATTCTACTGAAAGAAACTGAAAACCTTATAACTCAGAAACTATTAGAGCTATCGGAATGAGCGACATACCATTGTATTCACCATAAAATTCTGTATAAAATAAATTCAATTTTGCGACCCATTTCTGGGTATAGCTATCTTGGAGATGAAAATAATTCTACATAATTATACAAATTTTGTAATACGCATACAAGCGTACATATATATCTTATCGCACCTTTTAATTTTTTTACTTAGTTGTAGCAGCTTCACATACGGTGGATCATCAGCTCACACGTAGTTGTCAGTGGAGAGTAAACCACAGGAGAGATTTTTGTGCAGTTAAAGGAACTCAGAAACTAGAAAAGATATCGAAATGTGCCATAATTTTTATACAAATTCACAAGAGTTTTGTGACTCATTTTCGTTTTCAATTCCACTCATATACCTACACCTATACTACAGACAATATTTTTGTGGGTTATTTTAAGTTATAGACGTTTTATTACCAAAGTATTTGATGGTGTATATTAAAAAAGCAGTTCATTCTCAATTTTCTGCTGTTTGTTAATCTCTGAGAAATTTTAAAAACAGCAGTAATAATTCACGTAGCACAATATCATCTGAAAACTTTCTTCAGCCTTCAGGCGCAATAAGTCTTCACGAAACCGCGTCATTGTTTACTTTACAACTGAAATAAGAGGACAGCATTTGTCCTACATTCTGCGAAACGAATGTAGAACATTACTTCGGGCGACGTGAAGTTTCATCCCGTGTCGATTCATCCAAAAGGAAGAATATATATAGATTATTAATATTTTATTTTGGTTCTGGATTTTTTAAATATTTATGTAGATAGATAGTAGTAGATCGTTAAGCTTGTGTTGAAATGAAGTATGTAACAAATATGTGTGACTATTTTTAGACGAAAAGTTGACAAAAAAAATCATTAAAACTGACTGCAACCCTATTTATTTACAATAATACCAATTCTGTTAATTGTAGAATATCTTCAAAATAATTTAAAATCGGCAGATTGTTAGTGTATGAGTTTTAACAACTCCGATTTTTTGACGGCTGGTAAACTGCACAAGTCAGGAAAGTTGGCACACTCAAATTGGGTAAAGAACGAGATTAGTCTATATATTATTTTTTTATTAAATAGAAACAAGAGACAATTACAAATTTAGTTTTCAAAAATTGCCGCGATATCATTTTGTTAAAAAATTTCAACAATTTGCCAAAATTATAATACAATACAAATTTATTGCACAAGAGGAAAAAATATAGATACCTACTACTTTTCAAATTTATTTAATTTCTTTTTCATTTAACTTTTAAGCAATCTTTTATGAAACTATGGGCGTAAAACATAAAATGTATCATTTTTGTCAATCTTAAGGCTGGGTTATAATGGATATAACCAATTACTTATTCTGTATTCTGTAAGTTGAACAAAGGCATTTCAAGGTGTCATTATTTTTTACCATTCAACAATACCTCAATCCGTGCGACGACCTTTGAAAACGACAACGGAGAGATTCTTTATACAACCAGGACTACACGGAACTCTGGGTTCGTACATCATCACATGCAGAGAGCTGTGAGAGATTCTTTTGCAGATAGAACTACATTTAGGACGATCAAGTGATTAGCTTGAAGCGTCCGAGTGCGATGTAATAGCAAGATGTTTTACAATCATTACAATAGCTACTGCCGCGACTTACCATAACATAGAAACGCTTAAGCTAGATTCAGACCTACTCAATTATAAGTATAAGTGGCTAATTTAACCAACCAGCGCTCAACGTTCACACTTGTAATTGAAATTGGAATTTTGTTTAAGCGTTGGTTAGTTAATTTAGCATTTACACTTATAATTGGGTAGGTTTGAATCTAGCTTTATAGTTCAACTTTACAGCATACAGAATAAGTAACCGATTACATTCATTAAACCAATGATAGGGTAGGAAACAAAATTCGTACCATTTTCCTTCGGAACGAATCTCTCCGGTACAACTCCCTGTTCTTAAATTCAACAGTCACAATCCAACCATCATACAGTCTCGTTCTATTATGTTTCTGAGGGATGATTTATATTTACTTTGCTTAATTAATCTAAGACGTAGATACAGAGTCCCAATGCTTCAGTTCTCGGATGTGCGTTCAATTAGATATCTCTAGGTCTCTATGTTAAGGAAGGTGCTAATGTTGATCTATACCCGTGAACGAGGGGAAATGTCATACAAATACAGGGTCTTAAGATAGTGACGATGTGGAAACCGCACTTACCGCATTTGGTGATTGCGAGAGTGAGGAGCGGTGCTGGTACCGGCATCAGGAAACTGGTTGGAATTTTTAAACGCAGGATTAAATATACAGGGTGTTACAATAATTAATTCATACGTTGTCATTAAAGTATCAAAAATATTTCGGAGTACGAGTAACAGATGATCCGTTACGTGATCAATAAAACTACTAAAAGGTGCAATTACTGGAATAGTTAACTAATCGAAACACCAAATAATTCACACATTCACCACTCATGTCATGGATCAGTTAAACGTTATCTACAAACTGTGACGATAAGGAAAGGTGGCAATTCCCGAGCACGTGCTACTCGTATCAGAGCATCTTTAAGCCGATAACCGACTCCAACCTAGCACGTAATCCCAGACTTCGCCCAAGTGTACTAACGTAATCGAATAAACAAACACGGTCATAACTTCATTAGCACACTTGCATTCCTATCAATTATTATTACAATCAACATGATTGCTAACCCCGACATATAGGTATGCTGTATAAAACAGTCATATAAATATTTAAATGGGCGATGACAAGTGTATTGACAATAATTAAAAACATTTTTCTTTGGTATGTTATGTAGTACGTATTTGAATTTAAATAATATGTTTTTATTATTTACGTTGTTATTTTCCTCGGTCAGAGCCTTGATAAATATTATTCCACTTTTATTTTTGTTAGTATTTTCTACATTTTTGATTTAAATTAATGATTTTGATTAATAGAATCACTTGTTTTAAATATTTAAACTGTTCTTTAAATCAAATGATTTATATTAGGTCAACCCTGGTTTCTACGCAAAAATTATGAATAATTTTACCAATTAGTTTATGTCTTAAATGTTAAAATTTTAATATCAAATACACCTTGGTTAAATAAAGCATTCTGATTGACGCAAAATGGCATGTGTGTTATAATCAACATTAACTACTTAAATGCTTTTTATCACACATGCATCATAATCGATTATTAAAATCATAATTTAAATGATCCAACACTAATTTTTTAACAAGGATGCACGTGTATTTAAAAATAGCTTCACTCCGTTACAAGCTTACTTATACACTTGTATCATAATATATTATTTCCCGTACCTTTTTTTTTTTTCTTTCTTTGGATGGCCTTCGGTACTGTGCCGATTAGCCAAGATCTTTGTGCTTAGTGTACTGTTTATATTTTTATTTTGTTATTATTAATGAAATTTAGTATGTGTTGCCATGTTTTATAATATTTTGAATCTAATAAAATCCTGGAATTTGTAGGTAGATCTATATTGTTGCTGATAAGTTTATCAAATAGAGTATTTTGTGCCAGAGCGTATAGAGGACAATTGAATAATATGTGGTCCAGGGAGGCGTCTGTGTTCTGATCACATGGACATATTGGAGAATCGCATAGTTTCAACTTGAATGCGTGACTCGGTAAAAGAGTGTGGTTGAAGCGCATTCGCGCAATAGTAGTAATTGAGGCTCTCTTCTCAAATTTGTGGAACCACGATGTGGATGGTATCGTGGGTTGTACTCGATAGTACGAAAAACCTTTGTTTTGAGAAATTTCTAAATACTCTTGGTTCCACCTTTCATGACAGTGTGAGTTAAGGAAAATTCTGATGTCGGATTTAGTGACTAAATTGTCTTGAGGTGTGCCGTCTTCTACTGATTCTTTTACGAGTTTGTCGGCCTTTTCATTTCCTGTAATTTTACTGTGGCCTTTTACCCAGATAAGTTTCCGTACCTTAATTGATTAAAAAATAGATAACCAGTAATGAAAGGTCACATCGCCAGTGTTCTTATTGTACCTGATGCATGAAAAGGTCAGCTGATACACATTATATTTTTAAACCGCCATCCACGTGTCGTCATACCCCCTCCCCCCCCCATATATATCTCCACCAGTCTTTTCGCTGTTTTGTCGCGTTCTCACGCGGTAAAGATCTCTCTGAAAGCGTAGCAGTGCGGCTGTCAACGCCGCAGGCTCCTCTGGAAGACAAATGAAGACACCGCCCTTCTGTTATTTTTCACTTCAAGCCCGTGGCAATAGCCGGAGAGGAAAAATAGAAACAGGAGCAACAAGAGGAATGATAACGCTAGTTTCAATTGATTTTTTTAACGGTGTTGTATTGTTGATGGGGTGGAAATTTTTTTCATCCTGAATCACACATCGTTGACGTCTACGGTAATTATGATTTTGCCAAGATTTTGTTGCATGTCACTTTGGCAAAGAAATTTGTTAGCTTCAAGAGGTTATTAAAAAAAGTTGCTTTGTAATAAAAAAGAGAATCTATTGAAACGCTCTATTCTATATAATTTATTGTACAATGGAGTTTGAAAGAAATAAGTCAAAATAATTTTAAATTTAACATTTGTTTGTGCCATCTCTTAACAATTGTTCCTAGGTTAATTAAAATAGATTTGCCCCATATTTACCAATCCCTATTTACCACCATCCCTTTTTTACCACCGTAATTTTTTTACCAATCCATTTTTACCAACATTATACTTTTACCAATCCATTTTTTACCAACGTAATTACCAACGTATTCTTTTACCAATCCATTTTACCACCGCCCCTATTTTTACCACTAATTCTTCTTACCACCAACATATTTACCAACGTGTTTTTTTACCAATCCATTTTTACCACCGTCTCTTTTTTAACAAAGCTAACAAAACCGTACTAAAGCCCCCACAAACTCGGTTTTTGTATTTACTACACTAACAAAGCTAACAAAACCGTACTAGAGCCCCACAAACTCGGTTTTTGTTTTTACTACACTAACAAAGCTAACAAAACTGTACTAGAGCCCCACAAACTCGGTTTTGATATTTACTACACTAACAAAGCTAACAAAACCGTACCAGAGCCCCACAAACTAGGTTTTGGTATTTGCTACACTAACAAAACCGTACTAGAGCCCCACAAACTCGGTTTTGGTATTTACTACACTAACAAAACCGTACTATAGCCCCATAAACTATTAATGGTAAAACGAAATAGCGGTAAAAAGTATAGTGGTACAAATGCAGAGGTAAAAGTTGGAGTGGTAAAAATTGAGTGGTAAAAAATGGGTTAACGGTAAAACAGGATAGCGGTAAAAAATGGTAGTAAAAATGCTGTGGTAAAAGTTGGAGTTCTCAAAATAGAATGGTAAATATGTAGCACAACGTTAAAATAAAGCAATTTTAGTGCAAATATATAATACGTCTCACTTAAAACCCGTTAGTTCTTAGTTTTACATATATTGTGTTTCTGTACTTATGGATCAAACTTTAAGGTTATATGCAACACGTTCTACTGATAACGGAGCAAAATTCGCAAAATTAAGGGTGGTTTACTTAAAGGAAACATGTTGAGTGCCACTGGTTTCATATTATATTAACAATTAATCCAACTTTCACAATAATGAAACCAGTGGCACTCAACATGTTTTCTTTGTAAACCACCCTTAATTTTACGAATTTTGGAAAAATTCTCTTTATTCCGTTATCAGTAGAACGTGTTACATATACTCTTACAGTTTGATCCATAAGTACAGAAACACCTTGTATAAGTTCCTGATGTCAAAAAATGACCAACTTTGACAACTCGTACGAAGTGCCAAAAAATCGTGGACACAAAATTGATCAACAGAGCAAGAAAGTTCATTCATCTTCCTTTAAGTTCCTAAAAAATTCGAGTACCGACGATGATTTTGCGCGAAGTTATTAATTTTTTTAATAAAAAGGTTGCATTTTTGGCACACCGTACGAGCTGTCAAAATTGGACATGTTTTGACATCAGGTACATTTTTTTCTTAGGAGGGGGAGGGGTGTCACATAGATGATGGATTTGGCATCACATAGAAGAGAAAACTTGAAACTTTTTAGAACTAATTTCGACAAAACGCAATCTAGTTATGGATCTCTGAATATTTGCCATTTTTTGTGCATTTTCAAGTGATGCGTTTTTTTCCTCGTGTGTAGAACCTAGCATTGTAAAATAAAACCTACATGTACCGCACTTATAATGTAAATAACACTTTTAAAAAATCTGAAGTGGCCTGCATCACCTGAATCAAAAGATTCGTTTACAGGAAAACTCTTCTGTGTTGAAGCAATCCTCCGTTCAGTTACTCAATTAATAGCTCACTTATGACTTATATGGCGCTAGTATGTCAACTAGTCACCCGTCTCACATGTCAATATTTTTTACGCAGAAACAAAAATAAGCCGAGCATGGATTACAAGATTTCAACGTTTTATCTGATAAATTTATTTTTTAAATTTTACTGCAGTTCTTATTAATGCTACTAGATAAAGACAATTTTTTTATAACGTAAGTTGCAAATAACTTTGCCTCTTATTCTTATTACAAATAAATACTATATTTATCCAAATTTATATAAATTTTTGACAATTATCTTTATCAATCTTCAAAAAATATCACTTCCGGTGAAAATATTTGTACCAAAATCTAATAAGCTCTTCCTATTCGTATACAATTGTAAAATACCAAATATCAAAATTTTTGGGTAATTCGTATTTGAGTTATACGACATCCGGCAGCAGCCCGGACCACACACATACACACACACCCGCACACACATATACACATACATACAGACATCATCGAGAAACTATCAAAAATGAGTTGTAAGGACCCTAATTCGTGCTCATCCACTTAAAACTCACTACCCTATTTTTTGCATGATTCCAATACCTTCCTTTACAGGTAAGCGGAAGGTAAAAATGATGTCTGTAAATACTTTACTCAAATTCTATCGTATAATGCGTCAATTAAACAATTAAAGTTGCTGAAACATTTACAAATCCAATTATAAATATATATGCTCGACACATCCACCATATCGTCCACTTTAATTTCAACTAATATCTAAAGTTACCCAGCGGTTAACCAAGCCTCTGATAGTCCACTACGACTAATTTTATCTCCGACTAATAATGATTTCTCTCTCATGTCTGGCCAATTAAATAACTCCAATAATTACGACTGTAATAAAATTTATATTCCATAAAGTAGATGGAAAATGATAGTTTATTTATTGCCTGTTCATGGTATGTACTCAATTTATTGAGGTATAAATTGATTTAATAGTGTTGCGGTAAATATAGAGCAAAGTAGTTATGATAGTGCGATGTTATCGTATAGTGGAAATTAGTAATTCGAGATCAACATCAAGAAATTTAATTTTAAGACTTTTGAAAGCTTTTACTTTGTAATATCGCTGTATCGAATTACATAAACATATACTTACTCGTATATACCTACCTGTATTTATATTGTACTGTATTAAAGACAACTGCACAAAATACGTACAATTATTCCTACTTTTTGGCTTATACTTGTACTTAAATCGCCATCAGGGCGAAAATTATATAATTTCTGAGAGGATTTTTGAACAGAAGTATCAAAATAATTTTTTCTACTCCCTACTGGATATAGGCAACATATCATGTGTGGATAGGGATATCATATCCATACCAGGTGTGAATATGAAATTCAAGATCAAATACAACAAAAAATTATTAATGTGTGCAAATTATGTTTAAAAGCATGATTTTATTGTAACAAGAGCAAATAAAATTAAAAGTTATTAAAAGTTGGCAACAATTATTCAAATGTCATATGTCAAAAAATAATTGATGTAACCCTACTTTTAAATAATTTCTGGCATATTTAATGTATTTTATTGCAAATACAATATTTCGTTATTTATCGTAGAAAAAATAGGCTGTACAACTCGAGTGGATTGC
Organism: Agonum fuliginosum; assembly: GCA_947534325.1. Taxonomy (NCBI): domain Eukaryota; kingdom Metazoa; phylum Arthropoda; class Insecta; order Coleoptera; family Carabidae; genus Agonum; species Agonum fuliginosum. The sequence goes on from OX384033.1 coordinate 2,653,251, forward strand.
CTATATCGCACGCGAACGTTTGCAGACACTCCCCCTATGGAGTCGTGACTGCAAACTCGTTCTCGTGCGATATAGGCATCACATCCACTCTTGTTGTACTATATACTATTATCTACGACGATGCGCTAATGCCATTATAAGTTTTTTTATTGGAACTTACAACATAGTGTTCTTATGAATTCATAATGATATTAAAACTTACTTTTTCTGAAATCGTACAATAAATCGTAGTGAAAAGTACAATTTTAGCTCCGCAATTTTTCGAACATTCAGAGTTCTGCCTGTGCACTCGATCGCTGACGAGAATTGAGCAGAAAGTCGCCTATTGTAGTTACAAATTCTACAAATTTAAAATAACTTTGCGATTTTTTAAAAACATTTATTATTTTTGACGTAAAATTAAGTTATCTACGACTTTTTATTGGAGTTTCTAAAATTTAAATTGTATTAAATATATGCGATTGCAAGTCAAAATCATCAGCGAAACAGAACTATAAATCTTCACATCAGTTCCCCCCCCCCCCCCTACTTCACGCGTCCCAGTGCTCCAATTCCCACTAGCCTAATTCCCATTTCCACCGCTCGCGCTCACGTGTTTACAGTGTGATGCGACACCAGCGCTGACGTTGAGCGTGGCAGCCGCTCGAAGCTTCAGGCTTTTATTATTGATTGGTCGGCGCGGCGTGTGCTGGAGTGGGGGGTGGTGGGGACGGCCGGCTGCCGGGTGGTGATTGGAGGACGAGGCGAGCCCAGTCAACGCGACCTTGATTCGCATTCCACTGACCTAGTGCATGCGGGATTGAGGACAGTGGAGACTTAGGTGCTGCGTTGGGAAGGGTTGCATTGGGAGGGGACTAATTGGGTGGGAGAATAGGTGACAGTTCTTCATTTTCAAATAATATCTACCTGTTTGTTCTCTAATAGATATTTATAAAATATAATTATAATAGAAAGACATTGAATAACATATAATTAAATAAGTATTTCGTAACAATTCATATTCAGAACAATAAATTAAAATAAATAGTTTGTTTACAAACAATAATATGTTTTATCCAATTTATAATTAAAATGTGTTGGTACAAGTTTGAAGTTTATTTAAATTGAGCGTGGTTGCACACCTGGAGGCGGAGGTTTTATCTAATTGCATAATAATTTCTCCGTTGCCGCTTTGAACTTCAAAAGCTCGACGCACAGATTGATATTCTGACTACACCAAGATGAATCGGTCGAAGTGGTTGGAATGGTTAGCAAAAAAAAAATAATCGTTTAGGTTTAGTAGGGTTGAAATGTATGTAATGATACGTTGAAACCTTTTAGAGGTTCCGTCTACCTTTTTTCTAATTCCTAGAATACTCTCGATATATGACTTTTTTTCTATTTCATTTTTTCCCCAGTGCTACGGCTGCCCGAAACTCGTACTTTCCATCCTAGCAATGTCATTTTGAAGTTGAAAGATACTGTAAACATGGTTTCAGTATTTCCATAATAACGTTTGTATTTTTTAAAGAAATTAAGTAAAACAAAAATTATTCGATAAAGGAAGATTCTTGCTTTTTAATTTTTTTTTGCTTCATAGTGACCGAAAAAAATCACAGGAAATAATGACAAAAAACCGCAAAAGCGTAATTTTTTTACTTCAAATTCCTAGTCCAAAGACAAAAAATAAAAATATTGAAGTATTAGACATCCTTTGTCAATACACTCATATGTAAAAGCATCATATATTTCAATTATAATTAAAGTAAACGTGGGTGGCGTACACCTCTGTAACGCTATAAAATTTTAGGCTAGACGAACACCTTCAGGTGAAAATCATTTTCGCTTTTTGAAATAATTATTAGACGAGTATGAATGACAGTGTTTTTAAAAAGCACGAATGGCATGTAATTTTTATGCTCAGATAAAAATTCCCAGTAGGTAAACAGCTTTATAATAAATTATGTTAATACTCTCCATGAAAAAAGGAGTTAATAAAAATGCCACACAATATTATCAATCATCGCAGATAAATCATTATACCCTCATCCATAGCTTCCTCAATTTACAAGTGACAGGTCTATCGCGATTCAAATCTTACCAATGATATACGCGGATATACGTATCTTTCGTATGACGTATGGATAATATATCACAACGATGAACCGATTCTACACAGAGCTCAGGTAGAAAAATCACTCCTCGCTGCTGAAATCTCAACACAAGAGATCGGGATATTGAAATTGAAAAATTGTATTTTGAATGATTTATACATTGCAGCACAGCAGAATTATAATAATTTGAATTCAGTGTCTTACAATAATACATTTTTGTTAGAATGGAAAATCAAATTCTAGAATACGCAAGAAGGTTCAAATCTGGAAAATGTACCTAGACGTAAATAAAATACCTGCATTAAAAGATTCATTCAAAGAAAACTGCAAATCTAGAATTTTAAATTCGGCATAAATGCAAACATAGGAAAATGCAAATTTAAAAATATAGCTAAAAATTAAATTAAATCTGAAGTTTATAAGTTTTCGCGTCACATCCAAACAAGTTTGTTCTTGAACGCCGTATATTCGGTGGCCGGATATCCGGATATCAGGCAAATATCCAGTATGCGGCCAATTCACTGTTAGTTGTAGCACTAATACATACCTACACAAGAAAATGCAAATCTAAAAAATAAGTACAAATCTTCAGATCCACAAATCTCGGTTTTGATTATAACTTTTCTAGATTTGCATCTTCCTGTGTTTGCATTAATACCAAATAATGTACAATTCTAGATTTGAATTGTGTTTACATTCATACCAAATAATGTACAATTCTAGAAATGAATTTTCTAGATTTGCATCAACTGGTGTTACATTTTTCTGTGTATGACAATTCTTGAATTTTATTTTCTAGAACAGAATTCTTTTTAAACATTCGCAAAACCTTTCATTTAATAATTTTTTTAATAGAAAATAATAGATGTGTAAAATAAAATTAGTTTTTCATTAATAACTTATAATAGGTATAGATAAAGACGGGCCAAAAATTATTAAGACTTTCGAACTCACTTATGAGCATTTATACAGGGTGTAACCCAAACTGTGACACCAAATTTAAGGGTGTAGTATTGGACGCACTGATCATGAATCAAAAAGAATTGAAATTCGAAAATTAAAATGAGTTCAAGCAAATGAGACATCTGTAAGTACCTACAAATTTCATTTGTTCCTGTTTGTAAAAATTTATTATTATATTAATGTAATTACGCTAATAAATACTGCATAACTATTGTTTAACTTTTTTTATTTAATTGTGACAACCAGTGGTACCCAAAATGACATTGTTTTGCAAACTACTGTTAATTTTACGAATTTCAACAAAATTCTTTTTTATTCATGATCAGTGCGTCCAATACTATACACCTTTATTTTTTGTTACGCAGTTTGGGTGACAACCTGTATAATAGTCGGTGGAAAGTATACCACAGGTGATATGTTTGTGCAGTTAAACTAAAATGTATAGCTGACGGAATTCGAACCTGAGTTCGAACTACAGTTGATCTTTTTCGCTACAATTAACAGTTGATCACTAATTAGTATTACTTCTCGAATCTAAAATTTATAATGGCCAATGTTTCGATTTATTGTTAGAAATGGCTGGCATTGTGCGAAATTCCTAGTGATTTATATTCGAAACAATTTACAATTTTACTTTCAAAAGCAGAAAATCAATAAACCAGAGAAACCATAACTTGTCGGCAAATGTAGGTCAGTACTGGAAACATATGTACCACCTCGCTTTCAAAACCAGCAGAGACATATTTTAAACTCCGCGATTTTATGTCTCTCTCCAAAATAGATTTTGTTCTTTCGCCTCACAGTAAACACAACACTAAAGTCAACTTTATTGAAAATAGTGGAGGAACTAGCAGTGATAAGTTTTAAGAGCGGCTTATTTCACTTTAAGATAGTAAATCTTCTTCTCTGCTTGTTAAAAGTTTTATTGAAATATATTTTGAGTCTTTCTCGACAAAAGAAAAGACGGATAAAGATTGGCAGCATCTTAAAATTTAACTTTTCATTTCATTTACGTAAATAACTGTGAATTAAACTAATTGATTTTGGTTTATATAGAATTAATATAAATGTAATTTAAAGTTACACTTGAAATCACACGATTAAAAAATAAATAATTTAAATGAAAACATATTAGGGGTGCGTTATATAAGCGAATTTGGCCTTTATCATTTTTTCTTATCGACGTACGAAAAGCGCAGAAATAAACGTTATATAAGCGCAGAAATTGACGTTATATAAGCGCAGAAGGGAACATTTGAAAAGCACAATGGTTTTAGGGATTGTACGACTATGTCCAGCTACCCATATACCAATTTTCACACTTCGATTTGCACATTTGTACCCAAACTAATCAATACTAACAAAACCCTAATTGAGGCCAACAGATCTCCGTTTTTTTAAAATAAACTAATCAATACTAACAAAACCCTAATTGAGTCCAACAGAACTCCGTTTTTTTTAAAATAAACTAATCAATACTAACAAAACTCTAATTGAGTCCAACAGAACTCCGTTTTTTTGACATAAACTAATCAATACTAACCTGAACTTAACCCCATCATACTCGAAGACGATCTGGACTAACTTGTTATGGTCAGAAATCTCATTTTCGAAAAATGCGCTTATTGAACGTTACGATCTGCGCTTATAAATTTACTGATTATATTTCTGCGCTTTTCATACGTTTTGATGACCTGAAATGCGCTTTTACAACTCTCCGCATATTAGGTAAGTTAATTTGACTTGTGATTCGTGCAGTTTAATAGCATAGTGTTCAACTTACTGATCATGGAACAATATTATTTTTTTATATTCCAAATAGTTGATAAAGTAGAACTTTAACATCAGGTTAAAGAATTTTTTTTAAATTTTTAAATGAAGCACATTTTTAAAATCACTGGATTGTATTATATTTCTCTAAAATACCTATACCCAGAAATGGATTGCAAAACTTATTTGGGTATATAGAGAATTTTATGCTGAAAACAATGGCTTGTCTCCCATTTTGATAGCTCTGCTAGTTTCTGAGTTATAAGGTTTTCAGTTTTTTTCAGCAGAATTTTTTGAACCCTGCTGAAAGAACAAAAACAGGAATTTTGGCGGGATGAAAAATATTTTGATAGTTATTTTCAGGGGTGGAGAATTTAATTTCGTTGATATTTTTGAGCTATCTCTAACAGTTTTTGAGATATAGCTCGTTGATTGATTTAGTAGCACAAGGATATAAGACTTTATTATTATGCATTTATTAAAATATTCTTCTTCAGGCTAATTATTTTTTTCTAGTCATCATCTTATTCTTAAACTAAATTCTTTGAGGATTCACTCATGTTTATGTATATTGGAGAAAGAAATTCACTGTTTTGTAAAGTTGTCAATTAATTCGAGATTCTTCTTTTCCAATAAGACTCATTGAATATTTAATTTAACGGCTTCGCTATTTGACAAGCAATTCTCACCATGAATCTTTTTCTCATAATTCAGAAGCAAAACATAATCCTCAGAGAATCCTTGTGTGAACAGGGCTTAATAGATTTTTCTTCTAAATCCGTTGTTACATGATGCCAGTAACTCGTTTAAATCGTTTAAATTCAGTACTCAAAGTGAATTATTTTGAAGAAACTTGTTGTCTACATTAAATAGTAGCAAATAAGCAACTTGTTCAAGTATCTCTCTGAAATCGCAGTGTTTATTTCAAAAGGGGAATATTAAATTCTTGTTACTAAAAACGAACCCGTAAAAACAAAGTTTTTCACTATAAATCCTTTATATATGAGAATTTTTGTTTTTGAACCAGATCGGTACAGTACATTTTGAGATAGCTAGCTGCCATTTTGTTTCAAGATGGCGGACTAACATTTTAATATACCTATGTTTCAAGACAGATTCTTAGCTATTACTGTACCAAATTTGAACACAATAGTTACAGTACATTTTGAGATATCTGTCCGCCATTTTGTTTCACGATGGCGGACTGACATTTTAATATATCTATATCATAAGTTAGATTCTTGGCCAAAATTGAGCGCAATCTGTGCAGTACATTTTGAGATAGCTAGCCGCCATTTCGTTTCAAGATTGCGGATAATCTGAAATTTTGCCAAAGTTCATTGTTAGGTGACAAAAGTCTATTTGCAAAATTTCAGCTCGATATGATCCCGGGAAGTGAGTCATTTTTACTTCCTTGTACGAAGTAAGGAAGTATTGTAATCGCGAAAAATTTCGGTTCTCAGATTTTGACGGAAATATCCGTTTTGACCTTTTCTGAATCCATTATGACTAGTTTCGACGTGACGTCTGTACGTACGTACGTACGTACGGACGTATGTGTGTCGCATAACTCAAATACGGTTAGACGTAGAAAGTTGAAATTTTGTATTTAGGACTGTTATAGCATCTAGTTGTGCACCTCCTATTTTTGGTTTCAATCTATAAACCGGAAGTAGTACTTTTTAAAAATATTTCGATAAATATTTAATTTAACACAAATTTTTTTATTTTATATGAAAGATTATGTGATTATTACTCAAAATCGGTATTTTATAAATATTTTTGTATCTGGTATCATTTAGGAATAATTAAAGTATATATTTTTTATTTAGTATTTCTTTATCTTGTAGTCCATGATCGATTAACATTTGTTACTACGTAAAATTTAAATGATTATGACATGACAGTGACAATAGTAAAATATGCTTTATATCTTCTTCTGCAGTTTAAATAAAATGACTAAAATATATTTGTGAGTATACTAGTATAATATGTTAAAAGAATTTTTTATATTATTCTACATTTTAGTTATTAAGAAAAGTATGAACACACAAGGCGTACAAGGAAGTCATGTGGTGTCCACGTCAGATTTTTTACTTTTGTTTTTTTGCCGTACGTAAGACGATGAAGTTAATATAAAGGATTTAAAAACAATGGAAACATTAAAAAATCTGATCTGACTTTATCATTAATGTTTTATATGGATTACAATTATTTTTTTCAAAATTCTAACTGGGCATAAACCTCAATTCTCTCACAAACATGTAGTACCTGTTCTTATCAAATTTTTAACTTGCAATGAGTAAAGCAGAAACAGCTAAATCTCTAAACAGTTAATATAAACTCATGCGTATATTTTTGTTCCATTTTTTCTTTCACCTGTTATTGTCCAATTCAATTCTCCAGCGGGCCACAACTTCAAAATTCGAAATGAAAAACCCTCTCCCTGCTTGTCATCCTGCGAATGCAGTTTCCCTGGGGCTATGGATGTTGCAGGACAATGTTCACTGCTGTAACTAGCTAATTAGATTAGAGTTAAATAATTCAGTATCTCTGCATACGAGCCGCGTTTTAACTACGACATGAGTGGTTGGGTAGATATGTTGTGTGTTGGTTAGTAGTTCTGTCAGATGATGTGTGGCAGAGAGATTACGATGAATAAGGAAGGGTGAATACGTGGAAGGCTGGAACTATTGTGATTGAAACACGATGTACTGGCAGCAATTGTTGTTGAAGTTTAATGAACAATGTAACTAGACGGATTAAAATTAGTTTTCTGAACTCAAATTTGCAATATACGAGCCCAGGCTCACATTAGTTTGGCCGTTGGTAAAAAAATCGGTTTTTACCTCTCGCCTCATATCCTATAAGAGAGGTATTGTAATGGGTCAAAATTTTCGAGTATGAGTTTTTAGTAGATAAGCACGTTTCAGGGTCTCTAGAATACGAATTTAATATTTTCCCGATGATGTCTGTGTGTGTGTGTGTGCGTATGGATGTATGTACGTATGAATTATGTGACGATTTTTCGTCCACGATAACTTAAAAAGTATCAAGCCTTTAATAACCAAATTTCATATTTAAGGTTTTAATAAGGATCTTAACACCGGATAAGATTTTAGTAGAAATCCGCAAACCGGAAGTAGTACTTTTTGGAACTTGATATAGTTTTTCTTAAATAAATTGGTACATTATTTATTTATGACAATTTTTGAAATCAAAAATAAAAGATAATATAATTATCTATGGGTACAGTTCATTTTAAATACAATTTCCTGAATCTGGTAGTATTTAGCAATAAAATAAAGTGCAACTAAGTACCAATATCTTGTTGTCCATGATATGAAATTTGTTTTTACTCAAAATTTGAATTATAATGACAGTCACTGTCATTATAATTCAAATTGTTGACATCTTTTTCTTGCATCTTGGTTTACATTATCGTTTACATCACGGTTTACATATTACAAGAACATGAAACTATTAAAATGTAAGTAAAACTATTTATTAGATTAGTAGAATAAGCAGAATTAGGCGAGAGGTCGTGTACTGGCCACAGCAGATTTTTTTTGTATAAAAGTTTAAATAAAACAATAAAAGTCAAAATACGAGTAAAATGTAATGTATCTTATGTTTATTAAAAACTGCAATACATTTTATACAACCTCAAATAAAATCAGCAATCGAAACTTGATGGAACCTAATATAGAATAAAAAATTAGAATCATCGCCCTGCAAGGACAATCAACGAATTGTGAAAATGACAAGAATATTTTGGGCTTTTTTCTCCAGGAATGTATGTATAGGACTTGTAGATACCTACTATGTCACAACGAACTGTAGCAGTTGTAATAATAAATGGAACTTTATGGAACCTAATATAGAATAAAAAATTAGAATCATCGTCCTGCAAGGACAATCAACAAATTATGAAAATGACTGCAGAACATTTGGGACTTTTTTCTCCAGAAATGTATGTATAGGACTTGTAGATACCTACTATGTCACAACGAACTGCAGCAGTTGTAAAAATAAAGGTGGAGTTACACTGTGGCACAGTTTTTATTTTCATTCGTTTGTGTTATAAATTAAATGAGATATGATGGGACAACGATGATATGTTTTCGCTGTTGAATTTGTAGTTTCTCTAGTTAGACAGTACATTCTATGCTCAGTTTTCTTTACCTACATTTTTTGTTCGATTGACTGCAAAAAAAAAGGGTTTTACGTCACCTGAACCCACCACATTTTAGAAATGACGACTGACGTTCAGGAGTTCGGTATTTCCCGAACGAGCCTCTTAAGAGTATCGTCTGCACGTAGTTCAACTCCGCGTTTGTCCTATATTAATGTATGGAAACGTTCGCTAAAAATACATAAAAACAGTCTAGCAATTTCTAAAATGCCCACAAAGTTTATAGATAAAAACAAAATTTCAAAAAAAAAAATTACAGACGAAGAATAGAACTAGGTTTATACCGAGTTACATTTTCTAATATATTTTTTAATCATAAGTTATCTCATGTAAAAATACCCTTATAAATAGATTCAAAAGATTTTTTCAAAATTAAAACTAGGGATAAACCTAGATTCATTCTTTCTCAAACATCTAGTACATGTTTTTCCTCCAAATTAATAATATGCAATGAATTAAGCTACTACTACACCGCTAAACACGTAACATTTTGATACGTAGCATCCCCTTAAAATAGAAAACAATTACAGATAATAGTCCCACCCCATCTCCACACAGTTCTTCGACTCTTCAGCATTTGTTTTGAATATGTCTTGTCTACGTTATCCTTGAATCGCGTTGCCTGGCGTCTCCAGGCAACGGCGCAGGACGGGATTGGCCGTGCGTGCGCATGCGCAGCGCGCGTCTCACGCAGCATCCGCCGGCACAAGGCCAGTGTGTCGTGGACCATCGTGATTCACACTTCTACACAGATCCAAGGTGGCGCGCGTGTAACGAGTGCGGGGTAAATAGTGGGGAAGGCAGACGGGTTGGTTGTTGTAAGATATTGTGGAGTTTGGTTTATTGTGATGGTCTTTACATTAACATCTGATTGGATCAGTTTCATTAAATTGTTAAAAATTATTTCTGCAGATAGGAACGAATTTTAAAGACTGCATTTATCATGTTAATTCTTATTAAAACATGCTGATTGTTTAAATCATTTTGTGCTGTACTCTTAGCTAGTAAATAAATTATAATAATGTTTAATGAAGTTGCTCGCTAATGACTTTTCTGGCAGAATTGGCAGCTACAAGTTTTATTTAGGTATTTAATTGATATATTTAATGAAATGACCATTTGGCGGTAACATATAAATAAAACCAGTGAATTGAATTCGAATAATTATTTAAATTAAATTGGATTAATATTGTTAATAACTATCTAGTGTGTTAATGAGGGCAATTAATAATTGTCGAGATTATTAATCGTAATCCGTTGATTGTATGTTTTAAATTTGGAAAAAATCTGCTTTATTCAATTGCAAATATGTTAGGTTAGGTACGTTTAATAATTGTTATACTGAGCATCAGTGGTCCGGGAATATTATTTACCTAGAACTGTTTAGCATTTTGGTTCAATTTAGCGCTAGCCAATGTATGTACGTGTTTTGAAAGCACAAAAAAATCGTTGGTTTATAAAAATCTTGCATAAATAATATTAATAAACGATTAATGGAAAAAGGACCTATTTATTTATTTAAGTTTTTTAATTTATAGTAAAATTACAATTATGATTTTTCTAAAGACAAATAAATTGCTTAATAACTATTTGTAGCCAGTTGCACACCACTGTTTAAAAAAAAACTTATAATGTGTCATGTGTTTCTTATTTAAAGATATGGAATATCGCCTATTTAATAATATCAACTGCAGTCCTTCAATATTTTGTGTCGATTATGTTATAAATATTTAATAGAATAATCACAGAAAATGTAAAATTCAAAATTGTATATTTTTGACTTGTGTACTGCTGTTCCTAAATTAGAAATGTCAATCATAAAAATATTAATTTGAAATATATGTCAGCATTGTTACCACACTTTTGACAATATATTGAATTTTGATTGATATGTCATGGCGTATTTCGTACGTGTAAAGCTTGTGTCACACCGTCAGTTAATGTTTTGAATGCTAAACTCATACTAATGTAACTAACCTCAATTCGAAGTTTCTGTCTCTAAAATCGAAACACAAAATGGTATTAATATAATAATAATAATAAATTTCTTTATTAGCAAAGTTCAGCATACATGCTGTTCTTACACTTAACTTTTTTAGTACAAAATATGGGACAAAAGAAATATGGTATGAGACTAGTAAATACCTATAACAATTATTGTACAACAAAGAGTAAATGCATATCTATCAATTATTAAATTGCAAAATATAGTACAGAATATAAACAGAATAAATCAGTTAGCTTACTAAATAAAATAAGTACCTATATAAGATCAGTTTACTGTCTAAATAAAATAAAATACATAATATAATATAAGCTGCGCAAATCAGTTCATTTACTTAATCTAGAAGTGCTAAATAATGAACACATTGTTTCTTAAATTGCGGGGCGGAGAGGTGTTTACATTATTTTATATTTAAGTTTAAGTTACGTAGCATTCACAAATTAAAAATAGTTTTAGTAAGTGGCAAAGTGGTAAAGAAAAATTTGGAGCTTTCGAACTTTAGTGCTAGAAAGTAAAAGTGAAAAGTGCGAATGCTCGTACAGTTACATGAATTTAAACATTCTTATACGTAAACAATAAAACTATATGCTTATGTGAACCTTTTTAAAATTATTATTTATACATACATACCTTTTACCGCCTTTTACTCAAATTGGGTACGGCAGTCTCAGACATTTTGTGCGTGTTTGGTAAAGATTATATTCTACCACGTTTCCCTCACCTCACGATTGTTACGATACAGTTTAATCATAGGATAAATTTTTGTGCAGTTGGGTTTAAATGTGTACCTCACTGAATTCGAACTAAATTTGACAGAACATAAAAGTTGTTAGTGGACAGGAGATTTTTGTACAGTTAAATTGGGGTTTAAACCTGAGTAACATTAATGAGTTTGACATTCAAAACATTGATGAGGATACTTACAGTTGTGTCTGCTAAAGTCAATAAAGGTATTATGTAGCTATGGCAAAAAACTAATTTGGACGGGCGGCAAATTCTCTGGATAATAAAATTTATAATTGCACATGAAACGAAATGTAACGTAAAACTTATTTATCTCTGTGACTTTGAATTAAAAGGTATTTGACCTTGAACTTCAAAAAATTACAATAAAATATTTATAAGTAAAATTGGTCTACTACTTATTACTGCTCGGTACCAATTTTGCTTCACATCCATCGCTGCTTAGTTGATAATAGCTATTTATGTAACAAGTACATAATTTAGGACTTTATGGAAAAGCCGGAGTTTATGGCGGAGCGAGTGAGGCTGATAATTATGCACGAGTTGCATATAAAGCTTTATGTTCGACTATCAAACTGAGATTTTCTTTTATAGTTAATATATTTGAAAAATTTGTATCTCGTAGTGTGCGGTGTTGTTGTTTTGTGTAAAAAAATTGTCAAATTTGTGAAAAAATTGTTTTGTCCTGTTCACAAGAATAAAGTTTTCACTAAAAAGTTTCTTGAAAGTAAAACAAGTGCTAAGAGCTATCATAAATAGAAAATGTCAATGCCGTTCATATCTAATGTAATTAAGACCACTAGCTTTAATATATTTTAAAGAAATAATTAGTTTCCTCACGGTTTCTCTGTATGACCGCTACTGACAGATTATTATATGACAGCTCCTAGCACTTGTTTTACGTTCCTCGCGTGAACAGGGCATAATACTTCTTCGTTCTTCGTAAGTAGCTCAATTTGAAGATATGCAGTCCAAGAAATTGAACAAGATTCAAAAAAAGTGAAAGAATAGTTATTTGTCCAACTAGAGAGGAAAGCGCTTCTTTTTCCCACTCGAGTTCGAAGTTTGTGTCCCGAACGAAGCGAGTGAGGCAATCGAGCAAGAGTGGAAATAAAGCTTTCCTCTCGTGTTAGACACAACATTTTTAAAAACATTGTAAATGTAGAAGAAACACATAACTAGAAGTTAGGTTATAACTGCCATCTGTCAGAATGACGTTTGGAAACAACGAAATGCAGCCAATATGCCACCGTGAAATAGTAGAAAAAGAAAGTATAAAACATAATAATTGTAAAATAATAGTTTACAGTATATCACTAAAATCAGAATTTTCAATAAAATAATAAATTTACATTCAATTTTTTAAATATTTCATCGTAAAGTAGGGAAAACCTACTTTCTTCACTATTTCGCGAGAAGAAAATTGTGTTTTCTCCGCATGTCGCGAAAAAATTATATTGTTGCTAATAAATACATTAAATTATAATATTATATTTTGACATTATATTGACAGCAGTACATTTAGCATTTTTATCGTACTAGTAAACAAGGTAATAAGATGTTAATGTAGAAGTCATCACGTTGTTTTAGGGGGTACCTATAGCTCTTGGGTGGTGTGTGTAGGTGTGTGGTGTTGGTGTCACAGTGTTTGTGTGTAACAATGTGTGGTGCGACGGGGAGGCGGCGGATGCGGGGCTAGCAGGGGGCGCGGGTCCAGCGGGGGGCACAGCGCCGCGTGCCTCGTGCTTCACGCTGGACCCGTACGGCTCCGGGTCGTGGCTGCCCCCGGGGCCGCCCCACCACCACGTGCACGTGTCTCCCGGCTGGTGCGAGCGCGATGCGAACCAACGGCCCCTTCGCCACGACCCCTGTCTGCAGGTGAGACGAGAGCCAGTCAAGAGTTCATGACAGCTTCAAAAAGTTGTCATCAAAATACTCGTTCAGTCCACTCTACATAGTCAATTTAAAACAAATTAACTTACATTCCAAGGCCAACCTCCCAGCTGTTTAATTGGTTCAGTTTTCCAATCACCTTCCTAACACTACTGTCCGTGAATCAAAATTTGACTAGTAATAAGAGGAAGCTTGATGATCTACACAATTCGCCAACTTAAAACTTGCCTGAATGCAACTGAGGCAAGAAGAAATTCCTAAGACCAGTCTTCTTTCAGTTCGCGTACTATACATTTCACATTTTAAACACATCAACACAAATTTTAAATCACATATTTCACGACATTTAAACAGCAATCAATCTTCGCCAAACATTGGTACACTTTCATTCAAATTTGATTCGAAATTACTAGAAACATCTTCGGCATTCATTCTTTCGAAATATGCAAAAAAAAACTTTAATTTGTCTTATTAGCATACAACTTTCAATGAAATCATGTCGGGCATATAGACACAAGTTACCTCTTTCTTACTGTCCCAGTCAACTTCATAAGCATTTAAAATATTCATGGACACACGTCTTTTCCTTCATTCAAATTTGGTTCGAAATTACCAGAATCATCTTCGGCAGTCATACTTTCGCATAAGTAAACAAAAAATTCTTAGGGCCGGTTGTTCAATTTCAATTCAATTTATGTCAAGACCATGGTTACGAAGTTTTCCGTTGTATTGTGGCATCTCATTGGTTAACTGTTTCATTTTAACGCTGGAGATAGGCTGGGAAAACTTTGCTTAACTAAGCTTAAATTTATGCTTAAGAGGTTCGTCTACCTATTTTTCTAATTCCTAAAATACTCTCGATATTACTTTTTTTTTGAATTTACCCTCTTCCCCACTACTACGACTGCCCGAACCCAGCCCGAAACTCGCAAGTTGAAAAATACTGTAAACATGGCTTCAGTATTCCTATAATAACTTTTGTATTTTTTAAAGAAATTAACTAATACAAAAATTACTTGAAAAAGGAAGGTTGCTTTTTAAATTTTTCTTTCCATTTTTAATAACCGAAAAAAATCATAACAAATAATGACAAAAAACGTCATTTTTAAATATTTTTACTTCAAATTTCTAGGCCAAAGACAAAAAATAAAAAACTAGGGGCATTAAGACATCCTTTGTTAATACACTCATATGTAAAAGCATCATATATGGGAGGCGTACACCTCGGTACCGCTGTGGGTAGACGAACACCTTAAGCTACCTACAACCGAACCTCAGTGGCATTTAGAATGACTTGACGGGCGTACTTCTTTGACTGTTTCTCTCGTCTCGCCTGACGCTTGACTCCTGCAGGCGTCGACGTCGTCGCTCGGGGCCACTTTCAACGCGCAGCCCGGCCCTGTGCCCACGCCCGTGTCGTGCCATGGAGGCTCGCTGCGCCAGCTGGACTCGCCCTATCACGTCACCTGCCCCGTTCACTCGCCGTACCGGTACCGGTACGCCAACGGCGGACCCGACTTCTACCCGCAGTCTCACCATCACCAGGTATAGAGACTGAGAGTCTTCATCAAAGCATTGTCTCCACTTACTAAGAAATAGAGTGTTATGCCCTATTCGCACAAGGAGTCTTAAATGCTTCTGAATTAAATCCTGAATTAAATCTTCAATGAGTCTTTGAAAAAAAGAATCCTTGTGTGAACAGATCTTTAAAGAAAAAACGTATGGTAAAATCGCAGTTAGACTCTTAGAGGTTGTAAACACTCCAAATAATAAATTTATATGACATTGTAATTCAACGTTTATATTTATAAAAATATTAACTCAATGGCCAAGACTCTGGTCGAAACGTTGCATCTCATATAATGTCGCTATACAATAAAGCCAGTAATCCAAACAACAAGAAATTATTTATATTTTCCAACCTGTAAAATCCGCAAGTCTTGTTAGACCAAATGCTTATAAGATAAAAAGTTACATTATTATTACGTTCAGTGGATGTTGTTGAATTAAAGAAAAGAGAGAGAAGTCAATAATCTTGTAAATACAATGTGGTGATTCAAAATTCAACTATGTTAGAGTACCTACGTAAGCAAATGATTTTCAGGGAATAAAAATAAAGCTTAATACAACTTCTCTTCTTAAGAAAATGTTTTAGATAAAGTATAACTATTATTTTCAATAGATATTGCTTGACTTAGGGAGGAAGTGAAGTATCAAATGAAATGTTACAAATTTGGTAAAAAAAATTAACTGATGCCAACCTCTTCTTGAAGAATAAGCAATTATAAAATTATAGGTCTACAAAAAATGATCTAAACATTAACTGGTGGGCCAATTTGTGCCAAAAGAAATATAAATTTTAGGAGTCTACTATTTTATTTTATTCATAAATAAATAAAGATCTCGACAGTACTTATATCTCTAGAAGATCCGCATCACCCTATTTAAAAAAAAATACATTTACACTGCCACGATACAAAAATTTAAACAATCTAGTTAGTAAAACGAATAATGCGTGGAAAGAATAATAAATTATACACACGAGATGCGTTAGTTCATTCATCATAAAACAGAAATGATTTTTAGATACGACAGATACTACCATTTTGGTAGAAGACTGTTCTAAACAATGCTAAATTACAAACAGTTTATATTTCTGCAAACTATAAAAAAAGAACTTGCAATTTATTGTAAGTATGAAAATATGTATCAGTTTCAATCCCAGCGGCCGTTGAAAAAATCCATCCCTTTACTTATAGTCCAAGAGCTAGCGGTGAAATTAGTGAACATTTTATTAGTTGTGAAATTGAAGAGTTTGGGTCATGCATACCTGCTGAAGATGGAATGTCCCGTCTGTCTTAAGTGGCCGGATTAGATTTCCTCAAGTAAACTAATAATAAATGATATTTTATATTATCATAACTGCCAAAAAGCAGATAAACATTGATAACAAGCAAATTTTTGACATTTATGAAAATTTCAAATGTCACTTATTATTTTTTATTTGATATATTTAAGAGTTGAGGCAATATGTTTTTTAAATAAGAAATATCGTTTATTTCCACTTCTACATACGCCAGAACTCTTAATTTATATAATTTACATTTTTGTAACTCAGTTTTTTATACTTGAGGAAGCCTAATCCGGCCACTTAGGACTGGCATACTGGCATCTTCAGTAGATATACAAGACCCAAGCCCCTCAATTTCACGACTAATAAAATGTCCACACTAATTTGACCGCTAGCTCTTAGTCTATTAGTTATCTCCAATGAATAAACATTTAAACACATCACCCGGCCATCATTATCATCGCACCTATAAACCCTCCACGCTTTAATAACTAACCATAATAGAATAAAATTAACACGAGAGTAATTCGCACACCAATCGATCGTACCCCCCCCCTCCCCCTTCCTTTTCGTATTCAGAGTTGCATTGAGCGCAGTGATAGGATGATAGATCGCTCTAAGTGTAAATACATTTATATACTTATCGTCTCTCGGCAGCTTAATGCACACGTTAGTCATTGACACAGTTTAAAATAATGCACACGATGAAAACGCCCGCCAGAGGCGCTTTAGCTGCTATTGACACCAGGGATATTTATCACTGGAGATGTGTTTATAGCGAAGCTACGTGGTTTGGATTTTAGGAAATTGTAGATAGAAAAAAGTTGAGAAGGGTTTTTATTTGGTGCGGTTATTTATCGCTCTGTAATACTATTCATTGTTTGGAAATGCAGTAGCTGCGCGGGTTTAAGCACAGCTCTCTGCATGTGATGACGTACGAACACGGAGTTCAATGGTTCAAGTATCCAAACCGGCAATGTGCGATTCGAACCCTTCAAGCTGATCACTGATCGTCTTAAATGTAGTCCTTGTTGCAAAATATAATCTGTAATAGCTCTCTGCGTGTGATGACGTACGAACCCGGAGTTTCGTGGTTCAAGTCTCTCAGTTAAATTGTAAAATAACGCAATCGGATGCTTCAAGCTGACCACTTGATCGTCTTAAATGTAGTCCTGGCCGCAAAAGAATCTCTCACAGCTCTCTACATGTGATGTGATTACGTACGAACCCGAAGTTCCCTGGTTCAAGTCTATCAGTTAAATTGTAAATCGGATGCTTCAAGCTGACCATTTCATCGTCTTAAATGTAGTCCTGGTCGCAAAAGAATCTCTCACAGCTCTCTGCATGTGATGACATACGAACCCGGACTTTCGTGGTTCAAGTCTCTTAGTTAAATTGTAAAATATCGCAATCAGATGCTTCAAGCTGACCACTTGTTCGTCTAAAATGTAGTCCTGGTTGCAAAAGAATCTCTCACAGCTCTCTGCATGTGATGACGTACGAACCCGGAGTTCCGTGGTTCAAGTCTCTCGGCCGGCAGTGTGCGATTCTCGTTAAATTGTAAAACATCACAATCGGATGCTTCAAGCTGACCACTTGATCGTCTTAAATGTAGTCCTGGTTGCAAAAGAATCTCTCACAGTTTTCTGCATGTGATGACATACGAACCCGGAGTTCCGTGGTTCAAGTCTCTCAGTTAAATTGTAAAATATTGCAATCGGATGTTTCAAGCTGACCACTTGATCGTCTTAAATGTAGTCCTGATTCCAAAAGATTCTCTCACAGCTCTCTGCATGTGATGACGTACGAACCCGGAGTTCCGTGGTTCAAGTCTTTCAGTTAAATTGTAAAATATCGCAATCGGATGCTTCAAGCTGACCACTTGATCGTCTAAAATATAGTCCTGGTTGCAAAAGATTCTCTCACAGCTCTCTGCACGTGATGACGTACGAACCCGGAGGTTCATGGTTCATTTCTCTAGAACGACAGTGTGTATGCAGTCGTTAAATTGTAAAATATCTTTGCACTCCGACGATTCAAACTGCCCACTTGATCGTCTTAAATGTAGTCCTGGTCGCAAAAGAATCTCTCTCTGCATGTGATGACGTACGAACCCGGAGTTCCGTGGTTCAAGTCCTTCGGCCGGCAGTGTATGATTGTCGTTAAATTGTAGAACATCTTGCAATTAAATCGCACTCGAATGCTTCAAGCTGACCACTTGATCGTCTTAAATGTAGACCTGGTTGCAAAAGAATCTCTCAGAGCTCTCTGCATGTGTTGACGTAGGAACCCGGAGTTCCGTGGTTCAAGTCCTTCGGCCGGCAGTGTATGATTGTCGTTAAATTGTAGAACATCTTGCAATTAAATCGCACTCGAATGCTTCAAGCTGACCACTTGATCGTCTTAAATGTAGACCTGGTTGCAAAAGAATCTCTCACAACTCTCTGCATGTGATGACGTACGAACTCGGAGTTCCGATATATTATAAAACATCTTGCAATTAAATCAAGCTGACCACTTGATCGTCTTAAATGTAGTCCTAGTTGCAAAAAGAATCACTCCGTTGTCGCTTTGAATTTAAAAAAATTCGTCGCACGGATTGAGATCTGACTGCAACAAGACGAGTCGGTCGAAGTGGTTGGGTTGAACTATAATAACATCTACCATTCTATAATTGGGAGTGTAATAAATTTGCATATATTACCCTTTTCAATATATTTGAATACTGTATGACACGACAATTTGCAGGAAATAATTATTACAATATTTGATTATTTTTGAATTGGCACAAGATTACTTCTGAACAATGGTTCGCCTGTCATATTATATCTGTTTGATCATGGATTAGTTTGATTAATATATTTTAGAATTTTGAGGAGCTGATAATATGAATTTTGTAATTATGATTTATTAATTATTCTCATTACAGCGTTTGATTAATACGAATGAATGTTGTGATAATCGATTGAAATTATAATGTAATTTTGTGATTAATTCGAAATATGAGATGATATGGAATATTATTGTTATTTTTCGATGGTATAATTTTACGTTTTTGTTTGATTTTTTATCTCTTGTAATAAATATGAGAGCACAAGAGCAGCGTGGTACAAAATAAACGGTTTTATAAAATAGTTTTGTCCAGATACTTTATCAAAGTCATCTAAAGTTAATACAACTTTATCCAAGTTAATTTTAACGCTCTCTTGGGCACATTACTAATTTTCTAAATGATTTTAATTATACAATAATTGCGTTCTTAAACTAACAAGAAAAGCAAGACGAAGCTTAAGGGAAACTGCAGTTTTGGTCGAGGAATCCAATAGTTATTTGTCCAACTAGAGAGAAAAGCGCTTCATTTGCCCGTTCGAGCGAGAGTGGAAAAAAACTTTCCTCTCGTGTTAGACACAACATTTTTTTCACGACATTTTAAAAACATTGTAAATGTAGAAGAAACACATAACCAGAAGTTAGGTTACAACGGCCATCTGTCAGAATGACGTTTAAAAATAACGAAATGTTTCAATACACCAATATGCCAAATTGATTTTAAGTTGTAAAATCGTGAAATTGTAGAAAAAGAAAATATAAAACATAATAATTATAAAATAATAGTTTACCTACATTATATCACTATAAAGTCTGAATTTTCAATAAAATAATAAATTTACTTACAATTTTTAAATATTTCTTCGCAAAATAACACTGAGGGTAACACTGCTTACTTGTCTCTCTAGAGAGGGAAAACTTACTTTCCTCACTATTTCGGAGAAGAAAATTGTGTTTATTCACAATCGGTTGGTAATATGTGCGTTTCCAACCTTCTAAACAGTTGGGAAGCGAGTCATTGTTTACTTTACTTCCCAGCTAGCCGGAAAAAACTTCCCGGCTAGCGGGGAAGTGAGCGTTTTCCAGCTAGGTAAACGTCACTTTCAGAAGCTTTTTTTGCAGCTTCTCGCAGTTCTAAAGGAATATTTTCGTCTTCACCATCTTCACTATCAGACAACATGATAATTAATATGCTCGATCTCGATAAAAAGCAGCAAGAAACTAATTATTGACAGAATCAATAAACATTTTTTCAAGTTACCTGGCAACCCTAGCAACTTTTTCATAGATCTCTATGTTGAAGTATCAAAACAAATTATAATAAAACTGTCATAAAATATGAATAAAATGAATATTTAAAACGGACATATCAATAACCAATTGGATTGTGAATAAAATAGTATACATACCTCGCGGGAAGGCTCATTCCAGCCTCGCGTTCATAGATGACTTCGGTGCAAGCACCTCAGTCATCTAATGAAACGCTCGGCTGTAATGAACCATTTCCCCGCTCGGTATGTAATATACTATTTCTCCGCTTGTCGCAAAAAAAATTGAATTATTATGCTATTATTAATGGAATAAAATTTAAATAAAAATAAGGACACACGATGAATAATGTGAGAGGCGTCATTTCAAATTTATTAGATTTTTTTATTGGCTGCAAAATAGAACTTTAAAGGCTTAGGCCTCAAAATTTTTACTTTAAAAGCCTAGACCTTTCAAGTAAAATTTTGCAGCCTATAACAAGGCCAATGCTAGATAACCTCATTTATAAAATATAAATATTCCTCGTCATTTGACATATATTGAGTATGAAATAAAATGTTCGTACTATAACAAATGCTGCAATTCTCTGAAAATCTGTAGTTGCTACAGATTTATAAAACTGTAAATATTAAACAATATCGCCATGAAATCTATAATCATAAGAACATTTTTATACATGACAACAAACATTGATGTAATTTTGTTCAACGTTTACAGATTTACAAATCTGCACAGAATCGAGCATAAATCTGAAAATCTATTGCTATCCAAAATAAATTATTTCTGTCAGCTTTCATTTCAAATGATGAATTTATTATTCAACAGTGTCGCAGATAAGTCCTCAACTCTTAATTAATTCGAATGATTACTAAAACTACTATAAACACTACTACTAGTAAGTTCTGGTATGTGGGTCAGTGCGACTATTACAACAATAACTCGCCTGGCAGTAACGCGATTTGGACGGGAGATCGATAGTGTCGTATCAATTTATACAGCGGCTTGAGCACTAATTTGCAACCTATTGTTTCGGATATAAACTTCTGTAAGATAGCAGAACTAGAACAACGCGCACAACTGCGACTGCGAGACTATTCAATGCTCATTTCAATTTGTAATCGCCGATCGGCCCACTCTGTAATTGCATAATCAAGTGGAAAGAACGATAATAAAGACCGGAATAAATCCAGAATTAATTCGCCCACATCGGAAATTGTTTATTTTGCAGGATGTTTTGATGTGTTCCCATCAATAACCATTCATAATTTGCTATAGTAAAATTTTTTTGGAGAGGAGTCACGTCATCAATGTTGGTCATTAGATAATGAATTAATGACGTCCCGGAACCAGATAATTACGTCACGGAATACTAGATTTACATAGTATACTAATTTAATTTTTACCTCTCGCCTCATATTCTATAAGAGAGGTATTGTAATGGGTCAAAATTTTCGAGTATGAGTTTTTAGTAGATAAGCACGTTTCAGGGTCTCTAGAATACGAATTTAATATTTTCCCGATGATGTCTGTGTGTGTGTGTGCGTATGGACGTATGAATTATGTGACGATTTTTCGTCCACGATAACTTAAAAAGTATCAAGCCTTTAATAACCAAATTTCATATTTAAGGTTTTAATAAGGATCTTAACACCGGATAAGATTTTGGTAGAAATCCGCAAACCGGAAGTAGTACTTTTTGGAACTTGATATAGTTTTTCTTAAATAAATTGGTACTATATTTATTTATGACAATTTTTGCAATTAAAAATAAAAGATAATATAAATAACTATGGATTCAGTTAATTTTAAATACAATTTGCTGAATCTGGTAGTAATTAGCAATAAAATAAAGAGCAACTAAGTACCAATATCTTGTTGTCCATGATATGAAATTTGTTTTACTCAAAATTTGAATTATAATGACAGTGACATTACAGTTGACATCTTTTGCTTGCATCTTGGTTTATATTATCGTTTACATATTACATGAACATGAAACTATGAAAATGTAAGTAAAACTATTTATTAGATTAGTAGAATAAGCAGAATTAGGCGAGAGGTCGTGTACTGGCCACAGCAGATTTTTAAAAATGTAATGTGTGTTGAAAACTTGGTTTATTCTAAAGCTCAAAGAGAATTTTAGAGACTAGGTTATTGGATGAAGGCTTAATTGATGCCGGTGATGTAATGTAATGATGGTAATGTGTGTTGTATTATTGAATTTAAATGCGATGCTTATTTTTGCGATAAATTTAATTGAATTATTAGGCGATTAATATTTAAATATCATTGTAAAATTTAATATATTTTCAGTTAGAACTCTATAGCGTTACAGAAAAAATATGAATGGCATGTAAACGTACAACACAAATCTTAATTCAGTAATGCCAATGTGTGGTAAAAAACAAACTACAATTATTTGAAATAAATTAAAAATGCATTAGAAACATTATGTTCGGCTTTAAAATTATTGTAAATTTAATGAAAATGCACTATTCTTATAGTATGCAAAAAAGTAGTATTTATTTTATTCATTTAACATCACTCGGTCATTACTACAGTTATTTTTCATTTTGTAATGTTTCCTCTGCAAAAAATTTCAACTATAGTTACAGTTATAATTTTGAAGCTTTTGAATGGTAGGTAGTACAGTACGCGAAATAAGAGACGATTAAATTAGTAATAGTTATTTACTTTACACGTGGGCAAAGTATGGAATTACCAACGAGGGAAATCTGAAGAGATAATTTTTTCGAGTGGGTCATTCCTTTTTGTCCACGTGTGAAGTATATCGTTTTATCCAACATCTTGTAATAACTGCTTAAATATTTAAAAAATATTAAGTACTATGGTGACTTTTACCAAGCAAAGTATCAATTTACCCACAAGTGGGTATAATTTTGATCAAAGCCACTTGTGGGTAATTTTTTACTTTGCTTGTTTAAAATCACTATAGTTATGATGCTTTTAAAGATATGTTAGATAAACAATATTAATCGAGCAGACATACGAGTAGATTATCAGCTATCTTGAAATAGTATATAAAGAAGTAGTCCAGCTCGGTTTTTCTTTTGATTCAGTTGCCTTCAGACAAATAATACTTTGACTCATCTCTGTGTAAAACATATTGTCCATTCAATTGTCCGGAGCGGTAAGGGAGAGAAAGAATGTGCCTACGTTCCAGACAGAGCTGAGTCAAAGTTCGCCAACTTCGAGTCGAGAGAAAAACCGAGCTGGACGACTTCTTTATACACTATTTCAAGGTAGCCAAAAAATTTGCTGATAATCTATGTCCGCTCGAGTAATATTGTTTACCAATTTAAAATTGCTAAGCTCGGTCATCTCTTATTTTGCGTACTTTCGACACATTCTTTCTCTCCATTACCGCTCCGGCCAACTCTGGCCGCACGGACAGTATGTAAGCAGCATGAAACATACTATACCTAGTCTTTTCAAATTTTCTTGGTACCCGAATGTCTTTTGTACGGTCTAAGAAATATATTTTGTGTAAAATATGACAATAACAATTTGTTGAGCATGAAAATTTTTTCTTTAGTCTCATCCCGATGAAAACTAATCATTCAAACGTTGGAATTTGGAAAGAACTATCATTCGATCTCCCCGTAATTGAAAACGACGTAAAAGAGCGTTTAACTTTAACGGCGTCCGTAGAGCTCATATTAAAAGTCCGATTCACAAGATAATAAATTAGAGCGCATTTGAAGCGTGCAGCGGATATCTGATACGGCGAAGTTTGTTCACAATGAAATCTGCAGTTTGGATAGCCTATATCGGGAGGTATTGATCTTCAAAGTTCTAAACTTGGCTATTAATATACACAATGCTGCGGCATAGCTCACATTGCTTATACTATGTAGTATTCATATTAATAAGGAGAAATTTAACTGGTATGATGCAATAACTTTGCTGGACTCGGATAAAGGTCAACTTTGAAGTTTTTTTAAATTGAAATTATATCACTCGTATTTTTATGTTTAGATACATAATCGAAGTGGTTACTCGAATTTATTTTTCTTGTTGTTTGAGTTGAAGTTGTACTTTTCACTATGATTTTGCGGAGTACCTCATTGTTGTACGATTTCATAAAAAAATATTTAAACTATATTCCTTCTTGTTTTATAGCACAATACCCACTTGACAAAATAAAATCTCCATAACATTTCGAAAATGTGAACATTCCGGTTTGTTACTTGTTATTTGATCACTAACATCCTATGAACCGATTGCTGTCCGCTCTTTGTAACATTATCTATGTAACATTCCAATGTTAGTAATTTGGTAATAATAACAGAATATCCCAATTATGTATCCCATGTAATTCTCTGAGATGTTTGTATTGAGTATGTAATTTTTGATTGTACCCAGGAGGTCGGGGGCTAAGATAGACTTACGTAATATCACTTAAAGTACAAGAATAAAATATTTTAAACATCCTGTGGACGATTCATGTCAAGTGGGTATCAGACTAAACATAACAGTTTATTTCCCAGTATTTTTTTAGAAACTCCATTTAAATGCACAAATAAGGATGGATTTGAAGTTAATGTCATAAATTTAAGGGTAAATAGTATGACATGTGTAAATTACGAAACAGAAAATTCGAAAAATTAAGGAGTTTACCTTTTTTATAGTACAACACTGGATTCATTTTCCTATTAAACAACAATAGAAGTAAGTAATCAACATCTTATTAAATTACATAATACTAGTAAAATAAACAAATAAAATTTAATCATTTTTAATGAAACAATAATTACTCCACTCAGTAGCAGTGGCAACGAAAATTTTTTGACTGGGAAACATGAAAATTAATTTTGCGATTTAAAAATATCTTTGTTTCGTAATCTACATACTATTTACCCTTAAATTTATAACATTAACTTCAAAACCACCCTGCATATCTCTTGTAGTGTACTCTTTACATACAACCATTAGTACCCGTGAGTAGATGACTGGTAACCGCACTCACAACATGTGAGACTGCCATACCCAATTTGGGTAAAAGGTCTGATAGATCTAGTATATACCAATACAACACAAATACGTCGTTAAGACGTCTTTATAATGTTCATGTCTTTGAAACGTCTGATACAAATGTAATCACAAAGACGTCACATACGTGACTTATATATTGTAAGCGAGAGATTTAAAACTGGACAACATAATGATGACTTAAAGACTACCGCATAAGTCGTCTAAAATTCGACCAATACTAGTCTCTTTATGACGTCTATAAGACAGTAGCAAGATGTACGTCTTACAGACGTTAATACGATCGATGTGTTGTATGGGCTATGACAAAGAATTATCATTCAAGTTTTTAAAGAATACGTAACTAGGTATAGTAAGTAATTTTCTGAAGATAGGTAATATTATGAAAGAGAAAATTGTAGGTGTGCGTAAACAGAACACGCGAATTCTGTTAAACACAACTGTCTTGTCTGCGTAAGCCCTGGTGATAGATCTGTCTGCTTTATACAATTTTTTATCAGACAGGTCGGAATTTTTCTAAGGCGTTTAGATAAATGATGTTATTTTGCAGGCTGGCTTAGCCCATTCACAAGAGTGATGTTAGCTGCTATACTTTCAATCAGTATTAACTTTCAGACTCTTTTTTATTCCCTGCTCCCTTTTCACTTTAAAGAAGAACTCTGCATATCACAAAGACGAGGATAATATCTCTGAATTATTACATAGAGAGAAGAACATGGAATAGCTGTGCTCCATTTGACGATTGAAATGGATTTTATTAATCAAAAGGAATTAAGGAACAAATATGATAATGTTGCGGGATTGTATTACATTTATTTACTTACAAAATTAATGCACAATTACTACAATTTGTGATATTCATAAAAATATCAAAATTTACTGTTTTTAGTAGAAATACACAAATGAGTAACAAATCTAATGACACATCTCGTATCTCTGGAGGTGAACATATTATTTCACTACTTTCGATATCTATAATTTACCTTCTTTACGACAATACGATATTATTTGTTACAGTTAAATGGTTTGTTGTATCAATCAAACACACATAATCTTACTTATTATCTGTCATCTACCAACAAATTTCAGACAAATGCTTGCTTTCTATTGGTTGAATACAGTGTGGAATATGAAATTACATATTCCACTACTGTAAAATGACGTACATTTTGTATTTGGAGTTAGATATAAAATGAAGCAATTATTTAATAGTTGTAGATAAAATCATTTATTGTCTTTTGCTAAATAACTGAACACACATATAAACATAAATACAAATTAAGTAGCTTGCGCAACTGAATTGTAATTATTAATAAGTGGAAATTTTTCTGTCAC
Organism: Agonum fuliginosum; assembly: GCA_947534325.1. Taxonomy (NCBI): domain Eukaryota; kingdom Metazoa; phylum Arthropoda; class Insecta; order Coleoptera; family Carabidae; genus Agonum; species Agonum fuliginosum. Next base: position 2,680,211 of record OX384033.1, read on the forward strand.
CTGTCAAAGATTTTCTTACCGAATTTGCACTCGGGCGTTAATTCATGTCCAGGAAATTTTTTATCGTGCATTCCAACATCGCTTTCGAGCTGATTATGACGTTAATGAAAAGCACTAAAATAAAATTAATGCACATTTGAGATTATAATAGAATATTTTCGTTTTAAATATGCATTATAGTACTTTCTTAAATTCCAATAATAATAAAATGAAATAACTTTTACAATAAGCGCCATTAGAGTGGAAAGAGCATAATGAAACCCATTCTACAAGTCTGAAAAAGCTCTCTTCATTGTTACAAGCTCCCCGTGAATGTTTCTCGCCATCTATTATGCGTTTCTGGTTCAGAATCAGTTTCAGCGTTCAGTGTGGGTAGTAAATTAACGTTTTTACATGCGGAAGTAAGTAAAGAGCAAAGTTGATGCACTAATGCACGTCAGCGGAAAAACTGCAAAAAGCCATCGTCACAACCCGCCCAGGTCTTTCAAAAGCTCCTCAACGAAGCTTTCATACGACCGAAACACTAAATAGAGGAATTAGCTTGCTTGTGAGCTTGATTTACGGAGTAAATAATTGTTACGTGTGATTTAACAAAAGGTGAAAAGGAACATTTGGTTAAATCAATGAATAAATAGTATATTATATATTGAGGGACTAAAGTGCATGATTTAATTCTGAGGGTGAAGTTTATTTCACGAGCCGAAGGTGAGGGATTAAAGATACTTTAGTCCTGTGGTATATACGCTATTTTTTGCACTTCATCCTCAAATGAATGCAAAATAGTTTAAAAGAATACACATTTTGCAATTTTGACAGTAAATTTTATGACAAATATTTATATTGTTACCATAGATACTCTGTAACAAATAGCACGTATTTACTTGACAACGGGAATAATTAATTCAATTTCTTGACAACGGGATTAAATATGAAAAATAATTCCTTGGGATCAAATTAAGAACCTTAGTCCCTAAAAATAAAGACTAAAGAAGAGTTTTAGTCCCGGAAGTGCAAAAAAATAGTTATGTTTCTACGAAAGTGCGAATTCACATATTTTCAGATATTAAAATTGATGGTGACAGTAGGCTTTTCAAACATTGAGTAGGTAGTGAAAATAATTTCCACACTCATTTTCTGCACTGAGTGCGAATTTTTCAAAAAGTACATTTTTCATACCTAAAACACTATATTTGTTGTAATATCTGTAATAAATATTGAATTGGACGATTTTCACTGAATTTGGGATATAAATCATTTTGCTGAACTAGAAATTGTGCAGTTACTGGAAGGTCAAAACTGTTAGGATATTTTGACTTCAGAGACAAAAGTTTAGATTCACAATTGCCGTAAAATATCCGAAGGAGTACAAAATGAACTCAATTTCACTATTACTACATCATTCAGCATGAAATGTCATTATTTTTATTATAAATCACACTACAAATACAAAATTACAAAATTGATGTGTCAGTTTTTACATATTGTTATTGTTTTCAGCTCTGACAGCAAGCCTACGTGACTTGTTTTTCTTAAATTTGTAACTATTGTATTTCCATTTTTACCTCTCGCCTAGAGAGGTATAGGGATCGTGAAAAAATTCGATGTCGAGATTTTTGTCAATAAGCACGTTTTAGTACCTTTAGAACCTATTTTGACTATTTTCACGATGATGTCTGTGTGTGTGTGTGTGTCCGTTTGTCTGTATGTGCGCCTACTATAGTCTTTCGTTCTGATTCATTATCTCAAATTCTATTGAACATAAAATTCTAACATTTTGCAGTATACATTTATACATGTTAATGAAGAGCTGATTAGATTTTGGGAAAAATCTGCCAACCGGAAATGGTATTTTCTTGAAGCATTTTAACATTTTTTGCAAAAAATATAGGAAATACTGCGATAGTTACAATTTGTCATGCGACATTTGAAAGAACAAATTACCTCTTACAATATTTATTTAACATCTTTTCTATATCTCTTACCAATAAATGAAAATTATTTTTCAAAAATGTGTAATTTTACCTACCACGATTTGTAAATTATAATATAGGAAAAAAAATTAAAACAAAAATGAAAATGTCAATGTGACAGATGAACAGACGTATACACAGTTTCTGAAATTTTAGTGGCACCATTTGTAAAGAAATGTATAAATATTAATAACTGGGTTTGAAATTTAGTAACTAGTGATGGGTCGTTCATGAACGAGTCGTTCAAAATGAACGACTCATTTTAGTGTGCCGTGAACGAACGACTCTTTAGTTCGTTCAGTACGGCACACCAGTTCACACTAGCACCGTGCTAGCTCCGCTCACCCCGCTCGCTGAACGCAGAAAGACGAACGAGTGCGAGTGGAATGAACGAAACATACAGACAGCGCACGGTACATAACATATTTCAGAGCACTATTGGCTTGACTGAGTGCAGTGTATTCTGAGAAGAATGCATGCGTTTCTGTTGTACGGCCAACAATGAAAATAATCAACAATATGGGAAGTGGGAACAATGTAGGACTGGACAACAACAACAAACGTTTTGTTAAATTTGTTGAACATTCTTCAAAATGTTGCCAGACAGTACTCCTTTTGCTAAATTTTTATTTTGTTTATTTTCCATTGTCAATATACATATACAACAACTATAAGCAACACAACTAACAACTAAAATGCTCAGGTTCAGGTTCATACAGTTTGGCACATGTGCACATGCCACATCGCATATGCACACACGGCGAGCGCACACCGCACAGTGCTGTGAGCTGTGAGCATGTGCAGAGCAGCTCAGCTGAGCAGCACACTAGCACGGTGTCATTTGAAACGCACAGTGCTCTTTTACAGAGTCGTTCGAATGAACGACTCAGTGTGCACGACTCACTTTACTGAGCGGAGCGAAATGAACTGACTCACTAAAAATGAACGAAAGACCCATCACTATTAGTAACTATAGTAGCCGAAATTTAATAAATAGAAAACTGACTCAATTCCAGTAAGTTTTTATACTTACATTAAACGTATCCAGTCAAGAAGCATCATCGATTCATTATTAACTGGATATAATGTAATATGGTAATAATAAAATAAAAATTGTATCCACAAAGAGCTAATTTGATTTCAATGTCAATCGAAATCGGTACGTTGCTTGAAGAACTATAAAATAAATTACAAAAAGTAGCCTAACAAAAACCAAATTCACATATTACAGTGTCAAGGCGGGAGGTTATGTGCTGGCCACAACAGATTTTTTTAAATTAATTTTGAATATTTCCCACTTTCGTAGAAAAAATAGTATGTAACACACTTGCGGAAAGGGTCATTGAAAAACTCGTATGATAGGAGAACTCGCTAAAGGCGGATTTACATTGGTCGTGTAAATGGGTTAGTTACTAGTATTATTAGCTTGCCCGACCGCTACTCATCCAATGTAGCCAACAGAAGCTAGTACCAGTACTAGTACTAGTACAAGTAGTTGGGGTAGTGAAGTAACTAACCTCCCGGGTTAGCTACTCACCTACTAGCCTTCCCCTTCCACATACATTCTGCACTATCCACTACACTCATCTCTGCACTATACCTATATAAACAGTCACTAGTGATTAGGGATATACTAGTGTGTTTTGACGTCTCATTTTAAAGAGAATTGTTTTATAGTTAAATAAGGTATTTTTACTTTTTTTAAATTAAGAAGTGGTCTGAATCGGAGACAATAAAGTTTGTAGAACTATATTTTTTCATCCTCGATCTCCCTATTGATTTCTTTTATTACGCATTCCGAAACTTGTAAATACAGCTTTACTTTATTTCGTTTAATAATGATATACAACCATGAAAATAATTCATTTTGTCACCTACAGAACAACTTATACTGGTACTAGAACTATAGTTAATCGTCTAAATTGTATTTCTAGTGTAAACACCTACTAGCCTAGCGCTTAGTTGAGTATACTAGTATAGCCCGCTACTTGTACCAGTAACTGTCTCAGTTACTCCTCCAATGTAAACGCGCCTTAACGCTAGTGCTCCAACTGTCATACTAGTTTTTCTATGAAGCCCTTTCCGCACTTGTATTACAATATTCTATTGTATGCCAAGGGCTGAAAGTAGCTTTTTTTCACACCTATAGATTGAAGCACGAGCGCAGCGAGTTTGCAAAAATATTCGTTATGAAATATATTGTTTTGTAACAAACTTGAACGGTTGTTGGAAAATAAACTACCTCAAAAATGTGACTTTCAAAATAAGCTCAACAAAAATCGTAGAGAAATGAAACACATTGTACGATATTCCACAGCAAAGCTATTTTTAATCATCTCGAATATGAAACTCTACATATTCCCAATATTTAATATCCTCCATCCGAGCCTACAATCACGCTATAGAGTCTTCGTCGTTTTCTGCTAGAAAAACACAATTTCCCTCTCTCAGGGTAGATAGACTCTTATACTCGCTCTTATTCTTCTTTTCCTACTTTTCATTATTCTCTCTCAGAGACAGATAAGACAATACGAACGCTTTATATCGTAAAGAGAACTCAATATAGCGCGGAAGAAGCCGTGATGGAGAAATGGAAGTAATGGCGGCCGTACGTCAGATGGAGTGGATGGGTTATGTTATGTGTTTCACACATAAAACTTTATGTGGGGTTGAGAGTTATGTGTGTGTGTGATTTGTATGTGCTGAATAGGTGACATTACGAAGTATGGAGGTACTGTTGATGGTTTTGCTGACCTACAAATTACTCCAGAAGGGTTTCTGATTTTTACCTTCCGCTTACCTGTAAAGGAAGGTATTGGAATCATGCTAAAAATCGGGTAATGAATTTTTAGTGGAGAAGCACGAATTGGGGTTCTTACAACTAATTTTTGATAGTTTCACGATTATGTCTGTATGTATGTGGTCAAGGCCGGGGTGTAAGTCGGATAACTCAAATACGAATTTCCCAAAAATTTTGATATTTGGTATTTAACATTTGTATATAAATTGTCGGCAGTACGGCAGTGTGGTAACGTGACAGCGTTGTGATTGATATAGTCAAGCACGCTTCACAGCGGTTAATACTTGGATGGGTGACCATCGTGACAAAAGTAATACCCACTGCGGCTCGGTGTGCCCGGCCCCCTTACACCGAAAGGTATAAAAAGGGGTTACTGACTATATATATATATATATATATATATATATATATATATATATATATATATATATATATATATATATATATATATATATATATATATATAAATTGGAAGAGCTCATTAGATTTTGGTATAAATATCTTCACCGGAAGTAATGTTTTTTGAAAATTGCAAAGGTTAATTATTATTGTCAAAATTGTATATAAATTTGGAAAAATATAGTATTTATTTGTAATAAGAGTAAGAGGAAAAGTTATTTGCAATTTACGTTATAAAAAAATTGTCTTTATCTGGTAGCATTAAAGAACTGCAGTAAAATTTAAAAAATAAATTTATCAAATAAAACGTTGAAATCTTGTAATTCATGTCCGGTTGATTTTTGTTTCTGCGTAAAAAATATTGACAGGTGAGATGGGTGACAAGTTGACATACTAGAGCCATATAAGTCATAAGTAAGATATTAAATGTAGTAATTGAACGGAGGATGACTTCAAAACAGAAGAGCACACAAAGCGATTTTAGTGGATGTGTACAAATATTTTAAAAAATATAAAAAATTCTTATACTTATTGGGAAAATTTTTGTATAGTTAAACTGAAATGTATACCTGTACATATTCAAATTCAGTCAAATAACGCACTCGACTATCCGATATCTAATTTTTCATATCAGGTATCAGATTTAATTAGGTACATTCCTCCCAATCAGAGACAATCAATCAATTAAAGAATAATTCTAATCCCAATTCGTATTAATAAAAACCTGCGGATATCCTTCTCCTGCTCCAGATGCGTACGGCAGCTGCGTATTCCGTTCCTGCTTTCCTGCTGTCGTTTGTTCATTTGTTCTGAAACCGGCCACCAGGTGGCAGGTGCTACGCAATTATACCCGCAGCCGTTACGAGAAATCATTGAGACGTTTTAATTAAATAAATACGTTACCTGTACCCCGGGAATTACTTGGGATTCCTGCAAAAACTACACCAAAATGAGACGAGAAAAGAGAATATAACATAATCGGAAATTTTATTAAGTATAGGTATATTATTATTTAACGCGCACATAATGTAAGCTTTTGCTACTTGCATTGTATTGAGAATAAGATTTCTATTACTTTGTACCTAATAATAGGTCGAAAACCTATGTCAAAATATAAATTTTATTTAAAAAATATATGTATTTTGTAAACTGCAAAAAACAAATTTCTGTGAAGTCATTATATTAAACTGGAGGAGGAAAGTACATTAAGAATGTAACCTTTGGTGCTGTGGTTGGCCGTTTTAACTAACCACAAGAGCGGCCGTTCACTAGTTGTGTTGGTACTATGGCTTACGGCCAGTCATTGGTTCCAGTTTGCTCTACATCATTTTGAGCTTGTTAGTAAAATTTTGTTATATTTATAATATCATAAGTGGTTTCTTGCTGGAAAAATTTCAGATTGTTACGAGAGTTGTTGCCTAGCAATTTATTGAGTGACATTGACAAAAAAAAATCATGAAACGACAAAAAAATTTCACTTATCGAAACTAACATAGTTACGAAAATACAGCAGTCTATTGGCTAGAGAGGTGCGAACAAAATTGTATGAAGGTGTTTTGTCAAAATAAAACATATTTAATAAAAAGTCATGCAAGTAACCCATTATCCATGAGGATGTAAGTTTATGCACGAGCTGAAAGCAAGTGTATAATCATCCGAGTGAATTATAGCCATTATGTGCGAATCAAATACGACGTTTTATCTACAACTTTTTAAATAAAACATTTCTTTACAAACCAACCACACCTTTTGGTGTGATGAGAGTGACAGTTGTGTTGAATAATGGACTTATAATACAATAGTGTTGAATTATGAATTCATAATACAATAGTGTGTCTTATAGAGCATTTTTGTTTGACATATTTGGAGTACATTACATCAGAAACAGTAATAAATTTTCCTTAATTTTATTGTTTTATTTCGAACTCTCCCTCGTAATCGAATCTCCCCCATCATTCAAATTTCCGACCACACTTCATAATTTCCATAAGTAAAATTCATGAAAACAAAATTTTATTCTGACGTTACAAAGAAGCAATAAATCAAACAAGATTGATACGAAAAACTTCGAATAAAATTTTTTTGCTCTTTTCCTCTTGGAACAAATAAAACAGAATCAAACAAAAACATAATAAAACTTATTCGAAACGGAAAATGAAGACATCAAACAGGATATTCCTCTGGGGGTCTGTCACCAATAGAGCAGGGGGATTTTCACCCTTGTCAAAACGACCCTTAAGAATGAAGATGCCGCAATAATAAATTTAGTTGAAAAACGAATACTTCCCTTTTTGTTAATTTGTCTATTAATTTTAAATAATAAATTCATTTGTCGAGCCAGTAGTTGCATGGGTTTAGGCACAGGTCTCTACATGTGTTGACGTACCAACCCGGAGTTCCGTGGTTCAAGTCTCTCGGCCGGCAGTGTATGATTGTCAACTGTAATTACTCAAGAGCTTTTTATTTCGTCGGATAAATTTCTGTTTGTATTGATACCTTGTTGCCTAGCAATTTGAAAATTTTTTTTTTTTTAATAAAATCGCAACACCGTAGGTTTTAAAACAATTTTTCGAGTCAAATTGCTGTCAGGTGACAAAGTTGAGTTATCAAATAGAAATTTATTCGGAGGAAATAAAATGCTCGAGTGTAATTCAACGAGATAATTTAACGACTCCTTTGGTTCTTCTTCACAAATATTCCCAAAATCTAATCATTTCACTGACAAATATTATAAATATGAAGCAAATGACATTTTAGTGTTTTCTTTATTGTTTGGTTGCTAAGATAAAGGTAAATAAGGTTTTATCACTTGCAAAAAGTTACCTTCCTTTTTATCCGCTGCCAAAGCGATAAAATTGTGTTTTGTTTATAGCTTACTTTATACAGGAGTGGAATTATCATTGAAAAACTTCTTGCAATTAAATCGCACTCGGATGCTTTAAGCTGACCACTTGATCAGCTTTTATTATAAATTTCAGAAATTAATATAAATGAAAAGATGAATATTCGACTGGAAAGTTGATGTGGGAAGTAAATGGTCGGGAATGCAGTCAATTTTCTTTATTTTCTACACTGCCAACGTTTCGACACCACTTGTGTCTTCTTCAAAGGCTAGTAGATGAACTTTAGATATTGTTAAGATAAGTGCATAACAAAGTTGCACCAATTAGATACATAAATTCTGGTACTACAGAATAGTCAAAAATAAATTTAAAACACGTCCACGAAAAAATACTCATGTTACATGGGCAAGCCAAAAATAGAGAATGTAACATGAGTATTTTTTCGTGGACGTGTTTTAAATTTATTTTTGACTATTCTGTAGTACCAGAATTTATGTATCTAATTGGTGCAACTTTGTTATGCACTTATCTTAACAATATCTAAAGTTCATCTACTAGCCTTTGAAGAAGACACAAGTGGTGTCGAAACGTTGGCAGTGTAGAAAATAAAGAAAATTGACTGCATTCCCGACCATTTACTTCCCACATTAATATAAATGTTTGATATAATTTAAATATTGCTCGTTTTATTTCTGTAACTTTTAAAAAATACATTTTTAATCTTGAATTGTAAATGTTACTAAATTTTTCTGTAAAACGATTTTTGTTAATTTTGATTTTTAATTAGTGGTAAAAAATTCACAAAAATTGCAAAAATATGTCATGGTTATCTAGGCATATAATGAGAAAAAAAATTGAAAAAATGGATTTAGGATACAAAGAGACATTCTTATAATTTTTAAAAAAGTATTATTTATTATCAAAATTTTTACGGCCAGGCATACATACATTATTTAAGTTTATTTCAGAGTTCAATACTCTCACAAACAAATGAAATACCTACCACTGTCATTGTCGTTGTGATTCGACGTTTAACTGTTTGTGTTTTCTTTCTATCCGATATCTCCGCATTTGGTATCAAGGGTGGCGGTGCTTTTTACTGAACATTTGAGTGAGAAGGGTTATTTGAATACAGCAAATGACGAGTCCGGGTAAATATTGGGCGTGGCTTTTTCAGCTTCTGTTTGAACGTCACTTGTTTCTATAGCATGCGAGGATAAAACAACTTTATGTTGATATGGGTTACCGCAAATATAAACGCGTGTTTTTGTGTTGTGTTATTTTAGGAGATATTTATTTTTATACTTTGAATCAGAAATGAAGAACACGTATTTATATCTCGATTTATATTATAGTTGTGAGATATACAGGGTGAGTCAGCTAACTATTCCCTATTTGGATTTTTTATAACTTAGGCAATTTTTATCAGAAAGTTACGAAATTTTTGCAAAACATGAACTATCTAAAGGAATTTTTACTGCCGAAATTTCAAATCGATCAGACAAAAACTTCACGAGTGGTTCACTTCAATGTGAAAATTGGACCAATTAATCCAAAATCTCCAATTGCAGCCCAAACAGTCGTTCTAGGAGAGTGCAAGGATTGTCAGCAATCCAGTGGGGATTTTCATCTGACCAATACCGATGATTGTGTCTATTAAATCCACCATCAAGATGAAAATGTGCCTCATCAGAAAACATGATGTTATTCAGATGACCAGGGTTTTCATTCATTCGTTCAATTTCGTCTTCTGCAAATTCCAATCGGTTTGCTTTATCCTCTTCAGAAATTGCCTTTAAAATCCTACAAATAGTCGTTTGACTAATCATTTATTAATTAATCATTATTTAAGTCACTAATTAGGAAGCAATAATGATAAAACTTTGCGAACAAAAACTCAAGTGGCTACTGTATTTACAGCAAAAATTTGGCGGACTTTACACAAAAACTTGAGACTTTACAAACAAATGAAATAGGAAACACTTAGCTAACTCACCCTGTACACTGGTGAAAAAAAAGGAGACACTTGAAATCATCACCCATAACTTTGTGCCAAATTATCGTAGGAACTTCGTTCTTTGAGTCCTGCACAGGGAATTGAACATATTTTAGTGCCATTTGGTGGATCGAGTCAAAAAAAATATTTTCAACTTCGTACACATTGTCAAAGTTGGACATTTTTTTCACAAGGATCCTAGAGAGGGGCGGAAGGGGTTGCGTTTAAATTCACATGCATGACTTTAAAGTAAACACTTCAAAGTTTTTCGCCCGGAAAGATTCATCGAAATCGACTGAAAATACGCCGAGTTATGGCGGTTTGAAAATGGTCGAAATTTCACGAATTTCAAGTGTTGTATAATTTTTTTAACAGAAATTAATCTACGTTTTTGTGCACATCATTACTTTTCTAACTACGAAATCCGCAATTAAAAGCTCGCACTGGTTTCGAGCTTTTGGCCGCTAACTCCATTTCCTAGACAAAAGCTCTGCTTTCCCAGCGGCCTTTAAATAATTTGTATCTAATTTGAGTGACAGTATGTAATATCGCAGGACCCGTGGTAGGTAATCCATGTGCATAGGTACGAAGGATAAATATTACACGTGCGGGCAGCGCCGCGGCGGCGGTGGCACGACGCGGAACTAAACTAGGACGCTAGGACACGTGTCACGACCCAACCATTTTATTAAAAGCTATTTCAATTTAATTGAGTTTTGAATGTTTAGATATTTATTAGTGGGGTTCGGATGTGTGGCTTATTTTGGATGAATTGTAAAGCAGTTTAATTGAATCAATTATTTTAATTCATTTATTAAAATATTGAAATTTTTTGATTAAAACTGAGTACGTAACGTGACCGACTGTGGTTCTGACAACTCAAGTTCAAATCCAGTCAGACACATTTTAGTTTAAGGCCCATCTCTTGCTAAATGCAAAGCAAAAAAGTATGTTACAATAAATCATTTTTTGGCTTTGGTTTTGAAATCGATGGCCTCATATTTTACAATGTTGTACTTACATGGCTATAGAATGACAAAAATAATTTCATGTAGAATGTTCTAGTGATAGTGAAAGTGAGTTTATTTGTACCCCTTAGGACATTTTACGGCAATTGAAAATCTAAACTTTTGTCTCTGAAGTAAAAAATATCCTCAAAGCTTTAACCTTCCAGTAACTGCAGAATTTCTAGTTCATCAAAATGATTTATGTCTCAAATTCACTGAAAATCGTCCATATGAACATTTATTACAGAGATTAGAACAAATAAAGTATTTTAAATATAAAAAAAGTACTTTTTGAAAAATTCGCACTCAATGTACAAAATGAGTATTGAAATTATTTTCACCACTCATTGTTTCAAAATCCTACTTTCACCATCAATTTTAATATCTGAAAACATGTGAATTCGCACTTCGTAGAAAAAATGTATGTCAACAATGCGAGTTTATAAATGCAAATTCTGGTCTGTATTCTTCACCATTTCTTCAACGTCCTCCAAAAAATATTAAATATATTCGTCGTATCCTGTCAATCCCGATCGCAGTAGGCAGGCGTCACCATCCCGCAACTATTCCCGGTTCCCGACAATCCCTAGGGAACAGCGGCATCGCGCGAAACACGTCCTGCTGTGTGATCTTTCGTTTTATTGCGGATTATATTCGGTCGAACGCGTGCACAAATATCAAACAAATCCCGGCAAAAATACCAACGATACGACCAACAAAATATCGTTTATGGGGATGGTGGAGACACCCATACTTCCAAGCGAGCTAAGATACTTTCAAATGGATGATGAATTTGTCGACTTATTCGCAAAGTTGGTGAAAGGATTACTATGTCGGTAAATTCACAACGGAAAGAAAAGAACCGTAATATGCTTTAAAGGTACGTAAATAAAATATCTATTCGAGAAGATACAAGATGTTTTAATGGTTATTTATTAATAAAGTATTGTACAAACTTCGAAAGCTTAAGATTAAACTTGAAGTTACTTCAACCAAGCTGAATAGGTTCTTACCACAAATAGGTATTTATCCAACTAGAGAGAAAAGCGCTTTTTTTCACATTCGAGTTTGTGTCACGAGCAAAGCGAGTGAGGCAATCGAGCGAGAGTGGAAAGAGCTTTCCTCTCGTGTTAGACACAACAGTTTTTCACAACATATTTAAAAAATCTGCTGTGGCCAGTACACGACCTCTCGCCTAATTCTGCTTATTCTACTAATCTAATAAATAGTTTTACTTACATTTTAATAGTTTCATGTTCATGTAATATGTAAACGATAATTTAAACCAAGATGCAAGCAAAATATGTCAACTGTAATGTCACTGTCATTATAATTCAAATTTTCAGTAAAACAAATTTCATATCATAGACAACAAGATATTGGTACTTAGTTGCACTTTATTTTATTGCTAAATACTACCAGATTCAGCAAATTGTGTTTAAAATTAACTGTATTCATAGATAATTATATTATCTTTTATTTTTAATTGCAAAAATTGTCATAAATAAATAATGTACCAATTTATTTAAGAAAAACTATATCAAGTTCCAAAAAGTACTACTTCCGGTTTGCGGATTTCTACCAAAAACTTATCCGGTGTTAAGATCCTTATTAAAACCTTAAATATGAAATTTGGTTATTAAAGGCTTGATACTTTTTAAGTTATCGTGGACGAAAAATCGTCACATAATTCATACGTCCATACGTCCATACATCCATACGCACACACACACACACACACAGACATCATCGGGAAAATATTAAATTCGTATTCTATAGACTCTGAAACATGCTTATCTACTAAAAACTCATACTCGAAAATTTTGACCCATTACAATACCTCTCTTATAGAATATGAGGCGAGAGGTAAAAATGTAGTAGAAATACATAACTAGAAGTCTAAATGATTTTAATTATACAATAATTGCGTTCTTAAACTAGCAAGAAAAGCAAGACGAAGCTTAAGGGAAACTGCAGTTTTGGTCGAGGGAAACAATAGTTATTTATCCAACTAGAGAAGAAAACGCTTCATTTTTCGACTCGAGCGAGAGTAGAAAAAGAACTTTCCTCTCGTGTTAGACACAACAGTTTTTTCACGACATATTTAAAAACATTGTAAATATAGAAGAAACACGTAACTACAATTTAGGTTATAACTGCCATCTTTCAGAATGACGTTCAACAATAACAAAATGTTTCACTGCAGCCAATATGCCAAATTAAATTTAAAACGCGCAATTGTAGAAAAAGAAAGTATAAAACATAATAATTGTAAAATAATAGTTTACAGTATATCACCATAAAATCTGAATTTTCAATAAAACAATAAATTTAGATACCTATTTATAATTTTTAAAATATTTCATCGTAAAATACGTAACACTTCTGGTGGTAACACTGCTTAATTTCATCTGTAGAGAGGGGAAACTTACTTTCTTCACTATTTCGAGGGAAGAAAATTGTGTTTTGCTCTGCATGTCGTAAAAAATAATTTTTATTACTTGTTTATTGATTTATCCATCACTATTAACTAGTCGAGGCAGTAGCTGCGCGGGTTTAGGCACGGCTCTCTGCATGTGATGGCGTACGAACCCGGAGTTCCGTGGTTCGAGTCTCTTGGTCGGCAGTATGTGTGCAGTCGTTAAATTGTAAAACATCTTGCAATTAAATCACACTCGGATGCTCCAAGCTGACCACTTGATCGTTTTAAATGTAGTCCTGGTTGCAGAAGAATCTCACAGCTTTCTGCATGTGATGACGTACGAACCCGGAGTTCCGTGGTTCAAGTCTCTTGGTCGACAGTATGTGTAGAACAATTAAATTGCACTCGGAAGCTTCAAACTGATCACATAATCGTCTTAACTGTAGTCCTGGTTGCAATAGAATATCTCACAGCTCTTTGCATGTGATGACGAACGAACCCGGAGTTCCGTGGTTCACGAGTGGTTCAAGTCTCTCGGCCGGCAGTGTGTGATTGTCATTGTAAAACATCTTGCAATTAAATCGCATTCGGATGCTCCAAGCTGACCTCTTAAATGTAGTCCTGGTTGCAAAAGAATCTCACAGCTCTCTGCACGTGATGACGTACGAACCCGGAGTTCCGTGGTTCAAGTCTCTCGGCCGGCAGTGTTGTAAAACATCTTTCTATAAAATCACAGTCGGACGCTTCAAGCTGACCACTCGATCGTCTTAAATGTAGTTCTGGTTGTATAAGAATCTCTCCTTTGTCGCTTTTAATTTCAAAGGACACTCCAGGACGAATCGGTCGAAGTGATTGGGTTAAATTATAATGCATCTACTATTTTATAATTGGAAATAAATCATGTTGGAAGGTTACGAACAAAATCAAAAATAAAAATTAATTTATTTGTTGATTTATGACAACTGACAGCTAGAATAAGTGTTGCTGCTACACCCAAATTGGGTAAAAGCCCCTTAACTGCACAAAATACAATGCCAAAACCCAGATTTTAATACAAGATACCACTGCATTTCTCCGCATCCCCCTCCCCGCCGACTCTGGAGTACTTATCAGATCGCCAGTCCCTGGAGTCTCGTAAACACTCCCCCGTTTGCCCACCGCCCTGTTCCCCATTCCCCTCACGTACTCTTGCGGCCGCCGCATTCTTGATTCTTTCTCCGAGGCTACGTTACTTCAAGTGCAGGAACCAGCAGGCGTCGCAGCAGGAACTGCACTGCGAACACACGCGGTCTCATAGAATGCGAATGTGGATATAGAGTGGGCACTGAAATGCGGAATGTTATATGCATTCTTATGCCGGATTGCAGCAGGAATAGATTCTGATTTGATGATGGTATTGTGAAAGATTGGGCAGGAGTTATAAGTATGTGTGTATGTGGAACTGAATTATTTGAGTAAATTATCTAACATAATGCCATGAATGCAGGTAAACTGAAATGTTCACTAAATTCTGAGATGTATAGGTTATGATAGATTTGACAAATTATGCACAATACACAAGCTGTAGGCGAGTATCATAATTTTTTTTTTAAATTATTGATCTACAGGGTGATTCACAACTTTGTGCGTATACAGTGTTTCCCAAAAGTCCCGGGACGGAACTATAAGTTTTGAACGAGTGAAGAAACAAAATTGAAAATTTGGGGATTACTAAAGAGTCATAAAAACTACATTCTTAGATAGTTTAGAACTTTTACGAAACGTGGAGTTTTTCTAGGGGATGACCACCCCAACATTTTTAAATTGCAACCCCTACCGAGTTTTATCTTACTTTAAAGGTAATGAAAAAAGAAACATCTGATATCTTCATTGTTTCAAGAATTAAAATTAAAAGAGTGATTATTTTTCGGTCTGTATTTGCGTCATTTCTAGAGTTCATAAAAGCAAACCCTCTCTCACCCCCCTAAGAAAAAAATACACTGTACAGCTCGTACAGTGTGCCAAAAAATCGTGGATATTGACCAACACAGAGAAGAAAGTTCATTCATTTTCCTTTAAAATTATGTTCTTATTTTCCTCATTTTAAAAATAAAATCTATATTTTTATCTCGATTACCTATGTTATTCCCTTAAACATTGTGATAAAAATCTCATTTTCAGTACCATGCATGTATTGCATCATTAATTAAAATTCAATTCAATTCAATTCATAGTTACTAAAACATCAATTTTAATCCAGTGGTACTCTTTGCAAAAACTGCCCTTAAATTAACAAATTTTAAAAAAATTATTTTTGTTTCATAATCAGTAAGTTGACTTAAACCCCTTTCACAATCCGGAATTAACATGGAATGTGTACTTGCGTTCACATCACTGAAATTTGCTGTTGTAAACGTAGGTACACATAGCCATTAGACAGACTTTACAAATTTCTTCAAATTTCCCAAAATTACGGGCTGTGAATGCGGCTTTCTGCCATTATATGTGCACGAAGTTTTTATCATCGAAGACTTTATTGAATAATTAATAATTAAATACATAAAATTCCAAATGAATATCTCAAAATCTTAATGAAACAACACATAATATTTTCGTCCTCTCTACTCTCGGCTTGTTTTATGTGCGGACGTAAACGTATTATGTTCTTTCATTTAATTTGCTTGTTTTTCATGACACAGGCATGGCCGCCTTTGTGCTCTGATTTAATTTGAGTCGTACATTCCGCTGCCTTGATCTTGTACCAACAAATTCAAGAGATGCGTCGGTTTGGTTTGGTTCATTCGAGTACTAAAATTTAATACGACCTTTCGCAGTAATATAATTGTAATTAAGTGTTTCTTAAAATTTGGAGAAGGTTCAAACATAAATTTATATTTGGAGGAGATATCAAAATGGTTGAATTGTTTTTATGTGACAGTAAAATTCATCTGAAGGGCATGAACTGCATGTTTCAAAAAGACACATCAATATAAGTAATTTTAGTAATAGTTAACTGAAATATTATTTATTGTTAGTTGATCCTTAAATTTTTAACTGAGCTATATTAATTTTTCAATTCAGCAATGCGTATAATATAAAGCTTGAATTACATTATACTTTTTTCGGCCAGAAAAAAGAACTTTTTTTAGATACTTAATTCGGCTAGAATCTAGTTTTAAAATTTGTTCTTGTACTGACATATTTATCGACCAATAGGTACTGCCAACTGAAAATTAAAAAAAAATTAATTGTCATTGTCAGTTGTTGAGGTTTTAATACCTGGTAAAGTACTGGTTGCATTTCATACAATTTATTGTACAAGAGTTTTTGTTATTTCAGGAGTCCATTTTTCCTCTTAAGAGCCATTACGGGTCAAGACTTTACTTTTTTATTTCTGCTGCCACTTAACTTTATTATTTTTGAGGTTATATACAGAAGGTTGGTAACACAAAATATACATCCA
Organism: Agonum fuliginosum; assembly: GCA_947534325.1. NCBI lineage: Eukaryota > Metazoa > Arthropoda > Insecta > Coleoptera > Carabidae > Agonum > Agonum fuliginosum. The sequence goes on from OX384033.1 coordinate 2,697,090, forward strand.
CTGCGCAAGTCTAGTATGAAAATTGGATGAAATATAGGCCCCGAGCACTATTTTTAAGACGAAAAAAGACGGTTATGAAACTTGGATCGAAATTTTCTTGATTTACATTATTCAAGTGAGCACTTTAGAATTAAGTATGAAAATTGTGAAAGTTTCTAGCCGAAAAAGTATAACGTACCTAATTCAAGCAAATTTTATACAATACCAATAAGTCCATTAATTTAAAACCAGAGGTGGGTCTAGAAAAATGTAAAAATTAAATGTTGCTTTTATACATATTTGACATATTTCACATTCATATTATCAACACAATATTCACAAAAACATTTTGGATATCACTGATTTACCAAACTAAAATCAAATAATATTTTGACCATATTATTCTTGTAGACAAACTAGAAACCTTTTTGCCCTGAACTAGGAACCAATGTTTGCAAGTTCAGTGTAATGCGGATTGTCGTAGTGCATGTATCAATGTTTATAAGATAAAATTAATAATTTTGTGTATATATTTCGATGTATTTAAATGTAGAAATGTGTATAAATTGCGTGTAATTGAACATTTTAATGCGTAAAACGATATAAAATTGATAACGACTATTTAAATTTAAAGTGTAGTGCCATAAGCAATTTAAAGACTTTCTGGGACACCCACCATCGTCAGAGTACACCAAAGGTTAGCATTTTTATTTATATTATAAAATTTTGAGCCACCTAAGCTAGCAAACTTCAAACCAAGCAAATTTAAAGACCCTTTTGCCGAATTTGAGACTCTGTTTTTTATGGCAAGATTTATTCGTAAATGAAAATAATTTACAAAATTAGTTTATATTTCGAAATATTGTGTGCTTAAAACCAACACCATTTTGTTGTACATGCAATTATTGATAATATATTTCAACCAATTGAAACATATCAAACAATTTTAATTAATACAATTATAAACCAAAGTTTGATATTAATATTAACACATTTCTGTAATTATTATTGTCGCCATAAATTTGTAGATTATTAAATGTACAAACTACAAAATCTAAGTGAAATTTTCGTCAGTAAACTTCAAAGCTTCAAAGCAAAATTTCTAATCCGCTTAAGTTAGATGAAGTTAAATTTTTTAAACCACCGGGCGTAGTCAATATCTTCTGGTTTTTTCTGAGAGAAAGCGTCTTTGTTGGAGATTAGGTGCAGCCGAGCGAGTATTTTGCTCTCTTTGTGATGAAATATTCGTTTTTGATGGTTATTTATTGTTAAAATTGAGCAGTTGTATGAGATTCTTCAAAAGCAGGATTGAATTCGCTTTATTACCTTAGAAGATGTTGATACCGTTTCATAAAGAATGAAATGAATTTTTTAATATTTGCCAGGTTTAAATTTATTAGATACTTTCATCTTAAAAATATTGACTTAAAATAAGAACAAATTTAACTACATAAAGATGTTGGCTACTCACATTAGGTTATTTAAAATGTTACCATGTTCATTTATTATTCAATGCAAAGTTAATAAGCCAATACAATGATCACTCGTCATATATATTGACCAATCAAAGCCAAGTCGACATTAATTTTACCTTAAAATTGTAAAGTCACAGTTGTCATAATAGTTATTTATGTATCAAAATCATCATGATGATGTTTATGCTCATACGAGGGCGACATGTTTACAAGCCCAAGGGCCTCTAGTTCGAGGGTCTGTAAATCGCCCGAGGGCTATAAATATCAATGATGCCCGTGGTGTATACAATATTTTATGTCTTACTGTTTTATTGAAAATATTCCGCGCGTGACATTTCGCTTTGACGTTTCAAATTTTGTTAATATTTTTGATATCCTAGTAACGGACAGGAAATATATTAATTTCAGAAAAAAAAAACATTTGTGATATGTCAATATTACCATGCAAATTCCTTAATGAGCTAGGGCATAATTTAGTATATAAGAACCTCATATCCATGACAAAAATAAACAATTACATACTAGGACGACTTAAAAAAAATTGTAAGATGTTGTAATTTGAACGTCAATTAAATTTAAATATCTAATTATTTTTAGAGAGGATAGTTGAGGTAAATAAAAAATGTCATAACAGCCGAGATTATAAGTACTTACCTACTTACATAATACTTTATGAAATCGTAAAATTATATTTTAAACAGACAAACAAAATGTCTACACAAAACAATGGTGATGATTACAGTAGCTTGCCATTCGGACCAGTTCGGCAATGCTCGATCGAGTACACAAGCAATGCTCTGATTGGTTAAAAAAATCAGAGCTAAAATTGTACTTTTCACCACGATTTTGGGATGCAAATAATTATTTATATCATCTAGGCTGTATTCCGAATGTGGAATATTATTTTTCGAGTCGTTAGATGAGAAAAATAAGCACGTGACTAATAAAAAATTTCTTTACAGCCGAGATATCTGTTATATTTTTATGAAATCGCAAAATTATTTTAAATCTGTAATGATTAAAGAAAAATGTGTACACGAAAAAAATGGTGATCACGGGTTGCAACAATAGGTGACGTTCTGACCAATTCTCGTCAGCGATTGAGTGCACAAGCAGCGCTCTGGTTGGCCGAAAAATGCGGAGCTAAAGTTGTACTTTACACTACGATTTAGCGGAGCTAAAGTAACTCATCATTCTACGATTTCTCAAAAAGTTACTTATTATTGTTTGGATTCATAAAAAGCCCAATAGAGTTGATTTACTCATGGTTGTCAAAAAATTTGAGTTCAAATTTGTTTGTATTAACTTACATTTTATTACATATTTCGCTTATCAAAAATTTCTATTACCTTTGATGGTACTGGTTTCTATAGGTAACTACACATATGATCTATGTATGTATATGTATGTATGTATGTATGTAATATTTCATATCTGAATTTTCATGTGCCGTTGAGCACGTATCAACATCTCTTTAGTGATGTTGAAAGTTCCACTAGTTTGCTGATATACGCCGTCATGAAATATGGCAGTTAAAATTAATGTGGGCCACTTTAAATTCATATTAATCATTTTAGTAATGTAATATGCACTTGTATAAACAATGGCCTGGGAACTCATGCATATTTTGACAGACAAATGATATGTGTTAGTTTCCATTTGTGAATATGTTGTACAATTGCATATGAATGTTAACTACAGAGATTGCACACATAAGTAGAAGATTGAGAATTATTATTACATAGGTGTACTTTTATTATTATTACATAAATATACTATAGGTATATAAAAATTACCCTTAAGGTGAACCTTTTCCTTTGGCAGAAAACATTGAATCCACATGCTGTTCTATAGCGTTTATTGATTTGTTAAACATAAAAATAACAAATAATTTATGTTTGAGAGAAAAAAATAATTCTAGCACCAATATTTGTAAAAAAACTGCAATATTTGTAAAACGAGGGTTTTAGCGCGCCGCTGTAGAGCTTTTATTTATAAGTGAATTAACTTCAAATTTTAATAATTATGTTGTCAACAAAGCTTGGATCTGCAAAATAACCGATCAAATTTTTAAAATTCGTTTTAAAATAGAAGATTTGTGTTCAAAAATAACAAAAATTGCCAAAATTCAAATTAACATATTTCGATATTAAAGCAAAATTTTAAAAATCTGCATCGACCATTTTGTAGATTGTACTTTTATCTTCACTAATATCTTTAGATTATTATATTTAGCAAAACAATGAACGCTGTGGAGTGGCGCGCGAAATCCTTGTTTTGTCTGTTTTCTGACGCGATAGAGGATCGTCTAATGAATAAAATTAATATTTCACGTTTAAAAATAAGAATTTAAGCTTCTTGTGGCGTAGCTTCTTACAATGTTCTTGTTATATTGTCAAGACGTGTAAACGCTGCCATATTTTTACCTGTGGCTTATCTTCTGTCGCCTTAAAACGTCAGAATTTATTTAGTTGACACCGACCTGAAATCATAAATTCTCAGCCACTCAAAAATTCATAAAAGCTGCTCTATAAAAGCTGCAAAAAGGTGGCGCGATATTTTGGCAAAAGGAAGAGTTTTGTAGGGGATTTAATTTTGCTAATGGCTAAAAATAAAATGAAACATTTCATTCCATATATTTAATAGCGTTTATGTGTTTAGTTTACTACAGAAGTACGGATGGTAAGCAATTAATCACAAATTGTAACAAGTAAATAATAATATTCTGTTAGTTTTTGCCCACTTGAAAAAATAAAATCCCCAGAACATTTCAAGAATGTGAACATCGCGGTTTGTTACTTATTTGTCTATTAATATCCTAATGTCCGCCCTTAGTAACATTATCAGCTATAATAACCCAAGGACATTGATAATTACGAAATAATTTTGTGACATTCCGAAAGCACGTTGCTTGGTAACCGCCCGACGCCGCAGGCGGAGGGCTGTTAACCTAAAAGCAACGTGCTTGAGGTAGCTGTCACAAAATTATAAGTATTTATCAATGGTCGAGGGTTATTCGGACAGAAAATTTTATTAATTGAAGTATCATTTTCATAACCAAAACGTGCAAATGACATTTTTATTCAATTATTATTATAAACATAAAAATGAACATAAATAATTGTAACCTAGCAACATATTTGACATAAGTGATAATGTCCTATGGGTTGCTTTCAGTTAAATATTCATTGGTCAATTTAGTACACGTGATCAGAAATGAAAGAATTTCATTGGATATTTAGTTTACCTAAAAATTTTCTATGTAACATTCCAATGTTAATAATTAGGTAATAATATCCCAATTATGTATCCCATGTAATAATTATTCACTGAGATGTTTGTATTGAGTATGTAATTTTTGTTTGTACCCAGGATGTGGTGTACGTAATATTCTTTAAAGTACAAGACTGATATATTTTTAAACATCCCATGGACATTGTTAATAAACTATCGCTCGTTATTGTACAATAGTTTTTTCTAATTTAGTTTTGACAATCAAATCAACAGCCTCTGTTATTAAATCTTCTAGGTGTTATAAATAATTTTCGCTATCAATTTTAATTACAATAACAAACAAAATATCCTTGCTCAGATTAATATTCTGTCTCCACGAAATTGTAAACCACAACGAGCCTTAATTATAAGGAAATAGATAACAGATAGCACAGCAAGTTCTGTGTGACAGATTGGTGTCACCCCAGTAATCAGAAATCATGTCAGAATGATAAACGCTGTACTTAATCATTAAATCATAACCCATAAACCTTTGGTTCAACCCTTGATAGGGTCGAAATAATTATTCACAAATGCTGGTACATTTAAATCTGCATAAATAACGAACTTGTTTATTTATTACGAAGAATCTTAAATTAAATCTGATTTTTTTTTCGGAAGAGTAGGCACCTACTAAATTAAAAACAAATATATAATGAGCGACTGTTTAGCCTCATTCACATAAATATTTAATTTTAAGGTTTTCATTTATGTTTACGTTTAAGAAAGTTTAAATTCATATAACTAAATACGAACATTCACACTTTCCACTTTCAAGCACTATGAATGCTTGTATTAATTTGGAAGAATTTTTTTATTAAGAGGCCCATCTACTACCTAAAATCCAGCATAAAATGTACTAACGTAGCGAGTGTTTTGTGACCAGTACAAGAATGGTATAATTGTATTTCAACAAGGATTTTATAGAGAAAGAATGGATCTACACATGTGCCTTTTTAAAATTTGGGTTAAAAAATTGTACAAGAATATAAAAATTCCGAAAAATTCAAAAAAATTCCTATTTTATGCAAACTTTACACGGTTATATCTCATGGTAGAAATTAATTTTTAAAATTTTAAAAAGGCACATCTGTAGATCCATTCTTTCTCTATTAAATGTTTATAAAAACATTATCTTGAAGTCAATAAAAATCTGGCAGTTTACTCGCAACGAAGACACTTTTACGGTATCTTTCAACTTCAAAATGACATTGCATTGCTAGGATGCGGTAAAGTACGTGTTTCGGGCTGGTTTTAGGCAGTCGTAGTATTGGGGGAAATGAGTGGAATAAAAATAAAGCAGAATTGAGAGTATTCTAGGAATTCGGAAAAAACGCAAATAACGAGTTTCAGGCTAGTTTCAGGCAGCCCTAGTAGTGGGAAAAAGAGTGGAATGGAAAAAAGTAAAATCGAGAGTATTTCAGGAATTCGGTAAAAACGTAGACAAGCCGCTTAAACGTAAACATATACCTATGTAAAGCTTCGAACTAAATGCTTATGTGAATGAGGCTTTAATAATTATAAATCAGAATTCAATGAAGGTAATTACTTTAGTATTGAAGCCAAATGCGAGGGTTCTTTTCATTCGAGTGAGTAATTATCATGATGAACTTAAGTAGAATATTAAATTTTATCTACGGTTATATTGAATCAAACCAATCAGAAAAGACGTCATTGAGAAGCTTAATATAACAATCGTATTCCATGTAATAATAACTTATGCATACCAAAATACTGTTCAATTTATAAAAAAATATGCGAAACAAAATTAAAATCTCATCAATTTTCCGGTAATTCTGCTCTCATTAGATAATGAAAATATTCGCTAAATAAATTACCCGAGCTTTCAAAAGAGTTGAAATGTTTAAAAATTCATACAACACCAAATGAAACCTAATTTTTGCAACCGAAAACCAATCAGCGCTTGTCACAGCCTCCTTCTATCAGCAAAAAGCGCGGCAAATAGCGAAGCAAAAAGGCGACATAGTCGTCGCTATTTCTCTGTTCTACGTTGTGCAATTGCAGTCGCATTTGCAGTACACGAAGCTAATTCAAACGCGGCAATTAATTTCGAGTCAATATTGCATGCGGGTGGATGTGACACGCCGGAGGTATGTAGCTTGCCATGCAATTATTTCAACGCTAGGAATCTGGTCCATTGTTCTAAAATATATCACTGCTAATATCTGATCGCCTAACGCCGATATTGTTGATTTTATTGATTGATATTGCTGGGAATAATAGAGAGTAATTCGTGGCGACGTATAAAAGATGGCGTTTTGATCAATAGTATAAGGTGAAGTCAGGTACAATCCTATTTATATCTAGAATCATCTAGAAATCCTATATAAGACCTAAAACATTTTGTATTTGTTTGTCTAACATGTTTTGTAAAAGTCAACAGTCTCATAACCCAACTACGATTTATATTCGTAATTAATAGTATATTAAAGAACAAGTTTCATAAGACATGATGTTTTTGCACGCATCCAAATTTAGTAAAACGAGCTTTCGGGCGAGTTTACTAAAGAACAAGTGCGAAAAAGTCTTACTATTTTTTTAATTTGGTGTCTTTTAAATATTTAAATTTAACTGCCACAATTACACAAGTTGATTTAGGGAAATTCATGTTTGTAATGTTTTAATTGGAGACATCGCCATTTATTTAACTGTCATGTTCACTGAAAAAATATATAATTAATGAACTATTCTAGGTGATAAGTACAGACATTATAGAACATATTTTCTATTACAGGATTAATTAATTTTATTGAATAAAAAGTAATTACCTAATGCCTAGTGCACACGGAGAAACATTTTGACTTTTTTCCTGAAAAAAGTTTCCGGAAATTTCAAAGTTTTAACGGCGTCTATAAAAATGAGGCGTTTTCAGGAATCGTTGTGAAGTGCAACTAACTTCTTATTTGTCAAATCGTCAAATGTGATATGTGATCATAAACATATTTATTGTTTTTCAAAAAAAATCTCCATTTTCTGGAAACTTTTTTCAGGAAACTTATCAAAATGTTTCTCCGTGTGCACTGGGCATTAGTAAGCAAAACATATTTATAGGTTATACTGAAATTTATCAAACTTCAAAAAAATATGTTGTGTGTCACAAAGTGAACTTTTTGGCGTTTCATGAAGTTAACTTTGTGAACTCCAAATTAAAAATAAGTATTTTTCCATTTAGCATAAGCAATTATAATTTACTCAAAATCATTTTTGACCAATAGAACTTTGTATCCAAACATAAAAGTCGTGAGTAGTAGTGTGCCGTTGCCAGCAATTTAAAATCAAGGCAACATTGATAGCAAAGGAAAATTTTTGAGAAAATAATGATAGGTTAACGTCAGAGTGATTTAAAAATGGGTTGTGTGATTTAAAAAGTGAATAAACTTTTATTTTAAATTTCAATTTAAAACGTAAAAATTGAATTAATTAATTATTTAACTTATCTGCAGATAAAGTATCTAGGTATATAACTTATAAACCCATTCATGTTAGCATAATATTAATATAATTCTTCGCATTGGAGCATTGGTAAAACATTCTTCTTTTCTTGTATTCGCCCAACGAGAAACAAATATTTAATACTCCATCTCCGTGGTTCCTCCTCGCTATTTATTCTATACCTCCTAAGGGAAATTGTGTTGGATGAGGCATTGCGCCAGTCCGGATCTGGTAGGCCATGTCATATTTTGATGCAACGGAGAATGTCTGAGGCCGGAATAGGTAATCTGTTAGCCAACCACTCCTCGGGGATATGACGTCATTAGTGTTGTACGTTATACGTCGTACTGCGTCGTACGTCATACGTCATACGGAATGGACAACGTGGGAAGTTAGAGGTTTGAAGGGCATAAAGGACTCAATGGGAGAAGGGGATATTTAATAGAGGCGTTACTAAAAACTCTTCAAAAGTAATACCACAAGACTTTTTGTTTTAAGCGGCTCATCTATGTTTTTTCCGAATTCCTAGAATACTCTCGATTAGTGATGCCGCCGAGACGAGAAATTTCTCGTCTCATTCTCGTCTCGTCTCGAAATTACGAGACGAGAATCAGTAAATTTCTCGTCTCGGATTTTCGGGGTGAGACGAGAATTCATAATTTTGAGACGAGAAATACCCTCGAGAACTCGAGAATTCTCGAAATTTTTACTTAAAAATATATATTTTTAATAAGAATGAAGAAAAATTACTGGGATGCACTCAACAATATTTTATTTCTCAGTCGACTAGTTTCGACGTCACATACGTCATCATCGGGAGCTACATTATTAAAAGAACAATCAAGAATAGTTAATAGTTATTTACGAACCAAATGCGGGAAAATTTTGATCCCACATGAGCGGTTTTTTGAAATACGAGCGAAGCGAGGGTTTCATTTACGCGAATGCTGGGATGGTGTCTTCCCGCAAGTGGTTTGTACAATGTTTTTTGTAACGAATAAAACTATAATCAAATACATTCAATTTGTAGTAGTAGTCAGATCATTAAATTTGAGGTTACGATGTTTTTTCTACTCACTACTACCGACAGATGGCGCGCTGCACACAAGTTTTATTTTTAAATATTGGCGGTTTTCGGTGGTCATCACTAAATTATTGGCTATTGTAACTTATTTAATTATTCATTTAGAAAATATTGTTGAGTTCAATAAAATTACTAAAATTAAAAATCTTTATTATCCTAAGTCGCACACCCATGAACTTGGAAATCAAACTTTTTTTCCTAGAAGTCTAGTTTTAATAGCATTTAAGAAAATTGCGGGTCACGTGACTGTCAGTTTGTTTTGATCGTCTCTCGTCTCGTCTCACGGCATCACTACTCTCGATTCTACTTTATTTTTCTTCAACTCATTTCCCCATTACTACGACTGCCTAAAACCAGCCCGAAACTCGTACTTTACCGCATCCTAGCAATGCAATGTCATTTTAACGTTGAAACATGCTGTAAAAGTGTTTACGTTGCGAGTAAACTGTTAGTTTATTATTGACTTCAAGGTAATGTTTTTATAAACATTTAACAGAGAAAGATTGGATCTACAGATGTGCCTTTTTTTAAATAAATTTCTATCAGGAGATATAACTGTGTAACTGTAAAGCTTACTTATAAGTATTGGAAATTTTTATGAATTCTTCGGAATTTTTATAATCAATTACAATTTTTTTGTTAATATTTAGAAACATTGAAAACAGTAAGTACTAGAAAAGGCGGATTCTATATGAAAAATTATAATTTTACATGTGCAGGTTTCAGGAAAATATAGATAATTGCATTAAGCGGCTCGTCTACGTTTTTACCGAATTCCTAGAATACTCTCGATTTTATTTTGTTTTTCCATTCCACTTTTTTTCCCACTACTAGGGCTGCCTGAAACCAGTCCAAAACTCGTACTTTGTCGCATCCTAGCAATGCAATGTCATTTTGAAGTTAAAAAATACTGTAAAAGTGTTTTGGTTGCGAGTAAACTGTCAGATTATTATTGAATTCAGGATAATGTTTTTATAAACATTTAATAGAGAAAGAATGGATCTACAGATGTGCCTTTTTAAAATTTTATAAATTAATTTAGATCATGAGATATAACTGCGTAAAGTTTGCATAAAATAGGATATTTTTTTAATTTTTCGGAATTTTTATATTCATATATAATTTTTTAATCAAAATTTTAAAAAGGCACATCTATAAATAAATTCTTTCTCTATTAAATCCTGGTTGAAATTTTACCAATCTTGTACTGGCCACAAAACACTCGCTACATTAGTACATTTTATGCTGGATTATAAGGTAGTAGACGGGCCCCTTAAATGGAAACTTATACTGCTATTACTTTTAAAGCAAACTGGCATAAACCGATTTTCACTCTCTTATCTCAACTTCAATATTAATCCAAAACTGTCCACCGAAATGACCCATCAGGCCATCACAATTCTCCTGATCGAAGTGTCAATAAAATCTTAGTAGGCCAATATCTTTTATTCTCTCCATCGTTTATGTCGCACACTAAACATCTGCATTCATTTTTCTCTGGACGCAGCAGTAAAGTTTCAAAGCCGTCTTTTATTAACAGTAAAACTCTGGGCCGTTAAGGGCGCAATTAAATTCTTCAGGTTGAGGTTCTCTGCGACAGATGGCAACTTTGAGGTCGGATTTGCCGAATTGCGTGGCTCGTGGGATGGTTTATTTCGATCGATGGCTGTAGTTAACGGCTAAAGTGGGAAACAGCACGGGTAAAAGAAATTGGGCTAACAACCTGGTTAGGGCGATTGGTGACAAAAGAACGCAGGATTTTTAGTAAATCGAGTAATTTTAAAACACTGTAGCTAAGGCAAATACACGAAATAGGTATTTTCAATTTAAATTTATTTTATAATGCTTATCCCATACAACACATCGATCGTATTAACGTCTGTAAGACATACATCTTGCTACTGTCTTTTAGACGTCATAAGGAGACTAGTATTGGTCGAATTTTAGACGTCTTATGCGGTAGTCTTTAAGTCGTCATTATGTTGTCCAGTTTTAAATCTCCCGCTTATAATATATAGGAGTTCTATATTTGTCTTTAAATTCATCTTGGTTTTGTGACATACAGGAATCTTATATTGATCAAAATTAAGTCGTATATTGGTCATAATTTTATTAAAAAGGACATCATTTGACTGTCGAAAAGGTATTAAATAGACGTCATTTGCATGGAAAAATAATATATTTTAAACATCCAGAATGGAGGACATAAGACACGTATATGACGTCTTTGTGATTCCATTTGGATTAGACGATTTAAAGAAATGGACATTATAAAGACGTCTTAACGACGTATTTGTGTTGTATGGGATGTAACACCGGCATGGCATGAAGCACTATGCTCGATGGAACAAATGAATAACGTAAAAATTGTATAGCTGCTATTCCATCGAGCATTTTGACATGGAAATTTGTTGCTTATTTCACAGTGAGTCGTCAATATAATTTTTGACTAATTGATGTTAAAATAATAACAGTAAGTAATTAGATAATAAGAATATAACACTTTAAGCTTTTGTCAATATATGAACTAATTCTTGATTTAATTAACACAATGAATTGATGAATTTTAATTCTCAACTGTCAAAAATAATTTTCAAAAACCTTGAAAGTACGAAGTGAACATAGTAATATACAAATTTTCGTATGGCAATAGCGTTCAATGAAGCTAGCAAGTCTCTTTATGCTGATTAGTGCAACAGTGTAAATTTAATTATGTTACTATGGGTTGTCTATATTTTTTAATAGCGCTAGCGCAGCAAAAGCAGCAGTTTTTTTGCTAGCACTGTTGACACAATTTGCTAGTAACTGTCAAATTTTCACTTGTACACCAATCAACGTAAAGAAATTCGATCGAGTTGCTAAGTTAACGCAGCTATTTTGCTTTACCGGTGTGTCACCCCTTTGACAGTTTTCATCGAGCACCGTGCTTCATGCCACACCAGTGTGACATTGTAGTACGAGTATACTTATACAAAATCCTCACACATCTTATCAAATTCCTCAACTTCATCTCACCCTTGCATATTTATACACCGTAATAATGTACAGTTAGCACATCGCGTCTTATGTCGACACCGACTCTGTTTCTCTGCTGTTCTGTGCTTTGGAACTGTCTGGCGCATCTGTTGCATGAATGCATGCAATTAACCTGCTGTCTGATGCCTGCTGCTACACCCCCCCTACCCTCAGGGATCCTGTCCGCAGTCTTAATTAACTGCTGGGACTAATGGGCCAATCCTACCCTGCAGCGACACGCCCCTACAAGAAGAAGATAGTTACATCAGTGAATTTTCACTTATAAACTCATAAGTGCATTAATTCTTTCCGGATTTTTTTTGAGTGCTTTCCAACAACGTTTTAATTAGCTGAGTGGTACACGAGAGCTAATTACGTAGTTGGAATGCACGATACAAAAATTCCTGGACATGAATTAATGCACGAGTGCATATTCGGTAAGAAAGTCAAATTTTTAAAATAGTATTTTAGTAAATGAGTAAAAAAATTCCATTTTTTTGTGCTCCTAAATCAATCAATGAGCTATATCTCAAAAACGGTTGAAGCTAGCTCAAATATCTAAACGGAATTGAATTCCCCACCCCTGAAACTAACTTTCAAAATATTTTTCATCCTTCTGAAATTCTTGTTTTTGATATTTCAGGAGGGTTAAAAAAATTTTGCTGAAAAAAACTGAGAACCTTATAACTCAGAAACTATTAAAGATATCGAAATAAGCGACATACCATTAGAATCAGCATAAAATTCTCTATAAACTCAAATGGGTATTGCGACCCATTTCTGGGTATAGGTTCTTTGAAGATGAAAATATTTCCCTTGGACCATTTAAAGTATAGCGTCATTTTCTCTCAAAAATATTTCAGTTCTATATCTCAAACTACAAACTACAAACATAATAGCTATAGTCCAGTCAGCGAATCAACCTATTCTGTCACAATGAAGTAACAATGGTTGTGCATTGTGACGGAATTGATTGATTCACTGACTGGACTATATTCATTCTCATGTGAAACTTATAATACCTGTGGCGATCTATCGTCTTCCTAAGCTTTGTGAAGTGTTGAATAATTTTCTGTATAAATAGTCAAAGTTGTGTATAAAATAATTTATGTAAAAGCACGTCCATAAACAAAGCTTGGGCCAATATTGATTGGAAAGTTAATTGCATAGAATTAATTATACAAGACCCACCACTAATCAATTGAGATGGATTATGTCATAAAATATAAACGATGCTACAAAGTTACATTCTGGTGAGAATCTAATAGTTTATAGAATAAATTAGAGAGGGAGACAGACGGAGAGAGAAAGAGAGGGAGAGAGAGAGAGAGGTTTAATTTACTCTGCAGCGTAAATTCAAGATTCCATTATTTAGTTTAGACAGTTGTTATGAGAAGTATAATTTTCATTTTATTTTTATACTATACCGATTTATCTTGGTGCAGTCAGAATTTCAATCCGTGTGACGGCCTTTGAAAGCAGAACGGAGATATTCTTAACGCAACTAGGACTACATTTATGACGTTAAAGTGGTCAGCTTGAAACGCCCGAACGAGATTTAATTGTTAGATGTTTTTACAATTTTAACAACAACCACACACTGCCGGCCGGGAGACTTGAACCACGGAACTCCGGGTTCATACGTCATCACATGCAGAGAGCTGTGCCGTGCCTAAACCCGCACAGCTACTGCTTCGATGATATAGCCACTGCATTTACCACTAACCATATTATGTTTTCGATCTAGTACTAGTAAGTAATAGAAATCTCATTTTCAATACAATGCAAGTAGCCCATTTCAATTATAGGTGTGAACGTTGAGGGCTGGTTGTTAAATTATCCACTTATACTTATAATTGGGTAGGTCTAAATTTTGATTTAGACCTGCACAGACACAATTAGGTACTATTAAAAATTGTAAACATACAGGGTGAGTCAGCTAAGTGTTCCCTATTTAATTTGTTTGTAAAGTCTCAAGTTTTTGTGTAAAGTCCGCCAAATTTTTGCTGTAAATACAGTAGCCACTTGAGTTTTTGTTCGCAAAGTTTTATCATCATTGCTCTATTGCTTCCTAATTGGTGACTGAAATAATGATTAATTAATTAATGATTAGTCAAACGACTATTTGTAGGATTTTAAAGGACCTTAAGTGGCATCCTTATAAGATTCAAATTCTGCAGGCAATTTCTGAAGAGGATAAAGCAAACCGATTGGAATTTGCAGAAGACGAAATTGAACGAATGAATGAAAACCCTGTACATCTGAATAACATCATGTTTTCTGATGAGGCACATTTTCATCTTGATGGTGGATTTAATAGACACAATTGGTCAGATGAAAATCCCCACTGGATTGCTGAACAATCCTTGCACTCTCCTAGAACGACTGTTTGGGCTGCAATTGGAGATTTTGGATTAATTGGTCCAATTTTCACATTGAAGTGAACCACTCGTGAAGTTTTTGTTTGATCGATTTGAAATTTCGGCAGTAAAAATTCCTTTAGATAGTTCATGTTTTGCAAAAATTTCGTCACTTTCTGATAAAAATTGCCTAAGTTATAAAAAATCCAAATAGGGAATAGTTAGCTGACTCACCCTTACATCACTTATGTAAATATTGTATCCTGTTTTGTTTTGAATTTTATAGTATGAAACGTGAAGAACAAAACAATGTTTTGTTTATATTTGTAGTACAATATAAACAACCTGAAGTATCTTTTAAAATGGGGAAGGGTCATAACCCACGCTTTTAAAAATAAATTTCCAATATCAAGCCACTATAAAACTAGAAAACGAGCAACAAATAGCGATATTCCGATGAAATTCGTAGATTTCCCGTAAACATCCACTTCAAATATTCGATAAAATCCCGACTGGATATAAAAATGGAATCACTACTACTTTATCTGCATCCAATTCAAAAATGTACGAATCCCACTCGGCAAGTTCCATTCCTCTGAGTGCATGCAGTGCTGCCACCATCACAAAGAAAAAAACAAACTTTTTCAATCCACCGTAAAACAAAGCAATCTGCCAGGAGAGAGTTGTTAAGAAAATAAATGAAAAGTTGTAAAAATAGGTCTGTAATATCTAGAAACAGTCTTCCAGCATGAAAATGCGAAATAGAATGATTGATAGAGCATAAGATGAAGACGAAAAAAGTTTTTATTTTAATGATAGTTGCAGACTAGTTCTAAATTGTTTTTTTCAACATCAAATTTTTTAACTGAATGAGTAGATGTTGTAGAACATTTATTCATAATAAAGAAGATCTCTGCATGTGATGACGTACGAACCCGAAGTTTCGTCCGTCAGTGTTGTAAAACATCTTGCAATTAAATCGTACTAGGATGCTTCAAGCTGACCACTTGATCGTCTTAAATGTAGTCCTGGTTGCAAGAGAATCTCTCACAGGTCTCTGCATGTGATGACGTACGAACCCGGAGTTCCGTGGTTCAAGTCTCTCGGCAGGCAATGTGTTGTAAAACATCTTGCAATTAAATCGCACTCGGACGCTTCAAGCTGATCACTTGATCGTCTTAAATGTAGTCCTGGTAGTAAAAAATCTCTCACAGCTCTCTGCATGTGATGACGTACTAACCCGGAGTTCCGCGCTTCAAGTCTCTCGGCCGCCAGTGTGAAATTGCCGTTAAATTGTAAAACGCTTCAAGCTGACCACTCACTCCGTTGTCGCTTTGAATTTCAAAGATCCGTATGGTTCAAGTCTCTTGGCCGGCAGTGTGTGATTGTCGTTAAATTGTAAATCATCTTGCAATTAAGTCAAGCTGACCACTTGATCGTCTTAAATGTAGTCGTAGTTGTCGCTTTGAATTTCAATGGTTCGTGGTTCAAGTCTCTCGGCCGGCAGTGTGTGATTCTCGTTAAATTGAAAAACATCTTGCAATTAAATCAAGCTGGCCACTTGATCGTCTTAAATGTAGTCCTGGTTGCAAAAGAATCTCTCGCAGCTCTCTGCATGTGATGACGTATGAGCCCAGAGTTCCGTGGTTCAAGTCTCTCGGCCAGCAGTGTGTGTGCAGTCTTACGCTTCAAGATGACCTCTTGATCGTCTTAAATGTAGTCCTGGTTGGAAGAAGAATCACCGCTGTGAATTGTTGAATGGTTACCAGCAATATAAAATAAAATGTGATGTGGTCACTAGTGCTTCCTATTGTAAAATATTGCGACGTATTATTTGAGTCATGTGTGCTAAACGAATTAATTGCACTATTTCACCCGACCAGCCCTGTACTCGTTGTTATGACGATAAACAGTAAAATAAATAATATTTCAAATAGAGTAATTATTCATCTAGTTAGCGCCAATCTCATGGCTCATTTGTCAATGAATATTTTGTTTTTCCATTGTCATATGCCTCTATACTGTTCAAATTGAAATATGTAGCAATTCAAAACAAATTTAAAGTGGTTAATAAATTACTTTAGTGGATTTAATTTATTATCATTAATTCTGGAATGAAACATTAAAGGATTAAATTATTTTAAATATGGTAATTTACTCGTATTAATTATGAATTTTAATTCTAATTGTTGTTACTGATTAATGGTTGGGACATTTACAGAGTTTTAAAAACTAAATGTTCAATAGAACCATTCAAACAGGATTTACTCGCAATTGTAGAATGGTAGATATTATTATAGCAGAATCTAACCACTTCGACCGATTCTTCTTGGTGCAGTTAGAATCTCAATCCGTGCGACGGCCCTTGAAATTCAAAGCGGAAAAGCATAAAGCCTCCGAGTGCGATTTAATTGCAAGATGTTTACAAAAATGCCGCGCGAGACTTGAACCACGGAACTCCGGGTTCGTACGTCATCACATGCAGAGAGCTGTAAGAGATTTTTTGCAACCAGGGCTACATTTAGTACGACCAAGATTTATTATAGAATCTCAGAATAAACTGTATACATCACAAAGTTTGAGTTGTCTATACTCTGTTTGAAATAACGAAAGAATTTTGACAGATAAATTCTTGGGACTCTATTGGTTGCTACGTTTTGTCAAAAGTGGTTTACACATACCAGTAACCTCAGTACATATGTGGACTGGAAAGCAACCATGTTTACGTGTCACTTGCACCAGCGGTTCTCAAACTGTTTAGTGAACGTTCATGTTTGACATTTGACAGAACCTACACAAATTGTTCATCGATTGAACAAAACTTCTTTTTCTATAGGTTCAAGTATTTAAAAAAAACTATTTTTTATCATACGTCATTAATAGATAATGATAATATGTATACGTAAAAAAATATTATTGTTGACGCCACTGAAAATCACATGTCAAATTTCTTCTTACAATTAAAATTAAACAAGGATAGGGATACCTACTCTGACGTTTTTCGTGACCAGCCCCTTACATTGTTGAAACATAGACACAATTCAAATGGTATGTCAATAATTAATTGTCAATTAATCTGATTTCATTCATTTTAAGTCCTGTTCGTTATTTGTTGTTGCTTTGTCGTTCTTAAATTTTATATTTTTTTTTTATTTTACTGTCTTACGGCTTTGTAGAATTAGCTCTTCTTTTCAAGCATCGAAAAACTCTTATCAACTGTCAAAATTCTTTCGTTATTTCAAACACAGTATACACAAAACAATTTTAGTGGGCATTGTCCTTTTCCTTTTTGCTTTTTCTTTTTTCTGTTTCCATGGCATCCTGGTGTGCATTGCGTGTTGTATTGCAGGCCAACTAGATCAGCCGCATGATAAAGCTCAATGAATCTTCCAGAACGTGAACAACAAATACAAAATAAAACAGTTGATTTATACTCCGCCGCGGTGCCCAGATTACGCGGAATTATGGATTCCGGAATTTTTAAACATAATAGGAAAAAGGAAATCGCGAAGTCGAAATGAAAATGGAAGAAGGAGGTGGGGTGAAATATGGGGACGTTGGCTTTGGACGGAAAGTCAGAATGAAAAGATAAATAAGGGATGGTTTTATGAAGCTCTTACTAACGAAAAAGGGGTGTGCCATATTTTAGTTTATGATTAATTTTTTTCGCCAAACTGTCAGTTTGTTATGGTTTGCCGTTAAGCGGCCTGTCTACGTTATTTCCGAAATCCTAGTATACTCTCGATCGCTCTCGATTTTACTTTTTTTCCATTCCACTCTTTTCCCATTACTACGACTGCCTAAAACCAGCCCAAAACTTGTACGCTACCGCATCCTAGCAATGCAATGTCATTTTAAAGTTGAAAATACTGTAAAAGTGTTTTCGTTGCGTTGTTAGTTTATTATTGACTTCGCAAGGTAATGTTTTTAAAAACATATAATAGAGAAAGAATGGATCTACAGATGTGCTTTTTTAAAATTTTAAAAATATATTTCTTTTTATGAATTTTTCGGAATGTACAATATTTTTATTAAAATTGTGCCTTAAGTAGGTATATAATCATTGTTGAAATACAATTTTAGCAATCTTGTACTGCCCACAAAATACTCGCTACGTTAGTACGTTTTGTGCTGGATTTTAGGAGGTAGTCGGGCCTCTTTAAATATGAATCTTTAGGGTTTATGTCAAAAATGGATAAAATTTAATTGAGACACTTATCAGTATTTATGGGAATCAATTGGGATTGCCAACATGATCTCTTCTAACTTGCGGTTAGAATGTGTAAAGGCGCTAGATGTCTGGCTGTATTAGGTGATGCTATATTAAAATTGATTTAAATGTAAACATACACTTTAATACTATAAAATAGTAACTAAAATTGTAATTTTGATATATCTAAGCGGCTATGTTCAATAAACCTTTAGATTGTAAATATTATGACAAAATTCTCCATTTTCTAAGAGGGAGATCGTCGTTATAAATAAATAATCTCACAATATATAGTAGTGCATCTATTCATCTTTATTATTCACACTTTTCATTGTAATGTAATAATTACTTTATGTTTATACTTTACATAATTTTTATAATTACTATATAACGCACAAATTACTAAATTTAAAAATACAATTTAGTGACAGGGAGAGACAGTAGGTATTCGTGTATGACTTGTGCCCAGCAGAGACACCTAGGAACACCTATGAACTAATTACAATTTCTGACCGGGGTTGTCAATAAAGGTGGCCAGTCGGTAAACCAAATTATTCTTTACCATTTTGGAATCTAATGGCGCAAACTTGAAACCAAAGTTTTTGTGTTCATCTCATAAAACTTCTTAGTGTCGACCCTTTCTCAAGGTTTTTTAACAAAATTTTGTATCTCATTTTGCCTAATTTATAATTGACATTTACACTTGGACCTGATATTAAATCATCTAACCTAATATTGTCTGGCAACGGGGTATTTTCAATTTTCAGGTAGATTTCATGTCGATCTGGCCCTAAATGGTGTATTTTGAAGACTCATTGTATTGGCTTATTTAATTGGCTTTGAAGTTCCGGTATTACTTATATAAAACTTTATTAAAAATTTGAAAAGGAGACATAATGAGTTCACCAGTCTATACGTTTCGGTCTAGATTCAGACATTCTTCATTTTAAATACCTCAAAAATGACAAGAATTAACAGCAATATATTTTAAAAGACCACTTTTTACCTTCCGCTTACCTGTAAAGGAAGGTATTGGAATCATGCAAAAAATCGGGTGGTGAATTTTTAGTGGATGAGCACGAATTAGGGTCCTTACAACTCATTTTTGATAGTTTCACGATGATGTCTGTGTGTATGTGTGTGTGTGTGTGTGTGTGTGTGTGTGTGTGTGTGTGTGTGTGTGTGTGTGTGTGTGTGTGTGTGTGTGTGTGTGTGTGTGTGTGTGTGTGTGTGTGTGTGTGTGTGTGTGTGTGTGTGTGTGTGTGTGTGTGTGTGTGTGTGTGTGTGTGTGTGTGTGTGTGTGTGTGTGTGTGTGTGTGTGTGTGTGTGTGTGTGTGTGTGTGTGTGTGTGTGTGTGTGTGTGTGTGTGTGTGTGTGTGTGTGTGTGTGTGTGTGTGTGTGTGGTCAAGGGTTGTTAGTCGCATAACTCAAATACGAATTACCCGAAAATTTTGATATTTGGTATTTAACATTTGTATATAAATTGGA
This sequence comes from Agonum fuliginosum, assembly GCA_947534325.1. NCBI lineage: Eukaryota > Metazoa > Arthropoda > Insecta > Coleoptera > Carabidae > Agonum > Agonum fuliginosum. The sequence continues at coordinate 2,717,427 of OX384033.1, forward strand.
AGAGCTCCCTAGATTTTAGTACAAATATCTTCATCGGAAGTGATATTTTTTTAAGATTGAAAAGGTTAATTGTCAAAATTGTATATAAATTTGGAAATATATAGTATTTATTTGTAATGAGAATAAGAGGAAAAGTTATTTGCAACTTACGTTATAAAAAAATTGTCTTTATCTGGTAGCATTAAAGAACTGCAGTAAAATTTAAAAAATAAATTTATCAAATAAAACGTTGATATCTTGTAATCCATGATCGGTTGATTTTTGTTTCTGCGTAAAAAATATTGACAGGTGAGACGGGTGACAAGTTGGCATACTAGCGCTATATAAGTCCTAAGTAAGATATTAAATGTAGTAATTGAACGGAGGATGGCTTCAACACAGCAGAGTTTTCCTGTGAATGAATCTTTTTATTCAGGTGATGCAAATTTCTGTGTTTGAATATTTGAGATTTTTATTTGTATATTTTAAATGGGCACCGGATTGCACGTATACATTTCTGTTTAAAGTCTAGATATGGCGGAAGGTTGTGTGATGGCCACGTCAGATTTTTAACTTAGTACAATTGTCAATGTAATCTAATCTTCTATAATTGGCACCGGCACGTTAATACACAGCAATGTCCATTCAGAAATCTCGGCCAATAAGCTAATAAAGTAGATCACGGTGATGACGTCATCAGCTTTCATAAATCACCGATTGAATAAATGATTTAGTGGCCGAGGTCCGATTGTCCGATTCACAGTACAATGATAGCGGAGCGCGCGCCAATCATGACCGGAATGGGGACAGCCAATATTGCGTATTTATGAATCAGGACAGAATGTGGATGTTAGTGTTTTATGTGTGGTCCCTGTGGGCTACTCTGTACCATGAGAGTAGTGGGAACTGAGATCTTGATACTGTAACGTTTTTATTTATTTTGGTGAAGTGTAAAAATTAGAAAATACGTTTATTACGAAAAATTACAGTTAAAAGTCCACACTACAACAACTTATTTAAACATTTTATGATTAGGTATCTATTGCCAATACCGTAAACCAAAAATAATCGTTGTATTTTGACGTCGCACAGACGTAATCCAAGTAACTTAGACTGACCGTAAACCAAAAATCGACGTTGTATCGTCATATTTAAATGTTTATATAGACGTAAAATTAAATTAAATCAAACTCTAGTCTCCAGCATTGTATTTCTAACACTTAAATTAACCTATAAACAAATTTTCAGAATTTTGAAATTTTTGAAATTTTTTGACCTCCCAAAAACCGACCAACCTCGATTTCTCAAAAATGGTTCAATATATCGACGTAATTTATTTACGAATGAATTCCTCGCGCCGTATTACATATGTGTACCAATTTTCAGCTCAAAATTCCGACGGGTACAAGATTTTTCCAACATTGTCGATTTTAGAAAAAATTGTAAGGGGTACTACCCCTTTAGAAATCTTCAAAAATGGGGAAACCGTGATAAATCTTGTACCCGTCGGAATTTTGAACTGAAAATTGGTACACATAATGTAATTCGGCGCGAGGAATTCATTGGTGAATAAATTAAGTCGATATATTGAACCATTTTTGAGAAATCGAGGCTGGTTGGTTTTTGGGTGGTCAAAAAATTTCAAAATTCTGAAAATTTGGATATAGGTTAACTTAGTTTTTGAGATATAGGCCTTTCAAGTTGGAAAAAGGGGAAAACGGAACATCAATTTTTTCCAACTTGTACGAAGAGATTTATCTACACTTTTTAAGTATATTTAAGTAATAGACATATATTAAACTGCAATTAAAAGAGTAGGGAGGTCTTGTAGTGGCCACATCAGTTTTTTTTTAGTTGTCATTGATGTTTTTTTTTTTTCAAAATTTTTTTACCTGGCTGCGCGCCTGTTTACTATATTAAATTAATACGAAGTACTACTATTCACTTTATATTGATTTTTCATAACATCAAAATATAATGTCAGAAGATCAATGTTCAAATTCAGCAAAATCCTGATAAAATAACAATTTGTTAAATTCTAAAGATTCTACTTCTAATACAAACGAAGAAAGTTAAATTAAAAATAACAAATAAATCAGTATTATATATTTTTTAATTAAATTGCATAAAAATCGTCATATTTTCATTAGATTAAATCCGTCATCTTTATATGTCAACTTGACGTCGATTAAAGACGTTACACAGCTACTCGCTGAGACGTCGAACTTTATGACGTCGATACAACATTGTTTTCTGGTAGGTATTTGATATTACATGGTTATATTTGACATAGAGAGTCCCTGGAATATGTTTTTATTAAAGAGACGTCCAAGTTTTGTTACAAATCCGATGAAAGTAATTTCCCTGCTATTTCCTCGAGCCAGTTATGAATCACGAATAACGACTGCCCATCGTCCAGCTGGTGATTTACGCCGGGTTATTCACTCATGTAGAACACCGTCAAAACATTAGCTTAACAAAACAAAACTCAGCCGTCGCAATACCCCCCCCCCCCCTCCCCCCATTTCATATTTCCACCGTCAGCGGCGCTAGCTTCGTGATTAACGAGCCATCCCCTCAAACACAGATCCAAGTGATCAATGATACATGGCCGCCTGTGTATTTTTTCCAGACTCGAAGTTTCCCGAAAAAAGTCGCTAAAAATGAAGAAGAATTTCGGGAAAACATAAATCACCTTGGATGAATATTCCTCGAGGAAGTGAATGATAAATTTTAAAAGTGTCTGATAAAACGAAAAAGAATTGGGATAAAGATTAAGGGAATTACTGTCAGAGGAAAAGTTAGGAGAGAGATGATATTCCTGGAAATATTGCCGATTCTCGGAAGTCTGAACACATTTTTTTCAGTTAGAGTCATTGTGGGGACGATTTATTTTGACGTGAACTTGTATAAAAATAGCCTCTCATTCTTAGAAAATTTAGGTACAGGCTGATTCACTACTTCGTGCATATATTTAAATGGCACTCATCTTACTATACTTGATGTCAGCTTAGAAAATAGCGTTGAGTAAGATAGGACGATGATATCCTTGAATCTGATTGGTCGAGACGACAGATGGATTTACATCAGCAAACATTGGAGAGATTCGCGATTTCATTTCCGATTGACATTTCAAGTTTATATAACCTGAAAATAGTAAAACAACGTGTGTTTCTTTTTTATTTTGCCAATTTTTATTCATCTATAGGCAAGTTTAACACTTTTTATGATAGGAATACGTTATGTCTTTGTAGTTCGCGCCAAAGTTTAAACTAATAGAATGTTTGGGTGTAGAACGGACTGCATTCACAGTGCCATCTACTATTTTCAAAGCTGAAATAGAGTATAGTTTTTAAATCAAACAGTTTTGGGCTCCTAATTTTTAACTCAACAAGAATTCTCTTTCCGTTGCGAAATTAATTGAACTTTAATTCGATTTGATTCATAGTTGGTCAAATATCCAATATGCAATCTTCAATCTAATGGTTCAAAAAATGTACTTACTCCTTTCGATTACTACAAAAAAAAAGTTACTACAGGAATTTAAAGACCGCAGGCAATTATTTCAAAGATTAATAATAGTTGTCATATAAATATTAAACTTACATTTAAGCTTCACTATGACTATCTTAAATAATTAGTTAAGAGGCCCGTCTACCTCCTAAAATCCAGCACAAAGTGTACTAACGTAGCGAGTGTACAAGAATGGTAAAATTGAATTTCAACAAGTATTATATACTTAAAGGATCAATTAACAGTTGCGCTTTATAAAAATTTTAATAAAAAAATTGTACCTGATTATAAAAATGCCGAAAAATTCGTAAAAATTTCCAATTTATGCAAACTTTTTATGGTTATATCTCCTGATAGAAATGTATTTTTAAAATTAAACAGTTTTGGGCTCAAAGCAAATCTGTAGATCCATCTTTCTCTATTAAATGTTTATAAAAATATTACCTTGCAGTTAATAATAAACTAACAGTTTACTCGCAACGAAAACACTTTTACAGTATTTTTCAACTTCAAAATGACATTGCATTACTAGGATGCGACAAAGTACGAGTTTCAGGCTGGTTTTAGGTAATCGTAGTAGTGGGGAAAAGAGTGAAATAGAAAAGAAAGTAAAATTGAGAGTAGGTATTCTAGAAATTAGGCAAAACGAACCGCTTAAGTTAACTTTCGTATGAAAAATGTATTATTAATTTATAGTAAATTAATTTCAACGATGTAGGTACTATCCGATGTGTCTTCACTCTTCACTTTTGCATATTTGCTTTTTGATCAAAAAGGACAGACTGGCTTCAACGTAATAATATTTTAATATTTACCTAACGACCTCAAAATATTTTTGCAAATTTAGCGCTAATTTTATTCGTCACATTTCCATATATAACCAATTAAGGTATGTTCTACTCTCGTAAAAATTTCCACAACGAAATAATTTTCGTAAATTAAATTTTCCACCAGTTGTTTTGACCGCCAAATGTTTCAAACTGAGTATTGATCCTTTTTTTCGTTGAATACTCGTAATTAAGTAACCCTCTTTCTTTATCCCATGGACCATCTTTCTAAAACGTTCCTGAAAAAAACATTTTCATTTAAAGAATTTCGTTGCTTTTTGTTTGTTTCGTGGAAACAATTGTATGTTTATTTTAAACAAAGATGATTTTGTCTTTGTTGTTAGTAAACAATGCATAAATGTACACATTTTTCAGAATAATTGAACGCATAATAATATTATTGAAAAAATATAATTGGACGTCTCTTGACGGAGTTTTAAATTAACAGGATTCTCCATGGACCATTTTTACTCTTAGTTGGAAACATACAATTTACGCTTATTTTGTTCCAATTTAAAAAGGAATCTCAAGTGAGTCCTCTTATTTTTGAGGAAGAGATCATACACGTAGCAAAATGTCTTTTATCTACGACTGTTGAATATTATATTCGTAACAATTGTTAGCAGTGAGTAATCTACTACATTATTCACTATGTGTTTTTTATGATTATTAATTTTGCTCTATGACCAATACAATTTTTTGTATATCCAGAAAATCTTAACAAATCAATAAATAGTAGAAATATCATTTAAAAGTTGTGTGTATTAAAAAGTAGATCCTGAATATGAAATATACGATTAATTTAAATTATAATTACTGTAGTAAGCAGCTCGTCTACGTTTTTTCCGAATTCCTGGAATACTCTCGATTTTACTTTTCTTCTATTCCACTCTTTTTCCCAATGCTACAGCTGCCTGAAACCAGCCCGAAACTCGTACTTTGCCGCATCCTAGCTATGCAATGTCATTTTGAAGTTCAAAAATACTGTAAAAGTGTATTCGTTGCGCGTAAACTGTCAGATTATTATAGACTTCAGGATAATGTATTGATAAACATTTAATAGAGAAAGAATGGATCTGCAGATGTGCCTTTCTAATGCCTTAATTTATATTATAAGATATATCCGTGTAATGTTTGCAATTTTTATATTTTTATGTACAATTTTTTAATCAAAATTTTAAAAAGGCACACCTATAGATACATTCTTTCTCTATTAAATCCTTGCTAAAATAAAATTTTACCATTCTTGAACTGGCCACAAAACACTCGCTACGCTAGTAGGTACATTTTATGTTGGTTTTAACTTTTAAGATGGTAGACGGGCCTCTTAACTGATTTATTTATACTTTAAACGTCTAGAATAAAAATCAAATAATGTTTTTTTAAGTTAAACCCAAGTTTATATGTTACAACCCATCAATAATTAAATCAGACAGTATAAGACGACCCAATCCTCTTAAGTATATTAACATACCACAAACATCCCCCCATTCCCCAGCATATGCATAATTCCCCACTAATCCAACCTCCCCCCAAGCATCCATCATCCTAACACCTGCCCCCGCTGTGTACCCCTCCTCACCCTCTCTAGCCGGTATAGACATATGCAGCCAGCGCCGCATTATTGACATATTAACACGGCCCTAATTAGAGGCGGCGGCGGAGTGTCGTGCAATCAAACCGTCGGCAAATGTGCAGTCTCAATGTGTTGGGTTGCTAGACAATGCTCGACTGATAGCCGCTGTGCTGTTGATAAGCTAACACGACATCAGGAGGGGTGTTGGTCTGTTGGTCAAGGGAGGTAAAGAAGAAATGTATGTACAGTAGGCGATATTAGTTTTCAGAGTATGATTTCTGTTCTAAAAATCGACGTACGTAGCTACAACAAGAAACAAAAACTTGTGTCTTGAATAAACCTCTGTATACGTCCCATTTGGAACAATTTGAATCCTATTTTTAGAACAGAAATCATTTTTGTAGTGGGAAAACTAATGTCCGCTACAGTACAGATCATGCAGCCAGAGTTGGCCGGTGTGGTAAGGGAGAGAAAGAATGTGCCTATGTTCTACACAGAGTTGAGTCACAATACGCCAACTTATTACTCCTGAAAGCAACTGAGCCAAGAAAAAACCGAGCTGGACGACTTCTATATACACTACTTCAAGGTAGCGAAGCAGTTTCTACCAAAACAATTCTTGATAATCTGTGTCTGCTCGAATAATATTGTATACCAATTTTAAATACTTTAGGTTGGCCATCTTTTATTTCTCGTACTGTACAAGATGGCGTAAAAGAAATAATGCTTACAATTTTGGAGTTGGTATCTCATGTCATCGCGATTTTGACATTAGTGAAGTAAACAGATGTAAGATGCACGTTGACGCACCTTGAATCGCTAAACCCTTGCGGCATTATTGTGTGAAAACGTTTTTGACAAATAATCTGTCAGTGATTTTGCCTCAACGTAAATTTTTTCGCCGATTCTTTGATAATGTAGCATTAATTGGATAAACACTGCGCCGTTTAGACGCTCGTCCCGATGAGATAGGCTCAGCACGGAACAGTAACAGACGTGGTCGGTCTCGGAGCAGCCGTTTGGTAGAGAATATCACTGCTGGAGTAACACTGTTACTGTATACCTAGTTTTCGAGCGATTATAATATTTTTCATAGGGTAAGAATAAATCTTAGATCAACGCTGGCCGTAAAAATGAATAAAACGCCATCGAGGACCAATTACTTAAAAATATACCAGGGTGTTCCACAATTTAGGACAAAAAATTAAAGGGTATATACTGTACGACGTGCTGATCAAGAAACAAAAATATATTTTTTTAAATTCGCAAAAAAATTGTATTGTATTTCAAGCAAACATTTTTTTGCCACTGGTCGGTAGTAATTTTTAATAATTTTTTTCAAATCTACTACAATGAAAGTAATTGTTTACATAATATTTTATCTAATACTAATAAATGTCAAATTATCAAATATACCATCAATCAGTGATACTTAAAATGTACACACGTCAAGTAAACTACCCTTAACTTTGCGAATTTAAAAAAATCTTTCTGTTTCATGATCAGCACGTCGTACAGTATATACCCTTTAATTTTGTGTCCTAAGTTGTGGAACAGCCTGTATATTTTTTTAAACGTTAAAGTAAAAATTAAATAATTAATATAATTTTGTAGAAACGTCTAATACGAGGTCTAATATAATAAAAATAGCTAGTATTCAAACGAAACCGCATTCAAAATTAACACATCCATATCCACGCTAAAAATCCATCAAGATTAAAAGATAAACCGCAACATTCCCTGAAATCTTTGCCGCAATCCATGCTAATTTACTCACGCGTACATCTGGCAACACCGCAGCCGGAAGCCGCTACACGGCAACGTCGCAGAGGGTAAAAAGAAGCAAAGAATTTAATGTTCTCACTCCCACCGCCGGCGCCGCGCGAATCGAAAGCTCGCCGGATTGCGACACTGATAAGAATTTCAGCGCGAGTTTCAGCAGACGTGGAATATTTCAGCGATGGAGAGAACTACAGTGCAGGAATTGATGCAGTCGTGGGGCAGGATTTCGAATCTCTATTACAAAACAGCGGACTTTTTACTTCTGCAATCTTATGGTGCTTATTATATTGCAGTAAAGTCGATAACATTATGTGACTGACCTTGGTTTCACCAACAATACTTGGGTTTGAATTTAGTTACGATATAATATTTATAGAAAGGTTGTAAATGATATAACTCAGACGTCTTGATCTTCACTCTTTTATTAAATCAAATGAAATTTGATTAAGGACAACCGGTTTCGACCCTTTAAAGAGTCATCATCAGGTCCGGTGTCGAAGACTACAAAAAATACAATAAAATAGGTTATAATCATTAAATTGTTAACTTGTTACAATAATTTTATTGTATTGTTTGTAGTCTTCGAAACCGGACCTGATGATGACTCTTTAAAGGGTCGAAACCGGTTGTCCTTAATCAAATTTCATTTGATTTAATAAAAGAGTGAAGATCAAGACGTCTGAGTAATATCATTTACAACCTTTCTATACATTTATTCTTTACAAGGGATACTCTTCAATATATAATAATTTAATTTAACTTCCTTTTCGAAGTTGGCATCCTGACATCTTTTACATTGGGAAGATTTCCCTTGCCTCGCACCTCGGTAGGGAACCTCCTTAAATACAGTAATTCTTGCATTCTTAAGAGGCCCGTCTACCTACTAAAATCCAGCATAAAATGTACTAGTGTAGCGAGTGTTTTGTGGCTAGTACAAGAATGGTAAAATTTTATTTCAACAAAGATTTAACAGAGATGGATCTACAGATGTACCTTTTTAAAATTTTTATTTAAAAATTCAAAAAATATCACACAAATAACACATTTTTAAAATTTTAAAAAGGCACATCTGTTAGATCTTTTTACTTCCTTGTACGGAGTAATAAGGAAGTATTGTAATCGCGAAAAATTTCGGTTTTCAGATTTTGATGGAAATATCCGTTTTGACCTTTTCTGAATCCATTATGACTAGTTTCGTCGTGACGTCTGTACGTACGTGCGTACGTGCGTACGTGCGTACGTACGTGCGTACGTACGGACGTATGTGTGTCGCATAACTCAAATACGGTTAGACGTAGAAAGTTGAAATTTTGTATTTAGGACTGTTATAGCATCTAGTTGTGCACCTCCTATTTTTGGTTTCAATCTATAAACCGGAAGTAGTACTTTTTAAAAATATTTCGATAAATATTTAATTTAACACAAATTTTTTTATTTTAAATGAAAGATTATGTGATTATTACCTAAAATCGGTATTTTATAAATATTTTTGTATATGGTATCATTTAGGAATAATTAAAGTATATATTTTTAATTTAGTATTTCTTTATCTTGTAGTCCATGATCGATTAACATTTGTTACTACGTAAAATTTAAATGATTTTGACATGACAGTGACAATAGTAAAATATGCTTTATATCTTCTTCTGCAGTTTAAATAAAATGACTAAAATATATTTGTGAGTATACTAGTATAATAAGTTAAAATAATTTTTTATATTATTCTACATTTTAGTTATTAAGAAAAGTATGAACACACAAGGCGTACAAGGAAGTCATGTGGTGTCCACGTCAGATTTTTTTTCTCTATTAAATGTTTATAATAACATAATCCTGAAGTCAACGAAAACACTTTTACAGTATTTTTCAACTTCAAAATGGCATTGCATAGCTAGGATGCGGCAAAGTACGAGTTTCGGGCTGGTTTCAGGCAGCCATAGTATTGGGGAAAGAGTGGAATAGAAAAAAAGTAAAATCTAGTAAAATGTAGACGGGCCGCTTAATAACGAAAGAAGCATAATGATGAATAAAATAAAATTTTAATCAAAACATTAATTTTTTCAAAAATGATGTTTCCACTTTAAAGCTTTGCCGCTGAAGTTGTTTTAATTATGAATGTTTTTGTTATATTTCAAATTAAGTAATTACTTTTTTCACTTTGCGAGCAGGTGTAACATTCCCTACGTGCCGCATTAAAAATTCTGACAGTTAATTTACCCAGGAATTCAAAATAAAATACAAACTTATTCCAAGCATGCATGCTCAAAATATTTCAAATATTAAATTTCTAATGAGGCAACATATTTCCGCAGACGAACTTCGCCACACTAAACAAAATGACAATCTATAAATAGCCCTTTCAGGATCATATACTTCATTACAGTCGGGAATACCATAATAATATAGTAAAAAGTTTATAGTTTTTTTGCAGAGGAGTCACGTCATCAAAACATTACAAAATAAAAAATAACTGTAGTAATGACCTAGTGATGTTAAATGAATAAAATAAATACTACTTTTTTGCATACTATAAGAATAGTGCATTTTCATTAAATTTACAATAATTTTAAAGCCGAACATAATGTTTTTAATGCATTTTTAATTTATTTCAAATAATTGTAGTTTGTTTTTTCACCACACATTGGCATTACTGAATTAAGAATTGTGTTTTGTGTTGTACGTTTACATGACACTCATATTTTTTCTGTAACGCTATAGAGTTCTAACTGGAAACATATTAAATTTTACAATGATATTTAAATATTAATCGTCTAATAATCTAATTGATCGAAAAATAAGCGTCGCATGTAAATTCAATAATGCAACACACATTAAATTTTTTAAATTTAAATTAGTATACTATGTAAATCTAGTATTCCGTGACGTCATTATCTGGTTCCGTGACGTCATTATCTAGTGACCAACATTGATGACGTGACTCCTCTCCAAAAAAATTTTTACTATAATTACGAAACGCGTCTAAGTTAGATTCTAATGACATATACAAAATAAACTAGATTACCTACTTTTCCCGTACTTATGATGCCAGTGTTAGATCAAATATCAAGCATACCTGGAAGCGATAACCTTGTCGTAAGGCTTAAGAATTTACTTAGTGAGCTTAAGATCACTTTTAACTCTGGCAGCAAATAAAATAATAAGCAAACATGCTTAGTGAGGAGCAGTAACACTTCCACCTCAGACTCTCACATCACACATCAATCTCAACAACAAACATTTGTATTTCGTTGGCGACCTGGTTAGGGCCACTCCAGCCCACGGCTGCTCGCTGCATCGTTGGCAATCCGTGTAGGATTACTACAGTCCATAGCTGCTCGCTGTATCGTTGGCGGCCAGTCACGGTCCACTACAGCCCAAAGCTGCTCGCTGTATCGTTGGCGGCCAACCACGGTCCGCATAACCAACGTCTCAACTCTTATCACATTCTACACATCATAGACACACACGACTCAACTCACCAGGCCAGATCAACACGGATCTATTTCACATAACCATACACTTTACTGATTTAGGATCTGTTCTTCTCGAACACTACCACTAGACTGAAATCTAAGGGGCTAGCTAATGAATTTAATTGTGTAGAGTGTGATAAGAGTTGAGACGTTAGGTACGCGGTCCGTGGTTGGCCGCCAACGATGCAGCGAGCAGTTTTGGGCTGTAGTGGACCAATGGGTTGTAGTAATCCTAGTCAGATTGCCAACGGTGCAGCGAGCAACCGTGGGGCTGGAGTGGCCCTAACCAGGTCGCCAACGAGATACGAATGTTTGAATGTGGTATGATGTTGAGATAGGTGTGTGATGTGAGAGTCTGAGGTGGAAGTGTTACTGTTCCTCACTAAGCATGTTTGCTTATGTTTTCTCTGCTTCCAGAGTTAAACGTGATCTTGAGCTCGCCAACTAATTCCTTAAGCCTTACGACAAGGTTATCGCTTCCAGGTATGGTTGATATTTTTTGATCTAACAGTAGGCATCATAAATACGGGGAATGTAGGTAATCTAGTTTATTTTGTATATGTCATTAAAATCTAACTTCGAGGCGCTTCGTATTTATTTAACAACTCTTTACATGTTTACAAAGTTTCTTTACAAATTTGTATCTACCTCACATTTTAGTGTGATGACAGATGACAGTAGTGTTAAAGAATGGATGCATAATACAATAGTATTGAATAATGAATTCATTATACAATAGTGTGTCTTATGGAAGCGTTTATTTTAATACAGTTACCTACATAATGGAAGTATTTTTTAATATATTGAAATTTGATGATTGGTGCATTTTGAGTATTTTATTTTGAATGTTTGTATTAAAACCTGAGTTTCAGACCAATATTAGTTTCAACTGGTACATATTGTGTCATATTTCATACTCTTAGGTACGTTCATAAAGCCCATCCCAGCAAATTGGCACTCTTCAGACAACATGCATCACTGCTTTCTATGGCAACGTCGCAGACGATGATGGCCTAACACTACCGAGCTCACTCGAGCAGCAGGAAATTTATTCCTGCTACATGTGCAATGAGTGCATTCCTGTTTGTGAACAGGGATGTAATGCGTTTATTTTGTTGATTTTGTTTTGTTCGTGGAAGCATTTTACTTTAAAAAATGTAACAAGCTGCATTTGAACGCATTTTATTTTGTTGGTTTTTTATTAAATGCTTGCAAGACTAAAGAGGATACTAAAATACTTTTAAAATTCTGGGGTATTATGTATTTTAAATTTGAGATAAAATTTTTCATCAGGATTGCATAATAATTTATTATTAGTCTACGAGAATATAACGTTAGCATATTTACTTATGAGTGTCAACATTATTCTAATAATTTATTGCCATATTTAATTCGAGTAAAATTCCGTACATTTCTATGACTATATTAAAATAAACTGCATTTAAAAATACTTGTGGTATCTACTTAATTCTTTAATTTATGTATAGTATGATATTTCAAACTTCTTTTGAATTTAGTTGCGAATCTAGTCCTTTGACGGAAACAAATCGTTTAAAACGATTGATATTTAAAATAAACATAATAAATTAAATTATTTAGTTATATAAATTTAAACTTTCTTAACCGTAAACCTTAAAACTAAATGCTTATGTGAATGAGGCTTAAAGCTTAAAATTATTATAACCATTCTCCTTGATAGCGATATTTTGACATATCATACAGACTACTTTATAAAATGGATCAAAATTAAAATGCTCCTTTTCAGCTATATTTTACAAATGAAGATACAGGTGTAATAAAAAATAGCGTATGACATACGTGTATTTATAAGTGCTTTTAAAGTACTAGCGCTTCGCGTCGTGCTTTTGAACCTGGAATAGCTTTAAAAGCTTGTTATGCACTTGTATCATAATATACCATTTGTATTGACTACCCAGAATGTAAACATCTTGGCTTGTTACTTGCTGTATTTGCCCATTAACATTCTATTAATATTCTATCTATGTAACATTCCAATGTTAGGAATAATTTTGTAATAATATCAAAATCATGCATCCCATGTAATTCTCTGGGATGTTTGCAATAAATATGTAATTTTTTATTGTTCTCAGGATAACGTACAAGAATTATATATTTTTAAACTTCCCATGGACGATTCATGTCAACCAACAAATGTTTAGTCAGCTTGGCACTTCTCCAGTGTCATTTTAGTATGCGTGGACGTTTGTATTATTTTAAAATTCGTCGTTGCAATTACAAGCACTGTCGGTATGATTAGTTTCCTTTTGCCGACAAATCCCTCCCGCAAGGAAAGGCAAAGAGGAAACCTGCACTGCCTGCTTGCGGAACTCATTTCCGGTTTGTGATGAACTTTAGACAAATGGCTGTCATTATTAAACGCCGTTATTGTCCACGTATGGAGTTTCCGCAGTTCACTGTTAATTTCAAACGAATTTGCATCTCTTTTAAATGCAAACCAAATTACGTTTTTTCTGCCGTGATATTAACGGATGCGCAAAATAAACCATGAACTTTGCATACAAATCAGGTTATTTACTACGCGAAATTAATTATTTTCTTTGGAGGAAAGTTGAAAAACGTACAACGCTTTTTTACTGCTGAGGTCTAGGGTAATTAATTTGGTTTTCTTTAGATTAAGAGATTTTTTCTTCCTTTCTTCGGAAAATAATGCATACTTTTTATGTACCATTATTTTTATTAAGGGGGTCGATACCTAAATGCTGGATTTCACTGTGCGGCATGTTACACATAAATAAACAAAGGATAAAATGTTAATTTAAATAAATAAATACAACTCTTTATGAACTATTTAATTCAGAAAATTAAATTACAAATGGTTCAATATTTTTAAATAGCTAGAGGTTGTCCTCTAGTGCGTCTAATGCCACTTTTTTAAATTTGTTGTTTTAAATGTGTGATAAAATACGTGATAAAAACTCACAAAAAAACTAAAATCGGTCATGTTTAGCCATGAATATAAAAAATAGAGTACAAAAATGAAAAATGTGGCATTGGCCGCATTTGGGGACAACCTTTATCTATTCAAAAATATATGAATATGTGAATTTTTATTTCAATTTTAAGGAAAAAACTAAACTTACCTACTTCTTACTATTTTCACCGGTAGTGACTCCTCTTAAAGCTTGTGTTTCTACATAATTTTCCAAATATTTCGGCCAGCAGTATGTGATTGTCGTAAAATTGTAAAAACATCGTGAAATTAAATCGCATTCGTATGCTCCAAGCTGACCACATGATCGACTTTAATACAGGGTGTTTCTATACCTCTGCACAGAACTTTAATAGGTTGTATATTTTGGCATACTGATTATAGAAAAAAAATGCTTGCCATTAATTTGAAAGTTCATTTAACAGTTTATTTATTAATTATTACATAAGAAGTAACTATTTGTATATAGTCTCATACTATATCAAATTTTATTTTATAAATAACCTAATAAATAAATAGTTATGGGCGGTTACATAAAAATATCTCCGTTGCCATTTTGATTTTCAAAGGTCGTCGCATGTATTGAAATTTGTCGAAGTATAATAGTGTCTACTATTCTGTAATTGCGAGTAAACCCTGTTGAATGGTTACCAGAAAATTAAATAAAATTAACAACAAAATATTAACTGTTATCTACGCGCAATTTGTGTTTAAGTTGGACGCAGTATGCAGTGGAATTTCGTAATTAATTCAGAGAAATACAAATTCGTCATTTGAGATTAATGGAATGTTCCACTTCAGCTGAAGTTTAAAACTGATTTAGTTTATTAAACTTAATTCCAGAATTGACGAAATGAGGTTGAATTAAAAGTTTTGATGAAAATAGTTCCAGAAATCTTCAAGAGAAAAGATTTAATAAGTAGTTTCTTAGTTTACTGTTTTTTCATTTCTTAAAACTTAATAAATTTCAAAATGAGAATTTTTATATTTTTTACACAAATAACTACAAATGGAAGAACTAATTTCAATACTAGTAACCATGGTAATACTAAAATAAATTTTTTCGGAAATTTTTCCTACTTTCTTGAGTAAGTAACCTAACAGAAATTAGTAAGTGGAAAATTTTCTGTACTTGTCAATTTGACATTTAAATTAAAAATTGGTTAAATCTCAGTAAATAATACGCATTCATTAATGTTAAATTCACACTTAATATGTTTCTATTGTAAAAATAATTAAAAGTTACGATTTTCTTACGTAATCAGTTCTCGTGTACCACTCAAGTTGAATACGGTGTTCATAAAGGATTAATATAGTTATTTATGTATCAAGGGCATCATGATGATGTTTATGCTCATAAGCCCAAGGGCCTCTGGCCCGAGGGTCTGTAAATCGCCCGAGGGCTATAAACATCAATGATGCCCGTGGTGCATACAATATTTTATGTCTTACTATTTTATTTAAAATATTGCGCGCGTGACATTTCGCTTTGACGTTTCGAATTTTGTTAATATTTTTGGTATCCTAGTAACAGACAGAAAATATATTAATTTCAGAAGAAAAACATTAGTGATGTCTCAATATTACCATGGCAATTTCTTAATGCCCTAGGATATAATGTAGTATATAACATACCTCGTATCCATGACATAATTAAACAATTACATACTAGGAAGACATAAATGCACATTCGAGATTATAAGTGTACAGATTATAATTTTTTGTGCAATAACATTGGAATGTATAGCTGGCTGGATAGTCATAATAACAGTCGGACACGTTAAACAGTAAGCTATCCGCGATATTATTTAACTATTAATTTATGTACTACTTCAAATATCGTTGTTCCGGCACTTATATTATGTATTTGCAGAATAATAGCATGCGCCATTTCGCCAATATTAATATAATAACTATAAAATTTCCTTCCATCATATGAATGGCAACATTCCGGGCATTCCTTTATGAAATACGAGCATAACATCCTAAGCTGACCGCCTGGCAACGTCGCAACAAAATGAAGCCTTTGAAACTAACCAGGAAACAAAACAGCGCTTTGAAACAGATACCATTTTGTATTAGAACGTAATGTGCTTTTAGACAAACAAAAGCACAATTTGGCAACGCTGCTAGGAGTGGGGATAAACCACGCCCACCCAGCTCCTGTCTCACATGAAAGGATAATCCAGAAAACAAAAAACGAACGTCTACTTACAGCGACTGATGCGCGATTAGGGAACAAGTTTCATTATTAAGGGCGCAAGTACAAGTTCAAGAGCGAATTAACATGAACACTAATTATTTACTGCTTAGTTAAACAGATTATGTAGCTACTTTAATCCACATCCTTAATCATAGTTTAAAGGCTGAATTACGTTATACCTTTTTCGTCTAGATTCATGACAGATTTCTAGTTCAATTCATTCATTCATACTTTATTTCCGAACTATTCAATCGGAAATCTTCGATTTTTCTGAGTCAAAACTTTTAAAGGTTGGGCACATTGAACTGAGTACGAAAAAATAGAGCCAGGCGTATATTTCTATACTAGAAAAAAGTATGAAAAACTAACGAAATTCGGATGAGAATTTCTGACTTATGCTAGAAATGGTTAGAAACTTCTCGGATGAATCTCGAACTAAAATCTACCTGTCTATAATAATAATTAGCCATTAATAGAATAGTAACTAAACATAAAAAGAAAAACAAATATAAGATCGCCAGTGTTCTATAATACTCGGAATTAATGCAGCAAAATTGTTGTTCAAAACGTTATTTTTTTAAAATGATCTGTAGCAGACAACCAAATGTGCCATGATACCAAACAATTCTTACAGCTACTGTGTAAGCGTATACTTAAGGCTTGTTTATAATGGATGTAACTGCTGACTTCTTCTGTGTTCTGTTAACATAATGATACTGGATTTGACGTTTACCTATACTGTAATAGTTTTGTCGCGAATAGAGTGAGTTTATTTTAACGTAAAACATGGGATTTTTCATATCCATGGTTACGAATTTGACAGCAATGTATTAGAGCGTTCTTTTTAAAATAGAACATAGGGAATCAATTTAACTGTATTATTCTTGACCAATATAACCTATTTGGGTAGCTGTAATAGTTCCAAGAGACGCTTTCAACATAAACTTTTAATTGTTTAAACTATACCTACATCGTATTTCCAGGTAACAGCAGTTTGACTCCAATTAACAAATTCAAATGTTGCTACCTGGAAATACAATGTAGGTATAGTTTAAACAATTAAAAATTTATGTTGAAGGCGTCTCTTGGAACTATTACACTGCCCAAATATGTTATATTGGTCAAGAATAATACAGTTAAATTGATTCTCTATGTTCTATTTTAAAAAAAACGCTCTAATACATTGCTGTCAAATTCGTAACCATGGATATGAAAAGTCCTATGTTTCATGTTAAAATAAACTCACAGTACTATAGTGAGTTTATTTTAACGTGAAACATGGGATTTATCATGTCCATAGTTACGAATTTGACTGCAATGTATTAGAACGTTCTTTTTTAAAATGAAACATAAGGAATCAATTTGAATTTGTTAATTGGTGTCACACTGCTGCTACCTGGCAGTACAATTTATACTTTGAACAATTAAAAGTTTATGTTGAAAGCGTCCCTTGGAACTATTGCAGCTGCCCTAATATCTTATATTGTTCAAGAATAATACAGTTAAACTGATTTCCTATGTTTCATTTTAAAAAGAACGCTCTAATACATTGCTGTCAAAGTCGTAACAATGGATATGAAAAATCTCATGTTTCACGTTAAAATAAACTCACTGTATAAAGAGTGTGGCCACAGGCGCTATATTGCAAACACGTAGTCATGGTTTCATACTCAAAATTAATTAATGTTTAACTGTAAAAATATGATATCCGAAAATTAGTTCAGTATCTTTTAAATCCTTCATGTATTACCAAACATATTATTTGATTCAAATACAATTTGACTGAAGTCAGCCATACTCAGTAGGTATTACATAATTCACTCTTCACTCTTTCCCAACAAATAGCAATCAAGTCCTATTTGTTGTTGGTTGATCTTTGTTAACATTTTAATGAGTATTTTATATTTCGCTATAATATTTATTAGGTATTATAAACATTGCAGATCCAACTGTATAACTTTCAACAAACGAATTCATTTCTGACAGTCATAAGAAAGGTTAAGTCGTCAAGTTAGCAGATTACTGAAATGATTATGAACCACACACTTCCAATTCACGTCACACATCTTCCAAAATACAGAAGAAGTAACCGATTACATCCATTATAACCCACTCCTAATATAAAAAAGTCTCCCAAAATTAACCCATATCCCTGCTATCACCACTCCAGCCGGAATATTCTTCCCACACAAACAGCCCCTGTTGGAATAATTCCTGCGTGACCTATAAACCCGACCTGCATCCTGCCCTCGCCGCCTGGCCTACAAAGCGCGCAGGAATGAGAGCAGCAACAGACATTAGTTCACGCTGTCGCCGTACCTCAGCGCGGCGGCGCTGCCGGCGCAGTAATGAAGGGTGTCACTCAGAATGTAGAGTAGGACAAGAATGGTGGCAGCGTATGAAGGTTTGTTTGTTGTACTCGTATGGATTGGAATATTGTTGCTATATTTTTATTTGTGTTATTGAAAGGGGATTCAGTGATCTAACACTTAAAATAATAATAATAAAAAATCTGACGTGGCCATCACACAACCTTCCGCCATATCTAGAATTTAAACAGAAATGTATACGTACAATCCGGTGCCCATTTAAAATATACAAATAAAAATCTCAAATATTCAAACACAGAAATTTGCATCACCTGAATAAAAAGATTCATTCACAGGAAAACTCTGCTGTGTTGAAGCCATCTTCCGTTCAATTACTACATTTAATATCTTACTTAGGACTTATATAGCGCTAGTATGCCAACTTGTCACCCGTCTCACCTGTCAATATTTTTTACGCAGAAACAAAAATCAACCGATCATGGATTACAAGATATCAACGTTTTATTTGATAAATTTATTTTTTAAATTTTACTGCAGTTCTTTAATGCTACCAGATAAAGACAATTTTTTTATAACGTAAGTTGCAAATAACTTTTCCTCTTATTCTCATTACAAATAAATACTATATTTTTCCAAATTTATATACAATTTTGACAATTAACCTTTTCAATCTTCAAAAAATATCACTTCCGATGAAGATATTTGTACCAAAATCTAGGGAGCTCTTCCAACTTATATACAAATGTTAAATACCAAATATCAAAATTTTCGGGTAATTCGTATTTGAGTTATGCGACTAACACCCCTTGACCACACACACACACACACACACACACACACACACACACACACACACACACACACACACACACACACACACACACACACACACACACACACACACACACACACACACACACACACACACACACACACACACACACACACACACACACACACACACACACACACACACACACACACACACACACACACACACACACACACACACACACACACACACACACACACACACACACACACACACACACACACACACACACACACACACACACACACACACACACACACACACACACACACACACACACACACACACACACACACACACACACACACACACACACACACACACACACACACACACACACACACACACACACACACACACACACACACACACACACACACACACACACACACACACACACACACACACACACACACACACACACACACACACACACACACACACACACACACACACACACACACACACACACACACACACACACACACACACACACACACACACACACACACACACACACACACACACACACACACACACACACACACACACACACACACACACACACACACACACACACACACACACACACACACACACACACACACACACACACACACACACACACACACACACACACACACACACACACACACACACACACACACACACACACACACACACACACACACACACACACACACACACACACACACACACACACACACACACACACACACACACACACACACACACACACACACACACACACACACACACACACACACACACACACACACACACACACACACACACACACACACACACACACACACACACACACACACACACACACACACACACACACACACACACACACACACACACACACACACACACACACACACACACACACACACACACACACACACACACACACACACACACACACACACACACACACACACACACACACACACACACACACACACACACACACACACACACACACACACACACACACACACACACACACACACACACACACACACACACACACACACACACACACACACACACACACACACACACACACACACACACACACACACACACACACACACACACACACACACACACACACACACACACACACACACACACACACACACACACACACACACACACACACACACACACACACACACACACACACACACACACACACACACACACACACACACACACACACACACACACACACACACACACACACACACACACACACACACACACACACACACACACACACACACACACACACACACACACACACACACACACACACACACACACACACACACACACACACACACACACACACACACACACACACACACACACACACACACACACACACACACACACACACACACACACACACACACACACACACACACACACACACACACACACACACACACACACACACACACACACACACACACACACACACACACACACACACACACACACACACACACACACACACACACACACACACACACACACACACACACACACACACACACACACACACACACACACACACACACACACACACACACACACACACACACACACACACACACACACACACACACACACACACACACACACACACACACACACACACACACACACACACACACACACACACACACACACACACACACACACACACACACACACACACACACACACACACACACACACACACACACACACACACACACACACACACACACACACACACACACACACACACACACACACACACACACACACACACACACACACACACACACACACACACACACACACACACACACACACACACACACACACACACACACACACACACACACAGACATCATTGTGAAACTATCAAAAATGAGTTGTAAGGACCCTAATTCGTGCTCATCCACTAAAAATTCACCACCCGATTTTTTGCATGATTCCAATACCTTCCTTTACAGGTAAGCGGAAGGTAAAAATGCTACTTCACACAATTTATTGTTAAATTAAATCTGAAATAAATAAAACAGATTAATTTTAAATGTAACATTGTTTGACGACATATCTTAGAAGTTATTTCCAGACTACTTGATATAAGGAAATTTTAGTGCAAACGTCAATTGCATCTCACTTATAGCCAGTTGAACCGCTCCCACTTAATGTTAAGTTTTCCTTAAATAAACAATATCGAATCAAAATAAAGTTATCAAACCTAGATATAACATTGCTGTCATGAGTTCGATTTGATATTTTTTATTTAAGTGACACTTAAAGTTGAAGTGGAAGCGGTGCAAATGGCCATTAACCTCTTAGAAAATACGATATTTTAAATAAATAAGAAAGTATGTCGGGCAAAAAATCGGTTTTATTAAACCCGAGCAGTTATTTACATTATAAGTGCGGTAGGATTTTACAATGCGAGATCTTATATTAAAGTACGACGCGAAGCGGAGTGCTAAAACCAAGCGTTGTACAAATACCTAACGCACACATTATGTATTATATTTTTTGGCCGATATATCTATTTATTTAAAATATCGTATTTTTTATGAGGTTCAGTGAGATGCATTTAACATTTGCTCGAAAATTTTGTCAAGTAGCCTTGAAACAACTGCTCTGAGATGTCGCCAGTAAATGTCACATTTAAAATTAATCTGTTTTCTTTATTTCAGACTCTATTGAACAATAAATTGTGTAAAGTAGCGTTTTTGTAGGCTCTATTTTCAATTTTAAAGTTAACTTTTTATTTATTGGCATATGAAAGAAATACAATTCGGCGCGTTAACAAACTATATGCGGAAACAGTTGTTATGACATGTGTAAAATCGCAACTACCGTAGACGTCAACGATGTGTGATTGTTACGTTTACAGTTCAGGAGGGAAAAATAACTATTAAAATATATATTTATGTTAGAGTTAAACTTCCATCTTTTGAATAAACATTCTTTTAATTCACTTGCTGGTAGTATATTTTTATAGAAATGAAAATATTGAAATGAAAGAAAAATATTTTGCACCAACTTGATGATTTTCTTAGACATTTACTGCCTTTCCTGCAGTCGGCAAAAAACTAAATTGCATTTCGGACTACGTTGTTCCTGGAGTAAATATGCAAAATTTGTTTGTCTGCAATTTTTGCGTGCATCAACTAAATATGCAAATTCACCCCAAACATTCAGTAAATCTGCTGGCATTAGCCATTCCTACTACAAATAGTGCGCTGTGGTTATTCTATAAATATTTACAAAACAAAACTACCTCACACAGCATGAAGTGAACTCCAAGCGACGATTGCTCGTTTTCCTCGATCGTTACTGTCTCTCATTCGCTTCCCTCCATCCAACCAATGTGGCTATTAGGTCCGCTTCCCGATCACATGGTCCCCCAGGTGCTCACCTCCTTTCATCTGCCCCTGGAACGGCCCTCAGTCCCTCAGGAGGAAACTGGGAATCAGGATGAGGGAAAGTAGTAACACCGGAACAAACCAGACAGAGGATGTTATACATTATTGGATAATCAGTTGTACCGATTTAATTTAATTTTTGATGGTTATCATTCGAAAGGATTAACTCAATTATAGTGGAATCTAACCTCTCGGGCTCAGTGGTGGTATTTATAACCAACTTGACAAAATAAAATCTCCAGAACACTTCAAGAATTAGACTATTAACATCCAAACGCATCCAAACAATATCCTAGCGATTGCTAATGTCCACTTTTAGTAACATTATCAGCTATAATAACCCAAGGACATTGATAATTACGAAATAATTTTGTGACGTTGCTTGGTAACCGCCCGACGCCGCAGGCGAAGGGCTGTTAACCTAAAAGCACCGTGCTTGAGGTAGCTGTCACAAAATTATAAGTATTTATCAATGGTCGAGGGTTATCGGACAGAAAATTTTATTAATTGAAGTATCATTTTCATTACCAAAACGTGCGAATGACATTTTTATTCAAATTATAAACATAAAAATGAACATGAATAATTGTAACTTAGCAACATATTTGACATAAGTGATAATGTCCCATGGGTTGCTGTCAGTTAAATGTTGTATTCATTGGTCAATTTCGTACACGTGATCAGAAATGAAAGAATTTCATTGGATATATAGTTTACCTAAAAATTTTCTATGTAACATCCCAATGTTAGTAATTTGGTAATAATATTCCAATTATGTGTCCCATGTAATTCTCTGAGATGTTTGTATTGAGTATGTAATTTTTGATCGTACTCAAGATGTGGCTAGGGTAGACTTACGTAATATCACTTAAAGTTCAAGAAACAGATATTTTTAAACATCCCATGGACGATTCATGTAAAATGGGTTAAACAGAATAGGAGTAGATGTTATAAAAGTGGAATCCAACTACTTCTAGACCGATTCGTCTTTGTGCAGTCAGAATTTCAACCCGTGCGACGATCTTTGAAAGCCAAAGCTGCAACTAAGATATTCTTTTTGCGACCAGGACTACATTTTAGAAGACGATCAAGTGGTCAGCTTGAAGCATCCGAGTGCGATTTAATTTCAAGATGTTTTTGAATTTAATGACAATCACACACTGCCGGTCGAGAGACTTGAACCACGGAATATCACTTAAAGTACAAGAATAAGATATTTTTAAATATTCTATGGACGATTCATGTCAAGTAGGAATAATACATTTATTATAAAATTACGAATTGCCTTGAATTGCTTAATACTGTAATATTTTAACTTCTTAACTTACATTTTAGACCACTTAGGCTTGGTTTATAATGGATGTAACCGTTTACTCATGCTGTATTCTGTAAACCTGAACTATAGCCGTTTCTATAGTTAGCAACTGACACTTCAAATTTTTCTTCAAAATTGTTTATTATTCAATATAATCGGAGTAAATGTACAAATTAATATTAATAATCTTGTTGAATAAAATAGGTATTATTTTCAGCATTTTTTTTCTTATGTTAGTAGAATTTATAGCTTCAATATTGCTAGTTTGTTTGGTGAAAGGGTGCATAAATTTCAAGGATGTTTTCTTCTGCATATTATAGAAAGTGTTTATGGGATGTAGGGTTAAACGAACCATTAAACCATTAACCATTAGGGAGTGTTCATATGGGTTAGATGTTGATGCAAATTAGACCGCATGGGGTACGAAACTTAGCAAGAAACCGGTACTTGTTGCTTCAGCTGAAACTACCACTCTTTCATTTTTATTCCAACATTTAACTTAGTATATCAGTTCGCTAACGACCAATAACATGCGATTTGGATAGTAGTTATTGCACTTGCAGTCAGGTACAGATTCCACATTTCTGTTGCACAAAAACCTCCCCTGTGAAGTTGGTACTAGACATTATTTTATTTTGTTGGTAACCATTCAACAGGATTTACTCCCAATTATAAAATGGAAGATGTTATTATAGTGGAAACAAACCAGTTCGACCGATTTATCTTGGTGCAGTTAGAATCTCACGTGTGACAATCTTTGAATTTCAAAGCGGCAACGGAGATATTTTTTGCAACCAGGACTACATTTAATACGATCAAGTGGTCAGCTTGAAGCTTGCAAGATGTTTTACAATTTAACAACAATCACACACTGCCGGCCGAAAGACTTGAACCACAGAATTCCGGTTTCGTATGTCATACATGCAGAGAGCTGTAAGAGATTTTTATGCGACCAGGACTATAAGACGATCATGTGGTCAGCTCGAAGCATCCGAGAGCGATTTAATTGCAAGATGATTTACAATTTAATGACTTCACAAACACTGCCGGCCGAGAGACTTGAACCACGGAACTCCGGGTTCGTACGTCATCACATGCAGAGTTGTGAGAAATTCTTTTGCAACCAGGACTACATTTTAGACGATCAAGTGGTCAGCTTGGAGCATCCGAGTGCGATTTAATTGCAAGATGTTTGACAATTTAACGACAATCACACACTGCCGGCCGAGAGACTTGAATCACAGAATTCCAGGTTTTCGTACGTCATTACATGCAGAGAGCTGTGAGAGATTCTTTTGCAACCAGGACTACATTTAAGACGATCAAGTGGTCAGCTTGAAGCATCCGAGTGCGATTTAATTGCAAGATGTTTTACAATTTAACGACTGCATACACACTGCCGACCGAGAGACTTGAACCACAGAATTCCAGGTTTTCGTACGTCATTACATGCAGAGAGCTGTGAGAGATTCTTTTGCAACCAGGACTACATTTAAGACGATCAAGTGGTCAGCTTGAAGCATCCGAGTGTTTTACATTTTAACGACAAACAATTTCTGAACTGCCAACGTTTCGACTACACTATAGTCTTCATCAGGGCTATGAGACAGTGACATACAAATAAATACAATCTTCATCAGGGCATTTATTTGTGAAACGTTACGGGAAAAGCGTGGCATATTGGTAAACCAAACCTGTCCAAAACAAAATTATACTTCCTTGTGCAATGGTCGAAATCCTGAATTCGCGATGTGTTTCCAATTAAAAGTTTGGTTCTTTCTGTTGTTGAACGTGTTGATCACGCGTGCGTAACCCCCCCCCCCCCCCCCCCCCTAGGTAGCATCCATTCGCCGCGGTTTTGTGCCGGAGAGGCCGTCTCGGTTTGTTGGCTGAATTTATTGCGTTGTGTTTTGTTCTCGTGTTTTATCAGCGCCAACTTCGCTCTCACCCGCCAGAATTGGATTGATTTTTTTCCATCGGCATAATTGATTTGTTTGCATTGTTCTTGTGGTTGTTTGGGGCTAATTGATAAAGGATAATGTCTGTAAATATTTAAGTTCGCAGGATATTGTCGCAATTTATAACCGGATTTTTATTTACTGTATCTGTGTTTTCTGACAAATCCATTTATTTCTCGTAAAACCAATCATCCGAGATAACTCGTTTTATTATACACATTTTTATTCCAAAAGGGGAAATTAATTTTTATCCACTACAAAGTGAAATCGGTCAACCAGACAAATATAAATTGGACTCATTCATATGAGAGCAAGAGTCAAGTTTATTTGCTTTAATTTCAGTTTAATTTCGGTCAACACAAATATGTTAAAAATTGTTTTAGCGTATAATTATTTAGTTGTCCAAAACAGTTAACTGAAAAAATAGGAATTCTGATATTTGAGAACAAAAGCCTCTGTCAGACTGTCAATTTTTCCAGCAAACATTCAATGATTTGAATGAAACTTGAATGCACATGATAAAATACATTCGGCCAGAAAAAAAATCTGACGTGGACACCACATGACTTCCTTGTACGCCTATTAAACTATTCATACTTTTCTTAATAACTAAAATGTAGAATTATATTATACAAATATATTAATATATAAGTACTACTACTACTGCTACTATACTCACAAATATATTTTAGTCATTTTATTTAAACTGCAGAAGAAGATATAAACGATATTTTACTATTGTCACTGCTACTGTCACTATCATGTCATAATCATTTAAATTTTACGTAGTAACAAATGTTAATCGATCATGGACTACAAGATACCGAAATACTAAATTATAAATATATACTTTAATTATTCTTAAATGATACCAGATACAAAAATATTTATAAAATATCGATTGTAGGTAATAATCACATAATCTTTCATTTAAAATTAAAAAAATTGTGTTAAATTAAATATTTATCGAAATATTTGAAAAAAGTACTACTTCCGGTTTGTAGATTGAAACCAAAAATAGGAGGTGTACAACTAGATGCTATAACAGTCCTAAATACAAAATTTAAACTTTCTACGTCTAACCGTATTTGAGTTATGCGACATACATACGTACGTACGTACGTACGTACGTACAGACGTCACGACGAAACTAGTCATAATTGATTCAGAAAAGGTCAAAACGGATATTTCCGTCAAAATCTGAGAACCGAAATTTTTCACGATTACAATACTTCCTTTACTTCGTACAAGGAAGTAAAAACGCACGACTTGAAAATGAGCCAAAAATTCCGAATTTTTGACAGCCATAACTCGGTTGAATTTGGTCGAAAATGTATAAATCTTAGAGTTCTGACAAGATTGAAGTTTCCTCTTTTAGGTCATGCAAGTTGATCTGACGCCAAGTTCATTTTATCCTCTGCCACCCTCCTTAGAAAAAAATGTTCTTAATGTCAAAAAATGTACTTGTACCAGGTACAAAAAAATCGTGGAATCAATCCACTACCAAGGCGATAAGGTTCACACATTTTCCTCTGTCGGGAAAAAAATTGAGTACTTTCGATGATTTGGCGCGAAGTTAAGATTAAAAAAAAAATTGCATTGACTATTTCCCCAATCAGAAGTCTGACATTTCTGAATGTTGACCAATCAACGTAGAATTACACGATAATTTTGCACTAGTGCAAAATTATCGTATTTGGATACGGCGTTGCAAAGTGATTCTGACTGGCTGTCAAAAGAAGTTTTTAAATTTTGCTTTATTTTTCATGAGAGAAACAGCGTTTGGCTAAATTTTAATAGTCCTTCGTATATCTCTCGTGCATGTAAAATTGTCGATAATTTTATCTCGCGCGCTTTGTGCACTTGAGAAAATTATCGACAATTTGACATGCACTTGGGATATTATATATGAAGATTCACTCATTTTCGACCAAATTCAACTGAGTTATGGCGGCCTAAAAATTCAGAATTTTGGTGCATTTTCAAGTGGTGCGTTTTCTTGCCGAGTGTATATATTCAACCAATGACTCACAATATGTGAGGCTGTCACACCCAAGTTTGATAAAAAAAACGTGATAAATATACAAACTGCATTTCAGATTTATCTCTTATAAATCTGGTTTCATTTAAATTCAGTTCTGATTTCTCGATATTACTTATCGCACGTTTAGAACGTGGAAACTGCTGAATCTATCCAGAATCTCTCCAGTGTTTCAGCTCTTTCCAAAGTCAAGTGACGTCACGAGATGTCTATAAATTCTCTCCAGCTGCCCGTTTTTTCTACTCACATACATAATTTACGGAGCACAAATGCCGCAATACATAAGGAATATTTATTCTCGGCATATCTAGCTCGTTCAAACGATCATATTTCTTCGACAAAAAGACGGAGTATCCTATTTCGAAACAAACTCCGCGGGAAAATTGTTTTCTTCAGGTTGAGGACTGGATAATTTATGGATTAAAAAGAATACGATTGCAGTCTGTAGTTCTAGGAAAGAATATGAATCCTTTGACTTTGCGAAAATAGAAAATTTATTTATTAGTAAGCGCATTAATATTAATTTGAATGACTTATGGCCATTTGCACCGCTTCCACTTAAACTTTAAGTGTCAATTAAATGAAAAATATCCAATCGAACTTATGACAGCAATGTTATTCCTACGTTTGACAATTTGATTTTGAATGGAAGCGGTGCAAATTGCCATAATAGTCATTATATGCAACTAATTTATGACACACTCTTAATTATTTGTTAAAGTCGTTATTGTATGATAATTCCACTCTTGTATGAAGTAAGCTATAAACAGAACACAATTTTATCGTTTTGAAAGCGGATAAAAAGGAAGGTAATTGTTTGCAAGTGAAAAAACCTTTATATTATCAATCAAACAAAACAATATAATTATATTTCTAATATTTGTCAGTGAAATGATTCGATTTTGGGAATATTTGTGAAGAAAAACCAAAAGAGTCGTTAAAATAGCTCGTCGAATACACTCGAGCATTTTATTTCCGCCGAATAAATTTCTGTTTGACATCTCAACCTCGTATCTGACTGCAATTTGACTCGAAAAATTATTTTAAAATAAAATCACTCCACTATGCTGTCGTGATTTTGTTAAACAATTTTTCTTTTAAAATAGATAGGCAACAAGGTTTCAATACAAACAGAAATTTATCCTGCGAAATAAAAAGCTTTTGTGTAATTATTACAGTAACCATGGTTATATAAAATTTTTTTACTAGTAGCTTGAGGAACTGAAATTGATAAGCGGAAACTTTACCGTCATATGTCAGTTTGACAATAAATTAAAATTGGTTAAATTGTCATTTTTTAAAATAAGCAATTAATGAGGTAAATAAATACATATTTATTAATGCTAAATATTTCAAGTATCTATTGTAAAAAAAAATCAAAAATAGAGCGGTGGTGTCATTGCGATTTTTTACCGAATATGCACTCGTGCATTAATTCATGTCCAGGAAATTTGCGTAAAGCTCGTGGTACACGTTGTTGGAAAGCACTCAAAAAAAGTTCCGGAAATAATTACAGCACATGTGATATTATAAATTAATATATTTTTAATCATGCAGTAGATTTTCTATAATCAGGTTTATAAATTAAATACTTATACATTTTTATTTTATGAACCATTACTGTAAATCGTTTATTATATCACATTTCATTATTTCCACTTTTAAAATTTAAATCCAGTTGATGAAATTGTCCATGAGAGTATTCTCCTGGTAAAATATGCAACACAATTAAAACCAAAAAGGAAAACTATTCATATTCATACTGTGGTGGCAACAGCGACGAATAAATCAAATTTCCGAATTAAAATTACATTATTAATGCTCAGTGGCCGCGACATCACCGTCAGAACATTTTAAATTAAAATACATTCGCTCTGAAATACATGAGCGAACGTGGAGATTGTAGTGCCATAACAAGTAGCTACTTTAAATTATTATTTATTGTAACTATTTCTACTATTAAGCACATTTTTATTGTTGTTCATAATTTGTAAACTAGCTTAAAGCCAAATAAACTTAGAGTATAGAAAATTATAGAGGTAGCATACTCTGATTTTTTGGGAGGGGGATTGAAGTCATGAGATGGAGGGGGGTGTGCTACTAGAGCATACCAACATGGCGGATATATTTATATTTATTCTGAAAGTTCTATAAATAGTAGGTAAACATACCACGGAAAGAACAGAATGCAGAAATAGTTATTTACGAACCAAATGCGGGAAGATTTTGATCCCACATGAGCGTTTTTTTGAAACGCGAGCGAAGCGAGGGTTTTATTTACGCGAATGCTGCGATGGTGTCTTCCCGCAAGTGGTTTGTACTATGTTTTTTGTATCAAATAAAACTATAATCAAATACATTCAAGTTGTAGTTGTAGTCTGATCATTAAATTTGAGGTTACGATGTTTTCTACTCACTACTACCGACAGATGGCGCGCTGCACACAAGTTTTATTTTTAAGTATTGGTGGTTTTCGGTGGTCTTTATTAATTATAATTCCGGGAAGTAACACTTTATAAACTAAATTTTATAATTTTTAAGATGATTTTACTCTGCAATGTCTAGAAAAGCCAGTGTTCTTTGCAGTTTTCCTGATTGACTACACTGGGAAATTGACATTTCCAATTGTCAATTTGCGTGTTTAATATGTCATTTCCTAGGTAATGAGTACAAAAATGTTAATTTATGCCGGCTCCACATTACATGGCAAACTAGGCCAATGGCAAACGTTGGTGATTTGTACATTTTTTCATGTCGAATGACATTTACCGAGTACTCCCTACACATTACGTGCTGAATCATCCCATGCATATGACAAAACTAAATGCTAGATCGCGTTTCGTATTGACAAGTGGCCAACATTTCTTTGATTCGAGTCTCATTTACCGCCTTCAATCCGAACGTAGACGAATGCAAACGTTGGAAGGAGTCAATTATATTCGGCAAACTTCACATATCACAAACGTTTGCCTAGTTTGCCATGTAATGTGTAGCCGGCATTATATTTCAAATTATACAACGTTCAAATAAAATTTGACGACATAATACAAATTATTTTCATCTGTCAAATTCTGAGAAATGTCAGTGTCAAAATAACCTTACTTAACTATTATTTTCCCTTTTATTCATAGATTCCTGGCTCTCTCTATAAACTTCTATCCTCGAAGCAAATAAACAATTATTATATTATAAAACTATTCAACTTGATTTTTCACTAAAAATCTACTATTATAGAGTGAAAGCAATGTTCAGAACTCATAATTTTTGTAATAAATTTACTCAAAAGTATTATTGATGATCAAAAAGAGCATTACTTGATAATTCCGTCAGATAAATCTAAAATTAAATTTCTTTGTCCTCAAAAGAACGAATTACTACCAAAAATTTAATAACAATCCCTCAATATTAATATCATAAAAGCACTTCTTAAAGTCCTACAAGAAAAAGCAATAACTTAAAATAAAATTAATCCCCAAAAGTTCCAGACCGAATCAATACGAAACTTTCTCCGCGAAACAAAAGAAAACACAGCAAAACAAAGGAAAACTCACAACCGAATAATTTTCTCGTCATTACCTTGACACTTAAACCCGAGCTTAAAGCCCCGAGGGGCGGGAAAGGGCGGGGCAAAAAACTTTCAGCCAATAGCAACAAGGTTAGCGGGAGATATGTTTTGCAAGAAAGCTTTTAGTGGTTTCCAAATAACTTGAGGAATATCTTTCAGTAGAGTTGGAGGATGTTGTCTTTGCGATAAAATTTTAGAGATGTTTTGATTGGAAACGGTGGTGTTTCTGATGCCTTAAACTTTTACAGGAAGAAAATATAAACACTTTAAGGTTGTAAATCCATGGATAGTGACAACACAAAATGTGACTTAAATCAATTTACAGCATTCATTACAAGTCGTAGAATTTGGATGAAAATTAAAATTTATAGGTAACCGTTGAAATAACGAAGATAATAATTGAATTTAAAGTTGACACTAAAACGCGCTGAATTGCATTGCGTATATGTATAGGTTAGAAGTAGATTTACTAAACGATTAGAAAATATTATATCATAACAACCTAACACATTTTTGAAAAACGAATATTTCTTTGATATTTGAGATATTTATTAAAAATATCAAGAAAAATTGTATTTTGACGTCATACTACGTGTAAACTTTAATTTCAATTATCTTTTTTATTTCAATGGAGCTGTGTTTTGAACGAGTGAAAAAAAACTAAAGCGTTTGGGTCATTGCGAGACCGAAGAAGGTCGACAATTTGAACATTTGTTATAAAAATCGTTATAAACGTGCAAAAAACATTAAAATTAAATTCTTGAAACAATTAAGATATCGGGTTTTGGTTTATGGGAATGTGTTTCCTTTTTCATTAACTTTAAAATAAGGTGAAACTCGACTCGACAAAAATATTGAGGTGGCCATCCCCTAAAAAAACTCCACGTTGCATGGAAATTCTAAACTATCTAAGAATGTAGTTTTTATGACTCTTTAGTGATCCCCAAATTTTCAATTTTTTTTTCTTCACTCGTTCAAAACTTATAGCTCCGTTCCAGGACTTTTGGAAAACCCAGTATATTTGTTGAATAACTTGGTAGTAATATTATTGAACAGAGAAAACTAGAAGTAAAATAAATAATTACAAGAAATAAGAAAAAAATGCGCCGCAGGTGAAATATTCTACATACCTTTTGTACATTTTTATGGCAAATTTGAATTATAATTTAATTAAAAACAGCTTTGCCAATGCTGTAGGGCAGCCCAGAAAAGAAAATCAGTACCTTCAGTACAGTAAATAAAAAATCAGTTCAAAATGTCTTTAAACTGCTTGTCAAACTGACAAAATTAGTACGAATGGTCACTCTAATCCTTATAGTTAGTACACAATATTCTTCCATAAATAATATTATAACAAAACACACTAAATAATAAATATTATTCACAAATACTTGAAACTATTATGTAGTTTCCCTATACATCGAAGCACACTCTATCATTGGAGCGCTGGGCGATCGAATTAAACTTGTTTGACTTGGTGAATTGTTGTTTCGACGTCACGAATTTCAATAACTAAACAGCATATTGGCAGTTGTGTTTTTGAAGCGCAGTCAGCTACTGTTCTATGTGTTTTCACCGTTTATTTGTGCAAAAATACTGCAAAATATGTAGTTTTTGTGGAGTAGTTAGTGAACAATAATGAGGGTGATGTGTTTGCAAAACTGGGATGTCGAATAGTGAGGAATTTTTAACATGAACCTGGATAGCAGCTTAGGGAATTTTTAACCAAGAAAAAGGTACATAAATAAATAAAACATAACGGATTTGATTATAAAAATGGTTATATTATTACCTTACTTTATACAGGCTGTTCCACAACTTAGGACAAAAAATTAAAGGGTATATACTGTACGACGTGCTGATCATGAAACAAAAAAAAATAATTTAATTTGAAAAGTTAAGGTTAGTTTTCTTGATGTGTGTACATTTTAAGTATCACTATTTTGATGGTATATTTGATAATTTGACATTAATTAGTATTAGATATTATGTAGGTAAAAAATTACTTTAATTGTAGAAGATTTGAAAAAAATATACCGACCTGTGGCAAAAGAATGTTTGCTTGAAATACGATGCATTTTTTTGCGAATTAAAAAAAAATTCTATGTTTCATGATCAGCACGTCGTACAGTATATACCCTTAAATTTTTTGTCCTAAGTTGTGGAACACCCAGTATATTTGTATCATTTTGTACGTAATGATTGTATCAGAATAATTGAAGGTAAAATTAAAATATGTACTAAGGTATAAGGAAAATTATGTGAGGTTAGGAATTCTTTAATATTATTTCTGGTGAACAAAGAGTAATATTTTTGCAATTCATATGTTTTTTGTGTCAATAGTGTCAATTTTGTCAAATTGTCAATTATAGAATGATCAGAATAAATCAGGCGAGGTACGTCATCAGAAGAAATGAGCTATAAATGCCTATGACGCTGACTATGATCTATGTCGTCATCGTCATCAAAGATTATTTCTATAAGAAAGTAAAATTTAGGTTTATGTCGACATAGATCAGTCATAGCGTCAGAGCCATTTATAGGCCATTTATTTTGACAACGTACTCGTACCTCGTCTGATTCCGTGTCTCTATTATAGTTGGTATTCGACCGATTCGTCTTGGTGCAGTGAGAATCTCAATCCGTGCGTCGACCTTTTAAATTCAAAGCGGTAACCAGACGATCAAGTTGTTTGCTTTAATGCATAAAAATGATTTTGCATATGTATCATTACATTAAAACTACGTAGTATACTTTGTTTGAATATATTTTTAACTCTTGTATTTCTTTTTCAGGTAAGTCTACAAGCTAAGATTTTTTCTGCTACCACTGTTTAAGGATGAACCCCTTTTATATGTGTAAGTAAAATTTTATCCAATTTAGCTTTAATATTTAATACACACGTGTATGATTTATTATTAATTATAAATATAATAATAATTTATAAACTTGCTATTTAATATTTTAATGATAATAATTAAATTTCAAATAACTAGACTGATTAATAATTATTGAAAGCACATACGATATTAATTATTGTAACCTTCAAACAAATGAATTTAATTGAAATATATTTTCGGTCATTTGCCATCCAGGATACCTACTTAATTAATTGTAAATAAATTAAAAGATTAATTCTGTTAGTTATATTAACAAATATGAATAACAATAAATTACTCAATTGTTCCTAAGTAATGTTGCAAATAGACGCATTTACAAAATAAATATGACACTATTGTAAATGTACACTTTTAAGAAGTATATTAGATATAGCCATCTAAATTCGAAAGGGGAATATACCTACTTTTCTTAATTATTTAATTTAGTTAAAGTGCAACCGGGTATAATCATTTTAAATTTTCATCTCATTTGTTAAAGTAAAGAGAAATATAAAATTTAATCGGAACATTTCTATCCAGACCTTTTTTCGTGTGGTCCTTCGTCCTTGAATTTTATGTTATTGAATCTTTTAAATTAATTTTATTCTTCAATGGAAATGGTAATAATAAAATTGGTGGATACCTGCAGTATAATCAGTTGCTATGTACGTATATTATTACTCCTTTTACCCAATTTGGGTGTGACAGCTTGACAAACTGTGAGTCGTCAATCGTTTACTTACAATTGTTGGGCAGTGCTTAAATTGAAAAGTGCACCTGATTGGATTTAAACTTGAGTACATAAAAAATAATGTACTTATTTCAAACAGCTGTCATTTCAAATACACATCTTATGCCCAGTTCACACAAGGAAAGTTTTCCTTAAAAGGTAAAACAAAATATTTCTATAAAAATATATTAGAGAATCCATTGCTTCAAAGTCCTGTTTACATAAGGATTCTTTCAAGATTCTTTCATGCTTCTTCAATGAGCTTTGGAAAAGAGTAATTTCGAATTCATTGATAGCTTCAAGATTCGAAAGCTTGAAAAAATCTTCAAAGAATCCTTGCGCGAACAGGGCATAATATATTTTATAGAAATAATTAGTTTCCCCGTATTTAAAAATTTTGAGGACAGTGTTAGGCCTTCCGCACACTAGCGATTTTAAAGTTAACCAATTTAAAAGTTGCTCAACTAAAAAAGTGCTACTAGCTGTGAGCTCCGCGCACTATCGACTAGACTAGATAGTTGCCGTGGTCTTGTACTTGCACTTGTAAGTTGTCAACTTGTCTTGTACAAGATGGATATTATTGAAGTAGCATGTCTTTGTGCACTAATTATTAATTTTTTAGTTGCTCTGATTAAATAGTTGCCTATGCGCGCTACCTACCTCCATATAATAGGGTATTTTACCATAGTAGCAAATTAACAATCCAGTCAATTATACTGAAAGGAGACCTCAAAAATTAGTTATTGCCATGAAAAAAGTAGGTAATAAAGAAACCACCAAATTGTATTTTATATTTAGTGACATTTAGAAACAGTTGATTTTACATGAGTACATTTTAACTCCAGCCCCATGGTTTGAGAAGATTTTCAGCTATACATCTACGTCACACAAACTAAAAATTAATTACAGCTTTATTAAGAACAACTAAGCCTTATCAGTACTCTCAATCGCTTTCAAATAACATGAAGTTTCAATAAAAAAAAACTTTTTAAAATATAGTAAACTACCCTATTCAATGTATTCTATTTTGGTGATTTTTAAGTCGCCGCAACAAAATAGCTAGTGCCCGGTAAGATTTAAAGAATAAAACTTTTAAGTAAAAACTTTGCATTATAAAATAAAGAAATAATTTAATATAGTCCATGTAGTATAGTTTTGTATGTTATAAAGAACAGATGTTTTACTTGAACATATTAAAGTGATTGAAGTTACAAAACGAAAAAACATTAGAAATCTAAAAGACCATTGCAGACGTCGCGTCGTCTAAATCAAATACTTTGTCAAATGCATCCTGAAACATACGCGCATTTCAGATGCAATTCCGTAGCTTGTAGCTTTTGATGTGCGTTCTTGTGTGTCTGCAATGCAATTACTGTGTAAGTGTCTTGTGAATTTCTCAACGACTTCTGCTTGAGGCTTCTTCAGACTTCTCCTGTTTGATGTTTACTTCTATTTAGTTTTTAGGAATTTTCTCCCAGAAGAAAATATGATAAAGTTCGTTGCACACGACTGCAACATAACGCACAATGTATTAAAACTAGCTAGAACACTATACCTTATTCTTTTTAAGAAGGCAGTATTGTTGTAATTTTTTCAATGCTATTATGAGTCAATCTTAAACCTAATGTAGCAATTCTAAATTGACAGATAAAAATAAGGGACACGTTTTGTCAGAATATTTTCGATCTAAAGCTAAATTATTTGAAATTAGACGCTGAGATATATCTAAATTACAATTTTAGTTAGGTACTATTTATAGTATTAAAGTATTTTTACTTTTTACCTCTCGCCTCATATTCTATAAGAGAGGTATTGTAAATGGGTCAAAATTTTCGAGTATGAGTTTTTGGTGGATAAGCACGTTTCAGGGTCTCTAGAATACGAATTTAATATTTTCACGATGATGTCTGTGTGTATGAACTGACGATTTTTCGTCGACGATAACTTAAAAAAGTATCAAACCGTTCATAACCAAATTTCATATTTAAGGTTTTAATAAGTATCTTATTATCACCGGATAATATTTTGGTAGAAATCCGCAAACCGGAAGTAGGAAGTAGTACTTTTTGAAGCTTGATAAAGATTTCCTTAAAACTTGTCATTAATTGTATATTTCAATACGTGACCAAATAAATTATTATTATTATTATTAATACATTATTTAAGTTATGACAATTTTTGCAATTAAAAATAAAAGAAAATATAATTATCTATGGGTACAGTTAATTATAAACACAATTTGCTGAATCTAGTAGTATTTAACAATAAAGTTGACATCTTTTGCTTGCATTTTGATTTACATTATCTTTTACATATTACATGAACATGAAACTATTAAAATGTAAGTAAAACTATTTATTAGATTAGTAGAATAAGCAGAATTAGGCGAGAGGTCGTGTGCTGGCCACAACAGATTTTTTAAATGTTGAAATCAGTGTCAATATATAGTATCCTCGATACAGCCAGAGACCGCCAGAAAACATCATGTTGGTAAACCTAATTATTCTTTAACCGTGAGTACGAATATAGGTCCACACTATTTTTAGTGTTAACATTAACATTTTGACAGTAAATATAAACAAAAAACAACATTCTGTTCCAACTAATCACAACAGTATAAATTCATTAGACTTTTATTTTGTATTTCCTTGGTTTAAAAACACTAGATATTTGAGCCTTTTACAGAATGATCAAAATTGAACCAGACAGAAAATATAACCGCACATCTCTAAAAAATATGAATCACTTATCTGGATATCTGCGTGAATTTATGTTCTTCCTTTTATTCTTATCCCCCCCCCCCTCTTGCAGGTGTCTTGGATTTCCGCAGCCTGCTGGTTAAATTGAGATTTATCCTTTATGTTTTATTTTCGGGATATTAAATTATGTCCTACACCTGTAGCTTGAATTTTCGAGATAATTGGGTTTTGTTCAAACTGATTAGTGTCTTTTGACGGCCTGCTATGCGCAGTTAGAGGGGGGGGGGTTTATTTAAACGATCGTGGGGCTTGAGAGACGGCTCAAGATGATGATGAATTAATTTTGTAAATATTGTTAAACCTTACCCTGCAGTTAAGGTGGTAAATTTAAAAAGATAAATAAATTTACTATAAAATCTTTTCTTAATGGCTGCTAAAATAAGTGACGTTCTTTTGAGTAGTTCCACAAAGGATTCTGCCCAACAAATACTTATTTGGAACAAAACCATTTCTTAATTTAATAATAAATGAAAGGATTTAGGAATTGGAGACATAGCAAACATTAACACAAAAAGTTCTGTTTTTGTGTTTCCGAAACATAAATCATCAAAAGAGACAATCACAAACAAAACTTAAGCCTGAAGATTTTCTTTTGCGATCTTGAGATCCTTTTGTATGAAATACTTTAAGGTGAATATTCACAGTTCACCTTCTTAACGACTTTATAATGCTTTATTTTTATATAAAAATTGGTACTATGGTAAGTTTGTACAATAGGTACACATTTTTTGCTTGTTATTATTCAGTAGGATTGCTCCCAATTACAGAATGGTAGATGTTATTAATTATTATAGTTGAATCCAACCACTTCGACCGATTTGTCTTGGTGCAGTCAGAACCTCAATCCGTGCGACGATCTTTGAAATTTAAAGCAGCAAACAGGACGATCAGTGGTCAGCTTGAAGCGTCCGAGTGTGATTTAATTGCAAGATTTTAATAACTTAACGACTGCACACACTGCCGGCCGAGAGACTTGAACCACGGTACTCCGGGTTCGTACGTCATCACATGCAGAGAGCTGTGAGAGATTCTTGTGCAACCAGGACTACATTTAAGACGATCAAGTGGTCAGCTTGATGTTTTACACTGCCGGCCGAGAGACTTGAACCCGGAACTCCGGGTTCATACGTCATCACATGCAGAGAGCTGTGAGAGATTCTTTTGCAACCAGGGCTACATTTAAGACGATTAAGTGGTCAGCTTGATGCGTCCGAGTGAAATTTTACAATTTAACGACTGTACACTGCCGGCCAAGAGACTTGAACCCGGAACTCCGGGTTCGTACGTCATCACATGCAGAGAGCTGTGCTTAGATCCGCGTACCTACTTGACATGAATCGTCCATGAGATGTTTAAAAATATCTTATTCTTGTACTTTAAGTGATATTATGTTAATCTAGCCTAGCCACATTCTGAGTACGTTTAAAAATTAAATACCCAGTACAAACATATTATATAAATATTAACATTGGGATGTTACATAGATAATGTTATTAGCAATCGCTAGGATGTTAATAGGATGTTAATGGGAAAATATATAGCAAGTTCATATTCTTGAAATGTTCTGGGGATTTTATTTTGTCCAGCGGGTAGCTACCGTATGGCAATAATAGTTCAATTCAGGCTTTAATGGTCACTGTAAAATATGTGTCTTCAATGAACATAATTGGAAAGTACATTACAGTTTTGATTATGCATTCTTTTGACAGCTTCGCAATAACGTAAAATTTACAACATTTCTTATTACTTCGAAACTTTAAAAGCAAATTCAATTCGTAATTCATCTTGCTGTAAATTCAGAACACCGTGCAATTAAAGCCCGAGAAATAAAACTTTAAAATTAAAAGTTTCGTATTTAAGTAAAGTTGGTAACTAGCCCGTTTAGCAAGACACTATAACAGTCCTGGGCAAGTGACTGCATTATTAACGAACTTGGTTAACCACCTTTTAATTAATAATTAACAAGACGCAAACTTCCAAACTCGAAGATTTCGCGACGGTCTTTTCCGTTTCCGTTCACAAATATTTCAGATGTTTCGCAAACAAAAGTTTTCGCTCTCCTAATACGAACCGTCTGTAAAATTTAATATCTGCATAACTTTACATTACGGGCCTGAGAGCAAGCTATGCGCAATTAAACTGCTGTGAAGTTAGCACAATGCCAAGGAGGAAATAAGACTGAGAATAAGAGTTAAGAGCAACTTAGACTTGGGTGTAAACTTCCCTGTGTTAAGTGGAATGCCATAAAAATGTCTACAAATGTACTTTGCTTTATTGCTAATAAAGTGTTTATGCATTTCCTGCCCTTATCAACATGTTTAGGGAGAACTCACTAATTTGTTTTATTCTTCTTCAAAAAAAAATCTCAGATCTCCCGGCTCCCGCTATACTTACTTTATTCTTTTTACTTATTATACAAATATATTAAGGGGCTATACTTCTTGAGTGCAATAAGAATCAGAATTCACGATTCTGGCTATATTGCTCAAAATAAAGATCTGAAATTTTACATTTGTAACGACAAAGCATTGTTGAATTGAAAAATTCAAACTATATATTGTTCCGACAACAATAAAAAGAAATTAAACACTAGATTTTCGTGAGGATCTCATGAATAAACTATAAAAGTTATCATTGACTTTAAAGACAAAATAAGTAGAAAATAGATGTAAAAAGGGCGGAAAAACAATAAAACTATAATTTTATCAACAGAATTGCCATAAATTATATCTAAACTTGTACAATTTTCGTCGAATTTCGCATAATTATTAAAGCCAAACTAATTAGGTACATTAATTAAAGATTTTGAAGATTCCGCACTTTTAGTATTCTTCCTTAATCTACATTCAAAAATTCAACATCATACGTATAACAGTATTAGATTGAGATCCTCACAAAAATTACTCGTTTTTATATAGGTACTACACTACTACTGCTACTCTCTAATATATTTTAGTCATTTTATTTAAACTGCAGAAGAAGATGATATAAACGATATTTTACTGTTGTCACTGTCACTGTCATGTCATAATCATTTAAATTTTACGTAGTAACAAATGTTAAACGATCATGGACTACAAGATACCGAAATACTAAATTATAAGTATATTCTTTAATTATTCGTAAATGATTTGAAATTTGTCTACGCATGCTCAGTTCAGTGTGCAGTCAGTTAGACCAACCTTAAAAAGTTTTGGATCGTCAAAAATTTTAAATTTTCGATTGAATATGAATAGTTGAGAAATAAACTATGAAACTCGAACGAATCTCAGATGGAAATTGAAATAGAAATCTAGCATGAATCTAGACCAAAAAAGTATAATGTACCTAATTCAGCTTTTAGTTTTAACGTATGCAGTCGTAGTTCTGATACACCCTGTATGTAAGGAATGTGATACGAATTAGTAAATAAAGAGATCTTGTTACAAATCTACATAATTTATGTCCAGAAAATTTGATTTGAACCAAGACCTCTGTTATTGTTATTCTTGTTAATGGACTTGAATCAAAACAAAGGCGTAATATTACTTTGTTTAGCTCAACAAGATTGTTATTTAGCGAGATTACTGCCATCTTTCTTGAATTCAAAATAAGACAAAATCCCGTCTCGGCCTACGGTCCATTAGCAGAAACATTAAAATTCAGAGGCCGTAATGAATATGTTTCTAATTTCTTATGAC
Source organism: Agonum fuliginosum (assembly GCA_947534325.1). Taxonomy (NCBI): domain Eukaryota; kingdom Metazoa; phylum Arthropoda; class Insecta; order Coleoptera; family Carabidae; genus Agonum; species Agonum fuliginosum. The sequence goes on from OX384033.1 coordinate 2,759,322, forward strand.
ATTCCCGTCAAAAGTAATTACGAACTGCGCCCAAGTTTTCACAACGTGAAGAAAACTTGATTAAAACTTATTACTTGCAAATTTTCGGACAAACTTTCATACGACAACGTCGACATTGACAAGCAAAGCAATGCTTATAAACTTTTATTAAAAATTAAAAATTTTAACACATTTCATTCTTATATTCTATCATTATTTATTTGCAAAACGTTTAAATATTTTTTGCACTTCCGGGACTAAAACTGTTCTTTAGTCTTTATTTTTAGGGACTAAGGTTCTTAATTTGATCCCAAGGGATTATTTCTCATATTTAATCCCGTTGTCAAGGAATTGAATGAATTAATCCCGTTGTCAAGTAAATACGTATGCTATTTGTTACAGAGTATCTATGGTAACAATATAAATATTTACTGTCAAAATTACAAAATGTGTATTCTTTTAAACTATTTTGCATTCGTTTGAGGATGAAGTGCAAAAAATAGCGTATATACCACAAGACTAAAGTACCATTAATCTCTCAGGTGATTATTTCCCTCACCTTCGGCTCGTGAAATAAACTTCACCCTCAGGATTAAATCATGCACTTTAGTCCCTCAATATATAATATACTATTTCTGATGGCGTGTCATAATGACAACATTATAAGCCTCAATTTGAGGACCATAATAGCGTTCATTATAGACCAATGAGTCCTGTATTGTGCTCAATACCATAATGAAATAACAAACAACTCGTTTTAGATTTAATTTGCGCCAGCAGATAAAATTTTATATGCAATACGAATCGGAACAAATCATTATTGTACACGTCGTGTTATCAAACTCGGCTGCACCTCGTGTGATAATCTTCACTTGTATCATATTAATTGACGTTACGATTTTTATAACATAAATAACGATTATATAAATACACACATACATACATACATACATACCTATACCAGGTGTCTACTTGAAATATTTTATAGGAAAACAATATTATTTTCTAAATTTTGCTGTAGTTAGTTCCATGGTTGAAGAGATATTTTTTTGAAAAATCTTAACATGTACCTTCTACTTGACAAAATATAATCTTCAGAACATTTCGTCTTGTTGCTATATTTGTCCATTAACATCCTATTAATATCCTAGCGATTGCAAATGTCCGCCGTTTGTAACATCCCAATGTTAGTAATTTGGCAATAATATCCCAATTATGCATCCCATGTAATTCTCTGAGATGTTTGTATTGAGTATGTAATTTTTGATCGTACCCAGGATGTGGCTAGGATAGACTTTAAACAATAAGATATTTTTAAACATCCCTTGGACGATTCATGTCTGTCTGTCTGCATTCGAACCTAAATAACAATAATAATATACCTAGACATCATAAACTGGAACATTGCAACATATTTCATTAAAATGACATGGATTACTAAACATTTCCATTGTTTTACCTGCAACACTGTTGTCACAACGTTTTTAAACAAACTGACATATCTACAAAACTGACAAACAATTTCCTATCCGGCTGATATGTCGGCTCCATATTCCAGTCCAACAATTTCCCACATGCCACGTTGCCATGTGCAAATATAACGCCGACAGTTGACTCACAAACACAGCGTTGCCGTTTTCCCTAATGCCTTTATGTGGCACGCGAAGCTTACCTACCTTTCAGCGGCAACATTGGAGCGTCGCTGAAAGCTGTCAGTAAGGCCGGAGAAGCGGCAACTATGCATGAGGACTTTTGTAATCAACTTAGCTGTGCGTGTAATTTTCAAAAGATGCTAAAAGAGTAAATGAAGCGATGAAATTGCGGGCGTATTGTTCGGTAAATATCAGGAGCTGCAAAGTTTTGCTTGAAATGATGCTTTGTATTTCTTTTTGAAATATTGACAGGTTTTATTAATTACTAGTTTCGCTGGATATGCTTTAAAATATGAAAGGTGTAATGAAGAATTTTTGACAGTTATTGACAGTTATTTAATTACATTATTGGAAAGAAAGAAACTAATGGCTTTCCCAGATATTATAGTAAAAATCAATTTTTCGATTGTTGTAGTTAATTGTAATGAGTAATATATCTTTGTCTGTATTGATTTAAAATTCAGTTTAAAAAATTATTTTTGCTATGTTGAATATATTATTTTATCCAACACTTCTTAATTTTAATCAATCAAAGTAAAAGATTGCCCACTAGTGGCTTTGATCAAAATTACACCCACTTGTGCGTAAATTGTTAGTTTGCTTGTTGGAAGTCACCATAGTAACGATGTTTTAGGTTAGAACTTAATATTTTTTAAAAATATTTAAGCAATTATTAAGAGGTATGGGATAAAACGTTATACTTAAAAGGAATGATTCACTCGAGAAAATTATCTCACTCAGCCTTCGGCCTCGTGAGTTAAGATTTCCCTCGTGGGTAATTTCTTACTTTGCTCACTTGTAAAGTAAATAACTATTTTCGCTGGTTTATATTAAATTATATTAATTTAATAAATATTTTTACAGTATTGTCATCAAATTATGTTGCTATGTGCTTTTTTTAACGGATTGCTATGCGTGTGTTAAGCGATTGCTATGAAACAACAAAATTATTTTTCTATTTTCTAAAAACTTTATTGATTCTCCATACCTAGCAACAATGAAGTACCTATAATAATATTATAATATATATTTACTGCCTAGGTACTAAAAGAGACAGACTGTCATCAATTAAAAAACAATACAATAACTAATCACTAAGAATCAGTACGATAAATACTATATTCCATTACAATACGTATCTTATGTTATGGTACATCCCTGTGTAGTTCTTTTTTGTCACGTTATGCGGTGAAAACTTAATTTTCTTCTCGCGAAATAGTCAGGAAAGTAAGTTTTCCCTCGGTAGAGAGAAAAGTAAGCACTGTTAATTGTAAGTAAATTTATTATTTTATTGAAAATTCTAATTAAATAGTGATTGTACTGTTAACTATTATTTTGCAATTAAATGTTAACTTTTTTTACAACATTTTTTCATAATTTTATAACTTAAATTTAATTTGACATATTGTATTGGAAAAAAGTGCTTTCTTCTATAGTGTATCAAATAACTATTTTTAAATGAATGCAATATTTTCTCAAACAATAAAATGTGTCCTTCATCTTAGCCCCTTCCAAAGTCCAAACACGTCTATATGGCGATCGCTTCCATCTTCCATTTTGTCTCCAGGATGTTTCCAGTACATTGTGCCAATACTGTATCTCTTCGTCCATGGCCTGGTTTCCAATCCTTTCGCGTTTCTTCAGCTTTGCTTCATTCTTCAGCCTCTTCTTTATCCTGCAAACTTCAGCGCTTCCAGTTGTGTAAATACGCAAAGTCCGACTCAAACTGGCAACTGGCGCAGTCGGTAAAACAGGAATTGTGTTGCGGAAACGCGACACGTTTCTGTTGAACGAGATAGGGGAAGGGGGAGGGCGCTTAAGTGAAGTCATCGATGACGTAAATAAGTAAGGGAAAGGACGATGAGAAGTTGTTTAGGTTTTATTTTTTGTAGTTTACTTGGAATTCTAAACTTGGAAAGGTGTGGATGCGATTGTAATTGTATATTTGCTGTATGAATGGTAGAAATAATATTTTGTACTTAATCATACCGGAAGAGAAAAAATGGTGACATGTCGGGTCAGCTACAATATTTGAAAAATTATGAAGTTACTATTTAGTAGTTATCACATTATTGTACTTTATTGTATTCTTTTGTAAGTATACTGAAAACATTTGAAAATTGTTAATTCCATGTTATTAAAAAAAATTAATTTGCTCGCCAAATTCCCACACAATAAACAACATTAATTTATTTTAATTTTTTTTTTGTTACTTTATAGTACTTTATTTGTATTATTTTGTAAGCATACGAAAAACATTTGTAAGTTTTTGATTTCCTGTAATTTTGTAATTTGTAATTTTGCCGGTTGAATTCAGACACATAAATATTTGTAACCTTATGCCTTTACTAAACAGTTTCTTGAAAGTAAAATAAGTACTAGGAGTTGTCATATAAAAATCTGTCAATACCGGTCAAACGGGGAAACTAATTATTTCTTTAAAATATATTGTAGCTAGAGATCGTAAATATATTTTTTTCAAAATCGGCATGAAAATCGTCATTTCCAGACTAATTTGCGGCATGAAAGTAAGATTTTCATGACTAGGCATGCAAATTTTATTTTCATGCCTAGTCATTTTTACTTTCAACTTTGTTTACTTGTCATGACAACTTTTTCTAAAATTTGTGACAGCTCTGATGATTTGTCACAGCTCTGATGATTTATGCAAACCTATTTTTTTTTATAATTTTAAGCTTAATTGCCGATTTAAAAAAAATAGAATACATCACGCGTCATAAAAATGTCTTTGCTTGGCTCAGAGGCAGAGGCAATGAAACATTTTCATGACTTGTAATGTAATATACTATAATAAAAATAATTACATTCCCCGTTCGAACAGTATATTGATAGTTTTTATTTATGACAGCTCCTAGCACTTGTTTCACTTTCAAGAAACTTTTTAGTGAAAACTTTCCTCGTGTGAACAGGGCATTAGAAATTGCGTAAAATTTTTAGCGGCATGAGAAATTTTAACACGTTGTTTAAAAAATAACATTATTTAAATCCACACAAGAATCCAGTTTTTCGTTATTACCTCTCGCCTCATATTCTATAAGAGAGGTATTGTAATGGGTCAAAATTTTCGAGTATGAGTTTTTGGTGGATAATAACGTTTCAGGGTCTCTACAATACGAATTTACTATTTTCACGATGATGTCTGTGTGTGTGTGTGTGTGTGTGTGTGTGTGTGTGTGTGTGTGTGTGTGTGTGTGTGTGTGTGTGTGTGTGTGTGTGTGTGTGTGTGTGTGTGTGTGTGTGTGTGTGTGTGTGTGTGTGTGTGTGTGTGTGTGTGTGTGTGTGTGTGTGTGTGTGTGTGTGTGTGTGTGTGTGTGTGTGTGTGTGTGTGTGTGTGTGTGTGTGTGTGTGTGTGTGTGTGTGTGTGTGTGTGTGTGTGTGTGTGTGTGTGTGTGTGTGTGTGTGTGTGTGTGTGTGTGTGTGTGTGTGTGTGTGTGTGTGTGTGTGTGTGTGTGTGTGTGTGTGTGTGTGTGTGTGTGTGTGTGTGTGTGTGTGTGTGTGTGTGTGTGTGTGTGTGTGTGTGTGTGTGTGTGTGTGTGTGTGTGTGTGTGTGTGTGTGTGCGTGCGTGTGTGCGTGTGTGCGTGTGTGCGTGTGTGCGTGTGTGCGTGTGTGCGTGTGTGCGTGTGTGCGTGTGTGCGTGTGTGCGTGTGTGCGTGTGTGCGTGTGTGCGTGTGTGTGTGTGTGTGTGTGTGTGTGTGTGTGTGTGTGTGTGTGTGTGTGTGTGTGTGTGTGTGTGTGTGTGTGTGTGTGTGTGTGTGTGTGTGTGTGTGTGTGTGTGTGTGTGTGTGTGTGTGTGTGTGTGTGTGTGTGTGTGTGTGTGTGTGTGTGTGTGTGTGTGTGTGTGTGTGTGTGTGTGTGTGTGTGTGTGTGTGTGTGTGTGTGTGTGTGTGTGTGTGTATGTGTGTGTGTGCGTTTGTATGAACCGACGATTTTTCGTCCACGATAACTTAAAAAGTATCAAACCGTTTATAACCAAATTTCATATTTAAGGTTTTAATAAGTATCTTAATACCGGATAAGATTTTGGTAAAAATCCGCAAACCGGAAGTAGTACTTTTAGAAGTTTGGAAAAGTTTTCCTTAAATATATTGGTACATTATTTATTTATGACAATTTTTGCAATTAAAAATAAAAGAAATTGTGATTATCTATGTGTACAGTTAATTATAAATACAAATTGCTGAATCTGGAATTATTTAACAATAAACTAAAGTACAATTAATATTCTATTTTTTGAAATTCCAGTATCTTGTTGTCCATGATATGAAATTTGTTTCTACATAAAATTTGAATTATTATGACAGTGACAGTACAGTTGACATCTTTTGCTTGCATATTGGTTTACATTATCGTTTACATATTACATGAACATGAAACTATTAAAATGTAAGTAAAACTATTTATTAGATTAGTACAACAAGCAGAATTAGGCGAGAGGTCGTGTGGTGGCCACAGCAGATTTTTTTTTAAATGGACTGAAACATTAATTGTTCTCGACTTCCCTGCAATGCAATTTCTTTGCTAAACTGAATTAAATAATACTTACTCCTTCCTGAGCTCCTCTTCATCAGTATCAATGTAATCTAGGTTCGTAGGTGTCCTGTAACGTTCTAATTACCACTTATTCAAATGCAAATTACTCACTACCCATTTACAATTCTGTGTCTGACTTGAAATAGGAATAAAATCACCATTCTACAAGTAGGTATCTTAGTATTTGTTACAAAGAAACAAAGGATATGATAGTATTGTTAAGGTGAAGTCGACGGTGTGGTTACCGACATTTGCAGTTTTGCAAATATTTCAGTCGGAGCTAAAGCAACTACTGCAACTGATTCATTAGGTTTTCTCAATTTCGGAGCATATTTTGAACATAGGCAGGTTAACATTTGTAAAGTATTGTGGGCACTGTTAGGGAACTCGTATTTTCGCCACCTCGCAAACGCGTTCCCTAACAGTGCCCACAATACTTTACAAATGTTAATCTGTCCATGTTCAAAAGATGCTCCGAAAGTGAGGAAATCTATTGAATCAGTTGTTGTAGTTGATTTAGCTTTCCAACTGAAATATTTGCAAAACTGCAAATGTCGGTAACCACACCGTCGACTTCACCTTAAGAGGAATCCCCACTAGTTTTGAAGATTCATTTAACGAATGAAGCGATGCCGTCACAAACCATTGTTACCCATTGTGACGACATCGGTTGATTCGATGAATGAACCGTATTTAGCCATTTTCTACTACAAAAGGGGTTTCGTTGGGCACATGAAATGAAAGATTAAAGTCTAGGCTATGTCCACTTAGTGTCACTTTTTTCATTTTTACTTTAGTTTTTTAATATTTTATCTTCAAAGTTCTTCAAATTTTACTAACTTTGGAGCTTAAAAAATACATGTAAAAATTTAAATTAATAAAAAATGGCACTAGACAGACCTAGAGACATCTTTTATCTTTAAATTTAAAAAAAGAGCAAACAAATCGGACCAAAATTAAAGTCAATTTCATGGGCCCAACGAGTACATATTTTTGCTTAATTTTGTAGGGGTGGGCATTCCTCTTAACTGAGCAGATTTGACAAGCAAGCAACTTTAAAATTACCGAAACTAAAGCACACTATAAAACAGACATGGTTATAAAGCAGCTTTATTGGCTCAATTTAGCTTCAATGTATTTAGGATTGAAAAATCCTGTTGAAAATATGATTTTGCATTGTGGAAAAGGGGTATTATCTAAAGAAGAATGCGTCTGCTTTGGTTTGCAATTGGAAACTAAGGGTTGAAAGTTCGATTTCAGGGGTCATAAACTCTGACCCGAGTGCAGTTTAATTTATTTGTGGTGCACCCCAACTGAAACGTAATGGACAAGTGTTTTTCTCTGTCAGGAACAAACATTTTAGAGGCTCGGTTTGCACAAATATTTACTAGACGTTTTAGACACTCAAATTGTTTTAAAATAATATGTGGTACCCTAGATTTTCTTACAACTTAAACAACAATCCAGCTAGAGACATCCCACATGAAGCACTAATTCAATCTTTTGGCTTACAACTACTCCATCACAGACGAAGTATTAATGCTGATCTCTTATTATTCAAAATGATTGTCCATTCCTTTTAAGGCCCTGTTCACACATGGACACACAGAAGACACACACACACACACAAGCGACTCACAGGCAACAAAAGCAAAATGACGAACATGTGGAATGTTTGTGGCCTCAAAATTGATTTTTTCTTTACTTACATAGAAGCCACAAAATAGCGGCGCCTCTATTACACAAGCAACCCACACAGTAATTTTTACTGTTGCGTGTGTGTGTCTTCTGTGTGATGTGTGAACAGGGCATTAGCAAAATTTCCTTTCTAGTTCCTAGATTCTTCTAGAGATAACAATACCTTTTATAAACAAACTCCTAAATTGAATTCTTTAGTTAAGTCACCTCTTCACTTTATGTTTTCAAATTATAATATTCTTGAACCTTATATTGATCTATTTTATAACAACATGAGTGACATTAAGAATTGTGTTTCCTATTTCACATGAACTTAGCTATATGTTTTCCCTTATCCTATAATTGGGCTTACGCCTGTTGGGTATTGTAATTAATAATAATAATAATAATAATAACTTAAATTTGACTTCCAGTACATAGATGCTTTCGTCTTTACTCTTGCTTAATACTCTACTAAAATTTAATTTTAAAATCAGGTACATTTTTAATCTCGTCAATTTTCTCAGTAGTTTTGATTCTGTGATTAGTGATTACCATAAACCGTGTAGGGCAGGACCGGGTTGGCCATTTTCCAGAACGTTCATTTACGGAATGGGGCCGTTTCCTAGGACCATTTTCCTCAGGAAATGTGCCCCAACTGCCCGGCCGCCCCACGGCTATGGCTAATACCCGAGTCAGAGAGCGGAACGTTTAAGAAGGGTCTCTTAAATTTTAAGACGGGATATGGGAAAAATTCGCTTCGCTTTTCGTTTTATGATATAGGGGTGAAGGGGAGCGTGTTTCATTTCAAATAAAGTTTTTTGATATTTTTATGGTTTTGGAAAATGTTTATGACGTACGCACACGGGTTTGTATTTTAAACGGTAATTTTATGAATCGGGAATGACATGTTTTGTATTCATATGCGTCAAATTTTATGGGATGGGTGGATAAAAATAATATTGTAATATAGGAGAAAATTATTGCGCAGTAAATTTTGTTTATTATGAATAATTTATGTTATACAACATCCCAACAATATTGCGACTGTAATTTAATATAGGTAGTACATTACTAGCAAGGTAAAACAGTTACTTGCGTGTATTGTACAATATTTTACTTGTTACTCATTTGTAAATTTAAATAAAAATTTAAAAAATTATAAACAAATTATGTCATTCACACACGACTGTTCTATCAAAAATTGTCTTATATGATTTCTCATAAGCCTTGGTAGTATTACTGTGACAATGTAAACCATTTGATTAGCTAGTAATTTGTTAAATTTTAACAAGTCAGCTGTCAATTTTACAAGTTCTAAAGATTTATTTTCAAAGGCAATGTAGGTATTGATTAAATGACGTTTACAAGTGAGTAACAAGTAAATTTTTAAAATGATTTCAATATAGTTGAGTGCATCTTGTGTACGGCTATGGTTCTGAAAACACAGGATCGAATTCTGCTAAGAAAATGCACAAAAAATGTCCTCTGTGTTGTACTATCCATTTAAACCATATAACTTAAAAATCACCAAATTAAAATACTTATTGTTGAGCCAAAATAGATGTTAAGGAAAGAATTAATAATTTAATTCACGAAGTGATCACTTCTACAAATATGTTCTTTAAATATCAACATCTATTCTAGATTCATTTAGTTGACCTGAAGATGGTCATAATCATGATTGAAACGTTGTCATAACTTAATATCATTGAATAAAACTAAAGTCATGTTATTTAAAAACGATAATTAAATTATTAATTCTTTCCTTAAAATAAAACACTTTGAATTATGAGGTAGCGCGCACAGGCAACTATTTAATCAGAGCAACTAAAAATTATAATTAGTGCACAAAAACAATAACAAGAATAAGAAGAACACGGCAATTATCTAGTTGATAGTGCGCGGAGCTCAAAGCTAGTACCACTTTTTTAGTTGAGCAAATTTTAAATTGGTCAACTTTAAAATTGCTAGTGCGCGGTAGGCCTTAGAACGTTAGAACCATGAGTTCACGGTTGATATTTTTTATTTTTGCTTGCAACCATTTAAGAAGATTTAAGCCAGATTATACTGAATGATAGATATTATTATAGTGGAATCCAATTTAGTAATAATCACACACTGCCGGCCGAGAGACTTGAATCAAGAAACTACGCTTAAACCCGCGCAGCTACTGCCTCGACTTTGAAACAAATATAATATTCAAACCTCGATTATACTTATAACACTACGTTACTTCAACTCTTTCATTTTTCCTCCTGTCAAAACTAAAAATATTCCCCTGTCCTTATGGAAGTTTTTCTTGATGGACACATCTCCCGTGCCGTTGATTTCTAAATGAATAATGGATGAAACCGGAAGTGCGTTCTACGAGCGTTTTCCGGGTCCGTCTTTCCGGAACTCGTCCATTTTTCGCGCCTTTCATCCATTGTCTGCCGCCGTTCAGCGCCGCCTAAGCGCAAGTAATCCTCAAGACATCAAGTCGCCCAGTGAAAAATTCGCTAAATTATTCCGAGGCGCCTGGATTGATTTTTTCTCGCGGGTTTTGTTTCTTCGAGTGGAGATGATTAAATCAGTTGATTGAGATGTGAACTGAGTTTAGTCAAATTAAAGAAAAATCGAGAAAATGGACGGAGTTAAAGAGAATGATTTTTTTAATTAAATGTTTTTAAAGAAGAGATCAAAACTTGGGTCGCGTATTTTTTTTTATTATTAAAATTTTATTAACAAGCCCAAAAAATAATAAAAATTGAATATTACTATGTGACATAGAGCAAGCTGAAACCTATGATTGGCCGTAAGTCATAGCAACGAGTCAACTAGTGTAAGCCTCATAAAATGGCTTGAACAGGAAACTAAAACGGCCATCCACAGTTTACATCCTTAATATGTTCTAGATGACGTCACAGAAAATTTTCTTTCTCAATTTACTAAAAAACATATTTTTTTACGAATTTCTAAAATACTCTTTATTTTACTTATTTTTTCTATTTCATTGTTTTTCCCACTACTACAACTAAACCAGCCCGAAACTCATACTTTACCGCATCTTAAGGAGGTTCCCTAGACATTTTAAAAAATGTTCTAATGCAACCAAACTTCGAATTTATATATGTTGTCTGTGTCATAAAAATGATACCTGAATTTTTTGGAAATTTTTGACCACGTAGTTTGAACGAAATTAATTGTTAAATTTTAATATTTTACATGGGCTCTTATGGCTTTCCATTAATTGATTAAATAAAAAGATGTTAGAAATGTTCTATTTACTTAATTTTTGGTATATAAACGTAAGCAAGCACGGACATCAATTTGAAGAAGGTTGACCACATAGTTGTAACAATATTGTCAATTGAAAAAAAAATCTTCAAGCATTTTTTGATTAGTGAATTAGAAATTATTGTAAAAATATATCACCGCAACTGAATGAATTGCAATATCAACTAACACCCGTTGGCCGAATTTTGTTTTACATTAATAAAAATATTTTTATTAATTAAAGGCTGATATCTGAGTACGCCACTGCATGTGTAGGGAACCTCCTTAACAATGTAATGTCATGTTTAAAAATACTGTAAAAGTTTTTTAATACAGAAAGAATTGATTTAAAATTTTAAAAATAAATTTCTGTCAGAAGATATAACCGTGAAAACTTTGCATAAATTGGAAACTTTTATGAATTTTTCGGAATTTCTATAATCATGTACTATTTTTTTTATTAAAATTTAAAAAAAGTACAATTGTTAATTGATCCTTAAAGTAGGTAAATCCTTGTTGAAATACCATTCTTGTACTAGCTACAAAACACTCGCTACGTTAGTACGTTGTGTTGGATTTTAGGAGGTAGACTGGCCTCTTATCAAATAATGACAAAAAACCCGCAAAAAAGTCATTTTTAAATTTTTTTACTTCAAATTCCTAGGCCAAAGACAACAAATAAAAAACTAGAGGCATTAAGACATCCTTTGTTAATAAACTCATATGTAAAAGCATTATATATTTCAATTATAACTAAAGTAAACGTGGGAGGCGTACACCTCTGTAACGCTGTAAAATTTTAGGGAGATGAACACTTTAAGTTAATTTTTGATCTTATCTTATGATTCTAGGTAAAAATTTTCTCTTCATTGAATTTTCTAGTATTGAATTCATTCCCATGTTAAACCATTTCAAATTTACAATAAGTTTAAATCAAACCAAATCACACCCCGGCTATAAATTTCGCAAATGACCGCTGCAGATATAACTTTCCTCTCGTCGAATCCGCTCCGCTCCCGTCGTCGTCAAAGGCTTTGACGCGTTGCCAACTATAACTTCTTTTTGTCAAGTTGTTAAAAATTCATCCGGAAAACTTCGCGAGCGCCGGGCGCGCCTCATTTTTATTCTTTTCCGTTCCTAAGAATAAGGAAATTGATGGAAAGCGTTCTGCAGAGTTGATAATTCACTTGTGTCTGCCACCGTGGGATAAATAACCCCATTGATGTGAAACAAGATTCGGGTTGCTTCGCCTTTATCTCAGAGATGAAACGAGGAATGCGAGTATTTGTCATTTTGTTTTTCTCTTTCGTTTATTGATATTATTGGAAGATAAATGGGTCTGTTCTATTCTCGGAGCTGTTGTCTTTTTTGCTATTTGGAAATACAGAACGCGGTGGTCTCTAATGAAGGTAATAAGTTAAAACTTTTCTGCACAAATAATTTTGATACTTAGATGCATTAAAGTTGTTGAGGAGTGCATCATGTTTTTGTTATAAAATAATGTTGTTACTTTCAAACTATTGTTGGTGTCGAGTTGTTGTGTTGTTGAAGTACTATACAGGATGATTAACAACTTCGTGCATATATTTTAATGGCACTTACTTATCACGGAACTGAGAAAACTTTCAAAATTCGAAATTTTAGTTTCTAAGTTTTTTAATCAAACAGTTTTGGGCCTCTGTTGTCAAATGGAATTTCATAAATTCACCTTTCTTGTCATTGTACAATTAATTGAAATTTAATTTGATTCCATTCATAGTTAATTAGATATACGGGTGAATCAGCTAACTATTCCCTATTTGGATTTTTTATAACTTAGGCAATTTTTATCAGAAAGTGACGAAATTTTTGCAAAACATGAACTATCTAAAGGAATTTTTACTGCCGAAATTTCAAATCGATCAGACAAAAACTCCACGAGTGGTTCACTTCAATGTGAAAATTGGACCAATTAATCCAAAATCTCCAATTGCAGCCCAAACAGTCGTTCTAGGAGAGTGCAAGGATTGTTCAGCAATCCAGTGGGGATTTTCATCTGACCAATACCGATGATTGTGTCTATTAAATCCACCATCAAGATGAAAATGTGCCTCATCAGAAAACATGATGTTATTCAGATGACCAGGGTTTTCATTCATTCGTTCAATGTCGTCTTCTGCAAATTCCAATCGGTTTGCTTTATCCTCTTCAGAAATTGCCTGCAGAATTTGAATCTTATAAGGATGCCACTTAAGGTCCTTTAAAATCCTACAAATAGTCGTTTGACTAATCATTATTTCAGTCACCAATTAGGAAGCAATAGAGCAATAATGATAAAACTTTGCGAACAAAAACTCAAGTGGCTACTGTATTTACAGCAAAAATTTGGCGGACTTTACACAAAAACTTGAGACTTTACAAACAAATGAAATAGGGAACACTTAGCTGACTCAGCCTGTACATTGTTTAATCAACAATCCAGTTGGCGAAAACTGCCCTTAAATTTACGAATAGGGAAAAATGAGACAAGTAGTAGTAACCCTTGATAAACAATTGAAACAAAAATACAAAATTGGCAGGTTGACAGTACAAGATTTCTTGTGTAAATAGGAAGTGTTACAAAACGTGTCGTTAGGAGACATGATTAAAATTTATCTCCACTGGATGTTGTGTGTGAAAAGTATTTTGATAGTTAAAATTTAAAAATATAGAAGTCATGAGCCGGGTCCTACAGTGATTCTATAGGTACAGTGGCGCCAATAACTGTCTTACTTTTGATTGGTCCGCCATGTTGTAGCAAACTTTCTGTTGTTTTAAATAAAGCATGGTCACTTGACGTCGTTAAAATTCAGTTAATTTCACAACCGTCACAATCAAGATGGGTTCATGTCACATATAAGTGCTATTATTGTTGTAAATATAGAAGATTTTGTGAAAAACACATATTAAAACAGTAGGTGGTAAAACTAAAGTTGACGTGCCTATGCATGAAATGCCAAGAAATTTGGAATGTGGTAGGTTTAATTATGAAACCTAACCTAACCTACCACATTCTAAATTTCTTGGCATTTCATGCATAGGCACGTCAACTTTAGTTTAACCCAGTAGGTAGATGAAGTAATTTACTTGACTGGTGGTAGTATTGGAGAAAAATTACTAGGATGCAGTCAACAATAAAATATATATTTCTCAATCGACTAGTTTCGACGTCACATAATGTGCCAGGCTAACCCTGTTTAAGGAAAAACTAGATGTATGAAAAAACCTCGAATTACCGATTCTTATAATAATTATCGATAATCAAAGAATCGATAATCAAAGAATCGATAATCGAAAAATCGAAACTCAAAGAACGGATAATCGAAAAATCAGTCATCAATGAATCGATAATAATTGAACAATCTATGATCAAAGAATCGATAATCGAAGAATTGATAAATCGATCATTTAAAATTGAAAATCGTTTGATCGATCGTGATATCACCATGGCTCCACTATAATATCATCTACCATTCCATAACTCTCCCAGTTATCATGTTACCAGCAAAATAAAATCTTGATTATATTATCCGCGTTTAGATTCGCGGTCAGCCCCACCATTTATTCACCACTCGCATTCAGCTTGAGCATAAAACAAGTAGACTAACAATTGAGAACCTCCTATTACAGCGGCATTCACGCCATAAACTTGTCATAAATCAGGCTGATCCTACATGGTCACTAGCGCCACACGAGCGCGGCGGACACTGGAACTGCCGCCCACTTAGTCACGGTCCACAAGCAGGAAGTGCGCGCCCTATTTGCGTTTCTGACCTACACGGGTTGAGGTGAGCGCGACGCATTGCGACACTGCCAGGGAAATTTGGCAACCGCGCGACGGGTTTCATACTAAGGGAGGGATAATGGGGGATCAAATTTGGTTTGAACTGAGTCAGATGGTTTTTTTTTCAAGTGAAGAATTTTGTGCGATATACAGGGACCGCCAAAGGAACCTGACGATTTTTGATATTCAACTACAAATATGTAACAAGATATTTATTTGCATATACAAGTAATCAATAGTATATAAATGCCATTTTATTTGGAAAATAATTTTGCTTAAATGATGTCTATCACCGCGTACACACTGTTCCAACGTTTCAAACGTTTTTGCAAATTGATCACTACTCGCTCTAGCATATTCCTAGGAATTGCACTAATTTCATTGCGAATGTTTTCTTTTAATTCCTGAATTGTTTGCGGTCTATTGAAATACACCTTGCTCTTCAGATAACCCCATAGCCAATAATCACAAGCGGTCAGGTCGGGAGACCGTGCCGGCCAAGGAACATTCCCATTTCGCGAAATTTACTGCTGCTTGGCTTGGAACAGTGTGTACGCGGTGATGGACATCATTTAAGAAAAATTATTTTCCATAAATAAAATGGCATGTAATATACTATCGATTACTTGTATGTGAAAATAAATATCTTGTTACATAAATGTGTAGTTTAATACCAAAAATCGTCAGGTTCCTTTGGCGAACCCTGTATAAATTCTATGATCTTGGTACTACCTAAAAGACACCGCACCATTATCGTGGGAAAAAATGTGACCGTAGATTTTTCTGAAACTTGGCATACGATCTATTTAAGATATTCTGAATCGAAATGGTCCTCTGGAAAATACGCCGAAAATGCAATTTTCCCGAGATATAGCCCTGTAAAGTCGCGAATGTAAGAATTAAGATTTTATGGATTCTCTTGAATAACTCATTGATATGCTTAGATCATATATGCAAATGTGTTATAATATCTACATATATCTTTCAATACATATATAAATGATTCGTTTCTAATATATCTCAATATGTCAGCAATTTTAATAACACAATTTTATTTAATAGCATAATTTTTAAATTCATTTTAAATATTTTGACATTTGGTGAAAAATAAACAAACATTTATTATTGTTTGTTTTGTGTTATGGTTACGGTGAATATACGCATACTATGTCAATATTAAAAAATATGCAATGGAATTAATAGTTGTTTATATTATTAGTTTCTATGGTTTTTGTGAAAAATAGTGCATTTTAATTGTTTAAAATATAATAAGGAAAATAGTCACTTTTATTAATCGTATTCGTAATTTTCTCTTTTAAATATTTGAAAAAATAAAATTGGCCATACCTAGCCTACCACTAAACTAATTAGTAACATTAAGGGAACCTTCTTTAATTAATTGACACACTGTCAAATATCAACATTATCCAGTTTTCCCAAAGTGATCAAAATCCAGGATTAAACAATAACATTTTGCCTGCATGTCCTCCAAAGTCGAAATAGCACATTCACATTATACCCTGCTGTCCTTTAACTACTAGTATCCTTCTCTGGGATAGTAGGATAATATACGTTTAGTCTTCCTCTATCTCTCTCCTCGTGTTCAACTAAGACAAGTTTACAGTAGAGCAACGATGTGCATAACTCAGCTCTTGGTTTCACATTCGATAACAGTTATAATTAACTGCTCTAGTTTGGGATTGCGTGGGTGGCAGAGAATGTAAAAGTTTGAGATGCACTCGTAGTCCTGTTCTTGGCAACTTTGAATATGGAACAAACGTTTGAATTGAGATTGTGGGATTGTATTTAAAGGGCTCGTGTACCTTTTTTTCGAACTCTTAGAATACACTCGATATTATTTCATTTTCTACTCTTTTTCCCACTACTACGGCTGCCCGAAACCAGTCCGAAACTCGTACTTTCCTGCATCCTAGCAATGCAATGTCATTTTGAAGTTGAAAAATACTGTAAACATGGCTCCAGTAATTCCATAATAACTTCTGTATTTTTTAAAGAAATTAAGTAAAAAAAAATTATTACAAAAAGGAAGCTTAGTTGCATGCTTCTTGCTTTTTAAATTTTCTTGACATTTATAATGACCAAAAAAAACCATATCATATAATGACAAAAGAACGTCATTTTTAATGAACGAAATGTTGAAAAATCTCTGCCTGAGCCGGGAGTCGAACCCGGAACCTTTGGATTGCCATCATTCCACACTAGAGTGTATTTTCATCCTATCCATCCACATTTCGCTGGTATAATGTTCCTCTGGGAATAATTACGGATGCAATCCTCAGATATTAATTCCAGTTGTTGTTAGATTCCGCGTATTGTTTGGTTATCCCTGCCTAATTTCAAGTATCCCTTGGGTCAGACAGGAACACGGTTCTGTGCAGTACAACGTACTACGTCATTTCCGCTAACTTGCTACCAGAGACACGGGATTGGCGCCAACCAATTAATAAGATTTCAGTGAAGGGAGATATAATGCTCATTATCATACTATTGTGAGGGATAAATTTGATATTGTGGTAATTAATGTAAAATAAACCAACAAGAACTTGTATCACATATTTGCATAGAATTGTCACTTACTTAATTTATTAGATTGAAGCTTGAAGTATCCGAGTTCGATTTACTTGCAAGATGTTTTACTTGAACCACAGAACTCCGGGTTCGTACGTCATCACATGCAGAGAGCTGTGCTTAAACCCGCGCAGCTACTGCCTCGTTATATGAATACGGTGCAAACATTGTATATAGCACAATAAAATCCCCTTCCCATTTTAACTTCTAAACTTCAGCATATCACGTTCAAAAACAATAAATAACAGTGACATCTGCTACAACATTTCAAACTAACAACAGCAACAAATAATAACAAATGCAACCGCGATAATTCCCCTCCATCAATATTACATTGTCACGCTGAAACAAATGAAACTTCTTGACACTTCCGTTTGTTTTTTACACTTCCGGTGCCATTAATTCCCTTCCGAAACAAGTGACAGTCGAACGAAGGCTACTAGAATCGGATCGTGTAGTTGATTTGCATAATTGCTTAAGACAAAGGAGGAGGGATAATTAACGGCATAATTAATCGCTTTTGCATTGTTTATCAAGGAATGGTCCCAAGAGGGCCGGGGGAGGGATAATTAATAAGGAGATTTAAATAATTTGTGATTGGGTTTGGTTTATTTATTTTTTGGTGGTGTTTCATGGCAGAATTTTCGCGCGCCACTGTACAGATTTTATTTTTATGTGAATTATCTTCAAATTTTAATATGTTGTCAAAAAAGCTTGGATCTGCGAAATAACTGATCGAATTTTTTTAATTCGTTTTGAAATAGAAGATATTTGTGTTAAAAAAATAACAAAATTTATCAAAATTCAAATTAACCTATTTCGATTTTAAGAGCATTCTGTACAGGAAGAATGTACACGTAAAAAGCACTTTACACGCATACACCTCATCGAAACATGATTGCACATTTTAACAAAAACTAATTTTTATATGGTAGAATTTGTAGGTGCTTCTAAACGCCTGCAAGCGGTTGAAAGTAAGTAATTTCGACCGTTGAACGTGCTGAAAAAAAATGGCACTAATAGAACGAAGTTTTATCCCTTATCTACCATATAAAAATTTGTTTTTGTTAAAATGTGCAACCATGTGTCGATGAGGTGTATGCGTGTAGAGTGCTTTTTACGTGTACATTCTTCCTGTACAGAATGCTCTTAAAGCATAATTTTAAAATTCTGCATCTTGCATTTTGTAGATTATACTTTTATCGTCAAGAATATCTTTAGATAATTATATTTAACAAATCAATAAACGCTGTGGAGTGACGCGCGTTCTCCATGTTTTTGGGTATTTTCTGGCGCGATAGAGGATCGTCTTAAAAAGGAATATATTGTAAGAACAAAATAAAGCACTCAGCTTTTCACCCTATATAACGGCACTTGCTTTATCATAAATAATTTATTCTCCTCCTAAAAAGCGACCTTGGTACGCCACTGGCAAGCCCCCAATTGTCTAAACTAAATGAGTTCAACTCCAGTGCAAATGATAATTTTGCTGTCACAAACAGATTCAAATGGAAATCTAGTTATCTAGTTCATTGAGATTTTTTTGTTTCAGATGTTTTTTATTTATTGATGTTTCGACATCTGAACATCTGGTTGTTGAATGCTTTCATTTGGTAACATTTTTACTGGAATAGAAAATTTTCATTTGTACATTTTGTGATGTTTTTTTTATTGAATAAGTGTATGGGCTATTTTAAAATGAATTGATCATTTATATTTTGCAACAATATTTGTTACTTCACGAAGATTTTTTTCCATTTTGTTTTAACAATATGTCGTGTTACATAACACACAGAAGAGATAATGCGGTAGTTAATTAAGGTAGATGTACGTTCCTTTGTTTTTACTGCTTTAAAGTACCTTTGAGATTGAATCTTTACATTCTACAACAATGTCACATTTGTAGCCATGTTAGAAAAGGTCAAAGAGTGTAGTGAATGTCGTAAATGCGAATTTCGTTTGTAGGCGTAGAAACACAAATTTTTGACAGTTAATTTTTGCTGGTAACCATTCAACAGGATTTACTCCCAATTATAGAATGGTACGTATTATTGTAATGGAATCCAACCAGTAACCACTTAGAATCAGCAGTTAGAATCTCAATCCATATAACTACCTTTGAAATTCAAAGCGGCAACGGAAAAAAATTCAGGACTATATTTAAGACGATCAAGTGGTCAGCTTGAAGCATCCGAGTGCGATTTAATTGCAAGATGTTTTACAATCACACTCTTCCGGTCGAGAGACTTGAACCACGGAACTCCGGGTTCGTACGTCATCACATGCAGAGAGCTGTGAGAGATTCTTTTGCAACCACGACTACATTTAAGACGACCAAGTGGTCAGCTTGATTTAATTACAAAACGTTTTCAATCACACACTGCTGGCCGAGAGACTTGAACCACGGAACTCCGTGTAGAGAGCTGTGAGAGATTCTTTTGCAACCAGGACTACATTTAAGACGATCAAGTTAGCTTGATTTAATTGCAAGATGTTTTACAATTTTACGACTGCACACACACTGCTGGCCGAGAGACTTGAACCACGGAACTCCGGGTGTGTACGTCATAACATGCAGAGATCTGTGAGAGATTCTTTGGCAACCAGAATACATTTAAGGCGATCAAGTGAACAGTTTGATTTAATTGCAAGATGTTTTACAATCGCACACTGCCGGCCGAGAGACTTGAACCGCGGAACTCCGGTTTCGTGTCATCACATGAAGAGAGCTGTGAGAGATTATTTTGCAACCAGGATACATTTAAGACGACCAAGTGATCAGCTTAATTAAATTAAGGGGGTTTTATCGCTCAGCGCTGCTATATCACAAATCCTCGTTATTTCAGGTATCCGCGCTGACAGCCTATGTTTTATGAGTACATGTTGTCTCTATTTATCTAATTGCTATGTTTCGCTCCATTTTTGTTTAGAAAATACTCAATTTGATTGGCTAGCGCGCATACAATTTTTAAATTTATTTAACAAATTACTCGACTACTATTTGAAAATTTTATATAATAATGTGATATAAACATTTAAATTTACAATGCAATCAAACTTACGAAGAGTTTTTCTCAGAATTATTGTTATTTAATTGTTTATAAATAATAATAATAACAATTTTAAAAAATCGACAACGTAGCTAGATTTTTACTGCCTTTATCTTTATATGGTATTTTTTTTAGATTTATAGGATTAATAGGTTGGGAGTAATTTGTTAAATACTTTTTTACTGTGATAAAAGCCCCTTAAATACAAGATGTTTTACAATTACATACTGCCGGCCGAGAGACTTGAACCACGGAACTCCGGGTTCGAAATTATCAAATGTCTAGAGGTTATGTGTTGGCCACACCAATCTTACAAATAATTTACAAATAGGGAAAACTAGTGAATTGAGCAAACAAATGCATTTCTCGTCCCTTTTAAATTCCTCTTCTCGTCTTCTCGTTATCGTCATCATTGCCAGAAGCAGTTCCGTTTGAAGAGGTTCCGTTAACGTCTTGCCTCGCCTGGCAACCGGTAACATGCATCATTTGCCAGCAGAACAGAACGAAGCGGTAACGGAACAAATGCTGCCGAGCTACCTACATTTAATTTAGGTTAAGTGTTCTCGAAACGGTCGCGGCGCATCTGAGAACTGGGAATATTTCACCGATGATATTTCAACAATTTAGGGAATTTTACTTCTGTGGTTTCTAGCAGAAATACGAGGAATATACCACAATGTTGTGATTGCGGTTTTAATGAAGAGTTTGTAATATTTTAATATTTGTGGTTTGTTAAAATTATACCATACATAAATTTTGCGTCGTGTATTGAATATTTTAATATGAAACGGTGGGATAAAACAGTGGCTAAAGCACAGAATTAAATAAAGTTTTTGTTTCGACCACAAATTGGAGAAAATTAAATGAAAAATTCCATACATTATTATAAACGACGCTTTTTAATACAGCAAGATAAAAATTGACCAAGTGACCTGTTTTTTAAAGACTACAATAATTCAACTGGGAATTATTTAAATAGATATGTGTGCATTAAAATTAATACTTTGTGCATTAAAATAAAAATATTTAGCATTAATTCTATTTAAAATAAAGAAATCAAAATTGAGCAACATTTTATGTATAGTGTGCTTTAGAGTTTTTACCAAGAACAGAGTATATGGCACTCAAGAAGGGTAAATAGTATTTTGTGCACCTAGGGAGGGAAGCGTGCTATTACTCCCGCGGGCGAAGCGGCGGTCCGAGCGAGGGCGCCGGCTTCGCCCAAGGGAGTAATTGCTATTACTCCCGCGGGCCAAGCGGCGGCCCGAGCGAGGGCGCCGGCTTCGCCCAAGGGAGGAATAGCCTTCCCTCCCGTGGGACACACAATATTTTACGTCACGAGGGCCTCGAAATCACCTTTCTTGCAAGCGGGAGAAAACACTGTTTTCCTCCCGTTCGGGAGGAAAGCAAGTACGGTCCTCCCGAGTGGGAGGGAAAACTCGCTTCCCTCCCTCCATTAGCAAGAGGAAAACACTGCTTTCCTCCCCCGAGTGACGTAAAGGTATTTTTTGCACTTCCGGAACTAAAACTCTTCTTTAGTCATTATTTTTGGGGACTAAGGCTCTTAATTTGATCCCAAGGGATTATTTTTCATATTTAATCCCGTTGTCAAGGAATTGAATTAATTAATCCCGTTGTCAAGTAAATACGTGCTATTTGTTACAGAGTATCTATGGTAACGATATAAATATTTGTCATAAAGTTTACTGTCAAAATTGCAAAATGTGTATTCTTTTAAATTATTTTGTATTCGTTTGAGGATGAAATGCAAAAAATAGCGTATGTACCACAGGACTAAAGTATCTTTAATCCCTCAATATATAATATACTATTTATTTAGTTTAATTTACCGAAAAATGAATAAATTTTATCGCCATGTTGACCAATTAGTTCGAAAACATTTCTGGTACATCATACATAATGTCAAAGTTTGACATTTTTGAATCAAAAACATTGTTTTTTAGGGAGGTGTCTGGAGGTGAATTGGATTTGGTGTCACATTACTTTGCATATCATTGAATTTTGTCAAAATTCAAAGTATCATTGCTATCTGTGCAAAATTAGCCGAGTTATGACCGAAAAGGCACAATATGCATTTTTTCAAAATTCATAACTTCGCACCAAATCATCGGAAGTACCTACTGATTTTTTCCCCAGAAGGCAAATGAATGAACTTTATCGCCTTGGTAATGGATTGAGTTCACGATTTTTTTTGCCCCCGGTACAAGTTGTTAAACTTTGACATTTTCTGACATCAAGAATATTTTTTTCTAATGAGGGTGGCAGGGGGAAATGAACTTGGCGTCAGATTAACTTGCACGACCTTAAAAAGGAAACTTCAATCTAGCAGAACTCGAAGATTCATCCATTTTCGACCAAATTCAACCGAGTATTGGCAATCTAAAAATTCGGAATTTTTGTTGCATTTTCAAGTGGTGCATTTTTTTGTCGAGTGTACCTATAATATTATGTATCATAAACATTTTATCTTTATCTTTTTACACATTTCACTTACTTACTCCATCTGATAGCTTTCTTCGGATCGATAATCAATGTTTCAGAGCACGATCTAGATTTCTCTGCAAAGTTCTGCCACTGAACCTTGGCAGGTAATCCTGATGAAGATGTCACTAGTGCCGTAGTGTCAGTGTCTAAGATCTAGTGAGCTAATCCACTGAACTAACGACGCGACAAGTTCAAAGAGATCCCTACGTAACTTTGTTATTTTATCGAAGACCCGGGGTAATCTAGTTAACAGCAACCCTAAATATTGTTACAATGAACAGGAAAGACGGGAGAATGAATTTTATTATTCAAATTTGGGAGAATATAAATACTCGTTATTTAATAACGCCAATAAAAATGTTAACCTATCTTTAAGAACATAACCTATATTTCAGAACACTTACAAGACAGGTAAAGTAATGTTGGAGCAAGAAAGGGATAAAGAAATGAAAATTGAATTAACAAAGACAAACTCTTTAAAAGTGTCATAACTCAAAATTTTGATTTAATTAGTACAATTTTGAAAAGACACTTATGGCTTCCGAAATTTTTTGAATGAAAATTTTTTTTAAACAATATAAGTTAATAAAAACAACACAACACTTACATACTCGTACTATAACATCATAACTAAATATATTGCGGTTAGGATTACATAATAGGTAATGACTTATTAAGTTTTAAAATTTATTTTCCTGAAATTTACATATTTTGAGTTGTGTCACATCTGAAGCGGAGATGCGATATACCGGGAGTTTTTTTTATTAGTAAACATAGGGCATGTCATTACCATAGTTACAGTGTTACAGAATGACAGCAATGTATTGTATAGGGATAATTACATACTAAAATAAATATGAAATATAAATTAAAGAAATGATAAATTATTTATTTATATTTTCTACACTTTTAAGAACTAGATAGATACCTACATTAAACTAATGAGAATTTTTTAAATCGAATTATATGCTCAAAATTGGAACCATTAACTTCTAAACAATATCCTAAACGATTATAAAAATAATTTATAGCATTTGCTGGGGAGTAATATTTTGGGAAGCAGCACTAATTCGATTTTTTAATTGTTCAACATTCATTCTGTCACCATTGTACACATTATTTTTTAAGTGTCTACCTAGTTCTTAAATTCTCATCAATAATTTATCATTTCTTTAATTTATATTTCATATTTATTTTCGTATGTTAATTATCCCTATGTTTACTGATAAAAAAATCTGACGTGGACACCACATGACTTCCTTGTACGCCTTGTGTGTTCATACTTTTCTTAATAACTAAAATGTAAAATAATATTAAAAATTCTTTTAACTTATTATACTAGTATACTCACAAATATATTTTAGTCATTTTATTTAAACTGCAGAAGAAGATATAAAGCATATTTTACTATTGTCACTGTCATGTCATAATCATTTAAATTTTACGTAGTAACAAATGTTAATCGATCATGGACTACAAGATACCGAAATACTATAAATTATAAATATATACTTTAATTATTTTTAAATGATAGCAGATACAAAAATATTTATAAAATACCGATTGTAGGTAATAATCACATAATCTTTCATTTAAAATAAAAAAAATTGTCTAAAATTAAATATTTATCCAAATATTTTTAAAAAGTACTACTTCCGGTTTGTAGACTGAAACCAAAAATAGGAGGTGCACAACTAGATGCTATAACAGTCCTAAATACAAAATTTCAACTTTCTACGTCTAACCGTATTTGAGTTATGCGACACACATACGTCCGTCCGTCCGTCCGTACGTACGTACGTACGTACGTACGTACAGACGTCACGTCGAAACTAGTCATAATGGATTCAGAAAAGGTCAAAACGGATATTTCCGTCAAAATCTGAGAACCGAAATTTTTCGCGATTACAATACTTCCTTACTTCGTACAAGGAAGTAAAAAATCTGACGTGGACACCACATGACTTCCTTGTACGCCTTGTATGTTCATAATTTTCTTAATAACTAAAATGTAGAATAATATAAAAAATTCTTTAACTTATTATACTAGTATATACTCACAAATATATTTTAGTCATTTTATTTAAACTGCAGAAGAAGATATAAACGATATTTTACTATTGTCACTGCTACTGTCACTGTCATGTCATAATCATTTAAATTTTACCTAGTAACAAATGTTAATCGATCATGGACTACAAGATACCGAAATATTAAATTATAAGTAGGTATATACTTTAATTATTCTTAAATGATAGAAGATACAGAAAAATTTATAAAATACCGATTGTAGATAATAATCACATAATCTTTCATTTAAAATAAAAAAAATTGCCTAAAATTAATTATTTATCAATTTTTTTTTTAAATTTACTACTTCCGGTTTGTAGATTGAAACCAAAAATAGGAGGTGCACAACTAGATGCTATAACAGTCCTAAATACAAAATTTCAGCTTTCTACGTCTAACCGTATTTGAGTTATGCGACACACATACGTCCGTACGCACGTACGCACGTACGCACGTACGCACGTACGTACAGACGTCACGACGAAACTAGTCATAATGGATTCAGAAAAGGTCAAAACGGATATTTCCGTCAAAATCTGAGAACCGAAATTTTTCGCGATTACAATACTTCCTTACTTCGTACAAGGAAGTAAAAACGCTCTAATGCATTGCTGTCATCCTGTAACACTGTAACTATGGTAATGACATGCCCTATGTTTACTTATAAAAAAAACTCTCTGTATTAGACTTTGTATTTTACTATGCATGCTGTTTTAAAAAAAATTTATTTCATTATTTTACCTAATATTTGAATATGTTTTACTTTGAGTTAAAATACAAGCCTTTCAAGTGTAATGCCAAAGTAAAACTAAATATATAAATAAATTACAATATATTATTACAACGACTACTATTTTATCTTCTTTAAGATTGTGTAAAATAGTGCAACAATTCATTAGGAAAAACCTGACACACGTGTCTCTGAGTTTTATGTTCGTCTTTCAAAGCTCACAGAGTTAATTCAGCAAAATATCCAGCAGTAAAAGAAAGATATTCCCAAAAACGCAATAAAATTCCTCGTCTCGCAACACATAATAAAATTCAGCGAAATTTGAATCGTCGGAAATATGCAAATCAAATACTTTGACGTGCGGAGTTCACTCGTACTTTACTCCGAGCATTCCTCCGCAAATAAAGAGTAAAAAGTGACCCACATGCTCCTTTGAAGTAGTGTAACTCCACAGTTTGGTCAGCAGCGCTCTCGTAACTTTGTAAGTAATCGTAAATGTTTACTTGTAGAATTGCAGTGGTGATCAGCGCTGTAAATTTTTTATTGTTCCACTCATGAAGTTCGAGTGGTGCTTCTGGAAAAGGATTAGAAGGTTTTTAAAACTAGTGGCAGTCGTTAAATGTTGCTACATCTGTCTGGTCTATGTTGCACAGCAATAACATGATGGGTTTTACTTGAGATTGAGAGACATCATTTTTTTTAGTTCAATACTTTACTTTTTAACTAATATACACTGGCAGATAAAATTTAGTATGCGATACGGATCGTAACCAATCAGTATGCTACTAGTCGTGAAGATTATCAAAAGAGGCGAAGCCGAGTTTGATAACACGACGTTATGACGTTACGATCCTTATAACACTGGATTGAAAATTATATTAAGGGGCTATGCTTCTTGAGTGCAATAAGAATCAGAATTCACGATTCTGGCTATATTGCTCAAAAGAAAAATCTGAAATTTTACATTAGTAACGACAAAGCATTGTTGAATTGAAAAATTCAAACTATATATTGTTCCGACAACAATTAGAGATAATAAGAAATTAAACACTAGAATTTCGTGAGGATCTCATGAATGAACTATAAAAGTTATCATTGAGTTTAAAGATTAAATGAGTAGAACATAGATGTAAAAAGGGCGGAAAAACAATAAAACTATAATTTTATCAACAGAGTTGCCATAAATTATATCTAAACTAGTACAATTTTCGCCGAATTTCGCATAATTATTAAAGCCAAACTAATTACATTAATTAAAGATTTTGAAGATTCCGCTCTTTTAGTATTCTTCCTTAATCTACATACAAAAATTCAACATCATACGTATAACAGTATTAGATTGAGATCCTCACAAAAATTACTCGTTTTTCAATGCGTATTATTGCCATGCAATAGGCTCTTAAGGGCGCTCCAGATAGCTTAAATACGTCGATTTTCACTGTAATATTTATGATCTCAAATTTATTAAAATTGTTTTTACCTCCCGCCTCATATTCTATAAGGGAGGTATTGTAATGGGTCAAAATTTTCGAGTGTGTGCTATTATTGGATAAGCACGTTTTAGGTTCCATTGAATACGAATAAAGTATTTTCGAGATGATGTCTGTGTGTGTATGTATGTTAGGTTGTATGTAGGTAACATTTTTCTGGATTCTATAACATTTAACAACCAAATTTGGTATATAACGTCGTAATACAAATATTAAGAACCCAGTTATTTTTGGAAGCAATCCCCAAACAGAAACTAGTACTTTTCTTAAATATTTTGTTAAATAATTAATTTATCTTTATCGTAATATTTTTTATTTCAAATGAAAAATTATATATTATTATCTACAATTTTTAGCATTTTGTAAATTGTGCTTTTAGTACTTTAGGAATTAAAGTATTATTTATAATAGAGTATGCAACTTCAGTATCTTGTTATCCATGAACCGCATGATTGTTTAACAATTACTACGAAAAATTTAACTAATAGTGACAGTGTCAGAGTGACTGCCAATAGTGATACATCATTTATATCTTCTTCTAAAATACATTTGTAAGTACCTATATATTTGTATAGTAGTAAAAAGAGTAGTGTATGGCGGAAGGTCTTGTGCTGGCCACATCAGATTTTTTATAAATATTGCAGTTTTTTTCTACAAATATGGGTGCCAAAATTATATTCTTCCCTCAAACATAAATTATTTGTTGTAATTATGTTTAACAAAACAATAAACGCTATAGACTAGCGTGTGGAATCAATATTTTTGACTGATTTCTGCCATAGGTAGAGGTAGAGAATCACCTTAATGTATCTGCCATCATCGACTGTGAATCATATATCCTTGTACGACTTGCCACCTTCATGTCTTTATCCTTTGTTAGCGCCTTGTTATGTGCTGCGTGCTCGTAACAAGAACAAGGTAAAAGAGAAGTAGTTTTGTAACTCATGCGTGTTACAAAGTAAAGTCGAGACTCAGAGTCCAGAGTTGAGAATGCAAACATGCAGGTACACTTTGTGTACACGAGGAGAGAAGAGACACGAACTTTGCTGTTGGAAATTTACTAGAAATTGTGTTGCTATGTTTGCGTACTAAACTCGGTTTAACTGGGATTTTCAACAACTTTGTTTTTTAATACAGCAGTGTATCTGCTACACACAACCCTGAATATCTGAAGATTCACCATCTTCAATAAGAATTAAAAATAATAGCAATAAATGTAAAAAATTCATTATAAATTTTGACATTTAGGTACGATATTATATTTTACGTCACTCGGGGGAAGAAAGCAGTGTTTTCCTCTTGCTAATGGAGGGAGGGAAGCGAGTTTTCCCTCCGGCTCGGGAGGACCGTACTTGTTTTCCTCCCGGGCGGGAGGAAAACACTGTTTTCTTCCCGGTACTGGCGGGAGGAAAACATTGCAAGAAAGGTGATTTCGAGGCCCTCGTGACGTAAAATATTGTGTGTCCCACGGGAGGGAAGGCTATTCCTCCCTTGGGCGAAGCCGGCGCCCTCCCTCGGGCCGCCGCTTGGCCCGCGGGAGTAATAGCAATTACTCCCTTGGGCGAAGACGGCGCCCTCGCTCGGACTCGCCTGCGGCTCGCCTTCGGCTCGGGTCGCCGCTTCGTCCGCGGGAGTAATAGCTATTACACCCTTGAGCGAAGCCGGCGCCCTCGCTCGGACCGCCGCTTAGCCCGCGGGAGTAATAGCACGCTTCCCTCCCTAGGTGCACAAAATACTATTTTTTATTAGTGAATTGGTAATTATTGTAAAAACATATTACCGCAACTGAACGAGTTTCATTGATATTAGCCAACGCGCGTTGAGCGAATATTGTTTTACATTATCAAAAATATTTTTATTTTCATATCCGCCCCCAAGGTTGATGTCTGGGTACGCCACTGCATGATTAACCAATCTCCTAAAGCTATTTATAAAATAAGTTTACAATGACAGCTATTAAAGTACGAGTAGGATTGCTACGATTATTCACATCATTTGTCATCTGTCAAAAAGACCAATAAAAATGCAGAATATTGAATTTCACAGCCAATCAAAATTAGTAGACTTGATTATTTTGTACTAGTAAGGTTGTGTGTTGACAATTCACTACTAGTACTTTTAGGTAACTATTTAACAAATCAACATTTATATTATAATCTATATTTCCCACTTTTTGCACCATTTCTATCTCTGGATTTTCTTCAAAGGTCTAGAACATTATTCACTTGCAATTCACTATTTTATTTGTAAAGAAACGCCAAAAAACAAATAAAAACACATTTGATGTTACGTCTAAATTTTATCAAAATATGTGTTTTCTGAAATACTGGATAACTGCATTTTTTGCCATTTTAATTTAAAACTGGATCTGATTCAATGAATAATCTCTTGAATACCATTCGTAGTCATAGTTAAGTAGACTATTTTTCTGCTAGTTATTTTATACACTCATGTACCTTGTGCTTGCGAATATTACTCGTGCTGCGAAGGAACATTCGTTATACTACCAGAAAAATAATCGACATAACTACAACTACTTACAGTATTATAAGTGATTATTTTTAAAATTTATGTGCGTTACTTAGCATTAGCAATGCTTTTATGTTGGAATAAGCTGTAGTAGAGAAAGTTCTATTGGTCAATAAATAATCATTTATTCACTCTATTCTTCTTTAATAAATTTTGTTAGATAAGTAGCAAGTTAAGTAATTAAAAAACTCACTTGTGATTAATTTGTAGAAGCTACCTAAATTAGAACATATTCTCCACAGTGCACACTCTACACTATCTCCATATGTTTAGTTCTTGTAACAATTCCCAAATTCACAATAAGAAAACCAACAAACCACAAATCCTCTGGTGCTATCATAGTCTCCTATGTGCATACTCATCTTTGCTCCTCTCTCTTATACACTCTCTCTGACTCTCTTCACAGAGGTTTATTTTCTCTCGTTGAAATACACCTGCTCTATAAGAGAGTCTCTCTACTCTCTTAACACACGTAACAATACTCGAGAGAGGAGAACTAATAGAGACGAGAGTTAAGGAGCGTCAACCATGCATATTCATATGTGGTGTCCTGAAGGACAATAAGCACAGGGAATAGGATGTGCAAAGGACAACGCGGCAGGTATTGACGCAGGAGAGGTAATAGAAAATGAGGAAGATTATGAAGCCCTGCTGAATCTGCTAGTTTTAAGGTGTTATATATTAAATAATAAAACGAATAACTTAGTTAAATATCACTTTTATTTTCACACTATGACTATAGTTTCGACCTACAAGGTATAACAAATATAACAAGTATAACAAATTACAAAGATACACGAGTATTTATACAAAGATTACATACAAGCAGAAAAGAGGGGAGTAAGTTATATATTTCCTCACAGTGAGGAAAAATATCGTACTTCACATGTGGGAGAAGTAAAATGCTGCTCTAACTCGTGTTCTGATTGGCCACTCGCTTTGCTCGTGACCAATCAGACACTCATGACAGAGGCATTTTACTTCTCCCACTATTAAAGTAATATACTATTATTTACCAGCTTATTTAAAAAATACTTACTAAAATGTAAATGACTTTAGTTCATACTGGCGTTCAATAATATTATAACCTATTCAAGTATTTAGATATTTATTTAATAACTTAGTTCAATGAAGAAACATAAATATCATTTTTATTTTTAATCTTATTATTATCTGTCATACAACATACATATTTTTTTTTATTAGATTACTAGATTACATTTTTAAATTAAATAGAATGTACTTCAACACATTTGTCTTCTTTTATTAATAATAATAAAATTAAATTTTCATGACTATAGTCATTTTTACTTTCCACTGTCTGTAGGAACAAACACAAATAACAGGAATACCTAACAATTTTTCAAAACTTTATTTAGCAACAATGACTAATTATATATATCTTAATGTTTATGTTTGTATTTTGAGCATTTGATACATTTATCGCAGGTAAGGTAGCTTTTTTGAATGAATAAATGCCAACAGTATTTTTTTCAGTATTTTAATAAAATTTGTCACTTTGTTTAATTTGTCACAGCTCTGATGATTTATGCAAATCTAATATTGTCTATAATTTTTAGCTTCTATAATTGCCGATTTAATAAAAAAATCACGCGTCAAAAATGTCTCTGCTTGGCCCGGAGGCTTTGAAGAAATGCTCGGACGCTGCGCATCCTCGCATTCTTCAAACAAGCCTCCTCGTCTGCAATAAAACATTTTCATGACATATAATGTAATATACTATTTATTAACACTTGAATCGAACTCGAACAATCTATTTCCTCTGTCCTATTTTCAATGTTTTAAGTTCTAACGCCATCGCCTTCCAGTAATTTTATTTCCGAATGAAACACCACGAGCATTCATATCTCACAGTATTCCATTACTTGGGATCCTGCAAATCGATATACGATATACGCTACCGCGATATCTCGCACCTAACTCTATAAAAATGTAATATTGACAAAGTAGAAAAAGGAAAAAAAGACAAAATAGCATAGAATAAGCAAAATGGCGTAGAGAAACACAAAATGGCATCTATACGTGCGACAACAAAACCAGACACATTATCAAAATCATGGG
This sequence comes from Agonum fuliginosum, assembly GCA_947534325.1. Classification (NCBI taxonomy): domain Eukaryota; kingdom Metazoa; phylum Arthropoda; class Insecta; order Coleoptera; family Carabidae; genus Agonum; species Agonum fuliginosum. Next base: position 2,791,287 of record OX384033.1, read on the forward strand.
TGGCAAGTGAGGAAAAAAGGTAGCTACTTTTTTCAGCATCCTGAAATAACTTACTCTGTTAATTATTATTTTGTACTGTTAAGCCCGTTTTACATTACACTAAATCTTGAACAAGATATTGTTCAATTTTTGAAACAATCTAAATTGTGTAGTATCATACAGCAAATTGTGTGAAATATCGCATTGCTTCGTAAATTGTCTGAAAAAATAGATAAGCGCGGCTGTCAAATTATTATTATATGCAAACTGCGCAGAATCACAAACTAAATATTGTAGGTATAAATTGTCTCAGTATAAAACAGAGTTCATTAAAAAAGCAATTTATTGCTCAAGATATTGTTCAATTTGTTGCGCAATTTCTTGTTCAATATTTAGCGTAGTGTAAAACTGCCAATCCAGTACAAGCTGGTTTATCTTGGATGCAACTGGTTACTTATTCTGCATTCTATAAAATAGAACAATAGCAATTTTAGGTGCAGAGCCGTACCTACAGTGTTCTGCGCCTGTGGCAAAATTTTATTTGCGCCCTTTATCAGGCTCATATACAGTTGGAATTAGGATGATTTGATTGCAGTAATATCTCGTATTAAAAGGGCAAGTAAATGCACCGCAGACGAAATTTTTTTTAAAGTCTAGGTCAAATGCCTGATAATAAAAGTTACATTTTTAGAGGTGCATGTTTTTTACTCATTTCATGTGCAAAAATTAATTGGGAAGCACAGAAAGGATAGTTGATATATTTTTAAAATTTATGTTTGTTCATAGCGCTGTAGCTCGCCCTCGCAGCACCTTTGAGTGGCGGAACTGAAAATTTGTATGCCAATTGCCAGTTTTTTTATAAGTGTAATAATTTATTGGGCTAACGTATAACTTAGAGGCGCCAATGAGTCAAAGGTGCTAAAAAAAACTCAGTTTAATTTAAACTTAAATCAAATTTTTAGAAATTCCTCTTGAAATGAAACAGCAACGCGTAACACTTTATATTATATTTGCATTTTAAGCGCAATAGTTTATTATTTTTACTCGTATTTTTACCTGGATTTAGTGGGTTTCGATTCTATAGAGGATTCAATTTTAACCCTTCCTGAAAAATTTCCTTTGAGTGCTACTGGTAAATCTTGGGCAGGAAAACACGCAGATAAAACAAAAGATACAATATCAAGTGAGGTAAACATGGCTGGCTTATTCTGTAAAAATTTTATCAGTTGGGAAACTTGAGAGTCATTAGACGAGAAATAACGACAATGGCACGGATAAGGATATGGGAACGAGGAACGTGCATCGCCTATTGAATTCAGGGTTGGCTGGACGCGAGGATTTGTTTTCAAGATCATGTTTATTTATTTATTTACCAGAGAAAGTGGGAGCCACAATTTATTGTTATTGAAATGGAGGAGAAGTTGTTACATAAAACTTTGTGTGTGTTTTGTTGGTGGTTTCATATGCCAGCATGATATCGAATTATAATTAAGGCACTTTATTTGTCGTAAAATATAATGGCATAATTTGAAAGATTGGTACATCATTGTTAAATGATAGCAAAGAAAGTGAGAGCCATAGTTTAAGTAGGTACATAAAACTGTGTGTGTTTTTCATATGCTAGCATGATATAAAATTATTATTAAGAAACTTTATTGGTCGTAAAATATAGTGGCATAATTTTAAAGATTGTACATCATTTTTTCATCTATGTTTGTTTTGATATTATTTTGTTGGTAACACCATTCAACAGGATTAACTGCCAAATAATATAGAATGGTCCACCCACCAACCACTTCCGCGGTTTGTCTTGGTGCAGTCAGAATTTCAATCCGTGCGACAACGGAGAGATTGTTTTGGAACCAGGGCTACATTTAAGACGATCAAGTGGTCAGCAAGATGTTTTACAACACTGCCGGCCGAGAGACTTGAACCACGGAACTCCGGGTTCGTACGTCATCACATGCAGACAACTGTGCGAGATACTTTTGCGACCCGGTCTACATTTAAGACAATCAAGTGACAAGCTTGAACCAAGATGTTTTACGATCACACACTGCCGGCCGAGAGCCACGGAACTTCGGGTTTGTACGTCATCACATGCAGAGAGCTGTGAGATTTTTGATGCAAATCGGACTACATCAAGTGGTCAGCTTGATTTAATTGCAAGATTTTTTCAATTCAACGACAAACACACACTGCCGGCCGAGAGACTTGAACCCCTGAAGCTACAGTTTCGACATAATTAGCTATAAGCTTATTACTAATCATTTCTGAATGAATTTTGCGTGTCATTGCATCCGATCAATTGCCAAATTATGCTTAAATGCAACGATTTTACAGTTGACCAATTAACCTAGATACTCATTGAAATTTAGTGAATTATTGCATTTATACGTTGTTAGTCTGCATTAATTCTAATTCACCGATTTACACCATAAGCCTGGTACTCGGGTCAAAATCATTATACTTTCGGTAGATATTTACGACTACGAGACGTTTATTAGAAATTTATTTATTCAGGTGTTTCGTGCATATATTTTAATGGCATATAGTGCTCAACTGAAATATTTTTTTCAAAATTAGCATTTTTAGTTTCAAGTATTTTAATCAAACAGTTTTTTTTGGACCACTATTTTCTGTTTTCAAATGAAATTTCATAAATTTTCTATTCTTATGATTGCACAATTAATTAAAATTGTATTTTATTTCTTTGACAGTTACTCAGATATCTATTATACATTCAACAACCCAGCGGTTTCAAAATTGTACTTTTTGCAAGGCGTACCTTTTGCTTATCGTAACTCACTCAATATTTATTCGCAATTTTCAAACTTAAATTTCTTGATTCTATTTCACTCGCCCATGTCTGTAATATTGCAGTTAATTTCCTGGCTGTATTTGTTGAGTCCTTTTTCTAGGACGAATTCAATTTAGAGGCATGTGAAGAATTTTCCACATTTCATATTGAAGTTTCAAACATTTTATTTGATTTTCTACTTTAAGTTGGAAAATTTACTTTTTGTTATGTGCGATAGTTTGGCAAAGGAAATTATTTTTAGGAAATATAAGAGAACACAAAAATAAACATTCCTAGGTAAACTATGTACCTATCTATAAGTACTTCGAGTTCCTGCTATCAGTTTGCTTATGTTGATTACGAACTTAAAATAATTTTTTGTACATAAATGAAAATATATGTTTATGGTAGAAATTTTGGCAAACAGAAACTTTTCACATTATTCTTACAATAAATTTCTAAAAGTTAAAATAGCAATTAGAAAATATCGATTCTTGCAACTTATCATACTTACCTTTCTTACTCGAACTTTTTACTGTAAAATACGACTTGTGTAATTTATATCTTTCCATTTATTTCTATTATTTTTTATTTTCTTCTGTCTTCTGCTATCTTATGGAGGATTACTCTTTTCTATTAGTTTCGGAAGTAGGTCGAATTTGATCCCATCAGATTATTGTAATCTTCTTATGAAAAATTCATTTCCAAAACAGCGAGTTTAGGAAGAAATAGAAATATTGTTTGTAGGCATGTGTTAACGGATTCCCGTGGAATTGGAAAAGAAAATATAGCAAATTAGATTTTGTTTTGCTTTCTTGTTATTTTCAATAGCCGAAGGCCTAGAAGATAAACAATACATTGTATGCAGTTTACTTCGTTGCTCATTTCTTTGCGACACCCAATACCTATTTGATATTAGGTACAATTAATTTGATTTGGTCAACATTCATTTTTAATGACGCTGTATTTTCTTGACTGGAACAATTGTAGGATAGAAGAAAATTTCTTTGGATTCTGTCAATTTATTAAAAAATTGCATTGCATTGCAATTTTAATAAGTAATTTTCTTTACATTCTGTTATGTGCCTATTTTATTTTTGAAATTTATTCACCTGTAGCAACAAATTATTATAATTATTTAGATTTGAATATAGGTTATGATCTAGTCTTCACCACAAAACCATACAAGAAGTTTTTAACAGCTTTCGTTTTGAGAACCATATTATAATTTTTGTGTATATTTTATTTCTTAAGGTTGTTGCCTAGCGAAACTAGTGACATCGGACGGTAGACTTCATGAAGTGTAACTTATTTCGGAGAGAGTAAAAAAAGGTAAAAAATTTGACATTACCGCACCACAGATGCACGTGTGAGTGAGGAAATAAGTTTTACGTTTAAAATGCCTGGTAAATAGAAATATCGTTGCCTTTTTGATACCTCATAACCTCAATTCTTCGATAAATTATATATCATTTTTATAAAAATGGCAATTCCCTGTGCTTTGAATTTTTCATCATTTTATCATATAGTTTAAAGCATGCAAAATAAATATTTAATGAGTTGTCATAAGAGTCCATGTAAAACGAGCGTAATTCAATTACTCAAAAACCGGATAGACGAAAATTTTAAAAAATAATTTTAGAATCTAAATAGTGTATAAATTTCAGCCTCTCAGCATTTTAATTTTGGTCACCAACCTCCGTAATATTAATAAAAGAAAAAGAAAAATTGTTAAATTGAATCAATAATATTCCTTTTTCACTTATTCACTGTCCTGAAAATATGGTGACATCACGGAATCTTTTGTAGGGAAAATGAAGATTTAAATTATTTTTGATGAGAAAGAAACTCTTCTTAATGTTCTATCCTCCGCTTCTTCCCTCACAATGCATTTAGCAATTTAGATAAGTTATCTGAGTTTTAATAATAATTAAGTCCCGCGAACCGGTTTCTTTTAAGTTATATTCGCTGAAAACTTTTTTGACAGTAATTGGAATTCTCTGTAAAGAGATCATTTCAGACGATTAAATACGGCGAGTTTATTTTGCTTAATAAGTTAATATAAATAAATATTTGCCAGAGGAATTTTTATAATTATTTCTGTGATGTTGAATGTTTAACAGATATTTATATATTTACTTAGGTTGCGAAAATATTTTTGGTCAGGGAAACTTGTTTGAACTGCACAGAACGCAAAGCATAAATAAATTATCGTTCTAAAGATAGCAAAAAATTTTTCTACGAATATGAAATATAGATAAATAAAAACTCAGTGAAAAATAAGGTATGAAAAACATAATTAATTTTCTTACATAGAAAAATAATAATCAGCAATAATTTTACATACCGAGCAGGGAAATTCTGTATTACAGCCCAGCGCTGTATTAGATGACTGAGGTAAGCTTTAAGCGCGAGGCAGGAATAAGCTTTCCCGCGAGGTTTGTATACTATTTTAATACCAATCCAATCGATTCATAATAATGTGCATTATAAACAGTTTTATCATAATTTGTTCAACTTGAAAATATAGTTCTATGACAGAGTTGCTAAGTATCTTGAGATTTTTTTATTGATTTTGTCAATTGTATTGAAAAATAACATTTAACTAGCCGGAAAGATATTTCCAGCTAGCTGGGAAGTGAAGTTAATAATGAATCGCTTCTCAACTGTCTAGAAAGTTGGAAATTCACATATTACTAACCGATTGTGAGTAAATTTTCGTGTTTTACATTACCATATTTACATTCTAAAACCTAGAATCAAACTTGTCAGATGCCCATTTTAAACATTAATTTCAATAATATTTTGATAGTTTTATCATAATTTGTTCAATTTGTATAACCTACTTGAAAATAGAGTTCTATGTCCGAGTTGCTAAGTACCTATCTTGAGATTTTTTTATTGATTTTGTCAATTCTATTGAAAAATAACATTTAACTAGCCGGAACAATATTTCCAGCTAGCTGGGAAATGAAGTTAATAGTGACTCGCTTCTCAAATGTCTAGAAGGTTGGAAATACACATATTACTAACCGATTTTGTGTTTTACATTACTTACCTTATTTTGCATTCTAAAACCTAGAATGAAACTTGTCAAAGTTTCTAGCCGAAAAAGTATAATATGATTAACTTTTTCTATATTTAATAATGAAGAACACGAAACTATCTTCTAATTTAATGAAGCTAATCTTGTTTTAGCGTCGTGATGAATTCCTGAACCATCATTGTAATTTAACTGGGTTAGTAAAACCCTACAGCAGTTTAGTTTGAAATTAATTTAACTTTCACACAAATGTAAGACGCTGTACCACAGCGCCGAAGTCTCGCGAACTTTACCGAATATGTGTCAAAAGACAAAGTTCTTAGTAAGGAATTTAACTATCGTAGACACGATTCTATCACCACATTTGACAAGATAGAATTAGAAGAGATTGGTGTTTGGAAAGCTTCACTTTGTAAAAGGTTCATTGTTAGATCAAAAGAATTTTTTTATAAAATTTGTTCATAATTGAAGGTGAATTCTTTTGTGGAATTTTTAAAGTTCATTACGCACAAAAATTAACCAGACGGTCAGTTTTTTTATCAACCTGGGTAAGGCTGGCATTACACTATATAAATTATTTGACATGACAAAAATCTTTTATAAAAGATGTGCGACGATAAATGTGACAGTATTATAAAAGACTAGCTGTTACACTATTATATATTTCGTCAAATCTTTTTCAAAGATTTTTTATAGCGTCAACCTAAGCGTGATAGCGAATATTTGCAAATTTATGTATATGTTTGTATTTATATACAGGTAATTCACAACTTTGTGCATATATTTAATATTTTAATGGCGTATAGTAGGTACTCAAACTTACTGGTTATGGAACAAACAGACTTTTTCTAAATTACTAAATTTAAGGGCAGTTTTCGCTAGAAGCACATTTTTGATACCACTGGATTGTTGATTGTATAATGGATATCTTATAAACTATGAATGGAATAAAATAAAATTTTAATTAGTTGTCCAATAAGAATAGTAAATTTATGACATTCCATTTGAAAATAGTGACCCAAAACTGTTTGATTAAAAAACCTGGAAACTAAAATTGCGAATTTGGAAAAAATCTTTCAGTTGTGATTAGTGAGTTGAGCATCATATGCCATTAAAATGTATGCACGTTGTTGTGAATCACCCTGTATGTATACTGACATTATTTATATTCATATAGGTTCATAACTGTTTTATAGTTTTATGTATCTATTTGTACAGAAATACAATACAAATTTTGGAAAATAAAAATGTGAAAAACATTTCTCGCAATTTATTAAATAATCGTTAGCGTCGAATTGACAGATACATGGGATTGTTTGAATTGTACATGTGGGTAATGATTTTTTAATTAAACGATTTAATGAATGACAGCTCGAAAAATGTACACAGTTATGCCATCTCTATAGTATATTGTAAAATTGATTATTGGTAAATGGTAACAATTTGGAAAATATTTTTCATAAATGTTTGTAGAAATAATGTATTAACTGTAAAAAAATTTAATTTATGAATTGTGAGACCTGCATTTTGTAGGAACCTATTTAATAAATTTGGGCAAATGGTGTTACAAATATTTAAAAATTGATTTTGAATTTTTTGGACAGTACACATACTTACATATTTTCAGAAGTCATTTCATTTATTATTCTGTTAAATTATTTATTTGATCTTATAAAACCTAAAATAAAATAAAATACAAAATTGCTTCTTAAGGAGGTTCCCTAGACATTTTAAAAAATGTTCTAATGCAACCAAACTTTGAATTTATGTTGTATGTGTCATAAAAATGATACCTGAATTTTTTGGAAATTTTTGACCACGTAGTTTGAACGAAATTAATTGTTAAATTTTAATATTTTACATGGGCTCTTATGGCTTTCCATTAATAGATTAAATAAAAAGATGTTAGAAATGTTCTATTTACTTAATTTTTGGTATATAAACGTATGCAAGCACGGACATCAATTTCCCAAAATTTGAAGAAGGTTGACCACATAGTTGTAACAATATTGTTGTTGTTGTTGTAAAAAAATCTTCAAGCATTTTTTGATTAGTGAATTAAAAATTATTGTAAAAATATATCACCGCAACTGAACGAATTGCAATATCAACTAACACCCGTTTACCGAATTTTGTTTTACATTAATAAAAATATTTTTATTAATTAAAGGCTGATATCTGAGTACGCCACTGCATGTGTAGGGAACCTCCTTAAATATAAAGGTATATGTAAAATTAGGCTTTTTATAAAACGTCTAAACATGTAGGCATATTATGAAACACAATGTCACATCATTTTATTTCACTTAAGAAGGGTATTAGGTTCGTTATTTAGTTCAATTCAATCAACCAAAACTAAATATGTGGGACTCACTAATGGTATTGTGTTGTTTATTTAGTTCAGTTTGTACCAAAACCGAGTATTTAAGACTCAAGAAGGGTATCGAGTTTTTTATTTAATTTAGTGCAATCAGAGTGTCTACCAAAATCGAGTATGCGGGATTACGAAGGATATTGGGTTGTTAATTTCAGTTCAGAGTTTTACCTAAAGCCTCGACGTATTGTGTAATAAAATGATATGACATTAATGCAAAATCATTTATAAAACGACTGATTTTATTAGCCTGCGACGTCATACAATAAATAGAAACCTCTGAAATATTATTCTAATTCATTTTTTCTTTTTCAGGTAAGTCATCTTCTCTCTTCACCTTTATCGTTATTAGAACAATAAATGTAAGTAGATTATAACAATTTCTACCTTGTCCACATTAAAACATACCATCAAAAAACTTGTTCTGCTAGTACAAAATTAGGAATGCAATGTCATATTCTCATTCACATTGTTTTATTAAAATACCCGACCTGCGTTATTCTGGGCTGCTGAATTTACATGCAGCTAAAATTAACAATTTTAATGGGCATAGCATGTTACGCCTGTAACCAATGTTTTGCTGAAAAAGTTCCACTCACTTTGTTGTGGCCAGGGCAGTGTAGTGTGGTTACGCGATAATAATATTATACATTATAAATTAATTTAGTTAGGGGTTAACAGTATTGGGTTAGTGGAATTGGAAATTCATTTATCTACATTATGTAGAGAATAAAGTAAATATAATAATTGTGTGGGCTACCTGTTTATTGTTATTTATTTCGAACGTTAACCTTCGGATGACCAATTTAGTACATAGACGACCAAGAGGGGTAAAAACTGACCCCATTTATTTTTAATTAAAGTTCTGGCAATAACTTTTTAGAATTTATTTTTATACAAGAATGTAAAGTACACTATGCAGAAGACAAAAAAAGTTTTGTTGATGAGACAAAAGTAATATAAACAGATTTAAACTTGTCTTTGTCTAGTTGTACAAGAAAAAAATAATTATGAAGTAATATACATAAAAAGATTCAGCTAAAAAATACGGCTTATAAAATATTTATATTTACAGTTTTATTCAACAAAAGCTAAGCTTGGGATCAAAATTTACCCCGTTTGGTCATCCGAAGGTTAACCAGTTCTTCAAAAGAAGGTTTTTCAAAATCGGTAATGAAGCTTGGACTTGAAACAAATCAATTATATTTTTGTTCGAAATAGGTAAATGTAGTGAATTTAGTTGATCGTTTTTTTTCATTAAGTTATAAAATTAATCGAATCGTTGCAGACATTGTATATAGATAGGTGTTTTTCCGAATACCTAGAGTACCTACCCCACTACTACGACTTCCTAAAATCAGAAACTCGTACGTTACCGCATCCTAGCAATGCAATGTAAAAGTATTTTCGTTGTGAGTAAACTGTTAGTTTATTATTGACTTCAAGGTAATGTTTTTATAAACATGTAATAGAGAATAAATTGATCTACAGATGTACCTTTTTACAATTAAAAAAATTCTATTAGCGGATATAACCGTGTAAAGTTTGCATAAATTGGAACATTTTTATGAATTGTTTTTATTAAAATTTAAAAAGGCACAACTATTAATTGATCCTTTAAGTATATAATCTTTGTTGAAATACAATTTTATCATTCTTAAACTAGCCACAAAACACTCGGTACGTTTTGTGCTGGATTTTAGGAGGTAGACGGGTCTACTCGCGTCTATCTCTAAATTATATTTTAAGAGACTTTAAAATTTTAATAAAATACCTAAATAGAAATGAACTAAACAGAAACTGGATAAAATTTTAATTAGACAATAAAATAAATAATTCCTAATTTTAATATTTCGAATTATATTATGTAGATGTAGGTAATGTTCTGGAATGAGTTTCTAGTATTTGTACTTTTTTGCTAAAGTTTACACTCGTAAAATAGAGATGAAATATTTACCTATGCTTGTTCATTTAATTGTGTTTTACAGACATAATATTATTTTGAAACTCAAATTGTATTTGAAATTAGATAAACTTTTGTAATTTAAAAATGACCGGAACATAGGATGAAACATCGTTCCAACATCATCGTTCATTAAAAAACAAAAATCAAAAAAAGTATTGAATTCATTTTCGGTTAATTTAACTTATTTTAAATTTAATATTTCAAATCAAATGCGGTAATGTTTAATATTTGTTTAAGCTTAATTTAGCTTAAACTTAATGAGAATTTGAACAGACAGATTACATTGTAGAAAAGCACGAACTGAATAGTTTCGTGGTTGAAGTATTTTTGGATTCTGAAGACTTTCCTCCCAATTATTTCACAAAATATAATTCTTGGATCCTTCCAACTTATTAACATAATTATTATGTAAATTTGAATTACATCTTAACTACCTACTATTTTACCCTGATGAAGATACAAGTGTGTGTTTAGTAACAAAATTCTTGTGATTGCATTCCCGAATATTTACATCCTTTCTTAAACTTAATGTGACTTATAAATTTTGTAGGTTGGTATATTCCTGAAACAGTAAGTGCAATTGGGTTTCAATAGAACCCAACGGTAAAGTATTTTCACAATGAAAACGGTAGGTAAATTGTAAATGATGTTTTTAAGAATAGCTGGTAGTAAATGTCTAAATCAATTTATGATAAAATGTGCAAAATCGTTATTATTATTAAAAAACTTGCGGGTTCCTGTGCATTAAAATTTTAATAGCTGATTATAAAACCGTTAATGAAATTTAGCGCTGATTCAATATTACCAACCCTATAAAACAATATAGCCATTACTACTTAATTCCTCTAAAATTACCTCTCGCCCAAAATGAAAATTTCCGCCCTAAAATTGTCATATTGATCAATCCCGATATTAAAATTCCTGATAAGTGGAATGAAAAACAAAAAATATCTTCATAAAACATCAGCGCCAACTTCGGCGAAGAATCAATCAGAATTTTAATAACAAAAACCTGTCAATCGTCACGTTTAATCAGGTTTTTTCCTCGGTCGTAAAACGCGAAACGATTGGCGAACAATCGACAATCGCTAATTCTGCGCGGGTGTGGCAGGAAGCGCAGGAATCCTGCGACACGGCTGCCATCTGCCGCCGGAAATCGCCAAATCGCATTCCTGACAAAGCGAACATTTATAATATAAAAGGAATCGCAAGTGGGACGTAAACCTGATTACGTGATTTTGTCGCTTTTTTAAAGAGAACAACTGTAGTTGGATATAATTTCAATTTTTGTTGAAATATAGGTAGTGTACAATATAAAGATAGCATCATATCGAAACGAATATGATGTAAAAAGCATTAATATGACTTAAGCCTGTTTTACATTATATTTTTTCGGCTAGAAACTGGTACTAGATTTTAGAAACTTTTTTATATCACATCCAAGTTTTTTTCTTGGTCGACCGGTAATCAATGTTACCAACATTATTAATTAGAAAAATCTGTTGTGGCCCGCACACAAACGCCCGCCATATCTAGACTTATAAATTGTAAATTTAAATTGTAATTTATTGTACATTGTACTTTTATTTTTTTAAACTGATTTGTTCTATGTGTGTTTGTACATGCCAACAGAAAATAAAAAGATATTATTATTAGTATTACATAAATGTATAGGTAGGTACCTACCGGTTTCTACGTACAATCCAGTGGCCATTTAAAATTATACAAATAAAAATCTAAAATATTCAAAAACAGAAATTAGTATCACCTGAATCAAAAGATTCATTCACAGGAAAACTCTTCTGTGTTGAAGCCATCTTCCGTTCAGTTACTATATTTAATATCTTACTTATGACTTATATGGTGTTAGTATGCCAACGTGTCATCCGTTTCACCTGTCAATATTTTTTACGCAAAAACAAAAATCAACCGATCATGGAATACAAGATTTCAATGTTTTATTTGATAAATTTATTTTTAAAATTTTCCGTATGGCCGGAAAGCGTGCAAGGTTTTAATACCTATCCTCCAAAAGGCATGCTATATAAAATCGGAAACCATCACCTGTCATGTGCTCCCGGTCTAATAGTTATGATCAGAAAACGGAATTTTCTGTCACGTGACGGTCAATCATCTATGATCACTAGAGACCGGATAAAAAAGCGTGAAAAATACGAAAAAAGCGCTTAAAAGTGCGAAAATGTATCCAAAAAAGCATAAAAAATACGAAAAAAAGTGCTTAAAAAGCACGAAAATGTATCCAAAAATGCATTAGAAATACGAAAAAAGTGCTTAAAAAGCACGAAAATGTATTCAAAAAAGCATTAAAAGAAAAAACAAAAAAAAGTTAAAAAATACTAAAAAAGCATGAAAGTTTATGCGAAAACAAAAAAAATAATCGGTAACAATAGCTCAAAATAAACACAAAACCTAAAAATAAGCTTAAAATAAGTACGATAGCTGAAAATAAGCTTGAAATTTTAAAATAAGCACAAAAATCGGAAAAAAGCAAAATAAGCATAAAAAACTTTGTGCCAAATTTTCACATTTTACACAATTCGTGGACATTTCACAAATTTCTCTTGATGCTTTTAATATTAATCGTAAGCAAAATGCTTACGAATCCGGTCTCTAATAATCACTCTTTACAATTTTTTTCTCATATTTGATCTTCATCCCTCAGGTAATCAAGTAATTCCCTTATTGGATCAGTCCCAGAAATTCCAAACACATTTCATTGTTGGTAACTATTGCCCAAAGGAAGGCATCCAAATCAAACTTGTAAAATTACCCTCACACCACGAGACTAAACCCTCAGTTGGCTGCGAACTGAACCAAGTTCTTAGTTACCTGTGGGAAACTTCTGCAAAGGTGGGTCTTAGTTGGAACTCGGGGCTTTTACTTTGTAAGACCAAGCAATTAATATTTCGCCAAGATTTTCCGAAAGCATTAAGCCTCATTCATGTAGCATTTATTTGTAATTTATGTTTACCTTTAAGAAAGTTTGAATACTTCTAACTAAATACGAGCATTCACAGGGCTTGAAAGTGGGACGTGTGAATGCTCGTATTTAGTTATATGAATTTAAACTTTCTTAAACGTAAACATAAATGTATACCTTAAAACTTAATTTAAATAAGCAAAACGTTTTTTTGGAAAACTGTCAAAGTTTTGTTCAATTATGGGACTACAGCAGTGTGATTCACAACTTCATTTATATATTTTAATAGCATTGAGTAGTGCTCAATTTATTTATTATACAACATGAAGATTTTTTTAATTCTTAATTTTAATTTAAAAGTTTTTGAAACTTAAACAGTTTTGAACTGCTGTTTCCGTATGGAAATTTCTAATAGTTATTTATGTAACAAGTACACAAAATAGAGATTTAAAGGACAAATTATGTTTAAAAACGAGGTGCAAGCCGAGTTTTTAAATTAGATGAGTCCTCTAAAGCTCAGTTTATGTACGTGTTACATACAAAATTATTAAGTATACAACTTCAAATTTGTTTAGTAGCTATACGAAATTATTCTTTAATACAGCATTAAAATTTGGAAAAACGTACTCGATGAAACAATGAAAACCAGTGAAAATAATTCTATAAATATAAATAAGTGCTCATAGCCTATACAGAGTGTTCCATAAATTAGGATAAAAAATTAAATTGTATAAATACTGTACTACGTTCTGATCATGAAAAGTACTGGATCCCCTAAAATATTATTTTGCGGGCTTAAAACAGTTCGATTTTGTGCCTATGGCACACCGGTCGAGAAGCATCAAGAAACTCCTCGATGAAACGATAGAACGCACCTCGTCCTCGACGAAAAATAGGAGCGCCGCTATTTTCATCGAGTTGTTCCTCGATGAAACGAATGTGTCTCATTTGAGACGTATCTTTTGTATCTGATTTCGCGAAAAACCTTGATGTATTTGTCAACGATTAAATAGAAATACATCGCGGACGGGTGCGTTCTGTCGTTTCATCGTGGAGTTCCTCGATGCTCCTTGATGCTCCTCGACCGGTGTTCCATAGGCATTAGAGAGCATACTCAAAAATAATTAAATTTAACAAATGTCATGACACATTGACATGTCAACAATTTTCTTGATATGCGTCATCAACAAACAGTACTAAGCTTACTGATTATGACCATGACAAATTTTTTTAAATATTCGTAAGACCTTTGACGTGTTTTTTAAAATCACTTCTCACGCCATAAAAACTTCTTTACGCCCTTAATACATAAATAACTATTATAAATCCAACCTTCAGGTGTATACTTTATAACTCTCAATGTAACTGTGCGTTAACACGCTCTGCCACTGCTTCAATATTGACATTATAATTACGAAGTTCTGTGATATAAAGTAACAGCGAAATTAGCAAATCTTTCGGCAGAAACAATTAATATCACTTTGAAGTCCATAAACCAATATCCCGGCAACTTTTTATAATTACTCTTCTTACAAGACGCAGTGGTTTCGCATCTTCTTGTTATTAGCTGTGTAGAACAGTTTGGCTTGAATGTTATTAAAGGAACGATGGTATTGGCTTCATCTAACTTCCTAACTTCAAACTCCATTACGAGTTTTCGATGAAAACTTCTTGTCGTGTTTTTCAGCAGATGCGAGTATCGAAAAGCCGGCATGAGTATGAGTGTGCTAAGAACAATGGTAGGCAAAATGTTACAAGATATTGAAGGTATATTAAATAGAATATATAATTCATGTATCACGTGGTACATATTTGACTAATTTGATTGGCTGAAATAGGGTAGTAAGGTCAGTGGCGGTGCGTCAGATGAGGCAGGTGAGGCTGAGCCTCACCGCGTAAATCGTAATTTTAAATTTTTTATTTTTATTATAATTTTATTTATCTAATTTATTTTTTATTATAAATCGACTACATATTTATTTAAAAATAATTATTGTTGCACAATAATGCAAAAAAAAGTATTTAAATAGTGTTATTTTCGCGCGAATCATAAATAATGTGTACAGTGAGGCTGCTGCTGCAACGGTTGGTTTCATTCATCGTCAGTGCGACCGAGCGACGGAGTGACGTGTGTGTATTCTCGTATGTTCATGCGGTGGAGAGGCCTTGAGAGAGGCTAGGGAAATATCGTCTGTCTTCGCGCAAGGCACACAGCCTCGCATAGCCTAGCGCACACAACTAAATACACGTGAAAAAACAAAGTTTATTTTTACTTTGTTGTTAATTGCTTGTCTTATTTATTGTTGTGAATGCTATTTTATAATTAGTTATGTTTTGAAACTAATAGTTTCTAATAAAAATTATGAATAACCAATAAGACTAAATGTAAAATCTAACAAATAGAACTTGTAATAGTTTTATCAATATTTAAATAATAAACAATGACATCATTCAACTACTACATTTCTATATTATGAACAAATAAATAAAATTATATCAATTAAATTTTTATTATAAATATTTAATATATGGACAGAATAAAAATCAATAATCAAGAACAGATAAAATTTGTTCGCCTCACGCTTGTATGTTGTTTTGCCGAGAGCCGCAGAACGCTAGTCGCGTGTTGTTGAATGTTTTTTTCTATTCAATTTTCTATTCGGTTACCTACTTTATTTAAATATGTATGTACTTTTTTTGGACGTACCTACTAAATATACTCTTGTGCGTTAGAGAGAACAAAATTTTAAAAATATTATCTGCTGTTTTTACGATTATAGCGTTTTATCTTGACTCACAAAAAATTATTTATTTAAGTAATGAAATAAAGTTCTATTGATTTTATGCGTAAAAAATTGATTTTAGAACGTTTCATTGAAATTATGATACAATGTATTTAAAGGCGTTTAAAGCATTTGACCTTGAACCAAAAAAAAAAATCGCCTGCGGCGCATTTTTTTAGCCTCATCTACCTTAGGAGTCACGCACCGCCACTGAGTAAGGTGCTATCAAATCGATGATATTTTTATAATCGCTGTTACATGTCAACTGTTTTTGTCAATTAATTTCCTACTGTCAGTTTCATATTTAAATATTACTGTTTGTCAAAAATAAGACTTAAATTGAATGAACCTGATTGTATTCGGTGGGGAAATGCCAGTGAAGACAAAATTGAGAAAAGTAAACAGAATTTAAAACGTTTTTGATAGCTATTGAAAAAATATATCCAAACATTTTGGATTCATTCATTATTTATATTCTCCTCAAATATAACTCGGGCTATGATTAATCATAGGTGATAGCACTAGTTATATTACCCCCGATAATATGCTTTGCAAGAATTTGATTGATTTTAAATTAAATTAAAAATTTGACTTGATCAGCCAAAATCGTACTTATCTGTCAAATTATATTTAAAGCAAAATGACCAATTGTTCTACTGTTGCATGTTTCAACCGTCCAAAACATGGATGAGTTCAAGAGTTAGATACCTACCTACTAAACTAATATAATCATTTATTATACATTATTTTGGCATTATGACACCATGGCAACCTGGTTGCAATATAGCGACTATTTTATTATAATGTTCCTCTAGTGTGATTCACAACTTCGTACATATATTTTAATGGCATATTTAACTCACTTATCACGGAACTGAAAGATTTTTTCTAAATTCGCAATTTTAGTTTCCAGTATAGAAATTTCTACGGAAAATTAACATAATGCAACTTTTTACCTTCCGCTTACCTGTAAAGGAAGGTATTGGAATCATGCAAAAAATCGGGTAGTGAGTTTTAAGTGGATGAGCACGAATTAGGGTCCTTACAACTCATTTTTGATAGTTTCTCGATGATGTCTGTATGTATGTGTGTATGTGTGTGCGTGTGTGTGTGTCTGTGTATGTGTGTGGTCCGGGCCGATGCCGGATGTCGTATAACTCAAATACGAATTACCCAAAAATTTTGATATTTGGTATTTTACAATTGTATACGAATAGGAAGAGCTTATTAGATTTTGGTACAAATATCTTCACCGGAAGTGATATTTTTTGAAGATTGATAAAGATAATTGTCCAAAATTTATATAAATTTTGATAAATATAGTATTTATTTGTAATAAGAATAAGAGGCAAAGTTATTTGCAACTTACGTTATAAAAAAATTGTCTTTATCTGGTAGCATTAAAGAACTGCAGTAAAATTTAAAAAATAAATTTATCAGATAAAACGTTGAAATCTTGTAATCCATGTTCGGCTGATTTTTGTTTCTGCGTAAAAAATATTGACAGGTGCGACGGGTGACAAGTTGACATACTAGCGCCATATAAGTCATAAGTAAGATATTAATGTAGTAATTGAACGGAGAATGGCTTCAACACAGAAGAGTTTTCCTGTGAACGAATCTTTTGATTCAGGTGATGCAAATTTCTGTGTTTGAATATTTTAGATTTTTATTTATATATTTTAGGGACACCGGATTGTATACGTATACATTTATGTTTATAAGTTTAGATATGGCGGAAGGTTGTGTGCAGGCCACTTCAGATTTTTATTATTGGTCAAAAGCAAATATGGAGTAGAGTAATTTTTATATAGGTACTCATTATTCATTAAATAAAAAACATAACTATTAGACTAGTATAATAATATAATACAAGTGTGGAAAGGGCTTCATTGTAAAACAAGTATACCAGTCGCTTTCATAATCGAATACAATACCAATAAATAAAAACTGACAGTTTTTTTTGTAATTTTGCACTTATGGTGTGATTTATGATAAAAAGAAAATGTATTTTCCTGCAGAAAATTGTTGCCGGACATTTTACGGCAATTGTGAATTTGATTTGATTTGAAGTAAAAAATATTCTGACAACTTTGACTCTCAGTAACTGCACAATTTCTAGTGCAGAAGAATTATTTATGTGCTAAATTCTGAATATTTATTACAGAGATTACTACACTGTTAAATTATGAAATATGTACTTTTTGAAAAATTTATATTCAGTGCACAAATGAATATGAAATTTTTTTCTGCACTCAATGTATCGTAAGCCTACTTTACCATCTAGTTTTTTAACATCAGAAAACATGAATTCGCATTTCGTAGAAAAAATATTGTAGGTACGAACTACTTTATAATAAAACTATTCAGTAACTCGAATTTAATAACACTGAATACTATGCTGAAAAACCAGCCATTATATCCCTCACTATCACATCTCCCTTTAATTCCTTCTCGCTTCGACTCCAACAAGTCGCGTGGCGATTGAATCAGAAACGACGGAGTAATTTTTCTTTTTTCAGCGACGCGGCGTCGCTTTGCGTAGCGACGTCGACGACAGACGTCTGCAGCGCGGCATCTTAATGCTCCAGATTTGAATAATACGTCGCATGAGGCGAAAGTGTGACTGGAGAATGGAGACCAGAAAGTAAAGAAGTAAAGAGGTTATGTCAAAGCGACGTGAAGTTATCGATGAGAAAAGATTTAGATTTCAGATTAAATATCTATCAAGGCTTGCACCCAACTTGGGTGTGGCAGCCTCACAGAGGTACTTTGAGTCATTGGTTCGGATTATACAAGGTGGAGAGAAATTACAATAAAATATATTTCTCAATCGACTAGTTTCAACGTCACATACGTCATCATCAAGAGATGAGAAATTTAAATTTATGTAATCTACATGAAAATCTCATTGATAGGAATGTAAAACTTTAGGAATTATTGTCAAATTAATGTTATGTTTTTGAAATGCATGATTTCAAAAATTGTCGTTAAGGCTCTTCACTTGTTGAACGCAATATTGCTGCAATAGAATTTACCATAATTAATTACGTAGCATTATTTGATCGATTCCTAGAACATTTGAAACATATTTCATTAAATTAAAAAGTTTTTGACTGCGAGGTTTATTTAACACAAAATTTAGATAATATTATTGTAATTTATAAATTTTTCTCGTAGGATATCTTTAAATTTTGGCTAACATACAGCTTCCAAAATTTTGTAAATAATGTTCCTTATAGAAAAATGTCTAAAAAATTGAGTTTTTAAAACCGGAAGTCGACATCTCTTTCCATTTAGCAGATCACAAGAATTAGAAAAATTTGAAAATTTTCTATCCATGAATTTCTTTCAACAGTGCTTTAAACTGGAAATCTAAATTATTTTAAAATAAATGTTTCTTATAAAAAATATGATTTAAAATTGAATGCTGAAATTCGAAAGTCGATATTGTAGTCATGGCAGCTATTTTTGTGTACTGAGATACAATTTTGACTCTAAAACAATTGGAAATTGTCAAAATATATTTTCACGATTTTCTCGAAAACTATACGTTTTCATGGATATCGCTATGATCTATCTTAAAGAGAATTTTCTGCTGTACAAATTGGTGTGTTAATTTTTTCAGTTAACCTTAAAATAAACGGGTTAATTTTATAAATGTGATTTACATCCCCTGAAAGAGGCACTCGAGATGTTGGTCAATCTTGAAGAAGATGTCAATACCTATCTTTGAAAACAATAAAGTCTTCGGCCTCAATTTTTTGTGGGATTCGAGCAAATTTTTGTCTTATTTTACTGGGCTATCTATTCCAATGAATGTAGTTCAATTTCAGTTGGTCTGATTATGTTTTCCCGCGTTCGCTTTTAATTTTTAATGCCTCTATTTACTTTCCTGATTACAGCCATTTAAAAATTAATTCTATTGGTAAATTGCTTCGACGATATTGAATTTTTAATGTGGCTCTTGTAACCTTTCAAATGATTCCAGTGTTGGAGCAGAAATACGTCTTTAAAAGTAATTCTATGTCATCCTTTAATCCAGATTTATTCTGCACAATTTAACCGGTGCAATAAAAAGAGTTAATCCCACTTTTATATTTTTATTTTTGATAGATGGGCAGAATTACAATACGCGTTTAGGCCCTTTTACGAGCACAACTGCTATCGTAGTTATCCTGCTTTATTTGTTAGTACATGGATCTGACAACTTAGGTTCGAATCCAATCATGTACACGTGACATTCCAGTTTAAGGCGGTAATATATCTAAGCAAAATTAGTTCAAAAACGTAAAACTCATTCCATAAAGATAGTAAGGCATCATGATTTGTGCGTAAGACGTAATGCATAGTGATTATTTATTAGATGGCCATTTCCACCTATTTTGTTTAAGGACTAATTCGACAGAGATGACATTTGTTGTCGAATTTTGTAATTTAATCATTGCCGGCATTTTTGCGATATTAAGGAACGGAAGAACTGTCAATTTCGTAAGTAAGATATTCAGTTCCATAATTAGAAACAGACAGAAATTGACAACTCGGAACAAATAATAAATATGGCACATGTCAATCATTATGCATTAAGCCTTATGTTTGGAGTTTGCAAAGTTTTGTTCTTATGCGTTGCTCTTAGTGCATTAAACATAGTTCTTAAGCATTAAAACAGTCGGTGGAAATGAGGCTTAAGAACTTTTCCCCATTCACAAGCAGTCTGTAGACAGAACTACAGCTTATAGCATTATGAACTACGATTCCATTATTTTATTTTCATTATACACTCGGTAAAAAAACGCACCATTTGAAAGTGCACCAAAAATACAAAAATTTTAGACCGCCATAACTCGGTTGAATTTTGGTAAGTTTGAAGTCTAAAGCGATCACGAGAACATTAAACGAAAAAAGCACTTCAATTTAAGGTAAAATAATAAATGTTCAAAAGTCTCAAAAGTTATTTTTTCCCAAAAATTCATTCGCGTCAAATCATCGCAGGCACTAAATTTTATTTCCCCGAAAGGAAAATGAATAAACTTTATCGACTTGGTAATGGATTGAATCCACGATTTTTTTGCACCTGGTACAAGTTGTCAAAGTTTGGCATTTTTTGACATCAAGAACATTTTTTTTCTCAGGGTGGCGGCAGGGGGTGAATTGAACCTGGCGTCCGATAACTTGCTTGACCTTAAATAGGAAACTTCAAACTTGTCAGAACTTGAAGATTCATCCATTTTCGACCAAATTCAACAAAGTTAACTGTCTCAAAATAATTTTTAAATTTAAACTGCCCTAAATTTAACATGTAAACGTAGTACTTTTCTGTTAAATCTGGTATTTTTAAAAACAATACTATGGAAAATTTTGATAATATCGATGCGTTGCACTTTGCACTGTAGAAAAAACATTAAAAATTGTTATAAAAAATACCAACGTATTGGATTCAATATTTTACAAATTGTACATGATTGTTTTTCCTATTTTTATAGAGCTAAATTACGTTCTGAAATGCACATAAATGTGAAATCTATTCTGATAACAGTAATTTGAATCCAGCCATGTACACAAAATATCAGTTAAACTCGACAAAGAGGTAAAATATGTATTATATTTATATTTTTATTCAAAATTATTAATTAACCTGTATGATTTAAAAAATCTGATTTTCAAAGTGACAAACAAATTAGCAGATTTAAAATCAGTAATTTTACCATAATGGTCGCCGTTTACATGATAATTTAGGGTGTAAAATACACAATAAGGGTGATATATTTAGAAAGTGGACTTATAAATCAGACCGGTGTCATCTTAGCTCATGTAAACGTGGTGCAATAATTCAAACAAGATAATTAACTACGACATAAATCCACCGAAGCGACCAACGCTGGCGAAATTAATTTTACTTCCGTTACTACGTGGATGCAAACGACGACACTCTGTTTTTATTATAAACACTTTCATGAGGAGAAGATTTTATAATCACATTGGGATTATTTTACTCTTCTTTTTAAACGGATTTTAACCACACAAAAATCTTCCCTACTCTAACACCAATGTGTTTTCTGATACTGAATTTAAATTTAAAAAGTAGTCTTTTAAAACCAATAAAAAAATTTTACTATAACATTTTATTTATAGTTAGTAATCTCTGTTATAAGTAGTATTCAAATGGACGATTTTCACTAAATTTGAGACAAATAATTAGAATAGACCCGGAGCTCATGACAGGTGATGGTCTCCGATTTCATACAGCATGCCTCTTGGAGGATAGAATATTAACCCTATGACAACAAAGAAAAGCGGGTATTATGGAAAATTGTATTTTTCCACTTGCACAATTTTTTTTGTTTTTCTTTGATTTAATAATGCATGCTCTTTTATCAAAAGAAACTTAAACACATTTAAAGTCTTAAAAATTATCGGCATGCGATTCGCAGGATCCCAAAGGGCTCAAACGATCACGTGATCTTGTAATAAAAAATATGATTTTCCGCGTTTGCATACAGCTTGCCGATGAAAATAATTTATATTTGTGTCATAAAACACCTATAACAAAATTGGCATGCAGTCTTCGTTGGCCCAAGGGTGGAAAATTTCGTTTTGTGCGGGTGGAAATGCAATTTTCCATATGACCGGAAAGCGTGCAAGGGTTTAATACTCGTTTTTCTATGTTGTCATAGAGTCAATATGCTAACCTCCAAAAGGCATGCTGTATGAAATCGGAGACCATCACCTGTCATGAGCTCCCGGTCTAGAAGTTGTGCAGATACTGAAAGGTCAAAGCTGTCAGAATATTTTTCACTTCTTAGGCAAAACTTCAGATTTACAATGTCCGTAAAATGTTTGGCGGAGTAAAAATAAACTCACTTTCATTATTATTTACTTTCTGAATGAATATAAATTTTTTGCAAATGCAAAATTACAAAAATGAACTGTATTTTTTTATGTATTGGTATTGTTTTCAGCTATGATAGCAATAGCAAGCCTCTTCCTAATTAGTTTTTCTTAAATTTGTTTAATATATTTAAGAAAAATTCATTTGTTTTGAATATTTCCCATTTACGTAGTTCGTAAAGTGCGTAGCACAATTGCGGAAAAACTCGTTTGATAGGAGAACTAGCTATTGCTCGTACTAGTTTTGCAATGTAACCCTTTCCACACTTGTACTACAATATACTATTTTAAAACCTTTTTAATTCTGAACAAGAAAAGCTGAAAAAATTCCCTAAAGCGAAAATAACAACACCCTCCAATCTTTTCTTCCCTCTATAAAACTTTTATAGTTAATTCCCCTCCCTCTTTGATTACATTCCCCTCGATCAATCTTCGCTCCCATGGGCGGGGCTAGACGATGCTCTGATCGTCTTCTGTCGATGTTGTGATCGTTTGACACGTAGCTACACGTGTATATTGCTTTTTCACCCCTTCCGTCACGTGTCATGAGTCACAAGTCACAAGTCACCCGAGTGACGGGCGCCCCTGTTGATGTTGTCAGCCAAGAAGATTAGAATTGGGAGTACGCCCTTTAGTTGACGAACGCCACTGAAGGAAGGGGAAAAGAAGGAGGAGTGGTGCACCTGTGGAAAATGTAGCAGGGATGTTTGAAAGAAATTTATCTTGTGGAAGGGAATGATGAATTTTTAGTTTAGTATAGAAAAAAATACAACAAAATATAAATGTACCTAAATAAACTTGACATTTTGATTGAAAATTGAAATATTAATACAAATTTAACCAAATCGTATTAAATTATTTATGATTATTAGTAGGTACATAATTATTATAAGCGATTATATAATAGTTATTTATGTATCAAGGGCATCATGATGATGTTTATGCTCATCCGAGGGCGACATGTTTACTAGCCCAAGGGCCTCTGGCCCGAGGATCTGTAAATCGCCCGAGGGCTATAAACATCAATGATGCCCGTGGTGCATACAATATTGTATGTCTTACTATTTTATTTAAAATATTGCACGCGTGACATTTCGCTTTGACGTTTCGAATTTTGTTAATATTTTTGGTATCCTAGTAACAGACAGAAAATATATAAATTTCAGAAGAAAAACATTAGTGATGTCTCAATATTACCATGGCAATTTCTTAATGCCCTAGGGTATAATGTATTATATAACATACCTCGTATCCATGACATAATTGAACAATTACATACTAGGAAGACATAAAAATATTTTCAGTCCGCCACTATTAGCAACGATCTTCAAGAAGCATCGGTCTGCACTTGTTTATTTTCAAGTAACAATGTCTACTATTAAGGAGGTTGGGAACGCCTGCAGTGGCGTACCCAGACATTAGCCTTGGGGGCGGATATGAAAATAAAAATATTTTTTGCACTTCCGGGACTAAAACTCTTCCGAAAACTCTTCTTTAGTCTTTATTTTTAGGGCTAAGGTTCTTAATTTGATCCCAAGGGATTATTTTTCATATTTAAGCCCGTTATCAAGGAATTGAATTAATTAATCCCATAATCCCGTTGTCAAGTAAATTACGTGCTATTTGTTACAGAGTATCTATGGTAACAATATAAATATTTGTCATAAAGTTTATTGTCAAAATTACAAAATGTGTATTCTTTTAAACTATTTTGTATTCGTTAGAGGATGAAGTGCAAAAAATAGCGTATATACCACAGGACTAAAGTACCTTTAATCCCTCAGGTGAATATTTCCCTCACCTTCAGCTCGTGAAATAAACTTCACCCTCAGAATTAAACTGTGCACTTTAGTTCGTTAATATAATATACTATTTAATAATATAAAACAAAATTCGCTCAATGCGCGTTAGCTGATATCATTGAAATTGGTACAGTTGCGGTGATATATTTTTACAATACTTAAATAACTTGCAAATGGTTTACAAAAAGTACTCAAAATCTTCGCGAACTTATTTTTAAAGGCTTATAGGAAATATTAATACAAGTTCTATGAATTTTTCATCATACCTATAGTTAAAGCATGTAAAACAAAAATTTAAGAGTCCATGCAAAACGAGCGTAATTTCAACATTCAATTACTCAAAAACCGGAAGGACGAAAATTTAAAAAAAATATTTTAGAATCTCAAGAGTGTAATAAAGGCACTGTATAAATTTCAGCCTTTCATCATCATTTTAATACATGGTCACCAACCTTCTTAATACCGATCGTAGAAAAAATTTCCTTCGTTGAAGTGAAATTAGAATTTTTAGATTTTTTCTCAGGCGATATATCCCGTTATCCTCTAATGTCCTTTTTATTCAATTACAAAGTCAATCCGTTTTAAATTTCCTTCACCAGCAAAAATTAATAACTCGAAAAATCAAATCCCAGTTGAAAAATTATGCGAGTTTTTGGGAAAGAGAATTTTAAATTGTTCCATCAGAGGAAAACAAACCAGTTGATTTCGCTGCTGAATAATTCATGGCCAACTGCAATTTTCCTTCGTTGAGAATACACAGGGCCGGATTAAGCGCAGCCACTTACTCCTGGGAAATTTTCCCAGAGTTTGCACTCTGTTTCTATTTTCAACAAACTAGTAATGCACTCATAAATTTCAAATCACCATGTATCATATCCCGGGAAGGCATATTAAATTCATATGAGTGCGCAGTCAGCTTAACTCGGGTGTAAAACTCATAAATAAACACATTATAATTATTTTTATCATTTTTTGTATAAAGCTTGTAGCAGACGTACTCAATGTCAAACTTACTAATGTGTGGTTTTGTAATTAGCAAATTAGGTTGGAATATGAACAAAGCTTGTTATAATTAAGTTTACCTACTATTCTAAACTTTGTCAATTTTTAATAAAACTTACTGTCTGTCAAAGTTTGTATGGTACATAATTTGACATTTTATATTAAAGCTGAAACTGAAAAGCAGAACTGTAATAATAATAGCATATTAAGTTTCAAGGGCGGTAAATGCAGTTTACCGAGATGCAGTCGAGGTTTCCAATATCACCCGAAGCCGGTACGTAATATTTTTTGCACTATCAGTAAATATAAAATTAATGTTCAATATTTGGTTATGATAGATTTGTTTGCATTTGATGCTGTAGCCTTACCGCCTTCTAAATTACTTACCGGCTTTTAATTAACTATCAAGGGCAGTAACTGCATTTTACCGGTTATTATCCGAAATCGATACAAATTGCATTTTACGTCCGTGATGCTTATAATATTTTTTGCACAGTCGATACAATAAAAATAAATTTAAAATTCATGTAAAATGGTCATGTTGGTTTTGATGCTGTTGCCCTGATTTCTGTTGCTGTTTAGTTCTTACCGCCTTCTAAATTACTTACCGCCTTTTAATTTGTAATTTGTACTGACTTGGAAACAGAACCAGTAAACGCAAAAATTGACCGATCGTGCAAAAATAGTATATTAAATAATCAGCTAGGAAAGTGAATGATATCGTATGTGTGACAATGTTAATAAACGAGGTTTGCAGAGTTCTGAAATCTCACGAACATTTGGTAGACACTTTCCTACGAGTCATGTAGACTATTCTTCCCACGGCTATAAATATTAAACATTTTAGTCATGAATATTTTGATGTCAACTGTCACTGTCATAATTTTAATTTGACGAAGAAACAAAAAAATATTCCACGAGCATGGAATACAAAATACAAGATTTTCAATAACAAGAATATAAATTATTTTTTGATCGTTCTCAGGATGTGACGTAATCACTTAAAGTACAAGAATAAGATATTTTTAAACAGCCCATGTACGGTTCATGTCAAGTGGGTCTATTTATTTACGAGAAATACAAGGAGTATAAAAACTGCCCTGAAATTTAGTGATAACACTTAATGGCAAACTAAGTTCCAGTTATAAATTTCACTTAGCCTGGTGTGTTTTTCTTCTATTACGTCCCTGGCGTAAACCGACATTTAGTACAGCGTGAAATGTGAACCAAGCGATGGTAAAATTACAGAGGAAGAAGGAAAATAAGAAGAAGAAAGAGAAAATGAGACATTTACGGAGAATAAATTACGTAACTGATTTCGTGTTTTGTTGATTCGCTATTAGAGGGATACTTCACTTAATTCGTCGTATTATGATTTAGTTGCGGTTTTAGAATTTATTAAACCCGCCGCCGTAATGGCTGCTTTTTTCATTATCGCTTTCTCTGTTCGCTATCTTTTCTCTTTGTTAGACTCATCTATTATTACGCCATGATAAATTAAGGTAATTCATTGCGAAGGAAAAATAGTGAGAGCTGTTTTTTCCTCTTTATTGTAAGCTGTTTCGCATATTTTTTTACTTTTTTAAGCTTTTTCAGAGCAATTCTCAAGGCGTATTTATTATTTATTAGGAAATAGCAAAAAGTTTTACATGATAGATTAAGTGAAAATGAAAATACTTATTGGAAAATAAGGTATTTTACTGTTTTGTTGCATTAAATGCAATTTCCTTTAAAAAACTACGACTTTATTGAAAATTATTTAGTTTTTATAAGGTTTACGATAGACAGGTAAATTATGTGAAAGACTGTGATTCTGACAACTCAAGTTTAATTCAGGTACACACATTTCAGATTAACTGCACAAAAATCTACCTTGTGTATTCTTCTCTAATCACGAATAACGGCTGGCACACACAGTAGGAGACTGGGGGCTATTTGGACAATTTTTGGTTTTTCGTAAATTTTTGAAATAACATAATAAAATTTAACTGTTTTTATACAGGATGTTCATTTTAAGTGGCGCACCATTGCTATCTCGAGAAGTACCTACCTATAAGAGCTACGAAGTTGGTTAAATTATAGCAAACAATTTCTATTTTATATGACTACTTTATTGAACAAAACAAAAAAAAATTAGACAAGTGGTTCTCAAACTACGGGATGCAACTTTCTTATTTCAAATGGGGACCTATTTTTTTTTAATTCTCTTATTCGATTCAGTATCTTTTTCTGAATTCAACGACATATTGGTGTCATACCCTGGCATAACAAAAACATGAGGAAAACGCTATTGAAAATTATGATAATTTAATTAAAATCTGATAGTTACAAGAGTGCTATGGAAAAATCAATATATAGAAGTTCAAACCAATGGAACTTATATTTTCACTACCCTTATTTTTGCGAAATATCTTTTTTTTTCTGTAATCAGTATATCAAATTATAAGGTTGGTGGAGGTGAAATGCGAACATAGGGAACATACATGACAATCGAACTTTCATGCCAGGTATCTTGATAATATTTTATAGTAGTGTCACAAAACGAAGTAATGTGAATTTGTGTGGCAAAAAGAGTAATCAATAACAGAAATAATAATAAAATCTAAAAGTGCATGTAAACTTTCTCATTCTGCTCGTACACATACATTATGATGCAACGGAAATATTTTAATGAAAATAAAAATTTCAATAATATGACAGCTACTTTGACATTGACAGTACGTATTCAACGTATATTAAGATGCCTAGCATGATAACTTCATTGTCATATATTTCCCTATGTTCGCATTTCACCTCCACCAACCTTGCGTGCAGAGGTATAGAAACAGCCTGTATATGAATATTCTAGCTAAGCCAGTATAAAACTAATACAAAGTATTGATGTACATAACGTACAAAATTGTAAGCAGTCATTCAAAATTATCCACATTTGTGCATTTATGCTCAAATAAACTTCAATAAAATTGTACTGCAATATGAAACCGAACAAAAGTAACAAATTCGAAACCAATAGCTGCATCGAACTCGCATGCAAATGCAATAAATCCAAAGTTTGAAACTTTAGCACTGAAAGTATAATTGCGAAACAAAAACGGCGACCATGTCGCTGGCACGACGGTGGATATTTTCCTTCCTAATCCAGCGCAGCTTGTACAATATGCACCGGAGATTTGGAACTAGGGAAATTCATTTTCCGCATTTGGCAGCGCTTGCTGCTGTTGGCAACGCGTGTAATCTCCGTATAACTTAACGGAATCACTGCTGGACGTGCTTTGTTCATTACCGGAAATTGGGATAGCGGAAGTTCACCTCAACCTTTGCCAGACGAATTTGTATTTATTGTCAATAGTAATATCAAGGGACCATTATTTTGCTGGAAAAATGTATTTCAAAAGATTGTTGCTTGGTAACATTTCGAGACAAATGACATGATCAATGATGATTTTATCATTCAATTTGTCGGGGAATGTTACCTATAAGCAACAATCTTAAGAAATAATTTTACCTGCAAAATAATGAGACGAGATATATTTTATTAGACTATTTCCCAAATAAACATACATAAAATATGAAACCAGTTTTCTTTCCGGACGTAAAACACAAAACCCTCCAAATAATTGCATGTGATTGGGGATGATTTGGTGAAGATAATCCTCCACGAATTTACAATTTCATTCATAGATATTGAAAATATTAAGAATTCTTCGATTCTTCTAATACGAGTTATGATTCTTTAAAAAGCAATTTTCTCGGTATAATGGAGTCGGAAATTCAAATGTTATTAGTGCATCTGAAAGTGGAAGCCTTGACGAATAAAATGCAATTTTTATCTTTACAAAATGATGTTCTTTAACAAAGTTATACCACATTCATTCTGTAGCGCCGAATTTATTACGTCATTCTCAATGTAGCACCAACTATAAAGAAAACTATCAAGTCATTCGATTATTAAACGGCTGGTGCCTAAACGGTGCTACTTATGATAGCATATTTCCTCAGATTTCATCCTGTCAAAACCGTTTTCCAAAATCTTTGATAGTTTTCGAGGAAAATGCGTTATAAGAAAATTTTGACTTTCAACTTAAAAAAAAATTTGGAAAGCGGAGCATACCGAGGTGGAGCGAACTTTTTTTGTTTCTGTATGTTTTTAACTAATCGCATGCCAAATTTCACTTGGTTATGTATTAGTCTTCAGTCAAAACCTCGCCTAACTGGACTATAACCTCTGAGTGTCAAAATTTAAGTTTTTTTCATTTCACAAGTTCATTATTAATAATTGGTTCCAATCACACCGAGACGGCAAAGATCCATTAAGAACGAGGTGGTACGATCAATCATTTATTATCACTTCGTATGTGGATCGAAACCTCTACTATCAATGCAAAGCTACATCTTAAATATGCAAAAACATGCATTCTAAAATCTACTCTTTGATTTCTATCTCTTTTCTTGTTTTCTCGCTTGAAATGCAATGTCCACACCACATAAGCGCTAAGCGTTACTTGCCAGTTATATAATCTCGCCACAAAACTGTTACCGCACCAATATTGATTTTGCAAAAGCTCCATATTAAGCACAAAACTCCCTAACAGCTTATAATTTCCAGTCCGTTAGCGTCGTGACTATTCAGTTTGAAGCACCTCCCCCTCCCACCCTGCAGTTGAAAGCTCTCGACTCTTGAAGCTCTCAAGCTCATGGTTCCCGTCTCGGTAAATAAGGTTATGTTTGGCCGCGTCGCTAAACTAATTACCAGCGACATGTGTACGAGTTTTACTTATGCATTTAAATTACAAACGAGACTTTAGTTCCTAATTAATTAACTGCCAATTTACATTGTAGAAAACATGTTGTTCGTGTTAAATTGCAGCTAATTTGATCACTTTGCCAATTAAATAAAGCAACTCAAAGCGGGTAATTTCGCGGAAATAGGTAGGTTTGGTTACTCCATACCACGTATTTGACTGTTTATAGTCAAGGGAAAAACTCATGAATGAAAATCGATCATATATTACGTGATTATAAGTTCAAAAGGTTTGTTTCCAAATATACCTTACCTAGTCAAGTCTATGTCAATAATAGTCAGTTTGGATACAATGTTCAATTCAAGTTATAAATTAGGAGGTTTTTCTATGTGTACAACAAATAAGATACAAGTTTATTTTTATTGAAAGGGGAAATCAACCTCTTAACATACACACTATTTTTGTTTCAAGACATTTCCTTGATGTTTGATAAACGTAATTGCGGATGATCGTTTCCACCTTCGACAATAACTATGACAATGTTTATAGCAGTAGATGAACACGATCAGCCGCATTGCCGTACGTCTAAGAGCGTTTAATGTTAAGGTGTTCGTCTACCCTAAAAATTTCCAGCGTTACAGAGGAGTACGCCTCCTACGTTTACTTTAATTATAATTGATATATAGGATGCTTTTACATATGAGTATATTAACAAAGGATGTCTTAATGCTTCTATATTTTTATTTTTTGTCTTTGGTCTAGGAATTTGAAGTAAAAAAAATTAAAATGACGTTTTTTGCGGTTTTTTGTCATTATTTGATTATTTCTTTTTTTTTCATCTAATAACATTAATAGCAATTATTGTATTTTTTGGGTACCTACTCTTATTTTGGAAAAAAAAGAAGTTTTCTCCATGCTAAAATGAAAACAAAAGCTATAAATGAGAAATGGCAAGAAAAATTTAAAAAGCAAGAAGCATGCAGCTAAGCTTCTTTTTTTAATAATTTTTATTTTACTTAATTTCTTTAAAAAATACAGAAGTTATTATGGGATAATATCAGAAGAATGTAGATGTACTTGGGAATTGCACACATACAATGGAATTTAAATTTAAAATAAGGTTGCAATGAAAGTAGAACGATATGAAATGAAATCTAGTTATTTTTTGCACCAAAATATAAATCTTTTGAACTTCTAGACTAGTTTAATATGATTTAAGTTTCAAAATAGATTTTCTGGTCATCTAACCTAAATGATCTATAACAACTGAGAATTTTTTTCACAGATTTCCTGAATTTTTGCGAATTTTGAAAAAAATCTTTCTTTTCTGTAATCAGTATATCAAATTATATAACCTATTGAAGTTGCGTGCAGAGGTATAGACACACCTGTATATACTAAAGCCCGTCTGTCTAGAATTATAAACATAATTCTGTACATAATTCTAGACAGAATTTTTATAAATAGAATTATAGACATAATTATGTGTACACAAATTTTTTGCCAGTCGAGAGACTTGAACCACGGAACTTTGAGATCGTTGCCTCAACAATATCGAAACAGTGATAAGTGACAACTCAAAAACCAGCCAAGATATATGGAATCACGGTTTGCGGCATTAGCTAAACGACCTCTCTCTCTCTCTAATTTTTTATTATCCAACTTTCTCCTCCCCTTTCACCGCGTTACCAATTTCGAAACAATAATTACCTTCCCCTCTTTGCCTCTTGTGGATTTACGAGACACCGACGCATCGTTCTCTCACGCCGTTCATATACGTGACGTCACGAGTAGCACTCTCGTATGTTGCTGTTGCGTTACGTGTCATGTTACGTTACGTGCGCGCCACGCCAGATACAAGTTATGATCGCGTGGAGAGCAACAGAACATGAGGTGCACGTGAACGTGAATAGTGGGCTATGTATCAAGAAATGATGTGTCATAATGCAGTTGATTTAGTGGCGAATTTAAATATGAATAAGTTTAAGCACAGCTCTCTGCATGTGATGACGTACGAACCCGGAGTTTCGTAGTTCATGTCTTTCGGCCGGTCAAATGCACCAGGAGACTTGTTCTAATTCTTAGCGACCGGTCGCCTGTTGTCTCAGTCCCTAATAGCCAGTTGCACCGCTTCTACTTAAATTTTAAGTTTTCCTTAAACAAACAATATCGAATCGAAATCAAATTGTCAAACGTAGACATAACATTGCTGTCATGAGTTCGATTCGATATTTTTCATTTAAGTGACACTTAAAACTTAAATGGAAGCGGTGCAAACGGCCATTAGTCAATCAAGTCAAATTTTTAGTCAAAATCTTGGGAAACCAATTTTTTTAGGTTGGTATAAAAATCATTTCGTGTTGGTACTCATTATTTTTGTCAGCTTTTTGATATTCATTTGTCAAAAACTTGCCAATTTTTGAATTTTGTTTTGCAATCCGTTTGTAATTTTATAATCATTATGAATGCATGTGAGCGTGAGGGTGAGATTGAGGGTAGGATGTCGATAGAGCAAAAAATGTGTCTCTTAAATTATATATTTAATAACAATTTATTTAAAAGAAAGCGAAATTTATTTAGATAATATTTTACTGACCTTAATATTATACAGGTTCGTGGAGGTGAAATGCGAACATAGAGAACATACATGACAATCGAACTTTCATGCCAGGTCTCTTGATATATTTTGTAGTAGTGTCGCAAAACGAAGTAATGTGAATTTTTGTGGCAAAAAGAGTAATCAATAACAGAAATAATAATAAAATCTAAAAATGCATGTAAACTTTCTCGTTCTGCTCGTACACATACATTATTATGCAAAGAAAATATTTTAATGAAAATAAAAATTTCAAATAATATGACAGCTACTTTGACATTGACAGTACTTATTCCACGTATATCAAGATGCCTAGCATGATAACTCCATTGTCATATATTTCCCTATGTTCGCATTTCACCTCCACCAACCTGTATATTATGTATAACAAATATATTACTCAACCTTTTTTTAATTTTCCAAAGAAAAAACATTTACTTTCAAACACTACGCGACTGACAGTACAATTTCGCAACTGCCTTGTAGCAGTCGCTAAGCCTGAAGCGACTAGTCGCGAACTATGATGTCATATACGAACTTTTTGATTATACCAACAGATGGCGTAAGTATACAGTCGCTAACTATGACGTCACAGAATTGCTTATTACAGTCGCCACCGAATTAGAATAGGTCTCCAGTCCAGGTCAGTAGTGTGGCCTTAAATTCAGTCCTGGATACAAAAGAATCTGTCCGTTGGCTCTTTGTTTTTCAAAGGTCGTCGCACGGATTGAGATTCTGACTGCATCAAGACGAATCGGTGTAATGGTTGCTTCATTATAATGACATCTATACCATTCTATAATTAGTTCATCTACTTTTTGGTCGATTAGGAAAACACGAATTTCCATTGAATCAGATTCAGATTTTAGGGTCAACCTGTATACCACATGAATGTATATCTGTCATTTTTCATCAGAACCAATTGTCCAGTGCTCCAAAGTGAACATTCCACATTCTTTCACCGCTGATTCGCCATTCACATCAAATTCTAAACCGCAGTCGATTGAGTCTGTCATTGTAAAAAAGAATTCGTTGACATGTCCTGGTGTCAGCATTTGTGCGAGCGGCACGCATGTAACGCACATAAAGTGTGGATGTTTCCTGCCGCTATGCGTTGATTACTAACTGAACTTTCGATTTCCCGCTGTCGAGAGTGATTGACGAATTCCGCTTGATAAATAGAACGTTTCAATTATATCTTGATGTCGGCGAAATATCATATTTGAAGTTTTAATATTTATAAATGTGGAATATTTTATGAACGAAGCAAAATCAATATCACAAAATATAAACAATTCGTATATATTCATTTAAATTATTTATACAGGTGATTCATTATAACTTGCTTTTTTAAAATGCGTGCCATTCAGGCTGTAGGGATCGTAGTGGGGAGAGAGTGATATCATTCGACAGGTGCACTTTTAAAGTTTTGTTCCCCACCCGGTCAGTCGCCATCATGCGTTGGAGCACGGAGCAGCGTGTGTTTTCAGTTAAGTCGTACATTTCCCGGGGCGCCTCTTCTCATTAAGGGGCGATTTGAAGTGGCCAGCCCGCTCGTCCGATTTGGCTCCATGTGATTTTTTTGTGGGTTTATTTGAAATCCCGCGTTTACGTCAACCGTCCAAGGACTCTAGAACACATCCGGGCCGCAATTGCCAACATACCCGCTGCCATGATGAAAAGGGTTATGACAAACGCCAGAAATCGGCTTATTCAGTGTATAGACAATGGCGGGCGTCACCTACCTGATATGATTTTGAAAACTTGGTGAAACAAAACTTTAGATATGTACCTATATTGTAAAATAAAAATAAAAAGTTTCTGATTCCTCAGTCACATAAGCAGTTAATTTTAAGGTTTACATTTATATTTACGTAAATAAGTTTAAATTCGTATAACTAAATACGAGCATTCACACTTCCTACTTTCAAGGACATGAATCTTAAACGTAAACATAAATTTTAACCTTAAAACTAAATGCTTATGTAAATGAGGCTTTATAATTGGGTATATTTGAATCTAGCTTAATACATTTCTGTCAAATTTTGAAACATGGATACGAAAAATATCATATTTAAATAAATTCTCTGAATATCTATCGATATATACTGATGGCTGATGTATGTATTAATTAATTAAATTATTCACTTTTTTATTTCATTAAATAAATATAGGATGGCCAAGGCAGCATATTTTTGTATCTTGTTTTTCTAACAGACCATTTCCAAGTGCCAAACTTGAAGATTCCTCCAAAGAAAAACACACCCAAACTTGCGCGATAAAAACTAAAAATCCTTTGAAATCCTTGCGAAACCCTTAGATAAACAGACGAATCAATATCTCCTGTCCTGCGTCATACAAAATTCAAGAGCAGAACGACACACGTGCGACAAGGACAGCAACGTGCTCTTACAAGGCTTTATGAGTGGCCGGACAAAAGGCAGACAGAGATAGAAACTAAGAAAGCACTGGACACATACTTTAAAATGAGGGCGGGAAAATGTGTGAATGGTTGTTACTCTATGAGGACCTGACACAATTCCATCAAATATCATAAGAATGTAGATGTACTTGGGAATTGCACACATACAATGGAAATTTAAATTTAAAATAAGGTTGCAATGAAAGTAGAACGATATGAAATGAAATCTTGTTATTTTTAGCACCAAAATATAAAACTTCTAGACTAGTTTAAAATGATCTGAGTTTCAAACTAGATTTTCTGGTCGTCAAACCTAAATGATCTATATTAAAAATGAGAACTTTTTCACAGATTACCTGAATCTATAGGTGTTCCACAACTTTATGACGTGCTGATCATGAAACAAAAAGAATTTTTTTTAAATTCGCAAAAGTAAGAGTAGTTTACTTGATGTGTATATATTTTAAGTAGGTATCACTGTAAACAATTACTTTCATTGTAGAAGATTTGATAAAAATTATTAAAAATAACTACCGACCAGTAGCAAAAAATGTTTGCTTGAAATACGATGCAATTTTTTGCGAATTTAAAAAAAAATCTTTTTGTTTCATGATCAGCACATCGTACAGTATTTACCCTTTAATTTTTTGTCCTAAGTTGTGGAACAGCCTGTATTCTAAAGCCCGTTTGTCACGATCTAGAATTAGACAGAATTCAGTACATAATTATAGACAGAATCTTTATGAATAGAATAATTATAGATATAATTATGTGTACACAAATTTTATGTATGTCACGACGCATAATTTGAGAAATAATTCTGGTTTGGATAGGTTAGCATTCCAATAGTATTGTACCTCCGTCCAGCTCTGTTTTTCTCTTGGCTCAGTTGCTTTCAGGCGAGTAATAAGTTGGCGAATAATTGTGGCTCAGCTCTGCGTAGTATATTATTTCTCTCCCTTACCGCGGTGGCCAACTCTAGCTATAAATATTATATATGAGACTTTTCTATAAACATAACATCAAATCTATCATTTAACAGTATCAATTTCTATTTATGATAAGACTTAAACCCTATAAGGATTATTTCATGCTTCTGGATTTTGAGAAAAATAATCCTGATGATAATTGTCTGCCAAACAGCGGCGCTGCTAAATTCAATCTTCAATGAGTCTTGGAAAAGAAAATTTCTAATTCATTGATAGCTTCAAAACAGTGAGTTTCTGTTCTCTAGGATTCAGAAGCATGAAAGAATCCTCAAAGAATCCACGTGTAAACAAGACTTTAGACATAATTTACTCTCTCTTTCAACATTTAATATAAAGCCTCTTGCTTTTTGCTCTACTGCTAAAACTAATAACGATTGAATACTAAATGTCTTTATGATGGAGACTTTCAGCTTCAATCTATACCATGAATGAAGAGATTATTCTATGTACCTAGGAGGTATAAAGGAGTAGAAATTACTGTGACCTAATTAATTTCACAGAAATATCACATTTCATATCTGGTTAAATAAACCTGTAGAGCTGACGCTTTCTTAACGAGATCATTAACTTAACATGCTTAATATTTGATCCTAAGTAGCAAATAGTATTAACACTATAATACCTAAAATACATGCATAGGAACAATACAGCTACTTTAAAAAAATTATATTTTTATTTTGCTCGAAAACATTCAACAGGACTTACTTCCAATTATAGAATGGAAGATGTTGGTACTTATAGTGGAATCCAACCACTTCGATTAATCTTGGTGCAGTTAGAATCTCAATCCGTGCGAAGACATTTAAAATTCAAAGCTTCAACGGAGGGATTTTTATACAACCAAGACTACCTTTAAGATGATCAAATGGTCAGCTTGTCACACACTGTCGGCCGAGAGACTTGAACCACGAAACTCCGGATTCGTACGTCATCACATGCAGAGAGCTGTGTACATTTAAGACGATCAAGTGGTCATCTTGGAGCGGCCGAGTGCGATTAATTGCAAGATGTTTTACAATTTAACTACTGTACAGTACATACTGCCGGCCGAGAGACTTGAACCACGGAACTCCGAGTTCGTACGTCATCACATGCAGAGAGCTGTGAGAGACTCTTTTGCAACCAGGACTACATTTAAGACGATCAAGTGGCCAGCTTGATTTAATTGTAAGATGTTTTACAATCACGCACTGCCGGCCAAAGGACTTGAACCACGGAACTCCGGGTTCGTACGTCATCACAAGCAGAGAGCTGTGAGAGATTCTTTTGCAACCAGGACTACATTTAAGACGACCAAGTGGTCAGCTTGATTTAATTGCAAGATGTTTTACAATCACACACTGCCGGCCGAGGGACTTGAATCACGTAACTCCGGGTTCGTACGTCATCACATGCAGAGAGCTGTGAGAGTTGAGAGATTCTTTTGCAACCAGGACTACATCTAAGACGATCAAGTGGTCAGCTTGATTTAATTCCAAGATGTTTTACAATCATACTGCCGGTCGAGGGACTTGAACCTCGGAACTCCGGGTTCGTACGTCATCACATGCAGAAAGCTGTGAGAGATTCTTTTGCAACCAGAACTAAATTTAAGACGATCAAGTGGATAGCTTTATTTAATTGCAAGATATTTTACAACACTGTCGGCCGAGAAACTTGAACCTCGGAACTCCGGGTACGTACGTCATCACATACAGAGAGCTGTACTTAAACCCGCTCAGCTACTGCCACATTTGCGATTTTATTTTCCATAAAATCACAGGTGGCCAATTCCATAAACCTCCGTTGCAAATAACACAAAACAAAAATAATTACAAAAATATTTCACGCACATGTGCACAGAAATTCATACTTAAAATTTCATAACTGTCGCCTCCCGAGAGACGGCGGTAAACACGTAGCGTCGCAGGCGTGCAACTGTTAAAAAAATGAAAAACGCTGATGCAGTCGCACTGCCGTTCCATGGCTGCCTATGTGAAGAGTGAAATGTAAGTCGAGAGCTGCTTTCGAATGAGCTTTTACACTTGACTTGCAGGGAAAATTGGGAGGAGAGAAATATGCAAAACTAACAAGAAAGAAAATTTGTAGTTTTCTTTCATTGTCCATTTTACGTACCAATGGATTTGCATATAATTACCTATACTATTAAAAATATTTTAATAATTATTGAACACTTTATTGGAGTTACATTCATTTAGAATTAGATGTACTAGATGTTTTGAATTTTTTTTTCAGAAATTCAAAGATTTAAGGGTAGTTTTCTGACTCACAGTATATTTTTAGTGTAACTTGATTCACTATAACTGGTTTAAAAAATCAATTATTAAATTAGTTTTTAATCAATTTACAATAATTAATACCTAGCTATTTGTTTAACTAGGCAAAACTAGTAGATTTACTACCGCGGCTAGAGTTTCACAGACGAGGCGCAGCCGAGGCTATGAATCAAGCTTAAAAATAAATAAATAGGAATAATTTTATTGCCTAGGCACCAAAAGTGACACTTCACAGACTGTCAGCTGTCAATAAAACAGCACTTTTAATGTCAATTCGCGAAAATAGTATATTTCATAACGAGACTCGAAAGTGAAAAATATCGTGCGAGTGTAAAGTTTGACGAACGAGGTGCAACCGAGTGAGGCAACACACGAGCAATAAGATATTTACTTTCGAACGAGTCATGAACGCTATTTTTTAGACGATAGACGACCACATAACACACAGATAATTTAAAACTTTTTAACACACACACAACATGATGTCTACTATCGTTTTACACAATCAATAAAGAAAGCAAAAGTTGCCTGCCTTTGTTGGTTTTGTTTTATAATTATCGTGCTAGCACGATATTTAAATCACGCTAGTTCATGATATTTTCAGCTTTCTTCAGTAGGCTGTTGTTATCAAACCGGTGCGATGGCACGAAAAATGATCTGTAAAAAAGTTCATATTCATATTTTGAATTTTAAAAGAAATATTAGTGAAGATTTTTCTTAGCTAGACGGTTGATAAATAAAACAACAGCTTTCTTGGATATCAGCCAACAATATATTTGGGAATACTACCCTGGTAGGGCCGAAACGTTGAGGGTAGTATTCCCAAATATATTGTTGGCTGATACCCAAGAAAGCTGTTGTTTTATTTTAAAAAAATATTCTTTAATCGTAATCAGCAAATCGAACTGAATACATATGCACCCTTAACGTACGTACCTACTCGAAGTTAACACCCTATATATTAATCTGTAGAGAAGAATTTTTAT
The DNA here is from genome assembly GCA_947534325.1 of Agonum fuliginosum. NCBI lineage: Eukaryota > Metazoa > Arthropoda > Insecta > Coleoptera > Carabidae > Agonum > Agonum fuliginosum. The sequence goes on from OX384033.1 coordinate 2,830,876, forward strand.
CACGAAATTTTAAAAGGATTGAATCCTTCGACCATATATAGTAATAGACAAACAACGCAAGCCTTTGTTGTGAAGCAAAGAACTAGCGAAGCGGTGTGAAGAGGAGTATGACCTGCAGACACCTTGAAGTGTTGCAGTTTGCCTATTTTAATTCTCTGTTCCATGACAACAAACCAGAAGTCAGCAATGTGCAACACTCTATCGTGTCCTCACCTCCTTTCCCCGCCTATAGCTGCTGCTCACCGCTACAGTACTTCTTGCCTTCACAACATTGTATACATTGAGTTTTATCTGTCTATACCTACCATGGTCGAAGATTGAATCAAAATTGTATATCGACTTACGGTCTTGATAAGAATTCATCACCTTTTTAAAAATGCTTGCTCTTACTGCAATATTTTGTTAACTGACCTTAAATACGAAATTCCAATTGAAAGACTCACAAGCTGTTAGAGTAACCAACCGCTTTTAATTTCCTGATGTTGGCAACAGTTAAGAGCCAGAACCCAGTAATACACACGGCTTTTGGTGTTTTAATCTTTTTAATAAAGAATTTTTAATCTGGCAATTTGGGTTTCTCCGGATAATATATTAGGAATTTAAAGAAGTAATTCCGCTGAAAACGGTTTATAATTGGCGTTCTGTGGCCTACTTATTTTTATTCAGATTACGGATTTCAGTTTCGCTCGCCCAGCATGAATTTAATTACTGAATTTTGGTTATTAATCATGGCGAAAATGATTTACATCTGTTGCTATAGATTTATTTAAATACGCCTAGATATTAAATTGAAATGAGTTTCAAAAGATACAAAATTGCTGAAACAGTGTCGTATATTTCATTATCGTCTTTTCTCATAACTCCGGAAAAGCGTACTGATAAGTATAATAAAACATTTTAATAATATAAAACAAAATCGTTCCGTTTATGAACTCGTCAATGAGTAATGTATCCAGATTAATGTATGGTGTAAGGTTTGATACAAAGATCGATAAAATATATGTTTCAATGCAAAAAACCAAACACAACACTAACTGGGATACAAGACTCGTCACTAGGTTTATCATCTTTTAATTTTAAATTTGACAATTGCTGGTGCCATCTCTTTGCAGTTGTCCCAAGACTATTTGTCAGAAGGCAATTTTAGTGCATTTGTCAAAAAATGTACATCGCTTGGTTTTATTAGCACTTAGCTTCCATCGTATTAAAATATAATTGATTAGAAAAAAGGTAACAAAATAAAAATGAACATATTGTAGCTGTTCTCTGTTCTTGTTATGTTTTAATTTTTCTATTCGCAGAATTTCCTGTTAAAATAACGGTGTACTATTTGTGTTTCTACAGCACCAATTTTTAATAAAAACATTGTAATAATTTGAACAAATAATTAATTAATTTTAATTTCTATTAACATGATGTTTTTACTCAAAATAATTTTAATTAAATTAAAGGTAATCCTACAATTAAAAATGAAAGCATGTAAAACACAAAATGTGAAATAAATATAATAAATTATTGTGTAAAATATTTTGGTAGTAAATTAAATTATTAAAATTTGAACTGCATTAATTAATTCAACAAAATTAGAATAAAATCTGTCGTATACATTAAATAAATAATGAAAAAGCAATATAAAAACCGTATTTATTTATATTTCCAGTTAATATAATAAATATGTTTTACTTGTTAATCACTTGTAAACGTCATTTAATCAATCTCTACATACGAAAAATAATATTATGAGAAATCATATAAGACAATTTTTGACAGAACAGTTGTGTGTGAATGACATAATTTGGTTATAATTTTTAAATTTTTATTTTTATTTACTAATGAGTAACAAGTAAAATGTTATACAATACACGCAGACACTGTTTTCTGCTTCAAGGATCGAAAATGAAAATGTTTGCTAGTGTAAATCCAACTCTCATCTCGACCAATCAAATTCAGTATAACATATTATATCCACAACGCTTTTTTCTTACTTGAAATGACGTAAAGTCAATTGCTCAAGGACCTTGATTAATTTGAAGATAAAGTGATTCTAATGTATTCTTTGATAAAAAATTAACCTTTGATTATTAAAGCGTAAGTAAACAACAAGAAGCAGTGGACCAAGCAAAATTTGACAGCTATTTTAGTGTTGCTTTACCTAAATTAGATTAAAGGTGGGGTTATTATGTGTTCTTGCCAATAAACTCAATAATCCAGGTCAGTACTAAGGCAACAAAAACACCAGAATTAATTTCGTTCCTAAATTCAGGTTTCTCAATAATACAATTGATTCCTAATATTGCTCTTGCTCCTTGTACGTGTTTGTTTTACCGGATGCCGCCAGAGGCGCCACTGTCTCGGACGAGTCGATTACCAGCGGGTGAAACTAGCACTAACATGTAACTCAATTCCGATTGGCTGAGTGTTTCACTTTGGTGATCGTAGCAAGCGCTGGAATGTTGCAAGCTAAGGAACCGTCATTTTGATGGGATTCGATTGTTTTTAATCTTGTTTTTGTTCAAATAAAAGAGGATTAATGAATATTTGAATCTGGAGAATGTGATACTTTTTGTCAGTGTATTGAATTTGGATACTGTTTTATTGCTGATGTTTAGATTAGAATTGTTTTGTTCGGTTCTGCAACCTGTCTACATGATTACAAAGTTTTTGTTTGTTACATTCTAGTAGTTCAATAAGGTACCTACCGCGATGTTCGAAACTTTTTTCGAAGTTGGATTGTCGGTGGACCACGGACCACATGATCTTTTCTAGCGGTTAGAATTTGTAATGGATCTAGATATCTCTGACTGTATCAAGGATAATATATTGACACTTTAATACTATGAATAGTAACTAAAATAATTGTAATTTAGATATATCTAAGCGGTTATATTTAGATCACAAATATTACGACAAAAAGTGTTTAAAAATTTTCATTTTCTGCGAAGGAGATCGTCGTTATAAGTAAATAATTTCACAATATTCGAACACAGTCTCGTAGTGAATCTATTCATCTTCATTATTCAGTTTATAAAATATACTGATTTTTACTCATTTCTCCTAAAATTAAAATAACCTATTAACATTGACAGTTTTTCTGAAACACTTTTCATTATTTCACAGCAATATTTACCTGATACTTTATAATGTAATAATTATAAATTTATAATATGCTTACGTGTTATTTATATTTTACACTATACAGGCAGATTTTGAAGTTATGTCCTAAATTTAAGGGTAAGTAGTATGACAGTATGACATGTGTAGATTACGAAACAGAAAGAATTTTTTAGAAATTCGAAAAATTAAGTGTAGTTTCCTACAGCATTTTGTGTAATGCCCAGTGTGCACACGGAGAAACATTTTGACAAGTTTTCTGAAAAAAGTTTCCAGAAATGGAGATTTTCTTTGAAAAACTATAAATATGTATATGATAACATGTCACATTTGACGATTTGACAAATAAGAAGTTAGTTGCACTTCACAACGTTTCCTGAAAACGCCTCATTTTTATAGGCGCCGTTAAAACTTTGAAGTTTCCGGAAACTTTTTTCAGGAAACATGTCAAAAAGTTTCTCCGTGTGCACTGGGCATAATACTGCACTGGATTTGATTTCCTATTAAACACAAAAAAATAGCAGTTGGTAATCAACATCTTAAATTACATAATATTAGTAAAACAAACAAAATTTAATTATTTTTAATAAAACAATAATTACTCCACCCAATGGCAGTGGCGACGAAACATTTTTGACTAGGAAACATGGAAATTTATTTTGCGATTTAAGAAAAACTTTCTGTTTCGTAATCTACACATGTCATACTACATACCCTTAAATTTATGACCTTAACTTCAACATCATACTATAGTCTATAACAATCAATATGTAAAATATAAATTCATTTGAATGTAGCTACAATAACAGTGTGCTAAATATGTACCTATATCGGATCATAGTATATTTGTATAGTATAGTTGGGTTCTACTATTAACTCTTTGTGATATAAACTCTTGTGATAACACCCACGCGTTCACACATATTCTATATCCATCTCCATTTTACTGCACACGGAGCTAGTACATTAGGTTTCCATTAACATCTTTTTCAAACGCAAAAATAAACTCTTGTGATATGTAAATAAGGGGATCTGTAAAGCCCGGATCTCCTTAGAATTTCAATGCGTACCTAGTTGTACATTCTACGAATTTATCTACGAAATACGTTCCAAAGCTCTGTCATTACTTACAAAGAAACATGGCTGACATCGGTAGTCTTTTGTCACTACAGTAATATCGATTTCGGGCAGTTACATTTTTTAAAATTCTTTTTGCTAAAGATAACAGAATACTTACATAATGCCCGTTCATTCAAGGATTCTTTGAAGATTCTTTCATGCTTCTGAATCCTGGAAAAATTATCTGTTTTGAAGCTATCATTTAAATATAAATTCTTCTTTTCCGAGGTTCATTGAAGATTCAATTTAGCGGCGCCGCTATTTTCACAAGCAATTCTCACCAGGATAATTTTTCTCAAAATTCAGAACCATGAAAGAATCTTCCAAGAATCCTTGCGAGAACAGGGCTTAAGGCGACACTGTACCTTCTCACAGACAGGCGTTTATTTTATTTTAGGTTCAATTTTGAGAAAAACTTATTTACAAAAATTTTCTAAAATTGTATTCTTATAATCGAACTGTTTTTTTTCTAAATTTACAAAAAAAAAATTCAAATATGATTAAGTTTTTATTTAAAATCAGGAACGGTTTTTGAAAATACATTGATACACCGATGTTATGATATGATACTTCATAAGATAATATGTAGGTAATTTTTTTTAAAAATCCAATCGGCAGAAGAGTTATTGGTAAAGTACGATTTTTGATGTTTTTCTTGGTTTTCCTTTATTCAGAATACATACAGATAGTAAACTGTAACCATTTGGTAAATACAGTAACAAAAATGGACGAGTAATTAATTTAATTAATAAATTCACTACTACAATAATTATGCGCTAGGTATACCGGCCCCTTAATTAATTAATATTGTGTTAGTTTTTCGTTTAAATCTGCTGTCTGGTTTAGATAAACTAATTTAATAACGCACGATTTCAAGTCACCTTCTTATGCTTGCAATGCAAAAGAGGTTAACTTTACAGCTCCATAGTTACCAAACGAAACTGACACTTGTCCTGATTATTTATTTAAAAGTATATTATTATATAAATGCCTTATCAAATTTGTATTTATTTCTGTAGTCTTCAATTTTGCTAGTCAATAATCTTAATAAATAGATGCACTACTACAACTACGCGCTAGGTATACCGGCCCCTTAAATCTTATGTATCCGGTTGTACATTTGTTTTGTTAGTTTGTCTACGACATACTTGCTAAATCTCTACCATTATTTACAAAGAAAAATGGTTCACTTTAGTACAGTCTCTAGTCTCTAGTATTCCTAAGCCATGTATTTCTTTGTTTGTTTATTTTATTATGTTTTAAAAATTTAATGATTAGACATATCTATCATTTATCTTTTATCTAATTAAAATGTTAGGTGGAGCAGATATTGAAATGTGAAAAGTCTGTATTCTCAGAATGCTGTTTATTTCTTTGTATTTTAAATTAAATGACTGAATTATGAAGTGTTAAATTTAATGGAAGCGAAAGAAATTTAATTATTTCTTTATAATAAATGGAAAAACGCCAAAGCATATTTCTCCTCTTTTTCTTTTAATTAACTACATCCGCTTGAAAGAAAAACTTCTCTTTGTTTGAAGTTTAATTAGATATAGGATCGCTCGAAAATTTGCTCCGATATTCTTCAACTTCTGGTCATTAATTATTGTCAATTTTTATAATAAATGATTGCTCGCTTGTCAAAGTTAAATTTCAGTGGCAACATTTTTAAATTAATTTCTGTATTTTATACTTTTTACTTTGCTTGCCTTGTCTCACGTTTCACAGGGACAAAAATACACACCTCGCAATAATTTTTCGGCATGCATCAATACTGATTTATTTTTTGCAATATTAAATAAAAAATATACTATTAAATAAAATTTCTAAAATATTTCGGAATATCAATAAGGACAAAAATATGATAGTTGTATAATGTCGTAGGCAGAATGTAAAAAGCCGAGGCATGTAGGCATATTATTATAAACCACAATGTCACATCATTTTATTTCATTCAAGAAGGATATTTAGTTTAGTAATTAACCACAACTGACTTACGAAAGATATATTGGGTTGTATATTTATTTCAATTTAATCAAAGTTTGTACCAATACCGAGTATTCAAGACTAAAGAAGGGTATTGTGTTTTTTATTTAATTCAGTACAGTCAGAGTTTGTAGAAAAACCGAGTATGTAGCATTAAAGAAGGATATTGGATTGTTTATTTAGTTCAGTTCAGAGTTTCTACCAAAAGACTCGGCGTATTGTGTAATAAAATAATATGACATAATATGCGGCGTTATTTAGAAAACGACTGATTTTACAATAATTATCCTATGACATGTATTACAAATAAATTACGAATATTCAAATTTTATAATAATGTAATATTTTATACCCATAATATAATATTTTTTTATAATAAATTACAAATTCATATTAAATATTTAAAAACGTATTTCGTGAATTTTATACTTAGTTTGAAATTTAAAATACTGTCACACAATTAATTATTTATAATTGATTTATTAATTATTTACTACATGGTGATATGTGATTGTTAGTTGGGAAGTTAAGATAAGTGTAAGAATATTTTTGTACCGATCATTGAGGAATAAAGACGTGTAAAATATAAAGACAATTATTCTATTAAAATTATTGTAACAACACATTTATTTCTTTATACGCTGGTCAACAATATCAGTAGCGATCCTAATCAAACGTGTTTGATTCAGTAAATTCGTTCTGTGACGTCACTAAATACAGCGTAGTAACCAGTCGTGTATTTGAAGCATTCGGAGCAAGTGCTTTTTAGTGTTTTCGCAGTTTATTTATTTAAAAACAGTGTAAAACTGTGCAGTTTAAGTGTAGAAAACAGTGTACAATAATGTGGGTGATGTGTATCATATACTGGAATGTAAAATAGTGTATGAACTGACAATGTACGGACCTGGGTTGCTGATAAACGCATTTTATTCAAGAAAAAGGTAAATACAAGTTTTAAGTAGTTATATTTTTAAGCGTGTGTGCGGTTATCAGCCATTAACTCACTCATCATGGTTGTTAATGGAAAGTCAGCACACAGAAATTTTTTTTGTAATTCATCTCGAATATACAGGATGATTCACAAATTCGTGCATATATTTTAATAGCATATAGTACTCAAGTTACTAATCTTGGTACAAAATTAATATTTTAAAAATTTGTAAAGGGCAGTTTTTGTAAGGAACCCATTCTTGGAACCACTAGATGGATATGTGAATGGAATAAAATAAAATTAATAGTATATTATTTAACGAGCACATAATGTAGGTTATTATTCAAGAGGATGAAAGTTTATGCACGAGCTGAAGACGAGTGTATAATCATCCATACGAGCCAAATGCCACGTTTTATCTACGACTGTTCATATAACAATTTCTTTACAAATTTTTGTTCATTAAAATAACCTAACCTAACGTTTTGGTGTGGAGGACTGATGAGAGTTGTGTTGAATTATGGACTCATAATACAATAGTGTTGAATTATGAATTCATTATACAATAGTGTGTCTTAATGAAGGGGTTTGTCTCACTAAAGTTACCTGCATAACAGTCGCTGATAAATAATTTATGAAATTTCATATGGAGACAATGGTCCAAAATTGTTTGATTATAGAACCAGTTAATTAAAAATGCGAACTTTTCAAATTAGTCGGTCACAAAACGCACTCGGCTATCAATCCTAATATACTAGAAGTACAAATGTCTATATTATGATTATTTTATTGAATACACTACCGCTGATGCCTCTCAATAATTTTTTCTGGGCGCTAGTAAATTTTAATGTTTTAATTTTGTCGTCTGAAAAATAAGTATTTACCTTCTTCTGCTGCAAAGAATTTTAATTTAAAAAATAATATCTCCCTGATTGCGTTTCTCACCGCAATTAGACGAAACCCTCCTCAGCAGAGAATTTAAAAAATCCTCTTTGAAGTAAAAAAGAAACAGCCCAATGAAATCTTCCTCGGAAACACCCAGACATCCCAAGCGGATTCCAAAGTCGTACACATTTTCTAATCCGCAAATTTGAGGCTACGAATCTCAAAGAGATATCGGATTGCGGTTGTGTGTTTCGCGCACTTTAATCTACTTATTTTCACTTATATCACATGTGCATTAATTCTTTCCAGAATTTTTTTAAGTGCTTAATTATTAATTAAGACGTTGTTGCACGATAAAAAATCTCCAGGACATGAATGCTCGAGTACATATGCGGTAAGAAAATCGCAATGACACCGCCGCTCAATTTTTAAATTGTTTTTACAATAGAAACTTAAAATATTTATTAAATTTGTATTTAACATTAATAAATATGTATTATCTACCTTATTAATTGCTAGTTTACACTCAAGATAACAATTTAACCAATTCGAAAGTAAATGTCAATGTGGAATATGACAGTAAAGTTTCCGCTTATTAATTTCAGTTAAGCTCTTCAAGGTACTAGTAACAAATTTCTGCTAAATTTTTATATAACCATGGTTACTATTATTGTAATTAATTCTTCCATTGGCAGTTATTTGTGTCACGCGATTTTCAGTTATTATACCACAAGAGCTTCGAAAATAATCGAAAATACTGCCGACTGATGAGACATATTTCCATAGAAACAACTCGAGACCGGAGGTCAAGAGGTGTTTTGCGGAAATACGTCGAACCAGGAGGCAAAAGTATTTTCTAATACTTTTGATGATCGAGTGGTATACGCATTGACTATTTCATGAATAAAACAAATTTAACAATTTTAAATAACACCATTTTATATATTAGTATAATTTTTAAATTCATTTGAAATATTTTGACATTTGGTGTTTTATTGTTTGTTGTGTCATGGTGACTCAATGTGTACCTACTTGCGTTCACAACACCAAATTTCAGTAATTTGAACGCAAGTACATCTTGCCATATGGTAACCTTTCAAATTTCGCCAATCTGCATCAAATTTTGGGCTGTGAATGCGGCTGTACTAGTAGTAAAAAATTTTCGGGAATATTTTGATGTTACCATGGTCACTAACCTTGCATCAAGTATATAGTCTTTATCTCTATTTCCACCATTGCCTTCTTCTGTCAAACCAAACGTAAAAGACATCAATCTTGATGTCTTGCGTTCGAATCGAAAGTCTCTAAGAAAACACAGGGCTGGGCCCAGGTTCCCAAGGGGTTGGGAATTTCTTTGTGAGGGAAAAGGAACCTGCAGACGAGATGATTAAGTGGAACGCTATTTTAATTAGAATTGTTTTTTCGTAATTAAACCCGGTAAATTTCTGCTGAATCTTAAAGGATTTTGTGTAGTTTTTTTGATAGACTGCTAAAATATTTAGGTCAGCTTTAGGAAGTAGGTCAACGAGAAAATAATTTCTATTTACCTCCCGCCATATACCTCTAAAGAAGGTATTGGGTCATAAAATTACGCTATATCCCTATGTAGGGTTAGCACGAATCCTCAAACACACTCAACACGTCAAATACATTAATTTAAAACAAAAATCATTTTCATCCCAACCTCCCAACACATCAGCGCAAATTTTCACACTCACAAGCATTTTACCAACAATTTTCGCCAAACATGTTTATTCTCTGACACTCCTTTTTTACCTCGTCCACATTTCTGGAAGCTCCTTTTTCGTCTAGGTCGATACTAGATTTTTAGTTCAATTTCCATCCGAGATTCGTTTCAGTTTTATACTTTATTTCCGAACTATTCATATTTAATCGGAAATCTTCGATTTTTCTGAGCCAAAACATTTATAGGTTGGTCAAACTTTTTTATTTTTATTAAAATACTATCGAATGTGTTATAAAATTAAAGCTCTTGGAACAATAATTCTAGTAGAAGAATTATAAAAGTCGGTGTGTGGGTCTGTGAGTCTGTGAGGCTGTTAGTTTGTCTGGATGTTGGAAAACTTAAAAACGCGTTGGAATTTTTGACTGCAATTTTATATTTAAGATCTTGATCCGAGACTGACTTAAAGTTCGTTAATCATGATTACCACCGAGAATTGAACAGGACCAGCATAGCTCATTGGTTAGAGCCGGTTTGAGCGTTATCCCAGCAAAGTAGAGCGAGGTAGAGATCTCGGGTTCAATTCCCGGTGGTGATCATGATTTTTTTTATTCATTTATGTTTGCTAATGAGTTTTATCCGACCAGATGTACCAAAATTATAAATTGAACTTTTTTAAATTAAAATACTATCGAGTATAGTAGTAGTATAGCTCTCTGGGAAAGAATTCTAGTCAAAAAATCAAAAACAACATTTAAACGATGTTGCAATTGTTTTTTCTCATGTTATTTAAATTATGCCGAAGTTGGTATCAACTTAAATCTTTTGGGAGAAAAGAATGTTTATTTAAATTTTGCTGAATTAAGTATAAAATTAAAGCAGTTACAAAAGCAAGTTAATACAACTTAAATTCGAGGAAGTACTGTGGTGGACACAGCAGATTTTAGTAATTAAAATCAATTCTGTAAAATTGAATTATTTTTTCCTTGTGTTGAATTTAATTCTGTACCATAGTAAAACACTTACAACCAGAATTATCGTATGAAGCACTTTTACTAATAATAAACCTATCACGTATCTTCTTAATCTACATGTGTTTATTTTAACTTGAGTTCCTCGAGCACCGATGATCGATCACTCGATGACTGTGTAGCACATTGTAGTATGTTTCGTGTACTCAATGCTGATCTGAGCATCAGCTATTACTCCTAGACGACTAACTACTAGAACAATGTGTACTCTATCACTTCTGAATGTATTATGCTTCAACTTCGCTGGAGTTGCGAAGTTGTGTGTTTGTTGGTAAGTTAGTGATAACAGACATCGATAAGAAGATGCTTGATGGTAAATGAGCGGACGGCGATGGCTACTTGAATATGGTTAGTAATGGAGATGAAAAAATGAATATATTAGGTTATTGTTTTGCTCCCAATTATAGAATTATTATTATTATTATAGTAGAATCAAACCACTTTGACCGATTCGTCTTACATTAAGAATCTCAATCCGTGCGACGACAATTGCAATTCAAAGCTGCAACGGAGAGATTCTTCTCGCAACCAGTAGTAGATTTAAGACGATCAAGTGGTCAGCTTGAAGCGTCCGAGTGCGATTTAATTGCAAGATGTTTTACAATTTCACAATTGCACAAACACGTTAACCGAGAGACTTGAACCACGGAACTCCGGGTTCGTACGTCATCACATGCAGAAAGCTGTGAAGATTCTTTTGCAACCAGGACTACATTTAAGACGATCAAGTGGATTTAATTGCAAGATGTTTTATAATTTAACGAATCGCATACAGTTGACCGAGAGACTTGAACCACGGAACTCCGGGGTCGTACGTGCAGAGAGCTGTGATTCTTTTGCAACCAAGATTACATTTAAGGCGATCAAGTGGTCAGCTTGAAACGTCCGAGTGCGATTTAATTGCAAGATGTTTTACAGTACACTGCCAGCCGAGAGACTTGAACCACGGAACTCCGGGTTCGTACGTCATCACATGCAGAGAGCTGTGAGAGATTCTTTTGCAACCAGGACTACATTTGAGACGATCAAGTGGTCAGCTAGATTTAATTACCAGATGTTTTATAATTTAACGACATCATACATTGCTGACCGAGAGAGTTGAACCACGGAACTCAAGGTTCGTACGTCATCACATGCAGAGAGCTGTGAGAGATTCTTTTGCAACCAGGACTATATATAAGACGATCAAGTAGTCAGCTTGATTTAATTGCAAGATGTTTTATAATTTAACGACATCACACACAGTTGACCGAGAGACTTGAACAACGGAACTCCGGGTTCGTACGTCATCACCTCATCACATACATAAAGTTGTGCTTAAACCCGCGCAGCTACTGCTTCTACTATGTGACCAGCTACAGTTTCAAATAAGAAATCTGATGTGGCTAGCACATGAATTTACACCTAATACTTAACTTTTCACTAATCTAATAAATAATTAAGTACCTACTTTTTCAAATATAATTGCCATTTGCACCGCTCCCACTTAAATTTTAAGTGTCACTTAAATGAAATTATAGTATCGAACTCAGGACCGCAATGTTTTTTCTACGTTTGACAATTTGATTTTGATTCGATATTATCCATTTAGGAAAAGCTTAAAATTTAAGTGGAAGCGGTGCAACTGGCCATAATAGTTTTATGTATAGTGACTAGATATTCATAGTGTGCCCATAAAGCTGTCAATATATTAATATCTTACTTTTGTTTGAACCTAAAATTTTAATTATGTGCAAGATAACATATTTTACATTTTAATCTATATGAAACTAGTAAAATTGGTTTGATATTTATGAAATATTTTATTTATAAGAATAGTAGGGCGCGTAGAATTAGGCGAGAGGTCATTTGCTAGCCACATCGGAAAATTTTATAAAATGTTTGACAGGTTTGACAGAATATGGCGTGACCAATCAGGATCGAGCCTTCCTATGGTCACACTATAAATATATAGTCACTATATAGAATGGTAAATGATCACGTCGACTGATTTAAATGTGACCATGGTTACTATTATTGTAATTCATTCCTCCATTGGCTGTTATCTGCGTCACGGGATTTCTCGCTAAATTCTTACAAAAGGGAGCATCACTGTACGCTAACTACCTCTCGCTGTATACAATTGCGCATGTTTACTTTACAATTAAATCACTAATTGTTCATTATTAATTTAGTGAGCCATTGTTCGGCTCGCGCGATTAGTTTTACTGCCTCAGCGACCAGAACTTTAAATCTGATAACGCCATTTTGTATCAGTAGTGGGAGAGAGGAATTAATGAAGAATAGTTGAAAGTTTTGATGAATGTGGTGTTGTTGGAATGAAACTTATTATTGGAAAATTGGATAATTGATGAGAAAGGGAAGTTTTTTCTTCATAACTGGAAAAATTAAATTGCTCAGAAAAAATGAGAGGTTGATTACATACCTACCGACATATCTTTCACGTCTATTACCTATTATATTTTACAATACAAGTTCGATGCAGCATCTACACATTCTGTAGATATTCGAGATAGATATATATTTTTTCGTATGTGCGGTTACCAGCCGTCAGCTTACGCATGGTTGTTAGTGGACAGTACATCACTAGATAATTTTTTTGCAGTAAAATTTAGTTGTAGGAATCACCGATTATCCTTACCATTTTTATTTAATATCTATATTAAATTTCTATTTAAATGAAACTATATTTGATATAAAATCATGTCTATTACCCATATAAAGTATTGTCCACACATTTATTCTTTGATGATTCTTTCATATTTCTAAATCCTGAAACAAATCCACTCTTTTGAAGCTGTCAATGAATTAAACTCTAAGATTCATGACAGGCAATTCTCACCAGAATTACTTTCTCAAAAGTATCATCGACGAATCCTTGTGTGAACAAATTGGGTTAAGCCTCATTCATTCATAGTTTAAGGTTTAGATTTATGTTTACGTAAGAAAGTTTGAATACATCTAACTAAATATGAGCGTTCACAGTGCTTGACAGTGGGAAGTGTGAATGCTCGTAGGTATTTAAACTTTCTTATGCCCTGTTCACACATGGACACATATATGACACACACGGGACAATAAAAAATACTGTGTGTGTTGCTTGTGAAATAAAGGCGCCGCTATTTTGTGGCTTCTGTGTACGTAAATAAAAAATCTATTTTGAGGCCACAAAAGTTCCACATGTTCTTAATTTTGCATTTCGTCGTTGTTCGGAAAAAACCTCCTATGTGAAACATTAAATTTGGCAGTAGACAAAAAACAAACAATTTTTTTCGAAGCTTTGTATTGTTTAAAAACACATAGAAGATTTTAAAATATATATTTTGAAATCTTACGATTCAGAAAAGTACATATAGGAGTATTTACCAAGCGATAGAGCATACTACATTTAATATTATTATACATAAAATCGATTTTGCATAAAATGTCACATAGGAGGTTTTTTTTCGAACAACGACGATTTGTTGCCTGTGTGTCTTCTGTGTGTCCATGTGTGAACAGGGCTTTAAAAATAAACATAAATGTAAACCTTAAAACTAAACGTTTATGTGGATGAGGCTTAAACAATAAAAATTAACAGAATTACCGATATATTTATTTATTACTGATGTGTCTTCTACACCCAAATTGGGTATGTAAAACCATCCGACTCTATTCTCGCTCGTCTTCTGATTGAATCTTTGCTACTCTCTCTCACAATTACCATTTGCTAATCTGGTAGTGAGTCCTAGAATCCTTTGAGTTTAGCGCTGATCCTGGGCGGAGAAACACAGGCTCCGAGTCCTGAACACCAGTCCTTCGTCCTTCAGTCCTTGTTTCTCTGAAATGAGGATTGTATCAACGTACTCCGTAGAGTAGGAGAACTGGTCTCGTATTGAATTCGTGCGTGATGGTGTTAATACCCGGAAAGCAGGGGTTGCGAACAAGTTAAGTGGAAATAAGACATTGGAAATTAGGAATTATTTTTTATTTATTGTGTACCATATAATTCTATGCAGGATGGTCCACAACTTAGGACAAAAAATGACGTGCTGATCATGAAACAAATTTTTTTTTAAATCCCCAAAAAATTGCATCGTATTTCAAGCAAACATTTTTTTGCCACTGCTCAGTAGTTATTTTTAATAATTTTTTTCAAATCTTCTACAATGAATGTAATTGTTTGCTATCTAATACTAATAAATGTCAAATTATCAAATATACCATCAATACAGTGATACTTAAAATGTACACACGTCAAGTAAACTATACCCTTAACTTTGCGAATTCAATTAAATTAATTATATTTCATGAAAAGCACGTTGTACAATACCCTTTAATTTGTTGTCCTAAGTTGTGGAACAGCCTGTAACCCGTGGCACTAAAATGTAGAGTAAAATTAATTTTGAAATTATTATTTTTTATTTCATATTATTAGTCCAGTAACCTAGTACATCGTAAGTTGCATCAAGTGGTGGTACTAGGTTTCTATTTTTTTTCTTGTATAGGATGGGACTGAGATGCAAAATCCAAGTTTTCGACCTCGGCAACCCTCCGGAACACTGTTGAATATCTCAAAAACTGCTAAATTTTTGCACTTTTTTCGGATTCTTACCATTTTGACTATGAAGGAGCACGATTTCGACAAAAACCATTCCATACATTTTTAAACTAGATTAAATTGTCTACAATCTAAAACCAGAATGGGCTCGGTAGCCCTAATAGTTTCCGAGATACAGCTTTTCAAAGTTTGGCAAAATATACAGATTTGAAACACCAACCGATTCTCTTCTACAAAAATTTTACTATATTCTATCGCGGAAGAACTTTAAATTTCAGCTCAAGGAAGACCATTGAAAATTTTTGACAGAATGTATCTTATAGAAAAAAGTACGAGGAATTCAGTGCTGTAAACCGGAAGTCAATATCATTATTCGTTCAGATATTATAGTTAATTAAACACAATAATCAAAAGTATAAACAAAATTTTTACTATATTCTCTCGGGGAAAAACTTTAAATTTCAGCTCAACCAAGGCCACTGAAATTTTTTGACAGAATGTATCTTATAGAAAAAAGTACGAGGAATTCAGTTCGGCAAACCGGAAGTCAATATCATTATTCGTTCAGATATTATAGTTAATTAAACACAATATACAAAAGAATAAACAAAATTTTTACTATATTCTCTCGGGGAAAAACTAACTATAATATCTGAACGAATAATGATATTGACTTCCGGTTTGCAGCACTGAATTCCTCGTACTTTTTCTATAAGATACATTCTGTCAAAAATTTTCAATGGTCTTTCTTGAGCTTAAATTTAAAGTTCTTCCGCGAGAGAATATAGTAAAATTTTTGTAGAGAGAAACGGTTGGTGTTTCAAATCTGTATATTTTGCCAAACTTTGAAAAGCTGTATCTCGGAAACTATTATGACTACCGAGCCCATTCTGGTCTTAGATTGTAGACAATTTAATCTAGTTTAAAAATGTATAAAATGGTTTTTGTCGAATTCGTGCTCCTTCATAGTCAAAATGGTAAAAAACCGAAAAAAGTGCAAAAATTTAGCAGTTTTTGAGATATTGAAAAGTGTTCCGGAGGGTTGCCGAGGTCGAAAACTTGGATTTTGCATCTCAGTCACATCCTATACAAGAAAAAAAAATAGAAACCTACTACCACCACTTGATGCAACTTAGGCCCATTATAACCATGACAAGGTTACTGGACTATATGTTGAATTTGCCATTTAATTGATTTGTCTAAAATATTTAATCACCTGTACCTTACCTATCAATTTAATATTTAATATTTTTCCAGAATAGGGTACTTTACCATAGTAGCAAATTAACTATCCAGTCAATTATATTGAAAGGAGACCTCAAAAATGAGTTATTGCCATGAAATAAGTTTTCAAAAAGTTGATAGTTCTTTAAATATTTGAGATTTTACGTATCGATACATCTACGTCACAATAATGCGGTTTACGTGTATTCTTACTTGCAATAATAAAGAAACTACCAAATTGTATTTTATATTTTGTAACATTTAGAAACAGTTGATTGTATATGAGTACATTTTAATTCCAGCCTCATGGTTTGAGAAGATTTTCAGCTATACATCTACGTCACACAAACTTTAAAAATTAATTACAGCTTTATTAAGAACAATTTAGGCTTATCAGTACTCTCAATCGCTTTCAAATAACATGAAGTTTCAATAAAAAACTTTAAAAAAGGTAAACTACCCTATTGAATCACCTTGTATATGGTTCTCGTATATGTTTCCCTGTTTTTGTCTGTTGGGTACCGCTGCATCCCGATTCATATTTAGATCTTATCAGGGCTGTATTAAGGAAGGATTACAAGGATTGTATGTTAATGATCCCTGAACTATAATTGTATAAGACCATTGAAATCACGCGGCCGAACTACGAGTATTGTTTAAATTATAACAGTTTTATCTAAATGGTCCTGGCGACTGGCGATTCGCGCTATCTTGGATTTCGTGCCATTAGGGGACACTCGGTACAAATAGATGCTGGACTTAATAGCAAAATACATCAACGAGCTGAACACAGACAGTTTAACAAAGAGATAAATAAAATAGATGGGGCGTTTGGTTCTTCGAGAAGTCTAGTTCAAAGATTAATATGTTTTGTCTTTTTGCTGTAGTTAGTAACTAAATGAAAATTAAAATGCATGAGTTGTTTTAAGGTTAACTATTATATTTTTCAGTTTAGTTTATAAAACATAGACTAGATTAAATATAAAAAATACTCTTACAAATGTGTGTACCTATCTAAATTAAATCATTGTCAAACCTTATTTTTAGTATGCTAATGATATTTTCTTTTTTGTTACAGGTAAGGCGATATATCTTCATTCACTGTGTGTATAGAAAATAATTATGTAAGTAAAAAATTCTGTACTATAATAGTCTGTTTGATATGAAATTTGAAAACAGAAATAATAGGCTCAGTCAATATATTATTCCATATACAGGTTGGTGGAGGTGAAATGCGAACATAGGGAACATACATGACAATCGAACTTTCATGCCAGGTATCTTGATATATTTTGTAGTAGTGTAACAAAACGAAGTAATGTGAATTTGTGTGGCAAAAAGAGTAATCAATAACTGAAATAATAATAAAATCTAAAAGTGCATGTAAACTTTCTCGTTCTGCTCGTACATATACATTATTATGCAAAGAAAATATTTTAATGAAAATAAAAATTTCAATAATATGACAGGTACTTTGACATTGACAGTACTTATTAGACGTATATCAAGATGCCTAGCATGATAACTCCATTGTCATAAATATTTCCCTATGTTCGCATTTCACCTCCACCAACCTGTATACAAAATATGAAGTTGGAATTTACTTGACTGGATGTTTTATTAAAAAGATTGAAATAAATGGGTTACAGTCAAAAAAGATATATTTTACTCCACTCTACCGGTTTCGGCCCCACATGAGCCCTCCTCAGGAGTTGGTATTACTTATTTAACACAATTTGTAGTGCAATCATTAAAGATTTTTTGAAATTAAACACATTAAAATAATTATACAATAATATACAATTATAGTCAAAAGGTATAACAGAAATCATCCAATACTACTGAAATACCGTTATTTGCAATAACTCAAATACAAATTGTGATAAATAAGTAATACCAACTCCTGAGCAGGGCTCATATTGGGCCGAAACCGGTAGAGTGGTGTAAAATATATCTTTTTTGACTGTAACCCATTGACTTCAATCCTTTTAATATATAAATAACTTGAAATTTGTAAAATGTTGATCAAACTTTGCTGATAAAAATTATTATCTAATAAAATACAGAAAAAATGACACAATGACATAACAATGTAAACAGTATGTTAATTGATTAGTTATTTTGAAAAAAATATTGGCATAGCATTCGCATAGGCATAGCATGGCGTAAGCTATGTTACACTTAAAATTTTAATTAAACTAATATTGGCATTTCTGCTCTTTAAAAATAATATCCCTCTATAAACGTGTTCATTTCGACCGGAAAGTGTGTATACGACTGTCTCATTTTACGCTCCATAACCTCTCCATAAACTGTAAAATAAAAACACAACATGTGAAACATTTTCTATTTCCAGCACAGAGTGCAGTCTCTATCACATCCACAAGACAGATGCATTCTCCAGTTTTATGTCACTAGATCTAAAACCCGAATTCACAACCGTAAAATTTGAGCCCGCTTTTTTCCTGTCAAACGCGCTTTAATATAATGAAAATTTCATTTATTTTAAATGTGTCCCGGGAAAATTTAATGAAATGGTAGCGCTGTCTCTCTCTGTTCTATTAGAGGAAGAATGTAATAAATTAAATATTGCTGAAAAGTTTTGAAGAATTTTAATTAACTTAAACACTGCGGATAAAGGTGACATGATTCTGACCTGATTAATTACTTCATTTTAATCGAACGAGTTGAGATATTTCCGAAAGGGTGGGAAGTTTACTTTCTGAATCCTAAAGAAATGCCTCACATTTTTAATGTAGGTACATTCTTAATTAAGACTAAATTCAAACAAATTTATGTTGCAATTATTTCGTGCTAGCCAAAGTTTTAAAATTCTACAAGAAAGATTGTTGAAGAAAAATTATGTAATGTTAAAAGAAGTAATTCGTCGACTGGTAAAGGTTAATGGAAAATAGTTAATCGAAATGCAGTCAAAATATTTAATTATTTGTCTACAAAAACCAACGTGCGGCACCTCTTGTGCCTTCACCAGGGAAACTTACCTATAACTTACTATAAATTTACTCTTCCTTGATGAAGGCACAAGAGGTACCGAAACGTTGGATTTTGTAGACAAAGAATTAAATATTTTGACTGCATTTCGATTAACTATTTTCCAAAGATTATTAAGTTCGCACGATTGTTTTTTTATATGTTAATCTATACATCAAAATATTAGACTTGTATTTTTCTTTTTGCCAGAAAGATGCTAATAAGCCAGAAAAACAATTCATAAAATTTAAAAAATCCGATGTGGCCAACACATGACCTTTCGCCATACTCTACCTACTATGTTAGTGTAGGTACCTACTTACTCACAAATATACCATTGTAGAAGGTAATTCGGGAATTGTAGTTTTTATAATATTATTAAAGTTTATTATGACCTTATAAATGACATTTCATATTTTCCATTTCAATTTGTCAAAAAGTCAAAAATTTATATGACATTAAAATAATGTAAATCAGAAATTCCCATCCGAGTTCCGTTCGATTCTCATACTTTTTTCTTTTACTTTTTACTCCTGGCTCTATTTTTTATTCGAGATATGTACTACGCTTGCTCAGTACAATGTGCAGTCAGTTTGACCAACCTTTAAAAGTTTTGGCTCGTAAAAAATAGAAGATTTCATATTGAATATGAATAGTTCGAAAATAACGTATGAAACTCGAACGAATCTCAGATAGAAACTAGAAATCTAGCAACAACTCGGGTCAAATTTGATTCTTAAATCACTCTAGCTTAGCTGTTGTAATTTAAATGTATGACTTTTGACTCTATATACACTTTGAGAAAAAACCAAATAGTATAATATATCAACACTATGTAACTGATAATGGCCACATAGAGGGCCGAAACGTCTTAAATATATGTTAATATCTCAACATTAAAATGATCCTGAATCGACCTAAATAACACAGCAACAAATAAATTTAATGGATCTACTTCTCTAACTTCAAACTTTTGACTCTCGTTTGTCCGTTATTCGTAATCTTACCAATAAATTCATGACTTATATTATATTACTTGATATAATTTTTAAAGATATTTCATCATCAGTTTTTCTTCCCACACTACGCACCTTCCTTCGCGCTCAGAATTACCCTCTTGGCAAATCAAATCAACGGTAGTCCATAGAGCATCGTTATCTCCCTTATCGTCCTTTCAGTCCTTGTGATGAATGCTGTCGTCGTGTCCTTTTCGTCCTGCGTTGACAACAATGCGATCCAAATAGTTTTTCTTCTATCAGCGCTCGAGCGACAATGCGGACACCGCATAGCGCATACCATTGTCAAACTGAAAAAATTATGTCGAGACTCTGATGAAAAACCGGAGAAAGTTTTTTGGTTTCCGTACCTGCAAAGCCAGTGGCAGGGAGGGATAAAATTTTGGGGAAGAGGAGTAAAATTTAGTTAATTAAGGCTTAAGGCAAAATCTAATGCCCTGTTCATACTTCTGAATAATGGAAGAAAGAAATTAACTGTTTTGAAGCTATCCATGAATTTTAAATTCTTCTTTTCCCACGACCATATACGAAACTAACAGTTTCTATGCTACCCAGCTACGAAAATAAACAATATCACACATCCGTTCAACTCGTTATCGAACAAGTCAACAGTTTCAATTTTTATTTCACCTTTTAGTAGGCGTATGTTGTATTTCTGACATTTGACAATTTTTTCCTGTCATAAGTATTTCGTGATAAACATTATTTCACTAAAATTGACAAACATGACATTAAAAGTGAGTTATCCACATAAATAAAAATAGCACTTTTACTGTATCTTATTTATGTATCTTTATATTCTTGTTATTGAAAATTGATCATGTATTCCATGATCGTGATAAGTATATTTGTTTCCTCGTAAAATTAAAATTATAACAGTGACAGTTGACATCAAAATATATTCATGAAAAAAATGTTTAATATTTATGGCCGTGGGTAAAATAGTGTGCACAACTCTCAGGAAAGTGTCTATCGAATGTTCGTAAGATTTCCGCACTCTTCTCAGTCACACGATATCATCCACTTTCCTCTCTCAGGTATAGGGCTATTTCCAAGACAATAATAGTTGATATATTTTAAATGAAATTATTTAAATCTTTTTTTCTTCACTACTAGTCATGACTAGAAATGTAATTTATGTTTTTATCATTATTGATCCTTATTTCGATTGTGGTGGAGAAGCCAGTCGTGAAATTGTGAAGCATCTGAATTCAGAAATGTTGTGCTTAAGAGGCCCGTCTACCTCCTAAAATCCAGCATAAAATGTACTAACGTAGCTAGTGTTTTGTGGCCAGTACAAAAATGGTAAAATTTTATTTCAACACAATTTAATAGAGAAAGAATGGATATCAGATGTGCTTTTTTCAAATTTTACATTAAAAAAAATTCAAATTTATGCAAACTTTGCACGGTTATATCTAATGATAGAAATTGATTTTCAAAATTTTAAAAAGGCACATCTGTAGATCCAGCCTTTCTCTATTAAATGTAGTCAATAATAATAATCTGACAGTTTACACTCAACGAAAACACTTTTACAGTATTTTTCAACTTCATAATGACATTGCATAGCTAGGATGCGGCAAAGTACGAGTTTCGGACTGGTTTCAGGCAGCCGTAGTAGTGGAGAAAAGAATGGAATAGAAAAAAAATAAAATTGAGAGTATTTCAGAAATTCTGAAAAAATGTAGATGGGTCGCTTAACTGGAATGTAGTACAGTGAGTTGCATTTTGAAAAAAAAAAATAGTAGGTCCCTTGCTACCCGCACGCACGCCCCTGGGCTTTACGAAGTTTGTTTTAGGATATGGCGTGGCCGCCTCTGTTAGAAAACGAATATATGAAGTTGTTTTTTCTACAGATGGAAGTAGATGTGGGCTGATGAGGGTTGTCATATTTTTATGTTTGTTTTGGAGACTGTTTTGGAATCTTTCCCGAAGATGAAAAAGCTTCGGCAGTTTTTCTATCCGACGTTGTTGTTTGAAATATGTTGAAGGTGAAAGAGTTTGACATAAATCGGATATATGTTTTAATGCAATCTAAAGTAGGGAGGTTATTTGTGTTTGGAGATGTTGGGAATCTAATAAAACTTTTCGCCCAGAGAAGAAAATAAAAAGAAATAGTAGAGTTTAAAGTGTACTACTTTATATCTACGTGTAAAAAACATTTAACTTTTTTATTCTGCACCTTTTTACGATGTTGTGATATGAATAAGAAACGTAAATAAGATGTTATTGTAGACTCTTGCGTAGACATAACAGTATTGCAATCTTATTTGTGGAATTTTCCATTGATAATTCCTGAAAATATTGACATAGGTAGGTGTTTACTCGAAAATTAAAATGAAATGACAAATCAGTCTTTCTTTTCATACAAGATGATTCACTTCATGCATATATTTTAATAGCAGTCAACAGAATATGGAACTGAAATATTTTTTTCATTCGCAATTTTAATTTATAATCAGATATCCATTATCCAATCTTAAATCCAGTGGTTTCAAAAATGTGTTCCTTCCAAAAACTACCCTAAGTTTACGAATTTAAAAAAATATATTTATGTTCCATGATCAGCAAGCTTAGTATTGTATGTAAATATATGCACAAAGTTTTGAATCATCCTGTATAATCTAGCAAATAATTTCACTGGAAAATAAAACAATTAGTAAGTTTCGGCACAATTTACTATATTATAGTTACTAAAATTAAGTTAGAAGAACTAATTTCAAGGAATTTTCACATTACAGAATGAATTTGCATATGACATTTTCACAGTTAAAATCAAAATGTCTCTGAAATTAATAATTTTAATTTATTGAGTCTAAAAGTGCCATACTTTGTGATTCTTCTAGATTAAAAAAGGCTATACCTACTTGACAGAATAAAATCCCCAGAACATTTCAAGAATGTGAACATCACGCTTGTTACTTGCTATACTTGCCTATTAACATCCTATTAAAATCTTATAGATTGCTAACGTCCTCTCTTAGTAATATTGTTTATGTATCGCCCCAATATTACCAATTTGGAAATAATACATTAATTTTATGTGTCCCATGTAATTCTCTGAGATGTTTGTATAGAGTATGTAATTATTTTTAAACGTCAAATGAATCGAATGTACAAATGATTTTTTTCTCTCCTCCTAAATACCCCCCTGCCCACATCACCTCGCTATTATTTACCTCCCATACACTCACATCTCATATCGTATTACACTGATAATACCACTCGTTGTCTAGGTCATACTACGTGTTATTCTCATGTTCATGTCCACGCTACATACACACAGACACATATAACACAGTCACGTTATATAGTGTTAGTGTTATAGTGTTAGTGTGTCTTCCGGAACTGCCACTATCAGTGCAATTTGCTCCTTAGTACTGCAACGTTGTCGAGTGCTCGGTCTTAGGTGTAGTGGAGGTGTTCTGGGTGTTCGAGAGTGTTCTAGGATGTTCGAGGTGTGCTCTACGTGCTCTGCTGTTGGTTTGATATACCGGAGACATTCATAAACTGCTATAAAGACGGTGAGTTAGGAATCTTTGCTTATGGGGCTCGTATATACCTAGCACGATATGTATTAACGTAGCGCGTGTTTTGTAGCCAGTACAAGAATGGTTGAATTTGATTTCAACAAGGATTATATACGTATGGCCATTTGCACCGCTTCCACTTAAATTTTAAGTGTATCTTAGATGAAAAATATCGAGTTGAACTTATGACAGCAATGTTGTTTCTACGGTTGACAATTTGATTTTGATTCGATATTGTTCATTTAATGAAAACTTAAAATTTAAGTGGAAGCAGAGCAACTGACTATTAAAGATAAATTATCAGTTGTGCCTTTCTTAATTTTAATTAAGAGGCCCGTCTACTATACCTAAAAGCCAGCATAAAATATACTAACGTAGCGAGTGTTTTGTGCCCAGTACAAGAATGGTAAAATTGTATTTCAACAAGGATTTAATAGAGAAAGAATGAATCTACAGATGTACCTTTTTAAAACTTGATTAAAAAATTGTACATGAATATAAAAATGCTGAAAAATTTAAAAAATCCTATTTTGTGCAAACTTTACATGGTTATATCTCATGATAGAAATTGATTTTTAAAATTTTAAAAAAGTAGATCTATAGATCCATTCTTTCTTTATTAAATGTTTATAAAAACATGATCCCGAAGTCAATAATAATCTGGCAGTTTACGCGCAACGAATACATTTACAATATTTTTCAACTTCAAAATGATATTGCATAGCTAGGATGCGGCAAAGTACGAGTTTCCGGCTGGTTTCAGGCAGCCCTAGTAGTGGGGAAAAGAGTGGAATGAAAAAAAGTAAAATCGAGAGTATTCTAGGAATTCGGTAAAAACATAGACGACCAGCTTAAAAAAATTGTTACAAATGTTCAAGTTTACACAGTTATATCTCATGATACTCGTATCAAGTATCCAAAAAGCATTTTACCTACGAGATTCAGAAACATGAGTATGTAAGGTCATTTCATTTCAACGAGTGCTGCACACTATAATTTTTACAGCTCTATATTTACTTACATTTTCATTAATTCACATGCATTATATGACATTTCACTTTGACACATGGATATTATTTATTTTTGATGAATAACGCGGTATCATAGCAACAGATAAGAAACGTGCATGTTTAAATCATTACGATATGCTAATGCTGCATCTTCGATTAACATTCCCACACTGCCGTTCTACTGTTTGTAATATGACATTTTCGAGGAGTGTAGTGAATGTCGGAAGTGCCAATTTCAGTGCGGTAGGCGTAGAAAATTTTAAAAAGGCACATCTGTAGATCCATTCCTTATCTATTAATGTTTATAAAACTTTATATTGAACTCGGAACGAAAACACTTTTGCAGTATTTTTTAACTTTAAAAAGACATTGCATAGCTAGGATGCGGGAAAGTACAACTTTCGGGCTGGTTTTTGGCTGACGTGGTACTGGGTAAAGAGTGAAAATAAAATACTGAAATCGAGAGTGTTCTAGGAATTCGAAAAACTGGCTTATTGTAAAATCTAAAGATGTAAAAACTATTTTGACTGTTGTATTAGTGTCTATTTCTTTCAATGATGAATATTTAAGTAGGAAGAGGGTAGTAAGGTAGTAGTTGTAGTAAGGGAAATGGGGTTGTCTAGCGGTTGATTTAAAGGGGAAAATGGGGAACAGTGAAATATTGGCGGGTACAAGAGGTGAGAGTAAAGATACGACGTGCTAAATTGTTAAGTGAGGTAACAGGGAATGAATTTATTGTATGAGGTAGATATGGCCGTAATTTGCTAGTGTTTAAGGGTAAATTTAACTGTAGGTTTTGTAGGTATTTGTTCCAATCCTCG
Source organism: Agonum fuliginosum (assembly GCA_947534325.1). Classification (NCBI taxonomy): domain Eukaryota; kingdom Metazoa; phylum Arthropoda; class Insecta; order Coleoptera; family Carabidae; genus Agonum; species Agonum fuliginosum. Next base: position 2,856,758 of record OX384033.1, read on the forward strand.
TGAATCTAAAACAGCAAAAAACAAGATTCAAGGATAATATTACGCCTGTTGAACAAAATAAATATATTTCTAGTAATAAACCTTTGTTTATGGTTTTTTCAGGTGGTTTTTTCAATTGTCAAACAAATATCAGTGGCATCAATTTCTTTAATTTTTAAATCATAGTAGCTCGTTTGTTTTTTTTTGTAAACATATTCACTTATTGCCTGACGAAGGCAAGTTCTCGAAATGTTGTATAATATACAGAGTGTAACCTAACCTATGTAACAAAGTTTAAGTGTGAATTATTGGACGCAATAGTATTCGCAAATTTTAAAATGGGTCCAAGCAAATGAGTAAGTACCTACAAATTTCAATTGTTCCTGTTTGTAAAATTATTATTACATTAATGTATAAATAAAAATATACAGAACTATAAAATAAATTTAATAATTGGAATATTCCGTACGACTGTATATTTTATTGTCCTTAATATGAAAATATCGCAGCAATTATTAATCAACAAATTATCAAATAACATCTGAGAATCTTATGAAAATTCCTCGTCCGAGATGATTTCAGGGAAATCTATTTCCCGGTTGGAAAATCTCGGTGTGGTTAGAAGGAAATTGATAAGAATTCACGGGCAGTTTGCAGTTTTATTACTGTGAAGAGAGAATTTGTTACAATAAGGACATAAAGTGAGGTTAATAGTGAAGCTTAGAGGCGATGATAGCGTGGGGAGAAGTTATGGGGTTACCTGGGGCGCTACGATTTGTAATAGATTTTCACAGTGAGACACCCACGTGACATACTTACGAGGAAAATATATACTCAAGCTGTTGGTTGATGGATTTTCTTATACCTACAATAAATATAAATTATTTCGACTTAAGTATTATTCATAATACGAAATTAGTAGTTATAGTCAGTTGGTATAGTTAACGTTAGTGTTTTGATATATGCATTTCACTTATAGCGTTCACAATAACGAAATTAGCTCCACGTTGCGCTGCGCTAATTACAGTTAGCGCAGGAATTTTCAAACTTCAAACCTGTAATTAGTAGTTAATAATTTTCAGTATGAACTACCAATCAGAATCTTAGAATGAGAATTGTTTTGACGTTTGACGTCTAAGATGACATAAATATTCGGAATCACTTTTGTCATAGATACCTTTACAATTTTGTATCATATTTAAAAATGCTTCTTCAGCCATTTATAGAAAAGGATTGTTATGAAAGAAAACTTGAAGTACCTAAATCAAACAAAATATACCTATAAGCGAACAAACTGACACTTCTGAGCATCTGACGCTAATTTCAAATCTAGTTTATTTTGCTAGACTAAGTACAACATTAATCTTGTAATTGTGAACGAAAGTAGTCAAAACTAACTGATTAACTATAACTACTAACTATACCTATACCTCGACCTATACTGACAATAACTCCTAATTTCGTATTGTGAATGCTGAGGCTTTATATTCTAACTCAATGTATTAATCAATAATTGAACAATTTTCTTTTTTATTGTTGTGCGTACTGTTGTTCTTGTGACTGATCAAATCAATTGATTGATCAATCTGTGTGATCTTTGATCTGATTTAGATCATTTTATCTTGATCTAGATCAATTATTAAAATATGATCTGTGATCCTAAAAAAGTTAATTTTTTTCTATGTTATACAAGTTAAAACTAGTTCGTTGTTTAATGAGGGTTTCCAAGCCTACGGCTTTTAAAGAAAGAAGATCTGATCTAGATTCTATTAGACGTAAAGATTTTGATCTTTTTAAAAAATCTGTCTCAACCAAGGTCACAACACTGTAATACGAACACATCTAGTCAATTATTTCTAGATCAAAAATTAATTAATTTATTGACGAATTATTTTATTTCTTAACAATGACAATTGATCAGTTAATTGAATCGTGTAAAACAGGCATTAGCTATTACGTTCTTATAAAACTCAATATTTTAAAGATAAGAATATTTATTTAATAGATTAATAGAACAGGACCTAAAAGAGATAATCACAATGTCATGAATAATAGCGAAAGTTATTTGAAGAAAACCCTGCTTTACTTTAAACTTAATCATCGTTTAGGACCCCAAAAATTTCCATATTTAATCTTGCAGAAGTAAATAATTGCTCACCACTCATTCAAAATTTAATTCCATCTCCCAAATTTCTCCCCACTATCTTCTAACAACTTGAGCGTCGCAATTTTCAAATTATACATCCGACGAGAACATCGCGCAGATTATAAGTCGGGGACCTTTCTTTTAATTAGACGAGGCTGGGAATTATCTCCTTTCTAAAACACGTGAAATTAGGCACATTTCCTCGAGGAGACTCTACACTCTACACTCTACACTCTAGTTTAATTAAGTCGGCCGTGCTGGAGTTATATGAACAAACGAGAGATTTAATTGAATATCTATGTAATCTGAATGACTGGATGAAGTTGTTATTATCTTACACAGTTGCGGTAACGCCGCGACAACTGCTGTTAGAAAAGTTTGGCTAATTGCTTTCTAGTTAAATCACTGCAATTTACATGAGTTGATTTCACGAACATGGCGCTGCATTATAGAATTACTACTTTACAGAACAAGGTACTTTGGTTTATCGTATTAATCTATTAAGTAAGTTGCAATAAAATTTATATTTACTTGAGTGTGGCAGCCTCACATACTGTGAGTCATCGTTATAAATATACAGGGTGATTCACAATTTCGTACGAGTATATATGGTTTCCGAAAAGCCCCTGGACGGAGTTATAAGTTTTGAACTAGTGAAGAATAAAATTTGACAATTTGGTGATCATTAAAGCGTTTGGGTCATTGCGAGACCAGAAGGTCAACAATTTGAACTTTGTTATAAAAATCGTAATAAACGTGCAAAAACATTAATACCTAGTTATTTATCTAACTAGTGTTTTAATGAGGGCGATTAATAATAGAGACATTTTAACGCGTTAATTGTCGAGATTATTAATCGTCTATTAACACATGAGTTCGTTACAAAATATTTTTCCGTTGATCATTATATTTTAAATTAGGAGAAAATCTAATTTTATTCCATGACAAATATGTTAGGTTAGTAAGGTTTGGTACTGCTGAGCATCAGTTTTACGTGAATAATTTAGCTAGAACTGTCGAAATAATCTCGTTTAATTCTGTTAAGCATTTTTCTACTACTTAGTGCTAGCTAATATACTATAATATTACGTGTGTTGAACGCACTAAAAAAAATCGTTGATTAATAACAATCTTGCATTAGTAGGAGGTCATTTATTTCCATTCATATTTAATCAGATTTCTATTATAGAATCTAGAATCCAGTGGTTTCAAAAATGTGCGAAAACTGCCCTTAAATTTACGAATTAAAAAATTATTACATGATCAGTAAGATGAGTACCTACTATATGCCATTAAAATATATGCACAAAGTTTATACATCACCCTGTATAATATTACACCATGTGCAAGTACCTACATAATGAGTATCAAAATATGTCATTGTGGTACCTACATGCGAAATTTCCTTATAAAATAATTATTTCAACCCCCATACATCAAATTACATTTTAATTAACGTCCCTTCTAACAAGGCTTAATTAATACTCTCAAAAAATTACCTCTAAGATTCCAAGTTCCCAAACCTGTCCCTAGAGAAAATAACCACTAACTTTTAATCTGTTCGCCAAACATCCCCAACAAAAAGTGGAAAAACTTCCCTAAAATCATTCCTAATCCCTCGGGACGGGATTCTCATCTGGAAAATAGGGTAGTTTATTTTTGGACAGCTTAATAAAAATCAATGATTGGTCACCTGTTATTGATATTAAAAATAGGAACATACTTTTTGAGAATTATAGAATCCAAGCACTTTGTCTTGGTGCATTTAGAATCTCAATTTTTATGACGATCTTTTAAAAGTAAAGCGGCATCGGAGTGATTCTGTTTGCAGCCAGGACTACAGTTAGGATGATCAAGTGGTCAGCTTGGAGCATCCCGTTGCGATTTTATTGCAAAATGTTTTTACATTTTAACGACTGCACATGCACTGCCGGTCGAGCGACTTGAAGCACGGAACTCTGGGTTCGTACGTCACCACATGCAGAGAGCTTTGCTTACGGCGGTTCACTGCTAGTACTCTAAACACCGAAAATTGCTTGTTACTATTCCTATTATAATCAGCTCTAAATAAAAGACTTTTTTGCACTTCCTGGACTAAAACTCTTCTTTAGTCCTTATTTTTAGAGACTTAGGTTCTTAATTTGATCCCAAGGGATTATTTTTCATATTTAATCCCGTTGTTAAGGAATTGAATTAATTATTCCCGTTGTGAAGTAAATACGTGCTATTTGTTACAGAATATCTATGGTAACAATATAAATATTTGTCATAAAATTTACTGTCAAAATTGCAAAATGTGTATTCTTTTAAACTATTTTGCATTCGTTTGAGGATGAAGTGCAAAAAATAGCGTATATACCACAGGACTAAAGTATCTTAAATCCCTCAGGTGATTATTTCCCTCACCTTCGGCTCGTGAAATAATTTTCACCCTCAGGATTAAATCATGCACTTTAGTCCCTCAATATATAATATACTATTATGAAAACTAATACCTATATAAATCGATAGATAAAAGTTTTCTCTATGCTTGCTTAATGGCAGATTTTTCATTTTTTTTTCAGCATTTTTTTATTGAGTTCATTAAAAATGTCATTAGTGTGATGAATTTTCTATCAAATTATTACAAAGTTTGTACAATTATTTCAATATGTACCACAATTTTGATAGGATTACGAAAGTCATATTTCACGAAATTATCACCCGCAAATACACAGAGACTCCTGAACTCCACCTCTATGAGACGTAGTACACTCCTATGTAAAAGAAAATTTAACATGTCTAAATTGAATGACACAATACACCGGTTGTCGGTTGTAATGATCCAATCAGTTTTTCTTACTCTTTGTCTGGAACTTCCTTAATACGTTGTACACAAACCAAAGATCTAGGTGTAACTTTTGAAGCCAAATCAATTTTAAATTTGCATATAATCAACATTGCATCTTCAGCAAATAGAATGTTGGGATTTATTATACGTCAATCTCGCAATTTTTCTTCGATTGAACCAATTATTCTTTTGTACTATGCATATGTTCGTAGTAAACTTGAATATTGCTCAGTTATATGGAATCCTACTTACACTACATATACTTCACTACTTGAGTCAGTACAGAAAAAGTTCCTAAGATGTCTATATTTTAAAGTAAACCATGTTTATCCAGACTTCAATATATCATATGATTACCTACTAGAATTTTTTAACTTTACTAAATTAAGTGACAGACGTAATAAAGCTCAACTTATTCATTTATACAAAATGCTACACAATCTGATTGATGATCCATTAACCCTTAGTTTAGTCAATTTTCGTGTACCATCTTTTAATTCACGCAGTCGTCAAACTTTCCATCCACCTATGTCTCGTACTAATTACTTACTGCATTCTCCTCTTTGTCAAATGTACGATTTATACCAAAAAGTAGAAAGCGATATTGATATATTTAACGCTACTTTAAATTCTATTAAAAATCTTGAACATATTAATTAAAATGATTATGATCTGTTACGGTTTGTGTTAAAGTTATTTCAATTTATATTGTACTTATATAATTATTTCTTCAGTATTATGGTTTTTTTTGTAATGTATTTAGATATGCCTCATGTACCTTCTTGTTTATATAATTATTGCTATATTTCGTTGTGTATTCATTAGTTTACTTATTATTTTACTATTTTGTTCCTGTCCAATTTTTGGGTTTACCTGTTCGGACAGTGTATTTGAAAATAAAATAAAATAAATAATATTTTTGTCTCAGACTATACAAAGCAGACTGGGCATGTTCTTTTAGAAGTGGGGGAACACTTGTAGGATATGGCTTACTTTCTACTTCCCCCTGTACACCTAAAAACCCTGAGATGGTTGTTGATTGGAGGTGGCCCGCCACTACTACCATGAAAATTTAATATTTTTCAGTATATTTGTCATTAAATTTAGTGAACTTAATCAAATGACCAGATAATACCAACTCATACTTCAATTTCAATCACAATATTGCATTTCCACCTCTCTCCATTCCATAGGCGCCCGTCCCCTATCCAGCGGGCACAGGGGTCAGCCTAGTAACCCCCCCCCCCCCATTAGGCTCGTGCGACGTCCAGGTCCAGCGACGGCGACGCCGGCGTCGAATGTCGAATGGCAGCTGGAAGGTCACAGGCGTGACGGGAATCTCTGATGTTATTTTACGTTTTTTGCGTCGCTTATTGGACGGAGCCGTAAGCGAATAGGGTTAATCTAACCCGGTTTACAGGGTAAAGTGGGGAAGGTTTCATATTTGATTTTTTGAATCAATCGTGAACGGTTTACGAGAAGTTAGAGTTTAGTTTATGATGATGTTTCACTTTTTATTTTTTATTTAGAGAAGAGATGTGTGATGCGGCAGAGAATGTAACTACCATCTGTTATTGTTACATTATTCGTGCTTATTTCATTTGTGTTTGATTACATTTTATACTTTTAACTGCTACAAAAACCGACGTCACCACTAAATACCAGACAAAATAAATTTTAATGATTTTTTTACTCAATACAAATCAAGCGTAATGCTCTAAATTGAAACTTAAATATCATGAGCAAGTAAAATAAAAATAATTTTCTATTATTCTGTATACTAAAGTGAATAACTCCGGCACGTATACAGGCTGGTTGATTATTCATTGTCCAGGTTATATCTTCTCAAATAATGAAGATACAAGAAAAAGTTAAATACAAAAGTTGTTTAATACAATCTGATGTATAAACAATTTTTTTCCAAGGCTTACTGATTTTCCAGAAAAATATTTAACTTTGATTTTTTAAATGGAACACCTGTATATTTTTACGAAATAAAATTCTAAATAAATTTCTCTTTACAATGACGTGTAACAAGTAAGGATTTACCTTTAACCATTTTATTGCCAGCTCCAGCATAATTTCAATTTTTAAAATCTTTCGGCCTCTCTCGTCAAAAAATCCTAGATCCGCCTCTGCATATTACCTTGTTTTATATGACACAATTTGAAAATTAAAATATTGTTAAACAAAACATCGAAACCGCACACGATAAGATGCAAATTTTTGAAATATATTAACATATAGGTAAATAATTATAATAGAAAATCACATATTCGCAGTTGAACATAGTACTTTCTATAGGTATGTTAAGCTGGAATAACCCCATTAGCAGAACCGGTCAAAACCAATAGGAATAATTAGTACTCGAATATTACTAATTAATTACCCTAATCCCTAATTTATTACTGTGGTTTAAAAAAACTAACAAAACCGTACTAGAGCCCCACAAACTCGGTTTTTGTTTTTACTACACTAACAAAGCTAACAAAACCGTACTAGAGCCCCACAAACTCGGTTTTTGTTTTTACTACACTAACAAAGCTAACAAAACAGTACTAGAGCCCACAAACTCGGGTTTGTAAAACCCTCGTTAATTTAAAAAAAAAACCACAGTAATAAATTAGGGATTAGAGTAATTAATTAGTAATAATCAAATACTTATTATTCCTATTGGTTTGGCCGGTTCTGCAACTTGTTCATAATAGGCTAAAGTGGTTTTGAAAAATGATATAAAAAATTTTATAATTATTTTCATTATCTTATATAAATGATAATATTTTTAGCAAATTACGAACTTATTCCTATGCAACAATTCTATGATGGTCACCGATAAAGCTCATATTTACTAACTGAAATAATTAGCTCCAGTTCAAACTTCAAACTATTCACCTCAGGGCCGGCGAAACATAATCTTGTGCAAAGTGTACAAAGTAACCAGTGTTAGCACACTCCGTGCACTCTGCTCCACACTACAGCGTTCCGGAGCACTCCGTGCAACTCCGGGGCAATTCAGTATCAGCACGGTGCGGTTTGCTCTCCTCTAATGCGGAGTTTGTTAATTACTTTCGTACTTAGCACTTCATTAAAACTTTAAAAACTGAACATTAATTGTTACGCGAGCATTGGGCATAATGCAGATAGAGATAGATAATAGTGCGGTAGGAAAGGGGTAATCCTTTGATATGAAACTTTACTATGAGTACACTTGGTCTTTTCATGGGCAAAATAATTTACTTTTGTAGGTGATTCAAGTCTAATTATTTTACTCGTTTTGTGAACACAATTTTTTAGTGCAGCAGCTGCGCACACGCACAGCTCTCTGCATATAATGAGTGATAACGTACGAACCTGGAGATCCGTGGTTCAAGTCTCTCGGCCGGCAGTGCGTGTGCAGTCGTTAAATTGTAAAACATCTTACATTTAAATCAAGCTGACCACTTGATCGTCTTTAATGTAGTCCTGGTTGTAAAAGAATCTCGCACTGCTCTCTGCATGTGATGACGTTCGAACCTGGAGTTCCGTGGTTCAAATCTCTCGGCCGACAGTATGTTATTCTTGTTAAGAGACCCGTCTACCTCCTAAACTCCAGAATAAAATGTACTAACGTAGCGAGTGTTTTATGGCCAGTACATGAATAATAAAATTTCATTCCAACAAGGATTATATACTTCAAGGATCAATTAACAGTTGTGTCTGTTTAAAATTTTGATAAAAAATTTGTACATGATTATAAAAATTCCGAAAAATTCATAAAAATTTCCAATTTATGCAAACTTTACACGGGTATATCTCATCATAAATATTTATTTTTAAAATTTTATAAATTCACATCTATAGATCCATTCATTCTCTATTGAATGTTTAAAAAATCATTATCTTGAAGTCATTAATAAACTGACAGTTTACTCGCAACGAAAACACTGTTACTTCAAAATGACATTGCTGGTTTTGGGCAGCTGCAGTAGTGGGAAAGGGAGTGGAATAGAAGAAAAAGTTAAAGCGAGAGTATTTTAGGAATTCGAAAAAAACGTAGACGGGCCGCTTAAATTGTAAAACGTACTCGGGCGCTTCAAGCTAACCACTTGGTCGTTCCAAATGTAGTCCTACTTGCATAAAAATCTCTTCGTTGCCGCTTTGAATTTCAAAGGTCGTCGCATGGATTGAGATTCTGACTGCACTAAGACGATTCGGTCGAAGTTGTTAGAGTCCTATAATAATTGGGAATAAATCTTGTTGAATGATTACCAGTAAAATAAAAAAAAAATAAAAAAAAAATTGGAAACTTACATATATGGAATGAGAGATATCTCACAGTATTTAAAATTGTCTCACCCAAGTTGGGTAAATAGCGTTATAGTTATTTATGTAAACAAAAGCCCGTAATGGAGTCTTACCACTTACCATATCATAATAGTGTTAAACCGTCTTTCGTGTTTCCTTTCATGTTTTATTTGTTTTTATTTTGCACTTGTGGTTTTCTGTACCCGTTAGCAAGTATTTAAAATTTAAATTTTAAATGATTCAATTCATAAACTTGGGTTGACCCCGTTTACAATATTTTCCTGGCTACATTTTCAATCGATACCACTAATACATTCAAATTTATTTCCTTCACATTTTACACCATTTTAACGATTTAATCTCCAGTCGTTTAAAATAAAATAAAGCAAAATGAAACAGTTTGTAGTGACAATACTTATTATTTATCTTTTAATCGATAGTTCCTAAAAATACTCACGGACAGGGTTGTTCATCTACGCGTAAAGTATTATTTTCTACGTCTACACGTAAAGTTTGCGTAAACTATGTAAAATGTAGACAATGTAGACTTTGCGTAAAGTATGTAAATAATTCAATTTTCAGAACATCTAACCTATAATTTTATTCATTTTTGGTGAGATTTGTTCTTTGTCTACATTGTCTACACTATTTTATTGTTTACACAAATACTGCATGCGTAGATTACGTGTTTGTCTACGCGTAAAATTACACGTAATCTACGTTGCGTAGACTACGTGGACAACCCTGCTCACGGAACAAATATACAAATAAAATGGTAATGTAGTCAAATGTGAAAACTACGTACATTACATCAGAAAATAGTTATTATAAACATTTTACCGCATACCAAAATTTAAGTTTATACAGGGTGTTTCTGTATACTTATATACCAAACTTTAAGGGTATATGTAACACGTTCTACTGATAACGGAACAAAATGAATTTTTCAAAAATTCGTAAAATTAAGGGTGGTTTACTTAAATAAAACATGTCGAGTGCCACTGGTTTCATTACTGTGAAAGAAACAGAATAATTGAAATTAATTTACTATTACTATTACACAATCAGCGTTGGATTAGATAATTACATGCATTGTTAATATTTGAATAAAACAACACAAACAGCTATGAAACCAGTGGCAATAAACATGTTCTTTTATGTAAACCACCCTTAATTGTGCGAATTTTTGAAAAATTATTGTTGTTCCGTTATCAGTATCAGTAATTGTGACATTTACTGGCGACATCTCAGAGCAGTTATTTCAAGTCTACTTGATAAAAGGACATTTTGATGTCAAATGCATATCACTTACCTCATAAAAAATACAATATTTTAAATAAATAGGTATGTCAGCCAAAAAATATAATGCGTTAGGTATTTGTACAACGCTCGGTTTTATTAAAGCACTCCGCTTCGCGTCGTACTTTAATATAGAACCTCGCGTTGTAAATAACTATTGGGACATGTGCTTATGACAGTATATTATCGGATAGATTTTATAAAAGGGTGTTCAATTGTTCTATTTTCAGAATAAATTTATTTCGTTTTGTTTCTCATCAAATATTCAGTCTCATTAAAACTTATAATTACGTTGAGATGTTCAACATACTATATTCTGTTTCCATCGCATGTAAGATTTAGTAAATATTCATTTAAAAACTTTGTTCGTTGTAATAAAGTTGTTTCCACTTTCTGATCAAAGTCGCTGTCTCCGCTCGGATAATAGACACTCAGTGAAGTTTCAAGTGCATCAGATAAAGGCCACTTAATCCGGAATATATATTGTTCTTTTAACAACAAGTAAATTTTCGCAGTCAGCGCTACGAGTCAGCAAAAAACAAAATGGCTTAATCGCCAAATTCTACTCGAATAGGGGTGTTTACAAGATGTTTCGGCCACTCCCGAAAAGGACTGGCTAGTGATTTGTTACATTTCGACCCATTGACCTACATTATACTTTTTATCGGGATACTAGATTGCTAGAACTTTAAGAAAATTTATGTGAATTATTGTATGTAAAACATGGTAGCGTAAAAAGTAATCTAGAAATTTCGGAATTCGTCTAAATTTACAAAATTATAAAAAATGATTCAGATTCAGCTAAAAAAATTGGACTACGTTCATAGTATTTAGATTGTACGACACATTTTCCAAACCAGTTTTTCGAGTGATTTTTTTTTCAATGGCATATTTTCAGCGAATGCATTATTGGAAAAAAATATTATTGGAAAAATCGGACTGGAAAAAACCGATTCGAAAAAATGAATCTAAAAAAGTGACTCCCTACCTTATATTTTATATGAGGTGGATGGTCGAGTGTGTTATATGACCGACTATGGTTCTAAAAAGTTTGGTTTCGGTTTTATTCCAGTGTGGTACACATTTCAGTTTAACTGCACAGAAGTTTTTTCTTTAGTGTACTCTCCACTAACAAGCATGAATGCCCGAAAATTGATGGCTAGAGATGCACACATGATAAACTTTATAAATATATCGATGATTTACAATAAGGCAGTTACTCGAATAAAAATATGGTAGACATTTGTTTGTACATATGTACATGGAGTTATAATTGCAATAATTTTATTTATATTGTTCTTCAACAATTCTTGATTTATTTTTATTAAAAATACAGTAAACTACATTAGTAAAAACACTACCTATATTTTTTACTCTAAATATAAATATAAATAAAAAAGCAAAATGCTATAAAACTGTCATCGAAATCTTTGTCATTTGTGGGGAAATTAAATATTAAGTATATTAGAGCTAGTAATCTCAAATAGATTTTATGGAAATTATCAGTTTTCCCGTATAAACGGAATTGAAAGTTTTTTAATGACAGTTTCTAGCAGTGGTTGTACTTTTTAGAAAAATTTTCCTCGGGTGAAGTGGACATAATGAATGAAACCTCTATGGATGCAGTATTTTTTTTATCAAGGACGTAAGAAATAAATACATATTAATTATCAAAAGAATTACAATTTTGTTAAATATACATATGTTTGTAGATAATTTTTATTATTAATATTTTTACTTCCTTGTACGGAGTAAGGAAGTATTGTAATCGCGAAAAATTTCGGTTCTCAGATTTTGACGGAAATATCCGTTTTGACCTTTTCTGAATCCATTATGACTAGTTTCGTCGTGACGTCTGTACGTACGTGCGTACGTACGTACGGACGTATGTGTGTCGCATAACTCAAATACGGTTAGACGTAGAAAGCTGAAATTTTGTATTTAGGACTGTTATAGCATCTAGTTGTGCACCTCCTATTTTTGGTTTCAATCTACAAACCGGAAGTAGTAAATTTAAAAAAAAAATGATAAATAATTAATTTTAGGCAATTTGTTTTATTTTAAATGAAAGATTATGTGATTATTATCTACAATCGGTATTTTATAAATTTTTCTGTATCTTCTATCATTTAAGAATAATTAAAGTATATACTTATAATTTAATATTTCGGTATCTTGTAGTCCATGATCGATTAACATTTGTTACTACGTAAAATTTAAATGATTATGACATGACAGTGACAGTAGCAGTGACAATAGTAAAATATAATTTATATCTTCTTCTGCAGTTTAAATAAAATGACTAAAATATATTTGTGAGTATACTAGTATAATAAGTTAAAAGAATTTTTTATATTATTCTACATTTTAGTTATTAAGAAAAATATGAACAAACAAGGCGTACAAGGAAGTCATGTGGTGTCCACGTCAGATTTTTTATTTTGGTTTAGATTAATGTACATAAATTTTCTTTGTTTCTTTAATTGAACCAACTCTTACTGTTATTGTTTGTCTAAAACGATACCAAACATTAGAACAATACAGCTGGTATGTAAACAAAATCTTCGTGCTATTTTATATCGAAACGTCACTGCCCAAACCAGCACTATCGGAATTGCCATCCTCCGATTCCCTTCTTGGTCAGCTTTTCCACCTCTCGATAAGAACTAGCAAGTGGCAGTTGGCCTAATCCGGTTTTCATCTGCTCTGCTGTAGGTTGTATCCTAGTAGCAATCCTGCTGCTGGTTTCTCTACTCTTACTTCTCTTGCCACTCACTGCTCCCCCCCCCTTCCCCCTCTCCATGCTCTCTCACTCTTACTCACTTTCACACTTGAGATGAGCGGCCATCAACATCAACTGCTGCTCAAGCCTTGGAAGGCTGGGGGGAGGGGGAATGTCATTTGTCTCGGGAAAGAGAATTGAAGGGGGTGGGGAAAGTGGCCTTGAACGGTGTTTGATCTAAGGGAAGAGTAATTTGGTACTGTGATGAAAGAGAAATGAGTTTTGGGTTGTGGTAGCCAATTTAATGTAAATTGTGCAGAGACTTTATATTTTCTACTCTATTCGTCATACCGTCGCCTGTTTTTAAATTAGAAGAAGTAAGTAAAGCTAGAGTCAGACCTTGAAGTATAATACAGTGAGTTTATTTTAAAGTGAACCATGGGATTTTTCATATCCATGGTGACGACTTTGACAGCAATGTAGTAGAGCGTTCTTTTTAAAATGAAACATAGGGAATCAATTTAACTATATTATTCTTGAACAATATAAGATATTTAGGCAGCTGCAATAGTTCCAAGGAACGCTTTCAACATGAACATTTAATTGTTCAAAGAATAAATCGTATTCCCAGGTAGCAGCAGTGTGACACCAATTAACAAATTCAAATTTATTCCCTATGTTTCATTTTAAAAAGAACGCTCTAATACATTGCTGTCAAATTCGTGACCATGGATATGATATACCCATGTTTCACGTTAAAATAAACTCACGGTATATGACACTAGGGCGGATGAAGTATGGCCGTTCCTTTGACCATATATAGGTATAGACAAACAACGCTAGCCTTTGTTGTGAAGCAAAGAACTAGAGTAGCGGTGTGAAGAGGGAGTATGACCTTCATAACTTCTTGAAGTGTTGCAGTTAGCTGACGAGACGAGAAATTTCTCGCCTCGGATTTTCAAGATAATACGAGAATTCGAAATTACGGGACGAGACGCTTTTTAAATAGCTAGCAACAACATTTTTTCGAGGAATTGAGACGATACGAGACGATAATCGAGTTCTTTGAGACGAGAATTGAACAGCCGAGAAATGGCCGACACGATAATATTTAAAATTATCGTCTCAAACATTTGAGACGAAATTACACGAATCTACACTCTATTGCTAATTAGGCCAGTCAAAATAGACAATCAATTCACAATCATTCAAAAAGTTTTCAAACTTTAATCTAAGGTCGGGATAGGTATAAAAACAAACTATAAAATTTTGCAATCTTTTCCGAAGTCCGGAACATTGTTAAAATTGCAATTAAGTTGAATTTTGCTCTATGCTCGTGAAAAAAATTCCAAAAGTTTAGCAAACTTAGGGTAGTATTAAATATATTATTTCTTATAACGTTTCAAATTTGCAACCAATTTAAGGGTACGGAACATTTTTTTAAATAAAAAATAAGGTTTTTCCTTAATAAACTGGACGAAAAAAATTCCAAAAGTTCTGCAAACTTGGCAGATACATCGGAAAAATATTCCGAACAGTTGTATAGATTTGCAACCTTTTACGTTGACCGGAACATGTTTATTTATAATTTTTTAAATTATTTCTGGCCGAAAAAAAATCCAAAAGTTCTGCAAACTTGGCAGATACATCGGAAAAATATTCCGAACAGTTGTATAGATTCGCAACCTTTTACGTTGACCGGAACATGTTTATATATAATTAAATTATAAATAAACATGTTCCAGTCAACGTCAACTTATACTTATAATTTATTGGGTAGGTCTGAATCTATCTTAAAGTAAAATAGATTCTATCGTTTTTGATTAACTGTAGCTGGAGATAACGATTTTCTAAAAGTTCTCTTTAAGAACAAATAATGAACCGACCGAGTCTTGCATCAGTTCTGGTGTGCTTATATTTCATTCCGTTTTAAAACTTATTTTTCATTTAAATGTAAATATCCCCGCTTCTGTTTTTAAGTAATTACATCCGCATTCTACTCTGCATATTTTGCAATAAATAAATTAAAACGCATTTGGAGATCAAAGTAGATTCATAATTAACACAAAATTTAAAACACCGACTCTTTAAACATCACAGAAAATATACATCTCTTTCAGCAAAATATCCATCTCAAGTTCTTGCAATGTTTCTTCAACAAAAAATGGCCACTTCCAAATTCATATCACGTAATATCAGACACAAAAATCAAATCCAGCCGAATTAATTTCACATCTGAACAAAGTTTCATCAAAACATAAATGAATCTTAGAGAGTTATGGCCGAGAAAGGTTCAAGGATAATAAATACAGAAAGGCAATCAGGATAGGCTGCGTTTACGACTAGCAATCCATAAAATTTAGCGAGGGAATCCCAGATTTTTGCACGAATTCGGGTTTTCGAGACTTGGCATTTTACTCCAATTCATTTAGTTTTGTTTTAGAATTTATGAATTAAAAATGTGCAGAAACAGCTGTTTTTACAACATTTGCAACAATATTTTGATAAATAAAATATAAAATTCCATTTTTCTTGTCCTGCTAAATCAATAAACGAGCTATATCTCAAAAACTGGTAGAGCTAGCTTCAAAAACTTACCGGAATTGGATTCCCCACCCCTGAAACTAACTATCAAAATATTTTTTGTCCCTCAAAAATTCTTGTATTAGACATTTCAGCAGGGTTCAAAAATGTCTGCTGAAAAATATTGAAAACCTTATAACTCAAAAACTAGCAGATATATCGAAATACGCGACATACCATTGGATTCAACATGAAATTCTCTATAAATTCTAATGGATGTTGTGACCCATTTCTGAGTATACCTAGGTATTGTGGCGAATAATATTTTTCCACTTTGAATCTTTAAAAAATTTTGAATCTAAAAAAATTGTCAGTAATTAAAAACTTACATGTTAACATATTTAATCCCAGATTTTTACACGAATTCGGGTTTTCGAGACTTGTCATTTCACTCCAAATTGATTCATTTAGTTTTGTTTTAGAATTTAAGAATTAAAAATGTGCAGAAGCGGCCGTTTTTACAACATTTGCAACAATATTTTGATAAATAAAATATAAAATTCCATTTTTCTTGTGCTGCTAAATCAATAAACGAGCTATATGTCAAAAACTGGTAGAGCTAGCTTCAAAAACTTACCGGAATTGGATTCCCCACCCCTGAAACTAACTATCAAAATATTTTTTGTCCCTCAAAAATTTCTGTATTAGACATTTCAGCAGGGTTCAAAAACTTCTGCTGAAAAATACTGAAAACCTTATAACTCAAAAACTAGCAGATATATCGGAATGCGCGACATACCATTGGATTCAACATGAAATTCTCTATAAATTGTAATGGGTGTTGTGACCCATTTTTGGGTATACCTAGGTATTTTGGCGATTAATATTTTTCCACTTTGACTCTTAAAAAATTGTCAGTAATTAAAAGCTTACATGTTAACATATTTTTATTATATTATTATAATAGTTATTTTTGTATTAAGTGCGCGAAGTTGATGTCACTTTACAAAAGCATTTGTATTTTTATTCTAAATTATTAATTAAAATTAATTAAACTCACTAATATTTTAATCATTTTCAAAAATCGTAAAAAAACTTTTTGGCAAAAAGAAAAAATACGGGTCTAATATTTTAATGTACCTATAGATTAATATAAAAAACAAAAAAATCATGTAAACCCCTATTGTGACAACAACTACAACTGCTGAGCTTTCGCGGCGTGGCTCCACTGTCGCCATCTCGCGGCAGCGCTTGGAAGCTCCGCTCGCAGCTTTATGAATGATTGGCTTTTTACTCGTGAATATTGATTTTGAGTTATCAGGACGGTTCCACGAAATGAGATCTGCATCACGTGGTCGCGGGAGGCGCTGAACGCTGAACGTTTCTGATGGCAGGGAATTTATTTTATTACTGTGTAACATTTTACGCTGGTTTGCTTGCGTACGAGGGAAAAGGCAAAGGGAAGGCTGGTGTATTACAAAATGAAGTTGGGTTCGGAGTTTTAGAAGAGTAATATTCTAATATGGAAGAGACAGACAGTATCCAAGTTCAGAATAAAACTAAATTTTTCTGCAAATGTTTTATTTCAGACATTCTTTTCTTATGGCTGGTTTCATTTCATTTACAAAATTAGTTTTAGAAATTTTTATTTGAAATCGTTTCTGCCCACAATGGGGAAAAAAAATTTCGGCGGTCCAGCCTCCATGCCTTCTCAGGAAAAGAAAAATAATAGCGAATGTTTTAAACTAGGTATATTTATATAGCTCAAAATCACATGAGTTCGTCCGTACCAATTTTTTGTTTGTTTTTCAAAAACTTTAATACATGTTGTTCGATGCATTATTGAAAAGATGAGACCACCATGAATTTCATTGCAAGAAATAGTGCCGCATGCAAACATTTTTGTATTTAAATTAAATGTTTATGTAAATGGGGCTTCAAACATGTAATTTTTTCCCAATAAGTCGCGAAGATCATATGTGACGGCAGAAAGAAGTCGTTGATCATGATCCTTTAGCTCTCACCAGTCACAGTAACAGTGTTGCCACAGCAACCAAACGGCTGCTCCAGGGCCGGCCACGTCTGCTACTGTCTTGTGTTGAGCTAGTCTCCTCAGGGCGAGCGTCTAAACGACGCAGTGTTTGTCCAATTTATGCCACACGACCACGGAGTTTACGTTGGCCAAAACCACCGATCGATAATTTGTCAAAAACGTTTTGACACAATTTTTATCCCACGTTCTTGACGAATAGAACAATTTTTTTACTTCACTTCTGTCAAATCGCGATGGAAAAACAGAAAGCATCGTTTGATAGGTGATACTGATAACTTGTGCGCCATCTAGTACTTAATAACAGTTCATGAACAGAATTTTTTTCATCCTATATAAGTTTGCACACAGACGGCTACCAAATATATGCAGTGACCCAGCAGTATGTAAGGTTATTTTTCCCTTGAACACTATCCAGAAACAAAAAAATTAATAATGTATGTATTCCGTTGTTTAGTATAATAACACAAATTGCATGCAAATGCCGCGTCAAGTTCAGAGTCACTTCCCCTGCATTTCACATATTTCCCTAGCAGAAGCCATTTTGACTTACAAATCAGTGTTAGCTGTGAAGGGTGGGACAAAGCACGATGTATTCGCACCTCTGTGCGCCAGAGTGCGACCGCCAACACCACCCGAGTGCCAAGGAGGCTGGGAACTGCGTATTTGTGGATGGAAACACAATAGGAAAACCGAGAAAATACCACAGGAACGCCGGGAAAAATAACAGATATACACAGGGCAGGACTACAGCTATTTGCATGTTTATGTAACGTTCTGGTGACCTACATTATTGCCTAATTCGTAAAGGTAAATAGCTCTACGTTGAGATTGAATATCATAAAGAAAACTCGCACAGAATTGTTTCAAATGTTGACTCAAAGACTTGGAAAAAGATGCAAATGTGAGAGATATTTTTATAGAGGATCTTTGTACACTACAGTTCTGGGTAAATAATTATTACGATTTGTATTTTCCCTAAAATTGCCACTATAATAATTATCTCTACTTTAAACAATTTTGAGTTACATTAATTAAATGGTAGTAGCTGTACAAGAAACGTATGAGAAGTTGACCCACCCATGCTAGCCCAACCTGTTAAAATCTATCGCAATCGTTAGTTTTACGTTAGTTGAGTTTAGTTTTGTAGAAAATTGCGTTAGTTTTGAATGTTTATACGTATTTTTTTAAAATAATATTTGGGTGGGCTAACTTCACAACAGCCCAACCCTTAATTCGAAAGTGCGAGGAAAACACATTAATACCTTTTAATTGATTAGTTGATGTTAGTTGTGCTACATATTACGTTTGTTTTGTTATTCTAAGCTGTCAAATTTGAGCCGAGTGGGTGGGCCAAAATCACGGTTCCCCAGCCCATTGCAGAATTTCACGCGTAGATTTTACATACGTTGTCACCGTGGTTAGTTGAGAATAGTTTTGACGAAAAATACGTTAGTTGTGCCATAATTTGTAAGCCTTAACCAAAATAACCATTTTCGCTAACTGTACGCACTTGATGCTATTATGTCATTGATTGCTGTACTTTTACAATATAAAATTGGAAATAAAATAGAAGGCAACAACCAACAGCAGTGTTGGACATTTACCAGATTTTTTAAAATTTAGTTTATGATTGACAAATAATATGGTACAAAAGTTTTCAAAGTGAGGAATTCTTAAAGAATGCAATAGTTGGACTATTTACCAAAATATAATTTACCTTTTCTTTTTCAGTGTGCATGCAGTAAGCCAAACGGTACTGAATAAAAACAAAGAAGCAATTTATTAAAATAAATTATTGCAAAATAAAAAAATTGCAGTAATACATTTTTTTACAATTTATATTTAGGTATATTTGTTGAAAACAAGAAAAAATTTTGGTATTAGCAAATCAAATTGAGAGATATTCTTAACTCTAGAACTATGTAATTATTAATTATCCGAAAACAATTAAATTTAGTTCCTAAAAATAAAATATTGAATTAATAAAATAAAAATCGCATGACACAAATAACAGCCAATAGAAGAATTGATTAAAAAATAGTAAAAAGGATTATATAAAAATTTAGCGGAAATTTTTTACAATTAGCTTGAGGAACCTAACAATAATAATTAATTAATGGATAACTTTTCTGTCACATTCCAGTTTGATATTTAAATTAAAAATTGGCTAAATTGTCATTTTGAGATCAGATTTTTTTAAATAGATTTTTGCAACAAGTATTCAAGTAAAGTATTATTTCCGGTAACAGAATTTTACAAAAATCTTATCAGTTCTTCTTTAAGACGTACAAATGTATTATGCAAATTATTATAATATAATGTTGAAATTGAGATTACAATAATAATATTATAATGACAAATAAAGTGCGCAAAAATTCATCCATACATAACCACACATTTGTTTCTACCATGACAACAATAATTTCTTGTATTAGTTTAAAAAATGATTTACTTTTTGTACAATTGCTATAATAATCATATACAATTCCTGAATGGCCTCCTATTTTTACAGAAAACAATGATATATAGTAGTATCAAGTCCGTACGGTTAGCGAAAATGGTTATTTTGGTTAAGGCGGGCAAATTATGGCACAACTAACGTATTTTTCGTCAAAACTATTCTCAACTAACCACGGTGACAACGTATGTAAAATCTACGAGTGAAATTCTGCAATGGGCTGGGGAACCGTGGTTTTGGCCCACCCACTCGGCTCAAATTTGACAGCTTAGAATAACAAAACAAACGTAATATGTAGCACAACTAACATCAACTAATCAATTAAAAGGTATTAATGTGTTTTCCTCGCAATTTCGAATAATGGGTTGGGCTGTTGTGAAGTTAGCCCACCCAAATATTATTTTTAAAAAATACGTATAAACATTCAAAACTAACGCAATTTTCAACAAAACTAAACTCAACTAACGTAAAACTAACGATTACGATCGATTTTAAGAGGGTGGGCTAGTATGGGTGGGTCCACTTCTCATACGTGTACAAGAAACCAACGAATGACTAACCAAGTTAATTCAAATAATTTAACTAGGTACTTCAAGTACTTTTGTAGATATATTTAAGCAAGTACCAAGTAAATTGTTCAAGTACTTTAAATACCTACTTCAAGTATTAAAATTACTTGCAGTAAATATTTTTACGTCAAGTACTCATAAAGTATTTGAAGTACGAATATATTTATAAAAGTATCAAGTACAAGTACTAAATTTAGAAAGTACTTGAAGTACAATACTTGCAAAATCAGTATAAAGTAATTTTATATGCCTCCGGTCGGCATCGCTAGTTTTCCATATCTCAAAATCCGCCAGAAACTCTTTGTTGCCAGCCTAGGCCGGCAAACAACCGGAAGTTATAGGTTGGCATCTTGACATTACTACAGGTGTCAAGCAGATGTCAATTTTATGCGTTAAATATTTTTTATATAAGAATTAACAAGATTTTGACAAATTTTAGACGTAAATCGTTAATAGAAACTGAAATAAATATATTTTAAGCTCAAATGCAAGTATTCAGTGCACAATTTTTTGGTTATGTTTAATTATAATTATATTTTTGTAATGAAATCGGCACATAAAATATTGTGTATTACACGTCCAGAAACTGTTATGCTAGTGCTCGAAATTTGCAAGCCTCGCCTGTGGCTCGGCGTGTCAAAAATATTCGCTCTTGCAAAAGGTCAGTTTCTGGCCTTGTGATACAAATGACTATTACTTGAAGCGCTTACCTATCCGGAATTGTATCAGTCGAAATGAACTCTTCTAAAATTGACTGAATTCCAGTAAATTTTACTTTCGTCATTTCCAGTATTTCGTACAAACTTCCCCATTATATTTAAACTTACAACCCTCCATCCTTTCCCATTTCATCCCCTGTTTCCGAATGAAAGAATCGGGACTGTGGGTTAGTTTCTGGAACTCTCTCCTCGCTTCGGCGGGGATGAAACAGAAAGTTTTGTTTTTGCCGGTGGTGGAAAGCACAGCCATCTAGGGCACTGGGACAAGGCACGGTGAGCGAACGAGGACCTACCTAATGGTTTGAAAGAGGAACTTTTTGTCAGGTAATTCAGGAAACATAAATACTTGATCTGCTGGAGTGAACGTTATGTCTTTTTGCAACATTTATACCAAAGTGGCTGCTAGACAATTTATAGAGGGAATGAAATGGCTTTTCAGAAGATAATTCTTACGTCGATAGAAATAAAAAATAGAGACTGAGAAAGCGATTTTCGGAATAGAAAACTTGTACCTACCATATATGTTTATCTCGAAAAGAGGACGCAGAGCGAAATTTTTTTAGAAAGGAGGCGAGCAATTTTAACCGAATTTGAATAAACACATTTAAAAAAAATACTAACAAAGCTGAATAACTTACCTATTTCAATAAAAAAAGTAACTATTGCAACAGTCGCCACGAAGCCATGTTAGCCAACCGGACATGGTGGTCCGATCTGCTAGCGAGGTCGTGGGTTCGAAGTACTGTCTAAAAATTTGATTTGAATATAAAAATTGTCACTTTGATTTGAATATAAAAATTGTCAGATTCAAAGGCGGTTTTTTCAAGTGGGGTAAACAAAAATACTTATAACTTATAATATGTAGTAATAAAATAATGCAATATTTGGTATTGTACTTTTCATATTGTACTTTTCATCTGCGAGATATCCCTAATTTTAACAATTTAAAATAATGTTTTTCGTATTACGGAAAATACCGAAAAATTATCAATTTAAGTATCAGAATTTCTAAAAAGAGGACAATTTTATTTAAAATGAAAAAAGATACCGGACCCGGACATCTACCCTAAAAAAGAGGACATGTTCGGGAAAAGAGAACGTCTGGTAACTCTATAAATAGTGCTAGAGAAACTAGACAACCTAGTTCCGTTGTATTAGAATCTAATTAATTATTACATTCTTAGTAAATGTTTTATGGAATGAATAGAGTCGTTAAGCCCTCTGTTCTTCTTTCGTGCTTCTGAATTCTGTTTTGAAGCTAACAATGAATTAAAAATTATTCTTTTCCAAGACTCATTACGGTACAATTTAGAGAAAAAAATTATTTACAAAAAATGTGACACCCTAGATTAGATCTGATTAGATTTTGGTGTTCATCGTGCAACCGGAAGTGGTGATTTCTTAAAGATCTGAAGAGTTTTCTGGAATATCCTCAAAATTTATGGATTAATAGGATTTTTTAATAACAATGATACTATCTACAATTTGTATTCAAAACTTTGTTTCTATCTAGCACTATTTTCCAATTACAAGAAGTTAAAATTCTACAAATTTGTTACAATTTTGATTTATCTGCGTACCAATGAAACAAAAAAATAAATATTTGAGCGTTAATGTCAAATAAATTGTTGACATTTTGACAAATTGAAAATATTAAATGTCAGTTATTATTTATATGATTATAATGATTACGATAAACTTTAAAACTATTATAAAAACTACAATTTCCGTATTCCCTTTTATAGAATACAAAACAAGAACAGTGTTAATGTCTGCCCGAAAGCTCTCAACACCCACCTCGTTTTATTTCCCGATTTTTCAATCGCTCTAATTTTGCTGTTCCCATTTAATTTACCCCATTACCTACATTTGCAGTGCTAATTGATTTACATTTGGAGTAATTATCAATACTGCTGAACGCTCGCTACGCCACCTAGCGGCAGCGCCTGGAACTACAGCTTCGAGCTTCGGCCGGATCGAAAGCTCAAAGCTCTGGTGGTTGGGAAATACGCCACTTGGGGCGCTGGCGGCGGTGGGAATTTTCCCAACGGGCGAGAGATGTCGCATTACGTAAAAAGGACACTGAGTTGGATTTGTGGCGATACGGACTGTAATTTAATTTAAAATAATAAATATTTTTGCGTAACTCGCAAAAAAGTTGATATTGACATCCGCAATTCAGGCCACGAAGTATTTTTTTGTGTACGATTAAATTTATTAAGTTATGCATTTCAATGTCAGATATTTTTGACAGTTGTTACAAAAATAAAATGTCTGTCTTTAATTTATATGCATTGCAGTTACACAAAAAATATTGTGTATAACTCGTTTGCGAAATGTGTTTATAGTGTCCTCGAGAATTTTTAAGCCTCGGCTACGCCTCGGCCGAAAATTCTATCTGACGCTAAACAGCCATTTCGCAGACTAGGTATACAAATAACTATTTTATGAAATCATACAATAATGAGTTACTTTATCTTCGCAAAATCGTAGTGAAAGATACAACGTTCAACCAATCAGAGCGCTGCCTGTGCACTCGAACGCTGACGAGAATTGGCCATAACGTCCAGTTATTCTTGTTTCAACCAGTAGTCACCATATTTGTTTATATTGAACTTTCGCTTCACAAATTTAATATAATTTTGCGATTTCATAAGAAATATAATATACTATAACGTGGTTCTTAAAAATAATATTCCACATTCACAATAAAAAGTTCTTTCCAGACTACATTATATAAAAATAACTATTTTATTACATTACTCATTCAAACGATAACAATATAACATGCGACTAGTGATGCCGTGAGACGAGACGAGAATTGGTCATTTCTCGAACTCGATGCTCGTCTCGTTTCAATTTCTCGAAAAATTTTGCAGCCGTATATTTGAAAAGCTAGAAGTAAATTTAAGAACTTTTTTGTACATTTCTATTAAATTTGCACTCAATTCTTGTTTTAGCAATAAAAATATTTATATCAAAACCAAAAATGCTACGAACAAAGTAAAATTTAAAAAAATTTGACATTTTAGAAGTTTTTTTAAAAGTGTTAGTTTCGAGAATTCTCGATTTCTCGAGAACTATTTATCGTTTCGATGTTTTGAATTCTCGTCTCATCTCGAAAATTCGAGGCGAGAAATTCGTTGGTTCTCGTCTCGTAATTTCGAGATGAGACGAGAAATTTCTCGCCTCTAAAATCTATAAATTGTCATTTTTATAACAACATAAGTTGTTATTATACGATAAATAAAACACAATGCTGGGATGCAGTAAATTTATTAAAAATTTAATCAACCTTGACCTGTTTCGGCAAAAGTATGTCGTTATATGTAAAAAATAAATAGATAAATAAATAATTAAAGCTTTAAAAAGTTTAGTCAGAAATTAAACAATCGTGCACCTCAATGGACGGTAAAAAACTAAATCTTTCAGTCAAAGCTTCCATTATTGTATTATTATCTTACACGCTTGTTGAATAATACGCTAATCATAAAATCATAACCGTCTATATTAGTATTGCGGTTGATATTAAGTAAGTGCTAGATATTAATTACAGAAATAATCTGTTTGCTAGGCAATGCACTAGGCAATCATATCAGATCAGAATATCCCGCAGGCAATCAGAGATATTGCTCTCCATCTGCAACAGTGTCAGTGTTACCAATTGCAATTTATCGACGTCGAGTTCTAGTGACAAATTTGTTGTTGGTACGCGTGATTTTCTTCGTGGGCGACCAGTAGTAATCTTACCGTAGCCCGAGGACAAATAGTGTGAAGCAAGATTAATGGAATTGATTGGAGTGATTAAGGATTATGAATGATTTTAAATTGATCAAAATTGGAAAGCAATTTCGAATTGGCAAATAGATCTGTTATAATTTGACAAGTGCTGGATTTATTAGAAATTTAACACGACGAAATTTTATATAGGAATGCTGTCGACATTAATAATACATTTTTTTTCCAAAGTTGATGTTAAAGTGCTACTTTATCGTCTAATTTGTGTCGATAAAGTAAGAGTTTTAAAAAAATCTTCAAATTAGTTTTTTAAAAAAGTAGGATAAAAAACATTAGTACAAACTTTGAAATTGCTTTTTAATCATAATTTAATTTAAAATTGGTTTGCTTATATTTTTTTCTTTAATACGACAATAAAATTATATTATCGACACGAGAAAGATAATTTACTCCTTAACACTTTTCTTTCGTCGATAAAATATAATTTTATCGTCTTGTATAAAAAATAACTATTTTGTTTATTGCATTAATTCTTTCCGGAAATGTCTCAAGTGGTACACGAGAGCTGATTACGTTGTTGGATTGCACGATAAAAAATGTCTGGAAATGAATTAATACACGAGTATAGATTCGCTAAGAAACTCTTTTAATAACACCGCGCCGCTCTATTTTTCTTTTTACAAGAAACGTAAAATATTGACTAATTGTGTATTTACCTTTAAAAAATGTGTATTTTACCTACTGACTTAAAATGACAATTTAAGCATTTTTAATTTAAATTATCTGAATTTTTTTTCGAGCGCATAGTTTTTACCTTCCGCTTACCTGTAAAGGAAGGTATTGGAATCATGCAAAAAATCGGGTAGTGAGTTTTTAGTGGATGAGCACGAATTAGGGTTCTTACAACTCATTTTTGATAGTTTGCCGATGATGTCTCTATGTATGTGTGTGTGTGTGTGTGTGTGTGTGTGTGTGTGTGTGTGTGTGTGTGTGTGTGTGTGTGTGTGTGTGTGTGTGTGTGTGTGTGTGTGTGTGTGTGTGCGTGTGTGTGTGTATGTGTGTGGTCCGGGCCGATGCCGTCTGTTGGATAACTCAAATACGAATTACCCAAAAATTTTGATATTTGGTATTTTACAATTGTATACGAATAGGAAGAGCTCATTAGATTTTGGTACAAATATCTTCATCGGAAGTGATATTTTTTGAAGATTGAAAAGGTTAATTGTCAAAATTGTATATAAATTTGGAAAAATATAGTATTTATTTGTAATAAGAATAAGAGGAAAAGTTATTTGCAACTTATGTTATAAAAAAATTGTCTTTATCTGGTAGCATTAAAGAACTGCAGTAAAATTTTAAAAATAAATTTACCAAATAAAACGTTGATATCTTGTAATCCATGATCGGTTGATTTTTGTTTCTGCGTAAAAAATATTGACAGGTGAGACGGGTGACAAGTTGGCATACTAGCGCTATATAAGTCCTAAGTAAGATATTAAATGTAGTAATTGAACGGAGGATGGCTTCAACACAGCAGAGTTTTCCTGTGAATGAATCTTTTTATTCAGGTGATGCAAATTTCTGTGTTTGAATATTTTAGATTTTTATTTGTATATTTTAAATGGGCACCGGATTGTACGTATACATTTCTGTTTAAAGTCTAGATATGGCGGAAGGTTGTGTGATGGCCACGTCAGATTTTTTATTTAAATTATCTGAATTTGTTTTCGAGCGCATAGTTTTTTAAATAGTAACCATAACCATCCTACAGGATTAACTCCTAATTACAGAATTATAGATGTTATTATGTGGAATCCAACCACTCAGACCCATTGGTATTATTATTGGTTCCGCCGGGAATCGAACTGGGGACCACTAGCATGATAGGCAGGACTCGGGCAGGACAATAAAATTTTCTGGATATTAATCCACTACGAGGAGTATTCGGAAAGAAAATCGCATTATTACTTACTTTTACAATATGACGTTTATAAATGTCTACAGAAATATTGCTACTAAACAATATTTCCAGACACAAATGCGATTTTCACTTTGAAAAATCTAGGTAAAGAGGTACTTTAACTACGATTTAGCGGAGCAAAAGTAGCGCCTTATTGTACGATTTCATAAAAAATGTTATCTGGTTATTTAACTTTTTTAACTGTTCTTTTACAAATTAATTCTTGTTCTTTTGTAAGTCGTAAAGTTTAAACCACGACAATCTGTGGTTAACTCGCGTTAAAAATACGATTATATTATTCGTGAAATTAATTTAATAAATCCAGAGCTCTTTGACCGCAGGGCGTGAAGTGAGCAGCAGGAACAGGGCCGTCCTGAGGGGCAGAGGATTTAAATTCGTAAATCCGCAAAGCGCGAAGAAAGCTTTGAATTCACAATGCATAATGAGTTAGAAATATTGCGGAACATGAAATTTAAACCTTGGAATGTGGAGAAGTTTGTCGGATTGAATTACTTAATTTTGAGGTGACTCAAAGGGAATTCATTTATTATCCTTTGGAGAATATATTCGAGAATCCCTTGCTTTTTGACCATTCTAGGACAGATAATAACTGAGTACGTAACGTGACCGACTGTGGTTTTGACAAAACAGTTTACCTGCACAAAAATCTTCCCTGTACTGTACTATTAACAAACAACTATGAGTAACTTGATGGCTGGTTACCGCACACTCGGAATAATACAGGGTGATTCACAATACATAACCTAATATTTTAATTGATATAGTGCTAAACTTATCGCGGCACTGAAATAAGTTTTCCAGGTTTTGTCACTGTTTTCATATTAGACCGGAAGCTCATGACAGGTGGTGGTCTCCGATTCCATACAGCATGCCTTTTGAAGGATAGAATATTGACTCTATGACAACAAAGAAAAGCGGGTATTATACCCTTGCACGCTTTTCGGTCATATGGGAAATTGCTTTTTTTACTCACTTCCTTAGTAACAAGTTGTTAATTATGGTACTGAGTACCATACTGGATTCATTATGTTCCTTGGTCTATAATGAACGCTGTAATGGTCATCAAATTGAGGCTTATAATGTTGCCATTATTCTGTACTATTATGACATTAAAATATATGAACGAATTTACAAATCACCCTGTATATACCAAGGAATGAACGAACGAATAAAATGTGAGGCTGTCACACCTAAGTTGGGTAAAAGGCGGAACAGATATTTATGTAAATTTCTTGTATGGTTTTTAAACTATATTATCCAAAGATAATATTTATTGTCATACTGAACATCGTTTTTTGGCACTTTGATTATGTGAAAGTCCGAAAATCAATACACTACCTACTAAACAAACACAATTCACTTTCTCTTCTCTCTCTTATTGTGCTTATTGTTATCCCTCTCTTCTTTCCTCTTTCAAACGTGAAACATAAAGAGAAAATCGTGTTTTCAGAGTAGGCTACTCTAGATTAACTGAGTTGTCACAACCCTCAACTGTTTTATTCGTCCACGGCCACCTACCGCCGGAAAGCCGTTCGTTTTACAAAACAAAACACTGCCATTGTTCAATTTTATGTTCTGGAGGGAACTTTGCCCAGAGAATAAATATTACGGACAGGTTCTGACAACTTGGGTTTGAACCCAGTCATGTATACATTCTAGTTCAACTACACACTAATCTCCCTTGTACTGTACTCTTCAATTGCCACTAACAACCATGGATGAGTAGGCTGCTGATAAACACACACACACGCTTAAAATATATTCCGTGGTTTAAGTCTCGCGGCCGGCAATGTGTGCAGTAGAACATCTTGCAATTATATCGCACTCGGACGCTTCAAGCTGACCATTTGATCGTCTTAAATGTAGTCCTGGTTGCAAAAGAATCTCTCACAGCTCTCTGCATGTGATGACGTACGAACCCGGAGTTCCGTGGTTCAAGTTTCTCGGCCGGCAGTGTGTGACTGTAAAACATCTTGCAATTAAATCGCACTCGAATGCTTCAAGCTGACCACTTGGTCATCTTAAATGTAGTCCTGGTTGCAAATCTTTCACAGCTCTCTGCATGTGGTGACGTACGAACCCGGAGTTCCGTGGTTCAAGTTTCTCGGCCGGCAGTGTGATTGTCGTTAAATTGTAAAACATCTTGCAAGTACATCGCACTCTGATGCTTCAAGCTGATCACTTGATCGTCTTATAATCCTGGTTGCAAAAGAATCTCTCACAGCTCTCTGCATGTGATGACGTACGAACCCGGAGTTCCGTGGTTCAAGTTTCTCGGCCGGCAGTGTGTGACTGTAAAACATCTTGCAATTAAATCGCACTCGAATGCTTCAAGCTGACCACTTGGTCATCTTAAATGTAGTCCTGGTTGCAAATCTTTCACAGCTCTCTGCATGTGGTGACGTACGAACCCGGAGTTCCGTGGTTCAAGTCTCTCGGCCGGCAGTGTTAAATTGTAAAACATCTTGCAATTAAATCGCACTCGGACGCTTCAAGCTGACCACTTGATCGTCTTAAATGTAGTCCTGGTTGCAAAAGAATCTCTCACAGCTCTCTGCATGTGATGACGTACGAACCCGGAGTTCCGTGGTTAAAGTCTTTCGGCCGGCAGTATGTGCGCAGTCGTTAAATTGTAAAACATCTTGCAATTAAATCGTACTAAAATACTTGATGATTACCACTTAATTGTCTTAAATGTAGTCCGTTGCCGCTTTGAATTTCAATGACGTTGCACGTATTGAGATTCTGACTGCACCAAGACGAATTGGTTGAAGTGGTCAGATTTCACTATAATAACATTTATCATTCTATAATTGCGAATAAATCCTGTTGAATAGTAAAATAAATAAAAAATGAACTCAACTTCCTGCAAAATGAGTGTATCTAGCAAACTGACATTTTGAATAACTGAAATTTATCTAATCATTTATGTGGTACATGAAAATTATTATTATTATACAAACGCATTGTCAGCACTAAATATTAATCATTTTACTGAAATGTGTCACATTTTGAATGATATATTGATTGTGTACTTTGATATTTGATTCCAACTAAACTGTTGTAAATCCTCAATTATATTATAACTAGTGCTATGATTATTATCGGTGATATTTAAATAAGAAACTGACAATAGGAAATTAATTAACAAAAACAGTTGACATGTAACAGCGATTATAAAAATATCATCGATTTTATAACATCTTACTACCCTATTTCAGCCAATCAAATTTGTCAAATATGTACCACGTGAAACATGAATTATATATTCATATATTTATCTACGACTAATGTATAACATTAAATGTATGATGTTTGCTACATAATGCCATAAATTAATTCCGCAGGGAATAATACCAGAGAATAATAGTCAGTATTCTCTCCTTTGCACCAATCAGAAAATTAATTTGCCTGAAACAATTTCTCTGTGCAGTATACAACTCGCTATAATGTCTATTATTCCCTCAGATGAAAAAAACCCTCGCTCGTGTTGTAAACTACATTTTCAGGAATAACAGCTTTCATTATAACGTCGTTGTATAATATACTATTATAACCCTAGTACGAGTATGAGTGAATATAATGTTTATTGTTTATAATTTTTTTGTGCATATTTTTAATATAATTTTTTATTTTCAGGTAAGTTCTGATTCAATTCAAAACTTTTGACGGGAAAGGGATACAATAAAAGGTAACAAAATGTTTAATAATTAATTTACTGGATTCGAGTTTCCTAAATTTTATACGGAAATCATACAATTTATGAATAACTCGTTTATAAATGAAATTTGAGTAGATACTTTTATATACGCTAAATTAAATAACAATACAACTCTCATATTTCTGAATTCATATAATATTTCAGGATATTTTTTATAACTTTCAATGCTTTTTATTTGCAAAAAATAAAGGACTCTTAAGAATGGACAGATAGGCGAGTGCGCTATTTGATCGACTGTGATTCAGATAACTCAGATTCAAATCTAGTCAGTTACACATAATATTAATTTAGTTCTTGTGCAGAAACTTGTAGTGTAAAATGAGGTTCAGTGATTGTCCTTTACATCAACAAAACCAGGTCTCTAGATCCTGATCCTAATCCTTTATCGTCAATCATCCTGAGACAAAAACCAGGAAGGTTCCAATAGTTTCCATTATTGTAATCACCTATCGAACTCCGCCAAGCGCAGAGCCATTACCATAAGTTGAAGCTTCGCTTTCGGTTTCTTTGCGACTCTAGTTTGTCAGATGTCTATGGACACCAGTGCCGTAGCTGGAAAATATTCACAGAGGGAGTAGATTTTATTATTAGCATAGTTGACAACAAAATGTACAAGCTTAGCGATACTATACTGTTGCCTTATTTCATGTAGTCATGGAAAAATTTTAAAATATTTATATTATAATTTTTAAAGATTAATCAATAGATTCATATAATAAAATAATAATTACAGATATTTTTGCATATGATTTTTTAAGATTATGCCTTTGTTAAGGAGGTTGGGGGCTTCTGCAGTGGCGTATCCAGACATTAGCCTTGGGGCGGATATGAAAATAAGAATATTTTTGATAATGTAAAACAAAATTTGCTAAACGCGCGTTAGCTGATATCATTTCAATTCGTTCAGTTGCAGTGATATATTTTTACAATAATTACTAATTCACTAATCAAAAAATGCTTGGCATGTTTACCTTTTTTTAATAACTTGCAAATGGTTTAGAAAATGTACAAGTTCTATGAATTTTTCATCATTTTATCATGTAAGTAGTTTAAACCTAGTTTAAACCATGCAAAACGAAGATTTAGTGAATTGCCATAAGAGTAACGAGCGTAATTTTAACATTCAATTACTCAAAAACCGGATAGACGAAAATTTAAAAAATATTTTTAAAAAATCTCAATAGTTTAGTAAAGGCACTGTATAAATTTCGGCCTCTCATCATCATTTTTATATATGGTCACTAACCTCCTTAATGTATTAAGATTTTAGATTGATATACAGTACGCGAAATAAGAGATGGCCGCTCTTATATTCAGGATTATAAATATAGAATTGAAATATGTAAAAATATATAGGCTGTTTCATTTGAAATAAGAAAGTTGATATTTCCGTTTTAACCAGAAGAGATATTTTTGTAAATAATATATATTTTGGTGTCTCCTTATGAGTAGTTTACCCGTGTAAAATTTTATTGCGTTTGTTTTTTTAATAAAAACGTTATTTCGAGCGTACCATTTTTTAGGACACCGGTATATCTCCCACACACAGGAAAACAAAACAGCAAGGTTAAAATATTGATCAAATTGACTATTTTTATTAACTGCTTACGGCTTGCTTTTAAATTTGCCCACTACCTACAATACTTTCTGGACTTGATACGTCAATAATCTCATTCTTAATTAATAGTCCTCACTACCAGAAAATGTGGTATTGCTTTTAAATTAAATCCTCAACCACTGCATCAAACAGCAATCTGTCTTTACTCCGTGCTATTCAGGTCCTGTACATTTCAATTTCCTATTTAATTAATCACGGTTGTTAAGGAAACAAGTGACTAGCTCATCCCACTAGTGCCGGATAGATGGCTCTGCATGTGATTTCCCCACCGGTCGGTAATACAGTCCCCTGTCCTCCTCTGTCGGTAACAACTGCAGATTTGCAAGTTCAGTTTGCTGGGAATTATAAAGCAGGCTGCGAGCTTTATTTGTGCAATAAAAACAGAATGTTTTAATTTAATCAGCGGGATGAGCGTTAGTAAGACTTGATAATCTTGCGAGAAAGGCGGCAGCTTGCGGGAATAGTGGAGATATTGAAAATTGGAAATAACTGTTAAGTTATTTGATAGTTTTATAAAGTAGGAACTTTGCTTCGAGCTGCAAGGATGTTTAATTAAAATTCGCAACTTTATTGGTTAAGTTTTTAAAAGAATAAAATTCTTAACATTCTTTTATTACCCTCATACTCAAGAAACCCTGTCAACGCAACAAAATGTTGCGTATTTATTTTATTTATTTGTTTAGTATTCAACAGGTTTATAAAACCCAATAACAGAATATTATTACAAAAATACAAGTACCTACAATGTAAAGAGAAAAAATCTGCTGTGGCCACCACACGACCTCTCGCCTAATTCTGCTTATTCTACTAATCTAATAAATAGTTTTACTTACATTTTAATAGTTTCTTGTTCATGTAATATGTAAACGATAATGTAAACCAATATGCAAGCAAAAGATGTCAACTGTACTGTCACTGTCATAGTAATTCAAATTTTATGTAGAAACAAATTTCATATCATGGACAACAAGATACTGGAATTTCAAAAAAATAGAATATTAATTGTACTTTATTTTATTGTTATATACTTCCAGATTCAGCAATTTGTATTTATAATTAACTGTACACATAGATAATCACAATTTCTTTTATTTTTAATTGCAAAAATTGTCATAAATAAATAATGTACCAATATATTTAAGGAAAACTTTTCCAAACTTCTAAAAGTACTACTGCCGGTTTGCGGATTTCTACCAAAATCTTATCCGGTGTTAAGATACTTATTAAAACCTTAAATATGAAATTTGGTTATAAACGGTTTGATACTTTTTAAGTTATCGTGGACGAAAAATCGTCGGTTCATACACACACACACACAGACATCATCGTGAAAATAGTAAATTCGTATTCTAGAGACCCTGAAACGTGCTTATCCACCAAAAACTCATACTCCAAAATTTTGACCCATTACAATACCTCTCTTATAGAATATGAGGCGAGAGGTAAAAATAAATATTTAATTTTAAAACAAACCTTCAAAACTCATAGAAAAGAAATAATACCTGCTCAGTAAACAATCATATCTATAAACTTATTAACAACAAATATTACATATTTGGTATAATAATATGCAACTAAATTCTCAAAAACGCATTATACGAAAAACTGGATCATCTATGTTACAAGTTTAGGACATAGTTATACAAGAAGATTACCAAAAGGAGAAATCGTTATATACGAACCAAATGCGAGAAGATTTTTATCCCACATGAGCGGTTTTTTGAAACACGAGCGAAACAAGGGTTTCATTTACGCGAATGTGGGATGGTGTCTTCCCGCAAGAGATTTGTACAATGTTTTTTGTAGCGAATAAAGCTATAATTAAATACATTCAAGTTGTAGTTGTAGTCTGATCATTAAATTTGAGGTTACGGTGTTTTTTCTACTTACTACTACCGACAGATGGCGCGATAGTCGCACATATTTATTTCAAAATTTGTATTATATCGAGGGTAGGTGTTTATGGCTTTTAATACATGAAAATTGTGGGAAGTAACATTTATTAAAATAAATTTGATTATTTTGAAGATGATTTTATTGTAGAATGCTCAAGAAAGCCAATGTTCTTTGCATTTTTTCCTGATTGACTACACTGGGAAATTGACATTTCCGATTGTCAATTGCGTGCTTCATATGTCATTTCCTAGGTTATGAGTACAACACTAGTTACTGCATTCGTATATTTAGCTGTTAATGGCATTTTATATACATTAAAGGAGACTGATAATAATATTACACTATAAAACTTCATATTATAGAAGTATTGAAGTGTACAAGTATCTATAAATATTGCAAATTTCAATAAAATGTGAGAGCTGCTTTTTTAAAGAATCCACAAAATCAATATTTTTAAATGCATAAGAATAGAGTACTTTAAATAATATTTTTATTAATATACAGGATATGTTTTCATAATTTACAATAATGACAACCAAAATCCAAATATGTTTACTATGCAGAATGCATATTTCAGTTTCATAATGATACAAAAATAAAATACTAATATTTGGTTATTCCTTGCATGTACCCGAATTTCGCTAAATACACACAAACATAATTAGGTTTTAATTTGGAGCACAAATTTCCATCGCATTGAAATTCTAGCCAAGGGGACGTCAAAAATATCTCATTTTCTTTTTCTAATGTCAATAAAAACGCGATTTTCCGCCACATTATTTATACATCAAATTTATTAAATCGGCGAGCAATATAATAAAATTTTAATGGGATATAAATTATGCCACATTTTATATTCGTCATAGCCATTGATTGATATAGATCACAAAGAAAAATAAAACAGTAACATTTAATATAAATTTTATTTATTACAATAATTAAATTTTTTAAACCTTTTTGAATTTATAGGTATAGGTACAGGCAGATTCACAATTGTCGTACATATTTTTTAATGGCAAAATAAAACTTACTGATAAAGCATTGAAATTTGTCATTGTTTTTAATGCCCTGTTCACACGAGGAAAGTTTTTACTAAAAATTTTCTTGAAAGGGGAACAAATGCTAGGAGTTGTCATAAAAATACTGTCAATATCGGTCATACGAGGAAACCATGGGGGAAACTAATTATTTCTTAAAATACTTTAAAGCTAGTGATCTTAAATATATTTAATTATAGATATTTATACACCAAGTGAGAAATATGAATGTTTATTCAAGAGAAGAAAGTTTAGCCCCCGAGCCCGAAGGGCGAGTGGAATAATTTCTTCGAGTGAATAATAATAGCTTACCTTAATTTTTAACTGTACAAGTAATTCTTAGTAAGAATTTTTTACCATTGTATGCATAATTATTTATTATTTAATTTTATTCCATTTGTAGTTTTGTTAATCAGACGTACCTACATATTGCAATCATGAATCAAGTGGTATTAAATATATACTCCTTGCAAAAACTACCCTTAAATTTACGATTTCTAAAAAATTGTTGTTATGTAATTAAAATAAGTGAAATTGTGAATCACCTGTATAATTTGACGAGTCACCATATAATTCAATGGACTACTTGCATGGTATAGAAAATGATATTTTTATGTACCTACCCAATGTTACGTCGAAAACATATGTAAAACATAAATTTTATTAAATTAAAAAGTATTTATTCTGTGACGTACTAACCTTGATCAGGAAGAGGAAATCATATTAAGAAAGTAATCTGTGGTTGACCGTTTTAACTTCCCGTTCACTAGTTGACTCGTTGCTATGGCTTTACGTCCATTCCTTGGTTTTTATACTATATTTGAGAATGACTGGCAGTAATAAATCATTCTGTCAAAGACATTCCAGTGGCGCGTCAATAATTGTTTGCACAGGGATAGTCAAAATGACTAAATTCGGTAGAGAACTATCGTTTTAGGTCTAAATTGTTTTTCAGGGAAAAGATTTATTTTAATAATAATGAGTGAGAAAGTTATATTTAAATATTAAAAACAATTATTTTTAGTAAATGTATAAACAGATCACTCCTATCTACGTCTATGACACAGTCCGACGGGGATTTTCAGAGCGTTATCTATTGTTCGAGAAGTAAGTTTCGTTCCAGGTACAAAGCGTGCGGCTTATTTTGACCATCCTAGTGTAGTTACAACTGATTTTTCTGGTAGTTTTATTTGCCGCATTGCTGGCAAAAATCCAATACTACTCTTGCAAATAATGATTTATTACTGTCAGTCATTCTCAAATGGACTATAGTTACTCTACGTCACATAGTAATATTAAAGTTTATTTTTTTGGACTTAATAAACATTTTGTGAAAATAAAAATAAATGTTCCAAATTTAGATCTATTCTTAAAAAATATTTAATAAAAAAACAATCAAATGGCACTGTATTTACTTAACAAAATTTAGTGAATTTATTTTAGTTGTCATATAAAATTTTAATTAATATTTTAACTCCAACTCATAAATTGACAAATATTGAAATATTATATCCTTCGATAAAACAGCAATAATCCTATCACTGCTCTGCTATACGATCAGATTTTATCTCTGCTGTAAAAGGCCATCAATGTTCAGACGACTTGGATCGTTTGATCTCACAAATGCACGTGCTGATTTCCGCTGATCAGATGCAACTTTGGAACACAGCGTTTTTTCTAAAAGCGATAGATAGAACATAAAGTAGTTACCGGATACAGAAAAAAGTTCTCTACGTGTAGATGGATTCAGTCACCTGATACAGAGAATTTTATAGAAATGGGAAAACTGGGAAAAAGATAAAAAATGTTTCTTTCGTTGGCTAAAAGAAGCCGATATTTTTCCGTGAAGTAAGTAATTATTAATTTAGCTAAAAGCTTGGGTAGGTAATTAAAAATGTAATCGTCGAATGATAAGCTTGGAGCTTATTTCATAATATCACGCTAGGTATATATTATGGTTTTCTATAGTTTTTATAGTGTGGTGGTTCACAATATATTGTTTTGTTTATATGTTTTCTGATATTAGAATTGGTGTGGATTTGAAACATTGAGTATAGAAAAAAATTCCACTCATTTTGTGCACGAATGCAAATTTTCAAAAGTTCAGATTCACCCAATGAGCTCGTTTACTCAGCTTAAATTGTCAATAAAAAATAAAAAGATTATTTTACTAATTGTAAAATTAAGGTTCTTGAAAATTCAAAGATACCCAAGTGTTTCAGCTTTAAAATAGGCACTTTTCAAACGCATAGCGGCTGTATGTGTGACGTCATACATTTCACCAATAAGTTAGCGACCCAGAGATTAAGCCACGCCTCACCCGCATATGAAAACGCCGTTTTTTTTGCGTTTGGCGTTAGACCAATCATATAAAGCCGAGACTTCACCAAAATGTTTGTCGTCATTAATTTGAGCTGTTTAAGCAGGGCGATTTAAAAATTATGTTGTCATTTCTATTTAGCACTTTTAATAAGTGAAACAGTTAAGCGCTCCTTCTTTTCACTCGAGCTCGAAGTTTACGTCACGAGCGAAGTGAGTGAGGCAATCGAGCAAGAATGGAAAATGAGCTTTCCTCTCTTGTTAGACACTACATTTTTTTCACGACATATTTAAACACATTGTAAATGTAAAAGAAGTTAGGTTATAACTACCAACTGTCAGACTGACATTTAAAAACAATGAAATGTTTGCAGCCAATAAGCCAAATTATATTTAAGTTGTAAAATTGTGAAATTGTAGAAATAAAAAGTATAAAACATAATCATTGTAAAATAATAGTTTACCGTATATCTCTATATAATCAGAATAAACAAAATAATAAATTAACTTGCAATTTTAAAAATATTTCATCGTAAAATAACACTGGTGGTAGGTAACATTGCTTACTTTCCTCTCTAGAGAGGGAAAACTTACTTTCTTCACTATTTCGCGAAAAAAAAAGTAACACACTTGCTGTAAGAGTTATTGCTACGCTCGTGCTCCAACTGTCATACTGGTTTATAATGTGGCTCTTCCAACACTTGTATTACAATATACTATTGTTGATATCTTCAAAAGTATTATTTCCCAATCTCTCCCGCGCAAACTACCCTTGCGCACAGCTGTCGCGCAGTTAACATCCGCACATCGCGACGCTCAGTTGTTTGCTTCAGTGCCGGGCGGGTTGCCGCACCGCGACGTCAGCGGATGCGGCGTCGAAATGCGAGTTTCAAAGTTGCGATCGGCATTTGTCACGGCTGTGATGCGATGTTGGTTTGTTATTGTGGCGGTAAAACAAGTGAATATGAAAGTGGAGGATCATTAAATTTTGTGATGTCGTTAAATATAATGTGGGAAAATTTAATTGTTGAATATTATATATTTAGGTACCCTTTTTGTGACCATTATTTTTTATTACTTTTTTAATTGAGTTCTGCTATTTTATTTATATTATTTTAAGTAGTAAGTACTTGCTTGAAAATTAAACGGCACTGATTAAAAATCAAAAATAATTTTTTTAATTTGGAAAAAATAGTGATACTTTACAAAAATTAAACAGTTTTACTGCCACTGGTTTGGTTGGTAGATTAAATATGATTATTTTACACACGTCATTTCTGGCCAATAAGAATGCATAACTTTTTCGAAGAGGGCAGTTTTTCAGCGATAAAATTTGATAAAACCACAGTAGGGCAACCATGGTTATATTTTGTTTATTAAATGTATTTAATTTTGCAAACGTCAAAAATAAAATAATAATTATCGTTCGTGAAACAATCAAGCAAATATAATTCGAGTCATAAATTTAATTGGTAAAAATTTACTCATAATTCCTGCGTAGAAACGACAACTCGGGTCAAAATTGACTCTTAAATCACTCTAGCTTCGCTGTCATGATTTAAATATGTCAATTTTGACACTCGTTTGTCCGTTTCTACGCAACAAATATTCGTAAGTTTTACCGATAAATTTATAGCTCTTATTATATATTACTTATGATAAAATTAAAATAATAAAACAAATACAAAAAATAGGTTCTTAATAGTAACTTAGGTATTTAATGTTATAATGAACAAATTAATTAAATGAGTACCGATGTCAACAAATATTGTTGTAATATTAATCGTGCTGTCTAATTATTAATTATGTTTAATTGAAATCAGTGGCACTAAAACTGTGTACTTCATGAACAGTAAACAGTAAAAAAATAAATTTTTGATTCGTTATCAGTTTATCTTGTATATTGCCATTTAATTTTTGTCCTGAACTTGTGAAACACTTTGTATTCTTTTTTTATAATACAAAATTTTGGAAGAGATACAGAATAATCAATATCTACCCATATATGAATTTATTATTATTATGAGTTCGCAAAATTTCTTTTATTCTACTGGGTGATTCACAACTTAGTAAAATAAATTTTATTGTCATAACTTAGTCACAGAACTGAAATTTTCAAAAATTCTAAATTTGAGTTTCCTGGTTTTGGGCCACTGTTTCTAAATGGAATTTCATAAATTTACTATTTTTGCCATTGTACAAATTTTATTCCATTCATAGTTACTTAGATATCCCTATTGCTTATATAGTTAACAATCCAGTAGTTTCAAAAATGTGCTTTTTGCGAAAGCTACCTGTAAAGAAAGTACCTATGTTTCCGTTTTATGCGGAAATCCCCTTCATTTTTTCCTCCCTAGAGAGGAAAAGTACTTTTCAATCCACTTTATGCAGGATTCCAAAATTGATTATTTAGATTTTTTTATCTTATGGAATTATTATACATTTTTCCAATGTTATCATCTTCAGGTTCATCCCTTTCTTCAACTTCTAATTTCGTTTCGGTGAAGGTAGTGAAAAAAATATCGTGAGCATTTCGGGACAACAACTCGTTCGGTAGCAGCCCTCGCTTCGCTCGTATTGCCAACTCCGCACTGGTCGAAAAAACACCACTTTAGTCCCTAGTTGCACAATATACTATTTTCCGCTGAACATAGTAACTTCTCCAAGTCACACATGACAGTCAATCATTTATGATCACTTTGTAAACGCCATTAAAATATATGCACGAAGTTGTGAATCACCCTGTAAATGTAAAATGCGAGTATATTACATTTCAAAATTTTCAACTCTTATTCTAAATTAAATTAAAATAAAATGTGTTACCCCAAACACATTTTTTCTCTGGCCATTTCCTGAAAACATCCGAAAGTAACACATTTCAGCACCCCACAATATTTTCGTGTATCCTCAGCACCTCGTGTCTCCGAGCTAATGGGACCACATTCATAACCGCCCTGGGGTAGTAAATCTCGATTTGGGTCTGAACTTTAAAACTCTAGTGACAGTGTGACGGTGACGTCACGGCTGCTAATGTGACAGCTCGAACTAGAATCGTCCATCGATTTGACGTGGGTTGAAATGGATAGCTGAACAGTTGTAGTGGGTTACGTGAAATTTAGTTTATTTGAAATTGCGTTCTTAAATTCGGTCAAGATAAAAAATACTTAGCAATTATTGTAGTTGTGCTCAGAGAATATTATATTTGATGTTTTTGGACTAATTGTGTACACACAAAATTATCGAGTATTTCAACAAGACGATCCTATACCGTGCCAGAAAACCGACAAAAACTTGATTTTCGCCC
Organism: Agonum fuliginosum; assembly: GCA_947534325.1. NCBI lineage: Eukaryota > Metazoa > Arthropoda > Insecta > Coleoptera > Carabidae > Agonum > Agonum fuliginosum. Next base: position 2,897,954 of record OX384033.1, read on the forward strand.
GCCACTCCACTGCGTTTATTGTTTTGTTAAATATTATCTAAAGATATTGTTGAAGATAAAAATCTACAAAATGGTCGATGCAGAATTTTAAAATTTTACTTTAAAATCGAAATATTTGACAACTTTTGTTATTTTTTAACACAAATATCTTTTATTTTAAAACGAATTTAAAAAATTCGATCGGTTTTTTCGCAGATCCAAGCTTTGTTGACAACATAATTGAAATTTGGAGTTAATTCACTTATAAATAAAAGCTGTACAGTGGCGGGCGAAAACCCTCTTTTTACAATTATTGCATTTTTTTACAAATATGGGTGTCAAAATTGTTTTTTCCCCTCAAACATACATTATTTGTTATTATTATGTTTAACAAAACAATAAACGCTATAGAATAGCGTGCGGAATCAAAGTTTTTGACTGTTTTCTGCCATTGTTAGAGGATCATCTTAAATGTACACTTCTTTTACAATTTTATATTTGATGTTCTTCTGTTCTATTGTGTTTGTTAGTTAGAGAGGAATTATCTTTTTAGATAAAATTTCATGTTAACTTGGACGTATTTTTTCTGTGTAGTTATTTGTATTTAATTTAAAATCAACAAATCTGAATTGAACTGAACTAATATAAAAGAAAAATTGAGACTGGACTCGACAGATTAGTACTTTCAGTGTCACAGTGATTAAAATAAGCAAACTGTTTTAAAGTGACAAACCCAATCCACAATAAAATTACCTGACGTCAAACATTCCAATATAAACTGTCAAAATGAGTGAAGTGTATAAAAAATGTGAACTTAAACTCCCTAACCACGAAGTTCAAACAATCCGGACAGTTCTCCTCTTCGTCAAGAGCTTTCACTTCTGTAGCTGAGCTTTCTGAGCTTTATCGACGGGATAGTCAATAAACACATCATGTAGGAGCTTAATGTGTGTCGACTTCCGCTGCGGACATGTTGTGTTACGTAAGTCTTGTTAATGGCTAGGGGAGACTGGGGACGCATGGAGCATGCTTTCTTTGATTTTGGCGGGAGAGATAAAAATGATAGATTTGGGGGTGGGACTGCAGATAACGGAGATTTATGTTTGCGGAAGATTTTTAGGGTAAATTGACTTTTAATGATTGATTAACTTATTAATCATTAATAGAAATACATTATTATTAATATTTTTTCTAGTTTTTACGTACCTTCGTGTCTATTTATACGTAAAATTAAAAGCAATTTATTGCTATTAATATGACAAGAATATTATACCATTTATAATACCGTGGATGTTGCTAAGCGACGAGGTGAAACCGAGTCTCTTTGAACATCCAAGAGGGCTTAAATCGTGTATATTCTCGTTATATTCAAAGCTTAATCGCATCATAAACGACAGCGATGTTAATACAAATCAATAATTTTGTCTATCAATCAGTTGACATTTCGCATATTATGGAAGTTTTTGATGTTATTATGGTTGTATCTAACGTAACTAATGAATTATAAGTATCTAACGTATTATAAGTAACTAACGTATTATTGTTGATAATTATCAATAAGTGTTGCATATTAAAAAGTAATAACAGTTGATGATACAATTAATATTATATTGTTTTTGTTCAAGATCAAATAGGTACCTTAAAATTGAGTCTCCAGAAATAGGTAACAGTACGATTTACTTAAACAAAACAATCACATTATTAGAATCTAAATTATTATTTATTTTTGTTAATAAACTGACATTTTTACTATCATAAAATCATTTTTCTGTCATTTATTTCATAGCTAACTAGGAATGATTCGATTTGTTTCTGTAATAATTATTATTTTACTTAAAAATCTACAATGAAAAAGTAGCTTATAATACATGGTTGTATTCAGAATTTTATATAGAATCAAAATCTTAAAAAATATACGGGGTGGTCTATTTAATATTAGGAAGTTGATGCCACTTCCGGCTAAACAGGAAGTAAAAAAATCATTATTTATTTAGTTTAATGTGAATAATAGTTTATAAATATATAATTATTATGTAATTAACTTAAAAATACAATTGGAAAGGGGGTGCACCTGTTTCAGAAAACTTCCGGTATAAGTAAGCTTTTAAAGCACAACGAGTTTAAAAGAACGACGCGAAGCAGAGGGATTTTAACGACGCTAGTGTATCATACGTTATTTTTTATAACATTTACATCCTTATTTGAAAAATAGAGCTGGAAAACAGCATTTTAATTAATTTTATAATGTAGTCTGTGTGATGTCTCAAAATATCGTTACAGGAGATGATTGCAATTTTCATTGTTGTTTCTTTGCAGCTTTTAAAAAACAATATCTAATTAAAATTGTACGTGGTAGTATTTACTTTTAAAATAGTGTAATAATATGAAACTTAATTAACCTGTACGTTTTTTTTTATTAAAACAAATACCTATAATCCTAAATAAATATATACATTTCCATATGCAGACAAATTAAAACTGAGTGTTAGCTAATTAAACAAATTAAATTTTAATGTAACACTCTTAATTTAAAAAATAAAATCCCTTCATTACAAAAAACCCTTCCGCATAATGAAAATATAATCCTCCAGGCATATGAACGTCAAAAATTCTATTTGCATTTTAAATAACAATGTAGGTTAGCTTTAAATACAGAGCCACCTGCCTGGTAATAATTAGGGGTTGGGTTGGAACAATACACTGTTAGATTCAAGCACGTCTTTTAGGAAATGAAGTGTGGATGTAAAGTATTAAGCTTTAGTCACGTGATATAACTAAATAATTAGTTTTTACGGTACTCGAGGGATGCCAAAGTTCGAGCAAAGTTAATTTGAAAGTGGGAAGTGTGAACCATTCTATTTTAGTAAATAATTTCAACGAAATTTTTTTATGCTTATGCCTAGTTAGTTTTTTGAACCAACTGTCAATATTTTAAATGGCAAATTTACTATTTTACACTCACACATTTTATTAGTTCGAAATTTGGCGCGAACTTAAGGTAGTAAATCCATGGGTAGTGACAACCCAAAATATGACTTAAATTAATATACAGCATTCATTACAAGTCGTAGAATTTGAATAAAAATTAAAATGTATAGGTAACCGTTGAAATAACGAAGATAATTGAATTTAAAGTTGACACAAAAACGCGCTAAACATTGCGTATATGGAGGTTACCAGTAGATTTACTAAACGATTAGAAAATTTTATATCATAACAACTCAACACATATTTGGAAAACGAATATGTTATTCTTTGATATTTGAGGTATTTATTAGAAAAATAAAAAATATGAGTCACCGCAATAATGGTTGAGAAATCGCATGCAAAAGGTTCCAGTCTCAAGAAAAATTATGTTTTTGACGTACTACTACTGCATTTCAGTGTAAACTTAAATTTCAATTATATTTTTTATTTAATTGGATACCTATCATTACATCCAAATCTGCGATTTTTAATGATTTATTTCTGATTATTTGACTGCTTCGGCCTCACGTCCCACCGAAATCACGCACGCTTATGACCGACGGATTTTCTACCGTAAAGACGGTATTTTTCTGAATAAAGTTATCATCTACAGAATTATGTAGCACTTAAATGGAACTAAAATTAAAAATAAGAGAGGTATATGTAATGTTACCGGAAATAAAAATGTTTGCTGGTATAAATCCACCTCTCCTCTCGACCAATCAAGAATATCATTGTTCTATCTTACCCAACGCTTTGCTTAAGAGACCCGTCTACATTCTAAAATCCAACATTAAAACGTACTAATGTAGCGTGTGTTATGTAGCCAGTACAAAATAGGTACAATTGTATTTCAACAAGGATTATATACTTAAAGAATCAATTAACAGTTGTACCTTTTTAAAATTTTAATAAAAAAATTGTACATGATTATAAAAATTCATAAAAATTTCCAATTTACGCAAACTTTACACGGTTATTTCCTGAAATTTATATCTGTAGATCCATTTTTTCTCTATTAAATGTTTATAAAACATTATCTTGAAGTCAATACTAAACTACAGATTTTCTAAATTGGTAGGTACGTATTTATAAAGCAATACTAAAAATGATAAAAATTATAATATAATAATAGTAGTATACATGACAGTAAAACTTTTAATGATATTTTGTATTTTTTAATTTTGTTTGTAAAATTAACATTACCACGTTAAAATTAACCGTTAATTGCATAGGAAATTGTGTTAAAATGTAATTACTACTTTCATAAAATTATCGTATGGTTAATGGTATTGCATAATATAAAATGATAGTGACAATAGACTCATACAACGCAATTTTATATAAAAACTTTATTTTAATTAGTTTATTTAATAGGATGAATTATCCGTCTATTTTCTAATTTAGTTTATAAACCAATTTTACTAAAACTATTAGGTACCGATTTACCGTGTTTGTGTGTTTCATAAAAATATATTTGTAGACAGCCATTTAATAATACATTCAACTTCAGTAAGATAAACTTCTCCATATAAGACACACTAACGTATTATGAATTCATAATTCAACACTATTGTATTATGAGTCCATTATTCAACGTAATTGTCAACATTATTCAACATCTGTCAATTGTCATCACAACAAAATGTGAGGTTAAGTTAATATTTTAATGAATAAAAATTTGTAAAGGAATGTTTTATTTAAAAAGTCGTAGATGAAACGTCGTATTTGACTCGCACATAATGAGTAAAATTTAGTTTGTTTTACAAAATTTCAAAACTACTAAAAGAATTCAAAACAAAACCTAACAAAATCAATTGATATCATAATTCCCAAGATACAATTGTCGAATTGTGTCTTCCATGAAAAATTCCGGCTTATGAGTAAAGTTTCAGTCGGTAAATCTTAGAAATAACTCGATTATTTCCTGAAAAATTGCGACGTTGAATTATTTTCAGTTTTTTCAGAGCCATTTTTGAAATTGTCTTGCTGTGAGGCAGAGAGAGAGCTTTTAGTCACAAAGCTCGAGAAACATTTTCGAGTCATCTATTATGTAATGATGCTTGAAATTGTAAGCACGAGAATTTAAAATAGGATATAGATTCTTAAGAAGTGACTTTAGATTGCTAATTTTTTAAAATTTATACACGACTTTTACATAATAAGAATTACAATATAATAAATAGATATATAAAAAAATCTTTTATATTCTCAACTGTCAAGTAATTCATGTATTATTATATTTTGTACCTGAAATTCAAAGCGGCAACGGAGAGATTTTTTATGCAACCTGGACTACATTTAAGACGATCAAGTGGTTAACTTGAAGTGTCCGAGTGCAATTTTATTGAAAGATGTTTCGAAATTTAACGACAATCATACTGCCGGCCGAGAGACTTGAACCGCGGAACTCCGGGTTCGTACGTCATCACAAGCAGAAAGCTGTGCTTAAGAGGCCCGTCTACCTCCTGAAATCCAGCATAAAATGTACTAACGTAGCGAGTGTTTTGTGGCCAGTACAAGAATGGTAAAATACGTAAAGGACCAATAATTAATAGATGTGCCTTTTTAAAATTTTAATAACAAAAATTGTAGGTACATGATTATAAAAGTCCGGAAAAATTCTTAAAAATTTCCAATTTATGCAAAACTTTACACGGTTATATATTTCATGATAGAAATTTATTTTTAAAATATCAGAAAGGCACATCTGTAGATCCATTCTTTATTAAATCTTTGTAGAAACATTATTTTGTAGTCAATAATAAACATAAAAGTTTACTCGCAACGAAAACACCTTTACAGTATTTTTCAACTTCAAAATGACATTTCAATGCTAGGATGCGGCAAAGTACGAGTTTCGGGCTGGTTTCAGGCCAACAGTAGAATAAAAAAGTAAAATCCAGAGTATTTTAGGAATTCGGAAAAACGTAGACGGGCTGCTTAACCTCGACAAGTATAGGTATTAATAATAAATTTTAACAAACCTAGAACATATTGTACGAATATACCTCACATCCACTAAATAAATTCACAACAGCACTAACAAGACAAAGTTAAACATTGCAAGTTATACATAAATTATAACCAACCCAAAATTTCTCCAAAAATTCTCCGCTTCATTGCGTCTGAACCGGATTACTCCTCATCATTGCGACCATTTTCACATACCTGAATATTTGATACTGCAAAGAGACTTGAAAATGAGATATTGTTACTGAAACTGAGTGAAGACTAATGAAATTAAAATCCTTTATACTTTGCCGAAGGGAACCACACGAGGTTTAGCTTCCCCGGGTAGCAAAGTAACTCAAGATAACGCCCCTGTGGAGAGGGAATTCACTTTGAGGGAGTTTGGTGAATTTAGATCGCGAGGAAATTGCGAATAATTTATTGCACTTTTAATTATTATCAGCGAGTACTTTGGACGGAAATTATTTATTATTCATGATAGGCTGGTACAAGCGTGGAGAAATATTTGGTTGATTTATTTTATGTATTGCGGAAATTAAATGTTAATAAGTAGTACTACATTCAGAGATGCAAACCAATATATATCAAACCTTTTACTCAATTAATTGGTGAAGCTAAAGCTAAATACCTTACAGCTATAAGTAAAATCGTCAATGAAACCGGTGGAATTCTGGTCCGATTTTTCTTCTAGAAGCAATAGAGTTACTTTTTTCGAAAAATGAAATAAAAAGTTAAGATCTGCATGCCTATCAACACGCAAAATGATAGTTTTTTGTCTATAGAACGCAAAATACTTCTACATCCAGGATGTAAACGCTATTTTTTGCACTGCATCCTCAAACGAATACAAAATAGTTTAAAAGAATACACATTTTGCAATTTTGATAGTAAACTTTATGACAAATATTTATATTGTTATCAGGGGTAATACCATAAGAGATGATAATTTTTTGAGAATTGTTTTGTCGTTTCCACGGCAACTTATTTCTAACAATTTCACGACACAAAACATCATCTATCAATTTCCCGAAACGAAGTTGAGGGGAATTGTCAGATGATGTTTTGTGGAGTGAAATTGCAATAAGTTGCTGTGGAATAGACAAAAATTCTCTCAAAAAATTATTATCTCGAATGGTATTTAAGAAGAATATTTTTCTTCTTAAAAATACTACCAAAACGACTCATTTTGCTAAACATTTTTGACGTTTCATGTGACAAATTTATTTATTTTTTGTAACTAACGTAACAAAATAAAACCTAATCTACAAAATTATGTTGTCAGATACATCATTTTACATTTTCAATTCTATTGGTTGCATTACGTCATTTGACGTCATCATTACGCAATATGATTGGTTAAACCATCTGTCAAAAAATATTCATAGATACTCTGTAACAAATAGCACGTATTTACTTGACAACGAGATTAATTAATTCAATTTCTTGACAACGGGATTAAATATGAAAAATAATTCCTTGGGATCAAATTAAGAACCTTTGTCCCTAAAAATAATGACCAAAGAAGAGTTTTATTCCCGAAGTGCAAAAAAGACCACAGGACTAAAGTTCCTTCAATCCTTCAGGAGATTATTTCCCTCACCTTCGGCTCGTGAAATAAAGTACACCCTCAGGATTAAATCATGCACATAAGTCCTTTAATATAATACATATACTATTAGATCCAGTAATTTTTTAACAGAGCAAAGAGCCTGAATTTAATAAAATTACACTTGACACTATGTATCAGGAGGTAGATTGTCTTCGTCACTTTCTGATATCATTCTGGTAGTATTGAAATATTTCACTTCATAATGCAAAAATGACAACATTTAGAAAATATTAGAACGTTTTTTTTTGGTTTGTTGTCACGGAAACATTACATGTCACATTGATTAATTTGATCTATCATAAGTGTCAACAATTTTTCTTTACATTTTTACTAATATTGGGACATATTTTTCGAAAAAACGTTGTTGTATACTGCTTGCATTCTCGAATGATTTTTTTTGCTCGTTGTGCTTGCAATAAAAACTTTCATCCTCGAATGCAAAAGTATCATTTTGCAATCTAAAATATAAAATAACTATTTACCATATAGCATTGACAATTCAACTCATGTGTCATCTGTCAAAAATGGACCAATCAATTTTGAGGTTTTATAAATTTTCCACCAATTGAAACGAATTTTTTCGACAATTTATCACTAGTGCGCACAGCGACATAATTTTTCGACAATTTTCACTAGTGATCCAATCGACAATTTTAAACAATTGAATATATCTTTTTTAATCAAAATCCTATTGTTATAACTGTTGTAATGGAAGTGAAGCTATTTATAAATCATTTTCATAAAGAAAGATTAAATTTTTATTCGGTGAATTGTCCTCCGAATACCATTCGTGTTCTAAGTTATGTAGACAATTTTTGTGGCTGCATCACACATGATTATTACGCTTGATTGAAAATAGCACGAGTGCGTAGCACGTGCATGATACAGAAACAAAAATTGTCGACATAACTTGGAACACTAATGGTATTATATATGAAAATTTATTGTTCTGGTTATTTCTTGTAATATTGATTATACTACATTCATAATTTTTAAAAGTTTTATAAAGTTGTTATAAAAAAATTATAAGTATAAAACTTTTCGTTGTTCGTCTGCGTAAAATATATCGAATGGAAAATAAGAAGTAAAATTATTTCTTGTAAAATAGAGCATGTATTGTGGTGTATATGTGAAAAAATTCCAATCTTGCAGAAGCTAATGACGCGAAACGAATTGTAATAGAAATAAAATCGTACGACTTTTGTTTTTCCTTCTTCGAATTGTTGAAGTTTTGCCCTTAACGAGAAACACAGATTTGTTAAAAAAACAAAACAATAAATAAGACAAAAGAAAAAGGAAAACTGAGAATAAAACCTTTAGAAAACCAGACAACATTACTATTAGCGCTAATTTGAAATTATATCATTATACATAAAAGATATAGGCAATGAAAATAAACAGAGTTATATTAAAGTTTACATTTCATTAAAGGAAGATCGTTTCTTAGGAAAGGGCCAATTAAATTACTGAAGAAAAAACTGTAAAATGTTTTCTTCTTCTAAGCGTTCCTATATTATAGCTTTCATAAATTATTTACTACAAAACTTTACATAAAATATGAACAACTTTAAATTTTAATTTAAAATACACATGACTGCACCAAGATTTATTTTATACAAAGTAGAACTTTTCATTAAATCATGATAAAATCTTTGAAATAAAAACATCAAAAGAAAATATTTGTATATACATAGGTACAAATATGGAAATTTTATAATGAAAAATTTAATTTTAATTTGTTATTCGGCCGAATTTTATTTTTAAAATGAAATGTTATACTTATAATTTTACGTTAATTAAATATTTAAAATTTAGCGAATTTTTTCAAATATTATTTTTGTTCCACGCTCAGTACGTCATAAAATAATATATACCTACCCTTCTATAAGTACAGTTATCAGTTAAAATTTACTTTATAAAATGAATAAATTATATTTAATATTATCAGGGGTAATATAACAAGTGCTATGATTATCATCAGTGATAGCATGACTTGGTCGATGAAAATCGACCGAGTGCGCAGCACGAGTAAAATTTTCTGAAGACTAACGAATGCTATCACCTATGATTAATCATAGCCCGAGTTATATTTGGGAATAATAACGAATGAGTCCAAAATGTTTGGTCATATTTTTTCAATAGCTGTGAAAAACGTTTTAAATTCTGTTTACCCTTATCAATTTGGGATGTTCTTCCCTATTATCTCATCCTGACACATTTGAAGTCTGATTTTTGACAAACAGCAATTTCAGATTGAGAAACTGACAATTTGTAACTAATAAACAAAAACAGTTCACATGTAACAGCAGTGATAAAAAAATATCTTCGATTTGATGGCCTTGTACTGTCCTATATTCGCGAGAACAAGGTACATGAGTGTATAAAATAACTACCAAAAAATAATCTATTTATCTATCACTACGAATGGTATTCAAGAGATTATTCATTGAATCAGATCCAGTTTTAAATTAAAATAGCAAAAAATGCAGTTATTCATGATTTCAGAAAACAAATATTGTGATGAAATTTAGACGTAATGTCAAATGACTCAAATGTGTTTTATGTATTTTTTGTGTTTCTTTACAAATAAAATAGTGAATTTCAAGTGAGAAATGTTCTAGACCTTTGAAGAAAACCGAAGAAAACCCAGAGATAAAAATGGTGCAATAAAAATGGGAAATATAGATTATGATAAAAATGTTCATTTATTAAATAGTCACCTAAAAGTACTAGTAGCGAATAGTCGACACACAACCTTACTAGTACAAAATAATCAAGTCTACTAATTTTGATTGGCTGTGTAATTCATTATTCTGCATTTTTATTGGTCTTTTTTGACAGATGGCAGATGAAGTGAATAATCATAAATATACCAGTTATTGTTTTAGATATAACTACAATATGTCACCTGAATTTGCTTATGGTCCTGCAAAAACTAAATCACACGTTCTCCTTCCGTTTTTAACATCGTTTCTCGTTTTATACGTCACAGTGTCCACATATTTCTTCAACACAAAGAATTGAATTTTATTTACTTGCCAATAACGTGACGTACGTTTCGCTCGATTTCAAGGGAATAATATATCGCTCTGTCAATAGGACATAATTTATTAACATTGAAACCTCAGGTATATTTTTGTCACTGAAAAACTGAAAAAACTTCAGCGCCTTCCGGTAAAGCGACCAGTTTTTGCTGAACGCAATTTCAGCGCAGCGAAAAATGCAAAACAGTTACACGATGGATAGTTTGTTTCGATGGATTCAAACAGCGACGAAAGATTGAAATTGTTTGATGTTTGCTTCAAAATAATAATTAATATTAATTATTATTTCCACGATTCTGACTATATTTTTAAAGCATATAACACGTAGATTGCAGTTAATAAATATGCTATTTTGTATTTGTCAGTAGTTACGCGGGTTTAAGCACAGCTCTCTGCATATATGATGACGTAGAACCCGGAGTTCCGTGGTTCAAAGGTGGGTTTATGCTCAAAAAACTTAAGAATAAAAATTAAGAATAAGTTAAAATAGTTTTTATAACATATGTGTCGGTTTATTCCTTGTTCCTTATTCTTATAGGTGAGCAGAAATCGACTTATATGTATAACTGTTTTAACTTTTTAAGGCTATTCTTATTCTTAAATTTTGTGAGTATAAACTCACCTTAAGTTTCTAGCCGGCAGTGTGTGATTGTCGTTAAATTGCAATAACATCTTGTAATTAAATCGCACTCGGACGCTTCAAATTGCCCATTTGATAGTCTTAAATGTAATCCTGGATGCATAAAAATCTCTCACAACTCTCTGCATGTGATGACGTAAGAACCCGGAGTTCCGTAGTTCAAGTCTCTCGGTCGGCAGTGTGTGTGCAGTCGTTAAATTCAAAAACATCTTGCAATTAAATCGCACTCGGACGCTTCAAGTTGACCACTTGATCGTCTACTAAAATGTAGTCCTGGTCCGTTGCCGCTTTGGCTTTCAAAGATCGTCGCACGGATTCAAATTCTGACTGCACCAAAACGTTCGGTCGAGAAGTGGTTAGATTTTTAAAAATATCTTATTGTTGTACTTTAAGTGATATTACGTAAGTCTATTCTAGCCACATCCTAAGCACGATCAAAAATTACATATTCAATACAAACATTGGACACATAATTGGGATATTATTACCAAACTACTAACATTGGTATGTTGCATAGATAATGTTACTAAGGGCGGACATTAGCAATCGCTCGGATATTAATAGGATGTTAATAAGCAAATGTAGTAAATAACAAACGTGATGTTCACATTCTTGAAATGTTCTGGGGATTTTATTTTGTCAAGTGGCTGGTTTAAATCAATAAAATTGTAGATACACGATTTATTAATATCTTCCATATTTCTGAATAGAACCAATTGACAAAGTAGCATTTTTAAATCTTAGTCCATTAATTAAAATTAATGGCTATAAAGTATTTTATGAAAAAGGTCTTTTAAGAAACTTCGTGTTCATGTATATTTTATCTAATTGTACGTCACTAAGTTGGGTAAAACTTTGTCTTTCCTCGGCTTCCCCTTAATAAAGAGGTAGTGCATCGTTGCTTTTGACATGTCTGTTATTAGATTTTTGTTGGTAACACTGCTCGGTTAATTGTTGTGACAACTTGTCAGGATTAGTGTTTTATGTGGGAAACTTTCTAATTTGACGGTAAAGTGAACTAGGAAACAATGAAACTGAAATTGCAGTAAAATGCGTAGACAGGCGAAGAAAGTTGTATCATTCTGTATCCAAATTGGATTGGAACCTAAGTTGTCACATTACGAATTTCAGCTATGCGTCCGAAAAAAGGTCGAGACGAATTTCCCTCCAAATTTGATAAAAAATTATTTAAAAACGCCGTTTCAAAGTTATATTGTCTTCAAACTCGATTTCCAAAAGCTAAAACAATATTTTCCTCTCTAAAAATTTCGCAGCAATTTTTGATTGAGTTGGACAGTTGGCGTAACCGCATATTGACGTTGGTCGTTGGAAATAACAAATGTTTTCGATTTTTTCGTAGTTCATTTGTGCCTTGATCCGCACCTGTCAGCGAAATTCCATTGTTTATCAATTAATCAGAATTACAGTGTCCGCGTTTATCGATGGGCGTTTAATTCGATTTTATTTACTGCCTGTCCGTGCTCTATCTGCCCTGCGGCTTGTAACGAAAAACGTATTAGCGAGAAAAATTACACATAAAAAGAAATTAATTATCTATGTACGACAGCTGAATAATGCTGTTAGTACATAGTTTAGTTATGCTAGAAATAATTTTTTGGCCTCCTGACTTGTAAACATAACAATCACACTTCGTTGGCGTGTATGTTAGTCTTCAGAAAATTGAACTCGTGCTACGCACTCGGTCAATTTTCATCGACTAACTCATGCTATCACCGATGATAATCATAGCACTTGTTATATTACCCCCGAAAATAGAGTTTATATTATAAGTGCGGAAGATTTTATTTTACAACGCGCGAGGATCTATAAAAGTACGGCGCACAAGTGTTTTAATGAAACCGAATGTTGAACAAATACCTAGCGCACACATTATGTATCATATTATTTTTGGACGATTTTCCTATTTATCAAAAATAACTATTTACTATGAGGTTAAGTAAGATGCATTGGACATTTGCACTAAAATTGTATTCTGTCAATTAGCCTTGGAACAACTGCTAAGAGATGTCGCCAGCAAATGTAAAATTAAAAATTAATCTGTTTTATTCACAGTGAGTTTATTTTAACGTGAAACATGGGATTTTTCATATCCAGGGTTACTATTTTGACAGCAATGTATTAGAGCGTTCTTTTTAAAATGAAACATAGCGAATGAATTTAACTGTATTCTTGAACAATATAAGATATTTGGGCAACTGCAATAGTTCCAAGGAGCGCTTTCAACATAAACTTCTAACTGTTCAAAGTTAAATTCCAGATAGCAGCAGTGTGACACCAATTAGCAAATTTAAATTGATTCCCTATGTTTCACGTTAAAATAAACTCACTGTATTTCAGAGTCCATTGAGCAATAAATTGTGTAAACTACCGTTTTTGTAGGCTCTTTATTTTATGAGAAACAAACTATTTTCTCGTATTGTAAATATACTATTTTTAATACATACCGATATAAGTTTGTATTCCAATAGAACGCATTTTAATTGTATATATTTTAAATATTTAAAATTCTCAACTTCCTAGCTGTTTTGCTAAGTCGTTGTGGAAAATGTAAGGTTAAATTTATGTCAAGTTTTGTTTCAAACTTTAAGTACATAAATTAAAAGTTTTCCCATTTTGTTGTGTTACATTTTAATGGATGTATGTTACCGTAAAAATATCGTAGATCTTGTACAGACATAATACATTAGGATTCAAACTAAAAGTATAAACATAAAATAGTAGATATATTTTTCGTTCGAAATAAACATGACACAATTTTCTCAACAAACATTTGTGAGAATAATCGTTCAAATAAGCATAATAACGATATTTAACACAAGTTGTTATGATACACGATTATATTGAACAAATTATATATATAGTGGCTTAACACTCCCGTGGCAGTAGCGTCGCTTCTCACGAAGCTAGATCCTTTTATCGGAGGGGATCAGTCTCCATATTATCCATATTCTCTTGCTCTATTTACCCATTCATCTTGGTGCAGTCAAAATCTCAATCCGTGCGGCGATCTATGGTTTCAACCACAGCGGCAGCGGAGATATTCTTTGTGCAATCAGGACTACATTTAAGGTGAACAAGTGGATAGCTTGTAACACCCGAGTGTGATTGAATGCCAGACCTTGGGCATTTTTAGTTTTACGACAAATCACACATTGTCGCCCGACGGAGACTCGAACCATCGATCTCACGTTGACTGACGTCACAGCACGTTAGCCGGCGAAAGTCAGTTAACACGCTGGACCACGCTGTGGGATTACTATTTTTCTTTAAATAAATACCTATTGAAATAAAATTTTATTCCTATTGCTTTATTAATTTAAAAGTTATTTCGATAGTATCATTTCTTTGGGACAGCTGGTATAGGTACTTCAAATATTGGTTATATTTTAATATCTTTTGTTGCGAATAACAATAAAACAGAAGTGAAAATTTACTGTGTAACTAATGAATTATCAACAACACAAATTCTCTCTTCATCTTCCTTAATTTGCGTATGAATTATGAATTCGCATAAATCGTCCCTTCTTATTTATATCTTCCATCAAGTCATTAACTGAAACTACTAGCAGCGTTTATGAAAGCAATAAATTTCCTTGTGCATTGAATTTTTCAGCTGCACCGCTGAAATATGGCCTGCTGGACAGAGTAGAAAGTCAGTTTATGTTTTTGCTTTGTTATATTATCCCGCCATATTTCATTGTGAGAAAAACACTAAACAGAAATATTTTCTTCAAAGGAGAAAGAAAACAGGACATTTTGCCATTAACTTAGACGCATTACCTTCAAAAGAATAAGAAGATAAATATTATTATTATTATTTCATTATTTTTACAGAGAAAATCGCATGACCCAAATAACAACCAATGGATGAATTGATTACAATAATAGTAACCATGGTTATATTTATATAAAAATTTTCTCGGTAATTTTTTACTAGTATCTTGAGCAACTGTCACTTTGACATTAAATTAAAAATTGGTTAAATTGTTATTTTGAGTGTAAATAAGCAATTCTAAGGTAAATAATACATATTTATTAATGTTAAATACTTTAGTATATATTTCTATTGTAAAAAGAACTCAAAAATAGAGCGGCGGTGTCATTGCGATTTTCTTACCGAATATACATTTGTGCATTAACTTTTTCCGGAATTTTTTATCGTGCATTCCAACAACGTAATTTAATTTAATTAAGACGTTGTTGGAAAGCACTCAAAAACATTTCCGAAAAGAATTAATGCACATGTGATATTTATTATGAAAACTACAAAGTTCGGGGTTCGTCATTAAAAAGCAAATTTTTTAACACAGCTTTTACACAATTTCACTGTGATTCATCGGTATATTCGAGAAGTAGCGGCGCAGGTCTAAACACAGTTTACTGCATGTGATGACGTACCAACCCGGAGGTCCGTGATTTAAATCTCTCGGTCGGCAATATAAAACATCTTGCAATTAGTCGCATATCGGACGCTTCAAGCTGACCACTTGATCGTCTTAAACGTAGTCCTGATTGCAAAAAACTCTCTCACAGCTCTCTGCATGTGATGACGTACGAACCCGGAGTTCCGTGGTTCAAGGCTCTCGGCCGGCAGTGTAAAACATCTTGCAATTAAGTCGCTGACCACTTGATCGTCTTATAAATGTAGTCCTGCAAAAAGAATCCCTCCATTGCCGCTTTGAATTTCAAAGGCCGTCGCACGGATTGAGATTTTAACTGCACCAAGGCGAATCGGTCGAAGTGGTTGGATTCCACTATAATAGCATCTACTATTCTATAATTGGGAGTAAATTCTGTTGAATAAGAACTTATTTTATAAATAACATAATGATAGTGGTGTAGTGATTGTGGGAGGGGGGATCTAACGTTTTTAATATTTAGATCTTTGCTCGATAAATCGTAACGCTAAATCAGGATTACTTATTATCGAACAACCTCCACGATATCGTAAGCCAAACGGTATTATAACACTTGGGTGATGCTTTATAAATGAGAATGAAAGGAATATATAATAATAAAACACACACAGCGGTAATTAACGATTAACTATATTAATAAAAATGTAAACTAATATTTAAATAAAATACTTGAATTTAATAAAACGATACTTTCGACATTTGTCTTAAACGTTTAGGAAAACCACTAATTAATTTGTTAACTAATTAATTAGATGGATAAAACACTAAACAAAAGATCGTGATGAATTTTGGAATAAGATTAACTAGCAACTAATATATTGCTATAAATTACGGAAAACACACAGATAACAAAACACACATAAAACATAAAATATTAACTTACTCAAAATACGTAATTTCACATTCACAAATAAACAAATAAAAATGGAGAGTATTGAGATTCACTTGAGCACAAACAAATAACGATTACAACAAGACAAATTATTCTCAATATTAAAAAGCGTCTTTCTCTTTCGAGATCTTAAAACTATCTATTTTACTAAACGAAAAATGTTACAAACTCTATGGTCAAAGCCATCCCTTAATTCTAAAAATAGTTACTGACCGTTGCTACAGTGAATCTCAAACATTTCCAAATGAAGTTGAAATACTTTTCATTGAACTAAACGGTTTCCGTATCTTACATTTTGACATCTGCCGAAATGCCAAAATGTACATTTTAGAAACTAGGATTTTAACATTAAAACCAGATGTTCTTCTTAGAAGTCGGATAAACACGTGGGAAAAACCGTAGAACTTTTACAAAAATATTTCAACTTACAAAAACAATAATTATTGATATAATACAATAAATTAGCCCTGCTACATGATCTAGTTTGTATATTTTAATTTTATATTTACAATTTATAGATCACTATGCATGTTTATTTTGTGTTACTTGTTTTCTACATGTTATTGATATTAGTTACTGATTTGTTTATTTTGATAAAGACGTTTTACAATAAAATTCTATTTAAACCTTTAATTATTCTTATATTTATTACTAATAAAGTTAAATATATATTTTAACTTTATAGTGGTATGCAAACTGAATTAATTTTCATTAAAGTTTTGCGTACTAATTTAAATTTAAAATCTTTCGACTTCCATGTTCAGTTCAGATTAAAAGTTAATACAAGCATTTGCATTTACAATCACTATTTTAAAAACTTTATGATCGCCATAATAACATGGCTGTTCAACAGAGATAGCAAAACACAAAAAATGATGCATTAAAAATGACGAACGACGCGGGTTGCAAAATATTGTGCAAATGAAAACAAAGGGCCACAGATAAACTAACAGAGAATAAAAGATACTCTTTTTAGTTAGTTATGGTGTTGTTTAATTTGTTAAAATATAGCATGATGGTTTACTAAATTATTTGTGGAATAGTAAATAATTTGAAGTTGATACAGGTACCACACAAGTACTTCATTTTATAATTTATAGGTATTATGATATAAACGCAAACATTACAAACATAACAATCAAGCTTTATTTGTATGTTTACCCAAAAAGTTTTTATCCCAATAAACTGTTCGAATTTAGCCAGATACTCATTTCAGTTAAATTGCACAAAAATATATACCTACTTGTCACTAAAACCATGAGTACCCCTAAGTTAACGGCTGGTAAAAGTGGACACTCCGTATCTTAGCAATACTGTAGATTCGTGGCTTTTCTGTTTACCCTGTGTGTGAGAGAGAGATCACTACAGGGTCCGTGCGTTACCATCGTTACCGTTGTTTATCGTCATTGAATGCATGCTCCGAACTGGCCCTTACTTTCTGTCTCTCTCTAAAAGGTAAACAGATAGGCCACACTTCGTCCGCCCGAGTGTCCACTCCTGTCATACCTACCTACCTGTCGTGGTAGGTACGTAAAACTTATTGATTATTTTTAAATGCATTCTAAAAAGTGTTTGTGTTTAATTTTGTAGTAGCGTGCTAATTATTTTTAGTTGCTAATATGCATCATACTATTGTCATTAAAACTATAAAAGGATACTAATGAATATTATGAATTTAATTAAATATACAATTATTAATTAAACCCTGGTTTAAAAGTACAGATTGTTTTATTAAAATTATGAAATGAAATATCTCTAGTTTTACCCAGCATTCACAAATTTATGGATATATTAATTAAAACGTGTTTCTCTTGAACTAAATATAGTTCACTTCAAAACAAAATTTTGATAAACAGTTTTATATTCGAAGTACAAACACAATTTTATTGCCACTAAACTAAAACAGAAATTTTATGACAGATATTTTACAGCAACATTTTATTGCTGCATTCTTTTCAATTTCTCAAATTGCAAATTGTCGATAAATTTTCTAAGGAAATAAGGTTTGTTCATAGTGAACCGAAACGTCATTATACTGGCTGTATGTTGTATCAACTTCGACTACATACCTTAAAGCTAGATTCAGACCTACCCAATTATAAGTGTAAGTGGCTAATTTAACCAACCAGCGCTCAGCCTTTTCACTTACAATTTAATTTGAATTTAGCACTTTTGTGTCACTGCACTGATAATTATTTTTCCCACTACCTATACGAAACTAACAGTTTCCGTACAGTTACCTAGCTACGAAAATAAACAATATCGCAACATCCGTTCGATATGTTATTATGTATGTTTCTCTTTATAGTAGGCATGTATTTCCTGACATAAAGTATTTCATGATAAATTGCATTATTCCAATAAAATGGACAAACACGACATTAAAAGTAGTACTTTTGCTGTAAGCATCTGGAATAATTTAAAAATTTAAATATAATTTACCTATATTCTTTTTATTAAAATCTTTATGTAGGTGTATTGGTACTCCATGATCTGGTATATTTGTTTTTCCGTAAAATTAAAATTATGATAGTGATAGCTGATATCAAAATAAAACTTTCATGAAAGTGTCTATCGAATGTTCGTGAGATTTCCGAACTCTGCAAACCTCGTACGTTAGCATTCTCATTCACACGATATCAATCACTTGCCTAGCTCATTATGTAATATACTATTAAAGAATTGTATGTACTAGAACTAGAAGTTATGATACATCCTGTAAAAGAAGAATAAGTATAATATGACTGATATCTCACTTTATTCTTCGATTTTGTCGTTCACATTCTTCTTTGTCTTACTAAATCGTGAATAAAGAAATGAAAAATTACTAAGAAGAAAAGGAAGGTGAACGTACAAACATATAAATAACGTCAAGTGCAGTATACGTGAGGTAATATATGGTAAAAATATTTCAAACTACGCATTCATACGATTTTTATATTCTCTAGTATTTCAGCGAAAAATGCGGTTACGGCGTGGCGGAATAACGTACGTGGGAAATTGCATTACTTCCTCAAAATATTGCGTTCACAAACAACAAAAATAGCTAAAGAAATTAATGAGATCTTTATTATTAATGGTACTGTTGATTAATTAAAGTTTTTCTTTTGATGAACTTTGGATAAATTAGAAAAGTTAAATTAACTGAATTATTTAATCAATTGAATAAATGAGTCTTACTTTTCTGTATTTACACATCAATGAAGTAGTAAAAAAATTGAATTTTTATAATAAAGTAGCTGTCAGAATTAATTTTTTAATTATAGTTATTTGTTTAAGGCAAAAATAACATATTTTCTGCCGCGACTAGAACTTCATTATACAAGCCGAGCTATGAATCTAGCAGTAAATATGTGTTTTACTTGTTAAAAACATTGTTTTTTCGCTGATTACTAAATATTAATATCTTGGCAGATATCACCATTAAATTCTGTTGCTATGCGCGTTTGTTGACCGGTTGCTTGCTGTGCTACAAACCAAAAAACGATTTATTTGTTCATTGAAGTTTTTCACTGTTGCATTTTACTTTTTATAAAACTTGTGTCAGCTGTCAATTTTTCATGAATCTCTCAAAGTTTTGAATGACAAACTCACTAATATGACGTATGTTCGCAAAATATATCTGCGTCAACATTGCGATAAGTAAAATATAGAAAAACTAATGTACAAAAACAGTAGAGATGATTTTTGTCGAACAAAAAAGTGCGAAAGTTGAAAAGTTGAAATAATGCCAACTGCTTAAGACAGCGGGCATCGGCACTATGTTTTGTTTTATTTCTGAGCTTTGAAGGAAATAAATGGTTCCAAAAATTGTGCATAGCTTGCTGAATACGAAATTTATTTATGTATTTCTATGTTTTAAAAATAAATCGATAAAAACCTATATCTCTAAATGTTTTGCTTAAGGGGCTTGTCTACCTTTTTTCGAATTCCTAGAATACTCTCGATATTACTTTTTTCTATTTCACTCTCTTCCCCACTACTACGGTTTCCCGAAACCAGCCCGAAACTCGTACTTTCCCGCATCCTAGCTATGCAATGTCGTTTTGAAGTTGAAAAATACTGTAGGTAAACATGGCGCCAGTATTTCCATAATAACTTTATTAAAGAACATTTTTTAATGAAATTAGGTAGGTACCTAAGTAAAACAAAAATTATTCGAAAAGGGAAGCTTCTTGTTTTTTAATTTTTTTTGCATTTATAGTGACCGAAAAAATCATATCAAATAATGACAAAAAACCGCAAAAAACGTCATATTTAAATTTTTTACTTCAAATTTCTAGGCCAAAGCCAAAAAATAAAAATATAGAAGCATTAAGACATCCTTTGTTAATACACTCATATGTAAAAGCATCATTACATTTCAATTATAATTAATGTAAACGTGGAAGGCGTACACCTCTGTAACGCTGTAAAATTTTAGGATAGACGTACACCTTAATATCTAGATTCGCACTTGGTCATTTTAAATATAATTTAAATTCAATTTTTAATATTAATTCTGCATTATTGTACATGTATATGAATGCCCTTTTGTATAAGCCCATCCCGTTCAATTGGTAATATTCAGTTTGTTGTAGAGAAGTTGTTAACAGTACAGTACAAGGAATCGATATTTGCTATCGATGATCAAATGTTTGAACAACGTGAAGCAAAATCATGTTTTGAATTACAGTATTGCGATCCTGTTTACATTTGCGATTTTATAATGAAGTGGATACTAGAAATTCGATTTCAAACTCATAAATTGGAACCGACAGGCACAAAATTATAATTTTAGTGGTAATGAATCGACATAATGAGCACCTAAATTCAGAATTAGCAATCGAGTATTTATTATTATTATCACTTAACGCATTGATAACAGATTTCAATTTAACTGCACAAATGTGTAAATTCCACAACAACCATAGTTGACGGCTGGTAACCGCACACACGATAAATATAATTAGTGAACTCGTTACTACGTACCTGGAAGGGAGCCGTAGTGCACTACAAAACAGCAGCAGTGAGGCAAGTTGAGAGAGAAACAGACTTATGGCGTGTAGCATATGGGGAGTATCTCTATCACTGTCTAACTCATGTAGAACATGGGCAAAAACTTTGCCTCAGCGACTCTAATGCGTGCCTCCTTTTCAGGTATGTAGTATGGAGTTCACTGAATATATCTATACCGATAACTCAATAATATTCGAGGCTGCCACAGTCAAATTGAGTTAGATGCGTGATAGATATAACGTTTGCCCACGACCATTAACGAAACTAACAGTTTACATACAGTTACCTAGTTATGAAAATAAACTACATCAAACATCCGTTCAACCCGTTCGATATGTTATCGACAAGGTCTTATACAGGCTGTTTCAGAACTTCGAGTAGGTACATTATGTTAAAAGTAAATGTTGTTTGATGTGCTGATTACGAATCAATTTTTTTTTAAATTCCCAAATCTAATTTCAATGTTTTCCAGTCAAAAATTTTTCGATGCCACTGCCACTGGGTTAAAATTAATAATTAAATAAAATATATATTATGTAAATAATTATGTAATTTAGGTTGTTGATTACCTACTTCTATTGTTTGCGTTTAATAGGAAAGCGAATCCAGTGCAGTACGAAAAAAAATACTGTAGGTAAACTACCCTTAATTTTTCGAATTAAAAAAAATATATTTGATTCGTAATCAGCATATCAAACAACATATACCTGTAACGTATGTTATACCCTGTATAATCGAACAGTTTCATTTTTTGTTTCACCGTTTAGTAGGCGTGTGTTGACATTTAATAATTTAAAATTAAAATTATGACAGTGACAGTAGACATAAAAATATATTCATGAATAAAATGTTTAATATACTCGTCTTGGACAAAATAGTGTACATGACTCTAGAAAATGGCTATCGAATGTTCGTTCGTCAATATTCTCACTCACACGATATCATCCACTTTCCTCGTTCCTAATGTAATATTACTATTCATCGAGCTATTCATCTTTGAGCAAAATTGATCAATACATGCTACCGATTATTATTGGAACCACTAATAAGATAAAATCCCCCTAACTAGCTTTAGTAATGCAGACGACAGCTTGACATCCCCTGTCACCTATCGTACTTTCCTGAAATTTGTGTTCGTCTTTCACTTCACTTATGCCACACACATAACATGTTACAGTTACCAAACGCTGGGGGGTAGTTCACATATGAGATATGAGCCGATGTGGCGTTGCTTACTATGTAGATGAGCGGCTTAACAAGTCTCCAACGATTACAGGAATTATACATCAATATCGTAAACACCAAACGTGGGGTTGGCAAACTGGGTATAATAAAATAATTTGATGTTGCGAATATGTTGTGGATTTGTCACTAAATTGACCACAATTATGTAAGTAGGTACAGCAAATTTAGATTTGTAAATGTAGAATATTACTATACTCTATTTAAAAACTAATCGGACAAATCTGAAGTTGGAATTTTAAAACTTATCGTTTTTTATTTGATTTTACACCACACAAACTTTGTAATGTCAACAAACGAATGTTCTCCATCTTGTGTTGTCAGCTGTTGTCAGTGACTGTATCGAGTTTTCCCGCTGATAGGTGAAATTTAATTTTTCCGCAAAAAATCTAGTGATATTTTTCTCGTATTTACAGTGTAAATATGGCTCAGCGAGACAACTTCAAGTTTGTCCGTTTAGTTATTAAATCAAGTATAGATCATTTTTAAGGTGACATATTGATATAGCACGAAGTACAATATATGACAGGAGTGGACACTAGGGCGGATGATGTGTAGCTTTTCTGTTTAACTTTTAGAAAGAGACAGAAAATACGGGCCAGTTCGGAGCATGCATTCTACGACGATAAACAACGGTAACGATGGTAACGTAAAATACCACAAATCTACAGAGTATTGCTAAGATACGCAGTGTCCATTTCGGTGTTTATACAGGTTGGTGGAGGTGAAATGCGAACATAGGGAAATATATGGCAATGGAGTTATCATGCTAGGCATCTTGATATACGTGGAATAAGTACTGTCAATGTCAAAGTAGCTGTCATATTATTGAAATTTTTATTTTCATTAAAATATTTTCTTTGCATAATAATGTATGTGTACGAGCAGAACAAGAAAGTTTACATGAACTTTTAGATTTTGTTATTATTTCTGTTATTGATTAAGTACTCTTTTTGCCACACAAATTCACATTAGGTACTTCGTTTTGTGACACTACTACAAAATATATCAAGATACCTGGCATGAAAGTTCGATTGTCATGTATGTTCCCTATGTTCGCATTTCACCTCCACCAACCTGTATAATATAACTAGCAAGTAATTTATAGCATAACTTAAATGAAGGATTTCCCAAAATTCTCGGGACGAAGCTATAAGTTTTGAACGAGTGAAGAAAAAAACTTGGGAATTACTAAAGCGTTTGGGTCATTGCGAGACCGAAGAAGGTCAACAATTTGAACATTTGTTATAAAAATCGGAATAAACCTGCAAAAAAACATTAAAATAAAATTCTTGAGAAGAATTAAGATATCGGGTTTTGGTTTATGGGAATGTGTTTCATTTTTCATTACCTTTAAAATAAGGAGAAACTCGACAGGGGTTGCTATTTAAAAATTTTGAGGTGGTCACCTCCTCAAAAAACTCAATGTTGCATGGAAGTTCTAAACTATCTAAGAATGTAGTTTGTATGACTCTTCAGTAATCCTCAAATTTTCAATTTTTTTCTTCACTCTTTCAAAACTTATAGTTCCGTCCCGAGACATTTGGGAAACTCTGATAATAAAACTTAATGAAAACATTATTAAATATTCGTAGAAAGAAATGTATAAAATATGTAAAAGTTTTAGGTGGCAGTAGGATCAGAAATAAAACTAATAAGTTTTGGTTTGATCCTACTGCCACCCAAAACTTTTACATAAATAATGTTCTGGATCACATTATAATCATATCAAATGTATAAAATGTTTCTAGAAAATATCAAATACTGTTCCAACGAAACCTGAGACATTGTATATCTCAGAGCTTTCGATGGAAAAGGCTAAATTGACCAAACTTTTCTTCCTTCCCGTATCTATGGAGAAATATGGAGCCACTAACCCTTGAACCCTAGTAATCTCTGCATTCCGACTACATAAGTCAGGCTTTCCACAAGATAAGTTAAAATAATGTACGCAATAAATGACACGTTATGTGTTTTAAATTTTGATTTAAACGAAAATGTTTTACATCAGGGCGAACTTTCAGTATCTAAACTGTTTGTATGGGGAGAACGGCTCTAAATTAATTCAAATTACAGTGAAATTGGATTTTAATTATTGAGATACGATTTATTTACTTTTCTGGAATTTGCAGCAGAATTTTGCTAATTTTGTTTTGACGTTTCTTTCGTGATTTAAATAAATTTGTTTACTGTGTGCTCTCAACTAATTTTAAAGTGATTTAATTTAATTTATAAATGTCAATCAGACTATGTCCATACACAGTGGCGGATCAAGGAGGGGGGTGTAAATGGGGGTAATAATAATGTTAAAAATATTCATCAATTCACTGGTTTAAGGGATTGTCTCTTTAGAAATGTTCACACGAGGAAAGTTTTTCCTAAAAATTTCTTGAAAGTGAAACAAGTGCTTGTAGGAGCTGTCATAAAAAATGTCATACCGGTCATACGGGAAAACCTTGGGGGAAACTAAGTATTGCTATAAAATATATTAAAGCTAGTGATCTTAAATATTAATAAAAATAATAAGCTTTAGGGTATAGACAGTTTTTATTTTTGACAGCTTCTATAGGAAAAACTTTCCTTGTGTGATCTGGGCATGAAAATAGTATATTGTAATACAAGTGTGGAAAGGGATTCATTGAAAAACTAGTATGCCATTTGGAGCACGAGCGTCAGCGAGTTGTTCTTCTATCATACGAGTTTTTCAATTACCCTTTCTGCAAGTGTGTTTCATACTATTTTTTCTACGAAAGTGGGAAATATTCAAAATTAATTTTAAAATATTGGAAATATAATATTTACAAATTTAAGAAAAACAAACCAGGTAGGCTTGCTGTCAGAGATGAAAACAATAACAATATCAATCTAAAAACAGACAGTTCAATTTGTAATTTTGCATTTACGGTGTGATTTATGATAAAAATAATGACATTTCATGCATAATGTTGCAGTGATAGTGAAACTGAGTTTATTTGTACCCCTTCGGACATTCTACGGCGATTATGCATCTAAACTTTTGTCTCTGAGGTCAAAAATATTCTGACAGCTTTGCCCTTCCTGAAACTGCACAATTTCTAATTCAGCAAAAGAATTTATGTCTCAAATTCAGTGAAAATCGTCCATTTGAAATTATTTTCACCACTCAATGTTTCAAAAGCCTACTTTCACCATCAATTTTAATATAATAATAACATGTGAATTCGCATTTTCGTAGCAAAATTATTTTTTAACCGTAATCAGCTATCAAACTCTATTTACCCTTACTGTATGTACTTGAAGTTATGATACAACCTGTATAAGCAAAAATTTTACAGAAAATAAAATAAAATAACTGTCGCGGGTAATACCTCTTTTAAAAATTTTCCTCTTTCATTGTAGAATTTATCAATTCGTGCCAGTGTACCAAATTCCAACTGTGCGTGTTTTGATTGCTTTATTCACCTGCAAATATCTACGTACATTTTTGCTATTTTTGAATTTGAATTTACTCAATTCTTTCATTGTGGCTCGGACAGAACAAACAAGAGTAGACTAAAAAACGAACATTTACAATCATACAATAGTATGAACTGCTGTAGAATTTTTTATATGCGAGTATTTGTAATTCTAATAATTGGAACGTATGCTACATAAGCTGTTTTGCATTACATCAGTTCACTTGTGGAGAGTGAATTAGAGTTCATTTTTGCATTTTCATATTTTTTTACAAATACCTACCTACCTATAAAGAATTTAATGTATACTAGTTGATTACATATTTTGTTCTAAATAGTGCTATAGAGATAAAACTGTAAATTATAAACATAGTTAAACGATTTTTGAACTAGGAGAATTAAAAACAAAATTCTAAGTACTTAGGTTCCTTCGTCCAAATTTCTGATTTTGTGGAGCAGTATACATTTTTACTTCCTTGTACGAAGTAAGGAAGTATTGTAATCGCGAAAAATTTCGGTTCTCAGATTTTGACGGAAATATCCGTTTTGACCTTTTCTGAATCCATTATGACTAGTTTCGACGTGACGTCTGTACGTACGTACGTACGTACGTACGGACGGACGGACGGACGTATGTGTGTCGCATAACTCAAATACGGTTAGACGTAGAAAGTTGAAATTTTGTATTTAGGACTGTTATAGCATCTAGTTGTGCACCTCCTATTTTTGGTTTCAGTCTACAAACCGGAAGTAGTACTTTTTAAAAATATTTCGATAAATATTTAATTTTAGACAATTTTTTTTATTTTAAATGAAAGATTATGTGATTATTACCTACAATCGGTATTTTATAAATATTTTTGTATCTGCTATCATTTAAAAATAATTAAAGTATATATGTATAATTTAATATTTCGGTATCTTGTAGTCCATGATCGATTAACATTTGTTACTACGTAAAATTTAAATGATTATGACATGACAGTGACAATAGTAAAATATGCTTTATATCTTCTTCTGCAGTTTAAATAAAATGACTAAAATATATTTGTGAGTATACTAGTATAATAAGTTAAAAGAATTTTTAATATTATTTTACATTTTAGTTATTAAGAAAAGTATGAACACACAAGGCGTACAAGGAAGTCATGTGGTGTCCACGTCAGATTTTTTTTTATTTGCACAGTTTACAAGAAGTGTAGTATTATATTAATTTTTAAGTAATGGAGTGCACTGTAACATCGTCTTCACTCTCATTTGTATTGCTCATATTTTCTTTAAAAAAAATTATTAAATCTCAAATTGACAGTTTGTTTGACATGCAGAGATAGACAATTTTTGGATGCTTTTGTTTTTGTCGAGAAAAAGTGACGGAATGTATTGCGATTATTTTAATTCAAACACAAATCTCGTCAGAATAAATTAAAATTATTATTAATAAAGAATAACTTGGCATGTTGCAAGAAATAGTGTATGAAACTTGTATTATTGTTACTCTAGGAACATTTGCTTTGCTCGTATTTATCTTGAGCAACATGTGAAAAAAAAATAAATTATTTTTGGAAATTGATTCTATAAAGTGAATTTTTTTAATAATCCATTTTAAAATATACAGGACATTCCACAACTTAGGACAAAAAATTAATGGGTATATACTGTACGATGATGTGCTGATCATGAAACAAAAAGAATTTTTTTAAAATTCGCAAAAATAATGCATCGTATACAAACATTTTTTTGTCACTGGTCGGTAGTTATTTTTAATAATTTTTTCAAATCTTCTGCAATAAAAGTAATTGTTTACATCATAATATCTAATACTAATAAATGTTAAATTATCAAATATACCATCAAAACAGTGATACTTAAAATGTACATACGTCAAGTAAACTACCCTTAACTTTGCGAATTAAAAAAAAATTGTTTTATGATCAGCACGTCGTACAGTATATACTAAGTTGTGGAACATCCGTATATACAGGTACGCGTTTGTTAAGTTGTTCATGACATAGACACCCTTCGGCCGTTGTTTCATCTGAGAATCTATTTGCGTACTATTATCTTCGACAAGGTGAAATTCCCCCTTACTCTCCGTTCGTCAGCATATCTTTAAGGCCGTTCTAACCTCACTACTCTATCATTTCTATCAGCCCTCAGCCCTTCAGCTTCAGCTCGGCTTCAGCATTTCAGCACAATTCGATCGAAATTCACAAAACGTTGAGATAAACCATTCTATTTCTCGTGCAAGTCGCCTAACATAGGGTAAACCTACCGCATAAGGACCACTTATCCACACGCCTTATCCTGGGACGGAAATACGCCAACAGGGCCGGCTTCGACGAGATTTACTATAAAAATAGTTTAGATAAAAGTGAGGAAGAGTTTTTTTTGTTGGGGTTTACAATGGTTTCGTGATTTATTCTTTTCTGTGTAGAGATATTGAATGTTTTGTTGGATTTTGTAGTAAATTTAATGAAATATATTTTATTTTTGACATAAAGCTTTTTAATTAGACGATTTTGCAATTGAATGCGTTTATTGGCAGGTTTGTTATAAATTGTGAGATAGATTAAAAATATTTTATAATTTAAAATACCTTCCATGTTCACAAAGTAAAAATTTGCTTAAATTTCAATTTTGTGAATTGATTCATTCCCTGATATTTACAAACTAGTATGAATTTAAACTTTCGTAAACGTAAACTTTATGTCAACCCACAAACTAAATGCTTATGCGAATGGGGCTTCACATTTTATTCAAATTAGATGTACGAGCATCAAGGTTTTCACACATAGATTCTTTGAGGATTCTTTCATGCATCCGGGAAAAATAATCATAGTGAGAAATGGCTGTCAAATAGCGGCGCCGCTAAATTGAATCTTCAATGAGTCTTGGAAAAGAATAATTTCTAATTCATTGTTAGCTTCAAACCAGTATGAATAATTTTTTTCCAAGATTCAGACGCATGAAAGAATTTGCAAAGAATCCATCTGTGAAGAGGGCTTTATACTGATTTGTATTTAATGTTTTTTGTATTGTTTGTTGACAAAATACAAAAATGTTCATATTCATTAGATTTCATTATGATTTTGTGAAGTATTAGTTTTATAAGTAATTTGTATAATTTACAAATTTTCACAGAATTCTGCCTTAAAGCCGCATTCACACCACTAAATTTGATGAAATTTTTGAAGTTTGTCTTACGGCAATGTGTACTTGCGTTCACAACACAAAAATATGATAAGCTCGAATTTTAATTTGTACTCCAAACATTTTACCGAATTTCGGATAAAATAAACATCATTTTACGTAAGAAAAAAGCGTTGGGTAAGATAGGGCCGATAGGGCGATGATATGAGGTGGATTTACACCAGCAAACATTTTCATTTCCGTTAACATTACTACTTATACCTTCTTATTTTGAATTTCATAATAACATAGAAGATCTACATTATATTATATTATATTATATTATATATTAAGTTCGTGCCAAATTTTGATCTGATAAAGTGTGTGAGTGTATAACTGACTGCAGTCGCAGTGCCATCTGCTTTTTTTGTTTTGTTTTTCATAACAATTGCTGTCAAATTGTCAAAACAATGTCAAACGTCAACGGTGCAACAATTTATGGAAATAATTTATAAATATTTTCGTCTACATTATATTGTTAAATAAATACATCAAGAAGCATATAAACATCAAATTGAATAAAAACCTCTGGAGAAACGTGTGAACGGATGTTGAAAAACCTTGCAAGAATTTTGATGCAAAGAAAATATCAGAAGAATAAGAA
Source organism: Agonum fuliginosum (assembly GCA_947534325.1). Classification (NCBI taxonomy): domain Eukaryota; kingdom Metazoa; phylum Arthropoda; class Insecta; order Coleoptera; family Carabidae; genus Agonum; species Agonum fuliginosum. Next base: position 2,927,964 of record OX384033.1, read on the forward strand.
AGATTTCCAATGAAAAGAACCATCCAGCATAAAAAATCCAGAAATCCATAACTTGGATATGTGACACTGAAAAATGTTTAAAAAAGTCTTTTTATTTCTGCATTTAATTTTGTTTCTGGAATTAATTTTTATGTTTTCACTCAGAGAAGCTTACATACCTCATAAACACAAAAAAAATATCTTACATAAGCAAGCAAGATTTAAACGTCACATTGTACCCATTTCGTTAATTTCAGGGAAAAATTCGAACTATTATAGAAAAGATATATCGTCGTAGTATTATGTATTGTCCCGAAAACACTCACGAAATTATTGTCAAGAGTCGTCAGAATTCAAATTAAACTTTTCAAGTTTCTTGAAGGTTTATTTTTCTCAGAGATTTTATATTTATGTTGGGATGTTGTCAAATATAACGCTCATTTTATTAAATTGTATAATTGGCTTTTTCTGTATTAAAAGATTGTAATGTTATTTCATTTTTATTTAAGAGGAAGAAATGTAAACACAGTTGATTAAATTAAAAATAAAGCAAATATTTTGTGACTTAATTTGAAAGCAGGTATTCTTTGAGGACTACAGTTAATGATGCTCATTTGTTTAGATGTAGGTATATTGGATCATGATTCAATGATTTGTACACGAAATTTACGTTGTGAAAAGAATAATTTGTTAGCATAAAACGTGCTACATTTATGATTATAAACAGTAGTTATATAATTATTTAGAATTAAAATAGGCATACAAAAATTGTGAAGTGAAATAATCATTTTATAAGAATTTAAAAATTGCAGTTACTCATGAGTTACACGTCCCACAGGTGAGTATCGTAATCATTCGAAAAAAATGCAGTAATTAAATCAGAAAATTTACTCTTTCATTATTCTTATTCGATGAATCAAATTTTATACCAGTGTACCAGCCTTTTTACCTTCCGCTTACCTGTAAAGGAAGGTATTGGAATCATGCAAAAAATCGGGTAGTGAGTTTTTAGTGGATGAGCACGAATTAGGGTCCTTACAACTCATTTTTGATAATTTCCCGATGATGTCTGTATGTATGTGTGTGTGTGCGTGTGTGTGTATGTGTGTGGTCCGGGCCGATGCCGTCTGTCGGATAACTCAAATACGAATTACCCAAAAATTTTGATATTTGGTATTTTACAATTGTATACGAATAGGAAGAGCTCATTAGATTTTGGTACAAATATCTTCACCGGAAGTGATATTTTTTGAAGATTGAAAAGATTAAGTGTCAAAAATTTCTATAAATTTGGATAAATATAGTATTTATTTGTAATAAGAATAAGAGGAAAAGTTATTTGCAATCTACGTTATAAAAAAATTGTCTTTATCTGGTAGCATTAAAGAACTGCAGTAAAATTAAAAAAATAAATTTATCAAATAAAACATTGAAATCTTGTAATCCATGATCGGTTGATTTTTGTTTCTGCAAAAAAAATATTGACAGATGAGACGGGTGACAAGTTGGCATACTAGCGCTATATAAGTCATATGTAAGCTATTAAATGTAGTAACTGAACGGAGGATTGCTTCAACACAGAAGAGTTTTCGTGTGAATTAATCTTTTAATTCAGGTTATACTAATTTCTGTGTTTGAATATTTTAGATTTTTATTTGTATATTTTAAATGGGCACCAGATTGTAGGTACGTATACATTTCTGTTTAAAGTCTAGATATGGCGGAAGGTTGTGTGATGGCCACGTCAGATTTTTTGACTTTAACATTGAGTTTCAGTTTTGAATGACTCACAGTAAAACCAACGAACATCGTATTTTACCAATAACTCTTAATTTCGATTGGACATAGTCATAGTCATAGTGTCATAGCCATTTATAGGCTATTTGCCTCTACTATACACAACTGTATGCACTTGACACACGTTTGGCATAATAGAACATCTGACGTAAGTGACCTAAGTGACTAAGCTTGTTTGTTTTCAAGCAACTATGATTAATTAACATTTAGTTTTTCTCAAAATTGAAAGCAGATGCAGGAAATTAATTTAACGATAATTATTATTGGTAACATTTTATTTTTGAAACATTTTTATGACTACTTCCATATTTGAAGTAAATTGAATTCTTTGTTGTGTTTTAAGAAAACTATCTCTTCCGGTTTTCGAAATGAGACCAAAATCTTTTCAGCTCTTCGCAATATCCTAAACTTTATACATACCAAGTTTCATAATAATTTTATCTTTTCTCGTTCATGAGTTATTGAACATCTGGACATACGTCCATACACACAAAGAAAAAATGGCCAAAACGGATTCAGAGGACCTCAAAACATATAGTTCCGCAAAAATCCTAGTATCCAATTTTTTCATGATACTGTGTATAAGAAAGTAAAAATGAAGAATAATTCTTCCAGATTATTTTAAAGAATTTTCCAAGATGTTAAAAAATTCTTCCGATTAAAAATAATGTCCACAATATTTCTCTCAACAAAAATTCGCGAAAACATCTGAATTAATTTCTCAACATTTTTCGTCACAAGAATTAAATTAAATCATGAAACGAATTTTTTAAAATAACATACTTCTTACTCAAATCTCAGAGGAGGTCCGCAACAACGAAAAAATGAGGAAAGCTCGAAAGCTGCGAGCTTTTGACGTCGCGGCGGTAGAGTAACCGGCCGCGTTAACTTTGATTACAGCGGAAATCGATGTGTCCCATTGCGGCCATTAAGCTCCGAATCGGTAACGGAACCGGAACTTTCAAGCGGTATAAATGCTCCTGAGTTTAGTAGATGAAAACCGATGCAGGTGTTGCGGGAAATTCGGCATGAGACGAGAAATAATTGAACAATCGATTAAAACAAAATAAAATATTCGATTCCAGTCCAGTCAGGTACACATTGCAGTTAAACTGCACCAATATCTCACCTTTAATGTATTATTTACTAGCAACCATAAGTAAACGGCTGGTAATCGCATACAACATAATATAATATACAGGGCTTTACATTTATAATAATAATAATAACTTTATTTTACCAAATCTGTTTACAACGACATGCATAAATAAGTATTTATTACAAAATAAACACAAATATACAGAATAATTTTACAACATTCACAATTTTAGTCAAACAGTTTTGGGTCACTATTTTCGTAAATGGATTTTCGCACAATTAATTAAAATTTAATTGAATTCATAGTTAATCAGATATACATTATACAACTAACAATCCAGTGGTTCAAAAAATGTGCTTCTTGCAAAAACCGCCCTTAAATTTACAAATTTAAAAAAAAATCTTTTTGTTCCAGGATCAATACATCCCATTAAAATATATGCATGCCATATAAGTTATGAATCATCCAGTATATCGTTTACAAAAAATAACAATAAAATTACAACAAAAAATGATGTAGGTAGATAATTTTTTTCTAGGTAGGTACTTATATAGATTTAGAGGCATAAAAGTAAAATTAAAGAAAAACCTTAGTATTAATTTACGAAGATATGATATAGATGAAAAATCTGCTGTGGCCACCACAGTACTTCCTCGACCATGAATTTAACGTAGGAGGTGTCAAAGTAAAAAACATCAATGTCAACGTGACAGCTCTGTCAATGTCAAAGTGATTTCTGTCAATGACAAAATTTAAAAAATCGACATTTTCTTTGCATTTATTATAAGTTATAGACATAATACGAGCAATATATAAATTAAATTAAGTAATAATATTGAAATCGTAAGTACTAATTTAAAAAAATAATTAATTAAGTTGGTACTATTGATCGTATAAAGCTCATTAACGAACTAAAAACTAACTTTTTTGTAAAAAGCTTAAATATAAAATTTCTGTCAAAATTTCGTTATCGTGCTTCTGGATAGACAGACAGACAGACAGACCGACATTTTCTAAATTATGTTTTTGGGTTCAGTAGTGTCTAAAACGTGAATATTCATAAAAATCTCGAATTGACAAAAATTCACGATTGCAATACCCTATTATATAGGCCGGGGAAGTAAAAATTATAAAATATTTGTTAATTGCTAATGTAAATTAATTAATCGTAGAAAAAATGCTGTACATCTGGCTGAAAGTAGGTATTTTTGCCAATCTCAAAATATAACGTCACATATTGACACTTCTATGAAAAAACTCACAGTCTAATAGGCTTAAAATAGCTATTTATACCTAATTTTATCGATAAATTCATGACTTGATTAAAAATTTCTGTACCTTATTGTAATACTTGTATTTGCCCAGCTTCCAATTTTCAATCTTAATTTAAAATTTCCATGTAATGAAATCTAGAGCCAACGAAATAAAACTAAATAAAGCACGTTCCGACATTTGCAAACTCGAATTCCGATTAAACTTTTCTTATTAAATTACCGGAAAATATGTTCACCAAGATTAAAATAACATTTACCTATAAAAGTTTTCTTATCAAAATGCAGCCCGGAGACATCAAGGTTGAATAAATATCTATTCAAAATGAAAAATGTTTCCCTAGAACTCAAAACATGGAAAGTTTATTTGAATTCTTGGGATGCTTGAGAGGAGCTCTTTCATAAATTCGTTCCGATCTATTTAATGATAACACTATCGTCGGCCCGCCCTTCCAAATATTGGAAAAGTTCCTTCGTCTCTTTGTTAATTGGAAAGATTCCGCCAAATTTTCCTTTCTGTGGGCATTTTCTCTGGAATATATTTTGCGTGTTCTTCGTTCTTCCAGCTTTTCCTTTACCGCATTTATTTGTTTGTCTTAGGATGTGGATTCTCGTGTGGTCAGAATTTCAGGGGTTTCCAAAATTTCCCAATTGATGTGTCATTACTTTGAATTACTAACGTAATGTACATTGTTTTGATTAGATAAATTTTTCTACCTAGGTACTAAGTATTTTATCTTATTTATGTTCATACAACTGTAATACACAAAAGCTTTTTATTTCGCCGGATAAATTTCTGTTAGGTATTGAAACCTTGTTATCTAGCAATTTGAAAAGAAAAATTGTTTAATCACGACACCGTATTTTATTTTGAAACAATTTTTCTAGTCAAATTGCTGTCAGGTGACAAGGTTGAGATGTCAAACAGAAATATATTCGGAGGAAATTAAATGTTTGAGTGTAATTCAACGAGATAATTTAACGACTCCTTTGGTTCTTCTTTATAAATATTCTCAAAATCGAATCATTTTACTGACAAATATTAGAAATATGAAGCAAATAACATTTTAGTGTTTTGTTTATTGTTTGGTTGCTAAGAAAAAGGTAAATAAGGTTTTATCACTTGCAAAAAGTTACCTTTCTTTTTATGTCAAAGCGATAAAATTGTGTTTTGTTTATGGCTTACTTTATACAGGAGTGGAATTATCACCATGATTCTTCTTCTCAGGATTCAGAGGCATGAAAGAATCCGCAAAGAATCTATGTATCTGTTCACACATGTTTTTTGCATCTTTATTTAAAATTATTTTCAAATTTGAAACGACAGAAACTACTAGTATATTTATTCTTAAGAATTTAATTTTCAAATTGTTGCATAATGGACTACAACAGTAATTAATTTTGCCCATGAGAAACTATTTTTGTGTAGTGTTTACCCAGCTAGTAATAAATTAATCTGTCAATTATCCTTCTTTTTGTTAACTTTAGAACATCTAGAGTAAGTTTCCTTTGGGGTACAATAATTCTTTTTAGTTTCCGATCGCAAACATAGACAATTGTCCGAATTTGCTGAACTTGCGATGTCGACAATTGTCGAACAATATCTGCTGATCATCAAGAACTAAAAGAGCAGAAATTTTCACTTGAGAGAAAACTAATCCAATAAGTTCGAGGTAGTTTATTAGGAGAACAAATAAGTGATTACAAACTTAATAAGAATTGTTAACAAATTATGAATTATTGAAATTTGAATTACAAGTGTAAGGAAGCTGTTTGGAACGGTGCGATATTTTGTTTTCAAAAACTTTTCCTTTCGCTCTATGCGGGAACCCGCTTGATATTTTCTCCCTAAAGAGGAAAAGTACTTTTCCTCCCGCGGGATTCGAAAATTATTTTTATATATTTCATGGAATTATTATATATTTTTCCAATCTTATCATCATCCGGTTTATCTCTTTCTTCAACTTCTACTTTTCGGTGCAGGTATTGTGCATCTCGCTTCGTTCGTGTTGCCAACTCCGTACTCGTGGGAAAAAAGTTATTTTCGTCCCTAATTGCACAATATATTATTTTCCCTATAGTTAGCCAGATATCCTTTATGCGATTTTCAATCAAAAAATGTTTTTGCAAAAACTGGCCTTAAATTTACAAGTTATAAATAGTTATTTACATTATTAAGTGCGGTAGAGTTAATTTTACAGCGCGAGGTTTTATATTAAAGTACGGCGCGAAGCGGAGTGCTTTAATAAAACCGAGCGTTGTACAAATACCTAACACACACATTATGTATTATATTTTTTGGCCGACATACCTATTTATTTAAAATATCGTGTTTTCTATGAGGTTAAGTGAGATGCATTTGACATTTGCACTAAAATTTCGTTTTGTCAAGCAGCCTTGAAACAACTGCTCTGAGATGTCGCCAGTAAATGTCACATTTAAAATTAATCTGCGTTTTAAAGTTACCTTTAAAAATTCGGTGCATATTAACGAACCATATTATGCGGAAACAATTATTATGGCATGTGTAAAATCGCAACTACCGTAGACGACAACGATGTGTGATTGTTATGTTTACAGTTCAGGAGTCCAAAAAATCTTTTCTTGTTTCATGATCAGTACCATAATCGAGCAAATATGCACAAAGTTGCGAATCATTCTGTGCGTAAGATTTGTTTGTACATTATCAATCTCCGAAAATGTTGGGAAGCCCTGTCTCCCTCTTCTTCTCAGTCAACAAAAATAAATGTTGTTGACATTTGTAATTTATGTCTAGAAAAACACGGCAGTATTTTTTCAACTGGTAAATTGATATGAGAAACATTCAGTTGAGTTTACCCACGTGAGATCTGCGGTGGATAGACAATTCTCATTCGATTCAGGCTTCAAAGCCAACTCGAATCGAGAATCTCGAATCTCAATTCTGGTTAACGATGTCACGTCGGAAGGTTTTGTCAGCAAGGATTAAAACATGAGACGAGAGAGAGAACAGGCCTACTTTGATCCTTAGGGTCCAACAAGGATTATATTATTATAAGAGGAATGTTGATTTTGAAATTTATTATTAGAATCTTGATGTTGTTATAGTTATTAAACTGCTTTATGCACGGGTATCATAATTTAACAATTGAAAACCACATATAGGAAGAACGATCAAAGTTCAAAAAATCAAAAAATGAGTTTTTGGTATCATCTTGTATCAAAATAAGTATATTTTCTTATAGAGTTCAGAAAATTGCAGTAAAAACGATCTAAAGTCACGCTTTTCAGGCATTGAAATAATTGTGTCCACTGGAAGAACGATCCAAGTCCCCTTTGTTCAACGGAATACCGATCTTAGTTAATTGTTTATAACAAATTAGTTTATTTTACAAGAACATTAATGTTATTATTTTTTATTATCAATACCTATAACTGTAAGTTGGAATAAAATAAACCGTTATTTTTAATAAACCATATTACCAATATACGAGTCTTCTTAAAATTCTATTATCTCGAAACTATCAAAATGTGACTTTGATCGTTCTTCTCATGTGGTCTTCAATTATAAAAAATTTCTTTGACATAAACGTCATTTTATAGCCCTCGGACCTCTTTATAACGCAGTGCGCCATAAGGAAACGTCAATTAAATGCAAACAGTACAGTGAAGTACAGTGAATTTACGTCAAACATGGGATTTATCATATCCATGGTTACAAATTTGACAGCAATGTATTAGAGCGTTCTTTTTAAAATGAAACAGTTGAATTTGTTAAGCCATAAACAAAACACAATTTTATCGCTTTGACAACGGATAAAAAGGAAGGTAACTTTTTGCAAGTGATAATCCTTATTTACATTTTTCTTAGCAACCAAACAATAAACAAAACACTAAAATGTTATTTGCTTCATATTTCTAATATTTGTCAGTAAAATGATTCGATTTTGAGAATATTTATAAAGAAGAACCAAAGGAGTCGTTAAATTATCTCGTTGAATTACACTCGAGCATTTTATTTCCTCCGAATAAATTTCTGTTTGACATCTCAACCTTGTCACCTGACAGAAATTTGAGCCAAAAATGATTTTAAAATAAAATCACTCTACCTACGGTGTCGTGATTTTATTAAACAATTTTTCTTTTCAAATTGCTAGGCAACAAGGTTTCAATACAAACAGAAATTCATCAGGCGAAATAAAAAGCTCTTGTGTAATTACAGTTGAATATAAAATGTTCCCTACTCGATTTATATTTTTAAATGAATTTTGACAATGTGCTGCGATTGGTTCATTAACTTTTTTGCGGGTTAATGGAAATTATATTTTATTAAATTTTAAATTGCTAGGCAACAAGGTGTCAATACAAACCGAAAATCCGGGGAAATAAAAAGCTCTTATGTAAGTACAGTTGACTATAAAATATTCCCTACTTGATTTATATTTTTAAATGAATTTTGAAAATAAACTGCGATTGGTTCATTTATAACTCTTTTGCGGGTTAATGGAACCACAGAGAAGGATACAAAAAATTGTTTGATACTTCTTGAACCTTCCTTATTAACTATTCACCATGTATGCATTGGCGATATACTTACATAACACCCTGTATATGTAATTCATTAAATTGAGTACTCTTTAACTCTTCTTGGTTAATATCTTTGAAGACAATTCGAAAATTCTGTTCTGGACCGGGTAAATCTTCCGATCTATTGCAACTTATCTTATAGGGCTAAGAGCTGTGATAAGCCGTGTAAATACAAATAATTAATTAAGTGTAAAGCTCAAAGTGGGGCTCATTAACCCTCTAGCGAGGGAAGGAGGAAACAAAAGCCTGCCGCAGTGCAGTGGAGGGAGAAGAAACAGAAGAATACGAGGATGAGAAGAGTGAGCGATATCTGAAACGATTGATATTCTGCGGATATACTGTACGCAGTATGTGACCTCAGGAATGAAATAGTGTATTAATACTAAATGAGCGAGGAAAGTAAATGATATCGCGTGTGAGAGAATATTGACACACGAGGCTTGCCAAGTTCGGAAATCTCACAAGCATTCGATAGACACTTTACGCTGAGTTATGTACCATAAATATCAGGCTGGTATTCTATTCATCAATTTATTTTCATGACAACGCACACTTCCATAATTTGAATTTTACGTGGTCATGGTCATGGACTACAAGATACAAAAGAGTTCAATGACTAAAATACGATATATTAATTAAATTAATTTTTTTAATATAATACTACATATTCAGCAAAAATTACTACTTTATTTATGTAGATAAATCACTTTAAATTTCGTTATTGCCTATTTTTAATGACGAAATACAATTTATCGCAAAAAATACATCGTTTATATTCATAGCTATAGGTCTGTTTATGGTATAAGTTAGTATCGCGTATGGTCGTAAAAAATAGCTATTTATGTAACAAGTAAGGAAATCTTACATATGTGAAATTTGCAGCACAAGGCGTAGCCGAGCTCTGTAAACAATGAGTATAAAGTAACTACCGAGATTCCTCATGTGTTACATTATAATATTTTTCCTACTTTCGTTCGAATAAATGCAATTATTTGGAAATTATGAAATATTGACATTTAATAACAATATAAATTTTGATAAGACAAATACATCCAAATTAGGTTATCTCTATACAAACGACTTTGTTTTACTATAAGAGATTGCAAGTCAAAACCATTTTATATTTAAGTTTCTTTACAATGTGGTTTATAATTTGTTTAATAAACGTAATTTTATATGTGTACTACTAATTAAATAAAAACAATGAAATAAAGATCATTCCGTAAAATACCTAACACAAATAAATGAAATAAAGTGTCTATTATCTAACACTAAAGTAGAAAATAGTTCTTTGTGTATTAAGAGCGTAAAGTGACTATTTGTTACTCGCGCATGGAAATTGCAGCGCGAGCCGAAGGCGAGAACTGCAATAGTGCAAGAGGAACAAATTCACTTTACGCTCGTAATACACATTAAAAATAATGGTATTAGTTAGTTCAACCTACGTTCATTCAATTTATGTTTTATTTGTAACCATGACTATACAAAAAAATTGTTTCATTCTGTTATATTCTTTTATTTTTTGTAAACAATAAAACACTTTAGCGCGCGTTGTCATAGGAGACGTGCTTATGGTCCTCAGTAACAATCAACTTTACGATGCCAATTGAAAGCATAAATATTAACTTTTCATAGTAGTCGCAGGGTTGTTCACGTAGTCTACGCGACGTAGTTTACGTGTAATTTTACGCGTAGACAAACACGTAATCTACGCATGCAGTATCTGTGTAATTAATAAAATAGTGTAGACAATGTAGACAAAGAACAAATCTCACCGAAAACGAATAAAATTATAGGTTAGATTTTCTGACAATTGAATTATTTACATATTTTACGCAAAGTCTACATTGTCTACATTTTACATAATATACGCAAACTTTACGTGTAGACGTTGAAAATAATAATTTACGCGTAGATGAACAACCCTGAGTAGTCGTAGATAAATTTATGAAAGTAATTTATTCGGATAACAAATAAACATTTTGTTAAAATTATTACCCCCATTAAAAAGCATCTACGATGTTCCAGCTCTTAATTTTTCCGGCCAATAACAGAATCATCTCAAGATAAACAAAGTCCCGGTGGTAATTTCTCCCCACGGCCCATTTCAGCATTTTCAGTATTTTCAGCGTTGCGTTCTCGGGCTCCTTAGTCCACCAAGTACCAATTACAGCCCGTCGACAACACGGCTCACTACCACCGCTGAAAGACATTTGTTCGTGGTCACAACAACGCCTTCAGCGCTTCAGTCTTCAGCTTCAGGGTCCGCCCCGTCTGCCCACGTCACTTTGACCTACATATTACTGTCTTACGTTACAACTCTGTCGCAAGATGGCGCGGGAGTTTTTGCCAGAAAAACAAAGGAATTGTGGTCTAGTAATGAATGAGTAATCTCTATTAAGGCGCTAAAACTTGTGCCGAAAAATAGTGAAAAAGTGAGCTTGCTATGTTACAAACTGAACTCTTGTTAGTACACTTACTCTGTTCATGTTTTATATATACGTAGTTAAAAGATGACTCTAGAGTGCTAGTTTTGCAATACTTAATGGCATTTTAGTAATAAATTAGTAAAAATAGTCAATTTGGCCGATTTTTTACTATTTTTTTCGTCAGATATGTAATTTTATTGATAATAAGGAACAATGCAAGGAATCGACTATTTAAAACAAAATTAATAAATATGCAATAATAAGGCCATAATTTGTAATTTTAAACTGCATAAATTAATTCTTATTTTCTCTAATTATTGTCGCAATAATGTATTGTATGAATTTTTCCATCAAATAATGCTTCGTAATTACTTATTATAAAATTCATGTTTTTATTTTGAACAATATAGCCAGAACCGTGAATTCTGATTCTATTGCATCAATATTGCGTGCAACAAATGTAGAGCCAACGATATGAAACAGTTTGATTAAAAAGCCTACTAATTAAAATTCGTATTTCGAAAAAATTCTTATGGTGGGTTTATGCAGCAACTACATTAGAAAATTAAATTAAACCACTAAACTAGAAAATTAAATTATAAATACAGTGTTTATATTCAAAACTAAACTAAAGAATAAACCAATAGGAATGCACATTTTCGCGTGCGTATAGTACAATCACGCCAACCAGCACGCTTCAAACGTCAAATTCGAGGTTATGTAGACATTGCGCATGTGCAAACATTATAAAATTAAGAAATTAAACTAAGAAGTTGAAAATATCTAACTTTTTAGTTTAGTGACGATAGTTTAGTTTGTTAATTTAGTTGCATAAACGATTATATACCAAACAATAATGTCTACTTCCTTAGTTTAATTTCATAATGTAATTTTTTAATTTAGTTGTCTGCATAAACCCACCATAACAGTTCTGTGATCTGTAAGTTGAGTTCCATAAGCCATTCAAATAATTGGCATGAAATTGTGCATCAGCCTGTATGATAAAGTACCTACCTATAAATTGGAATAACTAATCAGTCTAGCAATATTTCGCATAAACTACGATTATAGATTCAAAAATTCCAAATTATAATAAATTCTTCCTAAACTCAGTTTCCTCAGTATCCACTCTCTCTCCTCTCTAGTTTGTAAGTTATCTAGCGAGGCGAACCCGAAGCGAGGATATAAGTCCACGTCAAAGGACTCGTGTCCTGAATCCGAATTCCCGACGAGTATAATGGCTGTATTGCGGCGAACGTGCCTTTGTTTAGAGAAATAACTTACTTGATTGGCTGAGACGAGAAGAACAAGGGCATGAAAGGGAAACTGATACTGGGAATTAACTTCCAATGAGAATGAACTAGAAGACGATATTGAATATAAAGTAATGCGCGCTTGGTTACGCTTCCCACGTAGGATGCCATAATCGAGATCCGTGGTTCAAGTCTCTCGGCCGGCAGTGTGTGCAGTCGTTAAATTGTAAAACATCTTGCTTCAAGCTGGCCACTTGATCGTCTTAAATGTAGTCCTGGTTGCAAAAGAATCTATCACAGCTCTCTGCATGTGATGATGTACGAACCCGGAGTTCCGTGGTTCAAGTCTCTCTGCCGGCAGTGTGTGATTCTCGTTAAATTGTAATACATCTTGTAATTAAATCAAGCTGACCACTTGATCGTCTTAAATGTAGTCCTGGTTTCAAAATAATCTCTCACGGCTCACTACATGTGATGACGTACGAACCCGGAGTTCCGTGGTTCAAGTCCCTCTGCCGGCAGTGTGTGATTCTCGTTAAATTGTAAAACATCTTGCTTCAAGCTGACCACTTGATCGTCTTAAATGTAGTCATGGTTGCAAAAGAATCTCTCACATCTCTCTTCATGTGATGACATACGAATCCGGAGTTCCGTGGTTCAAGTCTCTCGACCGGCAGTGTAAATTGTAAAACATCTTGCTTCAAGCTAACCACTAGCTTAAAAAATGTAGTCCTGGTTACGTAAAAATAACTTCGTTGCCGCTTTGATTGATATTCTGACTGTTCCAAAACGAATCGCGCGAAGTAGTTGGATAACATCTACTATTCTATAATTGAGAGTAAATCGTATGTGGAAAATATGCTTTGTTTTTTTTTCACATGTAAAAGTTCCTGTTGCTTGATAATTAATTAATCTCCTCAACTGAAGTGAAACTAATAATTCATATAATGAAGTTGACAGCTGGACCGTTCAGCCACATTGTACAAGTTGCATTTGTAGTTAGAAACTCTAATCTCGCATATTCTAGAGTTTGAGCAAATAGATTTCCGTCTAGTCCAGATTCTAGACTTTAGCATAATATTGCTTTTGCCCGAAACCACAGTCAGTTAGGAAGATTTAACGCCGTGTTTTTGTTCACTTGACATACGCTAAAACTAATTCAGAACTTTATACTTTGGGATGAAATTATTTATCTACTGGTACTTTTAATATATTTTAAGTAAATTCGACTATAAATAACTTAGATAATAAAGTATACAGCTGGCAAATATTTTTATTTTTTACTCTAATTACTATAAACGATTTTACCTTCTGTAAGTCCACCTTAATTTTTAAAACTGTTTCATTTCGTTGTGGCATAGTATCTACAAATCCTAAACATACTTTTCCGGAGAAAAATCCCAAATATTCTACAGTCTGTGTCACAATTCTTTGATGGTCCTTGCATAAGATGATTTAAAAAAAAAAATTATTGGTTCCATAAAGTTTCGACTGTTGATTTGATTTGAGATTGTGTAAAATGTATTGCAGTTTTCAGTAAATATACGATACAGTACATTATACTTATATACTTTGATTTTCATTTAAACTTTTGTACAATAAAATTCTTTTTTACGTCTAGACCAACTTTAATGAGACGGGACTCGCACATCATAGGTACTTACATCTCAAAATGAAACAGAAATTCGTGAAATAAATTTTTAGCTACTGAGTACAATTCGGCAAATTTGTATTTTTCCGATAGAGACATTTCCTAACTTTTTCTCCATTTTCTTTATACTCTTTTTATTTCCACACACACATAAAATTATTCTAAACTTTATTTCACCCTTTTATTAAGCCTCTAAAGCCACTCCTGGCTATGTACCCGCACAATAAAAAATATTATTCCTCTTTTTTACTGTCCGAATTCCGAACAGGCGGTTGTCAACGCAGTGGCGTACGTGAGGGTAATTTCTTCCCTGTTTAAAACCAGAAGATAAATTTTACGAGGAAATTTATTCCTGTATGGAAAACATGCGTGTTATTTATCCTATCCTACTTTTAAGTATTTCATTGGAAGTTTACCAAAATTTTAGAAATGGATTTTTATATTTTGTCATATAAAAATGGATAATACGTTCTTTTGGTTTATGACAAAAACGTACAGATTTTAAGACCCTGAAAGGTTACAAATATCGAAATCTTGTAGATTCAATAAGAGTATTAGTTGGCAGAAATCCATTTTTCGGATTTTGGTGTATTTAGATTATAATTCTATACATTTCTATAAATTCTATAACTTGCTATTCCCTTCAAATACAATTTATACTATATCTCAATTAAAATGTATTTAAACTAGAACTTATTATACTTAAATTTCAGTAATCAACTATCTCTTTAATTTGATAGGCGAGGGAAATTAAAAACTAGGCTTTAATTTTGTTTCATTGATGTTATTCAGAGTTTGTATTAAAATTATAATCGGGTTATTGGATATTCATGGTATATACGATCAAACAATACCCTATAATAATAAAAGCATACTATACATCATGCACAAACAATGCATCATAGATAGAGCAAAATAATATTGATATTATATTACAAGCAGAAAATAACTAAGTTAACAATACAAAGGGTTGTCTTCTTCGTCATATGTCGATTTTACTTCACAAGTGAAGTAAATATCGAAAAACTCTGAAGCTTATATTTCAAGGGAACCAGACTGTAAATAATTGTAGAGACAGAAATCGTATTAAAGTAAGAATACGAACAAAAGAAGCAACAGATGTAAGATACAAGAGTGTGATATTAATTATATTTTATGTTACAAAAGAAATCTAATTATTTTATTATGTTTCTTTCAATTCTTTGTACAGTAATTTTTGCGACAAAAGTTTTTTAGCAGATGATACGAAAAGAATAATGTTATTGTAATATAATGTCAGATTATTATAAAGCATGTGTCCATTTACGAAAGTAACAGATTTCATACAGTTACCTAGCTACGAAAATAAATATATTATACTCCTGTTCAACACGGCCGTCGTTAGCATAACAAACGTGTTCGTTGTACCTAACTTTTTAATTTAATTTATATTATACCTACTGCCATAATATACACAAAGTCGATTTATGTGTGTAACGTTTTAGTTGGTGACATTAATATTGCCATTTATTTAACTGTCACTGTCACTTTAAAAGTACATAATTACTGACTATTCTAGGTGATAATCGCAGACATTATAGAAAATATTGAACATATATGTTTTTTATTACTAGATTCATAAATTTTATTGAATGAAAACGAATTAATTAAACAAATCAGATTTAGAGGTTATACTGAAATTATTTGTTCGTTCTGAGGTTTGACGTTTGACAATTATTGAAGTAAATGTCATCTGATACTACCAATACCAACCTTCTAAAAAATATGTTGCGACATTCAGTTGCGTTTCACAAAGTTAACTTTGTGAACGCCAAATAGAAAAATAATTTTTTATGAATTATACAATGGCAAGACTGAGGCAAGACCGATAAAAATTAAATTAAATTCATATGGTAACAGTGGCACAAAAATTGCGAATTTTGAAACATTTCTTTCAGTTCCATATTCAGTATGTTGAGTAGTATAAATATGCCATTATATATTATTGTGAAATGCTGTAGTTATGAGTTTTGACGAAAAGTTTTTAAATTAACTTCGCAATTCATTGAATTTACTCCAACAATATCGAAAGATTCGTTTAAAATTCACCATTTTCATCCGGCACTCAATTTTTCAGAGAACCAAAGCGGAGTTTCAATTAATCTTTAAACAATCGAGAATCGAGAACGGATATTCTCAGAGTACAATTAATTTTTAAAAATTTATGAGCCGTTTTGCTTTGTGACCTGTGATTAACCGAACAATACGATTCGCTCAATATTTTATCAAGAGGATTCATTGTCCATTTAGAGAAGCCAAGGGATGAAGTACCTACTTCAAAGCAAAAGAGAGGAAATTTATTTAATTTTTAGAAGCCGCCCACTCTGTGCATCAGTAGTAGTGGAGTTACTTCTTACTTATTAAACGTCTATTTTTATAGAGTCGTCGGTGAAGGAAAATAATATCTCTAGAGTCATCTTTTAATTAACCATATAAAATATGAACAATGTAGGTGTTTTAGCTGGGGCACCATTTGTAATAGTGAAAGATCTGAAGGCGAGGAATTTTATCATTCAATTTGTCGAGGAATGTTACCTATAAGCAACAATCTTAAGAAATAATTTTACCTGCAAAATAATGAGACCCGATATATATATATATATATATATATATATATATATATATATATATATATATATATATATATATATATATATATATATATATATATATATATATATATATATATATTTTGTAAGACTATTTACCAAATAAACAGATATAAAATATGAACTAATAAATTTACGTTGGACTGTCCTAATATTTTTATTATTAAATGTTTTCTAATGCTGGAGTAAGCAAAATTTGACACTGCTGCAGACCAATTAGAATAATAATTCGTGGTTTTTCGTCAAGACTAATTTTTTGTGCCGAAACGGTTGTTTATTTTGACATTTTTAACCTTTGATTGTTAAAATTTTAAATTTTAGTTTCTTTCGTTTCATAAGTTCATTAATAATTGGTTCCAAACTAAGGATTTTGACGTAACTGTATTTTTTGACGTTATATTTGATATATTTTTTATTTCATCGTAAAAAGATGTCGCAAAAAGATTCATTTGACACTTTTAATTTCAATTAAAAACAATACTAAATCAATAAAATTTGTCATACATGGTAGTCATAGCAATGTAACGGGTAAATTGTCACTTGAAAAACTAGGGCATTTTTACAATTTTTGCCGATATATTTTGTACGTCATTGGTCAGAATTTAAAAAATTGATGCAAATGATTGGTTTAATTAATATGTGGGAAATTGTCAATCAAATAATGCTTCGTAATTACTTATGGTAAATTTCAGATTTTTATTTTGAGCAATATAGCCATAATCGTGTTTTTTTAATATATTGCAGCAATATTTCGTGGAGGAACATGTGTAGAACCTTAAGAAAAATTCTGTAAATAATCTAGACATAAATTGGGCTGATAGCTGAGTGTGTTACGTGACCGACTGTACTTCTGACAACTTAGGTTCGAATTCAGTTTAATTGCACAATAGTCTCTCCAGCTGTGTTTATTGACCAGCTCAAGTGGTACAGGAGAGCTGATTACGTTGTTGGGATACACGATATAAAAATTCCTGGATATGAATTGCACGAGTATTCAATAAGAAATTCGTAATGACATCGCCACTCTATTTTATATTTCTTTTTACAATAGAAAAATAGATAAATGATAAATTAATGCGTATAATTAATTTTATTGATTCTGTATTTACATTCAAAATATTAATTTAACCAATTTTCAATTCAAATAATATTAAACTCACATGTGACAGAAAAATTTCCATTTATTAATTTCAGTAGTAACTCAGGCTATAGTAGACAAATTTTGATAATATCAATTATTTTATTGGCTGTTATTTGTGTAATGCGATTTTCCTTTTTGTTAATTTTATTTTTAAGTCTAAACAAAATTTGGTTGATATTGCATATAGGTAAATATTAGTTCATTTGTACATTTTTGTTGATATATGATATTTTTGACAAACAGGAATACAGTCAACATTAATTCCAGTTCTGTCAGTAAATTTAGTAACACGATATGATTTATGTTTTCCCCGCAATAAAAAAATAAATACATGCATTTGCACATTCAGATTGTATTCAAAATTAGTTAAATGATTGATTGATATGTTTTTCTAATATTTGGTTTTATTAAACCTCTTATATACGGCGAAATAGAACAGTGGTAGAGTAAAATTCAAATATCTAGGACCCTGAGCTGCGCGAGAAGGCGGAGAAAAGTGGAACTAGCGAGTATATGCTACGCTGCACTTCACTTAATTTTCAAAGAAAACTAAAATATAACTCAATCACAATCAATTACAAAATTCACAGCGTTACATGAAGCAAAACACTATGAACGTCAACATGAGAATAACAGATATTGAAGCTGATGTTCTGTAGAACAGACAGTAGCGTAGTTGCCTCTTGTTTATCATCTATGCCTCTCTTTCTAAGACGAGAATTCGTACTTCGCGCAGGGTGAATTTTACTCTAGAGTGCTGGGCTCTGATTACAGAGGGCGTGGGTTTGAATCCGGATCAGGTGCGACATTTGCATATCTTGACCTTCGTTTATAATCCAAGTTGGGATACAATTAATTTGGCAACCACAAAGCTATCGGGCACCGGCTAGTGGTTGTAACAAGGGCTTGCACGAGAGGTTAGATGGAAGACCAGCCTTCACTGAATCTCGTCCATTGTTAACAGGTAATTAAAGTCAATTAAAAAACTTGGACGTCACCTTAAAAATTAAAATTGTAATATATCTTTTGATATATTGCTCTCCAGTATCAGCCAGGAGTGAGTTGAGGGCTGGTAACCGCACACACGGTAAAATACATCTATACTGATGACTGTTCGGCTGCCACAGCCAAGTTGGGTAATCGCCAGTTGCACCGCTTCCACTTAAATTTTAAGTTTCCCTTAAATAAACAATATCTAATCAACATCAAATTGTCAAACGTAGAAATATCATTGCTGTCATAAGTTCGATTCGATATTTTTCATTTAAGTGACACTTAAAATTTAAGTGGAAGCGGTGCAAATGGCCAGAAGAGGCGTAAAAGATATGATTATTTATTTTTGTTCTTCGACGGTAATTGTTTCACGTAAATCCAGGGATCTAAGTGCGCACTTACGTTAGTCCTAATTAGATTGTTTCAGTCCTTAATTAATTATTCCCTCAAACACATGCGCAATTTAACCCAGGAACTATTTACTACGGAGATCGCATTTCAGTTAAGTTAGTAAGTAGTTTAGATTAGTGATAGTGACTGGATATCCAGCAAAATGTAGAGAAAATTAAACAAGATTACATTAATTTGTAAACAGATCTATGAGGGGATTTAATTATTAAATTGGAGAAAATTCAATTAAGGCGACTTTTACATTTAAATAACAAGATAAACCTATATAATATTATGTGCAATTATCAGATACCGCTTTGTTAACTTCGCTACCCTATTATTGGCCAATCCAATCGGAAAACAAATTCACATAACATAAACAAATTCTCGTCAATATCATGTCATGAACTGCTGTCAGTTGTCGAGTATTTGAGTAAAATTATTGTTCATTATATACTTACAAAATGCTATTCAAACTACTGTCTTAAAAAAAAGTATGATATTACAGTATCTACATAATCAAATTTAATGTTGATATATTAAATTTAAATATCGTTTTTTACATTATGCAATATCAATTTCTTTGTTTGCTATTTAATGCCCTGTTCGCACTAGGAAAGTTTTCAGCTATAATAACCCAAGGACATTGATAATTACGAAATAATTTTGTGACATTCCGAAAGCACGTTGCTTGGTAACCGCCCGACGCTGCAGGCGGAGGGCTGTTAACCTAAAAGCAACGTGCTTGAGGTAGCTGTCACAAAATTATAAGTATTTATCAATGGTCGACGGTTATTCGGACAGAAAATTTTATTAATTGAAGTATCATTTTCATTGCCAAAACGTGCAAATGACATTTTTATTCAATTATTATTATAAACATAAAAATGAACATAAATAATTGTAACCTAGCAACATATTTGACATAAGTGATAATGTCCCATGGGTTGCTTTCAGTTAAATGTTGTATTCATTGGTCAATTTCGTACACGTGATCAAAAATGAAAGAATTTCATTGGATATTTAGTTTACCTACAAAGTAAAACAAGTGCTAGGAGCTGTCATAGAATAAAACTGTCAATACCGTTCATACGGGGAATGTAGTTATTTTTATTAAATATATTTAAGATCACTAGCTTTAATATGTTTTAAAGAAATAATTAGTTTCCCCAATGGTTTCCTCGTATGACCGGTATTGACAGTTTTTTTATGACTCCTAGCACTTGTTTTACTATTTTGTAAAAACTTTCCTCGTGTGAACCGGGCTTGAGGTACTTAAATATAATAACACAGCTTCATTTTCGTTTCGACCAATGAAACTTTTTGTACTGCATGTGAAAATAGTTTTCTGTTTTATAACGTCTGGTAATATAATAGGATATTATTAAATTATAATCGTAATTCTTCACGCTTTGGTTTCAATGTTGTCTACGTCACACAGGGCGCATTTTAATGCACGTTTCAAAAGAGTTACATTTTCATTTCGATAAAAAGGTAATAAATTTATCAAAATTAACAATTATTATTATCACTTTCCTATAACTTATACCGTGAGTTTATTTTAACGTGAAACAGGGATTTTTCATATCCATGGTTACGAATTTAACAGCAATGTATTAGAGCGTTCTTTTTAAAATCGAACATAGGGAATCAATATAACTGTATTATTTTTGACCAATATAACATATTTGGGCAGCTGTAATAGTTCCAAGGGACGCTTTCAACATAAACTTTTAATTGTTTAAACTATACCTACATCGTATTTCCAGGTAGCATCAGTTTGACTCCAATTAACAAATTCAAATGTTGCTACCTGCAAATACGATGTAGGTATAGTTTAAATAATTAAAAGTTTATGTTGAAGGCGTCTCTTGGAACTATTACAGCTGCCCAAATATGTTATATTAGTCCAGAATAATACAGTTAAATTGATTCCCTATGTTCGATTTTAAAAAGAACGCTCTAATACATTGCTGTCAAATTTGTAACCATGGATATGAAAAGTCCTATGTTTCATGTTAAAATAAATTCACGGTATATGCTGAAAATTGATATCCAATATGTATTTCTTTAAAAGTTGTAGGCTTGGAAACCCCCATTAAATTACTATTACAGTCGCCTGCGGCTCACGTAAAGCGTACCTACATTTTTAGTATCACTGGTTGATATGAACTTATAAATAAACATAACGAATTATTTATTCAAGTAAAGTATAATTATAATGAATAACAAACTAATTACACAAGTTTTGTTTTGAACTATAATAAGTTGTCAAATAACAGTCCAACAGATTGTTATTCAACATCAGTTACTATGTCTTGTTATGTACATATTTCGTTATTATTTTATGATAAAGATAGTTACGCAGACTTGCTGAATGCATATGCACATGCACAACATCAGTTTTGTACAGCGAATTATTGTGACGTTCCAGTGGGTTTTGTGCGCTAAATGTGATTTAGAACTGGAATTATGGTGTTAAAATAATTCACAATATATTTCGTGTTGAGGATTAAAAATAAATGTATGTGGATTGTGGCTGAGCGGCTTAACAACCGCATGGGCAACTCGCCAACGTGAGACAGGTTGGTAAATATTTTAAAATTATTCTTCCACTTTGACAATTATCATCTCGGAAGCATTTTTTGTGATACTTATGTAGTGATAATTTTATTTGCAGACAAACTTAAGTAAATTGTTTCAAATTTTAAAATAGCATTCCAATCTGATGACGTCGTTGACAGTATTTGTCGTTCAATTAATGAAATAACTATGTTGAGATTTTGTACAATAATGTTTAATGTCATTTTATACTTATTGCTCTATTTATTATTTTATTTATGGACATGTTATCAAGAATGGACAGTTTAAAGGTGACTAACAAATAACAACAAATGCTTAGGGAAATTATACAGGGTGTTAAGAAACAGGGTAAATATCTTTCAAAAACCTATAGGTACAGGGTATACCGCAAGTTTGGTATATTTATAATAAACACAAAGGACATGTGTGACTGCATTTTACCTTCCGCTTACCTGTAAAGGAAGGTATTGGCATCATGCAAAAAATCGGGTAGTGAGTTTTTAGTGGATAAGCACGAATTAGGGTCCTTACAACTCATTTTTGATAGTTTCCCGATGATGTCTGTATGTATGTGTGTGTGTGCGTGTGTGTGTGTGTGTGTGTGTGTGTGTGTGTGTGTGTATGTGTGTGGTCCGGGACGATGCCGTCTGTTGGATAACTCAAATACGAATTACCCAAAAATTTTGATATTTGGTATTATACAATTGTATACGAATAGGAAGAGCTCATTAAATTTTGGTACAAATATCTTCACCGGAGGTGATATTTTTTGAAGGTTGAAAACATTAAGTGTCGAAAATTTCTATAAATTTGGATAAATATAGTATTTATTTGTAATAAGAATAAGAGGAAAAGTTATTTGCAATCTACGTTATAAAAAAATTGTCTTTATCTGGTAGCATTAAAGAACTGCAGTGAAATTTAAAAAATAAATTTATCAAATAAAACATTGAAATCTTGTAATCCATGTTCTGTTAATTTTTGTTTCTGCATCAAAAATATTGACAGATGTGACGGGTGACAAGTTGGCATACTAGCGCTATATAAGTCATAAGTAAGCTATTAAATGTAGTAACTGAACGGAGGATTGTTTCAACACAGAAGAGTTTTCGTGTGAATGAATCTTTTGATTCAGGTGATACTAATTTCTGTGTTTGAATATTTTAGATTTTTATTTGTATATTTTAAATGGGCAGCAGATTGTACGTATACATTTCTGTTTAAAGTCTAGATATGGCGGAAGGTTGTGTGATGGCCACGTCAGATTTTTAATATATAAAAATGTAACTAATATAAATATAAATATAAATAAAAGAAAGTATACAACAATAGGCAACCATGCTATGTTGCCACATAAAAATAAAAACATGGCAGGGTTGCCAAGTTGGTACAAGGATGTTCCACAACGTAGGAAAAAAATTAAAGAGTAACTGTACAACGTGCTGATCATGAAACAAAAATATTTTGTTTTAAATTCGCAAAGTTAAGGGTAGTTTACTTGACGTGTACCTATCACTGTTTTGATGGTACCTATATTTGATAATTTGTCATATATTAGTATTAGATATTACGTTAGCAATTACTATCATTGTAGAAGATTTGAAATAAATTATTAAAAATAACTACCGACCAGTGGCAGTGGCTTTATACTGAGTCTGAGTATGGCTGACTTCAGTAAAATTGTATTAGAATAAAATAATATCGAGAATAATATGTTTGGTAATAGGTACATGAAGAGTTTAAAAGTTAGATATCTACTGAACTAATTTTTGGATATCATATTGTTACAGTTAAACATTAATTAATTCCACATTTTTTAGAGTATGAAACCATAGCTACTTGTTTGAAATATAGCGCCTATGGCCACACTCTTTATTTATAGTGATACTTTAGAAAGTTTTCTTAAAAGTTGGCGAACCTTACTATTACAGTACCTATACGTAAACGTCAAATCCAGTATCATTATGAACCGTAATATAGAAATATCTATAGCTTATGCTAACAGAACACAGAAGGAGTCACCAGTTACATCCATTATAAACCAGCCTTAAGTAAACATATTGCGGACTGTTCTTTAATTGAATTATGGTCACGTTGTGTAGCATGCGTGTCACGGGTTACGAAAGTAAACTTCCAGCGTTTTGGCAACTTCTGCTAGTCCAATTTCTCATTTTTGATTTATTCCTGCATAGCATTAAAGTAAAAGTAATAAAACACTTTCCAACTTCTGCAATTTCATAAAAGATCCCAAGAAACCCTAATGATAATGGACTCATTTTATATAACAAAATACCACTGAACGTACCCGCGGGAAAATACATTTTTAATCCTAAAAAATTATTAAATTTCTGCCTAAAACAATTTCGCGAAATTATCAAAAGAAAACAATGGGCAAATTAACGTAAATAAAGAAGGTTTTTTTTCGCAATTGAACGAAAAAACGGGCGAAGTATAACGAAGGAGAAAAAGTTTTATTAGGGAGATGAAAGGGACAAGAGAAAGTGACGTCATACACTGACTTTTAGCAGGGAAAGGGAGGAGGAACATCATTTTCGGACCCGCTCATATTCTGTTTTTCCTTTTATTCTGTCCTATGTGCTATATGTGATGATAATATGAGCATATTTCAATCAGTTTAGTTGATTTTATCTACTACAACAATTATTTAAATATCTTTCTCGATATTAATGTTTTTTCTAATTCACTTTCTTCCCTACTACTACGACTGCCCGAACCCAGCCAGAAACTCGTACTTTGCCGCATCCTAGCTATGCAATGTCATTTTGAAGTTACAAAAACACTGTAAACATGTCTCCAGTATTCGCATAATAACTTCTGTATTTATTAGAGAAATTAAGTACCAAAACAAAAATTATTCGAAAAAGGAAGGTTAGCTTCTTGCTTTTTAAATTTTTCTTTCCTTTATAATGACCGAAAAAAATCATATCAAATAATGACAAAAAACGTCTTTTTTAAATATTTTTAACTTCAAATTCCTGGGCCAAAGACAAACAAATAAAAAACTAGAGGCATTAATACATGCTTTGTTAATACACTCATATGTAAAAGCATCATATATTTCAATTATAACTAAAGTAAACGTGGAAGGCGTACACCTCTGTAACGCTGTAAAATTTTAGGGTAGACGAACACATTAAGTTTGCAATAGGTAACCTAATTTTCTTAAGAATAAAAGTACAAAATAAAGTTAGTTTCAATATGTAATTTTGTAAGAATTCGGGAGAGATAGCTTGCTGCTCAATTTAAATCGTTATAACGAACAAGTTTAGCAGTACGTGGTCTATACTTTAAATGTATGAGATGTTATGTCTTATAATTTCGATCTCTTCGGAAACAAAAATTCCGGAAATAGATCCTCTCGCCAGTCGTGCGTGTTCCGGAAGTTATGGCCTCCCCTTCCGGTTTTGGGTAATAATTAGCAGATGCTAGTCCACGATACAAGAAAACTTTCATTTCTGCCTTCTCGCCCGCTAGATCTACGTGCTCCAGGAATTATTCGGCCTCGAAGTTCGCTAAAATACGAGACCAGTTTATGGTAATTTATTTGAATTGTTATTAGAGGAAAAAGTTGTAATGAGACAGTTAAATGAAGCACCCTAATTTGGAGATACTTAATCTAAAGGCGGGTGGATATTTTTTCTTGTTAAAAAAGAAACAAAGGTTATTTATATTTATTGTGGTACTAAAAAAATTCTTAATGAAGTCTCGCATTTGTTCTATCGCTACTGTAGAAAGTTCTTGGACAATAGCAAAATACGTAAAGTTAGCCATAAAGTTTAAAATTACATTTAAAATCATGTCATTTTCCAAAAAATCTGCTGTGGCCAGCACACGGCCTCTAAGTGTCGCTAAATTGAACCTTTAATGAGCCTTGGAAAAGAATAATTTATAATTTATTGATTGCTTCAAAACCACGTAATTATCACTAGAAAGAAGAAAACATCTTCTTTTCCAGGATTTTGAATCTCCGTAGAATCTTTAGCGACTCTTAACGTAGTATAGAGTTCACTGAATCTAAATGATATTGATGTTAAACTGAAAGTACAACTTTGAAATAAAATATTTAAGAGAACAGTCTTTGAGTAGCAAAGATCTTTTACTATCAAATATTAATTCAGGTCGCGAACTTTTAGTTCTTAGTGCTTTTCTGAAGTAGCTCTAGTAGTAAAGAAATTGCATTAGTCTCTTGAAAAAAAATATACAATAATTGTAAAAATCTTAGACCGACTGTGGTTCTGACATTTCAGTTTCAGTCACTTGACGTCGCTAGCGTTGATTGAGCGCTTTATGTAATTCTTTTAAAAGGTGGGGGAAAATTCTTACACCAGTCTACACTCAACCTACCTTTTTACACTAAAGAATCATTAGATGGTTGAGAATTACATGCCCTTAAGACGATCAAGTGGTCAGCTTGAAGCGTCCGAGTGTGATTTAATTGCAAGATGTTTTACTATTTAACGACAATCACACACTGCCGGCTGAGATACCTGAACCACGGAACTCCGGGTTCGTACGTCACGTCATGCAGTGAACTGAGCTTTAACCCACGCAGCTACTGCCTCCATTATAATGTCATTTTTACCTTCCGCCATACCTGTAAAGGAAGGTATTGGAATCATGCTAAAAATCGGGTAGTGAGTTTTTATTAAGATAGTTTCACGATAATGGTCTGTATGTATTTGGATGTCTGATAACTCAAATTCGAATTACCCAAAAATTTTCATATTTGGTATTTTACGTTTGTATACTAATTGGAAGAGATGCTAAGATTTTGGTAGGTACAAATACTTTGACCGGAAGTTGCATTTTCTTAAAGCATTCTAACATTTTCTGCAAAAAATATGGGAAAATCTGCGATAGTTACAATTTGAAAGAACAAATCACATCTTATACAATAGTTATTTAACATTTTTTCTATATATCTACCAAGAAAGGAAAACTATTTTTCAAAAATATGTAATTTTACGTACCACGATTTGTAAATCACAATATAGGAAAAAAATTTAAAAACAATAATGAAAATTTCAATGTTATAGATGAACAGACGTACCTATACACAATTTCGGAAATGTTTGTGGCACCACTTTTAAAGAAATGTGTAAATATTATTTACTGGGCATAATAAGGTAATAATAAAGTATTTTCATCTACAAAGAGCTAAATAAAGAACTAAGAACTATAATATTTTTTGTAAAAAATTTGTAAATTATGAAATTTATTGCAAAATTATAATTTAAGAAATCATTATTGAAAACCAAATTCACATTATTACAGTGTCAAGGCGGGAGGTTATGTGCTGGCCACATCAGATTTTTATTTCTAATAAAAATATAGGTAGATAGTAATACCAAGTAATAAAAGCTCTCGAAATTAACATTACCTACACTGATAAGCTAAATTATAATTTTATAATAATCTCATAACCTCTCAACCTCTGCCTGAGTCATTATCTCAAAACTTTTCGCCAACTTAACCTCCTACCCTCTTGGAAACATTCTCTTTTGTTCTTCTGTCTCCAGATCTGTGAGTCACAGCGCGTTTTAAAAAATTGTCTGTCCAAAAACTCTTCAGAAGGTAAAGGAAATCACAAGAACCTTGAAGGAAATCCGGTAAAAGAGCAGCAAAAAAGAATGGCAGCTAACCGTGCTAAAGTGGATGAAAATGTTCAGTGTTTTTATTGATTTTATTGAGCTATTAATAACTGGGAACTAGGGAGATTGGGTGACGTCAGAGAGGGACTGTCAAATGATTTTTGCATTTAAATATTTTATTTACGATTATTAAATAATTGGCAATTGGAGTCAATAGACGAATGTGCGATGTAACGAACTGTGGTTCTCGTGTTTCACTCGAGGCGATTATTAAGTTGTTGGAAAGCGTTAAAAAAATCTGGAAAGAATTATTACACAAGTGAGATTAATAGTGAGTGAATGTAAATGAAGAAAGAATGTATAAGTTTCTGTTTTGTAGTGTTCGTTCAAATTTTATTTGGGAAATGGCATGATTTTATGTACGATTAATCTTTTTCAGGACTCTTAACCCGGCAGCGGGCAGGTGAAAAAAAATTACAAGTAAGGGCAGGTGGGGTGTGACAACCCCCATTTAAAAAAAATAATTATGAAGCATTAACTTTTTTTTAAATAAATTATATAAGTATTTAGTTATAATTTAGTCATTCCTGGCTCAGCGGAAGTAAAAAACAATAAAATTATTTAATTACTTTATTAAGAAAAAAATAATACACATACACTCATTTTTAATGACTGAAAAAATCCATTACAAGGTAAATAAGAAAGGAAAGTAATACAAACAAAATAAAATAATATTCTAAAACTTGGAAAGTGAACCTATCACCTAAAAAAATATTCACCTTGTTACTTGCAGGTACAAAAAAGTTACGAGGAATTAAATGGTTGCATTTTTCACAAAAAATACACCCAGGACACTTTGTCCCGCAGATGAAATGAGACTAAATCCTTTTGCGTATTGATAGTTCAATATATTTGCGGAAGATACCTGTACAGCCGATAGCGTACGGGCGTTAGTAAAACAATGTCGGCAATTATAAAGTGACTGGGGTTTACTACACCCCACCTGCCCGTTGCCGGGTTAAGCCTCATTCACATAATGCCCATGTCACACCGCCGTGGCATGAAGCACGGTGCTCGATATGGCATTTTGCTTCGTGCAAAGCTGTCAAAAGGGTGTCACACCGGTATAGCAAAATGCCATACGAAAATTTGTATGTTGCTATGTTCACTTCGTACTTTTGACAGCTGCCAATTAAAATTCGTCAATTCTTTGTGTTAATTAAATCAATAATTAGTTCATATATTGACAAAAGCTTAAAGTGTTATATTCTTATTATCTAATTACTTACTGTTACTATTTGACATCAATTATTCACCAAATGTCAAAAATTATATTAAAGACTCACTGTGAAATCAGCAACAAATTTCCATAATGTCAAAATGTTCGATAGAATAGCGGCGATAATTCCACTCATGTATAAAGTAGGCAAGCCATAAACAAAACACAATTTTATCGCTTTGACAGCGGATAAAAAGGAAGGTAACTTTTTGCAAGTGATAATAGTATATTATATATTGAGGGACTAAAGTGCATGATTTAATCCTGAGGGTGAAGTTTATTTCACGAGCCGAAGGTGAGGGAAATAATCACCTGAGGGATTAAAGATACTTTAGTCCTGTGGTATATACGCTATTTTTTGCACTTCATCATCAAATGAATGCAAAATAGTTTAAAAGTATACAAATTTTGCAATTTTGACAGTAAATTTTATGACAAATATTTATATTTTTACCATAGATACTCTGTAACAAATAGCACGTATTTACTTGACAACGGGAATAATTAATTCAATTTCTTGGCAACGGGATTAAATATGAAAAATAATCCCTTGGGATCAAATTAAGAACCTTAGTCCCTAAAATTAAAGACTAAAGAAGAGTTTTAGTCCCGGAAGTGCAAAAAACCTTATTTACTTGTTTCTTAGCAACTAAACAATAAACCTAAAATGTCATTTGCTTCATATTTCTAATATTTGTCAGTGAAATGATTAGATTTTGGGAATATTTTATAAAGAAGAACCAAAGGAGTCGTTAAATTATCTCGTTGAATTACACTCGAGCATTTTATTTCCTCCGAATATTGACATCTCAACCCTGTCACCTGACAGCAATTTGACTAGGGAAAAGGTTTCAATGCAAACAGAAATTTATCTGGCGAAATAAAAAGCTCGTGTGTAATTACAGTTGATAAAATTTATACGTTATTCATTTGTTCTTTGTTCCATCGAGCACCGTGCTTCGTGCTATGCCAGTGTGACATGGGCATAAGAATTTAGTTTTAGTAAGAAAGATTAAAATCATGTAACTAAATACAAACATTCACAGTGCTTGAAAGTGGGAATAGTGAATGTTCGTATTTAGTTATACGAATTGAAACTTTCTTAACTATAATAACTAAATGCTTATGTGAATGAGGCTTCAACGTTCCCTTATCGCAAGCCAGTGGCCACACTCATCCAGCGAACAATTTGTTTTAATAACTCGTACACAAATTACAGTACATGTTGTTGACAAGCTTCGTGAAGTCTGTGCATTGGTGTGTCCTGATTCTGTATGCAGGACTCACGGCGCTGTCATCCTGCAGGCTGCAGGAATGTGTAGCAGGACTGTTTAGTTCGTCGTTTTGCCGCTGTCAAGGATTTGTTCACTTGTCATGCACTGAATCAAGTACAGACAGGGAATTTAAATTTGGAAAGTTGGGAGTCGAGAGTTTATGATGTATGACTTTATGGTTTTATAATTAATAATAATATAGATCTATCAAGAAATTCATCCTGGATACAAAATTTAATATTTTGAAGTTGTCATTGAATTAGAATTCTTCTTTTCCAGGACTCATTTTAACTACAGACTTCTGGTATTAGAGGTAAATTCAGTTAAGTAGAACCCTGCGCGAAGTACGAATTCTCGTCTTAAAAAGAGAGGCATACATGATAAACTATGCTACTGTCTGTTCTACGGAACATCAGCTTCTATATCTGTTATTCTCATGTTGATGTACGTAGTGTTTTGCTTCGTGTAACGCTGTGAATTTTGTAATTGATTGTGATTAAAATATATTTTAGTCTTCTTTGAAAATTAAGTGAAGTGCAGCGTAGCATTACACGTAGCATTCCGGGCGGCCTAAAACCACGCCGCCTAAAACCCACGCAGCCTAATTCCACGCCGCCTAAAATCCATAACGTCTAATTTTACCCCCACCACAATAGAAGTTGACTACGACAAACCACGCCGCCTAATACTACAACGCCTAATACCACAACGTCTGATTCCATAACGCCTAATGTCCATGCCGCCTAATACCACGCCGCCTAAAACCACCCCGCCTAATTCCACGCCGCCTAATATCCACAACGTCTAATTTTAACCCACCACTATGTGCACGCCGTATAAACTCGTGAGACACACAACGAGTGAATACGATGTGGACATAGTGGTGGGAGTAAAATTAGACGTTGTAGATTTTAGGTGGCGTGGAATTAGGCGACGTGGAATTAGGCGGGTGGGATTAGGCGGCGTGGAATTAGGCGTTATGGTATTAGGCGTTGTGGTATTAGGCGTTGTGGTATTAGGCGTTGTGGTATTAGGCGTTGTGGTATTAGGCGGCATGGACATTAAACGTTGTGGAATTAGAAGTTGTGGTATTAGGCGTTGTGGTATTAGGCGGCGTGGTTTATCGTAGTCAATGTCTATTGTGGTAGGCCGCGTGGGTTTTAGGCGGTGTGGTTTTAGGCCGCCCGGCATGCACTCGCATTATACTCGCAGCTCCACTTTTGTAAAACGGACAGTACATGACAAGCTCCGCCTTCTCGCGCAGCTCAGGGTCCTAGATATCTGAATTTTACTCTATGTGTTTGTTTAGATTGAAAAATATTGCATGTCTCCAATATATTGACTTGCATATAACATGGAAAGGAAATGATTCTGAACGTAAACATTTGGAGTTTCAAATGTTATGTACATAAATTATCATAAGAATAGAATATAAAAGTTGAAATCGGTCGCCAGAATAATTTATTAGTTTTCTTTAAGTTATTGGACTAAATTTGGTAAATAAATAAATCAAATATTTATGCTCCCTTTGCTATAAAATGAAATGCAAATCCGGGGTATTAAGTTTACAAAACCATTACTAAATTATCAAAATATTTATGTTAACATACAAGAAGTTTAACTCGAAGCATGGAACTAAAAATAACAAAAAAAAATAGTGATGCCGCCGAGACGAGAAATTTATCGTCTTATTCTCGTCTTGTCTCAAAATTACGAGACGAGAACCAATAAATTTTTCGTCTCGGATTTCGAGATGAGACGAAAATTCAAAATTACGATATGAGAAATTATTGTTCTCGAGAACTCGAAATTTCTGGAAACTAAAACTTTGAAAATAATTTGTTATTATTCTGTTCGAAAACGTCAATTTTTTTTATTTTGTTCGTAGCATTATTTTGTTTTGATATAAATATTTTTATTTCTAAAACAAAAATTGTGGACAAATTTAACAAAAATGTACAAATAGGTAAGATGGCAACAATTTTTTTGAGAAATTTAGACGAGACGAGAATCGAGTTCTTTGAGACAAAAATCGAACAGCCGA
Organism: Agonum fuliginosum; assembly: GCA_947534325.1. Lineage (NCBI taxonomy): Eukaryota > Metazoa > Arthropoda > Insecta > Coleoptera > Carabidae > Agonum > Agonum fuliginosum. The sequence continues at coordinate 2,959,973 of OX384033.1, forward strand.
GAAGTAACCGAGACGAGAATACTTAAAATTTTCGTCTCGAAAATTTGAGACGAGACGAGAATTGACTATTTCTCGTCTCGCCTCGTCTCGTCTTACGACATCACTAATAAAGAATGATGACATTAAATCTATTATACCTACCTAAATTTGCACAAAATAAAAATGTCTTTACGATTAAACGGTTCGGTTTAAACTTTCCATCTTTTGAAATACCTTTCTTCGCTATTAATACTTATTTCATAAACCTTTAAAAATCTGAAAATATCGACATTCTGCTTATTTTTTCTTCCGGCATATGGTTCAAGAACTTCAAAGATTGAATGGTGTATTTTAAATAAATTTCAATATACTTTGTAAGAAATAAATATCTTTTACTCTTTTGAGAGAGAAGTCGAAACAAATCTTCAAACTCATACATTTTTTGCAGAATAAATATATTATTATTATTATTTGTCTCTTTACCTTTACTTAAAAGAAGGTTGGTACACATTTTTTCTGAGCATCATAAAACGAACTCATATTTTAATTAAATAAGCATGAGTACTTCCCTCTTCATAAACGTTCCATGTTTGGTGACAAATGAACCGAGCATTTAATAAAACAGCCCCGTTGGCAAACCATTCTGTCGCAGTCGCGTAAGCACTGGAACATTCCGTATATCTAATCAGAACGAACATCAATCAAACTCAAAAGTGCTATGATTTCAGTTATGATGGAATACGAAGACATTAAATATCAGGTTTCACAAACATAACCCTACATTAATAAAGCCCACGTCAAAACGTTTAGGTTATGAAACTGTGAGTCGCTAAAATGGAGCTTATACCAAAAGGCCGAAGGCAGATAGAAGATTTAGACTTGGCCACTATATTTTTTACAAGAAATATACAGGCTGATTCAATGCTTCGTGCAAATAGTACTCACTACTCACCTTACTAAATATGGAACTGAAAGAATTTTTTTTTAATTTTTAATCAAACCGTTTTGGCCACCTTTAATTTCATTATGTTATTTTATTTTTAGCTGTCTTGCTATACATTAAAATTTAATTTGAATCCATTCATAATTAGTCATTATATCCATTATACAATGAACAATCCAGTGGTTTCAAAAATGTATTTCTTGCAAAAACTGCCCTTAAATTTTGGAATAATTTTTTTTTTCATGATCAATAAATTGAGTATACCATTAAAATATATGTATACAGGTGTTCCACAACTTAGAACAAAAAATTAAAGGGTATATACTGTACGACGTGCTGACCATGAAACCAAAAGATTTTTTTTTTAATTCGCAAAAAATTGCATCGTATTTTTTTGCCACTGGTCGGTAGTTATTTTTATTAATTTTTTTCAAATCTTCTACAATGAAAGTAATTGTTTACATAATATCTAATACTAATAAATGTCAAATTATCAAATATACCATCAAAACAGTGATACTGAAAATGTACACACGTCAAGTAAACTACCCTTAACTTTGCGAATTTTTAAAAAAATTCTTTTTGTTTAATGATCAGCACGTCGTACAGTGTATACCCTTTAATTTTTGTCCTAAGTTGTGTAACACCCGTATACAAGTTGTTACACAGGTTGGGTATATACCTATTTGAATTTGAAACCCAAGTGGAAAAGAAGAAATTATGAAATAAATCTCTCCTGTTGAGTAGTAGGTAGTTGTATTATATTTTTGACTCTTGTAACTTTTTTAAATTGACGACCGCGGTTTCTACAATTTAGATTGTCATCTTCGGGACGTACAGGACTACAATAAATAAATAATTACAACAATCACAGTTCGTTGACTAGAAACAATATCAAACCATTTTAACTACAAGTTACAACTGTATAACAACTGGAACTTGTAGTTTGTAGTAATAAAAATATTTTTGATTCGTGATTAGTATGTCATGAAGTATCTACCATTTAATATTTATTCTGTAGTTGTGAAACAGCCTGTATAAAAATGAGATTGATTCAATCAATTAATGGCCATTTGCACCGCTTCCACTTAAATTATAAGTGTGACTTAAATGAAAAATATCGAATCGAACTCATGACAGCAATGTTATTTCTACGTTTGACAATATGATTTTGATTCGATATTGTTCATTTAAGTGATACTTATAATTTAGGTGGAAGCGGTGCAAATGACCATTAATAATTAAATAAAACTGCGTAGCTCTGCACTACAAACAAATAATTAAAATTTAAATGTATCACTCTAGAATTTTCTCTTGTCTAACAATAAATTAAAAACGTATTACATTAATTAAGCAATAATTACATTGTTCTTGTTTAAAACATGTCTCGTTTAGTTTAAATCAACATATAAAATAAACTAAAACAACTTTATTAAAGAAAACAAATCTAAATCCCGTTAGTTTAAAACAACTAAAACATTCCAGCTCTGTATCTGACAAAGACCAATACTGTCGTGCATCTTTTCAATAAAACTAAGAACAGTTGCAAGAAATCTCCAACAGTGGAATCTAAATTTTCGTCTATTTTCATCTTCACGGCTTTTATCTTAAGTTTCAGCAAAAACAGAACAGAAAGGCTTAAATGTTCAACACTAAGAGTGGAGTAGTGCTTAAATTTACACAATAAAGACATTTTATTCATTTTGAAATACAAAAGTATGGATTAATCTTTGAACTACTATTGCTGATGTTGTCAAATTTATTCTAGATAATGCAGATGCATGTTTGAGATTATTTTCGCTTTAAGGTGGCAAATTACTGTACATTTTCGTCATAAGAAGAAAAAATCTGACGTGGACACCACATGACTTCCTTGTACGCCTTGTTTGTTCATAATTTTCTTAATAACTAAAATGTAGAATAATATAAAAAATTCTTTAACTTATTATACTAGTATACTCACAAATATATTTTAGTCATTTTATTTAAACTGCAGAAGAAGATATAAACGATATTTTACTATTGTCACTGCTACTGTCACTGTCATGTCATAATCATTTAAATTTTACCTAGTAACAAATGTTAATCGATCATGGACTACAAGATACCGAAATATTAAATTATAAGTAGGTATATACTTTAATTATTCTTAAATGATAGAAGATACAGAAAAATTTATAAAATACCGATTGTAGATAATAATCACATAATCTTTCGTTTAAAATAAAAAAAATTGCCTAAAATTAATTATTTATCAATTTTTTTTTTAAATTTACTACTTCCGGTTTGTAGATTGAAACCAAAAATAGGAGGTGCACAACTAGATGCTATAACAGTCCTAAATACAAAATTTCAGCTTTCTACGTCTAACCGTATTTGAGTTATGCGACACACATACGTCCGTACGTACGCACGTACGCACGTACGTACAGACGTCACGACGAAACTAGTCATAATGGATTCAGAAAAGGTCAAAACGGATATTTCCGTCAAAATCTGAGAACCGAAATTTTTCGCGATTACAATACTTCCTTACTCCGTACAAGGAAGTAAAAAGATTAGTAATCTTTTATAATATTTAACTTAAATGTGTACAACTTTCAGTATCAATTTTTAAACCTTTTCGAACATTCTTATTGCAATTTTATCTCGTGATTGTTTGAATTTTATACATTAAATAGCTAATGAAAATCGCATTTTTTCCCGGAAATATTGTCTATGAGCTATATTAAAGGAAATATGTCTGTAGACATCTATGAACGTCATTTTTTTTTTAAAAAGTAATAATTCAATTTTCTTTCCAAATACCTTCGTCATGGATTAATATCCAGAAAATTTTATTGTACTCGTGCATTGCTGCAATACAATTTCACTCATCTACCCGAAAAAAAATTATGATAATAATAATAATCCATGCATAGCATGGATTAAGTACTATCATTTATTTCATAGCTACACTAGGAATGATTTTTTTTGTTTCTGTAATATTTTAATTATTATTTTACTTAAAAATCTACAACGAAAAAGTTGCTTATTATAAATGCTTGTATTCAGAATTTTATGTAGAAACAAAATTTTAAAAATATACGGGGTGTTCCATTTAAAATAAGGAAGTTGATGTCACTTCCGGTGAGACAGGTAGTAATAAATATTCATTATTTATGTAGTTTAATGTGCCTTTAAATGTAGTTTATAAACCTATAATATAAATGTAATTGACTTAAAAATACAATTTTTTGGGAGTGCGCCTGTTTTAGGAAATACCCGGTATATTTATTTATTTTCTTTCACTAAATTACATAGGTACATAATGTTTTTAGCAAGTCAACGTTAAAAAATAAGTACATCAAAGAATGATAAAAGCAGAGAACGAAAGCCTTCATGTCAACATTCAGTTTCTGTTTTAAAACTATAAGTTAAGAACTCTTGCACAGAGTAGAAACCAACTTTTAACAGAAAAGTTTTTATCCAAATTTTAAATTTTGTGTAGTTTAATTCCTTTATATTATTTGGCACACAATTATATAAATCAATTTTCAAGGATTTAGTACACGATATCTGCAGTTTATATCGTGGCTTGCGCAATAAATTAGCAGATCTTGTTTGGTAAGAGTGAACATCACTATTAGTTCTTAAAACCGCTTTACTACTATGGATTTCAAGCAGAGTACAAAAAATGAACAATGAAGGAAGAGTCATGATTTCTAATTCAATAAAAGTTTGTCTACAATGGGCATTATAATTAAGCCCTGCCCTGCCTAGTTCACAAGATCAAGATGAATCAAAATTTATCAAAAATACGACTTAATATTGCAGATGGAAAAAGTTTAATCGATGTTTAAAAGCCCAATAAAATTCAATGTTTTGTTAAAAATCACTTTCCACGTGTAAAATTAGTAACCATTTGCCGTCTCTTTCATATAGTAAACAATTTATGTATTTGCCATCATCGACTGTGAATCATCTATTTTTACCCTTCTATCTGATAATAAGTTTCCAGGACTTTCAAAATAAATTAAATGGAATATTGAAGTTCAAAGTTTTAACAGAGAAACAATAATGCGACCTCGTACAACATATTCAATTTACAATTTGCATCTCATATCCGGCACCAGAAGAGGGGGAGCGGAGTATCGGAAATGTGTCTAGAATCGATTGTAAAAGGAGGAAAAAGAGAGTTAAATTGAAATGTCATGATTTTGAAACATGTTTGTCTCGAAATAAACAAAACTGTAACAATAATGTGAATTAAGTAATAGTATATTACATACCGAGCGGGGAAATGGTTCATTACAGCCGAGCGTTTCATTAGATGACTGAGGTGCTTGCACCGAAGTCATCTATGAACGCGAGGCTGGAATGAGCCTTCCCGCGAGGTATGTATACTATTTTATTCACAATCCAATTGGTTATTGATATGCCCGTTTTAAATATTCATTTTATTCATATTTTATGACAGTTTTATTATAATTTGTTTTGATACTTCAACATAGAGATCTATGAAAAAGTTGCTAGGGTTGCCAGGTAACTTGAAAAAATGTTTATTGATTCTATGAATAATTAGTTGCTTGCTGCTTTTTATCGAGACGAGCATATTAATTATCATGTTGTCTGATTGTGAAGATGGTGAAGACGAAAATATTCCTTTAGAACTGCGAGAAGCTGCAAAAAAAGCTACTGAGGGTTGGAAGCGAGGTTGGAAGGGATATTTTATTGGTTGAAAAGTGACGTTTACCTAGATGGAAAACGCTCACTTCCCCGCTAGCCGGGAAGTTTTTTCCGGCTAGCTGGGAAGTAAAGTAAACAATGACTCGCTTCCCAACTGTTTAGAAGGTTGGAAACGCACATATTACCAACCGATTGTGAATAAACTAATTTTCTGGAGTGCCTGAAAATCTTTTATTTTCTCATTCTTGTAAATATTAATTACCACTGCTACCCTTTCGCAATAACATTCCATCTTCCAATTAGCATAAAAACAGGCTCCCTGCGCCATATTTCATCCGTCAAAATATAGTTAATCAACATTTCCACGGCTTAATTCATCTAAAAACTCATTTGAGTTGTCTACATTAAAAATATTACCTGCTACTAATTAAAAACAATTTCCCTGGGACCACTCTCGCGGCAGAGACGTAAAAACTCTGACTTCAAACTACAAACGCTCGAAGATCAAACGACGGAAAAAATTAAACTCAAAGCCAGAGCAAATGGGCGAGGTTTGAGGTTAAGATTGGAAGCTCAAATGAACCGTGATGTTAACTATATCAAACGGGAAATTAACAAATGGCGGTGAAATTCTCTAAATTGCAAAATAACATCAAATAATCCTTTATATCGCGTATTGAAAAAATCAGTTTTAAATGTATTATCCGTGAAAATTTTATTTATAAGGATCGTAACGTTAATTATTATTGTGGTACTATAGTCGTGAAGATATCGAAACGAAGCTGAGTTTGATAAAATTTTATCTGCTGGCGTAAATTAGTCAAAAGTAAATTATTTGGTTTTGAACAAAACAATTAAATTTAACAAAATCAGGTGTGCTATTTTTGAAACTTCCTTACTTGCTTTCTTAGTAACGAGTTGTTTGTTATCACATTATGGTACTGAGTACCATACTGGGATCATTGTGGTCCTTAGCCTATAATGAACGCTAGTATGGTCCTCAAATAGAGGCTTATAATGTTGTCATTATGACACGCCATCAGATAAACATAGAAATGATTTTTTTTAAATTGTAAACTTTTGAAATGCAAATATTGAAAGATCAATAAGATACCAATTGATTATTATATTTAGATTTAGTAAAATACTAGATAAATTAATGTATAATACAGGTGTTTCACAACTTAAGACAAAAAATTAAAGGGCCTGAATAGGTTTTTTCCGAATTCCTAGAATACCTACTCTCGTTTTTACTTTGTTTTCCATTCCACTCTTTTCTCCACTACTACGACTGCCTAAAACGAGCCAGAAACTCGTACTTCATCGCATCCTAGCTATGCAATGTAATTTTGAAGTTGAAAAATACTGTAAAATGTTTTCGTTACAAGTAAACTGTTAAATTATTATTGACTTCAAGGTAGGTAATGTTTTTTATACATTTAATAGAGAAAGAATGGATCTACAGATGTGCCTTTTTAAAATTTAAATAATAATTTTTTATCAGAAGATATAACCGTGTAAAAAAAGTTTGCATAAATTGAGAATTTTTATGAATTTTTCGGAATTTTTATAATCATATACAATTTTTTAATTAAAATTTTAAAAAGGCACAATACTTAGTGGATCCTTTAAGTATATAATCCTTGTTGAAATACAATTTTACCTTTCTTATACTGGCCACAAGACACTCACTACGTTAGTAGGTACGTTTTGTTCTGGATTTTATGTGGTAGACGGAATTTTTATAATCGTACAACAATGAGTTACTTTAGCTCCGTAAAATTGTAGTGAAAAGTTCAACTTTAGCTCCGCGTTTTTCTACCAATCAGAGCGCTGCCTGTGCATTTGATCGCTGCCTAATTTTGACGAATTGATCCGAATGCCAAGCTGTTGTTATGTAGCAATCCGTAAGCACAAGCTACAGTTACGTTGGTCTATACTTCATTCCAAGTACTATAAAAAATTAATAAACTTTAACAACCACGTATATCTAGTAGGTATTTAAATTTGTTATGTTAATTTGTGTAAAATCGGTATATCAAATACTCTATTATTATTATTACCTGAAAATAAAAAATTACCGATTTTTTAATATTACCATAGGTACATAAATCTATTTTTCGGCTGGTTGTTATTTATTGACACAAAATGTTCAGGTAAAAACATTTTCGTCGTTAAATAAACAAGAAAGAATTGGCAAAGGCAAAAAAGCCTCTCGTCTCTTTACCTCTTCACTGTAGATCACTGCGATTGTCTATTGTTCGCAGGCAGCGACAAAGAGCCTTTAGTGACAGCCTATCATAAATTACTTGTAATTTTTATCCACGGCCCTCTGAGTAAAAATCAGTCTCGGTTACTGGGTACAGAGTTCAAAAGGTTAAATGGGTCGTCACCTGTGTCAGAGAGCGACAGGAATAGGATTTTTATACCCCGGGGGTGAACTGATTCTATTAAATTTCAATAAGTAAAGTAAATAAACTTTCTTTATACGGAATGGAAAGAATATTAAAATTTAAAGGGAATGTATTCTTTAATTTTTATATTCTGTTTGTTTTTGATTTAAATTTTTTTTACTTCTGCATTTTATTTGCCTACTACAAATACAAACTCACTTCTTTTCTTATTCGATTTATGTCAGAAAAACAACTGTTTTTATTACAGTTTTTAGACAATAAAACAAAACAATTCAAATTCGTAAAAATGTTCGTTTTGAGTTCTCAACGTACATTATTATTTTGCTGGTAACCATTCAACAGGATTTACTCCCAATAATAGAATGGTAGATGTTATTACACTGGAATCCAACCATTATGACCGATTCGACTTCCTGCAGCCAGATCTCAATCCGTGCGACGACCTTTGAAATTCAAAGTAACAGTGGAGTGATTCTTTTTGCAACTAAGACTACATCGATCAAATGGTCAGCTTTAAGCGTTTGAATGCGACTTGAATGGCAAGATGTTTTACAATTTAACGACTGCACAAACACACACACATACACACTGCCGGCCGAGAGACTTGAACCACGGAACTCCGGGTTCGTACGTCATCACATGCAGAGAGCTGTGAGAGATTCTTTCGCAACCAGGACTACATTTAAGGCGATCAAGTGGTCAGCTTGAAGTAAGCTGTTTCACAATTTATACTGCCGGCCGAGAGACTTGAACCATGGAACTCCGGGTTCGTACGTCATCATATGCAGAAAGCTGTGAGAGATTATTTTGCTACCAGGACTACATTTAAGACTATTTTGTATCTTTTATTTATTGTGGGCTTATAAATTAAAGTAGGTATTTAAAAAAAATGTTTAAATCCGATGATGGGATAGGAATACTACATCATATTATACATACCTAATTTTTTAAAAGATATTCAAATCGAAATAGGAGTTATTGAAAAAGTACGATTTTTCTTGTTACCTTGTCACGCACGCTATTATTTTCTATTTTCTATTTTGCTCGAATATTGCTATTAATCATTCAACTCAACACGGCGGTTTACTCCGAATTATAGAAAGGTAGCTATTATTATAGTGTAATAAACAATATAACGACTGCACACACACACACTGCCGTCAGAGGAACTTGAACCACGGAACTCCGGGTACGTACGTCATCACATGCAGAGAGCTGTGAGAGATTCTTATGCAACAAGGACTATATAATTGAAAGATGTTTTACAATCACACACTGCCGGCCAAGAGACTTGGGGTTCGTACGTCATCACATGCAGAGCTGTGCTTAAACCCGTGCAGCTACTGCCTCGTCAAAATAAAAATGGATTAAATAAAAGACCAACGTCCTAAAATCTGCTTCGTGAATTAATAAGCTCAACTTTTTCTGCAGGTAGCAGTTACACTCAATATGTACAAAATTTTGTTTAAAAAACATACATTTGTTTTCGTTACAAAGAATGAAACGATATTCAGTTTTTTCGAAACCCTGGCTGACTTTGATTTCAGCGTTTATACGTATATATTAATCCGGATAAAAGCAAAACGAAAAGATATTGGAAACATGAAAAAAAATCTGGGATGCTACGATACACGGTACCTGGTTATCAATAATGTATGAGAGATGAAACAATTTTGTTTATTAACAATTATAATTTGTAATAATATATCCTTTGTTTGAATAACATATTTCAAATACCCTCTAACGCAAATATAATAACAAATGGAACAGGTAGCTTGTATGTCGACGAATTCGTATTTTCCAAACTTTATTGACAAACAATGTCTGACACAAATCTGTTGTTACAGTTTCTGTACAATCAGTCATCCTTCGATTTAATTAATTTACTGTAATCCTGGATCTGTCCTTAGGATTACTTTTGCTGGAACAATTTCACCAAACACAAAAACAGCAACATACCAAATTTATTACTTTCCCAAATTAAAAACAAATTGGAAAGTTTTGTCAGTCATTTCAAAACAATTTATATTATGTTCGAACAAAATAATATAATAATAATAATAAGTTTATTTATACTGCGAAACATACAGGTTATCCCCAATTACATATTTGCAATTATACGAGTAATACTATTACGATTTACAAAGCTTAATATCTAAGTAAGTACTACTAAAAGTAAAGAAAATACACTTATTCTTAATTTAAGAGAATTGATTTCAAGCATTTAGGATTACTGACGAATTTTAATTGTGCAATGGCAATAATAGACCGACAGCGTGGTCCAGCGTGTTAACTGGCTATCGCCGGCTAACGTGCTGTGACGTCAGTCAACGTGAGATCGGTGGTTCGAGTCTCCGTCGGGCGACAATGTGTGATTTGTCGTAAAACTAAAAATGCCCAAGGTCTGGCATTCAATCACACTCGGGTGTTACAAGCTACCCACTTGTTCACCTTAAATGTAGTCCTGGTTGCATAAAGAATATCTCCGCTGCCGCTGTGGTTGAAACCACAGATCGCCGCACGGATTGAGATTATGACTGCACTAAGATGAATGGGTAAATAGAGCAAGAGAATGTGGAGAATATGGAGACTGATCCCCTCCGATAAAAGGATCTAGAAAGCTTCATGAGAAGCGGCGCTACTCCCACGGGAGTGTTAAGCCACTATATATAATGGCAATAATCGTAAATTTGTGAAATGTCATATGAAAGCAATGACCCAAAACTGTTTGACTAAAAAATCTGGAAATGGAAACTAAAATTGCGAATTTAAAAACATTATTTCAGTGAGCACTATATGCCGTTAAAATAATATGTGCACGAATTTCTGAATCACCCTGTATATGTTCAATAAGTCTGAAGTGGAAAAATTGTTGTCTTGTCTATAATATCCTCAAAAAATAAATTTTCTACAAATTTACTCTCCAAATTTCTGTTTTCATTATTTTCATTATTCTAATTCAGAAGCATTATCCTCGTCCCTCGAAGAAAATAAATTAGAAAAAGCAACAGAGAAAAGTCGTCCATTTTTCAAGGCCTAAAAGTGTTGAAAGTCCGTGAAAGTCGAAACAATTGATAGCTGCGCATTTTCCTGACAGCCTAGAAGCCTAATCTTTCACTAGCATTTGTCTCGGCAAAACAAGCGAAATATTTCCCAAAATTATTACAAAAATGACAAGTATTGATGACAGTTTGTAGGCGGCGTTGAAAAATTGCCCAAAATATTGCGGAGATTTTTTATTTGATAAATTTATAATTTCCTATAGCATTGTTTTGTTATTTTCATGTCGAATTTGTTGAAATGAATATTAATTGTCCAAAGAATTAGCTAGGGATAATGAAGTATGTTTTAAATATTATCGTTAATTTATGTGTGCTACATGTTGATTCAGCTAGGTTATATAAATGTGTCATTTTGTAAATTAACAATATAAATACAAACATTCAGAGGTACGAAAAATTAATCCGTTTGATTTGGTAGGTAAATATTAAATGCAAATATATTGTATTATTGCCAAATGTGAATTAATTTGTGTTAATATAATTGGATTCCAAAACAGAATTATACAGTAAAATATACGGATTTTTAACGAATTTAGAGTAGGTATTATTCCAATAATCGTATAAGTAATAAAATAAAATAATCTTTACTGCCGAGATATTACAAAATTTCAACTGTCAACTAAAAAAAGTTGCTTACGGAATGTTACATAACAATAGCTTGGCATTCGGATCAACTCGTCAAAATTCGTCAGTGATCAAATGCACAGACAACACTCTGATTGGTCGAAAAAAGCGGAGATAAAGTTGAACTTTTCAGCACAATTTTGCGGAGCTAAAGTAACTCATTGTTGTACGATTATAAAAATTCCGTCTACCACCTAAAACACCGCATAAAATGTACTAACGTAGCGAGTGTTTTGTGGGCAATACAAGAATGATAAAATTTTATTTCACCAAGGATTATGTACTTAAAGGATCAACAGAATTGTGCCTTTTTAAAATTTTAATTAAAAAAATTGTACATGATTATAAAAATTCCGAAAAATTCTTAGGAATTTCCAAATTTGCACGGTTATATCTCCTAATAGATCCATCTGTAGATCCATTATTTCTCTATTAAGAGTTTATAAAAACATTACCTTGAAGTCAATAATAAACGAACAGTTTACTCGCAACGAAAACACTTTTACAGTATTTTTCGACTTCAAAATGACATTGCATAGCTAGGATGCGGTAAAGTACGAGTTTTGGGTTGGTTTCAGGAATCCCTAGTAGTGGGGAAAAGAGTGGAATGGAAAAAAAGTAAAATCGAGAGTATTCTAGGAATTCAGCATTCGGCAAAAACGTAGACGAGTCGCTTAAGAAGGGTCATAGCCAACTATGACATTGCATTGCTAAGATGCGGTAAAGTATGAGTTTCGGGCTGGTTTTAGGCAGTCGTAGTAGTGAGGAAAAAAATGGAATAGATAAAAGTAAAATCGAGAGTATTTTAGGAATTCGGAAAAAACGTAGACGTGCCGTTTAAACCTCATGTCTTGTTTTATAAATTGGAGTCAATTGACTGTTTGTTCTACAGTTTAAATTACAATCTTTCTCAAACTCTAATTATCGGCTTATAAAATTAAATCAAATTGGGCCCAACACAAATATTTGTGGTTCCACTACCCATTCTCTCCTACCGCACACAAAGCTCTTAAGTCTGCTTAGCACAGATTGAAATCGGTAACGACTCACAAGTGGTGTTACCACAAAATAAGCAAGAACATAAGACTGGCGGGGGCGTGGCTATGTAAATAGAGGATTTGAACCTGGGCCCGCCAAGCAGTAAGCAGGAGACTGATTTATTTGAAGCGATAACTTTGGAATAAGTGAACAACAATTGAGTTGAAGGAGACAAGTTTAGCTTAGAATAATAGAATTCATTGTTAGGTATTCAAACTTTACTAAGCTTGGTATTGATTGGTGTATACGGGTATACTATATTATATACAGGGTTGTTACTTCGAGGACATACCGGGTGTTGACTTTTATTTAGAATATCAATGTTAAAATTTAAATTTCGCTCTAAGTTTTTACAAAGCCAAACTGTAAATACAATAGAATAAGAAACTGCATTCAAAAAGCCCTTAATCATTGGTATAAAACGTTCCTGTCATGAGATATTCATAAATTATATTTTCCATATTTGAGCTGTGCACAGAGTGCCATGAGAAATAAAATCAAAACAGATCAAAAAATAAATAATTCAATTAAGTATGATAAAATGTACTTTAGGAAGAAAAAGATTTAAAAGAAAATGAATATTAATTTATTTTTTGATTAGTGTGTCCTTATGATCAATTAGAACAACAATTTAAAATTTGTCAACTGTCAGAGTGAAGGAATAAATATTTTTGTTTTGTTTAATTTTACATGGCAGTCTGAAACTAGCCTAAATAGTTAATTTTTATTTCATGTTTATTTCGTGACAATCTATTTCAACAACAACAACAAATTTAAACTTATTCGATGCAATTTTTTATACTGAACATCTTTTGTATTCAATCTTTTGCTCTAAATCAATAGGTAAAAACTAAAAGCGAAATTCAAATTTTAACATAATTGTCCTATAGGTTAAAAAAGTCTACACCCGGTATAACGTTAAAAATTAGCTTGGTAAAATTACTCACAATTCCTGCACAAAAACAACAACTCCGGTCAAAATGATTGACTCATTTATGGCTCATATTATATTACTTATGATTGATGATAAAACGACTAAGGTAGTTGTACCGTTATTGACACTTTAAGAAATAAAGTAAAACTTACATTCAATTTAAAAATTAATTTAAACACTTAGAAAATCACTCCAAATACTGTTTTATACATTAGTAATCCCTGATTAAAGTGTAGTAATGTACTCGTAGATGTTATAGGCAGATTGTAAAATTCGGCTTTTTGTAAAAAGCCTAGGCATGTAGCCATATTATTATTAAACACAATGTCACATCATTTTATTTCACTCAAAAAGGGTATTAGGTTCTTTATTTAGTTCAGTTCAATCAACCAAGACTGAGTATGTGGAACTCACGAAGGGTATTATTGGGTGTTGTTTATGTATTTCAGATCAATCAAAGTTTGTAGCAAAACGAGTATTTAAGACACAAGAAGGGTACCTATTTGTTTTTTTATTTAATTCAGTGCAATCAGAGTGTCTACCAAAACCGAATCTATAGAATTCAAGAAGGGTATTGGGTTGTTCATTTAGTTCAATTCAGAGGCATTTGTGTAATAAAATGGTATGACATTATCTGCAGAGTCGCTTAGAAAAAAACTAGGCGACTGATTTTATAATTAGCCTACAACATAGATAAAGTAAAATTCAAAAGAAGTGTATCAGGATAGCAATATTTATCATTGTCGCACAAAACAATATTTGCGTTTTGTTCTGTACGTCTATGCATCTCATCTAGTTCTATCCAGCGAATATTCCACGTTGTTTTGTTCCGGAACAAAGTTTGGAATGCGCCCGTTGTGCTGAAACAAACGCTTGCGTTGTTGTCTTTTATTTATTGGGTAACGACAGAATTACCTGCTAGAATTGTCGTTATGCGTTCTAGCATATAAAGTTCCTCTTGTTGAATATTTTACACGAAAATGCCTCCCGAAAATTCTAGAGCGGAAAATTGGTAAGGATGTAGAACACATTTTATAAAAAGAATTTCAGGATAATGAAAAAAGCTCATGTAGCATTATAATTAAATTTGAGATCACGAGATTATGAGATAAAACATTTTTAATAATACCTACAGCAGGAAGGAAATTAATTTCGTAGGCTGAAACTTATTTATTTACAAAAGTTTATAATCTTACAAGCAAGGAGATTTTGGGTTTAAGAAGACAGGAGATTACTATGAAATTAGCTACCATACACCATTTATGCACGTACAAATATCTAACGCACACATTATAACCAAAAATGCTCAAAATTCACATTGAATTTCAAATGCTCATAACTTTGGATCAAATCATCGTAGAAGCTTGTTCTTTTTTTAAATTTAAAGGAAATTGTGTGAACTTTAATGTCCTTGCCTTGAATATGGTCTACAATTTTTTTGTACTCATTTTTTTCAGTCAAAATCTTTTTTTTCATTGGTGGTTTTCGGGACATGGGATGTATCGAATGTGGCTTTCAGGTACACCATTCGACAGAGGAGACTTTGATCTTTTTAAAACCCAAAGGATTATTGATTTTGGGTCAAATGCAACCGAGTTATCAAGGTTTGAAAATTTGACATTTTTCGTCAACAAAAAAATTTTTCCCTAATTTTTCCCTCGAGTGTATATTATTTGACGACATAGGTACCAGTTTATTTAAAATATCGTATTTTCTATGAGGTTGAGGCCCGGTTGTACAAATCAAGTTTAGTGCCAGCTTAAACATAAACTTAAGCTTAGTCAAACTGAGTTCTCTCAGCCAATCTCCAGCGTTAAAATAAAACAGTTCACCAATGAGATGCCAGAAAACAGGAAAACTTCGTAACCATGGTTTTAACATAAACGTAGTTTAAGCTAAGATTGAACAACCGGCCCTTGTGAGAAGTATTTGACATTGCTCTAAAATTTCGTTTTGTCGAGTAGTCTTGAAACAACAGCTCTAAGATGTTGTCAGTAAATGTCACATTTAAAATTAATCTGTTTTATTTATTTCAGACTCTATTGAAGAATAAATTGTGTAAAGTACCTAGCGTTTTTGTAGGCTCTCTTTTTTATTTAAAGATACCTTTTTAAAATTCGATGCGTATTAACGAACTATATGCGGAAACAGTTAAGACTACTACTTTACCGCTCAAGGGAGTAAAGCAATTGTTTCTGCCGTGGTAACCAAATTGTAAATAAACAATTTTGATACAGTTGTGTGTAAAATAATTTCACACCAGATGCAACTAATAATTTCGTTCTAAATTAATTTTAAATATGTAAAAATTTTTTTTAACTTTTTCAGTTACACTTAAAAGTTCATGTCGATTACAATAATTCGTACTGACCCAAATATTTTCAGAACACATAAATAAAACATTGTACATTGCAGTACTACTTGTACATGCTTATCAATTTTAAATGAGAATTAGAAATCGTTCTAATGGGTAATGGAACTGAAACTGGAATGATGCTATTTTAGGAAGTTAAACTGTAAATTTTAGAGTGTGATTCCAAATGGGAGGAATGGAAAAGCATGTATCTATAAGAGAAGAGGAATTTCAAATTAGGGCGGAGCGAAAATTATGTGACAGTAGAAAATATTTAGCTGCGAATTCCGGAATAATTTAGAACGAAATACACATGACATTTTGTTGGTGTTTTCTATAAAAAAATCTGATGTAGCCAGCACACAACCTTCCGCCTTATCCAGAAAATTTTTACATAAATAGGTACAATTACTACAATATTTGATTACTTTTGACGCTGAAGCTAGATTCAGACATACACAATTATAAGTATAACTGCTAAATTAACCAATCAGCGCCTACAAAAACGCTACTTTACACAATTTATTGTTTAGTAGAGTCTAAAATATTATAAAACAGATTAATTTTAAATGAAACACTTACTGTTGACATCTCTTAGCAGTTGTTTCAAGGCTATTTGACAAAAGGAAATTTTAGTGCACATGCCAAATGCATCTCACTTAACCTCATAAAAATACGATATTTTAAATAAATAGGTATGTCGGCCAAAAAATATAAGTAATACATATTGTGTGCGTTATGTCCTGTTCACACTTTTTATTAAAAAGTTTCTTGAAAATAAAACAACTGCTAGGAGCTGTCATAAAAGAAACGGGAAAACCGTGGGGAAACTAATTATTTCTTTAATATTAAAACTAGTGATCTTATAGTATATTATATATTGAGAAACTAAAGTGCATGATTTAATCCTGAGGGTGAAAGTTTATTTCACGAGCCGAAGGTGAGGGAAATAATCACCTGAGGGATTAAAGATACTTTAGTCCTGTGGTATATACGCTATTTTTTGCACTTCATCCTCAAACGAATGCAAAATAGTTTAAAAGAATACACATTTTGCAATTTTGACAGTAAATTTTATGACAAATATTTATATTGTTACCATAGATACTCTGTAACAAATAGCACGTATTTACTTGACAACGGGAATAATTAATTCAATTCCTTGACAACGGGATTAAATATGAAAAATAATCCCTTGGGATCAAATTAAGAACCTAAGTCCCTTAAAATAAGGACTAAAGAAGGGTTTTAGTCCCGGAAGTGCAAAAAATATATTTTACAAAAATAATTACATACGAACAGTATTGACAGTTTCATTTTAGCAGTTGTTCTACTTTCACGAAATTTTTAGTGAAAACTTTCCTCGTGTGATTAGCTTTTTTATTAATTTTCCGCGTCTACCATAAATTATTTGTTACTATTATGTTTAACAAAACAATAAACGCTGTAAAATAGCACGCGAAAATGTTTTCTAGTGTTTCTGGGCATTATAGAGGATATCCTTAAAAGTCACGTCGGCAAAATTACCTCTTACAGTTGCACAACACTTACCCTGTTCTAAATAGTGCAAACGTTTGCTATTCGAACTAAAAAAACACAACTCCCCCACGTATTTTATACAAATCGCCGAAGACATAAATGTAAATTATGCTATCGAAACCGAACCGGTACCGGCACCGGAACAGATGGTCCAGGTCTCCGGTAATCGATTTGGAACGAGCGACCAATCGCAAGCGGTTACGGTCAAGAATTTTTCGGAAATAATATGTTCGGAATTTTGATTTATCGAAGGGCAGATGCAGATGTATCACCAAGATTTATTTAGGCATGAAAAAATGTCGTGCAGAGAATAATCTCATGTTTCTATATTTATTTGCAATATGGCTTTATTCTATTTAGCACTTGTACGAGCCCGGTCTCGTTTCACTTGGCCCACTTACAAAATTCCCAATAATTATCACTTATTCCAGAGAAATCTAAAATAATTATAATATGGATATTCTTAATTTTTTAGCAAACATTTTAGAATATTCCAACTAAAGATAATAAATTACCAATAAAAACGAAAAACATGCACAAACAGGGGAACTTCAATGTGAAACAAATAGCCAGTATTTGAAAAGTTAGTATTAGGGTAACATCACCTTTTTTCTAGTAACAGTCTTTTCTGAGACGTATTGTATTTAATTAACTTCATGAATGGTAAAATGGTGCTACTAATGTATATAATATATACCTGATTATTTAGCTTAAAAAACCTAATGTATTCGATTGTTTTGTATTAATTTCGAAAGAAATTGAAATTTCAGTAGGTGAGCCAACTGAAACGAGTCCGGGTTCGTATAGTTGTTTCTAAATCCAGTGCTAGTGGAATAAGGAAGAGAAAGAATGTGCCTTCTCCGGAATTAGAAAAGTATATTCTGCAACAAGTGTGGAATGAAGCATATTCAGCTCGGGTGGAAAGTTTGTGAGACGAGCCGTAGGCGAGTTTCACGGTTTCACGAGAGCGGAATAGCCATTCCAAACGTGTTGCAGACTATACTTTCACTACGACTATAAACTTAATTGCATTAAAAACATAACCTAAAACCATTAAAATAAAAATATATGTACCTATTTATAAAATCATATTCCACATCAAATTAATATATCTAAACGTATTATCAAGCTACCTACCAACCAAAAACATTGAATAAAGTTAAATTATTATATCTCGCCACATTTCATTCCATCACTAGTGACGAAATTAATCCATTCTGTAACAAATGACAGAATGTAATTATTCCATAATTGAAAATGATGTAAGAATGATAACATTCTATAACAGTCGTATAGAACATGATTTTAATAAAATGACTTTTTCAATTTGAATGTAGAATTAAAATATATTCGTATGTGACATTATAATAATTCATCGGTGTTACGCGTACATGCAAAAAATACGTTATGTCGTTTCAAGAATCCATCCTTGCAAAGTACCTCCTCAACTTCTCTCATTTCCAAATTCTTTTTCCTCGCGGTCCTTTTTAAACTTTATCATCAGGGACATTACGCACACACGACGCACACATAATGAATTTTTATCCCCCTGAAAACTTTTTTCCCGTCACCTGCGGCTTCAATATTGTCGCGTACGGTGGTTTTGACGTCACATAAGTTGCTATGTGAACATTACATTGTTCCCCAAGATGTCATCAACCGCAGAAAGACTGCCGGACAATGTTTGAGGTTCTTTTTTTGGTCTGACATTCGTGGAGGTTGTTTTTACTTAGTTGGTTTGACACTAACCCGTAGAATTCAGTTCTTTATTTTCAATCAAACTAATATCATTGTGAAACCACTGTAGGTTTTACAATTTATTGTAAAATCCGAGTAAAATCCAGTAAAGTTTATAATATTTAGGTATAATAATTTTAATAATATCTGAATTTTGTATAAACATATTTTGAAATCTTATAAGATCTCTTGTATTGTATGTTTTATTATAGTCTCTAGAAATATTCGTACAACAACGTTATTAGAATATCTGTAAAATCAATAAACCATTACATTTTTAATATCAAAAGTGGTTTATTTCTGGAACACATTTACTGATTCAAGATTTAAAACCAGCTGTATTTAAAATGTGCAAATGGATGCCAGATTTTAAAAGCGTTTTTGTGTACAAAAAAGTGTTTATAAGATTTGATAAAAATATAGGAGATTTGTAAAATATACAAAACATAAATTTAAAACATTTTAATAGATTATAATTTTATAAATAAGGTAGGTACTAGGTAGGACCTATACTTTTCGCCTTGACTTTTTCTCTCTTATAACATGTAATTCCTTGCAATTTAGTTAGAAATGTATTAATATTTGTAATTCTGCTCTTATTAATTCTACTGATTTCCGATTTTTGATATCAGTCCACTTATACGACCCATTAAACTAAAAACCCTTTTTACAAAGGTTAAGTTGCAGGAATACTTAATAGTATATTAAGTACCAAGGGCGGTATGTGCAGTTTACCGGTACAAAATGTTTATAACGTCCGTGATGCTTATTATATTTTTTGCCCGATCGATACAATAAAAATTAATTTGAAAATAATGTTGATTTTTGGTTATGTAGGTTTAGTTTGCATTTTGATGCTGTTGCCTTGGTTTCTGTTGTTGTTTAGTGCTTACCGCCTTCGAAGATTGCTTACCACCTTCTAATTTGTAAAGAAAGCCTACTACCTTGGACACAGAGCCGCAGTAAACAGTAAAAAATGACCGACCGTGCAAAAAATAAATGTTATGAGACTGCACAACGCACTAAGTTTAAAAAATAGTTTTATTGTATTTATAGAAATCTTGAAAATTTTAATTTATTTATAAGGATATAGAAGATTTGGTCAATATAAATGAGACTCTCATAAAATATAGGAGGTCTGGCAATCTTAAATGTGTAGCATTTTTGTTGATATACTCTTTGTGACAGAAATGTAATATTTTACTATGCTTACGTCTTCAATATTTGTAATATACGAGTATATCTGTAAAAGTTATATAAATAAAATGACTTTTACTTGTATAATAAATATAAAATTCTTAAGAGTATAATAAAATGCGTGTATATATTTATTTTGGTAGTTATGTATATAAACAATAAAACAATTAACACAATATATAATAAAAACAAATATAAAATGCAATGGTAAACTTGATAAAATAATAAATTAAAATGTGACATTGCCACATATCTACGATCACAGCTGTCGTACAAATTAACATCATAAAATGATTTAATCACTTAATAAGTCGTAGATAAGAGTTTAACTGATGACAAATACTTATTATAATCTTTATGACACATTTTGCTTTGAGCTTGTGCTGTAATCTTTCGCTCTCGTAAATTAATACCTAATAACTTTTCTAATAAAAATTGCTGTCGATCAATATAAATAAAAACACAGTTTATGCAAACTGATAGAATATATTCTGAATTAGAACGAATTTTATGTTTCCCACAATAAAGTAAACAAAAGGTCAAACTACTTTCGTGACTACTCCGCCATTCTTCATTATTCATGATTCCCTTAGGACTGTTCTTCTCGGTTCGCATAATAATTTATATTATTTTCTACATTACATTTACCAACTGTGAACCAGCATCTAACACCTGTTACAGTACAGAATGCGAGTATATCAAGCAGTAACGAAACATACAACTTCACTTAACTTCCAACCACCGAAGTAGTTTACTATACCCGCGGGAACCAATAGGTAAAACGACGAGAAAATGAAACGGTTACGTGGGTACCAAAACACTGTAGAACAGGCTGAATTATATTTATAAACGTTAGAATTACTAAAAATAGTTATTTGTTTAACTAGGCAAAAAAATATTAGATTTGCTGCCGCGGCTTATGAATCTAGCTTGCCATGTTAAACACATTATTTTTTCAGCGATTGTTATTAATTAATATTAATTTAGTGATTATTTTAAATAATATATTGATAGGTATCACAATCAAATTATGTTGCTATGCGTATGTTGACAGTTGTTATGGCAATTGACATTAAAAGTGCTGTTTTTTTGACAGTTGACAGTCAACAAAGTGTCACTTTTGCTGCCTAGGCAGTAAAAATAGTTAAGAAAGCCTAGGCTATGGTGAATCAACAAATTTGACATTTATAAAATTCATCAACATACCTAACCTATTTAGTTTTTTCATAGCAACTGTCAACATACGCATAGCAACATAATTTGATTGCGCTACCCGCTACCTGTCAATATATTTAAAATAATCAATAAATAAATATTAATTAATTACAATCGCCGAAAAAATAATGTGTTTAACATGGCAAAAAATACAGATTTGCTGCCTAAGCTAGATTCAAAGCCTCGGCTGCGCTTCGTCTATGAAACTCTAGCCGCGGCAGCGAATCTAATATTTTTTTGCCTAGTTAAACAAATAACTATTCTATAAAAATGTTACAAATTAATTGATTATTGACTAGTTCACTGTAACTAGAAGTGTTAAAAATTGCAGATTTTGAGTCCATAACATAACCTCTAGTTATCGTATCTATATTAGCGAACTAACTAAACTATAGTAATTCTGTAATTCGGTTTGAATTTGATAGCATGCTGGTATGCTTAGGTATGGTTAGGTATTCATAGAACATAGCACAATGAATAGAAATAGTATCATAAATAGCAGTCTCTTCGAACTGATATTCCATGATTCTAGTATTATTGTCTTCTAGATGCGCAATTAAAATTTGATCTTGACATGTTCTCTTCTCTATCTTCAGATAAAGTAACGAATAGTTTATCTGGTATATTAGTGGTAAATTTTCGTTATTTGCTATGTACAATTTTAAATACTACAACATTATTTTTAAGTTCAAACTTCAAGTGTCAAATTAATTTTTTTAAGGACTTATATTTCAAATTTAATGATAAAATATTGTGTTCCAGAATTATTCTGTTGTTAATCTTAATAAAATTATATTTATTTAGTAATTATTTAGTAACAATAGTGTGGAACTAAAAGAATTTGTAAAAAATTCGCAAAATTAAAGAATATCAAATAACATATTTAGAAAAACCATCTATTCGTGGTACAAAAAATGTTCACTTTACTTTAAATAAATCATCCTTATTTTTGCGAATTTTTCTAAAATTCTTTCTGTTCTACGCTAAGTACCTACGTCATGTAATAAGTATATACCCATAATTATTTTTCCCTGAAGAATAGTAACATCCGGTATATATTCGTGTGTGTGGTTATGAACTATCAACGTACCTATGGTTGTTAACAAGGGAGATTTCAATTTGCTCCCCTTTGAAATTCAAAGCGGTAACGAAGAGCTTCGTATGAAGGCAGAAGGAGGGATGCAGATGACCTTTGAACTATTATTTCTAAATATAACTTAAGATAACATTAATACTAGCATAACATATGCTAAGGCTATCTTGTTACAGCATGTCAAATATTTAACTGTAAACCTTTTGCACCTAGTTCAATGCAGTTTGCATATTGTTCTTGTACAAGTATTTGAATTGAGCGAATGTCAGTATTTTGACAGTGTTGTTTGTTTGTTGTTAGGCACTCCTGCAAGCGCACGACGTGGTGGCGCACGAGGTGTACGGCGAGGACGCGATGCGCGTGACGCCGCCGCCGCTGCTGCCCTACCTCAACGGCGGCGACGACCTGGACGGGCCCAACGGCGACGTCGACATGGACAACGTCACCCGGGTGCGCCTCGTGCAGTTCCAGAAGAACACCGACGAGCCCATGGTGAGTCACACGTCAATAATACTCTAGCTGACTACCCATACAACACAAATACACACAAATACGTCGTTAAGACGTCTTTATAATGTCTATGTCCTTAAAACGTCTAATCCAAATGTAATCACAAAGACGTCACATACGTGTCTTATGTCCTCCATTCTGGATGTTTAAAGATATTATTTTTTCCATGCAAATGACGCCTATTTAATACCTTTTCGACAGTCAAATGATGTCCTTTTTAATTATGTCCAATATACCACTTAATTTTGATCAATATAGGATTCCTGTATGTCATAACCAAGATGAATTTTGAGACAAATATAGGACTCCTATATATTGTAAGTGGGAGATTTAAAACTGGACAACATAATGACAACTTAAAGACTACCGCATAACACGTTTAAAATTCGACCAATACTAGTCTCCTTATGACGTCTATAAGACAGTAGCAAGACGTACGTCCATAAGGATCGAAAAAATGGTCTAAATTCACTCCCAATGGGGGTTTCCAAGCCTACGGCTTTTAAAGAAATACTTATTGCATCTCAATTTTCAGCATAGGTATATAAGTTATAGGAAAGTGATAATAATTGTTAATTTTGATAGATTTATTACCTTTTTATCGAAATTAAAATGTAAATCTTTTGAAACATGCATTAAAATGCGCCATATGTGACGCAAACGACATTGAATCTAAACCGTGAGTAGATTTGTTAGTGTAAGTTCGTTTTTTGTCGTTTTGACAACGGAATGGACGACGGACCACTTGTTAATTTTTCAATTTTGACACGTTCACGTATTCGAGTTAGGTTTACAGGTTCAAACACGGTTAGGTACCTACGGTTTTGATGGAAATCTATATCACTTCACTATCTTCATAAATATGATTTAATTAAAACAATAAAATATATTTTAAACAAATTATGACGTAACATAAGATTTTGACTATTATTGGTTTAAAAACATTACCTTTATCGGGTTGCGGATTTTTCACTTTTAAGCGCAGTCTTAACCACCGCTTTTCCGCCTACGGCTATAGATTTATTAAGTAACTCACTCGTATATCAACGCGTGTATGTAGTAAAATTTATCGTTTCTGCCCCTTTTTACCTCTCGCATAGAGAGGTATAGGGATCGTGAAAAAATTCGATGTCGAGATTTTTGTCAATTAGCACGTTTTAGCACCTTTAGAACCTATTTTGACTATTTTCACGATGATGTCTGTGTGTGTGTCTGTGTGTGTGTCTGTGTGTGTGTATGAAAGTCTGTATGTACGCCTACTATAGCCTTTCGTCCCGGTTCATTATCTCAAATTCTACTGAACATAAAATTATAATATTTTGCATTATACATTTATATATGTTAATGAAGAGCTGAAAAGATTTTGGTAAAAATCCACCAACCGGGAATGATACTTTTCTTGTAGCACTATAACATTTTTTGCAAAAATTGTATAAAATAATGCGATTGTTACAATTTGACATACCACACATGAAAGAAGAAATTACATTGTACAATATTTAATCTTACTTGTTTCTATATCTTTAACCAATAAAGAAATATAATTTTTTTAAATATATAATTTTACCTACCACGATTTGTGAATCCCGAAAAAGAAATAAAATTTAAAACAAAAATAAAATTGTCAATGTGACAGATAAACAGATGTCTGTGGCAAGGAGGTTTCTCTGTGGTGTAGGGCATGTGTAGAGTGTGGTGTAGAATTTTGAAATGTTGGATATAGTATAGATATTAACTGGACATAGTATTATGTAAATATGGTATTTATAAAATAAAATTATATATTAAACTAAGAGCTGATTAGATTTGTGAAATATATAATTTATTACCTAATTAAAGCTTAATATTTGGTTAAATACGAGGTTAAATAATAATACTTCAATGTCAAGGCGAGAGGTATTGTAACGGCCACGTCAGATTTTTTAATTTAGTATATTTTTCTTCAAACTTTAAATTTTAATATTCTACCCTGAGCTTGAAGACAAATATTTATTTAGGATAGAAGATTTTACACGCAGTTTCAAAATTCAAATATTTAATTTTTCATAACTTTTATTTATGAAAATATCCTTTAGATTTTGTATGTTTTATTACACGTACCTAATATTAATATATAATTTACATAATTATTAAACAAGTTCTAAAATTATTGTAGCCTAATTATTATTATGAATCTAGTTATGTGTTTAATTATATGCAAATATTATCTAAATATTTACATACGAGTATTATATACAATTTGTTCATCAAACTAAATTAATATACATAATCAAACAAGTGCACTACAAATATTTAAAATAAATAGAATTACCTATATCATTTGAGTATCAAGTACGTTGGCATAGCGTGTTTATGAGGTAGTAGTAGGTAATTCATTAAATTTTTTAATTAGTTATTCCGGTATTTTAATTGAGTATAAATTATTTGGTAAATAAAATATAACTCCTTTGGGAACACATAAATTTTATATTTATATTGGAAATTATTTATTTACACGTAATTAAATAAATTTGACCATTTTAATATCGTTATAGGTTTGCTTTAGGTTTAGTAAAGTAACAAATTTAATATTTGAAAACTAAAGTTTTTCTGGTGTACTCGCCCCTGTTAATTATTTAAAGTTGCGTCTTTAAAACCGCTGAAAAAATTCATTAATTAAATGCTAAAAACTTGGCAACGTCCTTTTCTTTTTAATGGCACCTTGAAGGATAAGTGCTAATCAATTCTTCCTGGAGCATTTGTCTTTTGTTCCACGGTATCCTCCAGGACCCTCCATGATTTTTTTATTCTTGAACTCATTAATTATTCCTTTGAGTTCTTCAGTTTACTACTTCTACAGCTCAGTTGGGATTCTTTCAAAGTTCTCACACACATCAAGTATGCCGCGAAAACGGTGTTGGATGGCTGTCTTTTGTTTTACACCGGGAACTAATTTGACAGGATTTAGAAGATGTCTTAGGGTTTCCGTCATTATTAAGTTTGTACATCTGCTGCTAAATTAAATTCAAACATTAGATTAATAAAATTAGCTCATACGGTGATAATATATTATGCATTTTTTTACGTCGGTAAAGTTGTGTAAAGATCTGTTATGTACATGAGTGACTGAGTTCCAAAACTTGTCTTATCCGTTACAAGTGATTTTGAGTAATTTAACAAAAACAGATTTCTGTAAGGTTATAATTTAAGAAGTAAGTTTTTTAAAGTCTAGATTAAAATATATATTTTTATACATTTTAAAAATCCCTTTGTAAAAGCTGTACCCGTTGATATTTTTTATTGAAACTATGGATTCCTACATAATTTGACCCGAGGAGAGAAAACGTTTTTTATATTATTTTATAACTAAATTTTGAGCGAGTCGGAAATTCAGTCTAAATTCGGTCTAAATTCAGTCTAGATTAAAATATATATTTTTATACATTTTAGAAATCCCTTTGTAAAAGCTGTACCCGTTGATATTTTTTATTGAAACTATGGATTCCTACATAATTTGACCCGAGGAGAGAAAAAGTTATTTTATATTATTTTATAACTAAATTTTGAGCGAGTCGGAAATTCAGTCTAAATTCGGTCTAAATTCAGTCTAGATTAAAATATATATTTTTATACATTTTAGAAATCCCTTTGTAAAAGCTGTACCCGTTGATATTTTTTATTGAAACTATGGATTCCTACATAATTTGACCCGAGGAGAGAAAAGGTTATTTTATATTATTTTGAAAAATTACATAACTAAATTTTGAGCGAGTCGGAAATTCAGTCTAAATTCGGTCTAAATCGGTCTAATTACTGTACTTCATATACGACAAATTTGTACATACAAGATTTTAATAAAATAAATACAAATAGCATATACCTACTCAAAAATTTTGACATTTCCAATTCTCAATTCTCTATCATTATATTTATATCATTAAACATTGCAATGTTTTTGGAAATCCGGTGTATATGGATATCAGGATATTCGGAAATCCGGATTATCCGGTTATTCGGAAATCCGATTTAGTCGGATAAAAAATCCGGATATCCAAAATTCCGGTTTATCCGGATTGAAAAAAAACAGATATTTTCAAAACAAAAATCCGTATATACGGATTTAATTGACAGCCCTAGGTGCGTCATTGAGAGAGGAAGACCTAATTGAAAATTAATTCAAATAAAAATAAACTTGTTGTTGCTCAAAAAATTAGGTATACTTATCTTTATCAGTACAATTTAAACTACGATAATGTAAACTTTTAAGAAATAAATTGTTGAAATCTCAATTTTGTGAAATAATAATAATAATAATAATTCTTTATTAATCCTGTAGACCATACAAAGTGGTATAAGATAAGTCAGTACATATTTGAGATATAAAGATAATAATAACATATATAACATAGGTTTTCAAATTTGTGAATTCGCTTTTCATTATGGCGAAATCAAAATTCATTTGTGTGAAATCAGTTTTCGTTAATGTGAAATCATATTTCAAAAGTGTGAAATCTGTTTTCGTTAATGTGAAATCGTATTTCAAAAGTGTGAAATCTGTTTTCGTTAATGTGAAATCGTATTTCAAAAGTGTGAAATCTGTTTTCGTTAATGTGAAATCATATTTCAAAAGTGTGAAATCATTCTGTAAAAGGTATAGTTTTGGAACTCAGCCACTCACATGCAAGTTTAAGTATCCTGTGATTGAAAATATTGCCGTAGTAAACGACAAGGACATAAAAATAATTATACCAAAACCTCGCACTCAAGGAACTCAAAGACAACAACATTGTTTAGTTTCGAACAGGGCCGGCTCAAGGCACGATGCAAGTGATATTTCGAAAAGTATTGAGTTTAAAATTTGTTCATTTTAGTTCATTGGTTGTGTATATATAAATTAACTTACTATTTATAACATACTTTATATGATAAGGTACCTAGTCATTGTAGGTATTTTGTACACAATTAAACTATATAAATAAAAGAATTAATACTTTAAATATAAACTAAAATGAATATAAATGTTAGTGGAATTAATATTGACTTTTATATACAACTATTATTTAATACCACTAAGCAAGATCTAAACTATGTAGATAACTTAAAAATTACTTTTCGAATAATGTACTTACTTAAGGTAGAAAATCCGTCGGTCATAAGCGTGCGTGATTTCGGTGTGAGATGAGGCCAAAGCAGTCAAATAATCAGAAATAAATCATTGAAAATCGTAGATTTCGATGTAAATTACAAATCATAGGTATCCAATTAAATAAAAAATATAATTGAAATTTAAGTTTACACTGAAATGCAGTAGTATGACATCAAAAACATAATTTTTCTTGAGACTGGAACATTTTACGTGCGATTTCTCAACCATTATTGCGGTGACTCATATTTTTTATTTTTCTAATAAATATCTCAAATATCAAAGATTAACATATTCGTTTTTCAAATATGTGTTGGGTTGTTATGATATAACATTTTCTAATCGTTTAGTAAATCTACTGGTAACCTCCATATACGCAATGCATTATAGCGCGTTTTTGTGCCAACTTTAAATTCAGTTATCTTCGTTATTTCAACGGTTACCTATAAATTTTAATTTTTATCCAAATTCTACGACTTGTAATGAATGCTGTATATTAATTTAAGTCATATTTTGGGTTGTCACTACCCATGGATTTACTACCTTAATATGCAAAATAAAAACAAATTTACTACCAAAACCATAACAATAGAACACATCACACAATATTGAATCAATATTAGTAACATACACTTAATGAAAACCCCATAACCCATACAGAAGAAAAAACAACAAAATAATACAGACTGCAAAACTGCAATGTTATACCTACCTACTTATGAAAGCCAAAGTAAAGTGCACCGTTGTTCAGAATTTCACATAGGTGAACAGCGCCATCTCTTAGTAGTTAGTAGTGCAATATCCCAATGGCCGAATTGGGAGCGGACGATTTCTTTTTTAACTTGGCAGAATTTCGTGCAGTTTGGTTGAGTGTTGCTGAGTGACGTCACGCAGACTTGCAATTCGCCGTTCAATTAAGAAACTTAGATTGAGAAAAGTAGCATCAAAACAGTCGAAAGCGGCAGTTTTATAGTGAAATCGTGGTGTTTTGCAGTGAAAATAATAGTATTTTAAAGTGAAATAGTGCTATTTAAAAGTAAAATTGTGGTTCCTGTTGTAGTTACTCTTGGTTTTACTTCAAGTTATTCAACAAGGCTTCAAGGAAAATTAAAGGTTGGAAAAATGTGTTAATTTTTACTATTTTCACGGTATTACATACAAAATTGTTAAACACTACACAAAACTTACGTTAATAATAATTTTTTTAATGAAAATAATTGTTTATATTGTTGGTTAAATTGATGCTGATGTAACAACAAATTTAAACATTTTTAAAAGTATTTTTTTGGAGTTTGGAGTGTAAAATGGTTAAATACATATACAAAACTTATAATAATAATAAATATTTTAGTGGAAATAATTGTTTATATTTTTAGATAAATGTAACAACAAATTTGAACGTTTTTAAAAGTATTGAGTTTAAAATTTGTTCACTTTAGTTCATTGATTGTGTAAATATAAATTAACCTACTATATTTATTGAATACTTTATATGATAAGAGAGTTATAGTAGGTATTTTGTACACAACTAAACTAGAAAGATAAAAGAATGAATACTTTAAATATAATCTAAAATGAATATAAATGTTAGTGAAATTAATATGGACGTTTATATACAACTATTATTTAATACTACACTAAGCAAGATCTAAACTATGTAGATAACCTAACACCCATTTGCTGAATAATGTC
Organism: Agonum fuliginosum; assembly: GCA_947534325.1. Classification (NCBI taxonomy): domain Eukaryota; kingdom Metazoa; phylum Arthropoda; class Insecta; order Coleoptera; family Carabidae; genus Agonum; species Agonum fuliginosum. The sequence continues at coordinate 2,990,093 of OX384033.1, forward strand.
CTTAAAATGCAAAATAAAGACAAATTCTAGAATCATTGTGGAACACTATGCTCTAAATAAAATGTCATTTTCTTCGTATTCTGATTTCCGTCAAAAAAATCATTTCCCGACTCATTGATGCAAATTATTCTTCAATTCTCTGCTTCAGGCTTGAACAACTTCAGCCTGAAGTCAGAATTCATCGTAACCTCAAAAACAAAATAAAAACAAACAACAAAAACAATCCGCTGCCGAAACTTTCAAAACCAATTCGGGAACGCGAACTTTTGCTCATGCACTCAACTGGCACTTAAACGAGTTCTATTTGCGCCATTATTCATTCACTTCCTCTAACATCTGCAGAATAGCACGAGGAATCCTAATTAGAAATTAAGGGAGATGAAAATCTAATAACAATATAGAGATGCATTCACAGCTGCTGTGTTCAGAAACAGCTGGACAATTTATCTACGAACTATGACCATTATTATTAAATAATCCATTTATTGTAGGGTGGAGGGTTTTCAGGATTTTATGATTTTTTTATATGTTAATCTACAGGGTGATTGTGATGCTAGTTTAAAAGTTGTATCCATTTCGGGTGAAACCGGAAATGATACAAAGTTCTTATTGTGGCCATTTTACGAGCCCCTTTATCTAGTTTAACTTTGCTTATAAACATTTTCTGAATCTCTTGAAATAAACGAAATATTTCTAGTACCGGACTTACGACAATCACCCTGTATTTTTTCTTTTTGCCAAAAATATACTAATTAGCCAGAAAAAAATTTATAAAATTTAAAAAAATAGGTGGAGCGAAAAACGATACAGTGCGTGATGGTATTAAGTATATAAAACGGACAACAGACCTATCCGCCATCTTGGAGCCCACGTAGTTTTAATACTGTCAAGTAATTTGATGCGAATGACTAATTGTTTAAGACTTTGTTGATAACTTATTAATCCAGAATGTAAATTAATAAGAACTCACGGTACATAAGCTATCAGCTATACCTAGTTTTGGGTGGGATACCAGTTCTGTCACCTATAGTTTATAATTTTTTTTTCTTTCTGGATCTGTAGGGAACCTAAATATAATATAAAAATTTTAAACTGCATTTAACAATTAGAAAACTATCAAATTAACGCAGATTTTAAGACATTTGTTACAATTACAGACAAAATACAAAATGTAAGGTTACATTATAGTTTCATTAAATTTTATAGTTAGTAAAAATTGAAATTGCTAACATAACAAATATAAATCCATTTCTGTAGTAGTTTAAACAATTGGATGCGGAACAACCCGCCATTTATATTAATATACCTTAAAAAATGCGATTGGACAAATCAGTTGTATAAAGTATCAAACATCTGTGGCTCCAATATGGCGGACGAGTCAGCTATCCGTTTATATAATGCTGTATGTGATGGTGTGACGTCACGGGCCCTGAGAACATACGTTCACCGCGCTGATAAGGACCGAATACGATATATGTGTAGATCTTACCTTATTTCAACACAGGTCCGTCGTCCATTCCGTAGTCAAAACGACAAAAACGATCTTACACGAACAAATCTATTCACGGTTTGGTTTCAATGTTGTCCACGTCACACATGGCGCATTTTAATGCACGTTTCAAAAGAGTTACAGTTTAATTTCGATAAGAAGGTAATAAATCTATCAAAATTAACAATTATTATCACTTTCTGATAACTTATATATGCTGAAAATTGATATCCAATAAGTATTTCGTTAAAAGCCGTACCTAGTCTTGGAAACCCCCATTCGTGCAAATATTTGATGGCATTAACTCAGCTTGCTGATTATGGAATCATTCGTAAATTTGCAAAATAATTTGAATGTAATTATTGTAATTTTATTCTTAAATGAAAAGGAATATAATTCGTATAAATACCCCTTTCAAATAATAATACTTTTCCCGCCTTTGTTGTCACCTATGAAAAATGTACTAGCTGTGAAAAACTCCGAAGACAAAGGAACAAAAAGACAAAACACTAACTAAACAAAGTAATAAACCAACTTGTTTTATGTTTTCTAAAATAAAAACAAGCTTAGATTAATGTCCATCTCATTTGTTTAAAACACTTCTTTTTGTACTTTGATAAATTAATATTTAAAGGACATTTAGAACGGTAGGTGCCATAAAAAGTAGACATTCATAAAGAAAAAGAGATAAGCCCGAAAATTTATATACTTCTTTAAGATGTTTGTAGTGCGCTTTCAAAGGAGATGGCAAGAATTTCTCGTTTAATCAAAGGAATATTATGAATCCTTCAAAGCCGAAAGGAATGCATCTGAAGGATTATTTAATTTCAGCAACCTTGTTTGTATCTTTTTGACGTAATCTGCCTTGCAATTTACAAAATAAACCAAATCCAAAACAAAAGGATAACATTTGAAAACGTAGAGATATCCTCAAAGCTAATTTAAAAAAAATAACAATACTTATTTATGAACTTACGTAGTAATTCGACCATATTTTGGTTTATACGTCGTGTTGAATACATGAATAATAAACAATTTTTCTGAATTTATTATTTTTTGTTCGTGCAAATATGGCGAAAAATTCTGTAGGCTTAAAAACAAAATTTAAATATGGTTGTTCATGTTTTCTCTTAGGCACCTCAACATATTTATATTAAAATTTAAATATTATGTGCTTACAGTATAGACTCTGTTAAATAATACATTTATTATACCTTTGTTTTCAGTTTTTGATTTAGTTATAATATAAATAAATCAGTAGAGTAGGGAATTTGAGGGGAGCGGGAAGTAATTTGAGGGGGAAACATCATTTTATCAACCATATTTGAAAAAACTACAATATTTGTAAAAAAGAGGGTATGTACAGCTTATAAGTTAATTATCTTCAAATTTTAATATGTTGTCATAACAAAGCTTGGATCTGCGAAATAACTGATCGAATTTTTAAAATTCGTTTTAAAATAGAAGATATTTGTGTTCAAAAAATATCAAAAATTAGCAAAATTCAAATTAACATATCGTCGGTGACCTGACAATACCTCATATCTGACATATATACCGAAATCGGGTTTTTGGCATTGATTGTTTCTCTCTTTGTGCATCATGTCCTGCAGAAACCTCCTATCTTTAAAAAAATTATAAAAGTGTTTTAGAGCCAAATGAAATACCTCCTATTTTCAAGCGTTAGAATACCTCCTATCTCTCAGTTGCCATTAGGACAATATTTTTAGTCCTCCTGGAAATTTAACATACCTTGGAGCTTCGCATATAATCATTAACGATATAATAGGAACCATAAAAAAATTTGGAAGTAAGAATTCCGCGGAAATACATGTTTTAGAGCTTCATTAAAATACCTAGCGTTAAATCTCTCAATCGCCTGAAAAATTTTAAAATTCTGCACCTTGCATTTTGTAGATTGTACTTTTATCTTCAACAATATCTTTAGATGATTATATTTAACAAAACAATAAACGCTGTGGAATGGTAGAGGATCTAACATGTACGGAAGTTAATGTGTGCTGTTCTGTTTCTCTTAGGGCATAACACTGAAGATGAACGAGGAGGGCAAGTGCATCGTGGCCCGGATCATGCACGGAGGCATGATCCACCGCCAGGCCACGCTGCACGTCGGCGACGAGATCCGCGAGATCAACGGCGTGCCCGTCCAGAACCAGTCGGTCAACACGCTGCAGAAGATTCTTGTAAGTACAGTACAACAAAAACAAAACATTGTAATATTTGTATGGCCTAACTGTGTGTATGCGTAATCACCACAAAACAGGGTTGTTCATCTACGCGTAAACTATTATTTTCTACGTCTACACGTAAAGTTTTCGTAAACTATGTAAAATGTAAACAATGTAGTATGTAAATAATTCAATTGTCAGAAAATCTAACCTATAATTTTATTCGTTTTCGGTGAGATTTGTTCTTTGTCTACATTGTCTACACTATTTTATTGTTTACACAAATACTGCATGCATAGATTACGTGTTTGTCTACGCGTAAAATTACACATAATCTACGTCGCGTAGACTACGTGAACAACCCTGCTACAAAAACATACCTTTGTATTTCCCCCGTTTAGTCTGATAATGATCATTGATCCCGAGCTGGGTTTATCAGCAACAAAATTGTAAAATTAAAAATTATACTTAAAAGTTGATTTCCCAAAAGTATATTGACGATGGTTCCGGTTGTTAATTTAGTTGTATCAACAATTATTTATTTATTTATTTCGAAATATACGGTTTCCCAAGAGTCTCAGGACGGAACTATAAGTTTTGAACGAGTAAAGAAAAAAATTGAAAATTTGGGATCACTAAATAGTTTGGATCATTGAGAGACCGAAGAAGGTCGACAATTTGAACATTTGTTATAAAAATCGTAATAAACGTGCAAAAAACATTAAAATTAATTAAAATTAATTCTTGAATGAATTAAGATATCGGGTTATGGTTTATGCGGGTGTTTCTTTTCTCATTACCTTTAAAATAAGGTGAAAGTCGACAGGGGTTGCTATTTAAAAATGTTGGGGTGGTCATCCTTTAAAGCATGTTGCATAGAAGTTCTAAACAATCTAAGAATGTAGTTTTTATGAGTCTTTAGTTATCCCCAAATTTTCAATTTTTGTCTTTACTCGTTCAAAACTTCCCGGGACTTTTGGGAAATGCTGTACCTATGTATAAGAAATAATTGTCTACTTTTTAATTTAATTTCATAATGTAATTTCAGAATTTAGTTCTCTGCATAAATCCTGCATTAATGGTTGAACCTAGTAATATAAACATATTTTCTCAAAAAACAGTAAAAAATATTTCCTATTTTCCAAATAAAATTTGAATGGAAGAATTAACGGATTTAAGTTGAGGAACTCGCAACTTTATATGTTAACGTATACAAATTTCCTATTAAAAATTTAACAGTGAAGTAATAAAACGAACTAATTCTTATTTCCTCTTTTCCTTATGCACATTCATAATTCATACTCATTTAAGTTTGTTGTAATTTCAATAATTTCTTGTTGAAAACTTTAAAATTTACGAGTTGCGAAGTAGGTATTTATGTAAACCACATTCTCAAAAATATTTGCATTTGAAACAGGAAGAACTTTACAACACGGGTGGTTTAATCAAAGAAGTACGTCTTCTTTTATTTGCGGACAGATTTATTTTCTGTATATCGCGCAAACAAGTTATGATTACAGTTGCTAAGTTTTATGTTCGCAAAACAAAAAGTTGACAGAAATTACTCAAACTTGCGAGGAATACATCGAGACGAGAAAAATAAAATAGGAGCTGTATCACGCTCTAAATAGCTCTGCAAATAAACTTGTAGAACTATAAAGATGATCTAAAACCGGGAAAAAATTATAATAATTCAAAACTAAACTTTCTGGTTTATGTAAAAGTAAAAATTCTAAATATAAAAATAAAGTTCTCGTAATACATACCTATAGAATTAGTTTTGAAATACTCAAACAAAATCTCATTTACTTTTATGATATTACATTATGCAGTTTCTTTGCATTTTATATTAAATTCTTTACAGGAAACCTGACTTCGCAAAAGCAGAGGATTTTAATAAATTATTAAGTTGGTAAAATAAACAGTACGGCATAATGGAATATTTATCGATATTAGGTTTTGCATAATTCAATATAGCTTACAAGAAGAATGCCAATAACAAAATAGTACATAAGGAATAAATAAATAAATAATAATTTCTGTCAGTTTTGTGATTATGGTCTATGAATACGGATTGCTTTTAATAACAAAATTTGTTGTATTATGGTTGGTCGTTGTAAAACATCTTGCAGTTAAATCGTACTCGATTAGAGTACCCAAATAAATTAAGAGTACGGACAAGGAGTCCAAAATGGTTTAGCTTTTGTTTTAAGTTGTAACTGTATTTCTGATGTATACAAATATACAGCTCTGTCAAGATGACATAAAAAATTAAAAATATATTCCTAAGACGTGTTAAACTTAAAAATATTGATAGAAAATATATCTACATAGTTCCAAATAATTAATTATGATTACCAGAGAGCAATTATTTAGTTCCACAGATAAAATATTATACCGTCATTTTTGACAACGTCAATCACTTAAATACTTTATAAAATAATAACCAGAGAGCAACATTAGGAAACAAAATGTAACTAAATATTGACATAAAAATATTAAATTCTGAGAGTTAAGTAAGCTGAAAAACAAGTGCAAACACTATTTGGACTACCAATAGAAAATGACCAGTGCCTTGTCCGTACTCTTAGTCTATTTAGGTACTCTATACTCGATTGCTTCAACCTGACCACTTGCTCGCCTTAAATGTAGTCCTGGTTGCAAAAGAATCTCTCACAGCTCTCTACATGTGATAACGTACGAACACGGAGTTCTGTGGTTCAAGTCTCTCGGCCGGCAGTATTGTAAAACATCTTAAATTAAATCACACTCGGACGCTTCCAGCTGACCACTTGATCGTCTTAAATGTAGTCCTGCAAAAATAATCTTTTCGTTGCCGCTTTAAATTGCAAAGGTCGTCGCACGGATTGAGGTTCTGACTGCACCAAGACGACTCGATCGAAGTGGTTGGATTCAACTATAATAACACCTACAATTCTATAATTGGGAATATAATTCATGTACCACGTGGTACATATTTGACTAATTTGATTGGTCGAAATGGTCGAAATAGGGCAGTAAGAGGCTATCAAATCGAAGATATTTTTATCGCCGCTGTTACATGTCAACTGTTTCGTTTATTAGTTACAAACTGTCAGATTGTCAATTTGAAATTGCCGTTTGTCATAAATCAGACTTAAAATGTGTCAGGATAGAAGACGTCAAATTGAGAAATGTTAACAGAATTTAAAACGTTTTTGACAGCCATTGAAAAAATATTACCAAACATTCTGGAGTCATTCATTATACATACTTATATATTATTACCAAATATAACTCGGACTATGATAAATCATAGGTGATAGCATTCGTTAGTCTTCAAAAAATTGAACTCGTGCTGCGCACTCGGGCAATTTTCATCGACCAACTTTTGCTATAGACGTTTCACATCCATATAGGAGTGACGTCATATCAGATAAGTTCTATCCATCACGCTCACAAAATAAGCTACTTCTTATCTCTTTCTTACACATTTGATTCGTATAAATATATACGCATAACGTATGTCATAAAATCTGGATTCATACGAAAAATTTGCTTGTTTTTTATGACAACACTCCTATATGGATTTGAATCGTCTATATCACCGATAGCACTTGTTATATTACTTCTGTTGATAGTTTACCAGCAAAATAAATATTTACGACAAATGGTTGACTTTAATACGACCAACTATTGTATAATTGGATGCAAATCCTGTTGAATAAAAAACCCGAATTGCAAATGGAACTTTATGGTCCGCAATCCTTCTCTGTCCTCTGTGCTAGGTTGGGGTCTAATTAATTCAATATTCACACAATCGTCTTATACAATATTCTGCATCACTTAACGTATTATGTAGAGTAAATGAACCTTTGGTTAATAATGTATGTTTTGAATGTTTCAGAGGGAAGCGAGAGGTTCGGTGACATTCAAAATCGTGCCCTCTTACAGGAGTGCCCCTCCTCCTTGTGAGGTAAAAGTAAGATGTTTTTTTTGTTTTTATTATTTTATGTGGCGGATCGTGAAATTGGTTAATAACAAAAAATTGTATTATGTCACACACTTGATTTTTTTCATTTGTTTCATCTTTATTCAGTCAAAAAAAAAATTAAGTTCACACAAAGATTCTTTCTACATCCTAGAAAAAAAGACATTTACTGTTTGGAAGCTCAAGAATTGGAAATTCTTCTTTTCCAAGACTTATTGAAGATTCAATTTAGCGCCGCCGCCATTTGACAGGCAATTCGCATTACTTTTCTCTAAATTGATAAGCAAGAAATATTTAAAAAAAAATCTTACCGCAATACGTAAAATTTCGTAAATTTAAAAAAATTGAATTTATTGAAATCTCTATTTCGTTTTTTTTGTAAAACTCCATAATTTATTATACAGTGAGTTTATTTTAACGTGAAACGTGGTTGTTCATATCCTTGGTTACAACTTTGACAACAATGTATTAGAGCGTTCTTTTTAAAATGAAACACAAGGAATTAATTTAACTGTATTATTCTTGAACAATATAAGATATTTGGGTAGCTGCAATAGTTCCAAGGAACGCCTTCAACATAAACTTTTAATTGTTCAAAGTATAAATCGTATTTCCAGGTAGCAGCAGTGTGACACCAATTGGCAAATTCAAATTTATTGCCTATATTTCATTTTAAAAAAAACGCTCTAATACATTGCTGTCAAATTCGTATATCCATGGATATGATAAATCCCATGTTTCACTTTAAAATAAACTCACTGTATCTTGCATAATAACAAAAATTGATCACCTCCTATATTGCATAAAATTTCAGAAACTATTAATACTAAATTAACTTACTTTTTGGCAATAATTCTGTGAAAAATCTCATTTTTTGTAAACTTTAGCCTTAACTTATTTACGGATAAATAATCTTAATTGGTTGTTAATAATAATATTTTAACCAGCTTCACGAATCCGCCATTTTATTATTTATTTTTGTAGTATAGTTTGCGCCAGTAGAAACAATCATTTTATTAATTTAGTTGTCATTCATCTTTAAACAACATAATAAACTCATATTTTCTAATAAAACTAAATGACTTAATAATTTTTACAATTTAAATATATTATCTACTTCTTTAGTGATAGATATTTATGTGTCTAAACAGTTTTGTTTAAAACCAGTGTCAAACGGTAAATTTTTTCATCAAACTGTCAATTTATTGAATGTCAATGCCATCCTGCCTTTGCCATGGTTAATTTTTTTTTAATTTAGTTGCATCCATGACAAATTATTTCCGACAAAAGATTACCTGAAAATTTTACAACATGAAGTGATGTTTTGCGGAGTGAAATTAAATAAGTTGTCGTGAAAAAGACAACAATTTTCTGAAAATCTCATCTCTGAAGGTTTAGGGAAGATTATTTTCAGCTGACATTCAACATTTAATTTAAAAATTAAATTATTTTCCGTAACTATAGAAACTGAATAATACCTTGTTGTTGCTGACTTTTCCATTCTATTGGCTAGTATACCTACGTCACAATTATACAAAATGATTGGCCAATGTGATAACAGTTTGATGCAAAATTAATCGTCTGACACTATGTTTCAATAGTTTAGTTCTAAATAATTAAATCTATTTCGTGAAATTAATTTGTAGATAATGCTTCCAGTAATTTATCGGTCAAAAGTTAATTAAAAAGTCTTTAATTACGCAAGTTTAAATGAATGGGCCGACTAGAACAAACAAAAATAAAATTGCAGTGGTTTTAATTGCGTAGGAACTATTGAGAAAATTAACTGCATTTTATATTTATTTTCTTTGTCCTTTAAAAGAAATTTGAATTCTGTTTTCTCTATCCATTGTTAAAGAATTAATCAGAGATTATAGGCGATATAGAAAATAATCGTAGCAAATTTTTAATTTGGTTTGAATGTATGCAATGCTCAAAAAGTTTAATTGAATTTTGGTTTAATAAAGGTTTAAAGGGTGGATTAAGTTTTTTAAATTTTGTTTTAGTCTGCGGATAAAGCCAAAAGTAATTTAATTATTTTCATATCCACTTTACACCATAATTAAATTTATCATCTTTCCAATTTATACTGTTATTAAAAACGAAGTAATTATATTGCAATAACAAGATAATTCATAATTCTTTTTGCAAAACTATTATACCTATCAGTTTACCTGAATATCTCAAATTGATTAGTAAATTAAATTAAAATTATTTACTTTTATTTATATTCTAATATAAGACACACTCATAAATACATTTTTTGTTAAATATTTCTTTAAATCTAAACAAATTAGTGATCTAAATGAACTAATCAAAAAGTGCAAATTAGATCTGATTCATATAAAACATAACACGACCTTTTACTTTTTATTTTAAATTATATTTTGATTTTTTAAATCCATTTCCAGAAACAATAATTAAAAACAATTTTTAATCTACGACTATAAAGTAGGTTATTAATTTTTCATAGGTACATAATGTTTGTTTTACATAAATCATTCTAAAAGATATTTACTAGAATTATATAGGTACTTTGCAAAAAAATGGTATCTACTGCAGTAGGTAATATTAAAAATAATAATAAATTATTGATTTACCAAAACTTATTAGCTATAAATACAATACGTACATTACTAGGTCTACGAATTATTTTTTTACTATTGCCTTAAACAGTTTCGTGAATTTAAAAGAAAAGAATAACGATTAGAACTTAAGGCTGAATTACATTATACTTTTTCGTCTAAACTCTAGTTCGAGATTCATCCGAGAAGTAAATCAGAAATTTCCACTTTTTCCTAGTGCAGAAATATACGCCTAGCTCTATTTTTTTATTCGAGATTCGTACTATATTTGTCTACGCATGCTCAGTTCAGTGTGCAGTCAGTTTGACCAACCTTTAAAAGTTTTGGCTCGGAAAAATCCTAAGATTTCTGATTGAATAAGAATAGTTCGGAAACAAAGTATGAAACGCGAACGAATCTCGGATGAAAAAAGAGTATAATGTAATTCAGCCTTTACGCAGAATAATGCGAGCCTAACTTATGTCTATTTAATTTCTTGATGTTGTGTCTAGTGTTTGCCTAGTTAATGTCATACATACAAATTTGCCTTGTCACACCAGATATTTCATATATTATTTTATTTGTTCTCAATATTGTCTGTTCTTCAATCATCTAATTCTAACCATCCATTGTTTGTTTTCTAGTTTGCTTTGGTTTAGCGAACAGACAGTATTTTGTTTGGAAAATTTGTAGCTTAGAGCAATTGGAAATCAGAGTGCAAAATTAACTGTGTCTTTTTTTGATGATCTAGTTGTTCAGGATAAAACCACTGCCAGTTTTAGTAAGTACTCGGACTTATCTTGGAGTTATCTGGTGTGATGTGGAACTGCTAGATAGAGACAGTAGTTTGCGACACTCTTGCACATATACTTCATTTTTATCTGGCCGAGCGCACGTCATCACTCAATATTTGCTTCTGTTCGCCATATTGGTCACGTGACATGACTCTATCTCTTGTTACTACTTTGGTTAATAAGAGATGCATAGTTAAACAAGCTTTTTTTTTCTAGTAAACGATGCAAACAAATGTAGGACTAAAACATTATATTAGTTTGTTAGATAATGACGTGCGTTTTACCAGATAGAAAATGATCTATAGCTCAGTTATTTTGCATGATTCTTAAACTCGTCAGTTTTTACGTCAAACCATCAATGTTTTGTGCGCATTCACAGCTAGAAATTTGTGAAGTGTACTTACTGAAATTTGGTGTTGTGAACGCAAGTACACATTGCCATATAACAGACTTCAAAAATTTAGGGCTGTGAATGTGGCTTCAGTTCGTCATTCAAATCATTGAAGTTTGATAAAAACTGATCCATTTTTCAATTTAAAATCATTGAGTTTCAGAATAATCATTGCTCATTCTCGCATGTTTTATATTTTGCACCTTTCGCACCTTTTTTTGTGCATGCTTGTTACATAAAATGCAGTATAATAATTAATATTTAAACTAGTAACAGTTCAATTATTAGAATGCAGTTACATTTTCACAATAGTTCTATTTAAAAATTGGTTAAACCGTACTCGTAGCTAGATTGCAATTTTGCATGGTGTTTAAAAATAATAGTTACAGTTTATAACAAACTTTTATTTTATTTTAAAGTTTATAATTAAATTATTTAAATTATTGTTCAATTGTATAATAATGTTTTGATCAATTGGTGTGTATCAATTTATAAGAAATTTCAAAATTACAAATTAAATTTCTTTTGTTTTGACCTTTCGTAAATATGGAAATACAGTTAAATATCGTTGAAAACTAAATAAGCACAATAAAAAAAATTATTTGTCTGATAAGCAAAATACCGTCCAATCACTTAAATCAAAATAATTGTCTTTATATTTGAGAATTTAATTTTTCATTTAATTATTTAAAACAAGTCATAAACGGTCAGTTTTTCTAATAAAGCTGTTCATATTTAAATAAAATATTGATAGTTTGTTGCTCAAATTGACCGCCTCAAAACTTCTTAATATTTTTATTTTTTAAGACTATTTTAGCAATCTGTAGTGTAAAATAAAATTTAATTAAATACGCCATTAATAAATGAGCCCTAAATATAAATAATATAAACGTTAATCAATTGTCATTGTCTTATAGATTGAGACACACAACTGTGAAAAGGTACGTGCACAATAATATTAGCAGTTTTATATCACATCAGATTTGATAAATGAAACAGTGTAAATATATATAACCTACTGCTATTGTGGACGCACCTTAATATGCAAATAATAAAATGTAGTGTGTACAATGTTTATTTCTTATGTTTTAGATTTTCGTGCGAGCACAGTTCGATTATGATCCGTTGGAAGATGAACTAATTCCTTGTGCCCAAGCGGGAATCGCCTTTAAAACTGGGGACATTCTCCAGGTTGGTAAACCCCTTAAAAATTAATGTTCAATGTACCTATACTCAGTTCCAGAAGACAAAAATATTTCATTTTAATCATTTATTCTAATAATGAAATGTTTGATGAAAAACATGGGCCAAACAAATAATTTATATTTTTTTATAATTTTTTTAGTAATTCGTGAAAGAAATTTTTGGTGACGTCAATATTTTGTATAGGAGATGACAGCATTCTGCGTCACACATTAAATATTAAATTTTTAATTATTTTTGGGTTTGTTAATAAAAAATTTGTGAAAATGAGAAAGGCTCTCTTCAAAAATATTTAATAAAGAAAATCATGCAAGTAGCCTATTCTAATACAGATCTATCATCACTGTCAGTCATCGGTATAGATTCTACAGATAGGTACCTATATATTTTACCGTGTGTGCGGTTACCAGTCGTCAGCTCTCTTAAGGTTGATGGAGAGTAAACCATTTTTGTGCAGTTAAACTAGTATAATGTACCTGACTGGATTTGAATCTGAAGTTGTGAGAACCACAATCAATTACAGTAATTATTATTCATTTTAAAAACAATTAATTCTTACAAAATGAAATATAAATAATGAGAAATTTATTACGCGTTTTACAACGTTGTTAACAAAATGTATTATTTCACTCTTCAAAGTTTCATTTCATAATGTAGAAAATTACTTGTTTGTTATCCGTTTATAACAAACACTGTATGAAATTTTAGCTTTAGGGCGTAAGTCTCAGTAACTAAAATTCAAAATACAATACGTACATCGTTATTTGTTGTACAATGCGAGCAGGTTTGTTTACCAAGTACAAGTTATTAATGTGTGTATTATTTTCATGTCCTCAAGCAAAGTTCCTACATCAAAAATTCAGATAAAAAATATTTTTTAACTTCAACCTCAACTTTCTTAAGTAAACTTCTACAGATTTAAATTACACAGATACGTCATATAAGTATTCGTAAGTTTTATTCCAAATATTAATGAAAATAACCTGATCGTTTTAAGCTAATTTAAAAAAAATTTTGGCAACCATTGTGTATGAATCTTTTACAGTCAATTTGTGTGTGCGGTTACCAGCCGTCAATCAAATTACGGATAGTCATGAGCGTTAGTGGGGACAACTTATGCTGATCATGGAACAAAACAATTCGCAAACACATTTTTTAAACCACTCCCACTGGATTGTTGATTGAGCTTGACTTGATATGAAGTCAAGTTTAGTAACTTGAATATCAAGTCAAGTAGTGATACCAGGGACCTGAACCGTTGAAAATAACGGTTCGGGTTCGGTTCGTGGTTCAATAAAAAAGTTTGGTTCGGTTTTGTGTTCCGGTTCGAAATTTTTATATTTGTCCGGTTCGCGAACCGGTTCAATTTGGGTTCAACAGTTGATATTTAAATTTATATTTTAATTTTTTTTAAATACACTCAAATGCAATATTATAAGTTTAATGAAGATAAATTTTTACATTTATATTAACAATAGAAAATAAAATAAATTATTATTGCAAAATGCAAACACAAACAAAACAAAGTACTATAGGCAACTTGAGAACTAGAAACTTAAACTAAGTAACAAGAAGGAAACATATTAAAATACCGGTTTTTCGAACCGGTTTACTGAACCGGTTCAGTATTTGTGTTCCGGTTAAAGTTCTTGTTCTTTTTTATTTTAGAAAAAGGTTCAAGTTTCGGTTTAGGTTCGTAAAAATAAGCCGGTTCACTCCGGTTTCGGTTTATGTTCCGGTTCGGTTCAGGTCCCTGAGTGATACCCTATAATTTTTTAATGATCAGGGCATTAATAATAGTATATTATTAAACTAGCTCATAATGTAGACTATAAGTTAATGAGGTTTTATCGCTCAGCGCTGCTAGCTCACAAATCCTCGCCATTTCAGGCACCCGCGCTGACAGCCTATATGCTGTGTTGTCTCTATTTATCTAATTGTTATGTTTCGCTCCGTTCTTGTCTAGAAAATACTCGATTTGATTGGCTAGTGCGCATGCAATTTTTAATTTAATTTAAAAATAATTTGAGTACTATTGGAATATTTTAAATAATAATGTGATACAAACATATTTTAATTTACAATGCAATCAGAGGTTTTTTACTGCCTATATGGTATTTTTTTTTAGATTTATCGGTTTATTTTGGGGGTAATTTGTTAATAAATATTTGTATATAATCATCCAAGTTAATTTAGTCATTATATGTGCGAGTCAAATACGACGTTTTATTTTCAACTTTTTAAATAAAACATTTCTTTACAAATTTTTATTCATTAAAATATTAATCTTACATCTCATTTTGATGTGTTGACAGTGACAGTAGTGTTGAATAACGGACTCATAATACAATAGTATTGAATAATGAATTCATAATTCAATAGTGTGTCTTATGGAAGGGTTTATCTGACTTAATGATCCTAGATAAACAAAATAATGTAATAGGACACTTGATAAACGTCAAATGTGATTCTTCCTGGTTAGATAATCAGCAAGGACGACCACCACTGGTGGCAGGCGCGCAAGGACAACGCCGCAGGCTCCGCAGGACTCATCCCCTCCCCCGAGCTGCAGGAGTGGCGGACAGCCTGCGTTGCCATGGAGAAAACCAAACAAGAACAAGGTACGTACCACCAGCACATGTCGTGTCACTCTAATCCCGCTAAATTGTCTCACATTTAAACTTTAAACCGCGCAGCGCGGGAAAGCCGCCTTCAGTTTAAGATTCTCAGATAACGAAGGTTGGAGGGAAGAGGTTTATCAAGGGTTTGCGAAGAAAATTGAGGGTTGCTAAATTTTAACAGGGTTCATACTTGTTATTAAATTTGATACAATCTTTGTTATGTCGCAATATACTAATCATACCCCTAAATTCACAAACGGACTAACTCAAAAGGCATAACCACATAGCCATAAAAGCTACGTGATCCATAAGAAACGTTTGTTTCTTTGTATCAGCATATTTCTGTAATATTTGATCTAACTTAGATCATCTTGTATCTATAAGGATGTTCATTCTGATCTAAATCAAATAAACATGATGTATGATTTTTAGATATGCAAATTAAAACTTGTAAATTGAAAATTTAGTAATAGTACCAAGTATTCTTTAATAATTTGAAACTGTTTAGTTTTAAATTTGTCTATGAATCGTTTATCTAAAAAAATTGATCTATAATCTAATCTAGATCATATTAAGGATCATATAAAGGATCTCAATTTAGATCCTTTATAGAATGATCTGTCACAATACAGTCGAAGATAAAGTAAAATTATTAAATAATACCTGAAATTATTTTCATTTTAAACCATTTTTCTATTTAAAATTATTTTAACGTTGATCAGCGTTAAATAATGATTAAACCTACTATTGTTTCATAAAAATGTAAAAAAAATTGGTATTGACGTGTAACCGTGTTGTGAATTTAAGGGCTAGTAATATTATTTTGTTCTACAGAAAAGTCGAAATTCGTTGTTCGACTATTTTTGTGGTCTGTATTCTTATATTTAATCAAATAACTAAAACGAAATATAATAAACAATATATTCCACTTTATGTTCTAATACTCTACAACTACTTAATGATAAAAACAATGTCAAAATTTCTGTTTTCAAAGTAATTTTCTGGAATTTCCGTCAATGTTCTTCCGGTTTATATAAAAAGTCTTGCACTATTTAACTTCTGCAAGTAAACTAAAGACAAAACTAAGTAAAACTTTACTTGAAAACTTTTGAGAATAAACAAACTCGGAAATAAGAACGAAGGAATAAAAGTTCAACTGCAAGTTGTCGTTTTTATCAGTGTAGTTATTTCCAGCAGTTCTCAAAACATAACTGTGTGGACATGCATGAATGTAACTTCGTCGTTTGAGTACCGCATGTAAATGTTTAACTATAAACATTTCACGTATTGTCTATCATACACTGGGTATTTACAGTGGAGAAACTAAAAGGATATACTTTAAAATTGAAAGTTACAGTTTTATTGGAAATGAAAATCTGCAGG
Organism: Agonum fuliginosum; assembly: GCA_947534325.1. Lineage (NCBI taxonomy): Eukaryota > Metazoa > Arthropoda > Insecta > Coleoptera > Carabidae > Agonum > Agonum fuliginosum. Next base: position 3,006,697 of record OX384033.1, read on the forward strand.
TTTTGCCTCGCTTTTTGTGCAGATTTTTTTTATTGCTTTTCATAATACATACATACTATCTATCACTCCTTTTACCCAATTTGGGTGGGGCAGCTTCACATATTGTGAGTCATCATCATCAATGAAAATATTTTTAATTCAACAGAATATACTCCCAATTATACTGGAATCCAGTATAAACAAATTCGTCTTGTTACAGTCAAAGGTCAATCCGCGCGACGATCTTTAAATTTGAAAGTGGAATCGGAGAGATTCTTATGCAAAAAATAGTATATTTAAGATTTAAGACTGTAAAGTGGCCAGCTTGAAGCACGTGCGTGCGATTTAGTTGCAAAATGTTTTACAATTAAACTACAATCACAAACTGCCGGCCGAAAGGCTTGAACCACGGAACTCCGGGTACCTACGTCATCACATGTTTATAAACTAAATTAAAATAAATATTGAATTTTTATTACTTCCTGTTTAGAAGGCAGTGACATCAAGTTCCTAATTTTAAATGGAACACCCGTATATTTTTTAAGATTTTGATTCTACATAAAATTATAAATACAACCCTGTAGGCTACTTTTTCGTTGTAAAAATACAATTTTTTGGAGGATGCGCCTGTTTCAGGAAACACCCGGTATAGATACATTATACTGCTTTTATAAGTCTGCAATTGTATTTTTGTTTAAATTATAATAGTAGATTGCAAAATGTTTTTCAATTTAACGACTGCACAAACACTATCGTCCGAGAGACTTGAACCACGGAACCCCGGGTTCCTACGTCATCACATGCAGAGAGCTGTGCTTAAAATCGCACTGCTACTACCTCGATATACTACTTTTATAATTCGGAAATTGTTTTTTAAATTAATTAATTACAAGATGTTTTTCAATTTAACGACTGCACAAACACTGCCGGTTGAGAGACTTGAACCACATAACTCCGGGTTCCTACGTCATCACATGCAGAGAGCTGTGCTTTCATAGTCGACAATTGTTTTTTTTAAGACTAAATCTTAGTTTCTCTGCTGGAATGTGCCCTGTGAATGAAACTAACCACACAGCAACCAAGCAACCACTGATCTGGTCGTTAGCGGTTGAACCTGGTACTAATCGTGTAGCGATAGTCTTGTCTGATAACTGTTGGGTGTTCTTGATTGAAATGCGTATTTTCTATATTTGTGTTAACGAAATGGCAGACACGGAAGCCGAAGGATGCTCCTCTCATGCTAATGGCTGTGACGGTTCTACAGGTAAACCTAACCTCAAACAGCCACCACCCTACCTTACCTTGAGTATGCCACTGCCCAGCATGACGTAACATGGCCTCAGATGAATGTTTTATTACTTCAAATCTATGATATTGTAGTTATCATATGCATGTTCATATACATTATTTAGTGATAGATTTTTATAAATTAAATTAAAATATTTCTTGAGGAAATAATTGATTATAAAATACGTGTGAACATATTGAAAATTTTTGTTATTTATCTGATAAATATACAGGATAATTCACAATTTCTTGAATTTATTTTAATCAACTTTATGATCATTGAGCAAAAATATTTTTTATAAGGAGTAGGTACATTTATGATACCACTGGAATGAATAGAATTAAATTAAATTATTCAATGACAAAAGTTACTTGCAGAGTTAAAAATTAAGTAAATTTATGAATGAAATTCCGTAGATGGAAACAGTGGTCCCAAACTACCTATTTGATTAAAAACCTGGAAATCAATATTGCGAATTTTGAAAAATTCTTTCAGTTCTCTGAGCACTAAGTACTAAGTACTGTTCATTCCATTAAAATGTATGCACGAAGTTGTGAATCATCCTGTATGTCAGTAGGTCCTTTTTCGCATATTTTTCTCATTTCTTCTGACTCTAAATTATTTATATTTTTATTATTAATATACATTTTACTAGAAATAGCGCAGTTCCAATATAGCAACAGTTAGGTAAGCGTGCATTTCTGCACTTTACATTTAAGGATGTGCGTTTTCAACATTTTACACGCATGTTCCGTTATATAAAATATTTAATTAAAATTTTACTTCACATAATTTCTCATAACGAACCAAAATAAAAAATCTTTCTGATTAATGTCTTTATAATAACTACTGATGTTCTAAATAGTTAAAAACTTGTCATAAAACGTATCTATCATCGTCTTTTTATTTATTTTTCAAATAAGATATACATATAATATCCATTAATTTAAATATGTTGACTAAGTATTAAATAATATATTACATATTGTTCTCATTTTAGTTTAGACAGTGAAGACACTATGTAATTGATTTATTTTATTTTATGTACCCCTTAATTATTAGAAAATGTAGGTGATAAATAACAAAAATGATTCATTTGTTGACACTTTAAATTAATTCTATAAATAATGTTAATACAAATTGTTTTTTGTTCGTTTTAATAATAATAATATAGTGTGATAAAAATAATGGTACTTTATTTTCCATTTTTATTTTGAATGATAATCAAATTTTTAAAATATACTTAGTCTAATATATCGTATTGGTCTTCTAGTAAATCATAATATCTTCTTATTGTTGTGTTTTCATATTCGGTAAATAATAATTCAGTATTAGAGTATTTTTATGTTGTTTTTTAATGTTGTCGAATTTTGCGATCTGCTGGAAATGTACTTTATTTTTCAGTTGTAGTTTTACTAGTTCTATTCTCATGGATGTTCTGCTGTTTTTTTTCAGTAAATTGCTCAATATTCGGCCGAAAGAAGAAGCAGTGCAAAGACAAGTACCTTGCTAAGCACAATGCAGTCTTTGACCAATTAGATTTAGTTACGTATGAAGAGGTTGTTAAACTGCCAAGTAAGTTACATGACAATCATTATAATTTTAGATTACAAATTATTTGTTTATTCTTCATGTTACATTCTTTAAATTTTTGCCTACTGCTTTTAAAGAAATACTTATTGGATATCAATTTTCAGCATTATATAAATTATAGGAAAGTCATGATAATTATGAATTTTGAGAGATTTATTACCTTTTTATCAAAATTAAAACTCTTTTGAAACGTGCTTTAAAATGCGCCATGTGTGACGTAGACAACATTCAACCAAACCGTGAGTAGATTTGTTCGTGTAAGATCGTTTTTAGTCGTCGACGGACCTTTGTTGAAATAAGGTAAGATCTTCGTATCGTATTCGGTCCTTGTCAGCACGGTGAACGTATGTTCTCAGGGCCGGAAACGTCACACACGGCATCGTATTTCGTGGCATCTGTTTTTTAAACTTCATGAATTTTTTTCTGGCTTATTAGCAACTTTTTGGCAAAAAGATAAAAATACGGGTCTAACATTTTAATGTATATACCAAAAATCGTGAAACCCCCCATTGTTCCTAAATTTCAGTGTAACAGGAGTGGATATGTATAAACCAAATGAGGCTGTGAAAATTTCTGACCTTAACTAGATTCTCTAACTACTAATTTATTTAGATGTAAAGAAAATATTTGTCAGGGTGAAAATTTTTAATGAATTCTCTTCATTCATTGTATCTGACTATAGTACAGGGTGATTCATCATAACTTGCTTTTTTTTAAATGCGTGCCATTCATGGCTGTAGGGTTCGTAGTGGGGAGAGAGTGATCTCTTTCGACAGGTGCACTTTTAAAGTTTTGTTCCTCACCCGGTCAGTCGCCATCATGCGTTGGAGTACGGAGCAGCGTGTGTTTTCAGTTGAGTCGTACTTTTCCAATGGATGTTCTGTGATCGCAACCCAGCGTGACTTTCGAAGGAGTGGCCAGCCCGCTCGCCCTATTTGGCTCCTTGTGATTTTTATGGGGTTCTTTGAAATTTCGCGTTTACGTCAACCGTCCAAGGACCCTAGAAGACCTAAAGACCAACATCCGGGCCGCAATTGCCATGCTGGAAAGAGTTATGACAAACGCCATAAATCGGCTTATTCAGTGTATAGACAATGGGGGGCGTTACCTAGCTGATATTATTTAGAAAACTGGGTGAAACAAAACTTTAGATATGTACCTACATTATAAAATAAAAATAAAAAGTTTCTGATTCATAAAATTCATTATTGCGTTTTGAAATAAGTACCTAAGGTACGATGAATCGCCCTGTATAAGATGAATATGTCTACTAAAGTGAAATTAAGATAGAATTGTAACTGACTGTATGATTCTAGTGTCTGATCCAGCGTTCCAAAGGAAAACGTTAGTTCTGCTCGGAGCGCACGGCGTAGGTAGGAGACACATCAAGAATACACTCATAGCGAAGCATCCTGATAAATATGCCTACCCTATCCCACGTAAGTACTGATAACATTGTATTACATCCTTTGATCCAAGCTGCTACTGTCAGGCTTGAATCTCAAGTTTAGGACAAGCAAATTATGTAAAATATGTCCCAAGTACGTGACCTACCGATAAAATATGAATCAGTTAATAATCTGTTAAATCAATCGTAATTATTTAAATTTATCTTCGGACACTGAATAACGTTCGATTATTAGTAAACCATCTTCAAATCTCAGAAGTATAGTTTCTTCTGCACTGTAACGTCAACTGCTGTTGTTGTCTATAGGTGTTAGTTCAGTTAAATATCTAACGAAGACAAAAATTTAACGCCATATTTGATCGATCCGGAGCTTGTAATAATTAAAGTGTCTTTTCCAACTTTCGATCCCACTGGTTTCGATCACTGATTTCCAAATTCGTAACTTGTCAATCAAGAAATAGACTGGCAATACTTGCCACTTTAAGTTGGCCTTTACAAGCAATATTATAAATATTAGTTGGGTATTTAATCCACGTCTGGTCGGTTGTAAAGTGTCAAAACCTTTTTTAGTTTTCGGGCCCTCAAGATCATTTTTTTCGATACTCATCACTGAGCTCTTAATTCGTAACTTATTAATCAGATCCTAAAGTTGCTTTTTTGTACCATTGATAATATTATTACGTACTCAGAATTTCTTAATCTGAATATGACTGATAGATTTAACTACTACTCTGGTCATAATACTAGTATATCGGCAAAAATATTACGTATTGTACTTAATCATAATTTGAGACTTGTACTTTATTTACAGTAGTAAATGTTATATTAAAACTATTCAATAATGTAGAGATAATTGATTTCAATTTGAAATAGTATATTATATATTGAGGGACTAAAGTGCATGATTAATCCTGAGGGTGAAGTTTATTTCACGAGCCGAAGGTGAGGGAAATAATCACCTGAGGGATTAAAGGTACTTTAGTCCTGTGGTATATACGCTATTTTTTGCACTTCATCCTCAAACGAATGCAAAATAGTTTAAAAGAATACACATTTTGTAATTTTGACAGTAAATTTTGTGACAAATATTTATATTGTTACCATAGATACTCTGTAACAAATAGCACGTATTTACTTGACAACGGGATTAATTAATTCAATTCCTTGACAACGGTATTAAATATGAGAAATAATCCCTTGGGATCAAATTAAGAACTTTAGTCCCTAAAAATAAAGACTAAAGAACAGTTTTAGTCCCGGAAGTGCAAAATAATTATGTAGGTATTGTTATTATGTCAATGTTTCAGTCTATAGTAATACGCCGAACGACCTATGTACGAGTAGAAATGACCTGTTTGTGATTAATACAGTATGTGAAATAAAAGTTGACTGAGAATAGGAATTTTAAATTGGTGTATAATATTAATCGAGCGGACATAAATTATCGGCTATTTTTGAGTCCGAGATCAACTGAAATCACTCCGCTTCCTTGAAATAATGTATATTAGAGTTGCCCAACTCGGTTTTTCTCTTGGCTCAGTTGCGTTTAGGCGAGTAATAAATTAGCGAACTGTGATTTACTGTGTAGATCATAGGCAGAAAGTGTAGGCGTATAGTCTCAAGTTACCTCTCTCTTAAGGCGCTACACTTGTAAATCCAGAAGATTAACAAATTGAAATTTAACATGAAGAATCATGACTCCTTAGTGAATTAATAAATGCAAATTATTAATTGCTGTGACATCAATTAGCAAAACTTGGAGTTAATTTTTATCATTCAATAATCCATGTTATACGTTGATTAAAGCACAAAAATAAAAAATTTCTTTTGAAATCGATAATATTAGTCGGAAGACGGCTATAGAGAAAAACAGTTAACCCATTAACTGTAATAATTTATGTAAAACTCGCATTGTTAGTAATTTTTAGAAATTATTTAACAAAATACGGCAAGATTTTTTGTAAACTTCATTCTATAGCCATGTAAGCACAACCTATAAGTACATCGTTGTAAAATATGAGGTCATCGATTTCAAAACCAAAGTCACAAAATGATTTATTGTAACAAGCTTTTTGCTTTGCATTTGATAGCAAGAGATGGGCCTTAATGTGTCAGTCAACTCTCGATTCATGGACAGATGTGGTGTGCTCTTTTGCGAATAGTTTAATGATTGTTTATTTATCGTAGATACGACGCGGCCGCCAAAACCAGACGAAGAAAACGGAAGAAATTACTTCTTCGTGTCGCACGATGAAATGATGGCAGACATCGCCGCCAACGAATATTTAGAATACGGTAAGTTTTCCATTTCCTTATTAACCTCTCTTGGCGGTTGTCTAACTCTTGTTTTATGTTGTCTAGGAACTCATGAAGACGCGATGTATGGAACGAAGTTAGAAACAATTCGAAAAATTCACCAAGAAAGAAAAATGGCAATATTAGATGTAGAACCTCAAGCACTGAAGATTTTAAGGACGGCGGAGTTCGCGCCTTATGTTGTCTTCATCGCCGCGCCTGTTCTGCAAAACTTAGCCGACGTACGTACAAAAAAATATTTTCTTTAATATTCAAAATATTTCAAATGGTTTCCGTATTCGATATACATTTGAACTTGATCGTTTATCTGATTGTCAACTGTGAATTAATTCATGATTATTAGGAGGGAATTTCACAGGATGCTTAATAAAAAAAATTGTCTTATCTTTTTTATGTTCAACTCCAAAGTTGTATAAACACAATAAATTTGTTTTTCCTATCCCAATAATCTGGGAAACGGCTTCTTAAATAGCCAAATTCTAGAAATTTCATATTATTCATATTGCTGAAGGTTAGCTACGGTACACACGAACATGGCGGACAGCCATCTGGCTTCATTTTAATTCTTTTCCTTCCCTTCTCTTATTCTTTCGATAATAAATTATTCTTCCAACCGATGTACTCTTTCTCATATAACGCACTAAGCTATTCACCAATTCAGCGATATAAAATTATGTTCACAATAAATTTGTTTTTCCTGTCCTGATAATCTCGAAAACAGCTTCCTATATATCCAAATACAAGAAATCAAAGAACAACCCAATACCATTCTTGAGTCCCACTCCCACATACTCGGTTTTAACTATATCTATATCTTTCTTAGAATTGCATCTTCCTGTTTGCATTTATGCCAAATCTAAAACTCTCGATTTAAATAATCCTGTGAATGAATCTATTGATGCAGGTATTTTATTATTTATGAATTTTATAGATTTGAATCTTCTGGTGTTGCATTTTTTGGTGTTGAATCCATTCCTATTACAACAAATCAGCTTCACTTCACTTTAGTTCTGTCTTTTTTCTTCTCTATTCTAACTTTCCACATCACAAGTACATAAGTGAATATTTTTGTCAACTGATGCACCTACTCCTGCTCATGTTTTAGTACGAACCCATTCCCATTGAAGGTATATACAAAGATGCCGGACAACAAATCAGCTTCACTTTACTTTATTCTTTCTTTTTCCTTCTCTATTTTAACTATCCACATCATAAGTACATAAGTAAATATTTCTGTCACTCCTTCTCATGCTTTAGTACGAACCCATTCCCATTGTAGGTACATACAAAGATGGCCGAAAATAAATCAGCTTCACTTCACTTAAGTTCTTTCTTTTTCCTTCTCTGTTCTAACTGTCCACATCATAAGTACCTACATAAGTGAATATTTTTTCATCTGATGTACCTACTCGTGCTCATTTTGTAGTACGAACTCATTCCCATTGAAGGTATATACAAAAATGGCGGACAACAAATCAGTTTCACTTTACTTTAGTTCTTTCTTTTTCCTTCTCTATTTTAACTATCCACATCATAAGTACATAAGTAAATATTTCTGTCACTCCTTCTCATGCTTTAGTACGAACCCATTTCCATTGTAGGTACATACAAAGATGGCCGAAAATAAATCAGCTTCACTTCACTTAAGTTCTTTCTTTTTCCTTCTCTATTCTAACTATCCACATCATAAGTACATAAGTAAATTATTTCTGTCACGCCTTATCATGCTTTAGTACGAACCAATTCCCATTGTAGGTACATACAAAGATGGCCGACAATAAATCACTTCACTTTCTTTTTACTTCTCTATTCTAACTGTCCATAAAGTAGGAACATAGTGAATATTTCTAACTGATGTACTCCTTGTAATGTTTCAGTACGACGGCAGCCTGGAGCGACTAGCGAAAGAATCCGACATGCTGCGTAGCGCATACGGTCACTTCTTCGACCTGACGATCGTGAACAACGACATCGAGGAGACGATCGCGGCTCTGGAAGCGTCGATCGAGCGCGTGCACACCACCCCGCAGTGGATCCCAGTGTCCTGGGTCTACTGACAGCGACACTCGCCCTGCGAGTCCATCTCGTCGCTCAAACACCTCTAACAATGACATAACCTCACTCACTCCACTATCATCAATGATAACGTTGTTCTTGTTTTAAACTGTTGTGTTCAGACGATCCGCATTGAAGCCTGGCGACATGAAACGAAGCAGAAGACACTTGATCACTGCACTAACCTCTACTTTTCATTGGGATGGGTTCTTGGTATTCTTATACAAGCAATATAGGTTATCTTTACGTGTCTGATGAAGCGTTGTTTTGTTTCTCCTCTGCGCAAACGCGAACAAATCATGGATTCTTTCATGATTTTGAATCCAGTTTTGAAGCTGCCAATGAATTATTAAAGGCTGGTTTTTAATAAATGTAACCAGTTATTCTGCATTCTGTACACGATAAACCTATTCAGATAGACAACCTTATGGAAATATTTGTCACTCGGTTGCATCGTAGTTTCCACAACTACCGTAGATGTCACTAACGCTCGTTGTGCGGAAACATCTGCTCAAACAAATTTAAGATTTGATAGGCAAATTTTATTTATGCTGCCCTCTGTACTATACGGTTGCGTGGTACAGTGGGCCACAAAAATATCGTTTGTTTATAAAGTCTTAAATAGTTGTGGAAATTACGATGCAACCGAGTGACAAATTTTTCCATATGGCTGACTATCTGAATAAGTTTATCTGTTACCAAAGCCTTCAAGGTTATCATGAACCGTAACATAAAAAAACCACCTATAAGTAGTTCATTTTTACAGAATACAAAATAAATTACCGGTTACATCAATTATAAAAGCCTAAATTCTTCTTTTCCAAGACTCATAGAAGATTCAGTTTAGCGGCGCTGGTATTTGACAGGTAATTCTTATCATGATTCTTTTTATCAGGACTCAGAAGCATAAAAGATTCCGCAAAGAATCTTTGTGGGAAATGGTTTAAAGAGACTACAAATCTTGATTTGTTGTAGCATCTTTAAACGATTTATTCATTGTACTGTCTACCAGAATAGAACAAAACAAAAATATAATGTTCCAAGACTAAGTACTAAGTATAAGACAGGTCTTATACCTTATCCTGTTTCAAATTTTGAGCAATAATTTGACCAAAATCTAGTTAGCTTTTTTTGTTTCACACTAATTATTATTTTTGGTGCATTAATTTATAGATTAACTTTTGAATCAGGTTTACTTTGTCTTTAAACAGTATGTTTTTGTTTTGTTTCAATTTTGTTAGCTAATTGTATGCAACTTTTTATAGAAAAATTGCTATTTTTTCCTCAGACTTTGCCTTTTATGAAGTAAATATTATCAGATCATACTAGAATTCTAGAATGTTCCAGAAGTTTCTAAAATAGTTCAATAAGATAGTACATTAATTATTTTGAGGAAAATATGGACATTTTCTATTTCTAGGCATACACTATTAATAAAAAATAATGAGTAACAAATAAAACAAACAAATTTTCTATTTTACATTTTACAGAATTTCAATTTCACATAGTAGAAACAAAATAACGTACATCGTTTTTAGCTACTTGATTAATGCTTCTTAATGGCTGTTGAATGATAAGAACAAGAAGATAAGCGATACTTATTTTCGTATTCATTTTACTGTAGACAGTTTTAAAGGACCCATATTGTAACCTTTAAAACTATTTGCGAATTTTGAAAATGTTTGCAGTACGAAATGATAAATTAAAACCAAACCTTACCACTACATAAGCTATATTCCATTTGACTCAAATCAGAAACTAACATACCTATGTGAATATCAGTTTTTATCGAAATTATTCATTTTGACCCATTTAAATTGTTGAATGAACTGATTCTGAAGTAAGAAATGGAATATAGCCATAGATTTATGAGGTAAAAAGTACTGTTTAGTTATTTGTTGTAAGGTACGTTTCCAATTTACTATTTTGTACTCATGGGTCACATTTTCGGGTCGGTAATGGGTAAGTACTTTTAAAATTTAAGGCAACGTATTCAGCTGTACATTAGACCAAAAACTAATTATCATAACGTAAACATTTGACAATCGAAACAAGGCACAAATGGATGAAAGATTGTCACGTATACATTCCTGAAATTTTTGAGTACTAATGTACAGTGTTTTGTCGTTTATTTGAATCTATAAATGTCAAATTAAAGTTCACCTATATGCCAATACTACTAATCTAACAACACACAAGAAAACACTTATGTAATATATTATAACCTACTTTCGGAAAGTAGGAGCTGTAAGGATTATTCCTGAATTTTAGTAATCGCCATATTGGTTACGCAACTCATGAGCATAGACATATAAGTTAATGTTGCCATGTATTACCTACATTAAATTTCATTATCTTAGAATAAAATGTTGCGAGAACTCTGCTGAAATTGGACGAGTGAATGAAGCGCGAATTACTTTCAGTTTTGTTTCGGAATGTGCAGTGAACTTGTGTGGTGGTGTATCGTGATAATATTATATATAAAATGAAATAAAGTTATTTAATAAATTAGTTAATTAACAAATTTTAAATATACCAATGAATGCTTCCTGATTAAAAGTTATGATTATGAAATAAAATTAGGGAGCATTTGAAAATATTAGATAATGTAGGCTTAATATTTCACAAATAAAGTTTAAATATAGTTGAATATGTATGTGTATTTATTTTTCCGCAATCGTGCAGGAAATAAACACTCTGACACTCGAAATGAATTAGTACAGGAAATATATTTTTTGTTTTATTTAATTATTGTTACTGTCATTTGAATTTATATTTACTTTTATGTTTTTGAGGCAGAATGCAGACATTTTTTTGTTTATAACACATGCGGAAATAGTATATTGCACCCAAAGGGTGTGCCTAGTGGTTCTTTGAGTCCTCTTAATAAAATACGCAATGCATATTTGCTAAAGTAAAGATATCAGTTTCATTTTGGTTTTGGTTCCTAAGTATGAAATTTGTAAATTTAAAATTTATAGTACGCTGTTTTCAAGTCTTCGAATGAATTGATTTGACAACTTGCTATATTAATAGCGGCTTCATATTTGATAGAATACTAGACATTAGATAATCATTTTGAAAATCTTCATCATTTTTGTTATAAAAACTAGTTTTTCACACGTTATAATGAATCTAACAGAACTTGTATAAAAGCTGTAAATAAGAAACAGATTCCGATGACGTAGAACAACCTTAAGTGGTAGGGCAAGCGACAACGAGCGTAGTTCGCTGTGGACTTTTGCAGCGCACAGATGAAGTAACAATGTTCAATGTTTAACTACTCGTATTATTGTTCATACTTTAAATCATCGATTCAGATGTAGACCAGTGTTACAAATAAGTGTTTTGCTGCAAGAAATTTAAACCTGTCACGTCCGGGAGGTGATATTCTTTGTGTTTGGGTCATTTATGGTAAAACTAATATTCTGGTACGCTGTATTTTGTTTGGTGAATGTTTCAGAACCTGTAGTCTCGCTAAAAGGATGTCTCTATGGGTTTGGAGCCCTGGTGGACCTAAATTGGGTTCGTACGTTGTTTATTGTTGCAGTTTTTTATTTTATTTGTAACTTCTGAACGGATTAAGATATCAACTTGTGGTTTGAACCATTTTATTTCGCATTATTTGTATTGTCAGACTCTCTATTTTATCCACGAATTGTAGATTTTAGAAGAGGCTGGTTGTGTAACTTGTTTATTTCATGATTTAATTGATTGTTCAATTAGCTTGCGATCGTCCGATTTTTAGTGAACAACAACTTAATTAAATTAGTGATTCGTGTTTAGTTATGATATTTCGTCATTGTTACGACATTTTTATACATTGAGAAATAGAAGCTGAAGATTCTAGTAAAGGGTATTAGTAAATTCATTGAGATCTATGATTATTTTACAGCAATTATTTTTAAATTTACTTTTTTAACTATACAGATATTAGGCTTGATCTGCAAGTTTTTAAATACTTTGTTTTAATTTTTTTGGTATTATTTATTAATGCAACTGCAACATTATAATTCGCAGATTAAAATAGCCATTACCCACGGCAGTACACAAGATATTATTGTCTACCAGGATCTACTTACAGTCAAGAAGTTAAGTACTTTATTACTATTTTTAATGTTTTTAGGTATGTGTACCTATTTGTTTGTGGCATTCGATTGCTAGAAAAAATTTTACCAGGCTCTAAGCTTGAGGCCTTATTTTGGTAATAATTTAATAATTTCTTTTGGAGAAATATAGATCAAATATACAATTATAAAATTATGTTGATTACCAATTTGTTGATTATAATTTTGGTGCAATATATTGCTGATATCAAAAGATAAAAATTTATTTTTTTCAAAGGTCTTTGACTGGTCGGGTTGGTCCAATGTCCAGTATAAAGCGTATATTTCCCGGGGTGGGAGGATTTATAATATGTTTACTTTTATGAATTCCTTATTTTAGTATTTTTTGTTGCAGAATAACTTCAACACTTCAAAAGACGCGCACTACATGCAAGAACCGAAGTCTAAGGGGCTCTACAAGTCAAGTTTTTTATCGCAATAACTAAAGTAAGATAGTTTTTATTCTGTTTATGCAGATTCACATCTAATTATATTTTCCTGCATTTTTCAAACTCTTGCTTCTTGGCCAATGATTCCTGCTCAAATCGCTGCTTTCGATCGTGACGTCTTCACTTCCGGTTCTTAGCCTCGCACTTCCTGTGGTACCACCGCCCTGCTGAGACCTAAGGCCCAACAAAGTCAATTTTTCTACTAAGAGAACTAAGGTAAAATTGTCTTTATTTCTGTTTATACGAATTCACATCTAATTATATTTTTCTTGTGTTTTTCAGACTCTTGTATCTAGCAGTTTCTGTTCCGTCGTCTTCTAGTTCCTGAGACCTGGTGCAGAATGACCGTTGAAGAGGGCCCAGTACTTCTCGACATCGACATCTTAAAAAAGATATTAAACTGTAAATCAAATGTAAGTGTTTCAATATTATTTACTTATAATTCAAAACTTCAAAAGTTTTTTCAATTATTAGTATTTATTTAATATATTTTTGTTTTATAAATTTGACTTATATCAATTTTCAAACAAAAATGTATTATTTTAAAAACAGAACTTAATATTTTTCTATTTTATTTACAGATTCGTATTCGAACGAAGAATCATTGGACTTTACGTGGCTTCAGCATTCGTCACTTAGTATTTAAGGTAGTTTTGTTAATATAATGATGAATTAAAGACACCAAATAGTCAAGAAAGTGCCTTAGATAAACAACAAAGATACGATGCAAAATGGTGCACATTTTCAGTTTCATAACTTATATTATAACACTTCTTTGAAGAAATAACACTTGTAATTTTTAAAGATTAATTGCAAATAAATTAAAATGGCAATATATTATTTGAAATCAGAGTTAGTCACCTATATTTTTGTATTGTTCTTCACACTATTGCCTTAATTAATTTTTCAACAATTAATTCAAAAGATCTTTGACTAAAATAAAGGAAATTTTAATATTAAATTTTCCAGTTAGATTATACTTTCACATCTATCACGCCATTTATCCTGTTTGGGTGTGGCAGCCTCACATATAGTGAGTTATTGGTTGTTATATTGTGTGTGCGGTTACCAGCCGTATGATTTAAAAGTTTCTAATACATACAATGAAACAATGCATAATGGTGCATACTAATCTGTTTTTCTAATATCTAATATGCTTAAATGAATTTTAGTAGTATTATTTTTTATCGTAAAGAAACATAAATTTAAACATTTTTGTAATAAATAAACAAATTTCAGTTGCGAACATATTTGCACAACAATTAGTTTTGACCAAAAAAAGTGCTAAGAGGTTAACCTTAGTTTTTTTTTTCGATTTTGGATCTAAACTTTGAGATTCAGAATTCTGGAAAAGAAGTTTTTTTCTTTCTACTCAATACTTTCTACTGAATCTCTGTAGAATCTCCAAAGATCGTCGTGCGAACAGTTCTTAAATTAAAAGATTTGTCAAAGAGCAGTTTGCGGCATTGGATTCCTCGTAATTTACTTAGTATAAACCGCTACTTTTTAGAAAATTTTTAATTTTGACGAAAAAATGTAAGTGGTTAACCTTTGTTTTTTTTCGATTTTGGATCTAAATTTTGAGAGCTCATATCTCGAAAACTAAAAGACTTATCAAAGCGCGGTTTGCGGCATTGGATTCCTCGTAATTTACTTAGTATAATCCGCTAATTTTTAGAGAAAATTCAATTCAGTCTAAATTCGGTCTATATTCGGTTTACGAGAGTGAAGTACTCGTATTACTAATATTTCGTGTATATTTCAAATTTTGACCAAAAAAGAACTAAGTGGTTAACCTTTGTTTTTTTTCGATTTTGGATCTAAATTTTGAGAGCTCATATCTCGAAAACTAAAAGACTTATCAAAGCGCGGTTTGCGGCATTGGATTCCTCGTAATTTACTTAGTATAATCCGCTAATTTTTAGAGAAAATTCAATTCAGTCTAAATTCGGTCTATATTCGGTTTACGAGAGTGAAGTACTCGTATTACTAATATTTCGTGTATATTTCAAATTTTGACCAAAAAAGAACTAAGTGGTTAACCTTTGTTTTTTTTCAATTTTGGATCCAAACTTTGAGAGCTCATATCTCGAAAACTAAAAGACTTATCAAAGCGGGTTTTGCGGCATATATTAATTATTTATTTGTGTGTTCAGGTTTTCGACCCGTGGAAGCGGTTATTTTCTTAGGAGGAGACCCTACTTACCATTCTTCAATTGACCACTGGCCTCCAATGAAGAAATGTCTGCTATTTATTGTATTTATTGATAGAACTATGTTTTTATATGATAAAAATTAAATAATCGAGATGAAATAGCTGTATATATTATTAATAAAAACAAATAAGTACTACTTACATCATTTCACTAATTTTATTTCTTAAACAACCCTTTGTACACTTCCTAAACCCTTACAGGACTTCTAGGTGAGAGTAAACGGCCTTAAACCTAGGATACGAAATAATAAACAGTAAGTATAAATTTTATGATTTATTTAATGAAATACTTCAATACAATACACAATCTTATAAATAAATTAACTTAATTAAACATTTTTGACATAAACACCCTTATCTAGGTTTATATAAGTTCCAAACGAGATAGGTGCTGCCATCTGTTGGTGACAGTTATTTAAATGTACAATATATCTTAAACTAAGGGTTGAATGACTAAATGGGGTACATATTTGGATTCAGCGGGTTAGAATTAGGGGGTAGAGTACAAATTACCCCCTTGAAATGTTTATTTAGCATTAAAACATATTAGGGGTAAAATCAGTCTAAAATCGTTCCAAAATCGGTCCAGACGTCAAAAGTTTTTGTCGAGTTGTCCAGAAAATAAAGCAAAGTTGTAACTACGCTAGGAAAATATTAAACTGCAAATAACTCGAAAACTAAGGGTTGCACGGTAAAATGCGACGCATATTTGGATTCAGCGGGTCCTAATTGAGGGGTTAGACTATCCCTCTTTAGTCTACTACCCTTACTTTACGAGTTATAAGCATTATAAAATTTTCCTAGCATAGTTGTAATTTTACTAGCAAAATCGTTAACAAAATTGACACTACGCTAGGAAAATTTTTAATTGCCTATAACTCGGAAACTAAGGGTTGCACGACAAAACCGGGGGCATATTTGGATTCAGCGGGTTCCAATTGAGGGGTTAGACTACTCCTCTTTATCCTGCTACCCTTAGTTTACGAGATATAAGCATTTTAAATTTTTCCTAGCGTAGTTGTAATTTTGCTTCAAAAATCGATGTATATCGTCAAAAAATAGACACTACGCTAGGAAAATTTTAAATTGGTTATAACTCGGAAATTAAGGGTTGCACGGCCAAATGGGGTACATATTTGGATTCAGCAGGTCCTAATTAGGTGTATATGATACAAACTACCCTTGAAATCAACGTAATTTTGGTAGTTTTTGGTGAAATTTTGCTGACTTTAAATAATTATTATCTCGTAAATTAAAGGGCTAAGGGCCAAAAGTTAAATACAAAGGTTGTGTAACTTTTCATTCTCTATCTGCCTGTCTGTAGATAAGGCCGTTTTGGCCGATTTTTAATTATTTTTTTGATCTCCCACCATTCATGTTCTCCTGATACAAATTTGTTGATTTTTGTTTGATTCAAATTTGCAATCGAGTGAGGGTGAAAATTTAAAAACGCGATTACGTAAAAACTAAGGGTTGGGGAGTGATTTACGGGTCATATTCGTACTCTACGCGTTGAAATACACCAGTATGCATATTGCCACCCCCAATAGTTAATTAGCACCGGAGATATTCAACCCTTATTTGTATCTCCGGTTCTAAGGGTCATATCGAAAAAATCTACATTGCATTCGATAGGGGATGGAAAACTGAGCATCTTTTACATTTAATTTTTTCCTCTACGACCCTTAGTTTAAGGGTTATTGACTATGTTTAGACGACTTTTTCAACATTTTAATTGCTCATATCCCTTAAACTAAGGGTCGTAGAGAAAAAGGTTAAATGTAAAAGATGCTCAGTTTTACATCCCCTATCGACTGCAGTGTAGATTTTTTCGATACGACCCTTAGTACCGAAAATATAAACAAGGGTTGAATATCTGCGGTGCTAATTAACTTTTAGGGGTGGCAATATGCTTACTGGTGTATTTCAACGCGTATAGTACGAATATGACCCGTAAATCACTCCCCAACCCTTAGTTTTTACGTAATCGTGTTTTTAAATTTCCACCCTCACTCGACTTCAGATTTGAATCGAACAAAAATCACCAAGTTTGTATCAGGAGAACATGAATGGTGGGAGACCAAAAAAATAATTAAAAATCGGCCAAAACGGCCTTATCTATAGACAGGCAGATAGAGAATGAAAAGTTACGCAACCTTTGTATTTAACTTTTGGCCCTTAGCCCTTTAGTTTACGAGATAATAATTATTTAAAGTCATCAAAATTTCACCAAAATCGTCTTAAAATACGTTGATTTCATGGATTATTTGTATCGTATACCCCTAATTAGGATCCGTTGAATCCAAATATGCACCCCAATTTGACGTGCAACCTTTAGGTTTCGAGTTATTTGCAGTTTAAAATATTCCTAGCGTAGTTGCAATTTCACTAGCAAAATCGTTAAAAAATTGACACTACGCTAGTAAAATTTTAAACTGCAAATAACTCGAAATCTAAGGATTGCACGACAAAATGGGGTGCTTCTTTGGATTCAGCAGGTCCAAATTGAGGGGGTTGACTACCCCTCTTTATCCTACAACCCTTAATTTACGAGTTATAAGCATTTTAAAATTTTCCTAGCGTAGTTGTAATTTTGCCGCAAAATCGTCAAAAAAATTGACACTACGCTAGGAAAATTTTAAACTGCAAATATCTCCAAAACTAAGGGTTGCACGACAAAACGGGGCTCATATTTGGATTCTGCGGGTCCTAATTGTGGGGTTAAGCTACCCCTCTTTATTCTACTACCCTTAGTTTACGAGTTATAAACACTTTAAAATTTTCCTAGTTTAGTTGTAATTTTGCTTCAAAATTTCCCAACAAAAATGATTTTCTGGCCTAATGAACAAAAACTAATGGGACGCCTTACCAATAGATGGCAGCACTAGTCTCATTTTGACCGATTTCTCACCTAAAAATTAAATTTTTACACTATATAACGGGACGTAGGACAATAATAGGTACGAAATATAATAAATTAGTTAATTATTTTAAGAATAATTTATTTTCTCAAAGAGTTTACATTTAATTAAAAAAATTCATTGAACAAAACTAATTTTAATAAAAACTTAAAGAAATATGGGAAAATAAATAAAGACTGTTCATTATTTATTCATTTTACATAAGTATGTAATGTACAAAAATACATAAGATAATTATATAATACTTTCACACAGAAACATACATGCTACATGCATAAATATCACACCATTTCCCAAGTTGGGTTGGCACGAACCCTGCCACACATTTAAACTCAACCAACAAGAAATCTTGTCACACATAACTATTCTGACACATCTACTTTCATTATCCTATTTATTAATTCCACTCGGAATCATTTGCACTTGCAACAAATCATCAGTCATTTCAATCCACTTGTTCACAAGACGTCAAAGTCATTTATTCTACATGCATTTTGCACTCTATCAACCATATTCGTCATGATTTATACATAAATTCATACATAAATTTATTCCGCATTCAACATTAAGTTAAATAAATTCAAGCAAGCATCCCTTCACACATTCACATTTCATACAAACTTATCTAAAGCACTTTACAACCAGCAGACATTATTCTTTCGATCTTCCAGTCAATCATTCAACCACAAGACATACCACAACCAAATATACAAACTCATTTACTCACTCAATCATCTCTCTCAAACACAAATACAAAAAATATATTTATATACAAGTTTTATATTTTTATTACAACATAACATAATGAAATGACTTGCCCTGTAAGAAATACAATAAATGATTAGTTACATTTTGTTACATTACAATTGAATTTTATTGCCAAATGTTATTACAAGTCTCAATTGTAATACCTACACATATAGTAAGCTTTATACTGATAACTCAAGTAATAGTACAGTTAAATGAGGACGGTTTATTCCTTGTCAACTTTTTGCTCACTTAAACCCAAGTTTGAAATATGATAGATGAAATACTAGTGACTTTGGCCTAACCCATCTCTACCCAATATTTAACATTTACCGGACGCGCTTTCTTTGCAGTTTCAAATGCATCTCTTTATTTATTTTTTAAAAGGACCATTAAACAAGGAGTAAACCACCATTTAAAAGGCTATGATTCATTTTTAACGATTATGAAAGAAAATGTAACAATGATATATTTCACTTAACATACTGTCAAAAATATTTTGAAGTCTTTAAGTGCAACCTTAACCTGCGGGTGTTGTTTAGAAAGCCAATAGAACATGACAAACAAACAACAAAAGGCAAAACTATCACCCCTTCCAATTAAAATATTTTGAAGTCAATAATGTCAGTAGTTTCATTTAAATTATGTTTATCCCTTAATCTGTACTAAAGTACTAGTAATGTGGTTTACTCCTTGAAAACTACACTCGAGGAAAATAAAAACGCACCACTTGAAAATGCACCAAAAATGACACAATTTCAAAGAGCGATATCTCGGCTGCATTTCGACGAAATTGGATGAATCTTCGAGTTCTGAAATCGTTGAAGTCTTATCTTTTATGTGATTATAGCCAATGTTACAAAAAATCCACTCCACCCTCTCCCGCCCCCCTAAGAAAAACGAATGTATCTGATGTCCAAAAAGGTCCAACTTTGTCGTGGACCTTATTGGCCAACAGAGTAATAAAGATCAGACTTTTTCTTCAAGATCTGCAAAATTTCAAGTACCTACGATGATTTGGCGCGAAGTTATGAATTTTTGAAAAAAAGTGCCTTTTTGAGATTTTTGGCCATAACTTGGCGAATTTTGCACGAAAATCAATAAATTTTAGATTTCCGAGAACGTTGAAGGTTTCTCTATTCGGCTCTGTAAGTTAATCTGCCACCAAACCCGATCCACCCCCTGCCACCACATGTTTTTGACTGAAAAATGTTCAATTGTAGCAACTTGTAGAGTGAGTAAAAAAAATCGTGGACCTTATTGCCCAACAGGACAATAAAGTTCAATCTTTTTCCTTCAATTTTCTCAAAATTTCAAGTACGTGCGATAATCTGGCACGAAGTTATGAATTTTTGAAAAAAATTGGAATTTTTGTGCTTTTTGCCCATAATTTGTCCGATTTCGCACCAAATTCGTTTATTTCTTAAAACATCTAAAAAGTAAAGGTGTTTAAAGAAATAAAAATTTTAAAGTCACTTTTAGATAATTGTTAATGAAATTCAGAAACCTCAAAAAGGCACTTTTTTTCAAAAATTCATAACTTCGCGCCAAATCATCGTAGGTCCTTGAAATTTTGCGGACCTTGAAGAAAAAGTCTGATCTTTATTACTCTGTTGGCCAATAAGGTCCACGATTTTTTTGTCACCCCGTATGAGTTGCCAAAGTATGACCTTTTTGGACATCAGATACATTCGTTTTTCTTAGGGGGCGGGAGAGGGTGGAGTGGATTTTTTGTAACATTGGCTATAATCACATTAAAGATAAGACTTCAGCGTTTTCAGAACTCGAAGATTCATCAAATTTCGTCGAAATGCAGCCGAGATATCGCACTTTAAAATTCTGTCATATTTGGTGCATTTTCAAGTGGTGCGTTTTTATTTTCCTCGAGTGTATTACCTAAGTTAAAATTAATTGTTGAGATCATATTCACATGGTCTTTGGGAATTGAACCCAAGACTGTCCTTCCTGTATTCATTTAATTGCAATCTCAACATTATTATCAAAGATAGAAAATTCCAGTCTTTATTATATATGTAAAGTATTATTTCGAGTTCAAGAATGATTCACGCAAAGGGAAAAGACTGGCAAAACTATCTTTGATAATTCACTTATCACTAAGTCTCTGGAAGGCTGCTGGAGTTGATGTCGCTTGCAGAAGGTCCCACAATGGATGTTGAAGTTGTTCAGTGTAATCCCTTGACAACTCTCCTGGTTGATGTCATGTGCAGAATATTCTTCCTTTGTCCTTCGGAGACTGCTTGGCTTGTTCACATCGAATACCTAGGAACCACAAATAATTTATTTACATTTGATAAACACTATTTGCTTATCCTGCAAATATTAAATATTTATAACAAATTAACTATTTTATACAGGAAGTATCCATCAGTTGACGACTGGTAACCGCACACACGATAAAAAAATATATATCTATACCGATAACTCACAATATGTGAGGCTGCCGTACCCTAATTGGGTGAAAGGCGTGATAGATTATGTATGTAATTAATATTATATTTGTTTGACTTTGTTTCCTCGATTTAATCTCGGTTTATTATCTGTATTTGTATTCAATTTTTTTTTCTATTTTGTTCACTATATTTAGTCAATGTACATTTGCAATGTTGTAATATTATTCTGTAATTGGGTTCTAAACCTGTTGAATAATAATAATAATAAATAAATGTAATGTTTTAAGATTCAAATTGAAATAAAATAGTTTAAATTGGATGCATAGCTGAATGTGCTAATGACCGACAGTACGACAGTGGTTCAGTTTCAGATCCAATTTAAATTTACTGCACAAAAATCTGTCCTTTAGTGTACTCTCCACAAACAGTCATGAGTGCGTTAACTGCTGGTGACTGCACACACGGCAAAACATAATATCCATACCGATGACTCGCATGTGAGGCTGCCGTACCCAATTTGGGTAAAAGGCACGACAGATATGTATGTATTGTAAAAAAAGAGTAAAGAAACTAACCGAAAAAATACTCTTCCGTGACGTTTGTAGGCCGCTACAACTGCTCCTGCTTCCTTAGAAAATAACCCGACACTTGTACAAGTCCTCTATTCATATAAGATCCTCGAATATCTAAAAAACACAAATATATTAGTAACATTTATTGCACAGTTCATGCTGTCACACCCATATTAAATAAGAACAATAAGTTAAACATCTATTTCACAAAGTAAATGACAATATTTCTCTTATTTAAGTGACTTGTAAAATAAATTGAAGTTTACTCAATACATTTTACACAATCTCAAATCAAATCAACAGTCGAAACTATGGAACCGAATAAAAATAATAATTTGAAACATCGTCCTATGCAAGAACAAATCAAAGAATTGTGACACAGACTGTAGAATATATGGGATTTTTCTCCAGAAAAGTATGTTTAGGACTTGTAGATACTATGCCACAACGAATTGAAACAGTTTTAAAATTAAGGAGGAGTTACACAGGGGTAAAGTCGTTTATAGTAATTTATGCATATTATTGCACTCAAATGGAACACCTGTATACAAATGAATATGGATGACCGATGAATCACTCTGTATATCTATACTGATGACTCACATTATGTGAGACTGTCACACCCAAGCTGAGTAAAAAGCTTTGTTTCAAATCCAGACAGGTACACATTCCAGTTAACTGCACAAACATGTTACCTGTAGTGTACTCAGAGTGAGTTGACAGACAGTAAGAGCATTGAGTCACTTTTTGATCTGCAGTATCTATACTGATGTTCACAGTGATCTATGAGGCTGCCACACTCAAGGTGAGTAAAAGCATCATGTTCCAAATGGAATACACAAATTAAAAATAAGAAACTTACGTGTTGAACTGGTGAACGAGATGTTCCTTGTCCTTAGAGACAGTAGACTCCAACAGTAGAATTTCAAACCAAAGAATCTTCAAAGTTTGTACATGAAGTCCAAATTAATCTGTAACAATAACAAACATTTAGATTCATATAAACTGCACTAAATAACGAACAATGTCCAGTATGGTGTGCTCTCCGCACATTTAAATAATTAGTTAGAAAAAATATCATAATGACTAATGTGTGCAATTCTTGAGGAATATCTGCACAAATATTACATCTGTGGTGTACTTTTCACTAACAACTATAAGAGAATCTAAAATAAATATTTTATTTTATATATTGATTCAACCTTGTAAAGTTTGTAGGTATATGAAATTTTCTTTACTTTTTAATTTCTCTGTTATTAATCGTAGGAAATCGGCGAAAATTTGTACCCGGGAGTAAAATCACCCAAGGAAGCCAATTCTGGCCTCGAAAATGACGTGTCTCGACTATATGAGACCTCGTTTTACGAGGGTGAAATACTCGTGTTGCTTATATTTCCTTTTTATTTAATTACTCTACATAGATTTATGTAAAAGTACATAACATTGTAATTAAAATGTTTAACCCTGTAATAAAAATACAATTATTCATCTTTAAATTTATTGAATTCTTTTTCATATGAAAATTTATTAAAATGAAGTACTTGACCAATAAATTCTGATTAATAAACAGAAAACGATAGTCCGCAGGCTAATTCAAAACAATTTGATATAAATTGCAAAAATATTCATTAGTGCAAGCCGCAGGGCCGTATTGATCATATTTTACGGGATTTTTCCTCGATGGTCGCCTGCAGCTGTTTACACGAAGGCCGTCTTCGTGCGCCAAGAGTAATCAGATGTAAATTGTTGCTCACGCATGTGTTGTTACATCATATTACATTTACATGATTTCAGGCTTAAGACTAATCGTTACAATGTTGTAAATATTACACGTTTTTAAAGAAATATTGGAAGAAATAAAGATGTAAATTCCTCAACACTTATGCCTAGTGATATGCCACCGGGACGAAAAATTTAAAACTACGAGAAGAGAAATAGGTCTCGAGATACTTATTGAGAATTATCGAAACTAAAATTTTAAAAAATTTGATAGTATTCTCGTCGAATATGTTAATATTTTTATTTCTAAGCAAGGAGATGTAAAATCCTTAATTCATTTATGGAGATGTGATATCAATAATTATGGAGATGTGATGTAATATCAATTATGGTTTATGCAGATGTCATATTCTTAAATCAATTATGGAGATGTGTTATCCTTATTTCAATTATGAGATGTGATATCCTCAATTCATTTATGGAGATTTGATATCACATATCACTTATGGAGATGTGATAAACTTAATTCAATTATGAAGATGCGAAATTTCTCATCTTTTGTTTTCATATACCTAAATATTTTAATTTCTAAATCTAGAATTGAGTGCAAAAAACATTAATACTCCAAATTACACATATTTATTAGGCCTTTTACCCAACTTAGGTATAGCAGTCGCATATTCTGACAGTCATCGGTATAGAAACATATTTTACAGTGTGTAACTTATCGTGGTTGTTAGTAGAGAGATGTATACAGGGTGTTTCTGTACTTATGGATCAAACTTTAAGGGTATTTGTAACACGTTCTACTGATAACGGAACAAAAAGAATTTTTCAAAAATTCGTAAAATAAAAGATGGTTTACTTAAAGAAAACATGTTGAATGCCATTTTACATATAGGTACCCTTAAAGTTTGATCCAAGTACAGAAACACCCTGTATAGAGAGTACACCACAAATTTTATTCCGAACTAAATTCGAACCTGAGTTGTGCCAGTCACAAGTTTTACAGTGTTCTTAATCAAAGTTTAATTAAATAATTAAAAACATGGAATATTTTGTAAATTAATACAAAAGCATGATAAATAAATATTAATGAAACATGGCCATCGTCTTTCAGCATTCAATAATCTTTTCTTAATCATAGGCAACAACCTGTATCACACTTTTCTAAACCAGTACTTTGTAATATACACACAGCCGAAGAATTTGCCAAGGTACACGATGTTTATGTGTACTTTAGTACTTTATAGTACTTATTTCTGGTTTCCAATATTTCTTAGTTCCTGGTTCTTGGCTCTTACCTCTTAGGATGCGTTATGTTAGTTGCTGGTTCAATTTTGATGCCCTAGGGAAGGCAAAGCAAAATACTGTTGATGAAAATTGTGAGAAGTTTTCGTAGACAGAGTGGTCTTCCAAGTGGAATAAAACATTAAAATAAATATTGATTTTCTAAACAGTCCCAAATAATTGTTCAACAAGCATTTTAAAATAGTAATTATTTACAAAAAAAATGTTTACCACTTGAATCGTAGGTTAATTAATTATAGCTAGGTATTAATATAATAAAAATATTTATGAGATTTATAATATCGAGGATGTTGCTAAGCGACGAGATGAAACCGAGTCACTTTGAACATCCAAGGGGGCTTAAGTCGCATATATTCGCGTTATATTCAAAGCTTAATCGTATCATCAACGACAGCGATGTTAAAACAAATCAACAATGTTATCTGTCAATTAGTTGACCAATGTCATATTATGGAAGATTTTGATGTTATTATGGTTGTATCTAACGTATTAAGTTCGTAACTAATTAATTATAAGTATCTAACGTATTATAAGTAACTATCGTATTATGTTGTTTATAATTATTATCAATAAATGTTCCATATTATACGATTAAAATATTAATATGTAGTATGCCAGTTTTCATTTTTTTTATGTGCATGGCGCATGGCTATTTTGCGAATATTTTGTGTAGTAGTTTAATATTGATAATACTATATAAAAAAATTTAAAATGGCACTAGAGCTAAAATAGGGCAACTATGCAACTTCAAATTATTCGAAAACGTATTGTTCATTTAAATTTTTTTATTATTTAAACAATTTTATTTTGAGGACTGGTGGTAATCCATTCTAAATTAAATTTTCCGGGTTACAAAATGCAAAAAGAGTTTTATTTATTTAGATACTTGTCCATAATTTACTTCTTTGTTTATTCATTATTAAAGTAATACATAGAGTGTACCGAAACCGATAATTTGACTATGCAACCGCCTTAAGAAACGTGGGAAGCCAGAGCAAAATACACGGTCGTTTTCTTATAAATTGAAACATATTCCACATGTATGATATGTAGTATATTTAGTGAACATTGTCGTATAAAAGAACGAAACTCTAAATTTAGTGACAGGGGCAGTAAAGAAGAGGACAGGAGTTCACGAACTGCACTGGAGGTTTCCGCGTTGTTGCATTTTTATACAACAGGGACGTATTCAAATATATTTCACCTTTTCGTTTGCCCAGAATAAAAAATAGTGAGATTGATTATCACTATCAAATTATACTTTTTGATAATTGATAATCTTTGTAGTAGATAAATAAATACTTAATTAAAAAGTTGTATAATTATGTTAAAATTATTATATCACAAAATTTTATGATTCCATTGCTATTCACATAATCTTCTCATAAACCAGCTTCATTTAGTTTTATTAGAAATATTTACAACTAAATTTTATGTTAAATTTAAGTCTGCGCATAAAATTTACGATGCAGTTAAATACATTTTGATCATACTCGCAAAACTTCATCGCTATTTCTGTTTTAAGACATAAAAATTAGTAAAAATATGCAATGTTACTAAATGTTCGCAATAAAATGAAACTTATTTAGCATTCAGCATTCCTCGGAAGATGAACGTGAGTGCATGCTGGTTTATAAAATTATAATTAGAGTGAATTAGAATTCTTGAAACTCGCTTATTAAATTGGGCCGTTAAATAATTTAGTGCTGATTAATTTCACATATACATTCAAATGTAATATATTTATAATTACATTCGATTTCTATTAGACCTACTGATAGAGAAATAGCGTTCAAATCTCGGTTCAAATATATTATAAAAGAACTGAACGGGCACACGTCACTGCGTCAAATTGCCGTAATGTCAAATACCCGCTGTGTCCAATTGCCGCAATGTCAAATTGCCACTGTGCCAAAACGCATCCCCACCACTTACATACTTGTAATAACGTATGTCGAGAGACTACTGCAAATTTATTACGACACAGAGGCAATTTGACCCAGTGGAAATCAGGCACAACAGTAGATTTGACGTACCAAAACCGAGTTTGTGGGGCTCTAGTACGGTTTTGTTAGCTTTGTTAGTGTAGTAAATACCAAAACCGAGTTTGTGGGGCTCTAGTACGGTTTTGTTAGCTTTGTTAGTGTAGTAAATACCAAAACCTATGCCCGATTGCCAGTATGTCTAAATATTGCTGTTGTGCCTGATTTCCACTGGGTCAAATTGCCTCTGTGTCGAAATAAATTTGCAGTAGTCTTTCGACATACGTTATTACAAGTATGTAAGTGGTGGGGATGCGTTTTGGCACAGTGATAATTTGACATTGCGGCAATTGGACACAGCGGGTATTTGACATTACGGCAATTTGACGCAGTGACATGCACCCAACTGAACTACTGTATCAATTTTTGTTAAAAAAAATACAGGGTGTTACTATAATTCGGAAAAAAGGTTAATATTACATGACGTTCTGACAATTTTTGAAAAATTCGCAAAATTAAGGAATATCTACCTACCGTTTAATATACGAATTATCACCGTTAGTATGATTGTTTACATCTGTATACTTATTCATCATCATTTTCTTATGAATTGAATGATCGTCGTGAAGCTTTAACTTCCAAAAAGATGCAACTGCTACCAAGCATCGTTGAATTCTTACGTAAAAATAAAATGCACCACAATCATATATCACGATGGATGTTTTTTGTTATTTGTGTGTTGGTAGCAGTGGTTTCCCATGAGAATAAAATCCACATGGCATATTTATGTTATGGTACTACTGCAAACACTTCAAAAGATTTATATACTTTCGAGAGAGCTAAGTATATCAAGAGGGAAAAAATGTGCTGTTTAATAGATAATAGTACTTCTTACTCACAACATTCAAAATAAGAGTTTGAAAAGATGATAGATTTTATAGAACATTAATTTGCAGAAAACAACAACTAATAAAATAGTTACTTATGCACCTTACGTATGTGAAATTTTTAGCACGAGGCGTAGCCGAGTTCTGTAAATACGTAAGTAGGATAACTACCAAGATTCCTTACATAGCATACAATATTTTTTTCTTTCGTTCGAATAAGTGTAATTTTTGAAATTTGATTTTATAAAATTTTGACATTTGATGACACTTTTTGTAAAAAAAAAAACACAATACAATAAATTACAAACATCATACAAAAATAATACAATTAAAGGTAATGTACTTACAATTATCAAAATCTTGAAAAATAAACATTTAGTTACAAAAAAAAATTGTGTAACTAAATGTTTATATTTCCAGATTTTGATAATTGTAAGTACATTACCTTTAATTGTATTATTTTTGTATGATGTTTGCAATTTATTGTATTGTGGCTTTTTTTCCTAGAACCCTGAGGAAGGTAGATTTGCTACCGAAACGTCGGTGATGATTATCATCAGTTATTAAATAAATTTAACTTTGAAGACTGAGAACTCTGTTACTTTTACCTAAACAGTCAAGAAATAACAATTCAAATATTATTATTACTGTGCACTATTTGATTTGATCAATTAAATTTTAGTTTCATTAGAGCACCTTGCCAGAAACCGAGTTAAATTTAGCGTTTCGTATCCTTAAATTAAATCATTATAAATTAAAACAATCCCCGTCTGTAATACTCCTTGTTGAACGGACGTGCGCGCAGTTTATTCTAACTTTATTTGTTTTGTAATAAAATCGACTATTTAGGTCGCATACTAACACAATGTTTATTATGAGTAATAACCTAAATAGTTCTTAATCACATTAGTATATTTTACAAGATGTGACTTAAGTGGTAGCTGGTGCTTAATTTTTTCAATTAGTACTTTGATTTATTGTGAATTAAGATGGTTTAGAATATTAGGATCGTTGAACAGACCACCAGCTAGAGTTGAAATACAAATAAGAAGATAAATAATATATATATATATATATATATATATATATATATATATATATATATATATATATATATATATATATATATATATATATATATATATATATGTATATATCCAGCAAAATTTATAATGTTTAAATTTTCAAGCGAAATTTTTGTAATGTTTCCCACGGCATGGTTAAATTTATGAATGAATTTAAACTTGAGTTGTCAAAACCACAGTCAAGTCAACTTTAAAAGTATTATGTTTAGTTTTTCCCTTAAAATTGAAGGAAAAATTGTAATTTTCGAAATCACTAAGACATGTTTGAATAGATTAAGGATGCTCCCTCTTCGCTCTATTGCTAGTTTTTTAGTTTTATCTTTAATTTTTTTATGTGCATGGGTAAACATAGCCTATTTTGTAAATATTTTGATTATATTAAGGGGCCCGTCTACCTCCTAAAATCCAGCATAAAATATACTAACCTAGCGAGTGTCAATAATAAACTGACAGTTTACTCGCAACGAAAACACTGATACAGTATTTTTCAACTGCAAAATGACAGCCGTAATAGTGGGGAAAAGAGTGCAATAGAAAAAAAACTTAAAATCAAGAGTATTCTAGAAATTCGGAAAAAAAGGAAACGGGCCGCTTAAAAGGCCAGTCTACCTCCTAAAATCCAGCATAAAATGTACTAACGTAGCGAGTGTTTTGTGGCCAGTACAAGAATGCTACAATTTCATTTCAACCAGGGTTATACATAAAGGATATATTAACGGTTGTGCCTTTATAAAATTTTAATGAAAAAAAATTGTAGGTATATGATTATAAATTTTTTGGAAAATCATAAAAACGGTTATAATCTGATGATAGAAATATATTTTTAAAATTTTAAAAAGACATATCTATAAATCCATTCTTTCTCTACAAAATATTTAAAAAAGCATTTTCTTGAAGTCAAAATAAACTGACGGTTTACTGGCAACGAAAACACTTTTATAGTATTTTTCAACTTCAAATGGCATTGCATAGCTAGTATGCAGTTTCGGGCTGATTTCAGGCAGCCGTAGTTTTTGAGAAAAGAGTGGAATAGAAAAAACTAAATTCGAGATTATTTTAGGAGTATTTTACTGAAGTACGACTTTCGGGATGGTTTCTGACGAATTCGGATTTACCACTCACCATTATCCAAAAAACATCACTTCAAAAATCACCTCAAGCTTCTCACCTGAATCCTTCCTTCCTCTTCCAGCATCGCACGCTGGAGCTCTCATCTCCGGTTCGTGTGATAGTCGGCAGCAGTCGCGGCCTGGCAGAGCGAGCGAACACATCGCTGCATCCACATCACACGAGTTACATGTTCGTTACACGCGCGGCGACGTAGCGGGGACATTCACGAACGCGCTGTGCGGGATGACGAGGGGACGTTGAGTTCTGTGAGTGCGAGTGAGTGGAGAGACGTGTTGGTGAGTTTACAACCACTGGAGGGTGTGATATTTTATTGTTTTTTTATCAACTTGCCAAATTGTAAATTAATTAACAAAAAATGCTTTTCCTGAAAGACGAATTTCCGGAATAATTCAAGTAATTGGATTCGTCTTTAAACTTACTTTTAGTAAACAAATCCTCAATACTCTAAATCTGACTTAAATATGTCAATCCATTATTTACTTCTATTTATGGATCCAAGAAAGTGAAATGAATACTTCAATTCGTCATATTCATTTTATTAAATAAACGGACGTTTCAGGCCCAAAATGTTGCCCTTCTTTACATTTACAAAATAAATTAAATTTTCTGTAAAGATTTACATGTCATAAATTCATTAAATAAAATAATACGCCTGTTAAATCTATTTCCCATTAAATATTCTATTAAATGGTTACCATCATTTAAGCAAAATTAAAAAAAATTAAAAAGTTGCTGAAAAAATGTAAATATTTTTAGCCATAAAAGAATATTACTGAATTTTTTCAGTAAAATATTCCTAGAATACTCTCTAATTTTTTTTATTCCGCTCTTTTCTCCACTACTACGGCTGCTTGAAATCAGCCCGAAACTTGTACTTTATCGCATACTATTAGCAATGCAATGTCATGTTGAAGTTGAAAATTGTTAGAAAACTAAAGTTACTGAATCGAATTAATTTAAATGTAATAAATATTTGAAAAACCTAGTGTTTATAATTTCTTTAACACAGTAACTTTCTTAGTTTATTCATAAGTGAATTAAAAGATAATAATACTTCATAGTAAATATATGAACTCTTTGAAAATTCAGTTAAATATGGTAGGAATACTCAATTTGAAGCTTAAGCAGCTAAATCAGCAAAATATTTCGTAAAAAATAAAACAAAAAATTAAATTTGATAAATGGTCCAGGTCCAGGTTATTAGGTCAACGTACAGGAAAAGAATTTGTTGCAAAATCCGTTAGATTATAAATACAATTTTATTTTTTGTATTTATTATCAATAATTACATATTTATCATTAATATTTACATAATTTACATATTGTTAATATCAATTATTTTAGGCAAAAGGTGCCTTATTCAAAATTTCTATTTGTTTACTATTGTATGTATTGGAATCATATTCTTGAAGACTAGTAAGTTATTATTGCCAAATCAATTTACTTTTCAAAAATGAACGAAACTTTAACACAAATATTTATTCAGAAAAAAAATACTTAAGATATTTCCTTATTTTAAGATTCAAATCAATAAGAACCTCTTGTAGTATTAAAGTTTTTAAAACTTTTAATGCAAAGGACAATAAATTGTAGCCAACATTGGTATATTATTAAAAATAAAATATCAAGCACTTGTTTTATTTTTATTTTTAAATTTAAATTAAATCTTGACAAAATTTTATTTCTAGTTTTGATGAAGCTTCCTTTTCATTTAAACATTTAAATCCATAACGATTGCCAAAAAATCAATTTATAAAGCGAAATCTATTTTGCGTTTTGCTTTAGGTAATAAAAAATTGCAGCTTTTTGCAACAAGTTTTTCAATCATCTTCGGAAGTTATTTCAAATTGTGCCGCGTTCATGACATGCAAAGGTTCAAGGATTAAACACAAATAATATTTACATACGCACACACACTTTCTCATGCGTCAATTTTTCACTTTCATCTTCCCTTTCAATCGCTTCTTTTCTTCTATTTACATCTCCATCAAATTGCTGTTCGTTCTGTTCAACAGCAACGGCGAATATAATGAATTAAACATGAATAAGATCAGTGTACATCACACACACGGACGCACGGAGTACAAGCAATGACACTGTGGTGATAACACAGTACCAGTTCCTGGATTATTTTGTTTAATCTCTTGGCAACAGATTAGTCGAAGGTCACTAGCAATTTGTTGAAAGGACATAGATGTTCATTTATATTAAATAAATACGGCTAAATGATTGAAGGGTATTTAGAAACATGTCTAAATGCAGGAAATGTTCAGATGAATTTGAAAGAAAAGTGGCAGGTTTTCAAACGACTCGTCTCCCTCCGAAAATTCAGTACTTTAAATTCAGTACGTCTAGGTTTTTTTGCGAATTGCTATTTTACTATTTTTTCTATTCCACTCTTTTTCCCATAACTACGGCTGACTGAAATCAGCCTGAAACTCGTACTTTGCCGCATCCTATCTATGCAATGTCATTTTGAAGTTACTGTTACTGTAAAAGTATTTTCATTGCGAGTAAATTGTCCGATTAGGTATTATAAACTTCAAGATAATGTTTTTATAAACATTTAATAGAGAAAGAATGGATCTATAGATGTGCCTTTTGAAAATTTTAAAAATTAATTTCTATCATGAGATATACCCGTGTAAAGTTTGCATAAATTGGATTTATTTTTAATTTTTCGAAATTTTTATACTCATGTACAATTTTCTAATGAAAATTTTAAAAAGGCACATCTGTAAATTCATTTAAATTTTGCCATTCTTGTACATTGTACTGGCCACAAAACACTCGCTACGTTAGTATGTTTTATGCTGGATTTTAGGAGGTAGACGGGCATCTTAAATTCAGTACCTACGTTCAATTTAGTACGTTTAATTCAGTACGTTCAATTCAGTACGAATATATTTACGGACGAGGCGCAAGCCGAGACCTTAAATTAGATATATGCTCACGAAATTATTCTAATATATACCTTTAAAATAAATTTTATATGCCTCCGGTCGACATCGCTAGTTTTCCATATCTCAAAATCCGGCAGAAACTCTTTGTTGCCAGCCTAGGCAGGCAAACAACCGGAAGTTATAGGTTGGCATCTTGACATTACTACAGTTGTCAAGCAGATGTCAATTTTATGCGTTGAATATTTTTTATACAAGAATTAACAAGATTTTGACAAATTTTAGACGTAAATCGTTAATAGAAACTGAAATAAATATATTTGAAGCTCAAATGCAAGTATTCAGTGCACAATTTTTTAGGTTATGTATAATTATTTTATATTTTTGTAATGAAATCGGCACATAAAATACTGTTATGCTAGTGCTCGTAATTTGCAAGCCTCGCCTGTGGCTCGCCGTGTCAAAAATACTCGCTCTTGCAAAAGGTCAGTTTCTGGCCTTGTGATACAAATAACTATTTGGGGACTGAAAACCGTTCGCAAAGTAACGATTTTAGAGAGAATAACTATAAAATAAATAATTTATTTCTTGATAAAAATCAATCAGTTCATCAAATGTGGTTATTTTAGTTTTCAATAAATTATTCCCTTTATCTACTTTTTGCAATATCTATAAACTGAGCTAAAAGTGCAAATGTTGCGATAACAAAAGGCGATCTTAAACTTGAAACTCTAATACGGAAGTGACGGCGGATTATATTTTATCGGTCGATAGTCGATATAACAAAATTAGATTCGGTGGAAGTAATAGCTTTTGATAAGACTTTGCCTGGGATATTTTTGTACCATTCAGTTCCCTTGTATAGCATAAGGAACTGTAGCCATGATTAGACTTTGTAAAATTGTGTTCCTGCTTTATTTACTTTGTATTTTACATTTCTATTTACTATGTTATAGAGCTGCAATAATTGAGAAACAAAATATAGGGGAGAGTGGGACACTTCTGGACACAAGTTGTTTGGGCGATTCTACTAATATAAAAATATTACTATATATCAAAAGATAGCTCTTTTTACCACTATGTACCAAATAAAATTACAAAGAACTCAAATAAAAACTAAGTAATTTGTGTTTATTAAAGAATCTATAAGTAAATTTTAAGGTTTACATAATACGAGTATATTATTTTTATCTATTTTTTGCTTTAAGAAAATATTTATAGTGTAAGAATATTTGCATACATATTAATATAGGTACTAAATCAAAATTTACGTTTTCTTTTAAATAAATGCAATTATCTTTTTTGGCGCGCTATGGGGCACATTTGGACAAAGAAGTATGGGGCAGAAGTGGACTGTCCAAATGTGTCTCAATTAGGATCTTTGTGCAATATTTTTTACGAATATAATATTTAAATTACAGACTGATACGAGAATATAAAGTTAAAACCGATCGACCATTGATGTAATGATTAACTTTCAGAGTAATATTAATTTAGATGATCGGAGTTGTATATTGTCGTTATATTTATATGTTAATTACTATTTTATTTACGTATATTAAATTAATATAGGTAGATAATTTCGGAGTAACATGAAATAAACTTAAAAATATTTTTTTCGTCAAAATCGATCAC
This sequence comes from Agonum fuliginosum, assembly GCA_947534325.1. Taxonomy (NCBI): domain Eukaryota; kingdom Metazoa; phylum Arthropoda; class Insecta; order Coleoptera; family Carabidae; genus Agonum; species Agonum fuliginosum. The sequence goes on from OX384033.1 coordinate 3,041,407, forward strand.
AAAACACAATGTCCAAATGTGCCCCGGTACTGGGGTACCATGTGGACAAATGCAATGTTTCAAAAAATGCTTAATACACCTTTGTGTGTTGCATATTATTTAAAATAAACTATAGAAATTTATTGCCTAGGAATGATTGAATATAGAGAAAAATTTGAAATATTTTAAAAATTGAAAAAGACAAAATTATAAGAGTCTGAAAAAAAACTGTCCACATCTGCTCCACTTTATCCTATGATTTAAAATAAATCACACATTATATAAAGATTTTAAGATACTTAAAATCAAATCGTTTTAAATTGTTCAGATTTCTTCTGAATTGATGATTTACGTCATTTTATTTACCTACTAATTTAATGGTAATTAATTAAGTAAGATAATAAAGCAATTTAAGGGAGTGTATTGCTGATGATTTATGGCATTCGCCAAAAAAAGAATTTTCAAATCGACATAATTAATCTGACTAATGGCTCATAATTTCGAAATTAAACCAGATTTCCTTGAGTGAAAACACAGAACATCAAATAAATCAGTTTGCCATATTTGTACGCACAAATTCGGTAGCTAGTAGCCACGCACTTTGAAATACGCATGGTGTTTATTAATCAACAAAAATAATCATCAGAATAAAATAAGAATCTTACTGAAATTGTGAAATATTATTATTATTCTTTTCAATTAAAGAATTAAAAGGGGAAAGCCGATGGAAAGCAGAAAAGGACAATAATAAATACTTACGATACCTAACTGATATGTAATATTTTGCAAGGATGAGTTTGTAATCTAATAAGTAAAGGTTGCGGTATCAAAATAGAACAAAAAGTTTATTGATATTATATAACTAAACAGTAAACTAAATACCATTATCATTCAAATAAAAAGTTCACTTTTAGAGCAAGGATTTTATTTAATATAACCGAACCAGTTTCTATATCTTGAACTCTCTCGGGCCTCAAAATCGGAATATTTAATAATCCATTTTGTGCATTGTCCATTCTGCTAGATTCTACGGATTTTTGGATGATTTGACATTTTATAAGAATTATATAAGAATGTAGCAATTGGCAGCAGTTTTATTAAAGTTTTCAACGATTTATTAAGTGGTTTACCCTTTATTATCACCGTTTTATTTATCTATCTGTCATCTAAATCAAATCTAGATTTCAGGGCGAAAACGTAAAAAATCGTAACACGAAGTCTGTAATGGTACTGTTTTAAACCCGATAATAGTCAAAATATTATTATACCTAGGTCATAATTTGATTTAAAAAAATGTTTGTTTCTGTAACTACTAGTACCACGTCAGCGGCACTTTAAAACTCTTATATGGCTCATTTTGCACATGCTTTCTGCATAAATTTCGGATAAACGATGTAACCTACAATGAAAATTATGTTACACAATGAAAATTTATACATTCCTTATTACCTTATTCTAAAACTTATGTCTGTAAATAGTTCATTTTGCATAAAATTCATTGTAATTTGATGAAATTTGCTCCCTCTTCTTTCACTTCCACTGCAAATTATATTTATTTTCAGGTATTCTTATTTAGCATAACACAAAATCTAGAAACCCCAATGATTCTATTGATATATTATTTATACCTATTGCTTGTTCCTATTTGCAAAAATTTATGCAGACCCAAAATGACTGGCTGGAAACGGTTTCGAGCGCGACCTTAATTACTTTTGAAACCATCGACATCACAGTAGATATGAGCCTGTAGATTTTCAATAATTTTTGAATAAAATGTTCACCGATTTTTAAGTGGTTTATTTAAGTTAGCATATAACAATTTCGTGATTTTGACATCAAAATCACAGATTCTGAGACTGATTTGAAATAATTGTTGATTGAAGTGTTCAAGGATTGATAAATTGGTTTACCCTAAGTAAACATATCACCATTTCTTTTCTCATTGTCTAAATCTAAACTAACTTAACGACATCGGCTTCACTAAATCGACCTACAGAGATAGATGACAGTGTTGGTGAATGCGTAGCTACATTTGGTATTATAATGTGATGCGACATGTGAATGTGTGTGCGTGTGTGATTGCTGACCTATATATCGGACCAGGCAGCAAACATCGCATTGTTAGGCTCCACCTTTACGCACCCAATAAGAGTAATCCTCTTATAAACACCAGTGGTACCCAACATTCCAACCCGTTTTAATGATTTATAGCTATGAATATAGCAAAAATATTATGCGATTTATAATACCGAGGATGTTGCTAAGCGACGAGGTGAAACCGAGTCTCTTTGAACATCCAAGGGGGCTTATACGCATATATTCGCGTTAAATTTTAAGCTTAATCGTATCATCAACGACAGCGATGTTAAAATAAATTAACAATTATTTTATCTGTTAATCCGTAATTTTAATATGCAGGATTTTATTTATAAAACGCCTAGGCATGTAGGCATATTATAAAACACAATGTCTCATAATTTTATTTCAGTCAAGAAGGGTATTAGGTTCTTTATTTAGTTCAGTTCAATCAACCAAAACTGAGTATGTGGGACTCACGAAAGATATTTGGTTGTTTATTTAGTTCAGGTTTTGTAGAAAAACGAGTATTTAAGACTCAAGAAGGGTATTGTTTTTTTTACTTAATTCAGTGCAATCAGAGTGTCCACCAAAACCGAGTCTGTGGAATTCAAGAAGGGTATTGGGTTGCTCATTTAGTACAGTTCAGAGTTTCTACTAAAAGCCTCTTCAAATTGTGTAATAAAATGATATGGCATGCAGAGTCATTTAGAAAAAGACTAGGCGTTTTAAAAAACGACTAAGACGTTTTATAAAACGATTGATATTATAATTAGTCTACGACATCTGTACCACGTTCAATGAAAAGATTCAGTAAAAAAACATTCGAAATCTAACAGCATTCTAAATTTGAACACAATTTTGCTATTGGTAAGGAGATAAACTACTTATTACACTTAGAGAGCTACGGTTTTCAAATTTGTATGTAGTATTAAAATGTCACTATATGTAACATTTGTACTGTTTATTTTTTAAATAATAATTAAATTACTCGAGTATTACAAAAACAAAGATTCTCTTAATAAAGAGCGTAGGTATAGTAGTTGTATATAAATATGATTTTGAAAACCGTAAATATGCAATAGTTATTAAAATTTGTACGAATAACAAAATATAAATATATTTTTATTTCATAAATAAACATATAAAAAATGTTACATATAGTGACATAGATATTTTAATACCTACTTAACACAAATTAGAAACCCGTATCTCTTTCTTTAAGTGCAGTAGTTTTTCAAGATTACAAGATTTATTTCAGACACTTTACCGCAGTCTTAAACATAGTACTGAAAAGTATTGAAATACAGAAGAACAAAAAGGGAATGCAACTAATTGTGGTTTTGTTTGTTTCAGAATATCGAACTGAGTGCTTACCGTGTGAAAAGGACGATGGGGTTTTCAACCCCTCTTGTGTTGGTAGTTCTGTGCGCCGTGGTGACCGCGGAACCTCCATCTTCATCCAGACACTATGGCGTGTCCAGCATGGAGTCGGACAACCCCGTGCAGCTTCCGCAGCCCATTGGAGGGTAAGTCTGCAAGAAAAAAACAAAGAACATTTTACAAGAGGAAGTTAGAAATTAAGAGTGCTATTCAAACATTGTAATATGAATTTATAATTTGAATAACCAAGAATAAGGTTTCCTACCACCCTATAGTTGATGAACAAAAATAGTAGGAACCAAATATGTCTTCATCGAACTCTATGTTTTGAATACCAATTGTAATATCACATTATTTTAACCTAATTAGCTGGGCAAAGTATCACAAAAAAGTAATTGAAGTACAAGTACTAAGTACCTTATGGCCAAGGAAAGTACTTGAAGTAAAAGTACTTTTCATCATAGTTTCTATGATCAAGTATCAAGTACTTTAAAAATGTACTAGGTAAATCAAGTACAAGTACTTTTACTTGGAAAGCTGCAAGTAAAAATTAATATACCTGTTGAAGTATTAAGTACCAAGTAAAAATACTTGGAAAGCTGCAAGTAAAAAATTAATATCACGAAGTATCAAGTACCAAGTACAAGTACATTATTTCTAATATTAATTCAAGTACTTTAAATACTTCAAATATTAAAATTACTTGAAGTAAATACTTTTTACTTCAAGTACTGATAAAGTACCTACTTGAAGTACGAATATATTTAAACAAGTATCATGTAAATTGTTGAAGAATTGCAAGTACCAAGTACAAGGTACCAAATTTAAAAAGTACTTGAAGTACTTTACTTGAAGTACAATACTTGTATAATCAGTATCTACTTAAAGTAATTTTACTTGAAGTAATGCCCAGCTCTGATTATTAATGAATTAATTGGTTTATAAACAGTGTTGATTCGTGAAAATGTGGTTGATAGAATAAAAATAAATAAGTTGCGATGGTTCGGGCAAAACGCATGTCGAATGAAAGGTTTGTACAGCAAATATATATGTGAATATGTGGGTAAGTGAACGTCCAGTAAGTAATGAATGAATTGATATTATTTATAGTTTATTGCGAGTGCGAATTTTGTAGAGTGGGAAGAAAGAAAAACAATTTGTATGAAAATAATATTTGCCTCAAATGAAGTGTTTTAGGATAGAATTATTTAGTGAAAATGATAAATGGTGGACGTCCGGTGAATAAATGGATTGATATGAATGCGGGTGCAAATGATTCCGAATGAGAAGAATCGAAGAATAAAAGAGTTTGTATAGAAATTTAAATGAACGAGGCGAAATAAATGTGTCTGGATAGGAACGTTTGACAAAGAATATTTAAATAATGCGTAAGAAATAAAAATGAATTTGAAGGAGGCAAAAGGAATTACCCATTCAGGGAAATGGCGTGATTATTGTTTAATATTGTTTAAAATGCGTCACATCATTGAATTTGACATAAAAACATTGACAATTTAGAGAAAAATCTGATCACAGGTTTCAAATTTAAAACGCTATTTGCTGTAACGGTGAACGTCTAATTCGAGTTAATTGATTTTGTATGAGGAGTAATGGGAAATAAATACTGTATACTGTGGAGTCATTTTGAAACAATTATTCAGTAGAATGCTACGAGCTTCAAGCAAGGAAGTGCTAATACTGCTGGAAAATTAGCAATGTCATATACATGCGGGTAGAGGAACAATAATAAATGATGTTACGAGAAATCATGACGGATTTATTTGTCAAAATATATTTTCTGGTTGAAATTTAGCAGCCCATTCAAAACTAATTTATATTCATTAACGCGGACCATGCATTTGTTAGAATATGAATACTTTTACAATACAATGAAATATGAAGTTATCTATTAGAACTTTTAATTATTAAATTGAATATAAGTTTGTTTTAAGGTTACTAAATACAAGTAAGTAATGATCGCAACTTCTTGATTAATCAAATTCTTAAAAACTCAGAGGAATAGAAAATTCAAGTACAAGAAAATTCTTAAACAAGAAAATGCATAAATATAAAATTTAAACCTAGAATCTGATGAATGCAGAAATCACAATTAAAGGATGAATATTCAAATCTGGAAAAAAAGAGTTGAAATGTGAAACAAACTCGCTCTAGGCTTTTTACACTAGAACTAGAACTGACTCTCGTAATGAAGGCGGCTATGATTTTTCGAGATTTGAATATTCCTTTACATGATTTTTATGTGTACACTGAATTCCTGATATGAATTTTCTTTTTATGTTTGTTTTTGTGTACGAGTTTTCTTAGGCATAAAATTTCGTCTTATGATCTCGTTGTATGATTCTAGGAGAGAATTTTGTTTTCACTAATTTTCTAATTACAAATATTCTAGTGTTAAAGACGTTTCCGTAGAATTTTAAGCAATAGTAATTCATGTACCTACTATATAAACTAATATACAACAATCCTTTAAAAGATTTGAACCATAACTTGATATAGCTCTGTCATTTCAAATTTTTTAGGTAGGTACACAAAAACTTCATTAGTCGATTACTCATTCAAATGATTACGATACTGGCCCATGGGATAGTGCACTTGACTTCTATTCTCATGTCATGAGTTATTGCCGTAATAGTTGTCATTAAAATAATATACCTTGAATATAGGATAACACGACTGAAGTTCTCTGTTCATATAAATAACTACTAAACAATAAACAAACTACTTCATTATTATGTATAAAATTTAATCAAACTAATAAAGTTAAATTACAAAATAATTGCTATTAACTTATTCAATAAATCATTCTGTTTCACAAGTTCCAACAGCAACAATTAGGTACGGAAAATTGTGAAAATTAATCAATCAAAGAACGGAAAAATTTGCTTACAACATTCAATACCTCGCAGGATAATTGCAATATAATTAAAACACCATTAGACTTAGTACAAATGCGCCATAAGTACCTTATTCATTACAAATTCCAATCTCAATTAAAATAAACAAAACCATCAACTTACTCTGTAAACGTGCCCACTGTCACCTTTCGAAGGACTTATTTGTTTACTCATTTTTATTTGCATCTACAACTTCAACAAGTACAACATTTACAAGTCGTTTATCATGGTTCGCAACTTCTCTATTTCTCAATCTTTATGACTGGTTGTGAACCGAGTTTTAAGCTGTCACATGACGGAAGAGGTGTGTTTCTTGGCTAAGCTTAACGAGAGACTTAAAATACATCATGAGAAGAGAGTGAGGTTATCGATACATTATTGAATTAGTAAGAGATCACTGGTTGGTGCAATCAGATTTTCGACCATGGGAATCATTAAAAATTTTGCATTTTTATATTTGCTTTGATGGTAACCACTCAAGGGTTACAGAATGGTAGATGTTATTATAGTGGAATCTAACCACTCGGGGTCTGGGCTCAAACTGGAGACTGCTAGCATGTTAAGCGGACACTCTACTGTTGAGCTTACTCCTTCTGACAGGATTATTGACAATTTTGGAATAATTTATTACGTTGATTTTTGTTTCGTTTTACTGTTTTATAGACAACGAAACATAAATTTCAACGTCACATTGCGTCCTTCTGGTTTTATAGTATACTCGTATACCAGTTAATTAATATAACAGTACAATAATAATCTCTACGGCAATAGATTCAACACCAGAAAATAAAAATCTAGAATATTCATACACAGAAAAATGCAAAACCAGAAGATGCAAATTTAGAAAATTCATACCTGCATCAAAAGATTCATTCACAGGGAAATTCAAAACACAGGAAGATGCAAATAAAGACAAGTTATAGTCAAAACCGAGTATGTTAGATTCAAGAATAGCACTGTGTTGTTCTTTTAGTTCAGTTCAACTTAATTTGTGTATCGGCTTCTGTTGAACTTTCTCGATTTAAATCTTTCTGTGTTTGCATTTATACTGAATCTAAAATTCTAGACTTGAATTTTCCTGTAAATGAATCTTTTGACAAAAGTATTTTATTACTTATAAATATTCCAGATTTGCATTTCTGGTGTTGCATTTTCCTGTGTATACATATTCTAGATTTTTTTTCTGGTGTTGAATCCCATCTCTACTTAGTACTTACAACCATGAGTGCGTTGACGGCTGATAACCGCACACACGATAAAAATATAAATCTAGACCAATAACTCTAAGTATGTGAGCGTGCCATATACTTATTGAAGTTGGGCAAAAGACAACATATATTCTAAAATTAGTTAAGGTTGTTGTCTACTAAAATCGATGACGACAGAAATAAATAAAAAATTTATACGGCATTTATATAATAATAATAAACATTTAAATAAATTATTAGGACAATCGTCAGGTTCGTTTGGCAATTGTGAGGCAATTAGTTGTATCTAAACTAGAAGACAGATTTTTACGAAAAACTAACATAATATTAACTGAATACCTATTAAAGAAGATTGTAATAAATTTTGAAGGGAATCGTCAGTTTAATAAAAATGATATTTAATTTTATAGTCAACTTATCGAAGAATTGAGGTTATAAGTATCAAAAGGCAACGATATTTCTAACGTAAAACTAATTTCCTCACTAAATCTATAATACATACATGTGCCTCTATGTGCGGTAATACCAATTTTTTTTTATCCTCTCCGAAATAAGCTACACTTCAAGAAGTCTACCGTCCGATGTCACTAGTTTCGCTAGACGACAATCTTAATATTAATTTTTCTTTACCATATTCTATGTTAAGTTCATATAAATCATTTCAATTAAATCGTGTCAGATAACTGAAAGAATTTAAGATTCTACTGGCTGTCATTGTTTTCACCGATAAATTATTATAATTTGTACGGGAAAACCCGAACATCATTCATCAGTATGGACTAGCATAGTGTAGTTTATCTTACACCTACAGAAGTATTTAATTATTGTCTTGTTAGGTTTTAAACGAGTCTTAAAGAATGTATTAAACATGATTTATTTTCAAATAATTCAGTCGTTATGTCTTCATTTTCAAAAAGATAAGTTATTGGTCAAATAGTAATAAATTCCTTGCTTCCGGGAAAACAGATTTCCATTATTTAAATCTAATTTATTATAAAACAATGACATTTACGATTCCGCAGGCAATAAAACGTGTTTATGGTCTTATTTAAATGATTTCTTGTTCTGTTTGATATCCCATCAATTATTAAATTCAATCGGCATAAAGATGTGAATGTCAACAAACAACAATCTTGTTTGAGATAAAATGACTTCAAGAATGCCATGAATGCAAATGAAGGAAAAAAACTCGTAAATTAAAACATACATGAGTACTTTACATGTGATAGCAATTCATTTCGAAACGGATATACGCACGATGGAATTAATATCGTTAAATAATCAGCGGCCAACAAAATGTTCACAAGGATGTTCACATTTTTCTAACAGATATTCAGATAATGAATAGAGGAAGAAATGTTTATTAATAGATTTATTAATCCACTGACCCAATAATTTATAATTATTATATTATATAAGTTTATCTACGACGGTGCGCTAATAGCTAATTTTCCCACTAATTTGCGTGTCATTATGAATTTTTTAATGACACTTTTGTGTCCTTATGAATTCTTAATGACACGCATTTTTGTATGAGAAATGAAAATAGAAATTCAATCAAATTTAAATTTTTTATTATAAATAACTATTAATACATACTTACCTACATAAACTTATGTTTTATAAACATTCAAGACAAAGGTTTTACAATTAGATATAAACCAGAAGATGCTGAATTTTTTGACACAAAATTTGACACAACTGAAATTTTTTTACTGTAAAATATGTAGCAAACAAACAAATACACGCACCACTTGAAAATGCACCAAAAATGACACAATTTCAAAGTGCGATATCTCGGCTGCATTTCGACGAAATTGGATGAATCTTCGAGTTTTGAAAACGTTGAAGTCTTATCTTTAATGTGATTATAGCCAATGTGACAAAAAATCACTCCACCACCTCCCACCGCCCTAAGAAAAACAACTGTACCTGATGTCTAAAAAGGTTCAACTTTGGCAACTTATGCGCAGTGCCAAAAAATCGTGGACCTTATTGGCCAACAGAGTAATAAAGATCAGAATTTTTCTTCAAGGTCCGCAAAATTTCAAGTACCTACGATGATTTGGCGCGAAGTTATGAATTTTTGAAAAAAAAGTGGCTTTTTGAGGTTTTTGGCCATAACTTTTGCACGAAAATCAATAAATTTTGGATTTCCGAGAACGATAAAGGTTTCTCTATTCGGCCCTGTAAGTTAATCTGCCACCAAACCCGATGCACCCCCTGCCACCCCCGGATAAAAAACATGTTTTTGACTGAAAAATGTTCAATTGTAGCAACTTGTAGCGTGAGTAATAAAAATCGTGGACCTTATTATTGCTCAACAGGACAATAAAGTTCAATCCTTTTCCTTCAATTTTCTCAAAATTTCAAGTACGTGCGATAATTTGGCAGAAAGTTATGAATTTTTGAAAAAAATTTGTATTTTTGTGCTTTTTGTCCATAATTTGTCCGATTTCGCACCAAGAAAAAGTCTGATCTTTATTACTCTGTTGGCCAAAAAGGTCCACGATTTTTTTGGCTCTGCGCATGAGTTGCCAAAGTTGGACCTTTTTGGACATCAGGTACAGTTATTTTTCTTAGGGGGGTGGGAGGTGGTGGAGTGGATTATTTGTCACATTGGGTACAATCACATTAAAGATAAGACTTCAACGTTTTCAGAACTCGAAGATTCATCCAATTTCGTCGAAATGCAGCCGAGATATCGCACTTTGAAATTGTGTCATTTTTGGTGCATTTTCAAGTGGTGCGTTTTTATTTTCCTCGAGTGTAGTTGCCAAAACAATGAATAAAATAATACTTGATCATGGTTTGAATTTTACATTAAATCTAATTCAGCAGCAATTAAGGCCGTCGTAGTTAAAATATGGAATGATACACGTTCGATATAGCTAGAGTAATGAAACTTGGATTATAAAAACACTCGGCTGATCGCCTCGTGATTTAACATCACACACGTTTCATAACCTAGGCTGTATCAAACTTGTATCATTAATATCTATAACCAACACACGTTACGATAGACATTCTGATAGCAGTTTAGACTTTTGACTACGTTAAATTTGGAGTTTGGATCACACTACGTGTACAATGTTAGTATGTTATTACTCTCACTCTATAAGTGTGCGATGTTTAATCTTGAAATGTTAAACGAATTTGAAGACAGTGGGCGAAATCTCAGTCCAGACAGACGAAATATTTGGGCTCAGCACGTCTCGAAGTACGTGGACACTGACATTGACGGTGACCGTTTCGTCAACTGCTGTTACTGACCACTCACATTATTGTGTAAATTGTTCTTCAAGCTTTGATGTTGGATTTGGTTTTGAAAATAATAATTTTACTGCACAAAATTAATTTATTTAATTCAGATCAATACATCCATCAGTAGAAAACATAAATTATTTTAACGACTTGATAACTAAATTTAAAGTTAACGTAATATAATTTATTATAAGATTGTAGTAATCTATTTTATGGAAAACTAAATTAATTTCAAATTTCAAAATAGAAACACTTGCCACAACGGAAGGAATTGAATGAACAATGAAAGAAAATAGGTTGGATACTTTTATTAATAATTCTGTTACCGGTCCTGATGGTTTTTCAAAAACCGAAACCGGTCGACCAATAAATAATAAAAAAAACCTGAAGAAAGACTACACCAGGTGTTCAATTGTTCCTTATTATTAAATAGGTTAATGATTTATTCTTCGTTTACATAAAATTGATAATTTTGTGAAGGGTGTAAAGTAATATGCAGGACCAGGCCATAGCCAACAAAAAATTAATTTTCATATTTTAATTTATATTTTTATCTACAGCAGTAAAACCAATATTAAAAGGCAGGAAAACTGTTAACAATAAAATGCTATTTGTCGCTTGATTGAATAACTTTATTGCTTCAAATCAAAACTATTATTTGCCTAAGCAAAGGCAAGTATTGCATGACGAATTCTGTTAGAAAGGAGCTTGCCAATAACAGAATAGTATACAGGATGTAATTCGACCTGTGTAACAAAATTTAAGGGTGTATAGTATTGGACGCACTGATCATGAATCAAAATAGTATATTGTACAACAAGAGTGGATGTGATGCCTATATCGCACGAGAACGAGTTTGCAGTCACGACCCCACAGGGGGAGTGTCTGCAAACGTTCGCGTACGATATAGGCAATCCACTCGAGTTGTACAGCCTATTTTTTCTACGAAATATGGTTTTTGCAATAAAATGCACTCAATGTGATGCCAAAAATTATTTAAAAGTAGGGTTACATCAATTATTTTGTGACATATGACATTTGAATAATTGTTGCCAACGTAAAATTTCAAAATTTTATTTGCTTTTTTAGCAATAAAATAATGCTTTTAAACATAATTAATTATTAAATAACAGTTGATTTAATGTTTTTAGTAATTATTTGTCATAATAAAAACATAATTTGCACGCATTAACAATTTTTTGACGTATTTGACTTTGAATTTCATATCCACACCTGGTGTGGATATGACATCCCTATCCACACATGATAGTATGAAGGTATGTTGCCAATATCCAGTAGGGAGTAGAAAAAGTATTTTGTTGAAATTCGCAAATTTAAAAATGGGTTCAGGCAAATGAGACATTCTGTAAATTTAATTTTTCCTGTTTGTAAAATTATTATTACATTAATATAGTTACGCTAATAAATACTGCATAACTATTGTTTAACTTTTTGTATTTAAGAGTGGTACCCAAAATGATATTGTTTTGCAAACTATACACAGAAAGAAAAAAGTAGAAAAATTATTTAAAATTTAGACAAAATATCGAATATAATTCATTAAAAATTAGCTACCTAATTAAATAGCAAATGCAGATATTTTAAATTTGTTAATTTTACTACTGTTAATAATAGTTGAATTATAGAATGCTATAGATATCACCACTACATGTATTAGATGTTTTAACTTCATATAAGTAGATAAATCATCTATTGCGATTACATTTGGTTGCTATTTTAATAGTCAATTTAACTAAAGATTTTAGAAAATATTACAAATTAAATTTGATAATTTGTCTATTACCTGTAGATTTATATTCAAATTTTATTAGATAATTTTTCTATTTATATTTAGCAAAATATTCTACATAATAATAGCTGATTTATTTTAAAAATTTAGATAATATTAAACAAAAGGATTAGTTGAATTATCTACGTAGTATGGTATTTGATTTAGATGATTATATAAATAAAACAGGAAGATTTCAAATAATATTTTAATGTCAAAAATAATAAAATAAAAATAATACATAACAATATTATAAGAAGGTTACAAATGCTTACAAATATGTTAAACAAAAATACACAAAACTTAAACTTTTTACACTGGCTGCAATATTTTTCAGCTAATTTTCCTCGATGATTTAGCCCATTCAGGTATGTGTTCTAGAACAAAACAGAGTCAATAATAATTATAATATAATAATTGTATAATATCAATATACCTCGCTTTCATTGAAGAAATATTTTTTATTTGTTCAACTGCTTGATTATATTCTTTGTTATTTACTTTGATATTTTTGTCAATCAAAAAATCTGCAATAATAGTTGTAATAAAATTTCTATCACTGTTAGACAGTGATTTGCTTATCTTGTATTTATCAAGTATGGATTTCCCTATGACATTTTTTTTAGCAGAGTTAACAAATCCTAGAATATGAAATAAATTCAAAACATAACATAATACGATGAAACTGACATATTATTTAAAAAATTACCAATTTTTAATTAGTATCATTATTGTTTTCTACTTCGGCCGTACTAATTGGAGTTGGGACAGGGGCTGTAGCAGTTGCAGGCAATCCATTGAGCCAACTATCCAATGAATTTGGTGTGTTTGTTGGGAGTGTAATATCCCTAAATTTTAAACACATAATTATTGGTAGTCATTCCGAAATACATTGTACCATATTTATAATTACATTTAATTCTTTCCACGAAAATAGTCTTTTACGAAATTTGATTCTTATGCCAAATCTCTCTATTGGTATTAAATTGTCGATATCCGACAATCTTTAAAAACTTCAATATCAATACCTTTTTCTAAAAATAATAAATAACTAAGCTACTTCCATAAGAACAGAATATGTAGGTAGATACTTACGTTGAAATTCAGGAATCAGTTCTTCTAAACTCCATTCTCTTAATAAAGTGGATACTACTTCTGAACTATCGAGTATGGGTAAATCATCCAAATTTAAAAAAATCATTTTTATTTACGCACCTTAGTAAAACAAATAAAAATCCAATGTAAAAGCCACCGTTCTGCTCTGCTACTGCTACACACTACACGCTACACAGATGCAATGAAAATGAAGTGTTTTCTCACTAACAAGTATGAACTGGCAGGCCGAACATCTAAATATTTAGCTGAATTATCAAATGTAATTGTTTGATACTTCAAAATGCATAGTTGATTCATATAATTCACATTAGAATTTATAATCACACGGAAAACTATATAAAATAACTACTAAATAGACAAATCAACTATAATGTTTCTTTAGATAAAATGTCTAAATATTATAGCAAGTTTAACTATCTCATTAAATATAGTATTTAATTCAACTAAATGCGTTGTTGATTCGTCTACTCTACATTAGATCTATAAAACATATAGGAAAATAGATTAAACCACCATTAAATTGACAAATTAACTAATGTTTTCATAGGAAAAGTATATAATAGTTTCTCAAAATGATCTATTATAATTATATATTATTTATAGTATCTAAACTTGTAGTTAATTTAATAAAATATTTCGTATACAACTAATAATATTATATCTAATTGAAAATAGCTACATTATCAAATGACAAAACGCAGAGTATCTAATTCTTTTTATAAAATGACTAAATATTTAGAAAATTCATAGAAAAATTAAGTCTTCTATTTATGATTAGATATTATTTCAAATGTATTTTTCTCAGTGTACAGTTAATTTTACGAATTTCAACAAAATTCTTCTTGATTCATGATCAGTGCGTCCAATACTATACACAGTATACAGTGTACACCCTTAAATTTTGTTACAGGTTGGTATATTGATACCTAATAATTTATTGATATGTGCAATGCAGTTTTGAAGATTTACTTCATTTTTCTCCTTCTTGAAGTTTACTGCTTTATTTTCAAGTATCATCAAGTACTTGAGATTTTACTACTTGATTTGCAAGTTACTTGAAGTTTTACCACTTGACTTGACTTTTGTATTCTATTACTTGACTTAAACTTGCCTTGCTTCAAGTCAAATCAAGTGGCTTGGAAATCAAGTAAAGTAGTCCCTTTAATGAAAATTTGTAGAATTTAGTGTGAATATCCACGTTTCTATAAACAAGCTATAATCTTGACTTGACTTTCGTATTCTATTACTTGACTTAAACTTGACTTGCTTCAAGTCAAAGCAAGTCAAGTAGCTTGGAAATCAAGTAAAGTAGTCCCTTTAATGAAAACTTGTGGAATTTAGTGTAGAACATCCACGTTTCTATAAATAAGCTATAATCTTGACTTGACTTTCGTATTCTATTACTTGACTTGCTTCAAGTCAAATTAAGTCAAGTAGCTTGGAAATCAAGTAGTCCCTTTAATGAAAACTTGTGGAATTTAGTGTAGAACATCCACGTTTCTATAAATAAATCTTGACTTGACTTTCGTATTCTATTACTTGACTTAAACTTGACTTGTTTCAAGTCAAGTAGCTTCGAAATCAAGTAAAGTAATCCCTTTAATGAAAACTCTTGTGGAATTTAGCGTAGAACATCCACGTTACAATAAATAAGCTATAATATTGTAGAAGAAATGTTCGAATGTTGTAGTTCGGAATCGAAAGACAAATGCCCAAACAGGGAGATTCCCATTCCGTTGTAAATCTCAGCCACATATCCTCCTCGTGCGTGCGTGCGTGGGTGCGTGCGTGTCGACCTTGTGCGTGGGTAGAATCCAGCGCACGTCACGTCGTATCAATGCGTCGTGCTAACTGCCATGATTTACTGAATGGGATGTTTTATGTACGCATAATTATAAACCACTACAGATACGCTTCACTGCCGATCTAGAAGACATGCTAATCTTCTAACGGTGACAATACTATATTCTATACTTATAATAATCATCATACTCATGGAAATGCTTCTGACTTGAAGTTCTATTTGGTTGATTTTGTAAATGTATAAAAGGTCATTTAATTTAAAATATATCATTGAGTTAAAAATGGTAACCACTTGGACCTGGTGGAAATTTGGTCAATTTTGGGATCGAATTGTTTGGATACTTTGATGCCTACCGTTGGGCAAACCATTGGCCGACAAATTATTTCGAGAGAGTAATGTCAACTGTAATTACACACAAGAGCTTTTTATTTCGTCGAATAAATTTCTGTTTGTATTGAAACCTTGTATAATATAAAAAGTTCTATTGGTTATAGAACCAAATAAATATAAAAACTCACTGCAAGTAATTGAATAATAAATGTATTATTCAAAAGTTGTGGATAATAATAATATAATAAACAAAGATTAAATTTTATTTACGTTTTATAAGTACAACGTTTTTTACCTCTCGCCACTCATATCTGTAAGAGAGGTATTGTAATCATGCTAAAATTTCGATAGTGAGTTTTCAATGGATAAGCACGTTTTGAGGTCCCTAGAACACGATTTTGATAATTTCGCGATGATGTCTGTGTGTGTGTGTGTGTGTGTGTGTCAGTGTGTGTGTCAGGATGGATGTTGGAGGTACGATAACTCAAATACCACTGAATAAAAAAATTTGAAATTTTGTATGTAATATTCTGACACCCTAGATTGGATCTGATTAGATTTTGGTGTTGATCGTGCTACCGGAAGTGGTAGTTTCTTGAAGAACTGAAGAGTTTTTCTAGAATATCCTTAAAATTTATGAATTAATAGGAATTTTTTAAATAACATTGTATACCTACTAAATGTTACTATCTACAATATGTATTCAAAACATTGTTTCTATCTAGCACCATTTTCCAATTACAAGAAATTAAAAATTCTACAAATTTGTTACAATTTTGATTTATCTCCCTACCTATGAAAACAAAAAATAAAATATTTGAGTGTTAATGTCATATAAATTTGACATTTTGGCAAATTGAAATGGAAAATATGAAATGTCATTTATTATTTATAAGATCATAATAAACTTTAATAATATTATAAAAACTACAATTCCCGAATTCCCTTCTAGTACAATGGTATATTATTATTTGTGAGTAAGTACCTTCATACAAACTCAGTAAAATAGTAGAATATGGCGAGAGGTCATGTGTTGGCCACATCGGATTTTCTAAAACTGCATTTAATTGGCAGACAGAAATTATTCTCTTCATCTTCTAAAAATTCATTTTCATTGAAACTAATTTACGATACCCGCCTAACCAATTCGATGAACCTTTCCCTCTGGCAAGATGTCATGATTAACTGCTTCATCTTGCACTGTCTATCTTCTTGTCTTTCTGTGTTACAAGCCTAAGACATATGATCTGGCGTCAGAGTCACAGTCACAGTGCTGCTATTTCGCCTGCAGTCGTCGAGTAAACTCCATAGTCCGATACGACGGTCGACTGACTATTTTTCTACATGATTGAGTGAGTGATCTGGCAGCAGAATAGAGAATGCATTGCGAAAACGATATTTTATACCAGACAGCCTGCTCGAGAAACATACAGTGGATAGGTTTTGTTTTAATATGAGATATAGAGGGAGTACTTAAGATTAAATAGTGGTATCGATATCTAGGTTATGTAAATATGGTAATTCTGTTATGTGGTTTCGGTTTGATTCTTCCACTGATGGATACATAAAGTAATCGAAATCAATTATTTAATTTCGACAAACCAAAACAGTATTGTTTTTCATCAACAAAATTGTATTTGTCTTATATTCTGGTTACTGTGCTAACGCAGATGTAAAATAAAGTTCATGTCTATTTGATAACTCTAAAAATAGAGTTAAATTAACTGAAAAAATCTGACGTGGCCATCACACAACCTTCCGCCATATCTAGACTTTAAACAGAAATGTATACGTGCAATCCGGTGCCCATTTAAAATATACAAATAAAAATCTCAAATATTCAAACACAGAAATTTGCGTCACCTGAATAAAAAGATTCATTCACAGGAAAACTCTGCTGTGTTCAAACCATTCTCCGTTCAATTACTACATTTAATATCTTACTTAGGACTTATATAGCGCTAGTATGCCAACTTGTCACCCGTCTCACCTGTCAATATTTTTTACGCAGAAACAAAAATCTACCGATCATGGATTACAAGATATCAACGTTTTATTTGATAATTTTATTTTTTAAATTTTACTGCAGTTCTTTAATGCTACCAGATAAAGACAATTTTTTTATAACGTAAGTTGCAAATAACTTTTCCTCTTATTCTCATTACAAATAAATACTATATTTTTCCTAATTTATATACAATTTTGACAATTAACCTTTTCAATCTTCAAAAAATATCACTTCCGATGAAGATATTTGTACCAAAATCTAGGGAGCTCTTCCAATTTATATACAAATGTTAAATACCAAATATCAAAATTTTCGGGTAATTCGTATTTGAGTTATGCGACTAACAACCCTTGACCACACACACACACACACACACACACACACACACACACACACACACACACACACACACACACACACACACACACACACACACACACACACACACACACACACACACACACACACACACACACACACACACACACACACACACACACACACACACACACACACACACACACACACACACACAGACAGACACACACACACACACACACACACACACACACACACACACACACACACACACACACACACACACACACACACACACACACACACACACACACACACACACACACACACACACACACACACACACACACACACACACACACACACACACACACACACACACACACACACACACACACACACACACACACACACACACACACACACACACACACACACACACACACACACACACACACACACACACACACACACACACACACACACACACACACACACACACACACACACACACACACACACACACACACACACACACACACACACACACACACACACACACACACACACACACACACACACACACACACACACACATACACACACACATACACACACACACATACACACACACATACACACACACATACACACAGACATCATCGTGAAACTATCAAAAATGAGTTGTAAGGACCCTAATTCGTGCTCATCCACTAAAATTTCACCACCCGATTTTTTGCATGATTCCAATACCTTCCTTTACAGGTAAGCGGAAGGTAAAAAACTAAATCTATCTTCAAATGAAATTTTAATAAAGCACAAAAAATATTAATTAATGTTTCATTTCTCTTTTCAAGATATTGCAATTATTAATAAAAGCAAATACTATATAAGCAATTCCATACTTTAGGTTCAGTATGAGAGCAGGTAATACTACTCTCATGGACGTTTTGTCTTGCCAAGCATCTTTCTTTAGGCTTTAGGCATCTCATTCGCATTTCTATTTTAGAGATTCAAAGTAGTAATATATTGAATCTCTGTATCTACTTAGTAAGAGCCCAAACTAAACCTAGAATGTTGAATTTACTATACAGAGCGTTCCACAACTTAGAACAAAAAATGAAAGAGTATGTACTGTACGACGTGCTGATCATGAAACAAAAATATTTTTTTTAAATTCGCGAAGTTAAGTTTACTTGACGTGTGGACATTTTAAGTATCATTGTTTTGATGGTATATTTGATAATTTGACATTTATTAGTTTTAGTAGTTGTTGTTTCTTATAGGTACTACAAATTTTAATTTGAAGTTAATTCTGTAATATAGGACTTTAAGATTAAATTGAATTGAAGTGTAGACATAGAATTCCTCAATTATGATTCAGTTTTCGAACTGCCTTGTGTTTTTCGAATAGTTGGAATGATTTCATCTTCTCTCCGCCCACGCTTGCTGTGGCGTCGACAGTGGCCTGTCATCGGCGCTGTGTTTTTTGGGGCCCTCGGCTTGCGATGTCGTTAGTTCAATTAGGTTTTTGTGAAGTGGCGCGCCATGCCAGGCCAGGCGACGTGACAGGCGCCATTCGTTGCTTCATCGTAGAATGTACGGAGTAGCATTGTGCCAATACCAGTCATTTTGTACGTAAATTTAGCAAAATAAACCCTTCCATAAGGCACACGATTGTATTATTAATTCATAATTCAACACTATTATACACTGCTCACAAAAAATCGAGCCACTTGGTCGAACCAAGAAAATGCATGTTTTTAAAATGCGGGACATTTCTTTCAGGGACGTGTTAACCAAAATCTCGAAATTCCTTCTGGAGATACATTCCTCCTCTACGTTCTCCAAAAATCCCGAAGAGATTCGCCTATAACGCGATAATTCACTCAATTCTTCACCAATAAGGACGAAATTTTCAGCTCTGAAAAGGAAATTGATAGGGCTTTGTGACAATCGAGTCGAACAACCCCCTTAAGATAGGAGTTTTTGGAGCTACAAGCCTTCAAACTTTGAGATTTTTCATTGCTCAAACATGACATCACATAAAGCGATTTTTCAGGGGGTCGGGTGAGGCGAATCTTTTCGGGATTTTTGGAGAACGTAGAGGAGGAATGTATCTCCAGAGGGAATTTCCAGATTTTGGTTAACACATCCCTGAAAGAATTTAAAAACAGGCATTTTCTAGGTTCGGCCAAGTGGCTCGATTTTTTTTGTGCGCAGTGTATTACGAGTCCATTATTCAATGCTGTTATCTGTCATCATATCAAAATGTGAGGTTAGGTTAATGAATACAAATTTGGAAAGAAATGTTTTATTTAAAAAGTCGTACATGAAACATTGTTTGACTTGCACATAATGGCTGAAACTATCTCGAATGATTATAAACTTTCATGCTCTAGAATTACAGCCTACATTATGTGCTCGTTAAATAATATTCTATTAGTTTTTATAAGTAGTAGCACAAAAGTATTTATTGTATTGATAAAATACTGTATCACTGTATCAAGAACTAGATTATAAGCATAATTTAACTGTGTTTTCGTTCTTGTATAATACGAGTACCTATGTATAAAATATGTCAATAACTGTCAAGCGCTCTGAAATCTGAAGTCATATCCCATCTCTGAAATAACTCGCCGTGCTATATTTTATTTCTAAATAAAATCCCATGCTCAATAAATCCCCTCCGCCATTTTACAACACCGCAGCAATTGTGTTAACAGATTTAACGTCCTGCATCGCAGTATCGCCCATCAAAGCTTTACACAATCCTCCGTAAAAGAAACGTAAACAAATAAAATTGACGTGACCAGGGAATTTGTCATTCGCGGTGTGGCAGCGCGACGCGAGTGTTCTTTACGACGCAGGAGTCGTTAGCTTCTGGGCTAAATCGAGAGCGCCAGCATCAATGAAAATACGAGACGAGAAGACGAGTGCGTTTCCTAAACACCCACTTACGAGAGCTAAAATAACCCCGAACCGAAATAATGCAATCGTTATTACTGTTTTTTTGGAAAAAAAATTTTCAATTAGATTTTGTGATCTATACGAGGACTGACAAAGGTTTTTAGACGTTTTTACTTCCTTGTACGGAGTAATAAGGAAGTATTGTAATCCCGAAAAATTTCGGTTTTCAGATTTTGATGGAAATATCCGTTTTGACCGTTTCTGAATCCATTATGACTAGTTTCGTCGTGACGTCTGTACGTATGTACGTACGTATGTATGTACGTACGGGCGTACGTATGTGTGTCGCATAACTCAAATTCGGTTAGACGTAGAAAGTTGAAATTTTGTATTTAGGACTGTTATAGCATCTAGTTGTGCACCTCCTATTTTTGGTTTCAATCTACAAACCGGAAGTAGTAAATTTTAAAAAAATTTCGATAAATATTTAATTTAAGACAAATTTTTTTATTTTAAATGAAAGATTATGTGGTTATTACCTACAATCGGTATTTTATAAATATTTTTGTATCTGGTATCATTTAAGAATAATTAAAGTATATATTTATAATTTAGTATTTCGGTATCTTGTAGTCCATGATCGATTAACATTTGTTACTACGTAAAATTTAAATGTTTATGACATGACAGTGACAATAGTAAAATATGCTTTATATCTTCTTCTGCAGTTTAAATAAAATGACTAAAATATATTTGTGAGTATACTAGTATAATAAGTTAAAAGAATTTTTTATATTATTCTACATTTTAGTTATTAAGAAAAGTATGAACAAACAAGGCGTACAAGGAAGTCATGTGGTGTCCACGTCAGATTTTTTTTTTTAAATTTCAGTTTAACGTGCTTCACCTATTGGTATTAGCACTTTACAAATCAAGTTACAATAAATTTATATTCAGAAATGTAATGTAGGTACATCATGTGAATTAACGGTTATTATATTTTTTAAGTAGTCCAGTGTCCTTTATAAACATTAATGTTTTCTTGCAGTGGGTTGTTAATGCGTCTTGTAGGTTTTAGACGGTTTAAAAGTAGGTAGAAAAATTGTGGAATACAAAATGATTCTCGTTTTCGTAATCATTTTGAAGACAAGTTCGTTTTTATCAAAACTCCTAAAACTTGTATACTTAATTTCCAAACTTTTTAAAGTAAATTCTTCCACCTTTGTGGAAGTTGGTTAAAAATTATAATGAATTCACGTAATAATCGTCAGAAATTGTTTATTTGCTGAAGCTAGCTAAAACCCTGATCAAATCAAGTTTTATAAACGTCACTTTAAACACGATTTTTTTTAGGAACGAGCGCGGCGAGTGTATAAAAAACGAGTATCTAGAAAGTTTATATCCGAGTCACATAGGTACTACAGGGTGTCCAAGTTAACGTGCTCACCATTGGAATCTCGAGTACGTTAAAAGATACGAGATCGGTTAAATTAGACAATAGTTATTTGTCCAACTAGAGAGGAAAGCGCTTCTTTTTCCCACTCGAGCTCGAAGTTTGTGTCACGAGCGAAGCGAGTGAGACAATCGAGCAAGAGTGGAAAAAGAGCTTTCCTCTCGTGTTAGACACAACATTTTTTTCACGACATATTTAAAAACATTGTAAATGTAGAAGAAATACATAACTAGAAGTTAGGTTATAACTGCCATCTGTCAGAATGACGTTTGAAAACAACGAAATGCAGCCAATATGCCAAATTAAATTTAAGTTGTAAAATCGTGAAATAGTAGAAAAAGAAAGTATAAAACATGATAATTGTAAAATAAAAGTTTACAGTACATCACTATAAAATCAGAATTTTCAATAAAATACTAAATTTACTTACAATTTTTAAAATATTTCATCGTAAAATAACACTGGTGGTAACACTGCTTACTTTCCTCTCTAGAGAGGAAAAATCTACTTTCCTCACTATTTCGCGAGAAGAAAATTGTGTTTTCTCCGCATGTCGTGAAAAAAAGTTTTTTTTATATTATTACTACTATCACTAGTCTTTCATGTCATATTTTTTAATAAATTCAGTACCAAGCAACAAAGATAATTTGTGTCAATATTTATATTTATTTATTTTGTATAATTTAATTTGTGTTGTATTTATATTTTTGTATTGGACGTAGCCAATTGGTGTTGACACTAATGGTCATATTATTTTGTAGTCTTGTCCTGAAGATGGATATTATAATATCTGAAACCGGTCGACATATTATATAAATAAAGAAAGTGAAGAAAGACGCTTTTACTTAAAAACCTTCCTTGGATTTCATCCCTTAATATAAATTACACTTCGTTTGTTGGAATCTACTTTTTTCTACAATTCATATGAAAATTTGAATATGGTTTGCATTTCTCGAAATCTGTAGGATAAAAAAAATTTGAGGACTGCTGTGAATTCCTCGCTAAAAACTGCCTAAAACGTGCAAGTAATTGTACCAATTCAAACAAAAAGGTTATAGGTGAAAAACGAAACAGGCAAAATTTACATTTTCGCGTATATCTAGTCACTTATGCATTTTTGTGGGAAAACAAAAACATTTCTAAATTGGCAACTAAAGGGGCAACTTTTGTCTAATTTAACCGACCTCGTATCTCTTCTCGTTCTCGAGATCCCAATGGTGAGCACGTTAACTTGGACACCCTGTATACTTTTTCTACGACTTTTATATATTTACAAATAAATCTAGCAGGTGCACCACTCAATACCAAAGTGGCAAGTCTTCGTTTGTTCTGCATTCTGTTGTTTTTGCATTCTTGATTCCACCCTAAGCTCGTGTCACAGTCTATTGTAATGGTGTGAAATACGCCTTCCCTGCAGTCGATAGCGTGCATTGCTCATGCGCCCATACCTAACTGTCTATTACCAGATAAACTAACAATTTATAGTTTCATTCCTCGCTGACTACCGTAACGAGCTAGATGGTGTTGAGTCGATACCAACCCATTGTAATAACGGACAGAAAATAAAACTACACTCATTGTTTAACATCAAATTTAAGAAAATACTGCCGTTACTGCTCGGGGAATATAAATCTGGAATAATGGCTACAGTGGAAATTGTTGTGGTTGTTTTTGTAGGCCTGAGGCCCTGGAGGATTTATTATTACGTTTTAATTTAACTGTTAGAAATGTATAAATGAATAGTCAACTATTGGATTTATTGTTCTAAGTTTTTAAATGCTTCAATTGCAAACAATTGTGATGACCTATGCCAGGAAGTAATTGCTGTATTACTTTTACGTTTTGTTTTGTTTTGTTTTGTTTGGGTCACTGTTACTGCGTCGGATCATAGAACTAGAAAAATTATTCGCATATTTGAATTGTTTTAGTAATATAAACACAGGAGTGTACACTCCGTATCTTAGCAGTCGAGTTGTGGCATTTCTGTTTACCCTGTGCCTCTGTGCGAGAGAAAGATCACTACTGGTCCCGTGCGTTACCATCGTTACCGTTGTTTACCGTCATAGAATGCATGCTCCAAGCTGGCCCGTATTTTCTATTTCTCTCTAAAAGGTAAACAGAAAGGACACACTTCATTCGTCCGAGTCTGTCATATATTATTATATGGTATGCCTATACCACGGAGTAAAGTATTACTGAAAAGGAATCGCCGTATGTGTCCGCAAACGAGAAACATTTTAGAAAGAGAGGAACAAGAGAGAGACGAAATGAGTGCCTTGTCAAATCTGCTGATTTTTAAACATTTATTTAATTACGAGAGATTTTGGTGGTTTGCAAATAAATGTTACGTCGATTAGGGTAGAAAGTATGAGACTGAGACAATTTTTTCATCAAAAATGTGTTAACAAAACATATAAGAGAAGACATTCTTAATCAGTCTTATTATTTTAATCGTATCATCAACTGTTATTACCTTTTAATATGTAACATTTATTGGTAATAATATCAACAACATAATACGTTAGATACCTATAATTCATTAGGACTTAATACGTTAGATACAACCATAATAACATCAAAATCTTCTATAATATGCGAACTGTTAACTAATTGACAGATAAAATTGTTAATTTGTTTTAACATGGCTGTCTTTGGTATTAAGCTTTGAATATAACGCTAATATAAGCGATTTAAGCCCCCTTGGATGTTCAAAGAGACTCGGTTTCGCCTCGTCGCTTAGCAACATCCTCGGTATTATAAATCGCATCCTCGCGGTATTATAAATCGCCAGAATTGTTACATAATGTGTTTCTTTGCTGTTATTTTTATTAACGTATAATTCTAAATGTTTATAATATAAAATATAGTAAAATTTCTATTTCGGGCTCTATACGCACTAGTAAATTCTAGGGTACTCTAGATATCTCTCTCGCACCTGACAGTTGCATAGAAACGAACACACTATATGTAGGTATAGTCTAGTTTCCTCTCCTGTAATAATTTACTTCGTGACCTATACATTCAGTTTCAATACCAACGAATAATAATTTTTTCTACGGTCGGTATTAAAAATAGGCTTTTTGAACTTCACTAGGTTACTTGAAAATGAACAATAATTGCAGACCCATACCAATGCTTTTTTGTAGACCGTTGCTAATAGTGGTGAAAATATTATTATTATAAAAATCTGTTCCAATAATCATAAATAATTTATATTGATATTACAATTTTCAATAAAAATTCTTTATAAATGTTAAGTTTGTTCACATTTATGTTTTCTTTGTATTGTTTTTCTACACACAAAATTTCTTATGATTGCTAATAAAAATCATTTAACCGTTTTTTTCCTATAAAGTTGTGATACATTTTGTAAATGTGCTATTAAGTTAAGTTATTTACTAGCAATTAAATCTATGCATTGCAAACTGAAGACTAATAATGAAGTCGATGAAGAATGTATTATTATTTAATAGTATTTAATTTAAAGAATTATATATTTATCAAAGAATAATAAATCATTAATAAATAAATAATATGAGACCATGTACATAAATATATTTAATAATAAGGAAAAAATCATTTATTTAAAAATATATAACTATACACAGTATTTAATTAACTGATTATAAATATTGCAACATTTCTATCGAAAATAAACACTGAACTGCGAGATCCAATACTTTATAGTTTAATGTGAATTTAATTGCCGTTGGAATGCACAGTTTTTATTAGCTATATTTAATACACATTGTTGATTCAATGATTTATATGATTAACCAATTAGCGAAGTTCTTTGCTATTACATAAAAATCAAAAACATGAGTAAATATAATTAAATAAATACCATAACTTTGCTGTCGTTATGTAATAAGAAGCAAACAGCAAAAATAAGAGATGATGAATAAGGTTTCTTTACTTTTCTTCAAGATTTAATTTGCATACATTTTGCATTTTAAAATCTTTGAAAATAATTTTCTATAAAACAAAAATACGAAGCCACAAAAAAACAATGGCTTATAAAAAAGTTGTAGTGCATTTTATGAACCATTCCAAAAACGCACCCAATTATTAATTCTGTCAATTATTTTATTGTCGAGAACATTCTCAAAATTTTTAATTACTACTTGCACGGCCCGTTAGTATTTAAGATTTGACACATAACAATTTTGTCTACAAGATGAAATAATCCCAATTATCTTTAACAGAGCGAAATAGAAATAAGCATCATTTAACTTGCTGTCAACAGACTTTGCTGTTGGTTACGAATGGTATGTACAAAAAAAATTACCACACTGGACAGCAGTTGACAAATGATTCTTTTTCCTTCAATCTTTCCCAATTTAAATATTTTTATTATGATTTTAAACTTTATTTTATGTATGTATGTGGGAAAAGAAAATTTTTCATTGTGGTATTGAATTTATTATGGTCCTCAAATTGAGTCTTTTAATGTTGTCATTATATATAAAATATTATTTTGCGGAGTCAAAACAGTTCGCAAAGTAATGATTTTAAGAGCATGTACTAAAATAGTTATTTGTGTATCAAGGCTGTAAAAGTCATCTTTTTTGGCCGAATCTGAAGTTTGCAGCCGAGGCGTAGGCCGAGGTCAGCAATTCAGTAAGGCTAAAAACACTTTTAAACCGAGGTGCACACAATATTTTTAGGTGGCTATCACAAAAATATATAATTTTATGTCAAAAAAAGTTTCTTAGTAGGTATCATAAATAATTATATTTATATATTTTAGGCTAACTAAGTTTTAGGTAATTACTTCTAAATATATTTACCAATTAAAATTAAATAAATTTGTTATTTAGCGGCCGTAAAGTAAATGCGGCCGTGAAGTAAATGCGGCCGTAAAAAGCGGCCGTTAAGTAAAAGCGGCCGTGAAGTAAATGCGGCCATAAAGTAGTCATTTTGACAGATGTTAAAAAATGTGACACTGTACGGCTGTCAAAGGATACGTAAAACAACTATTTATGCAATAGCCACCTAAAAAAATATTTAATAAAAAGAATCATGCAAGTAGCCCATTACAGGTAAGATTTGTGTGCAGTTAAACTGGATTTGAAGCTGAGTTGTCAAAACCACAATCGAACACATATCCTCCTTGCTTCAATTTCTGCAACGTTTTATATTAGTAATTTCCTCTTACTTCACTAGTTTAAATAGAAACATATAACATAGTACATCTCATTAGTGCATCTATACACGTACATACAAGTTAATAAAGCAAATATACTACGCAAATATGCTATTCATAGTATCATAGTGCTACACTGTAGACGTATTTATGATCGTAATTAGCATAGATATTAAATATTTTACAACAAATCACTTGGAACGTTGGAACTAGTTTTTCATTTAGTAATCTGCAGAATAGATCAAATTAGAAGATGCTTGGAATTTCCTTATTGCCATTATGCTAATAAGAGAGTAATACGCAAGGTTTGTTTCAAATTTTTTGCAGAACACAATGGTTATAAAAATATTTTATTTATGTACCAAGGGCATTATGAAGACGTTTATGCAACTAAACCACCTCTGGCCCCAAAGTTTGTAAATTGTCCGGTGGGTATGTTTACATCATACATAAGCCCAGTTTACACGAGAATAAGAGATTCTTGAAAACAAGTGCTAGGAGGTGTCATAAAAACTGATCATTCGGAGACACTATTATTTATTTCTATCAAATATATTTAAAATCACTAGGTTTAATATATTTTAAAGAAATAATTATTTTCCCCGTATTAACAGCATTGAAAGTTTTTTATTACAGCTCCTAGCACTTGTTTTACTTTCAATAAACTTTTAAGGGAAAACAATAATGTAGGGAAAGACGTAATAGTCATTTGTGTATTAAGAGCGTAAAGTGACTCTTTGTTACTCGCGCACGATAATTGCAGCGCGAACCGAAGGCGAGAGTTGCAATAGTGCATACAATTGAAGAGGTCTTGTCAAAATTCAAAGAATTATCGATATTTGTGCAAAATTAGCCTACTTTTGACCGAAAAGGCAAAAAATTCATATCTTCGCGCCGAATCATCGAAAGTACTTTATTTTCCCCGAAGGGAAAATGAATGAACTTTATCATCTTGGTAGTCCACGATTTTTTTGCACCCGGTACCCGGTACAAGTCAAAGTTTGACATTTTTTGACATCAAGAACATTTTTTTCTAAGGAGGGTGGCAGGGAATGAAATGAACTTGGCGTCAACTTGCATGACCTTAAAGAGGAAACTTCAGTTTTATCAGAACTCGAAGATTCATTCATTTTCGACCAAAATCAACAGAGTTTTTCTGGAAATCTTCAAAATTTATGGATCTGCCTACCAATGAAAACAAAAAATAAAATATTTGATTGTTAATGTGAAATAAATTTCTGACTTTTTGTCAAATTGAAATTGAATATATGAAATGTCATTTATTATATATAAGGCCATGATAAACTTTAATAATATTATAAAAATACAATTCCCGAATCCCCTTCTACAATGGTGTATTTGTAAGTAAGTATACCTTCATACACTCTTATTATTAGTAAAATAGTAGAAAATAGAGTATGGCGAGAGGTCATGCGTTGGCCACATCAGATTTTTTGCCGAATGTATATTATCTTTAATCTTTACCGATAAATCACAACATATACACAAGTAGGGTTAAATGCTTGGTAGATATAATTTAATACCGTGAATTTATTTTAACATGAAACATAGGACTTTTCATATCCATGGTTACGAATTTGACAGCAATGTATTAGAGCGTTCTTTTTAAAATCGAACATAGGGAATCAATTTAACTGTATTATTCTTGACTAATATAACATATTTGGGCAGCTGTAATAGTTCCAAGAGACGCCTTCAACATAAACTTTTAATTGTTTAAACTATACCTACATCGTATTTCCAGGTAGCAACATTTGAATTTTGTTCATTTTTGTTAATTGGAGTCAAACTGATGCTACCTGGAAATACGATGTAGGTATAGTTTAAACAATTAAAATTTTATGTTGAAAGCGTCTCTTGGAACTATTACAGCTGCCCAAATATGTTATATTGGTAAAGAATAATACAGTTATATTGATTCCCTATGTTCGATTTTAAAAAGAACGCTCTAATACATTGCTGTCAAATTCGTAACCATGGATATGAAAAGTCCTATGTTTCATGTTAAAATAAACTCATGGTATAAATATTTACGTACCAGTATTTTTGAATGTTTAAATTATTATGAAATTAATTTTAAATTTTATTGTGTCCATTGCATCCTCTTGACGTATCAAACTCACATCTCTCGTGAATTTTAAATTTTACGACACCATCTCCTTCTCGTAACAAGCTCCAGTTCATCTCATAAACTTGATGAGATATGTAGACGTAATGAATTTACGTTGTACTTCACAAGTAGCGAATACTGGTTCATATATCGCAAACAATGCAATAAACACTTCGCTCACAGTGGTCAACGATGCACTTAACACTTAACCCCGTGGTTATGGAATCTTACTAGTGAAGTGGAGAGTTCTGCTAACTAAATACATTGCTCAATAACTGAAATAAATTGGATCTAAGGAGGTATTGGTGGTTATGGGGTACCGACGATCGTGATTGCTATATTAAATTCATCTTATTCGACTACAATAAATAATTAATTCATTTTTTCTACTCTTAGTATTAAAACATCATTTAACGAACTGGTTTCCATGGCACTAAATAACATTTTAAACACTCCTCGGCAAGCCGTGGCTTTGGCCGTTTTTAGTCACGGGCTGAACAACAAACTGACATTTAATGTGAAAAACTCGACAAGCCGATAACTGGACCGTGTGTAGTATAGGGTCTTTCAATAGGAGTGATAGTTTTTTCAATAAAGATTTTTCGGTTTCTGATTTATTTTATTTACTTCCAGGTGTCAAATTATTTAGTATAGTTTCATGGTGCAGTGTTTGACGCCTCTAGACCGGTTGGAAATAATAAATAATATTAGCAAAGTTCGAGCTCAGTTGTGGGTGCTCAACGTTTATTCAGCCCAGAATTGGGTCGTTACTCTGTGCAGGCTATAAGACGCACTGATAAAGTTCGAGTTAACATTACTAAGACAATAAGCCACCAAGAAGACAACGAAATGTTCGAAGCGAGGAGAATATCACAGCTGTAGCGGCTAGTGTTCCGGATGAGCCAACAAAGCCGTGGTGGACATTTGAACGATATCTTGTTCCGAACATAATTGCATTGTCCTAGCTTCCAAATAAAGCAAAAACTAAATTGATATGTCAAACCGTTGACGTTTTATTTAAAATTAAAATCCTATCACTCTTAATGAAAGACCCTATATAATTTATTTAAAGAATCTAATTTAAAATAAATTGGTATAACTCAAGTGAAGATAAATATATAGGAAGGATGTAGAAAATATAATTAGGAGTAGGTAGTCCTTTTCTTCATGTTTATTATTATATTATTAAAGTCGGTCCTGATGACGGTGTTATAAAACACCGAAACCTGTCTTCTTTAATAATAATTCTAATAAAGTCAATAAATAAGCGTGAAGAAAAGGACTACCCCTAGAGTTTTATTTTCCACATCCGAAAGAATCTAAGTTTACTTCTGATCTCAATCTCACTTTATTGAAATATCTTCGTGGCACAACAAAATTGTTAACAATTTATGAATGAGAATTATGGGTCACTGTTATCAATTATCACGAGTATTTTGACAAGCTCTTTGACCTCGGCGTACATGTGAACTTACGTTAGGTCAAGTATTTTAAAATCTATGCGAACAAAGATGAACTCAACGATTGACAAAAGCGACAACAGGATTTTATAAAACGTACATATTTGCCAAGCCAAGTAAATATTGATGAAATGTTACGTAAATTGGCAGATTTTCAGATAGTTCAATGCCAATGCATTGAGATTTTAAGTTTATAAGAAATACCAGTATAAGTAAAAAAAAAGTTAAGTCTGTAATGGTAATGTTTTTAACCCCATAATAGTCAAAATCTTATTATACGATATAATTTAAAAGTTATAAAAAACCTACTAGTGCCACGTCAGCGACATTTTAAAACTTGTACCTACATGGCTCATTTCGCACATGGTTTCTGCATAAATGTAACTTACAATAAAAATTATTTTACACAATGAAAATATATTTATTCTAAAAATTATGTCTGTAATAACAGTTCATTTTGCATAAAATTCATTGCAATTTCATGAATTTTGTTCCCTCTTCTTTCATTTCTACTGCAAATTATATTTATTTTCAGGTATTCTTATTTAGCATATAAGGCAATCTAGAAACTCTATTTACCTATTCTATTAATATATTTTTATGCCTCTTGCTATTTGCAGAAATTTATGCAGATAAAGTGCATAAAAATGACTATACCTCCCCTAGAGACTATATTCCAAGATAAAAAGTAAATTTTGTAATGTACTATTTTTATTTAAGAACAAATTTTGTAATAGGGCAGTTGATTATATTATTAGCGTTTAAATTTCCATATGGTTTGACGTGATTCTGCCCAATTGGTCCTGCTAGCTTAAGATGCAACAATATTTTATAATACGAATAAAAATGCTAACCTTTGGTGCACTCTGACGATGGTGGGTGTCCCAGAAAGTCCTTAAATTGTTTATGGCACTACACTTTAAGTTTAAAATAGTCGTTATTAATTTTGTATCATTTTACGCATTAAAAAGTTCAATTACACGCAATTTATACACATTTCTACATCTAAATACATCAAAATATATACACAAAATTATTAAATTTATCTTATAAACATTGATACATGCACTACGACAATCCGCGTTACACTGAACCTGCAAACATCGGTTCCTAATTCAGCGCAAACGAGGTTTCAACAGGTTTACTTTGTTCGTCTATAAGAATATTATGCTCAAAATATTATTTGATTTTAGTTGAATAAATCAGTTATACCCAAACTGTTTTTTATGAATAGGTACAATATTTGTTGGTGTTGATAATATGAATTTATTTTTTTGCATTCTATGGCCACCCCCTTACACATTTTCTAGATTTACCTCTGCTTTGTGCTATATTTTAATGGTATATTTATTGTACTGAACTTTACTGAAACTGATCTCAAATGTTTTTTTCGAAATTGAGCCAAAAACTGACTTCAAGTTCGTTAATGAGCTTTATTCAACCAGTGGTACCAACTTTATAAACTAAACTTTTTTTATTTTTATTAAAATATTATCGTGGTATCAAATTAAAGTTCTCGGGAAAGGAATTCTAGTAGAAACATAAAAATAACATTTAAATGTTCGTATTTTTTATAAATTATTCAAATTGTACTGTTTTTGGTGTCAATTTTAAGCTCTCGGGGCGATTAGTTTAATAAAAATGTAAAAAATGACATTTATGCGATTGTTTCTCAAAAAATTATTAAAATTTTTTCAAGTGTATTATCATATATAATACCATTAGTGACTATGATTTTGCCGGCAATTTTTGCCGTCTGGTCACGACTGCTTGTTGCGTCGAAAATAAACACGAGTGCGTAGCACGAGTATTTATTTTTTAAAGCAACAAGCAGGAGTGGCCAGACGGCAAAAATTACCAAAAAATCATAGTCACGTATGGTATTCGGCTTGACAATTTCTCGAATTATTTTATTTATTCCAAAAAAAGTAATGTATTTTTAAAACAATCATCAACTGACATAATATCTAAGCAACGCTTCGCGGCAATTTTCACTAGTGAAAATTGTCAGTGTAATTTTCACTAATGAAAATTGTCACTGTAGTTCGTCTGTGATTGGTACAATTCACCAAATAATGTGTTTTGATTGAATGAAAAACTATGAGTGGAATTGTCAAATTAAAACTTTCTGGAAAAAAATCTAGTCGGAAAATCAAACACTATATTTAAACAATGATCAGTGTTGTTTTTTCAAATTATACCGAAGTTGGTATCAACTAAAATAGTACGGGAAAAAATATAAATTTATGTATAATTTATTTATATAATTTATAATAAAGCATAAAAATAAAGCTTTTACGAAAGCAAGTTATAAAACTTATAGTCGGGGTAGTATACTGTGATGGCCACAGCAGATTTTATACTTTACGCCACATATAAAAAAAACTCGGATAACAATCTAGGGACTTTCAAACAACATTTGAGGTTATTAGTTTGAAGTTTACTTATACATTATTTGACGCAGGCACAGTAAGTATCAATTACAAACATAAAAGCTACCATTTACAGTGCGGTAATAGCCTTCATTACCGTACTGGTAGCAGAACAGTGACAAAGTATTAAAAAATGTTCGTTCCGTTTTCGATATTATTATCAGTATTTGAAGTTAAAAGATAAGTGAAAAATATAGTAAATTTATTTAACGTTTTCGAGAGAAGAAAAACTTTGAATAAACAAAATAAGTAGTCACTTCTTATCTCCATCATCTGCACCTCGCTACAGATGGATCCAACTCTACTCAGTCTAATTTCAATTCCTGTTGATTATATTTAGCCCGTGTCAACACTTCGGTTCATCTTGAGCACTGGCACGAAGGCGCGAACTGAGAATTGAGCAAACAGTTTATTGACTCAAGACGACGAGATCGTTATGCCACTGTTCCAAGCAATCGTACTCCAGTTACCAACTTGCTAGATCTTTAGCATAGTTATTAACACTTGCGGCATTGTTTACACTTTGCTGATTGTTCGCTAAATGATTCAAGGGCGATAGATTGATGTGCCATTTGTTATAGATTAATTATGTTGCTGTCTTTAACTCTTATTTTATATCTCTTCTTTAAGAGGATATTATTCCTAACATGAATCCCGAATTTTCATTCTGACGAATTCAGTTTACCCCACCCCTCTCCTGCCAAAACGGTCAGAAATTTACGTCAGAGATAAACACAAGTTGAAACCCCGCCCTTTTGTGACACTATCATGAGTTAAAGGCAAGATTTGTTCAAAAAGTGACCATTTTCTGGAACAAAATACAGCCGCAAAAACAAACTTACAAGCTTGAAATTCTGTATACTTCTAAATAAAGGTTGTGTACAGTCCGCTATATCAATAATATATTAGTATTTAGGTTTTTTATACACTTTATTTATTGTCAAAAATGGGTGTATTTTTTAATGCAATTAAACATTTTGCCAGCATTGAAAAATGAATAATTTGGAGTTAGCGGACTATTTTCATCTCTTATGAACATAACAGTAAAAAAATTAATACTATATATTGTACCATGCAGTCAGGATTTGTTCCAGAAAAATAGTCTATTTTTCGAGTGGAATTATGTCCTCTTAATATGGAAGTAGCGTGGTTTTCATCGTCGTTCGGATTATATTTGAAATAAACTTTAAAAATGTAACAAACATATTATTAGTAGGTATTTTATTTTATTTTATTATAATATATTAATTCAATTCCACTGTAAATAATTTTAATTTAAGGATTATATACTTAAAGGATCAATTAACAGTTGTGCCTTTATAAAATTTTAATAAAAAAAATTGTACATGATTATAAAAATTCAGAAAAATTCATAAAAATTGCCAATAAAATGTACTAACATAGCGAGTGTTTTGTGGGTAGTACCAGAATGCTAAAATTTCATTCTAACAAGGATTCATTAACAGTTGTACCTTTTTTAATTTAAAATTTAAAAATTGTGCAAGATTATAAAAATTCATAAAAATTTCCAATTTATGCAAAATTAACTCGGTTATATCTCCTGATAAAAATCTATTTTTAAAATTTTAAAAAGGCACATCTGTAGATCCATTCTTTCTCTATTAAATGTTTATAAACACATTTTCTTGAAGTCAATAATAAACTAACAGTTTACTCACAACGAAAACACTTTTTACAGTATTTTTAAATTTTAAAATGACAATACATTGCTAGGATGCGGTAAAGTACGAGTTTCGGGCAGGTTTTAGGCTGCCGTAGTAATTTTAGCGAAATAGTGAGGAAAGTAAATTTTTCCTCTCTAGAGAGGAAAGTAAGCAATGTTACCACCAGTGTTATTTAACAATGAAATATTTAAAAATTTTAGGTACGTAAATTTCACTATTTTAATGAAAATTCTTATTTAATAGTGTACTGTACAAAATCATTTCACATTAATGTATTATACTTTCTTTTACTACCTATAATATTTTACAATTTGACATCTTTAATTTAAATTGACATAATTGGCTACATTGCAACACTTTGTTTCTAAACGTCATTTTGACAGTTTAACCTAATTTTAGTTGTGTTTTATGTTAACTCGGATATAACTACCTACTATGTTTTCAAATATATCGTGATAAAAATGTTGTTTTTAACACGAGAGGAAAGTTCTCTTTCAACTCTCGCCCGACTTCGTGCTTAAGTAACAAAACTATGGTTCAAAAGTGATTCCCATCGTTAAACTCTTGTTTTGAACAAATTGATTTACCGGCTACTGGGATCGGCATTTATAACTTGTTAACAAATTTGATATCGTAGTTTGAAGACTAATAAGGTAGCGATATCGCTTAAAATCAAATAGCAATAATAATAAAATTGTTATGTTCCTCTAATTAAATTTGTGATTGAAGTACCTGTTTTTAGACTTTATAGCTCTTTTTACTACTAGTATCTTATTTATACCACGGCCAAATCTTAAATCATTTTAATTACTTGTCTCTTGTATACTAAATTTTTTTAAACGACGGTATCCTTTTTAAAATTTACTTATTTCTGTGCAAAATAATAATTTGAATATTCAAATTGAGCAGATTTTTAAAATTTGACCTAAAACTGAAAACCGTCTTGCGGATGTTACAGCCTTGACTGACTTACTTTAATTCTATGCTAATTTATGAATTTGGTCTAATTTGCGCAAACTTACAAGTCACGAAAATGAAGTAAGAAAGAGACCTACCCGTCTGAAGCTTAAAGTAAGATGTGTCAAAACCGTAATGACATCATTTTAAGTGTAGAGAAAATATTCAAATTTTGAGATACTTTCTTCGTTATTTTATTTTAATGGTTTTCTGATTGAACAAGAATTATTCTTTTTTAGTTGAACCCAATTTGGATAAACGATGAGGCACACTCAAGGATTCTTTGAGGATTCTTTCGAGCTTTTGAATTAGGAAAAGAATTCTTCTTTTCCAAGACTAATTGAAGATTCAATTTAGCAGCGCCGCTATTTGACAGCTATTCTCACCGCTTCACAAAGATTATTTTTCTCAAAACTCAATAGCATGAAAGAATCCTCAAAGAATTATTGTGTGAACAGGATTCAAACCTGAATTGTCATAACCATAATAGCCCACTTCACATGAATCGTCCATTGGATGTTCAAAAATATCTTATTCTTGTACTGTAACTGATATTATGTAAGTCTATCCTAGCCACATCCTGAGTACGATCAAAAATTACATACTCAATACAAACATCTCAGAGAATTACATGAGACACATAATTGGGATATCATTACCAAATTATTAACATTGGGTTGTTACATAGATAATGTCTCTAAGGGCGGACATTAGCAATCGCTAAGATATTAAGACGATCCTCTACTGCGCCAGAAAACAGCCAAAAACATGGATTTCGCGCGCCACTCCACAGCATTTAATGTTTTATTAAATATAATAATCTAAAGATGTAGTTGAAGATAAAACTACAGTCTACAAAATGGTGGATGCAGAATTTTAAAATTTTGCTTTTAAATCGAAATATGTTAATTTGAATTTTGACAATTTTTGTTAAATATCTTCTATTTTAAAACGAATTGAAAATATTCGATCAGTTATTTCGCAGATCCAAGCTTTGTTGACAACATATTAAAATTTGAAGTTAATTCATTTATAAATAAAAGCTGTACATTGGCGAGCGAAAACCCTCTTTTTACAAATATTGCAGTTTTTTACATAAAATATGGGTGCCAAAATTATTTTTCCCCCTCAAACATAAATTATTTGTTATTTTTATGTTTAACAAAACAATAAACGCTATAGAATAGCGTCCGGAATTAATGTTTTTAGTTGGTTTTTGCCATGGGTAGAGGATCACCTTAATAGGATGTAACAAGCCGGGATGTTTACATTCTTGAAATGTCCTGGTGATTTTATTTTGTCAAGTAGGGAGGTTACTATAATTCCAGCAAGTATAAAGTGATTAAAAAAGAGTAAATTAAGATATAATCCATCAAATAATTAACATCCTTATTTGTGCAGTTCATTTTAACAAAACTTTGAACAATTCGTCCATGAGATTTTCAGATCCAGACACTGACAGTACGAAAACCCAATTAAGCAAATAAATAAATTAGTAAAATGCGTTTTCAAGAACAAACCATTTGACTATGTCATCAGCGAAGCGTGGCCCGGTGCATTAGTGCATCAAAACGATGTCACAAGTCACACCACGTCATCTGTCACATCTATCTCAGATCTGCCCTAATAAACAAACTCAAATTGTAGTAATTCGACTCCACCGCAAGGACAACAGAAAATGGTATGATTACGCTCTCTCTATAATTTCCTTCGCCATTCTTAGCCATGATTGGCTGATATTTAATCCTGGCAAGACAAATGAAGGCATGAAAAAAGCACCGTAACTTGATATTTGTTTCTGTGATATTGATAACTATAATTAGCTGCTGGGTTATTTTATATCCTTGATTTAAATGGGAGATTAACTATCAGATTAGCTAAATTTCATGCAAATTGATACGTTTAGCCTAAAAAGGATAACTGATGAAACAACGTTTAAATTAAATTGTAAATTACGCGCATTTACTTATATGGCTGTAGGAACTTTTAGATTCTACGAAACTTGTTTGAGTTTGAGTTATCCTAACTTTGTTAGTTTTACATAATTTTTGTATTTGAATAATTAAACAATTCTGTATCACATTTATTATTTAGCGTTCCATTTGCAGAATTTTATTAAAGTAAAGGTAAACATAAACATTTTTAAAACTCAAGAGTAAAACCGTGCTTCATTATTTGTCTTAAATAAAAATTAACGCTCCGAACAATAAAACTGTAATATTAATAATAAAATTTTTATGGATTGGATATCACGTACCATGCAGTACAATGTTATCAAACTCTATTATTAAATAGAAACAGTCTTGTAATTATAATTACCAAGTACAATGAAAGAAATATTTCACGTTCAGGCTCATTGTGGGTAAATCTACTTAGTCCAACTTCATTTATTTTTTTCGAACATCAAGTCAGAACCAATTTTCATAAATGATTGACAGCCACCGAGACAGCAACTTAATTTGAATCGTCCATGGGATGTTTAAATATATCTTATTCTTGTACTTTAAAATTAAGTGATATTACTTTCCTAGCCACATCCTGAGAACGATCAAAAATTACATACTCAATACAAACATCTCAGAGAATTACATGGGATACACAATTGGGATATTATTACCAAAACATTGGGATGTTACATAGATAATGTTACTAAGGGCGGACTTTAGCAATCGCTAGGATATTAATAGCATGTAAATGGACAAACATAGCAATAATAATTTTTTTTAATTAAACGTGTTTAAATGCAAATTTAAATAATGTAGAGTTGTTATACACAGTGAAGCAAATTAAACAAATTGTGCAAAAAAATTAAATAAATAAACAATATTTTCCTATTGTCACTGTCACAGTCATCTCATAATCATTTAAATTTTACGTAGGGAGTAAGAAATGTTAAACGATCATGGACTACAAGATACCGAAATACTACATTATTAGTATATACTTTAATTACTCTCAAATGATACTAGATACAGAAAAAGCTAAAATCACATAATCTTTCATTTAAAATAAAAAAATAGTATTAAAATAATTATTTATCAAAATATTTAAGAAAAAGTACTACTTCCGGTTTGTATATTGAAACCAAAATTATATTGGCTTATTAAGAATCGTATTAAAAACTGAAATACAAAATACAATACAAAGATAAAAAGTTAGTAGGTACTCATTTGTTATCAAACAAATGTTATATAGTGTCATTATTACAAATTTGGAGTTGATCATGTTATTTGATACTTTTAGTCAAACAGAAAGTAAGTGAAGACCACTATTTAATTAATTTTGAAATAAAAACGATAATTTTTTGAGATTTAGAGGTTAGGATGGTAATCTTAGTTCAGTATGCAATCACATTGAGGTAACCATTCTACAGGATTAACTCCCAATTAAAGAATGGTATACACGGTCACGGTGGGCCATTTTAAGTTGCGTTTAGGAATATCTCGAAAACAAAGCATCGGATGAAAAATCCAAAAAACACGACTAAAATATTTTCGAGGGGGCCATCCAATGACACCAAATTCAGTGGTATTATTTTCGGTATATATGTAAGGTTATTTTAATTGTTGCATACGCACATTAAACCCCAAGAGACCCAAATGCAACATTAGTATCTCCGCGATCAAGTTACCACAGAACAAACAAAGCACATCACGAGGCTTCGTTCCTATTCTTTCGTCTTTCTGTATCGGCTGTACGCCCACAAAATCACAATAGTTCCCGGGTAACTTGATTCCGAATGTGTCCCTAGAGGTGCCAAGAGCAACAGTCGGACGCACTGCGCACACTCACCACTTGAACTAAATACGGAGAAGAGAGAAATAATAAA
This sequence comes from Agonum fuliginosum, assembly GCA_947534325.1. NCBI lineage: Eukaryota > Metazoa > Arthropoda > Insecta > Coleoptera > Carabidae > Agonum > Agonum fuliginosum. The sequence goes on from OX384033.1 coordinate 3,081,600, forward strand.
AGCGAAGTTTTATTCAGCTGTCACTGAGGTTTGTAAGAATGGAGATATTCTGTGTGGTCTAGGTGTTTTCTTTAGGGTGGTGGTGTTAGAAATTAGAATAAAAGCTATATTGTTTCTTATTTATCACTTACAGGAAAGGATTCTGTTCACTGTTATTTTCTCCCAATTGTAGAATGGCAGATGTAATTATATAGGGTCTTTCATTAAGAGTGATTTTAATTTTAAATAAAACTTCAACGGTTTGACATATCAATTTAGTTTTTGCTTTATTTGGAGGCTTGGACAATGCAGTTATGTTCGGAACAAGATATCGTTCAAATGTCCACCACGGCTTTGTTGACACTGATCACAAGATCGCTCCAATTTGGCAGAATTTGGCTTATCCGCAACAGCTGTGATTTTCTCCTCACTTCGAACATTTCGCTGTCTTCTTGGTGGCTTATTGTCTTAGTAATGTTAACTTAAACTTTATCACAGTGCGTCTTATAGCCTGCGCAGAATAACGGTGAGGGCGACCCAATGCTGGGGTGAATAAATGTTGAGCACCCACAACTGAGCTCGAACTTTGGTAATATTTTTTTATTATTTCCAACCGGTCTAGAGGCGTCAAACGCTGCATCATAAAACTGCACACTATACTAAATAATTTGACACCTAGAAGTAAATAAAATATATATCAGAAACCGAGAAATCTTTATTGAAAAAACTATCACTCCTATTGAAAGACCCTATATTTAACTGTGTTCCAATATCAGTAATCTACTAATTTTAGGCCTGGTTGTACAATTCGAGTTTAGTGTCAGCTGAAACATAAACTCAAGCTTAGTTAAACTCAGTTTTCGCACCCAATCTTTAGCGTTAAAATAAAACAGTTAACCAATCACATTACAACAGGAAAACTTCGTAACCATAGTTTTAACATGAATGTAGTTTATGCTGAGATTGAACAACCGGCCCTAAGAAACACACCCCCATAAACCAAAACCCGATATCTTAATTCTTTGAAGAATTTAATTTTAATGTTTTTTGAACGTTTATACGATTTTTATAACAAATGTTCAAATTGTCAACCTTCTTTGGTCTCGCAATGACCCAAACGCCTTAGTGATCGCCAAATGGTCTTTTTTTTTCTTCACTCGTCCTGGAGCTTTTGGGAAACCGTGTATATGTAGTAAAAATATTTGCTTTGTTTTCTTAACCTCTGTACACACAAGGGTTATTGAAAGATATTTTCATTTTTCTGAATTTAAAGAAAAAAATCTGAAGTGGCCTGCACACAACCTTCCGCCATATCTAGACTTTAAACAGAAATGTATACGTACAATCCGGTGTCCCTAAAATATACAAATAAAAATCTAAAATATTCAAACATAGAAATTTGCATCACCTGAATCAAAAGATTCGTTCACAGGCAAACTCTTCTGTGTTGCAGCCATCCTCCGTTCAATTACTACATTTAATATCTTACTTATGACTTATATGGCGTTAGTATGCCAACCTGTCACCCGTCTCACCTGTCAATATTTTTTACGCAGAAACAAAACCGAACATGGATTACAAGATTTCGTTTTATCTGATAAATTTATTTTTTAAATTTTACTGCAGTTCTTTAATGCTACCAGATAAAGACAATTTTTTTATAACGTAAGTTGCAAATAACTTTGCCTCTTATTCTTATTACAAATAAATACTATATTTATCCAAATTTATATAAATTTTTGACAATTATCTTGTTCAATCTTCAAAAAATATCACTTCCGGTGAGGATATTTGTACCAAAATCTAATGAGCTCTTCCTATTCGTATAAAATTGTAAAATACCAAATATCAAATTTTTTGGGTAATTCGTATTTGAGTTATGCGACATCCGGCATCGGCCCGGACCACACACATACACACACACACACACTCACACACATACATACAGACATAATAGAGAAACTATCAAAAATGAGTTGTAAGGACCCTAATTCGTGCTCAGTGCTCATCCACTTAAAACTCACAACCCGATTTTTTGCATGATTCCAATACCTTCCTTTACAGGTAAGCGGAAGGTAAAAATCCTGGTGAGATTGCCTGTGAAATAGCGTCGCCACTAAATTGAATTTTCAATGAGACTTGGAATAGAAGAATTTCTAATTCATTATTGACAGCTTCAAAACAGTAAATTTCTTTTTTCGACAATAATTCAGAACCATGAAATAATCCATGTGTACAGGGCTTTATAGTCGGTATATAAGTGACAAATATTTTGTTAGCTGTATAATGAGTGCAAATTTACATAGCGATAATTCCATGAACGCATTGCGTCAATCTAAACAAACCGAATGATTTGATTCTGTACATCAACAAGTTCAAACTCGATCCATTTCTCCGTCGTTGATTGGAAGAAGCCGCATGGAAGCGTTTCGCATTTGTTTTCCCAGCTGCGTTTATTGTCTCCGCCGCAAACAAACGACAAACGAGTGCAGAGTGATGAAAAGGGCAGCGATAATTATCCAATTTAGCAATTAAAACGTCCATAAGATGATCCGGTTGACCTAATAATTGAAAGAGATGCGCTCGAGACGAGGAATGCTTAATAGAGCCGGGTGACGCATAAACGGATAGCGTGGAGATGACAAGACTCGCTGATGAGGAATTTACTACAAACGGGAATTTTTTTAAATGAAAGGCGGCGGCTTAGTTATCAGGGAATTAAGTCATCTAGGTTTACTGCCAATTTTATAAACATTTCGTTTTGATTTTTAAAAGCACGAGACTATGAAAATAATTCATTTTATGGGTGTTTGCAGGATTATCAGACCACCGGAGTACAAAATATTTATGTAAATTTTCCGGCCGAGATAAAAACGAGACCGAGACGTCTTAATCTCGATCTCGATCAATAATTTTACCGACCACACTTTACTTTCTCAACAAAAATTTACTGTTCATCGAATTCAAAATATGGTTGAAGATTTACGAATTTTATTTTATATCATATCGGAATTGACTTAAATATACTTACAATAAATAAGAGCATCGATACACATTATTTAGAAACAGTACATTTTCAGTTATTATACCACAACCACAAGAGCTTCGAAAATACTTCCGACTGATGAGACGTATTTCCATAGAAACAACTCGAGACCGGAGGTCGAGAGGTGTTTTGCGGAAATACGTCGAACCAGGAGGCAAATGTATTTTCTAATATTTTGTTGATCGAGTGGTATACGCATTCACTATTTCATGAATAAAACAAATTTAACAATTTTAAATACCTAACACAATTTTATTTATTAGCATTATTTTTAAATTCATTTTAAATATTTTGACATTTGGTGAAAAATAAACAAACATTTATTATTGTTTGTTGTGCCATGGTTACGGTGAATATACGCATACTATGTTAATATTCAAAAATATGCACTGGAATAGTTGTTTATATAGATAGTTTCTATGGTTTATGTGAAAAATTGTGCATTTTAATTGGTTAAAACATAATGAGGGAAATAGTCTATGTAATTAATAACCTTCGACCATATATAGGAATAGACAAACAACGCAAGCGGTGTGAAGAGGAGTATGACCTGCAGACACCTTGAAGTGTTGCAGTTGCCTATTTTCAATCTCTGTTCCATGAAAACAAACCAGAAGTCAGCAATGTGCAACACTCTAACGTGCCCTAACCTCCTTTCCCCGCCTATAGCTGCTGCTCCCCGCTATCGTACTTCTTGCCTTCACAACATTGTATACTACAGTATTGAGTGTTATCTGTCTATACCTATATATGGTCGAACCTTTAAACAAAATCTGGGAAAGAAGTGAAAAACATTTTAAAAGTCTAAAGATTGCATGTCAAATCAAAATGCTACATTGCACTTCCATCATTCCAATTGAAAAACCATATCAATTCCTTCCACCACATTTCAATAACCCATAATAGAATACTAGAAAGCACTGCTTCACTTATTAAACAATATTCAGTTGACGTTAACCCATCACACACACACGCACTTCACTAACACAACCACATGGTCATGTATATGTATACCGACATACATACTCTCAGGCAATAACACAAAGGCACCACAAAGGTTACTATATGCACTGAGCACTAATGTCGGTAATGCAGGTTCCTGCGCCTAGGTCCATCAGATTTGGAGATAAATCATACAACTATCACTGGATATTGTGTGTATGTATGTATTGAGATATTGAGGTATTGTCTCAGGTAGGACCACCCAAATTTATTCCAAATGGAATTTAATCAGTTAGATGTTATTGTGCAATCGTAAGCTTCAAGATGGAAGATATTAGATAGTTCTGTTAATTTACATGGTTTTGAATATAATGATTAATAAAAACACACAAAACATATTTGTTTAAGGCGCAACAGAAGCTGCACAATTTCAAAGATTATGTCTATACAACAAAAATTCAAACTGAAATTTGACATGAAGAATCATGAATCATCAGCCTTAAGCGGTCCGTCTACGCTTTTTCTTAATTCTTAAAATACCCTCGATTTTACTTTTTCTCTATTCCACTGTTTTCCCTACCACTACGGTTGCCTGAAACCAACCTGTAACTCATACTTTGCCTCATCCTAGCTATGCAGTGTCATTTGGAAGTTGAAAAATACTGTAAAAGTATTTTCGTTGCAAGTAAACTCTGAGATTATTATTGACTTCAGGATAATATTTTTATAAGGATTTAATAGAGACAGAACGGATCTACAGATGTGCCTTTTTAAAATGCTAAAAATTAATTTCTATCATGAGATATAACTCTGTAAACTTTGCAGAAATTTTGAATTTCTTGTTAAGAAATCTTGATCTTGATACTTACGTTCTTGTCTTGTCCTGAAAAAAAGTATAGTCAAGAAATCAAGATTTTTTCTTGAGTTTTGTGAAACACTATATAATAATGCACTATGCAGTCTTCCATCTAATAGTATCAAAAATGTTGGTATGTTAAGCTGGAATAAGCCCATTAGCAGAACCGGCCAAAACCAATAGGAATAATTAGTACTCGATTATTACTAATCCCTAATTTATTACTGTGGTTTTTTTGTGGGGCTCTACTACGGTTTTGTAAGCTTTGTTAGTGTAGTAAAAACAAAAACCGAGTTTGTGGGGCTCTAGTACTGTTTTGTTAGCTTTTTTTTTAAACCACAATAATAAATTAGGGATTAGGGTAATTAATTAGTAATAATCGAGTACTAATTATTGCTATTGGTTTTGGCCGGTTCTGCTAATGGGGTTATTCCAGATTAACATACCTCAAAAATGTATCCCTTGTGAAACTGCCCTTAAATTTATAAATTTAAAAAAATTATTTATGTTCCATGATTATAGAAAAGTCGAATATTATAAAAAATGCCATTAAAATATGTGCACGAACCTGTGAATCACACCCTGTAGATATCAAAAACTTTTACAGTTTTAATTCAATACAAATACTGTGACACTATCTGAAACCGCGATCCAAAAATCAATATAAATCGTCTATTATTTCAACTGCTCGTCATTTCTGACATAAAAACCTACAAGATAACACCCCCCCCCCTAATCCTTTATGTAAAACCCACGTCAATATCACTGCATTCACACTCAGTCACACCACCACAAAATAACAAAAAATCATAATCGACATTATGAATGCGACATGATAGTGGATAAGAACAGAGACAGGGATGCCAACTGCAGGCTGTCACCTGCAGGAAGACGAGGTATGTGAAGGGTGGCACTACTGATCGGGTCCCGATAGCGGGGTCGCTTTCAAAGGGCTCACCGACAAGGGTTTCAAACGCCGACCGGTTGTAGAACTTTGAAAAACGCTAGAGAACAAATTGCTTGACGGGTTATTGATAGCCCTGAGCCAGAACGTTTACTTTGCTAAGTGAAGAACGATTATTCATAAAAGCTGTGCGTTTTTACCTAGTAATATTGTAGAGGCTACTTGTATGTTACTGAAAATTTGATTTTTTACCAGGGATTCGAACCGAACCGGAACGAACCGTTGCTAGTCGTATTTTACCCGGAACTAAACCTGAGCGGACCCGAACCAATGGTTATGAACCGGTTTGGAACAGTTTAACTAAAATTTAACATTGTTTTGTTAAAATGGTAGAAAAAATTTATTTTCTTCAGTTTAGTCTAATTGTGTAAAAGATAAAGAAAGTTTACTGTCAAAATTGCAGAATGTGTATTCTTTTAAACTATTTTGTATTCGTTTGAGGATGAAGTGAAAAAATAGCGTATATACCACAGGACGAAAGTACCTTTAATCCGTCAGGTGATTATTTCCCTCACCTTCGGCTCGTGAAATAAACTTCATCCTCAGGATTAAATCATGCACTTTAGTCCTTTTATATATAATATACTATTTAATGCCTAGGTAGATACTAAGAATAATAATAGTTACCTATTTGTTTCATAGACGAAACGCAGCCGAGGATATAAATCTAGCTTAGGCAGAAATCTGTATTAATTAATTATTAATTAATAACAATCAGCTGCGCCTCGTCTATGACTATGGCAGTAAATCTATTATTTTTTGCCCAGTTAAACTATTTTTTGGGTGTTAATTTAAATTGATTAAAAATTTGTTTATTTAAAGTGCATAAACAAATAAGAAAGACTAAATAAATAAAATTTGAAAATCATTGTTTCAGTGTGCATTTTTTTACTCCTGCCACTGAAAAGTCCAATTTCTTATATGTTGTTATGAAATGTCATATAGCGCATGTTAATTAATAAAAATGTAAATCAATTCAGACTTGCAGAAAAAAATGTGTACAACACTTGCAAAAATACTCTGCATACTCAAGTTTTTTGTGCGTGTAATATAACTGCTAATATTTTTATGTATTTGAATGTCTGTTATCTTCATTTAAATTCTTGCTAAATTTATACATCAGTAATTTGCTATCAAAGCTATCAACTATCAACATCCATGGTCTCCATTCTAATTGACACAATCTGATAACTCAATAAGAGCTGAGCTATTTGAATCATCATAAAAAGTAAATCCCATGTAATACCATCCTCATGTCCATGTCAAACTCAACGGAGCGTCGTCAGAATATCAAAGATATCAGAATCAAGTCGACTACGTGCGACTAACCGCATAGTGATACAGTCAAGTGATGCACACAGAAACAAGTGAAGAGTGGAGAAACAAATGCAATGCGATGTTGTACGACGAACAGGGACTCTCAAAATGTTCCCGAAACCACATTACTTATTTACATTTCACTAGTAAAAAAATTTGGCTTTTATTTTGAAAAAAAAAATAAACAATGTAAATAAAAAGTAAATATTACACACTTTTTTTTCTAAATAAGAGATACTTTTCATTCAAGTACTGAAGTAGGTATACTACCGTTACTTCTGCTAGCACAATGGTTTAGTGTCCTTTTGGTTTATCTACGACAAACGCAAAAAAATGTCAATGTGATATTATAGCCGTTTCAAATCCATATAAGAGTGATGTCATAAAAACCAAGCAATTTACTCATATAAATCAAAATTTTATGACAAGAAATAGCTTATTTTGTGAACGTGGAGGATAGAATTTATCTGATACGACGTCACTCCTATATGGATTTGAAACATCTATACTTTATGTTAAAAATGGTTTAGGTCCACTCCAATAGGAAGTTCTGGCGCTAATTTGATATTTAAAATTTTACAAATATGATTATTATAATAATATTAATACAACATAATATTAAGTATCGTTATAAATAAACTTTTTTGTGTGTACCGGCTTACTTTCACCACTGTTTCTAAAACCTAATTTGGATGTTATTGTTTTATGTCAAAATTTATACCTTAGTGTCCTTAAATTCGAACGAAATTATTGTATAGAGTTTCGGTAGTAGTTTACAGAACTCGGCTACGCCTCGTACAGCAAATTTTACATTATGTAATATAACTGCCTTTGTTTTCTTATTTATTACTTTAGTAAGAAAAAGAAAAATCCTTCCATAAGACCTACTATTGTATTATGAATTCATAATTCAGCACTATTGTATTATTAGTCCATTACTCAACACTAATGTATTATTAGTCCATTATGCAACACAACTACCATCTGTCATTACACCAATATGTGAGGTTACGTTAATATTTTAATGAATATAAATTTGTAAATAATTATTTTACATACATTCCGTATGTAGATAACTTTAGTAAGATAAACCACAAGTCAGACTATTGTATTATGAATTCATAATTCAACACTATTGTATTATGAGTTCATTATTCAACACAACTGGCATGTCATTACCAAAAATGTGAGGTTGGTTTAATATTTTAATGAATACAAATTTGTAAAGAGATGTTTTATTTAAAATGTCGCAGATAAAACGTCGTATTTGACTCGCACATAATGGCTATAATTCACTCGGATGATTATACACTCCCCTTCAGATCGTACATAAACTTTCATACTTCTGAATTATAGTTTACATTATATGCTCGTTAAATAATATATTTCATCAATACCACCACATAATTAAAAATTATTTTTCTCTTATTTTTAGACCGTTTGGAAACCTCTGCTCAATGTTCTATCTTCTCTGTCATGCTATGCGCTACAGTGCACCCGTCACCGTTAATTAATCCGTTTAAATTAACTTGTACATACATAAAACACATACACACAAACATACATCCACACAGCACTCACATAATGTAGTTAGTGCTACTGCAGATGCTTCAGCCACAAATATTTATGGTAATTATTTCATTTAGCTATTCAAGTGAAAAATAATATTTACTCTTCAACTTCATGTAGTATGTAATATGATGTTTGAAGGTGATGAAGAAGATATTCAACATCAACATGAAATAAGACGATGTGGTAGATTAATTAGGAATGCATTAAGAAGTAATTAGGATTTGCATTACCGTTTTTAACGCCACTCTAAGTTTTAACTTATTTTAAAGATAAATCTGTAATTTAACTACTTCAGATGGGATTAAATAAAAAAAATTGTATTAGGTAGTGTTTATTTGTAACTGCTCTTTCTTTTATAAAATTTGACAGAAATTCTATACCTACTTATGCCAAAATATTATTTTTAGTTACTATGCGAACTGTTTTGAGTCGGCAAAATAATATTTTAGCGAATCCATTCTATTAAAATAACGTTACCGAATCAATGAGCTATTATTTACATTTTATAGGATTATTTTCATTGGTTTTCATTGATTCATCGCCTACGTTTTTCATAATTTTATTTTAGAATAATTTCGTTGTAACCAAATTTAGATTGCGTAATAAATTTTTTTGTTTGTAACACGTACACAAACTGAGTTTTAGAGGACTCACCTAATTAAAAGACTCGGCTTGAGCCTCGTCCGTAAATAGATTCGTCCTCTAAAACTCTATTTTACGTACTTGTTACATAAATAACTATTTTTTGCCATTGTTGGCGTCTATAGTATTTACGATTTTATATACATGCCATGATTTTACTGAACGATTTTTTAGCTTTTACAAGTTAAAAATGTTGTTTTGTTATAAAAAAGAGAAACAACAAATATGCTAGCACCCATAATTTAATTGTTCAATAAAGTCTGAAATAAATAAATAATATTTTAAATTAGACATTTTCTGGCGCCATCTCTTAGTACATTGACACAAGGCAATTTTAGTGCAAATGTTATTATAAATATTTTATAAATATAATATATTTTTATTTTAATAATTTTAGGTTAGGTATGTTTTTTAAAGCAAATAAATTTATAGTCGTAGAGAAAGTATAGTCTGCAACACGTTTGAAATGGCTACTCCACTCTCGTGGAACCGTGAAACTCGCCTACGGCTCGTCTCACTAACTTTCCACTCGAGCTAAATATGCTTCATTCCATACTTGTTGCAGAATATACTATTACTTCACCGTTTTTAATCAAATTGTGACAATTTAATCTTCTCAAAAGACTGAAAAATGATCGAATCATAAACCAATACTCAGTATTCATACTTTCACAACATAAATTATGATAGAATACTTAGCATAATATCAAAATATAAATAAATATTAAGCACTTCGATAACACCAATGCTCATAATGTAAATGCCTTCTTACTCCCAACGCATTCCGTAACATAAGAACAGCGTTAGCGCCGCTGCGGTTGTGTGTGCTACTTATAACGTTCACTTTTGTTTTTCACTGTTTATACGCTAAGTTACGATTATGTTATGTGTGGTTAACATTGATATAACCCGTAAGGTTTGCTTATCTTTTGTACAGTATTAACCTACATACATTGGTTAATGTGTTATTTTATTTGAAATTTATTATTTTATTATGGTGTTTTGCAGATATTATGGTGGATTAGTGTTTTGCAGCAGATAATCCTAGAATTTATTTGTTTATATAGCTGGCGTAGTAATTTGTTTGTTACGTAATGAATACGTAACTTTATGAGTACCTACGTTTTAAATGACATACGCAGGGTGTAACAGCAGAGCTGGGAGAGTACTTCTAAAAAATATCTTAGATATTTGTATAGATATTTGTATAAATTTGTTCAAGATACTTAAGTATCTAGATGTTTTTAATACCAAGTAGGTAGCTTAAGATACAAATATTTCTTAAAATTATCTGATACATCTACGTTCTACGTAGATACAAAATGTATCTTAAATGTTTTAGCTACTTTTATAAATATTTTAGATACTTTTATATAATATATAGATATTATCTAAGTTGCTACTTTAAAAGTATCTAAATACTTAAATAGTACCTATCTAAATACATTAAATATATCTAAAGATAAAGTATCTTCATTTTTAAGATAAAAGATACAGATATTTATAAAAAGTATTTTAAATAAAGATACATTTTACCTAAAATAAAAAGTATCTAAGATAAAGTATCTTAGATACTTTTTGTATCTTAGATACTATCAAGTATCTTTTATCATAAAATATTTCCAGCTTTGTGTAACAGTAAGATGTTCACCGAATAGAAAATGTTTCACATATTATTTTTGCTCAATTATTTACAAGTAAATTTGGATAATTTGTTGAGACAAGGGAATCATTTGTACCATCGTTTAGTTGAGTTGACGGTTCGTAATTGCACATACATTTAAAATATACAGGGTGATCAACTTCATGCATATATTTTAATGGCACATAGTGATCAACTTACTTATCACGTAATAATAGAAACATTTTTTTCAAAATTCGCAATCTTAGTTTCCAGGTTTTTTATTTAAACAGTTTTCAAAAGAATTTTATATTCATAGTTAATCAGATATTCAATCAACAAACTAGTGTTTTTACTTCTCGTCACTCAGTAGTACTGTACGAGAGGTATTGTAATCAGGCTAAAATTTCGATAGTGAGTTTTCAATGGATAAACACGTTTTGAGGTCCCTAGAACTTAATTTTGATAGTTTCGCGATGATGTTTCTGTGTGTGTGTGTGTGTGTGTGAATGGATGAATGAATATATGGATGAATGTTGGAGGTACGATAACTCAAATACTACTGAATAAAAAATTGAAATTTTGCATATAATATTCTGAACCCTAGATTATATCTGATTAGATTTTGGTGTTGATCGTGCAACCGGAAGTGGTACTTTCTTGAAGATCTGATAAGTTTTTCTGGAATATCCTCAAAATTTATGGATTTCTAGAAACTTTTTTAATAACAATATATACTAAATGTTACTATCTACAATTTGTATTCAAAACGTTGTTTCTATCTAGCACCATTTTCTATTACAAGAAGTTAAAAATTCTACAAATATGTAACAATTTTGATTTATCTGCCTACCAATGAAAAGAAAAAATAAAATATTTGAGTGTTAATGTGAAATAAATTTTTGACAAATTGAAATTGAAAATATGAAATCTTATTTATAATTTATAAGGATAGGTATAACAAACTTTAATAATATTATAAAAACTATAATTCCCGAATTCCCTTCTACAACGGTATATTTGTGAGTATAAGTACCTTCATTTGTAAAATAATAATAATAATAAAGTAGCGAGAGGTCATGTGTTGGCCACATCAGATTTTTTTTAAACGTGCTTCTTGCGAAAACCGTTTTTAAATACAGTGAACCTAGAATGCGGCATTACCTATGGAAAACCAGAATGATGCTGTGTTTTTCTCGAAACAATATTTTATTTTTGGGTTAGTTGGACAGAGTGTCAGCAAAACCTCTTAAAAATTACCAATGAATAATCTAGTATTTGTCTTTTTACTAATTCCAAACTTTCACTATCACTATCATTACAATACCAAACACCCGTAATAATAAATCACAGCAGAATCCACGTAACCTCTTGACCGGGTCACATAGCCTCCGGGCAGGTGCCCCAACCGCACACACTCACACCCACACGCACACACTCTCAGGTTCTATGTCATACCGACACGGCGGGTTAACTAGAGGTCAGTGTGGATTACTGGAATAATTTACATCGTACAAGCATCTAGTGATCAGTGGAAATCGCTGATCGGCGATGGGAAGACAAACAAAAGCAATGCGATGCTTGTTTGCCGCGATATTCAATTTTGCTTTCAACTGGGAATGTGTTGGTCAAGATGTGGTCAGGAGTTATGATGCAATGGCATTAGATTTTGAACGATTATCTATTTTGCTTTTGATGCTAACCATTTAACAGGATTGATTACCTAATTACAATCGGTGCTATAACGCACTCAGCCTAACGTCCGTTAATAATATAAAAAATCTGAAGTGGCCAGCACACGACCTTTCGCCTAATTCTGCTTATTCTACTAATCTAATAGTTTTACTTACATTTTAATAGTTTCATGTTCATGTAATATGTAAACGATAATGTAAACCAAGATGCAAGCAAAAGATGTCAACGTACTGTCACTGTCATAATAATTTTGTGTAGAAACAAATTTCATATCATGGACAACAAGATACTGGAATTTCAAAAAATTATCTGTAGGTACCCAAAGATAATTATTATAATATTAAAATAACTATTAACAATTGATAGAGATGTCAGTTTCTATAATTTTGATTTAAAATCAAAGCAACAGGGTACATACAATTTGTCTGACAGCAGGACATTCTGTTAGTTTTATATACAAACATTATCTTTTATTTTTAATTGCAAAAATTGTCATAAATAAATAATGTACCAATTTTTTGAAGGAAAACTATAATCAAGCTTCAAAAATACTTCCGGTTTGCAGATTTCTACCAAAATCTTATCCGGTGTTAAGATCCTTATTAAAACCTTAAATATGAAATTTAGTTATAGACGGTTTGATACTTTTTAAGTTATTGTGTAGTCCATATGTCCATACACACACACAAACACAGACATCATCGGGAAAATAGTAAATTCGTATTGTAAAGACCCTGAAACGTGCTTATCCACCAAAAACTCATACTCGAAAATTTTGACCCATTACAATACCTCTCTTATAGAATATGAGGCGAGAGGTAATAAATCAAAATTGTGTCTAATAATTATTTTGTACCCTTTAATTTCTGTAAATAAGTACAAGCAATAGGCGTAAATAATATGTTAATAGAATCATGGGACTTTCTAGATTGTCTTATATAAAATATACATGAAAATAAATATAATTGCAGTAAAAATGAAAGAAGAGGGAGCAAAATTCATAAAATTGCAATGAATTTGATGCAAAATGAACTATTATTACAGACACAATTTTTAGAATAAGGCAATTAGGAATGTATAAATTTTCATTGTGTCACATAATTTTCATTGTAGGTTACATCGTTTATCCGAAAATTATGCAGAAAGCATGTGCAAAATGAGCCATGTAAAAGTTATAAAGTGTCGCTGATGTGGCACTAGTAGTAACAGAAAAAAACTTTGCTTTCAAGCGCACCCTTAAGTAAATATGTTTAAGAAATTAAGAGATTGAACACAGAATAGATAGAAAAAATATTTCTTCAACTGCAGTTCAACATTGTCTTTATTTCTGATCCCCGTCTTAACCCCAAGTTGCCGGTACTAAGTATAGGAATTTACTTTAAAAATTAGGTACTTAGCATCCTAAAAATACTACACATTCTCGTATTTCACCTTAAATCCCCAGAAGAATAAAAAGAACTCATCTAAAAATACATCACTAAGTAGTCTTTCTCTTCCTTCTCATTTACATACAAACGACAAAATTTGAGTGATACCATTGGAGTAAAAATAATAAATACTTCTTTACACCAGAAGAGAGTTAGACATTAGATTGTTAGTGAAAAGCGGCATACCAACTTAGTGATATAATTGTCACTTTCTTCAAGAGGCCGATAAGCATAATCACCGGCACTGAATTTTATGTTGGGATCCATTTAAGTTGGTATATTTTTATAGGCTGTACTAATTCGTACAAATTATCTTGTTAGGAATTTATGATTATGTGTTTGAACATTTTTCTATTGTGATTCAGAAGTAACTAAGACCAAACTGGAGCTGGGAACGATTTTCTAAGATTTTCCAAATTTTAAACAATCTTTCAAATAATCAATCAAACTTTATACTATTTGCCTGCTTTACTAATATTTTAAGTAAATAAATAATTCATTTCCTGCGGTTAAAGAGGTCGTGGGTTCGAATCTAAGTCAGGTGTGAAGTTTTAATAACTTGATTTGGATCGGTATCTACTATCGTCACCATTTCAAGTTGGGATACAATTAACTTGGCAACCACAAAGCTTTCGGGCACCGGCTAGTGGTTGTAACAAGGGTTTGCGCGAGTGTGTTAGATGGAAAAACAGTCTTGGCTGAATTTCACCCAATATCAAGAGGCAAATAAATTCAATAAAATAAAAATTAGGTTTTGTTATTAACTTTGCAAAACTTTTTTATTTTTTTTAATGTTTTACGTTTTATTACTACAAATGTATACGGTTTCCCAAAAGTCCCGGGACGGAGCTATAAGTTTTGAACGAGTGAAGAAAAAAAATTAAAAATTTGGGGATCACTAAAGCGTTTGAGTCATTGCGAGACCGAAGAAGGTCGACAATTTGAACATTTGTTATAAAAATCGTAATAAACATTAAAAAACATTAAAATTAAATTCTTGAAAGAATTAAGATATCTGGTTTTGGTTTATGGGGATGTGTTTCTTTTCTCATTACTTTTAAAATAAGTTGACACTCGACAGGGGTTGCTATTTAAAAATGTTGGGGTGGTCATTCCCTAAAAAACCCCACGTTGGATGGAAGTTCTAAACTACCTGAGAATGTAGTTTTTATGACTCTTTAGTAATCCCCAAATTTGCAATTTTTTTTCTTTACTCGTTCAAAACTCCGTCCAGGGACTTATGGGAAACGTAACATTAATGTGAAATTTTGTAGGGTTTTACATACCCTCTTCACGGTTTTGAGTAGCTCTTGTAGTTATTGCTAGCTCATATAACATACAGCACAAATATATTTATTATTCTAATATTAAGTTTTATTTTCATATTGCAGAATTCAAATAATAATCACAAATTCATACTAAAGACCATCAAAACAACAGATTCTACAAATGCCATTATCAGTACGGTAGCTAATATTTGTAGTTGTGTAACTATTTATAAGTTAAAAACAGATTATTACGACGTTGTCTCATTATACCAAATTTAAGCTCACAAGTAAACATTTCTTAACAGCACAAATTAAATAAATAAAATACGTCATCGATATCAGTAGGTATATACAGGATGGTAAGATATAAGAGTACCTACATAATAATTGTAGCTACATTAAATTTAAGTGTCAATAACTCAAAAAAATTAAATTTTCAAAATTTATTTTTACCGAATTCCTAGAATACTCTCGATTTTACTTTTGTTCCATTCCACTCTTTTCCTCGCTATTAGGGCTGCCTGAAGTTGAAAAATACTGTAAAAGTGTTTTCGTTGCGAGTAAACTGTGAGATTATTATTGACTTCGGGATAATGTTTTTATAAACATTTAATAGAGAAAGAATGGTTCTACAGATGTACCTTTTTAAAATTTTAAAAATTAGTTTGTGTCATGAGATATAACCGTGTAAAGTTTGCATAAAATAATTTTTTATTGAATTTTTCGGAATTTTTATATTCATGTGCAATTTTTTAACCAAAATTTTTAAAAAGCACATCTGTAGATCTATTCATTCTCTATTAAATCCTTGTTGAAATTTTTTACCATTCTTGTACTGGTCACAAAACAGTCGCTACGTTAGTACATTTTATGCTGGATTTTAGATAGTAGACGAGCCTCTTAAAAGCAATTTACAATGTGAAAAATATATCATCTAGTTTTTGAGACACGCAACCACAAAGTTGAAAATTGATAAATGTGAAAAATTGTTATATTACTTAAGAAATAAGTAAGTAAATGTTTAATTTATTTATATATTTGTTGAAAACAAAATGTTACTATTATTGTACCGGGTACTAATAATGTAAAAACCACAGCTGTTGAAGTACTCTTTTTTTTCAAATAAAAAAATGTTACTATTATTTGTTCTTTATACAAAGAACTAACGAAATATTATCTGAATGATCTGTTTAAACAATTAAAGTTGAATTCAACTCCTGCTGTGTCTAACTAACAATTAATGTAATTTCAATATCAATGCTAACGTTTCTTCTTTTATCTGTCATTGTTATTGTGATTGTGCACAAGTCATTATAATCCTTGTAGTTGTAGGTGTAATTCAATTGCACAAAATATTTTGAATGAGAAAGAATGGTGTTCTATCGGCCATGCAGAAAATTAATTCCTAGTTAATTTCATTGTATACTAATTACTCTATTCAATGTGTTAATAATAGGTTTCGTAGGATGATCAGTGAATCTAAAACTACATACAGGGTGGTTCACAATTTCGATGGTATTTATTAAATATTAATGGCATTAGTACTTGACTTACTGATCAAGGAATTGAATTTTTTCAAAATTCGCAGTTTTATTTTCAGGCTTTTGATTAAACAGTTTTAGGCCACTGTTTGCAACTTTACTTTTGTTCTATATTCTTAATGTGTCAGATAATAATATCTGTTATGCAAATCTTCAATTCAATGGTACAAAAAATATACTCCTTGCAAAAACTGACTTACAATTTACGAGTTTAAAGTAGTTATTTGTACGCCAAGGGCTGAAAGTAGCCTATTACAGATTGATGCTAGGAATTGTAGTACGAGCGCAGCGAGGGCTGCAACTAGTCGAAGTATACACAATTTTTTTTCTACGTTTAATTGATTTTCATGAGCAATCAACAGATATTTTGTAATTTTGTATCGATAATTTGCGAAAGCTAAAATTATGAGTGTAGAAAAACAATTCAACAAACATAAATGGAAACAAACTTGATATTGAAAATTGTAATATGAATAAAAAATTTTAAAAAATCATAATACATAATTTGATTACTGGAACAGATTTATTTTAGCAGCGGTCGAACATATTTTTAAGACTGTCACTATTAGCAACGGTCCACAAAGAAGCATTGGTCTGCAATTGTTCATTTTCAAGTGGAGTTTAAAAAGCCTAATTGTAGTAAATATATATTTTGTTTCTTATGTGCACAAAGTTGTGAATCACCTTCTAATAATTCAATATTTCTTTGCCATACTAAAACAGTTTGAGATCCGCTGATATATTCCGTTATTAAAATGACACTATATTTTGTAGGTATACAATGACTTTCAAAATTTAACTGTCACGAAAAAAATAGTCTTCCTTTGGTGTGGTAATACATTTTAGTTCCTATAAATAATTTTGGACATTTATAGTCTTTCAAATGCTTTTTTAAAGACTCAAACGACATTTGCTTAAATTAATGACCATGGACTGCATTTAAAAAAAAATGTATGTTTAGCTAGAGGTGACATTTTTATTTGACCCTTTGAAGTTTGTTTTCTTTTCCAGTTTTTGATAAATCGATGTTTAATCTAAAAATTTATTACCACTGTTTGTCCAAGCTTCTTTTTAAGTAAATATTGACAAATCTTTCTAAACGTGTGAAGAAATAAATTTAAATGGGAGGTAATTTTCTTAATAAAGGTTCATTGAAACCACCCAATGCGTTTTAATTTAATTTAATGGTATAGTAATTTAATAGTATTGTTAGATTAAGAATGACCAAATACGGATGTAGGGCTATTATTATAATTTACCTATTTAGCCTTATTTTAACATCACGATGTTAACATTTAACTGATGTTAATTAATATACTTTCTTTGTCAGTTTATTAATATTAATATCTTGTTTGCTACATGGTACCTGCAAATTATATACTGCAATTTGCATTAAATTAGGTACGGAGTTTTCTCAAAAGGAACTACACTCTGTTTTGTTACGAGATTTTTAGACGTAGAATATTGACTACAGCTAATTTCATTTGATAATTTACAAAAATATTTGGGCAGATTTTTTGGTATTTTTATAACATATTATTATTTTAAGGTTATTGTTCTTATTATAAAATTTTATATGCTACAACACGAATAAATAAATGAAGAGTACAAATTATTTAGACAATTCAGAAATATGTTTTTTAGTAAAAAAGCAGACGTTTCTGCAGTGCATGACTAAAAAGTAAATAAACGTAAATGATAAATGCTCATTTATATTATTGAATTAGTTACTGGAGTGTCTGGAATATAAATATTGTACTGTACTTAAGGCGCATCTCTTGCTATCAAATTCAAAGCAAAAAAACATATACAGGGTGAGCCAGCTAAGCGTTCCCTATTTCATTTGTTTGTAAAGTCTCAAGTTTTTGTGTAAAGTACGCCAAATTTTTGCTGTAAATACAGTAGCCACTTGAGTTTTTTTTCGCAAAGTTTTATCATTATTGCTCTATTGCTTCCTAATTGGTGACTGAAATAATGATTAATTAATTAATGATTAGTCAAACGACTATTTGTAGGATTTTAAAGGACCTTAAGTGGCATCCTTATAAAATTCAAATTCTGCAGGCAATTTCTGAAGAGGATAAAGCAAACCGATTGGAATTTGCAGAAGACGAAATTGAACGAATGAATGAAAACCCTGGTCATCTGAATAACATCATGTTTTCTGATGAGGCACATTTTCATCTTGATGGTGGATTTAATAGACACAATCATCGGTATTGGTCAGATGAAAATCCCCACTGGATTGCTGAACAATCCTTGCACTCTCCTAGAACGACTGTTTGGGCTGCAATTGGAGATTTTGGATTAATTGGTCCAATTTTCACATTGAAGTGAACCACTCGTGAAGTTTTTGTCTGATCGATTTGAAATTTCGGCAGTAAAAATTCTTTTAGATAGTTCATGTTTTGCAAAAATTTCGTCACTTTCTGATAAAAATTGCCTAAGTTATAAAAAATCCAAATAGGGAATAGTTAGCTGACTCACCCTGTACATTAACCCATTTTGTGACTTTGGTTTTGAAATCTATGATATAATATTCATGAAGTATAATATATGACAGGAGTGGAAACTACGGCGAATTAAGTGTGGCTCTTCTGTTTACCTTATAGAGAGAGACAGAAACTGCGGGCCAGCCCGGAGAATGCATTCTATGACTATAAAAGTAGTCTAGCTATTTTTAAAATGCTCACGAAGTTTTACAGATAAAGCAAAATTTCATAAATTTATTTAGAGACGAAGAATGGAAGGGATGGAAGGTTTATACCGAGTTAAATTTTCTAATAAATCTCTTAATCATACGATATAGCACGTGAAAAATTGCAATTTTAATATGCAATGAGTTGCAGAATCTGCTACACCTCTAAACATGCAATATTTTGTTATGGAGACGGGACCCTTAATGAGTAAATTTTATTTTCTGCAGGCAGTCTCTTCAGTAGCGATCCAGGACCAAATTAGTTCAAGTTGAGATAGATTGACAGGAATAGGAAATTTATCTATTCGAATTAAGTTACTAACCATACATTTAGAACCAATAAAATACAACTCCAACTAACTAATTTCCTTCCATCTACCGTCAATCAATCTCCATCCTAAGCTAACTCTTCCTCTCCGATGCAAATTCTTGCAGTGACCTCTAACACGCAATATTTTGTTACAGAGACGGGACCCTTAATAAGTAAATCAAATCTGTAGTCAGTCTCTTCAGTAGCGATCCAGGGCCAAATTTATTAGTTCACGTTGAGATCGATTGACAGCAATAGGAAATTGTTACTAACCATAACCATACATTTAGAAACAATAAAATAAACATCGTACAACTCCAACTAACTAATCTCTTTCCATCTACCGTCAATCAATCTCATCCTAACCTAACTCTTCCTCTCCGATGCAAATTCTTGCAGTGACCGAACAGAAGTTTCCTAGTCTTTACATCTTCAGCGCCACGGTTCGCTGGCTTGCGACAAGAGACACTAGTTGTTGAAGACTGAAGAGTTAGAAACCGCGGGTGGTCTTGCTTTGATATCTCGGTAAACAGATCGAGAGAGGAATTGCAAATGCGACTGAGTGTGGATAATGCTAGAGAGATGTACTTATGTTGTGAGTTGTTTGATGCGGTTTTGATTGATTGAGTAGTGTGTATGAATAGAGAAGGGTGTTATTTGATGTGATGTTATGAATAAGGAAAATTGATGACAGATTCGGGTTATGTATTTGGTTTTAATGAGTTTTAATGAGGATGTAACTGGAAATAAATTAAATAATGAATTATGGTTCGCTGGCCGCAAAACGTAGCACACAATACCTTGACAAATTAAACTACTCCCAACCATAATACCCGAACATAGAGATTTGACATATACAGGTGTTCCACAACTTAAGACAAATAATTAAAGGTACTGTACGACGCTGTACGACATGTTGATCATGAAACAAAAAGATTTTTTTTTAAATTCGCAAAGTTCAGGATAGTTTACTTGACGTGTGTACATTTTAAGTATCACTGTTTTGATGGTATTTTAATAATTTGACATTTATTAGGTATTAGATATTATTATAACAATTACTTTCATTGTAGAAGATTTGAAAAAAAAAATTATTAAAAATAACTACCGACCAGTGGCAAAAATATGTTTGCTTGAAATACGATGCAATTTGTTGCGAATTTTTAAAAAATTAGAAAAATATAAATATAAATTTAACCAAAAACCAAAAATAATATTGTTATTTAACTAACTAGTGTGTTAATGAGGGCGATTAATAATTGAGACATTATAACACCTGAGAGAAGCGCACGCGTTAATTGTCGAGATTATTAATCGCCTATTAACACATAAGTTAGTTACAATATTTTTTCGTTGGTCATACCTTTTAAATTTGGAGAAAATCTAATTTGATTCGATGACAATATACATAAGTTAGGTTAGTAAAGTTTGGTACTGTTTTACGTGAATAATATTTAGCTAGAATTGTCGGAATAATCTCGTTTAACTCAGTTAAGCATTTTTCTACAACTTAGTGCTAGCTAATTATTATACTAACGTGTATTGAACGGATTCAAAAAAAATCGTTGATAAATAAAAATCATACATTAATAGGAGTAATTAATGTATGATATTTTTACATTAATGATAGGTACTCATTAATAAACGATCAACGGAAAAATTATTTATGATTACTGGAGCAGATTTTTATAAGAAGCGGGCTGCAAATATTTTCGGGCCGTCACTATTAGCAACGGTCTACAAATAAGCATTGGTCTGCAATTGTTCATTTTCAAGTAACCAAGTGAAGTCTAAAAAGCCTACTTTTAATACCGATCGTATAAAATAGTATATTATATATTAAAGGACCAAAGTGCATCATTTAATCCTGAGAGTGAAGTTTATTTCACGAGCCGAAGGTCCTGTAAATAATCACCTGAGTGATTATGGATACTTTAGTCCTGTGGTATATACGCTATTTTTTGCACTTCATCTTCAAACGAATGTAAAATAGTTTAAAAGAATACACATTTTGCAATTTTGACAGTTAATTTTATGACAAATATTTATATTGTTACCATAGATACAAATAGCACGTATTTACTTGACAACGGGATTAAATATGAAAAATGATCCCTTGGGATCAAATTAGGAACCTTAGTCCCAAAAATAAAGACTAAAGAAGAGTTTTAGTCCCGGAAGTGTAAAAACATAATTTTGTACCGATATTTTGGAGCTAATTTTCAACATTTTTTGCCGTTCATGAAGCTTTAAAAATGAATTTGGTAACCATTCGACAGGATTCAATGACAGAGTGGTTCCAGATTTAGAATAAAAACACTGATGAACATTTAACTTTCCCAAATGACGTAACCCAGTCCATTCAGTAGCATCTCACTTTCATCAATACTCCATTTTCCTAGGAACCAGTCCAATAAAAACACTTCACAACTACAACTCTAAGTTGTAGTATTTGTTTGAATAACAAAATGACGATACGGTGAATAAGAGATTCTCGCATAACTAAACTAAACTAAACGGTGGTGGAGGCAACACGGGCGGATGCATTGTTACATAGGTGCGTGCGCGAAGGCGCGTGCTCGGTCAGACGTTGACCTCTCAGAGCCACAATACCTCACCCGAGGTGAGGTCCACCCGCATCGAAGAGAAAAAGTTATGGTCATGCAAAATATATACCTTAATCTTAAAGAACTTATGAAATGAAGTTGTATTTTAAATAGGACTAGAATACTTGGTAATAAAAAGTAAAAGCAACATTGTACCTACCATTATTTTATTTAGGTTATCGAGTAGAAATGGGAAAATAAATAAATATCGATATGAACATCAGTCAATATTACTTTTCGTTTGGTATCGATGTATCGATATTTTCCAATAATTATCGACATCAATAAATATCGAGATATTGATACATCGATACCAAAAGAAAAGTGATAGCAACTAATGTTCATATTGAAATATCGATATTTTTCCCATCCCTAGTACCTACCAAGTCGCACTAGTACTAAAAATAATCATTTTAATAAAGCATTCTAGGAAAGAATTCTTGAGCTTTATAAGAATTATCAGAAAAAAGTACTAAATTGATCTATTCAATCTAGAAACAAACTATTAGTACAGCGCTTCAGATTGTTATCTATACAATAATAGTATATTAAAGAACAAGTTTTATAAGACATGATTTTCCCGTACGTGTCCAAATTTAACCAAACGAGCCCTCGGGCGAGTTTACTAAAAGACAAGTGCGAAAAAAGTCTTATAAAATGAATTCTTTATACAATTTTTGCTATTTGGTGTCTTTAATATTAAAATTTAAATTAAACTGCCACGATATACACAAGTCGATTTAGGGAAAATGTGTGTAACGTTTTTGTTGGTGACATTAATATTGCCATTTATTTAACTGTCAATGTCATTACAAGTATATAATTAATGAACTATTCTAGCAGACATTATAGATAATATTCAATTTATATGATATCTATTACTAGATTCATTAATTTTATTGAATAAAAAGTAATTATTAATTAAGAAAAACAGATTTCGAGGTTATACCAAATTTTGTCAGTTCGGAGATTTGACGTTTGACAATTATTGAAGTAAATGTCATATAAAAAAATGTGTTGCGTGTCACCAAGTGAACCTTGGCGATATTTAGTTAACTTTGTGAACGCCAAATAGAAAAATACTTATTTTAAGTTTTATTTTCTCTATTCAGAATTTTAATCAAATCATTTGTTAGATTTTCAGGTTTTAAATCAGTTCACTTTTGTTATCATTAAGAGGCCGTCTACCTCCTAAAATGCAGCATAAAATGTACTAACGTAGCGAATGTTATGTGGCCAGTACAAGAACGGTACAATTTTATTTCAACAATGATTATATATTTAAAGAATCAATTAACAATTGTGTCTTTTTAAAATTGTACATGATTATAAAAATTCCGAAAATTTCACAAAAATTTCCAATTGATGCAAACTTTACACGATTATATCTGATAGAATTCTAAAAAGGCATCTGTAGATTCATTCTTTCTCTATTAAATGTTTATAAAAACATTATCCTCCTGAAGTCAATAATAAACTAATAGTTTAATCGCAACTAAAACACTTTTACAGTTTTACTTCAAAATGACATTGCATAGCTGGGATGCGGCAAAGTACGAGTTTCGGGCTGGTTTCAGGCAGCCGTAGTAGTGGGGAAACGAGTGGAATAGAAGAAAAGGTAAAATCGAGAACTCGGAAAAAACCTATACGGCCGCTTAAAACTGGTTAAGCTGATGTCTACTAACAAATGAGAATTTTATGCTTTACGCAATGCAGAAAACTCTTTACTAGTTAGCCTCCCACTAAGTAAATAGTTCACCCGATAGCATTCCCGCAATTTTTCCTCTTTCTTTTGCTTGTTGGCTATAATCTCTGGACAATTTATAGCCTCCTCTCTGCATGGTCCATACTTCATCAAGCACACACTGTATCGTTTTACACTAAGACTATAGCTGCTATAGCCCTCGTCTTGGTCTTGTTGTTCTAGTGTTGGTCTCCAAGTGAGAAGCTACTTCACTGCTACGTGTAAGTTATTACCGAGTGATCCATTTTTAATGAAACGTCAACTTGTGTTTGATTTAACAGCGCACGCGATTGCGGTAGTATGGATCAAATGGAGCATGGAATATTACACGAAGGAATGTTGAATAATTCGAACATATAGTATTGTCAGAATGGGGTATATTGGTAATTATTTGCACAGTAGTATTATGTACTCTACGTTCAGTGTGGGCTGTTATGGAGTACAGGGATGCAATTTATCACTACTTTGAATGTGCAGTATAAAAAGTGAACTAGATGCCTAAAGAGATAATTGGCAACATAGTACACAAAACGTCCATATGAATAGCATTGCCATCCTTCCCACACTGAACTTGTAGTAAGATTGATTGTTTGCTTGTCACTTCATATAATGAGTTAACATGATTGTTTTAACTCTTTGGGGTAAACAGGTTCAAAATTTGAACCACTAATTTTTCGAATTACTCGGTACATTGGTGTGTAAAATGTACCATCAATTTATAAAATTTTTACCGGATAAGTCTGTAGGTTTAAGCCGTATACCACTAGCGCACGCATAAGTTTGTAGTATATTCTATGAAACATAGGGGTTAATTTCAGTTATATTATATTGCTTTTGACTATGTAATAGCGTTTATTTTCCGCTGTGCAACAGAAAATACTTCTGTACCTCTAAGGGTGTAATTTTATTCATTTTACCGTACCTCAAAGAGTTAATACGCATAATTAAGATCAGAAAACTGTAAATTATAGACGTTTTCCCATTTCGGCTATTATGTTTGTAGAGTAAACGGATTACTTCATCTACTTCATCTACCCTAAAATTTTGCAGCGTTACAGAAGTGTACGCCTTCCACGTTTACTTTTATTATAATTAAAATATATGGTGCTTTTACAACATATGAGTGTATTAACAAGGATCTTTTAATGCTTCTATATTTTTATTTTTGTCTTTGACCTAGGAATTTGATGTTTTTTGCGGTTTTTTGTCATTATTTGATATGATTTTTTCAGTCACTATAAATGGCAAGAAATATTTAAAAAGCAAGAAGCATGCAGCTAAAGCTTCCTTTATCGAATAATATTTGTTTTACTTAATTTCTTTAAAAAATACAGAAGTTATTATGGAAACACTGGAGCCATGTTTACAGTATTTTCAACTTCAAAATGACATTGCATATCTAGGATGCAGGAAAGTACGGGTTTCGGGCTGCTTTAGGACAGCCGTAGTAGTGGGGAAGAGAGTGAAATAAAAAAAGTAATATCGAGAGTATTCTAGGAATTCGAAAAAAGGTAGATCTTTTGAATAAACTCCGAAAGATAGATTACTTAGTTCATAATTGGATCATTATATCTACTAGGAGTAAAATGATTCAATCAAATACATAGAATAACAATTTATTATTTAGTGACTAGGCAAAAATAAAAAATGATACTTATATCAGATCCAAGTGGAAAACAATTTAAATTTTTTTTATTTTTCGGAAATAAAAATATATTTATAAAGTGTCCATTTCAGTTTTTACATAAAAGTGTTTTGAAAGTAAAATAAGTGCTAGGCGCTGTCAATACCATTCATATGGCGAAACTAATTATTTTTATAAAATATATTAAAGATCACTAGCTTTAATATATTTTAAACAAGTAATTAATTAGTTTCCCAGTATGAATGGTATTGCTAGTTTTTTTATGACAGTTCCTAGCACTTGTTTTACTTATATGAAAAACTTTCCTTGTGTGTACTGGGCTTAATAAATAAGATTCCTAATATTATTCCAATTCAACATCTTTTGCGTTCGTCATTTTCTCCGCATCGATTTGGTTTACTTTCTACACGATCCTCATCTTCTGTTGGGTGTTACAATACTCACGGATTAAACAATGCATGTTATTATATAACAGACAATCGCATCTGATTGTCTCGAGGTTGCATCAATCTTGATAGCGGACACCTCAGCTCTTAGCCTCAGCTCTCGACTCTCGACTGGAAGTGAGACGTGAATGTGAGCTCGACTTGACTGACTACACTCTCTGTTAATCTTCCGAGTGGGTGTTGTCACCTCGAGGATTTACATGCGAGCTGCGTGGCCAGTGAAAACAAGAAAAGAATCAAACGAAAGAAAGAAAGATTAATGTTGGTGAAAGATGAATGAGACGGGAGTTAGGGTGTTAGTGAAATGTAGGGCAGGGCAACGAAATAAAGACATTTAAGAAAGGAGATTTTTTTTAAAGAACAAATTTTTGTTATCTTCTCCAGGAGTAACAGTGATCAGTGAGTAGTAGGTTGGTAAAAAATACAATTTACAAATTACGTACTCTACTTGATAAAATAAAATCCCCAGAACATTTCAAGTATGTGAACATACGCTTGTAGCTTGTTACTTGCTATATTTGCCTATTAACATTCTATCAATATAGTAGCGATTGCGAATGTCCGCCCTTAGTAACATTATCTATGTAACATCCCAAATGGGATTTTCAAGCCTACGGCTTTTAAAGAAATACTTATTGGATATCAATTTTCAGCATATATAAGTTATAGTAAAGTGAAAATAATTGTTAATTTTGATAGATATATTACCTTTTTATCGAAATGAAAATGTACCTCTTTTGAAACGTGCATTAAAATGCGCCATGTGTGACGTACAAAACATTGAATCCAAACCGTGAATAGATTTGTTCGTGTAAGATCGTTTTGACTACGGAATGGACGACGGACCTGTGTTGAAATAAATATCGTATTCGATCCTTGTCAGCGCGGTGAACGTATGTTCTCAGGACCAGTGACGTCACACATGGCATCGTTTTTCGCGGCACCTATTTTTTTAAACTTTATGAATTTTTATCTGGCTTATTACCAACTTTTTGGCAAAAAGAAAAAATACGGGTCTAATATTTTAAGGTATAAATTAACATATAAAAAAATCTGACGTGGCCATCACACAACCTTCCGCCATATCTAGACTTTAAACAAAAATGTATACGTACAATCCGGTGCTCATTTAAAATATACAAATAAAAATCTAAAATATGCCAACTTGTCACCCGTCTCATCTGTCAATATTTTTTATGCAGAAACAAAAATCAACCGAACATGGACTACAAGATTTCAACGTTTTATTTGATAAATTTATTTTTTAAATTTTACTGCAGTTCTTAAATGCTACCAGATAAAGACAATTTTTTATAACGTAAATTGCAATCTTCAAAAAATATCACTTCCGGTGAAGATATTTGTACCAAAATCTAATGAGCTCTTCCTATTCGTATACAATTGTAAAATACCAAATATCAAAATTTTTGGGTAATTCGTATTTGAGTTATCCGACAGACGGCATCGGCCCGGGCTACACACATACACATACACGCACACACATACATACAGACATCATCGGGAAACTATCAAAAATGAGTAAGGACCCTAATTCGTGCTCATCCACTAAAAACTCACTACCCGATTTTTTGCATGATTCCAATACCTTCCTTTACAGGTAAGCGGAAGGTAAAAATACAAAATCGTGAAATGTTTGTATTGAGTATGTAATTTTTTATCGTATTGAGGATGTGGCTAGGATAGACTTACGTAATATCATTTGTAAACATCCTATGAACCATTCAAGTGGGACAGTACCTTTGCCAAATAAGAGATGGCCGGAGAAGGCATTTCAAATTGTTATACAATATTAATCGAGCGATCGTCCACTAAATACGAGTTTCCCATTTGTTTGTGAAATAATGTGCTATGTGTTGCCATTTATTCCGTTTAACACATTGTGCGAATTCATAAAAAGTTATATAGTAAACATGATTAATTTCTTGATGTCTCAAAAATGTTGGGAACCCCTGCCTGGGTGGTATGCAAGATTACAGGGAGTTCCCTGAAGCATCGCTATAAATTTCTAATCAAGTACCTACTTACTAGTAAAATATTTATTTAATAAAGTACATATATGATTATACTATACATACATTATGATTATACACGTTTTATTTATTACCGTGATTTAATAAGTTTGCATTTACCACATAAAGCTTGCTCAAGAATTTAAATTTAATCAAATAAAACATAAATAATCCATAAATGAATTAGCAATCGGCTTCCAAGGGAGTTGATTGCAAATATTAATAATGGATTAATTATTAGTTATGAAAAGCGGAGATTATTATAATATATTAATAAGATGACGTGCTTTGCATATAGAGGCTTGTTAATTCTAAATAGTTTCCAATGTCAAACACAACATTTAAAAATTGTAAGTTTGACATTCAAAGCATTGACAGATTTTTATATACCTAGTGTTAATATATCATTAAAAGTAATCGTTCCATTGCAAATTTTTTGTAATAATTACTTGACACATTTTTCGTTTCAAATAGTCCCTTCTTTAAATACAATATTACTGAAGATGTCAAAAGTTGTTGTTCTAAATATTCTTTTCCCAAAATTAAGAAAAATCTGTAGTGATTAACGTTTTACGAACTAGCACGTTGCGACGGATTAAGAGTTCTACAGGTAAAAGAGCTCGGGCGTACGAATTAGCACTATTAACTCTTCCATTCCATCAAAAAAAAAGAGTATCGTTTACCTAAATGACCAAAACATGCTTCGCACAAGTTTGTGATTTATTTAACAACAAACAAACGTAATAATCAAAAATTCTTTCATGTCTGGTTATTAAAACAAGATAATTCAAAACTAGTGAATGACCAATGGCCATTCACTAGTTTTGAATTATCTTGTTTCACAAAGCGTAGTCTTCGATAAATCAGACATGAAAGAATGGAATGTACATCGCGAATTTTTGATTATTACGTTTGTTTGTTGTTAAATAAATCACAAACTTGTGCGAAGCATGTTTTGATCATTTAGGCAAACGACACTCTTAAATACCCAAGCTAACAAAATCTACGTAAAAACCGAACAGGGGTAATTTGGGTCCTCCAAAGAATTTCTTTATAATTTAGTGTCATAGGTGTTTCTCTTTCTCAGTTATTTTATAGTACAGAAAATAAAATTAAATATATTGATTGCATTTTTTAATTCATTTAAAATTAAATACATATTATTCAATATCGATTGAAAACAAGCTTCTTGCTTCTTGCCTCTGGCCAATCAAAATTCAGAAATTTTTAAATATGTGCAAAAATCACCGTATCTGAAATTTTTTACCTATCATTAATTTGTTTTAGCTGTCACATGTTGCAATCAAAAACTAGCAAGTACATATTTTGACATTATTATAATAATTATTAATATAATAACTAATTAATTACTCACATAAAATAGAAAGAGATTTTATAGGATTAATACAAAATAGTTCTTTAATTGACAGATGTCAACTGGTAATGTCAACTGTCAAGTTAAAGAATATTGGTATTGGTGAAACGCTACCGCAGATACGTTGTTATAAACCAAACTATTTTTCGTTGCATTGCGTTGCTTTACCTACTGCATTTTACCATACTCATTGCATTGCGTTTGTTATAAATACCGCTTTAGGATTAAGCTAGGTGTACGAATCCACACTGTACAGAACACTACTAGCCTTTGAGCCGACACTGCCTCTTGCTGTTAAAAAATTCTCATTCCCATTACGTTATCATATCAGAGTTTGAATGTTTTATAGCTTCCTTGGTCCATGTACTTGAGCTCAGAGCGAGTTCGGCTGTTGTTGTAATGTTGTGTGATAACAGCGTAAGTTTCACACGTTCCACACGTCGTTCTTGCGCCTCAGTGGTTGTGGTTGTGTTAGCGGAACACATAAGGTTCAAGATGTTTGTCAAGCTACCAGAAACCAGAGGGTAGATGTAGCGATAGAGGGAGGGTAGTCTTAGTAGACAGTGGAAAGCAGTAGCAGAAATGATGAATAATTGTGAATTTTTATTTGTCTACAGGACAAACTCGCAATTACAGAATGGTAGATGGTATTATAGTGCAATTGAACCACTCGGACCCAATGGTATTATTGTAGATTGCGCTGGGAATCGAACTGAGAACCGATAGCATACCAGGCAGATCCTTTAACACGTTTGATTCAGAGTATTTATAGTTCAAATGATTTTTTTTATATTGAGTTAATAAATAGTGTACGTTTTTCTAAACAATAAATATAAACATTAAAAGTTTGCTACACATCAAAATTGCAGGCGGTCAATCGGGATTTCTGTTAATTGGCATTTCGTCAGAATAAGAGACTCAAATTATATATCTTTATAAACAAATCAAATTTAAATTGTAAATCAATTATAATCGCCAAATAACAAAAATGATATTCAGTATTCCTATTAAACATAAAATTTAGTTTTTCGTAAATAGTATATTGTACAACAAGAAGATGTGATGCCTATATCGCACGAGAACGAGTTTGCAGTCACGACCCCATAGGGGGAACGTTTGCAGACACTCCCCCTATGGGGTCGTGACTGCAAACTCGTTCTCGTGCGATATAGGCAATCCACTCAAGTTACAGCCTATTTTTTCTATGATCAAATAACAAAATATAGTTTTTGCAATAAAATTCACTCAATATGATGCCACCAATTATTAAGTAGGGTTACATCAATTATTTTAATAATTGTTGCCAACGTAAAGACTCTAAATTTTATTTGATCTTTTTGCATTAAAATCATGCTTTTAAACATAATTATAAAATAACAGTTGATTTAGTGTTTTTAATAATTATTTGTCATAATAAAAACATAATTTGCACGCATTAATAATTTTTTGACGTATTCGATCTTTAATTTCATATCCACACCTGATATGGATATGACATCCCTATCCACACATGATAGTAAGAAGATATGTTGGCAATATCCAGTAGGGAGTAGAAAAAATAATATACCTACTGTCGAATTGTTTAAGCTAATATCCTTCCTCCTCTAACTAATCCGATTTTTTAAAATTTGGTTTATAAATAATTCACAAAAATTAAAACATATGCCATGTTTAACAGCCTTAGAAAAATAAGGGACAACTCCTAAACTTTTTGAAAATGTAGTATTTTTATTTTAAACGGAGCAGCATTTTCGCTACTATACGGCTAGGAGTGGACCGCCTTAAAAGTGCTTCGTCTCATATAAATCATGAATTTTTTTTCTGATAGATGAACCATATTTCTTAATATTGTAAGACCTATAAAGTTTATATTTTTTCAATAGGTACTACCTTTGTAATTTTTCTGGTTTTCAATATGCAATCGTTCTCGCAACATGTTAGCAATGAAGAGAAAGTTTATAATATTGAAATTATTTAAATTATAAGTTCACGTGCTCAAGGGATGCGATGCACAGCGTGCATGGCAATCATGAAATCACGTGCATTTAAAACTGTATATTTAAAATAAAGGCTCGAAATTTCGTACAATACGTGTGAGGCGTGTAAGATTAAGTACTCGTGTCTACAGATGTTCAGCCGAACGTGAGAGATTGACATGTATACAGAGGTGTATTCAGATATTTTTATACTTGAAAATTATTCCACTTCCCGAAATAATGCACGGACGAATTCCACAAAAACATAAATTTTCCCAACTTTTACAGACTGATCATAAATGATTGACCGGCACGTGACTAAAATTTCATTTTTTAATCAAAACCCCGGTGAATAAACTATAGATGACCCACCTTTTGATTGGCCAATGGTGTCAGTATCATAAACAATTGAAACAAAAATACAAAATTGACAGATTTACAAGATCTCGTCGTGTGAATAGGAAGTGTTACGTGCCTAATTCTAAGACGGTTTACAAATTATTGAAATTAATCTCCACGGGATGCCGTGTGTGCAAAGTATTTTGACAGTTATTTCAAACTGAAAATATAGATGTCATGAACTGGGTGTCGGTAAGGAGAGACATCTAGCAGTCAAATATCTGTACTAGCCCATTTAAGACGTCATCTTTGCGCAATGCTTCCTATATACCGTGAATTTATTTTAACATGAAACATAGGACTTTTCATATCTATGGTTACGAATTTGACAGCAATGTATTAGAGCGTTCTTTTTAAAATCGAACATAGGGAATCAATTTAACTGTATTATTCTTGACTAATATAACATATTTGGGCAACTGTAATAGTTCCAAGAGACGCTTTCAACATAAACTTTTAATTGTTTAAACTATACCTACATCGTATTTCCAGGTAGCAACATTTGAATTTGTTAATTGGAGTCAAACTGATGCTACCTGGAAATACGATGTAGGTATAGTTTAAACAATTAAAAGTTTATGTTGAAAGCGTCTCTTGGAACTATTACAGCTGCCCAAATATGTTATATTGGTCAAGAATAATACAGTTAAATTGATTCCCTATGTTCGATTTTAAAAAGAACGCTCTAATACATTACTGTCAAATTCGTAACCATGGATATGAAAAATCCCATGTTTCACGTTAAAATAAACTCACGGTATAATACACCGTGATCAAATCTATAACATTTGTATTCATTTCCTGTCAAACGAATGTTATGTGTTGCCATTACGATAAAGTTGGAGTTTATCTTGCATTTTAATAACTTGCAGTTATTTATTTTGAAATTAGTGTATTTGTTTGACATTTTAAGGTTTAACATCTCAACGAGGCATGCAGCAAATATCAAATCAGGTGGCACGTGGCACGGTCGATCATTTTATGATCACTCTGTATAAATAAAAACGCATAAATTTGCATTTTCAGTATTCGAGAATTTAAATATACATTATTGAAACAAGTTCAATAACAATTAGACCCGAATTAGAGCATAATTTATAATAACCAAATTAGCTTAAATTCGCTTAAATTATATAGTGTTTTAGTTAGTGTCGATCTTGTTATTATAATAACCTAACCAACAAAAAAAATACAAAATAAACATCCTGGCGCTCTCTAATAAAGCCATTCTCAGGTGTTAATACCCCAACTTTTATCTGATCTCACTTCCGATAACGCAGGTAAAATGATTATAATAAGACAAGATTTCCTTACTCTGATAAAATTCCTTCTTTGAGAAAATTACTTTATTTCCATGAACCAAACAAAAAAAAGTCCTTAAAGTGTTATGTAAAGAAAATACCGACACGAAAAAAATTGTTGAATGTTGGGCTATTATAATTTTTTTAAATACCTAAGTGCGGGCCTGTATTTTGTAGGTGTCCATTAGGGTTATCCATTGTGGCCTTTTACAAATGGAAGAATGGTAAAGTTTAACAGTGCTTGGTGGTTACGAAATATCTCCGATTTTCTACCATTTAAAACGCATAAAAATATAATGTAGAATTTATTTAACACTTCTCTTACATACGTTCATATTTATCACGTCTTTTACCCAACTTGGGTGTGGCAGCCTCACATACCGTGAGTTGTCGGTATCGATATACAGGGTGATTCACAACTGCATATATTTTAATAGACAAAAAATAATAAATTTAAATTCTTTAATTTAAGAAGCACATTTTTGAAACAAATGGATGGTTCATTGTGTAATAGATGAATGGAATAAAATTTAACTTTAATTAATTGTGCAAAAGCATTAAGAACAATGCTTTTAAACATAATTTATGATTAAATAATAGTTAATTTAATGAGTTGGGCAGAATTTCGTTAAAATAATGAACGAAGTTGTGAGCGGATATCAATCAGGCATCAGCTATCGTATATTTATTTTGAAGGAAATAAATTAATATTTTATTTATTGTTTTATCTTATATGGATAGAGTGCCACATCGTTCTGAATTTATTTTGCCACCTCGACGTGTTTGCTACTAAACTATGCTCACCATCCTAACCTTAAAATGTCAAAAATGCAGTTATTTTCAATATTATTTAATAATAGTGTTTTTCATTTGCTTGCTGCCTTACTATAAATGCCCAAAAACCATATAAACTGGCAAATTTATCGTAATATCGTAATGACACTACAACGTTCGCTTGACAGGTTTGACAAGAACAGAATACTATTTTTTCCGCGGAACATAGTTTTGATAAAAAACTGACTTCTCGAAGTCACTTGACGCCTAATCATTTTTGATAACTCAATATTACTTTTATCTGAATTTAGTTTAATGCTCAAGGCGAAATCTTGCGCATCATATTGTATAATTTATTCATTGGATAAGAAGCAATGCAAGTTTAAGTTGACCATCAGACCTGATAGAAATATTCAACACATCGCTTCGCTTATTCGCTCAATCCATAAATCAGTTAGCTTGATTGTTGTTGACAGCTTATGTTTGCGCACAGAACAAATTCTGAAGCTGTGATTTTGCAAGTTTAGCTGGACTGAAATTTATATGCAGGGATTTAAAACGTTAATATGTATATGCCTTACATTTTTTTTAAAATTATAGTTTAACTGTCTCCTGACAACGGACGAAATTCAACCAAGGCTCTCGCGCAACCACTAGCCGGTGCCTGATAGCTTTGTGGTTGCTAAGTTAATTGTATCCCAACTTGGAATGGCGACGAAAGTAGATACCGATCAAAATCAAGAGATGAAAATTTCACAACAGACCCGGATTCGAAACCACGGCCTCTGTAATCAGAAACAAGCACTCTACCACTGTGCTATTCCGCAATCATTTTTACCTCTCGCCTAATACACTTTAAGGGAGGTACTGTAATAGGTCAAAATTTTCGAG
This sequence comes from Agonum fuliginosum, assembly GCA_947534325.1. Taxonomy (NCBI): domain Eukaryota; kingdom Metazoa; phylum Arthropoda; class Insecta; order Coleoptera; family Carabidae; genus Agonum; species Agonum fuliginosum. The sequence goes on from OX384033.1 coordinate 3,116,665, forward strand.
TATAAGTTTTTGGTCGATAAGCACGTTGCAGGCTCTCTAGAATACGAATTAACTATTTTCGAAATGATATCTGTATGTGTATGTGTATATGTCAAAAAATATCAAATAGTAAATTATCAAATTTTATATTTTTGGTTTTAATAAGAATCTTAAGAACTTATTAAATTTTGGTAGCAATCCATTAACAGGAAGTAGTACTTTACTTAAAGACCACACAATTTTCTTCAATATCTCGAGGAATAAAGTATTTATGGCAATTTTTTATAATGCAAAATAAAGTAAATGTTTTTATATACTCGTACAATCAGTTCAACATAAATTTTTCTTTAATAATTATGGATTATGGCACAATTTACAAACTATATTACAATTTAAAATTTTGTGTTTGAAACTTGTAAGTAATTATCGTTAACATTTTTATATTTACGGAAAATTGAAATGATTATGGCAATAACAGATATGATATCGGTGACATAATTATATTACTCGTATAGTCCACGCATACATCAGGTACCTAATAATCGTTAAATGCTTATTGCAGTCACACAATGCCCAAAACCGCAATCGTTTAAGATTAGCCCGCAGATAAGAAATATAGTCGAACAGTTAAGTATTTGCCATATTTATTAACCCGAGTATATATTTTACCCCCAGTGTTCCACTGGTAGAGTAAGAGTTTTTCGAAGCTTATTAGCAGGGTTGTATTGTATGCTCTGGCGCATCTCAGGCTTGTGGTTTTGACCATTGTGTGACTGCAATAACCCCCTAATAAACGCGAATGATTATTAGGTAGATGAAATGTATTTGTACTATACATCGTTATGAAATTATTATAAAATGACTATTTAAGTACGAATGTTATATTTATATTAAATACATACAAATAAGAGGGAGAAGAGTTGTGACGAGAGGACATGTGCTGGCCTCATAAGATTTTTTGTTATTGTCAAAATGTAATGTTATTTCAAAACCAACAAAATTCAATATTGCAGCATTTTATTTTGAAAGCTAATTCTGTTTGAATTTAATTTTGTTAAAAGTTTTGGAATCTCTGACTTGAAGCCGAAGGTGTCATGGTCTCAGAGTATCGAGAAGAATATGTGTTGCTAGGCTACATGTGTATTAAGTTGTTGGAATTTGGTGATTCCCACGTGAACGAAATACGATACCCAGTTGAATTTACTGAATAGTATAATAACTATGTGCTAATAGTGTGGTTACTGTACAGCTTAGCTTGATATCATTATAAAAGTATAAATCATTTTGACTTACGTTTTCGTAGATTCTAGAAGATTACTTCCAGTTCTTGTAGAAAGTAGGAGGTATCTGAAATAATAACAGGAAAATTAGTAAAATTATAACAGCTAATAAATAAATAACAACTATATGCATTTTTATAACTTTATTATACTAAATATATTAAATGAATATACAGGGTGTAACCCAACCTGTGTAACAAAATTTAAGGGTGTATAGTATTGGACGCACTGATCATGAATCAATAGTTATTTGTATCACAAGGCCAGAAACTGACCTTTTGCAAGAGCGAGTATTTTTGATACGCCGAGCCACAGGCGAGGCTTGCAAATTACGAGCACTAGCATAACAGTTTCTGGATGTATAATACACAATATTTCATGTGCCGATTTCATTACAAAAATATAAAATAATTATACATAACCTAAAAAATTGTGCACTGAATACTTGCATTTGAGCTTAAAATATATTTATTTCAGTTTCTATTAACGATTTACGTCTAAAATATGTCAAAATCTTGTTATTCTTGTATAAAAAATATTCAACGCATAAAATTGACATCTGCTTGACAACTGTAGTAATGTCAAGATGCCAACCTATAACTTCCGGTTGTTTGCCGGCCTAGGCTGGTAACAAAGAGTTTCTAGCGGATTTTGAGATTTGGAAAACTAGCGATGCCGTCCGGAGGCATATAAAATGAATTTTATTGAAATTATTATTATAAAAAGGCACATCTGTAGATCAATTCTTTCTCCATTAAATGTTTATAAAAACATTATCCTGAAGTCAATAATAATCTGACAGATTACTCGCAACAAAAACACTTTTACAATATTTTTTAACTTCAAAACGACATTGCATAGCTAGGATGCAACAAAGTATGAGTTTCGGGCTGGTTACAAGCAGTCGTAGTAGTGGGGAAGAGTGGAACAGAAAAAAATAAAATTGAGAGTATTCTAGGAATTCAGAAAAAATATAAACCTTAGAACTAAATACTTATATGAATGAGGCTTATTCTTTATTGAATAATAGTATTACTTCTGTACTATTATTAAGTGTTCAGATAGTAGAATATAAGTTAGGTTAATTGTTAATTAAACAGCAACAAATCCACTCAAACTGCAATAAATTCCTGGCTATCAAATTCATCGCAGACAATTTGAATTCCCAGGAGCGTTTTTCATACTTTTCAATTATTAGTTCGGCGCCTTCGGCATCGCTCTCTTTCTCTTTCTAGAGCCGAGTTCATTATAATCAGTCTATTAGGATGTTTGAGTAGTACTTAGCCGAGTGTTTTGAAACACCTTGTATAAGTAATTGACAAGTTCACTGGCGTTGTGTAACATGTCAACTGGGAGAGTGAAATTAGTTTTGAACGGTTGATCTTCACGAGATTGAAATGTTCAACATGACGAGAAGACTTCCGAGTTTTTACATTGCTGGTGGCGATTTTCTGATGCGTATCTTAATTGTATTGTAATGAAAATAAAAGCTGTGAGGCGTTTGGTCTTCAGAGGCATTGGGATTAAATTCTTTACACGAGATTCAGTTTCGTTTAATTTTAGTAGTATTTTTTGTGAGTAAGTAATAATTAATATCGGAACTTGTTTTTGGTTAAAAATACTTCTTGTATATTAAGCTTGAATTACATTATACTTTTTTCGGCTAGAAACTTTGACAATTTTCATACTTAATTCTAGAATGCTCACTTGGATAATGTAAATCAAGAAAATTTCGATCCAAGTTTCATACTAGAACCGTCTTTTTATATAACCTCAAAAATAATAAAGTTAGTGACAGCAGAATAACTAAATTGTAGGTACATAAAACTTCATCACTAATACATTAACCGAGTACGTTGACAACCTCAACTGACAATTACATTTCTTTTTAAATTTTCAATGGCAGTATTGGTCGATGAGCTAAATAAAATATGGCAGTGCAAGAACAAATTTTAAAACTAGATTCTAGCCGAATTAAGCATCTAAAAAAAGTTATTTTTTCTAGCCGAAAAAAGTATAATGTAATTCAAGCTTTATACACTCGACAAAAGAATAAACGCACCACTTGATAATACACCAAAAATTCCGGATTTTTAGACCACCATAACTCGGTTGAATTTGGTCTAAAATGGATGAATCTTCAAGTTCTAACAAGTTTGAAGTTTCCTCTTTGAAGTCATAATCTCACGTCAAATTAATTTAACCCCCTGCCACTCCCCTGAGAAAAAAAAATGGTTTTTGATGTCAAAAATGTCAAACTTTGACAACTTGTATCAGGCGCAAAAATACGTGAATACCATCAACTATCAAGGCGATTTATTTTCCTGTCGGGAAAAAATTGAGTACTTTCGATGATTTAACGCGAAGTAATGAATGTGTTTGTCCTTTTTATTGGAATAATGCAATACTTAATGACAGGAAAAAATATTAAATGTCAGAAGAACAACACACGCCTACTAAAAGATGAAACAAAAATAGAACCTGTTCGATAACATATCGATCGGGTTAGACGGATGTGTGATATTGTTTATTTTCGTAGCTAGGTGGGAAAATAATTTTTTATGGGAAATAAAAACCGCTATTGTTTCTCGCTTAGATTTTGAGGTAAACAATCCCAAAATTGCGATTTGGAAAATATGAAAAATCAGGATAACTGGAAAATTGAACGAGACGTCAAACGCTGTTAACAACATTTGATTTATTTTTTCTGATCTAGAACTTATTTATTAGAATTAATTTTTTTAGAGAACCGATCTCTAGTAGTTGGCTATGTTATGCGGTACTATTTTATTCATTATAATGATAATGTCTACATTTTTACCGACACTTCTTATACTGATAATAATAACAAGGAAACTTATAAGTATAATGTCGAGGCATATACCGCATTTATTAACATAACTAAAATATGGTTATTAGCACCAATATAAAAGAAATTCAAAATGTCAAATATATACACAACTGTAAACTATTATACATCATGCTTGTAATGTTCTACTGAACAAATACATATACATGATAAAGAAAGTAAGAAACAATAGTGTATAATAAAATATAATTTACCTCAGCAACGATCTGTCACAACAATCGTTAAATTTAAACTAACGTTCAACAAACTCATAAAGTACTAAATGCATTGTATTAAGAGTATGTAACACAGCGGTGGAGGGAGACAAATTTAGTACCTACATTTTAAATCAGAAGTTTTAAATTTAATTATCATAATCATTTTAATACAAATACGTTTGTTCTTCTACTGTCAATTATAATGTTCAAAAACCAGAAATTATAAATAAATAATTGTATAACTGCATAATTGACTAATTTATTTCATATTGAAATAACTTAAATGATTTGTAAATATACAGGTTGTGAATATACTTCGGCAAAAAATATTAAGGCCGCGCTAAAAAATGAAAAAACCGTAACACGAAGTCTGTAATGGTAATGTTTTTAACCCGATAATAGTCAAAATCATATTATAAGTCATAATTTGATTTTAGACAAATGTGCTACTAGTGCCACGTCAGCGACACTTTAAAACTTTTACATGGCTCATTTTGCACGAGCTTTCTGCATAAATTTCGGATAAACGAGGTAACCTACAATGAAAATTATGTTTCACAATGAAAATATATACATTCCTAATTGCCTTATTCTAAAACTTATGTCTGTAATTATAGTTCATTTTGAATAAAATTCATTGCAATTTGATGAATTTTGCTCCCTCTTCTTTCACTTCTACTGCAAATTATATTTATTTTCAGGTATTCTTATTTAGCATAAGGCAATTTAGAAACTCTAATGATTCTATTGATATACTATTTATGCCTATTGCTTGTTCCTATTTGCAGGAATTTATGCAGATAAAGTACATAAAAATGACTGTTTGGATCTTAAGGTGGTTGGCTTCTAGCCGTTAAAATGGTGAAAAGTATGTTTAGTTTTTCCATTAAAATTGAAGTAAGAATTGTAATTTTCGAATTAACTAAGATATTTTTGAAAAGTTTAAGGATGCTCCCTCTTTGCTCTAATGCCACTTTTTTTTAGTTTTTTCTTCAATTTTTTTATATGCATGGCTAAACATGTCCAATTTTGTGAATATTTCATGTGTATTTTAATACAATCCTACATACAAATTTAAAAAAGTGGCATTAGAGCAAAAAGAGGGCAACTTCAAGCTTTTCTAAAACGTCTTATTTGTTTAAAAAATCTTATTGTTTAAACCAATTTTATGGGGAAAACTGCATTTTGATTTTCGCTATTTTGACGGTTGGTGTTGATCCATTTGACATTTAATTTTCAGGAATACAAAATTCAAATAGTGTTGAATTTATTTATTCAGATATATAAATTAAATCTTTGTTTATTAAAGTAATACAGAGCGTTTAGCAAAACCTATAATTTGACTGCGCAACCGCCTTAACGAGCATGGCATAACGCCGGACCATGGAACATCATGGACATGAAAAATTATTATATTGAAGTGAACATTTTTAGTAACAACCTGTATATTGCCGAAGAAAGTAAAATTTGAAAACCTTTGGTATGAATAATTGTAGCACGTATCACAAGCGAATGTGTGTGTTATACACACGGACTCGAGAGCAAATATCAATCAAATCAATGTAATTAACCCCAGTTGACATTGTTTGCAATACATGAGCCGAGACGCGAGACTTATGGTAAAACAGGTCAATAGTATTTCACTCATACAGGGTGACTTAATTTATTTCAGAAATAAGAAACTGGACAATTAATATTTTGTACATGAAAATGAAGTTTAAGAAAGAGAATAAAAATAATAAACATTAAAAGTACTAATTGAACTAAGGATATTATTGAATTTTTGGAGCGGTTAGCTTAGTGCAAAACGTGACCGATTGTGGATCTGTCAACTCAGGTTGAAATCCAGTCATAAAGTCCAGGTATACACATTTCAGTTAAAAAAATCTCCCTTATGTTACTACTCTTATGCAGTATCCACTAACATCCATGAGTACTCAGGGTGTTCCACAACTTAGGACAAAAAATTAAAGGGTATTATACTGTACGATGTGCTGATCATGAAACAAAATGTATTTTTCAAAAATTCGCACAAAAAATTGCATCGTATTTCAAGCAAACATTCTTTGCCACTGGTCGGTACCTAGTTATTTTTAATTTTTTTTTTCAAATCTTCTATAATAATGAAAGTAATTGTTTACATAATATCTAATAGGTACTAATAAATTTCAAATTATCAAATATACCATCAAAACAGTGATACTTAAAATATACACACTACCCTTAACTTTGCGAATTAAAAAATCTTTTTGTTGCATGATCAGCACGTCGTACAGTATATTATACCCTTTAATTTTTTGTCCTAAGTTGTGGAACGTTCTGTATGTAGGTAACACAGAAAACTGCAAAGGAAGATGCAAATATAGAAAACTAGTGTCTCTTCCGTACAAGGGAGATACACAAATTAGGTTGAACTGAACTAAATGCACAATTCTTGAGTCCCAAATACTCGGTTTAGACGGTTTGCTGTTCAACACCAGAAAATAAAATTCTAGAATATTCATACACATGAAAATACATGTAGAAGAAGATTCAAATCTAGAAAATTTATACGTATTAATAAAATACCTGAATTGAAAGATTCATTTGCAAAAAATTTTAGATTCCGCATAAATGCAAACAAAGGAAGATGCAAATCTAGAAAATTAGTTTATATATTAGGTTGAACTGAACTAAATGAACAACCCAATACCATCCTTGAGTCCCACATACTCGGTTTTGGCTATAACTTTTCTAGATTTGCATTTGCACCTTTCTGTGTTTGCATTTATGCCAAATTTAAAATTCTACAATGAATCTGTTAATGTAGGTGTTTTAGTACGCTAAATTTTCTAGATTTGAATCTTCTTGTGCAATGTGCATGCATTCTCACGTGTATGCATATTCCAGAATTTTATCTTCTGGTATTGAACCCATTCTCGGTTTTGCTGTGAATGAATCTTCTGATGCAGGGATTTTAATACTTATGAATTTTCTGGTGTTTTTAGAATTTTATTTTCTAGTTTGACGCTCTCATACCCAAGTTGGGTTGGCGCGATAGATATAAATGAAATTTTGGTTGGTGTATTAAAAGTTCCACTAGCACCGGCATTATAACTGAATGACTAAATTACTAAACTGTATTTCATTTACAATAACAAACTCAAAATTACAATGAAGAATCTCGCAAATCTGGTTTAACTGATTGAGCTCCCGAACCAGATCAGCGGAGCCTTATCACCTAAATCAAATCAATTACAGTTGAGGCTCAAGTCGAATCGATTCCAGAGCCGCGCGACTTGTTCCAGATTAGAAGATTGGCGATAACATTGAATCAGAGCCAGGAACATTGACCTACAGTTGCGATTAGCGGCTTTCTTCAGCCTTATCGGATTTTTAGCCCAGAATGAAATCTGAATTGTTTTAATTGGTAATTGGAGACGCGTGAGCGCCTTTATGGCTCGTGACGAGGGTGGCTGATAATTGAATGGCGGAAGGTGAAAGCATACGCGGTATGCAGCAGAGAATGTTTATGTTTATTAAAGCATTAGCATTGCTATTTGCTAATTGAGCGAAGGAACATGATACTACCTAGGTATTTTTAAGATATGATATGATTAACTATGTAATTTAGTATGCAAGTTTAAAGAGTCAGTGTGCCCAATGCAATACTGTCTGTCCGACCAGAGTTGGCCGGAGCGGTAAAGGAAAGAAATGTTGTTCTACACAGAGCTGAGTCAAAGTTCGCCAACTTATTACTTCGCTCAACGGAACTGAGTCAAGAGAAAAACCGAGCTGGACGACTGCTTTATACACTATTACAAGGTTTCTGCCAAAAAATTTGATGATAATCTATCTCCGCTCGATTCTCAATTAATATTGTTTGCTAATTTCATCATCTCTTATTTTACGTAAGGAGCCACTCTGCTCAATGCAATACTATCCGTCCAGCCAGAGTTGGCCGGTGCGGTAAAGGAGAGAAATTATGTGCCTATGTCTACACAGAGCTGAGTCAAAGTTCGCAAACTTATTACTTGCCTCAACGCAACTGAGTAAAGAGAAAAACCGAGCTGTACGACTTCTTTACACACTATTTCAAGGTAGCGAAGCGGTTTCTGCCAAAAAATTGCTAGTAATCTATGTTCGCTCGATTAATATTGTTTACCAATTTCATCATCTCTTATTTCTCGTACTAATACTATAGTAAAAATTTTTTTGGAGAGGAGTCACGTCATCAATGTTGGTCACTAGATAATGACGTCACGGAACCAGATAATGACGTCACGGAATACTAGATTTACATAGTACACTAATTAAATTTTTTTATATGTAATTTGTGTTGCATTATTGAATTTACATGCGATGCTTATTTTTGCGATCAATTTAATTGAATTATTTGACAATTAATATTTAAATATCATTGTAAAATTTAATATATTTCCAGTTAGAACTCTATAGCGTTACAGTGTGGCGGTCGTTTCGACTCAGACCACGTACGCACCACTAGCTGAACAGCAGCTACAGTGGTCTAACGGTCAGCGCTTCTGACTACCACCGTACGGTCCCGGGTTCGATTCCCGCCGCCGCAACTCTCCATCGCTTCTAAGGCAGGGCATGGCTTACAGCCTTACTGACGAGTCCAAGTAAGCATTCCCGGGACGAAACGCAACAACATCTCAGGCTCATTGGCGTGCCGACCCACAAAACGCCAAAACAGAAAAATTTGAATGTCATGTAAACGTACAACACAAAACACAATTCTTAATTCAGTAATGCCAATGTGTGGTGAAAAAACAAACTACAATTATTTGAAATAAATTTAAAATGCATTAAAAACATTATGTTCGGCTTTAAAATTATTGTAAATTTAATGAAAATGCATTATTCTTATAGTATGCAAAAAAGTAGTATTTATTTTATTCATTTAACATCACTCGGTCATTACTACAGTTATTTTCCATTTTGTAATGTTTTGATGACATGACTCCTCTGCAAAAAAATTTCAACTATATCTGAATTTTAACAGTTCTCTATCATTATGGCTCACTATGAATACTGGTAGAATGATAGTTAATTTATTATATCTATTAATATAACAAGAATATTATGGGATTTATAATACCGAGGATGTTGATAACCGACGAGATGAAACCGAGTCTCTTTCCTCTTTGAATATCCAAGGGGGCTTAAATCGCATATATTCGCGTTATATTCAAAGCTTAATCGTATTATCAACGACAGCGATGTTAAAACAAATCAACAATTTATCTGTAAATTGCATATTATGGAAGGTTTTGATGTTATTATGGTTGTATCTAACGTAAAAGGAAAATTTATTAGAATGAGGATTAACAATGTGGAGCAATACTTACAATAGAAACAACTTAGGTAACAAAATACATAAAAATATAATTTTTCGTGTATAGCGCCCTGATGAAGACATAAGTGTTGCCGAAACGTTGGCGTAATAGATAAATAAACATCTTGACTGCATTCCTGTCTAATTTTTTATAGTATCATACTATATTTTATGTTTTCTTACTATTTTACTATCTCAATTGTGTAACACTAACACTCATTCTTATTTTCTATCCTCGGACATCTGTCTCCTCCTCTTCAATTGTACACGTCTCTTTGCCTCTGACTTTCTGACTTGAGTGTTGTGTTGTATACTACGATTACACATGTGTAATTACAACGTACGACAAACCCTCAATTATCTCGTTACGGAAACAAACGTAAACGCGACGTAACGTGAGCCGTAAGGCCCTGTTGCGTATGTGTGTATGTTTGATGTGTGTGTGTAAATCTGGCCTAGATGGTTACGCTTAAGAGGCCCGTCTACCTCCTAAAATCCAGCACAAAACGTAATAACGTAGCGAGTGTTTTGTGGCCAGTACAAGAATGGTTTCAACAAGGATTATATACTTACAGGATCAATTAACAGTTGTGCCTTTTTAAAATTTTAATAAAAAAATTGTACATGATTATAAAAATTCATAAAAATTTCCAATTTATGCAAACTTTACACGGTTATATCTCCTGACAGAATTGTTTTTAATTTTAAAAAGGCATATCTGTAGATACATTCTTTCTCTATTAAATGTTTATAAAAACATTACCTTGCAGTCAATAATAAATTAACAGTTTACTCGCAACGAAAACACTTTTACAGTATTTTTCAACTTCAAAATGACATTACATTGCTAGGATGCGGTAAGTTTCGGGCTGGTTTTAGGCAGTCGAAGTAAGTAGGGAAAAGAGTGAATAAAAGAAAAAGTAATATCGAGAGTATTCTAGGAAGTCGGAAAAAACGTAAACTCAAGCAAAAGTATCTCGACATTTTCGGTAACATCAAATGTGCAAACAATAGTTTTAATAAAAAATAAATTAATATTTTAGAACAATAACAAATTTTACGATAGCGTTAATTTTTTAACAAAAAAAATACTTTCTCTGATAAAATAATAAAATAAATTTGGCTTTCCGAATCTGTATTTTCGTATACTTTCCTTCTTGTCTTTATGAGTAAGTATATATGTAAAACGCTTGTTGTCTAATTTCGATATGATTCGTGTTTGTGGGTTGTGTGTATGTGTGTATGTTTATGTTTGATGGAAATATTATTTAAATTGAAGCGAGTATAAAGTATGCGATGCCGATGGGAAAGCTGTGTTTCTAAACAGCGGGTGCATAGAAGATGCAGTTGAAGTTTAATTCATTTATTATAGTTTTATTTTGATAGAAGATTAATTGTATTAGTATGTCGACAACTTATTTATGTATGAGATAGATAAATAAAAATTCAATGTATTACTGACTACTCGTATATTTATAAACTAAGTGGGTCCTTATTAAGGTTCTATTTAAAATAGCGTAGTCTTGATGTAACTTTTTCTACAGAATATCTATACAAAATAAAGTGAATCATCCAACTTTTATTTAGTACAGTTGCTAATTATTCGTTTTGTTTCAGACCAAACGTATGCCAAAACAGACATCGAAGATTTTGCTGTCATGGCTGGACATTTAAACCCAAGACTCGCCTTTGTATCATCCGTAAGTATAAGAATTTCCAGATACAATAAAATAGTAAAGTAGTTTTTGAAAGAAAGTCAAAATGATTTATTTATTTTACTTAAATAATTATTTATCCTTAATGCCTAGTGCACACAGAGAAACATTTTGACATGTTTCCTGAAAAAAGTTTCCGGAAACTTCAAAGTTTTAACGGCGCCTATAAAAATGAGGCGTTTTCAGGAAACGTTGTGAAGTGCAACTAACTTCTTATTTGTCAAATCGTCAAATGTGACATGTGATCAAAAACATATTTATTGATTTTCAAAAAAATCTCCATTTTCTGGAAACTTTTTCAAGAAACTTTTCAAAATGTTTCTCCGTGTGCATTGGGCATAAGGATTTTCTAAATTGTAAGTACCTATAAGAATTTCCAGAAATACTAAAATAGTGCCTACATTTTTGTCTCACATTAATTGTAGTTTTGAATAGAATAAAGGTCAAAATATTTACTATTTTCTTAAAATAATTTATCATTAAGTATATAGTTTACTTTAAAAAAAATTTTTTTAGTTTTTATAGTTTCTTGCAAAATGCATTTTGATTTCAGCGGTGTGTGTCAAACCATGTCCTGGATTTTGCGTGGCACCAAATACATGTCAATGCAAGGACGATTCCGGGAGCATGGCACAATGCAAGGATCAGAGTCCGCAAATCAGACGTAAGAATATATTTTTGTAATTTAATTTGTGGTTAGGATATACTAACTAGAATCTTTAACATAGCAATCAACAATAACAAAGTAACAATTTTTGCATTTTTTTAAGGTAGTAAGTGATTCGACAAAAATAAAAACAATGTTTTAAATAAATAGCTAGAGATTTACCACTTGCCACAAATGAGTTTTTGTGTTAATTCAAGTCTTGCCTTTAAGAAAATGTAAATATAAAATTAGCTTCCGGGGTATTTCAAATAGGGCGGTATTTTAAAGAAGTGTTTTAACATGTACTAAGTGACTTAATTTATTACTTCTATTACTTGATGTACATAATAAGGAACATTTAAAGAAATTATCAAACAACACACCAGCTGACAATAGTTTTTACGCAAAAAATCAACCGATCATGGATTACCATATAATGACAATTTTTTTATAACATAAATTGCAAATAACTTTTCCCCTTATGCTTATTATAAATAATAAGGTAGGTACCTACTATATTAATCCAAATTTATAAAAAAATTGACAATTAATCTTTTCAACCTTCAAAAAATATCACTTCCAGTGAAGATATTTGTACCACAATCTAATGATAACAATACCTCCTTTACAGCGGGAGGTAAAAATTGTAGTTTTAAGAAATTATAATTTATGCTACTTGCAGTTCAATCAATCATATCTAATTTGAGTTAATACGAAAGGCTGACAAGAATTGATAAATAAACTACTACTAACTTATGATTTTATACAACTCGATTAAATAACATACGAATTTCCTGATTTCTCTAGATCTAGATTATCACCCGAGTCCCGGAACATTACTGCTTATTGCTGTGAGCGTTTGGCTTTGTGACTTGAATCTAATTAAAAGGAAAATCATAAATTTTGCACTTTATCATAACTGTGCTCGAATATGGAATGAGCCACTTAAACCTACAAGAAACTTACACTACAAATAGTACAAGAACATGGAACATAATGATTATTACATGGTGTTCGTGGTTTGTAGTATTTGTACTGGAGACTGGAGTGTTGTTTCTTGTTGAACAGAAAATATCGCCGTGAAATTGTATAGATAACACACACTTTCAGTTATAGGTTATAGCAGTAGATATAAATTTTAACCAACAAATACGAGTATCATTTTAGCCAATTATACCATCAAATGTTGTATGTACGAGTATTTTGATTTTCCTGTCTCGTTTAAATACAGATTTATTGTCTATTTATGGTTGAATATGAGATATATTATTAATATGTTTTAAAGACAGATCCATTGCAAGTTATTACATTTTGCGAGGATAAATAATTAATAACAACGAAATTTAAAATGGCGAAGCTAAAATTTCAGGTACACATCGTTTGCTTTTATTTGTAATGTTGCCAGACAAAATATGTTCTAGAGTTCATGCCAAATAGAAATGGGAATGTCAATCATTTCTCGCGCATCTTTTCTGTCTCACACCAGCAGCGTACAAAGATATAGCATTGGCCCGTTCAAGTAAGGAGGGTGGAGCAAACGTAAATGCGTCTTCTGCGCATCGGATCTCATTCCCATTTCTATTTGGCATGAACTCTAGTAGATCCACAAATTTATAAAATCAGATAACACTTTAACTCCTAGGAATTTATTCTATTCCATTGCACTTTTTACTATAACTTGACAACTTTTCACGTTGAACTTTGTAGTTTTAATTTTTTTAATATTTTAATTTAATGCATCTGCATCTGTATCTACCCATAACGCCTTACCTTAAATTGAAGTGCTTTTTTCGTTTAATATTCTCGTGATCGCTTTGGACTTCAAACTTATCAAAATTTAAGCAGAGTTATGAAAAACTCACCAAATGCAGAGTAAATTTCAAAAGCCCATAGCTTCGGATAAAATCATCGTAGGTAATTGAAATTTTTAAACATTTACCAAAAATTGAATAAATTTTATCACTATGTTGTTCAATTGGGTCGAAAACATTTTTTTGGTACACCATACATGTAGTCAAAGTTTTACATTTTTGTGTCAAAAACATTGTTTTTTCTTAGGGGGTGAATTAATTTGCATACCATTGATGAGGAAACTTCAATCTTGTGACAATTCAAAGAATCATTGATCTTTCTGTGGAAAATTAGCCGATTTATGATCGAAAAGGCACAAAATGCAATTATTTTTCAAAAATTCATAACTTCGCGACAAAATCATCGTAAGGAAAATCGCCTTAGTAGTGGATTGAGTCCACGATTTTTTTTGCACCCGGGACAAGTTGTCAAAGTTTGACATTTTTTGACATCAGGAACTTTTTTTCTAAGGAGGATGGCAGGGTTAAAATGAACTTGGCTTCAGATTACCTTACATGTTCTTGGAGAGAAAACTTCAATCTTGTCAGAAATCGAATATTTATCCATTTTCAAGCTAATTCAACAGAGTTATTGCGGTCTAAAAATTGGGAATTTTGGGTGAATTGCCAAGTGGTGCGTTTTTTGCCCAGTGTACAAATACCTATTTCATTTAGCTAATTATTTACCCATATAAGTGTAGTATCTATTTCATATTTGAAATTTCAATATCCTTAATCTTCGTTTTCCTGTCGCATTTTGGCTTAGTTTCCGCTACATTAAGCACCGTTTACAAGCTCTTACCGCGAAAACGAATGGGTGCGCTTCGCCTCATTATTCATGCGCGTGGCAGTTCATTGTGATTACACCAATTATTTACAAAGTGCAAATAAATCAGCGCAAATCATGTGAAAATGTGGAATACTTAGAACCGAACCTCCGGGGCGAAATTACCCAGCCGTGAAATCACTCGAAAGAAAGTGCTCTTTAAGTGATAATAGACGGGTTTCATGTAAATAATAATTAGCTCTTTATAATAAAACATAAACATTGATTAGGCATACAAAATATTATAATATTATAATTATTGTCATGTCATGTCATATCTGTGTTATGTCATTATATTATGTTATTTCTATCGACATACACATTTTGTGTAAAGTGTCACAACGGAAAAAATCAATCTGGATTTTCTAATGGAAAATAAGAGCAGTTTGTATTAGGAAATTTAGAAGAAACATTATAATAAAATTGAAAATGGTATATTTTAAATTGTACTTACTTTACAATACACTGATAGTTGGGCTTAAATCAACTGTTTTATTATGTCAATAGAAATCATGAATGTGGCATAATCTATATGACACACTCCATAAGGTTTCCATTTATTCAACATAATAACATGATATGACATAAGCTATGTGATCAAGCCTTTAGGCAAATGCAGTATAGTATCATATAGAGTTTATAGAGTTAACTCCATTAGCCCTATGTAAAAGGTTTTATTTTCAATTTTGTTTGTGCCACATTCAAAGTTCATATTTCATAGCATATTAAAAATTGAATGTTGTCTTCAACATTTTCTTTACAAACGGCAATAAATAAATATTTTGTAAATTTAATGACATTGCTATTTAGATTATTATTTGTCAATCAACAATTCAGAATGTTCTTTTGCTTAAACAATTCACTCCAGCTCTAATACTCCTTTAACCCCACCCCAACACAACTCAATTATTACTCCAACTCCATTTAATTTTTGTGCTGAACAGAATCAATTAAACCCTGCTTATCAATTACAAAACCAACAGTGCTTCTTTCCAATTCATCTTTTCGTCGCCCGATTAAAATATTTCTAATTTAATTTCGGCATTTGTGTTTCGGATCGGTTTACAAAGTACACAAGCTCCCATAAGAAGCGAGTCAGTAAATTTAGAAATTTAAATTGTTAAACATGCACCCGCTGACTTGTGAATGCCTCACACGGCCCCGTGCTGCGAACAAGACGAATGTTTGACCACCGAGACGCATACAGGGTGTTTGGGAAATCAAAACATCATCATTATCATCTGATGTGGACTTTCAACGAGAAAGAGTATTCAATTTATCACGGGGATAGATTTTTTTGTTTAATTATTTCTTCTGTGTAGCTAAGAGACCCTACAGCACTAAATGTAAGTATTAAGGTGGTTGGCTTCTAGCCGTTAAAATGATGAAAAGTATGTTTAGTTTTCCTATTAAAATTGAAGTAAGAATTGAAATTTTCGAATTAACTAAGATATTTTTGAAAAGTTTAAGGGTGATCCCTCTTTGCTCTAATGCCAGTTTTTTTAAGTTTTTTTATGTGCATGGCTAAACATGTCCAATTTTGTAAATATTCCATGTGTATTTTAATACAATCCTACATAAAAATTCTAAAAAGTGGCATTGGAGCAAAAAGAGGGCAACTTCAACTTTTCGAAAGCGTCTTATTTGTTCAAAAAATCTTATTGTTTAAACCAATTTTATGGGGAAAACTGCATGTTGTTTTTCGCTATTTTGACGACTGGTGTTATTCCATTTTAAATTTAATTTTCTGGAATACAAACTTCAAAAAGTGTTCAATTTATTTATTCAGATATACAATTTAAATCTTTGTTTATTAAAGTAATATAGAGCGTTCAGCAAAATCTATTATTTGACTATGCAACCGCCTTAATGTCCCGAGTGTTTTGTGGCCAGTACAAAAATGATCAAATTTTATTTCAACAAGGATTATACCTCCAAGGATTTTTAAAATTGTAGTAAATTATATAAATTTTTTTAAATGTTTTCTATGCAAACTTTACACAGTTATATAAATTATTTTTAAAATTTAAAAAAAAGCATATCTATAGATATATTAATTCTTTATATATTTAATTTTCATAAAAACATTATCTTGAAGTCTATGAACGAAAACACTTTTGCGGAATTTTTCAACTTGACATGGCATAGTTAGGATGCGGCAAAGTACAAGTTTCGGACTGGATTGCGTTTAGCAACTTAAAAATCATATTTACTTGTTACTCACTTGTAAACGCCATTTAATCAATCCCTTATTACTTTTGAAAATGAATAATTACAAGTTACTAACCTGTAAAATTGACAGCTGACGTTCAGAATAATCAATGCCACAATAATACTTTCAAGGCTTTTGAGAAATCATTTAAGACAATTTTTGACAAAACAGTTGTGTGTGAATGACAGAATTTGGTAAGAATTTTTCAATTTTAAATTTACTTTACAAATGAGAAACAACTAAAATGTTGTACAAATCACGCAGGATAACTATTTTACAGCTTCAAGGAGGTATCAGGGTCGCCTGTTTTACCTATTTAGTAATGTTAATGCATAAGTACTATAGTTATTTGTATCACAAGGCCAGAAACTGACCTTTTGCAAGAGCTAGTATCTTTGATATGCCGAGCCACAGGCGAGGCTTGCAAATTACGAGCACTAGCATAACAGTTTCTGGACGTGTAATACACAATATTTTATGTGCCGATTTCATCACAAAAATATAAAATAATTATACATAACCTAAAAAATTGTGCACTGAATACTTGCATTTGAGCTTAAAATATATTTATTTCAGTTTCTATTAACGATTTACGTCTAAAATTTGACAAAATCTTGTTAATTCTTGTATAAAAAATATTCAACGCATAAAATTGACATCTGCTTGACAACTGTAGTAATGTCAAGATGCCAACCTATAACTTCCGGTTGTTTGCCGGCCTAGGCTGGCAACAAAGAGTTTCTGGCGGATTTTGATACCTATATGGAAAACTAGCGATGCCGACCGGAGGCATATAAAATATATTAATTTAGTCTCCATAAAAATTCCGCCACCCTGTACAAATAATTCTCCACGATGATGATATACGATGGAGCATCCGTGTTAACTGTTTATATTTTATCCACGCTATCTTGGATCTAAGTTCTAAGCCTCGGTTGTAGGTCAGATCTCTCGGTGTAAGATTATGTTTAGCGTGTAAGAAGATAAAGATGTCTTAGCATGGAATTAGATAAGGAAGCTGTTGATCATTCCTATCGATAGGAAATTGTTTTCGGTTGGATGCTAAAAGGTGCCAGAATGATTAAGTGATTTGAAAAGTCGTTATTGAATTTATCAAATAGAAGCTGGAGGAATTTATGAGAAACAATGTACATTTATCAAGCCTTTTACACATCTTGGGTGTGGCAGCCTCACATACTGTGGTGGATATAGATATTATTATATTTTACAATGTGTGCGGTAATTGACTCATGCCTCTCAGTGGAGAGAACATCACTGGAGATTTTTATGCAGTTAAACTGAACTATTTCACAATTCGTCGAGGCAGTAGCTGTGCACAGCTCTCTGCATAACATAATTACCTATATGAAATGAATATTAGAAAAATCTATGTCACTTAAGAAATAAATTTAAATTTCTATACCTGAGCCCCTGAATTTTTTAAACATATTATTGATTAACTTATTTCATATGAGTGTAGGTACATTTTATTGTACTTATTGTGAAAATATTGCAGCAATTATTTATAAACAAATTAATTATTAACATAATGAGTACCTATTTAAGGAAACTCTGTTATTTAAGAAAAAAATCTGACGTGGACATCACATGACTTCCTTGTACACCTATTAAACTGTTCATACTTTTCTTAATAACTAAAATGTAGAAATATAATAATAATATAATATTATACAAATATATTAATATATAAGTACTACTACTACTGCTACTATACTCACAAATATTCATTTTATTTAAACTGCAGAAGAAGATATAAAGCATATTTTACTATTGTCACTGTCATGTCATAATCATTTAAATTTTACGTAGTAACAAATGTTAAGATACCGAAATACTAAATTATAAATATATACTTTAATTATTCTTAAATGATACCAGATACAAAAATATTTATAAAATACCGATTGTAGGTAATAATCACATAATCTTTCATTTAAAATAAAAAAAATTGTCTTAAATTTAATATTTATCGAAATATTTGAAAAAAGTACTACTTCCGGTTTGTAGATTGAAATCAAAAATAGGAGGTGCACAACTAAATGCTATAACAGTCCTAAATGCAAAATTTCAACTTTCTACGTCTAACCGTTTTTTAGTTATGCGACATACATACGTCCGTACGTACATACATACGTACGTACGTACAGACGTCACGACGAAACTAGTCATAATGGATTCAGAATAGGTCAAAACGGATATTTCCGTAAAAATCTGAGAACCGAAATTTTTCGAGATTACAATACTTCCTTATTACTCCGTACAAGGAAGTAAAAAATTAAATTTATACCTATTTAGGTACTGAAGTTATTTTAATAGTATTAAATTTACTGAATTTCAAATGATTATAACTCGTCATGTTCAAATGGAACACCGTATATTTTATTATTATGTTGTGTGTTTTTTGTATTATTAAGGGTATCCTATGCCTAAAACAATAATTTCGGAGTTTTTCGCCATTTATCTCTAAATTTATTTATTCAATTAAAAATTAAATCTACCCGAAGTTTCGTGGTTCAAGTCTCTCGGCCGGCAGTGTGATTGTCGTTAAATTGTAAAAAAAAAACATCTTGCAATTAAATCGCACTCGGATGCTTCAAGCAAATCACTTGATCGTCTTAAATGTAGTCCTGGCTGCTTTGAATTTCAAAGGAAGTCGCACGGATTGAGTTTCTGACTACACCAGACTGAATCGGTCGAAGTGGTTTGATTCCACAATAAAAACAGCTAGGTACCATTCATATCTATATTAACTACGATCTGGGCGAAGCAACAATAAATTGAAACATTTATTTATATGCGATAAATTTGAAACAGCAAATTGAGTCTAAACTAAAGATACCATTTTCCAATAAACAAATTAAAGCTACTGTCATTGATAAAATGCTACATCGGCATTTTACAAAGCGTCTAAAGTATCAAAGATCTAACAAAATACCCCAGTGAGCAGAAGCTGCGTCTACTACACGAAGGGGAGGAAAGAAGGTGAAGGTTAAATTAATCAGGTAGTGTGAGAGTAATTAGATCTATTTTTCACCGGGATCTACCTGGGTTACCTACCTTTAACTTTTTTTAGAGGAAATTAAGTTGTATTGTTTAGATTGAAAATTAAGATAGGGAGGGTTAGATGCAATCATTAGGATCAATTTGTCTTTCAATTGAAAATAAATTATAATCTGGAAAAACTTTCAACCCCTTTCGAACATTATTTATACATCTTTAAATTCAAATAAATAAAGTTTGAACTGCGCATATATTTTATTGGAATAGTGCTCAACTCATTTATTACGGAAAAATATTGATATTTGTAACACACAAATTTAGATTTAAAAAAAAGTTATATAAATTTGGTCATAAGTGCGGTCAGAGTGCGGATTATATGCAGGCAAATATGATCAAAATATGTATGCAATATACATTGAAATAAAGCCAAAATATGCTCAATATATGCACAATATTAACAAATTTGCAATATTTTACAAATATATGCAGATATACAACATAATTTTCTGCATTTTTACTTATAATAATTTATGAATGAACCAGAAAAAACCTACATTTTGTCAACAATGCACAATAATACCATATAAAATAAACAAAACAACGTATACATATATACGATTTGTGTACCTACCTACCTTTAAAATAAATGTAAAAATTACTATAAGTGGAGTAAAATTTGAGCGATTATAAATTTTATACATTTAAAATTGAAATTTTGGGTTAAGATGTACAAAATATGCAGTTATATGCATTTTTAATAAATATATGCACAAAATTTGAAAATATGTAAAAAATTATGAATTATGCAAATTACACAACAAAATTATATCATATTTTGATCTATTTTTGTAAAAAAAATACAAAAAATACCAATATGCACAATAATATATGCAAATGCATATAATCCGTACTCTAATCATAAGTCATCATAAGTAAAATAAAATGTGAGAAACACGATGCCGCAAACCGCAGTTCTATATCGGTGATAGTGCTTGAGATACGCCCTCAATTTTGCAATCTTGAAAGAGAGATAATCGGTTAACTTAACCTTTGCTCACAATATAACTTAAGTTATTATGGCAAATTATCCTTCTAATTTACCTGTAAACACCACAATTGTGCTCCAATTAGAAGCATCAGAATCAAGAATCAATTTACCTTTAATCGTACTTAAACTGCACGAAATCAATCGCCAATGTATCTCAATGTTCGCGATATAATCCCAAGAATCCTTTGATCCTCAAACCGACTTACATTCGCTTACGTTATCGGAGTTCGTGGTCAGAGTATTATCGCACCTCCGATTTCAATTAATCATGATCACAGGAAGAGTACAACTCGCCGAGATCACGCGATATCCGAGGAGTTTTTCAGCTTCCCACAGGGGGGGGGGGGGGTCAATAAAAAGGTTTCATTCATGTTCTAATGGTTCTCCTATATTCTTTGGCATAATTTATGAGTTTAACAACATAGTAAATTAAATTGGCACGCTGACAATATCTATTTTCTAAACTGATTCACCTAAGTCACAACATAAGTCTGTTTATCATTAATCTACTTCTAGTTGTAATAGTTTTCAACGGAGAACATCTGTTTGTTCATTATTAGGTTTAGGAAATAGATTATGGGTTTAATTTATCGTCACTGACTAATAATTAACTAAATTTAGGATTATTATTGTGTTTTAAGAGTAATGTAAAACGTAACCTTAAAAATAAACTTACATTTCATTCCTGTTTCCATCATATTAATCCATGAGTTGTATTTTAAAAACACTAATCACTTATTTAAATTAACAAAACACAAGTAACACTATTACGAATTATGCTAAAATATCATAAATTTAAGTAAAAAGCTAATACTTTTTGGTACGAACAGCAACGTTTGCTGTTCAGAAGCCAGATCACAACTAATAATAACAAATGTTTAGGTTTAGGTTTTAACTTGCAGCAATTAATTAAGATCGTACTTGTTGGTCTCGGCACGCCAAAATAATGCTCTATAGTCAATTTTGCAAAGGTGGAACATTTTAAAATAGTATATTGTGTATCTAGTGCGCAATTGCGCCTTTGCTCACGAGATGCACACGATATTTTTTGTCATTACTGCACAAAAAGTAACCTTTTGAGTGACCTTACTTATCAAAAGATAAAATGAATACTTTTAAAATTAATATGTATAAAATAAAAAAGTAACTAATATTTACCTACATGTAAAAGCATAAGAAACTAATTATTAACAGTAAAGAAAAGAACATTAAAATATAAGAATAAAATATTATTGTCCATTAGATCCAATATCCAATGCACAATCTGCACAATAGTCGACACTCGACAGTAGAAACTATGCATAGAGAAGTAGGTACTACAGCTGTTCACGTGCTTGTAGTATTAGATTATCACGTGTGTGGCGCTAGAGCAACGCGCACATTTCGTGTCGGTAACTACAGAAAACTGTGTGAGTGTTAAATTTGCGTGCGCAAAGTGAAATTTTGCGCACGCTATTCCCGCACGCTTGTACTTTGCGCACGCATTTTTTGTCTAGTTAAAAAATAAGCCACTTTGCGCACGTAAAACAGGCACGAAAAAGGTTACTTTTTGTGCAGGTATGACAAAAATATATTTGTGTTGTAGTATAACTACATTACGACAAAAAATCTGATGTGACCATTTGTTTATAATGGCAACTAGGAAGAGTCCCAACCTATCTTCTAGCAACGATGGGTATAACAAAAAGGTTTTATAAAATTTGAACCTGTTGAACAGTTGAAATGTGCACCTGACTGAATTCGAATTTCAGATAAAACACCAATGCAACACATCGATCGTATTAACGTCATAAGAAGACTAGTATTGGTCGAATTTTAGACGTCTTATGCAGTAGTCTTTTAGTCATCATTATGTTGTTCAGTTTTAAATCTTCCGCACTATGGTCCGAGCGACCAGAGAGATTGTGGGTTCCCAGGTGGGTTCAAATCCCACTGAAGAGCATGGGCATTGTGATTGTCTAAAAATTGATATATATATACAGGGTGTCTGTTTATAAATGAACCAGCATTTATCTCGCTTATTTGTTGATTTAGCGTTTTTTGTCAAATACATTATTTATAGAGTATCATGTGTAGTAAATGATAGCGGATGTGCATCTTTGGTATCACTTCCGGTTTTTGAGGAAGTTATAGTAACTTTCAAATTTCAAATAGAACATTTGTAATTTTTTTACGAATTCGAAAAGTACATTAAATTTGCTTTACGGTGGTATAAAAAAGTCATATGTAGTTTTATTAAAATATTAAATTACGGGCACTTAAATTATGAACCTATGAACGCTGAAATAAGTCGGCCTTGCCGCGAAACAAAAACAGGTTGAAAGCAAAGGAAGATAACTAAATTTACATTGATTGTTGACAGGTAACTGCTTTCAACTATTGTTTTTGTTTCGTGGCAAGGCATACTTATTTCAGCGTTCATAGGTGCATAATTTAAGTGCCCGTAATTTATTATTTTAATAATACAACATATGACTTTTTTATACCATCGTAAAGTAAATTTAATGTACTTTTCAAATTCCTTAAACAATTTACAATGTCCCATTTGAAATTTGAAAGTTGCTATCACTTCCTCAAAAACCGGAAGTGATAAAGTGATACCAAAGATTCACATCCGCTATCATTTACTACACATGATACTCTATAAATCATGTGTATTTGACAAAAAATGCTAAATCAACAAATAAGCGAGATAAATGCTGGTTCATTTATAAACAGACACCCTGTATATATATATATATATATATATATATATATATATATATATATATATATATATATATATATATATATATAATTAGAGTTAAACAATCTCGGGAATCGGTCAGGGCTCAAATACTAGTTGTTATTACGTACTTAAATTTATTTATTTACTGGGAAACCATAAAAAACTTCTGTACCCTGGACAAACGGTATTTCCTGGAATGCATAAATCTTGTGATGGAATGCAACTATTGTGTTTTCAACGGAACTTTTTACAGTCAAAATTTTGGATTGAGCATGGGTAGTTCGATCAGCCCAGTCCTGGCGAATAGAGTGATGGATATCCTTATAGACACATGCGTTAAGAAACTGGACTATGAGCTGCCATTCCTCAAACGATTTGTGGATGACGTAATATTAGCAGTACCTAACAACAAAATCGAATACACATTAAATTTGTTCAACAATTATAACACACACTTACAATTCACATGTGAGAAGGAAACAAACAATAGCGTTCCTTTCTTAGACACGCTGCTGATTAGATCAGAGGACAATATAATAACGCTCGACTACTATAAAAAGCCAACACACACAGGAAGATATCTAAACTACAGAAGTGAACAACCACTTAAGACAAAAATAAACTTTGTACAAGGACTTAAACAACGAATACTCAAACTATCACACCCAATGTACCACAGAAAAAACATGGAAGAACTTTATATTACACTCAGGAAGAACTCATATCCACCAGCTTTTCTCAAAAAGTTGATTTACACAAGCAATACTGAAACACCAAGACACGGTTTAATACAAGAAGCTAAGGAGGATGATAATGCAACTAAATACAGCTCCATACTCTTCATTGAAGATCTGTCATACAAACTAATGAAGGTTTTCAAAAATGAAAACATCAAAATAGCTTGTAAAAACCGAGAACAGCTCAACAAGTATTTCACAAAAACCAAAGAGAAAATAAAAACACCTGAAAGAAGTAATATAGTTTATAAAATTAAATGTGCAGATTGTGATAAATGTTATGTAGGTGAAACAAGTCAAGCCCTTAAGTCCAGGCTGACCCAACACATAAGTGATATCAAAATTCCTACAAAATCCTGTACAATGGCGGTGCACTGTAGAAACCTTAAACATGGCTTTAAAAAAGAAGACGTTAGTATATTATCAACTGAAAAAAACACAAGCAAAAGGAAACTGCTAGAAATGTTTCACATAGCTGTCACAAATAACACCATTAACAGCAAAAAAGACATTAACAACATCAACACAAACTACAATCTCCTTTTAAACAAACATTGGAACCAAACATAATTAACCTCTTCTGTCACGTGCGAAATATTTCTCCAAAACGTCACTCTACAACTTGAAGTAGGCCATGTTCAACAGGTGGGAGTTACCAACCAACCAACAACATTTTGAGCGGGAAATCAGAGAATTGTCCAACGGCTGAACCACCTGCTATTACTTGTTATATTTAGATACGCAGAGTGCAAAGTATAAAATTATAAAAATTGTTTTTATAAATGTATAAATCTTCCAAAGTAACAAAACATAAATATTTAAATGTTGATAGAAGAAAACCGGTACTGCAGACAGTGTTTTGCGTTCAGATTCTTAATACTTAATACTTTTCGTAAGTATTTTTTAAAAAATGTTTTCAATGTAATTTTTGTGTAATTTTCATGTTATATTTATTTATATTTTTGTATTTTCCTGACAGTTTCCCTGATGAAGGACACAATTAATGTCCGAAATATTGGAATTTTTGAAATAAATTTAAGTACGTAATAACAACTAGTATTTGAGCCCTGACCGATTCCCGAGATTGTTTAACTCTAATTATACTACAAACGGTCGATAACATTTTTTCTATTATATATATATATATATATATATATACATCTCACTATCAACAGAGCGTCCGTTCAAAAAACCTGAATAGAGCGTCCGGTTGGTGTATATTCCCAATTCATAATCATTGAAGCGTCCGTTCAAACTATCATCTTTGAAGCGTCCGAAATATACGGATTATTACAATTCATCGATTATCAAGCGTCCGACAGTGTTGCCGCGACTGAACCATGTTACTTCGCGCGTTATATTGGGGATTTGAAATGAAAAGACGGAATTATTATCGGCAAGTTGAATAAATATGACAAAGTTATATGTGGGATACATCGTTTAGATTTTGTTTTAAGATGGTACATTGATTGATTATTTAGCCTTTATGTTGGATTTCTATGCTTATAACTAAGTATAACAAAAATATAGTGAAAATCGTTCATATTGTCTGTGATCTGATAGTTAATTATTTAAATGAAAATTAGCAACAAATGCATTATATGTCAATAATTACTAAATTCACAAATTTGTTGACAACACTATTGATTAGGTTTAAAATTAGAATATAATACTACTTAATGCATTTTATAAATAATTTTTGTTCAAAATTTATTACTTCTGGTTAAAAAATAGTGATTTACCCAGTTATTTTGGTATGGAAAGCTCAAACCGAAAGTAGTAAATATTTTCATGTCAATGTTTGTAACGTTAACTACATAAGAGCTATTTATTTTTCCGCATAAATTTGTTTGCTACTTATCGAAATCTTGTTAAGTAGCAATTTGGAAAAAATAAATGTTTAATAATAATAAAAAAATTGCTGTAAGCTTTATTGGTAAAAATGTGAAACAGAAATTTTATTTGGAAGAAAAATAATGCTCGACACGACTGTAATTTACCTATTTAAAATCTACTACTCATTATACAGAAAAATAGTAGAAAATTAATCAAATGACATTAGGACATTACAGTACCTATATCAAGCAGTGTTTATTGGGTTTTTAAAAATAGGTAAATATTATTTTCTTACTTTCGTTTGGTTTATATACAATTTATTTCTCAAATTTGCGCTAGGAAATGAATTTAATTACTTCATGCAATGGTTTTTTTTATTTTACTCTTTTTAAAAAAATAAAATGTACACATATAAAACTACATTTATTTAAAAAATTATAGAATACATTGTAAAGAAACTTCAATATAAAATGTTTTTAACTTGCAATCGCATATTTTATGGTTTAAATTTTTTTTAAATTCGAATAAAAATGTGGTTTGTAGATAACCTAATTTGGGTGTTTTTGTTTTATGTCATCATTTGTAAGACATTAAGGTGGTTGGCTTCTAGCCGTTAAAATGGTGAAAAGTATGTTTAGTTTTCCCATTAAAATTGAAGTAAGAATTGAAATTTTCGAATTAACTAAGATATTTTTGAAAAGTTTAAGGATGCCCCCTTTATGCTCTAATGCCAATTTTTTAAATTTTTTCTTCAATTTTTTTAAGGGCATGGCTAAACATGTCCAATTTTGTGCATATTCCATGTGTATTTTAATACAATTCTATATAAAAATTCAAAAAAGTGGCATTAGAGCAAAAAGAGGGCAACTTCAAGCTTTTCGAAAACGTCTTATTTGTTTAAAAAATCTTATTGTTTAAACCAATTTTATGGTGAAAACTGCATGTTGTTTTTCGCTATTTTGGCGGCTGGTGTTGATCCATTTTAAATTTAATTTTCTGGAATACAAAATGCGAAAAGTGGTCAATTTATTTATTCAGATATATAATTTAAATCTTTGTTTATTAAAGTAATACAGAACATTCAGCAAAACCTATAATTTGACTGCGCAACCGCCTTAAATGACAAAATTTTATAATTTCAAACAAAAATTTCGATTTATTCTAAATGAAAGTAAAAAAATATTGTATGTAGCAGTAAGGAACCTTACGTATGTATTTACAGAACTCGGCCACGCCTCGTGGTACAAATTTCACATACGTAAGGTAACAAGTTTCGTTTCCTTTACTTGTTACATAAATATCTATTATCTACTTACTAAATAAGGTTTTATTAATTAACTACTTCTTTATTTGCTGTCAAAGCAATACAATTTTATTTCAATTTCATAAAGATCGGACAAATCTTCTAGATTTAGATATTTAACCCCTACCCTCATGATAGTCCGATCGAATAAAAAATTATGTGTATGACCTAATTTAAAAAAAGACCCTCACTTATAATACCATAAGTAGTAGTAGTCCCGTAGTTATGTCGGTAATTTTTCTGGTAGTATTTCGAATGTTCCTTGTGCTTGGATATGAATATTACGAATGCGCATAAGGTACATGAATGTATAACATAACTACCAGAAAAATAATATTTCTTATTTTATTTCAATGGTATACAGGGTGTTCATTTTAAGTGGCGCACCATTGCTAACTCGAGAACTATAAGAGCTACGAAGTTGGTTAAATTAGCAAACAATTTCTATTTTATGACTATTTTAATGAACGAAAGAAAATTTTTTTTAGACCAGTGGTTCTCAAACTACGGGGTTCAACTTTCTTATTTCAAATGGGGACCTACTTTTTTTATTTGCTTATTCGATTCAGTATTTTTTTCTGAATTCAACGAGATATTAGTTTTATACCCTTGCATAACAAAAACATATGAAAAACGCTATTTTTTATAATTTAATTATAATAATTTAATTAAAATCTGATTGTTAGTTAGTGTTATGGAAGAAAACAATTGAATATTTTGTTTCATATTAATTTTTAGTGAAAAAAATTCGAGTATACTACACTGATCAGACCAAATAAGGTCGAAACACGTGTCCGTAGTTACCGCCACCTTATACCCTACTGAGTAGGTACTTAGTGCCTTGAACTCATACACTCAGTAGCGGTCCTGATCTCTTGATTAAAATCAAAGAATCTTTTTCATTATCAAATAACAATTAATATGAAACAAATATTCAATTGTTTTCTTCCATAGCACTCTTGTAACACTCAGTTTTTAATTTAATTATCATAATTTTCAATAGCGTTTTTCTCATGTTTTTGTTATGCCAGGGTATGAAACTAATATCTCGTTGAATTCAGAAAAAAATACTGAATCGAATAAGCGAATAAAAAAAAATGTCCCCATTTGAAATAAGAAAGTTGCACCCCGTAGTTTGAGAACCACTGGTCTAAATTTTTTTTCTTTCGTTCATTAAAGTAGTCATATAAAATAGAAATTGTTTGCTAATTTAACCAACTTCGTAGCTCTTATACTTCTCGAGATAGCAATGGTGCGCCACTTAAAATGAACACCCTGTATACCAAGTATTGTTGCAAAAAAACAATTACGGTCATTTGAGTGATTGTTGAATTTAACCCCCAACTCTTTGGATCCGAACAAATTCACACATCACATACCTTAAAATCAGGCTCTTGTGAAAAGAGATCTGCTTGTAAAAATATGTGAAGTTCGAACGAACGGTCTAGGTCTAGATGTTAACCCTCATACCTCAATTTAAATATAATTTATAACCCGATAAATAAAAACTATCTTTCTTACTTTAGTTGATTGCTACATATTACCGAGTTCCGTTGAAAAAAAAAATTACGACTGTTAAAGCGATTCTTTTAGTTTAATCCCTCCCCTTTCCATCATGATTCGATCGAATTTGAGCATACTTTGAAATCTGACTCTAGGCAAAAAAGACGCGCATGCAAAATTTCATGAGAATCGGACAAACAGTCTAGATCTATAGAGATTACCCCACCTCTAATAGTCCAATAAATTTCAAATATACCTAAAAATGTGACTATAGTAAAAAAAGAGTCCAGTCTGCAAAATTTCTAGAGATTCGGACAAATGGTCTAGATTCTATAGATTTATAATCCGCACCCCTTATGATGTTATGATCGAATTTAAACATACTTTAAAATCTGACTCCAGTCAAAAGAGACTTGCGTGCAAAATTTCATGAGAATCGGACAAATGGTCGAGATTCTATATTATTAACCCCGACCCTCTAATGGTCCAATCAAATTAATACATACCTAACTTAAAATCTAAGTCTGGTAAAAAAAAATCTGCATGCAAAATTTCATGAGGATCGGGCAAACGGTGTAGATCTTGATGTTTATCTCTCTCCCCTAATTTGAACAAAATTTATATTATATTTATATTTTTTTATTTAATGCACGCGAAGCACGCCGACACTTCCAGTTTAGAAGAAGAAAAACACGTTTTTGCCTCCTAGGGAGCAAAAGCGTGGTTTGCTCCCTTTAGTTTAAACAGGGAGTAACAACGTGCTTTGCGTTCACGTGCGACGAAAAAAAAAGTTTGTTATAAGTATATAAGTTCTTGATAAGCAGAACCACGTAGTCGAAACGAAAACTACGTACTTTGATATTTTGCTTCATCCTCCAATATCAAGAGAACACGAACACTTTGAACATAACATTTGAAAACATACGTTTCGGTGTTGCCAGTTTGAGGACGCTCGGTAGGCGATAGATTGGATGAAAGTATACTTATACGCCTAGCGCAGCAACGCCACGAGTGAGCGTTCTGCTGAACTAAAAGTATACGGCATGTATACGGCAAATGATAATTCACTATCAATTCGGCGTCCACCAAAATTTTTAGATATGACTACTAGATGGTATTAGGAGCCAATTTAACATGGTGACCAATCGAGCGTCCATATATGGACGCTTCATTGGAGCCGGACGCTCGGTTGATGGAAAATTGTCAATATAAGGACGCTTCAATGATAGTAAGTTGTATATATATATATATATATATATATATATATATATATATATATATATATATATATATATACTGAGTTGCTGGCTGAATAGGCTAAATTCCTGAAGCCATGGGAGGAAGGTGTGTCCCCCTTTAAAAAAAATCTTCCGCTTACAATATATATACCTATATATATATATATATATATATATATATATATATATATATATATATATATATATATATATATATATACATATATATAGTCCTATATTTGTCTCAGAATTCATCTTGATTATGACTTACAGGAATCCTATATTCATCAAAATTAAGTCATATATTGGTCATAATTGTATTAAAAATGACATCATTTGACTGTCGAAAAGGTATTAAATAGACGTCATTGCATGGAAGAAAATAACATCTTTTAAACATCCAGAATAGAGGACATAAGACACGTATGTAACGTCTTTGTGGTTACATTTGGATCAGACATTTTAAAGGCATGGACATTATAAAGACGTCTTTGTGTTGTATGGGAAGGAATTTTAAATTATAAATTTAAATTATAAGAAATTATTATTATAAATACCTTGTTCGTTTTAGAAACAGACTGTACGTGTATACGCCATTAAGGAGGTTCCCTAGACATTTTAAAAAATGTTCTAATGCAACCAAACTTTGAATTTATGTTGTCTGTGTCATAAAAATGATACCTGAATTTTTTGGAAATTTTTGACCACGTAGTTTGAACGAAATTAATTGTAAAATTTTAATATTTTACATGGGCTCTTATGGCTTTCCATTAATTGATTAAATAAAAAGATGTTAGAAATGTTCTATTTACTTAATTTTTGGTATATAAACGTATGCAAGCACGGACATCAATTTCCCAAAATTTGAAGAAGGTTGACCACATAGTTGTAACAATATTGTTGTTGTTGTAAAAAAATCTTCAAGCATTTTTTGAATAGTGAATTAGAAATTATTGTAAAAATATATCACCGCAACTGAACGAATTGCAATATCAACTAACACCCGTTGGCCGAATTTTGTTTTACATTAATAAAAATATTTTTATTAATTAAAGGCTGATATCTGAGTACGCCACTGCATGTGTAGGGAACCTCCTTAAATCTATATGTATTTCTAGAATCAAGATGAGTCTAGCGTTACAATGAAAATGAATAAAAATTATGCTTTAACAAATTAGTTCTCATTCCGCAAATTTTTACATCTCTAATAATAATAGAGTAATTATCTCTGCTACTATTCAAACCCCCGGTTAAAAACATTAATCATTCACAACAAAGCAAGAACGAAGTGCTCTGTTCTTCATCTTCTTCATCTTCATCTTGTTCATCTTCAGTTGATTTGTGGTTGCTAAATGAAACAGCACAGGCCAACAGACGTCATATTTCAACGAGAACGCGTTGAAAGAAAACAAAAGATGACGTAGATTACTCCTTAGATGATGTAAATAGCGACAAATGATCGGTAATGAGAGAGGGAAAAAAATATAAATGCTTCTTAACAAATGAAGACACAGTACGCAAAATAAGATATGGCCGGACTTAGGAATTTTAAATTGGTAAACAATATTAATCGAACGGAGAATCCTCGATAATAAAATCGTAATTACCAATCTTGTTGTCATTTACAATTGCAAAAATATGATGTGGCCAGCACAAGACCTCCCACCATACCTTACTCTATATTTACAAATATATTTTAGTCATTTAGTCAAATGTAAAACTGTAGATGAAGATATAAATGATGTGTCACTATTGGCACTATCACTCCGTCACTATCATTATGTCATAATCAATTTAATTTTTCGTAGTAACAAAAAAATGTTAATCATGGTTTATGGGACAAGATATTGAAGTTTCATACTCCTAATTATAAATAATACCTTTTCCTAAAGTACTATGATAGAACAATTTATAAAATGCTAAAAATTGTAGATAATAACAATATAATCTTTCACTTAAAATAAAAAATACTGCTATATATTAATTATTTATCAAAATATTTAAGAAAAGTAAGTACTACTTCCGGTTTGGGGATTGCTTCAAAAAAATAACAAATGACATACAATTTTTTTTCACGGTTTTGATAAACGTTTTTCCAGTTATTGAAACGATTTAAATATGAATGAATTTAACAAATTTTAATTAGAATTTAGAATTAAAATAAAGTTGAAGAAAAAAATTGTATTTCAGTGGATTCGAATAACTTATTTAAATTGGCAAGCCTAGTTTAATACAATTTCCGCCACTGGCGAGCACCATTATTGTTAAGGGGGTATTATCGCTCAGTGCTGCTAGCTCACAAATCCCCGCCATTTAAGGTATTCGCGCTGACAGATTATGTGCTATGAGTACATATTGTCTCTATTTATCTAATTGCTATGTTTCGCTTCGTTCTTGTTTAGAAAATACTCAATTTGATTGGGTAGCGCGCATGCAATATTTAAATTTATTTAACAAATACTCGACTACAATTTGAAAATTTTATTTCATAATATGATGCATTCATTTTAATTTACAATGGAATTAGAGTTACAAAGAGTATTTCTCAGAATTATTATTTATTAATCAAATTATGTTGCTATGCGTATGTTGACAGTTGCTATGAAAAAACAAAATAGGTTAGGTATGTTAATGAATTTTATAAATGTCAAATTTGTTGATTCACCATAGTAACAATTACTTTTGCTACCTAGGCTTTTTTACTATTTTTACTGCCTAGGCAGCAAAAGTGACACTTTGCTGACTGTCAGCTGTCAAAAAACAGCACTTTCAATCGTCGAACAATATAATAACTATTTAAAAAATTCGACATTGTAGCTAGTTTTTTACTGCCTTCATCTTTATATGGTTTTTTTTTTAGATTTATAGGTTTAATAGGTTGGGAGTAATATGTTAAATACTTTCTTTACTGTGAGAGAAGCCCTTAAACTTTCATTTTTTTTCAGAGGGCGACAGAAGTTGCCGAGCAATGTGCATGTACGGCGGGACGTGCATGGACGGTCGTTGCATCTGCGCGCCAGGATACACAGGAGAGTTCTGCACAGAACGTAAGTTTCAACTTTAAAATCAAATCACCGTCCCTGTTTCTGTTAACTACACAATGTTTTGAACCTCTGGTTGGCTTGCAGCTATTTGTACGAAGCCGTGTTTAAACGGAGGAAGATGTCACAGTCCTGACAGATGCTCCTGTGTTTGGGGATTCACCGGCACCAGCTGCGAGATTGGTGAGTCATTTGTTTTAGTGTCACTGGAATGCCACGGAATTCGCGCGGAGAGAAAATTCAGATGTTTCATCGTGATTATTTCGTTGTTTATTTATTTACCTGTGCTTAACTTTTAATTGTATTAATATAATGATGTTTAAATTTTAAAGAAACGTATATGATTTATTTAATTTAGTAGTCTTGCAATGCAATAAATTAAATAAAGTAATAGAAAATTTATCTAAATTAATGCTGGATATATTTGTAGACACTAATAATTAACATAAAATAAAGGCTTAATAATATACCTAATAGGTAGAATATTAGATTATTTATTGAGGCAATGTGGACTTATCCAGAATGTAGGCTGTTCGTTGAACTTGCATGTTCTGTTAGTTGCGTTCCATATTAGAATCTGTAACATAAAAAAAAAAATTATATTATGATTTTGAATCACATATTCATAAATAGTACATACATAATTATATAAGTTAGTGAATTTAAACCAAATCTATAATTTTGCAAGCAATATACTAGGTATGTATTTTTTAATGATTTGTTGAATGTTTAAATTCTTTTCAATCTATAACTGCAGCAAAAGTACATTAATTACTTTCCTAAATCTGGAAATTATAGATTATTTTAATAATCAATAATCATGTAAGACGTAAATAACTGGAAGGGTGCCTTGAATTGAATTTGCTCCAGTAAAATTTAGAAAAAAATTACTTTCTAGAAAATAACTAGATGCAAACTCGCAGATAACACCAAAAATACACGTACTTTATAATATAATGCTATAAGTATTATTGACTAGTGCGACACCGACAACACCAGATATTATACAGACTACTCAACATTACAACCCTAGTTAATATAGGTAGTAGTTTTCACAACAACATCTTACATAAACATTACTTATTCATAATACATTCTTTAAATGTTTAAATGTTCTTGATACATTTTTCTCGAAAAACACTTTAAAAACAATAGACAACTCATCCATTTACAATTAGCAATTAACAATCATAAAGCTGCATTCACATGAGAATTTAGTTTTAAGGTTTACATTCATATTTACGTTTAAGAAAGTTTGAATGCATCTAACTAAATATGAGCATTCACAGTGCTTGAAAGTGGGAAGTGTGAATGCTCGTATTTAGTTATATGAATTTGTTCTTAAACGTAAACATAAATACGCTTATGCTTATTAGGATTAACTCATTTCATACTCTGAATTTTCTGTTTTCCATTACATATTACTTTTATTTAATAACAAATTCTGTTGTTCTTATAATATTTTTTTTTTAGATCATCGCACAGGACCTTGCTACACGGGCATAAAAGGCGCTTTATGCACCAACCAGCTGCAAGGAGTAGTTTGCACGAAGAATTTATGTTGTGCCACTGTGGGCAAAGCTTGGGGCCACCCCTGTGAGCACTGCCCCTCCCACATGGACTGTGAGCACGGCTACATCAAGAACATACGGTCGAACGAATGTGTAGGTGTGTTAAAGAAAATCAACAAAACAGTTTTCCAAAATTTGATCATATAATAATAATTATGTGAAGAACAACAGCAACGCTAGTGATTTTAGAAAAACTACTTGAATTGTAGTTTTTATTCATGGCTTCAATTATTTTTAATTGTATTAGAAAATAAATGTCACAATTTTTATATCAACAAAGAGTAACTGGTGCTGTAGTTTTATTTAATTTTTATAACTTGACGTCTTTTATTGTTTAATATTGATAATGCTTCACAAAACCCACCAGAATCAGACGATGGATTTTAAATAAGTGTTACGAGATAAAATTGGCTACATACGCTCGTAAAATAGAGGACATAATTTAACCACGAATACTTTTCGGATGATCATTTGCAAAATCAATAACTTAAAGATTAAATAAACAATTATTGCAATCAAAACATTGGGTGCAAGCACGAAGTATAGTACCATAAATACCCAGTTTACACAAGGAAAGTTTTTCCTAAAAATGTATTCAAAATAGAACAGGAAGTGTCATAAAAGAACTGTCAATAAGTACCGTTCATACGGGGAATCTAATTATAAGGATTAAAAATTACTTGAAATATCAGTCATACAACATTATGAAAAATTATACTACTGGAATTCAGTCACTCAGTTTATTGAAATCAAATCAACCTCTACCGATTTCTACGTCGCATGCGTCTTCATCAGGAGGTGATTAAAATTTAAAAACTATGGTGCACATTAAAAACATTACAATAACTGAAAACAGTACACAACATGGATCTCTTCCTCAAAAAAATTTAAAAAATAAATAAATAAATAGTTGATAAAAATCAAAAGTCAAGTAAAAATATCTTGCAATCACAACGAAAAAAACTTAATACTTAGAAACCGGTAGAGGTTGATTTGAATAAATTGAGTGGCTGAATTCCAGTAGTTTCATTTTCCATTAGACTTTCCAGCCAAGAAATCATATATCAAATACAACATTATATTCTTCTTCTTACATAACCTACGTTTCGGTTTACACTTAAACCTTCTTCAGGGTTAGTAAGATCTTTCAAAAATTTATGTCTCAAATAATTCGTTAACAAACAATCAGTTGGTAAACTTCGTTTAAGTGTAAACCGAAACGTCGGTTATGTAAGAAGAAGAATATATGTTGTATGACTGATATTTCAACCACCACAGTCACTTTATAAGATTACTAGATTTAATTTCCGATACATTTTTATATACTTTTATGTAATCAACTATTTTCTCTCGAATATTCAAATAATCAAATACAAAACTTAAATATAAAACAGTCAAATAAAGAACCATATTTCCCCTCTCTTTAGACGTGGACGAGTGCGAAGCAATCCCCGGTCTCTGCGAGGGAGGAAAGTGCGTGAACACGCAAGGATCCTTCATCTGCGAGTGTCCTGAGGGAAAGGCCAGGAATCCCGACACCAACAGATGCGAGGACAGGGACGAATGCCTGGACGAGGGCATCTGTCGCGACGGGAGATGCGTCAACACCGACCCGGGATACTACTGCGTGTGCCATCCTGGATTCATCCAGAGCCAGGATCGCACCTTCTGCATCGGTACATTCAGAGAAATAATAGTAGTCTATGCCACGGTCAAAGAAGATAATAAGACTACCCTCCGTTGGGCAGCGCTGGTGTATCACTGGAGGTAGCTCTATACAGAGCGGACTGGCCATATAAGCGTCCGGTGCAATCACCAGGCCGGTATGATAGTCTCAATCCGCCCCTGGTCTATATAGAGTTTAAATCAGTGATTCCCAAAGTGGTCCAGGTGGACCCCCAGGGGTCCACGGGAGACTCGACGGGGGTCTACGTTGGCGTGATAAGAAAATGGGGAGTTCACAAGTTGTAAGTGGGGATCCACGAAAATGGTTCTGGTTTCGATAGTAAAGAACAAAAATGTTGGCTTGGCTTTACCTATTAATGTAGGCAGATAATACACTATTCAAAAAAAATTCCAAATTTTTCGGTGATTTTTGACAGGCTGTATTTCGGTGAAAAATGGTCGTATTGAGACTTTTAAAAAAGCATTTTGAAACTTTAAGATTCTTATTTTCAGACTTTTTGGCTAAAAATTTTTAGGAGCTACGGTTCTCATGCAATCCTAAGAGATAGCGCGAAAAAATAATATTGCAAATTTTTTGCTTCTTTTTTTTGTACACGAGTTTGAAATTTTGTTTTCAGTTAGGCCGGCATGGATCAGATAGCCTGTTTATGTAGCATTAATTTCCTTCTTTTTTTAGTAGAGTATTTTAGAAAGTCAGCGACTGTTAGGTACTTGTAACTTTTTTCCACCGAAACCAGTAAAATTTTGAAAGTGGTCTACGAGAAAAAAATGTTTGGGAACCTCTGGTTTAAATGAACAACATAAATGTTTTAAAAGGTAAAACAAGATCATTACTAAACGTCAGAATTGACACATCAACAACTTATTTACACGCGCACTATGAAAACCTACCTCCAATGATGCAGCAGAGATATCTGACCGCATAGAAAAAGTGTAAACGGATAGGGAGTGGTACAACCTAATCTTCTTTGACCGTGGTCTATGCCTTATTTGGTGTGGCAGCCTCACAGAGCACTGTGAGATCTGAAATAGATTTATTGGTTCGACTCGAGAAAATATTAAATACATTTTATTCTCGATTTTATTGCTGTTCTATTCGATATCTACCGGGTGTTTCCTGAAACAGGCGCATCCCCATAAAATTGTATTTTAAGTCAATTACTTATCCATACCAGGCGTGGATATGAAATTCAAGGTCAAATACGTCAAAAAAATTATTAATGCGTGCAAATTATGTTTTTATCATGACAAATATTTATGAAAAACATTATTTAATAATTAATTATGTTTAAAAACATGATTTTATTGCAAAAAGAGCAAATCAAATTAAAAGTTTTTAAGTTGGCATTAAAGATTCAGTTACAGTAAATATTTTCAATGAATTGAAAGACACAAAGCTTTTTAGATGGCCGCCAAGGACTATGCTTCACAACTCGCACGCGAAGTGGTTACTGTCGCAACCCGCTCCAAAAACGCCTTTCCAAAAAGGACTGCTGCTGCGGGGTCAACATGGGTCAAGGTTGGGGCGACGACTGCATGCGGTGCCCCATCCACGGAGAAGGTAATCTCGTATTCAATAAATATACAGGATGTCCCAGATAAGTTGTTCGACATGGGGATCTCGAGAACCGTAAGAGATACGATGTCGGTTAAATTAGACAAAAGTTGCCTCATTATTAGACCAATTTAGTGACGTCTCGATTTTTTTTCTAAAATGCATAAGTCACTAGATATCGGTGAAAATGTAAAATTTACTATTTTAAATTTTTGCTTATAACTTTCCTAGTAACACACTATTTTAATTTGCACTTTATTAAGACACTGTTTCAAGAAGAATTTACAGGGATGCTCAAAATTTTTCTAACATATACAGTTTTCGAGAAATTGATATTAATTTCCATATTTCATATGGGGGTCACAGTAGGCTATACCTTCAAAAAATAGCTAAAATAGAAAACTTTAGACACTATTTAATATTGTTGCATAAACAATTTTCTTACTTAATTCTGTCTTTCAGATGAGCACAGGTTCCTCTGTTACGGAGGCAAAGGGATAATATCCGTAGAGACTACAGTAACAAAAGATGGCGACAAAACCAGTGGATCCTTCATCAGGATTAACGAGTGCGCTTTACGTCCTGATATTTGTGGACCAGGCGAATGCGTAGACACCGTCCAAGGATATGAGTGCAATTGTAATCCAGGCTTTCGATTGAAGAACCGATATTGTGAAGGCTAGTACGCATTATAGGCTATTTTATATTATTTTATTTTATTTGGAAATATAAATAAAACTGGAATGATTAGTACAAGCGTCGTCTAAAAATTCCTCATGTCATAGTTAGGCCAGTCAAACTAGACATTAAAATCGCAAAGTGTGATGTAGTTCTGATTTATTAATATGTTGTTAGGACCACTTATGGTAGTTTGAATCCAAGTTTGCAGCTTCCTGCGTAATACGTAAAAACCTGCAAAATTTTCGGAATTTTTCAGTTGTTGCCCAATAACTCGTAAACTACCTTATGCGTTTTCGATTTTAAAGTACATTAAATTTGCAACAATTTAAGCCCAACCGCAGCTCTGTACGTCCAATAGTTTCTGAGATATAGCACTTACAAAATTAGCCATTTTTTCCAAACAATGAAAGTTGAGAAATTTTCGCAATTTTTGTGCTTAAATTACCTATAACTTCAGAACGGATATAGTTATCGACTTCCGGTTTCTTTTATTAAATTCTGCAAACATTTCTATGTAATTTGATTTTATAATAAGTACTAAGTACCTAAGTAGTTTTTTTTTTATGGTAACCAACCTACAGAATTAACTTCCAATTACAGGATGGTAAATGTTATTATAGTGGAATCCAACCACTCGGACCCAGTGGTATTATTGTCGGTTGTACTGGGAATCGAACTGGGTACCGCTAGCATGCTAGGCGGACCCTCTACCGCTGAGCTAACCACTGGCCGTTAATACTTTAAAAGCTGTCTTTCTACATAAACATCTTTATCTTTTCTTCTGGTAGATATTGACGAATGCCGCGAAGGAAAGTGCCAAGGAGGACAATGCACGAACTCCCCAGGGACGTTCACTTGTGTTTGTCCTCCAGGATTTGACGTTTCGCCCGACGGGTCCAGATGTACAGACCACGACGAATGCGAGGAGATTGGCATGTGCACCAACGGGATTTGTATTAACATGGACGGGAGTTTTAAGTGCCAGTGCAAACCTGGCTATAAGTTGAGTCCTACTGGCCATGCCTGCGTGGGTAAGAAGATTTTGTATACGCCAAATTTTACTTCAAATATACTATCAAGTTTCAACGATTGAAGAATTAAAAAATTGATTTATTTTACTAAAGTTATGACTGATTGTAAGATTACCTAATTAAAGACCCACTCTTTCCACCTACTTATATGGTGAAATTCTGTGCAAATCTATAAGTTTTACAAATTTTTAAATCTTTAAATATTGTACAAAATCACATCAATCGTATTAAAAGTCATTTTTAAATATTTTTTACTTCAAATTCCTAGGCCAAAGAAAAAAAATAAAAAACTAGAGGCATTAAGACATCCTTTGTTAAAACACTCATATGTAAAAGAATCATATATTTCAATTATAACTAAAGTAAACATGGGAGGCGTAAACCTCTAACTCTGTAAAATTTACACCTTAAGGGGGTTTTATCGCTCAGCGCTGCTAGATCATAAATCCTCGTTATTTCAGGTATCCGCGCTGACAGCCTTTATGTTTTATGAGCACATGTTGTCTCTATTTATCTAATTGCTATGTTTCGCTCCATTTTTGTTTAGAAAATACTCAATTTAATTGGCTAGCGCGCATACAATTTTTAAATTTATTTAACAAATTACTCGACTACTATTTGAAATTTTTATATAATAATGTGATATAAACATTTAAATTTAAAATGCAATCAAACTTACGAAGAGTTTTTCTGAGAATTATTGTTATTTAATTGTTTATAAATAATAATAATAACAATTTAAAAAATTCGACAACGTAGCTAGATTTTTACTGGCTTTATCTTTATATGGTATTTTTTTTAGATTTATAGGATTAATAGGTTGGGAGTAATTTGTTAAATACTTTTTTACTGTGATAAAAGTCCCTTAAAGTAATGTTTCTATAATTTCTAGATATTGACGAATGTTACGAAAACCCGAGAATTTGCATCAACGGCCAATGCGACAACATTCCCGGGTCCTATACTTGCATTTGCCAACCTGGATTCACCATTTCAGCCGATAGGACCTTTTGCATCGATTTAGATGAATGTTCCAATACAGGTAATAAAACAAAACAATATTATTTCAAGAGTAAATGGATGTATTTGTAGTTTTGATTAAACTAACCGAATACATTTTTGTATGACCGGTAAAAAAAATAGGTCTCAGACGTTAAGAAATTATTTCCACTATTCTATACATACAATCATTGTTTTTTAAGGGATGTGTACGAATGGGAAATGCGTCAACATCGAAGGATCATTCAGATGCGTCTGCGATTCAGGGTATCGTTTAGGAAACGATGGAAAACATTGCATAGATATAGACGAATGCGTTAGCAATCCTTGCCAACATGGGAAATGTTTCAATTCACCAGGAAGCTTTAGATGCGAGTGCCTTCCGGGATTTAATTTAGGCCCTGACGGTCGATCATGCTTAGGTAAGAAAAGAGACGAGAAATTAAAATACGTATAATTAAGCCAAACTAAATGATGATAATCAAAATAAAATACTAATACTACAATTGCGAGAATATCTCCAAACGAATTTTTTTTTTCCTGTTTTAAGGCCCTACATTTATATTTTAAGCTAGGATACTTAATCCTGAATTACTCTGTATCCTCTTCGGAGCCTGAGTCCAGCTGGCTGGACAATATTTCTACATTTTCCCCTTATTATACTGTATGGCAAACTCTGCTTAAATCCTCATGTAGGGGAGAGTGGGGCAGATGTGGACACTTTTTTCAGACTCTCATAACTTTTGTCATTTTCAGTTTTAAAAATATTTCTCTCTTCAATCATTCTTAGGTAATAAATTTGAGCTCTTTGTAATTTGGTACATAGTGGTAAAATAGTATAATCGCCCAAAAAGCTTCTGTGTCCACAAGTGCGCCTTGTCCACATCTGCCCCACTCTCCCCTAGGGCTAGCTGGACATGCAGTTTGTCAGCAGAAAAATTATCTCGCGCTAAATTTTCATTTTAATTCAGTTTGAATCTGATTTGTGTAGTGGTGTTATTAATATGGAGTTTTTCAAAGTTTTTTTTAGACATTTAAACCCATAATGAAGAAACTATAAAGTATAAAGCTAAATAAAAAAATAAATAACAATTCCCTTCTTCAGACACCTCCCGAGACCTCTGCTACATGCAATACCGCGACGGCCAATGCTTCAACCCGACCAGCGTGGCCGTCACCAAGTCGTCCTGCTGCTGCTGTACGATCATCCTGGGCCAACCAATGGGCTGGGGCACGCACTGTCAGTCCTGCCCCATGCCCGGCTCCACTGAGTTCGACCTGCTGTGCCCGCACGGCTCCGGCATGACGTACAACGGAGACGACATCAACGAGTGCGCGCAGACGCCGAATATATGTCTGAATGGCGCGTGCGAGAACATGATCGGCACGCATAGGTGAGGGAACGTCATTGGCTTAGTTTACACTGCAGACCTATATTCGACCTATACCCCGAATTCGACCCAAATGTTGCTACGCCGCCTGGTGTAAACACTTAAAATATGAAGCGGCCTGGCATAGGTCAGGCCACGTGTAAAAGTGGCCTGACCTATACTAGGCCGCGGCCCAAACGTACTCATTGCGGTGTAAACAGATAGACCTAAAATAGTTTACAAATTAACCGGTAGAATTGGTAATGTAGTTCATAAAAAGTTGATTGAAAGTGTTATTTTGTTTAACGGTATCTTTCTCTATGTTTAATAACATTTCTTTTCTTTTCTTTATAATTTTTCTTCTAAGTTTTGTCCTTCGAATAATATTTGTTGTCATTTGAATCCACCACAACATTTTAAAGTTTAAATAAA
Organism: Agonum fuliginosum; assembly: GCA_947534325.1. Lineage (NCBI taxonomy): Eukaryota > Metazoa > Arthropoda > Insecta > Coleoptera > Carabidae > Agonum > Agonum fuliginosum. Next base: position 3,159,357 of record OX384033.1, read on the forward strand.
AAACTTCAATATCCTTTTTAAAGAACTTAACAGTCCAAATAAAAATGACGTTTGAAGAGTTTGACACTTGAAATTAACCAAATTTAAAAACTGGGTAATAAAGTATTCTTGTTTTTTATCTTAAACTTTAACTTCTAGATGGCGTGAACAAGTACCTATATCCCACCTATATCTGACCTGTGTAGGCTGTTTTGATATGCGGTGTAAACAACCCGGGTCTGGACCTAGAATAGGTCAGATATGGGTCTGGCCTATGTCAGGTCTCCCGGTGTAAACTAGGCCATTGAGATATTTAAACCTCCTTTCAAAAACTGCAGAACATTCTACAGGGTGATTCATCGTAAATTTCAAAACGCAATAATGCCTATTTTATGGATCAGAAAGTTTTTATTTTATAATGTAGGTACATATCTAAAGTTTTGTTGCACCCAGTTTTCAAAATCATATCAGGTAGGTGACGTTCCCCCCATCGAATAAGCCGATTTCTGGCGTTTGTCATAACCCTTTCCAGAATGGCAGCGGGTATGTTGGCAATTGCGGCCCGGATGTTAGCCTGCAGGTCTTCTAGGGTCCTTGGACGGTTGACGTAAACGCGGGATTTCAAAAACACCACAAAAATATCACAAGGAGCCAAATCGGGCGAGCGGGCTGGCCACTCCAAATCGCCCCTTATTGAGATGAAGCGCCCCGGGAAGTGTTCCCTCAAAACAGCCATCGATGCTGCTCCGCGCTCCAACGCATGGTGGCGACTGACCGGGTGGGGAACAAAACTTTAAAAGTGCACCCGTCGAATGAGATCACTCTCTCCCCACTTCGATCCCTGCAGTCTGAATGGCACGCATTTAAAAAAAGCAAGTTATGATGAATCACCCTGTATTTTATGGAAGATTGATTTCTCGACTTCGACTGAATACAAGATGGTTGGATTTTGTTCCGGTTTTTATTTATTTCTTGATCTGAACCATCGGTTTCAGAGAAGCTGTTCAAGTTTCGGTTTCGGTTCAATGTTGCATTTAATAACAATCAATTTATATAAAGTATTATAAATTTGGACAAAAATGTATCAAATTTTAGCTAATGTTTTAACCGTTTCGAATCTGTCAATTTTATATGAGTTATATTCTTAAATTTTTAATATCCAATTAGGTATCTCCTAGATGAAACTGATTTACAGTCGAAACGTTGAAGTTTCATTGGATTTGATTAATTTACTGCTTCTTCAAAAATCTTCCTCTTATTTTTTTGTGTTAAATTTCGTGGACATGAATTCTTTTTTTTTTTTATCTGTAGATGTATTTGTAACCCCGGATACCAAGTTGATGACACGGGGAAAATTTGTACGGATATCAATGAATGCGAGATAGATGAACTGGTAAGTTTTTGCTTTGGTTATTCAAATTTTTCTAGAAACTAAAAATATAAGTAGGTATGGCCAGTCATACGGGAATATATTATGATTCACAGTCGATGGTATATTTGTAGGTATATATTATACCGTGTATACCGTTTTGACTATAATTATAATTAATACATGTAACACACCTAATATTTCTAATCTCACTCAAAAGCATAAAATTTTACACTACTTAGTACCAAATTTTCAATAGGCTACTTGGATGATATTTGATATTTTTCATCAAATATTTTTAAAGGCGATATAAAACCTTGGGACACGTATTTTTAATTAATTAATTTAATTAATAAAAACTAAATATTAATATTTGACGTAGAATCAACGACTGCACTATCGAACACATCATAACGGCTTGTGCGGGAAGCTAAAACTACCAACCACAGTATACATTCTTAATATAATATGCTTCCCTTTCTCTTGTTCAAGATCAAGACGTCACAGAAATTTTTTTTTTGTTTACTAAAAAACATATAATTCTATGATCGTGTGCAACGTTTTCGTATTGAGTTGTTAGAGCTATTCCCCAGGTATGCAGCGGTGGCCAGTGTCGCAACACTCCCGGAAGTTACCAGTGCATTTGTCCTTCCGGGACTAAACTAAATCCCGCATCCCAGTCCTGCGAAGATATCAACGAGTGTGAAGATCTGGGACCTGAAGCTTGCTTCAATGGAGAGTGTCTCAATATCTTCGGGTCTTACAAATGCGAATGTCATCCTGGGTATATTTTGGACAACACTGGGAGAATTTGTATAGGTAGGAATATTTTATATAATTTGTGGAACAGTTGAACGGTCGAGGAATCGAATGACGGAAACTGGAAGTCGATATTTTCATCCGTTTAGATTTAGAAATGACACAAAAATTATTAAGATTTTTTTTCCTAAATCAATTTCTAAATCAAAAGATCAAACTTCAAATTTTGTTCACATTTTTGGGAAAATGTTTATAAGTAATAAATTCTTAATACCCTAGTGAATAAATTAGCAATAATGTACTAGTAAGTAGTGATGGACTGGATAGCTGTTTGGCCGGATACCGGATCGTCGAAATTCCGGTGGCTGGATCATTTTTTATTTGTTCGGTAAAAATCTTAGTTATTCCGGTTTTATTATTACAATTATTATATTATGTTGGTAATTAATTGCTGTGATATGTGTATAATTTGTTATAAAATTCACGGGCTCAGGTATAGAATTACAAATTTATTTCTTAAGTGATGACAGAGGTTTTCCCAAGATTATCATATGGTATTAATTAATTCCTCTGATATTTTCATATTAAGTATAATAAATGGAACCCCCTATATATTTTTACATATTTCTATTCTACATATAATTCTGAATCCAATTATGTGTATCACAAGTCCAGATTCCATGCAAAATATTTCACGAAAATAAATAAATAATCAAAGGTTTAAATACATATTATTTAATGAAATACAATAAAAGAACATATTAAAAAATTATAGAAGACGTTCAAAGAGACCATCATTTTCGTTTACACACACTCTAGACCTTTGTCTATTGGTAATAATTATTTTCGCCTATCGTATGTTGGCATGTCAATTGTTTTTACAAATGTTCAATTTTGTAACCTTCTGGATTTTCTTTATTTAGATTTTTCTTGAGATATTTTGTATGATATCTAACTTGTGACACATCATTAGATTCAGAACGGTACATAGAATTCAAATATGTGAAAATATATAGGGTGTTCTATTTCAAATAAGAAAGTTTAAAGTCTCCCTTACATGTACCGTTGACACCGTAAAAACGTTTGCCGTTTTGTGATTTGATTCGCTGACAACCAATGACGCAGTTTGACAGCTGTCATTTAGTTGGTTGTCAACGAATCAAATCACAGAACGGCGACAACGGCCGTAACGTTTTCCGGTGACAACGGTGCATGTAAACTTAGCTTAGTGTTATCCGGTTTAACCTGAAGTAATATTTTTGTAAATAATATATTTTGATGTAATGTCTAATGTACTAATATAAAATTTCACGACGATTGCTTTATTAATAAAAACGATATTTTGGGACACCCGTATGTTAATCAGTTACATCAGTACCGTCGAATCATTAAAACCCAGAACTCAATCTCATCTCTCCCCAGACAACAGAAAAGGCTCCTGCTGGGCCCGCCTCGTCCACGGCCGTTGCGAGACCAACCTGCCCAAGCTGTCGCTGCGCTCCGAGTGCTGCTGCTCCGTGGGGCTGGCGTGGGGCTCCCCGTGCGAGGTGTGCCGCCCCCACGAGTGCGACTGCCCCCGGGGCTACGCCAAGGTGGACGGCAAGACCTGCACCGACGTCAACGAGTGCGACCTCAACCCGGAGATCTGCAGAGGAGGCGGTACGTGTGTCAACACGGATGGGAGCTTCACGTGTACGTGTCCGCCTGGGCTGACGCTGGATACCACAAGTGAGATGGGTTTATTTTTATTGATGCTTTTTTGAAAGCGGGTTTTATTTTAAGACAAAATAAATAAAATGGTTTTATTTCAAGACAGAAAACAATAAATTGATCGACCATTTTTCAACTTTCTTTAATTTGGCAGGTTTTGAGAGTTTTGACCGATTTTCGTCGCGTAACTTAAAAACGTATTGTTATACTCAACTTTTTATAAAGGCATCGTACCGATGACCCTGTGGGATTAAGTTATTCCGAGAGTTACTCTTATTACGTATAAAAAAATCTTGAAAGACATCTACCTAGGGTGCCAAAGTAGGCAGAATTTTTGGGGTACTTTGGTACCTAGCGCATATAAATTGAATTTTCTCGAAATTAGGCGCTGTCTTTGGTATGGAAAACATTATTGTAATGTTAGTTCTACATGCAATTTTTTTTTCGATTGAAATTTTCATTAATTTTGGTAAGTAATTTTCCTTTAATTTTGGTAGGTACCTCATTTAAAATTATTGTAAATCTATTGGATAAACTGATACTAGCAGTCGATCTTACCAACAAAAAAGTAATTGATAAAGAAAATACCGGATATGGCGGCAATTTTGTTTATTGCATTAGAGTTGTTAGAAAAACTCATGATTTTTTTTTTTGTTAATTTTATTTAATATCCAATATTTTTCGTATCAATTGTGATACTTCATCAGGGATACAAAAGATATAACTTAAAAAATTGGCAACATTTTTAAAATACTAATATGACATTTTAAAAATAATACAAACATCACAACATGTTTAATTTTATTTGGTAAAAAGTAGCCAAAAAACGAAAAATAAATGCGAGTCACATGGCTGAAAGACAAAGCAAAACTCGTTGTTGGATTTGAATCTCAAATCCATATCCGTTATTTTTTTATCACTCAACAAGTCTGCGTGACTTCTGTTCAGAAAATAGTAATTGTTTTTAGTCAACCATAGATGACTAATGTTTTTTTCGGTTTTGTCATCTATACATCTCTAAAACTAAAACCGATTCTTCATTTCAATAAAACTAAACAGTTTGTTAAAACCCTAATTTACAAAGTAGAACATAAGTTCAAGTCTCTCGATCGCTAATGTGTGATTGTCGTTAAATTTCAAAAACATCTTGCAATTAAATCGCACTCAACCCGACCATTTGATCGTCTCAAATGTAGTCCTGGTTGCATAAGAATCTCTTCGATGTCGTTTCGACTTTCAAAGGTCGTGTCACACGGATTGAGATTCTGACTGCACCAAGACGAATCGACAGAAGTACTTTGATTCACTATAATAATATCTACCACTTTGTAATTGGGAGTAAATAAATAAATTTACATTAAAATATCTCTCAGGAACCCACTGCCTGGACATCCGTCAAGAGCAATGCTTCACCCGCTACAAGCACGGACAGTGCACCTCCCCCTTGGAGGGGCTGTACAACAAGAACATCTGCTGCTGCTCGCCGGTGGGCAAGGCCTGGGGGGGCGACAAGTGCGAGCCGTGCCCCCGCGCGGGCACCTCCGCGTTCCAGGAGCTCTGCCCCAAGGGGCTCGGCTTCCTGGACCGCAAGGACATCAACGAGTGCACCGAGTTCCCCGGCATGTGCAGCAACGGCAGGTGTAAGAACAGCGTGGGGAGCTATAACTGCAGGTGCAACAAGGGGTACGCGTTGGATGAGAACAAGATCAGGTGTATTGGTGAGTAGTGTTAGTTTGTATTTATTTATTTATTACTAGCGGATCCGGCGCGCGTTGCTACGCCTCCAACTCGAATTTAAAGGAATCTCGTTATAAGAATTCTAAGTTATTACTATACCATACATGGTAGCAATTCTAACTACGCCCATGATAACCCAATCGGTTACCGCCATTTTGTTTAAAAATGGCGGACTGATTTTTTAGTATGCTCATGTCATAAGTTAGATCATAAGATATAACCATTACAATGAACCCAATAGGTGCAGTACATTTTGAGTTAGCTAGCCACCATTTTATTTCAAAATGGCGGACTGACATTTTAGTCTGCTTACATTATAAGATAGATCTTAAGTTATTACCACACCAAATTTGAACTCAATCGGTGCAGTAAACTTTGAATTAGATAGCCGCCAGCAACAATGTTAAATTGCCATTGTTATAAAGGTTTACATTTATATTTACGTTTAAGAAACATTAAATTCGTATAACTAACTATGAGCATTCACATGCGCCCCCCAACACTGTGAATGACTGTATTTAGTTAGATGTATTCAAACTCTCTTAAACGTAAACATAAATCTAAACCTTAAAACTAAATGCTCATATTAATGACGCTTAACAGTAAACTACCTTCCGTACCTGGAAAATGGTAAGAGGTATCTTATTTTATTGAATTCCTTGCGTCAAATTATTTTAAAAGCCATATCCAGTATACCAATCAATTTAAGTGCGAGAAACTCAATGCCACAACCCTCAGTTCCATATCTTGCTTAATTTTTGAGTTATGCACTTCAAAATAGCGAACTTAAAGAGTTATTAAAACAGGTCTCACTTATTTGGTTCATAACTGAAATAATCTCGGAAATAATTCACATTTATCGTATGTGTTAAACAAAATTATTTATTTATATTCAAAATAAAACAATAATAAAATATTCTAAAGGTTATTTTTGTAAAACATTAACATTTATTCAAAATTATGTTCGTAATCTTCAAAACTGACGATTTTTCTTATCTTCATTTTTGATCATGCTCGGGCTAACGTCACGTTAGAAAGATTAACAACAAAGTATAACATACTCGCTTTAATCCTCCTATTTCTGAGTGGGAAGGAAATTGGGTCCATGCGAATTTTGGGCTGCCAGAATTTTTTGTACTGATCCAAAGTTAAATCAACGCTTTTTAAAATCTTCTCAATTTGTTCTTTTGGTAGCTTCTTTCGAGCAGGTTTCAAGGGTTTCTGAAAACCTGTTGGACGTTTTCTTTTTGCCATTTTTAAGTTATTTTAAACGTAACTTAAGACAGATAAAATTTGACATTTAAACAAATGATAATAATGATAAGAGAAATAATTTTAAGGCCTGCTTTAAAAATGGAGAACCTACAAGTTTAATTCATCTAATATCAAGGTGACTACTTTATCTAAAATTCATATGAAATTGCAGCATTTTCGAATAGAACACTATTTCGAAATATGCAAAATTTAATAGTGAATAAAGTTAGTTTTTTCTCTATCAATACAGATGTAAAAGAAATTTTATTTCAAGTTTCGTTTTCTTTCATTTTCATTTTTGTAAACAATAAAAGCTTCGTATTTTTACATAGGTACTTTATTATCTAGCAATGAATATATGAATAAATGTAAATATTGCAAGAGAATTTTAAATCTACTCTCGTTACCATTCCAAGTTGTGATACAATTAACTTTTCAACAATAACTATCAAGTGGCTATAACATGGGTTTGCGGTAGAAGGTTCGATGGACGAGCAAACCTTGGATGAATCTCGCTCATTGCTAGAAGGCAATTAAAGTCAATAAAATAGAAATGTCTTTAAGAATTCTTAATAATGATTTATAGTGAAAAGACACAATTTTTATACAAATTTCTTTACAGATATCGACGAATGCACAATAATGCACGGCGTATGCGGCAACGGCAACTGCCGAAATATTCCAGGAGACTTTGTTTGCGACTGCAATGAAGGATACCGAACCATGAACATGATGCAAGTCTGCATGGGTAAGTTAGAACTTAGAGAACCTCCAAAAGATTAAGGTGGCAAGTCGTATTCAAACACGCATAATAGACCGGAAGCTCACGACAAGTGATGGTCTCCGATTTCATACAGCATGCCTTATGGAGGATAGAATTTTTACATTTTAATGTCAAATTTGACATTTTAATGTCAAATTTGACTAGGCTATTATTTTTGTACATACATTGCGGCCGACTGACCAGCTCTATCCCCACATTTAGCTGACTGACTGTCATAAATTTCATTTCTATGCAATATTCTATTTGTATAACAATAGTCAGCCTTAGTAAATTCATTTTGTTACCTCGCAGGAACGACAACTTCGACAGCGTACCTGAGACGCCTGTTCTACGTTTCGCTTGACTGACCGCAGTATGTTTGTGTACACAACCACTGTAATAAACTATTAAAAAACTAGGCTTAATAAACTCGTCCAAATTGGTCAAAAACACGCCGAGTTATGACGGTTTTTTTCGATTTATTTTTGTCGCCAGCTTATATTACGGCTCTAGCTAATCATTATTTCTTCTCATGACGAAAATCTGCCACCTTAAAGCTGATTCCAACCTGCGTTGTCACTAACTCTTTCTCCTCAGACATCAACGAATGCGAGGAGACTCCAGGGCTCTGCCGAGGGGGCCGCTGCATCAACACCGACGGCTCCTTCAAGTGCGTCTGTCCAGCAGGACATGAACTAGCGCCGGACAAACAGAGCTGCAAGGACATCGACGAGTGCTCAAGGACAAGCGGCATCTGCAGCAACGGAGTCTGCGAGAACATGATGGGGACGTATCAGTGTGTCTGTGACGATGGCTACCAGCAGACTGGCCTGAAGAGCCATTGTGAAGGTAAGGGGATGTGATAATTGTTGTTTGTTGGTTGTTAATGTGGTGGTTGTTATGCTGTCTGAAGAATAAGGTGCAGTATTGATTGAGAATATACTAAACTGTAGTTAACGAAAAGATTTAGTAACAGCCAGACCACTTACGAATGCTTAAGTATGCAATAACGTTTTAGAATTTGTAACGTGTGAAACTGATATCTGTGCAAACTATACTTTACTGAATCTGTTCGTTAAACAAATTATGGTACCTAAGGAATTGTTTACGTTTAAATTTTCGTTGCAGATATTGATGAATGTGAAGATGATAACGGAGGATGTGAAGATGTTTGTGTTAACACTCCTGGTAGTTTTACTTGCGCTTGTGGGTAAGTAATTTTTAGTTATTTAACAGAAATTATCAAGAAATTTTATCAAAACGTTACCTCCAAAACGTAGTTCTATTATGTATGGTAGGTATAAAACTACACCAAATTAAGTATTAACATAATTATAGTATTTGGTATCAAATTGAAGGTTCAAGACAATGTTCAATGATTCTTTTTTTAATTTGTTGATCAAATATTATTATAGTTATATGGATGGTCAAAAATGTTCATATTGTAGACTAGAAGACAGGAAGAGTCCGATATCAGATGTAATAAAATTGATTTCTTCAAAATCCATTCATACGAATGGGTGTACCAAATCTACGTGTTATTCATATTGTGTTTGGTTTCAAAATAAAGGTGTCAATAATATTTATAAATTACTCAAAATGGCAGTTGGAGATCGGAATTTTTTTTAATACGGGGTCTAGTTAAACCTGGTAGCCTGGTTTATGTAATGTGAAACTTTTGCATTATTTATTTGATGGTACCCATTCTACAGGATTTATTCCCAATTACAGAATGGTAGATGTTATTATAGTGGAATCCAACCACTACCGTAACACGTGTTTTCGTAAATCCCTGTTCGCACGAAGATTCTTTGAAGATTCTACCAAGATTCTGAATCCTAGAAAAGAAGAAGTTTCAAGATTCTGAATTTAACAGGTAATTCTCACTAGAAAGAAGAAAACTCCTTCAGGATTCAGAACCTTCATAGAATCATCCTCGTGAGAACAGGGCTTTAACTTCAAATCCTAATGTTAAGGAAAATGCAAAGAGTCTTACATAAACCAGGTCTTAATACGAAGTACTTTTCAGTAAACTAAGCCAATGTGTAAATTCTAGAACGGGCTACTCGCTTCTTCTCGACGGCAGAACCTGCATCGACGTAGACGAATGTTCCGACAACCCCCGCATCTGCAACGGGGGCAAATGCGTCAACACCCAGGGCAGCTACACCTGCGTGTGCGTGGACGGTCTCAGTCCAGGTCCTGGAGGAACATCCTGCATTGGTACCAACCCACGAACCAAGTCCCTATCACCAGACTAACTCAATGTTGACTTGTGATTGCAGACGTTGACGAATGCGCCAGGAGAAGAGACATCTGCGGAGCGGGGGAATGTGTCAACTCCCTGGGAAGCTTTCAGTGCCGGTGCGAGGATGGCTACTCCGTCAAACCCGAGGAAGGGCCCCAGTGTAGTGATGATGATGAATGCTTTCTTAATATTTATAATTGTCATAATAATGCTGACTGCATTAACAATCCAGTAAGTATTTTTCTTTTAAGAAGAGAAAATGTATTTAACAATTTCCAATCCATTTAAGTTGAGTCTCAGTTTTATCTCAACACACACAAAACGCTGCCATTCATTAACGGGTTACAATGTCGACTTCCGGTTTTCAGCATACGATTTCTTAAACATTGTTTTATTGGGAACATTTATTTTTAAAAATTTGAAAAAAAATATAGAATTTTTTGTAATCTATTTAAATAAATTGTGTTTTTAATCGAGTGCTTCTTTCGAACGCATTAAAATACCGACTTTCGGTTTCAAGCACAATAATTTATAATGAAAAATCTATGCTAGCGTCGTTCCATATTATACAGGGTGACGCGCTTAAGACGATTCACCCTTAATATCTTGGAAACGGATTGTGATAGGCATACCCAATCCAGTTTGCGCTATATGTTTTAAAATATAGGGACACACATTTTACTAATAATTTTTTTTAAATCACTCATCTTACCCCCAACAATTTTTAAATCTTAAAAAATGGCAATATAGCCTTTGTGGCATATCAAATGCTTTCTTAAAAAATACTACACCAGTCATGCCAATAAATTGTTATTTAAATAAATGGTTTTAAAGTTCGCAACAATAATTTACAATATTTTAATGTTCGATTCTCAGCAACTGACAATAATTCCACTGGATCCTAGTGATTGGATTCCACTGTAATCAAATTAAGAATCTCTACAAGTAGTCTTAGAAATGATCAAAATAAATACGTTTTTTAAATCTTTGGTATAAGGTGGTATAGAAAATTCCTAATTACGTGCATATAATGGCGAGGCACTAGCTGCGCGGGTTTAAGCACAGAGTTCTCTGCACGTGACGACGTACGATACGAACCCGGAAATTGTAAAACATCATGTAATTAAATCGCACTCGGATGCTTTAAGCACTTGATCGTCTAAAATGCATCCTGGTTGTAAGAAGAATCCCTCCGTTACCGCTTTGAATATCAAAGTATAATATCATCTTCCATTCAAAAAGTGGGAGTTATTATTGAGCAAAATAAAATAAATTAATTGACAAAATTCCTCCCAGGGCTCCTACCAATGCAGATGCCACGACGGCTTCACAGGCAACGGAGTCTCCTGTCGAGACATCAACGAATGCCTCACGAACAACGGCGGCTGCGACCAGAACGCTCAGTGCATCAACACCGAGGGTTCGTTCAAGTGCGTCTGTGACACCGGCTTCAAGGGAGACGGCTACTCTTGTACAGACATCGACGAATGCTCCAACGACCCCACGTTGTGTGAGAACGGTCAGTGCTTGAACTACCCCGGAGCGTTCAGGTGCGAGTGTGAAATGGGCTTCATGCATCCTGATGACAGGAATGATCAGTCGTGCATAGGTAAGAAAGAATTGTAACACCTAGTCCAAAACCCACCAAACCCACTTGACAAAATAAAATCCCCAGAACGTTTCAAGAATGATCAAATTTTTAATGGATTAAGCGGCAAGACAAAAGGAATTACTCATTAAGTTGTTAATTGTATTTATTTCCAATATGTCGCAAACAATTTTGTTGCTTCCTCGGGGGAAAATAATATAAAATTTTGCCAACATTTTTTAAATTTTCAATTTTGCAAGTTCCATAAGTAAAATACATAGATCAAATCAAAAGCATTTTTTACAACCAGATGTTGTTCTTACGAGGTTAGTTGTGTAAATTTCAAGAATGTGAACATCACACTTTGATACTTGCTATATCCTATTAATAATGCTAATGTCCGCCCGTAGTAACATTATCTATGTAACATCCCAATGTTAGTAAATTGATAATAATACAATTATGTGTCCCATGTAATTCTCTTAGATGTTTGTATTGAGTATGTAATATTTGATCGTACTCAGGATGTGGTTAGGATAGACTAACGTAATGTCACTTAAGTACAAGTGGGTAGATACCAAAGTAGAATACCAGGTACTAGAACCGAACCATAACTAACAGTTTTAGTGAACCGGGAACCAAACCTGAACAGACATAAAATATTTTGGCAAACCCATAACCGAAACCGAACCAATGATAAAGAACCGGTTCGTACCGTTTTTAAGCAATGAATTAAAATTAATTTCGTTAAAATTTTATTAAAATTTTTGTATTTTCTTTAATTTAATCAAATTTGATTTTAGAGATTTGTTGTTTTTAGTTCCGAACTGGAACGAATTTTTAAATTAATTGATTGCTTATTACTAAATTGTAAAATCAAAACCGGAACTTGAACTGATTTTTTTAAAACCGATTATCGGTTTATATTGGGGAGAAGTATAAAAACCAGAACAAAACTGAACCTTAAGACTGGAAACTCCTATTTGCATAATCTGATTACAACAAATAGTAGGCTACTTGCATGGTACTGAAAATGAGATTTTTATCACTATATGCACCTAATGTTAGGCCAAAATTTTTTTGTGACATCATTATTTCCCATTCTTGCAGATATAAACGAATGCCAGATGTTCACGAACCTCTGCGTGTTCGGGCGCTGCGAGAACATCTTCGGGATGTTCCGTTGCGAGTGCAACGACGGGTACAAACTGGACGGCTCTGGGGGCAACTGCACGGACATCGACGAGTGCGAGAGCCCGCAGTCGTGCCTCTACGGCAAGTGTACCAACACCCAGGGCAGCTACCTCTGCGAGTGTCCCATCAACTACGAGCTGGTGTCCGCTGGCAACGCGTGTATTGGTAATGTAAAGGTCTACTTATAACAACCTTTGATTATTCATAGTGGAGAGATACGCCACTTGCATCAGGTTTGAAGAACGTTCATGCAATGATGTATGCTCGAAAATCGCTTACGACTTGCGATCAGCTGTTGGAAGACTAAGGTAGCAATAAAAATATCAACAAGTAGTATTTGATTGATTGGACTGCCTCGTCCAATAGCGGATCACAAACGATTTTCAACCATTCATCTTTAGTAAAGTGCACAAGAGCCACGACCAATCTCCCCACTATTAATGATCGAAGATAATGCAAGCCCGTTTTAGATGGTGCAATTTTAGTTTCAAGTTTTTTTGTGCCAGAAAGTGCAATTAAAATTGCAGCAAGAAATATTACATGAAGGACTTGCATCGAAATTCTTCTCGCAAGTTGCAATTTTCTAGTGAGTTATTGGCCATAGTCAAATACGACGTTTATGTTAAGTTGGTAACTGAAAATTAATTGCTTGTAATTCTGGTGAGAATTTGGACAAGATCTAATTCAAGAAAGTCGTTCTTGCAAGATTGCTTCTGCCTGTTGCTCGTGCAATTTATGTATTAAGCCTGTCCCACACTACTAATGATTAGTAGTCTGGATCCGAATTTGTTGGTAGTATGGGACCGGCTTTAACTAGTTGAAAGTTGCATTTGCATCTGCAATATTGCTCAATGTGAAATGGGTTTAAGAGGCTAGAGGCAACAGCTCCTCGAAGAAGAGGTCGTGATTGTGGTGTTGTTGCAGATAGGCGAACCTCGAGATGTTACCTGGCGGTGGATTCCAGAGGAAGATGCCATGCTGACACAAGTGATTACGTCACGAAGGCCTCGTGTTGTTGTAGCGTCGGCCAAGCCTGGGGGCCCCATTGTGAAAGGTGCCCCAGGAGGGATAGCCCTGAGTATCAGGAACTGTGCCCCGGAGGAATGGGGTACAGGCCCAATGCTGTCACAGTAAGTAGACTAAATAATGTCAAACATTACCTCGTAATTTCCCATAAATATAGTAAATAACTAATTTGCTATTATTTTTAGGTAGTACTCGAAGACATCAACGAATGCGAAGAACACGAGAACTTATGCAAGAATGGTCACTGCACAAATACATTTGGAAGCTTTATGTGCTCTTGTAATAAAGGCTTCCGCCTAGACGATACTGGAGCAATGTGTGTAGACATCAATGAATGTCTGGAAATTCCTGGAATCTGCTCCATTGGACATTGCGTAAACGAGGAAGGAAAATATCACTGCGTTTGTCCCGAGGGATACATGCCTATGCCCGGAGGAAGTAAGGGATAAATTCATTACCATAAAATATTGTCTTAAAATTGTCTTTTTTCTCAGCGGAATGCGTTGACATGCGCAAAGACATCTGCTACACCGAGAACGTCTGCTCAAAACCAATGTCGCAAAACACAACTCGAATGCAATGCTGCTGTTCCATGGGCACGGGTTGGGGCCAGCCCTGTCGAGCGTGCCCACGTAAAGGCACCAGTAGGTACACGAGGCAAGAATTACCCGTTCTTGTCCCTTGCCACATATCTACCCGCCTACTAACCGTCCCTTCATTTCAGATGAGTACTACGCCCTTTGTGGTCTTCGCCCTGGACAGATCGTCAACCCAATGACCAACGAGACCAAAGACATCGACGAATGTTTCCTGATGCCGACCATGTGTAGTCATGGTCAGTGTATGAACACCCCAGGAAGCTTTGAATGTCAGTGTAACCGAGGATATATCTACGATCTTGATTCGCATCAGTGTATCGATGACAACGAATGCCTAAAAGTGCCTAGTCCTTGTCAAGGCAACGCACAATGTATCAATCTACCTGGTTACTTCGAATGCCGGTGTCCCGATGGGTATAAACATGGTCTAAGTGCTCGAGATTGTGTCGATATCGACGAATGTACCGAACGGCCAAACATTTGTCAAAACGGTAACTGTAAGAACCTACAAGGAAGCTTCCAATGTGTCTGTCGTTCTGGTTATCTTTTAACTCCAAGTCGGGATAATTGTCTGGATATCGACGAATGTTCCCGACACCCGAATATGTGCAACAATGGCACTTGTGTCAATATGGTCGGAGGGTATAAGTGTCATTGTTATCCTGGCTTTAAACTGAGCCCAAATAATGATTGTGTCGATATCGATGAGTGCCATATGATGCCGTTTTTGTGCAGAAATGGCAGATGTAAGAATTCTGTTGGAAGCTTTATTTGCGAATGTGCGGCTGGGTATATTTTATCAGCTGATGGGCAACATTGCAGAGACATCGACGAATGCGTTGAAGTAAGTACAAGAATTAAAATAAATCTCCAAATACTTAAAACCTTTTTTTAGAAGCCAGATCTCTGTCCATCTCCAGGCAAATGCCAGAACCTAATGGGCTCTTTCCTTTGTTCTTGCCCGGAAGGGTACGAACTTAGCCCAATAACGAACCGTTGCGAAGATATCGACGAATGTGCCGTCAACCCAGGAATTTGTGAAAATGGAGTTTGTACCAATACTGAAGGAGGAGCATTTTGTACTTGTCCTGAAGGGTATCAGTTGAGTCATAATAACATGAAGTGTATTGATAGAAGACAGGAGATGTGCTATGACAGCTATCAACGAGGAAGGTAAGAAAATGTTATTGTGTTTAACAGCTTTTAATTTAATAGAGGTGAAAGTAGAATAGTGTTTTGTTTGGCCATCTTGAAACTAAATGGCGGCTAGCTATCTCAAAATGTACTGCACCGATTGCGGTCAAATTTGGTACAGTAATAGCCAAGGATTTAGCTTATGATATAGATATATTAAAATGCCTGTCCGCCATCTTGAAACAAAATGGCGGACAGATATCTCAAAATGTACTGTAACTGTTGTGTTCAAATTTGGTACAGTAATAGCTAAGAATCTGTCTTGAAACATAGGTATATTAAAATCTTGAAACAAAATGGCAGCTAGCTATCTGAAAGTGTACTGCACCGATCTGGTTCAAATTTAGTACAGTAACAGCTAAAGATCTAATTTAATATAACAATGTCAGTCTACCATCAAAAACTGGGCTGTAAAAATTAGTACCGGAAAAGTGTTTAAGCGGTGAAACAAAAATCTGCACAAAAAATTTAAATAAATATCGATCGAGTCTCATAATAAAGGATTTATAGTCAAAAACTTTGTTTTTACGGGTTCGTTTTTTCCCTCTCATTCCAGGTGCACCGCACCACGCGGCATGTCAATCATGATGAAAGAGTGCTGCTGCTCCGCGGGCGCCGCATGGGGCCGCTACTGCACCCCATGCCCCCCGGCCGGCACCCCGGAGTTCCTGAAGCTGTGCCCGGAGGGTCCGGGGCGCATGGACTCCGGCGAGGACCTGAACGAGTGCCTCTTCATGCCGGACGCGTGCAGCGGCGGCGACTGCATCAACACGGACGGCTCCTACCGCTGCGAGTGCCCCATGGGGTACGTGCTCGACCCCACCGGACACCGCTGCGTCGACGAGAACGAGTGCCGGACCACGCAGAACGTGTGCGGCAACGGCACGTGTAGTAATGTGGAAGGAGGGTTCGAGTGCTCGTGTAGTGATGGGTTTGCGCCTGGGCCCATGCAGGTGAGGAGGGTTTATATTCATTTTTACCGTTCCACGGATTGTTAGTTTGTAAGATACTTTACTAAAGCTCATTTCTTGCAAAAGACCTTGTATGACATTCGTGCCAGTTTTCATCATTGTTTTAATGTTATATTTTCCATCACAAATTACATCAAAGTTTGACACAAAACTTGTACAAGAACTTGGATGTCAGTGTCAAACGCGTTTTAACAAATATTGAGAATTTTTTCAACACTTGTTTCTTGGTGACGAGAATAAGTACCGATCCCAGCCAGGCTTTGTACTTAAACTAAAATGTGTTACTGTGTACCTGATTTTCTTAAATTACACGAGTACTTCAAAAAGATTGTCGGTATTGAAGCAGATTTAGCAGATACTTTTTGAATCTCTGCTATAAATCTCGATGGTCTTGAATAATTTATGTCAACATTTTTAGCTAAAATCGTATCCAGAATTAAAGTACGTATTTAGAAGAAAACATTATTTACTTTGTTATCCAACTTCCGTTGATTTGATCTAAAATTAATATCAATTTAACATTTTTTAATAAATACTCTTTTAAGAACCGTAGTTTTATTCCATAGCGATTGCGCCAACGCGCAACTCAGAATTTTTTTTTACATGCACCAATTATTATTGTTTCTTGAAATAAAAGAATATCACCATGTTTATAGTCTAATTTTTAGGAATAATTAACAAAACAAACAATTATTTTAATATCTCGGTTTTTATGTGCTTCAAGTTAAAAAATACAACAAACCGGCTACTTTATGTGTTTATAAGAACCTACTTTTAATTTTTTATGCACGGGTTGCTAATACACCCGGTGTCAAATAATGTTTATGATGCAAAATTGCGGGCTGTTTATGTTCGTAAACTTCATTTTAAAGCCAGGTCGAAGGACCACAATAATATTGAAACCATAATTCAATTTAAATTAATTAATTTATGGCCATTTTGCACCGCTACAACTTAAATTTCAAGTGTCACTTCAATGAACAATATCGAATCGAACTCATGACGGCAATGTTATTTCTACGTTTGACAATTTGATTTTGATTCGATATTGTTTATTTAAGGAAAACTTAAAATTTAAGTGGAAGCGGTGCAACTGGCTATAAATCATATTGTGGTCCTTCGAGCCGGATATCAATCTACCTAGAAAATCACCATTTATTTATTGTGGTAGTAGGAATACATTCAACAGAACGATAGATAATATTATAGTGGAATATAATCACACTCTACCATTGAGCTAACCACAAAAATGTATTTGTTTCCAGGTATGCGAGGACATAAACGAATGCATAGAATTCGGCACCCAGTGCGCATTCCGGTGCCACAACGTCCCCGGCTCATACCGCTGCATCTGTCCGTACGGGTACGCCCTGGCTCCGGACGGGAAGCACTGCCTGGACGTGGACGAGTGCGTCACGCCGGCCAACAACTGCAAGTTCCAGTGCAAGAACCTCATCGGCACGTTCATGTGCATCTGCCCCGAGGGGTACACGCAGATCGGCATGACCGACGACTGCAGGGACGTCAACGAGTGCGCCGTCAACTCCGGCCTGTGCCAGAACGGCAGATGTGTTAACCTCCAGGGCGGGTATAGGTGCGATTGCTATGAGGGGTTCGAGCCCAGCGCTGATAGGAAGTCGTGCATAGGTGAGATGATATTTTCGTTGTTTTACTTTCTTACAGTCCGAAATTTTACAGTCAATTACCTATTGGATGTTTTCTGTATGTAGAAAACTGTTTTTGACATGAATTTGGTACATGATTATTTGTCTTACTAACTCTAAAGATAATTGAGAGTAAATCGAAACATTGGTTATTAAGAATGTTTCATTGATTTTTCAAGTATTTTTTTTAAACAGCCATTTGGACAGTACTTCTTAACCACTAAGTATTTAAGAATTTCACAATATACTAAATACAGGTAATAAAAAAGATCCTACCTTATTTGGTGAGCGTAGATCAAGCTTTTAGGAACTTCAGAAGACGCACTGTAAAAGAAATATGTAGTTAATAAAGAAATCAACATTTTTAATAGTAACAATATACAAGTAGATAATAGACCGGGAGCTCATGACAGGTGATGGTCTCCGATTTCATACAGCATACCTTTTGGAGGATAGCATATTGACCCTATGACAACATAGAAAAACGGGTATTAAACCCTTGCACGATTTCCGGTCATATGGAAAATTGCATTACCACTTGCACAAAACTTTTCCGAAATTTTCCACCCTTGGGCCAACGAGGACTGCATGCCAATTTAGTTATAGATGTTTTATGACACAAATATTAATTCTTTTCATCGGCATACTGTATGAAAACACGGAAAATCATATTTTTTTTACAAGATCATGTGATCGTTTCAGCCCTTTGGGATCATGATATGTGTAAATTTATTTTGATGAAAGGGCATGCATTATTAAATCAAAGAAAAACACAAAAAATTTGTGCAAGTGGAAAAATGCAATTTTCCATATGACCGGAAAGCGTGTAGGGGTTTAATACCCGCTTTTCTTTGTTGTCGGCGTAGAGTCAATATTCTATCCTCCAAAAGGCATGCTGTATGAAATCAGAAACCATCATCTGTCATGAATTCCCGGTCTATAATCGAAATAAGGAATATTAAATAAATACATAAATTACATGTCCAGTTATGACTAATAGTGAAGAAAATAGATTTTAAATAGTTTCATTTAAAAGTTGTAAATTATTTAAGATTCCATGAGGTAGAGACGACAACTATTTTCAATATTAATGAATACATTTACATTTTATAATTTAAATTTAAAGCTGTTGGGTTACGGTTGTCAATTTTACACTAGACTATTATGTTTGGATGGGCTAAAATATAGCCAAATACATTTGTTTTTTTTTGTAGATCGTCGACTAGGATTCTGCTTCAGACAGCTAGTCCACGGAAGGTGTTCAGCACACAACACCCACGATATGAAACGAGTTACACGAGCAAGTTGTTGCTGTACCATGGGACTAGCATGGGGACCGCATTGCGAGATCTGCCCGCCCAAATACACAGAGGAGTACCAGGATATGTGCCTTGAGAGCGGAATATCCGTAGATGGGCAAGGTAAGAAAGACAAGCCATCAGTTCTGTTTCAAAACTTAAAGCCTGGCCTGGCCTGGCAGTCGTTAAATGCAGTCAAATCAAGCTGACCACAGTATCGTCTTAATTGTAGTCCTGGTTGCAAAAGAATCTCTCACAACTCTCTGCTTGTGATGACGTGCGAACCTGGAGTGCTTCAAGCAGATCGTCTTAAATGTAGTTCTGCTTGTATAAAAATTTATCTGTTGCCGCTTTGAATTTCAAAGGTCGTCGCACAAATTGAGATTCTGACTGCACCAAGATGAATCGGTTCAAGTGGTTGGATTCCACTATAATAACATCTACCATTTTATAATTGGGTGTAAATCTTTTTAGAAAATAAAATAATAAAACTTATTCTGTTATATTTCAGATATAGATGAATGTGCAACAATGCCCGATCTGTGCAAAAATGGACGTTGCATCAACACATTGGGCTCTTATCGATGTGTGTGCAATAAAGGATTCAAGCCTGATGCCAGTGGATCATACTGTTTAGGTAGGTAACTTACATTTTCAAATAATTATTTAGTAGTTCACATGATTAACATAAAATAGCGAGTCTCTAAGTCCTGGCGTTCTTGTTTCTTTGTCAACATTTTAAACCGACTGGGCCAACGACTAGCTATTGTTCAGTTTCGTTTGATCGCTTTAAACCAATTATTAACTTGCACTATTTTGTCTTCTTCTAGATATAAACGAATGTCACCAGACCCCCTCGCCCTGCAAGTTCAACTGTCAGAACACGGAAGGAAGTTTCATTTGTTCCTGTCCTGCAGGATATGTTTTGAATCCTGATGGTGTATCTTGCAGAGATATCGATGAATGTACATTGGGAACACATATTTGTCAACATGACTGTATCAATACTCAAGGAAGCTATTCTTGCTCTTGCCAGAAAGGGTACAAGCAGATAGGAGACAACTGCCTAGGTAAGAAAGACTTATATAGAAATTTAAATATAATAATTATATATACAATGTAGACAAATCACGACATTTTGCAAAAAGCAAAACAAAAACAAATGGGGAGAGTCGTCAATTCAAGGGTACTTATGGTTGTTAGTAGATAATGCAAAACAGGGGAGATTTTGGTACAGTTGGACTGGCATGTGTACCTGACTTGTTTCGAGTCTAACTTGTGAGTTGTCATTTTATTGGGAATAGGTTTAACACCAGAAAATAAAATTCCAGAATATTAATAATATTACACAGTGAAATGCACTGCCAGAAGATGCATTTTTAAGAAATAAAGTACCTGCATTAAAAGATTTATGTACAGGAAATTCAAATCTAGAATCAGCATAAATGCAAACACAGGTAGATGCAATTATAGAAAAGATCTAGTCAACACCGAGTATGTGAATTCAAGAATAGCAATGTGTAAATAATATCACTTGTAATATTCTCGAAGCCTGGATTATTATCCAAACATTTTTTCGAGTACATTGCTGTTTCAATTTTACGAGTCAAAGACGAGAAATTGTACTGCGGCAATGCATGACAATATAATTTTTTGGTCATCAATCCATGTCGAGGGGAGTTCAGACAGAAAATCGCATTATTAATATTTTTTTAAAAATGACGTTTATAAATGTCTACAGAAATATTTTTTATTATGGGCAATATTATCATTATTAATAATCCCAAAATTTGGCGACTTGTAAGACACTTTCCGGGAATATTCCCAAAGTTGCAATATTGCCAATTCAAAATGTTGCCGATGGCACATTGCTATTCAGGGATGGTACTGGATTGTTCATTTGGTTCAGTTCTACCTAATTTGTGTATCCCACTTTTGTTGAAGTCTAGATTTGAATCTTCCTATGTTGCACTCCCTGTGTTCGCATTTACGCCGAATCGAAAATTCTAGAATTGTACTTTCCTGTGAAAGAATCTTTTGATGCTGGTGTTCTCGATTTACATCTTATGTTGTTGCATTTTTTTCTGGTGTTGAAGAATATTCGAACTGCTAAATAATTTTCTCCCCAGATATCAACGAATGCGAGGACGAATCCATCTGCCCAAAACCAGGCAAATGCATCAACACCCTCGGTAGTTTCAAGTGCATCTGTCCGCGAGGCTTCAAGCTAGACTCGACCAAGACCTTCTGCCTCGACTCGGACGAGTGCCTCGACGACACGAAGTGCAACCAGGGCTGCCAGAACCTCGTGGGAGGCTACAGGTGCGGCTGTCCTGAGGGATACGTCAAGCACTACTACTACAACCAGTGCGTGGACGAGGATGAGTGCCAGAACTTCCCGTGCGGATCCAGTGGGAATTGTATCAACACTAGAGGGAGCTACAGGTGCGGGTGCCCCGAGGGGTATCAGTTCGATGGCTCCCTGCAGATCTGCATCCAGGTGAGGGAAGATTTTTAGTACTTTGGTACTTTTTACAGAAATTAATGCTGCTATTCTATAAGTACTACAGATTTGTAAATCTGTAAATATTTAACAAAATCACATCAATGTTTGTTTACATGTACAAAAAAATGTTCATATGATTATAGATTTCATTGCGATTTTGTGTAATATTTACAGTTTTATAAATCTGTAGCCACTACAGATTTTCACAGAATTGCAGCATAAATGTGGCAGCTTCACATAATATTACAAATCATCGGTATAGATATAAATTATTTTATCTACGATCATTGACATTATGTAGATAACTGTAGTAATAGACCGGGAGCTCATGACAGGTGACGGTCTCCGATTTCATACAGCATGCCTTTTGAAAAATAGCATACGACAACAAAGAAAAATGGGTATTAAACCCTTGCACGCTTTCCGGTCATATGGAAAATTGCATTTTTCCACTTGCATAAAAATTTTGTGTTTTTCTGATTTAATAATGCATGCCCTTTTATCAAAAGAAACTTAAATACATTTAAAGACTTAAAAATTATAAGTATGCAATTCGCAGGATCTCAAAGGGCTCAAACGGTCACATGATCTTGTAATAAAAAATATGACAAAAGAACTTAACATCCGCATTAGTCTTGCAAAGGTTATTCTCACTACAAATCTAATTACAAATTTATTTTCCTCTCCAGGTTAGCGCAGGGTGCGTAGGAGCCCCATGCGTATTCGGCTGCACGTCTTTAGGAGCCAGCGGCTTCAGTTGTGATTGTCCTCAGGGCTACCAACATATCGGACAAGGTCACTGCCTTAGTACCATTTCCCCTATAGGTCCAGGATATGGGCAAGACATCGGTAATGTACCGGTTTACCCCATCGATGGAGAGTACAAAAACAATGACAAAGTTATCAGCAACGAAGGCTGCTTCACTTGCAAGGTAAGATTTAAAACCATGCTCCCAAGTAAAACTAGAACTGGAAATTTGTTTGAAGATCGCAAGAAAATAAATATCTGGAATTTTCTAGATTTGAATCTTCGGATGTTGCATTTTCCTGTGTATGAACAATGTAGATTTCTATTTTCTGGTCTTGAATGATCACTCGATCATTTTTATAATCTTCTCTACTTTCTAGATAAATGGCAACGGAAGGCACAGAAGAGATTCCAAACACCGAGCAGCATTAACAGGAAGAACAAACAGATACGAAGATGCAATTCATAGATTGTTGAAGAGGTCACCATTAAGACACCATAAGAGAAGACATCATCATGGTGAGGAACTGATCTTGAAGATCAGCCTTGCGCAGACCAAACACAGGATGAGGATCATCAAGATTCAACCTTCTGTCAAGGTAAATTTCAACGGTTTCAACAATTTACTCAATTTGTATTTTGACCAATTAATAAATAGTCCCTAACTAATTTTTATTGAATAATTATGCTATTAGATTATTATTCATTTTTTTTGCAGAGAGAGATGTCGTACACGATAGCCCAAGGCAACGAGACCAACAAATTCGAGCTTATCAAAAAGCACGGCGTTTGGGCTTTGCACTTCAGAAAGCGTCTGCGACACCAAGGAGCTTTTGAAATTGTAATACACGGTGTGCCAACAAACCAAACGTCTAAAGCAATTACTAACGAAACTTACGAAAAACCACTTACGTTACGAGTTAGGCTCATTGTTACAGAATAACATAAAAAATCGAAATTAGCAAATTTAAAATGAATAAACCGAAAGAAATTTGAGAGACCACGTTTCACATGACCCAAGCGATAATAACAACACAATGATATAAATAAATCTTAACCTAACTCTTTTGCACAGAACGACAACTTCAAAGACAAAACAGCATCAACCAACTAAAATTATTATTTCAAAGTAAATCTCCTTACCTTATTTTACTTTTTCACTGGTTTTTAAGTATAAAATCACTACAAATTAAGCACTTCTTACTTTATGTGAAACTTGGTAACTTCGCACGTCGAACGTCAAAGTGAAATGCTCTTCCACTTACGTTAACGTTACGTTACTACGTAGAAGAAAATGGCTGTTATTTTCTTACATAAGCATTGCCATTGTATTATGTGTTCTTATATTGTACATACATAAGAATTGACAAGTAATTTAATTCTAAGGGCCGATTATAATTGCTCGAAAACTTGTCGAGATTTAAACGAAAAAAAAAAAAATAACAACCATAATCAGAGAATTTAAATGATGACTATACTTTAAGGTCGTTGTCTAGCAAAATCGATGACGGCAGAAATAAATAAAAAATTTATAGGGTATATATATGATAATAATACGCCTTAATATAAATTATCAGGACAATCGGCAGTTTCGTTTAGCAATTATGAAGCTGTCAAATTTACCTCTATTACACTGCAAGCACAGAAAAGTGACTTGAATTCACGCGTTATAAAATTAGTGTAGGTATCTAAAATAGATGACAGATTTTTACGAAAAACTCGCACAATATAAATTGAATAATGAAGAAGAGTTAGTTTTATAAAAATTATATTTAATTTAAGGTTATGAAGTATCAATAAAGCAACGATATTTCAAGTGACTAATACTATAATGCACACATGTGCCTCTGTGGTGCGGTAATGCCAAATTTGTTTACTTTTTTACCTTCTCTGAAATTAGCTGCACTTCATGAAGCCTACCGACCGATGTCGCTAGTTTCGCTAGACAACAACCTTAACAGGCGTTTAATATAAAATATTTATTTTTCCTGGTACATAAATTTACCAAAAATAATTTTATTGCATACTGTGACACATTTTTG
Organism: Agonum fuliginosum; assembly: GCA_947534325.1. NCBI lineage: Eukaryota > Metazoa > Arthropoda > Insecta > Coleoptera > Carabidae > Agonum > Agonum fuliginosum. The sequence goes on from OX384033.1 coordinate 3,184,006, forward strand.
GACTATTTATAGACCGCAATGTAGAACTTTAAAGGCCTAGACCGCAAAATTTATAAAATAATGTATTCTAGCACTCGAAGAGAGTATAAAATAAAATTTTGTATGTATCTCAGACATCTTTTGTCCTAGATACATAAATGTTTATTACTAACAGTTGTAGAAAATAAAATTCTGAATCCATATTGAAACAAAATTGTTTTTGAAAAAATATGATGGTTTCGTGGACCATCATTTATTCTTACTTTTATATACCTACTTCCTAATATTTTTTATAAAACAATAAAATTTATTGATTGTAATATTGAGATATAAAGAAAGTTTAGTTTTATTTCGTACCGGTTTTCGGGCAATTTTGAATTCGGTATAAGTTTATCAATTCTTATTATATAATAGATTTGTCTTAATAATTTAACTATATAAAGATAAAATGGTGAATAACTCACTGCCATGATGCACAACTAGCTTATTTTTGGAGAATTTTATAATGTACCATTTTAAAAATGTGTTCATGTAGTTTATGCCATATTAGGTGCCAATAAATAAATGGAACATTGTTTAATTTGTACAGTTAATTGTAAAAGGCACAATAAAAATATTACTTTTTAAATATGTAACACACAAATATATTAACGTAGTAGTATTATTTACAAATTTACAATTTTATAATATTTGATTAATTAGTTACCTACTGTTAGTTGCTTATTGTAACATAATAATCGAAAATTCTTAATTTATTTTTTAAAATTTCAATAGTACACAATAAATGTGGAAAATATTTTTTAAATTTTGTACAAATAAGTATATTATTTATATAGAAAATTGTATGAAACTGCCACTAATAAATAATATTAAACAATTATTTGATTATTATTTATTACTCCATATTCATCACAAAATTATATTATAATTTAATGATAAAATTCAGCATCAACCATTAATTTATTTATTTTAAACAACTTAGATAAATAAAACAAAACATTGGTCAACAATTATAGTCCGATATTTACAATACTATATTAGCTTAAATTATGCATAAATATTATAATTACAAAATTATTATTTACATGTGTTTTATTAATTAAAATACATCATTATACTGTACAAAATTATTATTAAAATTTATACAACTTATACATGGTTATTTAAAAAGGTTTTTACACATAAGACATTTACAATAACCACCAGTGGTGTCGGTTTTAATAAGTAATGGATTTAAATCGAGCTTTACTTACATCAGTGATCGAACGCGTCACTTTGTCGGTTGTGTTCGAGTTCGATCACTAAGTAGGTAGCGATTGTTCCATTTCAAAAATTATTTTTAAATTTAAAATCAATCATTGGTGGTCTCAAAGTGTCTCGTGTTAAGCTATAGATAAAATTCTTGTAACTTATCTGTTATAATCAGGAAATAGTAATTATTGTTAGTGATATTTAACAAATAATTTATTTACAGATCAAAATTAAGTCGACAAAATATTTTTTATGTTAAATTTGTATGTTTTCCTAGAAACTTGGAAGATTCTAGAATCCAACTATTTAAGAACTTAATTACTAGACAGTACGAAGAACTATTTAATAATGGATATTTCCACATTCAAAATATTCCGTTAAACAACAAATTTCACAATACTTTCCCTCATTATCAGTATTTAATCTCCTTTGCCATTAAAATCGTAACACTGTAATTTGAAACCGAAACACTTGTTTTCTTGTCGTACTATTAAAGCAACCGTTGTTAACTTTGTCCGTAAATTTTTAGAGTGATATTTAAATTAAACCATTGAATACAGAAAAGGAAAATACTACATGATCACGAAACTAGCATAATTGTAAAGTAGATTATATTGTTTTTGATTTATGGCTTTACCTATTTAAAATATTTAAATAGTAAAACAAGTTTTAGAAACTGTCATCATGAAACTTTTAATTCTGTTAGGAAACTAATTGTTTCTATAAAATATATTTACGATCAATACCTTTAATATAATTTATAGATATAATTAGATTCCTTGTATTTTATCTGGGCCTGTATTCTGCCCTGTTCACACGAGAAAAGTTTTTAATACAAAATTTCTTTAAAATATATCAATGCTAATGATCTGAAATATACCTATCTAGTAAAAATAATTACATTCCCCGTATGAACGGCATTGACAGTTTTATTCTATGACAGCTCCTAGCACTTGTTTTACTTTCAAGAAACTTTTTAGTGAAAATTTTCCTCGTGTGAACAGGGCTGGTTTATATGGATGTAATCGGTTTCTTATTCTCTGTTCTATGTTACGGCTCCGTGTCTTTATTAACCGCTGCTTGGTTTATAATGGATTTAACCGGTTATATTAGGTATTCTGTAAACTTAAACTTATATGTAACAGTTCCTTACACCGAAACCTATTGTTCAAATATATAGAATACAAAATAAGTAACCGGTTACATCCATATACAAGCCTTTCCATAGAGTTTCCTATACATCCATTAAAAACTTGACTTCAATTTTTTCCTCAAGCTTATGACGGAGAGTTAGCGGTCAAATTAGTGTGGACATTTTATTAGTCGTGAAATTGAAGGTCTTGGGCCTTGCATATCTGCTGAGGATGGAATGTCCGGTCTACTAGTCCTAAGTGGCCGGATTAGGTTTCCTCAAGTATAAAAAGTTGAATTACAAAAATGTAAATTATATAAATTAAGAGTTCTGGCGTAAGTATGCATAGGTGGAAATATGTATAAAGAATATTGCCAGAACGTTTATACTGCTCCAATCTTAAATATTCCAAATAAAAAATAATAAATAAATGTCAAAAATTTGTTTGTTATCAGTGTTTATCTACTTGGCTACGCAAAAATAACCTGAAAACAAGCAAATTTTTGACAGTTATGAAAATATAAAATGTCATTTATTATTATTTTACTTAGGACAGCAGACCGGACATTCCATCTTCAGCAGATATGCAAGGCCCAAACCCTTCAATTTCACTCCTAATAAAATGTCCACACTAATTTGACCGCTAGCTCTTAGTTGGATTTATAACACGCACAGCGCATAGAAAATAATTTAGCACAAAATAGCATATAAATTGCTCATATGGAAATTAGTGCATCCTTTTATAAGACGCACAGTGCATAGCAAATAATTCAGCACAGCACACGAATTATTTATTTACCATTTATTCATTTATTATTTATGTCAGTCTCCTGTCAAGGTAAATTTTTGGTCAAACACGGTTTTATATTATTTTGTTGTCCATTATTTTAAAGAAATATTTGTAAAACATATAATAAGAAATACACATAGCTTCCAAATAAAATGTCAAAACAGCTGTCATAACCTGTCAACAATTTGTTTTTCTGTGTGAATTATAAAACCCCCGTAATGAAAATGCTGTGCGCTGTGCTTTGCTAAATTGTTTTTTGTGCGCTGTGCGCAGTTATAAATCCAGCTTAAGACTATTATAATGTGGAAAAGTATTTTTGATAAGTTCAAATTCGCATTAAATCAAGTCACAAGTTAAATAAATAAATCCATTGTCATAGTCAGCTGCGAATCCAGTATCACACAGGCTAAACCATCCTCTCGTCAGATGGCGCAGTCGCAGCAGAAGTTAACAGCGCGCTCCTCCCACACCCAGAGCTCCCTGAGTTCGGCGGGCAGGCCGGCGCTGCCGCTGCTGCTGCCACTGCTGCCCACACTGCCCAAGGCGTCGTCCTTGACGCAGCGGTGCTTCCTGCGCAGCAGCTTGACGGTGAAGCTGCGCGGCCGGCAGCGCATCATGTCGTACCAGCACGCGGTGCTCGTGCACTCCACCGAGCGCAGGTAGCGGGGGTAGTAGTCCGGACCGAGGTCCTGCCAGCGGATACGGGATGAGCATTCCCATTGGCGGATCTACAAGAGAGATTAACTTATAATGGCTGTGTTCTAAAGACATACTTAGATTTTTGTTTATTACCAGTGTTGACAAATCATTTTAAAAAGAGTCTAGGTCGAGATCCAGAACTTCACATTAAATATGATCTAGATCAGATCATATATCAACTTTTATGATTAGATCTATAGTTTAGAGCAGATCAAGAATTACAGATCTTTTTGTTCGTTCATAAATAAGATCAATGTCAGACAAAATATTTTACTGTTGAATTACATTACATTAAAAAGAGAGAAAAACTAGTAGGTACATAATCTACATTTTAAAATTACTTACTTACTTAATTTTAACTTGCATAAGGTAGAAAATGATCTAAAATTCTAATCTTCTTTGAAGATCACGATCATATTTATTTGATCTAAATCAAGATCAAAATCCTAAAAGATAAGATGATCTAAAACAGATCAAGGATCACACAAATTGATCTAGATCGGTGATCTAAATCAGTTGATCTAGATTAGTCACAATATTATTTATTACAGATAAAACAAAATTACAGCCCTTTTGCCATATTTTCTCGCAATATATTTAACTTTTCAAACAATCAATCAGAAATAAAAAATTAATATAAACCAAACATAAGTAAGAACAGTTGCAGTTAAAATTTTTTGTACAAGTGGTTAAAAATCTATAATTTTTTATTATATTTAATCACCGATCTAGATCAATGTGTGTGATTTTTGTTCTGATTTAAATCACATCTTCTTTTTGGATCTTGATCAAATCAATATGATCTATGATCTTAAAATAAATCAGATTTTTTCTACGCTATGCCAGGTAAACAAAAGTTGGCTAAGGGTACAATGCAAAATAATCTTTAATTTTGTAAACTGCTCATATTGGTAACTGCTGTTTGAATCGTTTGTGTACAAATTTTTTAATGTGTTGTAATTAAATATTTTAACTAATAACAACAGTTATTGATCTAAAATAAAGATCCTCAATTCCTGATCTGATTTAAAAAAGTTTCAATCACAAAAATAATTGATCTATGATCTTAGAATTATATTATTAACCATCAAGAAGATCTTGATCTCGACCTTGATCCATTAAATAATAAAATGATCTGTAGGTTACTGGTTTTATTACATCATATAAACAATACTTGTAAAAGATAATTTCAGATATTCTCACTTCGGTTAATGAGATCATGAATACCTTAGTAATTTAAAAATGGTCGAGTATAGTACAAAAAATTGATTTTTTTTCAAATTTGAACCTACTGGACTTAATCCAAAAATTGAAGCAATTTTTCTTCTTTGGTGGAATTCAGCTTTCTGTAAGCTAAATTTTACTAGCACTTTTAATAAACTAATTCCAAATCCAAATGAAGATATTATGTTACGTCTAAAAAATTCTTTCAATCTCTTATTTTTAGGTGGTACTAGGTAATGATCTTACTTTCCGAAGTAGGAACTGTCTGAAGGTGCAATTGTCTAGTACCTAATCAATTTTTGAACAATATATATTTTTGCCTCATCCAAATACATGATACTTTTCATATAGGTAAGTGTTTTTATTCTCGTATTTTGTCCATTTGGACAAACCATCAATCTTGTAAATTTAAATTCACTTACCTACATTTTGGCAACCACACAATCGCTCAAGTATACCACACACATATTGAAAATTTTCCGATTTACTTGTTTACTTAGTATAGTACTTCCATTTTTTATATCAGTACCTATACAGACAAAACTTACTGGTTGATTAAACTTAAATACAAATGATAAATTTAATTTTTATTAAATCAAATGAATCCATACAAAAATTAATTCAGCTAACGCTAACTCATACATTTATTTCTAGAATAATAAAGGTACGACAACCAAAGTAATTATTAAAAATATCATATTTCAAATTAAATTATAAATATGTGAGTTCCGAGCAAAAAAATATAAATTTACGACTGCGTCGTTTCAATTAAAATGCATTATATTTAAATAAAACTTTTTCCAGAGCCAGTAGTAATACAGCCATTCCAAAAATTTATTATTAACATTAGTTTACATTTAACGAAATAAAATTTAATTAATTCTGAAATTTTAAACAACAAAAACATCTATAAACAACATTTGTGACAAAACATCTATATAAACATGCATTATATCAAACACATTTAAAATTTAATTGAAATGTTTGGTACAAAACACAGAAAATATCATTGAAATGAAATAAAATTCAACAGTTATAGGAATCAGAATAATTTAATTGTTGACATTCGAAATTCTAAAAATAATGCAATTAGATAAAAATAATATCCAGAGGATTCATTTAATAGAAATTATTTGGAATAATATAGCTGTGTTATTGATTGTCACTTGATTATTATTATTATTTTATTTATCAATCAGTGAAATGTAAAAATATAAAATGTAATGTTTTTCAGTCTACCTTATTTTCATTGGATTAACATTTTTAAGTTGCTTTATTTTAATGCAACATTTGAAAAGGCTCAATCAGATTTAATATTTTTACAAACGCCGTTTTGAAATACTAGTTTACCTAGACATTAGCCTTGGGGGCGGATATGAAAATAAAAATATTTTTGGTAATGTAAAACAAAATTCGCTCAACCCGTTGGCTGATATTGCAATTAGTTCAGTTGCGGTGATATGTTTTTGCAATAATTAGGTACTGATTCACTAATAAAAAAATATTTGGCATGCTTACATTTGTTAACTTGCAAATGGTTTAGAAAAAGTACGCAAAATCTTCACGAACTTATTTTAAAGGTTTATAGAAAATATTAATACAAGTTCTATGAATTTTTCATCATTTTATCACATAGTTTAAAGCATGCAAAACAAAAATTTAGTGAATTGTAATATAAGAGTCCATGTAAAAGGAGCGTAGGTATTGTCAACATTCAATTACTAAAAAACCGGATAGGGATTAAACGATAGACGAAAAGTTTTTTAGAATCTCAATAGTATGTAATAAGTCACTGTATGTATATAAATTTCAGCCTCTCATTATCATTTTAAGATATGGTCACCAACCTCCTTAAGTGGCTTAGGATGTTTTTATGGTAGATTATTATTATTTATCCTAAAATATCCTATTTTATACTCATTTCCCGATAGAAGATCTGTACCTTTTTGCTTTCTGACATTTGATGGAATTAAGGTAGATTCAGATCTACTCAATTATAAGTAAGTGGCTAATTTTATCAACCAGCACTCATCGTTCGCACTTATAATTGAAATTAGAATTTTTTAAAAGCGCTGGTTGGTTAACTTAGCACTTATACTTATAATTGGGTAGGTCTGAATGTAGCTTTATGTTTTACAGGTGTAATACTATTTTGAATGATCAATATTTTTGCAGCAATATTAGAAAGACTACATATTAAGTAAGTTCCATAATTATTTATATTAATAAAACCAGTCCAATTAGATTTAAAAGAGCAAATGAAATTTAACAACCCAACAAACAAACAAAATGAACTTACTTGTTTGACAGCTCTCTTCGCAACACTCTTTCCGCCACTGGCCGTCTTAACCGCCAGATGATTAGTCTTCCAAGCGGGAGTATCACTGATCTCCTTGCTGTAGAAGTCGTCCACATAGAAAGATGATTCGACCACGGGCGCCCTCTTCAGCGAACCTGGTGCCGCGTGGTCAAACTCCAACTCCTGGGGCTCACTGACACTCATATACCGCGAGTTGAACGCCGGACCGAGTATATCACCAAGAACATTCGAAGGCAGCTCGCTGCAAGAAGGCTTGGACCTCCTCAAAGGTGCACAGCCAACACTGATCATCAGAAACGCTAGCACTGATAAACAGAACGTTGACATCTTGCTGCGCGATCGCCAAGTGACTTCTACCTGGGTAGGAGCGAGTCATATCGCTTACTGAACATTTCCTACGATTGTGATCTACCCCGTGGTGTAGGTATTTGTGTAAATGAGCTGAGCGTTGTAAGCGAAACATTGTAAGAAGTGAGCGGCAGTAATGACTTCTGGTGTTTGTTTCAAGCAATTGCAGGTAAATGACTCCGAGCAAGACGGAATTAGAAATTGGTTTGGTAATTAGATTCGCCTGACCGCCAAACGGAGGTAAATGGTTTTGTGAGGGAACCTCAAAATGTTTGCGGTTGAAAATAAACAACCAGTGATATAAATAGAACAAACTATTTTAAGTATTATATGCACATTTTTTAGTTAGAAATAAACTAAATTCTTAAGTTCTGTTAACAAATTATAGCGTCATTACTTATTCAATTAATGTCAGTTCATATTTTGCTTGTTACTATTTCATACTTTAATTTGTTTATCCAACACCTCTTAATAAACGCATCATAACTATGATGATTTTAAACAATCAGAGTAAAAGATTGCCCACTAGTGACTTAGATCAAAATTATACCCACTAGTGAGTACTTTGCTTGTTGGAAGTCACCATAATAATGATGTTTTAGGTTTGGAAATTAATATTTTTTAAATATTTAAGCAGTTATTAAGAGGAGTTGGATAAAACGTTATACTTTTCATGTGGGCAAAAAGGAATGACCCACTTGAGAAAATTATCTCACTCAGCCTTCGGCCTCGTTGGTAATTCCTTATTTTGCCCATTTGTAAAACAAATAACTATTAGATAATAAATACTACAAAACAAAGTAGAAATAAAGTTTAACTATGTATCAATAATTATGTTACTTAGTTAAGTTTATTTTTTATATTATATTGTCTATATTCTGTATAATTATTGTGCCAATAATAATAATTTTTATACAAGATGATAAAATTATATTTTATCGACGAGAGAAAAATGTTAAGTTAATTCTCATCACAAGCGACGACGGAGCGAATGAATTATTTTTCTCGAGTAGATTATATAATTTTATTTTATTTATAGCTGATTTTAAGGAAAAAGTATTAAGAAAACTTGCTTTAAATTAAATTATTATCAAAATACAATAATTTCGAAGTTGGTTTGCAAACAAATTTTATTTTTATACCTATCCTACTACAAAAGTTAATGCAGAAATGTGTGAAAACGAATTTGTCGAAGAAATGTAAGAATTTAGAGTAAAAATTAAAGTATTTTACCCTTGCTGTTAAAGTTTTACTTTAAGGGGAATGTAAAGTCAAACAATATTTACAAATCACAGACGAGCCTGTATTCAAAGCTATCCTTTTATCATCTATTTCATTTTATATAATGTAAGAAGCGTATTTTCTCTCTCTTTCATATAATACAAAAAATAGACTCTCAAGTTTTGCTCGTCCAAGAGGTTAGAGGTTACAATAAATTATTATTATTATAAGTTTATAGATTTTAAACACCATAAAACTGAAAATTGAAAAAATATTATTTTACAATAATTTAAAAGACCTAGTTATCACATTTTTCAACACTTAAACTGTGCAAAAAGGCGTTAGTTTATTTTATGTTTTCCACTTTCCAGAAAACAGCACACCTGTTTTGCCGAAACGATAGATAATTCTTCAACTTTTACTTTACCTATTTGTTTACCTACCTTTCTTGGAAAAAGGATAATGTTTACTGCTATCTACCTGTGCCTAAAGTAAACTATCCTATCCCAATATTTTTTCCTTTTTCGTGTTGTAAACCTATTCCTCATTGTGTTATTCTCGGTAAATATGAAATTGTCGGCCGCATAAAATCTATTTTTCACGTAACCAATAATTCAATAACCAAGAATAACCAGCCTTAGCATTTAAAAAAAATTGTAGTCGTACAGAAAAGAAAGGTTATACTTTTTTCTTATTACAAAATGTTTTAGAAAGTATTTTTCTTGATGCTTATAGATGAAGTAGTTGGTTAAATTGAATTGATTTATATTATTTTGTGGAATGACAAATAAAAATTCTAAGTTATCAGAACTACAGCCAGCCACATATAACGCAATTGCAAATTAATTATATAGCTATTAATACAACAAGAATATTATGCGATTTGTAATTCCGAGGATGTTGCTAAGCGACGAAGTGAAACCAATTGTCTTTGAACATCCAAGGAGACTTAAATCGCATATATTCGCGTTATATTCAAAGCTTAATCGTATCATCAACGACAGCGATGTTAAAACTAATCAACAATTTTATCTGTCAATCAGTTGACAGTTCGCATATTATGGAAGGTTTTGATGTTATTATGGTTGTATCTAACGTATTAAGTCCGTAACTAATGAATTATAACTAACGTGTTATAAGTAACTAACGTATTATGTTGTTGATAATTATAAATAAATGTTGCATATTAAAAGGTAATAACAGTTGATGATACGATTAAAGTAAATAATGTTTTTTCTCTGACTAAACAAAACAAGTATTAGTAGATATCTGGTTGTGACAGTAACAAATCTAAAAAATACTAACCACACCCCTAAATCAGTTCCCCTTTTTCATTCTACCAACGTTATAAAAATACCCCCGCTCTCCGAATTACAATTCAGTTCCCGTGCAATACTGACAAGCAACATGAGTGGGGGCGAGGGGGGAAGTCCCTATAGAGTCCCTGTCGCCTGTCCTGCTGCCATGACATGGCCCAAATGTTCCTGCTGCGATGCAGGAATGACAGCAGGCCAGGCCGGGAAACAAGCGAAGCGAGAGGGCTGGGAAAGGTAGGCTGGGAAAGGTTTGGTAATTAATAATAGCTAATACTAATAGATTGGGGAAAGTAAAGGGCGGGGGGTAAATAGTTGATAAATAGGGAAGCAGGGAGGTGATACTGTGACGGCGAGAAATCTTATGCTGTAGACCGCGTTTCGATATCTGCATTAGTCTCCGAGGGGAATAAAAATAATAATAGTAAATACCGAAACATCTACAATATTTGATATATGATTTCTTGGCTGGAAAGTATATTGGAAAATGAAACTACTAAAATTCAGGCACACAGTTTATTCACATCAACCTCTACCGGTTTCTACGCCACACTACGCCACGCTTTAAATTGAAATTACAAAATTATCCTAACTAAAAAACTGAGAAACTAGAACAAATGACACTGCCCGTTATACTATAGATAAATGTTTACTAGGCAAAAAAAACCAGATATACTGCCGTGGCTAGAGTTTCATAAACGAGGCGCAGCCGAGGTTATGAATCAAGCGTAGGCAGTAAATCTGTATTTTTGCCAAGTTAAACACATTATTTTTTCATTGTTATTAATTAATATTAATTGAATGATTATTTACAATATTTTGACAGGTATCAAATTTGCTATGCGCGTTTGTTAAACGGTTGCTATGCGTTTGTAGAGCGATTGCTATGAAAATAGTATATTATATATCAAGTTCTATAAACGTCATTTCAGTAACGAGTTTTTTAGGAACGAGCGCATCGAATGTATAAAAAACGAGTATCTAGAGAGTTTATAAACGAGTCACATACTATACTTTTTATACGACCACAAATTAAACAACATAAATTCATAAATATGTAAATATGTAAATAATAATAAAATGTAGCTACAAAATTATATTTAGGCAAGTGTGTTTAACTTTTATATGGGAGAAAAATTGACAAAGATTGAAAGAAATCATTGATTTCCCTCAGTTTTTCACAAAAATTAAATGTCAAATATAGGAGCCAACTTCACCCCATGCTTAATATGTCAGTTGCTATGTTCAGCCCGTGACTAAAAACGGCCAAAGTCATGGCTTGTCGAGGTGTGTTTAAATAGTATATTATATATTGAGGGACTAAAATGCATGATTTAATCCTGAGGGTGAAGTTTATTTCACGAGCCGAAGGTGAGGGAAATAATCACCTAGGGATTAAAGGTACTTTAGTCCTGTGGTATAATATACGCTATTTTTTGCACTTCGTCCTCAAACGAATGCAAAATAGTTTAAAAGAATACACATTTTGTAATTTTGACAGTAAATTTTATGACAAATATTTATATTGTTACCATAGATCCTCTGTAACAAATAGCACGTATTTACTTGACAACGGGATTAATTAATTCAAATCCTTGACAACGGGATTAAATATGAAAAATAATCCCTTGGGATCAAATTTAGAACCTTAGTCTCTAAAAATAAAGACTAAAGAAGAGTTTTAGTCCCGGAAGTGCAAAAATGTTATTTAGCGCCATGGAAACCAGTTTATTAAAAGATGTTTTATACCAAGAGTAGAAAAACAAATTTGTTATTTATATTTTTAAAAAATGTTGTTGATTCTCCATAGCAAGAAATTCTTTTATTGCCTAGGGCGTAGGCATTAAAAATCATTTTATTTCACAGACTATCAGCTGTCAAGAAAACAGCAGTAATTCTGTTAAACAAATAACTAACTTTTTTCATAGCTAAGGTACACAAATAACAATTTTGTGTTAAAAATTCGGATACCAGTTAAAAACTCGATATTTATACATAGTTCGAATGCATTTCGTTTCCATTTCGGAGGCTTTTCAACAAAAAACAAAAAATGGTCAATTCAGCAAAGTGTTGTAGACCTACAACCAGACCGCGGGGTAACAACGATCCTGGCTCGGCGGGTAAAATGCTAGTAATTAACATTTACACGGGCAACAATTAATTTCATCGATTCGCAATTGTTCCGCTCTCAGGGGACTACACAAAATTGGATAAATTTCAATTACCTTTTTTGTGACAATCATTTTTCATGCTACCGGGCTTTGAAATTAAAAAATTATTAATTCATGACAACAGATCGGTTTTCATACTGATTAATATCATATTAAATTTATTAATGAAAGAGGTAAAGATATTAATTTTTATTTGGAAACATTTTATTGGATGTTGAAATTGTAATTGTTGTGTAAGCCGGAGCTTACATATAATTTGCAAATTAATTTGAAAAAGAAACAGAGTTTTCAAAATGTTTTACGCGTTGTCAAATTAATTTTGGAGATTTGCAACCAACACTACGGTACTGCTGTGAAAGATGGAGAGCGTAAGGAGTTTAGAAATTTAAAAATATATGTTTTGATACAAATAAAAACAGTATTCTTATTTAGTACCCAAATGCAATATCAGGACTAATCATAATTATAGTATTAAATTCAAAATCCAAATATTTAGTCCAAAAATAATTTTAAAAATAATGAAACTTAAATTTAGATACCTAAACCTATACAGGACGATTCACAACTTCGTGCATTATATACAGGGTGTTTCTATACCTCTGCACGAAACTTTAATAGATTATATAATTTGATATACTGATTATAGATAAGAAAGATTTTTTTCAAAATTCGCAAAAATAAGGGTAGTAAAAATATTAGTTCCATTAGTTTGAACTCGTTTAACCGTTTATTTATTATGTTATTTATTAAAATAAAATTATAAATACTATAAGACTATCTACAAATAGTCATCAGTTGTTATGTAATAATTAAAAAATACACAGGTAAATGGGCGTTCAAACAAGAGACACTAAAATTGTCACTATCCTTATTTTTGCGATTTTTGAAAAAAATCTTTTTTATCTATAATCAGTAATCAATTTTATTATATAATCTAATCTATTAAAGTTTCGTGCAGAGGTATAGAAACTCCCTGTATAGAATATAACGTACTGACAATGAAACAAATAGATTTTTTTAATTCATAAATTTAAGGGCAGTTTTCGAAAGAAGCACATTTTTGAAACCACTGGATTGTTGATCGTATATTGGATATCTGATTAACTATGAATGGAATAAAATTATATTTTAATTAATTGCGCAATGGCAAGAATAGTAAATTAAGGTAATTCCATTTGAAAAAGTGGCCCGAAACTGTTTTATTTAAAAACCTGGAAAATATAATTGCGAATTTCGAAAAAAAAATTCAGTTTCGTAAGTAAGTTGAGCTTTATACTTATTCAAAATAAATGCAAGAAGTTGTGAATCATCCTGTATATAGGTCGCTTTGCTCGCGATTTTAATTTTTTTTTACAGGTAACCACTCAACAGGATTTACTCCCAATTATAGAATGGTAGATGTTATTATAGTGGAATCCAACCACTTCTAGTACGATTCGTCTTGATGCAGTCAGAATCTCAATTCGTATTTAGAGATGGGCATTTTGGAAAAATTTTATATCCGATCCGATCCGACTCTACCTTTGATCCGATCCGACCTGAGATTCAATATGATCCGATATTAGAATTGAACAGTTCATCTAGGCAATTAATTTTTTCAATACATTAGAAAAACATAACTGTTTTGGAAAATTGATATTTCCTTTACGTAATTTAAATGTTTATTATGGGTTTCAATTACATTTTTTTTATATTGAACAAGAAAGCAGGAAGTTATTAACGCTATAAAAATAAACAATTGATCCACCTTTGTTATACATATTAATACATAGTTTTTTTATACAAGACGATAAAATTATATTTTATCGACGAAAGAGACGTGTTAAATAAGCGACGAAGGAGCGAGTGCATTATTTTTCTCGAGTCGATAATATAATTTTATTGTCGTGTATAAAATTAAATTTTTTTCGATAGCTGATGTTAAAGAATAAATATAAGAAAACTAATTTTAAATAAATATCAAAATGCAATTTCGGCGTTTGTTTGTAATGTTTTTCATCATCCTACTTTTTTCACAGAAAATGCAGAAATGTATGAAAACGAATTTGAAAAAAAATTTAATAAAACTCTTATTTTACTATATCTTCTCAAATGTTACTTTATTTACTTACTCTAATTTTACATTGTCTATTATAATTTTACCGAAATTTTACTTTATCAATCCTTGCGGTTTAAGTGTTACTTTATCGACTCGAAATAGTCGATAAAGTAGCACTTTATTATCAGTTATGAAAAAAAAAACACTGTTGTTGATTTATTTACAATCTACATTAATTCAGTAGGTATTAACCTTTTCCAAATCATGATCATTAGATAAAGCACCACAAACCAAACTAATAATAAAAACTGATACTTATTTGACATACTTTCCATTTTAAAATTTCTGAACTTTAAAACACTCCAAAACATTAATTTTAATTGAATTGAAGTTCAAGTTCAACTTCAAGTAACTAATCAATTAGTTCAGGCCTTATATAAAACCCCATACAGCAGTTCGAACCTTTGAATCAACGTTCAAAAGCGGAAACCGGAAATGATTCATTAAAAACCTGATAATTTGATCTGATTGCGGATCATCGACACCTCCACAGTAAGGCGAAGGTGCAACAACATCACCACAGTTCACGGGCAACCAGACCAATCACTGTGAATTTTGCAAAGTTTTCGGTGAAATAGGTTTTGGTCAGGGTGGCACGGGGGAGTACCCTCGGCAGTCCTCGGCTCCGCTCGGGTTTCCTCGGCCCGCGAGAATCGCTCCACAGCGCTAGGTCAGTCAGTTGCGTGCAAACTCCACGAGGGAACGTACACCGTGCGCGGGATTTCGTCCGCGAGATATGTGAAAAGTGTTGTGTTGTGTCAGTGAACAGTGCAACATGGATCAAGAATTCCAGGACATTAACTTCGCCGCGCAGTGTCTCCTGGCCATGTCGCACAGCAAGGACCACCTGGTGTGCCGCCCCCTAGACCTGTCCAAGCCCTACATCCGCGAGTACCAGTCCCGGCTAGTGCCAGAGAACGACACCCCAGCCGTCATCGTGGAGTCGCTCCCCGCGATCTACCAAGAGGAAGTGCGGCCGGTGTCCACGACTTCCACGGAGTCCTCGTCGTACATGGTGGCGCGCATCCTCACAGACCTGACCTCCATCAAGCAGGAGCCGGTGCCCGAGGTGCCGAGCGACCACGAGGAAGAGGTCGACTCTGGGCTGAGTCTCAGCGAGGAGGAGAAGACTGGCAAGCCTGCTGCGGCCCCCCAGGTCGTGGAGAAGGTGTCCACCAAGGGCAGGAAGCATCCCAGGAAGACTCCCACCCCGGTTAAGACACAAGCGCAGATTAGAAAGACCCACAAGTGTTCCTACGATGGCTGTCACAAGGTCTACGGCAAGAGTTCGCATCTCAAAGCGCATCTTCGCACTCACACAGGTAGATTTTTTTTTATTTTCTTGTATGAACGACTCCTAGCCGGCATAATAACACTAGACAAAATAAAACTTTTTTTCGATAATATCAATTTCTAGATGCTTTTTTGGTTCCAAATTTTATAAGAATAACAACTATGTAACACGTTCAGTATTTTAGTTATCGGTTTATGAGATGAGTTCTGGTAAAAAAAAACCTTAGATCATTTGATTTAATTTAAAACAATAACTGTCAAACAAAAAAATATTTTTTCAATGTTAAATAAAAGGAACAGTTGGGAAAAGTATAATTTATAAATTGTTTAGAATCGTTTTTAATTTTTTCCTTTTTTGTTGTTAAATCTTCCCCACGCTCCTAATAATGAACACTTTCATTAAAACATTTTTAAATGTCACGTGTTAGAGTATAGTTAGCACCTAAAAAGTCAAATGGACTATGAAAATAGTTATTTCATTCAAACCTTGTCGAATAGTGTAATTGATTGATTCATTATTTAATCCGTAGAGACACTACGTTTACAAACGTCAAATAATATTTAGGAGTGCACGAGTGCAGTTAGTTCGCGTTACTATAATAAAATATTCTTCCTTTTACCCAGTTTGGGTGTGGCAGCCTCACATATTGCGAATCATCGCTATTAGGTATACGGAGTATTACAGTACTTCGGAAATAAATTAAAGGTTATAACCTCGGTTATAACACACATCGAACCGCACAAAATAACGGTTCAGGGTCGGTTCGCGTATTGCTGTTCTATATGGTTCGGTTTTGTTCCGGTTTTTAAATATTACATGAACATGAAACTATTAAAATGTAAGTAAAACTATTTATTAGATTAGTAGAATAAGGAATAAGCAGAATTAGGCGATAGGTCGTGTGCTGGCCACATAATTTTTTTTAAATCGGTTCAGATTTGGTTTTGGGTTGACTAATATAGCTGCAGTTCGTTCCGGTTTTCGTTCCTGAACCGGTTCGGTTCGTTGTGGTATTGTGGCAGATTCAAATAAAATACTTTCTGTTCAATGCTCAACGTCATGTAATATAGGTACTCTTTTCTCCTGAATTGAGAACACCCTGTACTTTACCGTGTGTGCGGTTACCAGCCGACAATTCTCGAGTAGGTACACAACTTTTTTCGTGGAGAGTAAACCACAGGAGAAATTCCTGTGAAATATGTATTAACTGTATTCAAACAGAATTAAATAATTAGTCAATAAATCAGGTTTCTATCCTGAAAAGGATTTAATAATAAAGCAGTATTGTCATTACGATTATCTTACCGAACCTGCACTAGTGCATTAATACATTTCCAGAATTTTTCTTTTGTGCATTACAACAACGTAATCAGTTCTCGTGTACCACTCGAGCTGATTAATACGTTGTTGTAAGCCCTCAGTAAAATTCCGGAAAGAATTATGTGAAAATTGAAAACATTCCCCAGTTTCTGTTAATAAAGGAATAGCTACACAACAAAGTTGCTTCAATTTTACACGCCCATAAATCGAAAACTAAGTATCTTCTCCACTAAACTCCAAACTACTTAATTTTATTTGTTGATTTATTTAAAAGACATTGTAAGATCCGCTCCGTTACTTAACTGTAACAACTGTAACATTTAATGATGATTGGGTGCACAAATGTTCTCATTTAAAAAGACATTTCTTAAAATAATTGAATTGTATAGTAAGTTGTCACTTTGCATTACAATGCAGCTTGATATGCGGCAGTGACAAAGTGACATTGGTAGTAGTAGTGTGTCATTTACATACAATGTACATTTATGATAACAATAATATTGACAACACATACGATAGTTCAAATGAGAATTGAAATCAATAGAAGTTGATATAGTTCTTGTCAATAAATATCATTTATGGCCATTTGCACCGCTTCCACTTATATTTTAAGTGTAACTTAAATGAAAAATATCGAATCGAACTTATGCTAGCAATTATATTTCTACGTTTGACAATTTGATGTTGATTATAGATATTGTCCGTTTAAGGGAAACTTAAAATTGAAGTGGAAGCGGTGCAACTGGCCATTATTCGTGAAAAAAGGAAGTTTAAGGATATCCTAGGAAAAACAAATATGAATTACCCAAATATTTTGATATTTGGTATTTTACATTTGTATAGGTACTAATTGGAAGATGTGCTAAGATTTTGGTACAAATACCTTGACCCTTGACCGGAAGTGGTATTTTCATGAAGCTTTCTAAGATTTTTTGAAAAAAAATATAGGAAATTCTGCGATAATTACAATTTGTCTTACAACATTTGAAAGAACAAATTACATCTATAATATTTTTTATTTAACATTTTTTCTATATCTCTTACCAATAAAGGAAAACTATTTTTCAAAAATATGTAATTTTACCTATCACGATTTGTAAATCACAATATAGGAAAAAAATTTAAAAACAAAAATGAAAATGTCAAAGTGGATGATCAGACACAATTTCTGAAATGTTTGTGGCACCATTTTTAAAGAAATGTATAAATATTATTAACTGGACATAATGTACTTAATAAGGTAAGAATAAAGTACAATTTTTATTTAGCTAATTAAAGAACCAAAACTATTAAAAATTTTGCAAAAGGTTTGTGAATTATGAAATTTATTGCAAAATTATAAAGAAAGCCTATAACTAAAACCAAATTCATATATTACAGTGTCAAAGCGGGAGGTTATGTGCTGATAGCCACATTAGATTTTTAGAATTCTTTAAGCCTCATTCACATAAATATTTAGTTTGATTACGTTTAAAAAAGTTTGAATACTTCTAACTAAATACAAGCATTCACAGTGCTTGAAAGTGGGAAGTATGAATGCTCTTATTTAGTTATATGAATTTAAACTTTCTTAAACGTAAACATAAATGTAAAAAACTAAATGCGTACTTATATGAATGAGTCTTTAGTATTATTTCAGAGTACTATGAAATTAGGAATGTTTACCTTTTTCTCGAAAACTAACAAAGCAAAATGATCGAGCGTGGTCCCTTAATTTTGCAAATTTTTGTTCCACGCTCAAAACGTAATAAATGTAATATTAGCTAGATCTGACTACGCCCATATTCTAAAAAGTAACAAAAAATGCATGCAGCAAAAATTTGCGTAGATAGAACTACAAATCTAATGTAATGATAAAGTTGCGTCCGTTTCAAATTCTCTCCTCTCAGGTATCTGAAATGGATTACAGTTACAGCGATCGCATTACCGGTTAGATTATAATACACGGCTCCATAGAACAATAAAGTCGCTAATCCGGCCCTGATTATGGCAGCGGTAAGATTACCATAAAACCCTTTTGACAATGCCCTGGTTTTATGAGCCCACTAAAGAATGCTCCGGAGGAAAAGATGAGAATGCGAATGATACAATACAGTGAACTCCATAGGTATTACGTACCTGGACAGAACGCGCACATTAGAGTCGCTGAGGCAAGTTTGTATTTAAAAACGGAAATATTTTGTCCATGTTCTACAAGGCTTAAGGCCCGAATGTAGCTGTCTGCGAGAAAAGGATAGATTTATACAGACTTAGAGTGTCGAACAAAGGCAACAATAGGGAACGCGCTCTCGTAGGGGGATTAAAATTGGTACTACATTTTTGAACGTATCATCAAAAACAAGGGTTCATTTGAAAGATAAAAGTTCAATCTAGATCCGTCTAGTGTTGAAATTTGCAATTTTTGTTGATAGTTAGGCAAATTATGACAAGTTTATGGCATTGTACAATTGAAACAAAAAATAAAACTAAAATTTCAACACTAAGCGGATGCGGAGTTAATCTTTATCTTTAAATGAAAAAAAAATTAAATCGATCCAATCAAAATTAGTCTCAATTTCAATCCCTATTCAAAGGCATGTTTTTGCTGCGCGCAACTTCACTACATTAGGCTCTTAATTATTGTTCACACGAAGATTCTACCAAGATTCTGAATCCTGGAAAAGGAAAAGTGTTATTCTTTCTAGTGAGAATTAGTTGTTAAATTGCGGTGCCGCTAAATTGAATCTGCAATGAATCTTGGAAAATAAATATTTATAATTTATTGATTGCTTTAAAACCATGAATTTTTTTTTGAAACTTTTCCAGTATTCAGAATCTTGGTAGAATATTTAAAAAATCCTCGTGCGATAAGGGCTTTAGACAGTGATAGGGATACTCCCCAAATGTTATACGTCATAAGTCTATTTCTCTCTCAACTTGTCTCACTGCTGCTGTTTTTAGTGCGCTACGGCTCCCTTCCAGGTACGTAGTATAGAGTTCACTGTACACTGTACAGATATGAAGATTTATTTGCATGTTGCATGGTGCACTATTTAATGGCAACTATCCAAAGAACACAGATGTAGGCACCTATTAGCGTATTGGCATCGAAATCGTCAAATGGCAATTAGAATTTTAAGGCTGTATTAACTAGAGGATTGATATTTTTTTATTGAGCGTCAAAATTCACGTAAAAGTTGCAACATTTTAACCCAAATGCACTTGCTATAATATTAATAAATATATTTCGTGAATAATTTAAATTATTTCAGGTAGAGATAAATATTGCAGCTTGAAACAACAAACAAGTCAATGTATCCAGAACATTATTATCAATGTCAACTACAACGTCAATAATTATATTTTACAAACAGAAACAATTGAAAATGAAATTCATTTCCATGTTGAAAACAATGAAAATATTATCTGTTTACGTGTCTTCCGCATATTTAAACAGTTTTGTTTTCATGATTCCATGTGAAAAACAACAAAATATTTTATAAAAATCTGTTTGCAGAATTCGGACATTGTCATGTAGTATTAATAGTAAAGTATAAATACAAATTCAAAAGAATATTTAATAGAATTTTTTTAAACGAGTAGGTACCTACCTATTACACATAAAAAGATATTTGTTATTGTTTAGATAGGTACTTCCCATTTCGGTCAATGATACTCGTATTTCGGACATTGACTTTTAAATAATTATAAAAACGAATTTAATTCTAATTTTCATAATATATTATAGGTAATAATAATAATACTATTGAATGAGAGTTTAAAGGTTCATTTTATAAGATAAATTTAAAACGATTTAAAATGAAATCTGTCAAAATTATTTTATTTTTGTTTTCTATGTATGTAATCTACCCTCGAATCTACCTTAGGCCGTAAATCTGTAATAATTGTTATGTTAAACACATTATTTTTTCGCTGATTGTTATTAACATATATTATTTCCAATATTTTGACATGTAGGTATACAACCATTAAATAATTATGTAACTATGCGCGTTTGTTTCGCGATTGCTTTGAAAAAACAAATTTGTTATTTATATTTTCATGTTATTGATTCGCTATTGCAACAATTAATTTAACTGCTTATAAGGCATTAAAATAATTTTATTGCCTAGGCACTAAAACTGACACTTCGCAGACTGTAAGCTGTCAATAAAGTAGCACTTATCAAAAATACAGTTGGCATTTTTTTAATGTAAGTACGTTACCTACCAACAGAATATTAGACTTGAATTCAATTGGCCAAAAACCATACCTAATACCGCCTAATACCGAGCCTAATACCGACCTAATACAATTATTTGTATTGGTCAAAGAGCTAGTTCAGTAATTTAAAACATCACGAGTGAGTAATAATATTAGGTACTACTAAAAAGTATATTGAATAAGCTGATGGCGGTAGTTTTGACTTTTTACTTGGAAAATTAGGCGGATTGAAGAAAAACTGTCTGTTACAGGCTTAAGGGGCTTTTATCACAGTAAAAAAGTATTTAACAAATTACTCCCAACCTATTAAGCTACGTTGTCGAATTTTTTAAATGATTATTATTATTATTATTTATAAATAATTAAATAACAATAATTCTGAGAAAAACTCTTCGTAAGTTTGATTGCAATGTAAATATAAATGTTTATATCACATTATTATATAAAATTTTCAAATAGTAGTCGAGTAATTTGTTAAATAAATTTAAAAATTGTATGCGCGCTAGCCAATCAAATTGAGTATTTTCTAAACAAAAATGGAGCGAAACATAGCAATTAGATAAATAGAGACAACATGTGCTCATAAAACATAGGCTGTCAGCGCGGGTACCTGAAATAACGAGGATTTGTGATCAAGCAGCGCTGAACGATAAAACCCCCTTAAGGCTATACACTTGCAATTCAGAGCAAAATAAGGTGCTACAATATTCAAGATTGTGACTTTGTTTTTGAAATTGAAGTTTAAAAAAAAAACTTCTTGTGGCACTCTTCAGAACATCGTAAGGAATCAGTTATATCAAACAAAATTCAATTGTATGCATTAATAAAGTAAGAATCTTGAAATTAATATGCATAAATGAATTAATTGTTGTCGCAACAATGTATTCTATGATTTTTTCGATTAAATAATGTTTCGTCATTACTCATGTTAAATTTCAGATTTTTATTTCGAACAATAAAGCCAGAATTGATAAAATTCCGATGCTACTACTGTGGCAAGCGTAGCGCCTTAACAATTTTTATCATTCCATCATATAAAACAGTTATTTTGATCTAAAATAACAAACACAATATCACTCTTACGATGCTGTCCACTACCTAGCTGGCTAGTTCCACAGCTGACAAAGAGACAGCCAGTGCCGGTAGTGGCTGTCTATTGCTGTCTACAACATCATGCGGTCAGCGAATGACCTTGAACGTTGCACAGGTACTGACTGCTGAGCCGAGGTCTCGGTTTCTGCAGAGTGGGTGTGTCCAATAACACAAGGAAAGTGGAAGAATGCTCTTCAGTTGAGAGCACTGCTGGTGAAATTTTGAATGGATATTTGTTTTGTTAATGTTCTAAAGGAGCCGTCTACTCTTGATGCATTCGTTATTAGTTGAGGCAGTGGCACAGCTCTCTGCATGCGATGACGTACGAACTCGGAGTTCCGTGGTTCAAGTCTCTCGGCCGGAAGTGTGTGTAAAACATCTTGCAATTAAATCAAGCTGACCACTTGATCGTCTTATGTAGTCCTGGTTGCAAAATATTCTCTCATAGCTCTCTGCATGTGATGACGTACGAACCCGGAGTTCCGTGGTTCAAGTCTCTCGGCCGGCAGTGTAATTGTAAAACATCTTGCAATTAAATCAAGCTGACCACTTGATCGTCTTAAATGTAGTGGTTGCAAAAGAATCTCTCACAGCTCTCTGCATGTGATGACGTACGAACCCGGAGTTCCGTGGTTCAAGTCTCTCGGCCGGCAGTGTGTTGCAATTAAATCAAGCTGACCACTTGATCGTCTTAAAAGTAGCCCTGGTTGCAAAATATTCTCTCACAGCTCTCTGCATTATGATGACGTACGAACCCGGAGTTCCGTGGTTCAAGTCTCTCGACCGGCAGTGTGTGATTGTAAAACATGTTACAATTAAATCAAACTGACTTAAATGTAGTCCTGATTACAAAAGATTATCTCATGTGATGGCGTACGAACCCGGAGTTCCGTGGTTCAAGTCTCTCGGCCGGCAGTGTCTGATTGTCATTATCTTGCAATTAAATCGCACTCGGGCGCTTCAAGCTGACCACTAGATCGTCTTAAATGTAGTACTGGTAGCAAAAGAATCTCTCACAGCTCTCTGCATGTGATGACATACGAACCCGGAGTTCCGTGGTTCAAGTCTCTCGGCCGGCAGTCGATATAATTGTAAAACACCTTGCAATTAATCGCTCTCAGATGCTTTAAGAGATAACCACTTGATCGTCGTAAATAATTGTCGCTTTGAATTTCAAAAGTCGTTGCATGGATTGAGATTCAGACTGCACTAAGACGAATCGGTCGAAGTCTATAATTCAGAGTAAACCGTGTTGAGTTGAATGATTACTAGCAAAATTCGAACAAAATAGAAAATAATAGCGTGTGTGACAAGAATGACTCAGGTTCACATCTACAAAATCGTACTTTTTCAATAACTCCTATTTCGATTTGAATACCTATCTTTTTTTAAATTAGGTATGTATAATCTGATGTAGTATTTCTATTCCATCATCGGATCGGAACATCGAGATATAAAATTTTACAGTTAGTTTTTTTTAATACTTTAATTTATAAGCCCACAATAAAAGATGCAAAATAGTGATGTTTGTATAGTACAAATTTATTTCAACTACCTAATAATCATTAGCGTTTATTAGGAGGTTATTGCAGTCACACAATGGTCAAAACCACATGCCTGAGATGCGCCATAGCATACAATACAACCCTGGTAATAAGCTTCGAAAAACTCTTACTCTACCAGTGGAACACGGGGGGTAAAATATATGCTCGGGTCTCGGGTTAATAAATATGGCAAATACTGAACTGTTCGACTATATTTCTTATCTGCGGGCTAATCTTAAACGATTGCGGTTTTGGACATTGTGTGACTGCAAATAAGTATTTAACGATTATTAGTTACTTGATGTCTGCATGGACTATAGTAGTGTGGACTTTCCTCTTCAATGTTGAACATATGTTTGATTTTAGTCAACTTAAATGTTTTGTTGCTTTATATGTAAGTAGTTTATTACGCAAAATAAACTGTATTTTAATTTATGGCCCGTCACAAGCAATTATTGTTCTACTTAACTATTTTGATTGTTCTGTTAGATAACCTCTCTTTCCTTGTAAAATCACTAAAGAAATAAAACGAAACAAAATAAAAAACTAGTTGAATATGTTGTAATAATAAATCACATACTCTACTCTTTTTCTATTAAGGTCTACGGTAAGGTGATCAACTTTTTTGTATTCAAACATTCAAGACTAAAATACATGACAGTACAGTTTTCACTACGATACGCACTCAATTTATTTGTGTTAAAACTGAATAAAAAATCTGCTGTGGCCAGCACAGTACTTCCCCGACTATAAGTTTTAATAACTTACTTTCGTAACGCCTTTAATTTTATGTTTCATATTCTGAATTATTAACAATAATTTATTTTGTAAATAGTATCATGTACAGATAAAAATTTTAAATACGATTTGTAGATGACAAAAATATACCATCTATCATTTGAAATAGAAAATTTTGTGATAAATTAATTATTTATCGAAATATTTTAGCAAAGTACTACGTCCGGTTTGGGGATTGCAACAAAAAATAACTGGATTCTTAAGATTTGTATTAAAACCTTAAATGTAAAATTTGGTTGTTAAATGTTTGATATTTTTTGAGTTATCGTCCACAAAATATTGTAACACACAAACTCGCACAGACATCATCTCGAAAATACTTTATTCGTATTCTATGGATTGTAAAACGTACTTATTCACTAAAAACTCACACTCGAAAATTTTTACTCCTCATAATACCTCCCCTTATAGAATATAATGCGGGAGGTAAAAAAAAACTGACCATCGTTTAAATGTTGTTATTGATTCTCCGACTAAATTTTTTCTCCAGAGAACTTTTGATAATACACTTTGAATTTGAATAGGTAATTTTTTGAGAAAAAATTGAATATCGCATGAATGTCATTTTTTACATTTTTACTAAACTTATCTCCCCGAGCGCTTTAAATTGACACCAAACTCGGTACAATTTGAATAATTTATTTAAAAAAACAATTGACGATCTGTTAAATGTTATTTTTATTTTTCTACTAGAATTCTTTTTCCGAAAGCTTTAATTTGATACCACACACGATAGTATTTTAATAAAAATAAAAGAAGTTATGTTTATAAAGTTGGTACCACTGGTTGAATAAAAAAAATTTAATAATTTTTTGAGAAACAATTGAAAATCACATAAATGTCATTTTTTACATTTTTACTAAACTTATCTCCCCGAGCGCTTTAAATTGACACCAAACTCGATATAATTTGAATAATTTATAAAAAAAAAACAATTGCCGATCGTTTATATGTTATTTTTGTTTTTCTACTAGAATTCTTTTCCCGAGAGCTTTAATTTGATACCACACATGATAGAATTTTGATAAAAATAAAATAAATTATGTTTATAAAGTTGGTACCACTGGTTGAATAAAGCTCATTAACGAACTTGAAGTCAGAATTTGGGTCAAGATCTTAAATATAAAATTTCAGTCCAAAATTCCAACGCGTTTTTAAGTTATGCAACATCCAGACCGACAGACCGACAGACCGACAGACCGACTTTTTTTAAAATTATGTTTTTTGGGTTCAGTAGGGTCTAAAACGTGAAGATTCACCAAAATCTCGAACTGTCAAAAAATCACGATTACAATACTTCCCTCTATTACATAGATCGGGGAAGTAAAAATGAATTAGCATACGAATTGTTATTGAACACGATGTTGTAAAAATTAAAAATTCTTAAATTATTTCATTAGTATTGAGTTGACCTACTGACACAGAAATCGCAACTAGTTTGACCATTTGACGACGATAGTTATAATTTGCAATTTTAATAATTTTTTTAAATCCTTTATATTAACTTCATCGTCGTGCGTACGAAAAAAAAGTCAAAAATGACCCACTTCCCGTGATCCTATCAAGCTGAAATTTTGCAAATAGACTTTTGTCACCTAAAAATGCACTTTGGCACAAGAAAAAATCTGATGTGGCCAGCACAAGACCTCCCGCCATACCCCAAACTCATTTCCCCATATCCAATCAATCTGAAATTTGGTACATAGACTCGTTGTGACCAAACATTTACTTTGGCACAAGAAAAAATCTGATGTGGCCAGCACAAGACCTTCCGCCATACCCATTTCCCCATATCCAATTAATCTGAAATTTGGTACATAGTCTCGTTGTGACCAAACATTTACTTTGGCGCAAGAAAAAATCTGATGTGGCCACCACAAGACCTCCCGCCATACCCTACCCTTTTTAACTCAATTTGGTACATAGACTCGATGTGACCAAACATTTACTTTGGCGCAAGAAAAAATCTGATGTGGCCACCGCAAGACCTCCCGCCATACCCTACGCTTTTTAACTCTGAAATTTGGTACATAGACTCGTTGTGACCAAACATTTACTTTGACACAAGAAAAAATCTGATTTGGCCAGAATAAGACCTCCCGCCATACTCTACTCTTTTTAACTCTTTTTTGAAACACGCTATCTAAGAAATGAAAACAAAAATATAAATAAATATCGATCGAGTCTCATATATAAAGGATTTATAGTCAAAAACTTTATTTTTACGGGTTCATTTTTTGTCTATCACACATTTACCCAACTTGGTAAGAATTGTAATATGAGGTACTGAATTATTCTAATACAAATAATGCATCATACATACATACATACATACATACATAAGCATTTAGTTTAAAGTTTTACATTTATGCTTACGTTTAAGAAAATTTATATTTATACTTATAACCGAGCTTATAACTAAATTCGAGTATGTACACGTCATTCTTTCAAGCACTGTGATTGCTCTATTTAGTTAGATGTATTCTAAAAGCTAGATTTAGACCTACCCAGTTATAAGTATAAGTGATAAATTATCCACAAAATATCAATTTCAATTATAATGCGAACGTTGAGCACTGGTTGGTTAAATTAGCCACTTATACTACTTATAATTGGGTAGGTACGAATCTAGCTTAACCAATTCTAACATAAATATATGTAAATTTTAAAACTAAATGCTTATGTGAATGAGGCTTAAGAACAGTTTAGACTAAATTTTCAAATGCTAATTTAATTTGACAGTAAACATAAATTTGATATTATCACTTTTATATCAATAGTTCGGTTCTTGAATTCGTCTGTAGTAATATTAGGTCATTGCCGTCATTTCCTATTACTTCCTAAATATTATTGGCCAAGTTTAGAAAGAGCTAAAATTCTGTTATAAAAGTACTGTAGGTTTAAAGGAATTTCTGTGAACTTTTCACTTTGATATTTATAAGAGCCGCTAAAAATGTCAAAACTTTTGATATGTCGTGGGCGAACGATGTGGGATATAAATCCACAAATTCAATTTTCGTGTATGAAAAAGAAAAAACAGCCCAGCAGAAACGTACCAATAAAACTGATGAGACCAGCAGTTTTATTACGACGCCAACTTGATTAGCTCTACAAATTATTAAAGCGGATTCATTTTTTGTTAGTTTTAAAAGTCAATTGACTTAGATTAGTTCGCATCAGTAAATGTGTCAAATTATAAAAGCAAACAATTTAGTTTATACCAAGTTTATACCAACCTAATAAAAAAATTTTAATGTAAAATATAGTATATTGTGTATCAAGTGCCGAAAAAAGCTTCTTACTTGCGAGTATTTCATTTGTGGCACGACCCGAAGGAGGTTCTGCAAGAAACGTGAGCATGTAAGAACTTTTCGACACGTGTTGCACACTATGCGTTTTGTGCAACTCTATATTTACTTATATTTTCATTAATTACTATGCACGGTATGGCATTTCACTTTGAGATTTTTTAAAAATTGTTTTCACAATGTTTTCAATGTGAACATCAAAAATAAATTTAGAATCTAACATAACGGCCACGTCTTTAATTTGAAGTAAGTACTTGAGATAATATTTAACCATATGAATATTATACGGAAAATGCTTCGTGTTTGTCCATTCAATTCCATAAAACACAAGTGCACATTCGCAGTAACTGTGAACACTGAGGCCTACAGCACAGTCCTTGCTCCACGGTTGTGGATATTGATTGGCACCGCGACGGCCGCCTTGGCGCTGGCCTCTAGCTGTAGCTGTAGCTGTATCTGTAAGCACCCTGTAGTCTGTGCAGGGCACCGTGCCACCGTGCAATGGGAACAAGAAACGTGGACCAAGATGTGGCTGAGGCTAGCGGGAGGATGTGGGAGAAATTGGAAATAAGAGATTATTATAAAAAGGTACCTTTAATTGTCAGCGTCACTTTCAAATTTAAATAATATAAAACTGGATATGAAAACAATGTTTATACTGCCATATTATAACAATTTGATCAATTCAGAAAATCAGATGCTTAGAGGAAATACCAGGACTTGAATCCAGGCCCTCTAAAGAAATGGATAATTTCGAGGATAGTTTAGAGAATAATATGACATTCTTCATAAGGAACAAATTTTTAAATCTTCAAAATTACCTACGTAATAATTACTGCAGAAGTCAAAATGGTAAAAAAATTTAAATTAGATACTTAGGTACCAGTAAGATTTAAAATTGAGACAAGTAATCGAAAAATAATAATTTCATTTTAAATACAAATACGCTGACAATATTTTAAAATTTGTAGACCCTTGCAGCACGAGAAAAAATATTTAAAACAGTTATTTTTTAAAAATACGCGGTTCACAATTTGCCTCAAAGTGCAACTACATTATTCACAATTTCGTAAGTATAGGTACCTTCCATTTTCTGAACCGGTGTGCCACAACTTGCTTAAATTTGTATAATCGCTCACACTTCTTCACTATGAATATAAGCATGATACAATAAATAAATTTATGTAACCTTAAAACTGACAGATTTTTATTTTGCAACCCTTGACTCGTTTCGAGTATCATATCTTTGATCCTAATAATAAATAACCTGAGTAACTACAATTAGATCTTTGAAGGATATTGGAGAAAGGCTTGAAAGACTTTTTACACAGAACTAAATTTCAAATAGTAATTCTACAGAAACGAAGTACCTATAATATAAATAATCAGTATCTTAACAATACTGTATATTTGTGGTATTTATGTTTACCCTATGTGAGAGAGAAAGATCACTACTGGGCCCGTGCATTACCATCGTTACCGTTGTTTATCATCACACAATGCATGCTCCGAGTTGGCCCGTATTGTCTGTCTCTCTCTAAAAGGTAAACAGAAATGGCACACTTCATCCGCCCTAGTGTCCACTCCTGGCATTATATTTCGTGACTAGAGGTAATTATAGCCATCTTCAAATTGAAAGATTTATACCTTAATACACCATATAAATTATTTAAATAAACAACCTTCATGTGCCTGCACTTTATTAAGTACTTTTATTCCTATATTGTTATTGAAATAAATCCACAATAAAAAATCTGACGTGGACACCACATGACTTCCTTGTACGCCTTGTGTGCTCATACTTTTCTTAATAACTAAAATGTAGAATAATATAAAAAATTCTTTTAACTTATTATACTAGTATACTCACAAATATATTTTAGTCATTTTATTTAAACTGCAGAAGAAGATATAAAGCATATTTTACTATTGTCACTGTCATGTCATAATCATTTAAATTTTACGTAGTAACAAATGTTAATCGATCATGGACTACAAGATAAAGAAATACTAAATTATACATATATACTTTAATTATTCCTAAATAATACCAGATACAAAAATATTTATAAAATACCGATTTTAGGTAATAATCACATAATCTTTCATTTAAAATAAAAAAAATTGTGTTAAATTAAATATGTATCGAAATATTTTTTAAAAGTACTACTTCCGGTTTATAGATTGAAACCAAAAATAGGAGGTGCACAACTAGATGCTATAACAGTCCTAAATACAAAATTTCAACTCTCTACGTCTAACCGTATTTGAGTTATGCGACACACATACGTCCGTCCGTCCGTACGTACGTACGTACGTACGTACGTACGTACGTACGTACGTACGTACGTACGTACGTACAGACGTCACGTCGAAACTAGTCATAATGGATTCAGAAAAGGTCAAAACGGATATTTCCGTCAAAATCTGAGAACCGAAATTTTTCGCGATTACAATACTTCCTTACTTCGTACAAGGAAGTAAAAATAGAGAATCATTTTAATTGTTCATATTTCCTATCCCATAGACAACAAAAATAAAGAATCCTAACTTTACACTATTGCTTGCATAACCCTTCTCTTCTCAAATGCTTCCATCAGTTTGCACAGTGCTTGCTATCTCACCGTACGCCAACCACCCTGTATCTCTCGCTCTAATTCTCATTCCCATTCTCAATCTTCCCAATTCTCAGTGCAAAACTGCACATCGATGCATTTCCTGTTGGCTGTTCCGATGTTCCGCTGTTCCAGTCCTCCATCAATCCTGCGCGAGTGCTTTCGACATTTATTCTCGAGTCTCCAGTGGCGGCACGTCGAAAACCGGTTAATAATAGTGTTTGATAACGTAATTGTACTTCGACTGGAATAATTGGCGGCGCATCGATCGCTAATCGGTAAGGGGATGTGGAAATGTCACTGATTGCCCCCGATAAATTACGATTAGCACGGCACTGGGAAAGAAGACAAGGGGGGAAGGGAGGTTGGGACGGTTGGAATCTTTAAATATTTTCTGGGAGTGCTCAACTAAACTTATTAATACAATTATTTTTTCTACGCCTACCACAGAAATTCGGACTTCCGACATTCACTGCACTTTTAGAAAAAAATCTGACGTGGACACCACATGACTTCCTTGTACGCCTATTAAACTGTTCATACTTTTCTTAATAACTTAACTTAAATGTAGAATTATATTATACAAATATATTAATATATAAGTACTACTACTACTGCTACTATACTCACAAATATATTTTAGTCATTTTATTTAAACTGCAGAAGAAGATATAAACGATATTTTACTATTGTCACTGCCACTGTCACTGTCATGTCATATTGTCATAATCATTTAAATTTTACGTAGTAACAAATGTTAATCGATCATGGACTACAAGATACCGAAATACTAAATTATAAATATATACTTTAATTATTTTTAAATGATACCAGATACAAAAATATTTATAAAATACCGATTGTAGGTAATAATCACATAATCTTTCATATAAAATAAAAAAATTGTCTTAAATTAAATATTTATCGAAATATTTGAAAAAAGTACTATTTCCGGTTTGTAGATTGAAACCAAAAATAGGAGGTGCACAACTAGATGCTATAACAGTCCTAAAATACAAAATTTCAACTTTCAACGTCTAACCGTATTTGAGTTATGCGACACACATACGTCCGTCCGTCCGTACGTACGTACGTACATACGTACGTACAGACGTCACGACGAAACTAGTCATAATGAATTCAGAAAAGGTCAAAACGGATATTTCCATCAAGATCTGAAAACCGAAATTTTTCGCGATTACAATACTTCCTTATTACTTCGTACAAGGAAGTAAAAATGTCAACCTAACAGTAGAACAAACATTTGTTAAGGCATCCGTCTCCGTAACAAAATGTTGCGTGTTTAGAGGTGTAGCAGTTTCTGCTTTACTCATTGCATATTAAAAATTTGAAGGAATAACAAGTACTAGATGTTTGTGAAAGAATCAATCTAGGTTTATTTCCAGAATTCTGAAAGAATCGAGGAAAGAATATTTGGAATTCATATAAAATATTAATAAAAAACTGCGTTTTAAGCAATTTTTTACACTCTTTATCTTATAATTAAGACATT
The DNA here is from genome assembly GCA_947534325.1 of Agonum fuliginosum. Classification (NCBI taxonomy): domain Eukaryota; kingdom Metazoa; phylum Arthropoda; class Insecta; order Coleoptera; family Carabidae; genus Agonum; species Agonum fuliginosum. The sequence goes on from OX384033.1 coordinate 3,216,239, forward strand.
TATCAGAACATGTAACTCAGCATAAACCTAGTCCTATTCTTCACATTTAAATATTTTTTTGTAAATTTGTTCATGCGATTTCTATATTTTTAATTCGAATTAAATGTCAGAAAATATTTTTCACAAACAGCACTCCGTAAAGATTAATTTCAATCATTTGTAAACCGTCTTACAATTATAGGCACGTAACACTTCCTACACGAGGAGATCTCGTATTTTGTACTTGTACTCTGTCAATTTCGTATTTTTGCTTCAACTGTGTATCAAAGGTTACTATTACTTGTATCATTTTTCCCGACGTTGACACAATTGACCAATCAAATTTTTGAAGCCCTTTGCAGGTAGATAAATTTCCAAGGTACCTATAACATAAACTTGTTATCTTTAGAGAAGAATATTAGCAGATTTTGTTTCCTTTTAATCTTGTAAATAATCTTATTAATGTACCAAATATGTTATCAGTTTTCTTATAGAACTCCAATCGAATAGAATCTCCATTTGACTTAGAGTAAGAGTATGAGGATAGAGTGGTTGACACTATAAAATTTTGTAATTCATGGCGGCTGCATTTAATAATAATTATGTTGTTAGTATTGCCACAGATAAAAATATGACAGGTAGGGGTGCAAAATTATGTAATCAGAGGGATGTAACCTCACGTGGCATTAAACAGAGAGCGTGAGTTTGAAACGTGGCCTCCTACGTCATTTGGACCGTGGAAGACAACGTGAGCTAATTCGCATAATGTAAAACTGTTCAGAGGAAATTAATTAGTATAATTAATTCACTACAAACACAGTGAATATCACCATAGGTCCCGTTATTATTAATTTGTTGCTAAACAGTTTTGTGGAAACACTCACCAAGTTTAAAAAATTAAAAATGTAGATCTAGTATTTTATTGGTGACACTAAATCTTTTAATAATAAATGTTTTTGTTGTGACTATTAAAGTTCTTCAATTTGCCAATATTTGACGTAATATACATTACCTATTTACAATTCTCGGAATCATTTTGTCAATGTTTAAAAGAAAAACGAACTGTCTACAATCTTACAGTCGGTGTATTTGCAATTTTGCAATATTGTGCTCTTCAAAGCAAAGTGAAGTAAAGTTACTCAAGTTGTGCAGTTCAAGAGTTTCAACTTGGTCCAGGAAATTTTGCAGTCAGTTTAAATTGTTTTCTTGTTTCTTGCTCAATTAGATATTTGATTACACTATAGTTGGTATTTTATTTATAATCATTTATAGCACAAAATATCCAGTAATTTAAAAAATATTGTATGATGCTTCTGCATCGTAGACAAATTAATTTTTTCTACATAAAACTGTCAAAAAATATTAACATTTTGAACCGTTGGAAAAGCGCGAAGTTGGTGTTTTTTCACTAGGTATCTTCTTTTTGTTATGGAGTATCTTGACAACCATTCAAAACCGTAATAAATATTTTTTTTACGGTTATTGATAATTATTTAAATATATTGTATAAATTAAATAGTATATTATATATTGAGGGACTAAAGTGCATGATTTAATCCTGAGGATGAAGTTTATTTCACGAGCCGAAGGTGAGGGAAATAATCACCTGAGGGATTAAAGGTACTTTAGTCCTGTGGTATATACGCTATTTTTTGCACTTCATCCTCAAATCCAAATAGTTTAAAAGAATACACATTTTGTAATTTTGACAGTAAATTTTATGACAAAGATTTATATTGTTACCATAGATACTCTGTAACAAATAGCACGTATTTACTTGACAACGGGATTAATTAATTCAATTTCTTGACAACGGGATTAAATATGAAAAATAATCCCTTGGGATCAAATTTAGAACCTTAGTCTCTAAAAATAAAGACTAAAGAAGAGTTTCAGTCCCGGAAGTGCAAAAATGTTATTAATGTATACTATTTCGCAGTTTTAATCATATTTTAATTCCATCGTTTGCAGTTAATTTAAGAGCATGCTAAGTACCTGCTAAAAATAATCATAATAAAATGAGAAAATTCTACTATCTTTACATTTTATAGCGGTAACAGGAAACAATCAATATTCACGTTGATAATAATAAAGAAACAAACATCATAACATGAAACTATTTCCTAGTCAATGTTATCTGCAGTTTGTGTTCTATCTCACCTGACATTCAAATCTATCTTGTTGCAGCCGAGCTCTGCAATTTCCGTTATCAATTTTTAACTGGTAATGTCGTTGATTTGAATTTCGCCGTGATAAAAGAATAATAACAGCATTGCAGTGCCGTTTCTGAATAGTCAGTTGTAGGTAAATTGAAAACAAAACAGATAGAAACTACTCGTAGGTATGGACCATGAAGTAATATAATATATGACGGGAGTGGACACTAGGGGCGGATGAAGTTGTAGCCTTTCTGTTTACCTCTTTGAGAGAGACAGGACATACGGGCCAGTATAATACCTACTCCAAAACTATTTGATCAAAAAACCTGATAATCAAAATTGAGAATTTTGAAAAACTTCTTATAGGTACTTAGTTACATTAGAGTGACCATTTATTTTTTTATGAAATCAGTACAAAACTTATATTTTGACATGTCATATAATTAAAGAAAAAATGTAGGTACCTACAAACTTATATACATATATTTTGAGTAATTAGGTAATATTATTGAAATGAAGACGAGAACTAAAATCAATTAAGATAATAAGAAATCAGAAAAAATGCGCCGCTGGCGAAATTTTAACATATTGTACATTTTTAATATTATTTTAGTTCAAAAACATTTTTTCTTAAAGCATTAGGGGGCCCAGAAAAGGAAATCAGCAGGTACTTTCAGTACAATAAGTTAAAAACTAGGTAAAAAATCTGACGTGGCACACAACCTTCCGCCATATCTAGACTTATAAACACAAATGTATACGTACAATCCGGTGCCCATTTAAAATATACAAATAAAAATCTAAAATATTCAAACACAAATTTGCATCACCTGAATAAAAAGATTCATTCACAGGAAAACTCTGCTGTGCTGAAGCCATCCTCCGTTCAATTTCTACATTTAATATCTTACTTACGACTTATATAGCGGCTAGTATGTCAACTTGTCACCCGTTTCACCTGTCAATATTTTTTACGCAGAAACAAAAATCAACCGATCATGGATTACAAGATATCAACGTTTTATTTGATAAATTTATTTTTTAAATTTTACTGCAGTTCTTTAATGCTACCAGATAAAGACAATTTTTTTATAACGTAAGTTGCAAATAACTTTTCCTCTTATTCTTATTACAAATGAATACTATATTTTTCCAAATTTATATAGAATTTTGACAATTAACCTTTTCAATCTTCAAAAAATATCACTTCCGATGAAGATATTTGTACCAAAATCTAAGGAGCTCTTCCAATTTATATACAAATGTTAAATACCAAATATCAAAATTTTCGGGTAATTCGTATTTGAGTTATGCGACTAACACCCGGCCTTGACCACACACACACACACATACACACAGACATCATCGTGAAACTATCAAAAATGAGTTGTAAGGACCCTAATTCGTGCTCATCCACTAAAAACTCACTACCCGATTTTTTGCATGATTCCAATACCTTCCTTTACAGGTAAGCGGAAGGTAAAAATCAGTACAAAATATCTTTAAACTGTTTATCAGTAGGTACAAGGGTCTGAAATCAGCACTGTACTGTCAAAATCAGTACTAAAGTTCCATGATCTGATCAGTAAGCTGTTGAGTGCCATTAAAATATATGCACGAAGTTGTCATTCACCCTGTATATTTTTAAAAGTAAACAATTATTCGGTATAGTACAAAATAAAGACCAAGACTACTGGAAATTCCTGATAAAAAATCAAATAATAGTCAATTAATGTGTGGAATACATAAATTTATTTATATGCTATACGACTAAAGAACAAAGTACCAATAACGTCGTAACTCAACTATTTATTTGATTTAAAGCAATTTAAAGCGTATATTGTATGTCGCACAACGGATAAAATTTTAATGATCAATATAGAAAGGCAATATTTTAAAGTTTTATTTTTATTTGTCGCGACCATTCCGAACTTTGTTCTTGCTCGCAGTGGTAATTTATCTTGGTAGCATAGGTATAAAAATTCAGAATATATTGCGCTGATAACCACAATCGTATTTTAAAATTTTTACATGCAATGTAAAACCGAATGTAAACTTGAAAACGGAAATATATTCTTATCGATTTTCAGCAGATGTAATTTATCGTGCGCCGCGCCATTTTACAAAAGAAAAAAAATCACGAAGCAAAAAACATGAAATATTACGCGGTACATATTTACGCGAATCATATTAAGATATTTACATCTCGATGTATTGACTCACAATGTTTACACTATTTTTAACATTTCTCTTACTACGATATTAGATCTAGCAGATTATGACAGATCGATGCTGAAATAGTATTAACACAATTCGTTTATCATATAAAGAAACTCTGAAATATTATTTAAAACACAATCCTAACTAAACATGGTATAAGGTATTTCAAATTTCTATAAAATGAATAAATTATTCAATAGTCATAGTTAAAAAAAAATCTGAAGTGGCCAGCACAAGACCTTCCGGCATACTCTACCTACTCTTTTTACTTATATAGGTATAGGTACCTACTCACAAATATATTTTAGTCATTTTATGTAAACTGCAGAAGAAGATATAAACGATTAATCAATTGTCACTGTCATAATCAATTAATTTTTACGTAGTAACAAATGTTAAACGATCATGGACTAAGATACTGAAAACTGAAGTTTACCTACTCTAAATTATAAACCACAAAACATCTCGAAAATATTTTATTCGAATTCTATGGATCCTAAAACGTGCTTATTTACTAAAAACTCGAAAATTTTGACCCTTCAAAATATCTCCCCTTACAGAATATAAGGTGGGAGGTATAATATGGTATCGTACTCAAGTTTAATGTGGTTGATTACTATTGTCCGTGCAACCAGAGTTGGCCGACGCGGTAAGGGAGAAAATAAATGCGCCTATGTTCTACACAGAGTTGAGTCAAAGTTTGCCAAGTTTTGTCTCAACGCAACTGAGTCAAGAGAAAAACTCAGCTGGATAACTTCTTTATACACTATTTCAAGGTAGCGAAGCGGTTTCTGCCAAAAAATATTATGATAATCTTTGTTCGCTGAACTAATATTGTTTACCAATTTAAAATTACTAAGTCCCGCCATATCTTATTTCGCGTACTGTAATTACTCGTCAAAATGGGAAAAAGTATATTTAGTTTTTCCTAAAAAATCAAGTAAAAATTGAAATTTTCAAAATAACTAAGACATTTTTGAATAGTTTAAGAATGCTTCTTCTGGTTTTCTGTTGCAGTTTTTTACCTTCCGCTTACCTGTAAAGGAAGGTATTGGAATCATGCAAAAAATCGGGTTGTGAGTTTTAAGTGGATGAGCACGAATTAGGGTCCTTACAACTCATTTTTTATAGTTTCTCGATGATGTCTGTGTGTATGTGTGTGTGTGTGGTCAAGGCCGGGTGTGTGTGTGTGTGTGTGTGTGTGTGTGTGTGTGTGTGTGTGTGTGTGTGTGTGTGTGTGTGTGTGTGTGTGTGTGTGTGTGTGTGTGTGTGTGTGTGTGTGTGTGTGTGTGTGTGTGTGTGTGTGTGTGTGTGTGTGTGTGTGTGTGTGTGTGTGTGTGTGTGTGTGTGTGTGTGTGTGTGTGTGTGTGTGTGTGTGTGTGTGTGTGTGTGTGTGTGTGTGTGTGTGTGTGTGTGTGTGTGTGTGTGTGTGTGTGTGTGTGTGTGTGTGTGTGTGTGTGTGTGTGTGTGTGTGTGTGTGTGTGTGTGTGTGTGTGTGTGTGTGTGTGTGTGTGTGTGTGTGTGTGTGTGTGTGTGTGTGTGTGTGTGTGTGTGTGTGTGTGTGTGTGTGTGTGTGTGTGTGTGTGTGTGTGTGTGTGTGTGTGTGTGTGTGTATGTGTGTGGTTCGGGCCGATGCCGGATGTTGCATAACTCAAATACGAATTACCCAAAAATTTTGATATTTGGTATTTTACAATTGCATACGAATAGGAAGAGCTCATTAGATTTTGGTACAAATATCTTCACCGGAAGTGATATTTTTTGAAGATTGAAAAAGATAATTGTCAAAAATTTATATAAATTTGAATAAATATAGTATTTATTTGTAATAAGAATAAGAAGCAAAGTTATTTGCAACTCACGTTATTAAAAAATTGTCTTTATCTGGTAGCATTAAAGAACTGCAGTAAAATTTAAAAAATAAATTTATCAGATAAAACGTTGAAATCTTGTAATCCATGTTCGGTTGATTTTTGTTTCTGTGTAAAAAATATTGACAGGTGAGACGAGTGACAAGTTGACATACTAGCGCTATATAAGTCATAAGTCAGATATTAAATGTAGTAATTCAACGGAGGATGTGAATGAATCTTTTGATTCAGGTGGTACTAATTTCTGTGTTTGAATATTTTAGATTTTTATTTCTATATTTTAAATGGGCACCGGATTGTACGTATACATTTCTGTTTAAAGTGGAGATATGGCGGAAGGTTGTGTGATGGCCACGTCAGATTTTTTTTATATGCATCAAGAATTATTTTATAATGGTGGTGGTACCAACTTAAAACCTCTATATCGCTCTATATTTTCGATACTATATGAAACTCTGTTCTGTATCTGTTTGAAATGCGTCACAATAATATTCCATTTCACGGTTCAATATTCCGAATTAATCTGAAAATTGCGTGGCAAAAAAACTTTTATCGTTTTATCGTCATTAGCACAAAACTTATAGAACTCCCCTTCTTTCAGCGAAGTTCCAAACAAAAATAAAATATTCCACTTTGATTACACTTCATCAAGTACCAATATCCAATCAAAACTGCGAATAGAATTAGGATTTAGCTCTGGCGGCAGAAAACTCTCGACGATCACAGTTCTCACGTCCCGATTTAATCGCTTTTATCCGATCTTCGAATAGGAAACGATAAACGATTAACGATTCAACTCTACTTGAATAGATAATAAAGAAACAAACGCTCGAACGTGGGAATTGTTATCAGTTTTGCATTTGCTTTATTATTTTGCATTGCAGCGCGGCGCAGTTGACACATATTTTCATTTCTGAACCGAAGAGAATTATTTACATTGCAGGTTCTATAGGTCAGTGCAGACAATCACTTGATTTCAAACAGTTCATAAAATTTAAATCTATGTTGATTCTAAAACCTGATATAGTCCGACTGGTGTATATATGGTATAGTACAAATTTATTTCAACTACCTAATAATCATTAGCGTTTATTAGGAGGTTATTGCAGTCCCAAATGGTCAAAACCACAAGCCTGAGATGCGCCAGAGCATACAATACAACCCTGGTAATAAGCTTCGAAAAACTATTACTCTACCAGTGGAACACTGGGGGTAAAATATATACTCGGGTTAATAAATATGGCAAATACTGAACTGTTCGAATATATTTCTTATCTGCGGGCTAATCTTAAACGATTGCGGTTTTGGCCATTGTGTGACTGCAAATAAGAATTTAACGATTATTAGTTACTTGATGTCTGCGTGGACTATACTATGGTATACATTTATAACCATACCCTTGATTTGACGTTTGGTTAATACAAAAATACCAGTTATTGTGCTTCAAACAACGTAGATTCGAAAAGCCAGTTTTGTAATGTAGTACGTTTATATAAAAAAATCTGTAGTTTTATAAATGACTCGAAATATACCGGGCGTTTGGCAGAAACTCTGAACTGAACTAAATAAACAATCCAATAGGTACCCTTTTTGAATCCCACAGACTCGGTTTTTGTACACATTGATTGAACTGAACTAAATACATAACTAAATACCCGTCGTCAGCCCCAAATACCCAATTTTGGTTGTTTGAACTGATCTAAATAAAGAACCTAAGCCTTCTTGAGTGAAATAAAATAATGTGACATTTTGTCTACATGTCTAGGCTTTTTATAAAAAGCCTAATTTTACAATCTTCCTACGACATACAAGGTTCCCAAAAGTCCCGGGATGGAGCTACAAATTTATGAATGAGTGAAGAAAACAAATTTAAAATTTGGGGATTACCAAAGCTTTTGGGTCATTGCGAGACCGAAGAAGGTCGACCATTTGAACATTTGTTATAAAAATCTATAAACGTGCAAAAAAACATTAAAATTAATTAAAATTAAATTCTTGAAAGAATTAAGATATCAGGTTTTGGTTTATAGGGATGTTTCCTTTTTCATTGTCTTTAAAATAAGTTGAAACTCGACAGGGGTTGCTATTTAAAAATGTTGGGGTGGTTATCCCCGAAAAAAACTCCACGTTGCATGGAAGTTCTTAACTATCTAAGAATGTAGTTTTGATAACTATTTAGTGATCCCCAAATTTTCAATTTGTTCTTCATTCGTTCAAAACTTACTATTGGAAAACCCTGTGTATTGAAATTTTAGCTCGTGATTGTATGAACTTTAAACATTTAATAAATAATGCAAACAGCACTACAAAAGGCGGATTTTTTACAATTGCCAATCAAATTACAAATGATAAGAATTGTACCACGAAAGTAGTATGTTTTTCACAGTATCAAAATGAATCAAAATGTATCAAAAATAAGTTAATTTGTTCTGATTTAAGTGTTGAACATAGGACTATAATTATATTCCATCGATTGTATTTATTTGATGAACTAATTTGAATTTGTTGAACTGAACTGATACGCTTTGCTCTGAATTTTATTCACAATGTACAGTTTTCACCTCTTGGTGTGAAATGGTTATGAACGACCATGAAATAGGCAATTGATATAAATTACGTTGAAAGCATTTCTATTAAAATAGGACAATAAACAAAACTTTTACGATGTGTGCACTAGCATTTTATAAGCAATAAATTCAAGGATGCATGAAAGACGCGAATATTAAATATGTAAGACCGAGAAATATGGTTGTGAAACAAAAGTACCCACTTGCGCTATTTCCATCTTTATGATTTTATCAAAATGGATTTGCCATATTGCCGTACAACATTTACATGATACTTTACATAACAATATTAGAAATCAGAATATACATAAAATCCTTACCTTTATGGTACTCTGATTTTGACGAAATGAGGTCGTCTGAAACAATAAAGACAATAAATCAGTAAATGACAATGCATTATTTAAAAACATTTTTTTACATGAAATGACTAAAAGAAGTATATAACATTTCACAAGTTTAAGGTTACATTCTCTGGATTCTTTAAGAATTTTTTAATGCATCTGAATCCTAGAAAAAATAAATTTACCCATTTATTTAAATGAGTTGCAAATCCTTTTTTTCCGAGATTCATTGAAGATATATTTTAGCGACACCGATATTTGACCTGCTATCCTCATCATGATTCTTTATCTCAGGATTCAAAAACATAATAGAATCATCAAAGGATCCATGTGCTAACAGGAGTTAAAATGATGAAAAGTATGTTTAGTTTTCTCCTTACAATTTTCTAAATAAAATAACTAAGGCATTTTTGAATAATTTGCCTATTTGCCCTAATGCTAGTTTTATTAATTATGGACTGACGATTTTTCGTCCACTTAAAAAGTATCAAACCGTTTATAACCAAATTTCATATTTAAGGTTTTAATAAGGATCTTAACACCGGATAAGATTTTGGTAGAAATCCGCAAACCGGAAGTAGTACTTTTTGCAGCTTGATATAGTTTTCCTTAAATTTATTGGTACATTATTTATTTATGACAATTTTTGCAATTAAAAATAAAAGATAATATAATTATCTATGAGTACAGTTAATTTTAAATACAATTTGCTAAATCTGGTAGTATTTAACAATAAAATAAAGTGCAACTAATGTTCTTCTTTTTTGAAATTCCAGTATCTTGTTGTCCATGATATGAAATTTGTACAGTACAGTACAGTTGACATCTTGGTTAACATATTACATGAACATGAAACTATTAATATGTAAGTAAAACTCGAGTAAAACTATTTATTAGATTAGTAGAATAAGCAGAATTAGGCGAGAAGTCGCGTGCTGGCCATATCAGATTTTTTTACCATTTTGACGACTGATGTTGATCCATTTTAAAATCCATTTTCTGGGTTATACAAAATGCAATGAGTTTTATTAATTTAATTATTGTTTATTAAAGTAATAGAGATCGTTCCCCGAACCCATTATTGGACTATGCAACTACCTTAACTAGTACAATGTATGTCCAAGAACAAAAGGTAATAGCATCCATTAGCTTTCCCCCTGCCCCATATTTAAAACGCACTACGCGACACCCATTCTTCACGATTATATCCACCTCTATAATAATTAAAATCCCCAAAGATAATCTCCCCCCCCCCCTGCGTCTTGGGGTGGCAGCATTGCACGTAATTAATCCCTAGCCGCGTCGACATCTTGTTAGCATCCTGCCGCCCCCACCTGCCGCCCCACCCCCTTGCCACCCCAACAAGCGCGGTCACCGCTGTAATGAAACTGTTCCCTTCGTCTGAGACAAGGGACAGGCGACTGCCACCCCCACCCCCACAACCTAATGTAGATTTATGTCGTTGATTTTTTGGCGGATAATCATCGAGAGGCTAATTAGGGGTGGGAATTAAATGTAGGGGAGGGGAATGTGTAATAAATGAGGTACATATTTTAAAGATAAATAAATTTGTATGTCCACTAATAACTATGAGTACGTTACACACTGAAATATAATAATACTGGAACGTGCACAGCGACTCGCGGGTGATTGCGTCTCTGTCGTACAGTCCTGATTGGTTTGTGGTGCCGACAGAGACAGCGACTCGCTGATTGGTTTGTGGTCTTGATGTCGCGTGACTTTTGTTCTAATGAGCATGCGCAGGAGTGGAAGACAACGATAGAATCACCCGTGAGTAGCTGTCTCTCTCGGCTCGCTTTTCGTACGCCGCGAGCATAGGGGAGTGCACGTTCCAGTATTAGAGACGATTTAAATCCATATAGGAGTGACGTCATAAAAAACAAGCAAATTATTCGTATGAATCAAGATTTGACTTTTTAGTACAGCATGAGTTTGGTAGATGGTGCTGGCAGTCTTTCCCTATCCGCGAAATTTAAAAGCAATATTTTTTGTTTCTATTTTAAGGATTAATCATTATTTTACCATTTTAATACATCGCATGATTCTGTAGGAAGTATCAAAGATTATTAAAATACAACAAAACGAAATAACAAAACACGTTAACCTCAAAATTTTATGTTGACACTTGACACAACAAGAAGGAGAAAATTGACAAGTTGTCAGCAATAAACAATAAAAAGTATATAACGAACTTTTGTGAATCTAAAAGAAAACAATAATATGTAAGAAAATATATTTCATATAATGAATACTATATTATATGAATAATTGTTCTGCTATTGCCGTTAAGACACAAATTGATAAGCCCCGCCCCTTATGACATACGATATGCGTATAGACTTATACGAGTAAAATTTGTAAGAAAGAGATAGCTTATTTAGTGAACGTGGTGGATAGAATTTATCTGATATGACGTCACTCCTATATGGATTTAAATCGTCTCTACTATATTTCAGTGACGTTACATGGTGCCAGTAACTTGTTCAAGTTACTTGTATTCAGCTCTGGATTTTAGTACTTGCTTGCTTGGTGTAGACAGATATTTTAGCACTAAAGCAAGGTTTCCACCTCTTAACATAGTCACTGTTATTTTTTTTTGTCTTAGTCTTAGTCAGACCATTTCCAGCTCTTAACATAAGCATAGTTTTAATTTTTGTAAGTAAAATGTATGTTTACTTCAATTGACAGTAAAGTACAATTTTATAAAAAAGATTAGATAGGTATGATTTAACAATTTTATAATCATAAAAACAAATACAATACAATAATAATTTATCAACAAATTAAATAATAACATATGGGAATCTTAGAAAAATCGATGTCACTTAAGGTTACGCTCGAAACCGTTTTCAGAGAGTCATTTTATCCGCATAAATTTGTGCAAATAGGAACAAGCAAAAGGTATAAATAATATATCAAAAGAATCATTAGAGTTTCTAGATTGCCTTCTTCTAAATAAAAATACCTGAAAATTAATATAAATTGCAGTAGAAATTAAAGAAGAGGGTGCAAAATTCATCAAATTACAATGAACTTTATGCAAAATGAACTATTATTACAGACATAATTTTCATTGGCATAAGGCAATTAGAAATGTATATATTTTCATTGTGTAACATAATTTTCATTGTAGGTTACATCGTTTATCCAAAATTTATGCAGAAAGCTCGTACAAAATGAGCCATGTAAAAGTTTTAAAGTGTCGCTGACATGGTACTAGTGGTTACAAAAAAAATCATTTTTGTTTTAAATCAACTTATGACCTATACTATAATTTTGACTATTATCGGGTTAAAAACATTACCATTACACACTTCGTGTTTTTTCACTTTTAACTTTTAAGCGAGCCCTTAAGAAATAAATTTAAATTGTATAGGTATTATTGTACTTAATATGAAAATATCGCAGCAATTATTTTTATCAACAAAATAATTAATAGGTACCTAACATATGATAATCTTACGAAAATCTATGTCACTTAAGAAATAATTTTAAATTTCTATATCTGAGCCCCTGAATATTTTACCAAATTATTGATAAAAATATTCCGTATTAATGTACATTAAATTGTATTTAATCTAATTTATAATATTTATAGGAAAAAAATTAAAAAGCAAAAAATAAAGAACGTCTTTATCATCACTCTTAAAGCAAACAAATTTTGATGGACCGGTTTCCACCTAGTGAAGCATTATCATTAGGCCGGTTGTCATATTATTCCACGAATTATTGTCGTTTTGTGTAATAGTGCGATGAATACGGAATACGGGTTATATTTTATATTATTTAAAAAATTCCTGCGAATGAAACAATAAAGCATCTGTGAAGAATTCCGCAAACAAAGCTTAGCAAAGATAAATTTGTTCAAGGCAATTATATGGCTAATAAATGGGGTTCATTATCTCCAGCAAATAAATTTGCACGTTACGAACAAATTAAAGAATTGAATTATTTCATTATACATCTTAATTAAATAGTTTGGTGCAGTGCAGTGGTAATGTTTGCCGCACTGAACACCGGGACTGTTGATTGTGTTGGTAGCAGTGAAAAGTTAGTTGCAAATTACATCGCGAGATTTCCAGATAAAAACGGCGCAGCGGAGGTGAGCTGGACACGCCTACCTCGTGAATTTCTACTTTCAGCGCGGGCTATGGATAAACTAAACAAAACACTAAACGCTGGGGCAGGTTTCCCTACACAGTGGCGTGCGTCAACGGTGGGGTTGGTGCGCACATTTAACTCGGTAACGTGATTTTCGTTAACCTCGAAAATAATTTTTAAAATGTTTGTCTATTTGTCACTTTATACTGGATTCAAACCTAGGTTGCTAGAAGCTTTTCAATAGGGGTTTCCAAGCCTACGGCTTTTAAAGAAATACTTATTGGATATCAATTTACAGCATATACAAGTTAGATAAAAATGATAATAATATATTAGGTACCTACCTTTTTATCGACATGAAAATGTAACTCTTTTGAAACGTGCATATAATGCGCCATATGTGACGCAAACAGCACTGAGACCAAACCATGAGTAGATTTGTTCGTGTTGAGCCTGTTTTACATTACATTTTTACATTAAATCTTGAACAAGATAATGTTCAATTTTTAAAACAGTCTAAATTGTGTATGAATCATACAGCAAATTGTGTGAAATATCGCATAGTCTGAAAAAATAGATAAGCACGGCTGTCAACTTATTATTATATGCGAACTGCGCAGAATCACAAACTAAATATTATAGGTACTATAAAACAGAGTTCATCAAAGCAATAAGATATTAATTCAATTTGTTGCGCAATTTCTTGTTCAATATTTAGCGTAGTGTAAAACGGCCATAAGTTAGTTTTTTGTCGATTTGACTACGGAATGGACGACGGACCTGTGTTGAAATAAAGTAAGACCTACGTATCGTATTCGGTCCTTGTCAGCGCGCTGAACGAATGTTCTCAGTGACGATGACGTCACACGGCATCGTTTCAACCATTTTTACCTTCCGCTTACCTGTAAAGGAAGGTATTGGAATCATGCAAAAATTCGGGTACCTAGTGAGTTTTTAGTGGATGAGCACGAATTAGGGTCCTTACAACTCATTTTTGATAGTTTCTCGATGATGTCTGTATGTATGTGTGTGTGTGCGTGTGTGGTCCGGGCCGATGCCGTCTGTTGCATAACTCAAATACGAATTATCCAAAAAATTTGATATTTGGTATATTACAATTGTATACGAATAGGAAGAGCTCATTAGATTTTGGTACAAATATCTTCACCAGAAGTGATATTTTTTGAAGATTGAAGATTGATTAAGTGTCAAAAATTTCTATAAATTTGGATAAATATAGTATTTATTTGTAATAAGAATAAGAGGAAAAGTTATTTGCAATTTACGTTATAAAAAAATTGTCTTTACCTGGTAGCATTAAAGAACTGCAGTAAAATTTAAAAAATAAATTTATCAAATAAACCGTTGAAATCTTGTAATCCATGTTCGATTGATTTTTGTTTCTGCATAAAAAATATTGACAGATGAGATGGGTGACAATTTGGCATACTAGCGCTATATAAGTCATAAGTAAGCTATTAAATTAATGTAGTAACTAAACGGAGGATTGCTTCCACACAAAAGAGTTTTCGTGTGAATGAATCTTTTGATTCAGGTGATATTAATTTCTGTGTTTGAATATTTTAGATTTTTATTTGTATATTTTAAATGGGCACTGGATTGTACGTATACATTTCTGTTTAAAGTCTAGATATGGCGGAAGGTTGTGTGATGGCCACGTCAGATTTTTTTTATACTTTCTGAATTTGTTTCTAGCTTATTAGTAACTTTTTGGCAAAAAGAAAAAATACGGGTCTAATATTTTAATGTATAGATTAACATAAAAAACAAAAAATGGTGGATACCTCCATTATACCGCGAGTGTCATTATCATAGCAAAATTAAAATTTTACAAAGGCCTGCACAGAAATATAATACAGGTTGATCATAAATGGGAATGGGTTTAACATAGAAAATAAAATTCAAGAATGTTTATATAAAGAAAATGCAACACCAGAAGATGCAATTCTAGAAAAGTCATAAGTAATAAAATACCTGGATCAAAAGATTCACAGGAAAATTCAAATCTACAACTTTGTACATCGTTTTGTGTTGAAGAAACAAACTATAGCTTTATAGATTTGCATTAATCGATCATTTATGATCATCTGTATAATATTGTATATTAGATTAAAATCAAACTTAAATAGTTATAATTAGTGTCCATATTTTTTTTTTGCTAATAATAATCTCAGATTCACTTCAAAAATAGAATATTCTTTAGGAGATAATATGGATATACGGTCAATATACCATATGATTTAATGTAGATTGCAAAATTTATATTTCCATCTAATTTCAATTTCCTGACAATATTGCTATCAAATTTCGCCACTCATATCATACAGGATTAGGATTAACAAGCAAGTCTAAATCTTAATCCCGGTAATAATTTATACCAGATCCTGTTGTCAACATAAATAATCATATCAGCAAATCTTATTGGAGGAATTATATCTCAAATTATATCTCAAATCTTAGCCTCTGTTAGTTCAACGAGGTTGTTTGCAAATGCGGAAATTTTTTATCCCACGAGCATTTCATTTACGCGAATTCTGGGATGGTGTCTTCCCGCAATGTTTTTTGTAACGAATAAAACTATAATCAAATACATTCAAGTTGTAGTTGTTGTCTGATCATTAAATTTGAGGTTACGATGCTTTTTCTACTCACTACTACCGACAGATGGTGCGCTGCATA
The DNA here is from genome assembly GCA_947534325.1 of Agonum fuliginosum. Taxonomy (NCBI): domain Eukaryota; kingdom Metazoa; phylum Arthropoda; class Insecta; order Coleoptera; family Carabidae; genus Agonum; species Agonum fuliginosum. Next base: position 3,232,198 of record OX384033.1, read on the forward strand.
CAAGTTTTATTTTTAGATATTGGCGATTTTCGGTGGTCTTAATAATTTTCATTAATTATAATTCCGGGAACGGGAAGTTTTATAAATTAAATTTTATTATTATTAAGATGATTTTACTCTGAAATGTCTAGAAAAGCCAGTGTTCTTTGCATTTTTTTCCGATTGACTACACTGGGAAATTGATATTTTCGATTGTCAATTGCGTGCTTAATATGTCCTTTCCTAGGTGATGAGTACAAAAAATAATTTTAAAATTGGGTAACAAATTATTTTCGAAGTATTTTATAAGTACCTACTCATGATTGCTTGATGAGAGTACGCCAATCAAATCAAATTATATATGTTACTTATTAAGCGTTATTAAGTTATTACCTATCAGTTCTACAGGGTGTCTCTAAAATGAGTGTACATGGCTTAAAAATTGTATTTTTGAGAAATACACGGTGCAAGCACACGGATTTGATTTTTTTCTGTCTAAACCGTAAGAGATATTAAAAATTGAACGAAGAAATTAAAGTTTACTTATGAAAGTCTCTTTCTAAAAATTTTTTTTTTGAAAGTTCTCAGTCTGACTATTAAAAAGTTACAGCCTAATTAAGGGACTAGCAATAAAGTTTTACCCACTAGCATTGCACTAAAAATAACAAATATCATTTCAAAAGATGACTTATAGCCATGTTTCATGTCATACAAAATTTCATCTAAAACTGCCGAAGCAATTTTTAGTTATAATATAAGCAAAATTCGTTATTTTTGCAAGAACTTTGACGCAGAATTCCGGCTTAACGGTACACTTTTCGATATAGGTAAGTTTGGTTAAATCGTCTTATTTTGGGCCCAGGAAGCTGTGGTTAAGCAATGTACACTCATTTTAGAGACACCCTGTATAATATAGATAATTCCCACTCTCTCTCTCACACTTATTTCTCTCTCTCTGTCTCTCCTCCCTCGTGTGTGTTCTATATGATTCGGATGAGAATTGAGAACACTGAACACAGAACACCGCACACTGAACACAAGTAAAAGTTGTAGGTTGTTGTAACGCTTCTCGCCTCGGCAGTTTGTATATAGCGCCGCCTCGGCCCCGTCCTGCGATTCTGATGTTATTAATTGTTTAAGTTGTGTAGAGCGCGAAATAGAGCCAAAGAGGCGAAAACGAAAACCAGGGGGGGGGGTGTATTGTTATAGGTTGATGCGTGGGAGAAAAATTATTATAGAGAGTGGAAGGAGTATACGTGGGTATTATGGGTTGCCTTCAGGTTATAAAATTATTATTATAGACCGGGAGCTCATGACAGGTGATGGTCTCCGATTTCATACACAGCATGCCTTTTGGAGGATAGAATATTGACCCTATCGCAACAAAGAAAAGAGGGTATTAAACCCTTGCACGCTTTCATTTTTCCACTTGCATGTTACATGTGACGTCAAACTATTCGGTATTCAGTCGAATAGTAGTAAATTAATATTCGGTGTTCGGCCGAACCATGACAAACCTGAATAGACAGAATACCGAATAGTTGCCTAATATTCGTTGCAACTTTACTAATAATAATAAAATATTTTGAATTTTAAACTTGCTAATATATGTCACGTATAATAATAATAATAATATATAACAATTTGATTACCTATTATAATAAATAGAGAAAATAGGAAATAATAATAATAATAATAATAATTTATTTGCCATAAGATTTACAAGGGAAATACAATAATTGGCTTGTCAAAAATAGAAATAATTAGAAAAATATTGACAAAGTCAAAAAATACATCAAAATGGTTTAAAAATACAAAAGCAATAGCACACCAAATAAAAAATAATAAATATGAGATAAAAGTCAATCGAGCATTAAAAAATCGTTTAGGGAATAAATTTTTTTTAAATTAGAAATTCTTTCAATTTTTAACAACTTTATCGGCATGAATGTATTGGGTATACAAAGTAAAATCCCTGGAACATTTCAAAAATGTGAACATCCCGGCTTATTACTTGCTATATTTGCCTATTAAAATCCTGTTAATATCCTAGCGATTGCTAATGCTCGCCCTTAGTAACATTATCTATGTAACATCCCAATGTTAATAATTTGGTAATAATATCCCAATTATGCATCCCATGTAATTCTCTGAGATGTTTGTATTGAGTATATAATTTTTGATCGTACCTACTCAGGATGTGGTTAGGATAGACTTACTTAATATCACTTAAAGGACAAGAATAAGATATTTTTAAACATCCCTTGGACGATTCTTGTCAAGTGGGTGAGTACGTTATTTTGGTAATTTTTAATGTAGTCAAAAAATTGGACATCACAACACTTCAACAAATTAATATTCAAACAGTTTGATGAAAAAACAACCCATTCGCCTCAGGTTTAAAATTCAGAAAATGGCAGTACTTAACTAAATGAAACTTCTTCTCAGTATGTTGAAACCACCGAAAGGACATCTCAGGTCGTCCTGCTAATATCTCGTGGTTTTTATCCCGAGAATCCATCAAAACTTAGCGAGTGTTTACCGTCTCCTCTGCGCTGGTTTATTAGTATTTGCAGCCAGTTTTACTGCCCAACTTTGGGATTTGGTATCGTTCCGGTGAGCGCGACTCCGGGACCGGAATTCATATTAATGTCATCGGGTATTTGCCCGGAGAAGAAGAAGAATAATTCATGTGAGAGGGTGGTTACGAAATATTGGGGAGACGTACAACACATATTAAAAGGTGTGTTGTATTGTTATATCAGTTGATTTAAATCACATGATTGAATATAAGCAATGACTTGCAAATTAACTTAGGCAAGATGTTCAGTTTTTGAAATTATTTAGTTTGTATTTTGTACCTATATTAAAGTACTAATTTTAAATATGTAATATAACGGAATTTTCTAAATAAAGATATAAAAAGTACACATTAGTAAAAAACTAATACTTATATAATAATTAAGAAATTTAACTAATGCCTGTTTTACATGATGCAATTTATTGATCAATAAATTGACCAAGTTTTGTTTTCAATTTATTGTTGTGTGTAATATCCATTGAATCAATTTTTTCTTTACCAATAAATTAATGAATTTATTGTCGGAATAAAACGTGTTCCATTTTTTTTTACAATATTTTAGGGAATTCTAGGGATTTTTGTCTTAGTTTTGTCGATGCCAACCTTCGTGTTCACCATTTCAATTTTCATTTTCTTAAATGTTACGTCTCCATGACATTTCCCGCATTTCATCCAGTTTCATTTCGATTAGAAACGTTATAAAACAAAAATATTGTTGGCACTGTTGGCAGTAACAGTAAAGTGACAGAGCTGATATCGGTTGGTTGGTACTATTAAAATTTTCAAAGTATTTGATGAGTGTAAAAGGAACAAAAATATTGTTTTACTTGGCAATTTATTCATGAAGAAACTGGCGAATAAATTTGATCGTGTAAAATCGGCTTAAGATCGTTTTAGTTTTTTTTTCTTCATAGTAACCATTCAACAGGACCAACTTTCAATTACATGGCAGATGTATTAGGAATTCAACCACTTAGGTTGCATAAACGATTATATAGGTAACAATGATATCTACTTTCTTAATTTAATTTAATAATGTACTTAAGTAATTTATAAATTTAATTGTTTGCATAAACTGTTTGATGCGGTAAAAACTTATTTAAAACATGTACTGTTTCATGTGAAAAAAAAAATTAAAAGATCGTTTGACACTGGTTGATCTAAATTTAACGAACAAATAATTTATAATCTCACTTAGTTAACTAAATATCTGGAGTAAAGCTATATTCAGACCTACCCAATTATAAATATGTGCTAAATTAACCAACCAGGTATTCCACAAAATTCTAATTTCAATTATAAGTGCAAACATTGAGCGCTGGTTGGTTAAATTAGCCACTTATACTTATAATTCGGTTGGTCTGAATCTAGCTTACACTGTAAAAAATATTTATGTAATTTTACAATGATTATCATTGGCAACTTTGTTACCAATGATAATCATAGTAAATATTACAGAGAATGTATTTTTACAAATATTTTTATTGTTTTGTAAAATTACTGAACGGATGTAATATTACATACACTTGGAATTTTGCACTTGATATTTTGGAAAAGATTTCATTAAAAATGTAAATATTTACATAATAAAAATGTGATATAATGCAAGACTAACTTGTAAATTATTGCATGTGTATGTAAAACTTACACTTACACTTGTAAAGAATGTATAAGCAAATGTAAGTTTTCACAAGATAAGTTTGTAAATATGTAGTATGAATATGTAATTTGAACTATTATGTACTTTTAAAATTTTCACATCAAAATGTGATTTTTACTAGGTAAGTTTGTACATTTACAGTTCAAATATGTTATATTTACTACATCATATTTGTAAAATCTTTATATTCGATAGTGATTATTTACCAGGTAAGTATGTGAATGTACAGTTTAAATATGTAATTATTAGAAGATCAGTTTTGTAAAATCTTTATATTTAAATGTGATTATTTACAAGGAAAGTGTAAATCTTTCATTTTTATATGTAATTATTTACAAGGCAATTATGTAAATTTACAAATTAAATATGTAATTTTTACCAGATCATATTTGTAAAACCTCCACTTTTTAATGTAGATATTTACAGGATAGACATGTAAATTTACAGAAATAAAAGGATGGAGTTAGGATTTTGTTTCACTGAAAGAAAGAATCGCAATCGAATAGTATTAGATAATAAAAATGTATAAATGCTTATTTTGTGATTATATTTATTTGAAATAAAAAAATAAGAATATAAATAGTATACTTATGATATGATAACATGTAGAAAAATCAGACATAAACTCTATTTTGTAGAATACTAATGAGCAGTGTACGTACTATAGTTTGTTCGCGTTGTGGTGACCGGTGCGTCATCAAATATGAGTATCTGAGTTAAGCTGTTTAGACATACATAACATTTAACAAGCATACATCACAACGCGGACAGACTGTACGTTCGGATCAATTCTAATTCAGATGGTTACAAAAAGAAATTGATATTCTAAATCAAAACGAATTTATCCAAACTGAAATATAGAATTAGACCATATATTATATTAATCACAGTTTTTTTTTACTTTGATATGTAAATAACTCTTTTATCATAAAAAAATATTCCTATTTCTTATATATATATATATATATATATATATATATATATATATATATATATATATATATATATATATATATATATATATATATATATAAAAGTTTAACAAAACAAAAATTCTGCACAAAAATTATTTTGCATCTTATTGCAAAATAAATACTTCAAATTAAAAACAAAACAAAAATTCTGTATAAAAATTACTATTTTGCTTGTTATGGCAAAACAAATTTTTGTAACTTGTTCATGTACGATAATACTTTGTTAAAAGAACCTTTCTTGCCTTTTGATCCTGCGTCAGGATGAATCTTCAACACATATCTCTGTAAAAATTCCAGAGTGCAACAAAATTCTTTAGTATATTCCATATTAAATATAAAATATGTTGCAAATGCGATTTGCAGCGAATTCGTGAAATTCATTTGGTCTCCATCTATAACTCTTCCTTCGATGCTTACATAATATACGTTTTCGATACCTAATAAAAGAACAATTGTTTTACAAAATTTCTGATACAATATTTTTTGTAACCAAAGTTGTCAGACGCACAAATGCATAAGTTATAAAATTGACCATAGCCGAGTGCGTTATTGTTTTAAAGTTCGAGTAGTGTATGAAAATAACTAAATCAAATAACAAAGTGTTTTTCAACTTCAAGCGCATAAGTGAAAGGTATATTCATTTAATATGTTGATTACGGATTCAAAATAATATTTAAATTGTTATTATAATTGTTATTGATCCGTAATCAACATTATAATATAATAAAGGTACTTTGAACGGATGTGCCTGAAGTTATAAAACAGCTTGTAGGTATTTCAACAATAATGATTAAACGAAACTAATAAAGTAACACATAAACATGAATAACATTGTACGTTTCTAAAGATTGAAACAAACCTTGTACGTGTAATATAGATGGCGCAAGAAATTTGCATTTCATTTCTTCTTTAAGAGTTCCCTCCTAAAACAAAATAAACATTGGTAACTATTCAATTTGCGTAAAAAAGAAAAATAATATATCACCTCAAAATTTACTAAAAAAACATTAATATTTTCTTTGAAATAATTAGCAATTGATTTTAGTGATTCCATAAGTATCTCATCTTCAGACATATCATCAATATTAATATTGTTATTTTTTTTTAAATTTTCGAATTTAATAATTTTTTCCGCTTTCCTCAGAAGACCATAAGTTAAATGTTCAATGGGGTGATCCATCAATTTATGATAATGCCATTTTATAACGTCAAAATTAAGTAATAAGGGCCACTCATTTTTTATACTTTCTATTGTTGGCGGTGTTGAATTGTTTAAAAACTGCCGTTGTAATGGATATGAGCTATTTAAGAGGGATTTTAATTCTTCGCTATCATCCCATTTACATGTGACTAATTGTTTTCGCTGTTCTTCTAATTCTAATTCAGTTGTATCTGCCTCTGGCTGCCAATGTGAACATCCAGCTCGTTTGTTGTTCATTGCTTTCATTTTCTTTTTGGGGATTTCAAGTTCTTTCAATAGACTTCTTTTCTTATACGGTCTGTTCAAGTAGTTATTTCTATCTTGCATTTTTGACACCATCTCCAATAATTATTCCGTCGTCATCTTTATCTAAAAACATTTCTGGAAATTTTTCAGTTATTCTTCTTGCGACTATTTTTATTGCACTTGATGGTAAATACGTTTTTATTTCACGCATTTTATTTACAGCCATATGAATGACTTCCGAAACTGACACATGCATGTTCCTTTTACCAGCGATACAGTCATTCATTGTTTCTTTTGATAGTGATTCAAATGGTAGTGGCATACTGAGCCAAGTGTTTGTATTGATGTTTGGAAAATCGTCACCTGAGAGTTCCGACTTAGAGGAGGATCCACTGTCAATAGCAATTAAAGATGCGATATCTTCATCTGATAAAGAAGGCACAGAAATAGTAGATGAAGATTCTTTAGTATCATATTTTGCACACCATTTTTCTGTTTTTTGAAGTAAAATTAGTGTCTCACTGGCCAAACATCTTAATACTTCGCTTTCATCAATAATTGATCCGTCTGATTCTAAAACTAAACTGGCGCCATCAATGTCTAATTTTACTGAGGCTGAAACAAAATTTACATGTTTAGGAAACCATTGTTTCTATTAAAGAAGAGTAGTACCTACCTTTTAATATTAATTTTTCGTATAAATCATCGGCATCTTCTAGTGCGATTAGAACTTTTTTTGTTCTGGTAATGTCCCAAATACGATATAATATTTTCTTAGACATCTTGGTGCTACATAATTGAAAAATTGTGTTAATTAATCAAACCCAAAAAGTATGAAAATATGATTTATTACATTTCTTTCTAATTATTTTGGTAAAATCACATTCGCTTTAAAATAGGTGTAATAATAAATTACAATTGTTATATTACTCATTACTAGTAAAGTTACAGGGCCAATACGGAAACTATACATGCTAAGTTTCAACACTTTTAGTAATATTCCATAGTTTAATAGGTAAAATCACATTATTTAAAAACAACTGTAATAAAAATAACTTACAGATGTAATATTAAATATTAATGGCGTAATATGGAAACTGTGCATGCATAGTTTTACACACTGCCAGTAATATTCTTACGTAGTATTATCAGTTTTATTAAGTTAAAGTCTCTGACACACCATAAATAATAAATACCAAAATGTAACATGCGCATAATTATTTTCTTAGATTAAAAATTATTAATGAACTTACCTATGGCAGAACTGTTTAACACTTATATAACGCCAAATTATTGAAAACACGTTAAAGCTCGTTTTCAGCACATCAAAACAATAAAATAAACAAAATAAAAGTAATTCACGTCCAGTTCTACTCTTCTACTACGACGAAATTTGTCATGAGCAGACTAGCACTTTCACTGAATATTAGATCTGCGCATGCTTAGTTTTACATACTGCTTGTAAGATTCCATAGGTGAATAAGTAAAATCACATTCACTATAAAATGACTGTAATAATACAGAGATTGAAAAAGCGGGAACATTTAAAATTAAAATTTATAAAGCTATAACAAATGAATTACAAGGAAAAAATGATACATTTTTTTAAAATTCACTTGTGATTTTAGCAATCGAACTTCTGCTAGATACAAAAATCTTATCTACAATATAAATATGAGTTAAATTGAACTTTTGCAATAAAATATCTTTGTTAGATATAATTCCAAATTCAAGACGATGTATTCTCAGGCATACAAATTTTTAATTTTAATAACAAAGCCGTTGTATTGACAAAACTTATTATTTCAAATGAAAATGAGATTTTAAAATTTATAATACCTAACAATAATTAGCAAAGAAGCATTTATTTCATTATATTTTAATTCTATTATCAGTCAGAATTTTTCTTCAATCCTCTTTATAAAATTACTGTAATAATAAATAACTGATGTGTAATATTACACATAACTAGTTATATTACTGTGCCAATATGGACACTATGAGTGCTGATAGTTAAACACACTGCAAGTAATATTCCGTAGTGTAATGGGTTAAATAACATTCTCTAAAAAATTACTGTATAATTATAAATTACGGATGTAATATTACACATAGCTAGCAACATGACACATTACTAGTAATATTACTTGGCCAATAGTGAAACTAGACATGCTTAATTTTACACATTACTAGTAATATTCTGTAGATTAATAATAAAAATCTTATTCTCCATAAAATTGCTACAGTAATATTATTACTAGTAATATTACTGGGCCAATATGAAAACTATACACGACTATACATGCTTAGTTTTCCCTACTCCTGGTAATATGTCACAGTTTCATAGGTAAAATCACATTCAAATTCAAATTACTGACATAATAAATTAATTAAGTAATGTTACACATTACTAGTGATATTACACATTACTAGTAATATTACAAGGTAAATATAAAAGCTATGCATGATTAGTTTTACACATTGCTAGTAAAATTCCGTAAAAATCACATTCATTTTTAAATTACTGTAATAATCAATAAGATATATATTATTACATTATTTTAGTAATATTGTTACATTAATATTATGTAGTTCCACAAAGTTGTAGTAATATTCCATATTATTTATGGAAAAATTACATTTAACTTAGTATGATTACAAAAAGGTTAGACATATTACACATCTTGAATGTAAGAACACAGAATAGGTATAAGCAATTGTAATATTACACAAGGGGAAATGTAATTTTGCAATATATATGTAATAGTACAAGAAACATATTTAATTATTGTAATTTTACGCCAATTTTGTTAAATACTGTATTTTTACAGAATTCTGGACGAAAACTTGACAATCATTGTAATATATACTTAATTATCATGGTAATTTTACACCGATTTTTTACAGTGTACCCAGCTACCGAAAACAATCTGAAAATATTTTGATAAACTGTGACCAATTTCCTGATTACCTCATCCAATATTTGTCAGTAAATCTGGCTCTAGTAAGACATAACCGAGACATAACGTAAGCTTATAAATAAGGTAACTGCCGCGTACAAACATAAAGAAAAATACCCGGATATCTATCTTAACTCAGATAGTAAAAACTTCGTAAGCGAATTCTCAGTCGATGAAGATCGCATCGCCTGAGGTAATCACATAATCGTGAAACAGAATTGACGAAAACAAAACAACACCAGCCATAAACCTCCACTCAAAGAAATTGTAATTAAAAATGCCATTACTCGCAATAAAGTCGCAAACACACAATTTTATTCCGGGACAAAAAATTAAAACAGGTTTAGTGCGCATTAAATTAGAGATGATCTACTTTGAGGCGCGGGGCACTAGCAACAGCGGCGCTGCTCGTAAAACGACATCGATGAAATATAAAACTCTTCCGGGAAAAGGAAAATTACAGAAACCTTCTTTAAATATACAGCAGCAACAAGAACGCTCACTTTGTGCTTCTGCCAATAGAACTACTTACAAATTTATTATTTTTAAGACATATTTATTTTATAAGATAGAGGATAGTCGAGGCAGAAGCTGCGCGGGTTTAAGCACAGCTCTTTGCATGTGGTGCTGTACGAACCCGGAGTTCAGTGGTTCAAGTCTCTCGGTCGTTAAATTGTAAAACATCTTTCAATTAAATCGCACTCGGACGCTTCAAGCTGACCACTTGTTCGTCTTCAGGTGTTCGTCTACCCTAAAATTTTACAGCGTTACAGAGGTGTACGCCTCCCACGTTTACTTTAATTATAATTGAAATATATGATGCTTTTACATATGAGTGTATTAACAAAGGATGTCTAAATACTTCTATATTTTTATTTTTTTTCTTTGGCCTAGGAATTTGAAGTAAAAAATATTTTAAATTGACGTTTTTTGCGGTTTTTTGTCATTATTTGATATTATTTTTTCGGTCACTATAAATAGCAAGAAAAATTTAAAAAACAAGAAGCATGCAGCTAAGCTTCCTTTTTCGAATAATTTTTGTTTTACTTAATTTCTTTAAAAAATACAGAAGTTATTATGGGAATCTGGAGCCATGTTTACAGTATTTTTCAACTTCAAAATGACATTGCAAAGCTAGGATGTGGGAAAGTACGAGTTTCGGGCAGGTTTTGGGCAGCCGTAGTAGTGGGTAAGAGAGTGAAATAGAAAAAAAGTAATATCGAGAGTATTCTAGAAATTCGACAAAAAGGTAGACGAGCCTCTTAATGTAGTCCTGCTTGCAAAAGAATATCTCACAGCTCTCTGCATGTGATGACGTACGAACCCGAAGTTCCGTGGTTCAAGTCTCTTGGCCGGCAGTGTGTGATTGTAAAACATCTTGCAATTAAATCGCACTCGGACGCTTCAAGATGACCACTTGATCGTCTTAAATGCAGTCCTAGTTGCATAAAAATATCTCCGTTGCCGCTTTGAATTTCAAAGGTCGTCGTACGGATTGAGATTCTGACTGCACCAAGACGAATACATCTAAGTTATTGGATTCCACTATACTATAATATCTACCATTCTATATGTAAAATAATTTATGTTTTTTAGACTATAATATAATTAATATTTTAAACTAGTATAAACTAATAGAAAATATTTGTTTCAGGTATGTTTGACCAACTTCTATTATCTACTTTGCTGAGGGTAAGAATAAAATATAATATAAAATGCAACAGGTCCCTAACTAAAAATCAACAGATTATTCATAAAATTTCATGTAACAGTTTTCAGTTCTCATATTTCTAATCAACATCGATCCAATATGAATTTATATACTTTGAAAGCTCGAAAAGTGATATTGAATTTAATCGGGTTAAAAAAAATTGATAAACAAAAAAGGATTATCGAGAATTGAACCTGTCACATATCATCAATCAACACAGAACATTTAAGCTTTAAAAAGTTGAAAATACATGAATGCGGAATTAAAATTCATAGAATATTTCATAATCTTTCTGTAGTTATAGTACCTATATTTGATTATCAGAAATTTTTAACAATAAGAATTTATTTCGAATTTTATTAATTTAAATTTAGAATGACAGCTATCAGGTTAAAGCCCTGTTCGCACGAGGATTTTTGAAGATTCTACCAACATTATGAATCCTGGAAAAGAAGAAGTTTCAAGATTCTGAATCTTGAAAACAAAATTCATAGTTTTGAAGCAATCAATAAGTTATAAATTCTTAATTTCCAAGACTCATTGAAGATTCAATTTAGGGGCACCGCAATTTAACTAGAAAGAACAAAACTTCTTCTTTTCCAGGATTCAGAATCTTGGTAGAATTTTCAAGGAATCCTCGTGCGAACAGGGCTTTAGATTACTTAAGTATTATAGTTTTGAGATTTATTTATGCTTTACTAAACAACTACATATACTTATTACTAAATTCAAAACAATCATAAAGTAAATGTATTATATAAAAAACAAATACACACGAAGCGAAAGGTTTTCTTCTGGCAGATTTGATCTTTCTTTTAAATGCCGCAAATCGCCTTACGATTTCGCGCAAAAAACGTCATCTAAACGGATTTTTTCTGAGTGTCCAGCAGCCAAAACGGCTTAGGTTTTATAAGACATGCAATAAACCTACGGAATAATCCGCGATATTTTGCTCGACCGGAAATTCCCAAAGGCAAAATGAAACTCGAAAACGACAACAATAAAATAATGTACCGGCTTTCAGATGCCTTCAAAGCTTGCAACTGAAATCTAAACAAAAAGAGAGATGACATTAGATTGAGGGAGAGATGTTTAGATGTCAAAAATGCTTCTTGCAGCGGTGTATCTCTGTCTTTAGTCTAGAGCCCAAGGCAATAGGTTTTGTCTGAGATAATTCTTTTTCTTCCAAAATGTTCTCTTATTTTGATGTCAATGTATGCAGCCAGAATTATACTATATAAAATATAACCATAAGTATTAAAAACAAATAAATGGGTTCAAAAATATTAATTTTTATTTTTGCAGATGCTGTGATACAGCATATAAATAAAAAGTACGAAAAAGCAGTACCTAATTTCCAAGATTTTTTGTTTTTTTAAATGTTAATCTATACCTACATTAAAATATGAAACCCGTATTTTTTCTTTTTTTCAAAAAGTTACAAATAAGCCAGAAAAAAATTCACAAAGTTTAAAAAACTAGGTGCCGTCAAAAACGATGCCGTGTGTGACGGTGTGATGTCATCGGCACTGAGAACATACGTTCACCGCGCTGTCAAGGACCGAATACGATACGTAGATCTTACCTTATTTCAACACAGGTCCGTCATCCATTCCGTAGTCAAAACGACAAAGAACGATCTTACACGAACAAATCTACTCACGGTTTGGTTTCAATGTTGTCTACGTCACACATAAATAATTCTATGCTGAAAATTTTTCGGGGTAAATATGTATGTATATTGACCACATAAGAAAAACTTTTATTTTTCGTTAACATAAATGCATAAACAGATCACTTTGAAAAATCCTACCTACGTTTATGTTACTGTCTAAAAGGGATTATCAGTTCATAGCACTGTTTCAATTTATTCGAGAAGTAAGTGCGGTATATTATGACCATCCTAATAAAGTTACATCTGATTTATCTGGTAGATTTATTAGCCGCATAGCAAAAAGTTCAATACTACTCTTGCATATTTTGATTTATTGCTCTCATTCTGTAATCGACTACACTCGGCAAAAAAACACAACATTTGAAAATGCATCAAAAATGCCGGATTTTTAGACCGTCATTGAATTTCGGATGAATTTAGCCGAAAATAGATGAATCTTCGAGTTCTGACAAGTAGGGATGGAAAAGCATCAATATATCGATAAATATCGATATAAAAATAGTCAACATTACTTTTCGTTTGGTAGCGATGTATTGATAACTCGATATTTTCCGATAATTATCGACATATATCAACAAATATCGATACCAAAGAAAAGTTATAGCAACTGATGTTCATATCGATATTTTTCCCATCCCTACTGACAAGATTGAAGTTTCCTCTTTAAGGTCATGCAAGTTAATCTGACGGCAAGTTCATTTCACCCCCAGCCACCCTCTTAATGCCTATGGTACACCGGTCGAGGACCATCGAGTAACTCCTCGATGAAACGAAAGAACGCGCCCGTCCGCGATGGATTTCTATTTAATTGGTGACAAATACATCAAAGTTTTGCGCGAAATCAAATCCAAAGATACGTCTGAAATGAGATACATTCGTTTCATCGAAGAACAACTCGATGAAAATAGCGGCGCCCCTATTTTTCGCCGAGGACGGGGTGCGTTCTATCGTTTCATCGAGGAGTTACTCGATGGTCCTCAATGCTTCTCGACCGGTGTGCCATAGGCATTAGAAAAAACCTTGTCAGAACTCGAAGATTCATCCATTTTCGACCAAATATAAAATTTTTGCATTTTTGGTGCAATTTCAAATGGTGCGATTTTTCTTTTGCCGCGTGTATAATACATACTTAAATTACGATCCCCTCAATCATCACTAATTCACACGTACGCCTCTGGTTAATTTACGACATCTCTGTCGAATTCCTGGCATTCGTCGTCGCGTCGTCCACGACTAATGCTAAATTCACGTCGCGCGGTTAAATTTACCGTGATGACATTACTGTGTAGTTCGCTCTTCGTTCAATTGTTAAATACAGGCGCGGGTGGCGGCGAATCACGCGACAACGAAACGGGAACGAAATGAGACAGTCGCAGACGAACAAATGAATGGGGACGATCTCAAGGGAGGGGGAAATTACTAGGGGGGTTTTACTTTACTAAAATATCACTTCACTGCTTGCTTCGAATGTTTAACTAGCTGAAGTATTCGGCGTTACTCGAAAAAAATGTTTCTCGTCTAGTATTATAACCTTCATCCTTAGAGTATAGAAAATTATAGAGGTAGCATACTCTGATTTTTACTTCCTTGTACGGAGTAAAAAGGAAGTATTGTAATCGCGAAAAATTTCGGTTCTCAGATTTTGACGGAAATATCCGTTTTGATCTTTTCTGAATCCATTATGACTAGTTTCGTCGTGACGTCTGTACGTACGGACGGACGTACGGACGTAGGTACGTACGTATGTATGTCGCATAACTCAAATAATACGGTGTGACGAAGAAAGTTGAAATTTTGTATTTAGGACTGTGATAGCATCTAGTTGTGCATCTCCTATTTTTGGTTTCAATCTACAAACCGGAAGTAGTACTTTTTTCAAATATTTGGATAAATATTTAATTTAAGACAATTTTTTATTTTAAATGAAAGATTATGTGATCATTACCTACAATCGGTATTTTATAAATAATTTTGTATCTGGTATCATTTAAGAATAATTAAAGTATATATAATTTAGTATTTCGGTATCTTGTAGTCCATGATCGATTAATATTTGTTACTACGTAAAATTTAAATGATTATGACATGACAGTGACAATAGTAAAATATGCTTTATATCTTCTTCTGCAGTTTAAATAAAATGACTAAAATATATTTGTGAGTATAGTAATAAGTTAAAAGAATAAAATAGGTATGGCGGGAGGTCTTGGGGTGGCCACGTCAGATTTTTTTATATTATTCTACATTTTGGTTATTAAGAAAAGTATGAACAGTTTAATAGGCGTACAAGGAAGTCATGTGGTGTCCACGTCAGATTTTTTGGGTATGGGATTGAAACCATGGGACGGAAGGGGGTGTGCTACTAGAGCATACCAATATGGCGGAGAGATAAAATTTGACGTCGTAATATAAATTATTTTCATCTTTACAATTCTGAGAAATGTCAATGTTAAAACAACCTTACTTAACTGTTATTTTTCCTTTTATTTATTTAGAGGTGTCATGGGCACCGGATTGTATGTATACATTTATGTTTATAAGTCAAGATATGGTGAGAGGTTGTGTGCTGGCCACATCAGATTATAAGAATAATACAGTAAATTTATTATTCATTAATGAAAATGTGTAAAAATAAGAACTGTTGAAAAAGAAGTAAAGTGTGCAACATAAGCTACTATGTAGTTTAAATTTATTGTAAAAGTATTTAATTTAGTGCAATGTATGACTGATAATAACAAGAAGCACGTGTGACCCGCACGATAAATTTCACGGCCATTGGTTAGTAAGTTGCACTTTACTACTTTGGTTACGATTACGTTCAAGACCATACATTGAAGGTAAAAAACTTGGAGTCAAGGATAGGCGATATATGATACATCAGACACTACTACATACTAAACTAAAATTAAAGGACATTGCTACAATAATATGTATCTTTTTGAGTAATTTTTATTTAGCTCTTATTCTTCTATTGTGTGTATTTCATATTATACAAAATAACGTAAGATTTGTGACACTTGAGTGGTCTAATTCAAATTATAGTATAAAAACAAGTCAACCGTTCTTTATTTGGTATATAAAAATCAAACAAGTACTTATAAAGTATCTATCAAGTTAAAATATAAATCAACAAAGCAGTTTATTTCTCACCAATATATTTCTTGAAATAAACACAAAAAGAAATTCTCTTCTCTTTGACATTTGTAAAAGTAATAAATTTCTGTTTCTCCGTGTATTTGTTTCTTATTGAAAAGGAAAAGTTAATTGAGATCCTTAATTGAATTACTTTTTGCAGAGAAAAGGACTATTCATTTTTTATACAAATTTTTTTTACCTATCATTTCCTGAAGAATGCCAAAATTTTATCGGCTTCTTGGAAAATAACAAAAAGTAGCTGTCATTTCAACTGTACAGTATAAAATGAATCCATTTTTAATACAGTCGTACATAAAGTGCATAAAGTGCTTTTATGATTTTCGTTAAATAAAATACTTTTATCCAACACCTCTTAATAAACTCATCATAATTATGGTGATTTTAAACAAAGAAAATTTCGAGCAAAGTAAAAGATTGCCTACTAGTGGCTTTGCTGAAAATTGGAAGTCACCAGAGTAACGATATTTTTGGTTAGGACATAATATTTAAGCAGTTATTAAGAAGTGTTGGATAAAACGTTATACTTCACACGTGGGTAAAAAGGAATGACTCACTCGAGAAAATTATCTCACTCAGAATCGGTCTCGTGAGTTAAAATTTCCCTAGTGTGTAATTCTTTACTTTGCCCACTTGTAAAGTAAATAACTATTATCATTGAATAAATAATTCTATATTTATTCAATGCTATTATTCAACACCTCTTAACAGAAACATCATTAATGAGATGATTTAAAACAAGCAAAGTTAAAGATTGCCCACTAGTGGGTAAATTGTTACTTTGTTTGTTGGAAGTCACCACAGTAAAAATGTTTTTGGTTAGAATATGATATTTTTAAAATATTTAAACAGTTATTAAGGCGGAACATCAAATTTTTCCACATTCGAAACCTATACCATATGTTCTACGCAGCGACGTGCAGTTCACTACAAAATTTCTTAGCCTGGGTAATCGGAGTAGAAGGAAAGTATGTCTTGTATTGAACAACAGATGCAGATTTTCGTCAAAATATATGTGTCATTTATTCGTTATTACGAAATATTGGCTAATTTTATTAATAAGTTTTAATAATTTTTACAAAGTTAAGGAATTGTTCTAAAGCAGTCGTAAATTTATAAATCGAACAAAATAATACAAATATTCAAATTTGATGGTTGAAAATAGGCCATTTTCAACAAACTGTACATATATGTAAACAATTGATATTTTTATTAAAACTTTAAGACGGGTTTAGAACCATCCTTTATCTTTACATTACTTAAATTTTTTTTTAAATATCTTTAAAAATAAGCCCAGAATTCCGAATAAATGATACCACTATTTCTAGACCCTTGAAGTTCCGCCTTAAGAGGTGAAGGATAAAACGTTATAAGTACTTCACACGTGGGAAAAAAGGATAAATTATCTAAGATTTCCCTCGTGGGTAATTCCTTACTTTGCCCACCAGTACAGTAAATAACTGTTACTATTTATGTTTTCATAAAAAAGTGTAGCAGAAACGCGTTGAACTTCAAAGTTAAACAAACAGACAATCTCTTTGCAAAGTTTCGTCTCAATAACACGAGTTTGAATACATAATTCGAGTTGTTTACATTTACACACAGACTATTCTATCATTAATACATACATTTATTTAAACACTATCGCATGTGCATAATTCATGGGCACAGTTTGATCATTAATAATTCCAATCGATGTATTTTGCAGTTGAACATATTGTACGACATGATAAAATTTAATGAGATAGCTACTGGAATAGCCGATATGTTTTTGAGTTGAGTGCATGTGCAAATATTACAAAAACTTGATGTACATGAAATGAACGTTTTTTACTGATATGGGTCGGTGACGAATGGGATCACTTTCAAATACGATATTAATCAAGGCAAAGAATTAATTATCATAATTAACTTGTCCTAGTGAATTACGAAAATATACGTATTTATGATTAACAAATTAATCTGGATATACAGGTTGGTGGAGGTGAAATGCGAAGATAGAGAAATATATGACAATGGAGTTATCATGCTAGGCATCTTGATTTACATGGAATAAGTACTGTCAATGTCAAAAGAGGTGTCATATTACTGAAATTTTTATTTTCATTAAAATATTTTCTTTTTATAATAATGTATGTGTACGAGCAGAAAAAGAAAGTTTACATGCACTTTTAGATTTTATTATTATTTCTGTTATTGATGATTACTCTTTTTGCCACACAAATTCACATTACTTCGTTTTGTGACACTACTATACAAAATATATCAAGATACCTGGCATGAAAGTTCGATTGTCATGTATGTTCCCTATGTTCGCATTTCACCTCCACCAACCTGTATACAATATTTTCATTCTCGCTGAGACAGTTTATAAGTTACGAGCAGAGCTGGGCAAGTACGAAATCAAAATACTTAAGTTTTTAATTTTAGTACTTAAAATTTTAAAGAAATAAGTACCAAAAAATATTTATACTTAAGTACAAGTATTAAGTACTAGTTATTAAAAATTGATACTTAAGTACCTAAATACTTAAGTAATGTCCTGCTCTGGTTACGAGTTAAATTATATTCTATTATATAGTTTTAGTAGAAATGGGAAAAATTTAAAATTCTTTCATTTCGGTTTAGTGGAATGACAGATTTTACCCCCTGCTTAGAGTATGTAGTGGTGAAGTAATAGATTAATACTCAGCAGGAGGCACTTAACTTAGTTCTGTTCGTCACTAGTTTTTGTGGTCTAGAAAAAAAACTATAATGATAGTTGACAGTAACATATGGTAACTAGATGAATACACACATGTTCTCAAAAACATAAATCAGGTCTAGTATTATAGAGAATAGTATATTCTGCAACAAGTATGGAATAAAGCATATTCAACTCGAGTGGAAAGTTTGTGAGACGAGTCGCAGGCGAGTTTCATGGTTCCATGAGAGCGGAATAGCCATTCAAAACGTGTTACAGACTATACTTTCTCTACGACTATAAATTTAATTGCATTAAAAACTAAAAACATTAAAATAAAAATATATTTTATGTATTTATAAAATAATATTCTGCATAAAATTAATAAACCTAAACGTATTTTAAAGCTACCCACCAACCAAAATCATTGAATAAAGTTAAATTATTATAACTAGCCACATTTCATTCCGTAACAAGTGATAGAATGTAATAATTCCATAATTGAAAGTGATGTAAGATTATAACATTCGATAACAGTCGTAAAGAAAATTATTTTACGTCACTCGGTGGAGGAAAGCAGTGTTTTCCTCTTGCTAATGGAGGGAGGAAAGCGAGTTTTCCCTTCCGCACGGGAGGAAAGCAAGTACGGTTCTCCCGAGCGGGAAGAAAACAGTGTTTTCCTCCCGCTTGCAAGAAAGGTGATTTCGAGGCCCTCGTGACGTAAAATGTTGTGTGTCCCACGGGAGGGAAGGCTATTCCACCCTTGGGCGAAGCCGGCGCCCTCGCTCGGGTCGCCGCTTGGCCCGCGGGAGTAATAGCACGCTTCCCTCCCTAGGTGCAAAAAATACTATTATCCAACACCTCTTAATTGAAACATCAGATTTGTGATTTTAAACAAGCAAAGTAAAAGATTACCCACTTAACATACATATAACCAATTGGTTTCTCTATCCTCCAAATATATAACATACAACTAAAATAAAATACTATATTTTAACCATGTGTGCAGTTACCAGCTGGCAACTTACGGGTGGTTCACTATATTCAAACCTAAGTCGTCCAAAGCACAGTCGATCTCATTGCGACTCAATAAACAAAACAACAGAAGTACTACCAAACATTTGATACATTGAAACAAATTACAATCTAATTAAAGTCCAGCTTACACTGCATCCCATATCTCCATCTAATTATCGTCCAACTTGGCATAATCGCTCCCAATGCAATGACATGCATATTCCGCGTATGTATATTCATCAAGGATCCCAGTAGGCACGTGGTTGTGTCAACTACGCACTTTACTGTTCACACGCGCCCGTGCGATCGACATTCAACTGTTCGGTGTGACGAGGATTAAGACGTCATGTGTCGCGCGCGTCAACGCGTAAAAAGACGAAAGAAGAAATAATATCCGAGCAAGCTGTGCCCAGGATGGAAATTTATCGATCAAATATGCAATATTAAAGGGTGGGGATCGGTGGAGATCTTAGGGAGGTTTGCAGGAGTGGATTAGGGGAAACGTGGAATCAAGTATTTCACAGCAAAAATGATTACTGATATTGATATTTCTTTAGTTAATATTTTATTAAAGATACAACCGGCCAAAAATGCTGAATTAAATATGACATGTCGATGCATGAAAGATGTACTACCTATTAGGTTTACGAATTAAATAGTATTTCTTATTTTAATTTTTTTTACTAATAGTTACCGGTATTTTAGTAAATTTAAAAAATCTGCTGTGGCCAGTACACGACCTCTCGCCTAATTCTGCTTATTCTACTAATCTCGAGACTAATCTAATAAATAGTTTTACTTACATTTTAATAGTTTCATGTTCATGTAAGATGTAAACGATAATGTAAACCAAGATGCAAGCAAAAGTTGTCAACTGTACTGTCACTGTCAGAAACAAATTTCATATCATGGACAACAAGATAGAATATTAATTGTACTTTATTTTATTGTTAAATACTACCAGATTCAGCAAATTGTATTTATAATTAACTGTACCCATAGATAATTATATTTTCTTTTATTTTTAATTGTAAAAATTGTCATAAATAAATAATGTACCAATATATTTAAAGAAAACTTAATCAAGCTTCAAAAAGTACTACTTCCGGTTTGCGGATTTCTTCCAAAATGTTATCCGGTGTTAAGATACTTATTAAAACCTTAAATATGAAATTTGGTTATTAAAGGTTTGATACTTTTTCAGTTATCGTGGACGAAAAATCGTCAGTCCATACATTCATACAAACACACACACACACGCACACACACACATACACACACACAGACATCATCGTGAAAATAGTAAATTCGTATTGTAGAGACCCTGAAACGTGCTTATCCACCAAAAACTAATACTCGAAAATTTTGACCCATTACAATACCTCTCTTATAGAATATGAGGCGAGAGGTAAAAACTGTTTCGATTTAGGTTAAAAATCATCGTTTGACACCAAAAATAACGGTTAACCGGTTAAATAACAGACCGGGAGCTCATGACAGGTGATGGTCTCCGATTCATACAGCATGCCTTTTGGAGGATAGCATATTGACCCTATGACAACATAAAAATCGGGTATTAAACCCTTGCACGTTTTCCGGTTATATGGAAAATTGCATTTCCACTTGCACAAAACTTTTCCGAAATTTTCCACCCTTGGGCCAACGAGGACAGCATGCCAATTTGGTTATAGGTGTTTTTTGGCACAAATATTAATTCTTTTTATCGGTATGCTGTACGAAAACGCGGATAATCATATTTTATATTACGTGACCGTTTGAGCCCTTTGGGATCCTGCCAATCGCATGCCTATAATTTTTAAGACTTTAAATGTGTTTAAGTTTCTTTAGATAAACGGGCATGTATTATTAAATCAGAGAAAAATGCAATTTTCCATATGACCGGAAAGCGTGCAAGGGTTTAATACCCGCTTTTCTTTGGAGTCATATAGGGTCAATATTCTATCCTCCAAAAGGCATGCTGTATGAAATCGGAGAACATAACCTGTCATGAGCTCCCAGTCTATAAGCCAGTTTCTTGCCTTGAAGAAAATACAGCATTTATTAAACCAATTTAAAAACAAATATTTTACAGTCCATAATGTCTAAAGGAATCAGAAGTTACTATGGTACTGACTAGTTTCTTAGTTATTTTCTGTTCGTTGCTAGGATACCAAAATAATCAAGGGCGTTACTTGATGTTTATTCGAATCATGCAGTTTACAGACCCTTATGCCAGAGGTTGTAAACTCATTTTTCACATTCGAATGACATAATGCCTTTGATACATAAATAACTATTATTCAACACCTCTTAATAAAAGCATCATAACACTATGATGATTTTAAACAAGCAAAGTAAAAGATTGCTCACTAGTGGCTTTGATCAAAATTATACCCACTTGTGGGTAAATTGAAATTGTTACTTTGCTTGTTTGAAACACCATCACCATAGTAACGATGTTTTAGGTTTGGAACTTAAAATGTTGTACTTCACACGTGGGTAAAAAGGAATGGCCCACTCGAGCAAATTATCTCACTCAGCCTTCGGCCCCGTGTGTTAAGTTTTCCCTCGTGGGTAACTCCTTACTTTGCCCACTTGTAAAGTAAATAACTATTAAATTAATAAAAACAAATAAAGAACATAATCATCTCAATGCAATTGCACTGCACTCATTGCATCCGCCTTCTCCACCAATCCAACAAAACCAACCCGGCAATAAAAACAAAAACAAAACAGCAACTGCATCAACAGCAGTCAGCGGTGACTAGATCCACATGCTGCGTGATAAGCTACGTTATCACGGAAACACTTGAACGTGCTGAGCTGCGGATCGATTCATGGCCAACTAGACTACATGTCATGCTGGAGTGTTGTGTTTATGTGCTAGTGCTTGTAGGCCTGAGCCTGAAACAAGTGAACGCCCCACGCCTGCAGATATTCAAACAAGAGTTTTGTTTTGTTTTTAGGAGAAACAAATGAATGGCGAACGCAGTCATAAATGAAAATGAGTAATAGATGATGATGATGACACTGGTTGTGAAATGTTTGCTACTTTTTATTCTAGGTATTCTGGTTTACTCTTTTTTGAATAGATACATTGGTTGTCACAACTGCCAAAACTAGAACCTAATTTCTGTTTATTCTTTAAAATTAACTAATTTTTACTTTCTTCAGATATACAGGGTAGTTAACAACTTCTCATATATTTTGGCATATAGTTCTCAAATTGCGTTACATGGAACTGAAAGATTTTTTCAAAATTCGCAATTTTAGTTTCCAGGCCTTTTAAACAAATAGTTATGGGTAAGGTTTTGGGTCACTGTTTTCTTATGGAATTTCACAACAGTATATTAAAGAATAGTATATTGTGTATCTAGTGCGCAAAGTAAGCAATTGCGCGAGGCGAGTTGCAGCCCGAGCAGTAGCGGCTCGAGGTCTACCGAGGCGAGCCGAGGTGGCCGAGGGTCGCTACGGCGAGGGCTGCAACGAAGCCAAGCGCAATTGCGCCTTTGCTCACGAGATGCACACGATATTTTTTGCCATTACTGCACAAAAAGTAACCTTTTGAGTGACCTTACTTATCAAAAGATAAAATGAATACTTTTAAAATGAATATGTATAAAATAAAAAAGTAACTAATATTTACCTACATGTAAAAGCATAAGAAACTAATTATTAACAGTAAAGAAAAGAACATTAAAATATAAGAATAAAATATTATTGTCCATTAGATCCAATGCACAATCTGCACAATAGTCCACAGTAGAAACTATGCATAGAGAAGTAGGTACTACAGCTGTTCACGTGCTTGTAGTATTAGATTATCACGTGTGTGGCGCTAGTGTTACGCGCACATTTCGTGTCGGTAACTACAGAAAACTGTGTGAGTGTTCAATTTGCGTGCGCAAAGTGAAATTTTGCGCACGCTATTCCCGCACGCTTGTACTTTGCGCAAGCATTTTTTGTCTAGTTAAAAAATAAGCCACTTTGCGCACGGAAAACAGGCACGAAAAAGGTTACTTTTTGTGCAGGTATGACAAAAAAGAAGTTTTATAAGACATGATTTTTTCGCACGCTTCCAAATTTAGTAAAACGAGTCTTCGGGCAAGTTTACTAAAGGACAAGTTCATTTATTTTATTGAATAAAAAGTAATTAATTACGCAAAACAGATTTAGAGGTTATTTGTCAGTTCTGAGGTTTCACGTTTGACGATTATTGAAGTAAATGTCATATAATACTGCCAATACCGAGCCAATACCAACCTTCTAAAAAAATATGTTGCGTGTCACAAAGTGAACATTGGCGACATTCAGTTGCGTTTCACAAAGAAATAGAAATAGAAAAATTTACTATTGCCATTGCACAATTAATTTAAATTTAGTTTTATTCCATTCACAGTTAGTCAGATATCCATTATACAATCAACAATCTAGTGGTCTCAAAAATGAGCTCCTTACGAACACTGCCCTTAAAAAAATTCTTTTCCTAAGTTGAGTAGGTACTTTATATACCATTGAAATATATACAAGGTGTGACTCATCCTGTATGTACTAAAGTATAATTTAGATTTAATCATGTAGAAAATGTAACATAGTTATTTTACCAAATACATAGTATGTAATAGAATCTTGGGTCATCGTTTGGGTATGGTGTAAAATGTTTCGTTTCCAAAGTATCAAATTACACACAACTGTCCGTTTTGAGTTATTTAGAATTTGAAATGTTGGTATCAAATTACAGTAACAGCTGTGTTATACATTTTCATTAGATATAGTAGAATACATTACAAAATAAAGATCAATCTATTATTAGTTAATTTTAACCCTTTATTAGTCTTCTTTAAAAATATATTTTATCGTTTATTGGACACTATAAACATGGTTACAATGATTGTAAACGCATTTTTCACTCGTATTCTTCAATTTGTAGCTCGATTTATAGTATCTGTTAAATGAGGGAGATAGATACAATTTCAACTTCTAACCTGCCAGCCTGCCATCTAGTTTCAATTTTATTCGAAATAGGTATCTCACTATTTCGCAAATTAAATAATAATCTTCTATTTAGTATCTCACTGTCCGAAGTGGGAATTATTTACTGGTATGATTGAAGCGAGACCTCGTCAGATAAAAAGCACCTACAATTGTTTGTTTTTCATAAAAAACTGCAAAAAATAATGATGTGTTTACGCTGGATTTTATTTTTTCCCTGAGTTCATATTCCAGGATTATCCATATTTTTCGGCAACCTATGTAAATACCCCAAATCTTTTTTATCAGAGTTGAATTTAAAGCAAGTCTTGGCAAACAGTGAACACTCAACCCGCCAAAGTTTCTCATTTCGTTAAAATTAAAAACTTTCTTAATCTCGGGCTAAATTTTTAATTAAAATGATATGAAACACTCTGCATCAATATTGCAAGTTCACCAATAAATGAACTGTTCTTAAACCGTACAAACTGTTTCAATTAAGATAAGCCCACAGCCGGTGCTATGATCGCAAAAATGTTACGTGGAGCTTAAAGCTTAATCTAAGCCTGAATTAACCCCTTTAAAATATGCACCATAAAGCAGAACTTCTTTTACAAGTCTTCAGTCTTACATTAAGGGTCTCGTCTCCGTAACAAATTATTGCGTGTTTAGAAGTGTAGCAGTTTCTGCTTTACTATCATTGCATACTAAAAATTTGAAGGAAAGACAGGTACTAGATATTTGTGAATCCATACAAAAAATTAATGAAAAAGTGTGTTTTAAGCAATGTTGTACATGCTTTATGATTAAGAGATTTATTACAAAATGTAACTCGGCATAAACCTAGTTCCATTCTTCGTCTGTAAATAAATTTATGAAATTTTGCTTTATCTGTAAA
The DNA here is from genome assembly GCA_947534325.1 of Agonum fuliginosum. Classification (NCBI taxonomy): domain Eukaryota; kingdom Metazoa; phylum Arthropoda; class Insecta; order Coleoptera; family Carabidae; genus Agonum; species Agonum fuliginosum. The sequence continues at coordinate 3,257,907 of OX384033.1, forward strand.
ACTTCGTGAGCATTTTAAAAATTGCTAGACTGCTTTCACGTATTTTAGGCGAATGTTTCCATGCGTTACCATAGGACAAACGCGGTATTGAGCTACGTGGAGCCGATACCCTTAAGAGGAACGGATACTGGTGCAACGTACAAGTGAAAACAAGGTTTCGTTTTCACCATCATATCTAATCTAAATATTAACATTTTAAAATATTTATTTTTTTAATTTGTAGAGGAAGGATGTTTGTATGACATTTGTGTATTACAATTTTAAATTTTTGCTTGATTTGTTATTATAGGCGTTATAAACATTGGCAATTTTGTAATTCATTTTAAAGTGCATTATGTTTTGAATTTTAAAATTTCAATACAGAAATGTCACAGAACCAACTTTCTTCTACAAATTAAAAAAAAAATTGTAATTTTTTTTTAATATTTAGACTAAATTTTACGGTGAAAACTAATGGTGGGATTCTGTGCAAATCTATAAGTTTTACAAATTTGTAAATGCTTAAATATTGAACAAAATCACATCAATGTTTGTTGACAAATATAAATATGTTCATATGCTTATAAATTTCATTGCGATTTTGTTTAATATTTACAGTTTTATAGATCTGTAGCTACTACAGATTTTCACAGAATCCTATACTATAAACCCCTTTTTGACACAAAAATATGGTCAGGCAGTGTAAATATTCGAATAAATATTCGAATTTCAATTTAGTTCCACCTCCAAGCTAGAGTCATATTAGGTACACTTATTAAAATTGAAAAAGAAATTGACTCTTTTGATAATAACCGACCCGGACCGATACATTTTGGTAGTGCAGTAACCGTTCCTCTTAATACGTTTAGTTGTCACAAATTAGATCAACAGAGCACTTATATTTATATGCAGAGTTAATTTTTATCATAGTAAAATATATTAATTTCTTTCCCTTTTACTGTTTTAATTTTGTAAATTTTATGGAACTTTCGAGTACCTACACTACCTATTTGTTTTTGGTCTTTTAATTACATCCAGAAAAGTATTAAAAATTTTATGGAGACAATGAAATTTTAAATTAAAATTCCTTTTTATGTTCAAAAAATAAAAAGTCACCGTATTAATTTTGTCTTAACGGTACTTATAACTGGACTACCGGACGTACAACGTACAAGATATAAAATGGTTGCCATTATTAATTATAGCCACATGAAATGCTCCAACCGGCTCTAACATTTCACCGAGCATTTCACGTTCATATTAATCGAGATATTAACTTTTCCAGAGATAGAAATATCCTGAGTTTTCCGTAACCATCCGAATGAGTGATTGCCATATTGAACTCGAGTAGTGTAAAGTAAAATACTATAATATAGAATGGGCCATAAGTCACTGACCATTGTATTTTTGATATAATTTTTAAATTTTTTATTGAAAATGAATAATTTTGATTACAAAAGATAGTTTTAACCATGGAGAGTCAGTGACTTATGGCCCAGAACAGAACATTTCAATTATTTTAAATTTTGTTGATGTTTTTAGTGATAGAAAATTTAGTAACTTCTAGTGAAAAAAGTTAGTTAGTTATCGCTTGCTTGGAAGAAAACTGGCATATGTGCAAAACTACAAATACAGTAAGAACATTTGAAGTTTTTGCAACACATCAAACGTTTATAGAAAATTATGTACATAAGCTAGAGTTTTGTTTTTTGTCATCAGTAATATCCACTATTTTCTCTGTGATAATTTTAAATAACCACAATCTTTGAAAACATGAACAATCCTAGCTGTTCAACAGCAATTAGACCGAAATAATACCAGAAAAGAACAACACTCGTTCGTAGCAAGAAAACTATAAAAGAAGTAAAAGTTGTAGAGAAAATGGCATCGCTTCGATTAGTAAAGTTCTGCAACTTCTTCGTTCCAGCTGTGCTTTCCAGTTATTAATTAACCAAAGTTACAGATTAAACACGCATATAAACTAGGCACAGTTTAATATCAGAAAGGGAGAACGGGAATCGTCGACGCACCACTGACATTTTTTACTCTGCTCTGAGTACATAAAAGTGGATTACTCGTTTTACACTACGTTGAACTTGATGGAGAGAGCTCTTTATTGTGTTTTTTATCAGGAAGATTTTATGTCTTTTTGCTTGTTTTCATTTTTGATACGGCGGGGTTATTATTATTTTTAAATTTTATTCTTTAGCTTCGCGCAATTTTTGTAATTTAATTAGACAACAGCGCACCTGATTAGATAAGGAATGCTTGACACTAATTTAAATTATTATTCTCGGTGATCAAACTCCTTCGTTGGCAAAGCACACGACACAGTGGCGCGTTCGATCACTGATAAGTTGACATCTCGAACACTTTAAAACGCAATGCAATTCATTGCAACTGAACTACACCGCGTTGATTTTAGTGTATTTGCTATACAGGGTTTTCCAAAAGTCCCGGGACGGAGCGATAAGTTTTGAACGAGTGAAGAAATAAATTGAAAATTTAGGGACCACTAAAGACTCATAAAAGCTACATTCTTAGATAGTTTAGATCTTCCATGCAGCGTGGAGTTTTTTTAGGGGATGGCCACCCAACATTTTGAAATAGCAACCCCTGTCGAGTTTTACCTTATTTTAACGGTAATGAAAAAAGAAACACATCCCCATAAACCAAAACCCGATATCTTAATTCTTTCAATAATTTACTTTTATTTCATACTGTGTTGCATTTGCTTCTTTATGAGATTGATTTCAGTCCGGAAAATACAATACCGTAATATTTCATTTTCCGGACTGAAATCAATCTCATAAAGAAGCAAATGCAACACAGGTATGAAATAAAACGTTGTACGTCATTCGTCCGGTAGAGGATTTTCACGGTACTCGTTTCGAAATTCCTAACTCGGCTCTTTCGTCGCCTCGTTTGGAAACATCTTACTCGTACCGTAAAAACTCATCTACCGGACTTATAACGTAAATAATTATTAATTAATTTTAATGTTTTTTGCACGTTCATTACAATTTTTATAACAAATGTTCAAATTGTCGACCTTCTTCGGTCTCGCAATGACCCAAACGCTAGTGATCCCTAAATTTTTAATTTTTTTCCTTCGCTCGTTCAAAACTTATAGCTCCGTCTCGAGATTTTTGGAAAACCGTGTATACATTACATATTACACCTTTATTTATTTTTAATAACGGTCTGATGAGGATTTCACATGCTTACATTTGTTTATAATTTAAATTAAATAATAAATTAAATAATTAATAAAACGCAATAGTTAATTGTGTATCAAGTTGTTGTTTGTTCAGTAGAGACGAAGCCGAGATTGACGGCTCGCCAACAAACTCTATTCAACGAGGTGCACACAATCGTATAACGTCAATATAGCTAATTTTAAAATTATTATTATTTGTCGTGCTTATAACAATTCAATGAAATCGTGGTTATCGATCATCATCATGACAACGTTTATATACAAAACTAAAAATTTTCAAACAAAATGTTCACAATCGTGACACAATAAATGTAATAGTTGTTTTTATCGCACTAGTGCTACAATTTTGTACATATCGTAACTATAAATTGAATAACAATGTTCATATTGTACAATGATTGCAGACAAAGTTTTTAAACAAGTTTAATTTACATTCTACTTTTTTTACAAAGTGGGTGCAAAAGTTGAGGCAGTAGCCGTGCGGGTTTAAGCACAGCTCTCTGCATGTGCTGACTTACGAACGCGGAGTGTGATTGTCGTAAAATTATAAAACATCTTGTAATTAAATCGCACTCGGACGCTCCATCTAACCACTTGATCGTCTTAAATGTAGTCGTGCTGGCATAAGAATCTCTCCGCTGTCGCATTGAATATCAAAGTACGTAGCACAGATTGAGACGAAGACTAATTGGTCTAGAAATGGTTGGGTAACATCTACCATTCTTTACCTGGGAGCAGATCCAGTCTAATGGTTACCAGAAAAATAATATAAAAATAAAATTGAACAAATTGCACAATATGTTTTGATCCGCAAATAGCGTTAAAGTATAAGGTTTGCTAACAAACACCACACAATATTAAACACCCTGCCTTCTCCGCCGTCAAATCTAATTTACTAAGTCCTCCTTCTCATTCTGCGAAACCCACGTTGCCATGTTTTGAACAAATTTCCTGCCCGCCCCGCGAAGATATTAGGCGAAGCCTCGTAGTGCTTAATAAAAGTGTTGGCAACATGTTAATTAAATTGAACCCAACATGAGTAAATTAGGTCGATAAAATCAAACAATTTCCTGCGACAAACAGAATCAATAAGGTCTTCGGCAACGGAGAACGTGGCACCCAACGTGCGTAGAGGGGAGGGTAGTCCGTGGGAATTTGTACATGGGATATTCCAAATTGTCATATTTTATTTGCTCATCATTCAATTAGTGCAATTGAAGACACCGGTGCAAAAAGGAGATAGCTCCATTTTTCATTATTTGTCAGGAAACACTAAAAACTATTTTACTTACACATGTTCAATTTTTTTTTTAAATATGATATTTGTTATAAAATATTGATAACTAAAGACATATTTACCTTAAATTACATACACTTCAGATTGACACATATGACGTCATTTCAAAAAAAAGTTGGTGGAGTTACCTCGTTTTTGCACCGGGAGCATTTAGTTGCATATAACTGTGTCTAATATGTATGTATGTATGCATGTAATAATGTAAATATGTATATTAAAGTAAAATTGAGCAAAAGGTAATAATAATATTGCAATATTGCAAAATGATTCATATAAAAAAATATACAGCTATACTTAAATTTATTTACATATGTTTTACATATCAGTAAAACTGTCTTCATCAGTTTTTTGTTTCTCTTCATCCCCTTGATATTTCAACTTATTATAGAACCGCATGTAATCTATGAAACATATTTTTCTGCGAACTCCTTTTTTTGAACTTATTTTGGCCGTTTTAACGGTAAAGTACCATAGTATAAAAACAGCCACCTCCGGAGCTACCTCCTTTATGCACCGAAAATAAGTTGGTGTTTTGAAATAACTCATAATAAAATCGTAACGAAAGCAAGGAGCTGTATCGTTTTTGCACCATTATGATAGAGTATTCGAACCTTAGTAGAAATCAACAATAAAACTAAAATAGACAAAAAGTGCACCGGTGTCTTTAATTAGTCTCCTTTTTTCCCGAATTCCTAGAATACTCTCGATTTTACTTTTTCTTCTATTCCACTCCCTTCCACAGCTTCCTGAAACCAGCCCGAAACTCATACTTTGCCGCATCCTAGCCATGCCATGTCATTTTGAAGTTGAAAAATACTGTAAAAGTGCGTTGCGAGTAAATTGTCAGATTATTATTGACATCAGGATAATATTTTTATAAATACTTAATAGAAAAAGAATGGATCTAAAGATGTGCCCTTTTAAAATTTTAAAAATAAAATTCTATATTTAATAGATAAATCTTGTTAAATTAACATAAATATGATTTTTTTCGAGATTTTTTTTTAATTTCTCGGCATTTTTATAATCATGTATAAATTTTTAAACAAAATTTTAAAAAGCACATCTGTAGATCCATTCTTTCTCTATTAAGTATTTATAAAAATATTATCGTGATGTCAATAATAATCTGACAGTTTACTCTTTTCCCCACTACTACGGCTACCTGAAAACAGCCCGAAACTCGTACTTTGCCGCATCCTAGCTATGCAATGCCATATCTAAGTTGAAAATACTGTAAAAATGTTTTCGTTGCTAGTAAACTGTCAGATTATTATTGACTCCAGAATAATGTTTTTATAAACACTTAATAGAGAAAGAATGGATTTACAGATGTGTCTTTTAAAATTTTAAAAATTCATTTCTATCATGAGATATAACTGTGTAAAGTTTGCATAAAACGGAATTTTAACAAAGCGAATATATGCGGATGAGATAGTTGGTGAGCGATTGCTTGAACGGGTGAGTAAATGGATTGATGGTTTGTTTCGTCTGCGAATGATTTCGAGTGAGAAGAATAAGTTTGCATGGAAAGAATAAAGAATTTAGATGATGCAAAGAAGTCACGAATCATCATGGACGATATTTCCCGGACGAAACCCCACATCAACGTTCTCTAAGTTAGAGGGAAACACCACTAGAGAATTAGGTCTCCATCTTTCTTCCCTCGGTCGCCTCGTCCGTTTTCTTAGCTCACAAGTAAACAAGACTTTTGAGGTGCTCCTCCAAATCTTTTATTATTGCTGTGAAATCGTTTCTGAACTGGAATTAAATGTTTCGGAAGATGTTGTTTCAGAGGAAATTCGTTTGTAATGAAAATAGAAAAACGCCTTCCAAAGATTTCAATGATTTACCGACGCACAATCAAAATAAAATGACGAAAATTGATTACCTATTTAACCTTTTGCGAGGAAATGACAACAATATAAAAAAATGGGCGTTAGGCATAATAATAAATAATTACGCACTTTAGTAAGAGGTGCAAAATTTATATTTTACTATTTATTTTTAAACGTAGAAAATAATGTTCTAAGTTGAGTTGGATCCAGTGAAATTGTTAGGAAAACGATGATGAAAATATTCAAAACGTTCAATAAAGAATGTCAATATAATTGTCACATCAATTTATTTAATTACTCAATGGATTCCTAAAGCCTAAATCATTGTTTTTCTTGTAGAAAATAATGATTCACTTTGAATTAATACCACTTTATTTTGGAATTACAAAATTATACACGACGTTTCTAAAGCTAAGATCTGCTATCGTCATCAGGTGATCTGATACTGTATCAATATAAGGAAGTCCAAAATAAAGTGTTATTAATTCAAATATTTTACTGTTACCGCGTTTGGTAAGTTCGCGACAAAAGTTCCCAACATAAAAAGATTAACATATGCGCACATAGAACTACGTATAACTAGATTCCGAACAAGTTTCTTCTATTTTCTGGAGGCGAGACGGAATGTGGAAGTAAGTAGTAAGTAGTGGAAGTAAGTGCAAATCTAATCTCAATAACATGAGAACAAAACTTGGAACGAAACATTTTATTTCGCACATTTAAAATTTGTCATTGGACAATGTTTGTTTTATTACAATAGAGTATCAAAACACAATAGTTATTTGTCCAACTAGAGAGGAAAGCGCTTCTTTTTCCCACTCGAGCTCGAAGTTTGTGTCACGAGCGAAGCGAGTGAGGCAATCGAGCAAGAGTGGAAAAGGAGCTTTCCTCTCGTGTTAGACACAACATTTTTTTCACGACATATTTAAAATCATTTTCGCCATCTCGCAAACGCGTTTCCTAACAGTGCCCACAATACTTTACAAATGTTAACTTGCCCATATTCAAAAGATGCTCCGAAAGTGAGAAAATCTAATGAACCAGTTGCAATAGTTGATTTAGCTTTCCAACTTAAATATTTGCAAAACTGCAAATGTCGGAACCACACCGTCGACTTCACCTTAACGCTAAAATTGTTACACTACTATTCACGCAATAAAAAAATAAAGGAAAGCTCGAGGGATAGCTAGAAGAAAATATGGCTTTCGCTTGTAAAAAATCTAACTTTTCTATTCTGTTCATAAAAATAGAAAAACTTCTCTTTAGTAGAATTTCCTCGCGCAATCATAACCTAACTTTCTTGCTAACTTCTTAGAATAATTTCTCGTTAACGGCAAATTAGTTTGGGTTTAAAGTTTAACAAAGTCCCACAAAAGTCGTAAGTTTTCCTCCGCCATATTGGTTCCGTGTGCAGATTTATCAGAGGTGGCTATTTAATATTTGCCACTAATTGTTTGTGAATTGAGCGTGTTAATTATGAACGTTTAATTAGTTGTATTTAGTTGCTGGGTGGAATATTATCAGGAGAATAGTGAGCAGTAGTTTAATGGTTTCTCTTATTTTGTCATTTAATTGAAATTGTTTTACAAGTTGAGCTGTGCTTAGCAATTGTAATTCGATGGACTTTTGTGGACTGAAACTGCAATGTAGTGTAACTCAGTATGTTGCATAGTGCATACAAATTGAGTAGCATTATAATAAAGTTTCAAACTATATTTGTTTTACTGGCGATTATTCGTTCAATTAAGGTAGGAAATCTGTCGATCATAGGCGTGCGTGATTTCGGTGGGAGGTGAGGCCAATGCAGTCAAATAATGAGAAGTAATTCATTAAAATTCATAGATTTGGATGTAAACAAATTATACTAATATCGATTGGAATAAAAAAGATAATTGAATTTAAAATTTAAACTGAAATGCAGTAGTACGACGTCAAATACGTGCGATTTATCAATAACAATTGCGGTGACGTATATAGGTAGTTTTATTTTTTAAATAAATATCTCAGATATTAAAGAATAACTCGTTTTACAAACTTGTGTTGGCTTGTTATGATATAATTTTTTCTAATCATTTAGTATTATATTATATTATATACTATTGATCTTATTGTTATACTATATAACACTTTTGTCAGATCTAAATTAGAATATGGTTCAGTCATCTGGTTCCCCTTCTACCAAAAAAACTCATTGTTAATTGAATCTATCCAAAAGAAATTCCTAAGATTTTTATTTTTCAAAACTTATCATTATTACCCATCGCGTGAAGTATCTTATGGTTTTTTACTATACACATTTAAATTTCAAAAACTCTCTTATCGCAGAACTAATTATCAAATTATACACCTATATAAAACTATACACAATTTGATTGACAATTCCGTACTATTAAGTGAAATTAATTTCAGAATACCTTCATTTTTGTCTAGGTCGCAACACTCATTTATCCCTCATTCTGCTCATACTAATCTATTACTCCACTCTCCACTAAATGAAATGTTTAAATGTTATCACGAAGTTCAAGGCAGAGTTGATATTTTCAATAATAATTTCACCTTATTTACTAATTTACTACAGATTTGATCCTACATCTTTAGTTTTTTTGTCTATTATGTCGTTTGATCTAATATCTTGCTTGATTGTTTTTCTCATAATGTTTTTTTTTCTATTGTTCTTATTTGTATTCATGTTATTTAGCTTTAATTAATATTTCAACGAGATTAGTCTCTTAAATATCACTATTGTAACCTATATAATTGTTATGATTTAACTTGTATGTTAATATTATGAACGATCATTCACTCCACATTAATGTATTGTTTACTCCTATCCTGTAATTGGGTTCGCCTGTAGGATAGTGTATAAATAAATAAATAAATAAATAAATAAAACTACTGCTAACCTCCACATACGGTTACCTATGAATTTTAATTGTAATTGTAATTAATGTTGTATATTAATTTGAATTATATTTTGGGTTGTGACAACCCATGCGGATTTATTACCTTAAGGTGTTCGTCTACCCTCAAATTTTACTTCGTTATAGAGGTGTACGCCTCCCACGTTTACTTTAATTATCATTGAAATATATGATGCTTTTACATATGAGTGTATTAACAAAGGATGTCTTAATGCTTCTATATTTTTATTTTTTTTCTTTGGCCTAGAAATTTGAAGTAAAAAAATATTTAAAATGACGTTTTTTGCGGTTTTTTGTCATTATTTGATAATATTTTCCTCGGTCACTATAAATGGCAAGAAAAATTTAAAAAACAAGAAGCATGCAGCTAAGCTTCCTTTTTCGAATAATTTTTGTTTTACTTAATTTCTTTAAAAAATACACAAATTATTATGGGAATCTGGAGTCATGTTTCCAGTAATTTTCAACTTCAAAATGACATTGTATAGCTAGGATGCGGGAAAGTACGAGTTTTGGGCTGGTTTCGGGCAGCCGTAGTAGTGGGGAAGAGAGTGAAATAGAAAAAAAAGTAATATCGAGAGTATTCTAGGAATTCGAAAAAATGGTAGACGAACCTCTTAAGAAGTTTCGGGCAGCTGTAGTAGTAAGGAAGGGACTGGAATAGAAATAGATATAAGAATGTGAAATCGAGAGTATTTTTGGAATTAGGAAATAAGGTAGACAGGTCGCTTAAGGCCGATTAACACAAGAATTATTTTATTTTATTCCTTTATTCATTTAAATTTTGAGTAAAATAAATCTTCAATGAGTCTTGGAAAAGAGGAATTTTTAATTCATTGATGGCTTCAAATCAGTGCAAATTACTTTTTTTCTGGGATTTAGTAGCATGTAAGATTCCTCAAAGAATCCATGTGTACAGGGCCGGTTTGTCCATTAGGCGGACTAGGCGTACTGCCTAGGGCGCCAAATTTTGGGGGGCGCAAAATCTCTAAGATATTTTGATATTTAAATAAATTATATTTCATTATTTTATTATTAGTATTACAACAATTTACAGTAATACTGAATAATGAAGAAATAATATAGCAAAATATTAATATTTTTAAATATGAAATTTGTGTTTGTCTCTGCCATAGAAAAGAAGCGAGGCGAGAGGGTCATTCGTGAACGAAGTGTATAAGAGCATTTGTGAATGGTTTTATTTGTGTAAAAATTGAGTTTGAGTGTTCAACTGTTCTCTTCATTTTAATTTAGTTTATAAAGTTGCCAATTTTGCGAAAACTAAAGCGCGTAAAATAAAATTTTAATTCTTCTTATTTGTATTCTTTTTGCTTTGTTTATAAATAAATAAATAAATTTTCGCAAATGTATTTTTGTTTCATTTTTAACCATGAAGGGCGCAATTTAAAATTGGCCTAGAGCGCCAAAGTCCTTAGCGCCGGCCCTGCATGTGTAAGTTATTCAGCGTGAGCGTCTGCATTTATTATTATACAATTTATTTAAGTTAATTATTTAATTTTTATTTCTAAATTATTCCTATTTTCCAAGTGCATTCGTAAAATTAGAACAAAAATATTTATCCTCCTGCCGAGTGAATAAACGCGGAGGTCAATCGATTCCAGGAATTAGTTTCATAATTTCATAAACACAAATATTATGAAAGTAATATTTTAGCGCAGAACATAATTTTCGTTTCAAAGTATATAAATTTGTAATGAAGTGGCTACATTGCGATATTTTTAACTGGACAGATTTTTGGAACAAACTCAATTGGATTTGACGCTGACAAGGCAAGACGAATACAAATACTCGTGCCATGACCGGTATTCGATTGGCTGACCTTTGTACTAATTCCATGGGCGCAGGAACGGATTTTCATTGGGGGTTCAATTTACATACATTATATAACTATACTCTGTTTCAGCTTAGAACATAGCTGCTTTGCTCATGTGCTCATGCTCACAGCACTGTGCGCTCGCCTTGTGTGCATGTGCGATGCGCAGCGATGTGGCATGTGCCAAACTGCATGAACCTAGCATTTTAGTTAGTTGATAGTTGTGTTCTCGTCTTGATTACTCGTTGCTGCAAACAATAGATTATTGAACGTTGCTTATTGTAGTTGTATATGTATATTGACAATGGAAAATAAACAAAATAAAAATTCTGCAAAAAGGAGTACCTATTGTCTGGCAACATTTTGAAGAATGTTCAACAAATTTAGCAAAATGTTACTATTACTTTTACATTAATGTATTTTTTGCATTTACTTTCCAGTCCTACATTGTTTCCACTTCCCATATTGTTGATTATTTTCATTGTTGTCCGTACAACAGAAACGCCACGCTTCTCAGAATACACAGCACTCAGCACCGTGCGCTGTATGTATGTTTCGTTCGTTTCGTTCATTCCACTCGCACTCGTTCGTCTTTCTGCGTTCAGCGAGCGGAGCGGTGAGCGGAGGCTAAATAGTAGCACGGAGCTAGTGTGAACTGGTGTGCCGTGCTGAACGAACTAAAGAGTCGTTCGTACACGGCACACTAAAATGAGTCGTTCATTTTGAACGACTCGTTCATGAACGACCCATCACTACCTATAGATGAATAAAAATTGTCAAAATAACAAGGAAGAAAAAAAGAAACACACGAAATTGTTGCATTTTCGTCGTGAAACGTTGTTTTACTATTTTCAGGTTAAATAAACTTGAAATGTCAAACGGAAATGAAATCGCGAATCTCTCCAATGTTCGCTGGTGTAAATCCACCTCTCGTCTCGACCAATCAGATTCAAGCATATCATCGTCCTATCTTACTCAACGCTATGTTCTAAGCTGACATCAAGTATAGATAGATATCTATTCACTTCTTCGACCCTACATTAGTATTATTAGTCATCGATATTAGAAAATTCCGTCTTACAAACAGTAGAACAGCCGTGCGGGAATGTTAATCGAAGACGCAGCATGAGCGTGTCGTAATGATTTTAACATGCATGTTTGCTATCTGTTACTGTTGCTATGATACCGCGGTATTCATCTTAATTAAATGTCAATGTGTCAAAGTGAAAAGGGCATGTGAATAAATGAAAATGTAAGTAATTATAAAGTATAGTGTGCAACACTTCGAAATGCTTTTACATGCTCATGTTTTTTTTTACGGAACCCCTCTTCGGGTCGTGCCGCAAATGCAACACTCAGTAAGATGCTTCTTTCGACACTTGATACACAATATTCTATTCCTGTGTGTGCGGTTATCAGCCATCAACACATTCATGGTTGTTAGTGGAAAGTACTACTCCTCAATAGAGATTTTTGTGCAGTGAAACCAGAATGTGTTCAGGAAAATTTGTATGAAAAATATGAAAGTTATGGTTAATTTTTAAAAATTTTAGTATTATATTTTTGCCAGTTATAATAATAATTAATATGAAAAAATATTTTCTACGTGTCTGTGTATTTTTGTCTCATCAAAAATGTACGTAAAATTTTATTGATATTTATTATTATCATTTTATAAATAATAAAATCCATTATTTTAATCACATAAAATATGCATTAAAACGGGTAATGGTACCGCAGTGAACGTGGCATAAAATATGTGACATTTTTATTTTTATTTGCTTTAAAATGTAAATATAAATAGTATTCCATGTGTTATTGTACTCGTAATTATATAAAAACACTGCTGAAATAATATGAATAATATTTATAATTTATTATAATTTTTAATTGAAGGGATTATAGGTAGCAGGTAGGTAAATATTATAAAAAATAGTTATTTACTTTACAAGTGCGCAAAGTAAGGAATTACCGGGAATTACCCGCACGATAAAAATTTTAAGATAATTTATCCTTTTTGCCCACGTGTGAAGTATGACTTTTATATAACTATAACTTTTATACAAAACCTCTTAATAACTGCTTAAATATTTAAAAAATATTAAGTTCCAACCTAAAACATCGTTACTATGGTGATTTCCAACAAACAAAGTAACAATTTAGCCACTAGTGGAATTTTTGTTCTTTGCTTGTTTAAAATCACAATATAGTTATGATGCTTTTATTAAGATGTGTTCCGGGTAAAATAAATTATTTTTATAAACAATTTTTAAAAGTACTGGTCTAGACTTCCATACAGCCTCAATCGCTTACCTATTATTGTTGTTATTTTGATTGTTTGATATTACAAACTGTTTATAATCTCGTTAAGTTCTTACAATCCTTTATATAGTATAAATAAAAATGAAAGAAATAAAGCCATTTTGTCCCCTGACAAGAATTCGGCAAAATGTTATTATTTCCAATAAGCTTTATCTATTCAGCACACAGTTAATGAGCTTACGAGAGCTTATTTAAGCCTGTTGTGATTTCCAATGAGTTTAAAGAAGGTGTACAAACTTCAAAGCATTTTATTTTGATACCTAGACAAAAACAAAATTAAACAATTACCGTTTGTAGTGCATCACATATAATTTTATTTCTTTTCCAACGCCTTTGAGCAACAGAATATTACTTACCAGCGAGATTTATTTTGCAGTTTGTTTTCGCGTAACAAAAGTAACCAAAGAAAGAAAAACAATACAGAAAACGTATACGAGATATATCTTTGTGCGCCATTATACGTTGTAGATATAAAAGTTATAGGATTGAATTTCTTTGTTGAAATCCATTCGTGCAAAAATTCTTGGAAATTAGAAGTTAATTACGAGAGGAGACTAATTAGTGTAGTTAGAACCGCTGAATTTTTAGATGAAGAAATGACGTCATTTAGATTAATGGAGGAGAGAGATTTTTTAGCGAACATTAATATTTAATTCAGTTTTTTATTCTTAAAAGTACCTAATCATAAACTTAATTTATTTTAATTGCTAATACGTTTTCACAACAAATAATTAATTTTTGCGTTATTAATACAATAAAACTAATTGAAATAAATTGTTTACTCTGTTTCAACAAAAACTCTGAAATAAAATAATTTAAATTTATTTGACTAAATTTTCTACAGGGTTGTTCACGAGTTGTTCATCTACGCGTAAAGTATTATATTCTACGTCTACACGTAAACTATGTAAAATGTAAACAATGTAGACTTTGCGTAAAGTACCTATGTAAATAATTGTCAGAAAATCTAACCTATAATTTTATTCGTTTTCGGTAAGATTTGTTCTTTGTCTACATTGTCTACACTATTTTATTGTTTACACAGATACTACATGCATAGATTACGTGTTTGTCTACGCTTAAAATTACACGTAATCTACGTCGCGTAGACTACATGAACAACCCTGATTTTCTACCTGTCAATCAAATAAATGTCAGAATACTGTATCTTTTCAAATATACGACTGATTTTATAATTATCCTGCGACATATTCACCATTACTCGCTGAAAAAATTGTATTATGAATTTATTCATTTAAAAATATGAAATTAAGAAAATTATAATTTTTGCGGTTCACGAGTTTTTCAGTACGTAATATTAATTCTTCCCTATTTATGGCTGTTCTGCCATTGTAGAAAGCAAAACATATTCCTTATTGTATTTTATTACAACGCACGCTAATGATAACACGAAACTGACCAGAAACCAGATTCTGATTCTAACTCTCCGCTGCAGAATTACATTATGTGTTGTGTTTCTGAATTACCGTGAATTACATTCCCGCAACTAAATTTGATTTTGAGTATAAAATAAAGGTAATAAAACTAGTAATAAAATTTCATATACGCCTGATGAACGTGTTTCGCTAATACAATTTTAAATTGAGTTTACTCCAATGCTGTACGTTCACTATTTCGTTATGCAATTTGTAGTTTTATTCCTCTCCTATATTAACAAAATAATCACAGTAATTTCATAAAAATTTTACATCCAATATGTAATAAGTTACTCAGTTCGTCGGAAAACCGATTAGCATCCTGTGCACAAAATTTCCAATAGAACAAGAACAGGAATAAAATTCAAGTCAACATTGAAATAGATTTCATTGCAGAGTTTAAACTTTTGTAACTGAGTTCAATGAAACACAATGAACGACAATGGACAATTGGACAAAATTTACTTAGGACAAAACTATTACGGTGTATATGGTATATAAATAATGCAGCATACCTTCAAAAGCTAAAGTGTTATACAGTCTGTCTCTAAAATAGGTGGACACTATAACAGATTCCTTGACAAAATAATGTTTGACGTTCTTATACTGTATTTTCAGTCTTTGAAAAAACAAAGTATTATTATTATTATTAAAAATATTATTTTATCAATTTCAGAGGAAATATTTAGAAGTTGGTTCTATTTTTTTTATTTAATTTTTTTTGTAAATTAGTCATAAATGATTTTATTTAAATACACCTAACTGATCATAAAATAAATGATTTAAAGAAGAAACCTTAAATTCAGGAATCCGAATAATTAAAAATTTTAAAAGGGCTCATTTATTAAAGTTTTCACAATTTGGGCATCGTCGAAAGAATACAAAAGGTCAAACACTCCAGCTTCCTAAACTCGTCCAAGCCGCGCATTACGTCACTTAGAGCTCACAGTTCTTTACAATAATTCAAGTGGGCGCTCAGCGGCTAGTCTCTAAGTGACGTCACTACGTCACCTTACGTATTCTTTCGGCAATAAATTATTTATGATTTAATTACTGGAATTGATGATATTTATTAAAAATATAATAGTGTGTACCGGTGTGTACGTTTTAAATAGTAGTATATAAAGATCGAAGAGTCAAAATTATTTTGACGAAAGATGTAAAACAGATCTTAAGGTCTTAAATGGGGTCTCTAAGGCCTACTTAATCAGGTTATGTTTTATTATATAAACATACGGCTAAATATTTTAAATTTATTTAGAAACATGTTTCCTAAATTTTTAGAAATACACAAAAGAAACCTCGATGGAAAAAATGAAATAATTATAACCAACCTGTAGCACGATGGCGAGTCGTCCTTGATGCAATTCTTTTCAGTTTCAAAACCATATCACTCACAAATACAATACATTATTAAACCCGACCACGAAATACTACATTATAAATAATTTTAACACTATAACACTCATTTTAAATAACAAATAACACACTCAATACTACTAAAACATTGAAATAGTTCACTAAACAATACACAAAACAGATGCCACGCTTTCAGCGGCTTTATTCACGAACGCGGTGACGAACTGACTGAGACTGAAGTTCGTAACTCGACAAGATTCGACAATGCATTTTTATATTTTATACTTATTTGCTTATTGCAAGGGAAGAATCAAATAATGATTCGGTAATCTTCGTAATTTGTGCGAAGATTGACGAAGTATTTAAATTCAAGAATAAAAAATATTATTTTGTGAAATGCAAAAGAAAATGCACAGTTTCTTATAAATATTTATAATAGTTATTTATGTTACAAGGGTCGTAACTGTAGTGTTCGTTGTTGTAGGTTTAATCTATAACACACGGACACGTATTTGTACTTCTAACTTTATTGTTTTGTGAACGTCTACACAGATTAACAATCTGCCATCAATTGAACTCAAATCATTTCGCCTTAAACATAAATATAGGTTCTTCTTTAATATTATTTATTTTATTTTCAGACGAGGCGAAGCCGAGTTTGATAACACGACGTGTACCATAATGATTGGTTACGATCCGTATTGCATAATAGTTATTTGTGTATTAAGAGCGTAAAGTGACGCTTTGTTACTCGCGCACGGAAGAGGAAGAAATACACTTCACGCTCGTAATACACACATAATTTTATCTACGACTAAAACTATGTGTTATACCGTGAGTTTTATTTAACGTGAAACATGGGATCTTTCATATCCATGGTTACGAATTTGAAAGCAATAGTATTAGAGCGATTCATTTAAAATAGAACATAGGCTGTCATTATCAAGTAAATATTACCTGTCAATTCGGGTTGTGTTGTTGAAAATAAGGTATACAATTGAAGAAAAGGTGCAAATGATACGTTGATATAATGCAGATGGTAGCCTCAGACAAGTACTTATCTGATTTATTTCGTGTATTTGAGAATTTGTTATAAATTGTATTCTGAAAAAATATATATTAAATGTTTATATTTCTTGCAACTTTTTTCATATCTAAAATGATTAAAAATACATACATATTTCATTTGCTATGTTCTATTTTAAATGAAACGCTTTAATACATTGCTGTCAAATTCGTAACCATGGATATGAAAGATCCCATGTTTCACGTTAAATATAACTCACGGTATTAATAATAGTATTCAGTTAGTTCAATCTGCGTTCAATCAATTTATGTTTTATTCGTAACCATGACGATACCAATAATATCAAAATTAATAAATAAAAAAAATTGTTTGATTCTGTCATTTTATTTTATTTTATGTAATCAAAAAGTACTGGGCCACCCAGGCCCACCCTTAGTTACGTCCCTGCCTAGTTCAGTAAATTTAAACGATACTGACACTACCTAGAATACTAGAAATAATCAGGACTGCAGTCAATTTTAATTATTTTGGATGATCCAGCCGTTTACGTTTTTAATTAATAGTATGTTATGTAACTAATGCTTATTTGATGTAACATAGTCAATCAATTCATACTGAATTACAAATTATCAGATATTCCATTACGTGTCTCATAGCGATAGTTGTACAATACAATTTCATTTGATGTGTCAGTTGAAGGATTTGAAGCTTAACACTTTGATTGCTCAAATGATTTGGGATTTAGTAGTTTAACTTTTGATTGAGATTGATCTTTCAACTATAATTAATATCATATAAGCTGCACGGTGCTCCCTTTACAATTAAAACAATGAACTTTATTTAGTGCTCACTGCTCAAGTCGATCAATGAGAATGATCAGTTTATTTTTATCAAATTGTCACAGCGAATGTTGAGAGAGTTTATGTATTTTTTACCGATAAAGGCGATTGCACAATAGCCCGACAACGAGAACGATAAAAAACATGAATTCCATACTTTTAAATGTACGCATGCACAACAAGTTTCCGAGAACGGAGAGCTTTCCGTCCAGAGAGAACCAGAACGGTAAAGTTCGCCAAGATTCATCTTTTCCGTTCTCGTTGCGATTTGCTAACCAATAGGAAGAAAGCATGACGTCATTCTTCAGTTTATCTTCTGTCACTTGTCATATTTTTGTGTTGTTAGGTGGTTTGTTCAAGTTGAGTTTTTATTTTCATGGATTGGGTTATGGAAATGGAAATAACAGAACGAATTGTACATCTGAAAGCATTTTTTGTTTCCGTTCCCGTTCTCGTTTACTTCCCGTTATCTTTCTCGTTCTCCTTCCAGGGCAATTGTGCAGCCGCCTTAACTCATAATATGTAAGGCTGCCACACCCAAATTGGGTCAAGGGAGCGATAGATATGTATATCACCATTCTCAGGTACAAATATGGACATCACAATGTTTAAACCAGCGCCATTTCAGTAGACATTTAGAACGTTTAAAAACTGACTGCAACTTTCTGATATGTTCTTCTTCTTCGTAATGAATATATCACGATAATAGGGTAAAATTCCACAGAAGCAACAATGTTTACCTAACTACACAGAGCAGTGTATCCTGTAATAGGATATTATGGATAAGGGTAACCAGTAACCTCAATAAACTTCCAGGGGTCATTCTAACTTGTTCTAGAAACTTTACAAACCGTATTTAGTGTTACCGGAAGACCGGCAAAGCGAGTAAAGCCATAGAGGTCGTGCATACAATATACTCATGAACAAAACATTATTTAGATAGTAGAATAAGCAGAATATGGATCTAGATTTCTAGATTATTTTTATATTTAAGAATTGTTGATAAATTCAAAACAAAATATGACAGTATTAAGTTTGTTTTGAAATCCATATATACCTACTGAAACAAACTGTCAGTTTTTTCATCTGATTGTGAATTATTAGAATTGCTCACTAACTGCGAAGCAATAAATTGCATCAATAACTATCAGAGACTCGAACCGAACCAGAATTGGAACGAAAATCGGAACGAACTGCAGCTATTTTAGTAAACCTGAAGCCAGGCCTGAATTTTTAGAAAACCGGAACCGATTCGGAACGGTTTTAAGTATTAATGAAAATTTTATTTTAACATGAATTTAAAGAAAGAGAAGAAAAAGAATGGATCTACAGATGTGCCTTTTTAAATTTGTACATGATTATAAAAAATCATAAAAATTTAAAAAAATTCAATTTATGCAAACTTTACACAGATATACCTCATGATTTTAAATATTTTAAAAAGACACATCAATTATTCTGTAGATCCATTCTTTCTCTATTAAATGTTTATAAAAACATTATCCTCCTTAAGTCAATAATAATCTGACAGTGTACTCGCAACGAAAATACTTTTACAGTATATTTTATATGCGGCAAAGTACGAATTTCGGGCTGGTTTCGTAGTAGTGGAGAAAAGAGTGAATTAGAAAAACAGTAATATCGAGAGTATTTTAGGAATTCGAAAAATAGGTAGACGAATAGCTGAGTGTACTTACGAGTAGTAATAGATTATGATGACTGTATGATATAGGTATGTAAAATTTTTGAAACTTTGAGATTCAAATTAAATAATTACCTATATAAGATGTTTCATATGACCAAATTCTGAAATATACATCTACATATTTCTTTTACTGACAATATCCAAATTTCTAAGTTTTAAAATGAATGTTTTTCTGAGCTATAGAATCACTGTCGGTCACACAGCGCACTTAGTTATTTGCCCCATCGCAAGTATTGTTGTCAAACAATGATGCTATATTTTTCCTTTTATATGAAAGATAAGCTTGTAATACTTTAGGTATTCAAATGCCCTTTTATGTATTTTTACTTTATTCGTTCTAAACCGATATCTTCCCAGCCTCTTAGTCTCAGTCAGGAAGTAGTACTCGATGACTCCATTTTCCAAATAAGTTCAAGGTGAACCAACCATAAATAAATACGCTCCAGCGTCATCAGATCGTAACGTAGCGCAACTGTAGCGCAACTGTAACGTAAGCAACATCGGTTTGCTCTCCTTTCAGTAAATAAAATAAACACGCTCCTGCTACACGCTGCTCTGAGCTGAACGCTGATGTTTAGATCTTCCTGCTTGGCCGGCTATTCATGAGCAAGATACAAGTTTGAGGATTAGGCTTTGTGATGAAAGAGCCCGAAGAAATAGCCGCGGAGTGAGCTTTGCGACGTAATACCTCACTATTGATATCGTTCAGTGTATGGTTTTTATCTTGCATGTTCTATTTAACACGGGAAATTGACACTAATTTCAAATACTTCGTTTATAATAACTCGACAAATTCTTAAAGGTTAAAGCACTTTTAAAGTCATCTCATTAAACTTGGTTTAATTTAATACGACTGGCTTCACAATCACAATTAATCAAAAAATATGAAAATAAAAAGTCAAATGTCAACAGTTTAAGAGATCATCTGGGCATCATTATCTCAATAGGAAGTAGAATCAACAAGTTTAACGAGATATTTTTTCATTTGTTTTTTGTAATAAACATAATCGTTTTTATACTTCCTTCGTAACGAAAATTTAGCAATTATTTTTTGTAATTTTTTATACAATTTAGTCAAAAGAAATGTAAGTATTTACAAAACGTATTAAGGCAGTTATTGTGCGTGCAGAGACCAGAGTGTTTTTCTTCATTATGTTCGAGATGATGACATAATATTTAATTATCTTTTTGATGATTTTTATCTTCTTTGGGTAATTTGCTGTTTTTTACAAACGATAATCTTTAGTTCTTTATACAGCACATTTATCACACTATGAAGTAGGCATAGTATTAGATTTGTGCAGATACAAGTCTATTAATCTTAATAAATATATGAGAAGCTTATTTTCAAAACGCAATTATTCCGTTTTGGCAGTTTTCGAATGGGAACGAAAAAACGGTCACACAAATATGGTAATACTGTAGTAAAATAAAAGTTTGTGAAGCGATTTCTATAGGAAATATTCATTTTTTTTAAATCTCTCTAAGCCCAACGTTAGGCCTTGTTTTGATGTACATAGTTCCATCTTTGGTTTAATTTTTTTTAAAAAGGGAATAATTGCGGTTTGAAAATAAGCTCCTCATATTCAAAAGGTGGTACATGATGACTAGGACTAGATATATCGTATAAGTAGTTACGTTATAGTAAGTATATACCACGAAGAATAATATATGACAGGAGTGGACACTAGGGCGGGTGATGTGTGGCTTTTCTGTTTACCTTTTAGAGAAAGACAGAAAATAC
Organism: Agonum fuliginosum; assembly: GCA_947534325.1. Taxonomy (NCBI): domain Eukaryota; kingdom Metazoa; phylum Arthropoda; class Insecta; order Coleoptera; family Carabidae; genus Agonum; species Agonum fuliginosum. The sequence goes on from OX384033.1 coordinate 3,279,428, forward strand.
GGTCCAGCTCGGAACAAGCATTCTATGCACTCTATGACGATAACTTACGGTAACGATGGTAACGCACGGTAATAAATCTATAAAATTAACAATTATTATCACTTTTCTATAACTTATATATGCTGAAAATTGCCGTACAATTGGAAACCCCCATTTCCATCATTAAAATGTCGTTGAACATAATATTATCTTTTGTATTAAAAGTGCAATACATTAAGTTCTCTTTCAAATTGCTTGAAGCAGAGCATTTTATTTACAAATACAATTCAATTTCCATTTTCCCTCGTCCTGAAAATCTGAAACTATCTGGTTTCAATGTAGATGGTCCCGCATCTCCTGCGATATCCCGATAGTTCCCATCTTTCCGATCCCTGAGGAGTGAAATCCTTAGTGGCGTCGGGACCGGGACCGGGATTACAGGACCCGGCGACAAGGGTCACGCTGGACAGGGCGGCATTAAGGGGGTGGCTTTGTTTTATGCAAAACAGATGAGTGCTTGCTGCAGATTTAACGTTTTACTTTTATTTCAGAAAGGGGATTTGGGAAAGATGAAAATAAGCGTACAAGAAACAAAACTGCGTTTTCAATTTCGGAGATATCAATGTATGTGTTATATTAAATAAAATTATAATAGAGAACGTACCCTTGCTTTAAATATGCGAGGTACAAAACTAATTAATATTTTAAATTGATTTCAATTTATTGAATTAATTTTTTAATACTACTATATTAAAAAGCTAGGGATTGCATTTATGTTATATAAATTATTTGAAGGTTGGTACTTTTCATAATAATATTACTAAAATAATAACGCTTCTTACAGTTCATTTTTCACTATTTTTATTAAACTGTTGCTCAGTCTTTACCTATCTGATAAATTTTCTAAAAAATATATTTTGGTTTAAAACCCGTCCTGAGGGTGCGAAAAAAATTACATCTGGATTATGTGCGGTAGGTACTGATTTGTCTACCTGCCAAATTTCAATTTTTTAACCAGGCTTGGCCTGGTTTAAATCATTTGATTTTTATACAAAACTCATTGATGTAAATCAAATTTAAAAAAAAAAACTAACACATAAATAATAGATAATATATTTACGTTGTAAAGGATTATTATTACGAATGTGAAATATTATTTTTCAAGATGCACAGGACGAGGGAAAAAATCACATGAATTATAATAATAAAATATTTACTATTTTAAATACATACTACCTAAAGAAAGATGTTTTAAATTATTGTCAAAACAAGTTTTATCAGCCATTTGATCCTTTATATGACTGTTTTACACAGCAAAAATATATAAATTTTTTCCAATTTTTCACAAAATTTTAAAAAATCATAATAATCATGATTTTTGCCAACCCTGCCTGAATGAACGGAGTCTCACCATAAAACTAGATTCAGACCTACCCAATAGAGGGGGTTATAATTTTGACGTCATATGGATTTAAATTGTCTATAGTAGTCGCCAAGCCTGAAGCGATTAGTCGCGAACTTTTTGACTATACCAACATATGGTATAAGTATACAGTCGCTAACTATGACGTCATAAAGTTGCTTATTACAGTCGCCAACGAATTAGAATAGGTCTCCTGGTGTAACCCTCTATATAAGTATAAGTGGCAAATTTAACCAACCAGTGCTCAACGTTCGCACTTATAATTTAAATTTAAATTTTGTGGAAGCACTGGTTGGTTAATTTAGCACTTATACTTGTAATTGGGTAGGTGTGAATCTAACTTAAGGGTTCCTAATTTAGTAAATCTGAGACAGAACCTTAATTATTTTTCTTGTTTGTGTGCGTCTGTGTGTGAGTCGTTGTTATAAATTAAAATTTTAGCTTTGTTTGTAATAACTTTTAAATTGTGAACAAACAAAAACATATTTTTTCTTTACCATAATATTCCATTGTAAACAGTAGTTGAGCCTTGGAAAACAAATAAAATACAAAAGTTGCAGGAACATTACCAATGTTCTTGTTGTCCAACTTCTTAATCATCCCTAATTCCAGTCCATTCCCGGGCAATTACTACTGAATTCAAACTTAGCATTGAGCTCTAACAACCCAATCTCCAAACTATCAACTCTCTAAAACATTCCTCCATGGACCATCGCCAAGTGCGATCCTAATTCTAATGTCGCAATAACATGCACTGTACACAACGCTGCATGTGCAAGTGCAATTCAATCTAATGCCATTAAACCCTAGGCATACAGTGCCACAGGTACACTACAGCCGCTAGAGCAAGTCGGACAATTTTCAATTTGTGATTTAATCCAAGAAGATGAGACGATGCTATGTTGCCAAAAGAGGAGAGGGAGACAGTGTTGCCATATTGCACTTAAGCCGGCGCCACACGATGCGTCGAACGTTCAAACGATTGTTGGACCGAACGTTTGGGTCAAATGAGTTCGACAGTTGATGTAACGAATGTTTCTGCTACACGGTGTGGTGAACGTTTGTTTCGATACATCTGGTACAAACGTTCGTTGTCTACGAGTATAGTTGTTGAAAATGGAGGACGAGATTGTTTTTTTAAATACTCAACCAGAATATTTAATTTTATATAGAGATGTAACTAAAAACAATAAGATATATGCTTTATTGTTGCTGCTGTGCATTAATTTTAATTTTTGATATAATTTCTCGGTTTATTTTAAATAATAACGTCGATCTTAGTTGTAAACATATATTCTAATAAAAAAATTGACAAGTATTATTACTAAATGTATAATTTTTAAGAAATATGCACTAATTCAGTTAAATAATTGCCAAATATGAGTATTTTTAACGAAAAATGTACATGAAAAATACAAATGCAAGATATTTTCAGTATTTAATGCAGCACTACTCAACTACAAACTACCAATCCGTGTAGCCGTGCATCAAATTAACGAATGTTTTGCTACGAACGTTCGAGGAATTTCTTTGACTCGGGTCAAAAAGACCGACAGTGGCCGGAACATGTCCAAACGCGAACGTTTGACGCTTGACGTTTGTAGCTCGTAGGTTCGAACGTAGGTCACACGATGTGACGAACTATCAAACGTTCGACGTTGGAAGGTGTTCGTAGCATCGTGTAGCGCCGGCTTTAGAAGATATTGAGGTGTAGGATTCTTGGTAAGAATCAGTGCTGATCGCTGATCTGTGAAGATATGCAATGATGGACGTTCAAACCTGCTGATCTACTTTAACTAAACTAAATAAAGAAACCTAACACCCTTCTGGAAACTCTCGATTTTATTATTTTTCTATTTCTACAGTTGCGCTACGTTACGATCTGATGACGCTGGAGCGTATTTATTTATGGTTGGTTCACCTTGAACTTATTTGGAAAATGGAATAATCGAGTACTACTTCCTGACTGAGACTAAGAGGCTGGGAAGATATCGGTTTGGAACGAATAAAATAAAAATACTTTAAAGGGCATTTGGATAGCTGAAGTATTACAAGTTTATCTTTCAAATAAAAGGAAAAATATAGCATCATTGTTTGACAACAATACTTGCGATGGGGCAAATAACTAAGTGCGCTGTGTGACCGACAGTGATTCTAAAGCTCAGTCAAACATTCATTTTAAAACTGATTATGATTTTCTCCAAATTGGAAATTTGGATATTGTCAGTAAAAGAAATATGTAGATGTATATTTCAGAATTTGATCATCTGAAACATCTTACATAGGTAATTATTTAATTTGAATCTCAATGTTTCAAAATTTTTACATATCTACATCATACAGTCATCATATTCTATTAAGTCTTTTAGTACTCGTAAGTTTGTGACGAAGTACACTCATCTATTCGTCTACTTATTTTTCGAATTCCTAAAATACTCTCGATATTACTGTTTTTCTAATTTACTCTTTTCTCCACTACTACGGCTGCCCGAACCCAGCCCGAAACTCGTACTTTGCCGCATCCTAGCTATGCAATGTCATTTTGAAGTTGAAAAATACTGTAAACATGGGTCTAGTATTCCCATAATAAATTCTGTATTTTTTAAAGAAATTAAGTGGTAAAACAAAAATTATTCGAAAAAGGAAGGTTAGCTGCAGGCTTCTTGCTTTTTAAATTTATCTTTTTAAAAAATCATAACAAATCGTATCAAATATTTTTTACTTCAAATTCCTAGGCCAAAGACAAAAAATAAAAAAAACTAGAGGCATTAAGACATACCTTGTTAATACACTCATATGTAAAAGCATCATATATTTCAATTATAACGTTATAACTAAAGTAAACGTGGGAGGCGTACACCTCTGTAACGCTGTAAAATTTTAGCGTAGACGAACACCTTAAGTCTTATTCACATAAGTATTTGGTTTAAAGGTAGTTCTGGTTGCATAAGAATCTCTCCGATGCCACTCTGACTTTCGGTCGACGAATCGGTCGAAGCGGTTGGTTTCCACTATAATAACATCTACCATTCTATAATTGGAAGTAAATTACCTATATTGGAATTCTCTAATTTGGAAGGGTCGAAATACTTCCTAAAAATAAGTCCATTCTCTTGCATTACCCCCTTCCACGGCCCTCTGTGCTATGCATTGAAATCCATACAAAAGGTTCTAAATAATGCCGGGTTACATGAGGCTGTTCCCTCTTTCATGGGGGAGGGGGGGTTGGTCTGAGTTGGCTTTCTCATCGCCTGAAGACAGCTGCCAACGTTGTGAAATCTGCCAGGGCCAACTGCGCTCCGCATGAGTTAGCAGAGCTATAGCATAGCTACCTGTGCAGAGGAAGCTTCTAATGCTGATGCTGACGAAAGGGAACTTCCTCTAAGGCTAACCTGTCCATCTTCATCACCATTAAACGAATATAATTTCAATACATTTTTTTGCAACATTTCTATAATTGATAAAATTAATAACGGATATGATGATAATTTTGTTTATTGGGCTTGAGTAGTTAGAAAAAACTTTTTGTTAATTTTATATTAAATTCAATATTTCGTATCAATTATGATACTTCATCAGAGATAACTGCAAGACTAAAAGCAAGCTTACATGTTTGAGGATATAATTCATTTTTGTGTAATAATTCTTATAAAAAAGATATAACTTATTCAAAAAAAATTGACAAAATTTCTAGAAATAGTAATATGATATTTCAAAAATAACACAAACATCACATAATAGTCAACTTTCTTTAGTAAAGATTAATCGAAAAACGCAAAATAAATACGAGTCAGCAAAACTCGGAGTTGGATTTGACAGAAAGTATGTGCACTCTACTGATGGGATTGACAGCAGCAACAAGAAGAGGAATTTTTTTCTACGCCTACTAGACCGAAATTCGCACTTCCGACATTCAGTACACTCTTCGAAAACAGTAGAACGGCCGTGTGGAAATGTTAATAAAAAAACGCAGTATGAGCGTATCGTAATGATTTAAACATGCATGTTTCCTATCTATTGCTACGATAGCTCAAAAAAATATCGGCAATTTGTCAAAGTGAAATGTCATATAGTGCATGTAAATTTAGGAAAATGTAAGTAAATATAGAGTTGCAAATAAAACACTCGCAAATAAGATAGTTTTTTCAATACACAATATACTATTATTTATTTTGTGAAAAACCATTCAACAGTGTTTTACATAAAATTCGTAATGATTAGAAAACGGTAGAAATCATCCAGTCAGTTCCGCTAGCACGCTAGGAAAACACTTTATTACTGTACTAAGTGCTACCACTGGTCGATTGTAAAAATGCGTAAAAATATATTGACGCATTTTGGCTTTTCACCACCGACATTGCCCAATGTGCACCACCCTTCGTTTTTCATGGAATTTACAGAAAATTGAATGAACTTTATTGCCGCCAGCTTATATCATATTTGTGAAACAGTACCTATTAATCACAATTTTTTATATATTTCGATATATCGATACAAATTATTTTCAATATCAACAACCGATATTTAAAAATAATATCGATATTTATCGATATATCGATATTTTTCCCAGCCCTACCGGTCACCACAACGCGGACAAACTATAGTAGGTACCTACGGATTAGCAATCCTAGATTGAAATACGAAAGAAATTGAAAATCGAAATTACAGCTTTGAAATTTTTTCCAGTTGATCCAATAACAATTAGTTTATTATCTAACACTAGGTACTACGCATGATTCCGTTCGATTTGGGTAGGGTTGAAAGCACCCCCCACCCTGTGGTCCGTATGTTCGTATTTGAATGGCTCTTTCCGTCTTTTCAACTTATTCTTTTTCGGATACCTCAGAAGGTAATTACCTCTGACGGAGGCTTTCTGCCTTTGTCGATTTCTTGACGAGCTACCAATCATAAACAGCAACATCACAATAGAGGAAGAGAACTTCTCCGTGTTTTTAGCGCTGATATTGCCTCTGTAATTTGGGAGAAATTCTACTTGTAGCTGCAATCAGAATTGCCCAAGAGACCTGACAACGGTAAGAGATATTGTGTTGAAATACTCGGAGACTGTAATTTTCTTTGAATTCTGATACATGAAATATGAAATTTATCACAAAACTAACGAAGTGTGGCAAATTACATGTGGGTACATGGGTATTAAAATGATATGAACGGAAAAAAGTGACACTAATGAGCTATTTTTTTACAACTTAGTAAGGACACTAATATCGATAGTTCCACTTTTCAAAAGTATTGGATTGTTAAACAAAATAAATGTATAATGTATCTCGTAGTACATGTTTGACTAATTTGATTGGCTGAAAGAGGGTAGTAAGAGGCCGATAAGAGGCTATCAAATCGATGATTTCTATCACCGCATGTTACATGTCAACTGTTTTTGTTTATTAATTACATACTGTCAATTTCTCAATGGTGGTTTCCAAGCCTATACGGCTTTTAAAGAAATAATTTTCAGCATATAAAGGTGTTTCTGTACTTATGGATCAAACTTTAAGGGTATATGTAACACGTTCTACTGATAACGAAAAAAAAGAATTTTTAAAAAATTCGCGAAATTAAGGCTGGTTTACTTAAAGGAAACATCACTGGTTTCATAGCTGTTTGTGTTGTTTTATTCAAATAATAATGATATATTACGTAATGCAATTTTGATAGTAAATTAATTTAATAATTATTCTGTTTCTTTCACAGTAATAAAACCAGAGGCACTCAACATGTTTTCTTTGTAAACCATCCTTAATTTTACGAATTTTTGAAAAAAAATTTTGTTCCGTTATCAGTAGAACGTGTTACATATACCTACCCTTAAAGTTTGATCCATAAGTACAGAAACACCCTATGTAGGTAAGTAATAGAAAATTTTGATAGATTTATTACCTTTTTATCGAAATGAAAATATAATGTAGTTCTGATTCAGTGATTTAATAAAAAAAATAACAAGCAATTACTTAAAGAATTCATTTTAGTTACGGAAGAAAATATAAATTTCTAAAAAAATTAAAAACTTGACAAACTATAGAAAATACAACAATTTCAATCTCGGTTCACAACCATTGGTTTTGCTTCGGTTATGGATTTGTCTAACTATATTTAACAGTTCAGTTTAGTTCGTGGTTTGGTTGCGGTTCGTTCCGGTTTTCGTTCCAGTTTAGGTTCGGTTCGAGTCCCTGGTTTCAGTTCATGGCAGACGATGAGCTTTTTCAGCAAATATTACGTATTTATTTGAAACTACTTTGGTTATTTAGTTTATTTTTGTTGGTAACCATTCTACAGGATTAAATCCCAATTACAGAATGGTAGATGTTATTATAGTAGAATACAACCAATCGAGCCCCGTGGTATTATTGTCGGTTGCGCTGGGAATCGAACTGGGGACCGCCAGCATGCTAGCTGAGCTAACCATGGACATTTTAAAACATTAACAGTTTTATGAAAAATAATTTACCAGCATCAGCTTTACTGATTTCTTATTAAATAGACATTAAAACTGTTCTCCAAATGAACTAATATAATTAATATTTCCTTTCGTATCCATATCTCCGTGAGAATAATTTCCACTCCTTCTCTCTCGCTCGCAACATTATCACAGGGTTGTTCACGTACACGACGTAGATTACGTGTAATTTTACGCGTAGACAAACACGTAATCTACGCATGCAATATCTGTGTAAACAATAAAATAGTGTAGACAATGCAGACAAAGAACAAACCTCCCCGAAAACGAATAAAATTATAGGTTAAATTTTCTGACAATTGAATTATTTACATACTTTACGCAATGTCTACATTGTCTACATGTTACATAGTTTACGCAAACTTTACGTGTAGACGTAGAAAATAATACTTTACGCTTAGATGAACAACTCTACATTATCATCTCATCTCAACGGCACAGAAACAGTAACGAGTAACGATCCACCGATCCCAGATTAAAGTTTAACTGATCCGTGTGAAAAGACGCTTAAAAATTTACAAAGTGTTTTTCCGAAGTCCGAGTGGGCTTTGGTGGATAACGTTGTTGAGCTCAGTTGTCACTGAGAGAGAGGGACTTGCGGTCAGGTGGCTGTGCATCTGAAATGGGAAACGGGGAAATTTCACCCGCGTTTGTTTGGGAAGGGGGAGGCTTCCTAAGGGATATCGGTCAGTCTTAATATTTATTCTTTATGCTTCAACATTTCGAAAGAGGAGATTGGTAGGAAAACTTTGACGGTACTGAAGTTTTTTAAATCAAAAAAATACTTAAGGTGTTCGTCTACCCTAAAATTTTACAGCGTTACAGAGGTGTACGCCTTCCACGTTTACTTTAGTTATAATTGCATTATATGATGCTTTTACATATGAGTGTATTAACAAAGGATGTCTTAATATCTTTGGCCTAGGAATTTGAAGTAAAAAATATTTAAAAATTGCATTTTTGTCATTATTTGATATGATGTTTTTCGGTCATTATAAATGGAAAGAAAAATTTAAAAAGCAAGAAGCCTGCAGCTAACCTTCCTTTTTCGAATAATTTTTGTTTAACTTAATTTATTTAAAAAATACAGGTTATTATGGACATACTGGTGCCGTGTTTACAGTATTTTTCAACTTCAAAATGACATTGCATAGCTAGGATGCGGCAAAGTACGGGTTTCGGGCTGGTTTCGGACAGCCGTAGTAGTGGGGAAGAGAGTGAATCAGAAAAAAATTAATATCGAGAATATTTTAGGAATTCGAAAAAAAGGTAGACGAGCCCTTTCAGGAACTCGAACCGAACCGAAGCCGAAACGAACCGCAGCTCTGAACCTGAACCGGTTAAAAATTGTTTCAATCCATAATCGAAACCGAACCGATGATTGTGAACCAGTTGGAAAAACTTTAAACATTTAAAATTAAATAAACTAGCACTAGCTGGGTCATAGATCACAGTATAATTGAATAAAGAAAACATATTTCCAGAAAATTCCTCCGCTCTTATTTTGAAGTCACCGCAAACAATAACCGCAGAATTAATTCAATAAGCCCGCGGAAATAATCCGGATAAACACGTATAAAAGAAGTACGTGTCCGGAGTATTTTATAAACTTCACACATACACAAACATCACCTCGCTTATTCCACCGGCGCTCGCGCATTTTATAAATTGCGGACGACACAACTTGTGATGTATGTTGCACTTCTTAAATTCAACCTATTTACAACTTTTCAACTGTGAGTAGCGAAGAGCGAAACGGTGTTGGAGTTGGACGAATCGTTAAATCACGGATGACATAAGGAGACAAGTTTGTCATTTAGGTTAAAATTTAACTCAGATTTTGTTAAATAGTTCAATATGGATCATAGTCCAAGAGTTATCGGTTAAATTAGTGTGGACATTTTATTAGTAGTGAAATAATGAAATTTAACGCTTTGGGTCTGCTGAAGATGGAATGCTCGATCTAAGTAGACGGATTAGACTTCCTTATTCCTCAAGTAAAATAATAATAAATGACGTTTTATATTTTCATAACTGTCAAAAATTTGCTGGTTTTCGAGTTAGCAGCACTTAGGATTAAATATTTTTATTATTTTCTTTGCATAGGTAAGCAAATAAACACTGATAATAAGCAAATTTTTTACATTTATGAAAATTTCAAATGTCATTTATTATTTTTTATATGGAAATATGTTTTATAAATAAGAAATGTCGTTTATTTCCATCTCTACATACGCCAGAACTATTAATTTATAATTAACATTTTTGTAACTCAACTTTTTATACTAATCCGGTCACTTAGGACTGACAGACTGGACATTCCATCTTCAATAGGTATGCAAGGCCCAAACCCTTCAATTTCACGACTAATAAAATGTCCACACTAATTTGACCGCTATCTCTTAAGCATGCGTTTCATCCATTAGATGGCAGTGCTATGAATAATCAAAGATACGTACCTACATGACTGGATTTGAACCTGAGTTGGCAGAACCACAGTCAGTGACATAACGCACCCAACTTTCCATCGTATGAAAAAGACCGAAACTAACTAGTAGGTACTTTATAGATTATAAAGTTTCTCTATAAAAGTTTTAAATATTTCACTCATACACATGGATTCTTTTCCTCTCGCTTGTTATTTTTGGATTGTCGCGAGCGGTTTCGTTTTTGCCTGTCGTGAATATTTGGATAACCGGAAATGCACGTTGACAGTTCCGGAATGTGTGGCAGAGTGTCACGCGGAATGACGGCTACGAAGTGGCAGACAAAGCGTGAACTTTGCATATTTCAGACGCACAAAGATGAGAAGCAACACACGACGACGAGGGCGCGAAAATAGAGAGAAGTGACATCACAGAAATGGAGAGGAAGTTTTTTAGGCCCTCTCAAATAAGAAAAAACTGAAAAGGCTGACATTAGACTAGCATACCAACCTTAAAAATCTGATGTGGCCAGCACAAGACCCCCCGCCTTACCCTACTTTTTTACTACTATACAAATACCGTGAATTTATTTTAACATGAAACATAGGACTTTTCATATCCATGGTTACGAATTTGACAGCAATCAATTTAACTGTATTATTCTTGACTAATATAACATATTTGGGCAGCTGTAATAGTTCCAAGAGAAGCCTTCAACATAAACTTTTAATTGTTTAAACTATACCTACATCGTATTTCCAGATAGCAACATTTGAATTTGTTAATTGGAGTCAAACTGATGCTACCTGGAAATACGATGTAGGTATAGTTTAAACAATTAAAAGTTTATGTTGAAAGCGTCTCTTGGAACTATTACAGCTGCCCAAATATGTTATATTAGTCAAGAATAATACAGTTAAATTGATTCCCTATGTTCGATTTTAAAAAGAACGCTTTAATACATTGCTGTCAAATTCGTAACCGCAGGATATGAAAAGTCCTATGTTTCATGTTAAAATAAACTCACGGTATATAGATACTTACGGTACAAATATATTTTAGTCATTTGCTAAACTGTAGAACTGTAGAAGAAGATAAATATAAATGATGTGTCACTATTGGCACTGTCACTCTAAATTCTAAATTATCAATAATACTTTAATTCCTAAAGTACTATGACAGAACAAATTATAAAATGCTAAAAATTGTAGATAATAATATATAATCTTTCATTTTAAATTTAAAATATTGCGATTAATTAATTATTTATCAAAATATTTAAGATAAGTAGGTACCTACTACTTTGGGAATTTCAACAAATTTCTTTTTTCAATACTATACACCCTTAAATTTTATTACACAGGTTGGGTTACACTCTGTATAGGTAGATATACAGGTTGGTGGAGGTGAAATGCGAACATAGGGAACATACATGACAATCGAACTTTCATGCCAGGTATGTTGATATATTTTGTAGTAGTGTCACAAAACGAAGTAATGTGAATTTGTGTGGCAAAAAGAGTAATAACGAGGGGTAAATCACTGGGGAAGTTTGGTGTACAGATCGAGGAAGTTTGGAGGAAGTCTGGGGGAAGTGCGGGGGAAGTCCGGGGAAGTTCGAGGAAGTCCGAGGAAGTTCGGGGAAGTGCGGAGGAAGTCCGAGGAAGTTCGGGGAAGTGCGGAGGAAGTCCGAGGAAGTGCGGAGGAAGTCTGAGGAAGTGCGGAGGAAGTCCGGGGAAGTGCGGAGGAAGTCCGAGGAAGTACGGAGGAAGTTCGGAAAACAAATTTTTTAGTATTTGAAAGAATATTAACAATAAATTATTAATATGACATAGGTACCTTTACTGTAATGATTATTGTTAAAACAGTCGGAAGAAGTATTAATGAGTGCAACTGTTTGATATTGTGAGTAACGGCATTGGTTCATTCGCTGTGTGGACTACAGCATGTTTTTCTTTTTCACCTAATGTATCTCATTTTTCTCTAAACTACTATTGGGGAAATAAGACTTACTTTACTTTAATGTGAAGATAAATTACTTAAAAATAATTTAAAAAATTTGAATGAAACTGTATAGTAAAGTATGCACATTTCTACGTTATTGTATTAAAAAGTTTCAAATTTTAAAATATATTTGTGTAGAATTAACAACAATTTATAGCAAAAATTAACTATATTTTGACTCATTTTTAGAAACTGTTAACTTTAATGACGCCTCAGTACTGCCAATAAACATCATCCAATAAATTTATACAGGGTGTTTCATAACTTCAGGTACATACGTTAAGGGTATTATGTTGTTTGATGTGCTGATTACGAAATAAAAAATATTTTTTCTTAAAATCGCAAAATTAATGTCCATGTTTCCCAGTCAAAAATTTTTCGTAGCCACTTCCACTGGGTGGAGTAATTATTGTTGCAATAAAAATAATTAAATTTCGTTTGTTATTTCACTAATATTATGTAATTTAAGATGTTCATTACCTACTTCTAACGTTTGTATTTAATAGGAAAACGAATAAACATATACCAATAACGTATGTACCTACTCGAAGTTATGAAACACCCTGTATTTTGGTAGTGTGTACCTATGCATGGCCGAAAGAATACAGATGGTCGAACACTCCGGCTTCATAAACACGTCCAAACCGCGCATGACGTCACTTAGAGCTCACAGTTCTGTATAATTCAAGTGCGCGCTCGGTGAGCCTAGCCACCGTGACGTCACGTGGTAACGCCCAAAGATGCGCAGTGTCCGACCTTACGTATTCTTTAGGCCATGTAGTGTATGTTTGAGATGGGCGCGTGAGTGAATTTTAATTCACGCTCATTCACGAAATAAATATTTTTCACAACCATTCACGAACGTTATTTTTTTTTAAGTTTCATGTTCACGCTCGTTCACGATTTTCAATTTTTTTCCCAGACCCATTATGTCACGGTTTTCAGAAAATGGCGTCTGCGCTCCCTTTTCTTCTTTCGTGTGATCGTGTGGAACAGCATGTATATTTTCAGAAATTATTCTACAGTTTCTTACAACATATTAGATTTTAAATTTTATTTCTGTATTTTACAAATATTTTTGATGTTGTAATGATTATTGTCTTGAAATTAAAATTTTTAATTTCCGTGAGTAATTTTTTTACTCACGCACATTCACTCCCAGCACAAAAAACAACGTTCACGTTCACGTCCACTCACTTCCTAAATTAAAATTTTTGTTCACGTTCAGGGTCAGGCCGTGACCCACTGTGACCCATCTCTAGTGTATGTAGTCGCGTAGTCATAAGCTTTGTCAAGTTATTTGTTGACGTAAATTTTCGTAAGTTTTTTTAAATGTTTATAATATTAAAATAAGTGAACAAGTAAGATCTTGGTTTCTTGTAATCTAATAAGATTCAAATTCAAGTTAACGATGCCTTATTTTTTATAATTTTTATTCGATAATTATTACTTGAATTTTTATAATTTCTTTTCTGAAACAGTGATACCGCGCGAGAATCCATATATTTCAGAAAAATAATTAATTAAATTCAAGTAATAATTTTGAAATAAAATTATAAACAAATCTATTTTATAATTATTATATAAGGCATTCTTAACTTGAAGTTCACTTATTTGATTATTTTGTTATAAACAAAATATAAATATTTTAGACAATAATTTCTGTCAACAATTAATGTAACAAAGCTTATGACTACACTAATACCAAAATATGAATTTTCTTGGATGATGTATAATGACAGTTAGACGTCACTAAAGTTAACAGTTTCTAAAAATGAGTAAAAATCGGTCAAAATCATAGTTAATTTTTAGTATAAATTGTTGTTATTTCTCGATTATTTCTACATAAATAAATTTAAAAATTTGGAACTTTATAAAATAACGTAGAAATGTGCATATAAAGTTTTATTCAAATTTTTTGGATTGTTTTTCTATTCTATTCATCTTTACATCCGACTGACTTTGTCGAACTATATTTATTTCTCCGATATTAGTTAGCCCGCGAAACGGATTGGTTGCTTTAAAAAATACATCCTGTAGTATAAGTTTTAGCTGAAAAAATTATATCAAAAACATTTTAGACTTTCTAGTAAACTACTATTTTCAGTTATAGAAAATAGAAAAATATGAATTATCAAAATGACAATCCTACCGTTATTTATTATTATTATTAAGTCAATATTAGTATAACCTATTTTAGGTTAGATCGCCGCTATTTTATTTTAATAAGATAGAGTACCTATAGTGAGATAAAGTTAAAATCATTACTCAAATATCATCGGGATCGGTCAAGCTGTTTCTGATAGAACGCCACCATTTTGTTCAAACCTCTTTTTTTAGTTGGGTAAAGATATAATTATCGTTAAAACAATTTCTGGAATAATATAGTCAAAATGCAGTAATATTTGGAGGAAGTCTGGGGGAAGTGCGGGGGAAGTCCGGGGAAGTCCGAGGAAGTTCGGGGGAAGTCCGGGGAAGTCCGAGGAAGTTCGGAGGAAGTCCGAGGAAGTTCGGGGGAAGTCCGAGGAAGTTAGAGGAAGTCCGAGGAAGTCTGGGGGAAGTACGAGGAAGTATGGGGGAAGTTTTCTTGCGAGGAAGTTTGGTGTACAAAATTTTCCTCTGTGATTTACCCCTCGAGTAATAATAACAGAAATAATAATAAAATCTAAAAGTGCATGTAAAATTTCTCGTTCTGCTCGTACACATACATTATTATGAAAATAAAATATTTTAATGAAAATAAAAATTTCAGTAATATGACTGGTACTTTGACATTGACAGTATTTATTCCATGTAAATCAAGATGCCTAGCATGATAACTCCATTGTCATTATATTTCCCTATGTTCGCATTTCACATCCACCAACCTGTATATTTTATTGGGTATGCGGTTAAAAAAGCTGTCAATTCACTCATGTTTTAGTAAATAAATAATATGGAGGATTTTTGTGCAGTTTAACTGAAATTTTAATCTGACTGGATTCGAATCTGAGTTATTTGAACCACAGTTAACACACTCGGCCATTAAACCCTTTTAAAATTACTATGATTTTAATAGAATGGTAATTTACATTTCTAAACAATCAATGTACTAGCAGCACTCTGATTGAACGACAAAAAGCAGAGCTAAAGTAATAGTTTTTATAACAATTTTGCGAACAAAAGTAGCTCATATTATTATACGATTTCATATTAATGTTTTTACTTCTTTTACTTATATAATGTTTTTCTTTTGCAGGTAAGAAACATTTCTGATAATCCATTCCGATAAAATGCAGTTACCAGGTAACTAGAACAAACATTATTACTAAGTATTAACTCAATTAGTGCATACATTCATAATAATTATATTACATGTTTACTATTTCTGCACTATTTATTCAGAGCGGAACAATATCAAACAGATCTTTACCGATAGCAATACTATCATCATTTAAAAATACACTCTTCAAAATTAATAGTTTTTTTTTGTTTATCTTCTTTCCGCTAGAAGACATACAAATTTAAATGCTTCATCACCGTCGTCATCATATATATTTGCATTCGTAGCTAACGGTAAATTCGCATTTGCAAAATTATCAGGTGGAACGAATACTTTCTAAGATTAAGAGAAAATTTGCCGTTTTCGTGTTTGTTTTATCGGTTATTAAACCCATTGCACATTGCGTGTTACATATTTTATGTTTTGTGTTTGATTCTTGATTATTTACAGTTTCACGTAATGTAATACGCATTTCTAAAAATAATTATAAGCATATTTTAAAAGACTGGAGACTGATAATAAAGAATAGACGAGAAAATCCATATATTTTTTTATGAATTGGGCTGATTAGGTATCTGAGCAGATCATCATATTTTTGTTATAATATTTTTAACGAAAACTTACGAACGATCCGGCCTAAAGAGAGGTGATCAATTTTGATTTTTTTTTAAAGATTTCATACTTTTCTTCAACTGTAAATGCCTTCACACAGTAAAATATCTATTGTCCGGCGGCTTACTGTATGCATAATTTTAATTATGCACTTCGAGCCAAAAGCAATTTTTTTTTCTCATTTAACACACCTTATTAAGTATTGTCCCCGTTTTTAATTTTTTGCGTTTATCTTGCAAATGGTTTACATTACGAAAAAGATTGTTAAATTGAAATGTAGGCCACAAAATTATCTATAAGATAGATTTATATAGATTTTTTGTAAATGGCTAGAAAATCGAGAAAATGAATTTCGCATATTTTCAAATTATTTATGAAGTCGTTTTTTGTCATATCATAGGAATATGGCTGTAATATTTTATCGGATAAAGATATCTACTTCCGGTTTTAAGCATTCGATTTCTGAAAAACACTTCTACAAAAAAACATAATTTTGGTAATTTTGGGGGCCCTGGTGTAGCCACAATTTAATTATATTCTACGAGAAAACAAAATAAATTTTAGTCATTTTTGTGTTTATTCATCTGTCATTTCTAAACAGATAATAATATCGGCTTCCGGTTTCCAGCATTCGATTTGTCAAACTATTTTCTTTTAAATGCATTATTGCAATTAACTGTTAAAATTCTTTCGTTATTTCAAACAGGCTATATAAATAATCAAATGTGCAACCACTACTTTTCAATAAATAGTATAAATTTCAATTTGTTGTTTTCAGTAGTAAATTTATTTTATTTTAGTCGATTTCAAGAATTAATTTAAAATGGAATTTAACAAATGAAACCTAGTCTGCCAGGTTTAAAATAATTTTAAAAGGTTTTCCTATCATTTGAATATTTTTAATTTTAGTTGTTTTATGAGGTACGAATTTGTGTCATGGGTACTTGGACTATTGGTGTAATTTAACTGGAATGTGTACCTGACTTGATTCGAACCTGAGTGTGTCAGAATCCTCAATATCAAAATATATCAACAGCACCGATTTATCCATCATGCGATAGCTGCAAACAGGCAATAAGCCGGAAGTGTCCAATAACCAGCCCCAAACAGTTTAAAGCCGTCTTGGGCAGTTACCATCCCGCGCTGTAAAAAGCAGAATCATCGGATTGCAACTTCCGCGGCTCTCGAACTCAAAGCTTGCCACTCGGTCATCTCGTTCTGTCTCTTTCACACACATACACCAACACAGTCACAGGCAGGCACGGCTATCGCGATTTACGTCATGTTTTGGCTGGTCTTACAAAGAGGTTGAGATGGACGACGCTATGGGTCTCTTTCCTCAGAACAGCGCTTGTCAAACTAATGCCTATGGCACACCGGTCGAGGGGCATCAAGGAACTCCTCGATGAAACTATAGAACGCACCCCGTCCTCGACGAAAAATAGGGGCGCCGCTATTTTCATCGAGTTGTTCCTCGATGAAACGAATGTGTCTCATTTCAGACGTATCTTTTGTATCTAAATTCGCGCAAAACCTTGATGTATTTGTCACCGATGAAATAGAAATCCATCGTGGACGGGTGCGTTCTATCGTTTCATCGTGGAGTTCTTCGATGCTCCTCGACCGGTGTGCCATAGGCATTACAGAAGAAATTCTAAAAATTATCTTGAATTTAAGAAGAATGCCCACCCCTACAATATAAAGTAAAAATATGTTCTCGTTGGGGACATTAAATTGACTCTAATTTTGGTCCGATTTGTTTGCTCTTTTTACTTCCTTGTACGGAGTAATAAGGAAGTATTGTAATCCCGAAAAATTTCGGTTTTCAGATTTTGATGGATATATCCGTTTTGACCTTTTCTGAATCCATTATGACTAGTTTCGTCGTGACGTCTGCACGTACGTGCGTACGTACGTGCGTGCGTACGGACGTATGTGTGTCGTATAACTCAAATACGGTTAGATGTAGAAAGTTGAAATTTTGTATTTAGGACTGTTATAGCATCTAGTTGTGCACCTCCTATTTTTTGTTTCAATCTACAAACCGGAAGTAGTAAATTTAAAAAAAAATTTGATAAATAATTAATTTTAGGCAATTTTTTTTATTTTAAATGAAAGATTATGTGATTATTATCTACAATCGGTATTTTATAAATTTTTCTGTATCTTCTATCATTTAAGAATAATTAAAGTATATACTTATAATTTAGTATTTCGGTATCTTGTAGTCCATGATCGATTAACATTTGTTACTACGTAAAATTTAAATGATTATGACATGACAGTGACAGTAGCAGTGACAATAGTAAAATATCGTTTATATCTTCTTCTGCAGTTTAAATAAAATGACTAAAATATATTTGTGAGTATACTAGTATAATAAGTTAAAAGAATTTTTTATATTATTCTACATTTTAGTTATTAAGAAAAGTATGAACAAACAAGGCGTACAAGGAAGTCATGTGGTGTCCACGTCAGATTTTTTTAATTTTAAATTTGTACATGTTTGTTTAAGCTCCAAAGTTAGTAAAATTTGAAGAACTTTGAAGATAAAATATTTAAAAACTAAAGTGAAAATTAAAATGTGTGACACTAAGCGGACATAGCCTGGACTTTAATCTTTCATATATAAAAAAATTGTTTAAAAATATTTCAAATTAGTGCCAATTTCATGTCCCCAATGAAACCCCTTTTGTAGTAGAAAGTGATTAAATATGGTTCATTCAGCGAATCAACCGATGTCGTCACAATATTGGTATCAATTGTTTGTGACGGCATCTTTGATTCGTTAAATGTACTTTAAATACCAGTGGATATTCCTCTTAAGCCTTGTTCACACATGAATTCTTCGAGGCGTTGTAGCTGCTAAATGGGCGTAAAGCCATAGCAACGACTCAACTCAACACGGCTTGTGCGGGAAACTAAAACGGTCAACCACAGATTGCCTCCTTAATATTATGCTTCCCTGTAAGATAATGACATCACAGAAAATTTTCATTATCAATTTACTAAAAAACCTATAATTTAAAAAAATATATTTTAACGTATGTTTCGCCATATTGTGGCTATTCGAAACTGCTTACTTAAGTATGTCTTAATTTTCATGTACGAAATTTCTCTCTCTATTGCGATATAGTTTCAGAACCACTGTCTCCGACCATTGCCATTACAAGTTCAAGGTTTGCGCCCGAAGTCATCCAAGACTCACGTTTCATGAATCGCGTACAATGAGAACAATGGATTTCTATAGAACGTGCGTCGATGATAACCTGTGATGTAAGAAAAGGAAAATGCTGAGATGTCGAACAATTATATAAAGCAAATGATTTCATAACGCAAAACGCGCTCTTTATAGAGAGAGATGAAGAAGGTACATCGCGAGTAAATCGTTTTAGATTCTATTTAAACTGACTGTAGAGAGGCATAATCGACAAAGGAGATAGTTAAATATTATATCTTCTGATTATTTTTATGTTTCAAATATGCAGATTAAGATTCGTCATAGCATAACGGTGTAAAGATACAAAACTATAATAAAATAATAATAAACAAATAGTGATGCGTCGAGACGAGATGAGACGATATTTTTCACTTCTCGTCTCGATTATTTCTCATCTAGATTATTGTTATCTCGATCTCGTCTCGACTTCTCGATCATTTTTACTAACAAAATTTTTCACCGATTGACATTAGCTGACAGTCTGTGAAATTTCACTTTTAGTGCCTAGGTAATTAAATTATTTTTTCAATACCTCCACCGAAAACGCCAACTTTCGTCTCTATTACTAGGGATGAAAGTGAGATATTTCTGACCGGTCAGTACCTCTCCCACTTAGAGAAAAAGTACTTTTCCTCCCGCTTTATGCGGGATTCAAATTGACTTTTCCTCCCTAGGGAGTAAAAGTACTAATGGGTCTTAAATATCTCAATTTCATCCCTAATAATAAAAAATGTTGACAGGTTGACTTGACAATTTAGTTGAGTTTGACTATGCCAACAACAAATAGGCGAATTGGTGGAATTTTTTAAAAAATTATTGAATAAAGTATAAATAATTTAAAAATTCGAGAGATCTCGACGAAAATGTCGAGATTCTCGAGATTATCGCCTTGTCTGCATCACTAACAATATAACAGCACAATGTTAAAAACTACTTAGTTAATCGAAACAAAATTAAATTAATGCATGGATTAAAACATGAATTCTTTTAACATTATTTCATGCTTCTAAATTCAGAAAAAAAATATAATCACTATTTTGAAGCAATCAATGAATTAGAAATTCTTCTTTTCCAAGACTCATTAAAAATTCAATTTAGCGGCGCCACTAGCTGACAGGTAATTCTTACCATGATTATTTTTCTCTGGATTCAGCAGCATGAAAGAATCATCAAAGAATTCAAGTGTGAACCGGGCTTAAGTTCGCAACGAGCATATTTTTCTCTACTGCGGTTAGATTCAAATTAATAAGTAATATCCAAGTAGAGGCAAAACATTCTCAAAGAAACAATGACCTGTTTGCAAGAATGTGTAACTGAATGTAATTACATAGACCTGGGTTTAATTAATCACAAAAGCAATTAATTAAAATGTAAGAATACCGCACACAGGGGTAATTTATAAAAGTGGAAACACCTACAAGTCGTTAGAAAGAAATCTATTACGCTAACGAAAATCAATACCTTATTAAACGAGAAACTTAACACAATATTTAAATCCTGAATTATAAGTTTAGTGTGGCTGGCTCACAGAGTTCTGTGAGTCATTGGTTTTGGTATTGAATTAATTGCTTATTGGTTTCTCAAATTAGTTGAATTATTAGTCAAGCAATTTTTTTCCCTTTATAGTTCTTCTTTTAAAATATTTATTTATTATTCACTAGACTCTGTAACATACAGTTCGTGATAGCAAAGGCATTTTCCTTTTTACCTCCCACCACATATTCTACAAGAGAAGTATTGCAATGGGTTCAAATTTTCGAGTAAGAGTTTTTGGTGAATAAGCACATTTCAGGATCTCTAGAATACGAATTTACTATTTTCACGATGATGTCTGTGTGTGTGTGTGTGTGTGTGTGTGTGTGTGTGTGTGTGTGTGTTTGTATGGAAGTATGGACTGCCGATTTTTCGTCCACGATAACTTAAAAAGTATCAAACCGTCTATAACCAAATTTCATATTTAAGGTTTTAATAAGGATCTTAACACCGGTAAGATTTTGATAGAAATCTGCAAACCGGAAGTAGTACTTTTTGAAGCTTGATATAGTTTTCCTTAAATATATTGGTACATAATTTATTTATGACAATTTTTGCAATTAAAAAGAAAAGAAAATATAATTATCTATGGAAACAGTTAATTTTGAATAAAATTTGCGGAATCTGGTAGTATTTAACAATAAGATAAAGTACAATTATTAATATTCTACTTTTTTGAAATTCCAGTATCTTATGAAATTTGTTTCTACACAAAATTTGAATTATTATGACAGTTGACATCTTTTGCTTGCATCTTGGTTTACTTTATCGTTTAGATATTACATGAACATGAAACTATTAAAATGTAAGTAAAACTATTTATTAGATTAGTAGAATAAGCAGAATTAGGCGAGAGGTCGTGTGCTGGCCACATCAGATTTTTTAACCTTGCACCTAGTCACATTTTTATTTACAGTGGTTTTGTTTTATATGAAGTATTAAGCACCTTGACCAACGTAACCACCGTAACCATTTGGTTGCAAGAACCAAGAAAGGGTTAAATTACTTAGCAACAAATTAGTCATATTGACTGAATCGCAGTTGAAATTTTATTAAACAATTAGATTGATTTTATTATTATGATTTTGATGTCCAAGATCTAAGATAATAAATTATTTATTATAGTTCTATTGTATTGAATTTCCAAACTATACTGTACCTACCTAACCTTAAACGTAACAGAAATAAATTGAATACTCCTTCTCGTATGCACCCTTACAACGCATGTTTACCCTTAAAAACCAATGTATGCCTCCCCTATGTGAAATACATCCAAATACAAGACCAATCCCTTGCGCTATATCCGTAGCTTCCGCACACCACACGAGCCCTCAGGAAATATGTATTTTCTTTTTTATATTCGGAGATTGAATGGGACACATCATATTAAGAAGTTTATGGGCTAAAGGTGAAAAGCGATGACCTACATTTTGATACAAATTCCTAACATATTTTATAGCGTCCACCAATTTTTTATAGATGTGAAATATCGTCTGAAAATTTAATATGAATTTTACAATGTTCGTACAATAGAATATGTTAAATAATAATAATGTTAAATAATACATATTAAGCTTTTTGTCCTGTATATCAAATCGCGAACCTTATATTTAAAAAGGCTTATTATATTTTTTAATAGACTTCTCCACTATATTTTTTTTTTACAAAGCTACATAAGAATTAGTGAAAACGCGGTACTAAAATTCGGTTATTGGGCGAGATATGATTTTTTTAAATCTGGAATTTGCTGGTGACGTCGGTGGTATGTCCGGTGGTACTCAGTTTGTTTTACTATCATTTTTCTTACAACAAACTATTTTACCTTATATTTAAAAAAATTCTAATAAAAAAATAGTACCGGCTTCTAAATCCGCACCTCTGAAAAGTATAAAATAATTTTTTGTCACCTATTTTTGTAGTGCAATAATTAAATATACCTATCAATTTGAAGTCAGCGCCAAATGTATTACGTAGTATTGATAAATCTCTGCGACAACTTCAAATTGATCTGTATATTTAATTATTACCCTACAAAAATAGGTGACAAAATATGTATTATTTTATATTTTTCAGAGGTGGGTATTTATTTTTATTTAAAAAATTTTATTTCACACTTTTTAGTGATTTTTCATTTTTAAAATATTAGATTAATTTAAGTATATTATTACAGACATAATTCAATTTCCATTTTTATATAAATTGATCAAATAGATAGGTGGTACAATATTTAGTTTGTGATTCTGCGCAGTTCACATATAATAATAATTTGACAGCCACGCTTATCTATTTTTTCAGACAATTTACGAAGCAATGCAATATTTCACACAATTTTCTGTATGATACTAGACAATTTAGATTGTCTCAAAATTTGAACAAGATCTTGTTCAAGATTTAGTTTCAGTAGTTTTGGTTAAGTAGTTTCTGAGATAGCTGGTCGCAATTTTTTTCAAGATGGCTGACTAAAAGTTATATTATGTTTCATTCTAATAACATATATTTCTAAATTTCAAATTTTTTGCAAATTGGTCAAATAGTTCCGGAGTTAAGTGGCCACCATTTTGTTTTCAAGATGGCGGGCTAAGACTTAAATAGCTTAAAACCTACGGGGGAAGATACTTAGTTATTTTAAAAAAAATCTTTTCAATCGGTTCAGTAGTTTTCGAGTTCTGCGTGGCCAAACAAACATACAAGACAAACTTATAACCTCCTACTTTTTGGAAGTCGGTTACAAAAGAATTAAACACGAATAATGTAATAAGTGAGTTGTGCACTATATGCCTTTAAAATATGCATGAAATTGTGAACTATACTATATTTGAGAATGACTGGCAGTAATAAATCATTCTGTCAAAGACATTTCAGAGGCGCGCCAATAATTGTTTGCACAGGGATAGCCGAAATGACTAAATTCGGTAGAGAACTGTCGTTTTAGGTCTAAGTTGTTTTTCAGGGAAAAGATTTATTTTAATAATAATGAGTGAGAAAGTTATATTTAAATATTAAAAAACTTTTATTTTTAGTAAATGTATAAACAGATCACTCTGAAAAATCCTATCTACGTCTATGACACTATCCGACGGGAATTATCGCTCGTTTATGACGGCATTTCTATTGTTCGAGAAGTTAGTTTCATTCCAGGTACAAAGTGTGCGGCTTATTTTGACCATCCTAGTGTAGTTACAACTGATTTTTCTGGAAGTTTTATTTGCCGCATTGCTGGCAAAAATCCAATACTACTCTTGCAAATAATGATTTATTACTGTCAGTCATTCTCAAATGAACTATAGTCTTTATTTTATAAACTTATTTGTCTTCAATGAATGCAGGTATGCACAACCACGTATTTATTATTCTCTGTAACGACATCAGTTCTCCATAATAATCTACATTTTGATAGGGACATAAAGCAGCATTCAAAGCTACTTTGCTCTATAACTCTATAAGTCAGAGTATATAGATATCTATGAGCGTAATAAACCAGCCCATTATACAGGTAAAAGGACCGAGTCTCAAGAGAATTCTAGGGTCATTTCATTCCCTGGGGATCGGTTGGCACTACTGCATATACGTCGATCTTGATAACTATATCAGGGATGGATTTGGCAAGATTTCAAATCCCAGAGGGGATTCAGATTGCTTCAATTACTACTAAAGTATTGTTTTTATATTATTTTTTACTTGGGAACGTCATGTAATTGATTTTAGAAAGTATAAAACACAATGTTTCTTGTGTTTGTCGCTTACTACTAAAACTATCTCTTGGATCTGACTGTCACAGGTTCCAGCCAAAGTTTTAATATCAGAGTTTTATTATTTCTGATTCATTATTAATTAGGATAGGATTAACATGTCCACATCGACCAATGAACTCTCTTCATGCGTATAAAATAAATTTGATGGAGGAAACTGCATTCATTTCGCGTGCATTTACAAAAAATCTCATGTGGTCAACACATGACCTGGCGCCATATTCTACTATTTTTATTTATTAACATAAGTGTATATAAATGAAGGTACTTTCTTATACTCACAAATACGAGTATACCATTATAGAAGGGAATTGTAGTTTTTATAATATTATTAAAGTTTATCATAACCTATAATAAATGACATTTCGTTTTTTCAATTTAAATTTGACAAAAGTCCAATTTTATTTAACATTCAAATTTGTAGAATTTTTAACTTTTTGTAATTGGAAAATGGTGCTAGATAGAAACAACGTTTTGAATACAAACTGTAGATTGTAACATTTAGTATACATCGTTATTAAAAAAATTCCTATAAATGCATATATTTTGAGGATATTCCAGAAAAACTCTTCGGATCTTCAAGAAAGTACAACTTCCGTTTGCACGATAAACACCAAAATCTAATCAGATCTAACTAGGGTGTATATATTTCAAAAAAATTTATTCAGTAATTTGTTTTTAGCAATAAAGATGACGATTATGCAATATTTATTTATTATTATTCATTTATTTTAACAAAACTCCATATTCCTATTTACAACTTCAGAAGTAAACGTTTACGAGAAAATCTCCAAATGAATTTTTGTTTGTTTTGAGGTCCTGCATTCAAATTTTAAATTAGGATACTGAACCCTGAAACTGCCTGTAAAGTACTATAAAATTGCAATTACCCATTTATCGAACCAAGGACGAAACTTTAAATGGTCGAACTCTTTTTTAAATTGACAGGCAAAGTTGGTGATCTTTCATAAAAACATGAAATTTTCTGGAATCTAAGGTGATTTTTTTAGCTTGAATTTCCATAATCCGTAGTACAAATTCTTTGATCGCCTTCCTTTTAGGTTTTACGATTATAGGAAAAGTATTATGCCACCTCAATTAACCCGAACTAAAAGGTATTAAACCGCTGAGCGCTGTGGGTGATTATCATTTTCACAGCGTTCACATTTCTCCTTTGCTGGGATTTTATAATCCTGGTGAAAACCTCGCTGAACTGATCTCTCTGCTCTATCCATACATAAAATAGATACTTCTCATTTTGGACACTCTCATTTCGGACGCTCGTAAAATTTTATCTCGCACAGAATCGTAAAAACTCTTAAAAGCTGAATTTTGTGCATGCTTCAATTCTCAATTTCGACACTTTACAACGCTGTACGTTGCTTGCATTGTTGCCAAATCGAACTCGTTTTGATGTAAATTGGCAGGAAACATGGAACTTACTATTCAATCATTCAACCAGCATTTTATTTATTTTTATTTGCACCTTATGTGTAAATTACACTTTACAGGTGTTATGGTAATACTGCAATTCTGTGAAAATCTGTAGTTGCTACAGATTTATAAAACTGTACATATTAAACAAAATCGCAATGACATCTACGAGTATAATCATATGAACATTTTTGTACATGTCAACAAACATTAATGTGATTTTGTTCAATATTTACAGATTAAAACTTATAGATCTGCACAGAATCGCAGCATTAGTAAATGGGTAATTAATGGTTCAGATCTGTTATACATTACAAAGCTCATACATGGCAAAAGTTTTTCCAAATTCCTGCAGCTTTATTAAAAAATTGGAAACGGAATACTCGTAGATACATTCCTGCACCTAAAGCCCTGTTCGCACGAGGATTCTTTGAAGATTCTACAAAGATACTGAATCTTGGAAAAAAAGAAGTTTCAAGAGTCTGAATCTTGAAAGAAAAATTAATGGTTTTGAAGCAATTAATAAATTAAATTATAAATTCTTCTTTTCCAAGACCCATTGAAGATTCAATGGGAGCTCTCAGGCGCTGGTGTTCCATGCACTTTTGGAACTGCAACTACCCTCTCTGACCCCTCATGGACCCATATTGATTTGAAATATAGAATGTCAGATTTCTAAGCTCCTAAAATATACGATTGAAAATCATGCCGAAGTGTTGTGTTTTAAGATAGATAAAATAAATTGCATAAAGTGTACTGGCCGTAATCAATTTCGTACTTTTTTCAAATTTTATAATCCTAAAATGTCTTGCTCAGTATCAAAATATCACATATTAGTAATTTTCCATAACAGTGTAAATTTTCGAGACATAAGTGGGTGGCACAAAACAGCCATCTAGAATAGTTTTGCGTGAAAGCTCCCATTTAGCGGCAAGGCAATTTACCAGGTAATTCTCAGTAGAAAGAAGAAAACTTCTTCTTTTCCAGGATTCTTGGTAGAATCTTCAAAGAAACCTCGTGCGAACAGGATATGTTTTACAATAAATTAAAACAATAAAACACGAGTTAGTTATTTTAATTGATTAAAAGATGAGTAAAACGCTTTTATTTTGATTTAATTTAGACAAAGCCAACAAAACTAAATGATTACCATATTCCATAATCCCTTTACGTTCCAACAACGCATCCCGATGTTCCATATCCAACATAAAGGCTAAAGTAAAGAGCGCAATATAAAATAAAGTCGTTTAATTTACACCGTTTTGACGAAAGGCCATAAACGTACAAAATAAAGATCGTCTCTGGAGTAATGATCGTGAAATCAGCCCGTAGGAAACGAACGTACGTCGCTACGTTTATTTTATGCATTCCACACATCTGATCGTCACTTTGCAGGGCGGGACTCAGGGGACGATGTGGGACCCTCGTAAAATTCACCAAAACGAAGAGGTTAAAATTTTAACATGCGGGAGGACTGACGCGCACATTAAAAATAAGGGCTGATATATTTTAATTCAACACAAATACATGAATACATATGCACATGACGTAATAGTCATAAACATGGTAGCGACGGGCGACACATTTAAGTAAATAAAAGAACAGAATGGAATGAAGCATATTCATCTCAGTGAAAAGTTTGTGAGACGAGCCGTAGGCGAGTTTCATGGTTCCGCGAGAGTGGAATAGCCATTCCAAACGTGTTGCAGACTATACTTTATCTACGACTATAAATTTAATTGCATTAAACATCATAATCTAAAACTATTAAAATAAAAATGTAATGTAAATTAGGTACATTAATGTAATAATAATTTTACAAACGGGAAAAAATTAAATTTGTAGGTACAGAATGTTTCATTTGCTTGGATCTCATTTTTAATTTGCGAATTTCAACAAAATTCTTATTGATTCATGATCAGTCCAATACTATACACCCTTAAATTTTATTACACAGGATGGGTTATCATATTTTCTATTAGGTAAGTTAATTGAGATGCATTGACATTTGTACTAAAATTTCCCTCTGTCAAGTAGCCCTGAAAGCAACTGCTAAAATGCCCATGTCACACCTGTAATATTTGTATTATGTATTATGTATGATGAAAATTGCCGTGTGTGACGAAAATCACTCGTACTGGATGTCACACTTCTTGTATGATATAAATAATATGAAAAATTATATAAATTATTTGGAGTCTGATTCGGAATGACGTGTATGACAGAAATAGGAAATACACAGGTTTGATCATACATGATACAGTGTATTACAGGTGTGTGGCATGGGCATTAGAGATGTCGTCAAGAAGTGTCACATTTTAATTAATCTGTTTATTTATTTTATACTCTATTGAACAATAAATTGTGTGAAGTAGCATTTTTGTAGGCTCTCTTTTTATAGCAAAACATCTTTTTGTAATGGCCTATTAAAACAATAATATTCGCTGCTCTTTACCGAACGATATGCGGTAAAGTCATGGCATGTGTAAAATCGCAACTGGCATAGACGTCAACGATGTGTGATTGTTAGTTTACACTTCAGGAGGCCAAGACAAAAATTTCGAAATGTTTTTGCGGCATTAGATTGATGTAGAACCAGATTGAGACAATTTCGATCCACTCACATAACACATAACGCAACTCAAATTATAATTCTAGCAGGAAGTGGGCGGCCAACATATTCCTCAATTTCTCTTTTCCAATCTTCTTCTATAATTCTCCCACATTCCCACCTACAAATATACCTCCTAGCACATCACATACTCAGGAGCAAATCAATATAACATCACAGAACCCCCCTCCCCCCCCCCCCCCCCAGGCGACGCAACTTTCGTCGTTCGTCACTGAATTGTAAAACGCAACAGACACCACGCACGACTTACTGCTTGATCCATCAACAGTTGTCAGCGAACAAACAGAACAGAAGAGAAAAAGAAGAAAAGAGAAATTGGGTTTTCTAGAATTTGGCACGGAGGTGGATCATTGTTTAATTGTTGGGATTGTATTTGATTTGTATCAGTTTGATCGAATACTTTTTTGACTATTGCAAGATTGTATCATTGATGTATCAATAGCTTTTTTCTTAATTGTTTACGATTAGATGTTTCCAACAATTGTTAGATTGGCTCTTTATTTATCCAGAATATCGCTAAAATTATTGTTTTCTTTCAAGCAATTTGAAGCACCTTTACTGCAATTATTAATACTTAAGCTAGATTCAGAGATTCAGACCAACCCAATTATAAGTATAAGTACTAAATTAACCAACCATCGCTTCCTCAAAATTCCAATTTCAATTTAAGTGCGAACGTTGAGCGCTGGTTGGTTAAATTAGACACTTAGGTATACTTATATTGTGTAGGTCTGAATCTAGCTTTAGTCAGTTCTTAAACAGAGGAGTAAAAATAAAAGTCTTTCAAAAAAACTAGAAAACCACTAAAATTTTCTGCTTCGTTTAATTTTAATTTCAATGGCTTGAATTATCTAAACTATAATTATTCACATGCTATCTTATTAAATTATTTATACATCTAATTAGATAGTTAGAAGAACAAATTACAAACAATAACCCTACATCTTGAAGAATAAATTTCCAAATTATATTTTTACGGCTAATAATAACATGACAATTCAATTAAACATTTCGATGTGTAAAACCGGCGTGAATCAGCGAATCACAAGGATAATAAATCACCTCAAAATTTTGTTTTTACTTTTTACGCTTCCCATTTTAAAGTTAGACTATGAACTCAAATGAAGTTGGAAGAACTACCTAATTTCAAATTATAATCACCTTACCAAATTGATTCTTTAAATTATCGTGAGTAATTATTTAGATACTCTTAAGCCTCATTCACATAAGCATTTTGTTTTAAGATATTTATTGAAGGTTTTTGAAAGCCTGAATTCCAACAAACCATTTTGAAATTTATTACAACAACCTTCAATACAAATTTCGACTTAAATAAAATTTACTCAATTAAGATATTTATGTTTACGTTTAAGAAAGTTTGAATACATATAACTAAATAGAGCATTCACAGTGCTTGAAAGTGGGACGTAATAGTATATTATATATTGAGGGACTAAAGTGCATGATTTAATCCTGAGAGTGAAGTTTATTTCACGAGCCGAAGGTGAGGGAAATAATCACCTGATGAGGGATTAAAGGTACCTACTTTAGTCCTGTGGTATATACGCTATTTTTTGCACTTCATCCTCAAACGAATGCAAAATAGTTTAAAAGAATACACATTTTGTAATTGTGACAGTAAATTTTATGACAAATATTTATATTGTTACCATAGATACTCTGTAACAAATAGCACGTATTTACTTGACAACGGGATTAATTAATTCAATTCCTTGACAACGGGATTAAATATGAAAAATAATCCCTTGGAATCAAATTTAGAACCTTAGTCCCTAAAAATAAAGACTAAAGAAGAGTTTTAGTCCCGGAAGTGCAAAAAACATAAATGTAAACTAAATTCTTAAGTGAATAAGGTTTTATTGTAGTTTAAACAATTTGTTTAAATAATATTTCAAAACATTGACAGACTGATAAACTAATCGTCTACAACAGGCTTATCATAAATACATCATTTTATTTTTTTAGAGGTGTCAAATCTCCCAGCATCTCTTATCGTATTTCTCGTGTTTGTTCACCCCTCGGAAGACTTAGGGGTTTCTCAACTACACGGTAAGGATGCGAATTATTCGGGAGCACGGTGTAGTGAATAGTCTAATTGCTCAAACAATGAGTGCAATTTGAGGGAAGTTTGGAAATGACTAAGATAATGAAAGCTGAATTGAGTGTTTAGACTCTGGAATAGACGCAGTGACTATGATAATTTGCTTTCTTCAGAAGGAACCATTCAACAGAATTCACTCCCAATTATAGAACGGTAGATGTTATAGTAGTGGAGTCCAACCACTTCGACCGAATCGTCTTGGAGTAATCAGATTCTCAATCCGTGCGACGACCTTTGAAATTCAAAGCGACAACGAAGAGATTCTTTTATAGGGCCTCTATTTTGTTACTATAGAAAACGAAAACGATTACAAAGTAAATATGGCGGAATATGGATCACTGATAATTTTTCGATGCAAGTCAAACATAATATTCCAGTAAAATACGTATTTGTGTGGTCTCGACCACGAGATTTGAACCACGGAACTTCGGGTTCGTACGTCGTCACATGTAGAGAGCTGTGAGAGATTCGTTTGCAACCAGAACTACATTTAAGACGATCAAATGGTCATCTTGAAAGATGCGAGTGCGATTTAATTGCAAGCTGTTTTACAATAACGACTGCACACACACTGCCAATCGAGAGACTTGAACCACGTAACTTCTGGTTCGTACGTCATCACATCAGGAGAGCTGGGCTTAAGACGATCCTCTACCGCGCCAGAAAACAATCAAAAACATGAATTTTGCGCACCACTCCACAACGTTTATTGTTTTGTTAAATATAATTATCTAAAGATATTGTTCAAGATAAAAGTACAATCTACAAAACGTCGATGCAGAATTTTAAAATTTTGCTTTAAAATAGAAATATGTTAATTTGAATTTTAACAATTTTTGTTATTTTTTTAACACAAATAGCTTCTATTTTAATACGAATATAAAAAATTCCATCGGTTATTTCACAGATCCATGCTTTGTTGACAACATATTAAAATTGGAAGTTAATTAACTTATAAATAATAGCTGTACAGTGGCGCGCGAAAACCTTCTTTTTTACAAATATTGCAGTTTTTTACTAATATGGGGTGCCAAAATTACTTTTTCTTCTCAAACGTAAATTATTTGTTATTTTCATGTTTAACAAAACAATAAGCGCTATAGAATAGCGTACGGAATCAATGTTTTTGAATGTTTTATGCCATAGGTAGAGGAGGATAACCTTAAAACTTCGCTGCCTTTACAATTTCTATGTATGAATGTATGCATGACTGTAATAAAGATTTGTTACTATTCAAAATTCCTTTTCAAATTGAGATTTCTTTTTTCTACCTCGCCCTAATTCTTTTACAAGTTGTGTTTGTTTAACCCAAGGTCTGCAAGCTCCCAAGCCCTACAATCCGGACAAGCTACAACCTGTTCGTCTCTGTTATATAAACAATACCCTTGTGCCGATTGCCTAAAGTTTTTCTAGAGGTAATTGAACACGTCCAGAACCAACGTTGTTCAAAAGTTTAGGACATGGACTTGAATAAGAAAAATTCGGAGGATATTGGAAAAATGCGCGAGGAAATTGAATAATCATTGATAAGCAAGGGAAAGAAAATGAAAAAAGATGTCCTACCTTCTTTGGTGACAGGAGGCAGCTTTCTGGAAGACGCTCTGCAAAAGAAATAATTTGATTAGCGAAATATTTTAAAATATAAACAATGTGTATATATATATATTGATTGTGGACATAAATGAAAATTTTAGAACATAAAATTTAATTCTCGATTAATTCATTTTCCCAATTGAATAAAGGCGCATTTTTTGTTATAAAATCTAAGCAAAAAGGTTGTTAAGGGGTAGCCTGGTAGTTTTTTTTTAAACAGAGGATTGTTATGTAATAATATTGAGTGTTCGAAATAATTTAGTTGGAAATCGTAAGAAAAGGTTAATTGAGAAATAAATATCTTTCCTATATAAGATTTAAAAACATAATTCCAAAGCGAACAAAAATGTAAAAACAACAACCTAAAAAATTAATTTAAAACAAAGAACATAATATTATAGCTACATATAATAACCAACACAAACATATCGGTAATTAGTGATGAGTCACTGATAATTTCCCGGGAAAATTTCCGGGAATTTCCTTAAACACGTTTCCCGGGGAAAATCGGGAATTCCATTTTGTAAATTTCCGGGAATAGTTAGAGAAACTCCCGGAAATAAATAGGGAATTTCTCAGGAATAAGAAGGGAAATTCCCGATAGTGATAATTTAACGCGCATGCTCCAACCTATCTAGACTTATTTCTTGGAACATTTAGCAAAGTTACATTATTTAAACTTGTTTTTTGTGCCTTTGATATTTATGAGGAAATTTATTGTAATTTTTTCCACAGGAATTCCCCGGATAATTTCCCCAGAAATTCCTGAGAAATTTATCAAAAAACTTCTCGGGAAATATCCTGGCAAATTTTCCGAAATATTCGTTCCCGAGAATTTACCCATCACTATCGGTAATATAGATTTCTGCAATGAAGTTTGCAATAGTGCTTCCTGATTGATTGGAAGTAGGAGAAGTAACATAGGAAGTTAAAAGTTGGTGAACTCTTGCGTTGCGTTACTTCTACGTTTCATTATAAATGGGTACAAGCTGTTCCGTAGATTTAACTTACATCTTACTTTACTGCTACCGCATTACTTCTTACTTGACTTCATTATAAATCCCCCTTTGGAGTAAAATAGCCGATAGTGCAGAAGTGAATTCTCAGTGCAAACCTTGTACTTCGCAGCCGGTCGCTGCAACCTGCAACGTGCCCGTATTGCATTTCAAGTCATTGATGGCGCGGACCGGTACCGGTTCGGTTCGGCGCCTCAGCGTTATTCGACGGTGTTTGGGTGAGCTGTCCACGTGATTTACTGGTTTCACCTGCCGAGAAGGGCTTCCCAAACTTTTGAACGGGGCAGTTGAAAGTAGTATATGGGCGTTTTTCCATATAGTGTCATTTTTCGTTAAAAAAGTGATTTTGTCACGGTAACGTTCTGGGCTGTCGCGGGAGCCCGCTTCACTCACGGGCAATTATTTTTGCAGTTTTTGTAGTGCTTTAATGCAGGAATAAAATCATCAAAATGAAAATGATGTGCTCCTAAAATTGTGCGACGTAGCTACGTCGGAACTTTGAAAAAAATCGTGTGTCACCAGTTTTTGTCACGGTAACGTTCGGGGCTGTCGCGGGAGCCCGCTTCACTCCCGAGCAATTCTTTTTGCAGTTTTTTGTAGTGTTTTAATGGAGGAATAAAATAATCAAAATGAAAATGATGTGCTCCTAATATTGTGCGACGTAGCTACGTCGGAACTTTGAACAAAATCACTTTTTTTAAACGAAAAATGACACTATATGGAAAAACGCCCATATAAGCTGCGTTCAATGAACTTAGCTAATCTATCGAATTTCTTTACGTTGATTGGTGTACAAGTGAAAATTTGACAGTTTTACTAGCAAATTATGTCAACAGTGCTAGCAAAAAAACTGCTGCTTTTGCTGCGCTAGCGCTATTAAAAAAGATAGACAAACCATAGTAACATTATTAAATTTACAATGTTGCACCAATCAGCATAAAGAAACTTGCTAGCTTCATTGAAGGCAGCTATTGTAATAGACTAAGAGCTAGCGGTAAAATTAGTGTGGACATTTTATTAGTCGTGAAATTGAAGGGCTTGGGCCTTGCATATCTACTGAGGATGGAATGTCCAGTCTGCCAGTCCTAAGTAGCCGGATTAGGCTTCCTCAAGTATTTATAGTTGAGTTACAAAAATGTTAATTATATAAATTAAAGAGTTCTGGCGTATGTAGGAGTGGAAACGGGTGGAAATAAATGATATTTCTTATTTATAAAACATATTGCCAGAACGATTCTACTCCTCCAATCTTAAATATACCAAATAAAAAATAATAAATGATAAGTGCTAATAACTCGAAAACAAGCAAATTTTTAACAGTTATGAAAATATAAAATGTAATTTATTATTATTTTACTTGAGGAAGCCTAATCCAGCCACTTAGGACTGGCAGACCGGGTATTCCATCTTCAGTACATTACATAGATATGCAAGAACCAAACCCTTCAATTTCACGACACGACTAATAAAATGTCCATACTAATTTGACCGCTAGCTCTTGGACTATAATACAAAAGTGTTTAAGCAAATGTAGGTAATTTTTGAAAATTTTGCATCCAGTGTACAAAATGTGTAGATTTTTTGTTTCTGCACTCAATAATGTTTCAAAAACCTACTTTCAGAATCAATTTTAATATAAAAATCTGCTGTGTCCGCCACAGTACTTCCCCGATTATAAGTTTTAATAACTTACTTTCGTAACGCCGTTAATTTTATGCTTTATTCTGCAAAATTTAAATAAATTTATCATTTTTCCCCAAACTATTTAAGTTGATACCAACTTCGGCATAATTTAAATACCATAAAAAATCTGATACTTATTCACTAAAAACTCACACTCGAAAATTTTAACCCGTCATAATATCTTATAGCCTTATAGAATATAATGCGGAAAGTAAAAACAACTGACCATTGTTTAAATGTTGTTATTGATTCTTCGACTAATATTTTTTTCCAGAAAACTTTAATTTGATAATACACTTGAACAAATTTGATTAATTTTTTGAGAAACAATAATTGATTATCGCATAAATGTCATTTTTTACATTTTTATTAAACTTATCTCCCCGAGAGCTTTAAATTGACACCAAACTCGGTATAATTTGAATAATGTATGATAAAAAAATTGACGATCAGTTAAAGCTTTAATTTGATACCACACACGATAGTATTTTAATAAAAATAAAATAAGATATGTTTATAAAGTTGGTACCACTGGTTGAATAAAAAAATTTGAGTAATTTTTTGAGAAACAATTGAAAATCGTATTAATGTCATTTTTTAAAAACTTATCTCCCTGAGCGATTCAAATTGACATCAAACTCGGTATAATTTGAATAATTTATAAAAAAAAACAATTGACGATCATTTAAATGTTATTTTTGTTTTTCTACTAGAATTATTTTCCCAAGACCTTTAATTTGATACCACACACGATAGTATTTTGATAAAAATAAAAAAGGTTTGTTTATAAAGTTGGTACCACTGGTTGAATAAAGCTCATTAACGAACTTGAAGTCAGATTTTGGCTCAAGATCTTAAATATAAAATTTCAGTCCAAAATTCCAACGCGTTTTTAAGTTATCCAACATCCAGACAGACTAACAGACTAACAGACCGACAGACCGACAGACCGACAGACCGACAGACCGACTTTTTTTAAAATTATGTTTTTTGGGTTCAGTAGGGTCTGAAACGTGAAGATTCACCAAAATCTCGAACTGTCAAAAAATCACGATTACAATACTTCCCTCTATTACATAGATCGGGGAAGTAAAAATGTGCATTCGTTGAAAAATATATTATGCATTCGTAGCGGGTTCATCAATGCATGGCATGCATGGTAAAGTGCCCGCTTAGTATACTAACAACTTAGGTTCGAATCCAGTCGAGTAAGATACATCTAGTTTAAACACACAAAAATCTGCCTGCTCAAATTGGGTAAAAATCTTAATAAATGTATATTTTTACATTTATGTGTTCTGAGACAATTATTTAAATATA
Organism: Agonum fuliginosum; assembly: GCA_947534325.1. Taxonomy (NCBI): domain Eukaryota; kingdom Metazoa; phylum Arthropoda; class Insecta; order Coleoptera; family Carabidae; genus Agonum; species Agonum fuliginosum. The sequence continues at coordinate 3,315,908 of OX384033.1, forward strand.
AGGTTTGATGCAGTAATAGGGTAATTAGCAATCCAGTCAATTATATTGAAAGGAGACCTCAAAAATGAGTTAGTGCCATGAAAAAAGTTTTTCAAAAGTTAATAGTTTCTTTAAATATTTGAGATTTTACGTATCGATACATCTACGTCACAATAATGCGTTTCACTTGTATTCTTACTTACAGTAAGTAATAAAGAAACTATCAAATTGTATTTTATATTTTGTAACATTTAGAAACAGTTGATTTTATATGAGTACATTTTAATTCCAGCCCCATGGTTTGGGAAGATTTTCAGCTATACATCTACGTCACACAAACTTTACAAATTAATTACAGCTTTATTAAGACCAATTAAGGCTTATCAGTACTCTCAATCGCTTTCAAATAACATGAAGTTTCAATAAAACAACTTTTTAAAAAATTGGTAAACTACCCTATTGAGATTATCATCTCTCTTGTTGAGGACCTCTGTTCTGTAGATCAACCTTTATGCCCTCTCCTCTCCCCGCTCTCTCTTCTCCTGCGGCCTTTGCTCCTGTTTTATTCGGCGTCTCTTCTCTTTTTACTTTCCGCTCCGACGCGTCGATCCAGTGAGCTTTGGCTGCGACCGCAGACGAAATCACTGTTTTGTTTATTTTGCTCGATTCTATTTTTTTCTTTATTTATTTATTGACATTTCACGTGTTTGTTTGATTTTAATTAAAGGTGATAACTGCGGGATTATAATACAATAGTGTTTTTGCAAAACGCGATATCCAGAGAAGATATATTATTTTTAAAAGGAAAATTAAATTATTTTTTGGCCTCCTGAAGTGTAAACTTAACAACCACAGATCGTTGACGTCTATGGTAGTTGCAATTTTACACAACCACATATTGTTCGGTAAAAACTATCGAATTTTATTCCTTTAATAGGTCATTAAATAAGAAGATAACTTTAAAATAAAAAGAGAGTCTATACAAAACCGCTACTGTACACAATTTATTGTTCAATAGAGTCTGAAATAAATAAATCAGAATAATTTTAAATGTGATATTTACTGGCGACATCTTTGAGCGGTGTTTTAAGTCTACTTGACATAAGGAAATTTTAGTGCAAATGTCAAATGCATCTCACTTAAGCTCATAGAAAATACAATATTTTAAATGAAAAGGTAGGTAATATAATACATAATGCGTGCGTTAGGTATTTGTACATCGTTCGTTTTTATGAATGCACTCCGCTCCGCGTCGTACTTTAATATAGAACCTCGCGTTGTAAATTACCTACCGAAGTTATAGATTCAAAGCTTAATCGTATCATCACCGACAAAACAAATCAATACTTTTATTTGTCAATTAGTTGATAGTTTGCATATTATGGAAGGTTTTGATGTTATTATGGTTGTATCTAACGTATTAAGTCCGTAACTAATGAATTATAAGTATCTAACGTATTATAAGTAACTAACGTATTATGTTGTTTATAATTATCAATAAATGTTGCATGGAAAAAGGTAATAACAGTTGATGATACGATTAAATTATTAATATACTTACCTAAATTAACTCGCATAATGTAAAAAAATGCCAAACAAAAGTAAAATAATTATGCACACCTTTCAATTAAACTTGTTCACAGAGAGATTAGCTAGATAGACAAATAACTATAATTTTATTGTGTCGAATTATCTTATATAATTATAAGTACATTCTATTGTTAGCGCAAATATTTTGCTCGTAAATTACTCTAGCATTGAACTTGACCTGTCAAGGCCGCAAATTTATCATTAACGTTGTTAAACAAATTATAATGAAATATAAAATACACGAACCTGGCAGCCTCAACCTTCGTTTAAATGTAACTAAGTAGATAAGTGGCGTCATCCGAAAAAAAGAATTTTAAAATTTAAATGCCCTAGGGATTGTTCAAGTGACAATTTTCTCGTTACATTGGTATGACTACCATGTATGAAAATTTTATTATCTTACGATGACTATTTCCCACATATTAATTAAACCAATCATTTGCTTCAATTTTTTAAATTCTGGCCAATGACGTACAAAATATATCGGCAAAAATTGAAAAAATTCCCTAGGGATTTTTCAAGTGACAATTTACCCGTTACATGGCCATGTATGACAATTTTATTGATTTTGTATTGTTTTTAATTGAAATTAAAAGTGTCAAATGAACCTTTTTGCGACAACTTCTTACGATGAAATAAAAATATATCAAATATAACGCCAAAAAATACAGTTACGTCAAAAACCTTAGTTTGGAAGCAATTATTAATGAACTTGTGAAACGAAAGAAACTAAAATTTATAATTTCGACACTCAAAGGTTAGTAAAAAAATTAAATGTCAAAATAAACAACAGTTTCGGCACAAAATATTAGTCTTGATTTAAAAACACGAAAAACCACGAATAATTATTCTAATCGGTCTGCAGCAGTGTCAAATCTTGCTTACTCCGACATTAGAAAACATTTAATAACAAAAATATTAGGACACTCCAGCGTAAGTTCGATTAATTCATATTTTGTGTCTGTTTATTTGGGAAATAGTCTAATAAAATATATCTCGGTCTCATTATTTTGCAGGTAAAATTATTTCTTAAGATTGTTTCTTATAGGTAACATTCCTCGACAAATTGAATGATAAAATTCCTCGCCTTCAGCTCGAGATTTTGATCCTGTCATTTGTCTCGAAATGTTATCAGGCGAAAATCTTTTGAAATAATTTTTTCCCGCAAAATATTGGTCCCTTAATATATTACTATTGAAAAAAATATTTCTTCGAAAAAAGGATTATTGGTAATCTACGAAGTTTGCTGGTTTTTCATTATTCAAAACAAGTTCGAAAAATCGAAAAAAGACAATAAATACAGCTAGTATACTGTTACCAAAATTTGGTTGATAAAGCAATCGAAATCCCCACATTTTCAATTTTTTTTTCATTCGTACAAAACTCCGTCCCGGGACTTTTGAGAAATCCTGTATACTGAGTGTTTACAGTTTGGATTCAGTCTGCTTGCAAAAATGCCTTCCTCTATTTAATAATTTTAATAGTTAAAAATATAACCCATAATGAAATATTTTCAAACGCCATGAAACAGCAATCTTCAAAATATAATAAATTTTCTTGGCAAACACAATAAAATATAAAATGTCGAGTAAAATGTTAAATGTCAGTTTGTGCAACTGTAGTTTCAAAACTAATAAATAATTTCACTTCCACGTGCAGCTATCGCGAATAAAAAGCTCAAAATAATTTAAAAAGAACGCTGTTATTGAATCCATATCAATCTACATAAAAGTACACATATTTCACTGAATGCTGAAACAGCACTTCGCTGTTGCCAGTTGGCTACAGCTGCCCCGCCCCTATTTCTTCGGCAACGTTGCCAGATCGTTGTTATTATGACTGCAGTTGAATCGAACAGATGATAAATTCGCAAATATGTTTTCATTACGTTCAGGCACTTCATCCAATTGTAATAACACAAACTTTCAGCAGAAATTCTATAGAGACTGAAATAACTAATTTCCTCATACGTTGCTACAGTTTCCAATCAAAAAAGAAGACGTCCATACGATTAATGGATCGGTTTTAAATTAAATTATTATTGAGTTGCATTTTACCAGGATTTGTTAAGATGATCCTCTTCCATGCACAGAAAACAGTCAAGAATACTGATTTCGCACGCTATTCAGCGTTTATTGTTTTGTTAAACAATAATAATAACAAATAATTTATGGTAAAAGATAAAAAATATATGATTAAATTATGATACAAGTGTATATGTAAGGTTTTGAAACAAGTACGGTGGGTTTAAGCGACCCGTCTACCTTTGTTTCGAATTACTCTTTCCCCACTACTACGGCTGCCTGAAACCAGCCCAAAACTCGTACTTTGTTGCATCCTAGCTATGCAATGTCATTTTGAAGTTGAAAAATACTGTAAAAATGTTTTCATTGCGAGTAAATTGTTAGTTTATTATTGACTTCAAGACAATGTGTTTATAAACATTTAATAGATCTACAGATGTGCCTTTTTCAAATTTAAAAAAAAATTTCTATCGTAAGATATAACCGTGTAAACTTTGCATAAATTAGAAATTTTTATGAATTTTTCGCAATTTTTATAATTATGTACCTACAGTTTTTTAATTAAAATTTTAAAAACGTATAACTCTTAATTGATCATTTTTAAGTACATAATCCTTGTTGAAATAAAATTTTAGCATTCTTGTACTGGCCACAAATCACTCGCTACGTTAGTACATTTTATGCTGGATTTTAGGAGGTAGACGAACCCCTTAAGAGGCTGACGTGAAGTGGAGTGGGTTTTAACGTTGTTTTAAAAGCCTTATACACGTGTTTCATACGCTATTTTTTATTACACAAGTATCCTAATTTGAAAAATTGAACAAGAAAACAGCATATTAATTTTGGTTCATTTTATAAAGTAGTGTGATGTAGCCAATGTAGTTACCTATAAGATTGGTTACAATTTTCATTTTGTTTCTTTTAAACACAAGATGTGTTAGTCTGGTAATTATGCACGCATTTGCGTGTTTTAAACATCGATTATGATGGATGTGTAATATAATTATAATATTATATAATATTCGTAAAAAACGCAATATTTTAAAAAAGGGGATTGCCATTTTATATTTGTTTTTATAGGTAGGAAATCACTTTTAAAAACTTTTTACTATTTAACATTGTCTAGCGGGGTCATATTTTTGTTAATTTGATTCAATTACAAAAGTAAATACAACTGTGTAAATAATATTAATTTTGAAACATGAGCTTTAATTTGTTTGAAAGCAATTAACTATTACTATATTGTAAATTCAATTAACGTTTTGATATAATAATTACGCAATTATCGAAACTGCGATAATTAAATAAGTTTAGATGAAACAATCGCTAATTATACATGTTTATTAATTGTGTGGAACAATATCTTTATTATTCGATGCATTTTGAAAAATAATTTTTAAAAACATAATTGACTGTTGCTTGTTTGTGTTACGGTTCACTTAATAAATTAAATAAACACAATTTATCGCTTAAATAAATAGCATTTGTGTTTTGTATGCTGATGGTTTTGACGTGTCATTATCTATTTGAAATATTTATTTTATACTGCGGACAAAATTAATTACAATTTCAAATATCCATTTCAAAATAATTTGTTATGATATTATAAATTATTCACTTTGGAGATTATTGCTTGGGGTTTACTAAAAAAATGGCAGATATCATTTGTTAACTGAAACTGCAAATGATTAATAATTTTGACGCACAAATACATGAGGTTTACATCGGGTTTAAGTACACATGGAAAGTAGTTTTGAGCATTACATTGAATTTTATGGGGCCACTAAACAACGATTAAGTAAACTATATTCACGTGTAATATCAAATCGTTTTTTTTAAATTCATTTTGATTTTGTAAAACACCAACATCTAATACTTTTGTGATCCAATTCGTATCATAATTTTACTGGGGGTAGAAACAAATCCGTTTTTACCTCCCGCCTTATAATTCTAAAAAGAGAGGTTTTAGGGTCCCTAGAATACGAATTTAACTTTTTTTACATGATGTCTGTGTGCGTGTGTGTGACTGTTTGTGTGTCTGTATGTTACAATTTTTCTGTTGACGATAACTCAAAAAATATCAAACATTTATCAACCAAATTTTATATTTAAGGGTTTAATACGAATCTTAAGATCTCATTACATTTTGGTACCAATTCCCAAACCGGAAGTAGTATTTTGCTTAAATATTTATATCACAATATTTTTTTTCAAATGAAAGATTATATTTTTTCATCTACAATAATTAGTATTTTTTTAAATATCTGTAATTGGTACTATTAAGGAATTAAATTATTGTTTATAATTTTATTAAGTACTTACTGGATACAAGACACACTCCAACAGTTACAATAATAAACTGATTATTTTATTCAATTATTTATTTGTTCCGTTAGGATCGGTTTACAACTAGCAACTACCCATTTGGTTAATTCCTATTACATTTATGACTAAATCTATTAGGTACCCAGTACATTCCAATATTATTCTAAAGATTGATAACAAACGTAACACAATAATTAATTAACAAGATAGCGACGTAACATTTAACAAGATAGCGACGTAACATTTAACAAGATAGCGACGTAACAATTTAGGATATGAAACTTCAGTATTCAGTATCTTGTAGTCCATGATCGTTTAACATTTTTTTGTTAAGCCGCGTACACACTTGAGCACGAATGCGAATGAGGCAAGCCGAGGCCGTACGAGGCAGCCAGTGTGTCCGTTGTTCCGAGGCGAGGCAAACAAGCTCGTGCTGTTCGCCGCACATCCTCGGACCGAGCCATCTGCTGTCGGTCTATCAAAGGAATTCGTGCTCAGTGTGGACGCGTTTTTAAGACATTCTTGTATGTACGCATTTCTTCAGCATTCTTGTATTATTTTATAAGTTAAAATGGAGTGGAATCAAGAGTTATGTTTACAACTGATAGAAGAATAGGTATAGAAAACAGGAAGTGTTATGGAACCCTTGTGATTCTAATTATTATAATAAATTGAAAAAATAAGATTATTGGGCAGAACTAGCTGCGATACTGGATAAGAACGTTGATGATTTAAAGAAAAAAATTGATAGCTTAAAGAAGAGAAAAAACTGAAAATCAGACATTTTCGCTTCCTCCCGGTGAGCTGAGCAACACTGGAGCACTGCCGCGGTAAGCCTCATACGTCCTCATGTGGGAGACATGTGTTCCAACACGAGGCATTCTGTGCGGCCTCGGCTTGCCTCATTCGCATTCGTGCTCAAGTGTGTACGCGGCTTTACTATGTAAAAATAATTGATTATGAGACAGTGACAGGGGCAATAGTGCCACATCGTCTGCAGTTTACATGAAATGACTAAAATATATTTGTGAGTACCTATAGCGAGACCTATAGTATAGTAAAAAGAGTAAGTAAAGTATGGCGGGAGGTCTTGTGCAGGCCACATCACATTTTTTAGCGCTGTTTTCATTATTCTTGTAATGTATAAAATTCTCGCAATAACGAGCTAAAATTGCAATACTTAATAGTTAAGTAATAGTGTTCGGAAAGGATCAATACTATTTGCTGAAATTTGTACACATTTACGTTAAATATTATAAAACGAATCGTAGATTCTTTTTATGGCGAAAATATATTTGCCACCTTAATCTCACATGCATTTTGCAGTGGTCTTTTTAACGCCACTAGTAAAAAACACGAAAGTCATTTATTTGATTCAATCAGAACTCAGTTGAAACCAGCTCCACCCGAAATAATTATCTTCTCTCCAATTTCGAACGCTGAACGTCCATTTCCAGTTTTGCATTCGTATCTCTCAAGCTCACCGTCCGTAAAATTAATAACCAAAAATAATTTGATGAATTTCCGCTGTAGGCAGCACTGGTGCGCCTGTATCGCTTCACTTGTCTATATTACTATCCCTCGCTACATTCCAATTCCGTGATTTGGAAATTCGACGTTCACCTGTCCCAGTCGTCATCGGCAACGAGGCGAAGCGGACCGTCCGCTCTCTGCCTCCAATCAAGAAAACTAGACATTGACTGGGAATTCGACACTGGAGGTTTTGACTCACTGGAATTTGTCCCTACCCAAGTAACATCATAATGCTGTATCGACGTCATAAAATTCGTCTCTGACCGTCTTAACGACGTCTCAGCGAGTAGCTGTGTGACGTCTTTAATCGACGTCAAGGTGACATATGAAGATGACGTCTTTTATCTAATGAAAACATGACGATTTTTATGCCATTTAATTAAAAAATATAAAATACTAATTTATTTGTTATTTTTAATTTAACTTTCATCGTTTGTATTAGAAGTAGAAACTTTAGAACTTGACAAATTTTTATTTTATCTGGATCTTGCTGTATTTGAACGCTCGGCCAATCTGATATTATAGTTTGATGTTATGAAATAACAATAGTGAATAGTAGTAGTATTAATAAATAATATAGATTGTATAAGATACGTTATATTAGATATATTTAAAAAATGCTTTGATCTGGATTTTTATCTTACAATAAATTGTAAAGAGATTTGAAGAGAGTCAATATATTACGGAAAGCGATTAACATTTTTCTGGCAGAAACAAAACATTGAAAGTAAATGTGCACATTATTTCAGATCAATATCCAAATAATTTTGTATTAATTTCGGATCAGAATTTGCCAAATACATAGCTTAGTAGTCCAATTTGACATTATTAACTCAGTTTATAAAATAATGTCCATAAAAGAAGTGTATATAAACATGGATTCAACATCCATACAACGGCAAAATACGACGTCAGATTATGACTTATATTATGATTTAATTACGACGTCCAAACGTGATGGTTAAACTACGTCTATGATAGACGTCTATACAGGTGTTTCATAACTTCAGGTAGGTACATACTTTAAGGTTTTTTATGTTGTTTGATATGCTGATTATGAATAAAACAGAATTTTTCTTAAAATCGCAAAATTAATTTCCATGTTTCCCAGTCAAAAATTTTTCGTAGCCACTGCCACTGGGTGGAGTAATTATTGTTTCATTAAAAATAATTAAATTTCGTTTGTTATTTTACTAGTATTATGTAATTTAAGATGTTCATTACCTACTTCTGTTATTTAATAGGAAAACGAATCCAGTGAAGTACTACAGGTGCAGTACTACAGGTAAACAACCCTTAATTTTTCGTATTTAAAAAAAATTATTTTAGAATCCTAATCAGCATATCAAACAACATATACTCGAAGTTACTAAACACCCTGTAAACACCCTATATAAACATAGATTCTATGTCTGCGTGACGTCGAAATATAACGTTAAAATATGACTAAATACAACGTTGATTTTTAGTTTACGGTCAGTCTATTATACTTGAGTTACGTCTGTGCGACGTCAAACGTTAAATTATGACTAAAATACAACGAGCTGGCCCGTATTTCCTGTCTCTCTTTTAAAGGTAAATAGAAAGGTCACACCTTCATCCGCCCTATTGTCCACTCCTATCATATATTATACATTGTGTTTACAAGTTATGAAATTCTTTGAGTTTTCTCTAAAATGTCTGTAACTTTCTAACGGATGGATATATCGACTGCCGGTTTTAAGTATTAGATTCTAAAAATATTTTCCTATCTATAATAATTTTTTAAGAATTTCGGAGGTCCTTGCGTAACAACAATTTAAATATATATATATATATATATATATATATATATATATATATATATATAAAGTTTTTACAATTTTGTTTATATTATATTTACCTTTAATTTCTGTACGGATTGAGGTATCGACTTCCGGTATTGAATTCCTCAAACATTTTTGTACAATTCCATCTTACATGTGACTAGATTCGAACCTGAATATTTAGAACTACATTTGATCACATTACACTTCAAAGCCAAAGAAGAATATTATTTCGGGTAAACTCTCCGGCGTTGTAACCAGCCCCCTCTGGCCAGTGTCCGCTACCTCAGGGGTGAAATATTGAGGTAATAGAGTGTAGGATTGGCGAGGACCTCAGACCGGATCTCGGATCTACGTAGGCTCTTCTGGCGCGTGATACGCTGAGATCTATGTGTCCAATTATTTTTAAGAGCGGTCGAGGGCCTGAATAGCGAATGAGGACATGGAGAGAGGAAGAAATACGGCGGACTACGCGCGAGGGCCAAATTAGAATATATGTAAATTGTTGCGAGGTGGGCTCTTAATGTTATTACATCGATACAAGAGGGAGTCAAAACTAAAGCAAGTATGGTGCCTCCCACTTCAAACAATAAGATCATTAGCCACTGCTAACTTATTGATATTCACATCATTTTACATGTGAGAATATACTACAACATTGAACAGCGAGCTACAGTGCTTGGACCTTTCACCAGAGGGTTAAGGCTGTTTTACATTATACTTCTTTCGTCTAGATTCTAGTTTGAGATTCATCCGAGAAGTTTCTAGCCATTTATATTATAATGTAAATCAGAAATTCCCATCCGAGTTCCGTTTTGATTTCCATACTTTTTTCTAGTAAAGAAATATACGCCCGGCTTTATTTTTCTATTCGAGATATTTAGTTTTTCACTCGGTTTTTCACGTTGACGTTAATGAGTTTTGCACTTGTACGTGTTATTCAAGTTGTGTTAATATTTTTTCTATTATAAATTCTAATATCCAAATCTTAAGTTGTCACTTGTCAGAATAAGTAATATTATTTATTATTATGAAGTTGTCTAACTTGAACCATTTCGAAAAAAAGAAGAATTCCGATTGTATACGAATAGTTTGGAAATAAAGCATGAAAATTGAACGAATCTCGTATGGAAATTTAACGAGAAATCTAGCATGGAATCTAGACAAAAAAGTATAATTTAAAACAGGCTTTAAGGCTAGTTTATAATGGATGTAACTGGTGACTTCATGTGTGTTCTGTTAACATGAGCTATAGGTATTTTTATGTTACGGTTCATAATGACACAGGAATTGACGATTACCCGTGATTACTTATACTTTATACTGTGTATAAGTCATAAGTAAAATATTAAATGTAATAACTGAACGGAGGATGGCTTCAACACAGAAGAGTTTTCCTGTGAATGAATCTTTTGATTCAGGTGATACTAATTTATGTGTTGATTTTTATTTGTACAATTAAAATGAGCACCGGATTGTACGTATACATTCATGTTTATAAGTCTAGATATGGCGGGATGTTGTATGCTGGCCACATCAAATTTTTTTGAGTAAGGAACAGTAATAAAATTGTTTTAATGCCGGTTGATTCGAAACAATTCTGTCACAATTATATGTATGAATTATTCTTCTTACGGTCCTGGGCATTCTCATCAGATAGCAGTTGAGGTTAGTAAATGCTGAGTAGGGTCTGGGAAACCAAGGAGGTAAAATAATTGCAAACAGATCCTGGCAGCAAATCAGGAAGCCGCGAAACATTCCATCAATGTAGGCTGTGCCTGCCTGGCGTGCGATTCATTTCTCTTCAACGGTCTTATGCTTTCACCCCCTTACCTCCCCCACCACCGCCCTTCTTATTCCACATCGCGGTAACGGTTCCTTACGCATTACGAATTTCAATTCAATAAAACAAGTGAATTAGCTAACCCGAATTGTGGAGTGAGAAGATTTGGATAGAAAGAGAGAGAGGATGAAATTTGTCTTCTTCCCGAGTTAAGGTGATCCTCTATCCATGGCAGAAAACAGTCAAACATTTATTCTGCACGCGATTCTATAGCGTTTATTGTTTTGTTAAACAAATAGTTTATGTTTGAGGGGAAAAATAATTTTGGCATGCATATTTGTAAAAAAAACTGTAATATTTGTAAGAGAGCCACTGTACAGCCTTAATTTATAAGCGAATAAACTTCAAATTTTAATGTTGTCACAAAGCTTGGATCTGAGCAATAACCAATCGAATTTTTTAAATTTGTTTTAAAATAGAAGATTTCTGTTCAAAAAATAACAAAAATTGTCAAAATCTAAATTAACATATTTCGATTTTAAAGCTAAACTTTAAAATTCTGCATCTTGCATTTTGTAGATTGTATTTTTCTCTTCAACAATATCTTTAGATTATTATATTTAACAAAACAATAAACGCTGTTGAGTGGCGCGCGAAATCCAAATTTTGACTGTTTTCTTACGCGGTAGAGTATTGTCTTAAGACCTACCTATTTACAAATATTATAGCAATATTTAAAGCACCTATCTTATAAATTAATTCTAAATATCATTCGCATTTCGTTTATTTTTATTTTATTGATTTTAATTGCCTCCTAACAATGAGCGAGATTTTGTTAAGACTGTTCTTCCATCTAGCCCTGATGTGCAAGTCCTTGTTACAACCACTAGTCGGTATCCGAAAGCTTTGTGGTTGCCAAGTACATCAATCCCACTTGACATGAATCGTCCATGGGATGTTTAAAAATAAGTTATTCTTGTCCTTTAAGTGATATTACGTAAGACTATCCTAGCCACATCATGAGTACGATCAAAAATTATATCAATACAAACATCGCAGAGATATACATGCGATACACAATTGGGATATTATTACCAAATTACTAATATCGGGATGTTACATAGATAATATTACTAAAGGCGAACATTAGCAATCTCTAGGATATTAATACGATGTTAATAGGCAAATATAACAAGTAACAAGTCGGGATGTTCACATTCTTGAAATGTACTGGAGATTTTAATTTGTCAAGTGTCGGAAATTTTTTTCTGGTCAGTAAATTAGATTCATACTCGGGTACGTAGACAAATAAGTGTAAAGGGAATATTTCCATTTCACAAAATAAAATCCTTAGAACATCTCAAGAATGTGAACATCCCGGCTTGTTACTTGCTATAATTGCCCATTAACATCCTAATAATATCTTAGCGATTGCTAATGTCCTTGGTAACATTATCTATGTTACATCCCAATGTTAGTAATTTGGTAATAATATCCCAATTATGCAGCCCATGAGATGTTTGTATTGAGTACGTAATTTTTGATCGTACACAGGATGTGGCTAGGATAGACTTACGTAACATCACTTAAAGTACAAGAATAAGATATTTTTAAACATTCCATGGACGATTCGTGTCAAGTGGGTTTAAACATTTCACATTTAAAAAATGTATGCACATTGTGTTTAGTATGTATAATTTTGAATTCCAAATAGAATTTTCTTTCAGTGCCGTTTACTCCATTGGTTGTCGTCTTTTTGTCTCTTCCAACTGACAAATGAAACGAGTGTTCATTGTCGTCGGCATTTGTTTCATTGTACGTAATTCGTATGTGAATGTGAGTGCAGTTGACACATGTATATCAAGGTAGTCGTTAGAACGACATTTACGAACATTTGTGCGATGCTCCAATGTTTGTTCAGGTATTACGTCGGTGAACTACGGCAACTAGATCTATTTTAAGAGAGTACTGACATCGTTCTAAAGCGGTGACACTGGCTCCAATTATGTGAGACAAAGATGAAGTTAAAATTAAATTGTTATACAATGTTCATTCTTTAACTAATTATTCTCGATAAATGAACATAAATTATGAGGGAAACCTATTGCCAAATGTATTGGACACTTAATATTGTTAATATAATACTAATTTTGTAAATTATTTTAATTTAACAATAAATTTGTTTTGCTATTCTAAAAGTTGGTAACATCCATGTTTTTTTTAAAAATAAATATAGAACCTTAAATTTGGCAATTATTTGCATATGGTTTGAAGTGATTCTGCCCAATGGGTCTTGCTAACTTTAAGTTGTGTCAATATAAATAAAAATGCTAACCTTTGATGTACTCTGACGATGGTGGGCGTCCCAGAAAGTCTTGAAACTGTTTATGGCACTATACTTTAAATTTACAATAGTCGTTATTAATTTTATATCATTTTACGCATTAAAAAGTTCAATTACACGTAATTTATACACATTTCTACATTTAAATACATCAAAATATATATACACAAAAATTTTAATTTTATCTTATAAACATCCGCGGTGTACTGAACTTGCAAACATCGGTTCCTAGTTCAGCGCAAATGAGGTTTCAACAGGTTTAATTATTCCTCTATAAGAATATTGTAATATTATTTGATTTTAGTTTAATAAATGAGTGACACCCAAACTGTTTTTATGAATATTGTTTTGATGTTTATAAATGAATGTGAAATATACTGGTTGTCCCAAAAAAATAGTACGCTCGAAATAACTTTTTAATTAATAAAGCAACCGTTATAAAATTTTAAATGAGTAAATTAATCACAAGGAGACATCAAAATATATATTATTTACAAAAATATCACTTCCAGTTAAATCGGAAATGGCATCAACTGTCTTATTTTAAATAGAACAGCCTATATATATTTTACATATTTGAATTTTGCGTTCGGTTCTGAATCTAATGATGTATCACAAGTCTAGAATATATGCAAAATATCTCAATAAAAAGTCAAAATAAAGAAAATCAAGAAAGAAAAATTGACATTTGTAAAAACAATTGACATGCGACAGGTGAAAATAATTATTAACAATATTAACATAGGCATAGCGTGTGTGTAAACAAAAATGGTGATCACTTTGAACATCTATAATTTTTAAATTTGTTATCTTTTGTTTGTATTGCGTTAAATAATATTTAAACCTTTGATAGTTTATTTATTTTTGTGAGATACTTGTGAAGCATCATTATATGTAAAATTGAAATATGCCGGAAATATGTAAAAATATATAGCGTGTTCTATTTGAAATAGGACAGTTGATGGCATTTTCGGATTAACCAGAAGTGATATTTTTGTAAATAGGTAATATATTTTGATGTTTCCTTATGGACACCTGGTATATCCAATAAATATAAAATCAATTTATTTTTAAAGTTCTATGGCCTCCCCCTTACATTCTGTATTATTCACTTCAGTTCTATTAAAAAACAAAAAATCATATTTTGAAGAAACTATGAACAAAATTTACGCGAAATTAATGAACTCATCACATGTGCAACCAATCGTCACAGCAAAAAATCCGTCTAACATTTGTTCGTCATACTCCGACATTCTTCCGTCTTCAAGATAATTAATTAATTCAAGTCCATTTAAAGAAAAAAACTCATTCGTATACATTTATTCGTAACAAGCTAAACTCCGAACAAAAAAAAAACATCTGAAATAATTTCCTCGACACAAATGACTAAATTACTTCGCAATCATAACGTTCATTCATCTCTGGGACTTCGGAGCAGAGAATAAAAACGACGTTTTTTGCGATAATTACAACGGAATGCCGCGAATATGAATATTCTGCTGCGGAAAATGCTGACTGACATGTGTAGCAAGTGATACCATGGTTAAAAGTGAGCCTAAAATAACAGCACATTTCTAAACTCATGTTGTTCTGGATTTTGTTCACTGACAATAGTTGTTGTACTGTAATTTTGAATGCTTGTGGACAATTGCTCTTTTTATGACTTTTTTTGCTACTTTACAACTGTAACTAATTAATTCGTGTATTTTTATCATTTCATATTGTATCGTTACAGGTTACAGAATTTCTCATAGTTTAAGTTTGAATTCAAATGATGCACTATAATGGCCATTTTACACTACGCCAAATATTGAACAAGAAATTTCGTTACACAATGAACAATATCTTGAGCAATAAATAGCTTTGTTTAGAACTCTGTTTTATACTGAGACAATTTTATATACTTAACTTCAATATTTAGTTTGAGATTCTGCGCAGTTCGCATATAATAATAATTTGGCAGCCGCGCTTATCTAAGTATTTTTTCAGATAATTTACGAAGCAATGCGATATTTCAAACAATTTGTTGTATGATACTTACACAATTTAGACTGTTTCAAAAATTGAACAAAACATTTAAACTGCTCAAAATAAAGACTTTTACCTTTGTTACTACTGTGTGTAATAAATTCATTCATGCATTTTTATCAGTCCATATTGCATCGTTACAGAATTTAACAAAGTTTACTGATTTGGATTATATCTTAATCCAATTGATGCACTATGATCTATGAAGACTGTTTTACATTATAATTTTTACAGCTACAAACTTTCACAAGTTTTCATACTAGATTTTATAATTCAAAATATGATAATGTAAAACAGGAAAATCTCCATCCAAGTTTCATACTAGAAACGCTTTTTTCGATTTAAAAAATAGCTCCGGTCGTATTTCCATCTAAGTTTCATACTAGACCTGTGCAGTAAACGCGCATTTTGCATTGCCAACCTTCTGTACATACATTGACATCAACAATCAACAACCAGAAGCGATTTCGGGTTCTTGCACCTATATCTCATAATGTTAATTATTTTTTGTAATTTACATTTTCCATTCATATTTCTAATAACAAAACGTCAATATTACGATTTAAAAATTTTGTGTACAACTAGTACAACAAAAAAATTAGAAAAAGTATTAGTTCCAGTTTCTATCCGAAAAAAGTATAATGTAAAACAGACTTAAGAAAACTGTTGAGAATTTTTCTCTACAGCACTCAGCAGAACTTAAAAGACAGCTAAGTTTGACATTCAAAACATTGACAGTATGATGATAATTATTACAGCATGTGGTAGACCCGTGGATCAGCTTTATCATTGAATTGTCATTGTCAATGTGTCAAATGTCTAGCAAACAAGCTTATTCATGTGTCTTCACAACTTTATTTACTTAACTGAAACTAGTAAAACTACAAACTGATAAAGATGTACAGTTCGTGCAGCCAGTGATGGTCGGACCTCAGTCATAATTCGACAACTTATTACTACTCGCCTAAAAGCTACTGTAGCAAGAGAAAATCGATCTGGGTGGCTACCATATACACTATTTCAAGGTAGCGAAGCGGTTTTTGTCAAAAAAATTTATGTATTGTATACCAATTTAAAATTCTTTTGTCCGGCCATCACTAATTTCGCGTACTGTAGTTTTAAGACCAGTTTGATTTATTTCTATTTTCTATCGCTAGATACGTTTAATATCTAAAGCATTGACAGTCACAGTATAAAAAATAATTTAGCATATTTCTCCCTATGCACAAATGCACGTTTGAGCAGATGAAATATCTTATGTGTGTAGAATTTTTACGAGGGAATTCCTACTTTTATTCGCGGTGCACTTTTATAAACCTTTTCATACAAGACACGTTTTATTCGCCGGGATGATAACTTTATGTTTACTAAACAAATTTTCAATCATTCCAATCCATTTGCTCTTCGGACGCCAAGAGGACGCTACGACGAAGAGGAAGAGAACTTCAGCGACGCTGCCGTACTTTCATATACTAGATGTGTCAAATATGTATCCTGTCGACCGAAAAATTTCATCATATATTCCTGGATATATTCTGAAGAATGGTATTATTGATTTGAGATTGCGACCTACATCAATGAAACATAATATTGAAGGATTTTTGTTTGAATGTGTTCACATTTTCTTACGTCATTTAATAAACCCATAATCTTTGAATTTTGCGACTTCACTACAACCTATTAGAACTTTTTATTTTATTTGCAATAATTGTCTAATGCATTGCTCTTCAAATATGTCATTTAATAATCTCATAGAACAACTCTAGCGTGATACTCCACTTGACAAAATAAAATCCTCAGAACATTTCAAGAATGTGATTATCTCGGCTTTGCTTATTAACATCCTGTTAATATCCTAGCGATTGCTAATGTCCAACCTTAGTAACATTATCTATGTAACATCCCAATGTTAGTAATTTAGTAATAATATCCCAATTATGCATTCCATGTAATTCTCTGAGATATTTGTATTGACTATTTCCCTCATTATATTTTAACCAATTAAAATGCACTATTTTTCACAAAAACCATAGAAACTACCTATCTATATAAACAACTATTCCAGTGCATATTTTTAAATATTGACATAGTATGCGTATATTCACCGTAACCATAACACAACAAACAATAATAAATGTTTGTTTATTTTTCACCAAATGTCAAAATATTTCAAACTAATTTAAAAATTATATTAATAAATAAAATTGTGTTATTTAAAATTGTTAAATTTGTTTTATTCATGAAATAGTCAATGCGTACCTATACCACTCGATCTTCAAAAATAATAGAAAATACTTTTGCCTCCTGGTTCGACGTATATCCGCAAAACACCTCTCGACCTCCGGTCTCGAGTTGTTTCTATGGAAATACGTCTCATCAGTCGGCAGTATTTTCGATTGTTTTCGAAGCTCTTGTGGTATAATAACTGAGTATATAATTTTGATCATACTCAGTATGTGGCTAGGATAAACTAAAGCTAGATTCAGACCTACCCAATTATAAGTGGCTAATTTAAACACCCAGCGCTCAATGTTCGCACTTATAATTGAAATTGGAATATTTTGGAAACGATGGTTGGTTAATTTAGCACTTATACTTATAATTGGATTGATTTGAATCTAGCTGTACCTAATAATATCACTTAAAGTACAAGAATAAGATATTTTTAAACATCTCACGGATGATTCATGTCAAGTGGGGCCGTTGCTAGGTTTCTTTTAGGAAGTTTGTAAATTAACTTTAAATTTTGCGACTTAAGTATTTCTTTTATAAAGTTGTTTGTTATTGTTTAGTTCTCTAATCATTTGATTTTATATATTTCTTTTGTTATCAATACTACAAAGTAGCGCTACACCCTCTCATTTCCGAATGGAAGCTACATAATCCCCAATCCGCCCTTCGTATGACAAAGAGAGAATCAAGACCTAACCGGCACGCACTTTTTAATCTAGCGGGCTGGAGTGACTGTGTTTTTTTATCAGTGTGAGTGTGGCTGTGACATCCGGAACAGCCTCCTCAGATGAACAACGTGATTAACTTGATACGCAAAGCGCTCGCGAATTGTGATGGTGTAATGTGGGTCTGCACTGCACGTGGTTATAGATACAGGGAGGGTCGAAATTGAGATTTTAAAACGCTGTAAGCTGTTGTTTCAAAGATGAGAACAGATCTAAAAAATTTAACTCATTGAAATAATTTATATCAATAATTTTTCTAATGTACTGTCCGTGCAGCCAAAGCAGTTTTGCCAATTGATAAGGTAAAAATTATTATAGGACAATATTACACAAAACTTGAGAACAAGTTTAAAGCAGTCATTCATGAAAAAACCGACCAGAAATGGCCAAAAAAGGTGTTTTCTCCAACCGGACGTATTTGATGCAATTGTGTCATTGTTTTTTTGTAAAAAAAGGAGGCCATTTGGGGATTGTTTATGATCACTATAGCAACTGTACAAAAAGTAAATCTATTCGTCTTAATACAAAAAAATGATTGTTGTCATGGTAAAAACAAATTAGTATGTTTACATTTTAATTGTTGCGTAATATGAGGATATGTCAATTTAAATGAAATTACATCTATTTGTTTAAGCGGCTATAGAAAAAATATTACCTATGTTTCATTCATACAAAAAATGCTTGTTTGAGACTCGTAAGATCGTCGAACTCCGCTACGCGTCGTCCGGCAACCGTTTTACTCGTCAGAAAATCATGCATTTTTTGTATTAATGGAACAAATATCTATTTTTTGTCACGATAATGCACCCGCACAATTGCGCAGCAAAAATTTTCGGAATTGTAGTTTCAAATCCTTCCGCATTCACCTAATTTACCTGATTTGGCTCCCTCTGGCTTCCACCTATTCCTGAAACTAAAAAAATCCTGGCTGGAAAGAAATTTCTATCGTATGAAGAGATGACCGAGGCTGTAAACGGCTATTTTGAGAACTTTGAAGAAAGTCACTTCCGGAAGGAAATCCAAAATTTTGATGAATGTTGGGCAATGTGTAATGAGCTTCGAATGGATTGTTACGAAAAGTATAACATAAATTGGATGAACGTAGATAGACCTAACTGAATACCATTTTTTTATTATCAAATAACTGCAGTCGTAGATAAAATTAAGTGTGTATTACGAGAGTAAAGTGAATTTGTTCCTGCACTATTGCAGCTCTCGCTTCGGTTCGCGCCGGGTAACAAAGAGTCACTTTAGGCTCTTAATACACAAATAACTATTAACTTATTCATATAAAATGATTTGTGTATCCGAGCTATAGCAATTAATACTCAATGCAACTATTGTAAATGGACAAATCATTATTATGCGATTGACAAAGTGGCAGATATAAATAATATGCTTTCTAATGTTCTGTTTGAAAGACTACTATTATGTCTACCTTCAATGCTGTCATTACTGCAACTACTGGTTATTATATTTGATATCTGACCTATATTAGACATGGCAAGATAGCAGTAATGGCTGTAAGGATCGTTTATGGTAGAGGATTTAACAAATAAATAGAGAATTTATTGTTTTCGTCATGCAACGATAAGCTCGCCATTTAGCGCTATATAAATCTAGTCGACTATGCGCGGTTCGATTCGCAGAACTTCTGGTGACAACAATGGCGCCGTTGTCGACGCTGTTTTGTTTTATCTAGAAGATGAGAGCCTAGAGTGCTGTGCTTTTTAACGGCTGTAATTCGGTCCGTGCCTTTTCGACATCTCTTTCTTCAGTTTTCTCCAGCAAGCACTAAAACTTTAAAATCTGGTAGCGATAGTCATAGTATTTTTTTTTTCTTGTAAATGTGTATCTACACAATGATACATACAAGGTTACAGATAAGATAAGGAATTCTTAACTCATTTCAGTATTAGAACTTCAAGAATCTTTTATTGATACAAAACATGTCGATACTTTTTCAATAATTCTTTGGACATAAGTATTCCTTTGTTATGAGAATTTTTTTAGTTATTCCGATAATTCTAAAGATAGATCAAGAATCCTTCAGTACCTAACTGAAAACCATTTTTATTATTTCTGAACTATCCTTTAGTAATTATTCATCAAGAAGGATGGTGCTGCTACCTAATCCTAACATTTTTTATGAAGTCCAGGATTCTATTATGATTTTTCAAAACAATATAATAATTCGAGACGACCTTCCAAAGTTGTTCCATTATACAGGGTGTAACCCAAATTGTGTAAGGGTGTAAGTATTGAACGCACTGATCATGAATCAAAAATAATTTTGTTGAAATTTGCAAATTAAAAAATGGGTCCAAGCAAATGAGAAATTATGTAAGTACCTGCAAATTTCATTTTTCCTGTTTGTAAAATTATTATTATATTAATATAATTATGATTAATTACGCTGCATTAGTATTGTTTAACTTTTTTTATTTAAATGTGACATCCAGTGGTTTTGCAAACTACGAATTTTATGAATTTAAACAAAATTCTTGAAAATTAATGATCAGTGCGTCCAATACTATACAATCTTAAATTTTGTTACACAGGTTGGGTTATATTCTGTATAGGAAGTCAAAAAACTTCGATACCCACTTACCTCCTCAGTAATTTCGACAAATAATTACTTAGGATGACTAGAAATTCTTAATTAATTCTAAAGCCGCATTCACAGCTCGAAATATGGTGATATTTGACAAAACTTGTGAAGTCTGTCATATGGCAATGTGTACTTGCGTTCACATCATTGAAATTTGGTGTTGTTAATGCAAGTACACTTTGTCATATGACATGCTTCACAAACTTCATCAAATTTCACCAAATTTTGGGCTGTGAATGCGACTTAAAAATATTTAAGCAATTGTAACAATTACTTGGGAAGATCAGGAAGTAAATTATTTACAATGAAGAATAAAGCTAGGTTTCGACCATCTACTATTGTAAACATTGTAATAGTTTTTGTCGAAGGTGGAAACGATTAGCCACATTGACGTACCTATGTCAAACATCTTAAGGTTATGCCTTAAAACTAAAACCGAGGTTTTGTTTAGAGGTCGAAATCTAGTTTTAGTGTTGCTTGTAGTTGCCACTTTTAATTCCAGACACGTTACTGATGATGACGAAGGTTTGATACCGCCTGCGACAGACGAATTTGTATTTTCTCCCTTGTACAATGTCGTCTAGGACTGTAAAATCTTGCGCTTGATGAGAAAGGGCAAAACGGCCGAAGCGATCATTATCCCGGTTTCCCGAGTCTCGTCCATCTACCTGCAGACGACAATTTCGCCAATTCAGTTAACGATTAGAATCACTCTCTGTCTTCGTTTGTTTTCAAGCACAATTGCACAGCAGGCCGTGGAACAAATGAAACTCATTTAGAAAATTTGAAAAGACGGAGAAGACACTGGAAATCTTACTCCAGAAAAATATAAACTTGGCAGATCCAAATACTTAGTGCGATATTATTTTCATGTTATTATTATTATAATCTTTTAAAATCTCCTATACTCTTTCATGTTACCTACTTATATTCATATTATTGTTCATTTAGATTATACTCGAGAGCATTATGAGTCCGACTGTGGTTTTGAGAACTCAGGTTCGAATCCAGACAGGTACACATTACAGTTAGTTGCACAAAATCTCCTCTATAATGGCAGTGTTCAACTCACTTGGGCATTTCACGTGAAGAATTTTTTTTTCCCTAAACACGTTTTCCGGAAAACATCGGGAGTAGATAGGGAAATTCCCGAGAATAAATAGGTAAATTCCCGGGAATAAATAGGGAAATTCTCGGAAATAAGAAGGAAAATTCTCGATAGCGATAATAAATGAAGAAATTTAACGCATGCGCAGCATTACCGACTTTCACCAACCTGTCCAGACTTATTTCTTGGAACATTTAGCAACGTTACATTATTTAAACTTGGTTTTGTTGTGCCTTTGATTTTTATGAGAAAATTTATCGTAAATTTTTCAACAGGAATTCTCCGGAAAATTTCTCCAGAAATTCCTCTAAAATTCCCCAAAAAACTTACCCATCACTAGACTGAAAGAATCTTTTCAAAATTGAAATTTTAATTTCCAGGTTTTTTAATCAAACAGTTTCGAATCAGTGCTTTAAAATGGAATTTCATAAATTTACTATTCTTGTCATTGCACATTTAAATTTTATTTTATTCCAGTTAATCAGATATACAGGGTTAGTCAGCTAACTATTCCCTATTTGAATTTTTTATAACTTAGGCAATTTTTATCAGAAAGTGGCGAAATTTTTGCAAAACATGAACTAGGTATCTAAAGGAATTTTTACTGCCGAAATTTCAAATCGATCAGACAAAAACTTCACTTCAATGTGAAAATTGGACCAATTAATCCAAAATCTCCAATTGCAGCCCAAACAGTCGTTCTAGGAGAGTGCAAGGATTGTTCAGCAATCCAGTGGGGATTTTCATCTGACCAATACCGATGATTGTGTCTATTAAATCCACCATCAAGATGAAAATGTGCCTCATCAGAAAACATGATGTTATTCAGTTGACCAGGGTTTTCATTCATTCGTTCAATTTCGTCTTCTGCAAATTGCAATCGGTTTACTTTATCCTCTTCAGAAATTGCCTGCAGAATTTGAATCTTATAAGGATGCCACTTAAGGTCCTTTAAAATCCTACAAATAGTCGTTTGACTAATCATTAATTAATGAATCATTATTTCAGTCACCAATTAGGAAGCAATAGAGCAATAATGATAAAACTTTACGAACAAAAACTCAAGTGGCTACTGTATTTACATCAAAAATTTGGCGGACTTTACACAAAAACTTGAGACTTTACAAACAAATGAAATAGGGAACACTTAGCTGACTAACCCTGTACATTATCAACAATCTAATGGTTTAAAAAATGTGCTTTGGAAAACTGCCCTAAATTTACGAATTAAAAATATCTTTTTGTTCCATGATCCCTAAGTTGAGTTCTACATGCGAAATAGTGAATCACCCTGTGCATGAGGCTGATACACCAAAGCTGGACAAAAGGCGTAATAAAATATGACTGAATAATTTTGCCTAAAATGTCACATGAAGTGTCCACCTTAAATAACAAAGTAACTTCTCCTTTTAGCAATTTTTTCTCGAGTATCTAATGCACAAGATTACAAAGCAATCTGCTTTTCTCTTCTTATTCTTATTCCCGTCATGTCCTCGTCATAGCGCGTCACTGTGTGAGTGTGTGTGTGTTTGTGTGCTAGTGTCGGTGCATTATCACAGTTTACTTTCAGTGCAAACACTGCATTGTTCTGTTGTTTTATTTTGATTGCGGATCAAAGCAAGCTGGCCGCCTGGTCGCAGTCGGTCGCCTGGATATTTTTCTTTTCTTGTAAAAACGGCTGAGGCCGGAAGACATTGAAGAGTCGACCGTTCCCACTTTTTTTAAAGTTTAGATGTTTCAGAAAGGCAACGGTATTGAGAATTTTTTAGAATGCAGGTACTTATTACTTTAACTCAATTTTAAATCACTTGTACGACCTACAGAAATATTAATTAATAAATGATAAAAAACAAAAATTATATCAAGAGTTTTACTATGTACCTATTCAAAAAAATCTGACGTGGCCATCACACAACCTTCCGCCATATCTAGACTTTAAACAGAAATGTATACGTGCAATCCGGTGCCCATTTAAAATATACAAATAAAAATCTCAAATATTCAAACACAGAAATTTGCATCACCTGAATAAAAAGATTCATTCACAGGAAAACTCTGCTGTGTTGAAGCCATCCTCCGTTCAATTACTACATTTAATATCTTACTTAGGACTTATATAGCGCTAGTATGCCAACTTGTCACCCGTCTCACCTGTCAATATTTTTTACGCAGAAACAAAAATCAACCGATCATGGATTACAAGATATCAACGTTTTATTTGATAAATTTATTTTTAAAATTTTACTGCAGTTCTTTAATGCTACCAGATAAAGACAATTTTTTTATAACGTAAGTTGCAAATAACTTTTCCTCTTATTCTCATTACAAATAAATACTATATTTTTCCAAATTTATATACAATTTTGACAATTAACCTTTTCAATCTTCAAAAAATATCACTTCCGATGAAGATATTTGTACCAAAATCTAGGGAGCTCTTCCAATTTATATACAAATGTTAAATACCAAATATCAAAATTTTCGGGTAATTCGTATTTGAGTTATGCGACTAACAACCCTTGACCACACACACACACACACACACACACACACACACACACACACACACACACACACACACACACACACACACACACACACACACACACACACACACACACACACACACACACACACACACACACACACACACACACACACACACACACACACACACACACACACACACACACACACACACACACATACACACACACATACACACACACATACACACAGACATCATCGTGAAACTATCAAAAATGAGTTGTAAGGACCCTAATTCGTGCTCATCCACTAAAAATTCACCACCCGATTTTTTGCATGATTCCAATACCTTCCTTTACAGGTAAGCGGAAGGTAAAAATGGAGGCCATTTTGTAAATTTCGATAATATAATTGAATTGCAATTCCTTATTAAATTATTTATTTTTGTTAATAAACTGACATTTTTACTATTGTAGCAAAAGTGGCTTGAAATAGGGGTAGGATGAAAAAAAGGAATTTTATTTAAAGGAAAAGGGATATCCAGTCATGGCTCGAATTAGGAGGGGTTGTTTTGGGGAGTGGCACTAATCATGACATATAACACGCTTTACTTAAAAATATTTGACTTTTAATAAACACAAAATTAACGTTTAAAGAACACAAATTAAACTTAAAATGATACTTATACTTTTCTACTAAACTTATATATGAATTTATATTAAAAATATGACTTAAAATTACGCTCAAAAGCGTAATGTCCGTAGCAACGGGCTACATCTTTGGACTTATCTGGAGCTCGGCTGTCGAAGAACTGACTGCAGACGCCCAAAAATCTATGGAACGTCTGGCCTAAAGGGTACGGAGGGATGCAGATGACCTCTGAACTATTATATCTAAAAATAACTTCAGATATCAAATATCCAGAACTTAGCAGATGAAAGTCATCTTGCTACACTATCATTATATTTCATAGCTAACTACCTAGAAATGATTCGATTTGTTTGTGTAATATTTTAATCATTATTTTACTTAGAAATCTACAACGAAAAAGTAGCTTATTATACACGGTGGTATTTAGAATTTTATGTAGAATCAAAATCTTAAAAAATATACTGGGCGTTCCATTTAAAATAAGGAAATTGTTGTCACTTCCGGCTAACAAGAAGTAATAAAATTTCATTATTTATGTAGTTTAATGCGCCTTTGAATGTAGTTTATAAGCCTATAATATAAATGTAATTGACTTAAAAATACAATTTTTTTGGAGGTGCGCCTGTTTCAGGAAACGCCCGGTATGTCAATACACCTTCGTACATAAATTACGGTTACCAGCTGTCAACTCACTCATGGTTGTTAGAGAAAAGTACACATTTTATTTTATTTTACAAAATGTAACGCCTTTTTATAAAAAAAAACCTGACCGTCTGTCGTAGATTTCCGCTAACAAAAACAAAATTTATCTATCCTCCAAACTCATCACCTCTCGCGCTACAAATCAGCAAAAAGTAAACAAATCCAAACTCCATCTTGTCTACGAACTCGAACACAGAACATAAAATTCTTTTCAATTTCCTGCGGCGCGGCGGCGGTAAATCCATTATTTCAGCATTTGACAAGTCACAGTGCATCACATTATGTAAATCAGGTTCAGGATTTGGTTTCCGAGGTTGGTACGCGTGGCTGTGGTTATGGTTACACGGTTACCGCGGTTGCGGATCAGCGATGCAACTGCAACTTGAAACAACAACCCAAGAAGCGGAAACGGAAGAAGAGGATGTTATTGTCGAGAAGTTACGAGATAAACTTGTAGATGCATATTTTATCTCGTAAATAAATATGATTGTTTTTGCTATAAATTAATCAATTGTAAATTGATTTTTGGCCTCCTGAACTGTAAACATAACAATCACACATCGTTGACGTCTATGGTAAACATGTTATAATTGTTTCCGCATATAGTTCGTTTTTTATTTCTTTAATATGGCATTAAATAAAAAGGTAACTTTAAAATAAAAAATCTGACGTGGACACCACATGACTTCCTTGTACGCCTTGTGTGTTCATACTTTTCTTAATAACTAAAATGTAAAATAATATTAAAAATTCTTTTAACTTATTATACTAGTATACTCACAAATATATTTTAGTCATTTGATTTAAACTGCAGAAGAAGATATAAAGCATTTTTTACTATTGTCACTGTCATGTCATAATCATTTAAATTTTACGTAGTAACAAATGTTAATCGATCATGGACTACAAGATACCGAAATACTATAAATTATAAATATATACTTTAATTATTTTTAAATGATAGCAGATACAAAAATATTTATAAAATACCGATTGTAGGTAATAATCACATAATCTTTCATTTAAAATTAAAAAAATTGTCTAAAATTAAATATTTATCGAAATATTTTTAAAAAGTACTACTTCCGGTTTGTAGACTGAAACCAAAAATAGGAGGTGCACAACTAGATGCTATAACAGTCCTAAATACAAAATTTCAACTTTCTACGTGTAACCGTATTTGAGTTATGCGACACACATACGTCCGTCCGTCCGTCCGTACGTACGTACGTACGTACGTACGTACAGACGTCACGTCGAAACTAGTCATAATGGATTCAGAAAAGGTCAAAACGGATATTTCCGTCAAAATCTGAGAACCGAAATTTTTCGCGATTACAATACTTCCTTACTTCGTACAAGGAAGTAAAAAGAGAGCCCACAATAAAACAAATTTACACAATTTTTTGTTCAATAAAGTCTGAAATAAATAAAACAAATTTATTTTATATGTGACATTTACTGATGACATCTCAGAGCAGTTGTTTCAAGGCTACTTGACAAAAGGTAATTTTAGTGCAAATGTCAAATTCATCTCACTAAAGTATCGTTTACATAAGACTTATTGTAACGGTAGTGCAGCTATAGTTTGTAAACTCCAAACATTTACAACGCACAAGCACCGCACCGCCAAGCAACAGCCAATCAAAGTTTAATGTGGAATTTAAAAGGTGGCGAAAAAATTTGAGTTATGACAAACTGTCATTGGAATTGTCATTGACTTCGAATTTACCTATTTTTATAGATAAATATGGGTGTAGACAGTAAATTTGCTGAATTGTTGGTACAATATCCAGCAATTTGGAACGAAAAATGCTCATTGTACTGAGAAAATATAAAAAAGAAAGTAAAATTCTTGCATTAAAGTTTAAATTTACAGGTAATAATTATTTCTTGTTCTGACAATTTTATCAAATTAAATCTAAAAATATTTTTAGGACAGCAATTTGAATTTATATGCAACACAACAGAATACTGTATTACCTACAACAACGTCACTAAGTTTGAATGTGAACGCTGTCCTTACCAATGCAATACCAATGCAACACCGTTCTAACAAGGCAACGGAACTAAGCTATGTGAACGCAGCTTTATAGCCAGTTGCACCGCTTCCACTTAAATTTTACGTTTTCCTTAAATAAACAATATCGAATCAAAATCAAATTGTCAAACGTAGAAATAACATTGCTGTCATGAGTTCGATTCGATATTTTTCATTTAAGTGACACTTAAAATTTAAGTGGTAGCGGTGCAACTGGCCATTAACCTCATATAAAATACAATATTTTAAATGAATAGGTATGTCGCCCTAAAATATAATACATAATGTGTGCGTTAAGTATTTGTACATCGCTCGATTTTATTAAAGAACTCCGCTTCGCGTCGTACTTTAATATAGAACCTAGCGTTGTAAAATTAAACCTTCTGCACTTATAATATTTTGTGCAGAGTGATCAGAAATTATTTACCATTCCGCCTCGTTCTGATTTTGTCTTTGCCGCCTCGATGTAATTGCATATAGTACTAATCTCACTATTCTAACCTTAAAATATCAAAAATTTACTGCTAATTTTAAATTAATTTACTTTCTGCTTAACAGGAAGTTTTTAAAAGTTGATTTTTTAGTTAAAAGATAACTTACCCTTTCTTAAGCCTCATGCACATGTTATGTTTAAGGGTCTCGTCTCCTTAACAAAATATTGATTGTTTAGAGGTGTGGCAGTTTCTGCTTTACTCATTGCATATTAAAAATTTGAAGAAAAAACAGGTACTAGAATTTTGTGAAAGAATTAATCTAGGATTATGCCCAGTTAGAATTCTGAAAAAATCTTTAAAATTCATATACAAAATTAATGAAAAAGTGTGTTTTAAGCAATTTTTTACATGCTTTTTCTTCTTATCAAGAGATTTATTAGAAAATGTAACTCGGCATAATCCTAGTTGCATTCTTCGTCTGTAAATAAATTTATGAAATTTAGCTTTATCTATAAAACTTCATGAGCATTGTAGAAATTGCTAGACTGCTTTTCCGTATTTTTAGCGAGCGTTTCTATGCATTAACATAGGACAAACGCGGTGTTGAGCTACGTGGAGTCGATGCCCTTAAGAAAGTTGAATACATCTATTAAATATGAGCATTCACAGTGCTTGAAAGTGGGAAGTGTGAATGCTCGTATTTTGTTATATGAATTTAAACTAAAATGTAAACATAAATGTAAACCTTAAAACGAAATGCTTATTTGAATGAGGCTTTATTGAGTCTTCTGAATCAAAGTATTCAAATTTGAAACATTGTTTCTGTCTGTATTTAATGGGTAAAGGAATAAAGAACAACAAAGTGAGTACCTACTGCATTCTCAACGGATTGAAGAAATCTAAGAATTGAAAACTAAGACAATTCCATTTGCAATAGTTCACTCGTTCACTGAAAAGGTATCCATTTACAATCGAGCGCTCGAGGATATATATTTCTAAAAGTTAGAAAGATACTGCTGAAAGTTTACCACCATTTCAAACATTGTTTTAAGAGTCAAAAGTTTCCAACTGAATAAAAAAACACTTCAAAATTTTATACGTGAATCAATGGCCCGTAAAGACACAGCTGCTAAAGAAACATCGGAGATGCCGCATCTGTCGGGAAACTTAAACTTCAGATATTTTTACACTACACATTAAAAAATTCGCGACATTACTGATCATATTAGAACAAGCTCTCACACAAGAACACATTCACAATAAATTTTTAATTTATTTAAGTAATGAAGCCAATGAAGTACTTACACGTCATCGATATATACAAATTTTAATTGGCGAGCTTAGTAAATTAATCTTTACGGGTGAGCTGGAAAGTTTGGAGCGACGAAGGAACGAGACTCCTTAATCCATTGATCCCAATAAAGCCGCGTGCAAAATTTTATTTAAACCTTCACAGCATATTTGTAATAAATTAACTTCATAATCTAAACAAAAGATACAATACATTTAGTAATCAAAGGTTGTTGGTGGTAGGATAGATCTGTAATGTCACTTCTATGAGTCTTGTAATAACTCATTTATTTAGTTACCACCATAATTCCTACGGAGGAACTAAACTTACAGAGGGCATGTGTCAAATCGGCGTGTAGCCACTTTAGTTTAGAAGTCGCCATCTTGGTTCGCCCCGTATATGATTTGACATTTGAGTATTAAGTTTTATTAAAATCTAAAGTATTAATTCTTATTAATATTTTAAACAATGGTAACATGTGCAGCGTTTGGTTTGGCAATAGGACAGCAAGTAACGTATTTGTATGCATTCAAACTTTAAATGTGGGGCGAACCAAGATGGCGATCGGGCGTTTTTTCGTGAATACCCCTTCCGTCTCATGGCGCAACCTCCCTTGCCCATAAATCCAGTTTATACTCTGTATTATATATTATATTTATTTACTATGTGATAATTCCTGTATTAATAGATACGTCAGTATCAGAATTTTGTTTTACAACTTCGTGCATATGTTTTAATGGCATATACCTAGTGCTCAACTTACTTGTCACGGAACTAAAGAATTTTTTCAAAATTTGCAATTTTAGTTTCTAGATTTTTAAATTTTATTTTGGCTCACTGTTTTCAAAAGGAATTTCATAAATGATATTTGTGTTAAAAAAATAAAAAAAAATTGTCAAAATTCAAAGAGACATATTTTAATTTTTAAGCCAAATTTTAAAATAAATTCTGCTTTGACCAGCTTGTAGATTGTACTTTTATCTTCAATAATATCTTTAGATTATTATATTTAACAAAACAATAAACGCTGTGGAGTGGCGCGCGAAATCCATGTTTTTGGCTGTTTTCTGGCGCGGTAGATGTCTTAAGTTTATGAAAATGAGTCACATGAGTCATGTGTTAAAAAATTTGTCATTTATTATTTTGTGTAATGTTTCTATTGGTGATAAAATAAAAATCCTACATTTACTAAACACCTAAGCAAAATTATTACATAATAGAATTTTTCAAAAATAACCCAGGTATCATCTTCTAAAACAAACCATTAATTTATTACTCCCAAAAATCTTGGTCAGTTCTCCTTTACCGAATCCTGATCACAATACATTAATCCCCTCCCCCTCTTGCGATATCTTCACCTCTTTCGGCTTCTCTCTTATCGAGAAATAGACGCGTGAAAAAGTGATACTGACAATGATTGATGGGGAGAAAAAGTGGTTTAAAAACAGCAGCGGAATTATTACAATCCTCCCGCTTGTGGTTTCTCCCGACAGGTCAGTATTAAGGGGTTATCGCCTACGTCACGGCTGATAAGTAAAAAGCCACTGAATTTGCTCTAATGGACGATGGCTTTCACCACACGCGTAGACTTGAGAGGTTTTAATTAAACGCTTTTGATTTTGTTCCAAGTAGAAGCTTTTGTTTCCAGTTACCATAGTGGAATCAACCACTAGAATCTCAATCCGTGCGACGACCTTTGAAATTCATAGCGGCAACGGAGAGATTCTTTTGTAGCCAGGACTACATTTACGACGATCAAGCTTCAAGCACCCAGTTTTACAATTTAACGACACACACACTGCCGGCCGAGAGACTTGAACCACGGAACTTCGGGTTCGTAAGTCATCACATGCAGAGAGTTGTGAGAGATTCTTTTGCAACCAGAATTAGATTTAAGAGGCCCGTCTACCTCCTAAAATCCATCATAAAATGTACTAACGTAGCGAGTGATTTGAGGCCAATACAAGAATAGGAAAATTTTATTTCAACAATGATTATGTACGAAAAGGAGAAATTAGCTGTTGTAACTTTTTTAAATTTTACATGATTATACAAATTCCGAATAATTCTTAATTTCAAATTTCATGCAAACTTCACACGGTTAAACTGTCAACTTATTACATATTGCAAAAATGTAGATTATAAACTTTGTAAATTTCACCCTGTCACATGAACAGACATTACCACTAATCCCACCTCCCACAGCTCTAAATGTCCATAATGACATTGAACTAACCCAAAACATTACTACTTAATATTTTACAAGAAATCAAAATAAAGATTACGGTTATATGTTATATTTCATTGTATTTTCGAGCAGTGGATTATGTTGCGAGTTGAGTTTTTCTCAGACTAACACGTCGGTGTGATTTTAACTTTTAACGATTTACAAATATAATGTTAATGCTATGGTTTAAATTTTCTAAGTGTGTTGTCTAATATTTGATCAGTAAACTTATCTATAGGACCACTGATCAATGGAATAGCACCTAAAACTACAGCAGAAACTAGCGCCCTACGCATATTTATGGGTGTACAGGGTAAAGGACCAGTTCTTCTCAAAACATAATAAGTTAATGCACGTATTCGGTTCATTGCAAAACCTGGTATCATAACTGATGCTAGCATTTGCCAAGTTAATGTATCCACAGCAGTGAAAATAGATTTCCTATCACTTGATGGATGATTAGCATTGGTCTGTAATAAACAAGTACTTATAACATTTTGTTCATAATATCTTGCAAATTTATATTACCCTGTAGTAACAGTTCGTTGTCTTATCAAACGTATCAGCTAAAATATAAGTTGTTTTTAGTCCATTTATAGCTAATACTGATTTATAACCTATGAAATCTCTAAATAATTCTCCTACCTCATTGGCATAACCTGAAACAGTTTTATGGTCACGCGTTAGCATTGACGTCTAAGTTACATAACCTATAAATTAAAATTAATAACATACCCAAATATCTAACTGGTGTGTCTCGATAAATATCTTTGGACATTTTTATATTTATACGAAAATAGGAAGAATATAACTTTAATGGCCGTTTGCACCACTGCGGCTTAAATTTTCGGTTTAACTAAACCAAGCTTAAGCAAAACTGCGGCTTAAGTTTTTTGAGATTTGCACCCTGGACATTTCAATAGGGTTTAGCTAAGCCGCGGATTTTATGACAAAATATTTTATGACTTTTTTTACTGCCGATTTTTTCGAATTTTTTACATGATATGAACAGTGAATTTTAGTAAAATCAAGTTACAAAATTATATTTCCTTTTTTGTTTGTGCTGTTGACATATTGACGTTTTCAATTTTTGTAAATTAATAATTATTCTATAATTATTATTTTGTATTAAAAAATAATTAAGGTAAGTTTATGCTATAATATTAAACTATTTGTAATAAATAAGTTTATAATAATAGATGACTGAAAAGGAGGGAGGAATCGAAACTATACAAAAAATGAAAAAGTTTGTTTGCTAACAATAATATCAAAATATAATAGAAAATAAAAAACAGACCACGTAACATGGCGAGAGAAAGACGAAGCATGGGCCAAAATTTGTAACGAATTTAATTCTACATCTCCAAGTGGTAATCAACAAATGGCTGGAATGTAGAATAGGTGTTTTTATTTTAGGAGATCGTTTATTATGCTTAAATATGATCTAAACAAGCAAAACAAGACCGCGGAAGAGTGTTTTTAACATGATTTTTTGAAGAAAATGAAATTTTTTTGGTTAACCTCAATGTGTCAAAATGGCTAAAAATAAAGCCCCACAAACTCGGTTTTGGTATTTAATACACTAACAAAGCTAACAAAACCGTACTAGAGCCCCACAAACTCGGTTTTGGTATTTGCTACACTAACAAAGCTAACAAAAACCTACTAGAGCCCCACAAACTCGCATTTTTTTGTATCCATGTTTTTAACATGGCAAACACTATTTAAATTTATATTAATCTAAAATAAATGTAATATTGTATTTATGTCAAATAATTTCGAAAACTAAGAAAAGCAAGTACTAAAAAGCCTTATATCTGTGAAAAATATATTTATTTATTGATATCTCTATTACATAAATGTATAAAAACGTTAAATCACATGTTTAATCTGTTAATTTTTCAGCATAACCAGTGTTGACAGTTGTCAAAAATTTTAGCCTAAAAACTAACAAAATCGGCCCTAATCCTTGCTTCCGCGGCAAAATTTTGCTTTATTCCTTTTAAACACCTATTCTACACTTAACGGCTAAAGCAGCGGCAAAAAACAGGAGGAGGAACTGAAAAAATAAAAACGGACGAAACGCATGATTTGGCATTATCTGTTCCAAATTCTAAAACTGTTTTGGGGTTTAAAAATAAATTTGATAGGGATGGTTCTGAAATTAATTTATTTGAAACAGTAAACAATCCCGAAAATTGCACTTTACAAAATTCATGTGGAAATTCATCTATGGAAAAGTCTTGCAATTTCAGTAGAAACTTTTGCTACAATTCTTGAAGCGGTTGATAAATGCATACCCCCAAAATCTGCCATTGTTTGTAAATGCCCCCCTGTAGCATATGTTCTTAGACAAACCAATAATAATTGATTCATGGGCGAAACACTATTATATCTTAAATTTATTAATATTTATATGTAAAAACAAGTATTTATTATATCAAAGTTATTTTGTATTACATAACTTATAAATTGTATGTAAATTCAAGACGTTCTTCAAGCAATATTAATAAATTAAAAACGTTTTCTTTTTGTAAGCGAAACCTTTAAAAAAAATCTTTATAATCGAAACTATAGAAGTAATTACTTCTTTCGTATATTTTTCTTATTTGTCTATTCTCAATAAAATCTAAAGCTTCTACGTATATCATCTATATCATTTTCAATATCGTCTTCTTCAATAATATGATCCATTTTAAATAACTTCAAAATATTAACCGACACGTCTGACAATGTCACTTAAATTATTTTGTCTTAAACCGTAGACATTCTACGGCTTAAGTTAAACCTCAGATCTGCCACTTAAACCGAGGCTTAAAGTTTCGTGCAAATGGTTTAAAAATTAAACCTCCGCTGAATTTTTAAACCGTATTGGTGCAAAAGGCCATAAATCACAGTTACAAGGAACACTAAAATACCTTCATTTGGCTTCAGATCACGTGATAATATTTGGAACTTGGAAAAACACAGACCTCTCACATTCGATTAGACTTAGAGCTATCTAGATATTATTTTTGAAGTCCATTTTACATTGAGCAATATTGCAGATGTAAGTGAGACTTTTGACAAATTGCTTCAATATTGCATGAGTGTAATACAGAAATTGCACGCTCAGCAGGCAGAAGCAATCTTGCAGCAATCTTGAGGCAACGGTTGCATGGAATAGAACAGGTTCTAATTTTTGTAAGGCTTGCAGGCAATTCACAGTTATTTCTAGTTATTTTTAGTTCGTTATGATTCTACCAACTGAACATAAACGTCAAAAAGATTAATTTGTGTTTGAAAGTTAGTGCGTTAGTGGTTATAATGCCATTCTATCCATATTTTCCAACAATATACAATACAACAAATCCAAGAGGTTCAGTTGACATAATATAGGTAAATTTATTAATAAATTTATACACTAAATAAGTAATTGCATGTTGCTGATGTTGCTCAGTGTAAAATGAAAAATATGTCTTTTG
Source organism: Agonum fuliginosum (assembly GCA_947534325.1). Classification (NCBI taxonomy): domain Eukaryota; kingdom Metazoa; phylum Arthropoda; class Insecta; order Coleoptera; family Carabidae; genus Agonum; species Agonum fuliginosum. The sequence goes on from OX384033.1 coordinate 3,351,292, forward strand.
CAATTTTCTTGTTCAACTCTGACTTGAAGATTGCAGTTGTCCGTTGCGCTTGCTTAATGTATAATGGGCTTGAGAAGTTTCATTTAATTCTTGATTTCAAAACGACAATTTTTTCTGATTTTTGTGCAGTGTAGATGTAGTTTTCTCTTCCGTATAGAGAAGTTTCTTATCGAAGTAAGTCCAAAGCCAATCTTCTGAATAAAATATAAACCTGGCTTCTTCTTGACTCTGTTATCAGAATTCGAACAATTTTTATTTATTTACGTCGCTAAATTCGTACCGTGTTTTATTTTTAACTTCGCACGAAGCAAGTAGTATTTTTAAGTATATTTTTCTAGGATAATTATAGACAGTACCTTGAAAAAAGGTTTATTGAATAGAATTAATGATAAATGTGTTTGTTTGTGGTTTGAGTTTGTTTCACTATCGAAATTTTAGCATGATTACTATACCTCTCTTATAGACCTGGAACCGGCAGGTCAGGTGGGTGTATGATTTGCCACATTTCGAGGCTTTGGGGGTTGATAGCGAGTAATACCTCCACCCCCAAAACGCAAGTATGGCGCCCCTAAAGTGTAGCTTTTACACGATGATTCTTGTTTTATGTTGTTCAGGAGGTTGCCAAAGCACGGAAATGCAATATGCCATACCAATATGGTGTCGCCTACTAGCCTAAACGTGTCATTTTATTACAGTGGACATGTATCATTGGCCACACAGTGTTCTTTGGCGATATTTGTTCGGAATAAAATATAGAACAAGGATATACAAACGTCATACCGCTGGCGCGTCGCTAAGTGCCTGCCATACCAAGGCAAAGATATCGATTTTTCACCAGGGCCATGTATGATCGGTCACCAAAACGCGATAGCGGTAACGATCATACATGGCCCTGGTGGAAAATCGACCTCTTTGCCCTGGTATGGCGGGCATTTAGCGACGCGCCAGCGGTATGGCGTTTGTATATCCTTGTTCTATATTTTATTCCGAACAAATATCGCCAAGAAACAGCGTGTGGCCAATGATACATGTCCACTGTAAAAAAATGACACGTTTCGGCTAGTATGGCGGCCATTAGGCAACGCCATATTGGTATGGGATATTGCGTTTCCGTGCTTTGGCAACCTCCTGCACAACATAAAACAACAATCATCGTGTGGCCTATTCCCCAAGTGCATGTCAATTTTTGACACGTTTAGTAATTCGCCTCGTGTAAAAGCTACACTTTAGGGGCGCCATACTTGCGTTTTGGGATGGGGGTATTACTCGCTATCAACCCCCAAAGCCTCGAAATGTGGCAAATCATACACCCACCTGACCTGCCGGCTCCCGGTCTATTACAGATACGAGTATGAGTGGCGAGAGGTAAAAAGAGATAAAAGATGATTCCATGGTAATTAGAGAGCCTTATTAGCTTAATTCAGCCCAATAGCTTTACATGTTATTGACAGTTTTAAACTGTCAACTTTTTATTACATATTACAAAAATGTAGTTTATAAACTTTGTAAATTTCACATGAACAGACATTACCACTAATCCCACCTCCCACAGCTCTAAATGTATATAATGACATTAAACTAACCCAAAACATTACTACTTAATATGTTAGAAGAAATCAAAATAAAGATTTCGGTTATATGTTATATTTCATTGTATTTTTGAGCAGTGGATTATGTTGCGAGTTGAGTTTTTCTCAGACTAACACGTCGGTGTGATTTTAACTTTTAACGATTAACAAATATAATGTTAATGCTATGGTTTAAATTTTCTAAGGGTGTTGTCTAATAATTGATCAGTAAACTTATCTATAGGACGACTGATAATTGGAATAGCACCTAAAACTACACCAGCAACTAGCGCCCTACGCGTATCACAGGGTAAACTACCAGTTCTTCTCAAAACATAATAAGTTAATGCACGTATTCGGTTCATTGCAAAACCTGGTATCATAACTGATGCTAGCATTTGCCAAGTTAATGTATCCACAGCAGTGAAAATAGATTTCCTATCACTTGATGGATGATTAGCATTGGTCTGTAATAAACAAGTACTTATAACATTTTGTTCATAATATCTTGCAAATTTATATTACCCTGTAGTAACAGTTCGTTGTCTTATCAAACGTATCAGCTAAAATATAAGTTGTTTTTATTCCATTTATAGCTAATACTGATTTTGAACCTATGAAATCTCTAAATAATTCTCCTACCACATTGGCATAACCTGAAACAGTTTTATGGTCACTGCGTAGCATTGACGTTTAAGTTACATAACCTATAAATTAAAATGAATAACATACCCAAATATCGAACTGGTGTGTCTCGATAAATATCTTCGGGCATTTTAATATTTATACGAAAATAGGAAGAATATAACTTTAAATCACAGTTACAAGGAACACTAAAATACCTTCATTTAGCTTCAGATTACGTGATAATATTTGGAATTTGGAAAAACACAGACCTCTCAGATTCGATTAGACTTAAAGCTATCTAGATGTAGACCGCATTTATTTTTGAGAAGTTTAATTTAATTCTTGATTTAAAAATATCAAAACGGCAATTTTTTCTGATTTTTGTGCAGTGTAGATGTAGTTTTCTCGGTGGCGTATACTTTCGTCCTGTATATATTTGTGGTACATAAAAAATAGTATCGTTTTGTGGCACTTTACCTGGCCAGGGTTTTCTACCTGGGCTTTATAATCCTGTCCCAGCGGGAGGTAAACAAGTAAGTGTTCTTTCGTTCCACTTTTGTTCCATATTCTGTCAATTCGAAGAAATTCCCCTCATATTTACCAATTAATTGAAGCACTACACCAAGACTCAATTGATGCCAAATTAATTAGACAAAAAACCAGTTTAAATCTAAATACTAAAAGAATAAGAACAACATATATAACATTGATGAGGCAATTTTTAAAAGTGTGGAACAATTGGTTAGTGGTATCCACCAAAAAAATCATACTCGGAAATTTTTGATCCATTACCATACCTCTCTTTTTTTAAATTAGGCAAGAGGTAACAAAAATATAAAATACTATGGTAAACTTGATTAAAATTGATAAATATAAAGATGTGACATATCGACACAGTAATACAGAATATGGAACAAAAGTGGAACGAAAGAACACTTACTTGTTTACCCCCCTGGGACAGGATTATAAAGCCCAGGTAGAAAACCCTGGACAGGTAAAGTGCCACGAAACGATACTATTTTTGATGTTCCACAAATATATACAGGACGAAAGTACACGCAGCCAGTTTTCTCTTCCGTATAGAGAAGTTTCTTATCGAAGTAAGTCCAAAGCCAATCTTCTAAATAAAATATAAATCTGGCTTCTTCTCGACTCTGTTATCAGAATTCGAACAATTTTTATTTATTTACGTCGCTAAATTCGTACCGTGTTATATTTTTAATTTCGCACGAAGCAAGTAGTATTTTTAAGTATATTTTTCTAGGATAATTATAGACAGTACATTGAAAAAAGGTTTATTGAATAGAATTAATGATAAATGTATTTGTTTGTGGTTTGAGTTTGTTATTATTATTATTATTATTATTATTATTATTATGATTTGCCACATTTCGAGGCTTTGGGGGTTGATAGCGAGTAATACCCCCACCCCAAAACGCAAGTATGGCGCCCCTAAAGTGTAGCTTTTACACGATGATTCTTGTTTTATGTTGTTCAGGAGGTTGCCAAAGCACGGAAATGCAATATGCCATACCAATATGGTGTCGCCTACTATCCTAAACGTGTCATTTTATTACAGTGGACATGTATCATTGGCCACACACTGTTCTTTGGCGATATTTGTTCGGAATAAAATATAGAACAAGGATATACAAACGCCATACCGCTGGCGCGTCGCTAAGTGCCTGCCATACCAAGGCAAAGATATCGATTTTTCATCAGGGCCATGTATGATCGGTCACCAAAACGCGATAGCGGTACCGATCATACATGGCCCTGGTGAAAAATCGACCTCTTTGCCCTGGTATGGCGGGCATTTAGCGACGCGCCAGCGGTATGGCGTTTGTATATCCTTGTTCTATATTTTATTCCGAACAAATATCGCCAAGAAACAGCGTGTGGCCAATGATACACATGTCCACTGTAAAAAAATGACACGTTTCGGCTAGTATGCCGGCCATTAGGCGACGCCATATTGTTATGGGATATTGCGTTTCCGTGCTTTGGCAACCTCCTGAACAACATAAAACAACAATCATCGTGTGGCCTATTCCCCAAGTGCATGTCAATTTTTGACACGTTTAGTAATTCGCCCCGTGTAAAAGCTACACTTTAGGGGCGCCATACTTGCGTTTTGGGATGGGGGTATTACTCGCTATCAACCCCCAAAGCCTCGAAATGTGGCAAATCATACACCCACCTGACCTGCCGGCTCCCGGTCTATTACAGATACGAGTATGAGTGGCGAGAGGTAAAAAGAGATAAAAGATGATTCCATGGTAATTAGAGAGCCTTATTAGCTTAAAGCTAAGTTTCCATGCATGCGTTTCATCCGTAACTGCGCGGACACAATCGCACGCGTAAAGCCTAGTTTCCATGCATGCGTTTCATCCGTTTCGTTCTATCCGTCGTAAGTTGTAATTGGCTAGTTCAAATTATGAAAAATTGGCGCGTTGGTAAATGCAGCGACGGACAGAGTTCGTCTACTCTCTACTGGTTGCAGCGCGACCTTGAAAACGGATGCTTTGATGTCAGTTTGACAGTTAACAAGTGGTTTCATACAGTTATTTGTATTTGTTTGGTTTACCTAAGCAACATGATTAGCTTCGTAAGTTTATAAAATCGTAATTAATATTATGTCATAACAGCAGTGAATAGAAGTACCAATCAAAACATCAAAACGGATGGAACGCAACGGACACATGTGAACAGTCTAAATTTCATACGACGTCAAGTTTGCAGCGACGTATAAAACGGAACGGATGAAACGTATGCATGGAAACTTAGCTTAATGACGTATGTAAAAACGGACGTACCTATGCATACTGAACGTTTCATCCGTTTTGACGTTTAATGTCAACTAAATTAATTAATTTTATCTCATTATTATTCAGATTTATAATATAACAAACCATAAAATACCTTCTAAACAAGGAATTTTATATGTAGAATTTACATACCTACACTAAACAGTCAAAATAAAACGACGTGGTACTGAAACGTATCCGTTCTACGGATCAAGTAGAAAGTAGACGAACTCGGTCCGTCGTTGATCCGCTACTGTCTTGATTTTCACGAATTTAAATTTAGCGAATCAGATCTCTCGACGGATAAAACGCGACGGATGAAACGCATGCATGGAAACTTAGCTTAATTCGGCCCAATAGCTTTACATGTTATGGACAGTTTTAAACTGTCAACTTTTTATTACATAATTGCAAAAATGTAGTTTATAAACTTTGTAAATTTCACCCTGTCACATGAACAGACATTAGGGGAGAGTGTTGTACCTTGGGACGCATGTACCTTGGGAGAACATCAATTGCAGCCGTATCTAGCATTATATACTAATTTCAAGTAGAATTTGGTAACACTGTTGAAAATAAAGAGATACACGTTGTTTCAAGCCTCATGCATTTATTGTTCAGTCACTGAAGATGAATGTTTTTTTTTTCAGAAGAAAATGTATTTTTTGATCGTATATTGCATTTTGTATTAAAGTACCTATTTGGTACCTTTCATTGTCTGATAGTCCAGTTAGTATATACATTTTTACTTCTTCGAAAACTTCTTGCATTGATATTTAAAATTTAATGAAACAAATACTGCGTTACATTTAATAAAAATATTTGCTTAATTGTACCTTGGGACAATAATTTGCTTGTACCTTGGGACATGGTTTCAAGGCATAAGTACATGTCTTCGAGGATATGTAAACTTTAAATTTAATTTTCAAGGATATTGGAAATTATAATTGCGTACAATTATCGCTAAACTAAAATTTTAAGTATCGCGATACGGTATAGACTTTAAATCGTATAAAATGGGATCATTTTATTTCTCGTTCCAAACTCAATTATATTTCTTTGAATAACATAAAACATAAAAAATGTATAAATACATTCGTTTAAAATTACTATATAGTTAAAACAAATTGTTTCTGTTCGTTTAATTCTGTCTTATTTCCTTATATTTTATGTGTCCCGAAGTACAACCAGCTCTGTTCCAAGATACAAGACCATATTGTACCTCGGGACAGTTTGCCATTTTTATTTCTTATATAAGATTTTACTATTATTCTTTCAAATATCATCACAATAAAAATAATAGTTATTAACAAAATATAGTTGTTTTTAAATGTACAATCATTTTTCGAAAAACTCATCACAAAAAAAATATAGAACAAAAAATGTAATTTTTGTCCCAAGGTACAACACCTTCCCCTACCACTAATCCCACCTCCCACAGCTCTAAATGTCCATAATGACATTAAACTAACCCAAAACATTACTACTTAATATTTTACAAGAAATCAAAATAAAGATTACGGTTATATGTTATAATTCATTGAATTTTCGAGCAGTGGATTATGTTGCGAGTTGAGTTTTTCTCAGACTAACACGTCGGTGTGATTTTAACTTTTAACGATTAACAAATATAATGTTAATGCTATGGTTTAAATTTTCTAAGTGTGTTGTCTAATAATTGATCAGTAAACTTATCTATAGGACGACTGATAATTGGAATAGCACCTAAAACTACACCAGCAACTAGCGCCCTACGCGTATCACAGGGTAAACTACCAGTTCTTCTCAAAACATAATAAGTTAATGCACGTAATCGGTTCATTGTAAAACCTGGTATCATAACTGATGCTAGCATTTGCCAAGTTAATGTATCCACAGCAGTGAAAATAGATTTCCTATCACTTGATGGATGATTAGCATTGGTCTGTAATAAACAAGTACTTATAACATTTTGTTCATAATATCTTGCAAATTTATATTACCCTGTAGTAACAGTTCGTTGTCTTATCAAACGTATCAGCTAAAATATAAGTTGTTTTTATTCCATTTATAGCTAATACTGATTTTGAACCTATGAAATCTCTAAATAATTCTCCTACCACATTGGCATAACCTGAAACAGTTTTATGGTCACTGCGTAGCATTGACGTTTAAGTTACATAACCTATAAATTAAAATGAATAACCGTGAATAACATACCCAAATATCGAACGGGTGTGTCTCGATAAATATCTTCGGGCATTTTAATATTTATACGAAAATAGGAAGAATATAACTTTAAATCACAGTTACAAGGAACACTAAAATACCTTCATTTAGCTTCAGATTACGTGATAATATTTGGAATTTGGAAAAACACAGACCTCTCAGATTCGATTAGACTTAAAGCTATCTAGATGTAGACCGCATTTATTTTTGAGAAGTTTAATTTAATTCTTGATTTAAAAATATCAAAACGGCAATTTTTTCTGATTTTTGTGCAGTGTAGATGTAGTTTTCTCGGTGGCGTATACTTTCGTCCTGTATATATTTGTGGTACATAAAAAATAGTATCGTTTTGTGGCACTTTACCTGGCCAGGGTTTTCTACCTGGGCTTTATAATCCTGTCCCAGCGGGGGGTAAACAAGTAAGTGTGCTTTCGTTCCACTTTTGTTCCATATTCTGTCAATTCGAAGAAATTCCCCTCATATTTACCAATTAATTGAAGCACTACACCAAGACTCAATTGATGCCAAATTAATTAGACAGAAAACCAGTTTAAATCTAAATACTAAAAGAAGAAGAACAAAATTTATAACAATTGATGAGGCAATTTTTAAAAGTGTGGAACAATTGGTTAGTGGTATCCACCAAAAAACTCATACTCGGAAATTTTTGATCCATTACTATACCTCTCTTTTTTAAAATAAGGCAAGAGGTAACAAAAATATAAAATACTATGGTAAACTTGATTAAAATTGATAAATATAAAGATGTGACAGATCGACACAGTAATACAGAATATGGAACAAAAGTGGAACGAAAGAACACTTACTTGTTTACCCCCCCGCTGGGACAGGATTATAAAGCCCAGGTAGAAAACCCTGGACAGGTAAAGTGCCACGAAACGATACTATTATTGATGTACCACAAATATATACAGGACGAAAGTACACGCAGCCAGTTTTCTCTTCCGTATAGAGAAGTTTCTTATCGAAATAAGTCCAAAGCCAATCTTCTAAATAAAATATAAATCTGGCTTCTTCTCGACTCTGTTATCAGAATTCGAACAATTTTTATTTATTTACGTCGCTAAATTCGTACCGTGTTATATTTTTAATTTCGCACGAAGCAAGTAGTATTTTTAAGTATATTTTTCTAGGATAATTATAGACAGTACATTGAAAAAAGGTTTATTGAATAGAATTAATGATAAATGTATTTGTTTGTGGTTTGAGTTTGTTATTATTATTATTATTATTATTATTATTATTATGATTTGCCACATTTCGAGGCTTTGGGGGTTGATAGCGAGTAATACCCCCACCCCAAAACGCAAGTATGGCGCCCCTAAAGTGTAGCTTTTACACGATGATTCTTGTTTTATGTTGTTCAGGAGGTTGCCAAAGCACGGAAATGCAATATGCCATACCAATATGGTGTCGCCTACTATCCTAAACGTGTCATTTTATTACAGTGGACATGTATCATTGGCCACACACTGTTCTTTGGCGATATTTGTTCGGAATAAAATATAGAACAAGGATATACAAACGCCATACCGCTGGCGCGTCGCTAAGTGCCTGCCATACCAAGGCAAAGATATCGATTTTTCATCAGGGCCATGTATGATCGGTCACCAAAACGCGATAGCGGTACCGATCATACATGGCCCTGGTGAAAAATCGACCTCTTTGCCCTGGTATGGCGGGCATTTAGCGACGCGCCAGCGGTATGGCGTTTGTATATCCTTGTTCTATATTTTATTCCGAACAAATATCGCCAAGAAACAGCGTGTGGCCAATGATACACATGTCCACTGTAAAAAAATGACACGTTTCGGCTAGTATGCCGGCCATTAGGCGACGCCATATTGTTATGGGATATTGCGTTTCCGTGCTTTGGCAACCTCCTGAACAACATAAAACAACAATCATCGTGTGGCCTATTCCCCAAGTGCATGTCAATTTTTGACACGTTTAGTAATTCGCCCCGTGTAAAAGCTACACTTTAGGGGCGCCATACTTGCGTTTTGGGATGGGGGTATTACTCGCTATCAACCCCCAAAGCCTCGAAATGTGGCAAATCATACACCCACCTGACCTGCCGGCTGCCGGTCTATTACAGAACCGAGTTTTACAATTTAACGACTGCATACACACACACTGCCGGCCGGGAGATTTGAACCACGGAACTCCGGGTTCGTAAGTCATCACATGCAGAGAACTGTGAAAGATTATTTTGCAACCAGAACTAGATTTAAGAGGCCCGTCTACCTCCTAAAATCCATCATAAAATGTACTAACGTAGCGAGTGATTTGTGGCCAATACAAGAATAGGAAAATTTTATTTCAACAATGATGTACGAAAAGGATAAATTAGCAGTTGTAACTTTTTAAAATTTTACATGATTATAAAAATTCCGAATAATTCTTAATTTCAAATTTAATGCAAACTTCACACGGTTAAACTGTCAACTTTTTATTACATATTGCAAAAATGTAGTTCATAAACTTTGTAAATTTCACCCTGTCACATGAACAGACATTACCACTAATCCCACCCCCCACAGCTCTAAATGTCCATAATGACTTAAACTAACCCAAAACATTACTACTTAATATTTTACAAGAAATCAAAATAAAGATTACGGTTATATGTTATATTTCAATGTATTTTCGAGTAGTGGATTATGTTGCGAGTTGAGTTTTTCTCAGACTAACACGTCGATGTGATTTTAACTTTTAACGATTATCAAATATAATGTTAATGCTATGGTTTTAATTTTCTAAATGTGTTGTGTAATAATTGATCAGTAAACATATCTATAGGATAACTGATAAGTGGAATAGCACCTAAAACTACAGCAGCAACTAGCGCCTTACGCATACGCAAAGTTTTTAAGTTTAAAGGACCAGTGTTTCTCAAAAGATAACCAGTTAATTCACGTAATCGGCTAATTGTAAAACCTGGTATTATAACTGATGCTATCGTTTGCCAAATTAATGTATCCACAGCAGTGAAAATAGATTTCCTATCTCTTAATGGATGATCAGAATTGGTCTGTAATAAACAAGTACTATAACATTTTGTTCAAAATCTGTTGCAAATTTAGATTACCCTGTAGTAACAGTTCGTTGTCTTATCAAACGTATCAGCTAAAATATAAGTTGTTTTTATTCCATACATAGCTAATACTGATTTTGAACCTATGAAATCTCTAAATGCGTCTCCTATCTCATTGGCATAACCTGAAACAGTTTTATGGTCACTGCGTCAGCATTGACGTTTAAGTTACATAACCTATAAATTAAAATGAATAACATACCCAAATATCTAACTGGTGTGTCTCGATAAATATCTTGGGGCATTTTAATATTTATACGAAAATAGGAAGAATATAACTTTAAATCACAGTTACAAGGAACACTAAAATACCTTCATTTAGCTTCAGATCACGTGATAATATTTGGAACTTGGAAAAACACAGACCTCTCAGATTCAATTAGACTTAGAGCTATCTAGATATTATTTTTGAGAAGTTTCATTTAATTCTTGATTTAAAAATATCAAAACGACAATTTTTTCTGATTTTTGTGCAGTGTAGATGTAGTTTTCTCTTCCGTATAGAGAAGTTTCTTATCGAAGTAAGTCCAAAGCCAATCTTCTGAATAAAATATAAACCTGGCTTCTTCTCGACTCTGTTATCAGAATTTGAACAATTTTTATTTATTTACGTCGTACCGTGTTTTATTTTTAACTTCGCACGAAGCAAGTAGTATTTTTAAGTATATTTTTCTAGGATAATTATAGACAGTACCTTGAAAAAAGGTTTATTGAATAGAATTAATGATAAATGTATTTGTTTGTGGTTTGAGTTTGTTGACGGAAACAAATTGTGGTCTTGACATTATTCTAGTTTGTAAACAACTGAAATGCCATGACGGATTTAAATATGTTTTATGTAAAAACTATTCTTTGTTATTATAGTTATAACCACGGTACAAAAAGAGTAGGTAGGGACACGACGTATGCATACCATTGTTGTCCGAGTTCCACTAAAGTGCCGTACTTCAGTAAAATTCTCATAGATGGCTCTCATCAAGAATGTCTGACAGATCTGTCATTACTATGTTAACATAAAAAATATGTCATTTTAAACTGGTTCAAACTACAAATTGTACGTGCATTTCATTCAAAATAATAATCGCACACACGGCAGAAATATTTATTTCGATGACGAACAGTGATCTGTGGGCCGCCAAATCCAAGTTGGGTGAAAAGCGTGATAGATTTATTAATTACTTTATTTTAATATAGTACATATTTACTATTGTTACTAACATTATTTACTTCGATGTGTTTAATTACATCAGAAGGACTAAAATGCTTCTCACAGAGAACATCATTTGCAGTTAATAATTTATCCGTTCTTTTAATTATATTTCCCCATTTTTCTCTCTCACTTGCCTCATTGGGAGCTTTAAATAAACTTATTTTGTCCTTACAGGTGTCGTACCCACTTTTACAACCCGGTACAAAACATCTTCTGTATCTTCCCATATTTTTACGTTACAATTTACTTGTCAAACATAAAATGTCACAACACATTATAATTACGTCACAATATACATCTAACTTCACTACAGACATTCCCGGCGGCCATATTGGAACACTTAAGTGGCACTCTGAGAGCGGCTCGTGTCCCTACCTACTCTTTTTGTACCGTGGTTATAACATGAATAGTCTACTATGAAACTACTGTAATCCCAAATAAAATGAACTGTTTTTGTTAGTAAGATAAGATTCACTTAATGGTATCAAGTGTTGAAATGTCGAAAACTTCTTACATGCCTTGTTTCGTTTTCGGCACAATCCGAAAAAAATTTCCGCAAAAACATGACCATACAAAAAAAAATCTTGTTTATAAATATCCATATTATCTATAACACATTTTACCCAAGTTGGGTGATATTAAGGTTGAATTACATTATACTTTTTTCGTCTAGATTCTGCTAGATTTCTAGTTCAATTTCCATCCGAGATTCGTTCGAGTTTCGCACTTTATTTCCAAACTATTCAGCTTCAATCGGAAATCTTCGATTTTTTCGAGCCAAAACTTTTAAAGGTTGGTCAAACTGACTGCACAGTGCACTGAGCAAGCGTAGACAAATCTAGTACGAATCTAGAATAGGAAAATAGAGCCAGGCGTATATTTGTATACTATAAGAAAATATGAAAATCGAACGGAACTCGGATGGGAATTTCTGATTTACATTATACTAGAAATGGCTAGGAACTTCTCGAATGAACCTCGAACTAGAATCTAGACGAATAAAGTATAATGTAATGTGTACCTGGCTGGATTCAAACCTGAGTGAATTAGACTGCAATTTTTAGTAGGTAGGTGCGTAAAAATTCAAAAATGTATGTACCTATGTGTGCTACTGTCCAACATATTTTGCTACTGTTCCATTCCATATTTAAACATTTATTGCACTACCTATTAACATAATTAAATCATAAACTACAACCTCGCCATTCTCTTCATAAATATTTTTTTACCGCAGGAAAATAATTACATTGCAAGTAATTTAAATAATGTTATATCAGAGAAAGATGCATTTCATATTTTAGTTTCCATTTTTAATAAAGAACTTACTAGTGCACAGATAATTACAAAGTGGAAACAGTGAAAGTAAAATAAAAAAGATAATTATAATTAAGTTTATGTCAGAGAAAAAATATGCTAACAATATGGCGGATATTTTGAGGATATACTTTTCTTAGTATTAGAAAGTGGAATTATAAATTAAATTTCATAACATGGAAGTTATTTTTGTTTTTATATAATTATTCCTATATTACAAAGGAATTGAAAACAAATCTTTGGGGGTAGGAGAATATGTTCTCACTTTGGACAGTTATAAATTTGTTACCACTTCGGCCAATGAGATCATTATGTATAATGAAAAATTCGCTGTAGCTGTTCTATAAAATTATTGAGTTATTGATATTTCCAAAAATTATTTAGCAATTTCTACATTTACCTATTTAAGAAACCTAGAAATTACTTTATAATTCAAATTGCTGACAAATTCTAGGAATTCTTTATTAATTCTTATATTTAAGGAGGCTCAAAAATTTTTCAAATTCTATTTTTATTTCCCGCCTTATATTCTATAAGAGAGGTATTGTGACGGGTCAAATTTTCAAGTGTGAGTGTTTAGTGAATAAGCACATTTAGGATCCATAGAATACGGATAAAGTATTTTCATTTTACAACCAAATTTTATATTTAAGGTTTTCAAACGAATCTTAAGAATCCAGATATTCTTTTGAAGCTATCCCCAAACCGGAATTAGTACTTTGCTTAAATATTTCGGTAAATAAATAATTTATCACAATATTTTTTTCTCTAAATGAAAATAGTTATTTACGATATAAGTCCGGTAGATGAGTTTTTACGGTACGAGTAAGATGTTTCCGAACGAGGCGACGAAGGAGCCGAGTTAGGAATTTCGAAACGAGTACCGTGAAAATCTTCTACCGGACGAATGACGTACAACGTTTTATTTCATACATGTGTTGCATTTTTGGACCAAAGTTTGCACCCATTCTTTATATATATTTTCTAAATACAATCAGGTCGTCTTGGTCTCAATACAAAAATTAAATTTCAGTCCGGAAAATGAAACATTACGGCATTGTTCTACTAAAATCCTGTAAAGTAGAACAATACCGTAATGTTTCATTTTCCGGACTGAAATCAATCTCATAAAGAAGCAAATGCAACACAGTATGAAATAAATGATATTATTTTATCTACAATAAGCATTTTATAATTTTTTCTGTATATACTATGTACATATAAATTAAATTATTGTTTATAATTTAGAGTATGAAACTTTGAAACTTCAGTATTTAGTATCTTGTAGTCCATGATCGTTTAACATTTGTTACTACGTAAAACTTAATTGATTATGACAGTGACAGTGACAATAGTGACACATCGTTTATATCTTCTTCTGCAGTTTACATAAAATGACTAAAATATATTTGTGAGCATCTATATTATAGTAAAAAGTGTAGGTAGAGTATGGATGGAGATCTTGTGCTGGCCACATCAGATTTTTTAGTGTTTCAAAATTTCTAATGCCTATAGCACACCGGTCGAGGAGCATCGAGGACCATCGAGTAACTCCTCGATGAAACGATAGAACGCACCCCGTCCTCGACGAAAAATAGGGGCGCCGCTATTTTCATCGAGTTGTTCCTCGATAAAACGAATGTATCTCATTTCAGACGTATCTTTTGTATTTGATTTCGCGCAAAACTTTGATGTATTTGTCACCGATTAAATAGAAATCCATCGTGGACGGGTGCGTTCTTTCGTTTCATCGAGGAGTTACTCGATGGTCCTCGATGCTCCTCGACCGGTGTGCCATAGGCATAAGTGATTCCAATTTTTTACGAAGTCCAGGAATATTTTTTATTTATTCTCAAGGAAAGTTGCAAAGTTGAGCTATTTAGGAAACAACACCTAAAGCTAGATTGTCACCTACCCAATTATAAGTATAAGTGCTAAATTAACCAACCAGCGCTTTCACAAAATTCCAATTTCAATTATAAGTGCGAACATTGAGCACTGGTTGGTTAAATTAGCCACTTACACTTATAATTGGGTAGGTCTGAATCTAGCTTTAAACATTGTACCAATACTTTGTCAGAATATTACATTACATTTACGTAAATACCATCCTCAACAGTATTTAAATCACCATTCCGCTTCGCTGCTATTCGGTCCTCGCTGAAGCGAACCTCATTGCTTCATTGGACATGTCAATCGCACCGTTGTTAGCGTTTCATAATCACAATCACAACCACTGATGTCATTCGCAAATAAAAGAAGAGATAACAGATTTCCAGTGTAAGCAATTACCTTCACATCTCTTTCTATTCTGAGCAAGACGCATCTCATCAACGATGGAAGACAAAGACAATGATGCAAGAGAAACAAAAGCGTAAAGTCAGTGCCATCGGAGTTTGTTTTAAGAGAAAACGGAAGAGAACTGAGATGTTCAAGTTGGAAATTCGCAGAACGTTTTTTGGCCTCCTGAAGTGTAAACATAACAATCACACATCGTTGACGACTATGGTAGTTGCTATGACGTTACCTCATATTTAAAAAAAGTTACTTTATAATAATTAAAAAGAGAGCCTATAAAAACTACTTTACACAATTTAAAATAAATAAAACAGATTAATTTTAAATGTGACATTTACTGGCGACATCTCTTAGCAGTTGTTTCAAGGCTACTTGACGGAAGGAAATTTTAGTGCAAATGTCAAATGCATCTCACTTAACCTCATAGAATAGTATATTCTGCAGCAAGTGTGGAATGAAGCTTATTCAGCTCGAGTGGAAAGTTTCTGAGACGACTCGTAGGCGAGTTTCACGGTTCCACGAGAGCGGAATAGCCATTCCAAACGTGTTGCAGACTGTACTTTCTCTACGACTATAAATTTAATTACATGTAACTGAAAACTATTAAAATAAAAATATATGTATTTATAAAATAATATTTTACATAAAATTAATAAATCTAAACGTATTCTACAGCTACCCACCAACCAAAAACATTGAATAAAGTTAAATTATTATAACTCGCCACATTTCATTCCATCACTAGTGACGGAATAAATCCATTCCGTAACAAGTGATAGAATGTAATCATTCCATAATTGAAAATGAAGTAAGAATGATAACAAATTTATAACAGTCGTATAGAAAATACGATATTTCAAATAAATAGGTATGCTCACCAAAAAATGTAATATTTACATAATGTGTGCGTTAGGTATTTGTGCATCGCTTCGTTTTATTAAAGCACTCCGCTTCGCGCTGTACTTCAATATAAGTAGAACCTCGCGTTGTAAAATTAACCCTACCGCACTTATAATGTAAATTATTAGACTTTGTCAATTCGCACAGAAAAAGAGAATCAAACAAGCTACGTACATATCTTTTTTGGCATCTTGAAGTATATATAATAATCACACATCGTTGCTGTCTATGGTAGTTATGATTTGACAGTCATGATTTTACTGCACGGCGGTTCAGTAAACAACTAGAAATTGTTTAGCTTTTCAAATCAAAAGTTGACCAGTAATAAAAAAATGAGTGGCTACTCGGTGGCTACATTCCAAAAACGCTAGCTAACACGATTTATTGTTCAATAGACTCTGGAATAAATAAAACAGATTAATTTTAAATTTGACATTTGCTGGCGCCATCTCTTTGCATTTGTTCCAAGGCTAATTGACAAAAGGCAATTTTAGTGCTACTGTCAAATATACATCTCACTTCTATTAAATATTATTATTGTGTCGTAAATTTATGTATTGTTAGTAAAAAATAGAAAAATATACAAATTAATTAATATAATGATGAGTGATATCTTTCGGGTTGAGTTGAGAAGGGTTGAATTATCTAGCTCGAGGCTTGACGAATGTCTTTTTGAAGTCAGAGTTTTTAATTTTCATCTTCAAGTGCAGCAAAGACGGATATGCTTGTATATTTGTCGGATGCCGTTGTTTGTTTTATTTTTGAATTATCTAGAAATATTTCTTTCCTGTGCATTTTATTTTTTGTTGAGTTTAATATTCAAGTCCTGGGAAAATTATACGCCAGCGCATAAAGAAGAACATCTTATTACATAAAAATACGTGCTGTAGAAGATTATAAAGAAGATAAGGAAATTAGATTGTAAACATAAGATATATTTACTTATACTTGGAAAATAAATAAAACACAAAAATATTATACAATTTTTGCAGCAATGTTAACTAGATATTAATTTTGTCTTTTGTCGAATAATAAAAATATATTTTTGCACTTCCGGGACTAAAACTCTTCTTTAGTCTTTATTTTTAGGGACTAAGGTTCTCAATTTGATCCCAAGGGATTATTTTTCATATTTAATCCCGTTGTCAAGAAATTGAATTAATTATTCCCGTTGTCAAGTAAATACGTGCTATTTGTTACAGAGTATCTATGGTAACAATATAAATATTTGTCATAAAATTTACTGTCAAAATTGCAAAATGTGTATTCTTTTAAACTATTTTGCATTCATTTGAGGATGAAGTGCAAAAATAGCGTATATACCACAGGACTAAAGTATCTTTAATCCCTCAGGTGATTATTTCCCTCACCTTCGGCTCGTGAAATAAACTTCACCCTCAGGATTAAATCATGCACTTTAGTCCCTCAATATATAATATACTATTTTCCATAGTTGAAGTTAAAGTGCTTCTGAGTCGATAAAGTAACAGTTTAACCGTTAAACAGTTTAACCGTAATGCAGATACAGTAAAATTGGAGTAAATAAAGTAAAACTTTAACAGCAAGGGTAGATAAAGTATTTAAATTTTTTGACATTTTTTGTTCAAATTATTTTTCAAATACTGCTGCATCCATTTTGTGAAAAAAGTAGGATGAAATACATTAAAAACAAACTCCAAAATTGCGCTTTAATAATAATTTAATTCAAAATATATATTTTCTTGCACATCAGTTGTAGAAAAAAATACACGACGATAAAATTATATTATCTGGTCAAGAAAAATGATTCACTCTTGACTCGCTCCTTCGTCGCTTGTGAATTAACACTTTTCTTTCGTCGATAAAATATATTTCATCCTCTTGTATAAAAAATAACTTATCTACAGTTGTTAAATATTATATTCATTGTACGTGTCTTTTCAGTTAAATAATTTTATAAATTGATCTCTAATAATAAAATTATGATCTTAGTTTTTAATTATTTTATTTTAAAGAGGTTTTTGAGCCGTCATTTAAATTTTATCGTAGATACTACTTTATTAATCCTAGTTTAATATGACAGTCATGAATTAAAATGATTACAACACTCGCCTGCGGCTCATACAATAAACTTTGCTTCTGTATATTAAAAAAAAAAGATTCCTGGTAAGAATTGCCCGTCAAATAGCGGTGCCGTCAAATTACATTTTCAATGAGTCTTGGAAAAAAGAATTTCAAATTCATTGATTCAGAATTCAGAAGCATGCAAGAATCCTCAAAGAATCCATGTATGAACAGGGCTTTACCAGTTCCATCTATAAATAACTCTCATTGAATAATACATTATTAGTTATTTTTTTGAGGTTATCTACCTATTCTTCAAAAAATCTTTTAGAAACCTAAGAACTATAATTATTATTCCTTTTCTTTCATGTTTATATTTATCTCACAATGGTCTTCTCTTTTGTTACAGGTATGTTGAACTGTCTCGCGACACCAAGTCATTTGTAAGTTCAAGGAAGAAGAAGTAAGTACTGTAAAAATAAAAATAGTTTCTACTAAAACACAGCGCAACCACAACTAAAATAGTAAAGTTAGTTGATAGAGCGGTTAAATATTAGCCTAGTTCGGAAGATAAACTTTATCTGGAGTTTAAATCAGACTTCGTATGAGAGATTATCAAACAAAGCTGCGCGGTGTTTATTTGGAAAAGTTAAGCGAAGCATTATTTTATTATTTATAACTTGGGGAAATATTCCGTATTCTCACCTTATACAAAGATAAAGAAGAGTTATTTCGAAGTTTTGGATAAATTGCTATACACGTAGATAAATAGTTATTTATGTTATAAGGATCGTACCGAAAATTATTATGGTACTAGTCGTGAACATTAGACGAGGCGAAGCCGAGTTTGATAACACGACGTGTACCATGATTGGTTACGATTCGTATTGCATACAAATCTGCTGGTGTAAATGAGTTAAAAAATAAAATATATTATTTGGTATTTAACAAAAAAATTTAAATCTGCAAAAATCAGGTATTTGTTATTTCATACTGGATTCGTTGGTACTTGGCTTATAATGGTTGCTATTATGGTTTTCAAATTGAAGCTTATAATGTTATTATTATGACACGCCATCAGATAAAATAATTATTTTATGTCTGGACTGTAAAGAAAGCTTATTTGTTAAGAATGTGGAGTATTATTTTTTGTGGCGTAGCCGAGGAAAATAACCACGTGAGTAATATAAAATATATTAGGTAACAGCCTAAATATACAGTACATGTTTTTGAAATCGCAAAATTATTTCCTATAATTTTTCAAAGGTTATCTACAAACGACATTTTTATTCGAGTTTTTCTTAAGAGGACATAATTCCACTTGAAAAATAGACTATTTTTCTGGAACAAATCCTGACTGCATGGTACAACATATAGTTTTAATTTTTTTACTATTATATGCATAAGAGATGAAAGTAGTCCGCTAACTCCAAATTATTCATTTTTCAATATTGACAAAATGTTTAATTGCATTAAAAAGTACACCAATTTTTGACAATAAATTAAGTATATAAAAAACCTAAATATTGATATATTACTGAGATAGCGGACTGTACACAACCTTTATTTAGAAGTATACAAAATTTCAAGGTTGTAAGTTTGTTTTTGCGGCTGTATTTTGTTCCAGAAAATGATCACTTTTGAACAAATTTTGCCTATTTTACGGCGTAACTCATGATAGTCACAAAAGGGCGGGGTTTTAACTTGTGTTTATCTCTGACGTAAATTTCTGACCGTTTTGGTTGGAGGAGGGTGGTGTAAACTGAATTTGTCAAAATGAAAATTCGGGATTCATGTTAGGAATAATATCCTCTTAAACTGCATAAAAAACCTCGAAATGCACTTTTTTCCAAACACCCATAACTTAGTTCCAAATCGTCGTAGGAACTTCGTTCTTTGAGTCCTGCATAGGAAATTGAACAAATTTTAGTGCCCTTTTGGTGAATAGAGTTGAAAAACTCCGTACACATCGTCAAAGTTGGACATTTTTTCGATTTAAAAGCATTTTTTCACAGGGGTGCTGAAGGGGGCGGAAGGGATGACGCTAAAGTTAGCATGCATGACTTTAAAGTAGACACTTCAAAGTTTTTCGCCCTCGAAGATCCATCGAAATGACGATTTGAAAATGGGTGAAACACCTCATTTCAAGTGTTCCCCTAATTGTGTTGCCGAGTTTACTTCGTGGTTTAAACTAATATTAAATTAAGAATAAGTTTTTATTTTGATGGATTTGATTATTAACTGGAACCATTTTCTACAATTAAATTTGATTTGATACTGAGTAGTCAATGAGTCGATCAGTCAGCCATCCCTAATAAAACAATAACAACAATTTCCCAATCTCATATGAACACATCCGTTTAATTATCTCGTGTAACTTGGACAGCATCTTCGAGTAATAGAACAAGCGTCGCACGTTAGTCACCGGGTAACTACGTGCAACCACCGCGAGGCATTGACGGAGTCCTGGAGCTAAAATTAAGCGGTTTCCATCAACGACACACCCACACGGACGCACACACACGTATATTTAGTTCACTGAAATGCGGAGAAAACTAGAAAGGTAAATGAACTACGTAAATGACACTTGGACAACAAGACAGCATAATGAGAGTAAAGAGAAAAAGAAGAATGGGGTTATTGATTTATTTAAAGCTTCAACAAGAGTTTGTTGTAGTTTGTGAGGTTGTAGGACAGTATACAGGTGTTTCAGGACTAGTGTAACAAAGTTTAACACCGTATTCCTGAGGTTATTTTGATCAAAAATGTCATGTCACTTCTCCGGCCTATACAGAGTGATGTGTACTTATGGATCAAACTTTAAGGGTATATGTAACACGTTCTACTGATAACGGAAAAAAAAGAATTTTTCAAAAATTCTTAAAATTAAGGGTGGTTTACTTAAAGAAAACATTTTGAGTGCCACTGGTATCATTACTGTGAAAGAAACCGAATAATTATAATTAATTTGTTAGATAATTACGTGCGTTGTTAATATTTGAATAAAACAACACGAACACCTATGAAACTAGTGGCACTCAACATGTTTCCTTTAAGTAAACCACCCTTAATTTTGTTAATTTTTGAAAAATTCTATTTGTTCCGTTATTAGTAGAAGTTTGATCCATAAGTACAGAAACACTCTGTATATAATAGGGGAAGTTTTAATTGTAATAGTGATTTTTGACGGTTTGAGATTTTGATGAATCTTTACGTTTTAGGCTTTACCAGGGTTGGCGAAAAACATGGTTTTTTATTTTAAACTGTTTTATTTGTATAAAACGT
The DNA here is from genome assembly GCA_947534325.1 of Agonum fuliginosum. Taxonomy (NCBI): domain Eukaryota; kingdom Metazoa; phylum Arthropoda; class Insecta; order Coleoptera; family Carabidae; genus Agonum; species Agonum fuliginosum. Next base: position 3,372,670 of record OX384033.1, read on the forward strand.
GTTTTTATTGATTAAAAAAAGAGTTTTAAACAACAAAAAACAGTGTATTAATCAACAAGGAGTTCTGAAATATGCAACATTACGCATTATGGCGATAAATATTCTGGGGATTCCCCTACCTATACTTATTATTTATTATCAGGTTATGGCTATGGGTAACATCTAGTGAGAAATAGTAAATATGATGTACACCTTTATTAACTACAGGAACTTTGTTTTATTACTTAGATAGAATATAAAAAATGTTTAAAATGTGTTTTAAACACTTACTTTGTTTGAAATAAATTTTAAACGTTTGTTTACAACGAAGTGTCTTAAACGTGCCAACCTTGAACCCAAAAAACATAATTTTAAAAAAGTCGATCGAGCTCTCTGTCTGTCTGTCTATCCGCAAGCACGATAACTTCAGAACGTGTACGAATTTTCGACTGAAATTTTATATTTAAGCTTTTTACAAAAAAAATTAGTTAGGTAATGAGCTTTATTCAATCCGTGGTACAAACTTTTTTAATTATTTGTTTACCTTCCGCTTCATATTCTAAACGGGGAGGTATTGTGATGGGTCAAAATATTGAGTGAGTTTTTATTTTTAGTGAACATCTATATTTAAAAAAATTTGAATTTAATTTTACTTAAAATCTTACAAATAGGAAAAGTTGAAATGCCTCTGTTTACATATCTTTTTTCATTCTTGGGATGAAATTTCCAGTGCGTGACGAAAGCAAGACCGTGAATTCTAACGTGAATTACTGTCTCTAACTGGTGGTGTGCTAACGTTCACGCTAACTGGAATTGTTTCGAATTTTCAACGTAGAATTCGAATGAATATTCATATCCGAGGAGATTGTTTGGAATGAGTCGCGGGATATGAGCTACGAGGTTTATTAACTTACACAGATATTTTCTCAGCTGTAAGAGATTTAAACGTGATGGCTGTTTTATTTATTCATTTTATCACAAACGTGTTGAGTTGAATATGAGTTTGAAATACTTTGAATACCTATCACGATCGCGCTTTTTACCATTTCATTTTACAAGACTCAGTGAAATTTCATGATTTTATGACAGAATAATAATTCATAACGGGTGTAACAAAAAGTAAATAGAATATTATGGGTTAAAAAATTGTTATTTGTATAACAAGTTTTGAAAGTTTTGTCGAACACGAACGAAAATTGCAGCTCGAGCGAAGGGAGGGTTCGACAAAATATTTTTAATACCTGTTATACACACTATTTTTTCTACTCCTGCAAAACAAAGAAGTTAAAAAATCCAAATATTAACATTAATTTCTTAACATTTACCTCCTATCAAATTTTTAAATTGAAGAAAAAGAAAAACTGTTGCAAAGTGCTCAAAAGTGTGCAACAAAGTACTTTGTCTACAATCGTTGTACAATATTAACATGGTTATTCAATTTTAGTTAGAATAATATGTACAAAATTGTCGCTCTAGGGCGACAAAGTAGTTTTGTCGCACAAAAACATAAAACTATTAAATTTGTTCCGTCAAATTGGCCTCAAACTGCGATTGTGAACATTTTGTTTGAAAAATGTTTGTTTTGTTTATAAACGTTGTCATGATGATGATCGATAACCTCGATTACATTGAATTGTTAAGCACGCCAAATAATAATAATTTTAAAATTAGCTACATTGACGTTATACGATTATAGACAAAATATTGTGTGCACCTCGTTGGATAGAGCTTATTTATTGCCCTTGTCGAGTCGTCAATCTCGGCTTCGCCTCGACTGAACAAATTTCTCGCCGCGTGCAACAAACAATGCTCTATCCGTACTTGATACACAAATAACTATTGTCGCACATTTATGTACTTTGTCGCACACTAAAGTCTCATTTCCACCGACTGTTTTAATACTTAAGAACTACGTGTAATACATAAGTTATAAAGAACAACGCATAAGAACAAAACTTTGCAAATTCCAAACATAAGGCGTAAATGTACAAGTATAATGATTGACATGTGTTATATTTATTATTTGTTTTGAGTTATCAATTTCTGTCTGTTTGTAAACCTTACTTACAAAATTAACAGTTCTTCCATTCCTTAATATCGCAAAAATGCCTGTAATGATTAAATTATAAAAGGAGAAATTATTTTTCAGTATTTTGGTACAATTATTCAATAGTCGACTCGACTTTAACAAATTATCTTTTACTCAAGTTCATAATATTACTCTCATTCCGTTAGTCATTTTTTCAAATCTCATTGAATAAATGAACAGAATTTTAGTAATCATAAAATTTGTACCGTAAACATGAATCAAGTATTAAATACTTCAAAGCAAAGCCTCTTTGATCCATCATTTCACCAATCAACAACTGTTGACTTATTCTCATCATAAGTGTTTTTATAATCTCATTTCACATCTCGATTCGCAATTCTCAATTGGCGTAATAAATATCAAAATATCTTTGGAGTTTCGTCCGCCATTTTGCTACTTAATCATCTGGAATACTCTTACACTTCTGCGGTTTCGTCTCATAATCCTCTTCTCTCTTCTGCGACGAGCAATCTTCGTCTTCAGCGATAATTAGTCCCTGCCACACTATTTACAAGCGTGCCAGGGATATTTGCAATTTATGTTTGTGCGTGGGGACGTAATGTGCTGGTTTGTACCCTGCGGTTTTGTACACCGAGAACGAGGGAGATTTAATTTGAGGAGTTGTGTTACTGTGTAATGTGGTGTGTTAGTTATAAAGACTATTAAAAAAATTCTTTCTGGTTTAACAAAAAATCAAAAAAATATCATAATTTCAGGATAAATTAAAGGAATATAGTTATTTTTGGCCCATTAAGGAGGTTGGTGACCATATATTAAAATAATGATGAGAGGCTGAAAGACAGAGTCTTTATTACACTATTGAGATTCTATTTTTTTTAAATTTTGCTCCATTCGGTTTTCTAGTAATTGAATGTAGATATTACGCTCGTTTTACATGGACTCTTATGGAAATTCACTACATTTTTTTATGCATGCTTTAAACTATATGAAAAAAAATCTGATGTGGTCAGCACACCACCTATCGCCTAATTCTGATTATTCTACTAATCTAATAAATAGTTTTATTCGCATTTTAATGTTCGCATGTTCATGTAATATGTAAACGATAATGTAACCAAGATGCAAGGAAAAGATGTCAACTGTACTGTCACTGTCATAATCTCATAATCGAGCTCATAATCATTCAAATTTTGTGTAGAAACAAATTTCATATCATGGACAACAAGATACTGGTGCTTTAAAGAAGTAGAATATTAGTTGCATTTAATTTTATTGTTAAATACTACCAGATTCAGCAAATTGTATTTAAAATTAACTGTACCCATAGATAATTATATTATCTTTTATTTTTAATTGCAAAAATAGTCATAAAGAAATAATGTAGGTACCAATATATTTAAGGAAAACTATATCAAGCTTCAAAAAGTAAGTACTACTTCCGGTTTGCGGATTTCTACCAAAATCTTATCCGGTGTTAAGATCCTTATTAAAACCTTAAATATAAAATTTGGTTATTAAAGGTTTGATACTTTTTACCCTCCGCTTACCTGTAAAGGAAGGTATTGGAATCATGCAAAAAATCGGGTAGTGAGTTTTTAGTGGATGAGCACGAATTAGTGTCCTTACAACTCATTTTTGATCGTTCACGATGATGTCTGTGTGTATGTGGTCAAGGGGTGTTAGTCGCATAACTCAAATACGAATTACCCAAAAAAATTGATATTTGGTATTTAACATTTGTATATACATTGGAAGAGCTCATTAGATTTTGGTACAAATATTTTCACCGGAAGTGATATTTTTTGAAGATTTAAAAGATTAATTGCCAAAAATTTATATAAATTTGAATAAATATAGTATTTATTTGTAATAAGTCATAAGTATGATATTAAATGTAGTAATTGAACGGAGGATGGCTTCAAAACATGCAGAAAAGTTTTCCTGTGAATTAATCTTTTGATTCAGGTGATGCAAATTTCGGTTTTTGAATATTTTAGATTTTTATTTGTATATTTTAAATGGGCACCGGATTGTACGTATACATTTATGTTTATAAGTCTAGGTATGGCGGAAGGTCGTGTGCTGGCCACATCAGATTTTTAAGTCTCGCTTTAAGTAATTATTGTAAAAATATATCACCGCAACTAAACGAATTGCAATATCAGTCAACGCGCGTTACATATTTGTGTAAGATACTGCAGTGATTTAACAACAATTTTACAGAACATTCACCAACATTACTAACACACATACTCACACACTCCTCCCCCTTCCAATTCTCATCTCCATCTCGTCTGGTACAAATGTCGCGGTAACCATGGCAACACAGACCATCAATCACCGGCGCTGTCACCGCTGTGACTACTGCACCGGTTACCCGTTCGGTTACCGGTGAGCGGTGAGCGGTGACGTGTCTGTAAAACGTGCGGATTTTACCGCTAACCACGAGATGCACCGACGATGCATGCAGTTGTGATAGCGGACAAACGCGAACGTAAAATGAAGAGTTGCTGTAACGGAGAAATGTGGTGGAGGCGCGGCATTGAAGTGAAGTAATGGATGGATTGTTAGCACGGTTAACTATTTTCATTTGTACTTCACCCATCGTCTACGTTATTATTCAAGTCTTGGAAATACAATTTTCGTTGCTAGGGACAATTGATTGAGGGCGCTTTTAAGGGACCAGATTGAAGACCGGAAGTGTGAATTAAGAATTAAGTTATCTGTGAAATACGTTAAAACAGAAAATAATCTGTCACATCATGTATTGAAATGTCAGAATTAAAAAAAAAAAGTTAAATTGTTTTTAAAATGATGAAAATAATACAATCATAATAATATAGGGTATATTTTTGATCTAATATTAAAATTGATTTATTAATAACCGGAACCGGATCCCTTAATAGCGCCAATGCGGTAAAAATTTGTAACAAAAAATGTTCTCCAATGTTTTGTTAGCAACCGGCCTGCATTTCCATGCCTTGAATAATAACCTAGGCGATGATTTCACCACATATACACATAGACAGTAGTTTAGGTAGGTATTTATAAAATGATAAGGCCAACTTCAACTACAATTTACTGCTTTATTTCTTCAATGCAAAACATAGAATAGCTTATGAATTGACAACACCCTTATTATAAACAATCTATCAATACGTTACGTTACATAATTACAATAATTATAATTAAACTAGCCATTATGTCAACCAGAAGAATTCCAATCCAAACACGAAGCATTATGTCAACAGGATTGTAATAGTAATTTACATTATATGTGCGGTAGGTTCAATTTTACAACGCGAGGTTCTATATTAAAGTGCGACGCGAAGCGGAGTGCATTAATAAAACCAAGCGTTGTAAAATTACCTACTGCCCGCACAATTTATTCTATTTTTTGGCCATCATACTAGCTATTTATTAAAAATATGTAATTTATATACAATTTCAAGTTGTGAACATTGAATTTTAAAATCAAGCCGCGTTGTATTTTACCTTATAAATTTGCTGGAACTAAACTTCGGGAATGAATATATGCTGATTAATAATATACATTTTGGTCCTTCGAGCCGGATTAAACATAAAACGGAGTGAATTGTTACTAAATCATTTTAAAAATCAAATCAAGCAATTCGTGTAGTGTGGTGAACATCGTTGAACATCGACAAAGATCAAGCAATCTATCTCGACACCACGGTATGACAATATCAACGAAGCCGGCTCGAAGGACCAAAATGTATTTTATGAATTTGCTGGAACTAAACTTCGGGAGTGAATATGTGCTGATGAATAATATATTGTTGTGTTTAACTATTGAGTGTTTATTGACAACTAACACTGTGGTACCTATATTTTACATTTACAGGTAAAAGATATGATTGTGACGTTAGCAACCCCACCATGATTATGGTTAACAAGAATGGGGGAGAAAACTTCCCACTAAAGACAGGGTGAGCAAGAACAGTTATCCTTAGAACTAATAATAATTATACATACATACGTAAATATTTAACAACAACTGTTAACTACCTACATCAAATTTTCAAAATGATATAGACGAATTTACCTACTGATATTTTTTCGCAAATTATTGTGCAATCAATATTTATAAAAGTGTTAATTTATGTATTTTTGACGTTAATACTAAATATAAAATAACTCTTTTTTAAGCCACTCGTGCCTAAAAATATGTCATTTCGAAACCATAGTGACGATATCAACTTTATATATCGATTGTAGAAAAACGGTTTCAATAGTCGGCCTAAAATGCACGTCAAATTCAAATCCCCAATCGTTGGGGCAAATTGACATTCCCGTTCCCGTTTTCATCTTCCCTGCTCACGTATGTGCTCCAAATTATGCATATTAGTTCCGACTCTAATTCCCGCGACTCTAGAGAACGAATAATGTTGATTAAGCACGTATCACGTGTGATGTGTGTAAAATAAACCAATTTATCGAACGGTGTTGCCCTAGTAATTGCGAAAATTGTTCCGTGATAGTGAAAGTATCATTCAATCAATTCAGTTTCAATCACTTGCTACACCGCAGTTCAATTTCCATTAGAGTTTCGCATCAAACTAGGTGATTTTCAATTTTTCGATTAAAGGCTGTTAAAGTTTTATTGGCATATTAAAACTGGTGCTTTATTTTTAGTATGAGTGGTTTTTTCAGGAAGATAATTTTTTTGTTTTTGCGGTAGAAAATTTGAATAGGTACTATGTTATTTTATAATGGATACAATAATAGACAAGATAATAGTACATTATTTTACAAGTGTGGAATTATGCGAATACAGTTCCAGTGGAAAGATTTCCAAACGAGCCGTAGGCGAGTTGCACTGGTCCATGAGAGCGAAAGTCGTTTGCAGACTATAATTTCTCTTCGACTATAAATTTCATTTCATTTTTTAATAGCTTAACCTTAAAAATGTTTAAAAAGATATATTTTTAATCTACCTACATCAAATTCATGAGTTATTAAATTTAAAGGTATTTTAAACTTTAATGAAAGCAACAAAGAAACATTGAATAAAATTAAATTATTATTATTCGCCGAATTTAATTCCATCACTAGTGATAGAAAAAAACCATTCCATAACAAGAGATAGAATGTAACCATTCCATAATTAAAAATTATGTAAGAATGATGACATTCTACAACAGTCGTATAGAATAGTATATTCTGTAATAAGTGTGGAATGAAGTATATTCAGCTCGAGAGGAAAGTGTTTTAGACGAGCCGTAGGCGAGTTTCACGGTTCCACGAGAGCGGAATATCCATTCCAAACGTGTTGCAGACTATACCTTCTCTAGGTACAATTATAAATTTAATTGCATTTAAAAAAATATTCCAAAAATTTCAATAAAGACCGATATATTTTATATTATAGGTACACAAAATTAATAAATTATTAAATTAAACGTACCTATTTTAAAACTAAATATTTAAAGAATCTAACAAAACAAATTATTATTATATACTCGCCATATTTCATTCCATCACTAGTGACGGAATGAAACAATTCCACCACAAGTGGTAGAATGTAACCATTCCATAATTAAAAATCATGTAACAGTCGTATAGACAAAAAGTTCTTTTAGGTTCCCTTTTCACACATGGATACGTTGAGGATTTTTTCATACTTCTGAATCCTGGGAAAAAATTATTTAATTGGTCTGAAAAACTATTAATGAATTACAAATTCTTCTTTTCCAAGACTTATTGAATATATAATTTAGCGGTTGTGCCTTTTACCTCTCGCCTAGAGAGGTATAGGGATCGTGAAAAAATTCGATGTCGAGATTTTTGTCAATAAGCACGTTTTAGCACCTTTAGAACCTATTTTGACTATTTTCACGATGATGTCTGTGTGTGTGTTTGTGTGTATGTGTGTGTGTGTGTATGAAAGTCTGTATGTGTGCCTACTATGCTCTTTCGTTCTTATTCATTATCTCAAATTCTATTGAACATAAAATTCTAATATTTTGCATTAAATATTTGTACATGTTAATGAAGAGCTGATTAGATTTTGGTTAAAATCTGCCAACCGGAAATGATATTTTCTTGAAGCATTTTAACATTTTTTGAAAAAAATATAGAAAATTCTGCGATAGTTACAATTTATCATACGACATTTCAAAGAACAAATTATATCTTACAATATTTATTTAACATCTTGTCTATATCTCTTACCAATATAGGAGAATTATTTTTCAAAGATATATAATTTTACCTACCACGATTTGTAAATCACAATATAGAAAAAAATTAAAAACAAAAATGAATATGTCAATGTGACAGATGAACAGACGTATACACATTTCTGAAATGTTTTTGGCACCATTTTAAAAGAAATGTAAATATTATTAACTGAACATAATGTAATAAGGTAATAATAAAGTTAAATTTTTATCTATAAAGAGCTTAAAGAACTAAGAACATTATTTTCAAAAAGTTTGTAAATTTATTGCAAAATTATAATTTAAGAAAGCCTAACGAAAACCAAATTCACATAAATTAAAGTGTTAAGGCGGGAGGTCGTGTGCTGGCCACATCAGATTTTTGTTATTTTGTTAGGCGATTCTCAGCAGGACTCTTTTTCTCAAGATTCAGAATCATGAAAGAATCATCAAAGAATCCAAGTGTGAACAGACTTCTTATAAAGAATTAAGTTTTTCTTCTCATTTTAAATTCGAATAATTCCTCTAACCTAATCCTTCCTGTCTTCGCAACTGTTTCCAAACTCCCGAGTTTCTCCGACAATTGCCGAAGGTACCCGAGTGCCAGGTATAAAGGCTGAAGGCTGTTCCTGGTTTGAGTTCCGGTTTAGTAATGGCAATCAGCGATCAGCGTAATTCAATTTAATTAAACACCCGGTAGATGGGGTAAGATACCGAGTAGAACAACCACGAATATAGAGGGGGGGGGGTTAGTTTACAGGAAATCACAGGGATCGATTGTACAGGTGGGGAATCATTTATAATGGATTTTTTTTAAAGAGTTCAAAATAATATATCGCATAACCATAATGGTACAATTAATATCTATAAGTAACGATAGTTAACCATCTAGTTTACTGACGTAAACCTCCCTTATATAATATGAGGCAGGAGGTAAAAATTTCCTGCTGCGCATTTTTTTCATAATTTTTTAATCCATCGATGTATGCTTTTGGGAAAATTCTGAATTGACAACCCTAATTATTATTCTAGTTCTAAATTTTATACTTTTTTCTAGTACGAGTAGATATAGAAATATACGCCTGGCTCTATTTTTCTATTCCAGATTCGTACTAGATTTGTCTACGCATGCTTACTTTTTTTTTCTAATTCACTCTCTTCCTCACTACTTTGACTGCTCGAACCCAGTCCGAAACTCGTACTTTGCCGCATCCTAGCTATGCGATGTCATTTTGAAGTTGAAAAATACTGTAAACATGGCTCTGGCTTCAGTATTCGCATAGTAACTTCTGTATTTTTTAAAGAAATTAAGTAAAACAAAAATTATTCGATAAAGGAAGGTTATAGCTGCAGGCTTCTTGCTTTTTTAATTTTTCTTTCCATTTATAATGACCGAAAAAAATCGTTTAAAATCGTATCAAATAATGACAAAAAACATCATTTTTAAATTTAAATTCCTAGGCCAAAGACAAAAAATAAAAAACTAGAGGCATTAAGACATCCTTTGTTATAATACACTCATATGTAAAATCATAATATATTTCAATTATAACTAAAGTAAACGTTGGAGGGTGTACACCTCTGTAACGCTGTAAAATTTCAGGATAGGTAGACGAACAGCTTAAAACAAAAAATTTGAACCGTTACCAGAAGTTATTTAAATAAATAGGTACATACCAACAAAATATCATTTTCCGCAAATTTCTGAATTCTGCTATTTCCATCTCTACTTTTTTGGTTTCTTGCAACGTTGCAATGCAGATTCAAAGGCAACAGCGCAAGAGGGTAAGTTACAACGTCTCAAGTTCCAGGGTGAGATCCTTTGAGCAAGTCAATGAAATTAGTTGCGTATGAGAAAACTTGTATGAAGTTGGAGTAAGATATGTGTTACGTTTGCGAAACTTGAATATGTTAGAGCAAGACGAAAAGAAAAAAAGAGAAGACTAGAGGTGCACACATAAAGATGTCAGAATGTGGCTGCTTCCAGTACAAGAGAAGCTATTACGATGCGTTTGTAAAATGGGTTGGTAATTCAATAACTTATATTAGTTTAATTTATTCCCCAGTCAAATTGACTGACTATTCTTTTTCTTCAAATTGAAAATATTTGTGTTCTGCATAAAGCCTCATTCACGTAAGCATTTAGTTTTAAGAGGTTCGTCTATCTTTTTTTCTAATTCCTAGAATACTCTCGATATTACTTTTTTGCAGCATCCTAGCTATGCAATGTCATTTTGAAGTTGAAAAATACTGTAAACATGGCTCCAGATTCCCATAATAACTTCTGTATTTTTTCTTGCTTTTAAAATTTTTCTTGCCATTTATAGTGACCGAAAAATATAATATAAAATAATGACAAAAAATCGCAAAAAAACGTAATTTTAAAATTTTTTACTTCAAATTCCTAGGCCAATGACAAAAAATAAAAATATAGAAGCATTAAGACCCTTTGTTAATACACTCATATGTAAAAACATTATATATTTCAATTATAATTAAAGTAAACGTGGGAGGCGTATACCTCTGTAACGCTGTAAATTTTTAGGGTAGATGAACACCTTACGGTTTAAAATTATGATTACGTTTAGGAATGTTTAAATTCATTTTTCATTTTCTAGCACTAAAGTTTGAAACCTCCAAACTTTAAATTTATGTTTACCACTTACAAAAGCTAGTTTAATTTTATTATGTGAATGTTGTGTTTCTTAAACTTAAATATAAATGTAAACTTTTACGCTAAAACTAAATGCTTACGTGAACGAGGCTTAAGAAATATTATAGGATTTTAACATCCAATTTATATTGTAGTTTAAAAATGACCAAATGAAATAAAAAAATTCTATCCCGATGTTTAATTATTATCGATAATACCGATAGGGTAATTAATTATAAAACGCTGTAATGATATCTGATCCCCACATAATTAATTTGATTTAAATTACGTGTTCTATTAATCATAGTTGATCGAATATAAAAAGTTTTATAATTACACAAAGTAAAAAATAAAACGGATGTATTATATTTCAAAGCCTGGAGTTTTAAATACCAAATGATCTATTTTAAATTTTATATCGTTCACATTAAATTTTAATAACTTTGTAAGATATATTTTACATAGAAAAGCTTTTTTAATTTTATATTTTTCCCCGAAACCATGTCAATATTTTCATGCATACCTACATAATTAATAGGAAGGTGCGTTATTTAATTATTGTATCTAAACCAGACGACAGATTTTAACGAAAAACTAACACAATATTAATTGAATATAGAAGAAGATTAAAATTAATGATATATGAATTTCCTAAGTTCATTGTCACAATAATATAAAACAAAATCGTTCCGTTTATGAACTCGTCAATGAGTAATGTATCCAGATTAGTGTATGGTGTAAGGTTTGATACAAAGATCGATAAAATGTATGATTCAATGCAAAAAACCAAACACAACACTAACTGGGATACAAGACTCCACACTAGGTTAATCACGACGCGTTTCGATCTTTCCATCATCATCAGGTGACTGTCACCTGATGATGATCGAAAGATCGAACGATTTTGTTTTATACTCGTATTAGAAGAAGATTGTATTAAATTTTCAAGGGAATCGTCAGTTTTATAAAAATGATATTTAATTTTTAATTAAAATAAATAAATAAATTTATCGAACAATTGAGGTATGAAGTATCAAAAGACAACGATATTTCTATTTACCAGGCATTTCAAACGTAGAACTTATATCCTCACTAATACTATAATATATACATGTGCCTCTGTGGTACGGTAATGCCAAATTTGTTTACTTTTGTATACCCTCTCCAAAATAAGCTACACTTCATGAAGTCAACCGTCCGATGTCACTAGTTTCGCTAAACAACCTTAAACTGTAATGTAAAATGTGACTATACTCGGTTTCAGCTTAGAAAGTAGTAGGCGAATGTTCGCTGGTGTAAATCCACCTCTCGTCTCGACCAATCAGAATCAAGCATATCATCGTCCTATCTTACTCAACGCTACGTTCTAAGCTGACATCAAGTATAGATTCAAACCTGAATAGTCCAAACTCTAGTCGGCCACATAAGTCACATAACACACTTGGTTTATTTGTAAACAATTATTTTCAGTCTCAAATAATAGGGAAGTTTTATAATTTTTTTAAAAAGTTTTTTTATTGAAACTTCATGTTATTTGAAAGCGATTGAGAGTACTGATAAGCCTCAATGGGCTACTTGCATGCATTTTTTTAATTAAATATATTTGAAGAAGAGATCAAAACATAGGACCCGTATTTTTTATTTTGACAAAAATTTTATTTACAAGCCCAAAAAAAAATATTTAAATTTAAATATTCAATATGTGACGTAAAAACTAACCCAACCAATGAATGGCCGTTAAGCCATAGCAACGGCTGTACTAGTGAACGCCCCTAACTACGGCTTGCGCGGGAACGAGTTTGGCAAGTTGACAGATCAGATGTGTTTGACATTTGTACTTCGTACATGTTTTGATGCTGTAAAATATAAGTAAGTATTTGTGTTTTCATAAACTAAATAGTCTACATTTATAAAATAATGTATTGTTACTAAATTTTATGTGTATTTTTGACAAGCAAATGTCAAATTCAAACATTTGTTGACTGACTCGCACGCTATCTACAGGTTACATTCTTAACTATGCTTTCCCTACCTTCTGTTCACACAAATGACGTCAGAGAAAATTTAATCTCAATTTACTAAAAAACATATAATTTTTTTTAAATAAAATTTGTATTTTTACCAATGTTTTCGACCTAACATTATGTGCATAGTGTTAAAAATCTAATTTTTAGTACCACGCAAGTACCCCATTGTTCTTAATAAAGCTGTAATAAATTTTTAAAGTTTATGTGACGTAGATGTATAGCTGAAAATCTTCTCAAACAATGGGGCTGGAATTAAAATGTACTCCATGTAAAACCAACTGTTTTTAAATGTTACAAAATATAAAATACAATTTGGTAGTTTCTTTATTACTGCAAATAAGAATACACGTGTATTATACATTACTGTGGCGTAGATGTATCGATACGTAGAATCTCAAATATTTAAAGAACTAATAAGTTTTTAAAAACTTTTTTCATGACAATAACTCATTTTTGAGGTCTACTTTCAATATAATTGACTGGATTGCTAATTTGCTACTATGGTAAAGTACCTACCCTATTCTCAAACTTTAGGGAATTAATTTTAAAACACACTACACCATGTCTTTGTTCTAGAATAATATATGACCACCTTAATCATTATTATGGCTCTTTAACAACTTCTATTAATTAGCCAAACTTTGCGATAGTCAAGTAAATAAACCCGTTTTATTTATTATACATTTTACTCAATTTTTAATTATCTTTAAACTTTTTAATGTGTTCGGTGGCTATTGTCGGTACTTTTTGTGTATTAGCATTAGTAATTAATTTTTTTAATAAGTAATGCAATTAACCTGCTTATCTCTGAGTGGATTAATTGCAGTAAATGAGTAGGTAAATATTTTTATTTGGAAAACAAATTTTGGATGAGAAAGACGGAGCCGTCAAGGAAATAAAGTTTTATAATTTGGGCCGAATAGTTGGTAGTATATCTTTAATTACTTTTTACTTTTTGCGTGTATTAGCATTAGTAATTAATTTTTTAAATAAGTAATGCAATTAACCTGCTTATCTCTGAGCGGATTAATTGCAGTAAATGAATAGGTAAATATTTTTATTTGGAAAACAAATTTTGGATGAGAAAGACGGAGCCGTCAAGTTAATAAAGTTTTATAATTTTGACCGAATAGTTCCCTTTAAATTTTAAAATGTAAACCTTGTCTGGTAACTTTTCACCCCTCTACGCTGTTTGCATCCATCAATCGATAGTCTCTAAATATTCCTGACTGACAACAAAATCCTACAAAATCCGAATAACAAACGTTCAACCCCCCCCCCCCCCCTCCCCCCCCATTTACCTATTTATACGTCAAGGGCTGGGACAGAAGCAGTGACCTCGTTAATATGTATCAATATTTGAAGACCTTGTGCGTGTCGCGGCCTCGTGACCTTGACCAAGGTCGCGGCTAGCACCAGCGAAGCGACATTTCCGGTAGATTGTCAGATAGAGTTATTTTTGGATAGGTAGGTACCTAAACAGTGGTTCATCTCTAATTTGGTACCTATTTCTTGTGTTATTTTTTGTTAGTTGCTACTTTCATGCAGTTTTTAGTAACAAAACTGCTAGTTAATATGAAAATATTGCAGCAAATAATTAATAATATGAAACTTCTAATTCCCTGAATATTTTAACAAATCATTTAATAAAGTAGTATTCCGTAGGAGTAGGTATAGATTTTATTGTACTTAATATGAAAATATCGAAGAATTTTCTCGATTTCTCGTCTCGTCTCGAAATTACCAATTTCTCGTCTCGGATTTTCGAGATACTAGAATTCAAAACTACGAGACGAGTAATAGTTCTCGAGAATTCTCGAAATTAACTTATAACAAAAAGTTTTTCTCTTCGAAAATGTCAAATATTTTTTAATTTACTTTGTTCGTAGCATGTTTGGTTTTGATATACCTAAATAGTTTTATTGCTAAAACAAGAATTGAGTGAGGACCGTACAAAGAAGTTCCTAAATTTATTTACCGGGAAATGACGGAAACGAGAATACTTTGATTGATTATTTCTCGTCTTGTTTCGTCTTACGGTATCACTAATCGCGGCAATTAATTAATAACATCTTCCGAAAATCTGTCACTTAAGAAATAAATTTAAATTTCTATACCTGAGCCCCTGAATTCTTTAACAAATTATTGATTTTAATATTTCGTATGAGTGTACATTTTGTTGTACTTAATATGACAATATCGTGACTATTAAATAATAACATATAAGAATCTTAGGGAAATCTATGTCACTTTAGAGGCGCGTTCGGAAAATACCGAACTCCTGAACGTCAGTCGTCATTTCCAAAGTGTGGTGGGTTCAGGTGACGTTAAGTCCTTCTTTTTGCAATCAATCGAACAAAAAATTTAGGTAAAGAAAATTGAGCATAGAATGTACTGGCTAACTAAAGAATCTACAATTTTGAACAGCGAAAACATATCATCGTTGTCCCATCATATCTCATTTAATTTATAACATAGAGACAAATGAAATAAAAACTTCTTGTTAACAAAGGTTCAATTTATGTTTCTCTGTTTTCAGAAATTAAAAATTGCTTTTTGTTCACCAGAAAAAAAATCTAGAAAAATGGCTGATTTCAAAGTCTTTTTTTATCCAAAATCATAAGTTAAAAAAAAAATAAAAACAAAGAGACCTTCTAACATCTTTTAGTAACATGTTCATATGTTGTAAATAAAGAAAAAAACTCTAAATATGAAATGATCATGGGACGCGCACACCTCTGTTTTACTATAAATTTAACTACCAGGCGGGCCCCTTAAGAAAACAATTTAAATTTCTTTAAGAGTCTTAGGAAAATCTTTGTCACTTAAGAAATAAATTTACTATATCTGAGCACCTGAATTTTTGAACAAATTATTGCTTAAAATATTCCGAATGAGTGTAGATTTTATTGTACTTAAGGTGGTAACTCGAACGCGAATAAAATTGTGTATAAAATTGCAATCCGATTTAAATTCCGCTCCGAGGCAAATTAAAAAATCGATATGTTGGTGGAGGTGATGTTGCGATGTTAGCTCCACGATAACTTGTGGAAAAGCGAAACAATTTTTCGCGTACGATGCGGTGATTGACAAGCCACTAATTAAATAGAAATAGCAGCTTGGAGCGATTAAATTAAAATTATATCTGATCGACATTCATTTCCCTGGTGTCATCTGTTACGTTTAATCCAGAGATCAGATTTTATAAAATATTTTGCGAATTTATGGAAACATTAATAAGCAAAAATATTTTTATACAAAAACCTATTGTTATTTTAAAGTTACAACTGTCAAATTGGTATAATAAGACTAGTTATGACAAAAGTGAATCAATAATATTAACAAAAAACATCTCAGTAGATGACTTATGTTTATTATGTTATGACTATGAGTGATATCAAAATGTCATTGAAATGAATCAAACATATTTTGTAAAAACACGATAAACTTTTAGATTAAAAAAATCAGTCGTCTTCGAATTTAGAAAACTGTGTCCGTATTTAAAGGGGGCCTGTATTTAATTACTTACAGTTTCATTACAGTACCTACATCTATGATTCATTGGCACTAACCTCCTGAAACAAAAAAAACACTTATTAATTGATGAATAATTCTGTACAATAAAATAATATGTTTCACTTCACACAATTGTTTAATAAATAAAGGAAAAAATTCCGGGTTCAAATTCTGCCTCAGTCCGATATTTTTAAAAGTAAATGTATGTAAAACATCGACTCTTCATAGAGTCATCTTCGCTCGGTGTCGAAGACTACTACAATTAGTTCAATTTAAAGCTTTGTGCTTTGTCAATACAACATAATTCCATAAGTTGTGTATGTCAACAATAAAATATGGTTTATTGTTATTAAAATAGTGACTGAAAATTAAGATGTTAAGTACTTCTATTTTAACACACTTCGTTTAGAAATTTCTTCACAAGGGATACCCTTAAAAAATAATTTTATTTCCACCTAAACAAAATAAATGAGTAATATATTACAAGGCTCATAAAAGTGGCAGTACAGGTCTATTCTTTTAATTGTCTTACCACCAACTTTTGAAAATGGTATATGTATACTGTACCTTTTTTAAAACTTATAATAGTATATTATGTGTTAAGTTTTATAAACGTCATTTTTTAGGAACGAGCGCAGCGAGTTATAAAAAAACGAGTATCTAGAGAGTTTATAAACGAGTCACATACTATACTTTTTCTACGACCACTAATTACACAGCATAAATTCATAAATTTATATTTTTTTTTATTTATAATTTTAGGTTAAATCACAATGATATTATAGGTATAGCTACAAAATTCTACCTATTCAAGTGTATTTCACTGTTATATGGTTAAAATTGGACAATTATTGAAAGAAATCATTAATTTTCCTCAGTTCAAGTCGAAAAATATAGGAGCCAACTTCAGCCCGTGCCTAATATCTCAGTTGCTATGTTCAGCCCGTGACTAAAAACGGCCGAAGCTACGGCTTGTCGAGGTGTGTTTAAAATGTTATTTAGCGCCATGGAAACCAGTACGTTAAATGACGTTTTAATACCAGGAGTATAGAAAAAGTTAATTTACAAAAAAACGCTGTAAAGGTTGAAATAAAATTTATACGCGGCTCGCTTGCAAATAACCTTTACTAGGCTCACTGGATTAAGGAGTTTCGCTTCCAAACTTTCTAGCTCACCTGTAAAGATTAATTTACTACGCTCGCCATGTAAATAACTATCAAAAGTATTTTTTCATTACATTATTATAAAGACCAGGGGACATTCGTAAAGCAATGCATGACTTTTGCAGGACACTTTCAAAAGCAGTTCAAATGCCTGCTAGCCTACTGGAATTTGTGAAAATACAACAAAATTACTATTTATTTTCCACGTTTTTTACTGCTGCATCAAAAATGCACCAATTAAATTTGCCTTTGGTCTGTTTCAGTGTTATTGACATAAATAAAACACACTCGCATATTTGTACGTTGTACGACTGAAATTCTACAAATAGAACCAGTTTCTCTATTTACTAACATATGAGTTTGTACAGTTACGTACCCCATTTTGTATTGTGTAGGGTGTAGTTCTTCACCCCCACTACTCACCCCCACTACTATAGCCAATATATACCCCAAGATTTGTATTAGGGTAAGAAGTCGACTCACAGCTATTGAGTGTTAACCATATAACAAGTATATTCGTGTTGATCAATAAAGCTATTACAAATATCTAATCTTTTATTCAACAATCCAACAACATTCAACCTCTCCAGGGGTTAACATATGGTCCTTCGAAGCCGAATCGTAGCAGCCATCTATGGTATTCTAAGTTCACGATCATCAACATTGTTGGGAGTCATCAGGTTAGTGGCTTTCTTTAAATCCTCTTGCAATCAATCCCTGATCGTTATTCCTTCTTCAAGTGCTTTGGTGCGCACTGATTGTTCGGGCATTCAGTTTATTTGGGAGGTGGTTTTTTGCGATCTATAATTTCATTCATATTCTTTGCATTGTGCAAGTATAATTCTTTAATCAGTCGTAATTTGTGTCCGTAAAGTATTCTAAATATTATTTTATTAAGTTCAGTTGTTTTGTATTGAAGATGACTCGAATTGATGAAGTCAGAAACCATCTTGTTACTATTCATGAAAAAATAGCACGTTTGGAAGTCTATATTGCAAATTTTAATAGTGCGAATACTAGTATCAGTCGTTTGAAAGCGCGTCAGGAAATTCTTGAAGCTGTAAGGAAAGAATTCGAAGAAACCCAGTATGAATTAGAAACTCTTGATAACAAGGCGGAAGCAAGAGCCAAATATCGGGAAGATAGGATTGAATTTGAAAACAAATATTGCGATCTAATGGGTGACATAATGGATATTATTCATAAATCTGAAAATAAAAATGTTCTTAACTCTACCGCATCATCTCCAAATTTCGCTAACAAAGAGTCGCTTCCTAATCTGCCAATTCTAAATTTAAAAACTTTTTCTGGGAATTACAAAGACTGGACTAATTTCGAGAATTGTTTCAAATCCGTTATTGACGAGAACAGTTCTTTAAATAATAGGCAAAAACTACAATATTTGAAATCCTGTCTGCGCGATGAGGCATTAAGAGCAATTGAATCTTTAACAATCGAAGACGAAAATTACGGTAAATCATGGGATATTTTAGAAAAACGTTTCAAAAATACTCGATTAATTGTCCGTGATCATGTTATGTCCATGATCAACGCCCCAGTTATAAACAAATCTTCTCATTCCTCGCTCCGCGAACTACTGGATACTATTATTACAAATATAGCTGCACTTAAGACATTAAAAATTCCCGTAGAAGCATGGGATGCTTTAATTGTCCCTATTATCACCGAAAAGTTAGATTTTAGTTCAAAAAGGGAGTGGCAATCTTCTTTAAACAATAGTATTCCAACTTATAGTCAGTTAATTCAATTCCTAGAAAAACGCGTTATGGTACTAGAATCATTAGATAGCATAAAACCAGTCAGTCAGTCGTTTAGTCAAAAGTCTGTAGTAAATAATAATAAACGAACGGTAACAAATGTAGCAACAAATGTAAAATCACCTCTTTGTTATGTGTGCAAAAATTCCGAACACTCAATTCGTAACTGCTCAGAATTTTTAGATCTGGATATCCGAAACAGAATTGAAAAGGTCAAACTGCTTAAACTATGTTCAAATTGTTTGAGAAACAATCACACTACGTCAACTTGTCGAATTACAACAAAATGCCGTACATGCAATAAAAAACACCACTCCTTATTGCATATTATTGAAAACTTAAATGAATCTCAAAATCAGGACAATGTAGTAACTACAATTAGTCAACATTCGTCTTCTAAATCTCTTTTACTCGATAGTGTTTTGCTAGCAACAGCTATAGTGTTAATTAAGAATCGTAAAAATCAATATATTCCATGTCGCGTACTATTAGATCCGGGTTCAATGTCGAATTGTATCACAAAGTCCATGTGTGAAAAATTGGATTTAAAGTGTATTACGGAGAATATTGAAATTAAAGGTTTAAATGGCACCACGAGTATCGCGAAAGAAAGCATTCTTGTCGACATCAAATCAAAATACAATCCTTTTGTTGCAAATCAACTCAAATGCATTGTTGTAGAAAAAATTACCGAAAACTTACCATTAGTTACCGTGAATCCATCCATGTTGCAAATTCCAAGAAATATTCAACTGGCGGACCCGACATTCTACGAATCTTCAGGTATAGATCTGTTACTTGGAAGCGGTTTATTCTGGTCATTGTTATGTATCGGGCAAGTTGTTCTACAATCAGGACTAGTCTTACAAAAGACTCATTTAGGCTTTATTGTTGGGGGTCCTTATCAAATCCCAGAATTATCAAAGTTTCCTGTAATAAAGTCTACAATGTGTAATTTAGTCTCATCTACTGGTATTTCTCTGGCACTAGAGGAAAAGGTCGCTAAATTTTTTGAAATCGAAATGGCTGGAATAGAACCAATTAAAAAACAACTGCTAACTCCTGAAGAATTAGAATGTGAAGATCATTTTGCTATTAATACAATTCGTGATATTAATGGACGCTTTTTAATAAAGTTACCAGCTAGAAATAATCATGTTAATGTCGGTGAATCAAAAAACCTGGCAATTAAACGTTTTTTAAACCTTGAAAGAAAGTTTTCCAAGGATGAGAACTTTAAGATCAATTATTCAAATTTCATACATGAATACCTCTTATTAGGGCATATGGAACGAATAGATAATATTCCGGACAAACATTTATTTCTCCCTCACCATGCAGTTTTCAAAGAGTCCAGCACTACGACCAAGCTGAGGGTGGTATTCGACGCGTCCGCGAAAACATCTAACGGATATAGTTTAAATGACAATCTAATGTGCGGTCCAGTCATACAACGCGATTTATTTTCAATCCTTTTAGAATTCCGTACATTTCAATATGCTTTAAATGCTGACATAGCTAAAATGTATCGTCAAATTCGAGTCACTGACGAAGACGCAAATTATCAATTAATTGTATGGCGTAACAATACAAGTGAACCAATACAAACGTATCGTCTATCAACGTTAACATACGGAACAAAACCCGCTAGTTTTATTGCAACTCGTTGTTTAAAAGAAATTGCTGAAATCAATTCAGAAAAATTTCCAAGGGCTAGTCACGCAATTAAAAATCATTTTTACATGGATGACTTATTGACTGGCGCTAACTCCATTTCCGAATTAATTGACATAAAAAAGGACATAATTTTTATTCTTAATCAAAGTCAGTTCGAACTTAGAAAATTTTATTCAAATGATATAGCTATCTTATCAGAAAACTCCAATGAGAATTCAAATTCTAAAGTTGACTTAAACAAAAATGAACAAACTAAAATTTTGGGTTTAGCGTGGAACTCAAAAACAGATGCATTAAATTTTGAACTAAATCTAGTTGATACTCCGAAAAAGGTTACGAAACGCATTATTTTATCAATTTCGGCACAAATTTTTGACCCTTTAGGCCTAATTGGTCCTATATTAATGAAAGCAAAAATCTTGCTACAGCAGCTTTGGTCTCTAAAATTGGGTTGGGATGAATCGGTTCCAATGTCCATACATACATCTTGGACAACTTTTTTAAGAGAGTTGAAAAACTTAAAATATGCTACGATACCACGTAAAATAATATCTAGTACATCTATAGTAATGACAGAGTTCCATGGTTTTTCCGATGCATCTCTGCAGGGTTACGGTGCAGCCATTTATTTAAGAACACTTGATAATGAGGGTAAATACGAAACTAATTTAATGTGTGCCAAATCGCGCGTAGCGCCGCTTAAAACAATTACCTTACCGCGACTCGAATTGTGCGGGGCACTATTGCTTTCGCGATTAATTGAAAAGGTGCGTCAAAACGTATCAATAAATTGCACGCGCGAATATTTATGGACTGATTCAAGCATTGTACTTGCGTGGATAAATACACCCGTAAATTCATTGAAAACTTTCGTAAGCCATAGAATATCGGAAATTACCTCATTAACGGAAGTCAAAAATTGGCGACACGTACGATCTGAAAATAATGCTGCTGACATTTTAAGCAGGGGCGCATATCCATCCGATATCATACAAAACTCAGGTTGGTATAATGGGCCTGATTTTTTAAAATTACCGGAAATTCAATGGCCGACTTCGCACTTAAATATTAATCATACTGAATTGCCGGAAATAAGGAATCCTACTATTATATGTAGCACCGCTTCTATCTCAATTGACTTCCTAAGCAGATATTCTCAATTCTTTAAATTACAAAGAATCGTGGCTTGGATGATTCGATTCAAAAATAATTGTAAAAACAGCAACAAAATTCTTAATAGTACTCTATCCATTGGTGAGTTGAATAATGCCATGATAACAATAATTATTATTGTGCAGCAATCCGTATTCAATACTGACTGGCATAGTCTAAGAGAAAACAAACCACTACTAAATAGTTCAAAATTGCTCTCGTTAAATCCATTCATGGACGATCATAAAATAATACGCGTGGGTGGCAGATTAAGAAACGCTCAGATTACCAATGATGTAAAATTTCCTATTTTATTACCAAAAAATCATTTCATAACTAAATTATTAATAAAACAAGAGCACGAACGTCAACTTCATGCGGGCCCCCAGGCCACGTTGGCGGCTCTTCGCCAACGGTATTGGATTATTTCAGCGCGAAACGCTATACGTCAAGTATTACATTATTGTCACCCATGTTTCAAAGTCAAACCTACAGAATCAAAATTTAAAATGGGTGACCTTCCCGCACCCAGAGTAAAACCTGCACGTGCTTTCCTTACAACTGGAATTGACTACGCGGGCCCTATTCAAGTCAAAGAATCACGAGGGCGTGGAAAGCGATTGATAAAAGCCTATATTGTTTTATTCGTTTGTTTTGCAACTAAAGCAATTCACATAGAGATGGTTACTGACTTGTCTACCGAGGAATTTCTCAATGCATTCCGACGTTTCATTAGTAGACGCGGATGCCCTCATGATATTCATAGCGATAACGGTACAAATTTTATTGGCGCAAAGAATGAACTTAAAGAGTTATACACATTCATAAACGAACAGGACAAAGTCTTTGTGACCGAATTGGCAAAATTTAATATAAGGTGGCATTTAATTCCACCCAGATCCCCACACATGGGAGGACTTTGGGAAGCAAACATAAAGTCAATGAAAAGACATTTAAAAAAGGTCGTAGGAAATTCACATCTTACTTGTGATGAGATGTACACGCTGTTAGTGCGAATCGAAGCATGTCTTAATTCAAGACCTTTGATGCCCTTAAGTTCTGATCCCAACGATCTCCAAGTCCTAACTCCCGGTCATTTCCTCATAGGAGAGCCACTAACAACTCTTCCAGAGTACGACCTCAAGGAAATACCGTTAAACCGCCTGTCAAGGTGGCAGTTGGTTGAAAGGCTACGCAGTCATTATTGGTCACGGTGGAGTCGTGAATACCTAACCAACCTTCAAAACCGCTCAAAATGGGTCCACGCCGTAGACAACCAACAACTTCTGGGCGCAGTGGTAGTTCTCATTGAGGACAACTTGCCACCCCTATCTTGGAAGATCGGGAGAATTTGCGACACCCACCCCGGAGACGACGGCCAGGTACGAGTCGTAAGCGTCAAGACGGCCCAAGGCGTCGTCAAACGGGCCATACGAAAAATATCTATCCTACCGATTGAAGACAATAACTCACAGTGCAATAGCAGTGTTAGTGTTTAAAGCAAAAGAGAAAATCAGTGCTTCAGTTGGTGTTAGTATTAAAACAAAATTAGTATAATAGTTTAACTTAAAACAAAAAATATATGTATTGTATTGCAATATGTGTTACATTGAAACTTATAGTTCAAGGGGGGCAGTATGTACAGTTACGTACCCCATTTTGTATTGTGTAGGGTGTAGTTCTTCACCCCCACTACTCACCCCCACTACTATAGCCAATATATACCCCAAGATTTGTATTAGGGTAAGAAGTCGACTCACAGCTATTGAGTGTTAACCATATAACAAGTATATTCGTGTTGATCAATAAAGCTATTACAAATATCTAATCTTTTATTCAACAATCCAACAACATTCCAGTTGCATATTCCTCAATTGCCAACATTTCCCGGCAGAAATGAGTTTTTGGTGATGGAGCCGGTGAAACATATTTTTTACTTCGTGTTTATCGTGACAAAGGCGGTGTAAAGTTAGTATAATTGCACATCAAGGGACGCTATTGCAACACAACGGTGCGTGATAATGCATGTGTGGCCACTACGCACATGGGCACATACATGCCAAATAATTATTAGAGAGAATGTATACAGGAGTGACAATATTCAAGAACTAAAGTATACATGCAGTCTGTCAGAAAATGAAAAATCGGTGTAGAGGGAATTTTATAAAAATACACTACTTATTGTATTTAGAATTATTATTATCAGTTGGATTTAAAAATAAATGAAAAGCTTGCTTTAAAAATTTTTTCATTAAATTTATTGTAGCTGATATCAATATACGAGGGTTGTCCGTAAAGTAAAGTTCCCAGTGATTTTTCACAGTGTAAAACTTGTTTAATTCAAAAAATGCGTACATTTTTGGAAAGTTCAGACTTTTACCTATTTTTCTACATAGTCGCCACTGCGGTCAATGCATTTTTGCATGCGGTGTACGAGCTTTTGAATGCCCGAATCAAAAAATCTGCCGCCAACTCACGCAGATACGTCCGGAACGCTCCTCATCATTGACGTCAGTACGCCAGTTTTTGAACTCTCTGCACCATTTGCGCACGTGTTATAGGCTCATACACTTGTCTCCATGGATTTCACATAGCTGGGAATGGGTTTCTACCGGCGCAATGTTTTTTGCATGTGTTAGCTGCGCTAGGTGATCCGTTTCCTGTCTGCAAAAAACATTGCGCCGGTAGAAACCCATTCCCAGCTATGCGAAATCTATGGAGACAAGTGTATGAGCCTACAACACGTGCGCAAATGGTGCAGAGAGTTCAAGAACGGGCGTACTGACGTCTATGATGAAGAGCGTTCCGGACGTATCTGCGTGAGTTGGCGGCAGATTTTTTGACTCGGGCATTCAAAAGCTCGTACACCGCATGCAGTGGCGACTATGTAGAAAAATAGGTAAAAGTCTGAACTTTCCAAAAATGTACACATTTTTGGAATTAAACATGTTTTACACTGTGAAAAATCACTGGGAACCTTACTTTACGGACAACCCTCGTAATTATTGTTAAATAGTTATTTGTGTAACAAGTTTTGAAAATATAATTTTGTCGAACGCGAACGAAAATTACAATCCGAGCGAAGGGAGGGTTGCAATCGTTTAACAAAATATTTTCAATACGTGTTATACAGACTATTTTTTCTACTCCTGCAAAACAAGGCAGTTAAAAAATACAAAAATAACCATTAATTTTTTGACCCTACTCCTACTGTCAAATTCTTGAATTTTTGTGAAATATCAATGTTGTTGCGAAAACATTCAAGATAAAGCAAAACAACTGTGTTGCAAAGTACCCAAAAGTACTTTGTCGCATAGTTAGGTACTTTGCAACACACTTGCGACAAACAGCAGCTTTCAATATTAAAAACAATGTACAAACATAAACTTTCAGAAGCAGTCGTAGAAAAATATTTTATTTATTCCCTTAGAAAATATTACATTTTACGGGAAGCGTCACAAAGAAAATCTACTACTATCAAGGGCAGCATAGTGTAGAAATGCCGCAAAACTTTATTTATTTATTAGTTTACATTTCTGTGTTCACCAGAAAGTACAGATTAATTGAGAAATTCGCGGGGATTGTAAAAACATTATCATTCGACAGGTGCACTTTTAAAGTTTTGTTCCCCACCCGGTCAGTCGCCATCATGCGTTGGAGCACGGAGCAGCATCGATGGCTGTTTTGAGGGAACACTTCCCGGGGCGCCTCATCTCAATAAGGGGCGATTTGGAGCGGCCGGCCCGCTCGCCCGATTTGGCTTCTTGTGATTTTTTGTGGGGTTTTTTGAAATCCCGCGTTTACGTCAACCGTCCAAGGACCCTAGAAGACCTGCAGGCCAACATCCGGGCCGCAATGGGGGTTTTCAAGCCTACGGCTTTTAAAGAAATACTTATTGGATATCAATTTTCAGCATGTATAAGTTATAGGAAAGTGATAATAATTGTTAATTTTGATAGATTTATTACCTCTTTATCGAAATGAAAATGTAAGTCTTTTGAATCGTTCATTGAAATGCGCCATGTGTGACGTAGCCAACATCGCTAGCAAATCAGGAGTTGGTTCGTGTAAGTTCGTTTTTTGTCGTTTGGACGACGGACCACCAGTTGATTTTTCAATTTTTGACACGTTCACCAACGTTCACGGGTTCACGTTGTCGAGTTTGGTTAGGTTCAAACACGATTACTTACAGTTTATTGAAGAATTTTTGTGTTTGTTTTAATCGAAATGAAACGGCATGAAACAGTTTGGT
Organism: Agonum fuliginosum; assembly: GCA_947534325.1. NCBI lineage: Eukaryota > Metazoa > Arthropoda > Insecta > Coleoptera > Carabidae > Agonum > Agonum fuliginosum. The sequence goes on from OX384033.1 coordinate 3,399,099, forward strand.
TATGTTTTTCTGTTCAAGTTGACAAGTTGTTGACTGTGTAAGGTAAGACCTACGTATCGGTCCTTGTCAGCGCGTTGAACGTATGTTCTAGATGTTGGTGACGTCACACTGTTACACGCGGCATCGATTTTCGCGGCACTTATTTTTTTAAACTTTACGAATTTTTTTCTGGCTTATTAGCAACTTTTAAGCGAAAAGAAAAAATACGGGTCTTATATTTTAATGTATAGATTAACATATAAAAAAACCAAAAAATAGTGAAAACCCCCATTGCCAACATACCCGCTGCCATGCTGGAAAGGGTTATGACAAACGCCAGAAATCGGCTTATTCTGTGTATAGACAATGGGGGCATCACCTACCTAATATGATTTTGTAAACTGGGTTAAACAAAACTTTAAATATGTACCTACATTATAAAATAAAAATAAAAAGTTTCTGATTCATAAAATGGGCATTATTGCGTTTTGAAATAAGTAAGTTACGATTAATCACCCTATTGGGAGTAAATCCTGTTGCAGGGTTACCAGCAATATAAAATGAAACATTTATACTCTTACACTTATTCAAATGTAATAACAAGCACATAATCCCCAACAGTTTCCAATAGCCTTCAACATCTCCACTCCCTGACTGCTTCATTACAAGTTCATTTCCAATGTTCCAGTGTGTTTTGACCTTGTTCGTGTATCTCACAGCTCTGTTTGCGGGTATTCCCGGTTGGTCGCTCGCGGTTCACTTAAATAATGCACTGGCGACCAGAACCCGCCCTCCAACCGGTAACTGAAACGGTTCTACCGGAGAGAAAGCGAGTCAAATTGCTACTAATACGAGAGGAGGTATCAGCGGTGCCAACGGAGGATAATGAATTGTAACTAGTTCGTAGCGTGGAAACTTGTAATAAGTATTTAACGGAAAAGTTATCAGTAAACCAATCGAAAGTATAGTAGGTAGGTGAAAAAAATGACTCGGCATAGGAATTTCATCGAGCGAACTTAAGTCTCATTCACATAGAGCTTAGTGCAGTTTGTATTGTATTGCTGCCTGAAACCAGCCCGAAACTCGTACTTTGCTGCATCGTAGCTATGCAATGTCATTTTGAAGTTTAAAAATACTGTAAAAACTGTCAGATTATTATTGACTTCAGAATAATATTTTTATAAACATTTAATAGAGAAAGAATGGATCTACAGATGTGCCTTTTTAAAATTATATAACCATGGTTAAGTCTGTATAAATTGGATTTTTTTTTTATTTTTCGAAATTTTTTTAATCGTGTACAATTATTTAATCAAAATTTTAAAAGGCTCATCTGTAGATCCATTCTTTCTCTATTAAATCCTTGTTGAAATAAAATTTTACCTTTCTTGTACTGGCCACAAATACTCGGTACGTTAGTACATTTTATGCTGGATTTTAGTAGGTAGACGGGCCTCTTAATTCTGAATGTGAACGGTTGCAGTTACATTTACACAGGGCAAGATACACACAAAGTTCTACAAACTATTATAGACGAAGAATGGAACTAAGTTTATGCCGAGTTACATTTTCTAATAAATCTCTTAATCATTAGATAATGCATATAAAACACACTTTTTCAATTATTTTTATATATGGATTCCAAAGATTTTTTAGAATTCTAACTAGACATAAACCTAGATTAATTCTTTTACAAACATTTACGAGTAGTACCTGTTTTCCATCAAATTTTATGTGCAATGAGTAAAGCTGAAACTGCTACAGCTCTAAACACGCAATATTCTGTTACGGAGACGGGACCCTTATCTAGCTGCAAGAAACTAAGCGAGATATCAAGAACCAATTTTTTGTAAATTACAACCCAGTAATATGCTTTATCAAAATCGCCCATATCAAATCCTCTTTAGTTCATGATGCTCAATTCTCGGTCACCGATTCAGATTCGCTATAAATTACAATACATACCCCCCACATTCACCCCTCCCCCTCTTTCGACTGCATACATAAAGATAATTACACACATCACAGTTGGCTGCTACTCAAACGACCCCCTTCCCTGCGCAGTAGCCTACTGCGCATTCAGAACGCAACAGAACGCCTAGGCGGCTATGCCAGCAATGCCAACATCAAACGCTCTTGTTTTAATAAAGCGACGCGCGAGTTGTGTGGATATATTGGTTTTGGGGGTGACGACGAAACTCAAACGAAATGACGCCGGAACTTGCACAACTTGACGAAACAGAAGGTGATGAAGGAGAATAGAAGGGGAGGGGGAGTAGTGAAGTTTCGATATTACGCGGTTTTGGTTTTAAGGTCTGGAAGTTTGAAACGAGACAAATGCAAACTTTTCAGAGAGGAATAAAGCTTGTACGTTCTTTTGTTTTAATAATAAAATGTTATTAGAAGATAGGTTGGGACACTTTCTATAGATAGCATTATAAACATATGGTGAAAAATACCATATACTTTAGATACGTCAAATTGATTCTAAATGTACGATAGAGGTATACTGCGTCATTCCACCCTTTCAAAGCACACTAGAAAGGGACTTTTTTTGACCACGTTGACAGCTCAAGTGTCCCAACCCAACCTGTCTTCTAGTAACTGCGATAAAAACTAATATATTGACAATGGACGTATGAGAAGTTGACCCACCCATACTAGCCCATCCTCTTAAAATCTATCGTAATCGTTAGTTTTACGTTAGTTGAGTTTAGTTTTGTAGAAAATTGCGTTAGTTTTGAATGTTTATACGTATTTTTTAAAAATAATATTTGGGTGGGCTAACTTCACAACAGCCCAACCCATTATTCGAAATTGCGAGGAAAACACATTAATAACTTTTAATTGATTAGTTGATGTTAGTTGTGCTACATATTACGTTTGTTTTGTTATTCTAAGCTGTCAAATTTGAGCCGAGTGGGTGGGCCAAAATCACGGTTCCCCAGCCCATTGCAGAATTTCACTCGTAGATTTTACATACGTTGTCACCGTGGTTAGTTGAGAATAGTTTTGACGAAAAATACGTTAGTTGTGCCATAATTTGCCCGCCTTAACCAAAATAACCATTTTCGCTAACCGTACGGACTTGATGCTACTATATATCATTGTTTTCTGTAAAAATAGGAGGCCATTCAGGAATTGTTTATGATTATTATAGCAATTGTACAAAAAGTAAATCATTTTTTAAACTAATACAATAAATTATTGTTGTCATGATAGAAACAAATGTGTGGTTATGTATGGATGAATTTTTGCGCACTTTATTTGTCATTATAATTTTATTATTATAATCTCAATTTCTACACAAACATTATATTATAATAATTTGCATAATACATTTGTACGTCTTAAAGAAGAACTGATAAGATTTTTGTAAAATTCTGTTACCGGAAATAATACTTTACTTGAATACTTGTTGAAAAAATCTTTTAAAAAAAATCTGATCTCAAAATGACAATTTAGCCAATTTTTAATTTAAATATCAAACTGGAATGTGACAGAAAAGTTATCCATTAATTAATTATTATAGTTAGGTTCCTCAAGCTAATTGTAAAAAATTTCCGCTAAATTTTTATATAATCCTTGTTACTATTTTTTAATCAATTCTTCTATTGGCTCTTATTTGTGTCGTGCGATTTTTATTTTATTAATTCAATATTTTATTTTTAGGAACTAATTTAATTGTTTTCGGATAATTACATAGTTCTAGAGTTTTAAGAATATCTCTCAATTTGATTTGCTAATACCAAAATTTTTTCTTGTTTTCATCAAATATACCTAAATATAAATTGTAAAAAAATGTATTACTGCAATTTTTTTATTTTGCAATAATTTATTTTAATAAAATGCTCCTTTGTTTTTATTCAGTACCGTTTAGCTTACTGCATGCACACTGAAAAAGAAAAGGTAAATTATATTTTGGTAAATACGTCCAACTATTGCATTCTTTAATCATTCCTCACTTTGAAATCTTTTGTACCATATTATTTGTCAATCAGAAACTAAATTTAAAAAAATCTGGTAAATGTCCAACACTGCTGTTGGTTGTTGCCGGTTGTTGCCTTCTATTTTATTTCCAATTTTACATTGTAAAATTACAGCAATCAATGACATAATAGCATCAAGTGCGTACGGTTAGCGAAAATGGTTATTTTGGTTAAGGCGGGCAAATTATGGCACAACTAACGTATTTTTCGTCAAAACTATTCTCAACTAACCACGGTGACAACGTATGTAAAATCTACGCGTGAAATTCAGCAATGGGCTGGAGAACTGTGATTTTGGCCCACCCACTCGACTCAAATTTGACAGCTTAGAATAACAAAACAAACATAATATGTAGCACAACTAACATCAACTAATCAATTAAAAATTATTAATGTGTTTTCCTCGCACTTTCGAATAAAGGGTGGGCTGTTGTGAAGTTAGCCCACCCAAATATATATTTTTTTAAATACGTATAAACCTTCAAAACTAACGAAATTTTCTACAAAACTAAACTCAACTAACGTAAAATTAACGATTACGACGACAGATTTCAACAGGACCGCTAAATCAGATGTCATTTTATGTAAATTGACCGGAGAGTTGTAAAAGCGCATTTTTAGTCACTAAAACGTTGGAAAAGCGCAGAAATATAATCAGTAAATTTATATTGAATAAGCGCGGATCAAAACATTGAATAACCGCAGATCGTAACATTGAATAAGCGCATTTTTCGAAAATGAGATTTCTGATCATAACAAGTTAGTCCAGATCGTTTTCGAGTATGATGGGGTTAAGTTCAGAAAAATGTTAGGCAAGAATATTTTCTAGTTTTAAAAAATTCAAAAAATATTGTAGAAAAACTGTCGTACAATCCCTAATACCATTGTGCTTTTCAAATGTGCACTTCTGCGCTTATGCAACTACAATTTATGCGCTTTTCCAATGTTGTTTTATCCGCTTTTCCAATGTGATAACGAAAACTGATAAAGGCCAAATGCGCTTATTTAACTCACCCAAATTGACATATCTTCATATTACGCAACAATTACTGTAGAGATATCAATTTGTTTTTACCATAACAACAATCATTTTTTGTATTTGTTTAAAAAATGATTCACTTTTTGTACAATTGCCATAATAATTATAAACAATCCCTAAATGGCCTTCTATTTTTACAGAAAACAATGATATAATAGCATCAAGTGCGTACGGTTAACGAAAATGGTTATTTTGATTAAGGCGAGCAAATTATGGCACAACTAACGTATTTTTCGTCAAAACTATTCTCAACTAACCACGGTGACAACGTATGTAAAATCTACGCGTGAAATTCTGAAATGGGCTGGGGAACCGTGATTTTGGCCCACCCACTTAGCTTAGAATAACAAAACAAACGTAATATGTAGCACAACTAACGTCAACTAATCAATTAAAAGGTATTAATGTGTTTTCCTCGCACTTTCGAATTAAGGGTTGGGCTGTTGTGAAGTTAGCCCACCCAAATATTATTTTTTTAAAATACGTATAAACATTCAAAACTAACGCAATTTTCTACAAAACTAAGCTCAACTAACGTAAAACTAACGATTGCGATAGATTTTAACAGGATGGGCTAGTATGGGTGGGTCAACTTCTCATACGTTGACAATGGGCTGGCTGCTTTATGTGAATGGAATCGATAGATAGTTTTTTATGAGCCGCAGACAAGTGTGGTAATAATGGAATCGGTACATAATTGCTTATTAAACTAGAGTAGAATGGACATAAACTTTATTCACTTTATTATTCTGAAAAACTGGTAAACTTTTATAAGGTCAAATTAAGTGACAGTATAATATAAACACAGGTTTGGACACTTCGAATCTTAGCAATACTGTAGATTCGTGGCTTTTCTGTTTATCCTGTGTGTGAGAGAAAGATCACTACTGGGCTCATGCGTTACCGTCGTTACCATGGTTTATCTTCATAGAATGCTTGCTCCGAGCTGGCCCGTATTGTCTGTCTCTCTCTAAACGGTAAACAAAAAAGCCACACTTCATCCGCCCTAATGTTCACTCCTGTCATATATTATACTTCGTGGTCAGTGTCAATAATAAGTGAAAATTAATATTTTATTAATATAAATTTAACTAAATCTTAACAAATTATTTTGTATTACTGGAACAACTTTTTATAAGCAGCGATCTGAAACTATTTTCAGACCGTCACTAATAATAATAGGAACGGTCATCAGAGAAGCATTGGTCTGCAATTTTGTTTATTTTCAAGTAACCAAGTAAGATCCAAAAAGCCTACTTTTCATACCGATCGTAGAATTTTTGTTTGTGCGTGATCTTTGTAAAATATCTTTATTCACAATCGGTTGGTAATATGTGCGTTTTCAACCTTCTAAACAGTTGGGAAGCGAGTCATTGTTTACTTTACTTCCCAGCTAGCCGGAAAAAACTTCCCGGCTAGCGGGGAAGTGAGCGTATTCCAGCTAGGTAAACGTTACTTTCAAAAGCTTTTTTTGCAGCTTCTCGCAGTTCTAAAGGAATATTTTCGTCTTTACCATCTTCACTATCAGACAACATGATAATTAATATGCTCGATCTCGATAAAAAGCAGCAAGAAACTAATTATTGACAGAATCAATAAACATTTTTTCAAGTTACCTGGCAACCCTAGCAACTTTTTCATAGATCTCTATGTTGAAGTATCAAAACAAATTATAATAAAACTGTCATAAAATATGAATAAAATGAATATTTAAAACGAGCATATCAATAACCAATTGGATTGTGAATAAAATAGTATACATATGTATATGTAATATACTATTCCACCTTTTTGGTATAGGTATTTAAAGAAACTTGGGAGCAGTGCAATGTTGACGATTAACTAATAATCTATCAATTATACTAAACATATCTGTCTCTTATTTTCAAAAATATAATCTGAATCGTTGAAATTATCACACTTAAAAGTGCACCCAAAAAGGAATAATTTTCTGCTCTAATGAAATTTAGCAACACTGTATCGTAACTGGTTTAAAGACGATTAGAAGGGAAAGGGGTATCACTAGAGTGAAGTAATGAAGTAGGGAAATGAGTGAAGTTGAAGTACATGAAATGTGGATTAATTGTATTGGATGTCTTTTGGAAGTTTGCGGTGTTGAAGACTGAAGTACTTCAGCTAGGTGTTTGTCGAAACTTTAGCTAGTGGCTCAAACAATTCTCTTGCCTTCAATTCATAAGGAAATCAGAAACAGTTAGAAGAAAGCACGAAATTGAGAGGTTTATAATCAACGATATAATGAGACTAATAGTTATTTACTTTACAAGTGGGCAAAGTAAAGATTTACCCACGAGGGAAATCTTAACTCACGAGGCCAAAGGCTGAGTGAGATAATTTTCTCGAGTGGGTCATTACTTTTTGCTTACGTGTGAAGTATAACGTTTTATCCAACACCTCTTAATAACTGCTTAAATATTTAAAAATATTAAGTTCTAACCTAAAACATCGTTACTATGGTGACTTCCAACCAACAAAGTAACAATTTACCCACAAGTGGGTATAATTTTGATCAAAGCCACTAGTGGGCAATCTTTTACTTTGATTGTTTAAAATCATTATAGTTATGATGCTTTTATTAATAAGAGGTGTTGGATAAAACAATAAAACGTTTGTCATCATTTGTGCATTTGTCGTGAGTCAATTAAAAGCCCAGATGTCCAAATTAATGTGGACGCCAGATCAGTAGTGCAACAAATTTTGGCAATGAATAGCCAAATTTATTTTGTTTAATTGCTTGTTTAAATATTCTTGCCAAATCTTTGTAACGGTAAATAATGAAAACCGTAATATAAAATGATTTTGATACAAATTTTTCACATCCTACTGGCTTAAGAAATGAGGAAAAGTAATAAGTAAAGGCATGATACATTTCTGTTTATTTGTTTACATCAAAAGAAACTGTTCCTCTTTTTCATTTCTGTATTTTATTTGGCAAGTGCTTAGTGGATGCGTAGTTTGAAACAAGGACACTAAAAAAGTTTGCAAGTCATTTTTTTGACGAATGGAACAATTTCGCACAAAATTTTCAAATTTGTTTGCTTGTTATTAAAATAAAAACAAAATTATTCGTAATCTACTTCAAATTGAATTACCTTCACTATCTTCAAGACGAGGCGTACATAAAAATAAAATTAAACTCGAGAATCATTATGCTTTATCTATGGCATTCTGTTTAATTATCGCACAAAAATTTTCACTGCAATGTGCTCTCAACTAACAGCAATGAGTATGGAGTATCCATTAGTTAATGGATGGTAAACGGACATACAGTAAAATATATACAGGTTGCCCCAAACTGACTGGTATCTCGGAAACTATAGGAGCTACGAAGTCGGTTAAATGGACAATGTTGAGCAGTTTTTTGTGCTTATTTAAATTCCGTAGAAAAACATTAAAATTTCGAACAGTTTGAAAGAATCAAAATAATTTGTATTTTAATAATATTTTGTTTAAACACAACATCTTGTTATACATCGTTGAAAAAAATCCTATTTAGGTAACTATGTGGAAACCCAATATGTCGTCCATTTAAAATAAGAAAGTTGCTATAAATATCACTTAAACCGCCATTTTTAATTTTATTCTCATTTTTAAGTTTCCCATATCAAATCACTTTAAGGTGATCTCTACCCATGGCAGAAAACAGTAATCTATAGGGTTTATTGTTTTGTTAAACATAATAATAACAAATAATTTATGTTTGAGAGGAAAATATAATAATTTTGGAATCCATATTTGTAAAAAAACTGCTATATTTATAAAGAGGATTTTCGCGGGCCACTGTACAGCTTTCATTTATAAGTGAATTAACTTCAAATTTTAATATATTTTCAACAAATCTTGAGGCGAAATAACCGATCAAATTTTTTAAATTCGTTTTTAAATAGGAAATATTTGTTTCAAAAAATAACAAAGATTGTCAAAATTCAAATTAACATATTTCGTTTTTAAAGCAAAATTTTAAAATTCTGCATCGGCCTTTTGTAGATTGTACTTTTATCTTCTATAATATTTTTAGATTATTATATTTAACAAAACAATAAACGCTGTGGAATGGTGCACCAAATCCATGTTTTGGTTGTTTTCTAGCACGGTAGAGGATCGTCTTAAAATGAAACATTTTTTATATCTTTTATAATAATACCTTTTTTTAATCGCGATTTTCGGTTTTTTTAATAACTTTCAAACTATCCGGAATTTTAAATGTTTCCCAACGGAATTTGAATAAGAACTAGATTTAATCGTAGCTACAATAGTTTTCGAGATCCCAATGGTGACCTAATCAATTTGGGACACCCTGTATACCAATGACTCAATATGTGAGGCTACTATACTCATGTTGGGTGAAAAAGGATGATAGATAACAATAAAAATAATTTGATCAGTAGTTGTGTGTAGAAAGTGCACCACAGGGGAAATTTTCGTGAAAATGAACTGTATTGTGCTATAATTTAGAAATATAAACTCCCGAAATATTTATGGCTGTATACCCCGCCGGGTTTAAAGAGTGAAAAATGCTGGAGGATATAAATTTAATTCCCCAATTTTCGCAAATGCTGTTAGTCCAAAATGGAAGTGAAAATAATTAATGTCGGAATAAATATGCATGTAGCAATCCATTGCGATTAACACAAAACCTGCGCCTAAAACGTATTTTAAAATTCAAATCAATTAAATGGAGTAACATAATTTATTCATGAGAAAAAAACTCTCAACAAATGCTTCCTGTTTCCGGAACTGAAAAATATCGACAGTACAAGTTTTAAACAGAAGAATATATTCAACTGCTTATCTTTATGCCTCACCTTCAGACAAGAGATTTTTGTGGTTAACAATAATAATTTACGAATTCCAAAAAAGACACCTCTCGCGAAACTTCTCTTCTACTAGTCCAATCAGTAGGAATAGAAAATAGTATATTGTAATACAAGTGTGGAAAGGGCTTCATTGAAAAACTACAACTAGTATGAAAGTTGGAGCACGAGTACTATAGCGAGTTCTCCTATCATACGAGTTTTTCAATGACCCTCTCCGCAAATGCTACATTATACATACCCACTATTTTTCTACGAAATTGTGAAATATTCGATATTGATGAATATTTTTTTAATAAAAATTTCAGAAACATACATTAGATTGGTTTCTGTCATTGCTGAAATCAATACCAGTAAAGCTAGATTTAAACCAACACAATTATAAGTATGTATAGGCTAATTTAAACAATCAGCGCTGTACGTTCGCATTTAAATTGAAATTGGAATTTTGTGGTCACTGTTTGGTTAATTTATAACTTATACTTATAATTAGGTAGATCTAAATCTAGCTTAAAAACTTGACAGTTCATTTTGTAATTTTGCACATGATTTATGATTTTAAAAAAATTGATTTTCATGCAGAAAGTAGTAGTGATAGTGAAAGTGAGTTTAATTGTACTCCGCCGGACATTTTACGGCAATTATGAATCTGAAATTTTGCCTCAGAAGTCAAAAATATTCTGACAGCTTTGACATTCCAGTAACTGCACAATTTTTAGTTCAGCAAAATTATATGTTTCAAATTAAGTAAAAATCGTCCATTTGAATACTTATTACAAAGATTACTACAAAAACTACAAAAAATAAAGTGTATAACGTTATGAAAAATATTCTTTCTAAAAAATTTGCATTCAGTGCGGAAATTATTTCTGTACTCAATGTTTCTTTCACCATCAATTTTAATATCAGAAAACATGTGAATTCACACTTTCGCAGAAAGATTATAGATTAATATTCTATAACTCATGTATAATTTTTTCCGAAATTTTATCTATAGTAAAAATTGTGTACCCAGGAGGTAAAATGGATTTCAATAATTTCAAAATTTGGTAGGTATTTAACTCGGTATTTAAGATTGTCATTAGTCTTTCAGAGTGCCCTATGACCACACTTTCTAATAACTTTTACAATAGTTGCACAAAAATTAATATATTGACTGGGAGCTCATGACAGATGATGGTCTCCGATTTCATACAGCATGCCTTTTGGTGGATAGCATATAGACCCTATGACAACATAGAAAAACTAGTATTAAACCCTTGCACGCTTTCTGGTCATATGTAAAATTGCATTTCCACTTGTACAAAACTTTTTCGAAATTTTCCACCCTTGGGCCAACGAGGACTGCATGCCAATTTGATTATCGGCGTTTTATGACACAAATATTAATTCTTTCCATCGGTTTGCTGTATCATATTTTTTGATTACAAGATCACGTGACCGTTTGAGCCCTGTAGGTTTTAAAGACTTTAAATGTGTTTCTTTTGATAAAAAGGCATGCATTATTAAATCAGAGAAAAACACAAAATTTTTGTGCAAGTGGAAAATGCAATTTTCCATATGGCCGGAAAGCGTGCAAGGGTTTTAGACCAGCTTTCTATGTTGTCATAGGGTCAATATTCTATTCTCCAAAAGGCATGCTATGAAATCGGAGACCATCACCTGTCATGAGCTCCGGCTCAAATAGTATAATAACACAACTTATTCTGTCTCCAAATAGTTGAAAACCTTCCTCTTTGTCTATTCCCTTTGAGTGTTAGAAACTTGTCGCTCGAATTGAATAAGTGATGAAGCGTGCGGCATGGTTACACGTTGGGAAGTTTAAATGATTTAGCCCCCTGGAGCACGGAGTCCGGGCCTGGCAGGCGCAGGGCCGGAGCGGCCCAGAAGCTAATGTGGAACGCTGAATATGCAGATTCGTCTACCGGGATTGGTGGGGAATATAGAGAAATGAAACAAGTGGCTACGCTACAAAATTCAATTCATTATAGTTATACTACGCAAGTAAATCTCGTTCAAGTCCTTAGGTGGAGACCTGGCTATTTGAACCGTTACAATAACTCTCTTGTAGAATATGAGGCGGGAGGTAATTACCACCTTCGTGTTTTATTCTTAATTTTTAACCCACTGCGAATTCCAAAAAGGAGAAGGTTATAAGTTTGTCTTGTATGTTTCATGTTTGTATGTATGTTTGTTTGGCCGCGCAGAACTTGAAAACTACTGAACCGATTAAGATGATTTTTTTTAAATAACTAAGTATCTTCCCACGTAGGTTTACGCTATTTAAATCTTTGTCCGATATCTTGAAAACAAAATTTAGTTACAACTGTTATTGGAATGAAACATAAGATAACTTTTAAGCTGGATTTATAACTAAGTACAGTGCACAGAAAATAATTTAGCACTACATAGCACAGCACAGCGCACAATATTTTCAATACGGGGGTTTTATACTCGTAAAACGCACAGAAATGCAGATTGTTGACAGGTTATGACAGCTGTTTTAACATTTGATTTGGAGGCTTTGTGTATTTCTTATTGTTTTTTTTACAAATATTTCTTTAAAATAATTATATTTATATTATAAATCCACCTTTAGTCAGCCATCTTGAAAAAAAGTGGCGACCAGCTATCTCAGAAACTACTTAACCAAAACTATTGAACCGATTGAGATGAATCTTTTATTATATAATTATCTTCCCTCGTAGATTTCAGGCAATTTAAATCTTAGCCCGCCATCTTGAAAACAAAATGGCGGCCACCTATCTCCGGAACTATTTGGACAATTTGCCAAAGAATTGAAATTGAATTATGTCTGTAATAATATACTTAAATTAATCTATTTCAAAAATGTAAAATAAAATATTTTAAATCAAAAAATAGAACCGATTTCTAAATCCCCACATCTGAAAAGTATAAAATAATATTTTTTCTACGCCTGTTTCTGAAAGTTCATGTTTCTACATTGTTTTTAATGTTGAAAGCAGCTGTTTGTTGCAAGTGTGTTGCAAAGTACCTAAGTGTGTTGCAAAGTACCTAAGTGTGTGACAAAGTACTTTGTTGCACACTTATGGGCACTTTGCAACACAGTTTTGCTTTTTTTGAATGTCCATTGTTTCGCAAAAACATTGATATTTCACAAAAATTTAAAAATTTGACAATAAAATTAATGTTTATTTTTGTATTTTTTAACTTCCTTGTTTTGCAGGAGTAGAAAAAATAGTGTGTATAACACGTATTGAAAATATTTTGTCGAACTTAAACGATTGCAACCCTCCTATCGCTCGGGCTGCAATTTTCGTTCGCGTTCGACAAAACTATATTTTCAAAACTTATTATACAAATAACTATTGTCACCTATTTTTGTAGGGCAATAATTAAATATACCTATCAATTTGAAGTCGGCGCCAAATGCAGTAGTAGGTATTGGTAAATCTGTGCGCCGACTTCAAACAGATTAGGCATATTTAATTATTGCCCTACAAAAATAGGTTGACAAAATATTATTTTATACTTTTCAGAGGTAGGGAATTATAAGTCAGTTCTATTTTTATTATTTAAAATTTTTGAAGTTGAAGAATAATCTGGATTTAAATTTCTCACATAAAATATAGGTAGGTTCGCAAATCCGGGAAATCTACATCTCAGTATTACAGGATTTGACAAATGACGATAAAGTCCCCGGCGACAGAAATTACCAACTCCTATCAATCATTACTTCCTTCTCTTTAGCTCATTTTCCCGCCAGGAAAAACAATTGTGCTGGTTTGTTACCCCCATATAATATTCTCTTTCTTAGACCATTTACCCAGCCCACTAAATTCATTCCCAACAAACAGAATTAGCCGTAAATAAAAATAAACGCGTAAAACCTAACAAAGGAAAAACAAACGAGTTACTATTCCACGGCTGGCCTCGATATACTACCACACAGAAATAAAACAAATGTAGGTTTTTGAACGATTATGTAGGAAGGATTAGGACTCATTGGCGGTGCCAGCATTTTTCAAGATGGGAGTTTAATCTTTAGCTTATTATATTTAACAAAACAATAAACGCTGCGGAGTGGCACGCGAAATCCATGTTTTTGGCTGTTTTTCGGCACGGTAGAGGATCGTCTTAAGTGGCACGTTCGGAAAATATGGAACTTTTTTACGTAAGATGTCATTTTCAAAGTGTGGCGGGTTCAGGTGATGTTAAGGCCTTCTTTTTGCAGTCAATTAAACAAAAAATGTAGAAAATTGAGCATAGAATGTGCTGACTAAATAGAGAATCTACAATTTCAACAGCGAAAACAGCATCGTATTCCGATCATATCTCACTTAATTTATTATACAGACAAATGAAAAAAAACTTCTTGTTAAAAAAGCTTCAATTTATGTCCCTCTATTACCAGAATTTAAAAATTGCCTTTTATTTACTAGAAAAAAAATCCTAAAAAAAGAGAAAAATGTCTGATTTCAAAGTAATTTTTGCCAAAATCATAGGTTAAAAAGAAAAAGAAAAACAGAGAGACCTTATGTCCATATGTTGTACCTAAATAAAGAAAAACCTCTAAATATCAAATGATCATGGGCCGCGCACACCGCTGTTTTGCTATAAATTTAACTACCAGACGAGCCCCTTAAGCGGCTCGTTTACGTTTTTACCGAATTCCTAGAATACTCTCGATTTTACTTCATTTTTTCCATTCCACTCTTTTCCCCACTACTAGGGCTGCTTAAAACCAGCCCGAAACTCGTACGTTGCCGCATCCTAGCAATGCAATGTCATTTTTAAGTTGAAAAATACTGTAAAAGTGTTTTCGTTGCGAGTAAATTGCTAGATTATTATTGACTTCAGGATAATGTTTTTATAAACATTTAATAGAGAAAGAATGGATCTACAGATGTGCCTTTTTAAAGTTTTTAAAATTAATTTCTATCATGACCATGAGATATAACCGTGTAAAGTTTGCATAAAATTGGATTTTTTTGGAATTTTTCGGACTTTTTATATTCATGTACAATTTTTTAATCAAAATTTTAAAAAGTGTCATCTGTAGATTCATTCTTTCTCTATTAAATCCTTGTTTAAATAAAATTTGACCATTCTTGTACTGGTCACAAAACACACGCTACGTTAGTACATTTTATGCTGGATTTTAGGTAGTACACTGGCCTCTTAAAGTAAATAAGTAAATAATGTAAAAGGGGTTTTTCGAAGGGTGAACTCCTAGGAACCGCTACTGATATTTGTAGCGTCGGCGTTTGGCGAGTACGTCACGCAAGGTTCTCGAAGCGAACACGGAGTTGGTCAGGAAGTCTGCGATCAATCTTCTCTATGCAACGTGGCAAGGTCACCCCCAGGACGTCGACCTGCCTGGACAGGTAGAGCAATCACCTGGAGCACGTCATAACGAGAACGGTTATTTAAGGAGAATTGTTCCGAACTGATCATCCCACATGCACAGTGGACAGAAATGGAGAGAGAAGGAAATTGTATTTTACCCGGCTTCGCATACTGCGAATCATCGGTAGATATTATATACTTTTTTTCTATTTCACTCTTTTTGCCACTACTACGACTGCCTAAAACCAGCCCAAAACTCGTACTTTACCGCATCCTAGCAATGCGATGTCTTTTTGAAGTTGGAAAATACTGTAAAAGTTTTTTCATTGCGAGTAAACTGTTAGTTTATTATTGACTTCAAGGTAATGTTTTTATTAACATTTATTAGAGAAAGAATGGATCTAGATTAGACCTTCTTAAAATTTTAAATCTCGATCAGTGTAAAGTTTGTATAAATTGGAAATTTTATGAATTTTCCGGAATGTTTAAAATCATGTAAAATTTTTTTTATTTAATAGTGTGATTCTGTGAAAATCTGTAGTTGCTACAGATCTATAAAATGGGGTACTTGCATAGTATTAGATTTTTAACACTATGAACATAATGTTAGGTCTAAAATTTTGGTAAAAATACAAATTTTATTTTGAAAACTATGTTTTTTAGTAAATTGAGAAAAAAATTACTGTGACGTCAGTATTTTGCATTGAACATATGGCAACTTTTTACGTCACAGCATATTTTCATTAATTATTTTTGGGCTTGTTAATAAAATTTTTGTAAAAATACGGGTCCCAAGTTTTTATCTCTTCTGCTAAAATATTCAATAAAAAAAATCATGCAATAGCCCATTGTAAATATTAAACAAAATCGCAATGAAATATATAATCATATGAACATTTGTATATTTGTCAACAAACATTGATGTGATTTTGTTCAATATTTAAAGATTTACAAATTTGTAAATTTTACAGATTTCCACAGAATCCCACCATAAATTTTAAAAAGGCACAACTGTTAATTGATCCTATAAGTATATAATCCTTGTTGAAATACAATTTTACCATTCTTGTACTGGCCACAAAACACTCGCTACGTTAGTACGTTTTGTGCTGAATTTGAGAAGGTTGACGGACCTCTTAAACGGCGGATAGCACTTGACAAAATAAAATCTCCAGAACATTTCAAGAATGTGAACATCACGCTTGTTACTATATTGCCTATTAACGTCTCATTAATATCCTAACGATTGCTAATGTCCGCCTTTAGTAACAACCCAATGTTAGTAATTTGGTCATAATATCCCAATTATGTAATTCTCTGAGATGTTTGTATTGAGTCCTTGCTGGATACAGGATTCGAACCTGAGTTAGAACCATTCATAGTCGGTCAATAATCGCACTGAACTATTCCCTCATTTTTTCTTATTTTGTATACATTGTATTCATTTTTCAGCACTGAAGTTAATGATCATTTCGAGGAAATTTTACGATCACTTTTTTGTTTTTCGTGCTTCTTGGCTTTAACATCAAGACCTCTTTATTTATTTGTAACCTGGCTAAAATAACAAAGTTGGCTAATAGCGCAATATTCCTTGACTAAAACTGATGATAATATTTTTCGCAATTGCGTCAATACATCCACATATGCGAGCGTGACTCGCGAAATGGACAAAATCACAAAGGCGGCTGTGAGCCAAAATGCCGTGACGTCAGCGATGTCTTAATTGCGGAGTTATTTTTTGTTCGTTTGCAAATTATTCCGAGAGGGTTTTTTTTAGAATTGCGGAATCAATTTGATAATTTTAATGATGACGTCAAGGGAGATGAACCGATATTCGGCAGATGTGACTAGCGCTGAAACTGAAACGGATTTGTAATTATTCTACCAGTGGCGCGCGCCCGGAAACTATTAGGGCACACGACCTGCATCTTAATAAGAGTTGAATGATTTATGATGTCATGCGATTATCAAATCAAAATGAACTATTGTAGTAATTCAATTGTAATTGACAAAAATACCATTGAATTTAGTGGTTTGATTCCTGTATTTTATCTACTATTTGCTCATTTACCTTTGTTTATTGGTAAGAAACTGAATAAAATTAAAATAACTGTCCCAATAATGGTTTATAATTATTATACCTACTGTATTTAAAAATTCATTTTGACAAATTGAAAATATGAAATATCACTTATTATTTACCTATATGGATACGATAAACATTAATAATATTATAAAAACTACAATTCCCAAATTCCCTTCTACAATGGTATATTTGTGAGTAAATACTACATAATATTATACTTATACAGGGTGTTTCATAACTTTAGGTACATACGTTAAAGGTATTATGTTGTTTGATATGCTGATTACGAATAAAAATTTTTTTTCTTAAAATCGCAAAATTAATTTCCATGTTTCCCAGTCAAAAAATTTTCGTAGCCACTGCCACTGGGTGGAGTAATTATATATATATAGTGGCTTAACACTCCCGTGGGAGTAGCGCCGCTTCTCATGAAGCTTTCTAGATCTTTTGCTCTATTTACCCATTCATCTTGGTGTAGTCAGAATCTCAATCCGTGCGGCGATCTGTGGTTTCAACCACAGCGGCAGCGGAGATATTCTTTATGCAACCAGGACTACATTTAAGGTGAACAAGTGGGTAGCTTGTAACACCCGAGTGTGATTGAATGCCAGACCTTGGGCATTTTTAGTTTTACGACAAATCACACATTGTCGCCCGACGGAGACTCGACCCATCGATCTCACGTTGACTGACGTCACAGCACGTTAGCCGGCGATAGCCAGTTAAGACGCTGGACCACGCTGTCGGGAGTAATTATTGTTTCATTAAAAATAATTAAATTTCGTTTGTTATTTTACTAGTATTATGTAATTTAAGATGTTCATTTCATTACCTACTTCTATTGTTTGTATTTAATAGGTAAACAACCCTGACTTTTTCGAATTTAAAAAAAATTCTTTTAGATTCGTAATCAACATATCAAACAACTTATATTATTAACGTATGTACTTGAAGTTATGAAACACCCTGTATTAGAAAAATAAAAATAGTAGAGTATAGCGAGAGGTCATGTGTTGACCACATCAGATTTTCACCACTTAAAATTAGGTATATAGTGATACAAAATCTCATTTCCAGTACCATCCAAGCATCCTGTTTGGCCCACAGTGTTTGTATCATTAAATCAGGTCTTCATGTGCACCTTCTCCCTCTCTCCCTCTTTGCCTCTTATCCTCTATCCCTCTCTATCCCCAAGGACCGATGCTAAATGACCAGAGTGCACTTGCTCACAAGTGGCCATCGTCCACAGTCCCATCTTTCCCCGCTCGCCCCTACACCTCGGCAGATTGCACTGGGTAACTGTGCTCCTCCACCCAGAAAATACCTCCAGAACGTTCTCTTGTGTGAGTGGGTGAGTATGTGAGTGAGTGTAGGGGAAATTGAAGGTGGCTGCGACATAGCGTAGGTGGAAGATGCTAGAGATGTTATTGGTTGTGATTGTGGATGCTCGTGAATTTGGTAGGGGTAACCAGGTGGAAAAGGGTTTGATTGAGGATGTCATAATGATGTTTAGGTCTACCACGGTTAAAGAATAATTAGGTTTACCGACTGGTCACGTTTTTCATTTATTACACCGGTCAGAGGTTGCAATTAGTTCATAGGTGTTTCTAAGGTTTCTAGGTGTCTCTGCTAGTCACTGCCGATAGACATTCATTCTGTCACTTTTTTAAATTTAGTAATTTGTGCGTTATATAGTGATAAAGATATATATGTAAAATATAAAGAACACGTAAGCTTATTAGTACATTAGAAAGTAACAGGTAAATATTGCTGTGAAATAATGAAAAGTGTTTCAGAAAAACTGTTAACGTAGATATAGGTTATTAAGGGACTTTTATCACAGTAAAAATAGTTATTTATGTTACAAGGACGAAAAATGCAAGTTCTCGTACGACTATGGAAAATTGCCGAACGAGGCAAAGCCGAGTTCGGCAACCTTAGGAGTACGAGAGCTTTTTCGTCCGTGTATCATACACTATTTTTTATTCGATTGTAAGTGAGAACTTAAAATAACTAGAATATTAATATTTTATATATTATATAAATATATAATTATAAATTATTATAAATTATTCTAAATTTTTGTTTAGTTTGCTAATTGTAGTTATCTGCGAAACAGACAAATGAAACAAAAAAGAACAATAAAAAATTATTCGACTGTGTCAGTTTGCTTAAAAAAACGCGTTTGCGTACGAAAAGTACTTCTCGGCCTCGGACGAAAAGTGGGTTACCTAGCAACGGCACAAATATTAATACTCTACCTAAAAGGTTAGCTTTTCTTCCGAATATCTTAACCAAAAACATCACTTTTTGACATAATCGAATAAAAAAGTATTTAACAAATTACGCCCAACCTATTAATCCTATAAATCTAAAAAAAATACCGTATAAAAAGACAAAGGCAGTAAAAAAACTAGCTACAATGTCGAACATTTTATTATTATTATTTATAAAATAATTAAATAATAATAATTCTAAGAAAAACTCTTTGTAACTCTAATTGCATTGTAAATTTAAATGTTTGTGTCACATTATTATATACAATTTTTAAATAGTAGTCGAGTAATTTGTTAAATAAATTTAAAATTGCATGCGCGCTAGACAATCAAATTCAGTATTTTCTAAACAAGAATGGAGCGATTAGATAAATGGAGACAACATGTGCTCATAAAACATAGGCTGTCAGCGCGGGTTACCTGAAATAACGGGGATTTGTGAGCTAGCAGCGCTGAGCGATAAAACCCTCCTTAAGAGAAATGAGTAAAAATCGGCATGTTTCATAAACTGAATAATGAAGATGAATAGATGCACTACGAGACTGTGTTTATATATTGTGAAATTATTTATTTATAACGATGATCTCCCTCGTAGAAAATGGAGCATTTTCAAACACGTTTTGTCATAATATTTTTGATCTAAAGGTAAATTATGGAACATAACCACTTAGATATATCTAAATTTCAATTTTAGATACTATTTGTAGTATTAAAGTGTATTTTTACCGAGATTTTTACATTTAAATCAGTGTCAATAATAGTACAGCCAGCGATATCGATATCATGCTAAATCCCATAAGAATTGTAATAATTTACATAAAAATGGAACACGAAAAATCTTGCGAAAAATAAATGCCCAAATCCAAAATTCGTGTGAGTTATATCAACTTAAAGTGGCAAACGAACAAAATCCGTAGTTATTCGAGTTTAAATTGAATTGTCCTCTTTTGGTATGTAAGAGCAGTCTGCTCGCTTGGCGCTCAGCGTATAATAATTCTAAAACTATAAGTGGAATTAGTCAAACCGCTATTAGAGCTACAGCTCCCTAGAAACACAAATCATCGTTCCTACATTAATTGTACAACCAGCCAACCAACAACCAGAATCCTCTTCCTCACTCGGGCCAGGCAACAAGTCTGCAAAGATGAGAGATGCTTCAAATTGCGAAATTTGTCCATCACCTGACACTCAGAGCAGCGGGCTTCACTCGGCACTTTTGATTCCAGTGATGTTTTATTTTTATAATAAATAAAACCATAATTATGTGTTTTTGTTTTTACTAATGTGGCAACTGATTAATATGCTAAATAGTTCACTGCGTTTATGATTTGTAATTAAAAACTGGAATTTGTAAATTCACAATTTTGCAACATTCTTTAATTTTTAAATCCTTTATATTAACTTCACCGTCTTGTCTACGTACGTAGGTACGTACGTACGGCAAAAAAACAAAAGTCAAAAATGACCCACTTCCCGGGATCCTATCGAACTGAAATTTTGAAAATAGACTTTTGTCACCTAACAATGCATTTTGGCAAAATTTTGGATTCGTCGCCATCTTGAAACGAAATGGCGGCTAGCTATCTCAAAATGTACTGCACCGATTGCGGTCAAATTTGGTACAGTAATAGCCAAGGATCTAACTTGTGATATAGATATATTAGAATGCCAGTCCGCCATCTTGAAACAAAATGGCGGGCAGATATTTCAAAATGTGCTGTAACTATTGCGTTCAAATTTGGTACAGTAATAGCTAAGAATCTGTCTTGAAACATAGACATAGGTATATTATAATGTTAGTTCGCCATCTTGAAACAAAATGGCAGCTAGCTATCTCAAAATGTACTGCACCGATCTGGTTCAAAAACAAAAATTTAAATAAATATCGATCGAGTCTCATATATAAAGGATTTATAGTGAAAAACTGTGTTTTTACGGGTTCGTTTTATTTCTGAAGTTGTTTCTCATTCTCAAATGAATATCTCTTAAAATATTATGTCAGTTAACAATCCCATAGAACAACTGATGATGGCGTTGTAAGCTATCTTTTGAATTTACTTTAAATTTTGTATCATTAGTATGGGACCATAACCATAATAACTTCATATTTTTTTAAATAAATTAAGTAAAACAAAAATTATTTGAAAAAGGAACGTTTGCTGCAGACTTCTTGCTTTTTAAATTTAAATTTTTCTTTTCATTTATAATGACCGAAAAAAATCATATCAAATAATGACAAAACACGTCATTTTTAAATATTTTTACCTCTCGCCTCATATTCTATAAGAGAGGTATTAATTGTAATGGGTCAAAATTTTCGAGTATGAGTTTTTGGTGGATAAGCACGTTTCAGGGTCTCTAGAATACGAATTTACTATTTTCACGATGATGTCTGTGTGTTTGTGTGTTTGTGTGTTTGTATGAACCGACGATTTTTCGTCCACGATAACTTAAAAAGTATCAAACCGTTTATAACCAAATTTCATATTTAAGGTTTTAATAAATATCTTAACACCGGATAAGATTTTGGTAGAAATCCGCAAACCGGAAGTAGTACTTTTAGAAGTTTGGAAAAGTTTTCCTTAAATATATTGGTACATTATTTATTTATGACAATTTTTGCAATTAAAAATAAAATAAATTCTGATTATCTATGTGTACAGTTAATTATAAATACAAATTGCTGAATCTGGAAGTATTGAACAATAAAATAAAGTACAATTAATATTATATTTTTTTGAAATTCCAGTATCTTGTTGTCCATGATATGAAATTTGTTTCTACATAAAATTTGAATGATTATGACAGTGACAG
Organism: Agonum fuliginosum; assembly: GCA_947534325.1. Taxonomy (NCBI): domain Eukaryota; kingdom Metazoa; phylum Arthropoda; class Insecta; order Coleoptera; family Carabidae; genus Agonum; species Agonum fuliginosum. Next base: position 3,421,445 of record OX384033.1, read on the forward strand.
TACAGTTAACATCTTTTGCTTGCATATTGGTTTACATTATCATTTACATATTACATGAACATGAAACTATTAAAATGTAAGTAAAACTATTTATTAGATTAGTAGAATAAACAGAATTAGGCGAGAGGTCGTGTGGTGGCCACAGCAGATTTTTTACTTCAAATTCCTAGGCCAAAAACAAAAATTACAAAAATAGAGGCATTAAGACATCCTTTGTTAATACACTCATATGTAAAAGCATCATATATTTCAATTATACCTAAAGTAAACCTGGAAGGCGTACACCTCTGTAACGTTGTAAAATTTTAGGGTAGACGAACACATTAAATTTAAAAAAGTTTTAAATTTATTGAATTGGAAACAAAGCGCGAAATTGGGGGTTTTTTTCACAGTCTACTTTTGTTATGTTACCTTGACAACCTTTCTGAACCATGAATAACAATTTTTTCACGGTTTCGATAAACGTTTTTCACGGTTATTGAAAATATTAAAAATATTTATGAATTTAACAAATTTTAATTATTAGAATTTGAAATTAAAATACTGTTGTAGAAAAAATGTTTTTGTGCGTTCGAATGACATTTACCTCCCTAACTCGGCAAAGCCTCGTCAAATGAGTGTTATTCTCCCGCATAAAAACATCAACTTTGCGCACTTTAATACAAACAGTGGCGGATTTGCAGTCTTGGCCGCCCTAGGCCGTGTATTACCAGCCGCCCCTTTCTCAGCTCCCATCATTTAGGTACTACATTTATGAATTTACTTTCTTGTCAACTTTTATACATTGTCGGTGTACAACAGACATAATAGGAGTGCATCTGATTGTTATTCCATAAATACGTCAAAATGTATATTATGAAATAACAGTTGTTTCATTCGCAATTTCATTGCAGCCCAGTATTAAGGTTAGGTACCATATTTGTTTATCTCCAAAAGAGGACACCGAGCGAAGCGAGCTCTAATGCGCCGCAGGCGAATTTTTTTGTAAAAAGAGGCGGGGCGACCAATTTTTAACAGAATTTGAACAAAAAAAATCTTATAGGAAATACAATAGGTAATAATAATAAAAATTCAAAACACTTTTGAGAAAAAACACAAAGCAAAATAGCTTACTTTAATAAATTAACGAGGTATTGCAGCCGCCACGAAACCAAAATTATACGATAGCTGACACGACTAACGTATCGAAATTCATGGTAGTCCGATCTACTGGCGAGTGGCGAGATCGTAGGTTCGTATCTTACTAAGGATATGAATTGTATTTTATGCCACAATTGGCCGCCCCTAATATCTGGCCGCCCTAGGTCCGGGCCTACTGGGCCTTATGGCAAATCCGCCACTGAATACAAAACAACTATTTTGTAAACTGTTCAAAAATAAACAATAATTTGTTTAATGTATGTACTATTACAAACTATAATACATAAGTAATAATGTATACAATTATAGTCTCACAAGATAAATCATACAACAATGTACCATCTTCACAACATATAATTTCCCCACCGAATCTCACTCTATAATTACTCTAACAATACTCTTTATTCTCTTTGTATCTCATGAAATTCCCAATATAAAACTAAAACACGGAACTCTGTAATGTAATGACATCATCGCCAGCAGTGTCGGTTTGTTGAACCTCTGGCTCTGATTTGCGTGACATTGAGTCTGGTGTGTTTGTTGTTGTGTTGCCAGCACTGATATGTGACCAGGGCGGTCAAGTGGTGGGCGTCACACAGGTTGAGTAACTGTTGCGAATGGATTATAGATGGTGTAATTGTCAGCGTCATTTAAAGATAGTGATTTATTAGTGGGTGTAGAAATTGGGATAGTTTGTCAATGAGGAGTAAAACCTTTAAAATCATTTTTTAATATTTTTATTTTGTGCTGAAAAGTTGGGGTTTCTTTTCTTTCAGAGATAACAGCTGATTAAACATTATATTTATAAATATTTTTGTAAGACAAATATGTTTAAATTTAAATAAGTACGAGTATAGTATGGGAATTTGAAAAATAATACTGAAGAAAATAATATCAAATATTTTAAAAAAACTTATGGTAACATTTTGTATACATACGAGTAATAAAATAGTACCTACCTATATTAAAGAACAAGTTTTATAAGACATGATTTTTTCGCACGCGTCTAAGTGCGAAATAAGTCTTATAAAATGAGTTCTTTATAATATTTTTTCTATTTGGTGTCTTTTTAATACTAAAATTTAAATTAAACTGCCACAATATGCACAAGTCAATTTAGGGAAATTTATGTAACGTTTTTGTTGGTGACATTAATATTGCCATTTATTTAACTGTCACTGTAAAAGTATATAATTAATGAACTATTCTAGGTGATAAGTGCAGCCATTATAAAAAATATTGAACTTATGATTTCTATTACCTACTAGATTCATTAATTTTATTGAATAAAAAAAAAGTACCGAATTAATGAAGCAAAACATATTCGGAGGTTATACTGAAATTTGTCAGTTCTGGGGCTTGACGTTTGACAATTAAAGTAAATGTCATCTGATACTACCGATACCAACCTTCCAAAAAAATAAGTTGCTTGTCACAAAGTGAGCTCTGGCGACATTCAACTAATACTATATGGTTATGTATGTGATAAAGCTTTTTTTTAGCTTAAATTTGACACTTAATGAAATCAATTAAATGAAATATGAACCAAACATAAACCTAAAAGATTATGTACTGTATATTGTATACATATAATTATTTATACAATATCAAAATTCAATTTAAAAAAGTATAGTTTTTTAGTTTAAAATTTTGCAATTATATAAATAATAAATGTACTGTACCTACACTTTCCGCAAATATTTTAAGGGGGGAACTTAATATTGATAACAAACAAATTAACATTAATATAAATCAACAGAAAAATATGAAACGTTAGAATAGTAGTTAATAATTAAAAAATAAAATATACGCAGGTGTAATTGTCCCTGTACCTGTTCTGTATAGTATTATTTAACATAAATTAATATTAAATCAATAATAATAATGATCAGATTATTTGGACATATGCTATTGGGACCAGTCGAGATGTTATTTATTAATGTATCTACCTGCTATATTCGATATATTATTAGATTTATATTTATTAGTACAAATGTACTCGTGTATTAATTATTTTGTTTATTCAATAATCCAGTAATTTAGATACCAGTTCTACTACGAAATTAATTCCTTGTTAATAATTCCAGAACATAAAACTAGGTCAAACGTCAATGAAACAGATTACGATTACACTATCATAAAAATTAACCTCTTTCTAATCTTCAAATATGAATAAATTACGATAAAATATATAAACAAATCCACCTAATTGCTTTGACACATAATGAAATACGTAAATGCGTTTAAAACTTGAAATGTTTTCAATTTCAATGTCGAAATACAATTCACAAAGCATGAAGAGGTTATAGTTCAGAGTGCCGAACTATTTTGATACTTATTTAGTTAGTCAATAAGGTTGAGATTCGTACTTACTTTTGAAACACTCCAAGGAAGCAAAATCTTCAGGAAATAAGTTTGTTTTTTGTCCACAGGTCACTTGGTACACACTTTTAGAAATTTACACATTAATTTACGAATTTAACACGATTTAAACATATTTTTAGGATATTTTCTAGCAAAACCACTATATTTCTAAGGTAAACGTAGTATGCATCTATAATGCCCCGCACCACTCCACTAACTAAAAATGCAGGCGAATAAAATTGAGCTATGTTCGTTCGAACAAGTTAGTTAGCAAACTGCAGTAGCAGAAATGAATTTTTCATTTATTTCACATCATTATATAGGAAAATGACTTGTAAATAAAATAAACTAAACTTGATACATATAAATTTATTCAATTATGGCAATTTTATTAATAAATTTAAAGCTGAGCGCGCATGAACGTGGTTTGACATCTCAGGTTCAAATTAAGTCCTAGTGCATATCCACTTTAACAAAAAAAGTCAAAAATAGTTTCATAATAATTCTAGTTCAAGTTTCCAGCCGAAAAAATATTATGTAATAATATATTTTATAACGAGTATCGAAAGTGAGAAATATCGTGCGAGTGTAAAGTTTTTTATCGAAATTAAAATGTATCGAAAGTGAGAAATATCGTGCGAGTGTAAAGTTTTTTATCGAAATTAAAATGTATCGAAAGTGAGAAATATCGTGCGAGTGTAAAGTTTTTTATCGAAATGAAAATGTATCGAAAGTGAGAAATACCGTGCGAGTGTAAAGTTTTTTATCGAAATTAAAATGTATCGAAAGTGAGAAATATCGTGCGAGTGTAAAGTTTTTTATCGAAATGAAAATGTATCGAAAGTGAGAAATATCGTGCGAGTGTAAAGTTTTTTATCGAAATGAAAATGTATCGAAAGTGAGAAATATCGTGCGAGTGTAAAGTTTTTTATCGAAATGAAAATATAACTTTTTTGAAACGTGGCTTATTAGCAACTTTTTGGCAAAGAGAAAAAAGACGGATCTAATATTTTATTGTATTATGTTATTCAACTGTTGATGTTTTTAAATTTAAACCAAAAATGTTCTATCCTATTATTGCTAAAATTTAGGTCACTTATTATGTTGTACCTCTGTAAATTGTTTACTTTTTTGTTTTTCTATGTTTCTTCCCATCTTCTTATTAGGAGTTATCTTGTTGGATGGTGTAATTTAAATAAATAAATAAATATAGATTAACATATAAAAAAACCAAAAAATCGTGGAAACCCCTATTACAATATGACCATATCGTGCTATGATACTTTCAACTGTCTTAAGTAGACTGCTGCCGCGATATCTATTATTTTCTGTAGAGAAAAAGAACAGATTTAATACAACTGGCGCCCAAAAAAATTGTCAGGCAAAACAAAAACTTATAAAATAAAATCCCACCCCCTGTCAGTAACTTCTGACAATGTTCCATCGTTGCCGTCAGCGTTTAGGTCTTCATGTTTCGAATTTTAATAAAACTTTCCGCCATTCTGTGGATTTTATTGATCAGTCGGGGCGGCCACCAGCGACGAACGGCACTGGTACTGTAAACGAGCACATTACATATTGATAAACCGTAAAAACAGTTCCGGAGCTCCGGTTAGCTTTGATTCCGGTGCAGTGTGGTTTCGTCCGGGGGATCTCGGCCACAGGGACGTTTCTTGTTTGGTCCGAGATCATGGCTTTTGGAACAGTTGACAACCCTTCTCCAACATTCCTGAAAAACTCTTCTTAATTCCTGAAGATTTCTGTATAATTCCTGAAGAATACTGAAAAATTCTTGAAATATATTTGGAGAATTTCTGACGATTTGTTAATGAAACAGGAAAATTGTTTTAATAATTCTAAAGAAGTCTGGAGTATTGCCGAAGGAATCCTGAAAAGCTGGATTCAGATATCTTGAAGAATTATGAAATTTCGTAATGATTCCTGAAGAATTTATGAAGATTTCGGTATATTTCCTGAAGAGTTCTGAAAAATTCTTGAAGGATTTTTGAGGAATTCCTGAAGATTTTTTAATGAATCTTGAAGACTAAGTACTTAAAAATACTGAATAATTCTGTAAAATTTGGAAAGAAATCCTGAAAAGCTGAAGATTCAGATATCCTTTAGAACGCTCAACTTCTGAATTTTTTAAATGATTCCTGACGAATTCCTGAAGATTTCTTTGTGATTTTGAAATGAATCCTGCAAAGCTTTAAGAATCCTCTATGGTCTTAAGAATGTGTTGCTTTCGCTATTTTTTGGAGAGATTTGTTTTAAGATTCTTAAAGATTACTTCAGAAATTCTGAAAGCTGAAGATTCATAAATCCTGAAAAACGTCCAACTTCTAAAGATTTTTAAAATGATTTCTGACGAATTCCTGAAGATTTCTTTGTGATTCTGAAATAATTCCTGCAAAGCTTTGAGAATCCTCTACATGTCTTAAGAATGTGTTGCTTTCTCTATTTTTTGGAGAGATTTGTTTTAAAATTTCTTAAGAATTTCTGAAGAATTCTGGAAAATATCTAAAGCAATCATGAAAACCTAAAGATTCTGAAATCCTGAAGATTTCTCAATGATATCAGGAGAATTCCCGAAATTTTTTATTGATTCCTGACGAATATTTCTTAAGATCTCTGTGTGATTAAGAAAAAAAATCCTGAACTTCAAAAAAATAGAATTTAGTCATTCCAGTTAGGTTACACAAAAATTACCTTTGTGGTGAACATTTCATTCTAATATAGATTAATGAATTAACACATGATATAATTATATCTTTTCAGATGACTCATAGTATGTGAGGGTACCACACCCTAGCTTGTAGGGTAAAATGCATGATAGAGTATGCGTGTATAATATTCCCCGCGGACGAATTGCGTCGGTGTTAGACCTACCATCATGATAAAATTGTGGCAATTTGTTAGCTTATTTACCTGGCGGTATATAAATTTCGTTTAAGAGGTACAACCACTTTATAAAATCTCGGTTGGGGTGATTTTATCCGTTTAGCACTTGCATGAAAAAGTGCTTTGTTGCCAGATTTATCTACGAGCTTTTTTCCTTGTTTTTCACAGGTACTTTATAACGCACAAAAGAATATTTTGCTCGTACACAAGCCATTTTTTAAACGGGATAAATAAATTGAAAAAAAATTAGGTTCGTATAGAGGAAAATAAAATTCGAGTGGTGTGATTTATTCTTTAGAATAAAATCTACACACATTTTGTACCATTACGTCCATGAATTTCACCATTTTTGTAATAAAATCTACTCATATTTTAACTTTTATACACACCTAAATATTTATTTTTATTTAGATTGCAGTAATCTGCGACACCCAAATTAGGTGTGGTTTACGAGTATATTATCATCCAGCCTCCTTTAGAGAAAATGTTATTTCTAAATGTTTTAAATACGTAAATTAATATACTTATTTGCAACTAGAGAGTTAAAAAGCATAATTCACTCAAAATCTTAAAGTATAATAAATTGAACCTCTGGGTCTATAATAATAGCTATTACTCACTTAGTTAAACTACTTCCCGATTTCGTAAATTTACACCTATCTTCATAAGTAACAGTCATTACTCCCTCTTGAATACGAGTGATAAGAAAATTATTTTTATATAAATATTTAAATTACAAAAAATGTGAGTGATTTTTTTATGCTGGCAACCATCCTACAGGATTAACTCCCTATTACAGAATGGTAGATGTTATTATAGTGGTATCCAACCACTTTTCTTTTATCGTGTAACTCATAAAATGACAATAACTTACCTACGTAAAAAAAAATTACTCACACCTAATAAATGTTGAACACAATACTATTAAAAAATATAAAGCCCTCTTCACGCAAGGATTCTTTGTAGATTCTTTTAAGATTCTTTCAAGCTTCTGAATCTTGGAAAATAATCACTGTTTCGAAGCTATCAATAAATTAGAAATTCTTCTTTTCCAAGACTCATTAAAGATTCAATTTAGCGGCCCCTTTATTTGATAGGTAATTTTCACCAAGATTGTTTTCTCAAAATTCAGTGTTATTTTTTTACAAGTAGTAGGTATGTACGTATATTAACAGTTTTTTCTTTTTCAGGTAAAGATCATTTTATTCCACTGCCTTCACATAATGTACGTAAGTTTTTTTAAATATACTTTAAAATTAATAACCGAATGAAGCATTCAAAATATTTGTTTATTTCTGGTTGAGAATATTGTTTAATTATCACAGTTTCTAGTTATCTGTTTCCTGTGAACTGTGAAGGGATTCATTTAAATTACTATTAATAGTTTATTTAACGAGCACATAATGTAGGCTATGTGAATAATCAATCAGTGCGTATAACCATCCGAGTGAATTATAGCCAATAAGTGCGAGTCAGTTCGATGTTTTATCTATAATTTTTTAAATATAACATTTCTTTACAAATTTTTATTTATTAACATATTAACTTTACATTTTCATAAAAATTTTGTCAAAATAAAAATATATAGTTATTTTATTTAAAAATATTTTTCGCCAATTCACATTAAAAGTGTTATTTTATTGACAATTGACAGTCTGTGAAGTGTCACTTTTACTGAATAGACAATAAAATTATTTTTAATGTCTAGGCAGTAAAAGTAATTCTAATAGAGAATCAATAAAGTTTCATGTGAATATAAATAACAAATTTGTATTTTCAAACCAATCGCTCAACAAGCGCATGGCAACCTTTAAACAAACGCGCATAGCAAAATAATTTGATGGTGACTCCTGTCAAAATATTGAAAATAATCAATAAATTAATATTAATTAACAACAATCAGCGAAAAAATAATGTGTTTAACATGGCAAAATATACAGATTTACCGCCTAAGCCAGATTCATAGGCTCAACTTTGCCTCGTTTCTAACCGCGGCAGTAAACCTATTATTTTCTTGCCTAGTTTAACAAATAACTATTAATTAAAAAATTCATGCAAGTAGCCTATTACAAATAATAGCTGCTACAATTTAGGTATTAATAAACTAAAAAAATTCTAATGTAAGTATTCATTACTTATCATGAAAGCAATAAAATAATACATACATAAATATCTTTCTCTAGCAATAATGTGAAAGATGATTGACAAATAAAACTGAGATCTCGCTACGCATTCGCATCGCCTTGACAAAGAGCAACATTACTGCAGCTTCATGTTTATAGCGATATCGCCAAGTACGCTCACCAGGGATAGCAAAAATCGTTTATTCATACTCCATTCTCACGTGATTTAAATTTATATATCCTGCCATACATCGTCGCTGTCTACCTATCCTTCTCTACCTACTTTGCATTACGTTCCTCATATGAAACCTGCGAAACAATACATTATGCTGAGGTGTGTGCGAAATGTACTTCTAGATATTGGATGAGATATAACTTTATGTACATAAAAATCACGCTATGGCTATATTTCCTAACAGGGTTACTACGAACCCCTTAACATATTTATTTACGACCATTGAATAATACATTCATTATGTAGGTAACTTTAGTACGATTAACCCGTCCATATGACACACTACTGTACCTATTATGAATTCATAATTCAACACTATTTCTTTATGAGGCCATTATTCAACACAACTGTCATCTGTCATTAACAAGCCGCAAAGTAATGAAAATTGAATATTAACATAATGACGTAGTATCAGGCAGATCCAATGAATCGTTAAGCCATAACAACGTCTGAACTAGTGAACGGCTTATAACAACGGCTTGTGCGTGAAGCTAAAACAGCCAATGCTTCCCTATCTCCTGTCATAAAATGTACCATTTTATTTAAATACCTACAATTAATATTTTTACATATACGTGTTTTCAACCTACCATTAGGTACTTAGTAATGGCTAATAGAAATCTCATTTTTAGTACCTTGCAAGTAGTTTATTGTAAAGTTTAAAATAAATTATGTACCTTTTAATATTATTTATGAAAATTCTATCAATTTGGTTATAAAACAGAGAAACACAATGTCGCAAGCCGCAATTCAATATCTCGCTACGATTTCTAGTTATATTCCGATTTTTCACATTTTCATATTTATGTTGATATTACTAACTTTTCTAAAATTCTGTGTTCCACGTTCAGTATGACATGTTATACTTTTAAATTTTTTCCCAAAGGATAAAGGCCGTGAGACGAGACGAGACGAGAAATAGTCAACTCTCGTCTCGTCTTAAATTTTCGAGACGAGAAATTTAAGTATTCTCGTCTCGGCTGTTCAATTCTCTTCTCAAAGAATTCTATTCTCATCTTGTCTCAATTTCTAGAAAAAATATTGTTGCCATCTATTTGAAAAGCTAGAAGTAAAGTTAAGAATTTTTTTACATTTTTGTTAAATTTGCACACAATTTTTATGAATAAAAATATTTATATCAAAACAAAAAATGCTACGAACAAAGTAAAATAAAAAATATTTTTACGAATTGAAGAGAATAATATAAAAATTTTGAAGGATTTTCGTTTCGAGAATCCTCGATATCTCGAAATATATATCTCGTCCCGTAATTTTGATTCCCGTCTCATCTCGAAAGTCTCGTCTCGAAATTAGTTAGTTCTCGTAATTTCGAGACGAAACAAGAACGAGACAAGTCTTTCTCACAATTCCTGTAACCTGTAACCACTACCCACTATCTCTATCTTCACTTGCACTTCGGGCGTCGTCGGTGCATTAGTTATGATCGCAGGCGTCTTGAGCGTCCCGGCGCCACGTGCCTGGCATTCCGGACGAGCGGGTCCGGCGTCTCCCGGAGTAGTCCGGTGCCTGTAGTCCTGCGTATCCTGCAGGATCATATGGCGCTGAATAGCGATGTGAGAAGGGTTGGCTATGATGGCTGTCTGGGCCACAGTGACATAGATATGGGCTATAGGGGTTGTGGGAGTTATAGAATTATAATGATGAGGATCTTACTCCACTTGGGAGAATAAGACACCTTGTTCCGAGGCTTCAGTTTTTAGTGGCAGGTTCGCTATTTTGTTTTACTATTAATTAAATGATCAATTCTTCTAATTCTTTCCATTTCTCCTAGTTTTGTGCGTTTCTTTTTGCTTCTTCCCATGTAAGTTTGGCGTTCTTAGTTCATTTGTTAATGCTTCTTTTCCAAGTGGTTGATACATTTTCCGTGCATATTAACAGTTATTTACAAACCAAATGAGCGGTTTTTTGAAACACGAGCGAAGCGAAGGTTTCATTTACGCGAATGCTGGGATAGTGTTCCCGCAAGAGGTTTGTACAATGTTTTTTGTAATGAATAAAACTATAATCAAATACATTCAAATTGTAGTTGTAATCTGATCAATAAATTTGAGGTTACGATGTTTTTTCTACTCACTACTACCGACAGATTGCACACAAGTTTTATTTTTAAATATTGGCGGTTTTCGGTGGTGTTGATAATTTTCATTAGTTATAATTCCGGGAAGTAATACTTTTAAACTAAATTTTATTATTTTTAATATAATTTTACTCTGAAATGTCTAGAAAAGCCAGTGTTCTTTGCATTTTTCCCGATTGACTACACTGGAAAATTGACATTTCCGATTGTCAATTGCGAGCTTAATATGTCATTTCCTAGATGATGAGTACAAAATGATATTATTGTAAATATACAGGGTGATTCACAACTTCGTACATGTATTCTAATGGCATATAGTGCTCAACTTACTTATCACGGAACTGAAAGAATTTTTTCGAAATTTTTTAATCAAACAGTTTTGAGTCACTATTTTCACGTGGAATTTAATAAATTTACGCTTTTTGCCAGTACAGTTAGTCAAAATTTAATTTTAAACAATTCATAGTTAAATCAGATTTTCCATTATACAATCAGTGGTTGCAAAAATTTGATTCTTGAGAAAATTTCTCTTAAATTAACGAATTGTCCAATAAACTTTCAAATCAGCTATTCATTCCAAAAAAGGTACGATAATTCCACTCCTGTATACACTATAAAGTAAGCCATAAACAAAACACAATTTTATCGCTTTGACAGCGGATAAAAATAAAGGTAACTTTTTACAAGTGAAACTCGGATAAAACCTTACTTACCTTTTTCTTAGCAACTAAACAAAACACTAAAATGTCATTTGCTTCATATTTCTAATATTTGTCTGTGAAATGATTAGATTTTTGGAATATTTGTGAAGAAGAACCAAAGGAGTCGTTAAATTATCTCGTTGAATTACACTCGAGCATTTTACTTCCCCCGAATAAATTTTTGTTTGGCTTGTGACCTGGTCACCTGACAGCAATTTGACTCGAAAAATTGGTTTAAAATAAAATCACTCCACCTACTGTTTCGTAGGCAACAAGGTTTCAATACAAACATAAATTCATCCGGCGAAATAAAAAGCTCTTATGTAGTTATAATTATAATTGATAAAAATCTGTTGAAGACAAAAGAAATCTTCCCTTCCTAAATTTTCAATTTATTCGCCACCATGCAATTCGACCACACTGCATACACATCCCATCTCATATATCCTTACACCCAGTGACAGAACAAGCACATAATGTAGCAAATCACGTGAACATCAACGCGTATGAAGCTATGATAATTTCACAACACTTGCTACTTGTACGCTGTACATACTCACGTACATAACACATGCCTCTGTGTTCTGTACAGTGTGAAGTGAGCTCCGATGTGTCAGGACTGGCCGTCGCCAAGGGTAACGCCCTCTACATATTACAGACAGACGGACGGACGGACAGACGGAGATGCAATTGATACAGACAGGAGACAAGAGTGTTTTTCAATTTATTTATTTGTTTTGATGGTAACCATTCAACAGGATATTAACTTGTATTTATGGTAGATGATAATTATAGTGGAATCTAACCACTCGTATGCTGTGGTATTATTGTCGATTGCTGGAACTGAGGACCGCCAGCTTTCTAGATGAACTGTTCACAACAAAAATTAAATATTATATTACTATTGAAATTGTTTATTAAAGAGAAACATTTTAAGAAGTTCGTGCCGGCCGAGAGACATGAACCACGACACTCCGAGTTCGTACTTCATCACTTAAGAGGAATCCCCACTAGTTTTGAAGATCCATTTAACGAATGAAGCGATGCCGTCACAAACCATTGTTACCCATTGTGACGACATCGGTTGATTCGATGAATGAACCGTATTTAGCTATTTTCTACTACAAAAGGGGTTTCGTTGGGCACATGAAATTATCACTAATTTTAAATATTTTTAAACAGTTTTTTTTTTAAATGAAAGATTAAAGTCTAGGCTATGTCCGCTTAGTGTCACTTTTTTAATTTTTACTTTAGTTTTTTAATATTTTATCTTCAAAGTTCTTAAAATTTTACTAACTTTGGAGCTGAAAAAATACATGTAAAAATTTGAATAAAAAAAATGGCACTAGACAGACCTAGAGACATCTTTTATTTTTAAATTTATAAAAAGAGCAAACAAATCGGACCAAAATTAAAGTCAATTTCATGGGCCCAACGAGAACATATTTTTGCTTAAAGAGAGCTGTGCATTTATCAATAATTTGCTCCCTACCATCAAAGCCCCCAACTCAGCATTCGTACCTAGAATGTCCTCGTACGTCTAATGACATGGTAATGAATCCATTATGTGCCTAGACCGCAAACCGCTGCGCGTTGTCCATGTTAGCGGTTAGTGATTGTGTGTCCATGTTGTTAGTGCCCTGCTAGTGTTAGTGCTAGTGCGTGGACTGTGTGATAGAAATGCTGATTTGTAGAATGTGTAACTAGGAGAGCGGAAGCAAGAGAGGGGTAATTAGAGGAGGGGAATGGATGTGTGGTGGTTGGTGGATGATTCGAATAAATTACAAAATGAGAAATAGTGGCTGATGTTTGTTTCAAAGAATAGTTCGATATACCGAATTCGAATTGTATAACCAGAAGAATATTTTTTGTTGAATAACTCTCTCCCTCCTGAAAATTTTACTCCTCAGAATGGGAATGGCTGGAAACCAGAAAACAAAATTTAACTATGCATAATTTGTGCATCCCTTGATGTTGAAGAGACAAACTAGTTTTCTAGATTTGCATCTTGCGGTGTTTGCTTTATGCAGAATATAAAATTCTTGATTTGAATTTGATGCAGGTATTATATAAATTTTCTAGATTAGTATCTTCTGATGTTGCATGTTCATATGAATGAATATTCTGGATTTTTATTTTCTGGTGTTGAATGTATACCTACTCAGATAACTACGAAAATAATACAAATTGTGCGGTCTTATGGTTTTTGTCGGGTTTTTATTGGAAGCGTTATACATACTAGAGGTGGGCACGGATCGTGAAATTTTCGGGTCACGACGTGGCCGCGTGAGCGTGAGTGATTTTAAAAATTTGAATCATGAACGGGCGTGAGCGTGAGTGACATGTAATATATTTAATAATAATAAATAATTTGCAAAATATCAACACAAAACACATGATAATTACACGGGTTATTGCTACTAATACTCCTTATCGCTCCAGTACACAGGCAGCGCACAGATTTGTCGAAATAATTGGAGCAAATGTTATTCATCTACGATTTTGCGGAGCTAAAGTAAATTATCATTGTAAAATTTCATTGAAATATTTTAACGTGTCCCGAACGTGACACGTCGTGTGTGATGGGGCGTGACTATAAAAACACATTCGTGAGCGTTAGTGATCGTGAGACAAACGTAAAATGACGTGCGTGATTGGGCGTGATTCTGTTTTCAATTTCTTGAGAGTACATAATCGTACACAAAAACTTACTCACGCGCCCAGCTCTAATACATACCACAAAAATTATCTGCTGTGCGTACCTACCTGACTGGATTCGAACCTGAGTTGTCAGAACCACAGCCGGTCACATAACGCACTCGACTTACCGCCCAGAATTATAACTTGATCGTCTTCCTGGTTGCAAAAGTATCTCTCACAGCTCTCTGCATGTGATGACGTACGAACTCAGGGTTCCGTGTTTTAAATCTCTCGGCCGGCAGTGTGTGCAATCGTTATTGTAAAACATCTTGCAATTAAATCGCACTCGGACGCTTCAAGCTGACCACTTGATCGTCTTAAATGTAGTCCTGGTTGAAAAAGAACCTCTCACAGCTCTCTGCATGTGATGACGTACGAACCCGGAGTTCCGTGGTTCAAGTCTCTCGGCCGGCAGTGTGTGTACAGTCGTTATTGTAAAACATCTAGCAATTAAATCGAACTCGGATGCTTCAAGCTGACCACTTAAACATCTTAAATGTGGTCCTGGTTGCAAAAGAATCTCTCACAGCTCTCTGCATGTGATGACGTACGAAGCCGGAGTTCCGTGGTTCAAGTCTCTCGGCCGTCAGTGTGTGTTTCCCGTTAAATTGTAAAACATCTTGTAATGACCACTTGATCGTCTTATAGTTGCAAAAGAATCTCTGAGTAGCAGCTTTCAATTTCAAATGTAATAATATCTACCATTCTGTCATGAGAGTTAAAATACAAGATCTTTCATTCTTTCCATACGAAATCATTCACATTAGCAGCTACTGATCAATCTTTTCAATAGAAACTTAATTATGGTGGGATTCTGTGCAAATCTGTATGTTTTACAAATTTGCAAATCTTTAAATATTGAACAAAATCACATCAATGTTTGTTGACAAATATAAAAATGTTCATATGATTATAAATTTCATTGCGATTTTGTTTCATATTTACAATTTTATAGATCTGTGACAACAACAGATTTTTACAGAATCCCACTATAAATTTAATACTTTTTTGTAAATTATTATAACATTATTATCAATTGAAAACGAAATATAATTTAAATTATATAAGTTATTTGTTTATTAATATTAATTACATGTCAGATTATCAGCAGATAAAATAATACGGTATCTTTGTAAAATTAATTACACTCAATACAAGTTCAGTTTACTGGGTAATTCTCAACTCAATTTACTGTCAGTAAATTTACAATGTTAACAGACTCCTCGTATTACTGTGTTAATTAAAAACAAAATCAAACCAATTTCCTTGAATATTTACATGTGTGCTGCGTGTATGTGTACACCTATAATTTAAAACGCTTCATCAATATTTGAAAACTCGCAAAAGTCTCTAATTACATAACAACGCACAAACACACGGCCTCGCTTTGCGCGAATGTGAAATGTGAAATGTTGCGTCTGCTTTCATCAGTTTGTGCCATTTTGTTATTCACTACATGACGTGCACGGGGCAAACGTCAATCTGTCAATCATGTATCAATGCTTGCGGGCAGAACAGAAAAGTTTGTCGTATTTTGGTTTTAAAATAGAATAATTTAATAGATAGACTCGAATTTTTAATAAACTGTGGAATCTATAATGTCCAGTTCACACGAGAAAATACGGTGACCATTCGTACTGTATTATACAGCACAGTACAGTATTTGAAGGTGTACTCTGTGTTGTATCTTATCTAGATAATTTTATCTAGATAAATCATCTAGATTATATATTTTTATCTATTGTCTTATCTAGATAATTTTTTCTTATTTATCTATTATTTTATCTAGATAAAATAACAAGGTATCTTAATTATTATCATCTAGATAATAATTTTATTAAAATTATAACCAACTTTTTTCAATTGTAATTTTTATCGAATTCAAATAATGTAATCAAACTATGCAAGCATACAACGTACAAGCTTGCAACGATGCCGGCTCGCTAGCTGGTACCGCTTATACTTTATAACTTGTCCTTTATATTTCTTTATATTATATTATCTATAAATTATCTAGATAATAATTATTTATCTTTTATCTATTATCTAGATAATTTTTTAACGGTTATCTATTATCTTATCAGAAAGTTATATTATCTTTAATTAACTAGATAAAATATTGTTATCTTTTACAACATTGGTTGTACTGTACTATATTTTGTACTGTATTTTATTTTCTGTACTATTTTTGAAATAGTATGAAAATTTAAAATTTTTGAATTATTGAATGTTAGGACATGTGCGCTTTTGCAAACGAGCCTTTACTACCCAGTAAACATGTTTCATCTATGCGATGTTACAATTAATCCCAAGGATATCGCATTCGTGATATCACACTATTCAATACCACAAACGTCACAGGGACGTCACATTTTTATCATTGCTAAAACCATATCACACAGAGGTTAAATAAAGGATATTCCTGCGATTAGCATTTATTATATCCCCGTGATGTGCTAAATTGATCACAAAAGTGATATCGGTAAAGTGATGTCGCTGAGTGATCAATTTCGCGAAGTCGCATGGAAATCATAATAAGGATGATGCGGGAAGATTGATTTTGCAAGACCGCAGAAGAACATTTATTTTTTGCAGTTAAACTGAAATTTGTATTTGACAGAATTTGAAGCAGAGTTTTCTTAATTTTCCAACTCATGGTGAAGGTATAGATAAATAAAATCTATATTTTCTTACATAGTTTACTTTAAAGACCGAAATGTCGTTGCTGTAATAATGAATTAATTTTTACTGAAACCCAGTAATTTTTTGCTTAGTTTATATGCAATAAATACAAAATTATAATGGTTGTCGAATTTAAAATTATGTATTTGGAATACTGTGATTAAATATTATTCTGCGTGTCACAAAATACATAATTAGAAAATGAAATTAACATGTAGCTTCATCAAATTTTATTGATACATAATTTAAACCAATTCATCATATCACGAACGAAATCTATTGAAATTGAATTACAGCATTACATATCCATCATGTCATGACAAATATATTAAATATTAGTTATCTGTTTCCAACAGATTTAATTATGAAATTAAATGGTGCTGGTCATACATGCACTATCTAAAATATATATTTTGTATCACCGACGTTGTAACCCAATTGTAAGGGATGACAAATTCTAAATTCACTACAGGTAATTGAAATATGATTATATAAATATTTTCTTTTGTACCTCTAGCTTTTATACTTCTAGTTTGACCTACCCAATTTAAAAAAAACACCGGTGCCCATTTAAAATATACAAATAAAAACCTAAAATATTTAAACAGAAATTTGCATCACCTGAATCAAAAGATTCATTCACAGAAAAACTCTTCTGTGTTGAATGCATCCTCCGTTCAATTACTATACATTTAATATCTCATGACTTTAGTGTCAACGTTTCAACGATTTATCTGATAAATTTATTTTTTAAATTTCACTACAGTTCTTTAATGTTACCATATAAAGACAATTTTTTAAGTAAGTAAGTTGCAATTAACTTTTTCTCCTATTCTTAATAATAATAATAATAATAATAATAATAATAATAAATATATTTTTTGTAAGAAAATACATTCTTTTAACAAAGGCTGGTATGTGATAATAATATGATGCAACAGTTACATTCATTTTTAACTAACGAGATACGAAATTACAAAAAAGATATGATACATTTTTAAAGATACAATTCTATTATCTACATGAAAAAGATTTACTATAAGATTAATGTTAAATCACTAGCTACATATAAATATTGCACTTAAAACTAAGAGTTACTAAGTACTAAAATATATTATATTCTGTAGTTAAACATCTAATATATCAAAAGGGTTTTCTTGAAATTTATTACCAGATCCCTGGAAATTAGTGCTAGATATATAAATTTTTTTTCCTATTCTTATTAAAAATAAATACTACTCGTATATTTATTCAAATTTATAGAAATTTTCAACAATTATTAATCTCTTCAATCTTCAAAAAATATCACTTCCGGTTTATATCACCATTTGCAACGGTTCATTTTCAAGTAACCAACTGCAGTCCAAAAACCTACCGATCATAGAAAATAATTATTTGTCTAACTAGAGAGGAAAGCGTTTCTTTCCTCTCATGTTAATATTAGACACAACATTTTTTTCACGACATATTTAAAAAAACATTGTTAATGTTCAAGAAACAGATATAACTTGAACTTATAACTGTCATCTGTTGTAATGCCAATATGCCAAATTAAATTTAAGTTGTAAACTTGTGAAATATTGTAGAAAATCATAATTTTCAACAAAGTAATAAATTTACTTATAATTTTTAAATATTTCATTGTAAAATAACATTGGCAACACTGCTTACTTTCCATTCTAGAGACAGAAAAACTTAATTTACTTACAATTACGCGAAAAGAAAATTATGTTTTCTCCGCATGTCGACAAAACATAAATTTTCATACTTTGACCTTTTGACAAAAATACGTTTTGTAAAATATCAGCTTTAGTACCAGCTGCATCAAACCATGATTAATTTACTTCTCCTAATTTGGTGTTCTTTATCAGCTACCTTCTCGAAGTCAAAAAAATAAAATCAGCTTTCCAATAACTCACACAACTCAAAATAATTCCCCGTATTTCCCCATCACAACATAACCATTTAGATATCATTTCCACCTACATAATTCCTCATCTCTTCATAGTCATTCGTCAGTCATGTTCGCCGTTTGGTAAATAGAACGCGCCGGCACCAGCTAGCGATCGTTGGAGATCGAACAGTCGCGGTGGGCCATGAGGGGTGAGAGGTGCAGAGGGAGGCAATCCCTCAATGTGAAAAATGACTCGCTTTGCAGCCGATGTGTTGAGCGCTGGTTTTTTAGGTTTTACAGGTGAGAGGTGAAAATACCGCCAATGGAGGGAGGATGGTATAGGTTGTTCAATGTAAAGGATCCCGTCTCCGTAACAAAATATTGCGTGTTTAGAGGAGTAGCCGTTTCTGCTTTACTCATTGCATATTAAAAATTTGAAGGAAAACAGGTACTTGTTGTTTGTGAAAGAATTAATAATCTAGGTTTATGCCCTCTGGAAAAATCTTTGGAATCCATATAAAAAAAATTAATGAAACAGTGTGTTTTAAGCAATTTTTCCATGCTTTATCGTATGATTAAGAGATTTATTATTTATTATGTATTTATTCTTCGTTTGTAAATAAATTTATGAAATTTTGCTATATCTGTAAAACTTCGTAAGCATTTTTACCTTCCGCTTACCTGTAAAGGAAGGTATTGGAATCATGCAAAAAATCGGGTTGTGAGTTTTAAGTGGATGAGCACGAATTAGGGTCCTTACAACTCATTTTTGATAGTTTCTCGATGATGTCTGTATGTATGTGTGTGTGTGTGTGTGTATGTGTGTGGTCTGGGCCGATGCCGTCTGTTGGATAACTCAAATAGGAATTACCCAAAAATTTTGATATTTGGTATTTTACAATTGTATACGAATAGGAAGAGCTCATTAGATTTTGGTACAAATATCTTCACCGGAAGTGATATTTTTGGAAGATTGAAAAGATTAAGTGTCAAAAATTTCTATAAATTTGAATAAATATAATATTTATTTGTAATAAGATTAAGAGGAAAAGTTATTTGCAATTTACGTTATAAAAAAATTGTCTTTACCCGGTAGCATTAAAGAACTGCAGTAAAATTTAAAAAATAAATTTATCAAATAAAACGTTGAAATCTTGTAATCCATGTTCGGTTGATTTTTGTTTCTGCATAAAAAATATTGACAGGTGAGACGGGTGACAACTTGGGTGACAAGTTGGCATACTAGCGCTATATAAGTCATAAGTAAGCTATTAAATGTAGTAACTGAACGGAGGATTGCTTCAACACAGAAGAGTTTTCGTGTGAATGAATATTTTGATTCAGGTGGTACTAATTTCTGTGTTTGAATATTTTAGATTTTTATTTCTAGGTATATTTTAAATGGGCACCGGATTGTACGTATACATTTCTGTTTAAAGTCTAGATATGGCGGAAGGTTGTGTGATGGCCACGTCAGATTTTTAAAATTGCTAGGCTGCTTTTACGTATTTTAGGTGAATGTTTCCATGCGTTATCATAGGACAAACGCTGTATTGAGTTATGTTCGGAATCAATACCCTTAAGTACAGATACAGAATTGTATAATTTTTTTAATGTTCACTTGATATTGACTGTTTAATAAAAGAATTTATAAAATGAGAATTACTTGAGTGAAGAAAAAAATTGAAAATTTAGGGATTACTAAAACGTTTGGGTCATTGCGAGACCGAGAAGGTCGAAAATTTGAACATTTGTTATAAAAATCATAATAAACGTGCTAAAAACATTAAAATTAATTAAAATTAAATTCTTGAAAGAATTAAGATATCGGATTTTGGTTTATGGGAATGTGTTTTTTTCATTACCTTTAAAATAAGGTGAAACTCGACAGGGATTCTTATTAAGGTCGAAAATTTGAACATTTGTAATAAAAATCGTAATAAACGTGTAAAAAAATTAAATTCTTGAAAGAATTAAGATATCGGGTTTTGGTTTATGGGGATGTTTCTTTTTTCATTACCTTTAAAATAAGATGAAACTCAACAGGGTTTGCTATTTAAAAATGTTGGGGTGAACATCCTCTAAAAAAACTCCACTTTGCATGGAAGTTCTGAACTATCTAAGAATGTAATTTTGATGACTCTTTACTCTTTAGTGATCCCCAAATTTTTTCTTCACTTGTTCAAAACTTATAGCTCCGTCCCGGGACTTTTAGGAAACCTGTATAATATGTGAAACTGCCGCATTCAAGTTGGGTAACAGACGTAATAGACACATAAAACGATAATAACGATTTCTTTTATATTTCAATCGAATTTCAATCTGCATCACTCACTAAACAACCTATACCTTCTCTACACCCGCTGCTAGTCACATTACTCTCAGCGTAGAATGTGTCTATTTAGAACTCACAGATCCTGTGTTCGATCCTCGCTTCCTCTAACACCTCAACGCGTTCACAGTCTCATTTCTCGTTTCAACTCAAACATTCATTATTTCACACTGTGACTGTAACCACAATGTACCAACAGAATGCATACGTTGATGATACGATGGAGACAATGGCAAGGAGTTTATGCGATGAATATTGTTCACACAAGGATTCTTTGAGGATTCTTTCAGGCTTCCTGAGAAAAATAATTGCCTTCAATGAGTCTCCAAAAAGAAGAAATTCTAATTCATTGATAGCTTCAATACAGTGAATTTTTACCTCCCGCTTACTTGTAAGGCAGGTATTGGAATCATGGTAAAAATCGGGTAGTGAGTTATAAGTGGATGAGCACGAATTAGGATCCTTACAACTCATTTTTGGTAGTTTCACAATAATGTCTGTATGTATGTGTGTGGTCAGGACAAAAAATGTTGATATTTGGTATTTACATTTGTATACAAATTGGAAGAGCTCATTAGATTTTGGTACAAAAATATTTTTAGACCGTTCCTTATAAAAATATTATAAAAAGGCGACTTTTACATAATTTAAAAAAAATCTAGACAGCGTCTTCCGATCCTACTAATGTATATTACCGATTTCAAAAGATAAATTTAAATTTTATGTAATTATAATATTATAATAGGGTTGGCACGTTTAAAACATTTCGTTTTAAACAAATGTTTAAAACTTGTTTAAAACAAAGCAAGTTTTTAAAGCACGTTTTAAACATGTTTAAAACATGTTTAAAACACGTTTTAAACATGTATTTGAAACACGTTTTAAACATATTTAATACTTTATCTACGTAACAAAACAAAGTTCATATTGCTAATAATAGTGTACCTATAACATATACTGTTTCTCACTATTGTTGTCACCCATAACCATAATAATAGGTAGGGGAATCCCCAGCATATTTATCGCCATAGTGCGTAATGATGCATATTTCAGAACTCCTTGCTGATTAAAACATTGTTTTTTTGTGTTTAAAACATGTTTTTTTTTTAAATCAGTAAAAAACACGTTTTAAACAAAAAAAAACAGTTTTAAACAAAAAAAAAACAGTTTTTTTTGTTTAAAATAAAAAAAACATGTTTTTTGCCAACCCTGAAATGATGAAATTTAGTTCAAGGTGTTGCTATAATTAATGACACAGAAATTAATAATTTGCGTTTACGGATTCACTCATGATTCATGATTCTCCATATTAATTTCAGTTTGAAATATTTAATAATACAGCCAGAATCATTGAAATTGAGAAGCATCTAGATACACAATACAGAACATAGCAATACAGTAAACATAAAACTCTCCAATATTCCAGTCTCATTCTCAGCCTAAACCCTAGCACCCAATATCAATATCCCCGGCTATTCAGCTTCACTCCAATCTCAGCATTTGGTGGCTGACTACCGGTCAGCGGACAGCATCACCAGCAGTGCTCTCCGGCTACTGCCGCCATTTCCCCAGAGGACGTTACACTCCGTGAGTCACTGAGGACCCTCGGCTCCACAAGAACTATGTACTTCCAAGAGGAAATTGGCTATCGGCGATGGTGGGTTTGGGACGTGCTGGTTTGACGCGAAGGTTTTGTCCGCTGTCTTTATAAAAGCTGTTGTTGAGTCTTCAGAAACCATATTATTAAGACGAGTCTCTACCGCGCCAGAAAACAGCCAAAACATGAATTTCGCGCGCCACTTCACAGCGTTCATTGTTTTGTTAAATATAATAATCTAAAGATATTGTTGAAGATAAAAGTATAATCTACAAAATTGTTGATGCAGAATTCGGTTATTTCGAAGATCTCAGCTTTGTTAACAACATATTACAATTTGAAGTTAATTCACTTGTAAATAAAAGCTGTACAGCGGCGCGCGAAAACCTCTTTTTTATACATATTCCAGTTGTGTTTACAAATATGGGTCCCTAAATTAATTTTTTCCCTCAAACATAAAATATTTGTTATTATTATGTTTAACAAAACTATAAACGCTATAGAATAGCGTGCGGAATCAAAGTTGTTGACTGTTTACTGTTTTTAGCACAAAAATATGCATTTTGAGATTGAAGTGTGGCATACATGCTAATTAAAACACTTTCTTTCAAAATATAAAGTAGTATCAAAACGTTCAGTGTCAGAAACGTTAGTTTTTTTCAATTATCTAGTCAATATTATGAGAAAAATTGATATATAAGAATAATTGTAGAGCACAAAATTTACTATAAAACGATGTATCCGTTTTTGATGCAAGTAGTACAATTTTTAAATGTAAATGAGAAATTTTGTCTTTTCAAACAAAAACAGATGTTATTCTGAATGAATCAAGATATCGACTTCCGATCTCCAACATTCGATTTCTTAGATAATTTTTTTTTACTTACAATCGGTGAGTAATATGTGTTTCCAATCTTCAAGACAGTTGTCATTATTAACTTCACTTCCCATCTAGCTGGAAATATTTTTTCGGCTAGTTAAAAGACACCGTCCAATAAAATTGACAAAATCAATAAAACATTCTCTAGTTGTTGTTGTTGTTGTTGTTGTTGTTGTTTAAACGGGGGACCTCTAAATGAAGCCACTCGCACTGAGGCTTTAAGGCCCATTGTGCTACCCGTGATACTAGAGTGCTCTAGCAGAGTCCCGCTGCTTGGATGAAGCTAGCTAGCCTGCTGCAAGAGACACTCTGAATGTTACGTGGCTCTAGAAATAGAGCCTGTAGATGCCTGCTTCTGGTTCCTGTTAAAGCCACACAGTCACAGAGAACAACATTCTCTAGTTACTTAATAACTCTGTCATAGATCTCTATTTTCAAGAAGGCTAAACAAATTGAACAAATTATAATTAAAGTAGGTAAAGAAATAAAAATATTGACTTTCGGATTCCTGCATTAAATTCTTCAAATAATTTTCTATAAGGTGCTTTATATAGAAAAACTTTAGTATTGTTTTTATTTATGGTTTTAGATCAACCGTAGTTTCTGAACGCATCAAAATATTGTCTTGAAATTTCCAGAAAAATTTTCAAGTAATCCAATTTCTGTTTTATAAAGTAAGCAATCGATATATTCGTTATCATCGACTGTGAGTCTCACAACAAAAAATTCTAGCGTCCGAATGTTCTATTTCTTCTTGGTACAAATCCCCTCGTGCGAATTCCTCAGCGTCTCGTACATCGTACAAAGTAACAAAGACTCTGATGAACCGGAGATACAGGCGCTGTGGACACCGGACATGACGACACGGACACGAGGGCTGTTACAGTGACAGGGGACAGTTCGCACCGATAGTCGATCAAAATACGCTTTACGAGAGACAGAGCGACAGGGAATCGACTGCTTTTGTGCTTTTACTGCACTCTGACTTCAATAAATCCGACACAGAGTGATTACCACTTTAGGTTTGCGAGAAAGAATTACTAAAAGTCATGAGTGACGTCATCAGGTGACGAAAGCAAATTATTGATGGACGGTTGCAACGGTATCTCTTAAATGCTTAAGTTTTAAGTGTCGCCGAGATAAAAAAAAAATCTGATGTGGACACCACATGACTTCCTTTTACGCCTATTAAACTGTTCATAATTTTCTTAATTACTAAAATGTAGAATAATATAATAATTTAATAACCGTATTTGATTTATGCGGAAAATATCAAAAAAATATCTAGAGTATATTGCCCTTTTGGCACGGATGATCGCAACCAAAAATGGGAGGTGCACAACTAGAGGTGCACAAACAGACATCCGTACATCCGTCCGTCCGTCCGTCCGTACGTACAGACGTCACGACGAAACTAGTCATAATGGATTCAGGAAAAGTCAAAACGGATATTTCCGTCAAAATCTGAGAACTGAAAATTTTCGCTTTTACAATACCTACTTCGTTTTTACTCCGTACAAGGAAGTAAAAAACATCCAATCGAAAGCATTACACAAATTTCTTACATGAACAATATCGAATTAAAATCAAACTTTCACACGCAGACATAACATTGCTGTCATGAATTCAATTCGGTATTTTTCATTTAAGTGACACTTAAAATCTCGCTTAAAATTATAAAATGTCATTTAAAGCAGGTTAGACAAACATAATTATTTTGGGACTCGAATCCAACCGAAACAGGAATGAACGAACTACATTCATATTTTAGTGAACGCAGAACTAATCTTGCACTGTTAAAAATATTTTGGTAAACTCTTGTGGTTTATATTATATTTTATTTAATTTATTTAGTTTAATTTTATTTTTATATTCTTCTAATTTAATAGCTCGCGATGTTTAAAAAATGTGACATGGTCATCAATCGAATGTCATCTTCTGTCTATTTCATTCTTCGTGTTAGGAAGATACAAAAAAATTTGTTTTATTTTCATTAGATATTAGTCTATACCAGCTACGATCCTGATATTCTAATATCCTTATTATGATGTTATAAAAATCTTCTAATTTGTTTTGCTACTGCTGTCTAAAGAAGTTTTTAATATTTCTAATGATTATAGATGATAGTAAAACAGTGAAATATTAGATTAAGATAGCTGATGGCTGCGCAAGATTTACGAGCTGAGGTGTTGTCATATTAGAACTATCAAATTGACAGGATGATTGAAGAATAAATGATTTATGAGGTTAACGGCACTTCAAGATGATATTCTTGTATGGAACTGATTACATCTTCATATTTTAAACATTTTGATCCTGATTCATCGTATTTTATACACATAATTTTAAATGTCAGATAGGTAGGAATTTTAATTTCGCTCTAAGTTTTTACCTATTGATTTTAGAGTAGAAGTGTAAATACAAAAGATGCTCAGAATAAAAAAAACTGCATCGAATAAGCTTAAACATTTTGTTTAAATCGATTTCTTCCACGAAATAAACATGAAATAAAAATTAACAATTTAGACTAGTTTCAGACTGCCATGTAATTAATTGAAGTGTTTATTTTTTTGATATTTTTTAGAAATTATTTAAATTTCAACTGAATTTTTCTCAAAATTTTTATTATGTAAGGATATAAAACGAATACATGGTTGAATTCAGAAAAAAAAAACTCTATCGGATAGGCCTAAAAAATATGTATATTCCCATTTGAAAAAATATAACTTTGTGTTTTAACTTGAGTACCACTGGTTTAAAAAATTATTTTATTCTTTAATCATATGTCCCCCTTAGTCTCCTACAACTTTGCTATTTAACATTTTTTTGTAACTATAATAATAAAGAAAATATAGGCGTTGGTTGGTTTCGCTGTTACATCCTGTATACGACCAGGTGTAAAGATGATTATTGTTCTCTTAATTCGTCTCCTGTATTTAATAATTTCAAAGTTATTTTATGATAGTAATAAATGTAAGGTATATTAAATTTATTATGAGTCCAAATATATGTATTTTCCTGAAAAGGGTTGCACAAATTTTCTACGTGTCATGTACAGTAACAACCCATAAAACTTATATTTCGTCGTACACGTTTACTTCTCAAACTTACATGAAATTGCAAATTTTAAATTGAGTTTGAGAATAATTCGAAAACAACTTCGCCAATCTACAAATTTCTCAGCCGTAAACCTGGCGCTTGGAGTAATCCTGGATATGTCGTGGACGTGACTGCGCTGACCCATAAAGCTATCCACGCGGCCGTAATGGCTGCTCGTAGCTCGTTCACAAGTGAACAAAACACATAACACGTCCAATTTCCACCGAGCTTCCTTCAAATTTCACTAATTAAACTAACTTTGAATTTATATTACCTTGAAATACTAGCTAAATGACAAGCAGGGATAATGCTGAAAGCCGGAAACGGGAAACGGGTTTTTGTTATTACTAAATACTGAAAATCTGGATAATTATGTTCCTTTTGTTACGGACTTAATTGTGATTAAATATTGTTTTGTAATAAATATATCGAATGAAAATGAAAGCGCTTTTGATATATAATTAATTTAATGAAGGCAATAGAATATTACGTTTTAAATACTTTGTACACGGTTTCCCAAAAGTCCCGGGACAGAGCTATAAGTTTTGAACGAGTGAAAAAAAAAATGAAAATTTGGGGATCACTAAAGCGTTTGAGTCATTGCGAAACCGAAGAAGGTCGACATTTTGAACATTTGATATCAAAATCGTAATAAACGTGCAAAAAACATTAAATTAAAATTAAATTCTTGAAAGAATTATGATATCGGGTTTTGGTTTATGGGGATGTGTTTCTTTTTTCTTAAAAATAAGGTGAAACTCGACAGGGATTCTTATTTAAAAATGTTAGGGTGGTCATCTCCTAAAAAAACTCCACATTACATGGAAGTTCTAAACTATATAAGAATGTAGTTTTTATGATTCTTTATTGATCCCCAAATTTTCAATTTTTACTTCCTTGTACGGAGTAATAAGGAAGTATTGTAATAGCGAAAAATTTCGGTTTTCAGATTTTGATGGAAATATCCGTTTTGACCTTTTCTGAATCCATTATGACTAGTTTCGTCGTGACGTCTGTACGTACGGACGTACGGACGTATGAGTGTGGCATAACTCAAATACTGTTAGACGTAGAAAGTTGAAATTTTGTATTTAGGACTGTTATAGCATCTAGTTGTGCACCTCCTATTTTTGGTTTCAATCTACAAACCGGAAGTAGTACTTTATATATATTTATAATTTAGTATTTCGGTATCTTGTAGTCCATGATCGATTAACATTTTTTGTTACTAGGTAAAATTTAAATGATTATGACATGACAGTGACAATAGTAAAATATGCTTTATATCTTCTTCTGCAGTTTAAATAAAATGACTAAAATATATTTGTGAGTATAGTAGCAGTAGTAGTAGTACTAGTATAATAAGTTAAAATAATTTTTTATATTATTCTACATTTTAGTTATTAAGAAAAGTATGAACACACTAGGCGTACAAGGAAGTCATGTGGTGTCCACGTCAGATTTTTCTCTTTACTCGTTCAAAAGTTATAGCTAATCTAGAATTTTAGATTTGGCATAAATGCAAGATGCAAGTTTAGAACATTATTTTTGTCTCTTCAACACAAGGGTTATACACAAATAAGGTTAATAAACTAAACTAAATGGGCAACCCAGTACCATTCTTGAGTCCCACATACTCGGTTTTGTTGACTATAACTTTTCTAGAATTGCATCTTTCTGTATTTGTTTATGCTAAATTTAAAATTCTAGATTTGAATTTTCCTGTGAATTATCTAGGTATAGATTTGCGCCTTCTGGAGTTGCACTTTCCTGTATATGAATATTATTTTCTGGTGTTGAATCCTTTCCTTAAAATAATACTTCTTTCTCACAACAAAAAGGATAAATTTAATGTTCGATATAAATTATATATTGAAAATTGTCGTATTCTACCAGCTTGTATGACTAGGTAATAGCCATCATTAACGCTCGTTGAATAAACAGTTCTTTGAATATAGTGTAAAATATCTCTGCAATTTTTTCTCTTTGTTTTCTTCTGTTTGTTGGTTTTTGCAACACATGTTTTGTATGTTAGCACCTAGCAATTAAATTAATTAGTTGCGCAATTTTAATTGGGTGTTCTTTTTGTTTCAGGTAAGCTCTTTAAGTAATTCGAGTAGAGAGATTGCTTCACTACACTTAGGTAACGTAAACGTAATGTAACACATTCATTTAGAGTTAAGACTCTTGTTTTATTTCCGTGCATTTCGCGTGCAATTAACGAGTAAGTGATGACACATAGCGCGGAGAAAATGGTGTAAGTGTTTAGTGAGAATTATTTTATTCCTTTAAATTGAGTTGTTAAATTGTGCAGAGAATGAGCGCTCAGATTTTAAAGCTGTATCGAGCGACTGCAGAAATGAAAATAGGAAATCGCAAAGGGCACCGCTTCTAATTTAGAAAAAAATATTTGAAATTTGTGTGTGCTTTATAGAATGGGTGGCAAAACAAATAATGGAATTTTTTCATAGTTTCAAGATAAAAAATAAAAGCTTGAAGTAATATAAATCACGATTTTACCCAACTTGGGTGCGACAGCCTTGCATTTTGTGAGTCGTCAGTAATGCAGAGTGGCACGCTGAAGACGATTCACTTATTAGGGACGGATTGTGATAGGCATACCTAGTTTGCGCTATATGTTTAACACATTTTGCTAACAATTTTGTTTTTTTTAAATCACTCATCTAATCCCCACCACTCTCAATTAATGGCAATATACCCTTGTGGTATATCAAATGATAGCTCTTGAAAAATGCTACACAGCTATGTCAATAAATTGTTATTTGAATAAATCGTTCTAAAGTTAGCAACAATAGTTCATAATATTTTCATATTTTAAATGCATGGAGTGTTATGAAAATGACAAGAACACAAAAAAAGAACAATGATATCTAATTATATTAGGTACTTAATATAATTTACAAATTGCTTCTATTATTCATATTATTTTAGATTATTCCACTCCAGTATAAAGTAAGCTATAAATAAAACTCAATTTTATCGCTTTAAGAGCGGATAAAAAATAAGGTACCTAACTTTTTGCAAGTAATAAAACCTTATTTAGGTACCTACCTATTTCTTAGCAACCAAACAATAAACTAAAATACTAAAATGTCATTTGCTTCATATTTCTATTGTCAGTGAAATGATTCGATTTTGGGAACATTTGTGAAGAAGAACCAAAGGAGTCGTTAAATTATCTCGTTGAATTACACTCGAGCATTTTATTTTCTCCGTATAAATTTCTGTTTGACATCTCAACCTTGTCACCTGCCAGCAATTTGACTCGAAAAATTGTTTTAAAAAAATCACAATTGCTAGGCAACAAGGTTTGAATACAAACAGAAATTTATCCGGCGAAATAAAAAGCTCTTGTGTAATTACAGTTGATAAATGCATCTCAAATCTAGAATTGTAAACGTCAGTTTGACAGATGACGTATTGAACAGTCATTTGTTGAACGTTTATTGTATCATTTGCTAAGAACTGTATAAAATAGGCAACGTAGGTATGGAGGAAACTTGTCTCTCCCCCGTCTGCATATGATGGCTTCAAGAAGTATACTTTGTCTAGATTATAATGGTCGAAGATATTATACTTCGTGATTGTAGGTATACCTATTGATAAGTTTTGTACTACATTAGAGAGAAAGGCATAGATCATACATAACGAAAAAATAGAATGTAATTAATATAAATGAAATAACTGTTTTTTATTTGCTTGCAACTTAAATATAAGTAAATTGAAAACCATTGCTTATCTAAAAACATCTTTAGCATTTCATTATCTTAGCCTCTAGCAGGGTGCTGTGTCCAGCGATTAACATACCACAGCTAGCCTCACTGCGAGAATCATCTAGTTTGATTCCTCCTTCATTGATTTTAATATCACTCTTCAGTTTGCATCCTCCCCCTACTCGGTGTTGTGCTCGTGTTTGATGTGTGAAAGGAAGTCTCCGGCTCAGCTCGTCCTTTGAACACGTTTTATTTTTTCCTCCTTTAAACAGAGAGTTTTTATTTTCTGTGACGGGATGCACCGTTGTTTGTTTAGGAAGAACGATGTTTAATATGTAAGCGACTCGCTGTGTTTTCTTATTTTTTGATCTTTCATTTTTCAAAGACGCGCGGATAATTTGAGGATGGAACGTTGGACTACCTGGATATTATAATCATGGATATCTAGATTTGATATCTTTTGCGAGCGTTTTTGTATAATTTTGACAATATGAGATCATCTTGTGTTTAATTGGTATAATAGTTTTATAAATTACAGTTTTGCCAACCTACCAATTCCTGGTATTTTAAAATTAAAATATTTTTATACCTTCTATCTTTCGTAAGATTTTTATTTTTATACTCGTATAGGTAGGTATAGTCCGATTTTTTATAAAAAAAATTAATAACGAAAATCTACCTTATAGTATCTTACTTTATAGTATCTTTGAAAACGTCTAATAATTTTTTCAACATAAAGATGAGGCAGTAGCTGCGCGGGTTTAAGCACAGCTCTCTGCATGTGATAACGTAGAAACCCGGAGTTCTGTGGTTCCAGTATTTGTCGGTAAAATTGTAAAACATCTTACAATTAAATCGCACTCGGATGCTTCAAGCTGATCACTTGATCGTCTTAAATATTGCCTCGATGTAGTCCTGGTTGCAAAAAGAATATCTCCGTATTACCACTTTGAATTTTAAAGGTTGGATTCCACTATAAAACATCTACCGTTCTATAATTGGGAGTAAATCCTGTTAAATACGTATACCAGCAAAATAAAATTGATACAAATTTCTTTCAACCTTTGGTATCTAATTAATTATTTTGTTTCTGTATGAATTTGATTTAATGCAGATATACACTTTAAAACCATTGTTCTGTTTAGTAAGAAAAAAATGGGTTTAATGAAACTTTACTCATTAAACAAACGATGTATTCTCGGTGGTCGAACGCACTACTCTATTTCATTAGAGTTCTGTTGTGTCACCGTACAAAAAATACAGTGGCGCTTTCTACCACCAAAAACTGACAAACAAAAAAATTTAAATTCAACACTTACTAATAATAACCACTGTTAGTCTTGTGTCTTATAATTAATTAATATTTAAATTTTTTTGACAATATCATGTATATTTCCATACAACTTTATAAATTTAAGAAGACCAACACGGTATGTTATTGATTATTGTAGTTTTAACATTTAGAAGTTCATGTACTGAAATATGTTATGATACTTGTAGCTCTGATGAAGTTTAGATATTAAACGAAACGTTAGCGGTTTTCATGTGATTTCTCTGCTACACCTTGTCCAACTTCCGACTATTTTTTACAAGCAATTATATTTTGGACACTACTTCCATTGAAAAATAATTAATTAATATTCCTATTCTTGCATACCTCTTTCGTCTGGTACATATTTTTATATTTTGTAGCTACAATTTGTTTTGCCTTCCTCGTATTGTTCTATTGTAATAAGAGTTTAGAGTTTTGCAATTTAACGAACTCGAGATGGATATTTATATCTGTTTGTGTTTTGTTTTGTAAACAGTTTCTCTGCGACAAATGAATATAAAAAGTAATTACTAAACACTCGTTATTTTTTGCACGGTAATAATTTGTGATTTATATTCAAATGGAAAATTATTTTCAATTTTACTGCAGTGAGTGACGTTAATAGTTAATTACGCTTGTTACTAGCAAAAACTATATAAAATGAAGCAGTAGGTAAATGAAATTTATTTCGTTTTTTACATGAGAAGAAAGTGACTCAAACATATTATCATAAAATGAACGCTTTTTGAATAATACACGCACGACTAGATATGTTTTATAAAACGCCTATTTTTGTCCAAATGACTCGGTTGTGATGTCATATCATTTTGTTACACAATATGCCGAGGTTTCGGTAAGAACAGAAATTATACGAAGAGTTTTTCTATGTATTCAAGAAAATGCAGGTGATTTTGAAAATTTATTATTAATAATATAATTGAATTGAAATTCCTTATTAAATTATTTATTTTTGTTAATAAACTGACATTTTTACTATCATAAAATCTGTGTTTACTTCCTTGTACACGGAGTAAAGGAAGTATTGTAATCGCGAAAAATTTCGGTTCTCAGATTTTGATGGAAATATCCGTTTTGACCTTTTCTGAATCCATTATGACTAGTTTCGTCGTGACGTCTGTACGTACGTACGTACGGACGTATGTATGTCTCATAACTCAAATACGGTTAGACGTAGAAAGTTGAAATTTTGTATTTAGGACTGTTATAGCATCTAGTTGTGCACCTCCTATTTTTGGTTTCAATCTATAAACCGGAAGTAGTACTTTTTTCAAATATTTCGATAAATATTTAATTTAAGACAAATTTTTTTATTTTAATTGAAAGATTATGTGATTATTACCTGCAATCGGTATTTTATAAATATTTTTGAATCTGGTATCATTTAAGAATAATTAAAGTATATATTTATAATTTAGTATTTCGGTATCTTGTAGTCCATGATCGATTAACATTTGTTACTACGTAAAATTTAAATGATTATGACATGACAGTGACAGTGAGTATAGTAGCAGTAGTAAGTAGTACTTATATATTAATATATTTGTACAATATAATTCTACATTTTAGTTATTAAGAAAAGTATGAACAGTTTAATAGGCGTACAAGGAAGTCATGTGGTGTCCACGTCAGATTTTTTATCATTTATATCATACCTAACTAGGAATTATTCGATTTGTTTCTGTAATATTTTAATTATTATTTTACTTAGCAATCTACAACGAAAAAGTAGCTTATTATACATGGTTGTATTCAGAATTTTATGTAGAATCAAAATCTTAAAAAATATACGGGGTGTGCCATTTAAAATATGGAAATTGATGTCACTTCCGGCTAAACAGGAAGTAATAAAAATTCATTATTTATGTAGTTTAATGCGCCTTTGAATGTAGTTTATAAACCTATAATATAAATGTAATTGACTTAAAAAAACAATTTTTTGGAGGATGCGCCTGTTTTAGGAAACGTCCGGTATACCAAGGACGCACAATATGTAAGGCTGCCACACCGAAATTGAAAAAACCTTAAGTATGCATAAAGTCCAGCATGTTAAATGTACGTAGACTGTACCTATCTCGATCGTACAACAATATCAGCCCTCTTTTATTGACTGTACGCCACTGTCATTGTGACGTCACTAACACTAACTGACACAGCATGGCATGGCACACTATGACTATGATGAATATTCATGTGAAGTTGGAAACAACAGCGTCAGTAGCAGCAACAGAGCAGCGCAGATACGTAAAGCTGCTATGTTCACAGGGATGTATGTTATGGTATATCGAGGCATAGTGGCATAGAGATATTATAATGGGCGGTGTGCATAATAGTTTGCGGTGTTACTGGTAAACTCGGCAGATTCAATATATTAAACATACTTTAGCTTGTACGTAGGTACCTATTCAAAATATGTTTGAAACTTTTTATGCAAGCTGCTTTTGCTTTTTTACTTCCGAAATAAGAGATGGCCCGAATAGGAACAATATTAATCGAGCGGACATAGATTATCAGCAAATTATTTGGCAGAAACCGCTTCGCGACCTTGAAATCGTGCATAAAGAAGTCATCCAGCTCGGTTTTTCTCTTGACTCAGTTGTGTTGGGGTAAGTAATAAGTTGGCTAACTTTGACTCAGCTCTGTGTAGAACATAGGCACATTCTTTCTGTATCTTTGAATTTGAATTATTATGACACAGTGACAGTACAGTTGACATCTATTGCTTGCATCTTGGTTTACATTATTGTTTACTTATTACATGAACATGTAAGTAAAACTATTTATTAGATTAGTAGAATAAGCAGTATTAGACAAGAGGTTGTGTGCTGGCTACAGCAGATTTTTTTTATTAAAATGCAATTTTTTTAAATGAAGGCATGTGTAAAATTTCAACTACCCTAGACGTCAACGATGTGTGATTGTTAGGTATGTTTAGGTACACTTCAGGAGACCAAAATAATTATTTACGTTATAAGTCCGATAGATGAGTTTTTACGGTACGAGTAAGATGTTTCCGAACGAGGCGACGAAGGAGCCGAGTTAGGAATTTCGAAACGAGTACCGTGAAAATCCTCTATCGGACGAATGACGTACAACGTTTTATTTCATACCTATGTTGCATTTTTGGACCAAAGTTTGCACCCATTCTTTATATATCTTTTCTAAATACAATCAGGTCGTCTTGGTCTCAATACAAAAATTAAATTTCAGTCCGGAAAATGAAACATTACGGTATTGTTCTACTTTACAGGATTGTAAAGTAGAACAATACCGTAATGTTTCATTTTCCGGACTGAAATCAATCTCATAAAGAAGCAAATGCAACACAGTATGAAATAAAGGCTTTTTATTTGATTATTTCTCTCATTATATTTTAACCAATTAAAATGCACTTTTTTTCACAAAAACCATAGAAACTATACCTATATAAACAACTATTCTAGTGCATATTTT
Source organism: Agonum fuliginosum (assembly GCA_947534325.1). Lineage (NCBI taxonomy): Eukaryota > Metazoa > Arthropoda > Insecta > Coleoptera > Carabidae > Agonum > Agonum fuliginosum. The sequence goes on from OX384033.1 coordinate 3,456,708, forward strand.
TGAATATTGACATAGTAAGCGTATATTCACCGTATCCGTGACAACAAACAATAATAAAAATGTTTGTTTATTTTTCACCAAATGTTAAAATATTTAAAATGAAGTTAAAAATTATGATAATAAATAAAATTGTGTTATTTCCAATTATTGTTAAATTTGTTTTATTCATGAAATAGTCAATGCGTATACCACTCGATCATCAAAAATAGTAGAAAATACTTTTGCCTCCTGGTTCGACGTATTTCCGCAAAACATGGAAATACGTCTCATCAGTCAGCAGTATTTTCGATTATTTTCGAAGCTCTTGTGGTATAATAGCTGAATATTATATTTCGTTTTAAGAGCTGCAGATTGGGGGTAAAACATGATTACGGCGTTCTTCGTAAATAATTTACGTAATATGATTAAATACAGCATTTTTGCGAGATGAAAATTCGCGGCCGGTAATAACTCTCTCATTATTTTTGTTAATGATGATACTCCTCCTCCACAAATAGCGCTTGATTTGCAGAATATCCGAAACATGAAATAAAAGAGATTTATGCAAACTCGCGTTAATTATTCAAATGAATTTATTAATTAATTTACAAATGCTTACCAAGCCGCTTCATTCAAACTCCATTAAAAAAGTTTAGGAAAAAGTACAAGTTCCGAACGCAATATAAATAACTAAATCTCACTTCTTAAATTTTTAATTAACGAGTGAAATATTTATCATAAAGAAGGGTACAAGAGTGACAGAACATGAACAAGTGAACAGCGCTGCAACAACAGCGTCTGTTCAAATTCTCTGTAATCCGCGCGCTTCAACTTATTAAAAGTTCAGAAACAGCTGAACACGAAGTTGCCGACCGACAAACAATTATGCGACAGAGCGGACGTCAGCTTTGAGAAATCGACGAATTCTTTCCACAAAAGAATTTCGGCTTTCGGCTAGCATGCCCACTTATACAATACTTCTATTGGACTGAAGAAGAATTCCAAATATTTACACATGCCGCGGAATTAAGATATCGGGGATTCACATATGGCCGCAAGAACCTCACAAACACAATGGACCAAATTTTATTAGATGACTTTCTACCTAATGGCTGGTTTATGATGGATTTAATTTACGAATTTAAATTTAGAATTATAGTAGTATATTATATATTTAAGGACTAAAGTGTATTATTTAATCCTGAGTGTGAAGTTTATTTCACGAGCCGAAGGTGAGGTAAATAATCACCTGAGGGATTAAAGATACTTTAGTCCTGTGGTATATACGCTATTTTTGCACTTCATCCTCAAACGAATGCAAAATAGTTTAAAAGAATACACATTTTGCAATTTTTTGCAAGTTTATGACAAATATTTATTTCGTTACTATAAATAATCACGTATTTACTTTACAACGGGATTAATTAATTCAATTCCTTGTCAAAGGGATTAAATATGAAAAATAATTCCTCGGGATCAAATTAAGAACCGTAGTCCCTAAAAATAAAGACTAAAGAAGAGTTTTAGTCCCGGTAGTGCAAAAAATATAGTAGGTACGTACGCCAACTGGTTTATGAAGAATTTAAGAAATTTATGATTTAGAATTGACTGTTTAATTGGCTGTCAAATTATTATTTTAAGGGCACGCTTAAAAGTGACAAAACCGTAAGTCTGTAATGGTAATATTTTTAACCCAATAATAGACAAAATCATATTAGGTATAGGTCATGATTTGATTTTTTTTTAAATCAAAATTTATGCAGAGTTATGAAAAACTCACAAAATGATGAGTAAATCTAAAAAGCCCATAGCTTCGGATAAAATTACCATCGTATGTAATTTAATTTTTTTGGCGTCACATTAATTTACTAACCATTGTAGAGGAAACTTCAATCTTGGCACAATTCAAAGACTCATCGATTTTAGTGCAAAATTAGCCGAGTTATGACCGAAAAGGCACAAAATACTTTTTTTTCAAAAAATCATAAGAAGTAGGTACCTACTCAATTTTTTATTCTCGAACGGAAAATGGATGAACTTTATCGCCTTGGTAGTGGATTGAGTCCACGATTTTTTTGCACCCGGTGCAAGTTTTAAAGTTTGACATTTTTACTTCCTTGTACGGAGTAATAAGGAAGTATTGTAATCGCGAAAAATTTCGGTTTTCAAATTTTGATGGAAATATCCGTTTTGACCCTTTCTGAATCCATTATGACTAGTTTCGTCGTGACGTCTGTACGTACGTACGTACGTACGGACGGACGTACGGACGTATGTATGTCGCATAACTCAAATACGGTTAGACGTAGTAAGTTGAAATTTTGTATTTAGGACTGTTATAGCATCTAGTTGTGCACCTCCTATTTTTGGTTTCAATCTACAAATCGGAAGTAGTAATTTTTTTAAAAATTTCGATATATATTTAATTTAAGACAATTTTTTATTTTAAATAAAAGATTATGTGATTATTACCTACAATCGGTATTTTATAAATATTTTTGTATCTGGTATCATTTAAGAATAATTAAAGTATATATTTATAATTTAGTATTTCGGTATCTTGTAGTCCATGATCGATTAACATTTGTTACTACGTAAAATTTAAATGATTATGACATGACAGTGACAATAGTAAAATTTGCTTTATATCTTCTTCTGCAGTTTATATAAAATGACTAAAATATATTTGTGAGTATAATAGCAGTAGTAGTAGTACTTATATATTAATATATTTGTACAATAAGTTAAAAGAATAAAGTCAGATTTTTTATATTATTCTACATTTTAGTTATTAAGAAAAGTATGAACAGTTTCATAGACGTACAAGGAAGTCATGTGGTGTCCACGTCAGATTTTTTTATATCAAGAACTCTTTTTATCTAAGGAGAGAGGCAGGGGTAAAATGAACTTGGTGTCAAATTAACTTGCATGACCTTAAAGAGGAAACTTCAATTTTGTCAAACTCGAAGAGTCATCCATTCTCGACCAAATTCAACCGAGTTATGACGGTCTAAAAATTCTGAATTTTTTGTGCATTTTGTGGTGCGTTTACTATTCAATGTATTTTAGATATGTATAAGTATATGAAATATAAATACGCTTTCGATTATTTGAACAATTCGATTTTATGAACTGCCCTGATTTCTATTAGTTCAGATAACCGTATTTAGAATTTAGTAAAAATAAACATGAGCAATAAAATAGTGTTTATATGACCAAACACAATCTTTATGACCTAAAGCCCCCATTTAACTAATCTAAACTTTACCAAACTGCGCTTTAAACTCGAAATGGTCTTCTGGTAGATTTAAAATTTTTACGATACCCCCTACGGTTTTAGATCCACGCTGCATTAGAAGCATTAGCAGTAAAACTCGCTAATGTTATTAAGTGGCAATGTATGCACATAAAATAACAGTTTGGCTGCCGATAAAAGAAATAAAGGAGTTTTAAACGCCTCGAAGGGGGGAATAAAAGTAAGTGTAGACTTTCCGATGCAGCAGCACGCATGCAAACTCGGATTATTGCACTTCTATGGATAGCGAAGAGTGTATTATGTAAGCTTTATGTGAACGGATGCAATGATGTTTGTATGGAATTGAATCTGTGTGTATTTATGGAAATATGGATTTGTGAGATTTCTTTCATTGAATATAAGCTCTGGTGTGATTTATAAATGCTTTTGTACGCCAATCATACAACTGATTTATAGGAAAGCATACATTTTTCATGCAGCGAAATAGTTTCTTTTAGATGCTGGTTACCATTCAACAGGATTTACTCTCAATTATTTTATTTTATTTTACTGGTAACCATCCTACAGGATTAAATCCCAATTACAGAATGGTAGATGTTATTATAATGGAATCCAACCACTACATAGAATGGTAGATGTTATTACAGTAGAAACCAATTCGTCTTGGTGTAGTCAGAATCTCAATCTGTGCGACGGACTTTGGAATATAAAGCAACAACAGAGATATTCTTTTGTAACCAGGGCTACATTTAAGACGATCAAGTGATCAGCTTGAAGTATCCGAGTGCGATTTAATTGAAAGATGTTTTGTAATTTTTACGACAATCACACTGCCGGTCGAGAGACTTGAACCACGGAACTCCAGGTTCGTACGTCATCACATGCAGAGAGCTGTGAGAGATTCTTTGCAACCAGGATTACATAAGACGATCAAGTGGTCAGCTTGAAGCATCCGAGTGCGATTTAATTGCAAGATGTTTTGTATTTTAACGATATCGCACTGCCGGTCGAGAAACTTGAACCAGGGAACTCAGGGTTCGGACGTCACTACATGCAAAAAGCTGTGAGAGATTATTTTCTAATCAGGACTACATCTAAGATGATCAAGTGGTCAGCTTGAAGCATCCGAGTGCGATTTAATGACAGTGCAATTCTAACAACAATCACACTCCCGGCCGAGAGACTTGAGCCACGGAACTTCGGGTTCAGATGTCATCACATACAGAGAGCTGTGAGAGATTTTTTACAACCAGGACTACAAAAGACGGTCAAGTTGTCAACTCGAAGCATCCGAGTGCGAGTTAATTGCAATATACAGATTGGTGGAGGTGAAATGTGAACATAGGAATTTTTATCATAATTGAGTCATTATGCTAGGCATCTTGATATACGTGGAATACTGTCAATGTCAAAGTAGCTGTCATATTAATGAAATTTTTATTTTCAGTAATGAATTTGTACGAGCAGAACGAGAAAGTGTCAAGAAGAAAGAGAGACAACCCTGGATTACGCCACAAATGTTAAATAATTTTAGAACTGAACTTTACAATCGTTTATTCTACGTTTGGCAGAGGGAGGAAATTTGTTTGAATATTTATTGTAAATTCTAGTTCAATTATTATTGTTGTTTTTGCTTTATAATTTACTTAACAATTAAAATAAATATGTTCCTGCTTTCTTTTCATAATAATTACTTTTACTATATACTAACATTCAACATGCACTTTTAGATTATATTATTACCTATTTCTGTTATTCATTACTCTTTTTGTCAGACAAATTTACATTACTTCGTTTTGTGACACTACTACAAAATATATAAAGATACCTGGCATAAAAGTTCGATTGTTATGCATGTGCCCTATGTTCGCATTACACCTCCATCAACCTGTAGGTATGCACACTGTCGGGCGAGAGACTTGAACTTGACTTGGTTAATACGTCTTATCACATACAGAGAGCTGTGCTTAAACCAGCTACTGCTTCGATGATTCAAGATTTTAAAGGATACTTAAAACTTAAGTGGAACCGGTGCAACAGGCCATTATTATATTACTTGAGAATAAATTGAACCACAAAACCTGTAAAAAGGAAAAAGCTATACAACACACCGTCGAAAGGAGTCCTGTTAAACAATATTTCGTTGAACAGCTAACCGTCTCACAGGATATTATTTATTTACGCAATTTAAATAAAGAAAAGCCCGCATTCTCCTTCCTCCCGACCCGAGACCTGTTCATCAATCAAACTCCCTGTGTGTAAACCGCGCTTTACCGGTTCAAGTTCCCGGTTCGCTTCTCCCAAGCGTCTGACGTGAGCGCCGGTATCCGAATCCAATATTAAATTACCGTTTCGGTAGGCCATTTCACCGCGCCATTAGCGGGGACGCTATTATGTTTCAGGTCACGTGATCACACATATTACCGACCAATCATTAGGGGAGCATGTAGACAATCCCCCCAGGGGGCAGCAGGGTTAGGGGAAAGGGGAGGGTTATGTCAATATTGAGAAGTAATTATTGGTAATTTATGTTTGAAGATATTTGTGTCGCCCATGGGTGTATTCAACTTGGGTGTGGCAGCCTCACATACTATGAATCATAGATATAATTTTTATTACGATCATATACGAAACTAACAGTTTTCATACAGTTACCTACGAAAATATCTGTTCAATCCGCTGGATATATTATCGAACAGGTCATATCGCCACAGTTTTAATTTTTGTTTCAACATTTAGTAGGCGTGTGTTGTCTCTCTGAGATTATGATAATTATTGTTTCCTGTCATTTACTATTTCGTAATAAATTCTATATTTAAATGGACAAACACGACATTAACATTGATTTATACACATAAATTAATGATGTACTATTGCTGTATCTGGTAGGTATATTTAAAAATTTAAATCGATTTTTTTATATTCTTGTTATTGGAAATCTTGTATCAATTTGTTTCTTTGTAAAATTAAAATTAATACAGTGACAGTTGACTTCAAAATATATTAATCATGAATTAAATGTTTAATGTTTATTGTCGTGGGAAAAATAGTGTACATGACTTGCAGGAAAGTGTATATCGGCAAGCCTCGTTTGCCAATATTCTCACACACGTCACACGATATCGTTCACTTTCTTCGCTCATTATGTAATATACTAATTATCATGACAATATACGAAACTAATAGTTACCATACAGTTACCTAGCTACGAACCCATTTGATATGTTATCGAAGAGGTCATATCGAAAAGTTGCAATTTTTGTTTCACCTTTTAGTAAGCGTGTATTGTACTTCTAACTTTTGATAATTTTTTCCTGTTTCGTTATAAATTGCATTATTCTATTAAAATGGACAGACACGACATTAAAAGTGATTTATGCACATAAAGTACTGTTTTTGCTGTATCTGGTATAATTTAAAAATTTAAATACAATTTATTTTTATTATTCTTGTTATTGGAAATCTTGTATCATGTATTCCATGATCGTGGTATGTTCTATTTTATTTCTGGTAGAACGCACATCACTCAATTTTCGAATAAATGCATTTATTAGACAAACGTGTCCGTTTTTGTAAGCAATGCAAACACAATGTAGGATAAAGACAGAAGATTTTATTAGTTCGATAGATAATGACGTGAGTTCTATCAGAAATAAAATGAACTATATATTTGTTTCTTCATAAAATTAAAATTATGAGATTATGACAGTGACAGTGGACATGAAAATAATATTAATGAAAATTTTTTTTAATATTTATGGTCGTTTGAAAAATAATGTAATAATAATAATAATATAATATAAAAAATAATGTACATGATTCGCTTTCGCTTTCGGCAAGCCTCGTGCGTGTACATTCGCACTCGTGCGATATCATTAACTTTCCTCGCTCATTATGTGTGCAGTTACCAGCATCAATTCACATATGGTTGAACGAAGGTACCCAGACAAATCCCTCGTATAAATTTAAAATCTCAATCTTCCTTCTTTTCTCGTCTGATATTTACGAAGCAAATGGTCTCATTGTGGACGCATCATGTTTTGAAACATACATAGATCCATTTATCCTGCAGGATAACGCAACAAGGAGCAGGAGAGGGGAGACGCAAGGAGCGGAGGATAGTTTGAACGTAGTACATCATGAAAATTGCAGACGCACTGATATATGTGATGTGCCCAGCAGATGATGTATTTTTATGGGTTGCGACCTTTCCCAATGTTGGGGATGTATGGCTTTCGTTGGTTATTTACATTGATTAGGCAAATGATGGATTTTTAATGTTCAAGGTAATAAATCTAAAAATATGGTATTGAAACTTTTAAGAAATGTTTATAGAACCTTTACAAAATTAATTTATAAATTTGCTGTTGGTGATAAAATTTATTCGTTTTTCGGTAAATTTTGAAAAATTGCAATTACCTACGATGATTTTATCCAAAGCTATGGGCTTTTGAAATTTACACAGCATTTTGTGAGTTTTTTAAAGCTCAGCTTGAATTTTGATAAGTTTGAAGTCTAAAGCGATCACGAGCACTTAAATTTGCTAAGGTATACATTTGAAGACAATTTCGATAAATCTTCGAAGGTCTAAAAAATTAATTTTAAAAAAAAATTAATAACTTCGCGCCAAATCATCGAAGGTACTCAATTATTTTTTTCTCGAGAGGAAAATGAATAAACTTTATCGCCTTAGTTGTGGATTGAGTCCACAATTTTTTTTGCACCCGATACAAGTTAATACTTTATTTTTCCATAGACTGAAAGTACAGTATAAGAACGTCATATATAAAGTTACAAAAAATATTACAAATATTACATATAAATATAAACAATACATTAAGCATTAAAAAATTCTTCCAGAGTGTAGAAATTATTTCTTAATAAATAGGCTTTTAGTTTATTTTTAAAAGAATAAATACTAGAGCATTCCTTTATATCTGGTGACAAGTGATTAAAAATACGAAGTCCTATAACGTTGGGAGATTTTCTCGTTATATTTAGTTTGTATTGAGGGATCACAAAATCATTTTTATTTCTAGTTGTCAAAGTTTAACATTCTTTGACATCAAGATCATTTAATTTTCTTAAGGAGGCGACAGAGAAAGAAATTATTTGTCCTTAAGCGGCCCAACTACTTTTTTTCCGAATTCCCAGAATACTCTGGATTTAATTTATTTTCTATTACACTCTTTTCCCCAGTACTACGATTGCCTGAAACCAGCCGGAAACTCGTACTTTGACGTATCCTAGAAATAAAATGTCATTTTGAAGTTGAAAAATACTGTCAAAGTGTTTTCGTTGCGAGTAAACTGTTAGTTTATTATATTGACTTCAAAATAATAATAGAAAGAATGGATCTACAGATATGCCTTTTTGCAATTTTAAAAATAAATTTCTATCATGAGATATAACCGTTTAAAGTTTGCATAAATTGGATTTTTTTTAGAATTTTTGGGAATTTTTTAATCATGAAGACTTTGTTTATTAAAATTTTAAAAATGCACTACTGTTAATTGAACCTTTAAGTATACAGGTTGGTGGAGGTGAAATGCGAACATAGGGAAATATATGACAATAGAGTTATCATGCTAGGCATCTTGATATACGTGGAATAAGTACTGTCAATGTCAAAGTAACTGTCATATTATTGAAATTTTTATTTTCATTAAAATATTTTCTTTGCATGCACTTTTAGATTTTATTATTATTGCTGTTATTGATTATTCTTTTTGCCACACAAATTCACATTACTTCGTTTTGTGACACTACTACAAAACATATCAAGATACCTGGCATGAAAGTTCGATTGTCATGTATGTTCCCTATGTTCGCATTTAACCTCCACCAACCTGTATAATCCTTGTTAAAATAACATTTTACCGTTATTGTAGGTACTGTACAAAACACTCGCTATGTTAGTACATTTTATGTTGAATTTTAAGAGGTAGACGGACCTCTTAAAGAGGAAACTTCAAACTTGTCAGAAGATGAATTCAGTTATGGCAGTTATGGCGGTCTAGAAATTCGGAATTTTGATGCATTTTTCTTTTTCGGAGTGTATATTAATTTGGTATTTTTGACATCCAAATGGGATAAATATTATACATCGCTCGGTTTTATTAAAGTACGACGCGAAGCGAATATAAAATAAAATCTACCACACTTATAATGTAAATAACTATTTTGTAACGTTTAACATTCTCAATTACAACGGTATATTATGTATACGACTAAAAATACTTTATTGACCACACCAAATCTCCAGTTTTGTGTCATTGTCTCTAGAGAAAAAATTAAACCCTAACTGAAACTTCTCTTCCACTGCCGTCAAAAACGAAATGTATCTCCGGACACAATGACAAATATCGTTCATTTTTAATCTCTCCATTGCCGTCGCAAGTGGGGAACCACTGACCGCAGCCCACAGTTCGGTAACAATTAAACTTGTTACATATGACGGAGAAAACACGAGAGTAGCGAAGTTTGACAACACTGGTAAACTCGCCCGTTTTCCGGCCGGGAAATCTCTACAAGTATTAAAGGAGCAGCAAGCTTTTAACGTAAATGAAATTTTCCGTGAAAAATCGACTCAGTTTTTGCGGAATTTGTTATCTAGGTAACAGTACAGGATTAGCCCATTTGCCCGTAAAAAATCCAGCTAAAAGATGCCAGGTTAAGAGAGAGATTAGGCTGGGAAATTAACTCGGAGAAAAATTATGCAGACTTAAAATTGCTCGTGATTAATTTGTAGTTTTTATTTAAAGGTTTTTTAGGTTAATCGGGTTAACTTAAACAAGATTCTTATATTAATCAACTGTATCTATCTCGGCTAATATGACACTCGAAATAGGTTTCACTTAAATTATTATATTTAACGTTGATTTTCTTCTAACAATAATAGGTATTTATGCTATAAGGATCGTAACGTCAATCATGTTATCAAACTCGGCTTCGCCTCGTCTGATAATCTTCACGACTAGTACCATGTTGATTGGTTACGATCCGTACCGTATATTGCGTACAAAATCTGCTGTCGTAAATTAGTCAAAAATTAAAATAAATTATTTGGTTTCATACCTTACCTACTGGATTCATTATGGTCCTTGGCCAATAATGAACGCTATTATGGTCCTCAAGTTGTGGCTTATAATGTCGTCATTATGACATGGCAAAATCAAAATCAATCAAAATGCTTCATTTGATCGAGAAGAACAGTTTTTTAGCGATGCTTCATTTCATCAAATAGAAGAGTAATTTAAAAGGCTTAGGCCTTTAAAATATAATTTTGCGGCCTATAAATAGTCCGAAAAATGTCACTTTACGTCACAGTATGAAATAATAGTATGTTATACAACGACGCTGTAATGGATATTATTCCTGAAGATGAAGTTTACAACACGAGTGAGCAAAGCGAGGGAGGGTTTTAATCATCTGAGGGAATAAGCCATTATAGCGAGTTGTATACTGTACTTTATCTACGACTAACTTATTGTTATTACGAGCAAGATTTTAATAAAGAAAATGCCAATACCTATAACTTTTGACATTTCCAAATGTCAATTCTCTATCATCATAGATACATCGATAAACATTGCATTGTTTTTAAAAAATAATTTCACGGAGAGATTGATTCAGGCAAAGTAATTTTCAGATTGGTGCAGAGGAGGGAATACTGACTATTATCAATTGTAATTACACAAGAGCTTTTTATTTCGCCAGATAAATTTCTGTTTGTATTGAAACCTTATTGCCTAGCAATTTTAAAGAGAAATTGTTTAATAAATTCACGACACCGTAGGTTTTTTGTAAAACAATCCGCTGTCAAAGCATAAAAATTGTGTTTATGGCTTACTTTTTACTTTATATTCCCTGTGGAATTAATATATGGCATTATGTAGCAAACATAACAATTTATTGTTCATGTTATACCTACATTAGTCGTAGATAAAAATAATTAAAGCATTGGACATTGTCAAAACTAAAACTACATAACCTCTATATGTTACATCAGTAGTGTGACTAGTTTGACATAAAAGCCATTGATAATTTATTAAAATAGTTATTTGTGTATCAAGGCTGTAAAAGTGATCTTTTTTGGCCGAATCTGAAGTTTGCAGCCGAGGCGTAGGCCGAGGCCAGCACTTTTGGCCGAGGCCAAACACTTTTAAGCCGAGGTGCACACAACATTTTTTAGGTGGCTATCAAAAAATATATAATTTTATGTCAAAAAAAAGTTTCTTAGTATCATAAATAATTTTATTTATATAATTTAGGTTAACTAAGTTGTAGGTAATTACTTCTAAATATATTTACCGATTAAAATTAAATAAATTTGTTATTTAGCGGCCGTAAAGTAAATGCGGCCGTGAAAAAAAAGTCATATTGACAGATGTCAAAAAATGTGACACTTTACGGCTGTCAAAGGATACGTAAAACAACTATTTATGCAATAGCCACCTAAAAATATATTTTTTGATAGGAATATATGGACCACATTTAACTCTTAGTTTGCTATAAACTATCTGATATAATAATATATTAAAACTGTTTTAAGTTTTAATAAGCTCAAAGGCAATATTTATAAAAAAAAGTGTCCATCACGTTTCAAATTAGGTAAAAGTGTAGCCAATTCAGCTACAAACCAGTCATACAGCACCACAAAGAAGAGAAAAGAAAAGCAATTTTACTTTCTCGTAATTCGTCTCGCTTTTCGGATAAAAATTGGTATAATTCCTCAGAAAACGACTGTAAAAAGTAGATTAGAAAGTTGTCGCGGTATCGCACGTACAGAAGATTATTTCATTTCACAAGTGTATCACAGTTTGAAAAATTCCTCGAAGTAAACGTCCCGTGATTCCGTCGTCTTCACGAAGTCCGCGTGACTTGGTCTGCGAGCGCGAGTTCTCCTAATGAAACTGTCTACAAAAAGTCAAGCGACTAATGAATGTAATTGGTTTAGGCCGTGGAACGGAAATAAGATTTTCTTCAAGGAGGAAATTCTACACAATGACTTTTATTAGTTTTTTTTAGGCGACCCATTCCATGTCCGAAGAAGACATTTCGATTTCGGGTGTTCTTGAATACTGAATATCAAGCTATTTATTACCTAAATGGACCAGATATTTGAACATAACATAATTATCGCGCCTTTTTCTCTTGGTTGTAGCAGCCTCACATAGTGTTATCAGCATCGCTATTGATATACAACCTGTGTAACAAAATTTATATTAGACATTCTGTACTTACAAATTTAATTATTTCCTGTTTGTAAAATTATTATTTACATTAATGTAATTACTCTAATAAATACTGCATAACTATTGTTTAATTTTTTTGTATTTAAATGTGACAACCAGTGTTACCAAAAATGATGTTGATTTGCAAACTACTATTATTTTTACGAATTTCAATAAAATTCTTTTTGATTCATGATCAGTGCGTCCAATACTATTATACACCCTTAAATTTTTTACATAGGTTGGGTTACAGCCTGTATATTTTTCACACGACCATATACAAAACAAACAGTTTTCGTATATTGTTACCTAGCTACAAAATAAAAATATCAAATATCCGTTCAACCCGTTCGATATGTTATCGAACACAGGTCATATCGAACAGTTACAATTTTTGTTTTACTTTTTAGTAGACGTGTGTTGTTTTTTTGACAATTGATAATTTTTTCCTGTTATTAAGTAAAAGTAACCTCCCGGCTTCTAATATTAAAATAGAAATTTTAATTTAATTAGGTACCTAATAAATAAATAGTTTTCTGGTTTTATTATTTATTAATAAGTTCTGAAAGATTCTTTACTATACCTTTATTACCTACCTTTTTCCAGTTAAAAATATCTTCTATAAAATATTTTGCCACTTAAATTTTCTGTCAGTCTATCTGTCAGATCGACATTATTTTTGAATAAGATTTTGGTTTTAAATTAACAATCATTAGAGTCATAAAAACTACATTCTTAGATAGTTTAGAACTTCTATGCAACATGTAGTCTTTTTATGGGATGACCACCCCAACATTTTTAAATAGCGACCCCTGTTGAGTTTCGCCTTATTTTAAAGTTAATAAAAAAAAAACACATGCCCATAAACCAAAACGCGATATCTTAATTCTTTCTAGAATTTAATTTTAATGTTTTTTGCACGTTTATTACGATTTTTATAACAAATGTTCAAATTGTCGACCTTCTTCGGTCGCGCAATGACCCAAACGCTTTAGTGATCCCTAAATTTTCAATTTTTTTCTTCACTCGTTTAAAACTGTTTTGAAACTTTTGGTAAACCGTGTATAGTGACGGCAAACAAAAATATAGAAGGAGAGTAGCAGCATTGGTCACATTTATTAAAATTTGATAAGGAAAGAAATATCGATTATAAAATAAGCTTCCGTTATTGGAAGACCATCCTCAAATAAAATATGCATAGAATTTGCGAAGCATTTTATGAAAATACAACATCGTGTTTGGTAGCGTTATTTATTTTAAATGCATGAAGGGGTAATACAGGAACAGGATAACCGTAAGCTAGAGTCAGCAAATTCTGTAAATAATAATAAATTCAAATTACCTAGAAACTTGTTTGCATAATTTCATATGCTGTATTTTACTGCTGTTATTGCAAACTGCACTCCCACGGAAAAAGAAAATGTGATATGCAAATAGCTAACAGCGTTTCTTAAGCGCACTTGAAAGTACTTAATTCTTTCAAGAAATAAGTTTTCATTGCGAGCGTAACGTTCACATTAGGACGCTAAACTATTTCTTTAAGCCGAGTAAATTGATTTCGGAATGAGAAAAAACTCATTATCACTTTAATTATTTAAATTCCGTGTTTTCTTGAAACGACTAGGTTGTCAAGAACTAAACCCTAAACAAAATTCTTTTTGATTCATGATCAGTGCGTTCAATACTATACACCCTTAAATTTTGTTACACAGATTGGGTTACAGCCTGTATATATATATATATATATATATATATATATATATATATATATATATATATATATATATATATATATATATATATATATATATATATATAATGGGTAAATAGAGCAAGAGAATGTGGAGAATATGGAGACTGATCCCCTCCGATAAAAGGATCTAGAAAGCTTCATGAGAAGCGGCGCTACTCCCACGGGAGTGTATATATATATATATATATATATATATATATATATATATATATATATATATATATATATATATATATATATATATATATATATATCTTGGTGTAGTCAGAATCTCAATCCGTGCGGCGATCTGTGGTTTCAACCACAACGGCAGCGGAGATATTCTTTATGCAACCTGGACTACATTTAAGGTGCACAAGTGGATAGCTTGTAACACCCGAGTGTGATTGAATGCCAGACCTTGGGCATTTTTTAGTTTTACGACAAATCACACATTGTCGCCCGACGGAGACTCGAACCATCGATCTCACGTTGACTGACGTCACAGCACGTTAGCCGGCGATAGCCAGTTAAGACGCTGGACTACGCTGTCGGGTGGGGTATAGGTATATATTTAATTATATTATCTTTCTATCTTAAACGATATCTCCCAAGATATATTTTGATTAATGTTTGTGATTTATGAATTATGAAACACAGAGATTCCGTTATTGTAACAAAAACAAGGACCCATTAAATTCCAGCATCGAAATCAATTATACGGGTATTGTGTCGTTTTTTATTCGTTTTAAATGAGGAACATGAACTCGAAATTGAAATACAATCTGCAAACTAATTATGAACACAAATACTCGCAAATGGTTTTATTGGCAGGGCCAATAATACACGGGAATGAAAATGAAAATACATTGAAATGGTAGGTATTTTAAAATTTGAAACTCTACATTTTATTAGTTCATTTTACAGTTCGAATTTTGTCACATAAATAGTACACAAAAATCTTCTTTGTGGTGTATTTTCCACTATCAACTATAAAAGTGTCCATAAGTAGAGGGTTAGTAACAGTACACACGATTATAATATACAGGCTGTATCAAAACTTCGAGTACATACATTAGGAAAATGAAAATAGTATTAGAAACTATATATAAATACTTCAAAATACTCCTTGAAAATGCTTTATTTCAATTAAACTCCGATACACGTCAAAACGATTTATTTATTATTGTCTCTCAGGGTTACTATAACATGCAACTTGATATTATAAATTTATATATTTATAACAATAGTATTATACCAGTGGCGTAGTTACGGGTGGGGGGGGATTAGAATATATTTTCATTTTCATATCCCCCCAAGGCTGATGTTTGGGTTCGTCATTATACAGATATGCTAATAATTTTTCAGAAATTCGAAAAATTCAGGATACAGATTTTTGTACAGTCTAATTTCAGTACCACTATATTCGCATAATCTAAAGTCAAAATTGATCTGTAACATTGCATTAAAAATAAATTTTATGAACACCTACATAAAATTATTAAAAGTTATGTTCAAATAATTATCTATTCAATGGCTTAAACGTGTTTTCTGTAGATATTTTGAAATTTATATTTAAATATTTAAAACTTTTTTAAAATTATTTTTGATCTGTAATCAACATATCAAACTGTTTGTTCTCTTTCCCCTTCCCCTTATTTGAAGTTATAACGTATGTATACAGGGTGGTTTTGAAGTTAATGTCATAATTTTATAGTAAGTAGTATATATCATGTATAGATTACAAAACAGAAAGAATTTTTTTAAAGCACAAAATTAATTTCCCTGTTTCCCAGTAAAAAAATTTTTGTTGCCAGTGCCACTGAGTAGAGTAGGTAATTATTGTTTCATTAAAAATAATTAAATTTTGTATGTTTATTTTACTAGTATTATGTAATTTAAGATGTTGATTACCTACTTCTATTGTTTGTGTTTAATAGGAAAACGAATTCAGTGCAGTACTACACAAAATGCTGCAGATAAACTACCCTTAATTTTTCGAATTTAAAAAAAATTCTTTCTGTGTCGTAATCTACACATGTCATACAACTTTGTCTTAAATTTATGACATTAACCACCCTGTATAATTATTTCGACGGTTCATTGCACGTAAGGGTGTTACATCCAAGTTGAGTAAAAAGTGTGATAGATAAGTATTAAATATTATTATAATGTACCTACTCCCTGCAAATTTTATACAGGGTAACATCTTCTAAAAGACGTTATCGGAAAAAAGCGTTTTTGCAAGATTAATGCAAAATGTATGCTCAAGTTGATAGAAGCAGCTTGAAATATCGAACCCGACAAGTCTCTGTCAGAATATCAAAAATATTTTTTGTTTCAGGAAAATTACTTCCGTCTTTTTTGTCTTTATGAAAAATATTTCTAACCTACTTTATATACAAGACGATCAAACTTATTTAATGCTATTGTTTTGCTTATTTTTCCGTCTTCTTAGAATGATTTTTTCTTTTTATTGTCTTTTGTGATGAAAAATATAAACTGAGACATATTTGAGATTTTATTACACGGCTACATTGTGTAATAAATATTGTGTAATAAAAAGGATATTAAATTTTTCTTTCCAAATACCTATATAATTACAGAAAAAATAATATTTCTTTACTTTTTTATGATGATTAGGTTGTAAAATCGTTGTTTGACAATGGACAGAGCCCTGAATTTATTATGTGGATGTATTTATTTTTTGTTTCATTGTTTCGTGAGTATTTTCTTTTGATCTGAATAATTTTGTTTTCAAATAAGCAAGATACAAATTAAAATAATTTTTAAATTCAATTTGTGTAAAGTCAAACTTATTAACTTAATCAAATTTAAAAATTAGTCAAATCTGTGTAATATTTTGAATAATGTTATAGACCTTTTGATTTACTTACTTATGTTGTAATTAGTACGTTCTTAAATTGCCAGGTAAAAAAATTTAATTCAAAAATACAATATTCTGCTCTGTTACGTAGTTTGTACAGCATAATTAATTTTTTATTTCTTTAGACACTGTGATACAAAAATACAAACAGCATCACTTATTGTGAGACATCGATATAGATTATTTATTATACTGTGTTACTACCATTCGTCTTCAGGGGCGGACTGGCCATAAGATTTACCGAGCAGACACAATATTGGACCAATTGAGAGACCGAGAAATCAAGTTTTGCACAAATTTAATAAGTATCTGTATAAATAATTGGCGCATGGTCTTGAACCAGAAAAAAAATGGGGGTTTCCAAGCTTTTGGAGAAATACTTATTGGATATAAATTTTCAGCATAATTAGTTATCGAAAAGTTGGTTAAAAAGGTAACTCTTTTGCAACATGCATTAAAATGCACCATGTGTGACGCAAGCGGCACTGAAACCAAACCGTGAGTAGATTTGTTCGTGTTAGTTCGTTTTTTGTCGTTTTGACTACGGAATGGACGCCGGAAATAAAGTGAGACCTACGTATCGTATTCGGTCCTTGTCAGTGCGGTGACCGTATATTCTCAGTGCTGATGATATCACACCGTTACACACGGCATCGTTTTTCGCGACACCTATTTTTTAAACTTTATGAATTTTTTCTGGTTTATTAGCAACTTTTTGATAAAAAGAAAAAATACGGGTTTAATATTTTAATGTATAGATTTACATATGAAAAAAAACACAAAATCATGGAGTCCTCCTTTGGAGCCGATTACTTGAAAGCCCGGTAAAATTTTACAGTCTGCTCCTGTTCGTCTTACTAATGGTTCTTTGAGAAAAGTATAACACGGGGAAGAGTTTTGTGCAGTTAATAAACTGAAATATGTATCTGAGTAGATTCGCACCTGTGTTTTCAAAAGCAATTTTTTTCTACACAAAAATATTTCAGTTACCAAAATTAATAGAGATACATAATCGAGCTCTAATATAAATACCCTATCACCCTTCTAGTAAATTACCTACTATCAATACTATCGCCAAATTCCAATTTATGCACAGTGCAGCCATTATCCAAATCAATTTTTGCATAAACAATTTAATGAGCCCTTGCGCACACGCATGCTCGTGTTTGTTGTGTGTTGATGAAGTTGAATCTCGCGCGCTCGTAGACCGGAAGTGATGGCAGCTTCCGGTGCTGGCAGCGGTGGCGGCCGCAATCGATGGCCGCCGGATCTAGCAGGCTGGCGGCTGTAATTGTGCTTTAATAAGTAATATTTGTCCACCGGACATGAATATGTACCCAGGAAGGGGTACGAATGTATGGTCGAATTGGTGATGAAATTATTAATGAGTTGGATTTGTACTTTGCGTTTCTAAAATGTTTCAGGTATCATGTTTTCTGAGCTTTCATTTTAATTTAAAGGATTGAAGTAAATGTGTTGCAGTCAAAAAAGATATATTTTATACCACTCTACCGGTTTCGGCCCCGCATGAGCCCTCCTAAAAAAAATAATTAAAAAAAATCTTTTTTGACTGCAACCCATTTAAATAAAACTTGCAGTTAAGTAAATTCCAATTTCGTTTTAATACTTCTCTAAATTATGTACGAGTATGTTACCTGAAATCAGTACTATATTTTAAGCTAGATTCAGACCTACCTAATTATAAGTATAAGTGCTAGATTAACTAACCAGTGCTTCCACAATATTCCAATAATTTTAATTATAAGTGCGAAAATTGAGCGCTGGTTGGTTAAATTAGCCAATAGCCACTTATACTTATAATTTGGAAAGTCTGAATCTGTAACTTTAATATTAGTTGCGTCAATGAAGTCTTTTCCTCGGAAGTCCTCAAGAACAGCTCCGATTTTGATGATTTTTTTTTATAATTTAGTTTTTACAATCGGTATTTTATAAATATTTTTGTATCTGCTATCATTTAAGAATAATTAAAGTATATATTTATAATTTAGTATTTCGGTATCTTGTAGTCCATGATCGATTAACATTTGTTACTACGTAAAATTTAAATGATTATGACATGACAGTGACAATAGTAAAATATGCTTTATATCTTCTTCTGCAGTTTAAATAAAATGACTAAAATATATTTGTGAGTATAGTAGCAGTAATAGTAGTACTTACTTATATATTAGATCAGATTTTTATATTATTCTACATTTTAGTTATTAAGAAAAGTAGGTATGAACAGTTTAATAGACGTACAAGGAAGTCATGTGGTGTCCACGTCAGATTTTTTAATTTTATTATCATTATCAAGATGAGATATTTATCACCATGAACCTAATGTAAGGTCCAAAACATTGGTAAAAATACAAATTTTATTAAAAAAAATTATATGTTGTTTAGTAAAATCGAGAAAGAATTTTTGCTGTGACGCCATTACACATTACACATATTATTTAATTTTCATTAATTATTTTTGGGCTTATTGAAAAACAATTTACAAAAATCCCAAGTTTTATCTCTTCTTCAAAAATATTGAATGAAAAAAATCATGCAAGTAACAAAAAATTATCTTTCTTTGGCTCATTACAATTTTACAATACTAAAGACCTCTCTATCGTTATGCGTGTAATTAAGAGCTTAACACTGTTGGCAGCGATTGAAACTAGCTTATTGAACCTCCACAGCTATCTTATCCCCATTTGTCGGTGATTAAAAATCCCGGGGTTTAAATGTTCCATTAAAGTGGCGTAATTACAATCCTCGCGCTCGAACTACCGAGATCTACCAAGGGTTGTCCAAACTTCTACACATCCGTAACGTCACATTTATATATTATCCGTAACGATCGTAAACTTAATGGCCGGGTGTAATTCTAGAATTACAAGATCTGGAAGAGGAAAAGTTTTTATTAATTAAAGATAAGTTTGGAATTAGTCCCAGATGTCGCGAGACAAACATGGATTATTGTCCTTATAAGCAGACGTGGAGAATGAGTTGTATTATTTAATATGTAAACTTTATATTATTAGAAGAAATACATTTTTCCTTCAAACGTCAGAAAAACATAATATTTCATATCTCCATAGAAACAGCTAAAGTTTTACTTTTCTGAGAGCGGCAGACAATAATATTACCTGCCGCTGTGAGCGTCAGATAATATTATCTGCCGCTGGTGAACCAATCAAATTGCAGCTGTCAATAAAATTTAATTCAAATTTTTATTAAACAAAATAAATCAAAGACGACTATATCATTTCAATCCGAATTATTTTAATAAATTTTCTTACACGAATATCAATTTTATTGTAAGGTTTCGACGTCTGAAGAAAAAATAGCATATTTTATGCGGAGCTAAGTGACTTTTTATGGCTCATCTGTAGATGCCGGATTCGCTGCACTTATCCGGCAAACGCCTACAGATTCGCCACAAAAAGTTCCTTATTAAATAATATACTATTAAACTAAGAAGTTTTTACTAAATTTAATTGTAAGATAAAAGAAAAGATCGTATTTTTTGTAATTTTCTGGATCTATTTTTAAAATATTGTCCATTTTTTTGTTGTAAATTGGAAAATGTGAAATCATATTGGAAGTCAAAGACCCGCTGGGTTTATCCTCAAAAATTTATTTTTGACAGACATGTCAAAAAATTTGTATGACATAACCTAAAATAGCCTGAAATCTTATAGATTTTTGCGGAAAAATTTCTTCATATATAAAAACATAAATATTGATTGACAAAGTTGCAGCAACATCAGATTAACAAATATAATCACGTTTTAATTGATTCTTATTATTTACGTTCTTTATACAGGGTGGTTTTGAAGTTAATATCATAAATTTAAGGGAAAGTAGTTATGACATATGTTTAGATTACGAAACAGAAAGAATTCGACTTTTCTTAACGAAACTTTTTGTATTGCTGTTTTAATTAATATTTCATTAAAAATACGGTTATCAAAAAAACATTCAAAATTAGTTGTATAAAATTTTATTCTTAATAATTAATTAAATAAAAATGTTAATTTTATGAAAACTGCCCTTAATATGCTAATTTAAAAAAAATTCTTTCTGTTTCGTAATCTACACATGTCATACTACTTACCCTTAAATTTATGACATTAACTCCCAAACCACCCTGTATAATTTACAAAATTTATATATTTAACGCACTTTTTACGTTAAACTTTAAAAAAAACTCTTTTTTTACGCGTAAATGTCCATGCCTGCCTGTTTTAATGTAGACTTTTAAGTACTTTAGGTTTAGTAGAAGAAAAATAAATAGAATCATGAGAAGGTTTGGATAAGGACGTGCAGGTTATTTTCTTTAAATTACAAAACTATTATCTTTTCCATTTGTTGCTTTACTTTGTCGCTGTTGTGCTTTTATTTCTTCTATTCTGGGAGTTGAATTTAAGGGTTGTTTATCGCGACCTGAAATTGTTTCTGTGATTCGTTTGGTGATTGTTTCGTCAAGGCTCTGGAATTTCTCAAAGGAATGTAATGAAAAGAACAAAATGGCGATTGAGATGTCCTGAACCCGAAGAGGAACTTTGATTAAAGTTTGCAACAGGTAATCAAAATATAACGAAAGACGAAGTTATTGTCATTTGACGTTTTATGGACCACTTAAATTTATATGAAGAATAAAGCTAGATTCATACCTTCCACAAAATGCCAATTTCAATTATAAGTGCGAACGTTGAGCGCTGATTGGTTAAATTAGCCACTTATACTTATAAGTGGGTAGCTCTGAATCTAGCTTTAAGGCGCGGCCACATAGCTTCTGCCATGATATGCGTATGCTATGCCAATATTTCAAAATAAAATAAATCAATTTACATGCTGTTTATGTACGATGAGTCGGGTTATTTGTTACGTTTTGATATTTGTCATATTTTGTCAACTATGTAGTTACACAAGAGATTTTTATTTCGCGGGATAAATTTCTGTTTGTATTGAAACCTTGTCGAGCAATTTGAAAAGAAAAATTGTTTCATAAAATCACAACACTGTAGGTGGAGTGATTTAAGTCAAATTGCTGTCAGGTGACAAGGCTGAGATGTCAAACAGAAATTTATTCGGAGGAAATAAAATGCTCGAGTGTAATTCAACGAGATAATTTAACGACTCTTTTGGTTCTTCTTGACAAATATTCCCAAAAATCTAATTAGTCCGGCGGTTATAGGACAAAACTATGCATTTTGTGATTAAAGTGTGAAAATTGGCATACCTGTCAATTAAACTATTCTCTTTCATATAAAAAGAGGTACCAATATGTTAAATACCAGACACGGCCGCCATTTTGAAAAAAATGTCCGTCATTTTTAGTTTTCTTTATTTATCTCGTATGGTTAATATTACGAGAAAAATTGTTACATAGGATATTGTAGAGCATAAAATTTGCTATAAAATGGTATATCCATTTTTTACCTTCCGCTTACCTGTAAAGTTAGTCGCATAACTCAAATACGAATTACCCGAAAATTTTGATATTTGGTATTTAACATTTGTATATAAATTGGAAGAGCTCCCTAGATTTTGGTACAAATATCTTCATCGGAAGTGATATTTTTTGAAGATTGAAAAGGTTAATTGTCAAAATTGTATATAAATTTGGAAAAATATAGTATTTATTTGTAATGAGAATAAGAGGAAAAGTTATTTGCAACTTACGTTATAAAAAAATTGTCTTTATCTGGTAGCATTAAAGAACTGCAGTAAAATTAAAAAAATAAATTTATCAAATAAAACGTTGATATCTTGTAATCCATGATCGGTTGATTTTTGTTTCTGCGTAAAAAATATTGACAGGTGAGACGGGTGACAAGTTGGCATACTAGCGCTATATAAGTCCTAAGTAAGATATTAAATGTAGTAATTGAACGGAGGATGGCTTCAATACAGCAGAGTTTTCCTGTGAATGAATCTTTTTATTCAGGTGATGCAAATTTCTGTGTTTGAATATTTGAGATTTTTATTTGTATATTTTAAATGGGCACCGGATTGCACGTATACATTTCTGTTTAAAATCTAGATATGGCGGAAGGTTGTGTGATGGCCACGTCAGATTTTTTCTATAAGTAGTACAGTTCTCGAGAAAATTGTGAAAATTTATTTACCTATACAATTTCTTGTCATATCGTCCTAGAGACAATAGTGAAATTTTAGTATTTTTTTGTGTTTATTGAGATTCAATTTAGCGGCACCGCAATTTAGCAGCTAATTCTCACCAGAAAAAAGAAAACTTCTTCTTTTCCAGGATTCAGAATCTTCGTAGAATCCTTGTGCAAACAGGGCTTAAGGTACAAGGCGTGATAGATAGATAGATGAATGTTCGTACTTATATGTACCTACCTACGAGTAAGTTAGACACATAGATTCTATACATACTTGGTACAATTGATTATTTATTTAAAACATTAAACTGCACCTGCAGCTCATATCTACTACCGAGCCACATCCTACAAAACACTCGTACTCCCGTTATAAAATTCCTCGCACGCCCATGGCCAACCCGCCCAAACAAAACTACTCCGGAAGAAAAACTCAATTAGCCAATCAATTGAGTTACTGCAGTGCGACATAGTACTCTCCAATCGAGATAACAGTAGTGAGACAGTCGCGGCCGTCCCGCTCTCGCGCGAGGTATCGGCAGCGGCTTAATCCGATAAACGCGTCCATTAGATACGATTAGAGCGGCGGGGACGTAAACAATAGAGACTTGAACCGGAAGAGGCGATACAGAGCGCCCGTGATTCAATATTGCTCGCTTTGAACGAGTTCGGTGCTTCCTGTTTTGACAGGCTGGTAACTTAGTGGGATTAGACCTGGAAGAAATTATTTTTGTAGATTACCCACGACGTGAATCGAAAATAGTTATTTGTCCAACTAGAGAGGAAAGCGTTTTTTTCCCGGTCGAGTTCGAAGTTTGTGTCACGAGCGAAGCGAGTGAGGCAATTGAGCGAGTGGAAAAAGAGCGTTCCTCTCGTGTTAGACACAATTAAAATATTGTAACTATAGAAGTTAGGTTATAACTGCTATCTGACAGACTGACGTTTAAAACCAATTAAATGTTTCACTGCAGCCGAGACTGCAGCCAATATGCCAAATTAAATTTAAGTTGTAAAATTGTAGAAAACATAATAATTTATTGTAAAATAATAGTTTACAGTACATAACTATAAAATCAGAATTTTCAATAAATTTACTTTACAATTTTTTAAATATGTCATTGTAAAATAAAACTGGGGGTAACACTGCTTACTTTCCACTCTAGAGAGGGAAAACTTACTTTCCTCACTATTTGGCAAGAAGAAAATTGCATTTTCTTCGCATGTCGTGAAAACATATACCTTTTCCCATGACCATCTACGAAACTAACAGTTTCCATACAGTTACCTAGCTACGAAAACAAACAATATCAAATATTCGTTCAACCCGTTCGATATGTTATCTCTTGGATTTCGGGATATTATAAGTTGATACAAAGAAACATCGTGTGTCGAAACCGAATTTATCTGTCAAAATATAATTAAATTGTTATGCCGTTGCATGTACCAAACCAACTACTGTCTAAAACATGAATTTTTATTAAAACGTTTTTCCCGAGATGCATTTTACATGTTTTGACAGTACAACCTGGTTGTAATATGGCGCCTATATCCACACTCAATCGAGGCAGTAGCTACGCGGGTTTAAGCACAACTCTCTGCACGTGATGACGTACGAACCCGGAGTTCCTTCAAGTCTCTCGGCCGGCAGTGTGTATGCCGTCGTTAAATTGTAAAACAATTAAATCGCACTCGGATGTTTCAAGCTGACCACTTAATCGTCTTAAATCTAGTCCTGGTTGCATAAGAATCTCTCAGTTGCTGCTTTGAATTTCAAATATCGTCGCACGGATTGAGACTCTGACTGCGCTAAGACACATCGTTCGAAGTGGTTGGATTCCACTATTCTATAATTGAGAGTAAATCATGTTAAATGGTTACCAGAGCAAAATGAAATAAAATATATCAACCTCACGAAAATATCCCCCTAAGAATTATCCCCAAAAACAAAAAATTGTTTGTGTCTCACTATCTTAGCTCTGCTCTAACTATGATTGATAGTGCTGTGAAAGCGATATCGTAAACTACATAAAAACTTTGTCCGCGTTGGGGCCGGGAATGATTTGGGGGGCGTAGCCCTGCCTTCTTGGGGGGCGAGACACAGGGGGCCGTGTTCATCACTGAGATTTCTTTATACTCCCACAAGCCACCTATTCCAGATAAGAATTCCAATTTTCTACCAATGCAGAGCTAATGCCAAAGGTTTCCAGGGGCGTATTAAAGAGGAAAATTGGATATTGGATTAAGTTTGTTCGTACTTTTTTATTAACCTTTATAGAACTATTTTTGTATGCATATTAATTTGAAATCTTTAGTAGGCAGTAGCTGTTCGGGTTTTGCACAGGTGTCTGCATGCGATGACGTACGAACCCGGAGTTCCGTCTCTCGGCCGGCAGTGTGTGCAGTCGTTAAATTGAATAACATCTTGCAACTAAATCGCTCTCAGATGCTTCAAGCTGACCACTTGATCGTCTTAAATGTAGTCCTGGTTACAAAAGAATCTCTCACAGCTCTCTGCATGTGATGACGTACGAACCCGGAGTTCCGTGGTTCAAGTCTCTCGGCCGGCAGTGTGTGTGCAGTCGTTAAAATTGCATTTGGATGGGCTGTCATCGGTATAAATATATATTTTATACCGTGTGTGCGGTTACCAGCTATTAACTCAGTCATTGTTGTTGGTGGAGAGTACACGGCAGGAGAGATTTGATAATGTAATAAAAATTAAATAAATATATTGCATCCAGTTTAATATTGCTCGAAACAATTCCATAGACAAATGTACCAAATATTCCTTTATTATAATTAAAATTTAAAATATTTGTAAATATGCAATTTTAATAATTAAAATTGCTGCAAATTAAAAATCAAAATGCAAACGAGTTTTTCAGCAATTTAATTAATAAATGTTTCTACGTTTTAATATTAATAATGAGTTGAAATAGTTTTTAGAAAAAATATTATTTATGGTTTGATATCGCGGTACAGCATTAAACATTATTTCATTCTATATTTTAAATACTCCTATAATAAGGAAAAGCAATAAATTTAGAAAAGTTATTCTCATTCAAATAGCAATTTCCTGTACCAAAATTTGAAAAGTACGGGCCTGGTGGCATTTTCCTACGTTATTCTGCGTCTCTATTCATCATTTTGAGTTTCGATCAATTCGATCAAAAGACGAGTTTGGATAATATCACTATTACAATCCACCCTTCAACTTTAAATTTTCCATTGCTTTCTTCTTAAAAAAAAAAACCTTTTAGGTAGGTACATAAACTAGAAATTTGAATACAAAAAATAAACCTTGATAATTCCACAATAAAATGTTTTAATAATTTTTTCCGTTGATCGTTTAGTAATGAACATCATTAATGTAAAAAAATCTTACATTTATGAACCCTATTAATGCATGATTTTTATTAATCAACGATTTTTTGGAATGCGTTCAATATACGAAATATACTTATTTATTAGCTACCCGTAAGTTGTAAAAAATGGTAAATAGAATAAAATGAAATGATTTTGACAGTTCTAGCTAATAATGCTCAGCAATATCATTTGTGACTAACCTAACATATGAAAGGAAATTAGCTTTTCTCCAAATTAAAAAGGTATGATCAACGGAAAAATATTGTAACTAACTCATGTGTTAATAGGCGAGTAATAATCTCGACAATTAAAATGTCTCTATTATTAGTCGCCCTCATTAACACACTAGATAGTTTAATAACTATTAATATGGCGTTTGTCCATTTCAATAGAAAAATGCAATTTATCACGAAATACTTGACAGGAAAAAAATTACCAAATGTCAGAAAAGCAACACACGCCTACTAAAATGTGAAACAAAAAACTGTGGCGATAAGAAATGTTCGATAACATATCAGACGGGTTGAGTGGATGTGTCATATTGTTTATTTTCGTAGCTATGTAACTATGAACCTTGTTAGTTACGTATGGTCGTAGGAAAATACAGATTTCGATAATCATTCGAGTGACAAAACCCGTTTCTCAGCGAAGTTCAATTCATAAGACACTCCAACTCCACCCTCTTAACCTACATCCTACACTGTTCACTTCACTTCACTTCGTTCACTTCGCTACACCCCCTTCCCTGTACCGGATGATATTTTCTGGATTTTCCACCTCATTGGCAACATTATTGCATTACGCTTTATTTGATAGCAGTCGGTTGGGACTAGCGGTCTCGCCTGCCACTTCCACGGACAATGTAATGCCATTGACAGATTAATTAGGGATTTTTAATTGCCGTCTGATTAACTGCGAGGATTAGATTAATTAATAAGCTCGTATTTAGATAATTGAGAGCGGGTTTTATTCATCGATGGATACAATATTGCAGAATTTTTAATTGTATCATTTTTATTCCATATGAACTGTTTGATTATTATTATTCTAAATTGAATCTTGACTATTGAAGTTTTGATGTTGGAAGGTCGAATAACGGGTACACCAGTCGCAATTTTGTTATTTATTCATACAGTCGACGTTTCGGCTACTTATTTAGTCTTTATCGGGACAAATGAATTTTACAAAATCGAGTCAAAAATGGCTCAGGGCGTAACATGATCAATATTACGATGACCATTTGACAAGACATTAAGAACTTAATAATTTGGCATAAAAAGAGAATGAATGACGAATAAATAACAAAATTACAACAATGGAGGTTTCCACTATTTTTTTGTTTTTATATATTAATCTATACACTAAAATATTAGACCCGTATTTTTTCTGTTTGCCAAAAAGTTGCTAAGAAGCCAGAAAAAAATTCATAAAATTTAAAAAAGTAGGTGCCGCGAAAAACGATGCCGCGTGTGACGGTGTGACGTCACCAGTCCTGAGAACATACGTTCACCGCGCTGACAAGGACCGAATACGATACGTAGATCTTACCTTATTCCAACACAGGTCCATCGTCCATTCCGAAGTCAAAACGTCAAAAAACGATCTTACACGAACAAATCTATTCACGCTTTGGGTTCAATGTTGTCTACATCACACATGGTTTCAAATAGTTACATTTTCATTTCGATAAAAAGGTAATAAATCTATCACAATTAACAACCTTCCAACATTTTTTGAAAAGCCGGGGCTTGAACCCGTAACCTTTCATACACTTTTCCGGAGGGTTACTCGTTATCGATTACATTTATTATTATTGAAGTTGGAATTTACTTGAATGGAAGTTTTATTTGAAGGATTGAAGTAAATGGGTTGCAGTAAAAAAATATATATTTTATACCACTTTACCGGTTTCGGCCCCATATGAGCCCTCCTCAGGAGTTGGTATTACTTATGTATCACAATTTGTAGTGCAATAATTAAAGATTGTTTGAATTTAAATTATACAATAATTAAAGTCAAAAAGTTCAACGGAAATCATTCAATACTAAGGAAAAACCGTTATTGCAATAATTAAAAATTTATTTATTATTATTATTGATGGCTTTATGACTGTAGTTTCGACAACTCAGGTTCGAATCCAGTCTGATGCACATTCCAGTTTACTGCACAGAAATCTCTCCGAGTTTAAGCTTCTTCGGTTTCATAACGAAAACAAATCAAAATCAAACCGTTTCCGTTTTGCATAATAACTATTGTACAATTCCGTGTTGTCGTATTTCTCTGTAACTAAGGTGATAGTCACTTTGATGCAGCAACTTTGTAATTTAATTAATTTTGAAATTAATTGCACATTTTAATTGCGTCTCTCTGTTCCAGGTAAACTACTTCAAGATTATTTCTACTACGTAAAGCAGAAACAAAAACAGAAACTGTAAAAGGTAGACTTGCATGAGTTTTTCCACTTTTGTACGAGTCTCACAAAACTGAAAACATTTTTGTGCAAATAACAGATTCGAATATTGAAAATTTGATGAAGATTTTAAATTGCTAAATACACTCGAAAAAAAAAATAAAATAAAAAATGCTCCACTTGAAAATGCACCAAAAATTTTTAGACCGCCATAACTCGGTTGAATTTGGTCGAAAATTGATGAATCTTCGAGTTCTGAGAAGATTGAAGTTTCCTCTTTAAGGCCATGCAAGTTAATCTGAGGCCAAATTCATTTCAAAAAACTAGAATTTTAATTGTAAGGGTGGGCCAGAAAGAAATACGAATTTGAAAAAATCATTAAAAAAAATCTAAGTACAATTCACATAGGTACAAATTTTTATTTCTATAAAAATGTACATCTGGGAAATTCATTTCATAAAAATAACGTCATCCAGGTGTGCACCATCGCGCTGCAAACCTCAAATTGGTAAAAACTCGCTGGCACGGGGAATAGCACATTGCACGGGGAATAGCTGCCATTTCTTCCCGGATATTGGTCTTCAACTGGTTAATCGTGGCTGGGTTATTGGAGTAGACTTTTTTGTGGGGATTAACCAGTTGAAGACCAATATCCGGGAAGAAATGGCAGCTATTCCCCGTGCAATGTGCTATTCCCCGTGCCAGCGAGTTTTTACCAATTTGAGGTTTGCAGCGCGATGGTGCACACCTGGATGACGTTATTTTTATGAAATGAATTTCCCAGATGTACATTTTTATAGAAATAAAAATTTGTATGTGAATTGTACTTAGTTTTTTTTTAATGATTTTTTCAAATTCGTATTTCTTTCTGGCCCACCCTACTTTTTATCTCTCGCCTCATATTCTATAAGAGAGGTATTGTGACGGGTCTAAAGGTCAAGTATGAGTTTTTGGCAGATAAGCACGTTTTAGGGTATTTTCTTAAATTATTTCGATAAATAAAGCATTTATGATAATATTTGTTTCATTAAACATAACAAAAAGGTTTTGAAAAGAATTTTCTGTACCATTTATAAACTATAGTATAATTTAAAATGTAGTGTTTGAATCTTTAAAATCTTGTAGGCTATGATTGTTTGACAATTCTACACAAAATTTGAATTATTATGACAGTGACTGTACAGTTGCATCTTGGTTTACATTATCGTTTACATATTACATGAACATGAAACTATTAAAATATAAGTAAAACTATTTAAAAGATTAGTAGAATAAGCAGAATTATACGAGAGGTCGTATGCTGGCCACAGCAGATTTTTTCTTTTGTCGAGTGTCATTTATATATTATAAAATATCACGAAAATATAACTTATAATATTTCAAGTACCTACTCCTCTATAAAAAATGATATATTTACTGTGAATGCAATAAATTATCAAATAATTAGTACTTGTCTGCCGAAAACAAAAAGTTGCCGGTAATAAAGATAGCAATCATATCTCCAATCCACAACAAACCTTGTACGTATATCTCCAGCGTAAAACAAAACTTCGTAACAGGACATAAAATAAAAAATAATCATCACATATCATAGTACACGTGCCGTACGAAAGTACATTGTACATTCTGAATAATTATAATTACAAGGTTAAAATTGCGAAAAGGTGCTGAGTTATTCGACGGTGTTTGACCCAGCAAGGTCTTGGGATTTACCATAGTGTACAGGAAGGGAATAAAGACTATTTCATTTTTCTTTGTTAATAACAGTATTATACAACGACGCTATAATGGATGCTTTTATTCCCGAAGATGAAGTTTACAACACGAGCGAAGGTTTTAATCATCGGAGGGAATGAAACCATTATAGCGAGGACTGTACTACATACATTACAGAAACATTGTACAAATCAATACAAAAACGTTCTTTTTTGTAATGATATATTTTAGATCCTGAAGAAGGTTTAAGTATAAAAAGAAGGATATATTCGCTCGCTTGGAAGAAGACTGGCATAAGTGCCAATTTTCTTTTTTTTTCATTTTTTGCGATATTGTACTTACCATAAAATATGGTATTGTTTATGTGCAAGAGACACAATTTGCAATTTGATTATATCTAGCTAAATGTCTCTCTTTCACTATCGGGAGGTTTCATTTTATTTCAAGGTTTTATTTGGAAAAGTGACTCAAGTGCTCTATTTTAAACGTTCTTTGGCGAAAAGAGAAATAGCGATCGTTGTGCCATTCTTCCCCAAAAAGATGAGTGAAATATCTGCTAGAATTTTATTTTATCGTTCTTTAGGTTACTTTTGTCATCATTGTTTTCTGAACAATAAACATTTAAATTAAAAATAGTAATACAATTTTTTTGATCAATGTTCTTTAGGTTTTCTTAGTTTCTCTCTAAACTTAGTGAATACTTCCTCAATTCTTTTTATAACCAATTTGTAAAAATTTATAATAATTAAGTATTTTTGCAGTTATGACTCTTTTCTTTACAAACATTCATAACATTTTGTTGAACAATTTTATGAGCATTAGAGATCTATCTAAAGGTTTCAGGGTTTTCACTGGAAAAACTCATTATCTCTTGAAAAGTTATGATCTACTGTCATATTACTGATAGCAAATAAACAAAACTCTACCTTATGTACAAAATTTAAAATGCTCCTACTGTAAATTTGTTGTTTTGCACAAATGCCAGTCTTCTTCCAAGCAAACGTATTTTTCACCGTTACATTATGACCTCAGTCGATTAAATAGTCACTTTGTTATATAGATATGCAAGAGCAGTTACAATTTTTGACACTTTGCAGGTCGTTTTCTTAAGAGGCCCGTCTACCTCCTAAAAAACGTAGCGAGTATTTTGTGGCCAGTACAAGAATGGTCAAATTTTATTTCAACAATGATTTAATAGAAAAATAATGGATCTACAGATGAGCCTTTTAAAAATTTTGATTCAAAATTGTACATGATTATAAAAATTCCGAAAAATTCTCTAAAAATCCAATTTATGCAAACTTCACACGGTTATATATATATATATATATATATATATATATATATATATATATATATATATATATATATATATATATATATATATATATATATATATATATAAAATTTTAAAAAGACATGTATAGATCCAATCTTTCTCTCTTAAATGTTTATAAAAACATTATCCTGAAGTTAATAATAATCTGACAGTTTACTAGCAACGAAAACACTTTTACAGTATTTTTCAACTTCAAAATCACATTGCATATCTAGGATGCGGCAAAGTACGAGTTTCGGGCTGGTTTTAGGCAGCCGTAGTAGTGGAATAGAAAAAAATCGGGAGTATTCTAGGAATTCGGTAAAAACGTAGACGGGCCGCTTAATACACAACAAAATTAATAGAAAAATCTCCCCTGTGTCCGAACTGAGAAAGTCCGAATTCCGAACCCGACGTTATTAATCGATTTATTTTGCAAGCCTGCCGCTCTAATAACCCGTGAACGTTTTCTCTTACTCCAGGATAAATGACTTTCTGGAGGGCGGGGTTCGAATCCTGTGCCGGTTGCGTAGGAGTTTGTTTCGTATCTGAATCGCATTAAGAATAGGAAATGTGTCTCGTTTGTTTATGCTACAATGTCAAATGCGACGCATACGCGACGCGGGTACGGAATTAAGCGTTTAATCATAATATTTAGATGGAGAAGGTGACACAGTTTTACTTGAGCGAGTTTCTTTGTTGTGGCGAATTTTCTCAGGAATACTGAAGTACAAAGGCTGCGGCAGAATTTGCTTCCAATAATATGGAAAGTTACATGTAGGTAATGAAGAATGTAAATATTTATTATTAAAAAAACGACGTTTCGACGAACCCTTGTGTCTTCATCAGGGTAAATTAGAAGTTACTTAATATATAATTAAATTTACATAATAATGTTAAACAACTATTTTTCAATCTACAAAATAAACTACTAGTTTATCTCCACCGTTGGTTTGGTTTGACCGTTATTTCCATGAGTTGTGAAAAATGATTAATCTTTGAATAATCTGTTATCTGTAGATTTAAAAAATTGTTATTTAACATTATTACTGCAAAATTATATGAGTTTTAAAATTTTGTAGGTTTTAGTTAGGTCGAAATTTTAAGATTATGCACGAGTTGCATACAAAGCTTTATGTTCGACTGCCAAGATGAGATTTACTTTTAGACGAAGTAGGTACGAGTATGTTAATTTATTTCAAAAATTTGCATTTCATAGTATGCGGTGTTGTTGTTTTAACAATATTCTGATAATTTTTAAATAGTCAAATTTGTGACAAAAATGTTCTAGTTCTTCGTTTTTCGAAATTAACTCAATTTCAAGAAATGCAATCCAAAAAATGGAACAAAATTCAAAGAAAGTAAAACAAATTATATATTTAATTTAAAAATACTTACATTAAATATTAATATTTATTTTGACATCATATTGACAGCAATACAATTTCGCATTTTTATCGTACTAGTCTAATAAAGTACCCATTTATGGACAGTAAACTGTGTCATAAAACAAGGCAATTTAATACAGTCGTACATAAAATATAAATCGTTGTTGCTTCATATGACGAAAATGTACAGTGTTCTGTCACCTTAAGGTAGAAAATCCGTCGGTCATAAGCGTGTGTGATTTCGGTGTGAGGTGAGGCCAAAGCAGTCAAATAATGAGAAATTCATCATTAAAATCGTGGATTTTGATATAAATTACAAATTGTAGGTAAGGAAATGAAAAAGATAATTGAAATTCAAGTTTACACTGAAATGCAGTAGTATGACTAGAGATTCATCAAGTCAAGTAGCTTGATGTTTTTGTGAATTACTTGACTTGACTTGAAAATCAAGCTTTTAAAAAAATCATTACTTGACTTGACTTGATTTTCTATCGTTACTACTTGACTTGATATCAAGTAATTTGAAGCTACTTGATATTACTTGATAATGAACAATTTTGTTAAAAAGTGCGCAATTCAATCGAATCATTAATTAAAAAGAAATGCCGTATTTCCTGACCCAATTGAACGATTTTGTATCTTCACCAACGCTGTATTTTTATTATTTTCTTCCATAGGAATTATTTTTTGTAAAAAATTAAGATTTTAATTTGGTTCTGTGAATAATAGTTATATTGCCAGATCCATTTGTTATAAATTGATACCTAATAATTTGATGTAATGCAATACAGTTATGAAGAATTACTTAATTTTTTCCTTTTTGAAGTTTAACTATTTCATTTTCAAGTATCAAGTACTTGAGATTTTACTACTTGATTGTCAAGTTACTTGAAATTTTACTACTTGACTTGACTTGACTTTCGAATTCTATTACTTGACTTGAACTTGACTTGATTTCAAGTCAAGTCAAGTCAAGTAGCTTGAAAATCAAGTCAAGTAGTGAAACCCTAAGTATGACATCAAAAATATAACTTTTCTTGAAACCTTTTACGTGCGATTTCTCAACAATTATTGCGGTGACTCATCATTTTTATTTTTTTACTAAATGTTCCAAATATCAAAAACTAACATATTCGTTTTCCAAACATGTGTTGGGTTGTTTTGTTATGATATAATATTCTCTAAACGTTTAGTACATCTACTGCTAAACGCAATACATTGTAGTGCGTTTTAGTGTCAACTTTAAATTCAATTACCTATCTTCGTTATTTCAACAGTTACCTATCTATAAATTTTAATTTATATCCACATTCTACGATGACAGCAATGAATGCTGTATATTAATTTGAGTCAAATTTTGGGTTGTCACTACCCATGGATTTACCACCTTAACATCCGAAATGAGACAGGCCTTATTGGGCAAAAACAGCCCTCTCCTTGTGAAGAATTTGAAAAATATGTAAAATTAGTTCAGCATAAGCGTGCAATTTATCCCAGTGAAGTATCGCTTCTCGGTTCGTACAGATTTGTGCCAAGAAAGCACAAAACACAATCACGAACACTCAGACCTGTTGTGTTAGAAATATTGCACTTGATATTAAATATTAAATTAGAGAAAGATGGCTCGATGCCGTAAACGTGAAATATGGCCCAGTTACGAAATGCTAATTTTTCAGCGATGTTATGTTGTTCATTTAGCGCTCCGTGTTTGCAATTTTGTCACAGCACATGTGATGTAATTTCGGCTTTGTGTGCAGTAAAATTGTGAAAAACTGTCTGTAATTTCAAAGTCGCGTTTTTACTACACAAGCGTTGGAGTCGCCCTTGTTTTGCATTCATTTTCATAACGATATTTGCGGAGAATGGCAGCATAAATTTATCGACGTAACGTTGACAGTACTTGCATTCAGACAACCGTATCAGTTAAGCGGCTCGTCTATGTTTTACCAATTCCTACAATACTCTCGATTTTACTTTTTTCCCCACTGCCTCAAAACCAGCCCGAAACTCGTACTTTGCCGCATCCTAGCAATTCATTGTCATTTTAAAGTTGAAAAATACTGTAAAAGTGTTTTCGTTGCGAGTGAACTGTCAGATTATTATTGAATTCAGGATAATTTTATTATAAACATTTAATAGAGAAAGAATGGATCTATAGATGTACCTTTTTAAATTTTTAAAAATTAATTTGAATCATGAGATATAACCATGTAAAGTTTACATAAAATAGGAAATTTTATTGAATTTTTCGGAATTTTTATATCCATGTACAATTTTTTAATTAAAATCATCTTTAGATCCATTTTTCTCTATTAAATCCTAGTTGAAAAATAAAATTTTACAATTCTTGTACTGGCCACAAAACACCCGCTACGTTAGTACATTTTATGCTGGATTTTTGGTAGTAGACGGGCCTCTTAAGGCTGGTTTATAATGACTGTAACCGGTTACTTATATTGTATTCTGTTAAGGATTCCGTCTCCGTAACAAAATATTGCGTGTTTAGAGGTGTAGCAGTTTTTGCATTACTCATTGCATATTAAAAATTTGAAGGAAAACAGGTACTAGATGTTTGACAAAGAATTAATCTAGGTTTATTTCTAGAGGTTGTAGAATTCTGAAAAAAATCTTTGAAATGGGTAAAAAAAAAATCTGATGTGGCCAGCACACGACCTCTCTACCAAATTTTATATCTAAGGCTTAAATACGATTTTCAATAGACAAATTGTATTTTGGTACCAATTCATAAACCGGAAGTAAGACTTTTCATATAGAGCAATATGATTTTTCTTAAATTATTTCGATAAATGAAGTATTTATGATAATTATGTTTCATTAACAGCAAAATTGTTTAAAGAATTTTCTGT
The DNA here is from genome assembly GCA_947534325.1 of Agonum fuliginosum. Classification (NCBI taxonomy): domain Eukaryota; kingdom Metazoa; phylum Arthropoda; class Insecta; order Coleoptera; family Carabidae; genus Agonum; species Agonum fuliginosum. Next base: position 3,492,985 of record OX384033.1, read on the forward strand.
ACCATTTATAAACTAGGAAAATTTAAATCTACTTTTTGAAATTCCAGTATATTGTTGTCCATGATATGAAATTTGTTTCTACACAAAATTTGAATTATTATGACACAGCAGATTTTTTTATTGTTAAATACTACCAGACTCATCAAATTGTATTTAAAATTATCTGTGTCCATAGATAATTATAATTTCTTTTATTTTTAATTGCAAAAATTGCCATAAAAATTATTCAAGAGAAAATATATCAAGCTTCAAAAGTACCTACTACTTCCAGTTTGCGAATTTCTACTAAAATCTTATTCGATGTTAACATACTTATTAAAATTTTAAATCTGAAATTTGGTTATTAGAGGTTTGATACTTTTTGAGTTATCGTGAACGAAAAATCGTCACATACGTCCATACATTCATACATCCATCGATGGGGTATCAATAATTTATTATAGTAAAGATTCGACAATTAATACAAAGGTCCTAAAATTATTTATGGTGTATAATTAATTAATATTAATTGTTAGTAACGCAGTATTACCTTGTCATAATAAATTAATATAATTATGAGAATTCCACAATTAAAAATTTGAGCACATTTCACACATGATATTTGAATTCAAAAACACTCATTTCTCTGGAGTCTGCAAATGTCAAGTAAACCACAAAATTAAATTTTGTGCATAAATGCTACTAATTAAATTTTAATTACACAAAATAGTATTTATTATTAACTGCGGTACATGCAGTAAAATTTTGTGGCCATAGCGGTCTACAAAATAATATTAAATCACGACACCCAACTTGGCTGTGACAACCTCACATTCTGTACATCATCTGTGGATGCTTCTTAAACAGTGTGTGCGGTTACCACCGGTCAACTGATGGACACTCATGCTCGTTGGTGGAGAGTATTTTTATGTTGAACTGTAATAGGGTACTTTACCATAGTAGCAAATTAGCAATCCAGTCGATTATATTGAAAGGAGACCTCAAAAATGAGTTATTGCCATGAAAAAAGTTTACAAGAAATTAATAGTTCTTTAAATATTTGAGATTTTGCGTATCGATACATCTACGTCACAGTAATGCATGTTCACGTGTATTCTTACTTACAGTAAAGAAACTACCAAATTGTATTTTATATTTTGTAACATTTAGAAACAGTTGATTTTACTTGCAATACATTTTAATTCCAGCCCCATTGTTTGAGAATATTTTCAGCTAAACATCTACGTCATACAAACTTTAAAAATTAATTACAGCTTTATTAAGAACAATTAAGACTTATCAGTACTCTCAATTACTTACAAATAACATGAAGTTTCAATAAAAAACTTTTAAAAAAAAGTTAAACTATCTATTCGAATCCGAGTTAGAACTTAAATATTCGTTCCCACCAAATATCATGGAGGTAAATTTTTGTTTTTCTACCGATGATAGAAAACTCTTTCAGTAGCTATCATCAATAAAGATAAAAATCATCATATCCTGATGGATGAAGTTATGAGAAAAAATATATTACCACGTAAAAGAAATATGGAATGATCAGAAAAACCTGCTGAAAAAATTTCAGCTTCGTGAAAGGGTAGCGCTTGCCATTCACGGTAGCCGGGCTTATATTTACACTGCAGATATGTGATACGTCATTCTTAAAAAATGCGCTTACTGTGATCACTGACGTGCAGGGAAAAAATTAATACGTCGAACGAGTGGTAAACAAAAAACGACGACATGAGTTGTAGATAAATTTCTACTATGATGCTGCGATATTTTATATGTAGTGGTGCTGATACTACATGGCATCGACATGACATGAAATAAATATATTGAGGATTAATTGTAATACGTTGATTTCCAATAATTTGAAAATATTATATGAAGAGGCCCATCTACCTCCGAAAATTCAGCACAAAACGTAATAATATAGCGAGTGTTTTATGAATGGTAAAATTGTATTTCATCCGGGATTACATACTTAAAAGGTCAATTAACAAAAAATTTTATTATTATAAAAATTCCGAATAATTCATACAAATTTCCAATTTGTGCAAACTTTACAACTTTTTAAAATTTTAAAAAGGCACATCTGTAGATCCATTCTTTCTCTATTAAATTACCTTGAAGTCAATAATAAACTTATATTTTACTCGGAACGAAAACACTGTTACAGTATTTTTAGGTAGTCATAGTAGTGGCAAAAAGAGTGGAATAGAAAAAAAATAAAATCGTGAGTATTCTAGGAATTCAGGACAAACCTAGACGGCCCACTGAAGAAGAGATGGCAAGTGTTTTAAAAAAAATGGTTTGGATATTGAATTAATTGTAAAGAATATACGATAACAAGTAGGAAATGGGTAATAAAGTATTTTATCTACAACAATAGAATAATGTATTCATTATATACGTGAAAGTAGTATAATAAACCCCTCCATAAGGACACATTATGAAATAATGAATTCATTATTTCACACTGTTAAATAATGAGTATATTATTCTCTCGAACTGTCAAACTGCCATCATATCTGTTTTAATATTAGTGTTACATCAAGTTATCATTTTATGACGTTGTAAGCAGAAACAGTAAAAATAATAAAAATTTGTAAAACGCTGTATATGACTAGCCCATAATAGTTCTAAATTACTCGGATAAATTGTCATCACACCAAAGTTTGAGGTTAAGTTAATATCAATACAAATTTGTAGTAAGAAAATGTTGTTTTATTTAAAAAGTTGTAGATAAAACGTCTTATTTGACTCGAAATTAATGGCTATAATTAACTCGGATGATTTATACACTCGCCTTCGGCTCGTGAACAAACTTTCATCCTCATTAATTATAGCCTACATTATTTACTCGTTAAATAATATACTATTACAACAAGAGTGAATATGGTGCTTATGTCGCACGAGAACGAATTTAGTCACTGTCCTATGGGGTCGTGACTGCAAATGTTCACGTGCGATATAAACAATCCATTCAAGTTGTACAGCCTATTTTTTCTACGATCAAATAACAAAATTCATTTTTTGCAATAAAATGTATGCAAAAAATGATTGAAAAATAGCACATCAATTATATTTTGAAATACTTACGACATTTGAATATTTGTTGCCAACGTAAAAACTTTTATTTGCTGCGTTTGCATTAAAATAATGCTTTCAAACATAATATATGATTAAATAACAGTTAATATAATTTTTTTAAATTATTAATATTCATGATTAAAAAATAATTTGCTCGCATTAATAATTTTTTGACCTATTTGACCACACCAGGTGTGGATATGACATGATGGTATGTAGATAATGTTGCCAATATCCGGTAGGGAGTAGAAAAATATATAGAAGTTTTAATATGTTTAATGTTCAGTAACTTTTATAAATACTATTACGCCTACATTACTGCTTTAAAAAGGTATTTTATTTAAGTACCTACATAATAATCCAGCTTTAGTTTTCAAAAGCTTACATACTTTAATGAAAATAAGAGCAAAATATATAAATCCTGACGTATACCTACTTACGTAACAAACTAGACCTAAAAGAAAATAATAATAAAATGAGTGAAGTACTTACACAAAATGTAAATTTTCTAAGTTGAGTTGAGTTGGATCCAGTGAAATTGTCGTTTTTCTAAAAATGTTAATTCGTTATCAGCAAATTAATATAATAAGTTGTTAAAACTTTAAAATAATAAAAAATAATCTGTTTATACTTTCGGGACTAATTTTTTTTATTCTTTAATTCTGTGGATAAGACCCAAAGTTCATAATTTGCACCCGACGAGATAAGACACTATTATATTATTAATTCATGTTATGAGTCCATGACGAAACACTATTGTATAATGATAAACTGCTATCATACCAAAATGTGAGGTTAGATTAATATTTTCATGAATAATAGTATATTATATATTGAGGGACTAAAGTGCATGATTTAATCCTGAGGGTGAAAGATTATTTCACGAGCCGAAGGTGAGGGAAATAATCACCTGAGGGATTAAAGATACTTTAGTCCTGTGGTATATACGCTATTTTTTGCACTTCATCCTCAAACGAATGCAAAATAGTTTAAAAGAATACACATTTTGCAATTTTGACAGTAAATTTTATGACAAATATTTATATTGTTACCATAGATACTCTGCAACAAATAGCACGTATTTACTTGACAACGGGAATAATTAATTCAATTCCTTGACAACGGGATTAAATATGAAAAATAATCCCTTGGGATCAAATTAAGAACCTAAGTCCCTAAAAATAAGGACTAAAGAAGAGTTTTAGTCCCGGAAGTACAAAAAAGTAGTTTAAAGAAATGATTTATTTAACACGTTGACTGCCGCGAGTATTTTCGGGAAAAGGTCCCTCACGCCACACCAATTTTTAAAATAAATTTTCCAAGGAATGATTATTTTGTACTATTATAATGTAAAATTACATTTTTTTGTTATTTTACTACAATGTTTGTATTTTTGTAATAACAAACTTTTTCACATAAAAATCTTGTATTTCAAATATATTTTGCCCTAGTAGCATACACACCTGTGCCAGAACCAAGATATTGTTCGTGTATACGAAATTATACCGTTTAATTTTTCCATAGCTGATGTTAAAGTGTTACTATTTTGAGTCGATAAAGTAACACTTTAACCGCAAGGATAGATAAAGTAAAATTTGAGTACCTATAAAAAGTAGATTTGAGTAGATAAAGTAAAATTATAGATTTATTTACATTTTTCTTCAAATTCGTTTTCACACATTTCTCAAAAAAGTATGTCGATGAAAAACATTACAAACAAGATCCGAAATTGCATTTTGATAATAATTTAATTTAAAATTAGTATTCTTATATTTTTTCTTTAACATCAGCTACGAGTATAGAAAAAAAATTATACATTACGATAAAATTATTGTATCGACTCGAGAATTATAATTCACTCGCTCCTTCGTCGTTTGTGAATTAACACTCTTCTTTCGTCGATAAAATATAATTTTGTCGTCTTATATAAAAAAGACTTATTCTGTTTATTATTTCCTAATCTAGATGTTCTCTCAAATGAGATATTTTATCTTTTTGTTAGAGTTAATTCTCTTTACGTCTTCATTAACCTAAACTGAAGTTCTCGTATGTAAGCGTAAACATAAAGCACAAATCTGCATCTGCATTAGCATCTTTAGCAGTGTTATCTCTTCAGCGCTCAAATCCTAAACCCTGCTGCTGCTACATCAATTTTAATCCGGGCATAAAGTATTTACAATAACAATAACCGTCTCGCGCTGAGTACACGCGTCAAACTGCATGGTGCAGTGGAGCAAGAGCTCTACTCTCTACTTGATCTGCAGTCCTCAAACACAGCGAGTGTTTAAAATTCTAATAATGTGGTTGTAGATCAACTAAACACTTAGGAATCGAATGCCGCAAACCGCGTTTTGATATCTGGATTAGTTTCCGAGTTATCTCGATTTTTACTTATTTCAGATCGATTATTATTTAAGGCTGCATGTCAAACGGTGCTAAATATTGAATTACGGTTTCCAGCATTGTGTTTTTCGCACTTTTATTGATTTCTAGTCCAGTAAGTCCTGAAAGTTTTGGAGGAGAATTTTTTGTATCTTCTGTATGTTTAATGACGTGCTGAACACGAATTTCCACTTTGTAACTTATCTGAAAACCATGAAAAAATAGGATTTTTTCTAGTATTTGGTAGAGCGTAAAACGTTTAAAAAAAAACTTGTTACACCAAATTAAACTACCGAGATTTTCTTATAGTTTCCATTTGAATTTAAAACGGCTTTTTTAAATGAATCTAGATATCGACTTCCAGTCTTCAAAATTCGATTTCTTAGATATTTTTTGTTTCGCACTGAATTTTCAACATACCGGAAACACTAGTTTAGCCACAGTTCAAACATTCTCTCGAAGAGAAAATTGTGAAATTTTAGTATCTTTGTTTGTTGAGCTGTTATTCCTAAACGGTTTAAAATATTTACTTGCGGTTTGCTGCATTAGATTCTCCAAATAATTCTTTATAAGGAACTTTGTATAAAAAACTTTTTAAAGCCTTAGTTAAATTGATATTTTAATATTATGTTCTTGAGAAAATACAAAAATTTGAGTAGTATTATTTTTGTTTACTGTGTTGTGTTTGATCAGCTGTAGTTTCTTATCGGATCAAAATATTGACTTGAAACTTCCAGCATTCGATTTATTGAAGGTTTTAGCCACAAAGTATAATATATGACAGGAGTGGACGCTAGGGCGGATGAATTGTGGCCTTTCTGTGTACCTTTTAGAGAGGAACAGAAAATACGGGCCAACTAGGAGCATGCATTCTATAACGATAAACAACGGTAACGATGGTAACGTACGGGCCCAGTAGTGATCTTTCTCTCTCGCACAGGGTAAACAGAAATGCCACGAATCTACTATATTGCCAAGTGCTAAGATACGGAGTGTACACTCCTGTGTTTATATTATACTTCGAGGTTTTATCTTTAAATACGTGATTAGACTAGAACTCTTGTTCATTTAAGGCAAAGTTACAATTTAAAAGGAAGCGGTGTAACTGGCCATAAATCTGTCATTTTTAACTAAATAGTGACACAAACTAAACAAATCCGTTTAAGTTTCAATTGCACATTTTCTTGGCCACTCCTCTCCGCTAACTACCACTCTCTCTCCTCTTCTGAAGGAAGAGATCTTCCTGCAGTCCTGGCTTCATCGACTCGCTGTCTGCCAGGCTTCAGGCTTCAGGTTTCAGGAGCAAGGAGCAGCAAGGATAACGGCGCTAGTGTTGACCCTATTCCGCGCGATTTACACCGATGTCTGACATATGTAAATGGCATTTGCAAGTCTAAAGGTATGAAGGTAAATGCTGGGATGTTAGAGAGGTATTGAAATGAAGTTGAGATAGGTTGGCAATGGTGATGGGTTTTTGAATGTTTTATTAATTAATTAAAACAGGAGTAATTAATTTTTTAAATATTTTACCAAATATTGAAACAACTCTATCAGTCAAAAGACTTTACTTCTGACAGTACCTATTATATTAGTTTTTTCAAAATCGGCTGACTAATTTGAGTCTTGAAAGTAAGATTTCCATGACTAGGCATGAAAATAAATAAGTAAAAATGACTAGGCATGAAATGCATGCCTAGTCATTTTTACTTTCCACTGTCTGTAGGTACAAACACTTGTCATGACAACGTTTTCTAAAATTTGTCACAGCTCTGATGATTTATGCAAACCTAATTTTTTCTATAATTTTAAGCTTCTATAATTGCCGATGAAAAAAAAAATACATCACGCGTCATAAAAATGTCTTTGCTAGACTCGGAGGCTTTGAAGAAACGCTCGGACGCTGCGCATCCTCGCATTCTTCAAACAAGCCTCCTCGTCTGCAATGAAACATTTTCATGACTTGTAATGTAATATACTATTTTTCGTATTTCGGGCAGGTTATAATAATAGTATAGTATACCTAATATTATTATGTATCAATTTTTATAAACGTCCTTTTAGTTACGAGTTTTTTAGGAACGAGCGCAGCGAGTATCCAGAGAGTTTATAAACGAGGCACATGCTATGCTTTTTCTACTACCACAAATTAAACAACATTTCATTTAAAATAATTTGAACATTTATGTCACATCATAATGAATGATAGTAAGCTGCAAAATTGTACTTAGGCAAGTCTATTTAACTAACATATTGACAAGAAATTGACAATGATTGAAGGAAATAATTAATTTCACTCAATTTTCCACAAAAATTAAATGTGAAATATAGGAGCCAACTTCACTTCGTGCTTAATATCTCAGTTGCTGTATGTTCAGCCCGTGACTAAAAACAACTAAAGCCACGGCTTGTCGAAGTGTGTTTAAAATGTTACTTAGCACTATAGAAACCAGTTCGTGATGTTTTAATACTAGGAGTGGAAAAATATTATAGCAGTATAATAGTAGGTAGTATTTTGCAAATTATTTTTATTGGCTTCTGCCTCTGGTCTAAGCCCTTGTTACAACTACAAGCCGGTGCCCGATAGCCAAATTAATTATTGTACCCCAATTTGGAATGGTGATAAAGGCTGAATTACATTATACTCGTTCAGACTCATGCTAGATTTCTAGTTCGATTTCCATCCGAGATTCGTTCGAGTATTTTACTTTATTTCCGAACTATTCATATTCCATCGGCAATCTTGAATTTTTTCCGAGCCAAAATTTATAAAGGTTGGTCAAACTAACTGCACACTGAACAGTGCATGGGTATACAAATCTAGTACGAATCTCGAATAGAAAAATAGTAGAGCCAGGCATAAATTTCTAAACTAGAGAAAAGTATGAAAATCGAACGGTACTGGGATGGAAATTTCTGATTTACACTATGCTATAAATGGAACTTCTCGGATGAATCTCCAACTTAAATCTAGACGAAAAATGTATAATGTAATTCAGCCTTTAGCATAGATACCGATCCAAATGAAGCCATGAAAATTTCACACTTGAGCCGAATTCAATAAACTTTGATATTTGTATATCCCTGAGTTTGTTTTATGTTTATTTTTATTTCAGGCTGATATGAGCGCACTTTTTTATTTTTATGTGAAATTTTATTTTTATTTTCATAGTTGGAAATCTTTCTATTTTTATTGTTATTTAGAACCATTCACCACAATTTTGCATCTCAATTACAGACTGGTAGTGGAATCCAACCACTCAAACCCAGTGGTATTTCGTCGGTTTTATGTTAATGAAGCAACTATCCTTAGCAATACCATAAAATAAAAACCCAATTTAAACTTAAAGTTGAAAAAGTCCAAACATTTGCACAAGCACTACTTGCATATGCAAACACCATCGTAGACTATCACCATATGTAATATGATTCAAATGGCTTTACCAATTAACTTAACAATGATATTAAAACGCAGAATGCTAACGAACGTAATATAATAACCAAATACGTGTGTAGTGTGTTCTGTTGCACTGGCTCTATCCAATGCAATGCGATAAAAATAATGCAGCAGCTTTGCTACGGGCCCGTATTGCTATCGGTTTTACTCTTGTTGCTAACTTCATGCTGGTGCTGGTCTATTAGATTTTATACCGGGAGAGTCAGGAAATTTGCTGTGATATTAATATGCGCAGTACCTATACGGGTGAAAATTGTAATCACTGTATTTTTAAGTGAAAAACTTACCCTGTACTAGTGTTAATTATAAAGCAGAGTTTATATTTTCAAGTCGATTTCAAGTGTACATATATTTTTATGAAAGAATTGTAAGAAACTCTTTCATTTGATCGCAGATAACATCAAATACTGACTGCTCAATATTACAATCCCAGTTAAGGTCGCGCTTGAAACCGGTCCCAGACTGTCAATTTGATGCACTTTATCTGCATAAGTTTCTGCAAATACGAACAAGCAATAGACATAAATAATATATCAATAGAATCATTAGAGTTTCTAGATTGCCTTATACTAAATAAGAATACCTGAAAATAAATATAATTTGCAGTAAAAGTGAAAGAAGAGGGAGCAAAATTCATCAAATTGCAATGAATTTTATGCAAAATGAACTATTATTATAGACATCATTTTTAGAATAAGGCAATTAGGAATGTATATATTTTCATTGTGTAACATAATTTTTATTGTAGGTTACATCGTTTATCAGAAATTTATGCAGAAAGCATGTGCAAAGTGAGCCATGTAAAAGTTTTAAAGTGTCATTGACGTGGTACTAGTAGCTACAGAAAAAAAACATTTTTTTTAAATTATATAATGACCTATAATAAGATTTTCACAATTATTATTATCGGGTTACAAACATTATCATTACAGACTTCGTGTTACGGCTTTTTCAATTTTAAACGCGTCCTTAATATAGTCGTTTTAACAGCATCAGGGGCGCACTCAAGGGGGGGGGGGGGCTCGTGGGGCTTGAGCCCAGACGACTGGACTTTTTATCAAATTTTTTCATTAAACATTTTAAACATTATGTAAGATTATTTAAGTTCACTGAAAACTAAAAATAATCGCCTTTTTTCTGTTTTTATGATTATCTTAAATTCAAATAGTTCAAATTTACAATAATATACACTCCGTATAACGCATGTGTACGATTATTGGGACATTTTAATAAGAATGCGAACCTTGTGGTGAAATTTTGAACTTAAACAACGGTGCACTTGGGAGTGAAACATGACTCTGCTCAGAGTCGTTCTTACGAAATTATATCAAGAGAGCTGCCGAAAAAACAATGTGTGTGCACAAGAAAGAGAGTAAAACGTGCAACTGTTTATCTTTAAAAAATGAAACTTTCAATTTAAAGGTGTTTGACCTTGAACTCTAAAAAAATTTCTTTCTTGTGTCGTACTACAGGTTTAATAAAAAAATTATTCTTAGCCCTCCCCAAGATGCAATCCTGGGTGCGCCACTGAACAGCATCTTACATTTACTACACTAACAAAGCTAACAAAACCGTACTAGAGCCCCACAAACTCGGTTTTGGTATTTACTACACTAACAAAGCTAACAAAACCGTACTAGAGCCCCACAAACTCGGTTTTGGTACGTCAAATCTACTGTTGTGCCTGATTTCCACTGGGTCAAATTGCCTCTGTGTCGAAATAAATTTGCAGTAGTCTCTCGACATACGTTATTACAAGTATGTAAGTGGTGGGCATGCGTTTTGGCACAGTGGCAATTTGACATTGCGGCAATTGGACACCGCGGATATTTGACATTACGGCAATTTGACGCAGACATGCACCCTAGTGGTCATGGTCGGGGTGTAAGTCGGATAACTCAAATGTGAATTACCCAAAAATTTTGATACTTGGTATTAAACATTTGTATATAAATTGGAAGAGCTCATTAGATTTTGGTACAAATATCTTTACCGGAAGTGATATTTTTGAAGATTGAAAAGGTTAATTGTCAAAAATTTATATAAACTTGGATAAATATAGTAAGAATACATAATATCCAGTAGGGAGTAGAAAATTAAATTAGTAATGCTGCTAAACAAAAGCATCCGTATTCATTTCTCCGTATCCACTTTCACTTGTCTCATGTGTGTTATAATTACTCTGGTGTTATAAAACAAGTGCGGGTCCACAGCCAACTGTTCTTGCCTCACATCTGCCATGTGAGCTGGTGTCACGGTGTCTTCCAGTCTTTGTAGCGCGGTGCACACATGTGCACTACACTTTGCATGTGGTAGGTTTTTATGTTCATAAATAGTACCAGCATGTTGTCACTGACAGCGTTTTTAGCGCTGTCACGGCTCGAGTTGGCTTTGAGCTTGGATGGAAATGGAAATAAATGAAAAAGGAATTTGTAGTTTTTAGATATGGGAAGAAAATGGAAAATGTGAATTATTTATTCGGCGTATCTAATTTAAGTAGCATCATATTTCTATCACGCCTTTTATCTAACTTAAGCAGGTTGGGGACTCCTGAAGTGGGGGTAGATATGAAAATTAAAATATTTTTGATAATGTAAAACAAAATTCGCGCAATGCGCATTGGCTGATATCATTGCAATTCGTTCAGTTGCAGTGATATATTTTTACAATAATTACTAATTCATTAATCACAGTTTGCTTGGCATGCTTACATTTTTTAAATAATTTGCAAATCGTCTAGAAAAGGTACACAAAATTATTACGAACTTATTTTTAAAGGTTTATGGGAAATATTAATGCAAGTTCTATGAATTTTATTGTAATGTTTTCACAAAATCAAAATGATTTAAAATATATCAAAAATACGATTTAATATTACCCATGAAAAGATGTTTAGTTACCTATAAAATTCAGTTGTGTTGAAAACTACCTTCACGTGTAACCTTCATGTATTTATGCGGCAAAATTAATAAACGTTTCTTTCATATAGTGAACTGAACAATGTATGTATCGACTTTGAATCATCTATCCGTTCACGATTTGCCACCTAAAGAGGCTAGTCTACCATTTTTCGAATTCCTAGAATATTCTCGATATTACTTTTTTTTCTATTTCACTCTCTTCTCCACTACTACGGCTGCCCGAAACTCGTACTTTCCCGCATCCTAGCTATGCAATGTCATTTTGAAATTGAAAAATACTGTAAACATGGTTCCAGATTCCCATAATAACTTCTGTATTTTTTAAAGTAAATAAAACAAAAATTATTCGAAAAAGGAAGCTTAGCTGCATGCTTTTTAAAATTTTCTTGTCATTTATAGTGACCGAAAAAAAAAAATAATGACAAAAAAACCTCAAAAACGTCATTTTACATTTTTTTCTTTCAAATTTCTAGGCCAAAAACAAAAAATAAAAATATAGAAGCATTAAGGCCTCCTTTGTTAATACACTCATATGTAAAAGCATCATATATTTCAATTACAATTAAAGTAAACGTGGGTAACGCTGTTAAATTTTAGGGTAGACGAATACCTTAATCTTACCCTGTTATACCTTTTCTAGGGAATTATTTAATCTAACAGCTTGTTCTCACTAAAACAATGAACAATCCGGTTTTATGAATAAAGTTTATCACTTAAAATTTCTGGTAATCTCTTGTACATGTTCCACCTATGGTTAGAGCGTTCCATTCTCTCTGGTGTCGTAGAATGTGGAAAGTTTTAACTTTATCGTAGGTGATTAGAGACTAGACTGCCCTACACCAACGACGGCTGGGTGCGCCCTAGACGACATTACACTTAGTAAATGTGTAATTACTTTTAATTTGTTGCCCTTATTATTTCTCTGATAAATGTCACCCTTGTTAGGGGAGAGTTTAGAGGGTTGAATCGCGAAGGTATGAGGAAAACCCATGTTTTAAAAGAAATAGATCTGATGTGGCTAGCACATGATTTTCCTGCGGTTGAAATGAGATTTTTGCATCGTATATGTGGTTATACAAGGAATTGGCATCTCCACCATAATTGAAGTAAGGAATATTAACGATAATTCCACTCCTGTATAAAGTACGCCATAAACAAAACACAATTTTATCGTTTTGACAGCGGATAAAAAGGAAGGTAACTTTTTGCAAGTGATAAAACCTTATTTACCTTTTTCTTAGCAACCAAACAATAAACAAAACATTAAAATCATCTGTGTTTCATTTTATTTTATACTTTTAACTGCTACAAAATATGATTTTTAGCATAGAAAGACGACTAATTAATATAAAACAAATAAATAATTTGTTTTAAGGAAAATGTTAGTGAAACAAACTGATTGAGTGCCACTAGAAATACCACCGACGTCCACGACTACGACTGCCTGAAACCAACCCGAAAGTCGTGCTTTGCCGCATCCTAGCAATGTCATTTAAAGTTGAAAAATACTGTAAAAGTGTTTTCGTTGCGAGTAAACTGTTAGTTTATTATTGACTAATATAATATTTTTTTATAAACATTCAATAGAGAAAGATGTGCTTTTTCGAAATTTTAAAAATAAATTTGTATCATAAGATAAAACAGTTTAAAGTTTGCATTAAATTGGAAATTTTTAAGAATTTTTCGGAATTTTTATAATCATATGTACCATTTTTTTAATTAAAATTTTAAAAAGGCACAACTCTGTTAATCCTTACTACGTTAGTACAATTTTGCTGGATTTTAAGAGGTAGACGAGCATCTTAATAAGCGAAATTTTACATCGCGTTTTCACTAATCGTCATAGTTTCTTATGTAGTTTTGTAATATATTTTTTTAATACAGTGGAGGAGCCTAAGAAGAGTTGATAGAGTAAGAATGAGTCAATTGCAATAGTTTGGGCATATGGAACGAATGTCGAATGAAGTTAGAAAAGTGAATATATTATGCGGGTGAGATTGTTGGTGCGCGACTGATGGATTGATGTAGTTGATGGTTTGTTTCGTGTGCGAATGATTCCAGTGGGAAGAATAAAAGAGCTTGCATGAAACAATAATGAATGTAGACGAAGTAAAATGCTTGCGAATTATTTTATTTAAAATTTGTATTGTGTTTGTAATGTGAAACGAATATGTTAGGAATCTGTTTGGAACGGTGCGATATTTTACTAGCGAAAACCAATTTATTGGTATGTGTTTTAGTTCACCCGTGTGGCATAAATTAATTAATTAATTAGAATAATGAATCATATAGATATGATCATATTATTTCAATTATCTATTTATACCGCATTAAATTAATATCGTAATATTATAACATTGTAAAGATACATTCGTAATCGCTATGAGATTATAAATATCACAATGAATAATTTATCACTAGTGAATTATTCATTTCATTATTTCCACTACAATGACGACTTGGATATTTAGCGAGATAATATGCTGTGCGGTAAATTGTTTATAATAATATCTAAATATAGAGCGGTGCTACAGAAATTAATTAATTTGATTAACACTATAATGAACTCTGACGCTTTATTATAGGAATTCTGTTGCTAAAGGTTCTTATAAGCGAAAGGACTAAATTTAAACGATCAAGTGGTCAGCTTGAAGCATCCAACTGCGATTTAATTGTTTTACAATTTAACGACAATCACACACTGCCGGCCGAGAGACTTGATACGTCAGCTGAGCTTAAACTTACTAATCATGGCCAAAAGAATACGTAAGGTCGAACACTCCGGCTTAATAAACTCGTCCAAGCCGCACATGACGTCACTTAAAGCTCACAGTTTCGTGCACTCCCGGCGGCTAGGCTCTAAGTGATGTCACGAAGTCACGCCCAAAGATGTGCACCTTACGTATTCTTTCGGCCATGTTACTAATTACATTTATCTTATCTACGACCATTGCATAATATAATCATTATGTACGTAATTGTAGTACCTCCTCCATAAGACTCACTTATTGTGTTATGAATTCATAATTCAACACTATTGTATTATGAGTCCATTATGCAATACTATTGTCACTGTCAGGCCATCAAATGTGAGTTTAAAATAATTTGTATACAGAAATGTTTTATTAGAGAAATATTTATTATATATAATTACCTCGGATGAATATGGTTTACATTATGAGATCGTTAAATAATATATTATTCAATGACCATTGAATAATACATTCATTATAGGTATAGTAAGATAAACTTCTCCATGAGACACACTATTGTATTAGGAATTCATAATTCAACACTATTGTATTATGAGTCTATTATTCAATGCTATTTTATAATGACTCACTGTTGTCCAAAATTGTGTTGTTAGATTCAGTTTCAGGTCGGGCCTAAATTTTCATCTATTGAATGTGCTCATATAAGTATACTATTTCCACTTGACATGAATCGTCCATGGGATGTATAAAAAAAATCTTATTCCTGTACTTTAAGTGATATTACGTAATTCTATCTTAGTCACATCCTGAGTACGATCAAAAATTACATACTCAATCCAAACATCTCAGAGAATTACATGAGTTGCATAATGTGGATATTATTACCAAATTATCAACATTGGGATATTATATAAATAATGTTAGGGTGGACATTAGCAATCGCTAGGATATTAATAGTATGTTAATGGGCAAATATAGCAAGTAACAAGCCGGAATGTTCATATTCTAGAAATGTTCTGGGGATTTTATTTGTTGGTAACAACCCAGTTGACAAGAATGTTAAAACTAATATCTTATGGTGGGATTCTGTTCAAATCTGTAAGTTTTACAATTTTGTAAATCTTTAAATATTGAACAAAATCACATCAATATTTGTTGACAAATATAAAAATGTTCATATGCTTATAAATTTCATTGCGATTTTGTTTAATATTTACAGTTTTATAGATCTGTAGCAACTACAGATTTGAACAGAATCCCAGCACTATTCTTGTACTTTAAGTGATATTAAGTATGTTTGACATCCTGAGTACAATTGAAAATAATTTCAGACTCAATACAAAGATCTCTGACAATTACATGGGATACATAATTGGGATATTATTACCAAATTGTTAACATTGGGATGTTAATGTTTCTAAGGGCGGACCGAGGGCGGACATTATAGCAATCGCTAGGATATGAATTTCCAAGTAACGAAGTGGGATGTTCACATTCTTGAAATGTTCTGGGGACTTTATTTTGTCAAGTGATGAATTTTAAAAATAATTGTTCAACTAATTTTTGACACTAAGTTATGACACCACATAACAGGAGAGTTTCTTCAACCATTATATTGCGTAGGTAGGTAATGGTTTACCAAATCCTTTATTTTCTTTGACAATTTTTTCAGAATTACAACCACCGCCGTGTTTTGTGTTGTTTTAAATTCGGTTTGATTTAAATCCGGGATTAGGTAAGATTAAAAATGTATTACTTGTTTGGTAATCAATAGGTGTTCTGTGTTTGGGTAGATTAGCATGTGAGATTATTTTGAACGATTCAGCGTGTGGACAAGAATAAATACGATTTCGATATTTCACAAAAGCGTCGGGAATTTTATTTTCCTTTTATCCGTGTGAAACAATGCGGTGGAATCTATAACGCATTTTGCCTTTCGTATTGGGGAGTATTTTCCAATAAATAATATTCTGTTTGCAGTAATTCCATTTTGAGAATAAAACGAATATAACAGACTTACCGCATTTGGGACACTGGGGGCGATTTCTGAAAAAGAAAACAATATTTTAAAACAAACAATAAACCATTTATTAGGTTATAATAATAGGTAAATCAATTGTTATGTAAATAAATTGCACTTTTAATTAAAAGTTTTCTCTGATTATTCTATAATATTTCTAGGAAAACAAGAGTAAAAATAAACCATTTAATTTTTGCATTACATATTGCAGTTATAATTCTATAATTTATTGATGAATCGTAAACTTTTTCTAACCAGTTTTTACTGTTATTTGTAAAAAAGTAAATTTTCATTTTTGTGTAGAATTTGTTACTTATTAGAAGAATGACGATGAATCTATTTCTACCTTAGTCCACCGGTCAATTAATTAATACTATAGGAAAGTTATTTTTACGTATGTAACACAATTCAAGCTTTAAACATATTTTAATACAAACATAAAATTTTTGGAAGGTAATGCACCGTACTCAACTAAACTAACTAAATGCAGGCGAATAAAATTGAGCTACGTTTAAACAAGAGAGTAACAAACTAGATCCCAACTGCTTGCTATACAATTATTTATTTAATATCAATATATAGGAAAATGACATATATTTATTAAAATCTTATTCAAATATTAAACGGAGTTTGTTATTGTAAGTTGTTTTCAGTAATATTTTAAATTACTCGCTGCTGCTCATAAATACAGGGTGATTCACAACTTCATGCATATATTTTAACGGCTCAACCCACTTAACGGAACTGATTTAGTTTCCACTATATTCAAATGGAATTTCATAAATTAACTGTTCTTGGCCATTGGAATATTATTGAAATTAAATTTTATTCCATTCATCATCATCAGATTTCCATTATACAATCAATAATCCTGTGCTGTCAAAAATGTGTTTCTTGCAAATACTGCCCTTACTAAATTTAAACAAATTCTTTTTGTTCCATGATCAGTAAGTTGAGTATAGGTACTATATACCATTAAAATATATGCAGGATGTTGTTAGTCAGCCTGTATGTATTTCTATACAAATTCATGATTAATTCGCGTCATTCAACTTTAATCTACGGCCATTGAATAATACATTCATTATGTAGGTAAGTAAAATTAGTAAAGATACCTAAACCTCTCCATAAGACACACTATTGTAATTTATAATTTAACACAATTGTATTATGAGTCTATTATTCAACACAACTGTCATCTGTCATCACACCAAAATGTGAGGTTAGGTTAAAATTTTAATGAATAAATTTTTTTCAAGAAATGTGTTATTAAAAAAGTCGTAGATAAAATATTGTATTTGACTCGCACATAATGGCTATAATATAATTAACTCGGATCATTAATAATAAATTATACACTCTCCTTCAGATCGTGTATAATCTTTCATTATCCTGAATTATTGTCTGCCGTAATATACTAATTATAATCTAATTAGAATTAGTAGTAATTTTATGAGAACAGCACAAGAACAAAAGTAAATAATTCCTCCAAAATATAATTTTCTTTAAAGACAGATTTGTGAATTTATCATCTTCATAATACCTAATAAAACAAATAGCCGATTCACCCTCCTTTCCTTCAAAGCAACAAATCGCATCTCTAATAATGGCCTTGTTTACGCCGACTGTAATTGAGTTACATGGAAATTCCAATTTGACTGATGACTGTTTCAAGCCCAATTTCGCAATTTGCACTGGAAAGTGGAAATATCTGAAAAACCTGGCAACATGGAAAAGCACTGAACAATGAACTGTACACTCATCCCGCCTCCCCTGAAGCGAGTATCAAAGTAACAAGGCAAACATTTGCCTCACAGAAATAGAAAACCTACGCGAGACGAATCCTTCGGCAAATTCCGCTGTTTGTTCTGAACCAGGCGACAAGTTACAGGAAGACGCCCACCTTCTGAACTACCTATAAGTTTATTACGTTTTGGATATTTAGATTTAATTACAATTATTTACTTATCAAAAATGTTTCTGATGTAAAAATGAAAATTGAAGCCTCACCGACTGTTTTAGTGCTTAATGCATAATGATTAGTGCGTAAGGCGTAATGCATAATGATTATTTTTTATTAGATGGCCATTTCCACCTATTTTGTTTAAGGACTAATTCGACAGATAACATTGTTCTCGACTTTTGTAATTTAATCATTGCCTGCATTTTTGCGATATTAAGGAATGGAAGAACTGTTAATTTCCTAAGTAAAGTATTCATTTCAATATCTAGAAACAGACAGAAATTGATAACTCGAAACAAATAATAAACATGAGACATGTCAATCATTATGATTGTGAATTATGCTTTATGTTTGGAGTTTGCAAAGTTTTGTTCTTATGCGTTTCTCTTAGTACTTAGTATTAAACATAGTTCTTAAGTCGGTGGAGGTTCAAAGATTCTGAGTTCCAATTTCTAGAAAATCTGATGTGGCCAGCACAGAACCTTCCGCCATATCTAAAACATATGTATACGTACAACCCGGTGCCAATTTAAAATATACAAATAAAAATCTAAAATATTCAAACACAGAAATTTGCATCACCTGAATCAAAAGATTCATTCACAGGAAAACTATTCTGTGGTGAAGCCATCCTCCGTGCAATTTCTACATTTAATATATTTTACTTATGACTTATACTTACGGCGTTTGTATGCCAACGTGTCACCCGTCTCATTTGTCAATATTTTTTACGCAGAAACTAAAATCAACCGATCATGGATTACAAGACAACATTTTATCTAATAAATTTATTTTTTAAATTTTACTACAGTTCTTTAATTCTACCACAAAAAGACAATTTTTGTATAAGGTAAGTTGCAAATAACCTTTTCTCTTATTCTTATTGCAAATAAATTCTGTATTTATCCAAATTTATATAAATTTTTGACAATTAACCTTTTCTCAAAAAATATCACTTCCGGTGATGATATTTGAAAATCTAATGAGCTCTTCCAATTTATATACAAATGTTAAATACCCAATATCAATTTTTTTTATCCGACCTACACCACGGCCTTGACCACATTCATACACACACACACACACACACATACATATAATAATAATAATATACATACAGGCATCATCGTGAAACTATCAAAATTAAGTTGTAAGGACCCTAATTCGTGCTCATCCACTAAAAACTCACTACCCGATTTTAAGCATGATTCCAATACGGAAGGTAAAAAATGAGATTATGCTTTTAAACGGCACTTAAGCGGCCCGTCTACGTTTTTTCCGAATTCCTGGAATACTCCCGATTCTACTTTTTTTTAAATTCCACTCTTTTACCCGTGCAAAGTTTGCATAAATTGGAAATTTTTTATGAATTTTTATAATCAAGTTCAATTGTTTTTATTAAAATTTTAGAAAGGCACAACTATTTATTGATCCTTTAAGTATACAATCCTGAAATAAAATTTGACCATTCTTGTGCTGGACACAAACTACTCGCTACGTTAGTACATTTAACGGGTAACTTAAGAAGTGTAAACAGAAATAAATTGCGTAAGTGGCAAAGACTTTCTCTGTCAGGATTCTATTAGGAGTAGCTGAAATTATCTTCTTATTTTTCTTCTCTAACGAACAAAAAGACGGCATGTTCCAATTTCAGTGTTGAAGCGACTCTCGTCCACATCAGAAGACTCTAGTTACTTTTTGCTAATGACGCTAAACGCTTTTAATCGCTTTGCGAATTTTTTCCCGTTTTTCTGGCGTGCGCAGTGACCATGATGAATTACACAAGTCATTTGCCTTAAAAACGTATTTGTCTTCTGCTCTCGGGCTCTTAAATATACTGCGTCCGATGGATAATGCTTACTTGTAAGAAAAAAAATACATTATGAGAATCTGCAAGGAAATCCGAACATGAATTTATTTCCTTATTCACCGGAAATGGATTTCTTAAATTGGGGCAGTATTTTTATAGCTGAATACGTTCATAATAAAATAGATTCTAGTATTGAATCTGTATTTTATACATATCTCTGCATGTGATGACGTACAAACCCGAAGTTCCGTGGTTCAATGTCTCAGCCGGCAGTATGTGCAGTCGTTAAATTGTAAAACATCTTGCTATTAAATCAAGCTGACCACTAGATCGTCTTAAATGCAGTCCGGGTTGCAATAGAATCTCTCACAGCTCTCTGCATGTGATGACATACGAATCCGGAGTTCCGTGGTTCAAATCCCTCAGTTGGCAGTGAAATTGTAAAACATCTTGCAATTAAATCGCACTCGAATGCTTCAAGCTGACCACTTGATTGTCTTAAATGCAGTCCTGGTTGCAAAAGAATCTCTCACAGCTCTCTGCATGTGATGACGTACGAACCCGGAGTTCCGTGGTTCAAATCCCTCGGTCGGCAGTTAAGTTGAAAAACATCTTGCAATTAAATCGGTCTCGGATGCTCCAAGCTGACCACTTGATCGTCTTAAATGCAGTCCTGGTTGCAAAAGAATCTCACAGCTCTCTGCATGTGATGACGTACGAACCCGGAGTTCCGTGGTTCAAGTCTCTCGGTCGGTAGTTAAATTGTAAAACATCTTGATATTAAATTAAGCTGGCCACTTGATCGTCTTAAATGCAATCCTGGTTGCAAAAGAATCTCTCATAGCTCTCTGCATGTGATGACGTACGAACCCGGAGTTCCGTGGTTCAAGTCTCTCGGCCGGCAGTTGAATTGTAAAACATCTTGCAATTAAATCGCTCTCGGATACTTGAAGCTGACCACTTGATCATCTTAAATGCAGTCCTAGTTGCAAAAGAATCTCTCTCAGCTCTCTGCATGCGATGACGTACGAATCCGGAGTTCCGTGGTTCAAATCCCTCGGCCGGCAGTTGAATTGTAAAACATCTTGCAATTAAATCGCACTCGGATACTTGAAGCTGACCACTTGATCATCTTAAATGCAGTCCTAGTTGCAAAAGAATCTCTCATAGCTCTCTGCATGTGATGACGTACGAACCCGGAGTTCCGTGGTTCAAATCCCTCGGCTGGTAGTTAAATTGTAAAACATCTTGCTATTAAATCAAGCTCACCACTTGATCGTCTTAAATGCAGTCCTGGTTGCAAAAGAATCTCTCACAGCTCTCTGCATGTGATGACGTACGAACCCGGAATTCTGTGGTTCAAGTCTGTCGGTCGGTAGTTAAATTGTAAAACATCTTGCTATTAAATTAAGCTGACCACTTGATCGTCTTAAATGCAGTCCTGGTTGCAAAAGAATCTCACAGCTCTCTGCATGTGATGACGTACGAACCTGGAGTCCCGTGGTTCAAATCTCTCGGCCGGTAGTTGAATTGTAAAACATCTTGCAATTAAATCGCACTCGGATGCTTCAAGCTGACCACTTGATCGTATTGATGTAGTCCTGGTTGCAAAAGAATCTCACAGCTTTCTGCATGCGATGACGTACGAACCCGGAGTTTCGTGGTTCAAGTCCTTCGGCTGGCAGTGAAATTGTAAAACATCTTGAAATTAAATCGCACTCGGATGCTACAAGCTGACCACTTGATCGTTTTAAATCGTTTTAAATGTAGTTCTTGTTGTATAAGAATCTCTCCGTTGGCGCTTTGAATTTCAAAGGCCGTCGCACGTATTGAGGTTCTGACTATACCAGGATGAATCGGTTGAAGTGGTTGGATTCCACTAGAATAACACCTATCATTTTATAATTAGATAGATAGATATTTACTTCCCTGCTAGAGATATTATATTGGTTGTACATCTTGTTCATATTAGTTTCGTCTCTTGTATCTTCGTCATTGGATGCCGTGATCTTTCCAAGTGCCTCTTCATCTCGGAAGTATAACCATCTAATTAATTGATGTGTCTAATAGTCTAATTACTAAACTATGTTTCACTTTAGATCACTTCGAACTACGAGTATATTAGGTAGAAATTGAAGTTCGCGAGTGATATATAGTATGTCACATTACTAGCAAGATAAAACAGTTTTTACTGCCCATTACCTCCTTGAAGCCGTGAGTTATACCTTGCGTATATTGTACAACATTTCACTTGTTACTCATTTGTAAATCTAAATCAAAATAATCACTTATAATAGTATAATACCATAAGTAGTCGTAGTTATGTCGATTATTTTTCTGGTAGTATTACGAATGTTTCTTGTGCTTGGATATGAATATTACGAGTGCGCAGCACGAGTAATATTCGCAAGCACAAGGTACATGAGTGTATAATATAACTACCAGAAATATAATCTACTTAACTATGACTACGAATGGCATTCAAGTTTTAAATTAAAAATGCAGTTATCCATTATTTCAGAAAGCAAATAATATTTTGATAAAATTTAGACGTAACGTCAAATGTGTTTTCAAGGGCGGATCCAGGTGATGTTCTTAGGGAGGGTAATTTTGAAAAATTTTGAAAATAGTAAAATAGCGCCGCAGGCGAAAAATTTTAATTCAAGGTCAAATGCCTTTATCTGAAATTTCGGATTTGAATAACAGCCTTTTTTATGTGTAAAAATAAATTAAAACTTAATTTTTTACTTCCACGTAAGTTAAAATAGTATTAACTTAAGTAGAAATTGGAATAGTATTCGATTATAAGTTCTAACTTTAGGATTCTCGGGGGGAGGGGGGGGGGGTTATTACCCCGTTACCCCCCCCCCCTCCTTGTATCCGCGACTGTGTGTTTTATGTGTTTTTTGGTGTTTCTGTACAAATAAAATTTGTGAATTTCAAGTGAAAAATGTTCTGGACGTTTGAAGAAAACCCAGAGATCGAAATGGTGCAATAAAAGTGGAAAATATAGATTATAATAAAAATGTTCATTTGTTAAATAGTCACCTAAAAGTGGTACTAGTAGTAGTCGACACCTTAATAAAATAATCAAGTCTACTCATTTTGATTGGCCGTGAAATTAAATATTCTGCATTTTTATTAGTCTTTTTTTGACAGATGACAGATGATGTGAATAATCTTGAATATACAACATTTACAGCATTGACATTTGGCAAAAAATCTGAAACAGTCACAAGTTTTTGGAATTTGTCAAATTAAAAGTTCAAACAAATTAATGTTTTCAGAAAACTTTAATTTGTTTGAGCTTTTAGTAGCAAGGTAAAACAGTATTTCTGTTTACTGCTGAAAGGAGGAAGCCTGTCACCTCCTTGAAGCAGTAAAACAGTTACATTGCGTGTATTGTACAACATTTTACTTGTTACTCATTTGTAAATCAAAATAAAAATAAGTTAGAATGTACAACATTTACAGCATTAACAGTTTGGCAACAGAACTGACATCTACAGGCTTTACAAATTTGTCAAATTAAAAGCACAAACAAAAATGTTTTCAGTAAACTTGCAGATTCATAAATATACATATGAATGTTTTCAGTAAAACGAAAGTGTGTTTTAATTCCGTGCAAAATATTCATGAAGATGTAAATACCGACAATTTCAATTTAAAATTTGCATCACAATTTGAAGGTCTTAATGTAGGGTGCATCAACGACATCAGAGTTTCCACCACCGAATCTGCAATCTTATCTGCTCTCTTTCGCTGCCTTTGAAGTCGGCACCGAAAGTGAAATAAATGAAAACATTTTAAAACTGTCCCGTATAATTTTAGCGCGTTTTCATTCATATTTCTTCCCTTTCGCTCGTAAATTACCAAGGTCAGGATCGTGGTGCTCGCTTATCTTTTTGAAAAAAAGTTTTATATTTACCCTAGTTATTTCTTCATACTTTTTGCTTTTTGCGCAGTGAATTAACATAAGCGAGATGATAAAAATGCCCGCAAGGTTGCATGAGTTTCATTTTAATGTTATTTATTACGAGTTTTATCTATTTTTAATTCATTTTTCTTGCGCGCTTTGTTTTTAACAAATTTCTAAATTAAAAAGCCATATTTATTCATACTTTTTAATTTCTTTTTAACATACGTACGTAATCTATCACACCGTGTACCTAATTTGGGTGTGGTTGCCTTACTTATTGTGAGTCATCGGAATAAATATACAGGCTGTTTCATAACTTCGAATACATACGTTAATGGTATATGTTGTTTGATATGCTGATTACGAATCTAAAAAAAAAAATTTTAATTTGAAAAATTAAAGGTTGTTTACCTAAAACATTTTTTGTAGTACAGCACTGGATTCGTTTTCTTATTAAATACAAACAATAGAAGTAGGTAATGACCATCTTAAATTATATAATAAGTACTAGTAAAATCACACAAGAAATAGAGGAAGAAGGAAAACAAGATGGTATGACGATCTTAAATCAAACGCAGGCATTTCTTAACCAACCAAAGCAAGAAACCGAGAAATTTGGAAAAATCTGGGGGAAGCCTTTGTCCGTTAGGGCAACCATTCAACACTTACATTTCAGTTAACAAATATAATGTATTTATTTAAAACAAAACACATGAAATTATGAATTGGTAACATTTTTTGTATTTATGGATGGAATAAAGGTAGGTATATAATAATAAAACTAGTAAAATAACAAACGAAATTTAATTATTTTTAATGAAACAATAATTACTCCACCCAGTGGCAGTGACTACGAAAAAATTTTGCCTGGGAAACATAGAAATTAATTTTGCGATTTTAAGAAAAAAAATTTTTTATTCGTAATCAGCATATCAAACAACATATACTCTTAACTTATGTACCCGAAGTTATACCCTGTATACAGGGTAATTCACAACTTTGGGCATATATGACCGTAGTACTCAAATTACTGATCATGGAATAAAAAGAATTTTAGTTACAACGTAAGTTGTGACTCACCCTTTATAATACTGTATGTACGGTTCTAGCTGTCAGTTTACGATTAATCACGGTTGCTAGTTGAGAGTGCACCACAGAAAGATCTTTGTGCAGTTGATCACCTCACCTATCTCACTCGAATAAACTTAATATGCCGGGAGCTCATGACTAGTGATGGTCTCAAATTTCATACAGCATTCCTTTTGGAGGATAGCATATTGACCCTATGACAACATAGAAAAACGGGTATTAGTAAACCCTTGCGCGCTTTTCGGTCATATGGAAAATTGCATTTCCACTTACACAAAACTTTTCCGAAATTTTCCACCCTTGGACCAACGAGGTCTGCATGCCAATTTGGTTATAGGTGTTTTATGACACAAATATTAATTATTTTCATCGGCATGCTGTATGAAAACGCGGAAAATCATTTTTTTTATTACAAGATCACGTGCCCGTTTGAGTCCTTTGGGATCCTGCGAATCACATGCCTATAATTTTTAAGACTTTAAATGTGTTTATCTACGACTACTATGAAAAGTTTATATTTATGCTTTCAATTGTCAACGTAAAGTTGATTCTTACTGAGGACCAAGCAAAAAAACATTTTATTGTGCGTCTCCTATGACAACGAGCAATAAAGTACTTTTTGATTACATAAAATAAAAGAAAATGACAAAATCAAACAAATTTTTTATTTATTTTTTTCGATATTGTTGGTATCGTCATAGTTACGAATAAAACATAAATTGATTGAACGCAGATTGAACTAACTGAATACTATTATTATTATAATAAATAATTTTAGTCGTAGATAAAATTATGTGTGTATTACGAGCGTAAAATGTCTTTGTTCCTCTTGCACTATTGCATCTCTCGCCTTCGGCTCGCGCTGCAATTGCCGTGAGTCACTTTACGCTCTTAATACACAAATAACTATTAATGCATTATTAAATCAGAGAAAAATACAAAAAATTTGTGCAAGTTGAAAAATGCAATTTTCCATATGACCGGAAAGCGTGCAAGGGTTTAATACCCGCTTTTCTTTGTTGTCATAGAGTCAATATGCCATCCTCCAAAAGGCATGCTGTATGAAATCGGAGACAATCACCTGTCATGAGCTCCCGGTCTATAACAGAATATCATACATTTTTATTTTATTTGAAAACTCTAGAAAAAGAAAAAACTTATAAAACATTATAAAGAAAGTTGCATATTACTACAACTACAACGTTAAAGAAATCATCTGACTAACGAGTAAGTTTTGTGAAATATTCGGCTTCCGCAGACAATAGTTAATGTCCACATCTCACTATTCTCCGTTTAGAAGCATCAAGTCTCTGAATAAACAGAGTTTTTGACATAATCTTCCATGTTCATTATTCAACTGTTTCCTCTCTGTCCATGGTAACCGCAAACATTGTAAAAACGCAAAACCCTTTCACTGTGTCGCGGAGTCCACGTCAAGCAAATAATGAATAAAATGTCAGTCGGAGCGAAACTTTCAGATGAATATATTTGCGAGCTAAGCAGCGCACAAAAGAAACGGTGGCTTCTTTTGTGAGAGATACATCTACCTGCTATTCTAGCGATATGCTTTTCTTGTTGGTTTGTTGCTTGCTGCATGCTAAACTAACGATTTTGCTATGAAGCGCCTCAAAAATTTCTTAAGAGGACATAATTCCACTCGAAGAATAGACTATTTTTCTGGAACAAATCCTGACTCCATGGTACAACATATTGTATTAATTTTTTTACTATTATATGCATAAGAGATTAAAATAGTCCGCTAACTCCAAATTATTAATTTTTCAATGTTGGCAAAATATTTTTAATTGCATTAAAAAATACACCAATTTTTGACAATAAATTAAGTATATAAAAAACCTAAATATTGATATATTACTGAGATAGCGGCCTGTACACAACCTTTATTTAGAAGTATACAAAATTTCAAGCTTGTAAGTTTGTTTTTGCGGCTGTATTTTGTTCCAGAAAATGATCACTTTTGAACAAATTTTGCCTATTTTACGACGTAACTCATGATAGTGTCACAAAACGGTGGGGTTTTAACTTGTGTTTATCTCTGACGTAAATTTCTGACCGTTTTGGTAGGAGGGGGGTGGGGTAAACTGAATTTGTCAAAATGAAAATTCGGGATTCATGTTTGGAATAATATCCTCTTAAAGGGATACGTTAAAGGATTGATAATTGGAAAATGAGTCGTTATATGATTTTTCTTAAATTTTCTCGATACATAAAGCCGACATAAAGCATTTATGATGTTTCATTAAATATAACAGAAATTTTTTTTAAAGAATTTTCTGTACCATTTATAAACTATAGGACAATTTTAAAAAATCTATTTTTTTGATATTCCTGTACCTTGTCCATGATATGAAATTTGTTTCCCTACAAAATTTGAATTATTATGACAGTGACTGTACAGTTGACATCTTTTGCATTCATCTTGGTTTACATTATTGTTTACATATTACATGAACATGAAACTATTAAAATGTAAGTCAAACTATTTATTAGATTAGTAGAATAAGCAGAATTAGACGAGAGGTCGTGTGCTGGCCACAGCAGATTTTTATATAAATAATTATTACATTTTACATCAGTTCGTACGTATCAAGTCGAAATTCAGTAAGATTCACATTTCGACGACTCACAATATGTGAGGCGTAATAAAAATGTACGTAACGTATGGTTCTGACAACTTCAATGCTGTCCATACATAGATTTTGAGGATTCTTCATGCTTCTGAATCCTGGAAGAAAGATTCATTGTTTGGAAGCTATCAATGAATTAGAATTTGTTTGCCAAGACTCACTAAATATTCAATTTAGCGGCGCCGCTTTTTGACAGGCAATTCTCACCACGATTCTTTTTCTCACGATTCAGAAGCACGAAAGAATCCTCAAAGAATAGTTTTCTGAATGATGAATGTCTCCCAAACTCCAACTTAACCTCACACATCCCAACGGCAATCACTGCTGCTTCCTCCTAATAAAGTTTGACAAGTGAAAAGCGGTGAACAAACGAACGAACGGTTTTTGTTTTTGCTAAGAGAAGAGCATCGAAACATTCAAGCACCTTTTGTTAGGCGTTCGGGCGTTCAACGGTGGCCTGATAATCCTGTTGTTTTTATGATAATTAATGGCGCACCTGTCTTTGTTTTCACGGTGATGGTTATGAACGGAATATTTGAGGGGAGGACAATAGACGACCTTGACTATTTATAAATGGAGGGCGATAAGAAAAGAGAATTGGAAATTTTGATGAAAGCGAGCTAAGGAACAATTAATGGCCACAGAAGAATATTGAAGACTGGTTCGATAATCTGCCAATATACTTCAAGTCTGGCAATATCTTGCAGTTTTATTTTAGATTATTATTCACGTCCATGCATTTTATCCAATTACATATTGTAATTAGGGCTGTGCGATTCAGACTTGTCGTAATCGATTATCAATTATGAGAAATAATCGATTTTTTCGATTTATAAAAATAAAAAATCACATATCGAATATTGATAATCGATTTTTTGATTAGTGATAATCGATTTTTTGACTATCGATAATCGATTTTCGATAATCAATTATTATTGCAGGTGCGAATGATTCCAAGTGGGAAGAATGAAAGAAATTATTGTATTAAAAGGATTATGAATATATGGCGACCTGTCAATCTGTCCAATGCTACTTTGATTTATTAATTTAATGTTTTGTATTATATTATGTGAGTTAACTTAGAAGACAAAAATTATTATTAAAAAAATATATTTTTGATATAAAAATAAATATTTCTTGAAGTATTATTGTTCTATATTTTATATTACATGAGACTGAAGCATTCAAGTCCATAAATGTATAGGTAGTGTTTTCGTTTCAAGGGGTTCGTGCCAGGCCAACTATATGTTTATAGCAATGACTAGTATTGTGTATACAAAAAAAAAACCTGGAAATAGCGATTATTATTATAATTGGTATTACTGATCATGCAAAAATATAAGTATTTGTTTAACTAGGCAAAAAATAACAGATTTAATGTTTAAATGTTTTTATATGCCTCCGGTCGGCATTGCTAGTTTTCCATATCTCAAAATCCGCCAGAAACTCTTTGTTGCCAGCCTAGGCCGGCAAACAACCGGAAGTTATAGGTTGGCATCTTGACATTATCAGTTATCAAGCAGACGTAAATTTTATGCGTTGAATATTTTTTCTATAAGAATTTGACAAATTTTCGACGTAAATCGTTAATAGAAACTGAAATAAATATATTTTAAGCTCAAATGCAAGTATTCAGTGCACAATTTTTTAGATTATGTATAATTATTTTATATATTTGTAATGAAATCGGCACATAAAATATTGTGTATTACACGTCCAGAAACTGTTATGCTAGTGCTCGTAATTTTCAAGCCTCGCTTGTGGCTCGGCGTGTCAAAAATACTCGCTCTTGCAAAAGGTCAGTTTCTGGCCTTGTGATACAAATAACTATTTCATATCAATTGCTAAACAAAAGCATAGCAACCGTTCAACAAAATTTAATGGCGATAACTTGAATTTGATAATTATTTCATAATTTATTACTCAATTAAATCTGAATTAAGGGAAAGCTTAAAAAATAAAATTGCGCATTAAATGCCGGTTAAAGAAAATAAAAAACCACATTCTCAGCAAATCCTCTTTTGCGAATTCTCCAAAATGGAGCAAAACAAACCTCACAATAAATCACGTATAAAAAATAAAGATTTAAAGAAGACTTGACTTATATGAGACACGTCCCTCTAAGGAAGTAAGAAAGGGAAAAAGAACACAAGTGTGAGGAGAGGAAAGAATATGTTATGTGCAAGGGAAGAAGACAAGAGAGAGACAAAGACACGAACACTAAAGAACAGATGGTGGAGTGGCAAACACCTGGCGCTAGGGAACCATGAGGAGGTCACTACGACCTCGTGTGACACACATACGAGAAGACACAGAAATGCAGGGGCGTATTAGAACAAATCACTACCAACCACGGAGTATAATATATGGCAGGAGTGGACACTAGGGCGAAAAAAGTGTGGCTTTTCTGTTTACCTTTGCGAGAGAGACAGCAACGATGGTTGTGTTCTGTCTCAGAAATTCCAGTATTGCTAAAATACAGAGTTACCGCCACTTATGTGTTTTTGTCACGAAGTATAATATAAACACTGGAGTGGACACTCCGTATCTTAACAATACGGTAGATTTGTGGTATTTATGTTTAATCTGTGCGAGAGGGAGAAAGATTACTACTGGGCCCGTGCGTTACCATTGTTATATTGTATATATTGTATATATTGTACTACATTAAGATACAATTTTTTAAGCTAATACCTACTTTCTATGTAAATAGTCATTATTAATAGTAGGCTTTTTGGGATTCACTTTGTTACTTGAAAATAAACAATTGCAGACCAATGCTTCTTTGTAGACCGTTGCTAATAGTGACGGAATGAAAATATTTTCAGACTGCTGCTTACAAAAATCTGTTGCAGTAATCATAATAATTTATTAATATTTGGTTTAAATTATACCAATACTTCAATTTTCATTCAAAATTCCTTCTAAATGTCAAGTTTATTGTATTGTTTGTTGTATTGTATATTTAAAATTTAAGCCTTCGTAGATATGGTGATATTGATGAAATATTACAAAATTTCTGTTGGTAGCTAATGAAAACTAGTCGTAGCAAAATACAATGTCTAGCCTCAATCTGCAAAATAATTATTTTTGATGCTAGATTGCGAAATGATACTTTTGCATTCCAGGATGAAAGTTTACATATTAAAAATCATTCGAGAATACAAAAGTATTTCACAATCGAGTATCAAACAACGTTTTTTCGAAAAATTTTGGTATTTATGATTATTCAAATTAATGTGACAAGTAACCAGACAAACATTCTAATATTTTCTACAAATGTTCTGTGATTTTTGCATTATGAAGTAAAATATTTCAATACTAATAGAATGATATCAGAAAGCGACGAAAACAATCTGCCTCCTGATGAATCAGAAGCTTAGTGGCTCTTCTGTCAAAAAATTGCTGGATATAAAAAACAATAATTTCGCGTGTTGATATCCTTAACTTTTCATGTCATTTTTCGAAAAAAGCTATATTCAGTTCCTAGTATACAGATAACTACTTTGTGTCTGATTTGAACTCCAGTTGTCGAAACCACAATCGATCACCTTACGCACTCAGCCATCCAAAAATAAATCTGCTTTTTCTAGTGTCTAGTGTCCATTCACTAGCAAGTTCACATCACTTAATTTACCCTCCAGTGTCATGTCCCAAACAATCAATCTCTCGATGTTGCGCGATATTGGATCGTATCGGACATATAAATAGTATTATTTTCTCATCTTATAATGCTGTGCTGTGCTGGGATGTAGTCTACCGGCCGATATGCGACCATTCAGCCGTCGCAGCCACCGTCGATCCGATTCAGTGCATATGTGCCACTATTTGTTACGAGATTGCTTCTGATCGGCGGGAGCCTGATGGCTAAATAAAATACAACTGCTGTTCGCGCAAGGGTTTTATTAAGGGTGGTGGATGTTTTGTAGATATGTGGAGAATGTATGTCATACTTGATGTATGGTTGTTGTGAGGATATTATGTACCAGTGGGAAGTAATGGAATTGTAAATGGGGACAAATTATGTCAAAATAGTTTTTACGTCCTTAACTAAAATGGTATAAGGGTGGTTTTGAAGTGAATGCCATAAATTTAAGGGTACGTAGTATGACATATGTATTGTGTACTTAGATTACGAAACAGAAAGAATTTTTTTTAAATCGCAAAATAAATTTTCATTTTTCGCAAGTCAAGAAATTTTCGTTGCCACTGCCATTGGATGGAGAAGGTAATTATTATTGTTTCATTAAAAATAATTAAATTTTGTTTGTTTATTTTACTAATATTATGTAATTTAATCGTATTATCAACTGTTATTTCCTTTTATTATGCAACATTTAACATAATACATTAGTTACTTATAATACCTGAGATACTTATAATTCATTAGTTACGAACTTACCTAATACGTTGGATACAACCATATTAACATCAAAATTTTCCATAATATGCAAATTAGCAACTAATTGACAGACAAATTTGTTGATTTGCGCTGTCGTTGATGATACTGCTAGGGTATTTTATTCCTACATATATTTGAATTGAAAATTGAATTTGAACTTACCGATCATGGAACTGGAAGAATATTTTCTGGTATAGCATAATATACGAGTAGTATATTATTTAACAAGCACATAATGGAGGTTATAATGCAAGAGAATGAAAGTTTATGCATGAGCTGAATGCGAGTGTATAATCATCTGACTGAATTATAGCCATTATATGCGAGAAAAATTCGTCTAGGACTAAAACATTTCTTTACTTTATATAAAGGATGAGTCAACTAAGTGTTCCCTATTTCATTTGTTTGTAAAGTCTCAAGTTTTTGTGTAAAGTCCGCCAAATTTTTGCTGTAAATACAGTATAGCCACTTGAGTTTTTGTTCGCAAAGTTTTATCATTATTGCTCTATTGCTTCCTAATTGGTGACTGAAATAATGATTAATTAATTAATGATTAGTCAGACGACTATTTGTAGGATTTTAAAGGACCTTAAGTGGCATCCTTATAAGATTCAAATTCTGCAGGCAATTTCTGAAGAGGATAAAGCAAACCGATTGGAATTTGCAGAAGACGAAATTGAACGAATGAATGAAAACCCTGGTCATCTGAATAACATCATGTTTTCTGATGAGGCACATTTTCATCTTGATGGTGGATTTAATAGACACAATCATCGGTATTGGTCAGATGAAAATCCCCACTGGATTGCTGAACAATCCTTGCACTCTCCTAGAACGACTGTTTGGGCTGCAATTGGAGATTTTGGATTAATTGGTCCAATTTTCACATTGAAGTAAACCACTCGTGAAGTTTTTGTCTGATCGATATCAAATTTCGGCAGCAAAAGTTCCTTTAGATAGTTCATGTTTTGCAAAAATTTCGTCACTTTCTGATAAAAATTGCCTAAGTTATAAAAAATCCAAATAGGGAATAGTTAGCTGACTCACCCTGTACATTAAAATTTGAACGAAGGTTGTTGAAAAAATATTTCATTGTAGTTTGATTTCAGGCTTTTGTTATTTACTTTTAAAGGTGCGACGTTTCGGCTTGTGCTTTAGGTTATTTTCAAGCGAAGTTATATTGTTTTAATACTAATTAAAATTAATTACATTTAAATAATACTTTTGAGGTGCACACCTGAAGAGTCCAGTTTAGACTTAAAATTCGAACCTGAGTTACAACGTAACGCAGTCAGCTCCATAATAAAATATCACGCGTATTATTTCGTGCAATTTATCTTGAAATAATTCGATTCCCATTTGCATAAACTCTCAAGTGCTCTTCCTATAATAAGAAGCAACATCCTGGCATGAGTTACATCCCCTCGGCTCGGAATAAACGAATAAAGAGTAAATCTCTCGGCTGCACTCGGCTGTGTTCGTAAAACGATGTATCTGTGCTGTGAAATGCATTATTCATAATTTCCTGCCTTCCTTTTTATCCGATAAGAAGTGAACATTAATTCTGTTATATCTCTCCACAGCGCTCAGCTCACAGCGAGAAGCGAATGTATGAATGAAATCGCACGACCAATATCAAATGCTACAGATTATGTTATTTTTGCCGCGAGGAAGAGTATTTTATAAAGACGACAATTTGTTATTTAGTTGCAAATGTAAAAGTGTGAAATAATGTATTTCGGGTTAGGATGCTTTTGTTTTTGGAGGGTTGAAATTGCAAAATTCATTCACAGCTCATGCCATATACAAAATTATATAAATTAGTAAATAAACGAACCCGTAAAAACAAAGTTTTTCACAATAAATCCTTTATATATGAGACTCGATCGATATTTATTTAAATTTTTGTTTTTGAACCAGATCGGTGCAGTACATTTTGAGATAGCTAGCTGCCATTTTGTTTCAAGATGGCGGACTAACATTTTAATATACCTATGTTTCAAGACAGATTCTTAGCTATTACTGTTTTAAATTTGAACGCAATAGTTGCAGTACATTTTGAGATATATGTCCGCCATTTTGTTTCAAGATGGCGGACTGACATTTTAATAAATCTATATCATAAGTTAGATCCTTTTCTATTACTGTACCAAATTTGACCTCAGTCGGTGCAGTACATTTTGAGATAGCTAGCCGCCATTTCTTTTCAAGATGGCGGAGAATCTGAAATTTTGCCAAAGTACATTGTTAGGTGACAAAAGTCTATTTGCAAAATTTCAGCTCGATAGGATCATTATGACAGAAAAGTTTGTAGGTACTTATTAATTACAGTTAAATTCGCCATTAAATTTTCCATTGGCTGTTATTTGTGATATTTGTGCGATTTTCTTTAAAAATCTTAGAACTCAAGGGTTATTTGAAAAGAATATTCAACTAGATTTAATAAATCAAATCTAATCTGGTATATTTATTCACAATATTATGATTTTCACCAAATTATTGACATTGACGTATATTCCTATTTATTGTTGCTTGCACCGTAATGCTTTATTTACGTGACGTTGACACTATCTGCTAAATTAAAATGATTTTTTAACTTTTCAAATTTATTTGGCAAAGTGTTATAATTTCAGCCCTAAGGGTGTAACAAACAAATACACCCGAAAATTAATTTCAGGTCGAAACCCTTTTTCAAATCAATTTTACGTTTCTGCTTAAATTTTAATTACTTTTCAGTTATTTATCTTTAGGGCAAATGCGCGATGGTCAAATTAAATTATAAAGTAGAAACTGGTGGAAACATTTATTTTCTGAACCTTTAATTACTAAAATATAATTCGATATGGGTTCCCCAACTGAGAGAGTTACGAAATTTTGTATACCTATTTTTTGGTAAATGGTACATGGATCAATAGCCAAGTTTGTCATATGATAGACGACCAACTGTGATTCGAATAATTCAAATTCAATCAGGTATAATCATGTATACTATACATTATATTTATTACATACTGTGATATAAATTTACATTTATATACCTCCGGTCGGCATCGCTAGTTTTCCATATCTCAAAATTCGCCAGAAACTCTTTGTTGCCAGCCTAGGCCGGCAAACAACCGGAAGTTATAGGTTGACATCTTGACATTACTACAGTTGTCAAGCAGATGTCAATTTTATGCGTTGAATATTTTTTATACAAGAATTAACAAGATTTTGACAAATTTTAGACGTAAATCGTTAATAGAAACTGAAATAAATATATTTGAAGTTCAAATGCAAGTATTCAGTGCACAATTTTTTAGGTTATGTATAATTATTTTATATTTTTGTAATGAAATCGGCACATAAAATATTGTGTATTACACGTCCAGAAACTGTTATGCTAGTGCTCGTAATTTGCAAGTCTCGCTTGTGGCTCGGCGTGTCAAAAATACTCGCTCTTGCAAAAGGTCAGTTTCTGGCCTTGTGATACAAATAACTATTTTCGAACTATTTCTAGGCCGCAAATAGTTTTGTTTCATTAATACAAAAAATGCATGATTTTGGGACAAGTAGACGGTTGCCGGACGACGCGCAGCGGAGTTCGGCGATCTTACGAGTCTCAAAAAATCATTTTTTTGTATGAATGAAACATAATATATTTTTGCTAGCAGCTTAATAGAAATAGATGTCATTTAAATTGGCATATTCTCATACTACGCAACAATTAAAATGTAAACATACAAATTTGTTTTCACTATGACAACAATCATTTTTTGTATTAGGACGAATGTATTTACTTTTTGTACAGTTGCTATAGTGATCATAAACAATCCCCAAATGGCCTCCTTTTTTACAAAAAACAATGACACAATAGGATAGTTTACCATTTTTTAAAAAGTTTTTTATTGAATTATCATGTTATTTGAAAGCGATTGAGAGTACTGATAAGCCTTAATTGTTCTTAATACAACTGTAATTAATTTTTAAAGTTTGTGTGACGTAGATGTATAGCTGAAAATCTTCTCAAACAATGGAGCTGGAATTAAAATGTATACTGCATGTAAAATCAACTGTTTCTAAATATTACAAAATATAAAATACAATTTGGTAGTTACTGTAAGTAAGAATACAAGTGAAAACGCATTACTGTGACGTAGATGTATCGATACGTAAAATCTCAAATATTTAAAGAACTATTAACTTTTTGAAAACTTTTTTCAATAACTCATTTTTGAGGTCCCCTTTCAATATAATTGACTGGATTGCTAATTTGCTACTATGGTAAAATACCCTATTGCATCAAATACTTCCGGTTGGCGAAAAATAGAATTTTGCGGGTAGGTAACCTCATGTGTATACAATTTACTATACTTTTTGCGCGGTCATTTCACTACTGTGCCCCTCCTAAATCCACCCCTTCCTTATAACAAAAGAACGGCCTTCTTGTGAGATATTAATGATACGGTCCATGAGAGCGCTGTTTGCAGAGCCGAACTAAGGAGTAAGCGAAACTGCAGCCCACGCAAGTAGAATTTGAATTGTCAATGAGGCCCCTGCTTGAAATTCAGAAGTTTGTGTTTTTATTTGATTGTGTTTCTTGTAAGTTTCGGACCGGAAGAATAACTAATGGATATTGACCGGATGAAAAATTACTCCGCTTTGAATACGGATTTGGGAAAAAGATAAAAGTTTGGACTATTGGAACATTGGAAATCATCACTCATTCATAATATTTTTCTGTTTTGAATAAGCTCTGATTTCTGGATACTCGTATATCACAAGATAATTGAAACTCAAACGATGATAGATTGGTTAGTTTGTACGCACAAAAATGACCAAATCAAAATGCCATAAAATTTATTCACTAGAATCAGTTAAATTTATTTGCGTACGAACCCGAAGTTCCGTGGTTCAAGTCTCTCGGCCGGCAGTGTGTGTGCAGTCGTTAAATTGTAAATCTTGCAATTAAATCGCACTCGGATGCTTTAAGCTTAGCACTTTAAAAAGATACAACTTTGCATAATTGATTTTAAGGTAGTAAATACATGGGTAGTTACAACCCAAAATATGACTAAATTATATACCGTAGAGTGGGGTTACTTTGCTTCACATAGGTAACTTTGCTAAGGATGTGGGAAAATTATTAATTTAATTTTTTTCTAAATAGGTAGTACCTACGCGCAGTAGTCTTGCCTTACCTTACTCCTATTAGCTATTCTACTTTGTATGTGACGCGGGGGAGGTTCGTCACATCGCATGCAGGCTGTAGATGTATTATAAATAACTCATATATTTGTAGTACATTTTGAAACCCGATAAACTAAGGTATGTGGAGCCATTATTATAAATTCTAGAACTTTGTAAGTATTTTTTTTTGAAAAAACAATCATTTTTATTCCTCCTAGTAATTTTTTTAATCAGGTTGAATATTTATATTGTTTTTGTAAGTAAACTTAAATTTTTGTTTCTTTTTATGCTAACGAATGTTACCATTTAATTTTATATTATTTTAAAATCATATTTACATCTGTTACATGTAAGAAAACCTTTTATATCATTGTAATAATATCAGTTTTGAACTAAGACATGCATCATTTTGTATTGGCCAGAAAAAAGGTTAAATATATACTAAGTACCACTTTTTATATATCAAATTAAAGAGCGCATCGTCCTTGAGCAAAATAAACCATCAGTTTTGCGATATGTTCTTGCATATAGATTTTATAAGCAAATGCAAAGTTACCCCAACGCGGGGTGACTTTGCATAGATGTTTAAAAAATTAAAATAAATATTTCTCTTTACACTAGTTTTATAATACATAGTGCAATCGATAGCTTAAATACAATTGTACCACATACATTTTTTACTAATTTTTAGGTATATGGAGGTTAGCAGTAGTTAGTAACGATTAGGAAATATTATATCATAACAACCTAACACGTTTGGAAAACGAATTATTTTATTCTTTGATATTTGAGGTATTTATTTAAAAAAAAAAATAAATTATGAGTCACCGGAATAAGTGTTGAGAAATCGCACGTAAAAGGTCTCAAGAAAAATTATATTTTTGATGTCATACTACTGCATTTCAGTATAAACTTTAATTTCAATTTTGTGTTTTATTTCAATTGTAATTTATAGCCAAATCTACGATTTTTAATTATTTATTTCTCATTATTTGGCTGATTTGATCTCACCTCACACCGAAATCACGCACGCTTATGATCGACGGATTTTCTACTTTAAGGTTTATGTCTAAACTAAAATTTAACAGAGTTACAGAGGTGTACGCCTTCCACGTTTACTTTAATTATAATTGAAATATATGATGCTTTTACATATTAGTGCAAAAACAAAAGATGTCTTAATGCTTCTATATTTTTATTTTTTGTCTTTGGCCTACGAATTTGAAGTAAAAAAAATAAAAAATGACGGTTTTTTGTCACTGTGATGATTTTTTTCGGTCACAATAAATGACAGGAAAAATTTAAAACGCAAAAAGCATCATTTTTCGAATAATTTTTGTTTTACTTAATTTATTTAAAAAATACAGAAGTTATTATGTCAATACTAAAGGCATGTTTACAGTATTTTTCAAAATGACATTGCATAGCTAGGATGCGGGAAAGTACAAGTTTCGGGCTGGTTTCGGGCAGCCGTAGAAGTGGGGAAGTGAGTGAAATAGAAAAAAAATAATATCGAGAGTATTCCAGGAATTCGAAAAAAGGTAGACTAGCCCCTTAAGTATATAATCCATGTTGAAATGAAATTTCACCCGCAGAACACTCGCTACGTGAGTACATTTTATGCTCGATTTTAAGAGCTAGGCGGGCCTCTTCATGTCTTCATGCGTATCAAATTCTTGTGAATAACAGATTTTCTCGTGTACTGCACCATATTTAAACCCTTCGTTAAATATCCATCCGTTTCCACCCTCTTAAACTACCCCTTCTTCTTGTTCCATCTTCCAACCCTCACAACTCACTCCTCTTACACCCTCTCAAGGGGGGGGGGGGGGGTAAGATTTAAAGGACAAAACCCTCACATCTTCACGGGAACAGTCGAGCACGTCTCACATTCAAGGCTTGCCCTGATGTATAACAGCAATTATAAGTTACACCTGTCAGCGTCTGTGAACGCGAATGTGAGTTCACCTGCTGAGGTCACAAGGGGAGGGGAATAGGGGCGAAAGAGAGGGGGAGATAAGAAATATTGAGGATTAATCTTATGAAATGTTTTAAGTGGTTGACCATTGGTACAGTTTGTATTCGTTGTCATTCGGTTGCATTAAAAAATTGAAATTTTAACAAATACTGGAAACTATGTTGGTATGTTCCTTTGTTCATTTTAATAAAAACAAAAATGCGTTCCCTTGAGTTCACGACCTCATAACATAAACACTGTTTTAGTTTAGTTTAAAGGCTGAATAACATTATACTTTTTTCGCCTAGATTCATGCAAAATTTCTTGTTCAATTTCCATTCGAGATTCGTTCGAGTTTCATACTTTATTTCCAAACTATACATATTCAATCGGAATGCTTCGATTTTTTACCAGCCAAAACTTTTAAAGGTTGGTCAAACTGACTACACACTGAACTGAGCATGCGTAGACAAATCTAGTACGAAACTCGAATAGAAAAATAGAGCCAGGCGTATATTTCTATACTAGAAAAAACTATATGGAAATCGAAATCGAATGGAATTTGGATAGAAATTTCTGATTTACATATACTAGAAATAGCTACGAACTTCTCGAATGAATCTCGAACTAGAATCTAGACGAAAAAATATATACCGTGATTTTATTTTAACGTGAAACATGGGATTTTTCATATCCATGGTTACGAATTTGAGCGTTCTTTTTAAAGTAGAACATAGGGAATCAATTTAACTGTATTATTCTTGACCAATATAACATATTTGGGCAGCTGTAATAGTTCCAAGTGACGCTTTCAACATAAATTTTTAATTGTTTAAACTATACCTACATCGTATTTCCAGGTAGCAACATTTGAATTTGTTAATTGAAGTCAAACTGATGCTACCTGGAAATACGATGAAGGTATAGTTTAAACAATTAAAAGTTTATGATGAAAGCGTCTCTTGGAATTATTACAACTGCCCAAATATGTTATATTGGTCAAGAATAATACTGTAAAATTGATTCCCTATGTTCTATTTTAAAAAGAACGCTCTAATACATTGCTGTCAAATTCGTAACCATGGATATGAAAAATCCCATGTTTCACGTTAAAATAAACTCACGGTATGATGAAATTCAGCCTTAAGATGTTTGACATAGGTAAATAAAGCTGATCGTTTAATTCGACAAAAACCATAACAATGTTTACAACAGTAGATGGAAACGATTAGTCGCATTGACGTATGTCAAACATCTCACTAATACTAAAACAGTGTTTATGTGAAGAGGTCGAAACGTAGCTTACGAATTCTACGGACGGAGTACGCCAAATTTCAGAGTTGTCTCAGAAAAATTATCTCTCTTTAAACCCTTCTAAATTACCAAACGCTGTGTGGCGGAGTTTGTAGCTCAGGAAAATTACGGCAAAGAGAGTAATACTTTTATAATTACTAGCGTCACTCAATGTTTAACTTCGAGAAGAAACTGAAAAGAGAGAAGAAAGAGGAAATGATAATCCACGGTCAAAGAAAGGGTGAATTTGTCAGATGTTAGATTAGTTATTTGCTTTCTGGAAGTTGATTGAGAAATTAGAGAGAAGTATTTAATTGTTTTTATTAAATTTTGACGTTTTGAACTGCTATTATTAATTCCATAGCAAGAACTTTAAATAACTGTTTATTCGCAAGTGAATTACAATTTTTTTAAATCACTCAATACATTCTTAAATCACTCTGACGTTTTAAACTGTCATTATTTCATCAAAAATCCATAAAAACAATTATAACTGGCCACTAACGACTACTTTGATTTTTTTTCTTATGTCAAAATAAATTTATAATTCATATATTTGAATTAATTTCGTCAAAATTGAATAAAATATTGTATAAACCACGTGATATAATAATGTTTATTCACTCGAAGAAATTATCCCGAAACATAAATGTATTCATGTATCTCAGTTGGTGTATAAATATCTATTATTTTGCTGGTAGGTTTTCTCCAAATTATGAAATGGTAGGTGTTATCAATCTAAACA
This sequence comes from Agonum fuliginosum, assembly GCA_947534325.1. Taxonomy (NCBI): domain Eukaryota; kingdom Metazoa; phylum Arthropoda; class Insecta; order Coleoptera; family Carabidae; genus Agonum; species Agonum fuliginosum. The sequence goes on from OX384033.1 coordinate 3,534,546, forward strand.
GGTCTACCAACATGATTTTTTTTAGCGATCAGAATGTGTAATAAGGTGTCTTTGGCTGTATCAGGTCATACTACTATATAGACATTGATTTAAATGTAAAAGTACACTGTAATACTATATAAATAGTATCTAAAATTTTAATTTAGATATAGTATCTAAGCGGCTATATTCCATAATTTACCTTTAGATCGATGACAAAACGAAGGAGATCGTAGTTACAAATAAATAATTTCACAATATATGAACAAAGTCTCGTAGTGCATATATTCATCTTTTCTTATTCAGTTTATAAAACATGTCGATTTTTACTCAGTTCTCCAAGAATTAAAATAACCTATATCTACATTGACAGTTTTTCTGAAACACTTTTCATTTTTTCACAACAATATTTACCTGTTACTTTATACTTAGGTGTTCTTTAAATTTTACATATACAAGGCACAAATTATTACATTTCAAAAATACTATTCAGTGACAGCAAGTGACAGATTGAATTTGTATCGGTAGTGACCAGCAGAGACACCTAGAAACACCTATGAACTAATTACAACTTCTGACCGGGGTTGCCAATGAAAAACGTGGCCAGTTGGTAAACCTAATTATTCCTTATCCACCTGATCTAAACCAAATATTTTCGTCTTGACACACTTCTTTTACCTCGTCCACGTTTATTTAATCGTTCAACAAAAATATCAAAATTAGTTAGTATAAAAAAGTACAAGCATATTAGAGGAATGGTGACTAATTTTTTTTTCATCATGATATCCGCCGAGAATTGAAGACTGGACCAACGTAGCTCAGTTGTTGAGTGTTACTCCGGCAAGGTAAAGGTCCCGGGTTCAATTCCCGGCGGTGGTCATGATTTTCAAAAATAATTTAATAGTTAGTACAAACTTTGTAAGAAAAGTGAACATATTGAACAGCCCTGCTGAGAATGTATGTCCGTGAATTTTTCAGGACTGTCTGAAAGCTTGTTCCTTCCTGGTGCTTTTGCAGCAAAGTTGTAACATTTCAGTTGATTTTACACAGTGTTCAGAGATAGTTCTCTCTGCATTTTACGCTGAACAACAGCCGCGGAAGACAAGCGAGGCAGCGTTGTCTTATACGATGTTGAGGTTAGCTTGACGCTCAAGAAACCAAAATATCAGACGTTTTAATTAAACCAGCGCAGCAGCAACCACACAATAGTTACAATATAAATTTGGGTAACGAGCTTCTAAAACAATACACTGTTGAAAAGCTGCACGAGAAAGGAGGGTGTTTTGGTTTGAAGTTCGTGGTAGCGAAATTAAATATGGAGATTTTTTAATAAATAATCTGTTTTATAAACATTTTGATTTTGATTATTAATATTCTATTTCGCATAAGAAATACAATGATACATTTTGCTTTAAAATATATTTAAAGTTAAATTCGTTAATCTGTGTTTTGACATTTGACAGAAAGTAGTTAACGTAATTTTATACATTTAAAATGATATTGAAAATAGTGTTTATTATTATCTTATAGCATTTGTATTAATTAATTATAAAAAGATATTAGGTACCTACTTAAAAATTTGTCAAATGTTTGCTACGTTTTCTACTCTAGTTTCCATCTGGTGGCGTTACCATGAACTTTGTGGCCTGCATACGACATTAGACCACACAATCTACTCGTAACTTTAAATATATTTTTTAGCAATATGGAGCATTTTATCACAAAACAATTTTTTTTAAATTTTCGTCTATCCGGTTTTTGAATAATTGAACGTTGAAATTACGCTAGTTTTACATGGACTCATATGGCAATTCACTAAATTTTTGTTTTGCATGCTTTAAACTATATGATAAAATGATTAAAAATTCATAGAACTTGTATCAATATTTACTATAAACCTTTAAAAATAAGTTCGTGCAGATTTTGTGTACTTTTTCTAAACCAGTTGCAAGTTATTTAAAATAAATATAAGCATACCAAGCATTTTTTGATTAGTGAATTAGTAATTATTCTAAAAATATATCATCGCAACTGAACGAATTGCAATATCAATTTTGTGTTACATTATAAAAAATACTTTTACTTTCATATCCGCCTCCAAGGCTAATGTCTAGGTACGCCACTGCAGGAGTTCCCCACCTCCTTAATGCACTTGTGAGATTATAAGTAAAAATAACAATAAATTATTATAGTTTCTTTTTCACTTTTCGAGCAAAGTAGCAAAACTAGCTCAAACTTCTTTCTATATTTATCTACAAACATCTCTTGGTTTCTTCCTTTTTGAGTCAGATTACAAATCGGCATTATCACATCAATTTCCATATAACTCGAACGGAACGAGGAAACGCGAAAACGACAAACGTCACTGATTCTAATCGAGTCAATTCTGCAGTCGTCTCCGCGATTCTACTGCAAATATTTAAAGAGTTTCCAATTCGGAGAATTCCGAGGATTAGCTGGATAGAGCCATGGGGGGGGGGGGGGGGTAACGTTTGCTGATTTGATTATCGCGGGAATGGGGCATTTTCGCCCTTGAATTATGTATTCGCAGTATCGCGGTTATTAATTTTCCGATTGAAGGAGGGTGGACAGTGGTGACGAAAATAGAACGAGATTAAAAGAGGAACTTAATTGATTCATTTAAATAAGCAATTGCATTTGATTTCTTTCAGTTATTAATTCCTAGAAAACGTAGCGAGTTTTTGTGGCCACTACAAGAATGGTTAATTTTATTTCAACCAGGATTATATACTTTGAGTATCAATATACAGTTGTATCTTCTTAAAATTTTAATTAAAAAATTGAAGAAAATTAAAAAATTCTTTAAATGTCCAATTTATGCCAAATACACACGGTTAACGGTTATATTCTTAGATCCGTTTTTTATCTATAAAATCTTCGTGAAATCATTATTTTTCAATAGTGACGAAGGGAGTGAAATAGAACGAAAGTGAAGTCGACAGTGTTGTGGAAAATCAGTAAAAATTATAATGATTAGGTTACTCTGTGGTCCGAAAACCAAAAATGTTGCCAAATGTAAAAAATGAAATTAGTCTTAAGGGCGCGCTAAAAATTGAAAAAACCGTAACTCGAAGTCTGCATTGGTATTGTTCTTAACCCGATAATAGTCAAAATCATATTATGTTATAATTTGATTTAAATAAAATAAATTATTTTTTTCTAGTACCTAGTGCCACATCAGCGACACTTTAAAACTTTTACATGGCTCATTTTACACATGCTTTCTGCATAAATTTCGGATAAACGATGTAACCTACAATGAAAATTATGTTACACAATGAAAATTTATACATTCCTAATTGCCTTATTTTAAAAAATTATGTCTGCAATAATAGATCATTTTGCATAAAACTTATTGCAATATAATTATTTTCAGACATTCTTCTTTAACATAAGGCAATCTAGAAACTCTAATGATTCTATTGATCAATTATTTATGCCTATTGCTTGTTCCTATTTGCAGAAATTTATGCAGATAAAGTGCATAAAAATGACTATCTGAAAACGGTTTCGAGAGCGACCTAACCACCTTTAGTAACTTCTAACTTCGTTTGCACTTTTAATATAGGTACAAATCTTTTTGATAAAGTTGAAAATCAGAACAAAATGTCATTTAGTGTATTATAATTTATTATACCTATATCTTACCTTTCCTTCAAGTCACAGCAGTAGTTAACCTGAAACAAAAAGACATAATTAAAATTTGTAAACACATAATACAGAAAAGAATAATTATTATAATATTCAAATTTTGAATATTTGTTCATGAAATAGGCCAATGCTGGGACCAGTATTATTATAGTAAATTAACAAACTGAAAAGTGTTATATAAGTAGGTATGTTTATTTTGTACTTAATGTTGAAAGTAGGCTATATGCGTTCATTTTTTGTAAATAAAGAATCACTTTAACATCATATGTAGATAAAGTAGCTCTTTATCTATACACTTTATTTAAAATACATTACAAAACATAATGAAAAGGTATAGATCTATACGTACTATGATATTTGAAAACATCTTTACGAGTTGGCATTTAATACATAAATAAATTATAATTTATTATTTAACATTAAGAACAAAATAAAATAATATATTGTACACGACGATTAAGAGTTTTTATCGACTCGTGAAAGATAGTCCATTCGCTCCTTCGTCGATCGTGAACTAACATCTATCACTTATCGATGTATGATCTCTTTATCGTCTTGTATAATAAATAACTATTATAAGAATATATTCTGGACTATCTGGACAGGTAGCAGAAAAAAATAAATAAATAATATTACATTTAATGAAAAAGTTGCGTGTGTTTTATCTTATTAACAAAGTGTTTCTTTATTTCAGGTACGTCCAATCGTCAAAAACTGTCTTTGTTGAACTAAACTATCCTATTCAAAACGTAAGTAAATGATGAATATAATTTAAAATTACTGTTAAGAAAGCTTAAAGAAAGCTGGAATTGTGCTTTCAGTTCCTGGAAAATATTCAATTTTCTTGCTTCATCGGAACAAAAAGTCAAAAACTTCAATAGCTCTACCTTCATGTAAAGCAAGCAGATGCATGAAAATGAATAGAGCCAGTAAAAAGAATTAAAAAGATTGTACATGAGCTGAATTGCTGCATAAAAGTCAAGAGAACGAACCAAATTTCAAGTTTCAATTGAATAGATTGAATTACGCTTGATCCTGACCCCTAGAATTGATCGTAGAAATCTGTTTCACAGAATATTTTAGTAAGGGTATCCAATACCTTCCATTTTCATTGGCAAGATGACTTAAGAGGCCTGTCTACCTCCTAAAATCAAACATAAAATGTACTAACGTAGCGAGTGTTTTGTGGCCAGTACAAGAATGGTAAAAATTTATTTCAGCAAGGATTTAATAGAGAAAGAATGGATCTACAAATGTTCCTTTTAATATTTTGATTAAAAAATTGTACACGGTTATATCTCATGATACAAATTAATTTTTAAAATTTTAAAAAGGCACATCTGTAGATACATTCTTTCTCTATTATATGTTTATAAAAACATTATCCTGAAGTCAATAATAATCTGACAATTTACTCGCAACGAAAACACTTTTACAGTATGTTTCAACTTCAAAATAACATTGTATGCGGCAAAGTACGAGTTTCGGACTGGTTTCAGTCAGCCGTATTAGTAGTGGCGAAAAGAATGGAATAGAAAACTAGTAAAATCAATGAATTCGGAAAAAACCTTTCATTTTCATTGGCAAAATGACTTAAAAGGCTTGTCTACCACCTAAAATCCAGCATAAAATGTACTAACGTAGCGAGCGTTTTGTGGTCAGTACAAGAATGGTATTTTATGTCAGCAAGGATTTTATAGAGAAAGAAAGGATCTGTAGATGTGCCTTTTTAAAATTTTACATGAATATAAATATTCCGAAAAATTTTATGCAAACTTTACACATCTCATGGTAGTAATTAATTTTTAAAATTAAAAAATCTGACGTGGACACCACATGACTTCCTTGTACGCCTTGTGTGTTCATACTTTTCTTAATAACTAAAATGTAAAATAATATTAAAAATTCTTTTAACTTATTATACTAGTATACTCACAAATATATTTTAGTCATTTTATTTAAACTGCAGAAGAAGATATAAAGCATATTTTACTATTGTCACTGTCATGTCATAATCATTTAAATTTTACGTAGTAACAAATGTTAATCGATCATGGACTACAAGATACCGAAATACTATAAATTATAAATATATACTTTAATTATTTTTAAATGATAGCAGATACAAAAATATTTATAAAATACCGATTGTAGGTAATAATCACATAATCTTTCATTTAAAATAAAAAAAATTGTCTAAAATTAAATTATTTATCGAAATATTTTTAAAAAGTACTACTTCCGGTTTGTAGACTGAAACCAAAAATAGGAGGTGCACAACTAGATGCTATAACAGTCCTAAATACAAAATTTCAACTTTCTACGTCTAACCGTATTTGAGTTATGCGACACACATACGTCCGTCCGTACGTACGTACAGACGTCACGTCGAAACTAGTCATAATGGATTCAGAAAAGGTCAAAACGGATATTTCCGTCAAAATCTGAGAACCGAAATTTTTCGCGATTACAATACTTCCTTACTTCGTACAAGGAAGTAAAAAGGCACTCTGTAGATCCATTCTTTCAATATTAAATGTTTATAAAAAAATTATCCTGAAGACAATAATAATCTGACAGTTTATTCGCACCGAAAAAAACACTTTTCCAGTATTTTTTTGACATTGCATAGCTAGGATGCGGCAAAGTACGAGTTTCGGGCTGGTTTCAGGCAGCCGTAGTAGTGGGAATAATCGAGAGTATTCTAGGAATTCGGAAAAAACGTAGACGGGTCGCTTAAAGTTCAAGTTGATATCTTTAAAAATATGTGAGTTGAAGTTAGAATCCACGTGCCCTTTAAATAAATAATGACCGTATTCTTTTCGGAACTCGGTTATTAAAATAAAATTCTATAACGAACACCCACAAAACATTTTATAAAAAATCGTATTCGGTTACTGCCTCTTGTGCAAATCTTACAAGAAATCTGAAAAGATTATACGAGGAAATCTCGACACTCTTTTGTATTCATCGGAAAAATCAAAAAGAAAATTGCCTAAATTATTTCCACTGAATCACAAGGCAGGCGTACCACCATTAGGATTTTTACGATGAAAAATCACAAAGGATCAGCGAAAGTGAATTATTGCACTGGAGAAGAAAAGTCACTGTGCAGGGGCGGACTATAGCCTTTTACCTTTCTTTGTTCTCGTAATTGTATATAATTTCATAAAAAATATATGGTAGGTAAGTGTATGGGTCCAAAATACGTAAACTTTGAAATGTATATAAATGAAATAAAATATTATGCTGTCATGATTAAATCATGGCAGTCATCGAGAATTGAGCAGGGACCAGCATAGCTCAGTTGATTAGAGCGTTCCCCGGCAAAGTAAATGTCTCGGGTTCGATCTCCGGTGGTGGTCATGATTTTCAAATTACTTCATTAACTAATCACTGATCATTTTTACTATACTTGTAGTTACTTACATCCCATAGGATGAGATTTGAATTTAAACGAGTCAAGAGTGTTTAAATGAAGTTGTTATCAACCCCACACAACATGATGAATAAATACGACTCTATAAGAGTCAACATTGGTGATTAAATCATGACAGCCATCGAGAATTGAGCAGGGACCAGGATAGCTCAGTTGGTTAGAGTTACTCCGGCAGAGTAAAGGTCTCGGGTTCGATCCCCGGTGGTGGTCATGATTTTCAAATTACTTCATTATGTTCAAGTTTTTAAAATGTCTGCATTTTTAATTGATTTCAAATTGTATTATGGGATATGGGTGGATAAGTCCGAATCTACTCAGAAACACATTCCAATTTGTACACTACAAAAACAAAAATCTTCATTGTGGTGAACCTTACCAACTTAAATGTTCAATTTTTTAGGTAGGTACATTTTTAAAAGGTACAGCACTTGTGAAGAAACGAATTCGCTAACTTCGTGTATTCGTATTAACCTAACCTCAAACTTTGGTGTGATGACAATAATAATTGACAAATCACCCGAGTAATTTAGAACTATTATGGGCTAGTCATATACATCGTTTTACAAATTTTTTTACTGTTTCTGCTTACAACGTTATAATAGCAGTATATTCTGCAACAAGTGTGGAATGAAGCATATTCAGTTCGAGTGGAAAGTTTGTGAGACGAGCCGTAGGCGAGTTTCACGGTTCCACGAGAGCGGAATAGCCATTCCACACGTGTTGCAGACTATACATTCTCTACGACTTTAAATTGAATTACATTAAAAAACATAACCTAAAACTATTAAAATTAAAATAAATGTATTCATAAAATAATATTCTATACATAAAATTAATTAATTAAAACTACCCACCAACCAAAAACATTGAATAAAGTTAAATTATTATAACTCGCCACATTTCATTCCATCACTAGTAACGGAATGAATCCATTCCATAATTGAAAATGATGTGAGAATGATAATTCTATAACAGTCGTATAGACAATGATACCTGCCACATGCGTGAGCGAAATTCTTACTTTCTTCACTTGTACTGTAACATAAAATTTCGTCGAACCCGTGTTCGTCTTGTCAGATTGAGGCTGGCGCCTCCCAGCTACCTCTTCAGGGTCGGGGTCACCTGGGGGTCAGGCCAAGGCACGTGTTCCGGCACGTGGGCGAGGCACTAGCAGGAGGAGCAGGAAGAGGCACTAGCAGGAGGAGCAGTTGTAAGTAACACGTTGAAGGACTAGACCGACGCTTGGCGTCCAAGGCTCGACGCCCGACTCAAATACGCGATTTGCATGCAAGAAGGCAAAGGGAAATGGGATGAGAGTAGATGTAAGAATGTAACGCGTGGAAGGGGATTTGGATTCGCGGGGAATGGTTTGAATTTTTTTAGTGAAACATTTTTTTAGTTCAAATATTAATAATAATGGCACCTTTTTACCTTCCGGTTACCTGTAAAGGAAGGTATTGGAATCATGCTATAAATCGGGTAGTGAGTTTCTAGTGGATGAGCACGAATTAGGGTCCTTACAACTCATTTTTGATAGTTTCACGATGATGTCTGCATGTATGTGTGTATGAATGTGGTCAAGGCCGGGGTGTAAGTCGGATAACTCAAATACGAATTACCCAAAAATTTTGATATTTGGTATTTAACATTTGTATACAAATTGGAAGAGCTCATTAGATTTTGGTACAAATATCTTCATTGGAAGTGATATTTTTTTAAGATTGAAAAGGTTAATTGTCAAAAATTTATATAAATATAGTATTTATTTGTAATAAGAATAAGAGGAAAAGTTATTTGCAACTTATAAAAAAATTGTCTTTATCTGGTAGCATTAAAGAACTGCAGTAAATTTTAAAAACTAAATTTATAGATAAAACGTTGGAATCATGTAATCCACGTTCGGTTGATCTTTGTTTCTGCGTAAAAAATATTGACAAGTGAGACGGGTGACAAGTTGGCATACTAGCGCCATATAAGTCATAAGTAAGATATTAAATGTAGTAATTAAACGGAGGATGGCTTCAACACAGAAGAGTTTTGCTGTGAATGAATCTTTTGATTGACCGGATTGTACATTTATGTTTATAAGTCTAGATATGGCGGAAGGTTGTGTGCTGACCACTTCAGATTTGTAATAGTTTAAATTTTAATATTAAAGTTGAAATTTCAAGATTAAAGTTGAAATACCACTATTATAAAAGTCGAAATTACCCACAGGTAAGATTAAAGTTTATTTCAAGATTTTAAATAAAACTTTTTAAAATTTTAAATAACAAGATTAAAGATATATTAAAAAAGAAAACAAAATATTTATTTGGTTTCAAAAGTTTCAATATATCCAATCAAACAGATGAGCTCGCTGACAATTTCTGCTATTTAATTATCATTCCATCCAAATCTTTATCAAAAATTTTCCCTTTCTTAATCACTCTCCCTGCTACGTGACAATGTGAGAGAATACCTACGACCTCACATAGAGGAAATACGAGGTGCGTGTAATAGGAGCCTGGACCTGAGCGAAATTATATCATCTCCTTGTGGCCTCGGTATTAATGGCAGAATGGCAGCATGGTAGCTCTCGGGCTAGGCAGGAAACAAGAATGCTGCTGGTGGTAGAGGATTTTATCTTCCATATTTCCTGCACGCCCTTCACGTCTGCCAGGAGACCACTATGTGAGCGGCGTAGCAAGAGGATCAATGTCATTTAAGAAGGGAATTATTACTGTGGGTTAAAATGATTATCTAACTATTAAGGACAGTGATAAACCTAAACGGTTAGTTGATTTGTCAAACTATCAATATTTGGAATAAAAGGTGTTAAGATATCCAAGTAAAAATTACTTTTCTAATTTTAGGAAACAATTTTCAGGTAAACAGTTGCTTTGCGTGTATTGTACAACATTTTACTTGTTACTCATTTGTAAATCGAAATCAAAATTAAAAACTTATAATTCCTTGTTCATACGAGGAATGATTTCAATAAAATGTTTCTTGAAAGTAAAACAAGTGCTAGGAGCTGTCATAAATAATATATGTCAATACCGTTATACGGGGAATGCAATTATTTTTATTAGGAACACTAGCTTTAATATTAGTCCGGGAAATGGCGTCAAATTTGACCGGACCATTTCAACAAAGCTGATTTTTGTAATATAATTAGTTCTATAATAATTAATGAAGAATTGCAGTGTTAGCTGGTCCGAAAGTGTGGCTTAAGATTTTAAGAGGCTGCGGAACTTGCAAAAAATAAAAGATTTTCAAGTGATACCAACAAAGCTAAAATTTTGTATAATGATAATTTACCAATTATATTTAACAAAAAAATATGTTAGCTGGACCGAGCGGGTGGCTAAACTTGTTAGCTGTCCAGGTGAACATGTCTGACGTTTGCAATTTGAAAACTGCCAGTAAAAATTATCAGTAGGCGATGCCATGGTGATGCATTTATTTAGAATATCTAAATGACAATCACCCATGAAAATTTGACGCCAGCTCCCGCACCATATATTTTAAACAAATAATTAGTTTCCCCGTATGACCGATATTGACAGATTTTTATATGACAGCTCCTAGCACTTGTTTTACTTTCAAGAAACTTTTTAGTAAAAACTTTCCTCATGTGAACAGGGCATTACCAAATCTGTCATTCACACGCAACTGTTCTGTCAAAAATTGTCTTATATGATTTCTCATAAGCCTTGGAAGTATTACTGTGGCAACTTCAACCATTTATTATGAACATTTGACAAGCTAGTAACTTGTTAAATTTTAACAAGTCAACTGTCAATTTTATACGTTAGTAACAGATTCATTTTCAAAGGTAATGTAGGTATTGATTAATAGTTATTTACGTTATAAGTCCGGTAGATGAGTTTTTACGGTACGAGTAAGATGTTTCCGAACGAGGCGACGAAGGAGCCGAGTTAGGAATTTCGAAACGAATACCGTGAAAATCCTCTACCGGACGAATGACGTACAACGTTTTATTTCATACCTGTGTTGCATTTTTGGACCAAAGTTTGCACCCATTCTTTATATATCTTTTCTAAATACAATCAGGTCGTCTTGGTCTCAATACAAAAATTAAATTTCAGTCCGGAAAATGAAACATTACGGTATTGTTCTACTTTACAATCCTGTAAAGTAGAACAATACCGTAATGTTTCATTTTCCGGACTGAAATCAATCTCATAAAGAAGCAAATGCAACACAGTATGAAATAAATGACATTTACAAGTGAGTAACAAGTAAAATTATTTTGTCAAGTCAAAATTGTTTATTTACAAAACAATTTTGTTCAAAATGTATATTCATCTAATTCTAAAGAAATTTATAAAAAATCTTCTTTGTGATATGTCTCACGAAGTACCCATAAGTTATCGACTGGTAACCGCACACACAATGTATATGCACGTACACAAGATAATTACATGGTTATAAAATTGGCTTCAAAAGCTTTAATGACAGTACTAAATGTAATCCAGCATGAATCAAAACTAAATAAACTTTTTATTTTCCCCCTGGTTAAAAATTCAGTTCAACTGAACCAAAATCAATTTAATCAGTTTCAACAACCACTCAAATATAAACGCAACATTCAACAAATTACCAACTTCAACCATTCAACTCATTCACTAACCCTTCTAAATATAATTAAACCACAAAAAATAAAACCCTCACTTTCACAGCCACTCGAAAAATTTCAAAATCAGTTTTTAAAATTCCCATCAGCGTTACAAAGTTGTCTAGCGTTCTGGGGGTTGGCAGGGGGTTTCAGTGGCGGTTCGGGGGGTTTTAGATGGGCGAGGGGGGTAAGCGGAGGCGACGGGCCACCCCGAACGGAAAACGGAACTTTGCCAATACCAGAATTTTCAATTACGCGACGCCGAGTGCCGAGTGGCCAATTCACGATATTCGGAATTATGCGTTGCTCGTGGGAACTCGTAGCCTGAGTCACTCACAAGTTTACACGAAAAGAAAAAAAGAAATTTTTATAAAATATGATACTGTCGAATGATTCAGGTTTTTCGTCTGCTGTTTTGTATATTTGTAATTTTTACCTCTCGCCTAATGGGTAATGGGTCAAAATGTTCGAGTATGAGTTTTTGGTGGATAAACACGTTTCAGGGTCTCTACAATACGAATTTAATATTTTTATGATGATATCTGTGTGTATGTGTGTGAATATGTATAGTTTTTTTATAGTATAGTCTAGTTTTCCTTAAATAAATTGGTACATTATTTATTTATGACAATTTTTGCAAATAAAAATAAAAGAAAATATAATTATCTAGTGGTACAGTAAATTTTAAATACAATTTGCTGAATCTGGTGGTATTTAACAACAAAACAAAGTAGGTACAATTAATATTCTACTTTTTTATTCATGATCATATGAAATTTGTTTCTACACAAAATTTGAGTTATTACAACAGTAAAAATACAGTTAACATCTTTTGCTTGCATCTTGGTTTACATTATCGTTTACATATTACATGAACATGGAACTTTTAAAATGTAAGTATAATTATTTATTAGATTAGTAGAATAAGCAGAATTAGGCGAAAGGTCGTGTGCTGGCCACATCAGATTTTTTACTGGTAACCATTCAACAGGATCTACTCCCAATTATAGAATGATAGATATTATTATTGTGGAATTCAACCACTTCGACCGATTCGTCTTGGCAAACAAAATATGCAAGAATAGGTTCTGTTACGTTTTCAAATTTGGTATTAGAGAAGCAAGGGAGCAAAGGTCGCGCTCGAACCGTTTTCAGACAGTCAATTTTTCTGCACTTTTTCTGCATAAATTTCTGCAAATAGGAACAAGCAATAGGCATAAATAATATATCAATAGAATCATTAGAGTATCTAGATTGTCATATGCTAAATGAGAATACCTGAAAATAAATATAATTTGCAGTAGAAATGAAAGAAGAGAGAAGAGAGAGAATTCATTGCAAAATTCATGAAATTGCAATAAATTTTATGCAAAATGAACTATTATTACAGACATAATTTTTAGAATAAGGCAATAATTAATGTATAAATTTTCATTGTATAACATAATTTTCATTGTAGGTTACATCGTTTATCCAAAATTTATGCAGAATGCATGTGCAATATGAGCCATGCAAAAGTATTAAAGTGTCACCGACGTGGCACTAGTAGTAACAGATAAAAAACTTTTAAAAAAATCATATTATAACCTATAATAAGATTTTGACAATTTATCCGGTTAAAAACATTTAAGCGCGTCCTTAAGCGGCTCGTCTACGTTTTTGCCGAATTCCTAGAATACTCTCGATATTACTTTTTTTTCATTCCACTCTTTTCCCCACTACTACGGCTGCCTGAAACAAGCCCGAAACTCGTACTTTGCCGCATCCTAGCTATGCAATGTCATTTTGAAGTTGAAAAATACTGTAAAAGTGTTTTCGTTGCGAGTAAACTGTCAGATTATTATTGACTTCAGGATACTAATGTTTTTATAAATATTTAATAGAGAAAGAATGGATCTACAGATGTGCCTTTTTAAAATTTTAACAATTAATTTGTATCATGAGATATAACCGTGTAAAGTTTGCATAAAATGATATTTGTTTGAATTTTTCGGAATTTTTATAATCATGTACAATTTTTTTATCAAAATTTGAAAAAGGTACTTCTGTAGATCCATTTTCTTTCTCTATTAAATCCATTTTGAAATAAAATTTTACCATTCTTGTACTGGCCACAAAACACTCGCTATTTTAGGTAGTAGACGGGCCTCTTAAAGCAGATAAGTTAGGTATTATTGTAAATTGGACAAAAATATATCGTCTAAATTATCAATATCATTTTTACAGTACACATAGTAACAAATAAAATAACTAAACTGTTGATATCTTTAGGACAGCTGTTCCAACATAACCTGATTCCATTCGACCACAAGTTTTCTGCTCTATCTTTCTTTATCAATGTTCAGATGTTCAAAACCGCTCCGTTCCACTTGAAATGTCTTGCGGCAAGTCGTGGTTCACACCTGGTTGGGATTCAGATCGCAATGTTTGGTTTTATTTTGATAATCACCGTTTCCGACTTGTACACATGTAAATGTATTTGTACACGAATAATTGCAATGTAGGAAATTGCGTTCGTGGTTATGCAATTACGATTATGCGGACAAAAATGCTGTAGAATTAGATGCAATTATTGAATACGTGAGTGCATTGCATTGTATTGAGTTGTAAGATGATTATATTTACTTGGGCCTGTGACAGACGTTAATTTTTTTATTATCAAACTTACTTATGATAAATATATTTTTTTAAATAAGTTTTTTGACGATTTACATTAAAAATGTTGTTTTTTTGACAGCTAACAGTCAGCAAAGTGTCACATTTGTTGCCTAGGCATCAAAAATAGTAAAAAAGCCTAGACAGCAAAAGTAGATGTTACTATGGTGAATCAACAAATTTGACATTTATAAAATCTATCAACATACATAACCTATTTTGTTTTTTTATAGCAACTGTCAACATACGCATAGCAACAAAATATGATTGCGATACCTATCAATATATTTAAAATAATCACTACATTAACATTAATTAATAACAATCGCCGAAAAAATAATGTGTTTAACATGGCAAAAAATACAGATTTGCTGCTTAAGCTAGATTCATAGCCTCGGCTGCGCCTCGTCTAGCCGCGGCAATAAATCTAATATTTTTTTGCCTAGTTAAACAAATAATAACAATTCTCTGCCTGCAAAGCAGTTTCGTCAGTCCTTGCTATAATTTATCATTTGGCGCCAAAAGGGTGCAGAATATTAACCGAATATTTGGTTATTCGCTAGACAGTCCTGCATAATATTCGTTATTCGGTGTTTGGCACATCTACTATTCGTTGCATCTCTAGTTATTTTCAGTACAAGGCCTAAAATATAAAATGCAAGTGGTGAAGTATCAAATGAATATCACTGTCATATAATTTAAACTTCTCCTATTAAATAGAAATATATTATAGATAGAATACTGAGTGAATTACTCTAATGTATAACATGCTAGTTAGTAACGATAACCTGCCTCTAACCGGGAGACCTTCAACATTGAACGTTTAGCCCGATTCATAAACAATGAACTGTAAATTATGGAATATATTTCGTCAGGGCTAACAGGAAACGAACGTAAATGCGCGCAACATGTTAAATAGGAGCACCATTAATATTTATAACCAACCTATTGACTACACAACTCCAGCCAAATCTAAATGTTACACAGAATATAAGTAAACAACGCCACAACAGGGAAGTTGAGAAAATGTCATGCATTTCCCTCTGTTGACATTTTAATTGTCAACAAACAGTTTCACTGGAGGTTTGTACAGCTATTTTCAAATGCCGCTACATTGTCAACTGCAGAATTTCAATTATTCTTATTATAGAAACAGCTTTGGTTCATAGTGAACTACATTATTTAGTCTCTTGTCAATGTTCAATAACAAATAAATTAGGTATAGTAGAGACACAGAATCAGACGAGATACGTCATCAAACTAAATAGCCTATAAATGGCTATGACGCTATGGCTATGATCTATGTTGTCATAAACAAAAATTTTACATGTAAAAATATTCGTTGATGACGAAATTGATCATTATTTATAGGCTATTTATTTTGATGACGTAGGTATTTCATCTGCATCATTGCGTATACTATATTATAATAGCAATTAGCAAACATTGTCTTTATTAATAAAATATTTTATCTGATGCCGTATCATAATGACAACATTATAAGCCTGAATTTGAGGACCATAATAGCGATCTTTATAGGCCCAGGACCATAATGAATCCAGTATAGTACTCAATATCTGGAATGCCGAGTAATGACTCAAAAACCTCAAAATGCAATTTAATTTTTAAACTCGCATAACTTGTTATCCAATCATCGTAGGAACTTCGTTCTTCGAAAAATTTACAGAGAATTGATTAAATTTTATTGTCATGTAGGCAGATTTTTTCTAATCCGTGCACATCATCAAAGTTGAAAATTTTCCTTTTTTTCATAGGGGGGTTGCAGCGGCGCAGAGGGGGTTAAAACAAAAATTGAATGAATGCCCTTAAAGTAGACACTTTGAACTTTCTTGGAGTCGAAAGTTTTTCGAAATCCATCGAAAACTCACTGAGTTATAGCGGTTTGAAATTTGTCGATTTTTTCACAATTTCATAGGTGGGTCTTTTAGTTTACGCGGAGTTTATTTCAATTATAACAATAAATATTCGTTCACGGACAAATATTTTATTTATACTAGTTAAAACAATGTCCCTAAAGTACAAAAAAGAAAGAAAATATTTATTATAATTTAATTAAGGGTGTGTTTAAAGTTGGGGTTTGTCATCCCCACCTGTCGGAACTCGTGACAAAGTTTCACCTGTCGGATGCCGGTTAACAATAATTGTAAACTGTATCAGAAAATCGACATAATTGCAATTGTTCGGTATTATTTATAATAAAATGAAGTTAACACCAAACCATAAATAAAAGAAAACTTTAAAGTCTCCTGCAACCAATAAAACATCCTGCAATCTAGCTTGCCTCCGCCTCTCCTCTAGCTTCTCGCCAGCAGCAACAATTTAAGTGAAGGAAATAAAACCCCTGCTGATACCGAGAATCAAGAAATACACCTCGACGTAGACGTAGCGACACGACATCCAGAGGAAATATTTCCGTGTTATTGAACCGCACGGCACTAAGACGGTTCAGATGCTGCCGTCAGACAAGTGACAACTATCAAACCTGGAACTAGAAAAGAACGATAGAGGAAACCCACACGACCGACAATTGTGATAGGGTGGATCTTGCTTCTTTCTTCTTTCGTAGATAAAATTGGTGTAAAGTTTAAAGTGTAATATGTACAATCATAGTTGTGAATGTGACTTCCGTTTATGTAATTAAAACGAAAAGTTGTTAATTTTTTGGGAACTTAAAGGAAAATGAATAAACTTTCTCGCTCTGTTGGTTAATTGTGTTCTCGATTTGTTGGCACACCGTACGAGCTGTCAAAGTTGGATATTTTTTGACATCAGGAACATTTTTACTTCCAGCTTCATATTCTATAAGGGAGGTATTGTGGTGGGTCAAAATTTTCTATTGTGAGTTTTTAGTAGATAAATACGTTTTAGGATCCATAGAATACGAATAAAGTATTTTCATTTGGTTGTATGTAACATTTTTCCGAGATCAATAACTCAAAAAGTTACAAACCTTTAACAACCAAATTTTGTATGTAACGTCTAAACACAAATCTTAAGAACCCATATATTTTTTTGAAGCAATCCCCAAACCGGAAGTAGTACTTTTCTTAAATATTTTGATAAATAATTATATTTATCGCAATTTTTTTTATTTCAAATGAAAGATTATTTATATTATTATCTACAATTTGTAGCATTTTATAAATTGTTCTGCTATAGTAATTAAAGTATTATTTATAATTTAGAGTATGAATCTTCAGTATTGTTGTTTAATTGATTATGACAGTTTCAGAATGACAGTGCCAATAGTGACACATCATTTATATTTTCTTCTAGTTGACTAATGGCCAGTTGCACAGCTTCCACTTAAATATTAAATTTTCCTTAAATGAACAATCAAATCACATTGTCAAACGTAGAAATAACATTGCTGCCATTAATTCGATTCGATGTTTTTCATTTAAGTGACACTTAAAATTTAAGTGGATGTGGTGCAAATGGCCATAAATGACAAAAATATTATATTTGAAAGTACCTATACAGATTGGTGGAGGTGAAATCCGAACATAGATAATATAAGACAATGGAGTTATCATGCTAGGCATCTTGATATACGTGGACTAAGTACTGTCAATGTCAAAGTAGCTGTCATATTATTGAAATTTTTATTTTCATTAAAATATTTTCTTTGCATAATAATGTATGTGTACTAGCAGAACGAGAAAGTTTACATGCACTTTTAGATTTTATTATTATTTCTGTTATTGATTACTCTTTTTGCCACACAAATTCACATTACTTTATTTTGTGACACTACTACAATCTATATCCAGATACCTGACATGAAAGTTCGATTGTCATGTATGTTCCCTATGTTCGCATTTCACCTCAACCAACCTGTATATTTGTATAGTTGTAAAAAGAATAGGGTATGGCGAGAGGTCTTGTGCTGGCCACATCAGATTTTTTCTTAGTAGGATAGGGAGGGAGTAGAATGGATTTGGCATCCCATTAAAGAAAAAACTTCAACCTTTTTAGAACTCAAAGATTTATCCAGTTTCGACAAAATATTTGCCATTTTTGGTGCATTTTCAAGTGGTGCATTTTCAAGTGGTGCGTTTTTTTGCCTCGAGCGTATTTTGTAATTATTATTTATACATTTGTATTATTACAAATTATAAACAAATTTTTCAATATTTAAGGTTCTTCTCTCCAAAATCTGTGGCTGAAAAACGGTAATGGAAAACTTTTTTCCAACAAAAATCAACAGCTTGAACAGAGTATGAAGACTATAAAATATTCAGTCGAACTGTGTGCAGTTCGTGCTCCACAAATGAGCCAACATTTGTAATTTTTCCGATAGTTAATGAGTAAACGCAAACTTTATTTAGCAGAATCCAAACATTGACAGCGCTGCAAATTTGGTTTTTGTTTTCATATTTAAGCACGGTGCGTGCATTTTTCATGCAGCACAGAATGCAAAACAGTGACGTGGGTGGATTTTTTTTTATAAAGGGTGAAAAATTTTAATTAATAATTTATTTTTTGATACACTAAATTTCGATTTTAAAATTTGATAGGAGAATTCAACTGGAAACCAATTTATGAGCTGACGGTTCTGACGCACCGAATTAAAAATAAAAATCAATTGTGGCCACCTCAGTACTTACAATAAATTTAACATAAGCGGTGTCAGAGTAAATTTAATTACGTAATAATAAGTATTGATAGCGCAAATGTTTACAATGTTTTCATCAATTTAAGTAGGTACGAATTTTGAAAAAAAATAAAAATAAAGTTGGTACCACTGATTGTATAAAACGAACTTAAAACTAATTTATTTGTAAAAAGCTAACAGTCGAAAATCCGTACGTATTCTCAAGTTATTGTAGCAAGATGACTTGCATATTCTACGCTCTGTATTTTTGTTATCTTTAGTTATTTTTAGATACAAAAGTTCAGAGGTCATCTGCATCCCCCTGTACCCTTTAGGCCAGACGTTCCCTTGATTTTTGGGCGTCTGCGGGGAGTTCTTCGACAGCAGAGCTCAAGATAAGTCCAAGATGTAGCCCGTTGCTACGGACATTACGCTTTTGAGCGTTATTTTAAGTAACATTTTTAATATAAATCCTTATTATATTTTTAGTTGAAATGATAAGTCATAAGTTTATTACTTATATTCGTGTTATATTCGGAGTTTTTGTGTTTAATTAAATATATTTTTAAGTAAAGTGTGTTAGAGTTTTTGTATGTCATGATTAGTGCCGCTCACTAATTCATCCCTTCCTAATTCGACCACGACTGGTTTTCCTTTATCCTTAAATAAAATTCCTTCCTTTTTTACCTCACTTTTGCTACATTATCGTGCTTTCGGACTGACAGACAGACTTTTTTAAACTACCTACGTTTTTTTGATTCAACAGGGTCTAAAACGTTTTATTAAAAATGTTTAAAAATATCTAATTCTTGCCCTTTAACTTTAAGTGATATTACTTAAGTTTATCCTAGTCCTAGCCACATCCTGAGTGCGATCAAAAATTGCATACTTAGTACAAATATCTCAGAGAATTACATGGTATACATAATTGGGATATTATAACCAAATTATTAACATTGGGATGTTACATAGATTACTCAGGGCGGACATTAGCAATCGCTAGGATATTAATGGGCAAAGATATTAAGTAACAAGCCGGGATGTTTACATTTTTGAAATGTTCTGGGGATTTTATTTAGTCAAGTGGGAAGTAGTGCATTGTTTTAGAGGAAATAATTTGTTCTCCGGCACTGGCCGGTGCATTAGCATGAGCAAATGCTTTGCATTTCCACTGACAATCATATTTAATGATCACGAATGAATGTGCCGGCATAAAGGGTTATGTGGAATTTATTTGAACGTATCGTTGATACATTTTTCAATTGGTTGCGTAGGGCCAGGGCTGTTTTCATGTGCGTTTATCGCAAATCAAACTGCAATTTTCCGAAATTCGCCGTTTTTCGATTTTAATGTAACTGTTGTAAATGTAAATATATGCGCGAATAAACAAATACTGATAATTTGCACGTGTTGCTCTTCTGGGAACATATTTAGTTAAATAATGCTGTATTATTTTATCTGCAACTATTAAATAATGCATTATTATTTATTTGTTTTCAGTTAAGTATCCAATAAATTTCCCAACTTGCTTTTTGACCCATGAAACTTGTATACCATAGTTCCCACTTGACAAAATAAAATTCCCAGAATATTTCAATTTGTTAATTGCTATATTTGCCCATTAACATCCTATATTAATATCCTAGCGATTGCTAATGTCCGCCCTTTGTAACATTATCTATATAACATCCCAATGTAAATAATAATAATATCCCAATAGTGTATTCCATGTAATTCTCTGGGATGTTTATACTAAGTATGTGATTTTGGATCGTACTAGGATAAAATTATTACGTAATATCACTTAAAATATACTTAAGAAGATATTTTTAAACATCCCATGGACGATTCATGTTAAGAGGGTTTTTATCAATATAAGTTTTTGTAGCATTAAAAGATTCATTCTCAGGAAAATGCAAGTCTAGAATTATAAATTCGGCATAAATGCAAACATAGGAAGATGCAAATCTAGAAAACTTCAGTATTATGGTCGTTTTATACTACGCTAAATATTGAACAAGAAATTGCGCAACAAATTGAACAATATCTTGATCAATAAATTGCTTTGTTTTTATTGAACTCTGTTTTATACTGAGACAATTTTATATACCTAATATTTAGTTGGTGATTCTGCGTAGTTCGCATATAGGTAATAATAATTTGACAGCCGCGCTTATCTATGTTTTCAGACAATGTATTGCGATATTTCACACAATTTGCTGTATAATAAATACTACACAATTTAGATTGTTTCAAAAATTGAACAATATCTTGTTCAAGATTTAGTGTAATGTAAAACGGGCTTTGGGAGACAAATTGAGTTGCACTTTATTTTCTGGTTTTAAATCGCAGTCAGAAAGTCAAGTTGACCACTTGATCGTCTTAATTATAGTAGTCCTGGTTGCAAAAGGAATATCTCCGTTGTCGCTTTAAATTTCAAAATCGTCGTACGGATTGAGGTTCTGACTGCACTACGATGAATCGGTCAAAGTGATTGAATTCCACTATAATAACATCTACCATACTGTAATTTAGGAGTAAATACTGTTGAGTGCTTACCAGCTAAATTAAAATTAAATTATATTAAAAGTAAATGTATTTTTTGTATATGTCAATATTAACAAATATGTTTCTTTTGTTACAGGTAAAACTACGAAACAGATCCTAACAGAAAAATGTCCAACTCTTAAACGGTAAGGTACAATATAAAATGTGAAATAAATGTTCTACATAAATTTACAAGAAATGAATATTAATGTTTTCAATTTCGCGATTTGCATTGACACAACCAGATAAACAGAAATCCTCGCTCCATTTTTTCATTGTCAAGAAAAACTTGCAAGATCAAAAACAGGAATGACATATTTTCCCGGGTAACGACGAAATTTGTATCATTATTTTCAAGTCGGACGGGCTCTTTGTCTTTTCTTTCTTGTTGTCAGATCACCGAAGTAAGACAATTTGTCTGCCGTCGGGCTATAATGATGCGAGAAACAAATAAACCAGAGAGAGAGAGAAGAGAGAGTCACAGCCAACTATGGAGAAAGCCAGAAGGAGAAGGCCTTTGTGTCAAAGTTGCGAAGGAATATAAAATGTTTGCCGATACGATAAGTCTATAAATTTTACCGTGAAGGGTGACGGAAATTATGGGGTGTTTTGTACGAATTTGTTAAATTTAAATATGAAGAGTTTTAACTTCACTTTTAGTTTCACAAAGAAGCTGCATGGAATTTTCAGAAGTTACAAATTAGGACAAATTGGTTTATAATAATATGCGTCTACTTGTAGAGTGATACAGGCTGGTTTAGTTTACAGTTTTTTACTTCCTTGTACGAAGTAAGGAAGTATTGTAATCGCGAAAAATTTCGGTTCTCAGATTTTGACGGAAATATCCGTTTTTACCTTTTCTGAATCCATTATGACTAGTTTCGAAGTGACGTCTGTACGTACGGACGTATGTGTGTCGCATAACTCAAATACGGTTAGACGTAGAAAGTTGAAATTTTGTATTTAGGACTGTTATAGCATCTAGTTGTGCACCTCCTATTTTTGGTTTCAGTCTACAAACCGGAAGTAGTACTTTTTAAAAATATTTCGATAAATATTTTATTTTAGACAATTTTTTTATTTTAAATGAAAGATTATGTGATTATTACCTACAATCGGTATTTTATAAATATTTTTGTATCTGCTATCATTTAAAAATAATTAAAATATATATTTATAATTTATAGTATTTCGGTATCTTGTAGTCCATGATCGATTAACATTTGTTACTACGTAAAATTTAAATGATTATGACATGACAGTGACAATAGTAAAATATGCTTTATATCTTCTTCTGCAGTTTAAATAAAATGACTAAAATATATTTGTGAGTATACTAGTATAATAAGTTAAAAGAATTTTTAATATTATTTTACATTTTAGTTATTAAGAAAAGTATGAACACACAAGGCGTACAAGGAAGTCATGTGGTGTCCACGTCAGATTTTTTTCTTTCATGTGAACTTCAGTGTTACGTAGGAATTCGAAGTTCGAATAATTTCTACCTTTATTTCTATTTCAATCTACTTGTATTTTATATCGTTGAAAAGAGAAAAATCTCTAGTACAGGGTCCGCCAAAGGAACCTGACGTTTTTTGGTATTCAACTACAAATTTATGTAACAAGATATTTATTTTCACATACAAGTAATCGATTCGATAGTATATTACATGTCATTTTATTATGGAAAATAATTTTGCTTAAATGATGTCCATCACCGCGTACACACTGTTCCAACGTTCCAAGCGGTTTTGCAAATTTATCACCTTGCTCTTCAGATAACCCCATAGCCAATAATCACAAGCAGTCAGGTCGGGACCAAGGAACATTCCCATTTCGCGAAATTACTGCTGCTTGGCTTGGAACAGTGTGTACGCGGTGATGGACATCATTTAAGCAAAATTATTTTCCATAATAAAATGGCATGTAATATACTATCGATTACTTGTATGTGAAAATAAATATCTTGTTACATAAATTTGTAGTTGAATACCAAAAAACGTCAGGTTCCTTTGGCGGACCCTTTATTAACATGGTGAGCCTGTGAGCTCCATATGAAAATTTGAATTTGGTTTTAATTTCTCGAAATCTGAACGAGATAGAAAAATTTGAGGACTACTGTGAATTTCTCGTAAAAAGTGCTTGTAGAACGTGCAAATTAGAAACATGTATGAATTCAAACAACAACGTTATAAGCCAAAAACCAAATCGGCAAAAAATAAATTTTCGCTTTATCTAGTACCTATACATCACTAAAATAATAGGTTGGGGACTCCTACAGTGGCGTACCCACACATTAGCCTTGGGGGCGGATGTGAAGATAAAAATATTTTTGATAATGTAAAACAAAATTCGCTCAACGCGCGTTGGCTGATATCATTGCAATTCGTTCAGTTGCGGTGATATATTTTTAAAATAGGTAATTACTAATTTACTAAACAAAAAATGCTTGGCATGCTTAATTTTTTTTTAAATAACTTGCAAATGGTTTAGAAAAAGTCTCGGAAAAAGTATACAAAATCTTCACGAACTTATTTTCTAAAGTTAATAAGAAATTATTAATACAAGTTCTCTGAATTTTTCATCATTTTTCATTTTCAAAAGTTTGTGAATTGCCATAGGAGTCCATGTAAAACGAGCGTAATTTCAACATTCAGTTACTAAAAACCGGATAAACGAAAATGTTAAAAAAATTGTTTAGAATCTCAACAGTGTAATACAGGCACTGTATAAATTTCAGCCTCTCATCATCATTTTAATATATGGTCACCAACTTCCTTAATGTGGCAATTTTTCCCCTATTTAACTAACTTCGTACCTCATACGGTTCTCGAGATCCCAATGGCGGGGCTCGAAAAACGAACACCCTGTATTTTTTTGTTGTTGGTAACCATCCTACAGGATTAACTCTCAATTACAGAATGGTAGATGTTATTATAGTGGAATCCAACCACTCGGACCCAGTGGATTTATTGTCGGTTGCGCTGGGAATCGAATACATCAGAATATGTCAATCTGGATTGTTGAGTTGGTTTTCGCAAATTGTTAAAAATAAAAAACAACAACTAACTTTTGGAAATCTTCGATAAGCCAATGATGGTGATAAATTAGTAGAATTGATTTTGCAATAAAAATGTTGCTCTTGATTCTATACACAAATTAATTTGAAAACGTGTTCGTTGTAGTGATGGGTCTTTCGTTCATTTTTAGTGAGTCAGTTCATTTCGCTCCGCTCAGTAAAGTGAGTCGTTCACACTGAGTCGTTCATTTGAACGACTCTGTAAAACAGCACTGTGCGTTTCAAATGACACCGTGCTACCGTGCTAGTGTGCTGCTCTGCTGAGCTGCTTTGCTCATGTGCTCATGCTCACAGCACTGTGCGCTCGCCTTGTGTGCATGTGCGATGCGCAGCGATGTGGCATGTGCCAAACTACATGAACCTAGCATTTTAGTTAGTTGATAGTTGTGTTCTCGTCTTGATTACTCGTTGCTGCAAACAATAAATTATTGAACGTTGCTTAGTGTAGTTGTATATGTATATTGACAATGGAAAATAAACAAAATAAAAATTCTGCAAAAAGGAGTACCTATTGTCTGGCAACATTTTGAAGAATGTTCAACAAATTTAGCAAAATGTTACTATTACTTTTACATTAATGTATTTTTTGCATTTACTTTCCAGTCCTACATTGTTTCCACTTCCCATATTGTTGATTATTTTCATTGTTGTCCGTACAACAGAAACGCCACGCTTCTCAGAATACACAGCACTCAGCACCGTGCGCTGTATGTATGTTTCGTTCGTTTCGTTCATTCCACTCGCACTCGTTCGTCTTTCTGCGTTCAGCGAGCGGAGCGGTGAGCGGAGGCTAAATAGTAGCACGGAGCTAGTGTGAACTGGTGTGCCGTGCTGAACGAACTAAAGAGTCGTTCGTTCACGGCACACTCAAATGAGTCGTTCATTTTGAACGACTCGTTCATGAACGACCCATCACTAGTTCGTTGTTTAGGGTTAAAACATACAGTATTTTTAATACGTTATATTTAGCAGTCGAAATGCAAAGAAAGATATTGCATTGGACCTTTTACCTTTTTGTTACTTTCTATCCACATCCACGTCCAAAATTGTATTAAAAATGTATCAAACTGTGGGTAGTATCTTCCTCGGTGCACAAATTTCCGTAATAATATTTATGAGTTTAAAGAAAGTCATCATCTTGAACACCCTGTATTTTATGTCGGGCCGTGGCCGATACAAAGTATTTTCAGAACTTAATAAAACTTATAAATGACTTGCACGAAAAGAATACATAATTTTTCCGGCAACTCCGGCTACTTACCCAGTAATAAAAAATAAAAGTTATTCCACCCAAGGTATTTTTAATTTCGTATAAATTAGAAACTTCTTTTTAATCTTCGGTATTCCTTGGTAACTTTCTGTGCCTCAATTATAGCCTTTTCAATTTCTTTCCGGTGGCGTTTACCATAGAATATCATTTCTTTTTCTTCGTTTCTTGTTTTCTTCCAGCTTCTCTCTCGTTTTTTATCGCGTGGCCTCTCTCTTTCTCATTATAGAGGGCACTGGAAAGTGCTAATTTAATTTGCGGTAATCGATATCACTTTAAAATCTTATTAAATTCGCCGATGTCCATTCGGTTCGTTTGAATTCTTCCATCGGTGACTGAAGGTTTTTACTTTTTATTTGACTGTGTTTTATGAATAATGAGATTCTTACGCGGTGAAATATGTACATCCTTTTATTTTTATTTCCGTAAACTTGGAAATTCCTCACGAAATATTTTAAGTATTTGGAAGGAACTTGGTTAATAGACCCTACACATTTCATTAAGAGGCTTCCCCGGTATATAACTATCGTAAAATAACTTGCAGAATTTTAAAGATTTTTAAAGCTAATCTGGAAGATGTCTTAACAAGTTTAATATTTATATTTTATAACTGTCATACCAAATTTTTAATACCTTTTTCCATGAATTTTGTTCTGCTAAACTAGGTCAGCCATTTTGTTTTAAGCTGAAATATTAGGTTAGAATCTCGGATGAGGTCCCTTGGTACAGAATCTAACGATATCTGAAAAAATGTAATATGTCAGAAGTTCGTATGAAGTTACAGTCAAGTTTCAGATTTCTTAGATAGATGTCAATAATTTGGGTTTTTCTCAAATGAAATGTGACTGAGTATATTTCAATTTTCGATTATTATTCCTTTGTTTTTTTTTCAAAGATCGTTATTTCGTTTCTTATTGCTGTTAGGTAAATTTACAATTAGAGTAATACAATTTTGTGCTGCCATTAAATTGAGAGGCATTCAAAACTGGAAACTGTGCACAACGAAAATTTACCCCAAATTTATAATTTAATATGATCGTAGATAAAATAGGTAAATACCTAGGTACCTATAATAGGTGAGTTTTATATACAATATTAACGTTTCTAACATTATCAATTTTAAATAAAGATTTATTCACTTGTGGACTAAATTTTGACGTTTCAGACTCGCAAGAATGTTATTATTATGTTAAATCAATTATTATGATACTAGTAGTAAAGATTATCAGACGAGGCGAAGTCGAGTTTGCTAACATGACGTGTACCATGATTGGTTACGATCCGTATTGCATACAAAATTTTATCTGCTGGCGTAAATTTATCAAAAAGTAAAATAAATTATTTGGCACTGAACACAAAAATTATATCTGAAAAATCAGGTAATTTTAAATGAAACTTCCTTACTCGTTTCCTTAGTAACAGAGTTGTTTGTTATTTCTAGTGATGGCGCCGAGACGAGAAATTTCTCGTCTCATTCTCGTGTCGTCTCTGGATTACGAGACGGGAACCAATAAATTTCTCGTATCGGATTTGATATTATTCTTTTCGAAAATGTTAAAATATATTTTTTAAATTTATTCGCAGCATTTTTTGTTTTGAAATAAATATTTTAATTTCTAAAACAATAATTGTGTGCAAATTTATTAAAAATGTACAAAAAAATTCCTAAATTTATTGCTAGCTTTTCAAATAGATGACAACAAATTGTTTTCGAGAAATTGAGACGAGACGAGAAATAACTGAGACGAAAATACTTAAAATTCTCGTCTCGAAAATTTGAGACGAGACGAGAATTGACTATTTGTCGTCTCGTCTCGTCTCACGGCAACACTAATTATTTCGTTATAGTACTGAGTAGGTACTATACTGGATTCATTATGGTCCTTGGCCTATAATAAACTCTATTATGGTCTCCAAATTCAGGCTAATAATGTTGTCATTATGTCATATGCCATCAGATAAAATATAATATAAACCACGTAATAAAGTGTATAAATACCTATGATAATAGAGGTATATTTTAAACTGACAGCTTGCCACAATTTGATTGTTTCTGGGTAAAATTGTGTGACATGGAAACGCATACAAAATCAACAGAGTGTCCTATCTTATTATACTTCGTGGCAATTAAACTAAACTATGTAGGTACCTGACTGGATTTAAACCTGAGTTGTCAGTTACTCAGCAATCCACACGTAAAATCTTGGATTAAAATACTCTTTTTACAACTTCCCATAATGCCTTCTCCTCCAGTAACCGTTTTTACTAACTCCAGTAACCGCAAAACCCCGGTTCAACCAATACTTGCTTGTGGGTAACCGGATGTTTGTGTGTGTGTGTGTGCACTAGCCTAGCTCCGGCCCGGAGCCGGAACGTGAAGCCCGGATTACAGCCGTGCATAAATCTACTTAGATCGCAAGTGTTTTATAGCGCAGTGGAGTGAGCCACTTCTAACTTTGTTCCAGGGTCTTAACTTATGATTTGCTGCAAGGAGGTGGAGTGGTAGGAGACAGTGGTGGAGGTACGAAATTCAAATAAGGGGCATTGAAGATTGTCATATAATATCCCAAGTGCATGTCAAATTATCGACAATTACATGCACGAGGGATATTCGAAGGACTATTTCCCGATTAAAATTTAGCCAAACGCTGTTTCTCTCATGAAAAATAAAGCAAAATTTAAAAACTTCGTTTGACAACAATCACATAAAAATAAATCTATAGTAGGTAAATAATTATAATAATTGTACATTTAAATGTTCTAGTTATTTTTAAAACCTATCCTTTAAATTATTGGAAATTTGCATGCACTAGTGCAAAATTGATTGGACGACATTTAGAAATGTCAGACTTCTGATTGGCTTAAATTTTATGAGGGGAATATTCAGTCAGGACAATAGCATGCATGTGACGATGTACGAACCCTGAGTTCCGTGGTTCAAGTCTTTTGGCCGGCAGTGTGTGATCGTCTTTTGGTAGTAAATCCACTAAAAATATTACCCAAATTAATATACAACATTCAAAACAAGTCATTGAATTTGGATAAAAATTAAGATTCATAGGTAACCGTTGAAATAACGAAGATAATTTAATTCAAAGTTGACACTAAAACGTGCTAAAATGGAGGTTAGCAGTAGTTTTATTAAATGATTAGAAAATATTATATCATAAGAACCCAATACATGTTTGAAACGAATATGTTAAAAACTATGCGTTACCGCAATAATTGTTGAGAAATCACATGTAAACGGTTCCAGTCTAAAAAAAATTATATTATTTAAATCATACTACTGCATTTCAGTTTAAAGTTCAATTTCAATTATCTTTTTATTTCAATGGATACCTATGATTTCATATTTACATCCAAATCTACGATTTTTAATGAATTATTTCTCATTATTTGACTACATTCCGAAATCATGCACGCTTATGACCGACGGATTTCCTACCTTAAAATGTAGTCCTGGTGGAATTAGAATATCTCCGTTGCCGCTTTGGTTTTCAAAGATCGTCGCCGGGTTGAAAGTTCTGACTGTACCAAGACGCAATTTCAATATTTAAGTTGAAATTTTTTTAAAGTTTTAAGGTTGAAATTTCGACTTTTAAAAAGGTCAAATTACAAAGTGTTTATAATTTCAAGTTTTATAAAGCAGAAGTTTTAACTTCAATCTTGAAATGTTTACATTTATAAAGACGAAAACTTTCGACGAAGTATTCCGGAGTTTCGTGGTTCAAGTCTCTCGGCCGGCAGTGTGTGATTGTAAAACATCTTGCAATTAAAACGCACTCGAATAGGTACTTCAAGCTGACCACTCGATCGTCTTAAATATAGTCCTGGTTACATAAGAATCAGTCCGTTGTTGCTTTTAATTTGGAAGGTTGTCGCACGGATTGAGTTTCTGACTGCACCAAGACGAATCGATCAAAATGGTTGAATTCCACTATAATAACATCTACTATTCTATAAAGCCCTGTTCACACATGGACACACAGAAGACACACACAGTAAAAATTACTGTGTGTGTTGCTTGTGTAATAGAGGCGCCGCTATTTTGTGGCTTCTATGTAAGTCAAGAAAAAATCAATTTTGAGGCCACAAACATTCCACATGTTCGTCATTTTGCTTTTGTTGTCTGTGTGTCTTCTGTGTGTCCATGTGTGAAGTGTGAACAGGGCTTAATTGGGGGTAAATCCTGTTTAGTGCCCCTTCCCTACGCCACTGGCGCCCATCTAACATTCCGCTCAGTTCTGATGCGATTTAGGACTACTTGTTTATATTAACAAGTTTTGATTTTCGCGGCATCCCCCCTCTTTTCTTACCGGAAACAGGCAGGGCGGCGTGTCGGAATGTCACAAACTTACCCCTACCCCTTAATGGAAGATGTGACAGAGTTTAATGAAAATTTGAATTAATTTGTGACGGTGACATGCTTAAAATGGAAAGTTGAGAAATATGAAATAATATTTTGCTTCACCGAGAGGGAAAGTAAAATTGCGGAGATATTTTGTATGGGATCATATACGGAGATTAAATTTGAGCTTTAGGTAAAGATATTTGGCGATTATTAAAGGAATATTTTCAAATTTTACTTTTGTATAATATAATAATACTGTTTTTTCTGTACTTTGTCTACTCTCTTTTGAAATTTAATTCAATTCTAAAAACAATAAATGAAAATATGGAAGAAAAAAATATATCATGTTGATTGTAATAATAATTAATGATATAGGAATGCAAGTGTGCTAATGATCGTGTTTGTTTGTTCGATTACGTTAGTACACTTGGGCGAAGTCTGGGATTACGTGCTAGGTATGAGTCGGTTATCAGCAGTCTTGAAGATGCTCTGATACGAGCAGCACGTGCTCGGGAATTGCCATCTTTCCTTATCGCCTCGTTTAACTGGACCATGACATGAGTGGTGAATGTGTGACTTATTTGGTGATTCGATTAGCTTACTATTCCAATAATTGCGCCTTTTAGTAGTTTTATTGTTCACGTAACTGATCATATATAGTCCGTTGCCACTGCCACTGGGTGAAGTAATTATTGTTTCATTAAAAATAATTAAATTTTGTTTGTTTATTTTACTAGTATTCTGTAATTTAAGATATTGATTACCTACTTCTATTGTTTCATTGTTTGTTTTAATAGAAAAACTAATCCAGTGCCGTAGTACAAAAAATGCTGCAGGTAAACTACCCTTAATTTTAAAAATATTCTTTTTGATTCGTAATCAGCATATCTAACAACATACACCTTTTAACGTATATACTCGAAGTTGTGCTATAACTTTCGGCAGTAAATCTGTGATTTTTTTGACAGTTTAATTAATTTTGATTAATTTGTTAATAGCTTGTTATTTATTTACTTAACCATATGTTTAAGGAGGAAAAATTATCCATCTTTAGAAATCCAAGATAATCTATCCCTGAGAAATCCATCACCTCGATCATTGTCTTTCGCATTAAGCTTTAATAATCCTTTTCCCAATTCCACGTCATGGTAGGGTGAGGGTATCAATATTCAGTATTTATCGCCTACACTAAGCCTCACCCTTGTAGCCCTTCGCGTGTCTATGCCCGGCCACTGTTGTAACCAGTGGCAACACATACATATAACATTGAAGTTTATACAGCAATAGCGGATTTCGCCGGTCATTACGACAAATTTATACCGTATGAATTCACTACGATCGTAACTCAACTCTCATTGACCCTGGTGTTGACCGACCAAAGAGGAGGAGGTCGGAGTGAATTCGTCCAAAAGACAAAAAATATTATAAATGAATTAATTAATTGAATTATAGATACATACGAATATATTTTAATACTAGGACGAATAGGCTACTTATATAATTATCTTTATTTCATACTGTGACATTTTTCGGAGAATTTAAATAAAATAGAATTTTAAAGGCCTAGGCCGCAAAATTTTGCTGTAAAGGCCTAGGACGCAAAATAGGATTTTGCGGCTTAAAACAAAGCCATTTTACCTCTAGGGTAACCTAATTTATGAAATAAAAATATTCCTGTCGTTTGACATATATTTATCAACTGTAATTACACAAGAACTTTTTATTTCGCCGGATAAATTTCTGTTTGTGTCGAAATCTTGTTGCCTAGCAGATTGAAAAGAAAAATTGTTTAATTCCAATATATTTGTTCCAAACTGTTTTTTCCAATAATAATTCCACTACTGAGTAAGCCACAAACAAAACACAATTTTATGGCTTTGACAGCGCATAAAAAGGAAGGTAACTTTTCGCAAGTGATAAAACCTTATTTACCTTTTTCTTAGCAACCAAACAAATCACTAAAATGTCGTTTACTTCACATTTTTAATATTTGTCATAGAAATGATTTGATTTTGGGAATATTTGTGAAGAAGATCCAAAGGAGTCGTTGAATTACACTCGAGCATTTTATGTCCTCCGAACAAATTTCTTTTTGACATCTCAACCTTGTCTTATTTTGACAAAACACCCTCAGACAAATTTTTTCACACCTCTCTAGCCAATAGCCTGCTGTATTTTAGTAACTATGTTCGTTTAAGTGAAAAAATTTCACGTTTTAATGACTTCCTTAGCCACATGTTATTTAATTAGTGTCAAAATTGACAGTCATCCGAATATCATTCGTGGTTAAATTTTGTCTTGACAAAAAAATTGTTTTACGCGAGCTTGTTGCCAATTTATTTCGTGACATTGATTAAAAATCACTCGCTTAACAGCTCGTAATTTTTTGTCAATGTCACTCAATAAATTGCTACGCAACAACTCTCGTAACAATCTGAAATTTTTCCAGCAAAATTTAACCAGTATTATATTTTCTTAATATACCTATTATTTAATTTGGGTTAGGTTAAATTGGAATAAATGGATATTGGAAAAAAGAACTCGCGGAAAATATGCCATTGGAAAAAAGAATTCGCGGAAAAAATGAATATTGGAAAAAATCACTGAAAATCATGCAACGTTTTCAATTTAAAAAATTAAAAACATCTTCCACGGATGAATCCTCACCGTACGGATCCTCCCGCACGTTTGCGGCTGCACGTTCATTCACAAGCACCCCGTATATCCCGGGCGAGGGACTCGAACATGGCGGGCTATAAGGTTTAGTAGGCTCTATGGACTATACGATAGACCGCGGCTGTGGAACCGTATGAATAAATGTGTGTTCCCATTTTATGTGCTGCTGAAATTCAAACCGGCTTCAGATTCTGCCGCTCGCTCTGGTTCTAGGTTAATTGTTTCTCTTGGAGGATGAATCTAATTAGAGGAGGTTTTTAACCTGTTGAAAAGAAAAAAATCTGCTGTGGCCAGTACACGACCTCTCGCCTAATTCTGCTTATTCTACTAATCTAATAAATAGTTTTACTTACATTTTAATAGTTTCATGTTCATGTAATATGTAAACGATAATGTAAACCAAGATGCAAGCAAAATATGTCAACTGTAATGTCACTGTCATTATAATTCAAATTTTGAGTAAAAACAAATTTCATATCATGGACAACAAGATATTGGTACTTAGTTGCACTTTATTTTATTGCTAAATACTACCAGATTCAGCAAATTATATTTAAAATTAACTTTACCCATAGATAATTATATTATCTTTTATTTTTAATTGCAAAAATTGTCATAAATAAATAATGTACCAATTTATTTAAGAAAAATTATATCAAGTTCCAAAAAGTACTACTTCCGGTTTGAGGATTTCTACCAAAATCTTATCCGGTGTTAAGATCCTTATTAAAACCTTAAATATGAAATTTTGTTATTAAAGGTTTGATACTTTTTAAGTTATCGTGGACGAAAAATCGTCACATACGTCCATACGTCCATACATACATACGCACACACACACACAGACATCATCGTGAAAATATTAAATTCGTATTCTAGAGACCCTAAAACGTGCTTATCCACCAAAAACTCATACTCGAAAATTTTGACCCATTACAATACCTCTCTTATAGAATATGAGGCGAGAGGTAAAAATGTATGGGAGTAATTTACACGACGTCATAACTGATTGAAAATTTGCATAAGACATATTTAGGACATCTTTAACATGTGTTTAATCTTTCAGTACGGTTAATTTTTAAGTTTGAAAGTTATAGCACGTTTAAAATTTTTCATACTTCGTAGAACATTTCGTTTTTCACCTATAACTTATTTGTTTGAATTAGTACAAGTTTCTAATTTGCAGTTTTAACGAGGAATTCACAACAGTCCTCAAACTTTTTTTATCTCTTACAGATTTTGAGAAATTCAAACCAAATTCAAATTTTCATATGGAGCGCATAGTAGGCTGTCTCGTCTTAATAGAATTTTTTTCACTTTTCAACGATATAAAACACAAGTGCATTGAAATGAAAATGAAGGCAGAAATTTTTTTAAACTGTTTGTTCGATTACGTTAGTACACTTGGGCGCGAAGTCTGGGATTACGTGCTAGGTGTGAGTCAGATATCGGCAGTATTGAAGATGCTCTAATACGAGTAGCACGTGCCCAGGAATTGCCATCTTTCCTTATCGTCACAGTTTGTATTATCACTTTAACTGGTCCATGATATGAGATATGAGTGGTAATGTGTAATTTTTGGTGATTCGATTAGTTAACTATTCCAATAATTGCACCTTTTAGTTGTTTTATTGATCCCGTAACTGATCATCTATAGTCCGGTCTGCTCGTACTCCGACATATAGGTATAACCGGTGTGTGGTGCTTAATAAGTTTTTAGAATGTCCCTTATTATGTACATCAAGTACCAGAACTAGTAAAATAGGTCACTTATTACATATTATTATTAAAAAGTAATTTCTGGCACGGGGTAAAATCGGGCACAATTTTATATTACGGCTGCTATGATCTTTTCGTCCTAGAATTGATTTTAGTGCCCCTTTTACGAGCCGCCTCTGGCCTCCCTCTTCACGTCGGTTTCCACAGGTCGGTTTTATGAGCTCATAAGCGCACGCAATTACGTTTTTCATTCGAAAACGCGTGTTACCCTTTTCTGGAATTTATAGCCCGTATACAGGTGTATTGTGTTTACCAGGGTAGAGTACATACCTTCGACCATAGATACTTTAGACTCCGCACGCAATCATTTGTTGTGAAACCGACACTTCCGTCAGTTAGCCCACAGTTGGTGTAATGTGGGTTGCATTTTCACCAAAGTTGAAATGTGGGTTGCATTATTGATTTGACAAGTGACAGTTCGTGATTCACATCATTGTTAGCACGATGTAAAATACAAATACGGTGAGTGCACTTGGCAAAAAAATGCGGACCTATTCGTTCCACATGTATGTCGGGTTGCATATGATTACAGAATATGCTAA
This sequence comes from Agonum fuliginosum, assembly GCA_947534325.1. NCBI lineage: Eukaryota > Metazoa > Arthropoda > Insecta > Coleoptera > Carabidae > Agonum > Agonum fuliginosum. The sequence goes on from OX384033.1 coordinate 3,569,777, forward strand.
TTATCTGTCATATCTGTCAAATGAAATATTGTAATTAAAAAAGATACTAATTGTTCATTATTTTGTGACCAGTTTACATTACAAAGTAAGTAATCATTATTATATAAGTTTGTGCTTAGGTAGGTATAATTGTTATACAAATTTTCTTTATCTAATTTCTTGATTCAGAGTTGAACAAATCAAAAAGTTATCGGCGTAGTACATGTTTTGTGCCAAACTGTACGTCGGGTTATAGAAGTAACGAAGAAAAAGTATCTTTATTCAAGACACCAAATAACATATACCATAGAAATCTTTGGATATCAAAAATACCGCGCATTGACCGGGAACTTTAGTCGCATATTATGTGAAAAACATTTTAAAGACCATATTATACGATTCAGGATGATTGGAAATGTAAGGATATAAAAATGTATACTATTGTGTTGTTTTTCAATTATGCATTGTATTTACAAACTAAAATAGATTTTGATTATCCAAAATTAAAATTTGGAGCTGTGCCGACAATTTTTCCAAAAACAACATCTACTGATTCCAACGATACTCACCCTGCTAAACGACGCAAAGTAGAAAGTATGCGATTGTAATTTAAACGTAGTTAATTTTAATTTAACGTTGTTTTATAAATATTGTAGGAGTTTCTGAAATCGAGACTGAGACTCCATTAATTTTTATTTTAGATTCTTTTGAAACTGCTTTTACTTCACTCTACTCAACTTTGCCATCAGCTACTATTATAACATCTACTGAAACAACTGCGCTCAGACCATCAAAATCTTCAACTCCATCATTTTTAGAAAACCCATCCAAGAATTCAGCAAACAATTAATTTTCGAAGATATTTCAGCACAAAATTTAAATATACAAATCAATTGTAATAAAAAAAATTGTCTACGCAAGTATTTTTCTTAAAGAAAGAAATTCATTCAACGATTTTACAGTCATTAAATGATATTAACGAGTTAATATGGTAATTTAAGTTTAAATATAATATGATAAAGAAGTATGTATTGGTGGTTCTAAAATTGAATAATTTAGTGCGGAATCTTGGAACTCCTCTATGTCTGTTGTGGATACTGGTTTCAGTCGATGGAGAAGGTGTTCATTTGTTGTCAATGGTGAAATGGTGCCTTAAATAAAGATACTTTTTCTTTGTTAATTCTATAACCCGACGTAGAGTTTGGCACAAAACATGTACTACGCCGATAACTTTTTGATTTGTTCAACTCTGAATCAAGAAATTAGATAAAGAAAATTTGTATAACAGTTATACCTACCTAAGTACAAACTTATATAATAATGATTACTTACTTTGTAATGTAAACTGGTCCCCAAATAATGAACAATTAGTATCTTTTTTAATTACAATATTTCATTTGACAGATAATTAGCATATTTTGTTATCATATGCAACCCGCCATACATGTGGAAAAAGTTGGGCCGCTTTTCACAGCACGTTTGTAGGGAAGTGCACTCACCGTATTTGTATTTTACATCGTGATTGTTAGTATTCAATAAAACACAATCAAAATGCACAAGAAAACTTCTAAATATACAAAATTGTGACAGATGACAACAAGAATTAGCAATAAATGTTACTTAAAAAGTATAAAGTACCTATACAACTTATATTGCAGCAACTTTGGGGTCTCTATCTCACTTCACACAACCCCGCTGACTATAGTGCTGGTTTCAATATAAACCCACTGTACATTAGGCGTTACGTGTCTAGAACATATATGGTCTAAGGTACCTACACACTCACACCCACTGGCTGCTGTTTTACTGAGTATGAATATTGGAATTTGTATCGCGGTCGTTTAATTTGTGGCAGTGCCACGCATTGTTTCATAACGTTTTTACGGCCCAATACGTTGATAAATAATCGAACGGGGGTTTATTTCTTCCTGCGTTTAGTTCATATAAACGTATGGGACACAATAGGCCACTCATAGCCCAGTTTGTAAAATATGGTAGCGATTTTATCCACAATAATAATGTCGATAACAAACGGTTACATAAATACTAAATGTGCTTCTTGTATTTCTCTGAAAGGATTGGCACGATAAAATAAATAATGAAAATTGAATATTTTATGTGACGTAGAATACTTCCAATAATGACGGCATAGAAAAATTTCCTTCTCACTTCACTAAAAAAACAAATGTTTTTACCTCTCGCCTCATATTCTATAAGAGAGGTATTGTAATGGGTCAAAATTTTCGAGTATGAGTTTTTGGTGGATAAGCACGTTTCAGGGTCTCTAGAATACGAATTTACTATTTTCACGATGATGTCTGTGTGTGTGCGTAAGTGCGTATGTATGTAAGGACGTATGACGATTTTTCATCCACGATAACTTAAAAAGTATCGAAAATGTCATATTTAAAGTTTTAATAAGGATCTTAACACCGGATAACGTTTTGGTAGAAATCCGCAAACCAGAAGTAGTACTTTTTTAAGCTTAATATAGTTTTCCTTAAATATATTGGTACCTACATTATTTATTTATGACAATTCCACTCATAGTTTTTCATCCAATCACAGACGAACTACAGTGACAATTTTCACTAGTGAAAATTGCTGCGAAGCGTTGCTTAGATACAATATGTCAGTTGATGATTGTTTTAAAAATACATTACTTTTTTGGAATAAATAAAATAATTCGAGAAATTGTCAAGCCGAATACCATACGTGACTATGATTTTTTGGTAATTTTTGCGGTCTGGTCACTCCTGCTTGTTTCTTTAGAAAATAATCACTCATGCTACGCACTCGTGTTTGTTTTCGACGCAACAAGCAGTCGTGACCAGATGGCAAAAATTGCCGGCAAAATCATAGTCACTAATGGTATTATATATGACAATTCCACTCATAGTTTTTCATCCAATCAAAACACAGTATTTTGCTGAATTGTACCAATCACAGACGAACTACAGTGACAATTTTCACTAGTGAAAATTACACTGACAATTTTCACTAGTGAAAATTGCCGCGAAGCGTTGCTTAGATATTATGTCAGTTGTGATGATTGTTTTAAAAATACATTACTTTTTTGGAATAAATAAAATAATTCGAGAAATTGTCAAGCCGAATACCATACGTGACTATGATTTTTTGGTAATTTTTGCAGTCTGGCCACTCCTGCTTGTTGCTTTAGAAAATAAACACTCGTGCTACGCACTCGTCTTTATTTTCGACGCAACAAGCAGTCGTGACCAGACGGCAAAAATTGCCGGCAAAACCATAGTCACTAATGGTATTATATATGACAATTTTTGCAAATAAAATAAAAGAAAATATAATTATCTATGGGTACAGTTAATCTAATAGTAGGTATTTAACAATAAAATAAAGTGCAAATAATATTCTACTTTTTTGAAATTCCAGTATCTTGTTGTCCATGATCATATGAATTTTGTGTCTACACAAAATTTGAACTATTATGACAGTGACAGTACAGTTGACATCTTTTGCTTGCATCTTGGTTTACATTATCGTTTACATCTTACATGAACATGAAAATATTAAAATGTAAGTAAAACTATTTGTTAGATTAATAGAATAAGCAGAATTAGGCGAGAGGTCGTATGCTGGCCACAGCAGATTTTTTGTGTACCTAATTAACTTAAATATTATTTGATTTAATTATACATTTTAAAATGCTTATATTAAAATTCTATTATCATAAAATATACAAAACATTATCGTTTAAAAATTGTTGCTTAATCTCTCCTTACCTATTCATAAACCAGCTTGTTTACATTAAGATAAACTTATATCTTCAAACAAATCCACTTAAATTTATATCTAAATTAGCTTCCTGTTCTAAAAATAACACCCTCTTCCCTTTTTATCATAAACTGCACAGTATTTCACTGAGCTACACATGTTGGTGACTAACACAGTGCAACTTTGTGGGTACATCTTCATCTTGAAGGCCTCAAAACTCTTGAAGCTGTTAAATGTAGAAACGTGACAATTTCATATAAACACGATTGGCGAGTGGCCAAGGTAACTGACCTGCTCAATGGAAGAAAACTTAGCATATGAGACTTGAGACATGAAAAACAAAAGTTACAAGAAAAAGACAAACATTGATATATTCAATGTGGAACTGAATATAAATGGAAAGTACAAAATGTACTAAGTTATGAATAGGTAATGAAATGTAATGAAATAGATGAATGAAATAGTTTCTTAAGAGCAGTATTTACACCCGTTCTATGACTTCAAAAAGGGTTACAGAAGTAAAATAATATCTCAGAATCTACATATAAACTTCATTCAAAAACTATGACAACGTTAAAGAATGTATCTATGTTCGTCTATACTATGTCCATCGAACACACAGAGTAATAAAACTAGTGGGCAGAGCCAAAACTGCGCAGTACAATGTGCGCAGAAGTAGGCTTTACAAGCAACAAATTTTAAAAACCAGAAAAATTAAATAGTTTTATTTGAAATAAATATGGAAGAATTATATATTTTATCATTTATGTATAACATAATTTTAAAAGAAATATGAAGTACAATTTTTATTTATGAACGATTTTTTTGATGACCGATCTCAGCAGTTGATTTTGACTAGCAGTGTAAAACTGGCTTACCAATAGCAATATCGTATTGCAATTTCGCGCACATTTGTGGGAGGAGCATCTACTCTATCTGTTCGGTGGACATAGTATAGTGATAGTTTTTTGTTTATTTTGTTTTAAATCGTTTCAACAGCAATTTTTAATACAATACAAGTAAAAATTCAAAACACTAGACGAACCTAGTTTAAACCTTGAACTAACTGTAAATATGTTTTTTAAATATAAAAGTATGTAAATTACACGAAAATCTGTACTTAAAACGAAACCACTGTAACAGTGTATTTCAAGTAGAAATGCATGTAAACAGATAGGACTCTTCTTCGCGAGCACAAAGTGAAAATAAAGCTCTTAAAATAAAATAAAATAAATGTTGAGTTATGGATTGCGTAATGGGTTACACTTTTTCTTAAAGAGTTTATCTAGGTTTAGTTAGACGAAAGAAAACGCACCATTTGATATTGCACAAAAAAATCCGAATTTTTAGACCACCATAACTCGGTTGAATTTGGTCTAAAATGGATGAATCTTCAAGTTCTGACAAGTTTGACGTTTGACAAGTTAATCTGACTTCAAATTCTTGATGTCAAAAAATGTCAAACTTTGACAACTTGTACCGGGTGCAAGAAAAATTGTGGATTTAATCCACTACCAAAGGCGATAAAGTTAATTCATTTTCTTTTCGGGGGAAAAAAATTGTGTACTTCTGAAGATTTAGCGCGAAAAACATGGATTTCGCCTGCCACTCTACAGCGTTTATAGTTTTGTTAAATTTAATATTCTAAAAATATTCCTAAAGATAAAAGTAGGTACAATCTCTAAAATGGTCGATGCAGAATTTTAAAATTTTGCTTTAAGAGGCCCGTCTACCTCCTAAAATCCAGCACGAAACGTACTAACGTAGCGAGTGTTTTGTGGCCAGTACAGGAATGGTAAAATTGTATTTCAATAAGGATTTATATACTTAAAGGATCAATTATTAACAGTTGTGCCTTTTTAAAATTTTAAATAATAAATTATACATGATTCCGAAAATTCATAAAAATTTCCAATTTATGCAAATTTTACACGGCTATCTCCTGATAGAAATTAATTTTAAAATTTGAAAAAGGCACATCTGCAGATCCATTCTTTCTCTATTAAATGTTTATAAAAACATTACCTTGAAGTCAATAATAAACTAACAGTTTACTCGCAACGAAAACACTTTTACAGTATTTTTCAACTTCAAAATGACATTGCATTGCTAGCATGCGGTAAAGTACGAGTTTCGGGCTGGTTTTGGGCAGTCGTAGTAGTGGAGAACAGAGTGAAATATAAATAAATGTAAAATCGAAAGTATTCTAGGAATTCGGAAAAAAAACGTAGACGAGCCGCTTAAAATCGAAATAGAATAGAAATATCCGCAGAATTGAAGTTTCTATATATTTTAATCATTGTGCTCACTCGTTCTTCGTTCTTTCTTCCTCTCTGTTGCAAATTATCCGTCGGTAGATAATCCCAGAAGACATTCGCAGTCCAGGGTTTCTCCACTGCCTTGGACTTCGTGTTTGGTTGTTTTTATTGTTTTTGTCACAGCCGCCGCTGTCTGAGATTGTTTGTCGTTCAACGTTGTTGCAACGTTTGCTAGAATGGACACTTGAAGACTTCCAGCGCGACTCGTAGCAGAAACGTGGATTGAATAATTCTTATTGGATGAGGATGTGGTAGAGGCGAAACAAGTGTGTCAGAATTATTAATTGCTGGTTGTTGTGGGGTGGGTAGCTGAGTGCACGATGTGACTGTGACTGTGGTTCTGAAAACTCAGGTTTGAAACAAATCTGGTAAACACACAAAACCTCTTCTACTAACAACCATGAATTCGTTGATAGCTGGTAACCGCACACTACACGCACGATTAAAAATGTATTTATGAGTATATCGAATCGATGACTTACAATAATTATTGAAAAATAAATCTGACATCTCTGTCTTTAAAAATTTATTGTACCTAGTAACCATAGCATTATAAGATTAGATTTGAAAATATCGAAATACCTAAAGTGGTTGTACTTTTCCTCCAGCTTTATGCGAGAATCCACTTGATTTTTTCCTCCCTAGGCAGGAAAAGTACTTTTCCTCCCGCTTTATGCGTGATAGCAGAATTGATTATTTACATTATTTTTATTTATTTTATGGAATTATTATACATTATACATTTTTCCAATGTTATCATCATCCGGTTCGTCTCTTTCTTCAATTTTTAATTGCTTTTCGGTGCAGGTATTGAAAAAAATATCGTGTGCATCTCGGGACAAAAGTGTTCTTTCGACTCATGTGGTGGCAACACGAGCGAAGCGAGGGCTACTCCGCACTCGTCGGAAAACGCCAACTTCGTCCCTAGTTACACAATATACTATTATACAAAATTGATGCATTTTCTTACGTTAAGGATCTCAGTTTCATATGCTGATGAAAATTACAGGCACTCTACTTACACGGTTCATTACCTCTCGCCTCATATTCTATAAGAAAGGTATTGTAATGGGTCAAAATTTTCGGTATGAGTTTTTGGTGGATAAGCACGTATCAGAGTCCATGATCATATGAAATTTGTTTCTACACAAAATTTGAATTATTATGACAGTGACAGTACAGTTGACATCTATTGCTTTCATCTTGGTTTACATTATCGTTTATATATTATATGAACATGAAACTATTAAAATGTAAGTAAAACTATTTATTAGATTAGTAGAATAAGCAGAATTAGGCGAGAGGTCGTGTACTGGCCATATCAGATTTTTTTAGTAGGTACTGGTACTAAATACCACTGATTTCTCATAGTTACCTACTGTTCATAATAAATTTGATCTACACGTAAAAAGGATTGTAAGAAACTGAAATATTATTTTTGAATTTAAAAAAATTTGCTACATAATCCACCACTGATTTCTCATAGTTACCTACTGTTCATAATAAATTTGCACGTAAAAAGGATTGTAAGAAACTGAAATATTATTTTTGAATTTAAAAAAAAATTTGCTACATAATCCACCTTGAAACAAAATAGTTTCATTTGTGACATCATAGTTCAAATAAAAGTCTTAATTTCTATACAAGTAATCCAGCAATTTTCAAATAGAAACATTAAATTGCCACTTATTTTTTCGATCACATCGGGCGCATTCGTCCATGTGCGACATTTCCCGATTCGCTTCATTTAAATTCCTTGCAACGCTGGAGGCAACAGAGAATTTGATATGTATCGAAACTATTGGTTTTTCACTAGCTCACACTACATCGTAGCTACAGCGTTCTCTAGGATACAATAGGTGTTGGTGTTGGTGTTAGTGTTGGCCTGTCGGTGTTGTGTTGGGTTTTGTGTTGAGAGATATCAGATAGCTTCACGAGATTGATATGAATTGAAATTTCCACGCTGCAGGGGGGATTATTGAAGTCTTACCGAAAGGTTTATACTTTGTTTGATTTTTGTTGCGGAGGTGGTAGGAAATATTTATATTTATAAATCGCGTGCGGAAGATATATTCTACGAAGTAATAACACTGAGAGTTCTAGATAAAACGATATATGGACGAATACGAAGAAACCGTTGAACAAATTATTACAATATAAAATTGATCCAGAAAGTACAAAATCCATTTTTAAATTGATGATAAAATAAAATAAACAAGAATGAAATAAGATGTTACAAAGTTATTTAAAAAGCTTAAAGAAATTTTTTTCTGAATTTAAACTCTACCTTTGTTTAAGCGGCTCGTCTAGGTATTTTTTCCGAATTGCTAGAATAGTCTCGATTTTACTTTTTTTCTATTCCTCTTTCTTCCCCACTACTACAGCAGCCCGAAACCAGCTCGAAACCAGCCAGAAACTCGTACTTTGTCGGCTCCTAGCTATGCAATGTCATTTTGAAGTTGATAAATACTGTAAAAGTGTTTTCGTTGCGAGTAAACTGTCAGTGGAGCCTTTTCAAATTTTAAAAATAAATTTTTTTCATGAGATATGACCGGGTAAAGTTTGCATAAATTGGAAACTTTTATAATTTTTTCGGAATTTTTATAATATAAATTTTTCAAATGCACAATTGTTAATTGATCCTTTAAGGCGGGAATGTAGCTGTATGAGAAAGAGGTAAAACAGTGCTCTACGGTTTGTATAATATTGAATCTAATACTAACGTAAGATCATTGAAATTTTTTTACGACAATATTTAATATTCATTCTACAGTGCGACGCAGTGATTTTTCCAAATTTTTTTATAGTATTGTTTTAAAAAAATGCCGAATAAAGAGAAAAATACTACTTTTACATGTTTAATTTAGGGCATTTTAAATACAAAATCTATTAAAATTCATGCGTCGCACTGTAGGTAACATGTTATACAGTATATAAATAACGCGTTTGATTATTTCTTTTGTCTTATAAATACAATATCATACAAATACGATGCCACTTTTAGAGCGCGTTCGCTATTGCTGCCTTTGTTCGACACACTAAATCTGTTATATCTCTCCTTTTTCTCGACGAAATCGTGGACAGCTACATTCCGGCCTTAAGTATATAATCCTTGTTGGGATGGAATTTTAGCATTCTTGTACTGGCCACAAAACACTCGCTACGTTAGTACATTTTAATCTTATACAAAATTAACAATAATTATTCATTGAGGATTCTTTTATGCTTCGGAATCCTAGAATAGTATACTTCATATCGAAAGTGACAAATATCGTGCGAGTGTAAAGTTTGACGAACGAGTGAGGCAATACACAAGCAATACGATATTACTTTGAACGCTATTTTAGGCGACCACAAAAGACACAGAATTTTTCACTTTTTAATACACACAACATTCAAATCACATTTAAATACTTAATCAATATACAAAGCAAAAGCTGCCTGGCTATGTTGATTTGGTCACATAATTACGATATGACCATATCGTGCTAGCACGATATACATATCATACTAGTTCATGGTAATATTTTTAACTTTCGTAGGCTGCTGCCGCGATATCTATTATTATCTATAGAGGTCGTCTAAAAAAATTTCATTACTTATTTTTAAGCTATCAATGAATTATATTACCTGTTGCAAAATAATAAAGAAGTGTATTTTCTATGGCAGAAGAACGAAGAGAAAACTGCGGAGACAACCGAGTATTTGCAGAAAGTAAAACTCCTGCAAATCCAATATACCCGCTCTACAGGTGTAAAACGAAATGAGAAGTAAAAGGCAAAGTAAATCCAAGAAAGACAAACACAGAACGTAGAAGTATCCGTCACAAAGCAAACAGCTAATTCAGTTCTTCCTCACTTGTTACAATATTACAGTCTCCACCTCCACATTCGCGCCTTCTTGCAAACAACAAAACACTGTCGCCATTTGTTTACACACTTGGCAACGGCGCACGCATGCGCACAAACAAAAGACAAACACACACGTCGGGCACAGCCACCCTGATTGAATAGCAGACGTAAGTGGTACATGTTAATTTTCACGGAATTTAGTTGTTGCCAGCGCTAAAGAGAACGGAGAAGAGAACGTGTTTGCTTAGGACTAAATTACTTGTATAATATGTATATTCACTGCAAATACCTTGCAAGTACTGTTTTATGGGACATTACTTGCCTAATTACTACTAGGTTACCCTTTACTGCAGTACGAACAGACCTTTTGTCACTTCATTATTTCCCAAATAGATTTGCCTTTCCAGTTCTACACCTGACTAAAGCCTTATTCACAAAAGCATTTAGTTTCAAGGCGCTACACTTGCAAATCCAGAAGATTAACAATTTGAACGATTCTGACTGTATTATAAAAAATTTCAAATTGAAATTTAACATGAACAATCATGACTCATTAGTGAATCAATAAATGCAAAATATCAATTAGCAAAACTTTTTTATCATTTAATAATCCATATTATACGTTGAATAATGCACAAAAATAAAAAAAATTCTTTTGAAATCGATAATATACTATACCTACATTAGTTGGAAGAAGTATAGAGATATTTTTACTTCCTTGTACGAAGTAAGGAAGTATTGTAATCGCGAAAAATTTCGGTTCTCAGATTTTGACGGAAATATCCGTTTTGACCTTTTCTGAATCCATTATGACTAGTTTCGACGTGACGTCTGTACGTACGTACGTACGTACGTACGTACGTACGGACGTATGTGTGTCGCATAACTCAAATACGGTTAGACGTAGAAAGTTGAAATTTTGTATTTAGGACTGTTATAGCATCTAGTTGTGCACCTCCTATTTTTGGTTTCAGTCTACAAACCGGAAGTAGTACTTTTTAAAAATATTTCGATAAATATTTAATTTTAGACAATTTTTTTTATTTTAAATGAAAGATTATGTGATTATTACCTAAAATCGGTATTTTATAAATATTTTTGTATCTGGTATCATTTAGGAATAATTAAAGTATATATTTTTAATTTAGTATATCTTTATCTTGTAGTCCATGATCGATTAACATTTGTTACTACGTAAAATTTAAATGATTATGACATGACAGTGACAATAGTAAAATATGCTTTATATCTTCTTCTGCAGTTTAAATAAAATGACTAAAATATATTTGTGAGTATACTAGTATAATATCTTAAAAGAATTTTTTATATTATTCTACATTTTAGTTATTAAGAAAAGTATGAACACACAAGGCGTACAAGGAAGTCATGTGGTGTCCACGTCAGATTTTTTTAAACAGTTAAGCCTCATTCACAAATCGAAATTAGTTTTATGTTTTGGGTTTAGGTTTTAGTATACTACTTGACTGCATTCACATAAATCAGATATTTAGGTTTTAGTGTGCTTGGTTCTGTCAGTGTCAAGTTTAAACTTATTAAGTAAGTGATCCAACAAGTGACAGTAAGAAATCAAATTGCTGAATAGTCAATTGTGTAAATCCAAAGAACATGTCCTCATTTCTTGCAATAAATTTTCCCAATCTCATTGCTGTTGACGAACTTGATTTATAGGACGTACCCACCATCTTCTACTTCTTTTTTCTTGTAGTCTAAGTACAATTTAATTAATAACGTTGCACTTAGAATTTTTCTATTATTTGCATTCATTTTGAAACTGACAGACACTGATCAAATAATATGAAAATATAAATATAGTTATCCTACGTTCTGACAGTACATAAAAAGAGACAACAATATATCTCTACATCATTCTACGCTTCATCCTATTGGTCGATTCCTAAACATAAAACCTAAAACTAAAGATAAGATTGGAGTTTGCAATCTTCTGTGTTAAAACCAAAACTAAATACTGATTTCTGAATGGTTGCATAAGATTACACGTTCGCAAGGTCATTAAAACGAAAACGTAAAACATAAAACTAAAACTAATTTTGATTTGTGAATGAGGCTTTAACACATTGACTAATAATTTATGTAAAACTCGTATTTTTTGTAATTTTTAGAAATTATTTAACAAAATACGACAAGGTTTTTTGTAAATTTCATTCTATAGCCATGTAAGTACAACCTTGTACATCATCATCATCAAGTACATCATTGTAAAATATGAGGTCATTGATTTCAAAACCTAAGTCACAAAATGATTTATTGTAACATGCTTTTTTTGCTCTGCATTTGATAGCAAGAGATGGGCCTTAAGGGTCCTTTCGAGTTATGAAATACAGTGCTTCGCACAGCTTTGCGAGTTTACTTTTTATAACCATATTTATGAACTTATTGATTTGAAAAAGCATTCATCTTGTTGACAAAGGTTTAAAGATTGGCGCTACAGCGTAATTTTGTAATATTATTTATTTATAACAACAATATGACTATAACAAAACTCGAAAAAATTGTCATTTTTACCGCATTGTAAAATATGAATAAATATAAATTTTTAAAACTATCGTTATGTAGCGCCAAAATTAAGACTTTTATCTTCCAAATGTTTAAGAAAAAATTACACAATTTTTAGTATTAGACTAAAAAACCGACTTCTCGTGAACCTCTACGAACGTCGAATTACCGCATAGGGAAGTGGCGCCGACACGCGGTAAACATGGAAATCTAAACACTCCTCCCCGCTCCACGCCTTGTCTGTTGTTCGCTAGCTAGCTGGAATACTCAGATTCTACTTTCAACGTTCAGATATTCATCAGCATGTTTAACTGCGAATTTTTGAAAAATTTGAACTTTAACTCGTAGGATTACTTTAGAAAATATCTAATAAGAACATTTTTTGTTAATATGATCATATTCATTTTAAAATTTTCGAAATGAACAAATTTTTAAATCTTTTATATTAACTTCACCGTCATACATACGGCAAAAAAACAAAAGTAAAAAATTACCCACTTCCCGGGATCCTATCGAGCTGAAATTTTGAAAATAGACTTTTGTCACCTAACAATGCACTTTGGCACAAGAAAAATCTGATGTGGCCAGCACAAGACCTCCCGCCATGCCCCAAACCCGTTTCCCCATATCCAATCAATCTGAAGTTTGGTACATAGACTCGTTGTGACCAAACATTTACTTTGGCACAAGAAAAAATGTGATGTAGCCAGCACAAGACCTCCCACCATACCCATTTCCCCATATCCAATCAATCTGAAATTTGGTACATAGACTCGTTGTGACCAAACATTTACTTTGACACAAGAAAAAATCTGATGTGGTCAGCACAAGACCTCCAGCCATACCCATTTTCCCATATCCAATCAATCTGAAATTTGGTACATAGACTCGTTGTGACCAAACATTTACTTTGGCACAAGAAAAAATCTGATGTGGCCAGCACAAGACCTCCCGCCATACCCATTTCCCCATATTCAATCAATCTGAAATTTGGTACATAGACTCGTTGTGACCAAACATTTACTTTGACACAAGAAAAAATCTGATATGGTCAGCATAAGACCTCCAGCCATACCCATTTTCCCATATCCAATCAATCTGAAATTTGGTACATAGATTCTTAGTGACCAAACATTTACTTTGGCACAAGAAAAAATCTGATGTGGTCAGCACAAGACTTCCCGCCATACTCATTTCCCCATATCCAAACAATCTAAAATTTGGTACATAGATTCGTTGTGACCAAACATTTACTTTGGCACAAGAAAAAATCTGATGTGGCCACCACAAGACCTCCCGCCATACCCTACGCTTTTTAACTCTGAAATTTGGTACATAGGCTCGTTGTGACCAAACATTTACTTTGGCACAAGAAAAAATCTGATGTGGCCACCACAAGACCTCCCGCCATACCCTACGCTTTTTAACTATGAAATTTATTGGTACATAGGCTCGTTGTGACCAAACATTTACTTTGGCACAAGAAAAAATCTGATTTGGCCAGCACAAGACCTCCCGCCATACCCTACTCTTTTTAACTCTTTCTTGAAACACACTATCTAAGAAAGAGTTACAATGAAAACAAAAATATAAATAAATATCGATCGAGTTTCATAAATAAAGGATTTATAGTCGAAAACTTTGTTTTTACGGGTTCATTTTTTTCTGAAATAATTAATTTAAAATAATTTTGTCAATAAATTTGTCAATAAATTTTTTCTCTAAAATTTACCTAAATCAAGTTTTTAATAAACTACTAACGCCTATTTACCAGATCATATAACTAGCTGTGATAAAACAAAAACTTTCAATACACATTTAAAACAATTTTTAGTGTCAAATAATTTCTATAACTTGGATGAGTATTTTAACAATAAAAATTAATCATGTACAAATTTTCATCTATGTATTTTTTAATGTATTTATTATGACGTTTCATATACATGTGTATATTATCATGTCTTCTGAATAAAATATATTATTATTATTAGTATGAAGGAAGTAGCTTTAATTATTAACAACAGTATTTTTATTGTTACCTACCTACTTGTACACATTATATAATAATAAGAATACAATATTTAAGTATAATGTACAAATTTTTTTTATTTTACTCAAATTATTTTTCGAGTCGCATTGTCGCATATCAAAATGCTTATTGCATTTCTTCGTATTTTTCAACTATATCAATAAAAATCTGATGTGGCCACCACACAACCTTCCGCCATATCTAGACTGCCATGTATCCATTTAAAATATAAAAATAATTCGTATACTCATCCACTATAAACTGACTACCCGATTTTTAGCATGATTCCAATACCTTTCCTTTACAGGTATGGCGGAAGGTAAAAAGCATTAAAATTTTCAAAAATATTATAATTATTACTCAAATTCCAAAATTCTATTCGCATTGTTTATTTAATACCTAATTTAATGCTATAAAAAACGGAATACTTATAGATTTTCTGTATCGAAAACATAGTTAGGTAGGTACTTTTCTTATTGGGTTTAGTTATTAATTGTACGCAAATATTTTCAGTTATTTGAGACGTATTTCCATCATCAGGTTACAAATAATGATATTATTATTATTAAGAGTGTTAAAAATTCTTTCAACAGTAAGTTCTTGTCAAATATTTTATAATGTACAATAAAACTTTATATTTTTTATATGAACAATTTAACAGTGATAGAACCATAATAGGTAATGGAAACAAAAAAAATAATTATATTCAATTTTTACATTTTGATTTAAATCATTGATTGTAAAATTATATTTCACACTTCACCTTCACACAGACAGGCGTTCGTAGTTTACTAATAACTTGATTTAGGTAAATTTTAGAGAAAAAATTTATTGACAAAAATTCTCTATAATATTGTGCTTAACAGCGGAACATTTTTAAATTTTGAACATTTGCGAAAAAATTAAAATCCAAAATTTGATTATTTTTTTATTTAAAATGAGGGACGTTTCTTGACAAAATAGCGATGTACCGCTGTTGAGATACTATAATAGATAATGTGTAATTTTTTTGAAAAAAAAATTCCAATCGACAAAAGATTTATTGGTAAACTACGAATTTTGAGCAATAGAATGGGCGCGTTATGAATTTAGTAAGTAACTACACTACTACTACAACTAAAATAATCATGTGATTAATTTTAAAAATCTGCAAGAAATGTAGAAAAAAAATTATTTGCCCAGCTTAGAAGAAGTGTAGTATTATTATTATTATGTTTCAAGTAACTGTAGGTACATCGCTTTCACATTCATTTGTATTAGTCATACTTTCTTAAAATATTTATTAAATATCAAATTGACAGTTAGTTTGACATACAGAGATTGGAAATGTTTCGATATTTTTGTTTTTGTCAAAGAAAAAGGGACTCAATGTATTCGGATTATTTTAATTAAAACACAAATCTCGTCAGAATATATTTATATTATTTTTAATAAAGAAATAGTAACTTAACATGTTGCAAAAAATAGTGTATGAAATTTGTGTGTCCAAGGTTTTAAAATATACTTAATATCGAAATGATTTATAAAGTTTCTATTGTTGTTCAACAATACGGTATGCATTATACATTATAGTGGCGTAAACCGTAGACCGACATAACATTCCTTGAATCGATTTATGACAATCCCTGGAGTTGAGATAGATCAGGAATAAGACCAAAGTAAATTGCATAGCCTAGCGTCATATTTTATATAAGATCTTGACCCAAAATCTGACTTCAAGTTCGTTAATGAACTTTATTCAACCAGTGGTACCAACTTTATAAACATAACTTTTTTATTTTTATTTTTTATCAAAATACTATCGTGTGTGATATCAAAGTTAAAGCTCTCGGGAAAAGAATTCTAGTAGAAAAACAAAAATAACATTAAACGATCGTCAATTGTTTTTTATTATAAATTATTCAAATTATATCGAGTTTTGTATCAATTTAAAGCGCTTGGGGAGATAAGTTTAGTAAAAATGTAAAAAAATGACATTTATGCGGTTGTCAATTGTTTCTAAAAAAATTATTCAAATTATTATTAATTATGGTTATATTTTGCGTTATTTAAGAATGTATAGGCATGTATGTGTATATTCACATCGTAGAACGAACAGTAGAAATAACATTCCACTTCCCATGAACGTTGAGTACTGACACTCCGCCTCTAGCGTGCTCTAACGACTAGCTTTAAGAGTGGGGGAACGTTTGCGTCCAGCCTTCTTGGCTCTTTCCAGCGCATTCCCCCTTTACACTTGCAAAACCACAGATGGTGCACGTTTGCAGAAGAGGAACCTTAAGGTTTATATTTCCGTTTAAATCTAATCAAATGAAACGTTGAAATCTTGTAATCCATAATCGGTTGATTTTTGTTTCTGTGTAAAAAATATTGACAGTTGAGGTTGGCACTAACGTCATATAAGTCATAAGCAAGATATTAAATGTAGTAATTGAACGGAGGATGGCTTCAACACAGAAGAGTTTTCCTGTGAATGAATCTTATGATTCAGATGACGCAAATTGCTGTGTTTGAATATTTTAGATTTTTATTTGTATATTTTAAATGGACACCAGATTGTACGTATACCATTATGTTTATTAGTCTAGATATGGCGAGAGGTTGTGTGCTGGCCACATCAGATTCTTTAAATATTGAAGAAAGTAAATAGTAAGCACTCTCAAATATTTTCTATAACCCACCCCGTCTCTCCCTGCTCGCTGATGTTAACACACACGGCACATCGCACTGTGCACATAACCTGTGATGTTCCGGCCACATTGCAATGCGTTGCGGCAAAGCGGCATGTTATTGAACACGTAGTACAAGGCAGTTGTGAACATGTGAACAGACCATTACCATAGCACACACGGCAACGTAGAGGGATCAGATGCTCACATAGAGATATCTAATCCAGGGAGGATGAGCTTACAGTGGGTGGGGAGAGCTTTCAGCGGATGGGGAGGAGCTTTCAGAGGAGGGGGGCACTAGGTGCGGATTTTTAACGTTGAGTGTTGAGCGGTGGCTGAGCTTTAAGTAGATTGTTAAGGCGGGACGTGATAAGAACTAAGAAAGCTGTATCGGAAAATGGGTTTCATTACAATTTTTAAGATAATGGAACAGTTCAGTTTGACCTTTAGTGGATTATAGTAACTTGACTGTTATTGTTTAAAAATAGAAATTGTTTTAGAGCTGAAGGCGGCTGCACAATTGCCCTGGAACGAGAACGAGAAAGATAACGGGAAGTAAACGAGAACGGGAACGGAAACAAAAAATGCTTTCAGATGTACAATTGGCGGTAACTTGAACAAACCACATAACCACACAAAAATATGACAAGGGACAGAAGATAAACTGAAGAATGGCGTCATGCTTTCTTTCTATTGGTTAGCAAATCGCAACGAGAACGGAAAAGATGAATCTTGGCGAACTTTACCGTTCTGGTTCTCGGGCGACGGAAAGCTCTCCGTTCTCGGAGACTTGTTGTGCATGCCTACATTTAAAAGTATGGAATTCATGTTTTTATCGTTCTCGCTCTCGTTCATGTTCTCGTTCTAGGGCTATTGTGCAGCCTCCTTAACACAAGGAAACACCAAGAAATTAAGGTTCATTCCCCAGCAATGACAATGGAAGTGGTCGAATTCAAACCTTTACAATATGACTCTGGTCAAAAGAGACCTGCATGCAAAATTTCATGAAGATCGAACAAACGGTCTAGATCTAAGTTCTTAACCCGCACTCCTAACGGTCGTATTGAATTCAAACACACATTCAATTTTGTGAGGATCGGACAAACTATCGAATTCAGAATTATAGTCAGTTGGGTTTAAAGATGAATAACTTGGTAAAAAATAATCCAAAAACATTGAACCAAACTTTTTATTAAAGTATGCATATTTCTGCGTTATTATATAAAGTTACAAATTTTTTAATATATTTTTAAAAAATGATGTATGATTTCGACACATTTTTAGAAACTATTAACTTCAATGACGTCAACTGTCAATATGCATCCTCCAAAAATAGTATATTGTACAACAAGAGTGGATGTGATACCTATATCGCACGAGAACGAGTTTGCAGTCACGACCCCACAGGGGGAGTGTCTGCAAACATTTGCGTGCGATATAGGCAATCCACTCGAGTTGTACAGCCTATTTTTTTTACGAAATAAGGTTTTTGCAATAAAATGCACTCAATGTGATGCCAAAAATTATTTGAAAGTAGGGTTACATCAATTATTTTGTGACATATGACATTTGAATAATTGTTGCCAACGTAAAATCTCTAAATTTTATTTGCTTTTTTTAGCAATAAAATAATGCTTTTAAACATAATTGATTATTAAATAACAGTTGATTTAATATTTTTAGTAATTATTTGTCATAATAAAAACATAATTTGCACGCATTAACAATTTTTTGACGTATTTGTCTTTGAATTTCATATCCACACCTGGTGTGGATATGACATCCCTATCCAATCCACACATGATAGTATGAAGGTATGTTGCCAATATCCAG
Source organism: Agonum fuliginosum (assembly GCA_947534325.1). Classification (NCBI taxonomy): domain Eukaryota; kingdom Metazoa; phylum Arthropoda; class Insecta; order Coleoptera; family Carabidae; genus Agonum; species Agonum fuliginosum. The sequence continues at coordinate 3,588,744 of OX384033.1, forward strand.
TAGGGAGTAGAAAAAATTCATATTTTAGGATAACGCAGTCATAAGCTTTGTCAAGTTATTTGTTAACGTAAATTTTACCTCTCGCCTCATATTCTATAAGAGAGGTATTGTAATGGGTCAAAATTTTCGAGTATGAGTTTTTGGTGGATAAGCACGTTTCAGGTTCTCTAGAATACGAATTTACTATTTTCACGATGATGTCTGTGTGTGTGTGCGTGTGTGTGTGTGTGTGTGCGTTTGTATGAACCGACGATTTTTCGTCCACGATAACTTAAAAAGTATCAAACCGTTTATAACCAAATTTCATATTTAAGGTTTTAATAAGTATCTTAACACCGGATAAGATTTTGGTAGAAATCCGCAAACCGGAAGTAGTACTTTTAGAAGTTTGGAAAAGTTTTCCTTAAATATATTGGTACATTATTTATTTATGACAATTTTTGCAATTAAAAATAAAAGAAATTGTGATTATCTATGTGTACAATTAATTATAAATACAAATTGCTGAATCTGGAAGTATTTAACAATAAAATAAAGTACAATTAATATTCTATTTTTTTGAAATTCCAGTATCTTGTTGTCCATGATATGAAATTTGTTTCTACATAAAATTTGAATTATTATGACAGTGACAGTACAGTTGACATCTTTTGCTTGCATATTGGTTTACATTATCGTTTACATATTACATGAACATGAAACTATTAAAATGTTAGTAAAACTATTTATTAGATTAGTACAACAAGCAGAATTAGGCGAGAGGTCGTGTGGTGGCCACAGCAGATTTTTTTGAAATGTTTTTATACAGGTACCTTAAGCCTACTGAGCTAACATATTATATTTTTTCTACCTAGAAAATATTTACAAAAAATTATTAAAATCATCTATTTACTGCTATCTAAGCAAAGTATGTGACATATTTATTAACTTTGTTTTCAATTTATTAATCAATAACAAATCCAGGATCAATTTCCAATCATTTACATAACAGATTTAATTACCATACGATGATTTATACTGGTGAACAACGAATTAATCTTAGTTTTAAATTACCAATACTAACACTTTGTGGTGTGCCCGCTAAATATCTACAATTAATTAATTTGGCAATTATTGGTAACGCTTAATTTCACAATTCACTTACACGTAATTTAGCAAATTTTAATCAACTATAATTAAATTCTCTTACAATTAGTAAATCAATTGTATTGAAACCAATCGGGTAATTCAGTCATCAAAGAATTTCAGAGGTAAATAAATTTGTTCAATTCCCTAATTAAATTCATGGTTCGTAGCTTTCTATAAGAAAAATATTTGAAATTTTACAAGTAACTGAAACATTTTTTAGAATTTCGTACTCACTTGGATTTGATTTTTTAACTCTCCGTATGAACCAAATAATATACCTATTTAAAAATTCAAAGTTATTTACCTTATTTTTAATATATATATATATATATATATATATATATATATATATATATATATATTCATTGCAAGTAAAATCGGGCAATGAAAACGGTAGAATTCCGACCCGATTAGGTACTGAACTGAACTAGTAAATTTAAATTATTAAACAATTATTTTAGATTTAAATATGTACTTATCCATTGAATCCTCCTAATTATGAAGCAACAATAACATTCTGTTATACCTTACAAGGGCAAATTCCCGGAGACCCGGACCTTAAGGGGGTTTTATCGCTCAGCGCTGCTAGATCACAAATCCTCGTTATTCCAGGTACCCGCACTAACAGCCTATGTTTTATGAGCACATGTTGTCTTTATTTATCTAATTGGTATGTTTCGCTCCATTCTTGTTTAGAAAATACTCAATTTGATTGTCTAGCGCGCATGCAATTTTTAAATTTTTTTAACAAATTACTCGGCTACTATTTGAATTTTTTTATAATAATATGATACAAACATTTACATTTACAATGCAATCATAGTTATGAAGAGTTTTTCTCAAAATTATTATTATTTAATTGTTTATAAATAATAATAAAACAATTTAAAAAATTCGACACCGTAGCTAGTTTTTTACTGCCTTTGTCTTTATTAGGTTTTTTTGACGTCTTAGAAAATGCGATATTTTAAATAAATGGAGGTATGTCGGCCAAAAATATAATTCATAATGTGTGCGCTAGGTATTTGTACAACGCTCGGTTTTATTAAAGCACTCCGCTTCGCGCCGTACTTTAATATAGAACCTCGCTTTGTAAAATTAACCCTACCGCACTTATAATGTAAAACTAACTCGTATTGTCTAACACAGGCTTTATATAAAACAAAATAAGCAAAGGCAACTTTGTGAAGAAATTAATATTAGCAAAAGTGTCGTAAACTCTGCGAAACAAATTAAACTTCTTACAAATTTCACTTTTCAAGAAAGTAAATAAATAATCAGAGCAACTGAAACGAGAATTTCACACTTAGTTACCCCCAAATACAAATTCAAATCAGATTAAATTTCTTACTTATCATACCTTAGCATATTCCGTGTCAACTTGCGAACAAATTGCGAAATCGTTTTAAAATCTTAATTTGGCGATGTCAACCTAAAATAATTAACGGCTTAATTAATAGGGGGAATCTTTATGAATATTAGCCGAGAGGATCCTCTAATATGAAATGATGCGGGGTTAATGAATTAACGTTAACGTTAAAACGCCTCGCGCAGTCAACGTTGCTGCGCGCTGTTCCAGCTTTCATGCATATTTCATACGTTACCTCTATGAAAATTTATGGTATACTTTATGTTAAGTTTTGCTCTAAGTACTTTTTATTTGCTGCAAGATTTTGCAAAGTACATCAAATGTTAAACACGCGATGTATTTAATAATATATTCTAAGTAAACGAGAGTTTTTAATGCAAAGTATGTCAGACGATTTATGGATTTCAACATAATGATAATATGATTTGTGTAAACTGCAAGAATTTATAACCTAAGTATACTGGGTGTATCATACTTTAAGGGTATACACAGTTTGACAAGCTAATTACGAATTAAAAAGAATTTTTCAGAAATTTAAGAAATTTTAAATACCAATGGTTTCGCATAATTACTATTAAAATAAATTTAATGGACACCTAAATAGAATAACATTAATTTAGATTTAGAATTAGAAATTTTAAAAATTATGTTAAAATAACTGTATGCCAAAGTAAGCAAATCTCACGAGTTTACAGTTTACAGACCTGTAAGCAGACCTTCAATATCGACATTTCAAAATGAAATTGGATATTTCGTGTGAATAACTCAAATTGCCTAAAAAATTTTGAAAGAAAATTTCATTCGTGAAATAAAAACAATTTCGTCGAAAAACTTCCGACTTCATAAGTCAAAAAACCATAAAATGCACTCTTTTTCAAACGCCCATAACTTTTTGTCGTAGGAACTTGGTTTTTTGAGCAGTGCCGGATTAACCCATGGGCATTATGGGCAGCTGCCCAGGGCCCCGGCGTTCAGGGGCCCCGGAAGAACAAAACTAATTTTAATATAACAATAAAATTATTTCAATTAGTTTTAACTTCTTCGCAATTTATGAATTCAATAGTATTTTTTCATGGATTAATAGACGAAACGAAACAGTTTAAATTGTGCAAAAAACTAGAAATTTTTGATAAAAATCTCTTGAATCAGTATTTAATCCAGAAAATGTTTTGATAAGTTGGTACGAGTAATATTTTCGATGTCCCGATATTGGTAAGAGTTATTTTTATTATGTACCCAAGGGCGACGATTTAACGGGCAATGTATCTATGCAAGTCAATTTAATGGGTGCACTACACCCATGCAAAATAAATCTGAAAACATATTTATATTCAATGTAATGAAAAATTACTAAGGCATATAAAATCATATAATAATTTTTTAATTTTGTTTTATTTTAAGTCATGACACAAAATTTTATGCGATTCCTCGAGACTCGATCTTAGAGATGTAAATGGTATTTTTCATGTCAAAAAATTAAATTTTAAGATACCTACCTATACTTAACCTTAAACTAAACAAAATTTTCGCCTGCGGCGCATTTTTTTCATTTTTTATAATTACCCTCTCTGAATATATCACAGGAATTTGCCCTTAAGCTACGCAAAAAATTTAAATCGCCGCCGCTATTTAGTAGGAACTTTTTATTTTGTTACCAAATGTATATTATGTTATTTATATATTTTTTTATTTTACATTTTATTTATGTTTTAAGAACAAAAATAATTCCTGCAAAATAAAAACGATTATCCTAAACTAGGAGAGGAGGGCCCCAAAATCATGACTGCCCAGAGCCCCATAAATCATTAATCCGGCTCTGTTTTTGAGTCTTACACAGGTAATTGAACAAATTTCAATGCCCTTTTTGTGGATCGAGTCGACAAATTTTTTCCAACGCGGTACACATCGCCAAAGTTGGACGTCTTTTTGCCCAAAAACGTGTTTTTTATTTGTTCGGGTTGTGAAGGGTACAAAAAGAGATCATCCTAATCTGAGTTTATATCCTTAAAGTAGAGCCACAATGTGTTTTTTACCCGAAAGAATCGTCCAATTTGGTTGAAAATTCGCTGAGTTATGTGCGAAAAACCTAAAAATGCACTTTTTTAAAAAACACCCATAACTTTGTGGCAAATCATCGTAGAAACTTCGTTCTTTGAATCCTGCACAAGGAATTGAACAAATTTTGGTAAATCAAGTCAAAAAAAAATTTAAACTCCGTACACATCGTCAAAGTTGGACATTTTTAAAATTACAATTTTTTTTACATGAGTGCTAGAGGGGGCGGAAGGGGTTGCGCTTAAGTTTGTATGCATGACTGTAAAGTAGACACTTCAAAGTTTTTCGCCCTCCAAGATTCATCGAAATCGATTGAAAATACGCCGAGTTATGGCGGTTTGAAAATGGTCGAAATTTTTACGGATTTCATTTTTTTTCCGCCTGTATATATGCAAAATTTTATGTCATACTCTATATTTAGTAAGTAAATAAAATTATAACTTAACCAAATTAAAAAAGCTCTCGAACTTTGCGAGCTACATTCTGTTCTGAAACTTCGAACTAGCAACCGAATGTGACAACAAATGTATTTATTTTCAATCCCAGCTTTCAAAGTCAGCAGACGTGACGTCACAGCGCATTTGTGGTATCATAACAGCGTCTCAAACACCGACGTCATTGCTGTCACAACTGTAACTGAATCGAAACGACTCTTTGTTTTGTGGAAGTGAACATCTTGCTGGTTCTATTGGTATTTTGAGATAGTGTAACATTTCTGAAATCCTGATTGACTGATTGATTGTGTAAAAGTCCAAGTTTTGTAAAGTTTGAAAGCTGGTAGAGACATTCGATCATTTTATAACAGAAATTAAATACAAAGCAAATGGCGCAATAAGTTTTTCTGGAGTTATACTTAAATTTTTATCCGATTAGATTCGAACTTGAGTGTCAAAACCTCAGTTCGTCATATAACCCACTCAGCTATCCAGCCTCCGTCAATAATGCGACATCGATAAATCTAATAAAAATTTAAAGTTTGATTCTAAAGTTGCAAAGATGTAAAGCTTAAAGTAAAATATACTCAGATATGAAAAGATATTTGGCAGTCGTCTCAAACAAATAAATTTCAGGAAAAACTAGATTTTGTCTTCGTCACGGGCAGTTAAATTTGAAAACTCGATCAAGGTTTCTGTGTCATCATCAGAAGAATAAAATTTTCGGAATGTCAACAATTTGTTTCGAAATTACCAAAATAGAACTGTAAAGCCTGTGTCAGACGAATATTTCGAAAATTAAACATTTCTTCCCTACAATTTTTTTAAGCAAGGTATAATTCATGAGAATGAAAGTTTATGTTCGAGCTGAAGGCGAGTGTATAATCATCCGAGTGTATTATAGCCATAATTTGAGAGTCTAATACAACGTTTTATTTACGACTAAAACTTTTCTTTACAAATTTTGATTCATTAAAATATTAACCTAACCCTAACCTCACATTTTCGTGTAATGACAGTTTATTATTATACAATAGTGTTGAATTATAATTTCATTATACAATAGTGTGTCTCATGGAGAGGGTTTTTTATGTACAGTCGGATATAGACTTTTTTTCGTCCTATAGGATAAACAATGTAAAAAATTTAATTTCGCTTTTTAGAGCCAAACTGTAAATACAAAAGATGTTCAGAATAAAAAATGGCATACTTAGAGCCCTTAGTTGTTTATATGAAACGTTCCTGTCACGAGATAAACGTAAATTAAGTTACCCATATTTGAGTTGTTTACAGAGTGCCATGGAAAATAAAACGTATTTGTCAGATCAAAAAAATATAAACTTTCATTAATTACGATAAAATGTACCTTAGGAAGAAAACGAAGGAAAAGAAAATAATTATTAATAAGTGTATCCTTCAGTCCAATAAATTGTTAATATTTATTTCATGTTTATTTCGTGAAAGACATCGATTTGAACATCAAATTTAAGCTTATTTGATTTGATATTACAATGGTCGCAGATAATAAGACTTAATAAGTATTCCCTCCTCTGCACCAATCAGAAAATTACTTGGCCTGAAACAATTTCTCCATGCAAATGATTTTTTTTAAACATTCAACGTTTAATGATGTAACTATGGTGATAGAGAATTGACATTTGGGAATGTCAAAATTTTTGTGTATTGGTATTTATTTTATTAAAATTTTGTAAGTAATATAGTCATAAATAAAGTACAGTATACAACTCGCTGTAATGGCTATTATTCCCTCAGATGATTAAAACCCTTGCTCGCTTTGCTCGCTCGTGTTGTAAACTTCACCTTCAGGAATAATAGCATTCATTATAGCTTCGTTGTATAGTATACTATTATTTAACGTGCGTATAATTATCCGAGTTAATTATAGGAATTATATGCGAGTCAAACAGGATTTTTGTCTACGACTTTTTAATAAAACAATAATACAAAATGTTTATTCATTATAGTTATTTGTGTATTAAGAGCGTAAAGAGACTCTTTGTTACTCGCGCACGGTAATTGCAACGCGAGCCGAAGGCGAGAGCTGCAATAGTCCAAGAGGAACAAATACACTTTACGCTCGTAATACACACATAATTTTATCTACGACTAAAATTATTTGTTATAATAATAATAGTATTCAGTTAGTTCAATCTGCATTCAATTAGTTTATGTTTTATTTGTAACCATGACGATACCAATAATATCGAAATAAATAAATTAAAAAATTTGTTTGATTCTGTCATTTTCTTTTATTTTATGTAATCAAAAAGTACTTTTTCTACAGACACTATTAAAAATTAAACTTTTAACACGGCCTACTGCTGTTAAAAATGCAATATTATAAGACGCCGTGTTAAAAGTGAACTGTCAATCACTTTTAACGTGCGTTAAAAGTAAACTGCCAATCACTTTTAACGCACGTTAAAAGTAAATTTCATCTCTTAATAAACAACTCTCAATTCATAGACTACGTGTTTCATTATATTACTATATAAATATCTTTTGTTACTGAACTGTCAAAAATAATTAAATAAATTATTTCTTATATTAAAATATAAAACGATGTTTGTAGAAAAAATAGTGTATGATATACGTGTTAAAAGTGCTTTTATTTTGTTCGAAGGGTTACGCCACTCCGCTTCGCGTCGTGTCCTAAACTTCCCGTCTCACAAAAGAAAATGTCACTTTTAACACTTATATCATAAATAACTATTATTGAGCGTTGTCATAGGAGACTCGCAAAAAATGTTTTTTGCTTGGTCCTCAGTAATAATCAACTTTACGTTGACAATTGAAAGCATAAATTTCATAGTAGTCGTAGATAAAAATATTAATCTAACATCACATTGGATGGGATGATAATGACAGTATTGTTGAATAAAGGACTCATAATACAATACTATTAAATTATGAATTTATAATACAGCAGTGTGTCTTATGCAGAGATTTTTCTTTCCACATTTTTGTGTAATTATCATGTTGTTATATTTAATAATGAAGTGAACGCGTTAATTTAAAAACTCTTCGTTTCAGAAATGAGTGAATTTAAGGTTTTTCAGTGGCAGCGAGTTTTTTTCCTCCCGTTAAAGTAAATAGTCATTGCTAGTGTTGTACTAATTAGTTTTTCGAATGTTAAATGAACGAATCGTTTACATTCGCTAATACGCCGTTTGCAAAATGTTTTCGTTAATTAGCAAAACATGAGAACTTTTAAACTCTGTGAAATTGAAATTTCGATGCTCATTATAAATTGTGTACAGACGCAGTGCGCGCTCGCTCGCTCAGTATCAAAACATGACAAATTCGCTGTTAATCAAAATCGCGTACCTTTTCAACTTTTTTAATTTCGTTGCGCCGACTGGTGTTGAAATATGTCAAGTGGATTGTACGTTTTAACATCAATCAAATCTGCAAAATGGGTGAACTTTCACAGAAATTTTAAAAAATTATCCGATACATTCGCAGTCACACGGTGTTGATTTAATATTTAATCACAACATTATATTTTCCACGTAGAGCTCACATTTTTCATTTAGTTTATTTTAAGGTTTGACAATATTATATTATTTATTTAATCGTATCATCAACTGTTATTACCTTTTAATATGCAACATTTATTGATACCTAATTATAAATAACATAATACGTTAGATTTAGATACAACCATAATAACATAAAAACCTTCAATAATATGCAAACTGTCAACTAATTGACAGATAAAATTGTTGATTTGTTTTAACATCGCTGTCGTTGATGATACGATTATGATGATGATATATTTTATATTTGAGATTTTTTCAACAAGGTCTTTATTAGGTCGAGTGGTGCACGATAGCTGATAACGTTGTTGGAATGCACGATTTAAAAATTCGTGGAAATTAATTTATACACGAGTGTAGATTCGGCAAGAAAAAAGAATAGCTAAAAAATCGAAAAATTCAAAATTGTTTCTTTTTCTTTGACGAAAATGTACAGCGATTTGTCATTTGTCACTTAATTGAACAAAATAACAAACAGATTAGATAACCAGACATTTAATTAAACTACTATGTATTAGTTGTTGAATAGGAATTTCGAATTCAGTTGGTCTAGGTGTTTTGAAACAGACAGTTGTGGACTGTAAGCATTACAATAAACAATATGTTTTTGAAATAGTATTTGATGTTTGTAACATTGTTGTCGGCGGCTATCTAATTCAAAGTTTACTGCACCGATTGAGTTCAAATTTGGTATGGTAATAGCTTAAAATCTAACTTGAGCAGACTAAAACGTCAGTCCGCCATCTTGAAACAAAATGGTGACTAGCTAACTCAAAATGTACTGCACCGATTGGGTTCAAATTTGTAATGGTTATAACTTATGATCTAACTTATGACATGAGCATACTAAAATATCAGTCCGTCATCTTTAAACAAAATGGCGGTAACCGATTGGGTTCAAATTTGGTATGGTATCATGGGCGTAGTTAGAATTGCCACCATGGTGGTATGGTAATAACTTAGAATTCTTATAACGAGATTCATTTAAATTCGAGTTGGAGGCGTAGCAACGCGCGCCGGGTCCGCTAGTAACTAATGAATATCGTCTAATATTTTTAAATCCTTTATATTAACTTCACCGTCTTGTCTTCGTACGGCAAAAAAACAAAAGTCAAAAATGACCCACTTCCCGGGATCCTATCTAGCTGAAATTTTGCAAATAGACTTTTGTCACCTAACAATGCACTTTGGCAAAATTTCAGATTCTCCGCCATCTTGAAACGAAATGGCGGCAAGCTATCTCAAAATGTACTGCACCGATTGCGGTCAAATTTGGTACAGTAATGGCCAAGGATCTGACTTATGATACAGATATATTAAAATGTCTGTCCGCCGTCTTGAAACAAAATGGCTGGCAGATATCTCAAAATGTACTGTAACTATTCAAATTTGGTAGCTAAGAACCTGTCTTGAAACATAGGTATATTAAAATGTTAGTCCGCCATCTTGAAACAAAATGGCAGCTAGCTATCTCAAAATGTATTGCACCGATCTGGTTCAAAAACAAAAATTTAAATAAATATCGATCGAGTCTCATATACAGGTTGGTGGAGGTGAAATGCGAACATAGGGAAAATATAACAATGGAGTTATCATGCTAGGCATCTTGATATACGTGGAATAAGTACTGTCAATGTCAAAGTAGCTGTCATATTATTGAAATTTTTATTTTCATTAAAATATTTTCTTTGCATAATAATGTATGAGTATGAGCAGAGCGAGACAGTTTACATGCAGTTTTAGATTTTATTATTATTTCTGTTATTGATTACTCTTTTTGCCACACAAATTTACATTCTTTGTTTTGTGACACTACTACAAAATATATCAAGATACCAGGCATGAAAGCTCGATTGTCATGTATGTTCCCTATGTTCGCATTTCACCTCCACCAACCTGTATATCAAGAGACAACAAGCCATGAGCCTGCAAGGCTCGCAGAGCTAACTAATATCAATAGGATTGTGTAAAACAGACATAACTAATGAACTTCTTCTAACATTTTTCTTATTTGTTTTTTTCTCTCCAGGAGAGCGTCCATTCCCCTGCAGCTGGGTAGGCTGTGGAAAGCGCTTCGCTCGTTCGGACGAGCTCGCACGCCACACACGCACACACACGGGCGAGAAGAACTTCGCCTGCCCAGTGTGTGGAAAGAAGTTCATGCGATCAGATCATCTCAGGTAAGAGAACATCGAACATCAATTTCATACATGCATGTGTGGATGGAGAGATAGCGCGAGAATGTAATATAGTGAAGTGCGGAAAAGGAAGTGAAGGAAGAGAAGGAAGTTCAATCAGAACGAATGGTGGAGAAACAACATGATGATGATGATAAGGATGATGATAGATGGTGATGGAACTATAGATAAGATCCCATACAACACAAATGCGTCGTTATGACGTCTTTATAATGTTCATGTTTTTAAAACGTCTGATCCAAATGCCAAAGACGTCATATACGTGTCTTATGTCCTCCATTCTGGATGTTTAAAAGATGACGTCTATTTAATACCTTTTCGACAGTCAAATGATGTCCTTTTTAATAAAATTATGACCAATATACGACTTAATTTTGATCAATATAGGATTCCTGTATGTCATAACCAAGATTAATTTTGAGACAAATATAGGATTCCTATATATTGTAAGCAGGACAACATAATGACGACTTAAAGACTACCGCATAAGACGTCTAAAATTCGACCAATACTAATCTCCTTATGACGTCTGTAAGACAGTAGCAAGATGTACGTCTTAAAGACGTTAATACGATCGATGTGTTGTATGGGATGATATGATAACTGAATCCCTAACATATCTAGTTCGTAATGCCGCATTCCCACACGGAATCTTCGGGGATTCTTTCATGCTTGTGAATCCTGAAAAAAAATGTTCTGAAGCTTTCAATGAATTACAAATTCTTCTGTTCTTAAAATTCAAAACATATTTAAGAATTGAAAAGAATTATTTTGGATTAAGTCACTTTATTAAAAAATTAAACCACTCTACCGGTTTTTATAAAATTTGTATTGCCTACTGACTGACCATAAGTGCATTTTTTATTTATTAATTATTTATTTCATATGTTTTGCCAACTAATTTATTTTGTTATTTATATCAACATCTTTGCTATTTTAAAATTATTATCCAACTCCTGAAGAGGGCTTAAGAGGCTCGTCTACCTATTTTTCTAATTACTAAAATATTCTCGATATTACTTTTTTTCTATTTCACTCTCTTCCCCACTACTACGGCTGCCCGAAATCAACCCAAAACTCGTACTTTGCCGCATCGTAGATATGCAATGTCATTTTGAAGTTGAAAAAGACTTTAAACATGGCTCCAGTATTCCCATAATAACTTCTGTATTTTAAAAAAAAAATTAGTGAAACAAAAATTATTCGATGCTTCTTGATTTTGAAATTTTTCTTGCCATTCATAGTGACCGAAAAAAAATCGTATTAAATAATGACAAAAAAACCGCAAAAAACGTCATTTTTAATTTTTTTTTACTTCAAATTCCTAGGCCAAAGACAAAATATAAAAATATAGAAGCATTAAGACATCCTTTGTTAATACACTCATATGTAAAAGCATGATATATTTCAATTTTAATTAAAGTAAACTTGGGAAGCGTACACTTCTGTAACGCTGTAAAATTTTAGGGTAGACGTACACCTTAAGTAAAACCGAAACCGGTAGAGTGGTATAATTTTTTAAGAAAGTGACTGAATCCAAATAAATTCTTTTCTATTCCTGCAATTGATCCAGTCAAGAAAATACAACGTCATATTTAAGAATCCTCAATCCTTCCATACATATGTACCCATTCCATTATAATTATTTGAATAAAATTTATAAATATACCTGCTATGTACAGTACACGAAATAAGAGATGGCCGGTGTGGGAATTTTAATTTGGTAAACAACATTAATCGAGCGGACATAGATTATCACTTGTAATATCCCAAGTGCTCGGATTATTATCCGAAAATTATCCTCGGTATTATAAATCGCATAATTCTTGTTATATTAATAACTATAAAATAGTTGGCAGTTAGATTATAAAACTTTTGATTTATCACAGACCCAAATTAATTTAAAAATTCTAAGCAAGCTGCATTCTTTTAGTTCTTAACAATATGAAATAATTAATTTTTGCAGATTATATTATAATCAGACGAATGAGTTAAATACTCTAAGTATGAAATCATTTTTGTAGCTAATATTTGGTAACAAAAGAAGAAAGAAACATAAAAGATAAAAATTCCGAATTTGCTCTTTAGCAAAGATTAATCTCTTCTTGTACTTTGTCCCCTAGTTCCAAACTTTCTTGGCCACTGGTCAGTATAGTTTGTTGTGCTAACCTCGCCCACTCGACACGACATGTTGATAATTTTTTTATGCCACGTGTTGTCGAAAATATGTGTCAAGGACGCTTTTTAGAAAATAGTTTACAATATTGCAGAATAAATTAAACTTTTTTTTGTGACTATAAATCTCATTCCGTCTCTCGTCTGAATTACGAATGCGAATATTGCAAGTTGATGATAGGTTATCAAAAACAAAGTTGTTGTTTTGTTTTCAATGTTGCTGGGTGTTGGTGACAGATGGGAGTGACCGCGACCGATTGAGCATAAAAAATATTATATACAGGATGATTCACAACTTCATGCATATATTTCAAGGACAAAGTTCGCAATTTTAGTTTCTTTGCCTCATTCGCATAAGCATTTACTTTGAAGAGGTCCGTCTACTACCTAAAATCCAGCATAAAATGTACTAGCGTAGCGAGTGCTTTGTGACCAGTACAAGAATAGTAAAAATTTATTTCAACAAGGATTTCATAGAGAAAGAATGGATCTACAGATGTACCTTTTTAAAATTTTGATTAAAAAATTGTACATGATTATAAAAATTCCGAAAAATTCAAAAAAAAATCCTGTTTTATGCAAACTTTACACGGTTATATCTCATGATAAAAATTAATTTTTAAAATTTTACAAAGGCACAGCTGTAGATCCATTCTCTCTCTATTAAATGTTTATAAAAACATTATTCTGAAGTCAATAATAATCTGACAGTTTACTCGCAACGAAACACTTTTACAGTATTTTTCAACTTCAAAATGACATTGCATAGCTAGGAATCGGCAAAGTACGAGTTTCGGGCTGGTTTCAGACTACCCTTTTAGTGAGGAAAAGAGTGGAATGGAAAAAAGTAAGATCAAGAGTATTCTAGGAATTCGGTAAAAACCTAGACGAGCCACTTAAGGTTTACATTTCTGTTTACGGTTAAGAAAGTTTAAATGTATCTAAATAAATACGAGCATTCACAGTGCTTGAAAGTGCGAAGTGCGAATGCTTGTATTTAGTTATATGAATTTAAACTTTCTTAAACCTAAACATAAATGTAAATCTTGGAACTTTTGTTTTTATAATCAAACAGTTTTGGTTTTTGGCCACTCTTTTCATATTTATAGTTTCATAAATTTACTATAGGTACTACTTGCCATTGCATAATTAATTATTAAAATAGTATTTTATTTCATTCATAGTCAGTCAGATATTCATCATGCACTCTACAATCCAGTGGTCGTCCTTAAAATAACGAATTTTAAAAAAAATCTTCTTTTACTTGCTCATATTTCATTATAATAAATGCATGAAGTTGTGAATCACCCTGTATAAACTAATACTATAAAGTCGAATAGTAAACTTTCTAATCCTTATTAGTACTGCGGCACGTGGTATTTTGGTATTTTAATTACCTACAACTAAATTAGCATGATAATGTATCTGATAATTTATTAATTATACTAATTTGTGTGTTGTAACTTTTTATTGTTTTATTTATATTTATAAGTAATTAATTCTAATGTTTAATTCTTGACAAGTTTTACTGTATTTCCTGAAACACAATAATTTGTAAGACGAACTGAAAATAAACTAATAGAAAAGTATAGTTTATTTTTGTTGAAAAAACATATTCTTCAATTATTGTTCAATTGCTGAAATTTGTATTCTTACAATGAGTTCTAGTAGTTGTCAAGTGTGAGTTATATGTGCATTTATTTTAATGGCATATACTATATAGACTTAACTTACTGATCATAGAATAAAAAAAATATATAAATTTGATTTTACTTTGTTGGTAAACATGCAACACGGAACTCCGGGTTCGTATGAAATCACATGCAGAGAGCTGTGAGAGATTATTTTGCAACCAGGACTACATTTAAGATGATCAAGTGGTCAGCTTGAAGCGCCTGAGTGCGATTTAATTGCACGATGTTTTACAATTTAATATGACTCAAATTAATGTACAGCATTCACTACAAGTCGTAGAATTTGGATAAAAATTAAAATTTATAGGTAACCGTTGAAATAATGAAGATAATTAAATTTTAAGTTGACACTAAAACGCGCTAAAATGCATTGCGTTTATGGAGGTTAGCAGTAGATTTACTGAACGATTAGAAAATATTATATCATAACAACCCAACACATGTTTGGAAAACGAATATGTTATTCTTTGATATTTGGGATATTTATTAGAAAAATAAAAATTATGTTCACTGCAATAATTGTTGAGAAATCGCACGTAAAAGGTTCCAGTCTCAAGAAACATTATATTTTTGACGTACTGCATTTCAGTGTAAACTTTAATTTCAATTTGAAATTTACATACAAATCTACGATTTTTAATGATTTATTTTTCAATATTTGACTGCTTTTTTGCATCTCACACCGAAATCACGCACGAGAATTTGACCAAGATTCAGAATCCTAGAAAATAAGAAGAATCTTGAAAAAAATACCATGGTTTTTAGCAATCAATAAATTATATAAATTCTTCTTTTCTAAGACCCATTGAAGTTTCAATTTAGCGACACCGCAATTTAACAGGTAATTCTCACTAGAAAGAAGAAAACTTATTTTCCAGGATTCAGAATCTTGATAGAATCTTCAAAGAATCCTCGTGCGAACAGGGTTTTATGACCGACGGATTTTCTATCTTACTGCTTCGACAAATTAGAAGTCAAAATTTTCTTGAATATTATTGTTATTATACTCACAAAAATAGTACCAACATTAACATTCCTTCAATTTACCCCCAAAGTTTATCAATTACTCTTGAATTCTCCAAGCACAGGTTGTCCAACTTAACAGAACTGAACACTCACAGACGGAGTTTGCGAATTGCATTTGCGGATGATCTTAACACGACGCTGCGCGGCGTCTAGCGTCGGCGTCGGTTGCGGTTGTGACGTGGTGCATTGCCTAGGGATATTTGATTTCCGTCTGGTTATTAACGAGAGGAATTGGCAAACCTGGTTTGCGCTGCGAGGCGGCAGACGGCACGGTGCATTTGATGTAAGGATACGAACACTGTTTTGGTGTTTGATGTGGGGTGGGGGGGGGGGCGGTAGTTAGTTTGTGCTACTGCAATGTAAATTCGTGACATGTGTCAGGTATAGATATATTTGGTTTTGTATAATTTGATACTGATACTGAGTCGTATTTAGACAGAAATGTACGAGGGCTCTTTTGCTACGGTTTATTAATCAATGAATTTCTTTGGCTGGTTTGGTTGATCAATTACAACAATATTATTAATTTATTTTTTCACGACATGCAGAAAAAACTCAATTTTCTTCGCCAAATAGTGAGGAAAGTAAATTTTCCTCTCTGGAAAGGAAAGTAGGTACAGTACACCGCAGAGAGCAAAGTCTCTAAGCGGTGGAGTAGCTCAGGCTACTCGTTTCGTTGAACACACACACACACACACACACACACACACACACACACACACACACACACACACACACACACACACACACACACACACACACACACACACACACACACACACACACACACACACACACACACACACACACACACACACACACACACACACACACACACACACACACACACACACACACACACACACACACACACACACACACACACACACACACACACACACACACACACACACACACACACACACACACACACACACACACACACACACACACACACACACACACACACACACACACACACACACACACACACACACACACACACACACACACACACACACACACACACACACACACACACACACACACACACACACACACACACACACACACACACACACACACACACACACACACACACACACACACACACACACACACACACACACACACACACACACACACACACACACACACACACACACACACACACACACACACACACACACACACACACACACACACACACACACACACACACACACACACACACACACACACACACACACACACACACACACACACACACACACACACACACACACACACACACACACACACACACACACACACACACACACACACACACACACACACACACACACACACACACACACACACACACACACACACACACACACACACACACACACACACACACACACACACACACACACACACACACACACACACACACACACACACACACACACACACACACACACACACACACACACACACACACACACACACACACACACACACACACACACACACACACACACACACACACACACACACACACACACACACACACACACACACACACACACACACACACACACACACACACACACACACACACACACACACACACACACACACACACACACACACACACACACACACACACACACACACACACACACACACACACACACACACACACACACACACACACACACACACACACACACACACACACACACACACACACACACACACACACACACACACACACACACACACACACACACACACACACACACACACACACACACACACACACACACACACACACACACACACACACACACACACACACACACACACACACACACACACACACACACACACACACACACACACACACACACACACACACACACACACACACACACACACACACACACACACACACACACACACACACACACACACACACACACACACACACACACACACACACACACACACACACACACACACACACACACACACACACACACACACACACACACACACACACACACACACACACACACACACACACACACACACACACACACACACACACACACACACACACACACACACACACACACACACACACACACACACACACACACACAGGTAAGCAGTGTTACCAATGTGAGTTTATAGTGATATACTGTAAACTATTATTTTACAATTATTATGTTTAATATTTATTTTTTCTATAATTTCACGATTTTACAACTTAAATTTAATTTGGGATATTGGCTACACTGTATCGTTGTGTCTTTGGAAATAAATATCTTTATTATTATTATTACAGTGAAATATTTTATTGTTTTAAAACATTCTGACAGATGGTACTTATAAATTATCTTCTAGTAATGTGTTTCTTCTACATTTACAATGTTTTTAAATATGTCGTGAAAAAAATGTTGTGTCTAACACGAGAGGAAAGCTCTTTTTCCACTCTCGCTCGATTGCCTCACTCGCTTCGCTCGTGACACAAACTTCAAGCTCGAGTGGGAAAAAGAAGCGCTTTCCTCTCTAGTTGGACAAATAACTATTTATGTACTGGCTACTAGGCTACTGGCAATCTTTTAATAATGTAAAGGTCTTATTTATTTATTACATTTATTTCATTTTAGTTAAACGAAACATTTAGGTAAGTTAATTGGCGCAATTAATTGATTACATAATGAGAATCAGGAAAACCTATGTCCCGCCCGTCTACCTCCTAAAATCCAGCAGAAAATGTACTAACGTAGCGAGTGTTTTGTGGCCAGTACAAGAATGGTCAAAAATTCCAACAAGGTATATATAGTTAAAGGATCAATTAACAATTGTGCCTTTTTAAAATTTTAATAAAAAATTGTACATGATTTTAAAAATTCTTAAAAATAAAAATTTCCAATTTATGCAAACTTTACACGGGTATATCTCATGATAGAAATTTATTTTTCAAATTTTTGAAAGGCTCATCTGTAGATTCATTGTTTCTCTATTAAACTGACAGTTCATTCGCAACAAAAACACTTTAGTATTTTTCAACTTCAAAATGACATTGCATAGCTAGGATGCGGCATAGTACGAGTTTCGGGCTGGTTTCGGGCAGCTGCACTAGTGGGTAAGGGAGTGGAATAGAAGAAAAATTAAAATCGAGAGTATTCTAAGGAATTCGGAAAAAATGTAGACGCCGTTTAAGAAATAAATTTAAATTTCTATATCTGAGCTCCTGAATTTTTTAACAATTTATTGATTAAAATATTCCGTATGAGTGTACATCTTATTGTACTTAATATGCAAATATCGCAGCAATTTTTTATCAACAGATTAATTAATAACATATGAACACCTTCGCAGAATCTATGGCCCTTAAAAAATAAATTCAAATTTCTATACCTAAGCCCCTGAATTTTTAATAAATTATTGATTAAAATATATCGTACGAGTCTATATGAGTGTATGTACATTTCAATGTTCTTAATATGAAAATTATGTCTTAAAAGTAGCTTAAACGCACTTATTAACATCAGATAATTAAATAACTATTAATATTTATTTGACACCCACTATAAATATTCTTATTTCTCTGTTTCCTAGTGCATCCGTTCACATATCACGTATTCCCCCCTGCCCCCCTGACAGTTCACGTCCCTACGCTGTTCATATATTCGCGCGGAGCGTCGCGGCGAACGTCGTCCACCGCTTTATGTCTCGTGTGGAAAATTAATTTGCTCTCTGCGCGAGAATTTAATTTCGCCAGTCGTTCTCTCTTACCAGAACCGCCCCCACCCCCCTTGGTAGAGACAGAGGGAGGTGAAGAGTAGCAGTAGGCCATGGTCAGCCACGTGACACAGAAGATGTGTATTCATTTGTTTTTGGGGAGAAATGGAAATGGTTAATTTTAAACAATATTCCCCAGTCGATTATCAATTTAAACAAAATGTTTACGTCACGAAGTATAATATATGACAGGAGTGGACACTAGGGCGGATGAAGTGTGGCCTTTCTTTTTTCCTATTTGAGAGAGACAGAACATACGGGCCAGCTCGGAACATGCATCAAATGCTGAAAACCGGAAATCGGTATTATTATCCGTTTAGAAATGGGATCACGCCACTGCGCCAAATTGCCGTAATGTCAAATACCCGCTGTGTCCAATTGCCGCAATGTCAAATTGCCACTGTGCCAAAACGCATCCCCACCACTTACTTGTAATAACGTTATGTCGAGAGACTACTGCAAATTTATTTCGACACAGAGGCAATTTGACCCAGTGGTAATTTGACTCAGCGGCAATCCAACACAACAGCAATATTTAGACATACTGGCAATCGGGCATAGCGACCAAAACCGAGTTTGTGGGGCTCTAGTACGGTTTTGTTAGCTTTGTTAGTGTAGTAAATACCAAAACCGAGTTTGTGGGGCTCTAGTACGGTTAAAATGCTCCTGTTATGTCCAATTGTCGCTATGCTCGAATGCCAGTATGTCTAAATATTGCTGTTGTGTTGGATTGCCGCTGAGTCAAATTGCCACTGGGTCAAATTGCCTCTGTGTCGAAATAAATTTGCAGTAGTCTCTCGACATACGTTATTACAAGTATGTAAGTGGTGGGGATGCGTTTTGGCACAGTGGCAATTGGACACAGCGGGTTTTTGACATTACGGCAATTTGGCGCAGTGACATGCACTCTTAGAAATGACAGATGAATAAACACAAAAATGACTAATATTTATTTTGTTTTCTCGTGGAATATAATTAAATTGTGGTTACACCAGAATCCTCAAAATTTTAGAAATTACGTTTTTTATAGAAAAATGTTTCAGAAATTGAATGCTTCAAACCGGAAGTCGATATCTTTATCCGATAAAATATTACCTACCTACTTACAGCCATTTTCCTGTGGGATGACAAAAAAAACGATTTTATAAATAATTTGAAAATGTGTAAAATTCATTTTCTTGATTTTCTAGCAAACAGTGCCATTTACAAAAAATCTATATGAATCTATCTTGTAGAGAATTTTATGCTCTACAATTCCGTTTAACAGTTTTCTTCGTAATGGAAACCATTTGCAAGATAAACGCGAAAAACTAAAAACAGGGACAATTTTTTAAAATGGCGGCTGACACGGATACTTCCGGTGATGCCTCCACCCTTAAAATACTGAATAAGGTGTGTTAAATAAGAAAATAATTAAAATTGCTTTTGGCTCGAAGTGCACAATTCATATTATATATTACTGTAAGCCGCCGGACTATAATTTTTACCTTCCGCTTACCTGTAAAGGAAGGTATTGGAATCATGCAAAAAATCTGGTAGTGAGTTTTTAGTGGATGAGCACGAATTAGGGTCCTTACAACTCATTTTTGATAGTTTCCCGATGATGTCTGTATGTATGTGTGTGTGTATGTGTGTGTGTATGTGTGTGGGTATGTATGTGGTCAAGGGGTGTTAGTCGCATAACTCAATACGAATTACCCAAAAATTTTGATATTTGGTATTTTACAATTGTATGCGAATAGGAAGAACTCATTAGATTTTGGTACAAATATCTTCACCGGAAGTGATATTTTTTGAAGATTGAAAAGTTTAAGTGTCAAAAATTTCTATAAATTTGGATAAATATAGTATTTATTTGTAATAAGAATAAGAGGAAAAGTTATTTGTAATTTACGTTATAAAAAAAATTGTCTTTATCTGGTAGCATTAAAGAACTGCAGTAAAATTTAAAAAATATATTTATCAAATAAAACGTTGAAATCTTGTAATCCATGTTCGGTTGATTTTTGTTTCTGCATAAAAAATATTGACAGATGAGACGGGTGACAAGTTGGCATACTAGCGCTATAAGTCATAAGTAAGCTATTAAATGTAGTAACTGAACGGAGGATTGCTTCAACACAGAATAGTTTTCGTGTGAATGAATCTTTTGATTCAGGTGATACTAATTTCTGTGTTTGAATATTTTAGATTTTTATTTTATTGTATATTTTAAATTGGGCACCGGATTGTACGTATACATTTCTGTTTAAAGTCTAGATATGGCGGAAGGTTGTGTGATGGCCACGTCAGATTTTTATTTGTATATTTTAAATGGGCACCGGATTGTACGTATACATTTCTGTTTAAAGTCTAGATATGGCGGAAGGTTGTGTGATGGCCACGTCTGATTTTTTATTATGATTTTCGGTGGTTTTATATTTCGACTACCGTACATTTAAAATCTAAAGCGTTGTAGTCAGCCCTATCTATAAGTAGATGAAACTGTCTAAACGACATACTTATCTCACAACTTTTTGAAATTTCTGTGCGATATTTGCAAAGTCAGCATTGATATTCGCATATTTCTTTCCTTATCAACGTCTAAATTGCGACATCAGCCCCTTAATACGCCTCTGTTGACCATATGTAGTCTGTTATCATACGTTCCAGTGCTGTGCCTAGTGCACATTACATTCGAAATGAGCAAGCATTATAATAAAATTGAAAAACATCGGTAGGTTAGGCACGAGTAGAGGAAAGTGGGGAACATTAGGATGTCAGGACGTTATGACTTTACCGCTAATGTGCCGCATAAAGACGACTAATAATGTGGCATGTAGGGTAGGTACTTACCCACGAAGGTTTCACATGTATGACGGAGGTTGTCAAACTTTCTCAACAACAAAATATTCAATATTTACATAACATAACACTTTTTACCTTTGAATATAGTTTAACATTATATTTATTTATTTATTTTTATTTACTTATTTTATTTTTTATACAAGTTTTCAACCAAGATCTTGTACAAGTTTCTTGTCAAAGTTCTAATGCAACTTGATCACGTGATCATTAAATTAACTGAAGTATCAATGGTAGTTAAAATTAATAACAAAGAGAATTTCAGGGACGTAACTAACCCAAAAATGTTACATTAGTTTACAGATTTTAAAAGATTTAATAATACCTTGCATAATATTAGGGTAGAGATTTATACTTAGGCTCTACACTTGTTGAACGCAATATTGCTGCAATAGAATCAGAATTCACGATTCTGCCTATATTGCTCAAAATAAAAATCTGAAATTTACCATAAGAAATTACGAAGCATTATTTGATCGAAAAATTAATACAACACATTGTTGCGACTACAACAAGAGAAAATAAGAATTAATTTATGCATTTTAATATTACAAATTATGGCCTTATTATTGCATATTTATTAATTTTGTTTTAAATAATCGATTCCTTGCATTGTTCGTGAGAGTGCTAAAAAAATATGTTTTGTAAAGAAAAGCGCACATCTGACGAAAAAAATAGTGACAAATTGGTCAAATTGACTATTTTTACTAAATTATTACTAAAATACCATTAAGTATAGCAATAATATAATTTCTTAGCACTCTAGAGTCATGTTTTAACTATCTATATATAAATATGAACAGTGTAGGTGTACTAACAAGAGCTCACTTTGTAATATAGCAAGTTCCCTTTTTCACTATATTTTTGGCACAAGTGTAGCGTCTTAATTGAGGCGAAAGAAATATTTATGAATATGAATATACATAAGTGGATAGATATAGATTTATTGTTGGTAAATGTTGTATTTTTGAATAGATATAATGTATTAACTTGTCAGTCTGAATGCTCGTGCAATCTTTATCTATGCATATAATATTTGATGTCATTCAACTGGCTACCTACTGTTTTCTACGAAATTAATTTCAGGAGGAACGAGGAACTAAGTAAAATTCCATCAGCACTAAAAAACAAAATTGAAAATAATTGAATAGTTATAATGCATCATTGAACCGAAACCGGAACTTAAACCGCTATTCTGAAACCCGGGTTACCTGTTCAGAAAAAAAAGTTTGGCGAACAGTCTTCCTTTTTCGGAATATATTAATTCCTCGACAAGTGTTACATGTGTTAGCAATTTTATTGTAGGTAAACCAATTCAACTGATTTTGACTTTCGTCAAAGTGGAGCAATAGCAGTAGCAGTAAATATTCAAAGTTTACATTTCTCTCCGCATTTGAAACTTTTCTTCGAAAGTAAAGTACCAAAGTACGAAGTTATGTATGTATGTAAAATAAAACACAATAAATTTTGACAAGTTTTAGGAAAAAATGCGCGAATATCTCGCATCATCAGGCATTCAGTCGCGTAAAACACTGTAATGGCGGCTGTTCTTCCACTGTGGCAACACTGCTCCTGCTCAGACATACATGTATTCAAAAGACCATATTTCTCAGACGTGTTTTGGGGTTATTACCAAACCCAGCGGCTCTCAACAAAAGAGCTTTGTTAAATTTATAACTAAAGTATAACAAACAAACGAGCTTTATAAATTTGTATTTGTTTATTTTATATTGCTGGTAACTATTCAACAGGATTTACTCCCAATTATAGAATGGTAGTGGTAGTGGAATCCAACCACTTCGACCGGTACGTCTTGGTGCAGTCAGAATCTCAATCCGGAGTAATTCTAATGCAACCAGAACTACATTTGAGGAGAATAAGTTGTCAGCTTGGAGTATCCGAGTGTGATTTATTTGCAAGATGTTTTACAATTTAACGACTGCACAACACTGGCCGAGAGACTTGATTATAAATTTAGATTATTAAATTTTGATTATAAATTTTGATTATTAAATTTAAGGCGGTCCTCTACCGTGCCAAAAAACAGCATAAAACATGGATTTCGTCCGCCACTTTTCAGCATTTATTGTTTTGTTAAATATAATAATCTAAAGATATTGTTGAAGACAAAAGTACAATCTACAAAATGGTCGATGCGGAATTTTAAAATTTTGCTTTAGAATCGAAATATGTTAATTTCATTTTGACAATTTTTGTTATTTTTTAACACAAATATCTTCTATTCGGGTGTATGGACATCAGCAGAACGGACACTGGCCGAATGGGACAATGGCAGAACGGAATGCAGCCGATGGGACATTGGCAGAATAAGGGTGGGGATGAAAATTGTGATGACGTCATAAGGTTTGAGTTTATACTTAAAGTTTAGCTACACGTAAATAGATGTCTCTAAACGTGACAGTGGTTTATAAAATGTTGGTGATAATATTTCTTGATTGACATTTAAAATAACCTACAAAAGCAATTTGAAATCAATCACCAATATTATGTAAACAAGGTACATAGGTTATTGTTATATTAAAATAACAATAACTATTATTATTGGTGGTACCCTTTGTGGTACCTAGTTTTAATTTAATATGTTGTATGGAAGACAAAGTTGGAACATAAAATTAACCTTTTTATTCAATATAAATTTATGTCTAATATCAAAATGATGGAAATCTATTGATTTAGGTATAATTACAAGTACAATGGATAAAAATGAGGAAATTTGCTGTGGTAGTATGTAAGGTTAACACAAATAAAATAAAGCAAAATTTATAAATTTTATTGTAAGTATCACGAAAACATTATAATTTCGTATCTATTCCGCTTATTCATTGAAAATATCAATCTAGTTGTAGATATATTATTTTTACGAATTTCGTACAATGAAACAACATCCTAATTATTTAACGTAATAAGTTTAGGTACCTACTCAATGAAAACAGAATAGTAATTAACGTTACTAGTCCGGGAATTCATATTTAACAGTACGAGTGAGACGTTTGAAGACGAGGCGACGAAGGAGCCGAGTCTTGAAACTCGAAACGAGTATTGTTAAAAGAATTCACGGACGAATGTCGTTATGTATTTTATTTCATCCTGTGTCAAATTCCGTTTTAAAGAAACAGTAATATTAATTTCAAAATAATTTACCTAATGCTCCAAATCTAGTAACATTTTCGAAACATAATTAACAACTGCAATTTGGCGATTGTTTAATTGTTATAATAATAATAATAATAATATAATTTTATTCGGCAAAGACTTCAGCCAGAGGCTGCTCTTCCATCTAACCTTTACATCAAATAAACAATAGAAATATCAAAAATATCGATGATTTAAACAGTAAATGGTAATACAAAGCAACTTTATAATATAAATTAGATCAATTAACATGGTACAATTTAAGGTACAAGGTCAAATTTATGCAAAAAATAAGACGCAGAACAAAATATAATCAAACTAGATAAGTGAAATGTGGTTATTAATTAATAGTTTTTTAAGATTTGAGGCAAATCTGGCGGGTGGTAGAAGCGTTAAATCTATTGACAATTTATTTAATATCGTAGGGCAAAAATAGCTAAAAGTTTTTTTAAAAAGAGCTGATTTGTGTGAAGGAAAATGGTATACACAATTGTTTCTCAGATTGCAGTGATGATGATTACCACGCATAGATAATTTGCTATAGAGATATTCCGGATATCTGTTCTGAACAGTACGTTGAGCTAGACATGCGATATGATAAAGTCTGGTTCTCTCCATGTTTAACCATCCTATAGGGTTTAAATAAGTACTGACATTGTCTCTCCTGCGTAATCCAAAAACAAATCGTATACAACAGTTTTGTACTTTCTGTATTCGCTTAGCATCATAATTTGTGAGAAAAGGGCCATAAATCGTATCGCAATAATTGAATACAGAAAGTACCAGACTATTCGATAGAATTACTTTGTTACGTTCGGATAGGATAAATCTGTTCATAAATAGGTTTTTTAATGCCAGAAAAGCTTTTTTAATTAGAAGAGAAACATATTCAGTGAATCTAAGTTTGTGATCAATTAGTAAACCAAGATTTTTACAGGTAGAAGAAATACCAATTTTAATATTATTTATATATATTTTGACACAATCACCATTCAAAAGTTCTTGCCTAGCTTTTTCCGCACCAAATAACATCACCGTGGATTTCGATTCATTTAGCTTTAGACAATTGTCTGTACTGTACTTAGCTATTGCTTGAAGATCAAAATTTAAATTGTTTACTGCGTTGATTAATTTCTATACCAACACTTTACCGGACAAAGGCCGTTATTTGCGTTTTCCCGGACTCAAACTGTTGACGTAAAGTATTTGAATTTGACACAGGATGAAATAAATAGTATTTCTAATATATAAGCCCAATCCCCTGGTCAAGCAATTACTATACTCTATTACATACGCTGTATAAAAAAAATACGTACCTAATTTAAAAGCTTTATAAAACTTTATTCCAAATTTCAGAGGAGCACCAATAGAAGTTCCATTTATATACAGGTACAGAGAAAATATAATTTGAATGTAGTTTGGCGGCAAATTTGAATCACGTAAAATTCAATAGTATTGAAACTGCAAATGGAATCAGAACGATTCATTTTCATATAAATATTAACTAAAACTTGACAAGTTATATGAATATTATTTTTAAAAACTCAGAAATTCTAACCTATAAGAGAACTGTCACAATTGTATAATACTAGAGCTAAATTACCGAGTGTAAATCTGGCTCAAAAATGAACAATCTGATTGGTCAGCAGAACGCGGTAATTTTAAAAAGAAAATTTTCTTGATTTTGTATAGCTCGGTTTCTTTTCTAAAACAAGAATTGTAGGCAAGTTTAACAGTAATGTACAAAAAAATTCCTAAGTTCACTACTTACTACTTAGTTTTAAATAAGATGGAAACAAATTTTTTTGAGAAATTAAAATAAGAGTCGAGTTCTTTGAGACGTGGCGAGACGAGAATTGGGTATTCCTCGTCTTTGTATTGAATAATTTTGAATAATATTGAATAATTTCATCGCGATATCGCGAATTTTAGACGACGATTAGTAGAAAAAATTATACGAGAAAATAATACAAGTTCACGACAAATTTATGATGAAGATGCAGAACCGTAGAATTTAAAAAAATCGTGTTTATAATTATTTAGAGATAATTATGAATATAAAAACAGAAATTCAGAAATTGCACTTATTTATCCTTGGCTAACTGAACTCTGGAACTATGAATGAGAAAAGCGCGCAGTAGAAAGAATCCCACAATTCTTGGAACCCTAGAAGAATTAGGAAGTCTTTACAAAACCCATTGTGGGCTACGAGAAATGTATCTACTGTTGACATTGTATTTGAAGAAAGTAGAAATATATCATGCAGCTTTATTTATTATTTAACATTTAAAGTCTGACCGCACGCACCAGAGTCTTCACAATAATTTATTATTAACAATATATTGTGTTCACACTACCTATAATTATTAAAATAATTTAATTTTTATGTTTTTCTCTAGACGGGTGATTAACTTTTGCGCCAACTTGTATAAAAGAAATTAAAAATATATCTGAAAAAATCTGCAGTTTTTTTTAAATTGAATTATTATTATACTACCTACTGTTATTTCTTTTAAATACAAAATAAATTATTCTTTATGAACAGATACTGGATTAAAATTGTTGGCGTAAATTAATAATGTACGTGTACCAGTTTCTAAAACGAATAAATAACGTGTATAGTCGTGTAACAGACAATTATTATTGTTAAGGCTCGGGTATAGCTACTATAAAAGTGTCGTTCGTACTTTACTAATAACTTAATTCAGGTGCACTTTAGAGAAAAAATTTATTTACAAAAAATGTCTATAATTTTATGCTTAACATCGGATTGATTCAAAAATTCCAAAATTCTCAAAAAAACAAATTTCAAAATTTGATATTTTTTTTTAATTAGAAATTGGGAATAGTTTTTGAAAAAATATTGACAATCCGATGTTAAGATACTAATGTAGATTATGTGTAATTTTTTTGAAAAAGATATTTCAATCGTAGCATGAGTTATTAGTAAAGTACGATTTTTCATGTTTTTCTAGACTTTCCATTATTCAAAACAAGTGCGAAGTCAGAAAAGACAATATATATATATTTATATATTTAGTATACTGTAACCAAAATTTGGTTCATAAAGCATTCGAAATGCACGAGTAATTAATTTAATAAAGAACTACTAACTCTAACTATTACTAGCACCTTAAGCAGAATTCATTTAAAGGTGAATATATAAGTATTTATAAATTAAGAAGTGAATTTAGGAGTTTTTTTGTACATTACTGTTAAACTTGCCTACAATTATTCTTGTTTTAGAAATGAAACGACCTATACAAAATCAACAAAATTTGCTTTTCAAATTTGCCGCGTTCTGCTGACCAATCAGATCGTTCATTTTTTAACCCAGGTTTACACACAGTAATTTAGCTCCAGTATAATACAATTGTGACAGTTCTTTTATAGGTTAAAATTTCTGGGTTAAAATTTTTAATATACTTGTGAACTTTACTTAATGTTATGAAAATAAATCTTTCTGATTTTATTTGTAGTTTAAATATTACATTGAATTTTACGTGATTCAAATTTGCCGCCAAGCTACACCCAAATTTATTTTCCCCTTTTCTTGTATCTGTATAAAAATGAAACTTCGGCCTATACCTATGGATTTTGGGACACAGATTTATAGTAGGTATTTGATTTACGCCGTATGTAGTAGAATAGATATTGTTGACGATCCGAGTGGGTTTAATTATTATAGAAATATTATGTCATTGTCCATTGAGTACCTAGGTACCTATACTTATTAGGTAAAATAAATAGATTGGATTGGAATAGATGCGAAATTGTAATATTCTTCGTGGTTCTTACAATAAAATATATAAATAGAATATTGTTTTACTTTTTTGTTGTGGTGTAAGTACCTTACCTAGGTACTATTACAAAAATTTCCTCATTCTTATCTATTGTAATATCACCTGTCATAAACCAATAGATTTCCATCATTTTAATATTAGACCATACATTTGTATTGAATAAAAATATTGGGTCATTTTATATTCTAATCTTGTCTTCTATACACATTAAATTTATACTAGTTACTTGCCATCAATAATAATAATAGTTGTTATTATACATACAGTAAATATAAGTAGTAATAATTATTTATTAATACCTATTATTAATACCTAGGTACCTTGCTGATATACCTAAATCTCACATTTATTCCATTTGCATTCTATATTTACTGATCAATAATTGGTGATTGATTGCTATTAATTATTGTAGGTTATTTTAAATGTCAATCAAGAAACACCGCCAACAAAACAAACATTTTATAAACCACTGTCACATCGGAGACATCTATTTACAAGTGGTCAAACTTATAGTACAAATTCAAACCTTATGACGCCATCTCAATTTTCATCCCTCACCCTTCTTCGGCCAATGTCCCGTCGGCTGCATTCCGATCGGCCATTGTCCCATTCGGCCAGTGTCCGTTCTGCTGATGTCCCCGCTCCCTTCTATTCTAAAACGAATTTAAATATAATAATCTAAAGATATTGTTGAAGACAAAAGTACAATCTACAAAATGGTCGATGCAGAATTTTAAAATTTTGCTTTAGAATCGAAATATGTTAATTTCATTTTGACAATTTTTGTTATTTTTTAACACAAATATCTTCTATTCTAAAACGAATTTAAAAAATTCGATCAGTTATTGTGCAGAGCTTTGTTGACAACATATTAAAATTTGAAGTGAATTCACTTATAAATAAAAGCTATACATTAGCGAGCAAAAACACTCTTTTTTTACAAATATTGCAGTTTATTTACAAATATGGGTACCAAAATTATGTTTTCCCCTCAAACATAAATTATTTGTTATTATTATGTTAGAATAGCGTACGGAATCAAAATTTTTGACTGTTTGCTGCATGGGTAGAGGATCACCTTAAGTGTTTAAAAAAAGAAATAATAAATTTTCCGTAATCAACCCCGTCTCTTAATGAGGATTAGAGTCCTGCAAGAATTTATTTATGGCCCTAGAACGTGAGCATACCTCCCCCCTCTCCTAAACCCTGTTCGCAAAATTATTTTTTCTTTGTTTTTTCCGACTTGATTTATCGTAGACGCGTGACACAGCCAACCTGATGGAAACCGAAAAATGATATTTAACATCACATCGTGTTGCTGTTGCTTCTTCTTATATTTCTTGTGAGTAAACCCCTCCCTCCCCCCCACTAGACATGCACGGAATATAGATTTGAAAGCCCCAATCTGTCACAGTTACCCAAGTTGGGTAGATAGATAACAATTTCTCTACATAGTCCGGCGGTTATAGGACTTTCATACCAACTATGCATTTTGTGATTAAAGTGTGAAAATTGGCATACATGTAAATTAAACTATTCTCTTTCATATAAGAAGTAGTGCCAAAGTGTTAAGAACCAGAGTCGGTCGCCATTTTTAAAAAATGTCCGCCATTTTCAGTTTTCTTCAACTGATCAAACACGAAAAATAAAATAAATATTAAAATTTCAATATTTTCTCGAGGAAAAACTCTTTAAGTATCGGTTTAACTAAGGTATTAAAACGTTTTATATTTGAAGTATCTTATAGAGAATATTTTAATTCGTTCAGAAATGACAGCTAATAAACACAAAAAATACTAAAATTGCACTTTTGTCGCTAAGAGGTTATGTTATATTAATTTATTGTGGCTGAACTAGTGCTCTCGAAATGTTGAAAATTATGTATGTAACAAAAAATTATCTAAGAAATCGAATGTTGACGACCGGAAGTCGATATCTTGATTCGTTCGAAAATAAAAACTGTTTTTGTTTAAGGAGGTACACTCGACATTTGAAATAATGAGAGAGTTTAATGAAACTTTGCAAAATTAATCAAAACATTGTAAAAATGTTACCTGAATTTTTTCATAATTTTTCACCACGTAGTTTATCCAAAAATAAATATTAAAAAACTACATTTTACATGGCCTCTTATGGGACTACTTTTAAATCAACGTAAAAAGCATTTAAGGAAATGAGAGAAAATTCCAATTGCTTTTTTAAACCGTACATTATTATCTCATAGACCGGATAAAAGTAATACAAGCATCATTTACCACGTAATTAACAAGAATTCTTAATCGAAAGACTGACGTTTATCCTACTGGAGAATATTGGCGAGAACATAATATAAATGCGGCAACGTTGAAAAGCGTGAAATTTGAATTTAACCAGAAAAAAAAACATTATCTATCTATAATCACAAGTTTTTCACAAGAATGAAAGGTAATATGCACAAATGATAAATAATAATCCATACCCAACGATTTAAATGAAATTTCAAGTGCAGAATTCTCTTCAGCTTACATTTTTACTATCTGTCAGATTGACATAAGACCGTGAAAAATGACATGTACAGCACAGCGTTGCCGTAGTTTACACTGGTATTTAGCCGAATGAAATCTTATAAAATAAACAATTTTTACATAACAAAAATATATAATATTCTGAATTCAGTTATTTAAATCTCATTTTATTAGCAAAAATTCAAATAGACTGCGTTTACATACAATAAAAAAAAATTATTTTTATTTTTTATAAGTTGAAACCCTGATATGAAATACATTGCGAGTATATGAGATGCCCATAACCTCCCACCACTCGAGTGTACCTCCTTAAAAAGACAAAATTACGCTTTTGTTGAAAATAACTAGAAATTGCTCAAATATATTTTAACGATTTTCTCGAGAACTGTACTACTTACAGAAAAAATGGACATACCATTTTATAGTAAATTTTATGCTCTACAATTTCTTATATAACAATTTTTCTCATAATATTGTCCATACGAGATAAATGTGGAAAACTGAAAATGGCGGCAATTTTTTCAAAATGGCGGTCGTCTCTGGTACTTATCACTTTGGCACCACTTCTTATATGAAAGAAAATGGTTTAATTGACATGTATGCCAATTTTCACACTTTAATCACAAAATGCATATAACCGCCGGACTAACACTTTAAAATTTAAATCTGCTCAATTTTGCAAAAGTTATGTTAAATTTCCTCTCATCTTTCCATGTTTGAAAGCCACATCTTAATTACACTGAACTTATCCTTTGAATTCATCCTGAAAATTCCCCTTCAAAAATAATTTCCCCGCATAACAAGGCCGTTTGTTTAACACAATCTTCACAAGTTTTTGTCATTGTTCTGGTCATAATTAATATCCCGACTGAATTCGTATTTAATTTGACTCATTAAGGAGCTCTTCGGTCGCTATCACTGAAGGTTGAATCCTTTAGCGACGTCATCAATTTAACAGAGAGAGCGCGAGACAGAGAGAAGGACATTTCGACCATTTTCCTTCTCTGTCGTGTTGAATCTTTCTTTCATATTCTCTCATAATTTGTATTTTTTTGTTACAATTTGATTATTTTTTAATTTATTTTACATGTAAGGTTTATGTATTTTTGAGATTCATTTAAATTTTTATAGGATTACTAGCGGTACCCTGTGCGCGTTGCTACGCTTCCAACTCGAATTTAAAAAAAAACTCATTATTACAATCCAAAACTATATTACCATACCATACATGGACGTAGGTAGAAATGCGCTTGCCCTCTCAAAAAATTAAATTTAAAAGTATTTAAGCTAGAACCCAAACATCCCCAGTTGCCTACGGCATATTTTTACTTATCTTTAATTTTATAAAAGGTCCGCTCCCTCCTGGGAAAATATTCTAACTACGCCCATGATACCATACAAAATTTGAGCCCAATCGGTGCAGTACATTTTGAATTAACTTGCTGCCATTTTGTTTAAAAATGGCCGACTGGCATTTTAGTATGCTCATGTCATAAGTTAGGTCATAAGCTATTACCATAACAAAATATGAAGCCAATCGGTGCAGTACATTTTGAGTTAGCTAGCCGCCATTTTGTTTCAAGATGGCAGACTGACATTTTAGTATGCTCATGTCATAAGTTACAAGCTATAAAATTTAGTTAATGTTAGGTTAATGACCAAGATCATGGTCGAAACGTCGCAAAAATCTTGTAACTACGGTGTACAATAAAACCGGTCATCCAAAGAACTAGAATTTATTTATATTTCCAACCTCAGAATTCCAATTTCGGCTTATTTAACATTTCAAAAAGAACTAATTTAGCAAGACTGCATTATTTTAGGGTTGTTAACTACTTAGATTTCAAATTATTTTTTACCCAACTTGTGCATGAAATAGGAATGTAATATAGTGGTTCGTGCAACCTAAAATAATTAATATCAAATCAACTACCTATATTAAAGATTAATTTCCATAAGATCGTCAAGTTATAAGAACCTGACTAGATTTAAACCTGAATTGCCAAATTCACGAATTCTGCTATCCTTGCTTTAATACATGTTAATATTTATTAAGGTAACCTATTTTTAATATAAAATTCATAACTATAAACAAAACGGAAATATTTGCTGACCTTATTTGAAGATCTTGGAGCTTATTTCTGCATTGATTGGAAAGTTCAAAAAGGCTGTTCCTAATGTCAATATTTGTATAAAAATGTCACTAGCACTTAGCACTACATTGTTCACTGTATAGTTTTTTACACAAAACTGAATGTTTTTAAAAGAATGAATTCATTTCTCAATAGACGCTTGCACTTGTACTGAACTAATTAATCAGGTTTGATGTTGCTCGACAATGTTTTACGCTCTGCACTGCAATGTAATATTTAGATCTAGAAATATAGGTACCTATAGTTCATTCAGAGATTAGAAGTTTCATTTGGTATAATAACCCGCAGTCATCCTAGATCAAAACAGAGCCTGAGGTCATAATAATCAAACTAATAAAGATGAAAATTGGTATACATATTTGTTGAAGGGTCCTTTTTACCTTCCGCTTACCTGTAAAGGAAGGTATTGGAATCATGCAAAAAATCGGGTGGTGAATTTTTAGTGGATGAGCACGAATTAGGTTCCTTACAACTCATTTTTGATAGTTTCACGATGATGTCTGTGTGTATGTGTGTGTGTATGTGTGTGTGTGTGTGTGTGTGTGTGTGTGTGTGTGTGTGTGGTCAAGGGTTGTTAGTCGCATAACTCAAATACGAATTACGCGAAAATTTTGATATTTGGTATTTAACATTTGTATATAAATTGGAAGAGCTCCCTAGATTTTGGTACAAATATCTTCATCGGAAGTGATATTTTTTGAAGATTGAAAAGGTTAATTTTCAAAATTGTATATAAATTTGGAAAAATATAGTATTTATTTGTAATGAGAATAAGAGGAAAAGTTATTTGCAACTTACGTTATAAAAAAATTGTCTTTATCTGGTAGCATTAAAGAACTGCAGTAAAATTTAAAAAATAAATTTATCAAATAAAACGTTGATATCTTGTAATCCATGATCGGTTGATTTTTGTTTCTGCGTAAAAAATATTGACAGGTGAGACGGGTGACAAGTTGGCATACTAGCGCTATATAAGTCCTAAGTAAGATATTAAATGTAGTAATTGAACGGAGGATGGCTTCAACACAGCAGAGTTTTCCTGTGAATGAATCTTTTTATTCAGGTGATGCAAATTTCTTTGTTTGAATATTTGAGATTTTTATTTGTATATTTTAAATGGGCACCGGATTGCACGTATACATTTCTGTTTAAAGTCTAGATATGGCGGAAGGTTGTGTGATGGCCACGTCAGATTTTTAATTTGGTAAAGTAAAAGTTGTCAGGACCACGAGGAACCACCGCCATCTTGAAAAATATGTCCCTTTTTGCAGATTTTTACTAATATATCGTAAACAACGAATGAAATAAAAATTCTGTCTTAAAAATTAATTTTATTTTTTATTCAATAAATATAATAATTAGCTTCGAGATGTTCTGCAAGAAGGTTGTTTTTAAAAATTTTGACGACATTTTGTTGTGTTCATGTTTTACTTATTTTGCACACAAGTTTTGTTAATTAACCCTCAGAAAGGCGTATTTGGCATCGAAACGTAGGTTCTAATTATAACAACGCAATAAAATAAATAATTTCACTGACTGACAACTCCGTTATTTCTACACATTTATAATAATTAGTACCTACCGTGTGTTCACGTTTTTAATACATTATTATTATTTTTTACCTCTCGCCTCATATTCTATAAGAGAGATATTGTAATGGGTCAAAATTTTCGAGTATGAGTTTTTGGTGGATAAGCACGTTTCAGGGTCTCTAGAATACGAATTTAATATTTTCCCGATGATGTCTGTGTGTGTGTATGTGTGTGTGTGTGTGTGTGTGTGTGTGTGTGTGTGTGTGTGTGTGTGTGTGTGTGTGTGTGTGTGTGTGTGTGTGTGTGTGTGTGTGTGTGTGTGTGTGTGTGTGTGTGTGTGTGTGTGTGTGTGTGTGTGTGTGTGTGTGTGTGTGTGTGTGTGTGTGTGTGTGTGTGTGTGTGTGTGTGTGTGTGTGTGTGTGTGTGTGTGTGTGTGTGTGTGTGTGTGTGTGTGTGTGTGTGTGTGTGTGTGTGTGTGTGTGTGTGTGTGTGTGTGTGTGTGTGTGTGTGTGTGTGTGTGTGTGTGTGTGTGTGTGTGTGTGTGTGTGTGTGTGTGTGTGTGTGTGTGTGTGTGTGTGTGTGTGTGTGTGTGTGTGTGTGTGTGTGTGTGTGTGTGTGTGTGTGTGTGTGTGTGTGTGTGTGTGTGTGTGTGTGTGTGTGTGTGTGTGTGTGTGTGTGTGTGTGTTTGTATGAATGTATGGACTGACGATTTTTCGTCCACGATAACTTAAAAAGTATCAAACCTTTAATAACCAAATTTCATATTTAAGGTTTTAATAGGGATCTTAACACCGGATAAGATTTTGGTAGAAATCCGTAAATCGGAAGTAGTACTTTTTGGAACTTGATATAGTTTTTCTTAAATAAATTGGTACATTATTTATTTATGACAATTTTTGCAAATAAAAATAAAAGATAATATAATTATCTATGGGTACAGTTAATTTTAAATACAATTTGCTGAATCTGGTAGTATTTAGCAATAAAATAAAGTGCAACTAAGTACCAGTATCTTGTTGTCCATGATATGAAATTTGTTTTTACTCAAAATTTGAATTATAATGACAGTGACAGTACAGTTGACATCTTTTGCTTGCATCTTGGTTTACATTATCGTTTACATATTACATGAACATGATAACATGAAACTATTAAAATGTAAGTAAAACTATTTATTAGATTAGTAGAATAAGCAGAATTAGGCGAGAGGTCGTGTACTGGCCACAGCAGATTTTTTAATATATCAATTTTTATAAAATTAAATGAAAAACCATCAACCTTTCATAAAACTCTAAATTAAATAGTTTCGGCATGATGTAATGATTATGCATTACAAATAATGTATTATTTGTTACAATATTATTACAATATTTATTCATTGCACATCAATTGTAGTTTGTAATACCTATACATTTTGAATGCCATAGTTTGTTATTTGCCTAACGTATTAGATATTTTGCAAATTTTAAAAAAATTACTCGTGATCTGATCAGTACCTAACATCTGATTTTTTTCTGAAATATTGAAACACTCTGTAGAGGTGTGTATACCTGTCCGTCTTTGTTTAATATTAACGATATTAGAATTAGGACCTCAATTAATTAGTCTTAAATTCGCCTCTGATTATATTCGTTTATTTGTTACGGTATGCCGCAAGAACTACCAAACCGATTTGCACCAAAGTGTACAGCTTCATCTTAGCGTAATTTAAAATATAAACTATAATATTTCCTCAATATACCATCTCGATAATCGAAATAATAATAAATGTTTTTATTTTCTAGTAAACACGCCCGGAGGCACCCAAACTTCGACCCGGCAGTGCTGCGACAGCGGAGGGCCCCAAACCGAGCCTTCTCCATCAACAGCAGTGACGGAACCCCCTCAGAAGTGCTGTCAGATTCAATGCCTAGCCCTTAGCAACAATGCCGATAAATTTTCTACTCTGAATCACTTACATGCAGCTCGAGTACTCTATGTTATGTTTACAACTTTATATATCGATATTCTTATTTGTAAGATGTAACAGTTAATTTCACGAAGAGTGTCAAGTTGGTTCCTAACGAGGAAATGGGTTCGACACCAGAAAATAAAATTCTAGAATGCTCATACACGGGAAGATGCATTCATAAGTAATAAAACACCTGCTTCAAAAGATTCATTCACTCGAAAATTCAAATCTAGAATACACAAGAAGATGCAAATCTAGAAAACTAGTTTGTCTCTTCAACGCTAGGGACATACACAGAATAGGTACAACTGAACTAAATGAACAGCCCAATACCATTCTTGAGTCCCATATACTCCGCTTTTTTACTAAAACTTTTCTAGAATTGCATCACCTTCGTATATTTGGTATAAATTCGAGCACAGGAAGTTGCAAACACAGGAAGATGCAAATCTACAAAAGTAATAGTCAAAACCGAGTATGTAAGACACAAGAATGGTACTGGGTTGTTTATTTAGTTCAATTCTACCTGTGTTGTGTATGCCCCTTGTGTTTGAAGAGACTAGTTTTCTAGATTTGCATCTTCCTATGTTTGCATTTATGCCGAATCTAAAATTCTAGTTTTGCATTTTCCTGTGAGTATTTTCTTACGTTTAAATTCAAATACAGGAAAAGTATTGTATTACGTTTAAATTTTCTGTGTTTGAATTTATGCCAAATCAAAAAATCTAGAATTGTAGATTTGGAATAAATTCGAACACAGGAAGATACAAATCTGGAAAAGTAATACTCAAAACCGAATATGTGGGACACAATAATGGTATTGGTTCAGTTCCCCTAGAATTCTAGATTTGCATCTTCCTGTTTGCATTTATGCCGGATCTAAAGTTCTAGATTTGCATTTTCCTGTGAACGAATTTTTTAATGCAGGTATTTTATTACGTATAAATTTTCTGTATGAACATTCTAGAATTTTTTTCTGGTGTTGAATGGTCATCTCCTAACGAAACTCACTTGGTTTTGGGTGATAAGTCTTCATGGCACTCTTGGGTTTTGTATGTGATCTAATGGATTATTCTAGTATGTAATTGTTATGTTAGGTTTTTCATTGGTTATGTGCATTTTGTTATATCAATGCATTTTTATAAACTAATATTTTTCTATATGGTTATCGTTTGACTTAGATATTACTGGTATTATTTATATTCAAATTTGAGGAAATTTTGAACGTCTCTGGTCGAACGCACCACTATATTAAATTAACTCGTTTTGGTGGTCGAACGCGCCACTGTATCTGACTCCATTTAAATCAATGGCCTACTAAAACCGACCAATATTCAAACTTGAGGAAATTTTCTTTTATAATATAATAAGCAATGAATTTATAAACATTTTTGTTTTCTTAAATTTAATATCGGAGTAAAAATTTAGAAACTATCTAACATAAATATTTTGTTTAAAGCCTAATTTACAATGACGATTTCTTGTCAGGCAGCAAAAGCGTAATGTTCCAGTTGTAAATGAAGCTTTACTTAGCAACAAGAAATTTCTGTTTTCTCCGTAAGTTTGTGTATAAATGATACCAAAAACAATATACCAATAATATCAAAGATTTTAGTTTCTATATACTCATGCATAATATTTATTTTGTTTTTTTTATAATGCCAGTTATGTTATATACAAGTAATCGTTAAGTTCTGCTTATTATTTCGTATATTGGGATAAATAAGTATCCTCTGTACATAAAATATCAAAATACGTATAAGTGACATGTTATTTTTACTAATTTGTTATAAATTTCTCACAATTTTCTGAGAAATGGTGTAATAAACGATGTCAATAATTTCTTTACTTTTGTGAAGAACTACGTTGTCCATTTTTGAAGAGAAATCTCAAAAAAATTATCGTAAATCATTATTATATTCTTATGAAACAATTTCAGATAAATATTGATGTTTCAGTGTAAACATATTTATAAAACAGACATAATGCCCATAGGTTTAGATACTTAATATAGAATACGATTTCTGGACATTTCGGACGAAATGAACACCAAACGGCGAAGAAAATTATTTAAAAGACCATTTAACACCGACCAAAAAAATGACCGCTATTGGTAAACATTATTATATTATTTCTTACATCAAACAAAAAAAGTCATTTTGTATTTATTTTCTTTATAACTACCGTACTGAATATCATATTCCTATGAATAAAGAATTTTGTAAAATTTATATTTTGTGGTCGGTGTAAGATAGGCTTTTCAGTGAAAAATTCTCGAATTATTCCTAAATTTTACCAAATAATTCTGGAACATTTTCACCAAAAAATAAATCAACCAGTAGTTACGTTCGATATCTTTAATTTTTTTGACTAAATCAAATTATAGAAAAATCAGCAATTTAATATAAAAGATTGGTTACAAAAATACAAGAGGAATAAAACTTAAAATCAGTCTATAGATAAAATATATTAAATATATTGTAACCATTTTACATAAATAGTAAATAGGGAAACATATTTGCTTCATAGTAATAACGCCTTTTAACCCTGTAAATATTCAACAAATATTCCGAGTCAATGCTACAAATTATATTGCATTAATAACAAATTTTATTGTATAGTTTGAGCCACTAATTCGTCTTAAATCAATGTAATAAATTGAATTTAGCGCCTTTGTCCGCCATTTGCAATGCACATCAGCGCTACTGGCGCCAAATTTAAATTTAGTGGCTTCAACTATACAAAAACGTTATTATTGATGTAGTGTGATGAAATGTACGTGTTTCTAACTTACTTATGTGTTTCCCAAAAATTAAAGGTGTCCAAATTGTACTTATGCATTTCACTCACATAATATACGTACCTAAATCTTGTAGAAATGAAACAAAAAAATTAGGAACAACGTTTTTACTCTTGTGCCTCTACTATCTAAATTTGATTTGATCTGATAAGTTTGGTAGTTAGTTTCTTCCAATTTTATAAGATTCGATTTATTTTCTTAATCTTTGTAAGATTGTGGGTCCAGAATGCATTAGTTTCTTTGCGAAAGTGCACCAAATTGATAGGGCAAAAGGTAAATTGTACAAAAGTATAAAGATCTTTGTTCTGTAAATATGATTGTATTTAAAACGAAATGGAAAGCAGAGATGTATAAAATGTACATTAAATATATTCTTGTATTTGTAATTGTAGGACTAATAACACCTTGATCTGAATAATAAAAGTCTATTTAGATGCTAACGATTTGGCTCATTATTACGTATTACGTGCATTGTTGCGTATCATGTGTTCAAACGAAATATTCAACGATGTTGATCAAACTTAACTTTAAGTTCACTTTTTGTTACTCATTTTTTAATCAGACTGTCTACGTATCCTTGGTAGAAAACATCAATCAACATTATGGGACAACCTTTTTAATCTCAACAGTTTTATAGGCATCCTTATTTCAAAGACAAGCAAACAGAGAGAAAATAGTGTCCAAAGAAATATTTTATGAAATTAAATTGGAAGTTACATTTTTTATATGTACCAGTACCAGTACTCATGTTTGGTCAAAACTATTTATGGGATAGTCTATTATTTAATTAACTAAAGTCATCGTATCTTATATTCAGATCAATAAAGAAATTTAAAAAAAAATCAATATAGCATTAGCGGTTATTAAAAAATATCAGCAGCTATATTCTGGTATAGGTATTAGTCTGTTTGGTGAATTATTATATCAATAAAAAATTACGATCAACATTTTATTATTATCACATTATTATCAGAAAAAATCTACTATGCCGCATTTTGTATTATATTAGTTTACCGCTTACCTGAAGCCTCTTGTTCACACAAGGATTCTTTGAAAATTTCTCACGCCTCTTAATTTTGAAAAAAAAATGCTGGTGAGAATTGCCTGCCAAATAGAGACGCCGCTAAATTGAATATTAAATGAGTCTTGGAAAAGAAAAATTTATAATTTTGATTATTAACTTCAAAACAGTGAATTTCTTTTTCCAGGATAAAGATGAATGAAAGAATCCTCAAAGAATTCATAACTGAATAGGTCTTTGTACTCTGAGTGTTCTTATTAATCAGATAAATGCAAAAGAAGTTGAAATATACTGACATTATTAATTATTTGACGAAAAAATCATTAGTAAAATATTGATGTAGGTATTTTTTAATTACGATAGAATAATATTAGGACCGAATATTTGCTTTCTGACTAATAGGACACTTACTCATACAAGGATTCTCTGACAATTCTTTCACGCTTTTGAATCTAGAAAAAAATAAATTCTCTATTTTGAAGCTAAAGCAATGAATTTGACGAAATTTGTGAAGTTTGTCATAAGGCAATGTGTACTTGCGTTCACAGTACTGAAATTTTTTGTTGTGAATGCAAGTACAGACTTATTTCGGGAAATTTTTCTTTTACAAGAATCATTGAAGATTCAATTTAGCGGCGCCGCTAATTGACAGGCAATTCGCACCAAGATAATTTTACTAAAAATTCAAAAGCATGAAAGAATGCTTGTATGACAGGACTTTAGAGCAGTGTGTGTTTCTGTTATTGGAATACGAAGACAGTCTGTTTTTAATTCAGGTCATTGAAATAATTTCAAGTCGATCGACGCACAAACAACGCACAAAACGATAAGAAATTCATTGCATTTAAAATAATCGGTAACATTTTTTATAAAAATGATTGCAAATTAAAATAAATTTGTATGAATTATATTTGTACCTGGAAAAGAAAGGAATTTTAATGTGAGTTAAGTGTTATTCATAGTTTATAATTACTACATATCCTTATGGTGTTAAATATTATCACTATATACTATATGCGAAAATCGTTTACATTTCCTACTCATAATAAAATATCGGAAAATAATTCTTCATTTCACCCGCTAATTGTTTATTAATCAATAATGAATAATTATTTTCCCAACATAGAACACTGTTAAAAATTGAAATCAAATCTATTAATAAAATTGTAAAGGAAAAAGCAAATATATTCAAATAAAGTTGTAAATACAAATGTATCTAAACACAATAAATATTATTTCTGTGTATGAGGTACAAATAAATAGTACAGTATATTTATGAATGTTCGTCATTTCTAAAATTTATTTTTTGTTAGCATTCAGGGTTGTCCAATCGCAACTGAATCGGAGTTGTAAATTCTCCATTTTTCCTGAACGGATCATTGAGATTTCGAATTTTGGTCATTCCTGGCAATCTGGCAGAATCTTTTAGATGTTTATCTATTTTATCTGTCCAGTAAGTCACAGGAGCAGTTCCGTACAATGGATACTTTAGATGTAACTGTAACATAACATTAATACGACTATAATACATCCATTGTGTGTGTTTCTTTTCATAGTTTAGTTCAATTCGGTTTTTAGTCCAACAAATATTTTTCTAGTATGGTGTGTGTATGTGCGTGTGTCCGTATGTTACAATTATTCGTTGACGATAACTCAAAAAATGTTACACATTTAACAACCAAATTTAATATTGAAGGTTTTAATAAATTATGTACCAATCCACAAATCGAAAGTAGTACTTTGCTTAAATATTTCGATAAATAATTAATTTATCACAATATTTTCTATTTTAAATAAAGGATTATATTTCGGTCATCTATAATCAGAGTATGAAACTTCAGTATTCAGTATCTTGTAGTTCATGATCGTTTAACATTTGTTACTACGTAAAATTTAATTGATTATGACAGTGACAGTTACAATAGTGACACATCTTTTCATTTTCTTCTGTAGTATACATAAAATGACTAAAATATATTTGTGAGTATGGCGAGAGGTCTTGTGTTGACCACATCAGATTTTTTTTAAATATAAAATTTCCTGCTTTTCAAAAGTTCAAAATTAAAGAACATATTTCACTTTTTATAATTGTCGAAATTAAAGTCAACATTAAAGTTTAAATTTCACCATTTTTAAAAGCTAAATTCCAAGATTTAAAAATTAAAATTTCATCTATTTAAAAATAAATTTTTGTGGTCCGTCAAGCTAAGCTTTCATAATATTTTGGTATTTCAATCTATAGTAAGTTTATTAATTAATAATTTGATTTCATAAATTATTTATAGTTGCGTAAAAATCAGCGTAGTTAAAGTGTGCCATGATTGTTCATTTGTCAACGGTAAACAAAATCTATTCATTGTGTGTTGTTGGCTTTGCATTATAAAACTCAAAAGTATTATTAAACTATATTAAATTATAATCATTATTTAAATAAACAGTCAGTATAGTTTCGACTTTAGACATTAACATTTCATTTATAAGTGATCTTTGCGAATAAATTAATCAACTTTTAGATACATTTAAAACAATTGAACAATAGTTGGTTGATATCTCGAACAAATAATAATAAATTTGATTAAATTTTAGATAATTTAAAGTGTGTTCAATACAACATAACTGTAACT
The DNA here is from genome assembly GCA_947534325.1 of Agonum fuliginosum. Taxonomy (NCBI): domain Eukaryota; kingdom Metazoa; phylum Arthropoda; class Insecta; order Coleoptera; family Carabidae; genus Agonum; species Agonum fuliginosum. The sequence continues at coordinate 3,632,569 of OX384033.1, forward strand.
TTAGTTTGCAAAAGTGTTATTCCAAATTTGAAAGTAATAACCTCCTCATGATACACGATTTCTTGGGGCATCTTGAATCCAGGAATCTGAAACATTTCGTCATAAGTAGTGCAGTAGTCTTCGATAGGATCTTTGACATCTTGTTCTCGTTTTATTTCTTCAATCATCTCTTGGATGACTTTAGCTCGAAATAGAGCCCGACGTTTTGCTGAAATGGATCATCAAAATAGGTAAGATGATTTTGATTATTATAACTGAAGGTATTTGCTACTATAACACTTTCAAAAGTGTACCGAAACTAGATAAAATGATGAAAATTTATCATAATATAAGGTGATTCACAACTTCGTGCACATATTTAAATGGCAATTACATAAATATTGAATATTGTATTTAACAAGTGCGCAGCTTAAAATATAAAATATACCTACGTATATCTTTCCTTAAAGCTTCTGTATGTACAGTTGGATGCTGATATCCCGACTTCATTTCTGATCCTATCGGACCAGGTGATTTAGTAGGTTCAGAATCCGTTGCTGATTTTTCTTTGCAACATTTTGGCTCCATTTCTGAGTTGACTGGAGCTTGATTTGGATTTTCTTCGGCCAATTTTACATAAAACGTTAAATTTGACTTTTTTAATCGTTATGTCACTGTGGTAAATCAGTAAAGTAAATGCATTTTTGTTTACCTAGTAACAGTTTCTATAGATACTGAAATCTCACAGCCCAAAAATTTTCTGTGGCCGCCACAGTACTTCCCCGGCCATAAATTTAACGTAGTCGGTGTCAAAATGGCAAACGTCAATGTCAAAGTGACAGCAGTCATTGAGTGATGTTTAAAATTCTATATTTTAATTGCATTTATTATAATTTATAGCCATAATACTAGCAATATGTAAATTAAATTAAGTAATAATATTAAAAGCGCAAATGTTTACAATATTTTCATCAATTCAAGTACTAAAGCCGCATTCACAACCAGAAATTTGACGGATTTTGTGGTCTATCATATGAAAATGTGTACTTGCGTTCTCAACACCAAATTTCAGTGATGTGAACGCAAGTACACATTGCCATATGACAGACTTCACAAATTTCGGGCTGTGAATGCGACTCAAAACGTGAAGCTTCTTCAAAATCTCGAACTGCCAAAAATCACGATTACAATACTTCCCCTATTACATAGGCCGGGGAAATAAAAACAACAAGTAGTTTTAACTAACTTTATTACTGATAATAATTACAATAAATTTTGCTACAATAGATTTAAGACCAGAAGTTCAAGAACGCTCTCTTCTGATAATCAGAATAGTTAGTATGTACGTAATATTCATAGATTCTGGGGGAGACCAAAGTGTCTTCAGGCAAGGTGTTGTAAATTTTCTCTCCGTACCAAGTTCCTACTTTCCATCCTTCCACATTGGCCATTAATTTCGCTTCTTCATCTCTGTTACGTCTTAATTGTTTCAAGAATTCTCTGTCACGCTCAGCCACAAGTAGAGGATAAATTGCTAAACATGCCGAACGTTGTTCGATATCGTTTATATGGATTTGCTTGCAGTTTAAGTAGAATAAATATGCAGCCCCAGCAGTTATGCCTAGGTAGCCAGCGATCATTGATGCCCCTAAAAACATTCATTTTAGAATTTATAACAGATATTTTTTTTATTAAATGGTTGTTGTCAACAGTGTTAGTAAGATATTAACGTCGTTGTTGCTTTTAAAGTAAAGTTAACCTCAATTACGTAATTTTTTGAGGTTAGCTGTCATTATATTTTCAAATTCGTACTTACCACCAAAGTAAGATTTTGGGAGTACTCTGGCGAAAGGAATTTTCTTGTACCCCCCTTCGGGTGGTAAATCTTGAGTTCTTAAAGCCATTATTTAATATTTAAATAACCTTTAAAATAAATGTCAATCACAGTCCATTCATACCAACTATCCTTCGAGTAGAGTGCCTATATACTGAGAGTATAGCAACCAAGTTGCCATGCCTGTTTTTATCTTCTATTTGTTTAAATGCTAAATGCATATTGTTGAAGAAGATTAGAACCGTTGGAACATACAATAGCATGGGTGTCGGCAGGATTTTTTGTTACCAAATTATCGTATGAAAGATAGGTACGATTTTTTTGGTTGCAATTTGCGGCACCAATAGAAAATCAGACATCATCCAACTATACTCTCAGTATAAAGACACTATTTGCTTCAAATGCGTACTACCAACTGTTTAAAGGATCATGATCAAGCAGGCATACAAACAAATGAATTATTTATATATTTTATTCAACAAAAGTGGATACAAATAATATTAAAAAATTGTAAATTTTACTAATTAAAACAATAAAAGTCACATTATTGCAGTGCATTAAAGTTAGTAATTAATTAACTAGCTACTCAAATTTTTTTCTCCAACTTTTGGGTCCTAATTTTTTGACTCTAGCTCTGTACATGTGTGACATAAGAGTATACATCGTTGGCAGCATCACAAATAATAAAATAAGTCTTAAGAAAGTCGGAAAATGGAAGGAAAAATTCCACATATTGGGCAAGAAAATCGAAAATTGTTTTGTTTCTTCAAAGTACGGTATGTTGCGTAAAATAATTATGCCTTCGCATAAGAACCCTAAAGGATACAGGGGGATCCAAATTGTGTACCGCAACCAAGTTAGTAAACCAATATCCTTCTTGTACAACTGAGATATGTAATACGGATACCTAAAAAAATCATTAGAATAAAAATAATCTAGTCTTTTCAAATTTTATTGACACCTACGTGACTTTTGTATGATGTAAGAAAACGCAACTTGTATTATATTCTGTCTTTGTTTAACACACATATTTTTCATAATACAGAAACAGTAAATGTAGTGGCAAAGGGCGTGGCTTAAACTCCCACTGGCAGGCCAAGTTTGCAAGCTAATTCGCGAAAAAATCTAAATGTAGAGGCGCTGCAATCCGCATAAAATAGCTGGTCTAATGCACTTTGATTTTTTTCGCCTATTGTTTCAAATTCTGTCAAACTAATGCCCTGTTCACACGTTGCTACTTTGAAGACACATTCGTGCTACTGTAGCATGAAAAAATCTGAGTCGCTTGTCAAATAGCAGCGCTGCTAATTTGTAGCATCAAAGTATCAAGAACTACTCGTTGATAATTTCACATCGTTGATCGTTGTGTGTGTAGATAGCGATTTTTTGCGGTAATTGTTTCGATTTCAATTTCTTTTCATGCTACAGTAGCACGTATGCGTCTTCAAAGTAGCAACGTGTGAACAGGGCATAATGTATTCGAAATTCAGATAAATTTATCCGAAATAATATAGAGGCAATTTGATAATTATATTAAATAATAATAGAGCACAAATGATTTTAATATGTTCATCAAGTTTAGTACTTCTAGTAAAAATTTTGACAGTTACTTATAATCGAGTAAAATTGTAACTAAAATCTTAAATTTGAATCATACGATTTTTAACGTCACGTGGGTGCCAAGAAAATTTAAAAAAACTATAGTAGCTTTTGTTTTACCAACCTGACGAGTTCAATTGTTGTATACAACAACAAAAGATAAAAAACAACTGGTTTTGTTTGCATTCTTGGCTCGCTTTCGATCAAACAAAACATGATCATCGTGCGACCTGTGACTTGTAATAAGGTTTGGAATACTCCCCCTTTGGTGTACCCAAAAAGTGGGTGCATAACTTCAAGCCAAGACATAAGTTGGATACATCGGTAGCAATTTCCAACAGCCTCGTAAGTTCCAGACATGGAGTTTGGACCATCTCGAACATACCTTACAACTATTACCGACATTACGCAGAGGTATCCGACGAACATCAACAGGTTGTATAGAATCAGGTACACTTTTTTCAATTCTTCTGCGGAGCAAACATTACACTATTTTAAATTCAGGTTCATTCAGAGCTATGAAAATAAGAAACTTAAATAAAATTATAATTAAGTTTTATGACTCGTGTTCACAGCTTCGAAAATAAGACACGTATTGTACGCAATTATGCAAGGAATCTGTCTCCTTAAAATTACTATTTTTAAATTAATTCCACATTTATAATATTTTATTTGATATTCTGATGTCACAAAGAAACAGATGTAACAATAATGAGTTACTTTAGCTCCGCTAAACCGTAGTGAAAAGTAAAACTTTAGCTCCGCATATTTTAATTTTAATATAGAACCTCGCGTTGTAAAATAAAACTTCCCACTTATAATGTAATAGTTATTTTTATTTAAAGCTGCTATGAACAGTTCGATAATAATTTGTTAGTTAGATTCTTATTTTAATCTATGTGTAATATTTTATAGCTGTGAATGAACCTTTAAGCCGCATTCACAGCACCAAATTTCAGTGATTTGACTGCAAGTACACATTGCCATTTGACAGACTTAACAAATTTTGGATTGTGAATGCGGCTTTTGGTAGTTACCTTTCCGATAGCCGTATTCTTCCTCCAATACTTTGTTGTAAATTCCAGGATAGTCCTCGGTAACATCTCGAACCTTTTCTTCGGTATCGTCTTCAGACTGCCATCTATCGAAGTCTATTTTAAGCCAAACTGGTTTTTGAGGGTTGCAAATTAGCTTCGGCCACCATTCTTTTGTTTCTTTTTTTAGGGTGAAATTTACTTTGCTATCTAGCACTTTGTAATTACTTGCCTCTACGTCTATTGGTAAATGGAAAGTTAAACTAAATTCGTATCTATGCGGCCCTTTTGCTCCTACTCCATGGGCCGCAAAAGATAAATTTTGATTATCCAAACTTATTCTAGGCTCCTATAATGCATAGTAATGTTAATATATTCGTGCGGTGTATACTTTACATACTTTAACATCTTTTAAATCAATTTTTAAGGTTATATTTTCTTCCGTCTGCGCCCAGTACACAAATGGACTTAATGTCGTCATTTTTAATACGTCCTTGAATTGTTATTTGATGTCCATACAAAAGTCTGTTTATACTTGTAAATTTATAACCTGAAATGCAACTTTGACAGTAATTTTATTGCTTCATTACATACAATCACAATGAATTTTGTAGTTGATTCTTTTTGTACATTGTACACAGCTTGTACACTATTGAATCGATCGCTGTATCGCAGTTAGAAATACTCCGGGTAGATGGCACCAGTAGTTGTTAAGCGTGCGGTTACACTGGAAAAATCGGCGCGATTGAAACCTTCAACTTTTGGAAGATAATTTAACGAATATCCATTTTTATTAAAATTAATTAATTAATTAATATGAAGATGTTTTGTATTTTTATTTTGAGGTTAGATATTAGGTTAGGATAAAAACAATAATAATAATGATTGTATTTTGTTTCTATTTTGTTTCTTAAGCCGTATTCACACACAGCCTGAAATTTGGTGAAATTTAAAGATATTTGTGAAGTTTGTCATTGTCATATGGCAATATGTACTCGCGTTCACATAACTAAATTTCGTGTTGTGAACGCAAGTACATATTGGCATATGAGAGATTTCACAATTTTACCAAATGTTGGGCTGTGAATGAAGCGATATTTATTTGGGTTTGAATCGAACAAGGTTTAAATCGCAATCAGCTGTTTACTGGCAGCCATTTTGAAATCAATAAGTAACCTGAACGATCGCTGAATGTTTTTATAGATATCTAATTACACTGTTGAATCGAATGCTCTATTGCAGTTAGAAAAATGCCGGGTAGATGGCACTACTAGTTATTAGCTAAGAAAAATAAGCGCGAGCTTACACTGACAAAACGGGGCGCTTGAAACCTTCAACTTTAGGAAGATTATTTTAACGAATATTAATTTATTGAACTAACTGTATGGCACATTTGAAGATGTTTGGTATTTTAGTTTTGAGGTTAGAATATTTATTTGTTTAGAATATAAACAATAATAATAATGATTGTATATTGTTTTTTGATATATTTATTGTTTTGTTTGTTGTTCTGGTTATTTAACAAGGTTTAAATGACAATCAGCTGTTTACCGGCAGCCATTTTGAAATCAATAATTAACCTGAACGATCGCTGAATGTTTTTATAGAAATTTAATTACGTCCTTAATAAGTTTCTTATTGTAAACGGGTCTTTAAGTCAACGTGGACTTGACCACCGGCTGTCTGTAGCTATCCGGGCGGAGTTAAGACGCTTTCGCTCGCGGTGATTGGCCGCCTCTCTTGTGACGTAGCCGGCAAATAACCACGTGGGCCCCTCGCGCGCCGCGCCGCGGACGAAGCAGTCACTAGTCAGCCGTCGTGCATCAGATGAGACCGAAGCGTGGTTGTGTTGGCGCGTCTTTCCCTGCGAACAATGGATTGTGCGCGTAGCTAGTGCGAAACTCAGTCGATTTTTCCGCGAAATTGCAAAACCAGGATGCGAGTGAACGCGCTCCGCGTTAGATCGCGGCGAGAAATTAACAGTGGCAAGTTGTAAACTTTGTGAGAAGTGATTCAAATAGCGCGCGAATATTCAGTGTGTGATGTGTTACTTTTGTGGATAGTGTGGATTTACTTACCTTCTATCATGTATCCGTCGCCTGCTAGACACCCTTCGGCAGCGGTAAGTCAGACGCTTTGTAAACTACCTTCCTTCGCTGAATACAGCGATTCTCAAACGAATTACTACAAAAAACCGAACGGAACACGCTCGAGAACGCAGATCTAGTTGCCGGAGGTTTCTATGGCAACCGGCGTTTGTTTTTTGTTGTTTTGCGCCTGAAATCAAACATAAATCTATACACACTTCTATATTTAAATTCAGGATAGAAGTTTTGTAGCTTACAAAAAATAATATTTATAATAATTGCCTTCTTATTGAAATGTACGCTTTAATACATGCAAAATTAAATCTTGAACAAACTCCGAAGAACCGCATCATTAGGATGCTAAAAAAAGTTCCAGTTCAGTGCTTGTCTTTAAACGACAAGCAAATTACTGTATTGTTTTTTTAATCCTCTATTTGTTCTATAAAAGGAGATAGAAAGAACAAATTGCCGAACTCGGTAAACACGGAATGAAATTCGCAATATATTGTTTGCATGTTTTGATGTTTTAATCGTTTTAATTCGGTTTTAATTTAGCACTTACTTCTAGTTTAAATAGTTTAATGGTAAGTTGTACTGGATATTATTACCAAGTTCAATCAAGATATCAACATACAAGATCTATGAATTGCGTTTAATGTTTAATTTCTCCAATGATTAATATTATCAATTATAAAAATTATAAATGATCAATAAAAAGCATATACCTGTACTAGTAGGTAAGGAAAATAAATGATGCTGTGGTTCTTAAGGCACTAGTTGCTTATGAACTACTTATTTATGTAAAATCGCCATATACATTTGTAGCGTGTTGGATAAAAACATTTCATCTACTCAAAATAGATGCCTACCACATGTTTTTTAATGATTATGCGTAGGTAAAACCGACGTATTACAAGTAATAAGTAATACTTTAATTACTTGGATATCTACTACTAACTATATTACATTAATTAATTTAATAAACCTTTGCTTTAATAAATTTTATAATTGAGTTGTAATTTTCGTTACTTCTGCTGATTTATTTACGATGTAGTAAGTGCCAATTTAGACCATGTTTAAAATAAGAACTTTTTAAAATACTACGTTTAATTATGGACTACATAGTTTAGGTCCATTGACAAAACATACCTATTAATTTTGAGTAATATTTATGTATTTTATTATTCATGTATATATTCTTTCAATATACATTTTATGCTGTGGGGCGTAGGGCAATACTTTTTTTTCTTTCGCACCAAATATTAAATTTTCTGTTTATAGGTAATTTCTTTGTTTCTTGGATACAAAAAATGGTACAAAACCGTTGAATATTTTAACATTTCTTTTAACTGATTCCCTTTTTACCTTCCGCTTACCTGTAAAGGAAGGTATTGGAATCATGCAAAAAATCGGGTGGTGAATTTTTAGTGGATGAGCACGAATTAGGGTCCTTACAACTCATTTTTGATAGTTTCACGATGATGTCTGTGTGTATGTGTGTGTGTGTGTGTGTGTGTGGTCAAGGGGTGTTAGTCGCATAACTCAAATACGAATTACCCGAAAATTTTGATATTTGGTATTTAACATTTGTATATAAATTGGAAGAGCTCCCTAGATTTTGGTACAAATATCTTCATCGGAAGTGATATTTTTTGAAGATTGAAAAGGTTAATTGTCAAAATTGTATATAAATTTGGAAAAATATAGTATTTATTTGTAATGAGAATAAGAGGAAAAGTTATTTGCAACTTACGTTATAAAAAAATTGTCTTTATCTGGTAGCATTAAAGAACTGCAGTAAAATTTAAAAAATAAATTTATCAAATAAAACGTTGATATCTTGTAATCCATGATCGGTTGATTTTTGTTTCTGCGTAAAAAATATTGACAGGTGAGACGGGTGACAAGTTGGCATACTAGCGCTATATAGGTAAGTCCTAAGTAAGATATTAAATGTAGTAATTGAACGTAGGATGGCTTCAACACAGCAGAGTTTTCCTGTGAATGAATCTTTTTATTCAGGTGATGCAAATTTCTGTGTTTGAATATTTGAGATTTTTATTTGTATATTTTAAATGGGCACCGGATTGTACGTATACATTTCTGTTTAAAGTCTAGATATGGCGGAAGGTTGTGTGATGGCCACGTCAGATTTTTATTGCAGCTATTAAGCCATGTTCATACAAGGATTATTTGAGGATTTTTTTCAAACCTCTGAATCCTGGTGAGAGTTGCCTGTCAAATAGCGGCGCCGCTAAATTGAATTTTCAATGAGTCTTGAAAAAGAAGAATTTGTAATATTGATAGCTTCAAAATGGTGATTTTTCTGCGTTCAAAGGCATTCTTATGTAAACAGGGTATTATTGATAATATTATTGCTCAATTCTATAAAACTAAAAATAGGGTATAAATAGTATAGTAAATTAGCAATCCAGTCAATTATAGTGAAAGGAGACCTCAAAAATAAGTTATTGCCATGAAAAAAGTTTTCAAAAAGTGAATAGTTCTTTAAATATTTGAGATTTTACGTATCGATACATCTACGTCACAATAATGCGTTTCACGTGTATTCTTACTTACGCAGTAATAAAGAAACTACCAAATTGTATTTTACATTTTGTAACATTGAGAAACAGTTGATTTAACATGAGTACATTTTAATTTCAGCCCTATGGTTTGAGAAGATTTTCAGCTATACATCTACGTCACACAAACTTTAAAAATTAATTACAGCTATATTAAAAATAATTAAGGCTTATCAGTACTCTCAATCGCTTTCAAATAACATGAAGTTTCAATAAAAAACTTTAAAAAAAATGGTAAACTACCCTATTGCCACATGGTCTATAGACCAACTCAATTATTGTGTTACCTGAAAATGATTTTTTTAATGATAAGGCCCTCCTATTGAAAGTTTTGGAGGCACTGGCATGCTGGGCGCGCTTGCTTTGTAGACGTTTAGAAATACGATTCTACCACAAGGCTCGCTCAACGTTTTAAACATTTCCAAGTTTATTGCCTCAAGATTTTCACACATTGATTATTTACTTTAATTGCTTTTTGCTTTAATGATTGTGTTTAACTCATCTCCGTACTTTGATGCTAAGTTTAAAGTTTATTACTTCATTAACAATCATTTTTGCAAACTTCTTGCGCGTTTATTAATACTTATTTAGCAGTTGTTCGAAATATAAACTGTTCAAGAGTAGAAGAAGGTTAGTAATTTAATCTTATCATCAACTATGTTACTATATGCAACATTTTATTGATAATTATTATAAACAACATAATACGTTAGTTACTTATAATACGTTAGATACTTATAATTCATTAGTTACGGACTTAATACGTTATACAATCATAATAACATCAAAATCTTCCATAATACGCGAATTGTCAACTAATTGACAGATAAAATTGTTGATTTGTTTTAACATAGCTGTCTTTGATGATACGATTAAGCTTTGAATATAACGCGAATATATGCGATTTAAGCCCCCTTGGATGTTCAAAGAGACTCGGTTTCACCTCGTCGCTTATAGCATCATCTTCGGTATTATAATTTGCATAATATTCTTATATTAATAGCTATAATATTACTCATTAGTGTGTATTTCTAAACTGATAAACAAGTAATAAATGTGGAAAGCAAGTTGTGGTTAGTACCTACACAAGTAAATCAATTATTGAATTTTAAAGATTCCTGATAAAAAATTAGTAGTTCTTTTTATATTAACCATTACTGTTTATCGACAAATAAATATCTGATGTATTATTGAAGTAAATCAATAAACATTATTAATAATTAAATGAGAAAAATGCCTTGAATTTATTGAATTTCCCATGTTTCTTTGTTTGTATACTTGACTGTCGAAACGGAATTTGGTGAAGTATTATTTAATCTTTTAATTTTTTTTCAAATATTGCACCTCTTGTATTTAAAGATAAACAAGATATTCTGTTGTGCAAATATTTATTTCTCTATAAGTTTATGAGTATTTGAGTAAACATTTTATTTTGAAGAAGATTACAATTTAATTCGTTTTGAAATTTAACACAATTTCAAACAAATTAATTATTAGAGAAACAATGACTGAATTTCACATCATAAAACGTGATTGTATTATATTTGTCGTAGGTTGTTTACAAAATTAGGTTTTTTATGAAATACAATGTCCATATCAAGAAGGGTACCTACGTACCTACCTATTAACGTATGAGAAGTTGACCCACCCATACTAGCCCACCCTGTTAAAATCTATCGTAATCGTTAGTTAAGTTTAGTTTTGTAGAAAATTGCGTTAGTTTTGAAAGTTTAAACGTATTTTTTTCAAATAATATTTGAGTGGACTAACTTCACAACAACCCAACCCTTTATTAGAAAGTGCGAGGAAAACACATTAATAACTTTTAATTTATTAGTTGATGTAAGTTGTAAAGTTAGCCCACCCAAATATTATTTTTTTAAATACGTATAAACTTTCAAAACTAACGCAATTTTCTACAAAACTAAACTCAACTAACGTAAAACTAACGATTACGATAGATTTTAACAGGGTGGGCTATTATGGGTGGGTAAACTTCTCATACACTACCTATTAGGGTCTTTATTTAATTTAGTTCTTCAGTTCAATCAAAGTTTCTACTGAGGTTTCTACACCAAAAGCGTGTAGTATGAGAGACTCAAGAAGGGTATTGGGTTGTTTATATATAGGAAATTCTCCGATAGTTACAATTTGTCATACGACATTTGAAAGAACAAAATTACATCTTACAATATTTATTAAACATCTTTTCTGTATCTTTTACCAATAAAGGAAAACCATTTTTCAACAATATGTAATTTTACCTACCACGATTTGTAAATCAGAATATAGGAAAAAATTTAAAAACGAAAATGTCAATGTGACAGATGAACTTGAACAGACATACCTACACAATTTCTGAAATAATGTTTGTTGTACCATTTTTAAAGAATTGTATAAATATTATTAACTGAACATACCTAATATAAGGTAATAATAAAGTAAAAAATTTTATCTACAAAGAGCTAGGTAATTAAAGAACTAAGAACTCTAAAAAAAATTGCAAAATGTTTGTGAATTAGGTATGAAATTTATTGCAAAATTATAATTTAAGAAATCCTAACTAAAATCAAATTCACATATTACAGTGTCAAGGCGGGAGGTTATGTGCTGGCCACATTAGATTTTTATATTTAGCAGACAACCTGACAATTATGTCAATCATATATTTGATGTTATATTCTTGAAAAGTCAGACCTAGAAAATTCAAGTAAGAAAATTCTTCTATAGTGTTGAAGAAGTTCCCCTATAATAATATTCTACAATAGTTAATATGTCGTAAGACTAGATTAGACATTTTTCGGTTAAGTACGCCAAAAATTTTCTGGCTAATCTAAACATATTTAACAAATAATACCATATAAGTACAATACAAATATTGTCTAAATTTTTATCTCTGATAAAAACTTCTGTTTGCTTTACTCTTTAGCGTATTTGTCAACATAATTATGAAGAAACTGCGAAATATTCAAGCAGGTATTTGAGGAAACAAATGCTCGCAAGCCAAACATTTAATCGTCATTATTTAGTCGTTAATATCTTGTTCTCTATTCCGATTTCGTGTCCGCGATAAAAAGACATGAACACACTTGAAGTTAAAGCTATTGATTAGATTACTTGAGAACATAAAAATTTTACGCACCGCAATAAACCTTAATGTTCGAGTAATCTAACTTTGAAATGTATCAGCCGCTAACAAAGAACAAATCAACAGATAAAGAGAAATATTACTGAGATATTTTAACTTTTTACATTATTACTACATTCTACGATTCGTACTTCGGACAGTATGATCATCGATGATCATGAACTATGGCAGACGAATATATTTCCATACGTAAAAAATTAGATCCATGAATTGATCTGTAAAGTCAAATCAACCTGTCAAAAAATTACAGTTTATGCTGCAATTCTGTGAAAATCTGTAGTTGCTACAAATTTATAAAACTGTAAATATTAAACAAAATCGCAATGAAATCTAGAATCATATGAACATTTTTATACATTTATACATATATGTTTAATATTTACAGATTTACAAATCTGTAAAACTTATAGATTTGCACAGAATAGCAGCATTCAAAATTACTTACCTACATAGTGTTCTTCACTTTCTGCTTTGCTGACAGTATCAAAATAGTATATTAAAGAACAAGTTTTATAAGACGTGATTATTTCGCACGCGTCCAAATTTAGTAAAACGAGCCCTCGGGCGAGTTTACTAAAGGACAAGTGCGAAATTAGTCTTATAAAATGAGTTCTTTATATACTATTTTTTCTATTTGGTGTCTTTTTAAAATTTAAATTAAACTACCACAATATACACAAGTCGATTTAGGGAAATTTATGTGTGTATAACGTTTTTGTTGGTGACATTAATATTGCTATTTATTTGTAAAAGTATATAGTAATTAATGAACTATTCTAGGTGATAAGTGCAGCCATTATAGAAAATCGAGTAGAAAATATTGTATACTTACTTATATGTTTTCTCCTAGATTCATTAATTTTATTGAATAAAAAGTTTGTAATTAAGCAAAACAGATTTAGACGTTATACTGAAATTTGTCAGTTCTGAGGTTTGACTTTTGACAATTGAAGTAAATGTCATCTGGTACTACCAAGGGTACTACCGATACCAACCTTCTAAAAAATATGTTGCGTGTCACAAAGTGAGCTCTGGTGACATTCAGTTGCGTTTCACAAAGTTAACTTTGTGAACGCCAAATAGAAAAAATATTCTGATTAACTCTCGGATTAACTCCAAATTCGTTTGACAAAAAATGAGTTGAATACTACCTAATAATATTTCGAAGTATTTTATAATTTATGACTTAAGGCTTATTTTATATCTCTGAATTATTTTTTCTTTAACAATAATTGCAATAACTACCAACTTTTTTATCTTGGTGATATTAAGTTTTAAATTATAACACTCCTAATTCTTAAATAAATGCTCACAAAAAACGTCGTAATTTTTCATCATTAATTGTAGGTACGAGAAAAAAATATTCCACTATATCTTGAAGTAGCTCGTTTTTCTATCCTTCTCGCTGGAGTTTTGTCTTTGTTTTATTTTTTTTAATGCGGTAGAAGTTGAACTCTGAGAACGAGAGAACATCAGCGCGTTGTGTTATTATTGTCAACTGGCTAGTTGTTAGTTTTCGTGAGACTTGCGCTAGTTTAAGTAATTCATGATTCATTGTCTAGCAGAACCGTAATGAAAACATTTCAGCAAGAGAGATAAATCCTGAAAAATCGAAAATAGGTTTATAGAGGCATCACCAATAAATCTTAGACTTCCCCAAAAATTATCGTAATAATTTCGAAATTATCAAATATTTCCTGGACTTTCTAAAAAAATATTGGAATTATTAAATTAATTAATAATATCTGCTGGGTTTGCCTAGAATTATTCTTGGTATTATCGAAATTATATGAATATATTCCTGCTCCTGGAAGTTGCAAAAGAATTATCAAAGAATTACTGGACTTCCTATTAGAATAATTCCTATGCTTCCTAAAGAATTATTGGAATTACTTATCAAAGAATACCTGAAATAATAATAAGTAATTCTTGAACTTTTTTTTTAAAATATCATAATTACAAATATATTTCTGCTTCTTTATTCAAAAATTATTTGAATTACTATACTGCATTTTTAAAATTACAAAAAATAATAGATTTACTACAGAATTTTTTAAATTACAAAGAACAATAGATTTTTTTTTCAATAATAAATGAATCTCAGACAGACTCAGAGCTCCTAGAGAATTATTGGAATTACATCTAAAGAATTATCAGCTTTACTAACGAACACGCTATACAAGGTAGAATACCTGGGGTTCCTTAAGAATTTGTTATGAAATTACCAATGAAAACCTGCTTTTTGTTTTCTCAATCATCCGAGATAATTATCCGCATTGCAAGAATTATAATTATCAAATTTACTATTGGATACCTGGGATTCCTTTAGAATTATTAAATTACTAATGAAAACTTGATTCTTATTGCCTTTCTTAAGAATTATTTGAGTTACCTACTAAAGAATTAGGTATCAAAATTTTTAAAGAATTACTGAACTTCATAAAAATTGTATATAATACCATTAGTGACTATGATTTTGCCGGCAATTTTTCCCGTCTGGTCACGACTGCTTGTTGCGTCGAAAATAAAGACGAGTGCGTAGCACGAGTGTTTATTTTCTAAAGCAACAAGCAGGAGTGGCCAGACTGCAAAAATTACCAAAAAATCATAGTCACGTATGGTATTCGGCTTGACAATTTCTCGAATTATTTTATTTATTCCAAAAAAGTAATGTATTTTTAAAACAATCATCACAACTGACATAATATCTAAGCAACGCTTCGCGGCAATTTTCACTAGTGAAAATTGTCAGTGTAATTTTCACTAGTGAAAATTGTCACTGTAGTTCGTCTGTGATTGGTACAATTCAGCAAAATACTGTGTTTTGATTGGATGAAAAACTATGAGTGGAATTGTCAATGTAAATTGCTTTTAAGATTTCCTTGACTTCATGACTTCCTAAAGACTTATCGGAATTTCTAAAGAAAAGGTACGTTTTCTTAAGCAAGAAAAATGTAGAGACACAATGATGGAGTTTCTTCCCGGTGATAGAGCCTACTTTCAATTTCAATTGGTATAAGAAAAGATCTAGAAAGAAATCCTTGCTTTTAGGTCGAGTAAAAATACTTAAATCTGTTAAAAAACAGAAACACTCTTGTTGTTGTAGTTCCACGCATGAGTTCTTCTACGATGTACTTTTCTTCCTGGGGACACAATGATGCATTTTCTTCCCGGCGACATAGCCTACTTTCGATTTCAATTGACATAAGAAAAGAAATCCTTGCTTTTAGTCGTCGTGGTAAAAATACTTAAATCTGTTTACAATAAAAAACAGAAACACTCTTGTTGTAGTGCCACGCATGAGTTCCTCTACGATGTACTTTTCTTCCTGAGGACACAATGCTGCATTTTCTTCCCGGCGACATAGCCTACTTTCGATTTCAATTGACAAAAGAAATCCTTGCTTTAGTCGTCGTGGTAAAAATACTTAAATCTGTTTACAATAAAAAACAGAAACACTCTTGTTGTAGTTCCACGCATGAGTTCCTCTACGATTTCCTTTTGTTATTCTCTTCTAATGACAGAAGCTGTTAACAATTCTTGACCAATTAAATCCGGCGTGAGTAAGACAACATTAGTGTAATTGAAAACATTTCAGGTGTGGAACTCTACATCCTGGGAATCAGAAACAAATGAGCTCTGGCTCGATAAAACCATCATTAGTGGATTGGCGCAATTTCAAACAAATTACGTACCGCCAGTTGTTTTTATGCACGTTAACTTGTCATTACTTCTACGGGGCCATTAGAAAATTAACTTAGAGAGTCGCTTTTTACCGAAACTATTTTTCGGGAGCTGTTACATTAGAAGCAAATGGATTCTAATGGAATAGGCGGATACCATTCGAAACACTGATTTAGGAAAATATAACATACCTACATGTGAAACTAAAAGTAAGGTGTCATTTTCTCCTTTATGTAACTTATTTTTATTTTGATGGTATAACCATTCAACATGGTTTACTTCCAATTCGTCTTAGTGCATTCAGAATCTCAATCCGTGCGACGACCTTTCAATGCGTCAACGGAGAGATTCTTTATGTAATCAGGACTATACATTTAAGACGGTCAAGTGGTCAGCTTGAAACGACAATCATATAGTGCCTAAACCCGTGCAGTTACTGGCTGCGGGAAAAAATATTGCACTTCCTTCCCATGTGCTGCAAATGCAAATAGATATACCTACACGGCTATAGTAATATTTGTAAAGTAAATATATCAATTAAAAGATTAAAACCATTTAATTATGTAAAGAAAATGTTGCAAAATAGAAAATATAGTCAAGGGTAATACCATAAGAGATGATATTTTTACCTCTCGCCACTCATATCTGTAAGAGAGGTATTGTAATCATGCTAAAATTTCGATAGTGAGTTTTCAATGGATAAGCACGTTTTGAGGTCCCTAGAACACGATTTTGATAATTTCGCGATGATGTCTGTGTGTGTGTGTCTGTCTGTGTCTGTGTGTGTGTGTCTGTCTGTGTCTGTGTGTGTGTCTGTCTGTGTCTGTGTGTGTGTCTGTGTGTGTCAGGATGGATGTTGGAGGTACGATAACTCAAATACCACTGAATTAAAAAATTTGAAATTTGGTATACAATATTCTGACACCCTAGATTAGATCTGATTAGATTTTGGTGTTGATCGTGCAACCGGAAGTGGTAGTTTCTTGAAGATCTGAAGAGTTTTTCTGGAATATTTTCAAAATTTATGAATTAATAGGAATTTTTTTAATAACATTGTATAATAAATGTTACTATCTACAATATGTATTCAAAACGTTGTTTCTATCTAGCACCATTTTCCATTTACAAGAAGTAAAAAATTCTACAAATTTGTTAAAATTTGATTTATCTGCCTACCTAATAAAATATTTGAGTGTTAATGTCACATAAATTTTTGACTTTTTGGCAAATTGAAATGGAAAATATGAAATGTCATTTAGTATTTATAAATTATAAGGTCATAATAAACTTTAATAATATTATAACAACTTTTCCGAATTCCCTTCTAGTACAATGGTATATTTGTGAGTAAGTACTACAATATAATATATACTTATATTAGAAAAATAAAAATAGTAGAGTATGGCGAGAGGTTATGTGTTGGCCACATCGGATTTTTTTGAGAATTGTTTTATCGTTTCCACGAAACTTATTTTTACCAATTTTACGACACAAAACATCATCTGACTATTTCCCACATATTAAGTAAACCAATCATTTATTTATAAATTCTGGCCCTTTCTGACCAATGACGTAGGTACATAATATAACGGCAAAAAATGTAAAAATGCCCTAGGGATTGTTCAAATGACAATTTTTCCGTTACATTCCTATGACCATACCATGTATGACAATTTTTTGATTTTGTATTGTTTTCAATAAATTTTAATGAAATTAAAAGTGTCAAATGAATCTTATTGTGGCAGCTTCTTACGAGGAAACATAAAAAATATCAAAAAAAATACAGTTACGTCAAAAACCTTACTTTGGAACCAATTAACAATGAACATAATAGTTTTTAGTAAATTTTATTTACTTAAATAACAATTTTATTTTGTTACCATATTCATATCATTTTCCGTCCATTAACTGAGTATAATAATTACTTATCGTATTATTTTTTGTCGTTTATAATCGGTCGTAATATATGCAGCCCAGTGGGCAAATAGTAAACACCAAACATCGATAGCAGAGTTTACAGCAATATCCGGTTATATTGATTGTGATTTCCAGTATTTAATCCCCGCCATTTCATTAATAATATACTATAAAATGCCACATCGCAGCTCGCCTATCTGATCTGACATGAATAAAAATCAAATCAAAATAATAGCAAAGCGAGCATGAATGTTTCCACAAAAATTATTAACATTCACTCGGTTGTAATTATTTTTCATGATAAATTACAATAATTTAATGTGTTTTTGTAATATTTGCCAGTGATTCTGATTTTACAGATTTGGTTTTAAAAATTGTTTGTTTGAATGGTGGTAAACAAAATTTCCACACATGGTTTCCTCAGTTTATGAAATATTAAAATATGAAATAATTGTCGTTTGGATTTGGTATGTATAATTAATATGAGTATACATATTCATATTGGACTTTTTAATTTGCGGAAAATTTATTTTAACAACATTTTTTGCTATACCTACACTAAACACTATTCTGAAATAGTTTAATAAATTCAGGTGCGAATTCAGTGCGCTACATACAGGATGTTCCACAACTTAGAACAATTTTTTGGGTATACTGTACGACGTGCTGATCATGAAACAAAAAGAATTTTTTTTAAATTCGCAAAAAATTGCATCGTATTTCAAGCAAACATTTTTTGCTCGATTTTTTGCCACTGGTCGGTAGTTCAGTCAAGAAGAAATTGATTGGGTGATTGGATTCCACTATAAAAAAATCTAGCATTCTATAAATCCTGTTGAATAATTACCAAAATAAAAAATCTAATGTGGCCAGCATAAGATCTCCCGCCATACTCTACCTACTCTTTTTTACTGTACTATGGGGGGTACTCACAATAGTTATTTGTGTATTAAGAGCGTAAAGTGACTCTTTGTTACTCGCGCACGGAAATTGCAGCGCGAGCCGAAGGCGAGAGATGCAATAGTGCAAGAGGAACAAAGACACTTTACGCTCGTAATACACACATAATTTTATCTACTACTAAAATTATTTGTTATAATAATAATAGTTTTCAGTTAGTTCAATCTGCGTTCATTCAATTTATGTTTTATTCGTAACCGTGACGATACCAATAATATCGAAATAAAAAAATTTGTTTGATTCTGTCATTTTCTTTTATTTTATGTAATCAAAAAGTACTTTACGTTGTCATAGCAGACGCGCAATAAAATGTTTTTTTGCTTGTTCCTCAGTAACAATCAACTTTACGTTGACAATTGAAAGCATAAATATAAACTTTTCATAGTAGTCGTAGATAAATATATTTTATGTGAACTTTATAGAATATAAGCCGGGAGGTAAAATAAATCATTCATCGTATTCGGTTGTTCGAAATACGTCTCGTCTTCAAACGGTAAACTGCACTTACTGCCCTTGATACTTAATATACTTTACGTAGTAGTATGTACACTGACTCAGCTCAAAGTTATGAAATTCTAAAATCCTCTGCTGTCATAAACGGTAACGCATTAACAACAGTTAAAAATCGAATGTCCAGCATTAATTTTCAATATCCCACGTTCGTATTCCCTTGGATGTCTCTGTTCCGCCTTATTTTCACTGGTGACATCTGCTCGGTGATGAGGGTCGCCCTGCGTAGGGGAAACGCACCCCAATTGGGCTGTAAAGTTAAGTTCTTTGTCCCGTGCAGAGCACACAACAACGCCTGAACAAATTCGCAACGGCTCGGCGACGCTACTGCGGTTGAATATTTAATACGAATGCCAAAATACGACCAAGAGGTATACAGACCTTTTTACCAAGAAATATGACAATGGGGATGAATTCATTTGATGGAGGATAATGCGAATCTTGTGAAGAGTAGTCGTTATTGCATTTGTGGTTGGGACGAGAACAATTTATTTCTTATTATCGGTTGACAGTTGATCGCAATTTTATCTTTGTGATCATAAAAAGGTATTTTATTTATTAGGTAACGAAGAGTAAATTTTTGTTCACAACATAACGAATTTAAAAACAAAATACGCCCAATCACGCACGACATTTTACGTTTGACTCACGATCACTAACGCCCAATCACGGAATCACGCACTCGTAAAAATATTTTTATATGAAAGAGAATAAAAAGTTTCTTTAGCTCCGCAAAATCGTAGTGAAAAGTACAATTTTTCTACCAATAAAAGTAGGTACTACCTGTGCACTCGATTGCTAACATGTAATGCCGAATTAGCCATTTGTTTCGTGTTGCATTTTAGGCGATTTTTCGCGATAAATATTACAATAAACTAGGTTTGGTAGCGTTTAAAGAGATTTGTGGCGATGACGTCATAAACTTGTAATAGTTAACTTTCGCAAGAAAATTTGCTTGGTTTGATGTAGTATAGTTTGACAGAAAGTTTTGTTGAAAACATGAATTTAAACAAAAATTTAAAATTTTTTGCCGTCTGGTCACGACTGCTTGTTGCGTCGAAAATAAACACGAGTGCGTAGCACGAGTGGTTATTTTCTAAAGCAACAAGCAGGAGTGACCAGACGGTAAAAATTACCAAAAAATCATAGTTACGTATGGTATTCGGCTTGACAATTTCTGGAATTATTTTATTTATTCCAAAAAAAGTAATGTATTTTTAAAACAATCATCAACTGACATAGTATCTAAGCAACGCTTCGCGGCAATTTTCACTAGTGAAAATTGTCACTGTAGTTCGTCTGTGATTGGTACAATTCAGCAAAATACTGTGTTTTGATTGAATGAAAAACTATGAGTGGAATTGTCAATGTAAATTGCTTTTTGTGGAATTGTCAGAGAAATTATCTATTTCATTTTTCATAAAATGTATAGGATAATATTTTCATAAACTTAACAATTAATTTGATAATAAACGGGTTTATAAAAAAAATTACAGCATGATAATTATGAGACAAATTAATTTTATATACCTAGTCGTAGAGGTCGTAGGTAAAGTATAGTATTCTACTTAAGTTAAACATCCTCATGGAATAATAAACAAATTGGAAATAAACGTAAAATGGATGAAATTATTTGCATTTCTATCAGTTGTACCTATTTTGTGACATAACTTGCAAAATATAAAAATACTAATTTAGTGCTAAAGTTTACGATATGTTTATCTTTTTCAAACCAACAACAACATTAATATAGTGAAAATCGACAACCAGCATTGTCGTAATAAAATTAATAGTCGTCCTTGAAACCTGAATATGGTTAATTTTTTGTATTCACAGATATTTTTGATCTATAGTCCATTAAGTTTAATGTTAAACATAGTTCACTAATTATATTGAACTTTAATAAATGAATCAGCAAAAGAAAAAACACACTAAAATCAGATAAAATTTTTATTGTTTATAATAGTTGTAGATTCACATCTTGTTACACTTATTTAATAAGCTAATCCAGCTATTGTTAAACGATGTATCTCCCCTAACTCATTTTCGAACCGTGTAACCCTCTACTAGCAAAACTGGCTTAGCAGGACCGTAATACCCTAAATTGGCTCTTTTACCTAAGGCTCGGGTAAAGCTACTATAAAAGTGTCGTTCGTACTTTACTAATAACTTAATTCAGGTGCACTTTAGAGAAAAAAATTTATTTACAAAAATGTCTATAATTTTATGCTTAACATTGGATTGATTCAAAAATTTCAAAATTCTCAAAAAAACAAATTTCAAAATTTGATATTTTTTTTAAATTAGAAATTGGGAATAGTTTTTGAAAAAATATTGACAATCCGATGTTAAGATACTAATGTAGATTATGTGTAATTTTTTTGAAAAAGATATTTCAATCGTAGCATGAGTTATTAGTAAAGTACGATTTTTGATGTTTTTCTAGACTTTCCATTATTCAAAACAAGTGCGAAAAGACAATATATATATATATATATATATATATATATATATATATATATATATATATATATATATATATTAGTATACTGTAACCAAAATTTGGTTCATAAAGCACTTGAAATGCACGAGTAATTAATTTAATAAGGAACTACTAACGCTAACTATACTAGCACCTTAAAACAAGAAATATACAATTGCTTCAATAATATTTTGGGTGAAGAAGGACAATTAAAATAGAAGAAAAATCGTGTCGTGAGATAATAGAATATGGAACAATAATTGGAACTACTTATTTTTCGCTTGCTTAATTTTTTTTTAAAGAATTTCGCTCGTTGTAAACTTTTTTCTCTATTATTTGTCAAACGTAATTCAAATACGCATAACAAAAAAAATTCTCGTAGGCAGCTCCACCATAATCGAAATAAGGTATAGTAACGATAAAACATAAATTACATGTCCAGTTTATGACTAATAGTGAAGAAAAAAGTTTTTAAATAATTTCATTTTAAAGATATAAATTATTTAAGTATAGGGCGTGGTTTGTTTCATATGACTCGTTGTTATTGTCTGTAAAAATTTTCGCGCGATGAGAACATGAGAAGAAGAGACATGATGCGGCAGAGAACGTAACTACCATCTGTCATTATTACATTATTCGTGCTTATTTCATTTGTGTTTGATTTTATTTTATACTTTTAACTGCTACAAAATATGTTTTGTAGCATAGCAAGACGACTTTTTAATATAAAATAAATAAATAATTTGTTTTAAGGGAAATGTTAGTAAAACAAAATGATTGAGTGCCACTGGAAGTACCATCGACGTCACCACTAAATACCAAACTTTTAAAAAATCATATCTCGCTTAATAAGCGGAATTTTTACATCGCGTTTTCACTAATCGTCATAACTTCTTATGTAGTGCTATAAAAAAATACAGTGGAGGAGCCTACCTGAACTGCTATCGGTTATTGGTCGTTTGAGTAAAATTATCATTAATTTATTAACCTCAAAAAAATAAAACTAGTATTTCAAATACAGGCTTCTTGTATTTTACTCAAGTTTAATCTGACAATAATTATTTACCTATTTTTCGTTAAGGAGGTTCCCTAGACATTTAAAAAAATGTTCTAATGCAACCAAACTTTGAATTTATGTTGCCTGTGTCATAAAAATGATACCTGAATTTTTTGGAAATTTTTGACCACGTAGTTTGAACGAAATTAATTGTTAAATTTTAATATTTTACATGGGCTCTTATGGCTTTCCATTAATTTATTAAATAAAAAGATGTTAGAAATGTTCTATTTACATAATTTTTGGTATATAAACGTATGCAAGCACGGACATCAATTTCCCAAAATTTGAAGAAGGTTGACCACATAGTTGTAACAATATTGTCGATTGAAAAAAAATCTTCAAGCATTTTTTGATTAATGAATTAGAAATTATTGTAAAAATATACCACCGCAACTGAACGAATTGCAATATCAACTAACACCCGTTGACCGAACTTTGTTTTACATTAATAAAAATATTTTTATTAATTAAAGGCTGATATCTGAGTACGCCACTGCATGTCTAGGGAACCTCCTTAATGGCTCCTGTAGTTATTTTTCATTCTCAAAACTTATTTCCATGTTGTACCTACAAGTACCTATTATTATTATTTAATAAAATATACTCACTTAAAATCTCAAATGTGCATTAGATCTTTCCGGAATTTTTTTGAGTGCTTTCTAACAACTAATTAATAGGCTAGAGTGGTACAAGAGAGGCCGATTACGTTGTTGAAAAACACAATTTAAAAAATTCTGGGACATTAAGTAGTTAATGTATGTTATACGAGTTTCAATAATACCTAAATAATTTTCTTTTTAAAAGAATAGAACAAATGAGTTGATGAGCCCATTACCCTGTAAAGGTTTCCCTTCCCTCTTCGTCTCTCTTCTGTCACCCCGCAACACTAATAATACCAGTAATAATTTGAGCAGAACATGTTACATTAAACATCGATTAGAAGATCAGATAAAATACGATGATTAATTGCTTTCAAATTTTGTCCGCCACATCATTAATTCTGAGCCTACAAACGTGAAAACGTGATCATCACTGCGCTGACAAAAAACTGTAACAAAGAAGCCCAAGACAAAACATTGATGTTGATGGTGTAAATATTTTATTATTGAAGCTTTTATTTTTCTTAATTACATTAATGTTAAGGAGGTTCCCTACACATGCAGTGGCGTACTCAGATATCAGCCTTTAATTAATAAAAATATTTTTATTAATGTAAAACAAAATTAGGTCAACGGGTGTTAGTTGATAATTCGTTCAGTTGCAGTGATATATTTTTACAATAATTTCTAATTCACTAATCAAAAAATGCTTGAAGATTTTTTTACAACAACAACAATATTGTTACAACTATGTGGTCAACCTTCTTCAAATTTTGGGAAATTGATGTCTGTGCTTGCATACGTTTATATACCAAAAATTAAGTAAATAGAACATTTCTAACATCTTTTTATTTAATCAATTAATGGAAAGCCATAAGAGCCCATGTAAAATATTAAAATTTAACAATTAATTTTGTTCAAACTACGTGGTCAAAAATTTCCCAAAAATTCAGGTATCATTTTTATGGCACAGACAACATAAATTCAAAGTTTGGTTGCATTAGAACATTTTTTAAAATGTCTAGGGAACCTCCTTAATAGCACAAAACTTATATAATCCACGCGTGTCACCAAAATTGGTGTGGCAGTATTAAAATCGCGAATCATAGGTATAGATATTATATTTTGACGTGTGTGTGGTTATCGACTAACGCGTATTCATGGTTATTAGTGGAAAGTAGGGACCAGAAAAATATCGTTATATCGATAAATATCGATATGAACATCAGTTGCTATCACTTTTCTTTTGGTATCGATGTATCGATAACTCGATATTTGTTGATATGTCGATAATTATCGGAAAATATCGATAATATCGAGTTATACCACACGAAAAGTAGTTTTGACTGATGTTCATGTCGATATTTATCGATATATCGATATTTTCCCATCCCTAGGAAAGTAACAGAACTTTTTACAATTTTTTTTTATTTTTGCGGTATTCACTCCTAATTTTAATGGTAGATGTTATTATAGTGGAGTCCAACCATTTCGACCGATTCACCTTGGTGCAGTGAGAATCTCAATCCGTGCGACAAATTATGTAATTTAAAGCAGCAACGGAGAAATTCTTGTGCAACCAGGACTACATTTGAGATGATCAAGTGGTTCGATTGACCAGTCCGAGTTCGATATAATATACACTGTCGGCCGAGAGACTTAAACCACGGAACTCCGGGTTCATACGTCATTACATGCAAGAGCTGTGATAGATTCTTTTGTAATCAGGACTACATTTAAGACGATCAAGTGGTCAGCTTGTAGCGAGGCTTGTAGTATCCGAGTACGATTTAATTGCAAGATGTTTTACAATTTGATGACAATCACACACTGCCGACCGAGAGACTTGATCGACGGAACTCTGGGTTCGTACGTCATCACATGCAGAGAGCTGTGAGATTCTTTTACAATCAGGACTACATTTAAGACGATCAAGTGGTCAGCTTGGAGCGTCAGAGTACGATTTAATTGCAAGATGTTTTACAATTTGGTGACAATCACACACTGCCGGCCGAGAGACTTGAACCACGGAACTCCGGGTTCGTACGTATAATCACATGCAGAGAGCTGTGAGATTCTTTTGTAACCAGGACTACATTTAAGACGATCAAGTGGTCAGCTTGTAGCATCCGAATACGATTTAATTGCAAGATGTTTTACAATAACACACTGCCGGCCGAGAGACTTGAACCACGGAACTCCTGGTTCGTACGTCATCACATGCATCGACATGCATAGAGCTGTGAGAAATTCTTTTGCAACCAGGACTACATTTTATACGATCAAGTGCTCAGTTTGACAGTTTGTAGCATCCGAGTACGATTTAATAGCAAAATGTTTTACAATTTGACCACAATCACACACATTGCCGACCGAAAGACTTGAACCACGGAACTCCGGGTTCATACGTCATTACATGCAAGAGCTGTGATAGATTCTTTTGTAATCAGGACTACATTTAAGACGATCAAGTGGTCAGCTTGTAGTATCCGAGTACGATTTAATTACAAGATGTTTTACAATTTG
This sequence comes from Agonum fuliginosum, assembly GCA_947534325.1. NCBI lineage: Eukaryota > Metazoa > Arthropoda > Insecta > Coleoptera > Carabidae > Agonum > Agonum fuliginosum. The sequence goes on from OX384033.1 coordinate 3,658,573, forward strand.
AAGACAATCACACACTACCGGCCGAGAGACTTGAACCACGGAACTTCGGGTTCGTACGTCATCACATGCAGAAAGCTGTGCTGGTTTGATGCTATCTGTAATATATTATATAGATCTGTTTCATGTGAAAAATAAATGCAAGTCACATAAACTGTTTAAGGATAAAACTAAGACACGTTACAAACTGATTGTCAAATTAGAAACCAACACCGAGTTCTTTTCGAAACCAATTATCCATCACCCCTAATCAGTAATCGCCCTCGCCCTCTGGGTTCTTAAGTTGACACTTTGTTTTTTATCCTCGGTAAATCAATAAAACGTTAACTGAGTTTTTGTCAGTGTTCTTTTAAAATATAATTTCCTTTTCTTATAACTACCAAATCGATACGAGAACTTTATCCAATAAAAATTGCAGAGACGACTTGAAATCAAAGAATTTGTGAAGTGGAACTTCTGAACGATTGGACGCTGTTATGCAGAAAGGAAGCAGACGTCACAATCGCTTTTAGATTTTAATCAACCAATTTTCACTTAAAATATATTTTATCTCAAAATTAATTAGGTATCCAAAACTGTATCAGTTATTTATGTATTAAGAGTGGGTAGTTTATTGTCGCTCGTGCATAAATATTGAAGCTTTAGTCGCAGCCGAGACTAGCAATAATGCAAGAGCGACAAGAATTTTTTTTCTCAGTATACCTACACCGAGACCTACACATAGAGCTGTAAGAATTAATGCACATGTGAAATTATAAATGAAGATAAGTTGGTTTTTATACCAGTATGCTGTTTATATTTTGACCCTAGGAATATAATGTGCATAAATAATAAAAACCGATAAAGACCAAAGTTAGAAGACAAAACAGACATCGGAACTAAAGTAGTACTTTTTACTGCGATTTTTTGGATTGTTTACAAAAAACGAATATTAATTATTTTTTGCACTTTTTCATATTTAATCCCGTTGTCAAGAAATTGAATTAATTATTCCCGTTGTCAAGTAAATACGTGCTATTTGTTGCAGAGTATCTATGCTATGGTAACAATATAAATATTTGTCATAAAATTTACTGTCAAAATTGCAAAATGTGTATCTTTTAACTATTTTGCATTCATTTGAGGATGAAGTGCAAAAATAGCGTATATACCACAGGACTAAAGTATCTTTAATCCCTCAGGTGATTATTTCCCTCACCTTCGGCTCGTGAAATAAACTTCACCCTCAGGATTAAATCATGCACTTTAGTCCCTCAATATATAATATACTATATATGACAAGTACGCAAAATTGAGTTTTAAGGACGAATCTGTTTGTGGACGAGGGCAAGCCGAGTCATAAATTAAATGAGTCTTCAAAACTCAGTTTGTGTACCTGTTGCATAAAATATTTTTAGTATGCTCTTCAGCTCTTCAAATTTGTTTAATAACTATACGGAATCATTCTAAAATATAACTTTACAATAAAATTTTTAAAACGTAGGCGATTAAACAATCAAACCTGTGAAAATAATCCACGAAGTATAATATAAACACAGGAGTGGACACTATGCAGACTCGTGGCTTTTCTATGAGCTTTTCTGTTTACCCTTTCTGTTTACCCTTTCTGTTTACCCTTTCTGTTGACTATTGGGCCCGTGCGTTACCATCGTTACCGTTGTTTATCATCATAGAAAACATGCTCAGGGTAGGCCCGAATTTTTTATCTCTCTGTAAAAGGTAAACAGAAATACCACAATCCGCCCTAGTGTCCACTCCTGGCATTATTATACTACGTGAAATAACCCTATAAAATGCAAATCAGTTCATTGCCTAGGTTACGTCTAATTAAACGACAGGATCCACTAAAATTTTATTGGATTCAAAACAGCTCACAAAATAACGATAGTGGGGAGCATACTGAAATAGTATTTTTTGTACTCATAACCTAGGAAATAACATATGAAGCACGCAATTGACAATCAAAAATGTCAATTTCCCAGTGTAGTCAATCAGGAAAAATGCAAAGAACACTGGCTTTTCTAGACATTTGAGAGTAAAATCCTCTTAAAAATAATAAAATTTAGTTTATAAAGTGTTACTTTCCGGAATTATAATTAATGAAAATTATCAAGACCACCGAAAACAGCCAATATTTCAAAATAAAACTTGTGTGCAGCGCGCCATCTGTCGGTAATAGTGAGTAGAAAAAACATCGTAACCTCAAATTTAATGATCAGACTACAACTACAACTTGAATATATTTTATTATAATTTTATTCTTTATAAAAAACATTCTACAAACTTTTTGCGGGAAGACACCATCCCAGCATTCGCGTAAATGAAACCCTCGCTTCGCTCGTGTTTCAAAAAACCGCTCATGTGGAATCAAAATCTTTCCGCATTTGGTTCGTAAATAACTATTAAAGAACAAGACATGATTTTTTCGCACGCGTCCAAATTTAGTAAAACAAGCTCTCGGGCGAGTTTACTAAAGGACAAGTGCGAAAAAAGTCTTATAAAATGAGTTCTTTATACTACTTTTTCTAATTGGTGTCTTTTAAATATTAAAATTTAAATTAAACTGCCACAATATACACAAGTCGACAAAAATATTGCCATTTGTTTAAACGTCACTGTCACTGTAAAAGTATTAACGGTGATAAATGCTGCATATACTATAGAAAATATTCAACTTATAACTTATGTGTTTTCTATTACTAGATTCATTAATTATATTGAATAAAAATTCATTAATTAAACAAAAAATATTTAGAGGTTATACTAAAATTTGTCATTTCTGAGGTTTGACGTTTGACAATTGAAGTAAATTTCATCTGATAACCGTTAGCAACCTTATAAAAAATATGTTGCGTGTCACAAAGTGAGCTCTAGCGACATTCAGTTGCGTTTCACAAAGTAAACTTTGTGAACGCCAAATAGAAAAAATAATATTAGTATAATTTAGCGCACCGCCGTTAAATGCCGCTAATAAAACTCTAACCACTGACGGTAAATAAATCCTGATACCTTCTTAATTTTTCAGCAGCGTGTCGGTATTGTCGGTTTCTTTCTTCTCGCAAATTAAATTCCTTTATTAATTCATCCGGAGTCCCATTTCGTTGTCCGTTTTATTTTTCTGTTCTTCGCTTCGCGGGTCTCGCTCCACGTTCCCCTGCCTTCGAGATGACTTTCTCATTAATTCATCGTTTTCTTTTTTATTTTCCGCCACTGAAACTGTACACAGTGGCGCACGTGCCAGAGGAGATATTTTCTTATTCTCAAAATTTGCTGGAGTTTCGTAACTTTGAGTACGTTAAGGGTACTGTTTGATGTGGTGATTAGGAATGGGGAAATATCGATATATCGATAAATATCGATATGAACATCAGTCAATATTACTTTTCGTTTAGTATCGAGGTATCGATAATTCGATATTATCGATATTTTCCGATAATTATCGACATATATCAACAAATATCGAGTTATCGATACATCGATACCAAAAGATAGGTGTTCATATCGATATTTATCGATATATCGATATTTTTCCCATCCCTATAGTGATGATTATGGATCAAAAATTTTCAAAAATTCCAAAAATACGTTTCAAAATAGAGTCTAGGAAGAGCTCAAAAGTTGACATTTAAATTATTTTATGGTTGTGGTTTCCTTTCATAAGTTTCTCGTTTCTGCTATGAAATAAATGTGACATCAATGTGCCCTTTATGTATTCTGCTACAGGATATAGTGATAGATTTTAAGAAATCCTAAGTATTGGGTTTTTCTTCCAGGTATACCTACCCAGCTAAGAACTGAATTTGAAAATTCCATATTTACATTAGCATGCATAGCTTAAAATAGATGGATCATTGTGCGAAAAAATAACAAGACAGGAGTACCTATTCTGTTATTCTCTTGTCGGACAATGGACCATCTACCTTAAGAGGCCCGTCTATCTCCTAAAATACAACACAAAACGTACTAACGTAGCGAATGTTTTGTGGGCAGTACAAGAATGGTAAAATTATATTTCAACAAGGATTATATACTTATTCGTATCATCAACTGTTATTACCTTTTAATATGCAACATTTATTGATAATTATAAACAACTTAATAAGTACATTAGTTACTTAAAATACCTTAGATACTTACAATAATTCATTAGCTATGAACTTAATACGTTATAGATACAACCATAATAACATCAAAACCTAATATAATATGCAAACTGTCAACTAATAAAATTGTAGATTTGTTTTAACATCGCTGTCGTTGATGATACGATTAAACTTTGAATATAACGCGAATATATGCGATTTAAGCCCCCTTGGATGTTCAAAGAGACTCGGTTTCACCTCGTCGCTTATCAACATCCTCGGAATTATAAATCGCATAATATTCTTGTTATATTAATAGCTATAAGGAATCAAATTAACAGTTGTGCCTTTTTAAAATTTTAATAAAAACATTGTACATGATTATAAAAATTCCGAAAAATTCATAAACATTTCCAATTTATGCAAACTTTACACGTTTAATTTTTAATATTTTAAAAAGGCACATGTGTAGATCAATTCTTTCTTTATTAAATATAAAAACATTACCTTGAAGTCTATCTATACACTCGCTACGTTAGTACATTTTATGCTGGATTTTAGGAGGTAGACGGTCCTCTTATTCCAGCATAAACTTTCCCAAATTCCAATAAATACACCTTTATATCTCCCCTAAAAATCCATAGCACAATATAAAATATTACAGTTTTCCCCTCCTAAACAAATTTCCTTATCTCATTATGAGCCATTCAGTTCCATTCCCACCACAAACTATACCCCCCCCCCTGTCCAGGGTAGTTCATAGTAGCTCGCCACGCGTGTTTGTAAGATTATAAAGCATTTGAATCTAACATCTAACGCATCACAACGAACTCTAACGTAACCCTAAATTTGTGGACTATTACTTCATTGCCTTCAAGCATAACATCCCTTCCGGAACGGCCAGGCCCGGATTTAGGGGAAATTGTCCGGTAATTAATTGTAGATTAAGACTGGTCGTTAATGCGGTGAAGGAGAAGCGGGGAAGGGGGTGTATTTGAAAAGGGTGTTCTTGGATTTGGTACATTGGTATGAATCTTTAATTTTGAGCTTTTTGTAACCAGATGTTATTTGAATTTGAATAGGGGCTGCTTCGAAAAAATATATGTGTTTCATTCTGATCTGATGGTTTTAATTGCGGAGTGTTTTGGACAAACAATTTATTAACAAGTCCAAATAAAATTAATGAAAATTGAATATAAATATGTGACGTTGAATCACGCCATAGCAACAACGACTCAACTAGTGAACGGCTAGTGCGGGAAGCTAAAACGGCCAACCACAGGTTGCATTCTTAATATACTTCCATTTCCCCTTGCCACACAAATTTTTTTCTCAATTTAACACGTTCGCGCACAATAGCAAGAATTGTGAACTTTCAGAAACACACCTACTTATTTTAAAAATATAATAAATCCAAGAAGTCGTATTCTGGGACGTTGATAATTTTTTATGTGTTCTTCAGGGACAGCAGACTTAGATTAAATGGAAACCCCGTACACTTTTGTCGGCATTTGCCGCTTTGTACCACGAAAACGAAATAAAGTTCGACGGCATATACCGTCCCGTCATGTCCCGCGAACGTGTTAAGTACCAAAAAAACATAATTTTTTTTATAAAAACTGTCAAAAACGTTGACACTGACGTTAGCAATTCAGGCTGCGAAGACTTTAGGTAACATTGAAGTACAAATCTACAAATTGATTACGCTTTCCTATTAAACACAAACAATAGATATAGGTAATCAACAACTTAAATTACATAATTATTTACATTATTAGCAGTTATTTCTTATTTCTAATATATATTTAATTTAATTATTAACTTTAACATAACCAGTGGCAGTGGCAACGAAAAATTATTGACTGAGAAACATGGAAATTCGTTTTGCGATTAAAAAAAAAAGATTCGTAATCACAATCAGAATATTAAACAACATTATACCCTTAACGTATGTATCCGAAGTTATGAAACACCCTGTATAAATAGTAATACGTAAAGCAATCCTGTGTAGACGGTCAGTCAATGTTTTAATGTTCGATCAAAAGTATATGACGGCACTTTTTTTAATTTAAAATAATATTACGTATAAAATCGTTCTAATTCCACCCTGTCTTGTCAAATGCGCCCTTGCGGTGCTGTTCATGGCTCGCTCATTTCTCGTATATTACATCATCACACGACACCCCCATTCACCCCCCACCCCTTCCTCTATCACACACTCCCCTCTCGTCCCATGTGATATGAGTACGAGTATTCTCTGCGTTAGTGTGAGTGTCCATGTTTACATGTCTTTCTACGTATGTGTTGGTGGATAGATCGAACTCTGACGTATGTGGGGGTCCTAAGGGTGAAGGGGGGCATGGAAGGGGAAAGGGGGGACAGACGAGTTCTTGTGAGCGTCTTCTCGTTTGGATCAACGCGACGTTGTTTCTAAACACGTTCGGCCTTTAGTTTCTTGTAAAGAGGAAGAGTAAGAAGTTAAGGGGAGAAGTGTCAATAGATTGTTTTTTTGTAGTTGTGGATTTGAAGATGTTTATAGATTGCTTGCAGCAGACATGTCAACTAAATAATTTTTTTCAATCGTGTATGTAGAAAAAGAGATAGGTAATGTCAAATCAAATAATAGTAGGTAGGTATATTTTATAAGGACAGTTGCAATTACCTACTCATAAAAAAATATTATACGAACCGCAAGTGAACGTCGCAATAATTCTATTTAGTAGTAATTATTGTCAACTCAAATAGAATTAATACTATACTTTATCTACGATTTTATAATGAATTATTTACTTCTGGCAATAAATTCTTCGCTTCTTGTCGGATGGTCTTATTTAGAATTTAGGGACATCCGGATCTGTGGCTTGTTCATATAGACCCGTGACTCAAAAAACCCCAAAGAAAGAAGTCTGGAATGGCCAAATTGGGCGATCTCGCAGGTCAGTCGAGAGACCAAGCGGCCGGGAAACGCTTGTTACAGAATGTCCACTGTCGCTCATGCTGTGCGTGCGGTTGCTTTCCGCCTGAACTACATATTCTCCAAACCTAAGTCGTCAATTTCCAAAAAGTCGTTGATTATGGTTCTGTAGTGATCATCAGTCTTTAACTATGCACCAGTCACAGTTCACAGTAACAGCAGTGATATTCTCGACCAAATATCAAATGGCTGCTCCGGTGCCGGCCACGTCTGCTACTGCCTCGTGTTGAGCCAGTATCCTAAAGGCGAGCACCGTACTTCCTGATCTGATCTGAAAAATGATCCAATCATAAAAAATGATCTATGATCCAATATATCATACCTATTAAATGTGAAGATCTTGATCTCGATCTAGATTCTTTTAAAAATGATCTGTCACAACACAACACTGTTTATAATACCGAGGATGTTGCTAAGCGACGAGGTGAGTCTTTTTGAACTTTCAAGGGGGCTTAAATCGCATTTATTTGCGTTATATTCAAAGCTTAATCGTATCATCAACGACAGCGCTGTTAAAACAAATCAACTATTCTATCTGTCAAGTGACAGTTCGGATATAATGAAAGATTTTGATGTTATTATGGTTGTATCTAACGTATTAAGTAATGAATTATAAGTATCTAACGTATTATAAGTAACTAACGTATATGTTGTTTATACTCGTAATTACCAATAAATGAAACCGAGTATGTGGGATACAAGATGGGTATAAGGTTTCTTTATTTAGTTCAGTTATTCAATTAGAGTTTTTATTCCAAAACCGAGTATTTGGGACTCAAGAAGGGTAAAAGATATTTTTTTTATTTAGTTCAGTTCAATCAGAGTTTCTACCAAAACTGATATGAGACTCAATAGAAGGATGTTATAGGTATTTTTTCTTTATTAGTTTAGTTAATGTAGTTTTTACATCCATCAGTGCAATTCTTCGCTGATCAGCGGCGTTGCAGCAGTCAGCACTGACCAGCATTTTAATCTTACTGTATAATAAGCATTGAGTGTTATAAAAACGTGTATAAAATTAGAGAAATTACCTCAATGTATGGAAACAAAGTCACGGCAAATGTAATCGGTATGCATTGTAATTTGCACGGAATTATGTTATGAAAATATTTGCTTAGACATACCATCACGCATCGACATCATATTTGGACCGCGTTCAAATCTGATAAATATTTCAATCCCACAGTTCATTTAGTAATTCCACCACAATAAAGCTATCGTGTCGCCCGTGTGTATACTTAGTCCATTCCATGTGATACCTACACTATCCGTAAAATCGTGTTTATGGTTGTATAATACCACGGAGTTATTAACATTATTTCACATGTACCGTGATTTATGAGAAAATATACGCGGCAGAAATCTTAAATTAAAAGCTAATTTATATTAGAATTTATATGATCATTTCTAATTTAGTTTTTGCTGATTTATAATGGAATTCATTGCAAATCTATACAGGTGCTGTGTAACTTAACATATACGTTAATAGACCTGGAGCTTATGACAGGTGATGGTCTCCGATTTCATACAGCATGCCTTTTGGAGGATAGCATATTTAACTTAAGACAACATAGAAAAACGGATATTAAACCCTTGCACACTTTCCAGTTATATGGAAAATTGCATTTTTCCACTCGCACAAATATTTTCTGTTTTTCTTTGATTTAATAATGCATGCCCTTTATCAAAAGAAACTTAAACACATTTATAGCCAGTTGCACCGCTTCCACTTTAAGTTTTCCTTAACAATATCGAATCAAAATCAAATTGTCAAACGTTGAAATATCATTACTGTCATAAGTTCGATTCGATATTTTTTATTTAAGAGACACTTAAAATTTAAGTGGTAGCGGTGCAAATGGCCATTAAAGTCTTAAAAATTATAGGCATGCGATACGCGGAAACTTTGCTGTCATATGTCAGTTTGACATTAAATTAAAAATTGGTTAAACTGTCATTTTGAGTGTAAATATGCAATTAATAAGGTAAATAATTCATATTTATTAATGTTAAATACAAAAGTAAATATTTCAAGTTTCTATTGTGAAAAGAATTCAAAAATAGAGCGGTGGTGTCATTGCGATTTTCTTATCATGCACTTGTGCAGTAATTCATGTCCAGGAAATTTTTTATCGTACATTCCAACAACGTAATTAATTAAGACGTTGTTGGAAAGCACTCAATTTTTTTTTCGGAAAGTGACAATAATTATAATAGCTTTGGTTTTGGCGGGTTTTGGTTATGGTTGTTTGTTAATATTTGTAATTGTAATACATAATTATTATGCTAATTGTGGATAAAAATATATTACATTTAAGCAGGCCCCGGTAACTTGCATACCCCTTCTACTAGTTTTATGACTGATCAAGAGGTTACAGTTCGCCCTGTCGCCGCTAGGCGGTGTCATATCGCATAGGCCACATTTTATTAGGAATTATATAGCAATTTCACTTAAAATCCTCAATAACTTATAGAATATTGTATATATTATAATAAATTACAGAATATACATAGAAATTATACTTTACACGTTAATCAGCGATTCTCGCGGGTTTTTGAATTTTGATGGCCTATGTTGGCTGCCATATTGAGTTACTCCTTTACCCCTCAGTACCACGAAACTGGACCAGTTCAGCAGTCACTTTTGCAAACCAAGTTGGGTTACCTTCAGTGTCTTGTACCGTATATTTAAGGGGAATCCCCACTAGTTTTGAAGATCCATTTAACGAATGAAGCGATGCCGTCACAAACCATTATTACCCATTGTGACGACATCGGTTGATTCAATGAATGAACCGTATTTAGCCATTTTCTACTACAAAAGGGGTTTCGTTGGGCACATGAAATTACCACTAATTTTAAATATTTTTAAACATTTTTTTTTTTTAAATGAAAAATTAAAGTCTAGGCTATGTCCGTTTAGTGTCACTTTTTTAATTTTTACTTTAGTTTTTTTTAAATTTAATCTTCAAAGTTCTTAAAATTTTACTAACTTTGGAGCTTAAAAAATACATGTAAAAATTTAAATTAAAAATAAATGGCACTAGACAGACCTAGAGACATCTTTTATCTTTAAATTTAAAAAAAGAGCAAACAAATCGGACCAAAATTAAAGTCAATTTCATGGGCCCAACGAGAACATATTTTTGCTTAATTTTGTAGGGGTGGGCATTCCTCTTAAGTGAAGATGATGTGCCCAATTAAAATACAATACTTACAATAAATCAACATTCAGTAAATAAATTAAAACGATGGCTTGAAAAACAATGTGCACGACGACGTATCGTATGATTTAAAAACTGATTATTTACAATAAAAATTTATGCAATATTCTTTAGTGTACTGCAATGCAAACCTTCGACACCGTCAAAATACTAATCAAATCTAGCGTTATCTAAATACTGCTGTTAAATGGAAATCGTCTATTACTATTAAATATAAGTTTAATGATCGCCTAAATAGATTTACCTACATTAATAAATTTATTAAAAATTATGTTTAAAGAATTCTGGTCAAAACGAATGAAAATTAAATTTACATGACTATATAACTTAGATTATTGTCACACCCTGTTATATTTACTCCCCACCATCGAAGTAAAAATTCCCCTGCTTTTAAAATCAAAACAGCGCACTCAAAAAAATCAACATTTGAAGAGCGCCGGGGTGGTGTAGGGTAAACTGCCGCCGCGCCGTGTAGCTGTAAGCGGTATGACATAATAAGGGTTGGTTGTGCGTTGCGCCGTTGCCCCCTCGGTTCCCCTAGCGTGTAATGTGCAGGGCGCTATTAGGCCCGACATCAGAGTTACCCGTGAAGCGGCCAATCAACCACTAGTGGAACATCGACGTCGGCGTCGGACAGTGGCGCCCGTCAAAGGGGAGAGTGGAACGGAGTCATTGTTCGATGGTAATAATTTTGTTCATATAAGGAAAAATTTTCCCAAAAAGTTTCTTGAAACTTAAAAAGTGCTAAGGATTGTCAAAAAAAACTGTCAATGATACCGGTGCGGGAAACTAATTATTACTTAAAATATATTAAAGCTAATTATTTTAAATATTATTAATAAATGGAAAAATAAAACTACTGGAATTCAGCCAACAGTTTATTTCAATACTGGTTTTTATGCCATATGAGTCTTCATCAGGAGCTACAATAAATGAACACATTTTTTTGCAGATTCTGAACATACAATGGAACTTACATGACTAATTAAAAAACTCTGGTGTATATTAAAAACATTAAGAATCAGAATGCCGTTTAAAAATAATGTAATGTTTCGCTGCAGCCAATATGCCAAATTAAATTTAAGTTGTAAAATTGTGAAATTGTAGAAAATGAAAGTATAAAACCTAATAATTGTAGAATAATAGTTTACAGTACCTATATCACTATAAAATCAGAATTTTTAACAAAATAATAAATTAACTGCTTACTTTCCTCTCTAGAGAGGGAAACCTTACCTTTCTCACTATTTCGTGAGAAAAAAAAGCGTTTTTGCACTTCCGGGACTAAAACTCTTCTTTAGTCTTAATTTTTAGGGACTAAGGTTCTAAATTTGATCCCAAGGGATTATTTTTCATATTTAATCCCATTGTCAAGGAATTGAATTAATTAATCCCGTTGTCAAGTAAATACGTGCTATTTGTTACAGAGTATCTATGGTAACAATATAAATATTTGTCATAAAATTTACTGTCAAAATTACAAAATGTGTATTCTTTTAAACTATTTTGCATTCGTTTGAGGATGAAGTGCAAAAAATAGCGTATATACCACAGGACTAAAGTACCTTTAATCCCTCAGGTGATTATTTCCCTCACCTTCGGCTCGTGAAATAAACTTCACCCTCAGGATTAAATCATGCACTTTAGTCCCTCAATATATAATATACTATTTCTTCGCATGTTATTATCTTGATTATTATTGACGTTACGAAAAAAATGTCTGACAATTTTGTTTTATTTTTTATGTTAGCAATTATTAATAAAAAAAATTCAATTTTGAAATCATAGCACCGTCAGGAAATTCTAGTGAAAATCAACGTCTTAGAAGACGAATCTATTTACGGACGAGGCGCAAGCCGAGTTTTAAATTAGGGGAGTTCTCTAAAACTCAGTTTGTGTACGTGTTACATACAAAAAAATTTTAGTATTTGGTCTCCAAATTTGTTTAGTACCAAACTATTCAAAATTATTTTAAAATAAAATTTTGAATAACGATAGGCGATGAAACAATAACAATCAGTAAAAATAATCCTATAAAATGTAAATAACAGCTCATTACGATATGAGTACCCTGACATATTATTTTTAAACAGTTCGCAAAGTTCTTAACGATTTTTGAGAGCACGTACTAAAATGTATTAAGTTTAGAAGATAAATTATGCTTACCTATACTGTTTTCGAGAAACTGTAGATATTTTTCAATTTGTACAAATCTTTGATGCAAGATTCAAATAAATCATGCCATGTTTTAATTTACACGCGATATTTCATCCAAAAATCATCAGAGTTCCACTGCCAGATTATATCCCGAGAAAATTAATTCTAGCAGCGTCAAAATTAAACTCTTTAAACACATCCAATTAGATTTGAAGCCATCGACCTCGGATTCATTCAAAACTATTAATAATCCTCTAAAAAATATAAAAAGTGTGTGGATTCACTTCTACTGGGATATTTTTACCATCGACCGTGTGGAATTTATAATTTCTGATAAAACTTTAATTTAAAATATTGCACTGCCCTGGGGTATAAATTCATCGGGTGATTGACGATCAAATATTTTATTAAAATCAATAAATATTTTGAAACTAGTTTGCTATGAACTTTGCAAAAACCAGGCAAATTTGTCGGCAAAATATTTGGCAAGTTGAGTTATTATTTCAAGTGAGGTTATATTCTGTTTTGTCTAGTTGTTTTTTTAGTTATTATGTAATTTGGCAGCGAGTTTTTTAGAGGTTATGTTTATTAATTTACAATTATATAATTTCCATGATATATCTGTTATTGCATGTTAAATGAATTATATTATCATATTAACCTACCTACATAATGGAACTTTAAAAAATTACATATTTTTTTATAAAAAAATACGTAGAAATTAATTTCGTATCAACAATAAAAAAGTGTTGACATACTACATGTGATTATTATATTATGTAATGGTCAATACATTGTTTAAATAAATATGCGATTCATACCTGTTTCCTAAAACCTGATAAAATCATAATTTACAATAAAAATAATTCTATTGTGCTTTATTATAAACATATAACAAAGCACAAATCACACTATAAAACATGCATAGCTCAATTCAATATTTTTACACAGCGGCCATATTGGTATACAGGCTGTTAAACAATCTTTTTTTATGGAATGGAAAATAGTTGTTTACACTTTACATTATAAGTGCGGCAGGGTTAAGTACGACGCGAAGCGGAGTGCTTTAATAAAACCGAGCGTTGTACAAATACCTAAACGCATACATATTATGTACTACCTATTATATTTTTGGCCGACATACCTATTTATTTAAAATATCGTATTTTCTATGAGGTTAAACGCGACGCATTTAACATTTGCACTAAAATTTCCTTTTGTCAAGTAGCCTTGAAACAACTGCTCTGAGATGTCGCCAGTAAATGTCACATTTAAAATTAATCTAAAAAACTCTAAATTTTATTTGCTCTTTTTGCAATAAAATCATGCTTTTAAACATAATTAATTATTAAATAACAGTTGATTTAATGTTTTTAATAATTATTTGTCATAATAAAAACATAATTTGCACGTATTAATTTTTTTTTTGACGTATTTGACCTTTAATTTCATATTCACACCTGGTATGGATATGACATCTCTATCCACACATGATAGTATGAAGATATGTTGCCAATATCCAGTAGGGAGTAGAAAAAATAACTTAGGTAGTTTTGTTGTGGTCTATTCAAAAATTCAAATCTAATTTTTTAACAAAAATTCTCCCTGTGGTGTACTTTCCATTTTCAACTATGAGTATCCGTGAGTTAACCAGTTGACGGCTTGTAAAATGCATTTATACATACGATATATGAAGCTATCACATCTAATTTTGGTAAAAGGTGTAATAGTTGTGTGTGTATCTAAAAAAAAAAATTGTATTAGTGACGTACACGGCGCTGTATTTATTTTTTCATAAATATTTGCTTGTACGAGAAGCACGTTTGCAATATTTTTCAATTAAAGTTAGTAATTTCATGAATTTTTGAAGTGCATACATGAAAATACAAATTAAAAATTTATAATATGACAATAAAGTACATTAAAAATAAAAATTAATTGCTTTTTGCTCCGTTATTTTAAATTAATACTGACTAATTAATATATTATTCTCTACTCCTTTATTAAATATTTTCGCTGAAATTCATTTATTGCAAAATAAAATTATTTTTCCATTCTTTCCTATTAGCACACAATATAATTTGCAAATTTAAATGAAAGCGTAGCAAAACGACGACAGATATGTTGCACTTGTTTCAATATGCTTCGAACTGATAATTATAAAAACAATTTGTATGTTTTCCACTACATACAAAAAGTACAATTCAACACTTGTTTGGAAATTGAATGTTTCCAAAAAAGAGAAAAAAGAAAAAAATCATTCGCATACTCACATAGAGAAGGGTTCGGCACACAGTAACAACTATGCGGCATCGAAGAGAATATAGATTTTAAATACTCCGTAACTCGTGGATGGATTCTTTGAGGATTCTTTCATTCTTCTGAATTTTACGAAAATAATCGTAGTGAGAATTGCCGCTAAATTGAATCTCATTGAGTCTTGGAAAAGAATAATTTCTTATTCATAGCTTCAAAACATTTTATTTTTATATTTTTCCAGGATAGAATCAAGAAAAAGTCCTCAAAGAATTCTTGTGAACAGGAGAACAGGGCATTACACTGTATTTGTAATTAAATTAGGTATACTAAATAATTTCTAAATAATTCTCATATATAATATCCCAAGTGCATGTCAAATTGTCGATAATTTTAAATGAATTAATTTTAAATTAATTACATGCACTAGGGATATTCGAAGGACTATTTCTCGATTAAAATTTAGCCAAACGCTGTTTCTCATGAAAAATAAAGCAAAATTTAAAAACTTCCTTTGACAGCAAGTTAGAATCACATTGCCACGCCGTATCCAAATACGATAATTTTGCACTAGGATAATTAGAATTATTAAAAATGTCCTGAATTTTCTAACAACTAACGGAATTTTTTTAAATCGGGAATTAAAGATTTGTTGAAATTACTAAAGTAGGTATAATTACTATTACTATTAACTATTGGAATTACAACAAAAGATTCTCGAATTACTGACGAATTTCCGGGATTCCTAAAGAATTACTAAAAAATTTCTGAACTTCCTAAATATTTTTTTATTTGCGTCTAAAATTATCAAAACAAAAATTGTTTTCGTCCGTTAAAGATAATATCCGCTCAAAATTTCACCCGCGGCAGAATTTCTCGACTTTCCTCCATTCCTCGAATTCTATTTCCCGATTTTCACGTCTCTCATTTCATTTATAAAACTTTTCAAATCTCTTCCATAATGATTATTTGCTCGGCGTGCGGTAATTCGTTTGCCGCTTGGCAGTTGTGGGCGTCGGGATTATATTTTGGGCGGTTGAGAATAAAAATGACTAATGTTCGTGAACAGAAATTTAAAGAAAGAAAAAATAAACGAGCTGTAAATGTGCTGCCATGGTAGGTGTGTGCGCAGCGTTGCGCATGCGCAGAGCGGGAATAAGGGAGATTTCGGCCCCACTTAATTCGGACGGATACTTTTCTTTCCAGCAGGGCAAGATACCGAAAATAATTCGGTTTTAGCTTATCCGAAATTGCGAACGAAATATTTTCAACGGTTTACAGATTGCTAAACATATAAAAGTGCATAAGTAAATAGAAAATTCAAATCTATACTTGATGTCAGCTTAGAAAATATCGTTGAGTAAGATAGGACGATGATATCCTTGAATCTGATTGGTCGAGACGAGAGGTGGATTTACATCAGCGAACATTGGAGAGATTCGCGATTTCATTTCCGTTTGACATTTCAGGTTTATATAACCTGAAAATAGTAAAACAACGTGTGTTTCTTTTTTATTTTTATTCATCTATAGGTAAGTTTAACACTCTTTATGATAGGAATACGCATGGGCGTCGGCAGGTTATTTCCTGGGGGGGGGGGGGGGGCAAAATATTTTTGGGACCAGTAATGTAGTCCTAAAAAATTAATTTGGTAAGGAGAAAGAAAAAAAAATCGCCGCAGGCGAAATTTTTTTTGAGTTCAAGGTCAAAGGCTGCTTCATTAAAAGTTAAGTTATACATACACTTGAAATTACATCATATTTTACCCTCTATCAATTACAAAAATTAAAATAAATAATAAATTTTAAAAAAATAATGAAATAAATGTCTTATTTTAGCATTTAGATAAGTACGTAGGCAAAAAAAATGTAAATTCTAATTCGCTGGGGGAAGGTGGTTTAATTCCTAAACCTCCCTGGCTACGCCAATGATTAGAACTATACATTTCTGATATCCAGTACCTACATTAAAGATTCAGAATAAACCTTAAATACCGTTTCTTGCAAGTATCTTTACCTATATTTAATAAGAAATAATAAATTTAGCCAACGTCGGGCAAGAAAAGCATAATCAAAGCTCGCTGCAACCCATAACCCATGTTGCCCATTGTTGCTTCATTTCGATTTTCGAGGAAAATACTACCTTCCAATTAAACTCATTTTCTGAGTACAGGAGCATAAGTGTTTGGTCTTTTTTGTCATATAGGTATGAAATTTAAGTTTCTGTATCATTATCTAGGGGGGGGCACCCCCCCTTGCCCCACCAACCCCCCCCCCCCCCCTAACGACGCCCATGGGAATACGTTATGTCTTTGTAGTTCGCGCCAAAGCTTAAACTAATAGAATGTTTGGGTGTAGAACGGACTGCATTCACAGTGACACCTACTATTTTCTAAGCTGAAATAGAGTATAGTATCCGATGGAGGCAGAAAACGCATGTATTTACCTAAAGCAATATTCAAATCTGGAAAAAGAGTTGGAAGATGTTTTACAATTTAATGACAATCACACACTGCCGGCCGAGAGACTTGAACCAGGTAACTCCGGGTTCGTACGTCATCACATGCAGAGAGCTGTGAGAGATTCTTTTGCAACCAGGACTATATTAAAGGCGATCAAGTGGTCAGCTTGATTTAATTGCAAGATGTTTTACAATCACACACTGCCGGCCGAGAGACTTGAACCACGGAATTCCGGGTTCGTACGTCATCACATACCTTAAACCCGCGCAGCTACTGCCTCGACAGGACTACATTTAAGACGATCACGTGGTCAGCTTGATTTAATTGCAAGATGTTTTACAATCACAAACTGCCGGCCGAGAGACTTGAACCACAGAACTCCGGGTTCGTACGTCATCTGCTGCGCTTAAACCTACGCAGGGCCGAAAAATCTCTTGAAATTGTGTTAAAATTTCATGTTTATATTTATTTTGATGATACAGGTTGAAACTAGAAAGGCCCAAAAGATTTAATTCCCTACTTTGGAAGTTGTCTGCAGTATCTGGAAAATTTTTATGAGCGTTCGGCATTCGCCGCCGAAAAATGTTTTAGAACTCAGCGGTTCAGCGGTAATTTTAGGGTATGCGGTCATTATAAAATTTTAGGAATTTGAATATGTTATTATCCGGTAGAGTTAAAAAAAATTAAAATTCTACTGCATAAGGAATCTCTGCTATGGTGCTATGTATGTATTTCAAATTTTAACGAATTCATTCTTTACCAATAGTGTAATAATTATCCTTTAGAAAAGCCCGGGAAAATCATTTTTTTCTAGCATTAAATAAATGTCACCAACAAAAATGTTACACACATAAATTTTCCTAAATCGACTTGTGTATATTGTGGCAGTTTAATTTAAATTTTAATATGGAAAACACACCAACACCAAATAGAAAAAATAGTACCTAAGTATAAAGAACTCATTTTATTAGACTTTTTCGCATTTGTCCTTTAGTAAGATTACTAATGTAATAGCTATTGCAACATATTATTTTTATCTCAATAGCTTGTATCGATGTAAAAAAATAATAAAAAATTATAAAAATTACTATATTAGATCCAAACTTTTATTTATAACAAATATACTTAGAAAATAGTTAAACAAATTATTATGTCCTGCACTAACAAATATGTTAGGCTATTTTATGTTTAAATCAATTTTGATAAATATTAATTAACAAATGACTGTCCTTGAAACATAAAATTTAAAAATGCATACGTTTAATATGTTTTATCGCTTGATGGTTGAAGTTAGACTTTGGAATTTGAACTATAATATAGCTCTATATTTCCTCTTTCATAAGAAAAAATTACATAATATTGGTACGGTTGGGTAAAAAAATATGAGCTTAAATTTTAATTTTATCTATCCCCCAGCCTTAACTAAATTCATTTAGTCCAAAGGCCACCTTTCGTGGCATCAGTCAAACTACGAAAATACATCAAATCACATACACAATTTGTAAAAAGTATACAATATAAACATTTATGGCCAGTTGCACCGCTTCCACTTAAATTTTAAACTTCCCTTAAATGAACAATATCTAATAAAAATCAAATTTTCAAACGTAGAAATCAACATTGGAACATTGCTGTCATGAGTTCGATTCGATATTTTTTTATTTAAGTAACACTTAAAATTTAAGTAGAGGCGGTGCAAATGGCCATAACAGACTTAAATTTTATAGAAAAAGTAAACCATCAAAGTGATGTTAACGTTTAAATTCATATAACCAAATACGAGCATTCACACTTCCCACGTTCAAGCACTGTGAATGCTCGTATTTAGTTAGATGTGTTCAAACTTTCTTAAACATAAATATAAACCTGAAAACGCTTACGTGAATTAGCCTTAAACCAGAAACCACACAACAAACATCAATCTTTTAGCTTCATAGAGGCTTTCAAGCACTGTGAATGCTCGTATTTAGGTAGATGTGTCCAAACTTTCTTAAACGTAAACATAAATGTAAACCTGAAAACGCTTACGCGAATGAGACTTAAACCAGAAACCACACAACAAACATCAAGCTTTTAGCTTCATAGAGGCTTTCAAGCACTGTGAATGCTCGTATTTAGTTAGATGTGTTCAAACTTTCTTAAACGTAAACATAAATGTAAACCTGAAAACGCTTACGTGAATGAGACTTAAACCAGAAAGCACACAACAAACATCAATCTTTTAGCTTCATAGAGGCTTTCAAGCACTGTGAATGCTCGTATTTAGGTAGATGTGTCCAAACTTTCTTAAACGTAAACATAAATGTAAACCTGAAAACGCTTACGTGAATGAGACTTAAGGGGCTTTTATCACAGTAAAAAAGTATTTAACAAATTACTCCCAACATAGTAATCCTATAAATCTAAAAAAAATACCATATAAAGATAAAGGCAGTAAAAATCTAGCTACGTTGTCGAATTTTTTAAATTGTTATTATTATTATTTATAAACAATTAAATAACAATAATTCTGAGAAAAACTCTACGTAAGTTTGATTGCATTGTAAATTTAAATGTTTATATCACATTATTATATAAAATTTTCAAATAGTAGTCGAGTAATTTGTTAAATAAATTTAAAACTTGTATGCGCGCTAGCCAATCAAATTGAGTATTTTCTGAACAAAAATGGAGCGAAACATAGCAATTAGATAAATAGAGACAACATGTGCTCATAAAACATAGGCTGTCAGCGCGGATACCTGAAATAACGAGGATTTGTGATTTAGCAGCGCTGAGCGATAAAACCCCCTTAAACCAGAAACCACACAACAAAAATCAAGCTTTTAGCTTCATAGAGGCTTTCAAGCACTGTGAATGCTCGTATTTAGTTAGATGTGTCCAAACTTTCTTAACGTAAACATAAATGTAAACCTGAAAACGCTTACATTTAAACCAGAAACCACACAACAAACATCAAGCTTTTATCTTCATAGTGGGCTTAGCACTTTCCATGGCCAAGCAAGATGCCAGATCTACCGAAGTTCCTAGAATTCTGGTGTTCTACCTGCTTTCCCGCTTAATTAGTTGCATAGGGACTGTAATTATGTTAGAGTTGGTGATTCTGTTAGTTCTGTTAGCATGTTAGCCACGGTTCAGGCCGGAGGAGTGCGATGAGAAAGAAAAGAAAAAGAACGCGTTCGTTGTCGTTTGAGGAAGCGGTTTCGATGTTGTTTTGTGTAATAATGGAGGTTAGGAAGGGAACAGATAAATCTTTGTTTAGTTTATGGGTATCTTAAAGTTTTTCGTAACTTGTTACTATGAAATTAATTGGTTTTTGGAAATGGTTATGATATAATTAATTATACAGGGTGTAACCCAACCTGTGTAAAGTCTCATTTTCACCGACTGTTTTAGTGTTTAATGATTAATGCATAATGATTTGTGCGTAAGGCGTAATAAATAATGATTATTTATTAGATGGCCATTTTCACCTATTTTGTTTAAGGACTAATGCGACAGAGATGACATTTGGTGTAGAATTTTGTAATTTAATCATTACCGGCATTTTTTGTGATATTAAGAAATGGAAGAACTGTTAATTTCGTAAATAAGGTAATCATTTCCATATTTAGAAACAGACAGAAATTGACAACTCGAAACAAATAATAAATGTGTCATACATATCAATCATTACGCTTGTGCATTACGCCTTATGTTTGGAGTTTGCAAAGTTTTGTTCTTATGCGTTGCTCTTAGTAAGTACTTATGCATTAAACATAGTTTTTAAGCATTGAAACAGTCGGTGGAAATGAGACTTTACAATATTTAAGGATGTATTGGACGCTCTAATCATGAAGCAAAAAGAATTTTGTTAAAATTCGCAATAGTATATTAAAGAACAAGTTTTATAAGACATGATTTTTTCGCACACGTTTAGTAAAACGAGCCTTCGGGCGTGTTTACTAAAGGTCAAGTGCGAAAAATGTGTTATAAAATGAGTTCTTTATACTATTTTTTGTATTTGGTTTATTTTTAATATTAAAATTTAAATTATACTACCCACAATATACACAAGTCGATTTATGGAAATTTATGTGTGTAACGTTTTAGTTGGTGACATTAATATTGCCATTTATTTAACTGTCACTGTCACTGTAAAAGTATTTATTTACTGAACTATTCTAGTTGATAAGTGCAGACATGATAGAAAATATTGAACTTATATGATTTCTATTACTAAGTTAATTAATTTTATTAAATAAAAACTAATTAATTAAACAAACCAGATATAGAGGTTATACTGAAATTTGTCCGATCGGAGGTTTGACATTTAAAAATTGAAGTAAATTTCATCTGATACTACCAATACCAACCTTCTAAAAATATGTTGCGTGTCAGCGTGTCACAAAGTGAGCCCTGGCGACATTCAGATGCGTTTCACAAAGTTAACTTTGTGAACGCCAAATAGAAAAATTAAAAAATGGGTCCAATTCCCTTAAATTTTGTCACACAAGTTCGGTAACATCCTGTAATATTACATTACTGGTAACTAGCAAGGTAAAATAATTACTTTTGGTGTATTGTACAACATTTTACTTGTTACTCATTTGTAAACCAAAATATAAATTAAAATATAATAACCAACTTCAAATATTGACAGGTGAGACGAGTGACACGTTGGCACTAACGCCATAAGTCATAAGTAAGATATTAAATGTAATAATTGAACGGAGGATGGCTTCAACACAAAAGAGTTTTCCTGTGAATGAATCTTTTGATTCAGGTGATGCAAATTTCTGTGTTTGAATATTTTAGATAGATATGGCGGAAGGTTGTGTACAGGCCACATCAGATTTTTTTCATGGAACAGCGTACCGAAACTAGCAAAAAGAGAAACATCTTTCGCAGAAATGCTTTTGGTTATGTATTTGTTATAACAGCTGGTTTATCTACCGAGGGTATAACCTTCCTTATATTTTCTAAAGGTTTTTGTACCACCTGTAGTGTCAGCATGAAGGCTTGGTTTGGTTTCTATTTCTACAACTGCCTTTTCTAAATAGTAGTGATTCTTTTCTTGAAACTGTTGTAGCAGATGGCTATTATGTAAAGGCATAGAAAAATTGAAAACATTTTGTTTCCAGAAAATTATGCGTGTTATTAAAGAAATCTAACAATTCAACCACATAACAACAAGCTTTGTTTTCGAACATTTCATATTCACACTGCATTTTCTTATGAATCACAACCATGCAAAATTTTTATAGCACGATAAAAATTGTTTACTCAAAATTTAATTACAGTCTTGTATTACAAAGGTAACAATAAAATTTAACAGCATTTAGCACGCATTTAATACTGATTTCAAATCGCACGGTCAATTTAGATAAAGCATTTTTGAATTTCCAATTTGTAACACTAAATATCAACAGTAAAGAACCTTGTAGCTTTTGGTGCAAATAACATCGGGGAAGTAAAAAGAAGAAAGGAAAATCCGCCCCTTCCTAGTACTGATGCTATCTCCGCCACTGTTTATGTTGACAAGGGTGGAAGATAAAAGTGCGAAAAGTTGAAACCTTTAACAATGTTCACCTATTTTTAAACCCTTGCAATTTTGAAGACAAACACCTTTTTTATTTAAACAAATTCGTTAGTTCAGTTATAGTCTAAGACTATTAAATAATACATTCATATTAATAAATTAACAAATGTTTGTATTGAATAATATGCGTGAAATAAAGAAGTTCATAACCTAACTAGTGCAATAAAGTGTCTATAACCTAACGAAAATAGAAAAAAATTATTATTAACTGTAAGAAAGCAAGGCCGTTGGTAATTTCGAAATAATTTTGTCACATTCCGTAAACACGTTGCTTGGTAACCGCTTGGGCTGTTAACCTAAAAGTAACGTGCTTGAGGTAGTTATAAATGGTCGAGGGTTATGCGGCTAGAAAATTTTCCGTAGTTGTATTTTAATTATTTATTGAAAACACGAAAGTTATTTTAAAACAATACTATTAAATTACATAACCGTCAAAATTCTGTCAATTTGACATTAGTTATAATGTCCCATGGATTTTTGTTAGTTTTATGGTGGTCTCATTGGTCAATTTCGCACACGTGATCAGAAATGGAAGAATTTCATTGGATATTTATTTAACTAAAAAAAATTCAATTTAAATTCTGACAAATTGTCACTTATAATAACACATGTGTATTAATCATTTCTGGATTTTTTTAGTGCTTTCCAACAATGTTTTAATTAGCTCGAGTGGTACACGAGAGCTAATTACGTTGGAAATGCACGATTAAAAATTTCCTAGACAAGAATTACCTAATGCACGAGTGCATATTCGGTAAAAAAATCGCAATGACAACGCCGCTCTATTTTTCAATTTTTTTTTACAATAGAAACTTAAAATATTTACTAAATTT
The DNA here is from genome assembly GCA_947534325.1 of Agonum fuliginosum. Lineage (NCBI taxonomy): Eukaryota > Metazoa > Arthropoda > Insecta > Coleoptera > Carabidae > Agonum > Agonum fuliginosum. The sequence goes on from OX384033.1 coordinate 3,682,138, forward strand.
GTATTTAACATTAATAAATATGTATTATTATTATTTTCATTTATTATTATTATTATTATTAATTGTTTATTTATACTCAAAATTACAATTTAGCCAATTTTTAATTTAATGTCAAACTGACATGACAGTAAAGTTTCCGCTTATTAATTTCAGTTCCGCCAAATTTTTATATAACTATGGTTACTATTTTTGTAATCAATTCTTCATTGGCTGTTATTTGTGTCATGCGATTTCCAATTTAAATTCTGGCAAATTGGCATGCCAAATGTCATATAAATAGTCGTAGATACAATATGATACTCTACTAAAGTTTAATAACATGGCTACTTTATCGAAAAGTGGTTCTTGCATCATTAAAATAATTTTGTACGCAGCCTGTAAGTTTGCTGTCATTTCAAACAATAATATGTTGTAGCGGTAATTATATATACAAAATTAACATAGAATATACACGTTCAAGGTATACACGTAATTGTTTATATGTCAATTTAATTATCAGTCCGCAAATATCTGCAGGTTATAATTATTTTCTACGACAACAAAGGCTATTTAATAATTATTTATTAACAATTTCGATTAAAGAAAATTTTATCAAAACGTGTAGGTGTGTAATAATTATTGCTTAAGTGTTACTGGTAATTTTTCTGGAGAACATATCAAACATTATAAATAATATTACTTACACCATATTTCTTTTGTACATAAATTAACTTTATCATGTTTTTATTACTTACAAGAAAAAGTAAATGGCTAAATGCAACAACTTATACAGGTCATTATAACTTCGAGTACATACGTTTTACAGTACGCACAATAAGAGATGGCCGGACTTAGGAATTTTAAATTGGTGAACAATATTAAGGAGAGTCTCTACCGGCGTAAAAATGGGGAAAAGTATGTTTAGTTTTTTCTTTAAAATTGAAGTAAAAAATCACATTTTTAGAATAACAAATAAATTTTTTAATAGATAAAGGTTATCTCCAAATGCGTCTAATGCTAAATTTTTCATTTTTGTACTCTATTTTTTTATATTCTTGACTAAACATGGTCAGTTATAGCTATTTGAGTTTTTTACAGGTATTTTATCACCTTTTTGAAACAATTTTTTTTTTTAAATGGCATTATACGCACTTGAGGACAACCTCTACCTATTTAAAAATATCTTATTTGTTTAAAAAAATTTAATATTTAAGCCAGTTTTAATGGAAAAACTAATATCGTTTTTCGTCAATTTTACGGCTTCTATTGAACCATTTGCAATTTAATTTTCCGAATTAAATAGTTCATAAAGAGTTGTATTTATTTATTTAAGTTAATAATTGTATCCTTTGTTTATTCATGTGTAACATGCCGCACAGTGAAATCCAGCATTTAGGTATCGACCCCCCTTAATCCAGCGGACATAAATTATCAACAAATTTTCTGGCAGAAACCGCTTCGCTGTCTTGAAATAGTGTATAAAGAAGTCGTCCAGCTCGGTTTTTCTCTTGACTCAGTTGCCTGCAGGCGAGTAATAAGTTGGCCAACTTTGATTCAGATCTGTGTAGAACATAGGCATATTATTCTGTCTCTCCTTTACCGCTTCAGCCAACTCTGGCTGCACGGACAGTATGCACAGTTTGATTATATTATTATTATTACACCCTATTGAACATTGAATATCTTAGCAATTATGAAGTCTTGAAAAAATAATTTTTAGACAATGTGTTGCAAATTAGCAAGTCATCTTGATAAAATCGCAAATATAGCAACACCATAAACGTTGGCTAACATCGCCAAATACAGAACCTACTTATAATTAAAATATCCGCTGTGATAAATGGCTTATAAATATGTAATTTAATTTATAAAACAATTGAATCAGCATCAGTCATCCGTCACCAATGAATTATGACATACTTTAATTATTATTCTTAACGAAGAATTATGATTGTGGTTTAATTTTAATTCAGATTGTGCAAGTAAGCAATTATAACGATTATTATTTCGGCCCGTCCCATTTCGGTGTATTATGTATTTGAACAGATTTTTCGAATCTTTTGTATATGGTTTAAAACGAGTTTAAAACAACTCGTATGCTTTTGAACTATTAAAACTTATTTTATTATCGTTTTTGGCTATTTTATTAATAAATCTTTTACTTGTTACTCTTTTGTAAACGCCATTTAATTAACCCTCTATTACTTTTAAATAAATTTTTACAAGTTACTAACCTGTAAAATTGACACCTGACTTTTTACAAGTTAGTAGCTGTTCATATGTTCATAGAAAACGATGCATGTTGCCACAGTAATACTTTCAAGGCTTATGAGAAATCATTTAAGACAAATTTTGACAAAACAGTTGTATGTAAATGACATAATTTGGTTATAATTTTGAAAATTTTATTTTGGCTTACAAATGAGTAACAAGTAAAATGTTGTACAATACGAGCAAGGTGGGTAACTGTTTCACTGCTTCAAGGTGACAGGATCGCAGGTCATTTCCTCCTTTCAGCAGTAAAAATGGTTTTACCTTGCTAGTAATGTAATATACTACTTATTACAAACCTTGTTAATATTGTAGGAACCTTTTCAAGTCAACTGACATTTTAAATCTGACTTAAATCGTTGTAGATTTTTTAAATTTAGTAAGTACTTGTGAAATTAAGTATAAAATATAGCAATTACTCATTTGAAATTTGAATTCCTTCGAGTAGGTACATAATGTAGGCTATAATTCAAGAGGATGAAAGTTTATGCAAGAGCTGAAGGCGAGTGTAAAATAATCCGAGTTTAATTATAACCATTGTCGTTTTATCTACAACTAAAACATATCTTTAAAAAATTTTATTTATTAAAATATTAACTTAACCTTACATTTTAATGTAATAACAGTTCATCATCATACAATAGTGTTGAATTAAGAATTCATAATATAATACTGTCGTATGGGGCGGTTTATGTACACACCGTACTAGCAGCTACTTTTTATAGTCTTTTAAAAATAATTTTTCAAAGAACCATCAAAACTAATTAACTAAACTCAAATTCATCGTCTTTTGGCATTAATTCTAATACAAAACGAATCACGTTACCATTTCACCCCTTCCCTCTTTTTCGCGCCCTCGTTTAAATTTCCAGACAGCGATAATTGGTTGTTTGATGAAAACAAGTGAAGTTACAATAATTCGCTGCTCGCCTGTTTCGCGGGGGTGTTGGGGGTGCGGATTAAACGAACATCCAGACATCAATCACTTTTCGATAGCGTCGCACACTTGGATCAATAAAACAATGCGACAAAAAGAACGTGGTTTCATCTGTGGCGGAGCAGAGAATTGCGAGGATAAAGGAGGGTGTGAGGGGGGGGGGGGGGGGTTCGGACCAGAGAACAGCAATCGCTCGTCCCTAGGGAAAGTGGAGTTGGGTCAGTCTCGATTTGACCACGAAATTTGAGCCAGTAAAATGGGAATACTCAGACACTACTTAGGGATGTAGGTGTATACACTCGACAAAAAAAACTCACCACTTGACAATGCATAGCCATAACTCGGTTGAATTGGCTCGAAAATGGACAAATCTTCGAGTTCTGACAAGATTGAAGTTTCCTCTTTAAAGTCATGTAAGTTAATCTGATGCCAAGTTCATGTTACTCCCTGCCACCCTCCTTAGAAAAAAAACTTCTTGATGTCAAAAAATGTCAAACTTTGATAACTTGTATCGGGTGCAAAGAAATACGTGAATTCTATCCACTACTAAGGCGATAAAGTTCATTCTTTTTCCTCTCGGGGGAAATAAAGTACTTTCGATTATTAGGCGCGAAGTACTTAATGAATTTTTGAAAAATATTTGCACATGAGTGGACTCTAAAAGGATGAAGTGTGGCCTTTCTGTTTACCTTTTGGAGAGAGACAGAAAATACGGGCCAGCTTGGAGCATGCATTCTATGACGATAATCAACGGTAACGATAGTAACGCACGGGCCCAGTAGTGATCTTTCTCTCTCGCACAGGGTAAATAAAAATGCCACGAATCTACAGTATTGCTAAGATACGGAGTGGCCACTCCTGTGTTTATATTATACTTCGTGGTATTTGCCATTGGCATTACCATTTACAAAGAGTCATAAAAATTACATTCTTAGATAGTTTAGAACTTGCATGCAACGTGGAGTTTTATGACCACCCCAGCATTTTTAAATAGCAACCCCTGTCGAGTTTCACCTTCTTTTAAAAGTAATGAAAAAAGAACACATCCCCATAAACCAAAACCCGGCATCTTAATTATATCAAGAATTTATTTTTAATTATTTTTAATCCTTAACGATGGATTTCGTGTCCAAAGTTGCGAAATAAAACACTAATTGAAGATTACGCGACGTTTCGGTTAATGGTTAATTTGTAACCATTATCAAGCTATAATTTAAAAAAATTGTCTTATTACAATCATCATTTATAAAGATCTTACACTAAAAATACAATAATTTTATATACCGTGAATATCTTCTTGACAACAATAATGTTGTCGCAACCAATCCACAATCCGACTATTCCAATTCTCAATTAATTTTAATGTTTTTGCACGTTTATTACGTTTTTTATAACAAATGTTCAAATTGTCGACCTTCTTCGGTCTCGCAATGACCCAAACGCTGTGATCCCCAAATTTTCTTTCTTCACTCGTTCAAAACTATAGCTCCGTCCCGGGACTTTTGGGACACCGTGCATAATTGAGATAAATAATGCTATAAGACCGAGTATAAAAGTTCATTCCCACTGCTTATCATATATATTGCTGAAGAGGGAATACAGGTTGGTGGAGGTAAAATGCGAACATATGGAACATACATGACAATCGAACTTTCATGCCAGGTATCTTGATATATCTTGTAGTAGTGTCACAAAACGAAGTAATGTGAATTTGTGTGGCAAAAAGAGTAATCAATAACAGAAATAATAATAAAATCTAAAAGTGCATGTAAACTTTCTCGTTCTGCTCGTACACATACATTATTATGCAAAGAAAATATTTTAATGAAAATAAAAATTTCAATAATATGACAGGTACTTTGACATTGACAGTACTTATTCCACGTATATCAAGATGCCTAGCATGATAACTCCATTGTCATTATATTTCCCTATGTTCGCATTTCACCTCCACCAACCTGTATAGTTCCCTTAGCATATTATTTATTTAATTATGTTATGCCATATATGCTAAGTGTGAAATGTAATAATATTGAGTAAACAATAAATAAATATCTATCTTATCATATATAGTCATAGTTTTTGTTAATTGTCATAGTCTTCCACAGTTTCGTATATCAAATTACGTGTAAAAATTCCCAGTGCTTGTTTTAGTCTTAGGTTTTAGGCTTTGTCAAAAACACAATCACAAAAGTATGCAAACTTCAAATTTTTGTTATAATCATAGTAATTATTTCATAAGATAGCGATATATTTATATACCTGTCTCTTTTTACCTTCCGCTTACCTGTAAAGGAAGGTATTGGAATCATGCAAAAAATCGGGTAGTGAATTTTTAGTGGATGAGCACGAATTAGGGTCCTTACAACTCATTTTTCATAGTTTCACGATGATGTCTGTGTGTATGTGTGTGTGTATGTGTGTGTGTGTGTGGTCAAGGCCGAGTGTTAGTCGCATAACTCAAATACGAATTACCCGAAAATTTTGATATTTGGTATTTAACATTTGTATATAAATTGGAAGAGCTCCTTAGATTTTGGTACAAATATCTTCATCGGAAGTGATATTTCTTGAAGATTGAAAAGGTTAATTGTCAAAATTGTATATAAATTTGGAAAAATATAGTATTTATTTGTTATAAGAATAAAAGGAAAAGTTATTTGCAACTTACGTTATAAAAAAATTGTGTTTATTTGGTAGCATTAAAGAACTGCAGTAAAATTTAAAAAATAAATTTATCAATTAAAACGTTGATATCTTGTAATCCATGATCGGTAGATTTTTGTTTCTGCGTAAAAAATATTGACAGGTGAGACGGGTGACAAGTTGACTACTAGCGCTATATAAGTCCTAAGTAAGATATTAAATGTAGTAATTGAACGGAGGATGGCTTCAACACAGCAGAGTTTTCCTGTGAATGAATCTTTTTATTCAGGTGATGTAAATTTCTGTGTTTGAATATACATTTCTGTTTAAAGTCTAGATATGGCGGAAGGTTGTGTGATGGCCACGTCAGATTTTTAATGCTGTTGTCAAACAGATTATGATCTTCTTAGGTATGTGAAAAATTATATTAATAATGCTAAAAATTAAAGCAAGATAAATATACATAAAAATGTTTCTTCATTACTTAAAAATAGATTTAAGTCGAGTTTAAGCTATAAATTATAAATAAAACTATATTTAACTGTCATGACATTGTCATAAACATAATTTATATTGTAATGAGGAATGGTCAGCGCATGTTTATGATTGAGACAGATACTTATGTCAAAAACTATTAGTCCAGTAACTTAGTACATCGTAAGTTGCATCAAGTGGTGGTAGTAGGTTTCTATTTTTTTTCTTGTATAGGATGTGACTGAGATGCAAAATCCAAGTTTTCGACCTCGGCAACCCTCCGGAACACTTTTGAATATCTCAAAAACTGCTAAATTTTTGCACTTTTTTAGGATTCTTACCATTTTGACTATGAAGGAGCACGATTTCGACAAAAACCATTCAATACATTTTTAAACTAGATTAAATTGTCTACAATCTAAAACCAGAATGGGCTCGGTAGCCCTAATAGTTTCCGAGATACAGCTTTTCAAAGTTTGGCAAAATATACAAATTTAAAACACCAACCGTTTCTCTTCTACAAAAATTTTACTATATTCTCTCGCGGAAGAACTTTAAATTTCAGCTCAAGGAAGACCATTGAAAATTTTTGACAGAATGTAACTTATAGAAAAAAGTACGAGGAATTCAGTGCTGCAAACCGGAAGTCAATATCATTATTCGTTCAGATATTATAGTTAATTAAACACAATAAACAAAAGAATAAACAAAAATTTTACTATATTCTCTCGGGGAAAAACTTTAAATTTCAGCTCAACCAAGGCCACTGAAATTTTTTGACAGAATGTATCTTATAGAAAAAAGTACGAGGAATTCAGTGCTGCAAACCGGAAGTCAATATCATTATTCGTTCAGATATTATAGTTAATTAAACACAATATACAAAAGAATAAACAAAATTTTTACTATATTCTCTCGGGGAAAAACTAACTATAATATCTGAACGAATAATGATATTTGAAGCACTGAATTCCTCGTACTTTTTTCTATAAGATACATTCTGTCAAAAAATTTCAGTGGTCTTCCTTAAGCTGAAATTTAAAGTTTTTCCGCGAGATAATTTAGTAAAATTTATGTTTACTCTTTTGTTCATTGTTTTTAATCAACTATATTATCTGAACGAATAATGATATTGACTTCCGGTTTGCAGCATTGAATTCCTCGGACTTTTTTCTATAAGATACATTGTGCCAAAAAATTTCAGTGGTCTTGGTTGAGCTGAAATTTAAAGTTTTTCCCCGAGAGAATATAGTAAAAATTTTGTTTATTCTTTTGTTTATTGTGTTTAATTAACTATAATATCTGAACGAATAATGATATTGACTTCCGGTTTGCAGCACTGTATTCCTCGTACTTTTTTCTATAAGACACATTCTGTCAAAAATTTTCAATGGTCTTTGTTGAGCTGAAATTTAAAGTTCTTCCGCGAGAGAATATAGTAAAATTTTTGTAGAGAGAAACGGTTGGTGTTTCAAATCTGTATATTTTGCCAAACTTTGAAAAGCTGTATCTCGGAAACTATTAGGACTACCGAGCCCATTCTGGTCTTAGATTGTAGACAATTTAATCTAGTTTAAAAATGTATATAATGGTTTTTGTCGAAATCGTGCTCCTTCATAGTCAAAATGGTAAGAAACCGAAAAAAGTGCAAAAATTTAGCAGTTTTTGAGATATTCAAAAGTGTTCCGGAGGGTTGCCGAGGTCGAAAACTTGGATTTTGTATCTCAGTCACATCCTATACAAGAAAAAAAATAGAAACCTACTACCACCACTTGATGCAACTTAGGCCCATTATAACCATGACAAAGTTACTGGACTATATGACTAAGCAGTGGGAATGAGCCAAGGCTCTACACTTGTTGAAAGCAATATTGCTGCAATAGAATCAAAATTCACGATTCTGGCTATATTGCTCAAAATAAAAATCTGAAATTTACCATAAGTAATTACGAAGCATTATTTGATTGAAAAATTCATACAATACATTGTTGCGACAACAATTAGAGAAAATAAGAATTAAATTATGCATTTTAATATTACAAACTACGGCCTTATTATTGCATATTTATTAATTTTGTTTTAAATAGTCGATTCCTTGCATTGTTCGTGAGAGTGCTAAGAAAATATTTTTTGTCAAAAAAAATTACACATCTGAGGAAAAAAATAGTAAAAAATCGGCCAAATTGACTATTTTTGCTAATTTATTACTAAAATATACCATTAAGTATTTCAAAAATATAATTTCTTAGCACTCTAGAGTCATCTTTTAACTATCTATATATAAAATATGAACAGTGTAGGTGTACTAACAAGAGCTCAGTTTGTAATATAGCAAGCTCCCTTTTTCACTATATTTTTGACAAGTGTAGCGCCTTAAGACTCATTAAAAAACTTTGTTCCATTTCTGTTAAGAATCGGTTTGCGTCGAAGGCGGAAGGGAATTCGTGCAACAGGAAACATCTCGGCTAGATTTACAACCAGTTGAAGTTTAGTCTTTAACAGGCAAATTGTCGTGACTCACAGCACTTAATAAAATATTCTCATGTGCGTTTAATCTCCGCATTATAGCGGCCGCGGCCGGCAAATGTGCTATAATTAAGTGCACTGTTCTACACTCGCCTAAAAACCAATACATGTTATCATCGATGAACTGAACAATGTCGACGTTGTTCGGCAACTTGAAAACATGAATAACGTCCTTATCTTAAGTGCACCGTATGTAATTTGTTAAATATACAGCGACACAAGTACGTTGATAAATATTCGCTAATTATGTTTAGTTTTATCGCACTTAAAGTGCTTGTTTTACCTACTTTCCAAAATTCACACTATATTAGCCTGCCACACCCAAGTGGTAGGCAGATTGTATTAGGCTTTTTATAAAAAGCCTAGGCATGTAGGCATATTCCGTATTAGTTCAGTTCGATCAACCAAAACTGAGAATGTAGGACTTACGAAGGGTATTGGGTTGTTTGAGCGGCGTCCGCTTATTTAGTCTAATATTGTTTCGTCAAAGCGTAGTTTGACCAAAAATAATGAAGCCAAACTGTATTTTAGTCAAACTGTAATTTGCTCAACTGGAATTTTGTCAAACCGTAAATACGCCAACCCGTAATTTAGCCAAACTGTATTCTAGACAAACTGTAATTTCACATTCCGTAATTTGATCAATCCGCAACTTCGACTAATATTATATTGTCAAATCGTTTTCAGGTAAACCGTAATTTTGCCAAAACGCAACTATACCTAAAGACGGCTACATATTACATGGCAAACTAGGCCAATGGCAAACTTTGGTGATTTGTACATTTTTTTTATGTCGAATGACATTTACCGAGTACTCCCTACACATTATGTGTCGAATTATCCCATACATATGACATAAACTAAATGCTAAATCGCGTTTCGTATAGACAAGTGGCCAACATTTCTTTGATTCGGGTCTCATTTACCGACTTCAATCCGAACGTAGACGAATGCAAACGTTGGAAGGAGTTTGACATTTGTGGTACCATACACACTATTCGGCAAACTTCACATATCACAAACGTTTGCGTAGTTTGCCATGTAATGTGTTGCCGCCATAACTGGAATAATTCAACACTGAATTTATCCAAAACGCATTTTTGTCAAATCGCAGTTATGCATAACCGTAATCTTGCTAAACGCATTTTACCCAAATCGTAATCTTCCCAACTATATTTAAGGCATACAAGTTGCGGGAAGATTACAATTTGAATAAACGATATAAAATTAAATGCCGGATCATTTAGAAAACGACCAAGTGTTTTATAAAACAACTACCTGCGACATACACAAAACCAACCATAAAACCAATCTGAGAAAGACAACAATTACCCGAAATTAAATCCACAACTTTTTCGTTCTCCCAGCGTTAATTTGCACGCAATCTTGTCTCACAATCGCAACATCGCGATTAAAATCCGGAAGTAGTCACTTGAACATCAGCGACATCCGTTTAAAAAGCCGTAAAAACTCCAGAGCTCTTGAACGCTGCCCAAACAGAAACAAACGAAAGAAGAGCCGAGAACACGAGAACTAGATGCGAGATGTGATGAAGACGTTGATTGTTGATGGTATCTTTGATAATTCAGCGTGGACAATGAGTTGTGTAATTGCGGCTTTGTTCTTGGACATGGAAGAGGTGTTAGTGTACAAGAGAGACTCCGTTAGAAGGTGTCAATGGGTTTCAACGTTTGAAGAAGGGTGAACAGATTTGAGAATATCATATATTTGAAGCTCTACAGTTGCTCTACTGATTAACTAGTTCACGCAGATTTTATACTCTGCTGAACGCATTCTTTTAGGAACCTTTGTCTCTTCTTTATAAACATTAATATTTTATATTAGTGATTTTTTGTTTGTTTGCTGGTATCCGTCATATAGGTCTAACTCCCAATAGGGTACTGTACCATAGTAGCAAATTAGCAATCCAGGCAATTATATTGAAAGGAGACCTCAAAAATGAGTTATTGCCATGAAAAAAATTTCAAAAAGTTAGTAGTTCTTTAAATATTTGCGATTTTACGTATCGATACATCTACGTCACAATAATGCGTTTCACGTGTATTCTTACTTACAGTAATAAAGAAACTACCAAATTGTATTTTAAATTTTGTAACATTTAGAAACAGTTGATTTTACATGAGTACATTTTAATTCCAGCCCCATGATTTGAGAAGATTTTCAGCTATACATCTACGTCACACAAGCTTAAAAAATTAATTTCAGCTTTATTAAGAACAATTAAGGCTTATCAGTACTCTCAAACTTTCAAATAACATGAAGTTTCAATAAAAAAAACTTTTAAAAAGTGGTAAACTACCTACTCTATTACAGAATGATATACCTACCTATGTTATTATAGTAGAATCCAACCACTCGAACCCAATGGTATTATTGTCGGTTGCGCTGGAAATCGACCGCTAGCATGCATGATTTTAAAAATATACATAAAAATCTGATGTGGCTAGCACATCACCCCTCTTGTAATTATGCTCATTCTATTAATCTAATAAATAATTATACTTACATTTTTGCCCTTAAATAGCAATTTTATCATATTTTGAATGAAAATTGACAGATTAAAAAAAAATTCAGTTGTGGTAGTGTAGTGCAAGTATTTTAAACTGACTTTTGAATATTCCAAATAATAAATTCATCATCAAATAGATACATAGAATTTTTTTATCAATAAAATATATTAGTAATTGAATGCTTTTTTTATTGCCTATCTTTTATGCCTATGGCCAGGCCCCGGTAACTTGCATACCCCTTCCACTAGTTTTATGACTGGTCAAGTGGTTACAGTTCGCCCTGTCGCCGCTAGGCAGTGTCATATCGCATAGGCCACATTTTATTAGGAATTATATAGCAATTTCACTTAAAATCCTCAATAACTTATAGAATATTGTATATATTATAATAAATTACAGAATATACATAGAAATTATACTTTACACGTTAATCAGCGATTTTCGCGGGTTTTTGATGGCCTATGTTGACTGCCATATTGAGTACTCCCTTTACCCCTCAGTACCACGAAACTGGACCAGTTCAGCAGTCACTTTTGCAAGCCAAGTTGGGTTACCTTCAGTGTCTTGTACCGTGCCTATGGCACACCGGTCGAGGAGCATCGAGGAACTCCACGATGAAACGACAGAACGCACCCGTCCGCGATGGATTTCTATTTCATCGGTGACAAATACATCAAGGTTTTGAGCGAAATCAGATACAAAAAATACGTCTGAAATGAGACACATTCGTTTCATCGAGGAACAACTCGATGAAAATAGCGGCGCCTCTGTTTTTCGTCGAGGACGGGGTGCGTTCTATCGTTTCATCGAGGAGTTCCTTGATGCTCCTCGACCGGTGTGCCATAGGCATTAAAAATTGTGGCCTATTTTAAATATTGTTTTGCCTATGTGTCCTACGTCTTTTAGTTTTTCTTTGTGCCTAAAAATCCTCAGCCTAGACATGATAATTTAATAATCTTGATAATAAAGAATAAACTAAGCCGAAACAAAATTAATTGCCTTTAAATAGTTTAATTACTCGCGAATTAGTGAAATATCTTCTGCGCAGTACAAACATCGAGCAATTTTCCGCAACAATATCCATGAAGATATTACCTTTTCGTTTTCACTCTCCGAAGACTGCGTAAAATATGAACAATAACAGCGCATGAAGTAACGGCACCGCAACAATTACAAACAAAATAACGTAGCCCGACGGGTTGATCCAAGCGGCTGCGGTATGATGTACGAGTAAAAAACGAACAACTGACGGCTTTGCTCACAGACAATAGTCAGCAATTGAAGTAATTAAGTGCGGGGTCATTAAAGGTCACGCATTAAATAAGTGGAGAAAAAACGAAGGCGTTGCCAGTGAGATATGAGATTGGTACGAAGGTGAGCTTGAGATGTTGCTCATTTCGACTTGAATCGTTTTGACAATGAAGTTACTTTTGGAAAACTATGAAAACCGAGATTCAAATGAAAAATGTGGACGGCAATATGACGAAATAGCTCTACTCATGGCAGGAAACAGGGAAAAACATTGTTTCCGCACGCTATTCTATAGCGTTTATTGTTTTGTTAAATATAAAAGATACAAATAAATTCTGTTTGACGGGAAAATAGTATATTATATATTAAAGGACTAAAGTGCATGATTTAATCCTGAGGGTGAAGTTTATTTCACGAGCCGAGCCGAAGGTGAGGGAAATAATCACATGAGGTATTAAAGGTACTTTAGTCCTGTGGTATATACGCTATTTTTTGCACTTCATCCTCAAACGAATACAAAATAGTTTAAAAGGAATACACATTTTGCAATTTTGACAGGAAACTTTATGACAAATATTTATATTGTTACCATAGAAACTCTGTAACAAATAGCACATATTTAGTTGACAACGGGATTAATTAATTCAATTCCTTGACAACGGGATTAAATTAGAAAAAAAATCCCTTGGGATCAAATTAAATCCTAAAAATGAAGACTAAAGAAGAGTTTTAGTCCCGGAAGTGCAAAAAATAATTTTGGCATCCATATTTGAAAAAAAAAAAAACTATAACTGTGAAAAAAGAGGGTTTTCGCGCGCCACTGTACAGCTTTTATTTATAAGTGAATTAGCTTCAAATTTTAATATGTTGTCGACAAAGCTTGGAGCTACGAAATAACAGATCGAATTTTTTTAATTCGTTTTAAAATAGAAAATACTTATTTGTGTTCAAAAAATAACAAAAATGGTTATTTCGATTTTAAAGCAAAATTTTAAAATTCTGCATGGACTGTTTTGTAGATTGTACTTTTATCTTCAACTCTTCAACCATATCTTTAGATTATTATATTTAACAAAACAATAAACGCTGTGGAGTGGCGCGCGAAATCCATGTTTTTGGCTGTTTTCTGGCGCGGTGGAGAATCGTCTTAATACGTAGATTTTTTGTATTATTGTTTTTCAACTGTATTTCTTTATTATTTCGTGAATAACGAGATGCAACCGAGTGAGGCAACACACGAGCAATACGATATTACTTTAGTTTTAATGTTCGAGTAAAGCCTTTAGCTTTAGTAAGTGGTAAACATAAGTTTAGCATCGGTTTAGCACAACACTAAAAGAAAAATGTACTTAGTACGATTTGCCGGGGACCAATTGCGAGGAGACCTTTTGCATGGGGACATTCGTGCTTGGGGACATTTTACTGGGGACATTCAGCCGGGGACGTTTTGCTGGGGACATTTCACTGGGAATCTTTTGCGTGAGAATAACATTCCTGTTTAGGAACGTTTTGCTGAGGATCAAATTCAAAACCAGGAATACAAAATCAAATTCTCCTGAAAATTACTAACTATCCTTCCCTTTCATGGGCACCCCTCTACCCTCTGTTAACCATGTTAGGGATATTCGATGTTGATAGTGTGGTATGGAAGTGTTTAACCGCACAGATGTCACTAGACTCAACGTTTCACTTCTCTCTCTCTCTAGCCTGCTATCCGATGTGTTGATCTCTTTGGCCCTGGTCCAGGATCTGGTCCTGACAATCCTCGATTTCGAGATGTAATAGAAAGAGAGGAGAAGGATGTCTCGTGGCCGTCCGGATGACCAATAATGGGGTGAGGGGGTGGAATAAAAGGGAAGGGTTAAGTGGACGGTGGAAATGTAGACAGATTTATTTGAGTATATAAATATTTGTATAAATGAAAAGAATTGTACATTTTTTAAATTAAAATTTAACGAATATGGTAATTATTACTAACGAGAATATGTTAGTCGATTGCTCATGTAATTATTCAGTTAGTAATTGCAATCAACATAGCCAGGCAGCTATATTTTGTTTATACAGGGTGTTTCAGGGTTAAGTATCCAAACTTTAAATATAAATGTAGGACCTCAAAACAAGAAAAAAAATTCTCGCAAACGCTTCGTTTAGGAGATATTGGCTTCTGAAGTTGTAAATAGGAATTTATACTTTTATGTAAAAATAAGTTTTGAACGAGCGAAGAAAAAAATTTAAAATTTGTGGATCACCAAAGAATTATAAAAACAACATTCTTAGATAGGAGATGACGACCCTAGTTAAAGATATGTGGGATGACAGAAAAGTTAGTATGACGAAGTTGTGCCCAAAAGTCCCGGGACGGAGCTATAAGTTTAAGTATAACGAGTGAAGAAAATGTAATGAAAATTTGGGGATCACTGAAGAGTCATAAAACCTACATTCTTAGATAGTTTAGAATATCCATGCAACGTGGAGTTTTTTGACCACCCCAACATTTTTAAATAGCAAACCCTGTCGAGTTTCACCTTATTTTTTGAAAGGTAAAAGTTCCGTCCTGGGACTTTTGGGAAACCGTGTATACGTAATTAATCCAAGAATTTATAATTATTTATTGTAGGTACCTAATAAAAATATCGTTTAAAACCGTTAATAACCACGACACAAAACCACCACCGTCAAAAGAGAAAAACAATCTCTAGAACAAAACCCGAACAAGAAAGAAACAAAATCCATCTAGAAAACAATATAAAAAACCAAGGTGGCCATGTGTATAATTAATAACTCTTGGAACATTCCTCGTTCCTCGATTCTTTACCGCAAATTCCCCTCCCCCACTCTTCCTGATAAAAAAGCGAGAACCCTAAATAAAATATTCAACATCGTGGAACAATTCATTAGTTTTATCCGAGCTGACGGCAGTGGCGTTGGCGGGGGGTGGGGGGTTGGGGGGTTACCGGAGTCAGTGGTGGGGCAGGCCGGGGTGGGGGTGTTTACACGTGGGAAATAGGCCGGGTGGCGGAAAGTGGCGCGCATTGGATACCACTGGGGTGGGGGGACGTGTTCTGAGTATTGGACGTGAAAACGACGGTGTGTTAGGGGTTAGTGTGTGGAAATTGCAGGGGAGGGTTGGGGAGTGTGGGCTATACGGCGAGATAGCTGACCGACTGTGGCTCAGGTTCGAATCCAGTCAGATACATATTCAAATTCACAAGATTACTTCCAAATAGAGTTGGAAAATTCCGGGTAATTTTGAAATGGGGAAATTTTCCCATACAAATTTGGCACTATAAACTTTATTTAAGCGGTCCGCCTACGTTTTTCCCGAATTCCTAGAATACTCTCGATTTTAGTTTTTTTTATATTCCACTCTTTTCCCCACTACTACGGCTGCCTGAGTGCCTGAAACCAGGACGAAACTTGTACTTTGGCGCATCCTAGCAATGAAATATCATTTCGAAGTTAAAAAATACTGTCAAAGTGTTTTCGTTGCGAGTAAACTGTTAGTTTATTATTGACTTCAAGGTACCTAATGTTTTTATAAACATTTAATAGAGATAACCATGTAAAGTTTGCATAAATTGGAAATTTTCATGAATTTTTCGGAATTTTATATGCTTTTTTATTAAAATTTTAAAAAGGCACAACTCTTGATTGATCCTTTAAGCATATAATCCTTGTTGAAATACAACAGTGGTTAGCTCAGCGGTAGAGTGTCCGTCTGCATGCTAGCTGTCCCCAGTTCGATTCCCAGCACAATCGACAATAACATCACTGGGACCGAGTGGTTGGATTCCACTATAATAACATCTACCATCTTGTAATTGGGGGTTAATCCTGTAAGTTGGTTACCATCAAAAATAAAAATTTGACTATTCTTGTACTGGCCACAAAACACTCGCTACGTTAGTACGTTTTGCCCTGCATTTTATCTTAAGGCGGGAATGTAGCTAGTAGCTGTATGAGAAAGAGGTAAAACAGTGCTCTACGGTTTGTATAATATTGAATCTAATACTAACGTAAGATCATTGAAATTTTTTTACGACAATATTTAATATTCATTCTACAGTGCGGCGCATCGATTTTTCCAAATTATTTCATAGCATTGTTTTAAAAAAATGCCGAATAAAGAGAAACATACTACTTTTACATGTTTAATTTAGGGCATTTTAAATACAAAATCTATTAAAATTCATGCGTCGCACTGTAGGTAACATGTTATACAGTATATAAATAACGCGTTTGATTATTTCTTTTGTCTTATAAATACAATATCATACAAATACGATGCCACTTTTAGAGCGCGTTCGCTATTGCTGCCTTCGTTCGACACACTAAATCTGTATATATCTCTCCTTTTTCTCGACGAAATCGTGGACAGCTACATTCCGGCCTTTATATAATTTTATTATTTGGAATTGAGCGGCTGGGCCATAGAGTGAACCAAAAAAATTTAGTTCCCCTTCTGGCGACGTCCCTGTGTCCAGCAATAATAACGAATTCTCAATAATTATCAAACTACGAGTACTTTCCGATCTCTCCGACTGTATCCGAGCCAACCCGAACTCTATTTCTGTTTGTCTATTAGTGCCATTACCCATCCATCCCACATAATAATATTACGGGACATCAAAAGATCAATTGTAATTTTCAGTAATAAAATAACGGCGAGCAGTGGTCGTTAGTTTGTAACTCGCGGAATTGTTATAATCGAAGCGAGCTTTGTGTGGATGTTAACGTGTAGTTAATGTTTTTGCCGATAGAGTGCCGAGTTTGGCTGCGGACGATTATTGTCAGGCATTATTGGAAGTTGATGACGATTTCCAATTGAAATTATCAAATTAATGATGGAAATCTCTAATTTATAAACAGGAATTTGAGGTTTCAAATATTATAAAACGGAGTTAGAAAATATCTTGATACTATAATAATATGTCAGTATCAAAATTTGGATATTTATAATAAATTATTATCTATTCGTGGTACTAAAAATGTTCACTTAACTTTAAATAAGTTAACTTTATTTTGCGAAAAAAAAAATTCTTTCTGTTTCATATATCCTTCAATTTTTTAGATATAAACGATGTGCCAATCTTGTCACTCACACTGTCAAATTAAATTTTACGTAGTAAGGAATGTTAAACAATCAGGGACTACAAGATATATATATATATATATATATATATATATATATATATATATATATATATATATATATATATATATATATATATATATAGGTAAAGTTAAAAATCTCGGGAATCGGTCAGGGCTCAAATACTAGTTGTTTACGTACTTAAATTTATTTCAAAAAATTCCAATATTTCGGACATTAGTTGTGTCCTTCATCAGAGATACTGTCAGGAAAAATACACATTATAAATAAATATATATATAACATAAAAATTACACAAATAAAATACATGGAAACATTTTAAAAAATACTTACGAAAAGTATTAAGTATTAAATTTCTGAATTTGTTGTGGTTTCAACCACAGCGGCAGCGGAGATATTTTTTGTGCAACCAGGACTACATTTAAGGTGAACAAGTGGATAGCTTGTAACACCCGAGTGTGATTGAATGCCAGACCTTGGGCATTTTTAGTTTTACGACAAATCACACATTGTCGCCCGACGGAGACTCGAACCATCGATCTCACGTTGACTGACGTCACAGCACGTTAGCCGACGAAAGCCAGTTAACACGCTGGACCACGCTGTCGGGTTATGCTATAAATTATAAACAATAATTTAATTTCCAAATAGTACCATGAGTACAGAAAAAGATTTTAGATGACAAAAATATAGTCTTTCATTTAAAATAAAATTATTTATTGAATTATTTAAGAAAAGTACTTCTTCCGGTTTGTGGATTGGTACCAAAATTTAATGAGCTCTTAAGATTCGTATTAAAATCTTAAATATTAAATTTGGTTGTTAAATGTTTGACATTTTTTGAGTTATCGTCAACGAAAAAATTGAAACACACGCACATACATACAGACACAAGCGCGCGCACACGCATGCACGTACAGATATCATTTAGAAAAAGTTATATTCGTATTCAAAGACCCTAAAACGGACATAGTCACTAAAAATTCACACTAGAAAATTTTGATCCGTCACAATACCTCCCTTTATAGAGTATAAGGTGGGAGGTATAAATAATATTACTTGATACAATAGAACAGGAAATACTAATCTCTTATCTTGTAAGACAAGAAAATTACTAGAAATATATTTGATGACAATGAACTTTTGTAAATATGATACCTTTACAAATAATAAACAACTTACACGCTTGCATAGTCATTACTATTTTAATTTTTAATATTACGAGTCAACAATAAATTGATTAACAAAGAAAATTGTATACATTTTATTGTTAATTTGTGTGTATTTTTTCTTAACTAATTTTTTTTGTCTTTTCAGGTAAGTTCCCATTCGCTCCATTTTCAAGTCAGCAAATTTGTGAGTACAAAATCTCCTTATTCCCGCCCTGTCTTAATTATCTCCACTACAGATCTTCGAACTATAATTTCCACTATTGTTCGTTGACTGTATAATTCTGAAGATAATGCGAAGTATGCGTAAAAATGTCAACTGACAACCGCCTTATAATTTTCAATGTTCTTAGATGCCGCTTCGTAAAAATCAGGATTTGAACTAAGATCGTGAGTCTTTGTATCTTGATAGTTGATGGATAAAGCGGAATTGTTATTTATTTTCGCGAGAGCGAAGCACGATTTGAACGAAATAGAAATAAGAAATATATTTAATGAGAAGAAATCTAACTTTAGTAGAAAACTGTTTGTAAAAAATATATTTAGCTGCCATTTGTTTCTGCGAACAATGAATTAGTTTAGTTTAAATAATATCGAATAGTGATTTAAATAAATAAAAAACAATGCATTAATTAATACTATTGTTTTCAGTGAGCAATATACAGGTTGGTGGAGGTGAAATGCGAACATAGGGAAATATATGACAATGGAGTTATCATGCTAGGCATCTTGATATACGTGGAATAAGTACTGTCAATGTCAAAGTAGCTGTCATATGATTGAAATTTTTATTTTCATTAAAATAATTTCTTTGCATAATAATGTATGTGTACGAGCAGAACGAGAAAGTTTACATGCAGTTTTAGATTTTATTATTATTTCTGTTATTGATTACTCTTTTTGCCACACAAATTTACATTCTTCGTTTTGTGACACTACTACAAAATATATCAAGATACCTGGCATGAAAGTTCGATTGTCATATATGTTCCCTATGTTCGCATTTCACCTCCACCAACCTGTATAGAAGCGAAAATATGTATTGATTTTATATTGATCTATTTAAGTATTATATTTTTATTCAATTTTGACATTTTAAACTGCTATTATTAACTCCAAAGCAACAACTTTAAACAACTGTTTATTCGCAAGTTAACAATTTTTTTTAAATCATTTTGACGTTTTAAACTGTCATTATTTCGTCAAAAATGCATAAAAATTATGGCCACATTCTTTATATATAGTGATACTCTAGGAAGTTTTCTTAAAAGTTGGCGAACCTTACTGTTACAGCTCATGTTAAGGCTCAGGTATAGCTACTATAAAAGTGTCGTTCGTACTTTACTAATAACTTAATTCAGGTGCACTTTAGAGAAAAAAATGTCTATAATTTTATGCTTAACATCGGATTGATTCAAAAATTTCAAAATTCTGAAAAAAACAAATTTCAAAATTTGATATTTTTTTTTATTAGAAATTGGGAATAGTTTTTGAAAAAATATTGACAATCCGATGTTAAGATACTAATGTAGATTATGTGTAATTTTTTTGAAAAAGATATTTCAATCGTAGCATAAGTTATTAGTAAAGTACGATTTTTGATGTTTTTCTAGATTTTCCATTATTCAAAACAAGTGCGAAAAGTCAAATACATATATTTAGTATACTGTAACCAAAATTTGGTTCATAAAGCACTCGAAATGCACGAGTAATTAATTTAATAAGGAACTACTAACGCTAACTATACTAGCACCTTAATAGAACACAGAAGTCAGCAGTTACATCCATTATAAACCAGCCTTTAGTATTACATCAACCCAAATGGAAATTTAATGGCTATAACTGCCCTATTGTCGAATTTGAATCTGTATTTATTTTTAAAAATCATAGTATTTTGTTTATTTGATATTTGCTCAAAAAATATATGGATCGTTGAAGTTTTTTTTCATATGTGCGGTTACCAGTCGTCAATTGTTATGTTTATTAGTGGAGTACACCACAGACGAAATAATACAAAAATGTGTGAACTGAAACCATAATTCACTTGATTGTTACAAAATTTAAATTACTAATTCACGACAATCGCAATATGACCTTTAATAACTATAACACCCTCCATTGTATGCAAAACTGTGTCAAAGTAAGAAACCGTAGTCTATTTGTAATATCCCGGCCAATTTCCCACAATTATAAAAACAAAATTAATAAGTAAATAACTTACAGAATAACCGTTACCTGTTTTATATACTTTGACGTCTTGTAATTTATTGCTTATTTGTTAATGTAATGTAATGAGTGTTATGGTAATTTATTTATGAAACATTAAAGGCCATAACCAATCAGAAATTACGTTATGCGCGCCTCGGGAGAGAAGAAAACATTTAATTAAATATTTATAACTTGGACAGACCACCATCATTAAAGGGTAAACGATTAAACGATAAAGTTTGTGACATTATAACTATTAATATAACAATAATACTTCAATTCAAACCCAGACACAGAATGGATGCAAAAAGTATACAGCATAAGAATAAAAAGTATAAAATATTGAACATAAAAATATACCTACCACTTTAAATGTAAATGCAAATGTAATATTGTAAAGAATTTGTACACCGAAAGGTAACAATAAACTATTTACTTACTACTATAACAATATTATGCGATTTATAATATCGAGGATGTTGTGACGAGGTGAAACCGAGTCTCTGTGCATCGACGACGGTGATGTTAAAACAAATCAACAATTTTAACTGTCAATAACTTGACAATTTGCATTATGGAAGGTTTTGATGTTATTATGGTTGTATCTAACGTATTAAGTTCGTAATGAATTGTAAGTATAATGTTGTTTGTAATTATTATCAATAAATGTTTCGTATTATAAGGTAATAACAGTTGATGATACGATAATAGATATTTACTTTACTAGTATGCAGAGTAAGGAATTACCTACTTACGAGGCCGACGGCTGAGTGAGATAATTTTCTCGAGTGGGTCATTCCTTTTTGCCCACGTGTAAAGTATAACGTTTTATCCAACACCTCTTAATAACAGCGTAAACATTTAAAAAATATGTCCCAACCAAAAACATCGTTACTGTGGTTACTTCCAACAAGCAAAGTAACAATTTACCCACTAGTGGGTATAATATTGAGAGAAAAAAAACACTAGTGGGCAATCTTTTACTTTGCTTGTTTAAAACCACCATAGTAGTGATAATTCTATTAAAAGGTGTTGGATAAAATTCATTTATTCATTAGATTTATTACACTTTTTCTGAATTTTGAAAAAAGGACTCAGAAGCATGAAAGAATCCTCAAAGAATCCATGTCTGATCAGTTCTTAAAATAAGATAAATGATCAAAATTGTAAGTAAAATTTAAAACTAATTTAAAACTACATTCTAAGTTAATTTTTATTAGCAATCCTTATGTTCTTAAATTTTGTAATAAATAAATAAAATTTAAGTGTGTTTTTTTTTGTTCAACTTTTTATTATCACTTTTAATTTCGCTAATAACACTTAATTACTATTTTACTCTAGTAATTGACCAGACTAATAGCTTCCTGTATTACTGTAGCAACCGACACAGACAGATAAGAAATTTGCTAGAAATTAGAATAGAACGTAGCAAAAAAGGAAATAGATAAAAACCATGTTACCTGTTATAGGTAAATACGGAGGTATTTATATTTTGTAAATATCACGAATGTATTATTAAGATAAATATATTCCCACTTTGAATATTGAGATCATTATCATCACAACTGTTAATTGAACCTTTAAGTATATAATCCTTGTTGGAATGAAATTTGACCATTCTTGTACTGGCCACAAAACACTCGCTACGTTTTTTCGTTTTGTGCTAGATTTTAGGAGGTAGACGGGCCTCTTAAGTATTTAATATCGTGACTAGAGAGAATTAGCTAATATTTATTATATTTTTTTCATTACCTATCCGGTTAAAAAACCGGTTATAGTAACCGGTTCTATATCCGGTTTAATTTAGTTTTGGTTAATGATAACCGGTTTCTTAGAAAATAAAAGTTTCGGTTTGACAAAAAATTACGGTTAACCGGTTTTTCAAACGTCTTTAAAGTCAAAAATATCATCAAAGTATACCGGCTTGATACTTGAGTTTGTTGGGCGTAGATCAATAAAACATTGGATAAAATTTTCAACTGGTTTTCGTGTAATCTTTATAAAAATTCGCGTTCGTATTGGGAATTCAGTCTATGGGCTTCCTTGGGCGTATCTCAATCACTCGCGTCCCTTGAGCAAAGGATAGTACAGCAGGAAAACTGGGGGAGGGGGGTTTGCACAAGTCGCTTGAATTCCTGCGAGACACAAGAGAGACAGAAGGGCTGTCTCTCTCTCTCTCGCCTCAAGAAACTGTTTCAATGTGAGGCTACGTGTTGGACTTTTTATTTTAATTGGAAAAACAAATATTGTCAAATCATTTTGAATAAATGTGTGCAAAAGTTTAGTAGGTATAAATATTTTGCTAAGTCGTTTATCGGTTTATCAAAGAATTGGCTCATAAATTATTTTTGTGCATAAAAAGCTTATAGTATTCATTAAATTATGACATGATAAGCAGACTATTAATTTATGATGGTTATTCAACTTTTTTTGTAATTTCAACATTAATATCTCGTTTTTAGTTTTTACCGGGTTTTTACTTATAATCTGAGTTTTTAAATAAATGTTTCATTTAAAAAGTCGTAGATAAAATGTCATATTTGACTTGGATAAATAAATAACTCCACTTCAAATGCCCAAAAATTGTTTAAATGGGGGGTTTCACGATTTTTTTGTATTTTTTATATAGGTATTATACATTAAAATATTAGATCCATATTATTTATTTTTGTCAAAAAGTTGCTAATAAGCCAGCAAAAAGATCATAAAGTTTAAAATACTACCTAGGTACCGCGAAAAACGATGCCGTGTGTGACGGTGTGACGTCACTGGCCCTGAGAACATACGTTCACCGCGGTGACAAGGACCGAATGCGTTACGTAGGTCTTACCTTATTTCAACACAGGCCTGTCGTCCATTCCGTAGTCAAAACGACAAAAAACGATCTTACACGAACTAATCTACTCACAGTTTAGTTTCAATGTTGTCTACGTCACACATGGCGCATTTTAATACACGTTTCAAAAGAGGTACATTTTCATCTCGATAAAAAGGTAATAAATCAAAATTAACAGTTATTATCATTTTCCTGTAACTTTTATTATGCTGAAAATTGATATCCATTATGTATTTTTTTTAAAGCCGTAGGTTTGGAAACTTTTGTATTTGAAGATGGTTAAATAATAACCGAAAAGTCTGCACCTAGGAGTAGGTAATTTATTATCCGACAATCCTTTTAACTAATTATATTAATAATCAATAAATAAAGCGCGTTATTTAAATTTAATATGACAATCCGATAATAATTTTGACTGCAAAAAGTTGGTGGTAATTCGGCGCCAGGAGTCTGTTTCCTCGCTGCCCCTTTTTCCGGGCCGGGCGGGCGCCACTGGGTCCATTCAGTCATCCTGGCAATTCCATTAATCACGAGGAAATGGAAACTTGGTGTGCTCTGGTAATATCGCTTGCCCTGCGCACACCTCTATCCAGACGCTTTGTTTTTGCAGTTACATTTTTCCCGGGAACGATATTCTTTTTTTGCTTATTCGCTGTTCTATTTTTTCTTTTTTTGTTTGTTGCGTTGTCAGACCAACGACGGTTGTCATGGAGATGATCCGTATATGTTCTTTTGTTTTTGACAGTCTGAAATTGTTTTGTTTTTATAAAAGAGAGAAATATGTTATTATGTAATTATTATTCGAATTTATTTTCCATGAAGTTATTACTGTTTTTTGTTATTCTTGGCTTTTAGCTATCAATTATTAAATATCTTTTTAGTTGCCATAAATTTATTTTTGTTTATAAATGAAACAAGTTTATTTATAGTGGTATAAAATTGTAATAAATTATTTAAAAATTGAACAGTAAATTAATTTGTCCTGAAAATTTATTATGCATTTTAATTGTTCGTTGTGGACCAAATATAGGTGTTTCGTAACAAAATTCAGAAATTAATTGTTATTTTTATTACTTTCCATTAAAAGATAAAATTTAATGTGAACACCAAATGTAACAAGAAATAAAAACAAACAATTTTACTTTCAAACAAATTTGCACTAAAGAAGTCGAGAAACCAACAATACAGTTAGGTGAAGAGTGTTGCAGGAAATTTAAAATAAGGAATTAATTTAGAACGCTTATTTCTCATCTGACATTTGACATTTAATTTTAAAAAATGATTCATTTCACACAATAGAAACTAAATAATTAAACTTGATCTACACATACCAGTTTGGTTATTATTTAACCATCTTCAAATGCAATAGGGGTTTCCAAGCCTATAGCTTTAAAAAAAATCTGACGTGGACACCACATGGCTTCCTTGTACGCCTTGTTTGTTCATACTTTTCTTAATAACTAAAATGTAGAATAATATAAAAAATTCTTTTAACTTATTATACTAGTATACTCACAAATATATTTTAGTCATTTTATTTAAACTGCAGAAGAAGATATAAAGCATATTTTACTATTGTCACTGTCATGTCATAATCATTTAAATTTTACATAGTAACAAATGTTAAACGATCATGGACTACAAGATACCGAAATACTAAATTATAAATATATACTTTAATTATTCTTAAATGATACCAGATACAAAAATATTTATAAAATACCGATTGTAGGTAATAATCACATAATCTTTCATTTAAAATAAAAAAATTTGTCTTAAATTAAATATTTATCGAAGTTTTTTTAAAATTTACTACTTCCGGTTTGTAGATTTAAACCAAAAATAGGAGGTGCACAACTAGATGCTATAACAGTCCTAAATACAAAATTTCAACTTTCTACGTCTAACCGAGTTATGCGACACACATACGTCCGTACGTACGCACGTACGTACAGACGTCACGACGAAACTAGTCATAATGGATTCAGAAAAAGTCAAAACGGATATTACCGTCAAAATCTGAGAACCGAAATTTTTCGCGATTACAATACTTCCTTACTCCGTACAAGGAAGTAAAAATACATAATGGATATTTTTAGCATATATAAGTTATAGGAAAATGATAATAATTATTGTTAATTTTGATTTATTACCTTTTTATCGAAATGAAAATGTAACTCTTTTGCAATGTACCAAACCGTAAGTAGATATGTTCGTGTAAGATCGTTTTTTGACGTTTTGACTACGGAATGGACGGCGGACCTGTGTTGAAATAAGGTAACGATGACGTCACACGGCATCGTTTTTCATGGCACCTATTTTTTTTTAACTTTATGAATTTTTTTCTGGCTTATTAGCAACTTTTTGGCAAAAAGAAAAAATACGGGTCTAATATTTTAATGCATAGATTAACATAAAAAAACAAAAAATCGTGGAAACCCCCATTGGGACTAAATCCTATGGAATGGTTACTAGCAAAATAAATGAATAAATAAACAAGTGTGCGCTCTAAAAAATTTTTATCCCTATTAAGATTTTCAATCCACCCCTAAATTTTTCTCCCGTGTCACGTACGCCTCTGTTGGCCGTATCAATGATTTGGTTAAGTGGCAACGATTAATTAATTATACAGTCTGGTCTTGGTGTTTTCCCCGTTTAGATTGAATGGAACGTTGGTAGCACTGTACGCGTGCACAGACCACTTAGATCGTTTCGGGTCCATCAAGCTAGCGGGGCCATTATGGCAGAAACACATCGGAATAGTCTCAAAATTTTTAACTATTTTATTGCTAATTAATTACCGAAAAAATAATTTTTTAACCTCATTAGTTAACGAGAAAATGATGTTTCTGCTAGCTTGACAGGCAATTATGACAGAAACACATCGGACTAGTCTCAAAATTTTTAACTATTTTATTGCTAATTAATTACCGAAAAAATTATTTTTTAACCTCATTAGTTAACGAGAAATTGATGTTTCTGCTAGCTTGACAGGCAATTATGGCAGAAACACATCGGACTAGTCTCAAAATTTTTAACTATTTTATTGCTAATTAATTACCGAAATAATAATTTTTTAACCTCATTAGTTCGAGAAATTGATGTTTCTGCTAGCTTGACAGGCAATTATGACAGAAACATATCGGACTAGTCTCAAAATTTTTAACTATTTTATTGCTAATTAATTACCGAAAAAATAATTTTTTAACCTCATTAGTTAACGAGAAATTGATGTTTCTGCTAGCTTGACAGGCAATTATGGCAGAAACACATCGGACTAGTCTCAAAATTTTTAACTATTTTATTGCTAATTAATTACCGAATAAATAATTTTTTAACCTCATTAGTTAACGAGAAAATGATGTTTCTGCTAGCTTGACTGGCAATTATGGCAGAAACACATCGGACTAGTCTCAAAATTTTTAACTATTTTATTGCTAATTAATTACCGAAAAAATAATTTTTTAACCTCATTAGTTAACGAGAAAATGATGTTTCTGCTAGCTTGACTGGCAATTATGGCAGAAACACATCGGACTAGTCTCAAAATTTTTAACTATTTTATTGCTAATTAATTACCGAATAAATAATTTTTTAACCTCATTAGTTAACGAGAAAATGATGTTTCTGCTAGCTTGACTGGCAATTATGGCAGAAACACATCGGACTAGTCTCAAAATTTGTAACTATTTTATTGCTAATTAATTACCGAAAAAATAATTTTTTAACCTCATTAGTTAACGAGAAAATGATGTTTCTGCTAGCTTGACTGGCAATTATGGCAGAAACACATCGGACTAGTCTCAAAATTTTTAACTATTTTATTGCTAATTAATTACCGAAAAAATAATTTTTTAACCTCATTAGTTAACGAGAAATTGATGTTTCTGCTAGCTTGACAGGCAATTATGGCAGAAACATGTCGGACTAGTCTCAAAATTTTTAACTATTTTATTGCTAATTAATTACCGAAAAAACAATTTTTTAACCTCATTATTTAACGAGAATTTATACCAGCGAATCTCTTTTTACTTCCTTGTACGGAGTAATAAAGAAGTATTGTAATCGCGAAAAATTTCGGTTCTCAGATTTTTACGGAAATATCCGTTTTGACCTTTTCTGAATCCATTATGACTAGTTTCGTCGTGATGTCTGATCTTGCTTACGGTTATGACTTATATGGCGTTAGTGCCAACGTGTCACCCGTCTCACTTGTCAATATTTTTTACGCAGAAACAAAAATCAACCGATCATGGATTATAGGATTTCAACGTTTTATTTGATAAATTTATTTATCAAATTTTACTACAGTTCTTTAATGCTACCAGATAAAGACAATTTTTTATAACGTAAGTTGCAAGTAACTTTTCCTCTTATTCTTATTACAAATAAATATTATATTTATCTAAATTTATAAAAAAAATTGACTTCCGGTGAATATAATATATTAGTAGGTACCAAAATCTATTGAGCTCTTCCAATTTGTATGCAAATGTAAAATACCATATATCAACATTTTTGGGTAATTCGTATTTGAGATATCCACACATACACACACATAAAGATATCATCGTGAAACTATCAAAACTGAGTTGTAAGAACACTAATTCGTGCTCGTCCACTAAAAACTCACAACCCGATTTTTAGCATGATTCCAATACCTTCCTTTACAGGTATGGCGGAAGGTAAAAATGAGGTTAAAAAATTGTTTATTGGGTAATTAATTAGCAATAAAATAGTTAAAAATTTTGAGACTAGTCCGATATGTTTCTGCCATAATTGCCTGTCAAGCTAGCAGAAACATCAATTTCTCGTTAACTAATGAGGTTAAAAAATTATTTTTTCAGTAATTAATTAGCAATAAAATAGTTAAAAATTTTGAGACTAGTCCGATGTGTTTCTGCCATAATTGCCTGTCAAGCTAGCAGAAACATCATTTTCTCGTTAACTAATGAGGTTAAAAAATTATTTTTTCGGTAATTAATTAGCAATAAAATAGTTAAAAATTTTGAGACTAGTCCGATG
Organism: Agonum fuliginosum; assembly: GCA_947534325.1. Lineage (NCBI taxonomy): Eukaryota > Metazoa > Arthropoda > Insecta > Coleoptera > Carabidae > Agonum > Agonum fuliginosum. The sequence goes on from OX384033.1 coordinate 3,711,104, forward strand.
TGTTTCTGCCATAATTGCCTGTCAAGCTAGCAGAAACATCATTTTCTCGTTAACTAATGAGGTTAAAAAATTATTTTTTCGGTAATTAATTAGCAATAAAATAGTTAAAAATTTTGAGACTAGTCCGATGTGTTTCTGCCATAATGGCCCCGCTAGCTTGATGGACCCGATCGTTTCTCCAGTCGCCGCTATCCAGGACCGTCTGCATGGAAATTTATAAATGGAACTTTGCCAGAGGACACTGCAGAATATTAGAACTTAAGACCAAATACGCAAGTTGTTTAGTTTGAATAAATTGTCTAATTTTGGGTTTGGGTATAATTAGGGTTATAATTGGGGTGGTACTTTCAATAATTGTGTTATGTATTTATTAACGGTTAATAATATTATTTATTTTATAACAACGGTATTAAGGTTTAGTACTATTCAACATGTATTTGAAAGTAAATATTATTGTTTTTCATAGAAATTATTAATAATAAATTATTCCTTTTGGCAATGGACTACATGCATCGTATTGAAATAGTTATTTACGAACCAAATGCGGGAAGATTTTTATCCCTCATGAGCGCAGTGAGGGTTTCATTTACGCAAATGCTGGGATGGTATCTTCCCGCAAGAGGTTTGTTCAATGTTTTTTGTAACGAATAAAACTATAATCAAATACATTCAAGTTTTAGTTGTAGTCTGATCATTAAATTTGAGGTTACGATGTTTTTTCTACTCACTACTACCGACAGATTGCGCGCTGCACACAAGTTTTATTTTTAAATATTGGCGGTTTACGGTGGTCTTGATAATTTTCATTAATTATAATTCCGGGCAATAACACTTTTATTATTTTTAAGATCGTAACTACCATAGACGTCAACGATGTGTGATTGTTATGTTTACAGTTCAGGAGGCCAAAAATGAGTTTTCTATGTATGTAACTAATGTTAGGTCGAAAAAATATGTTTTTTTTTAGTAAATTGAGAAAGAAAATTTTCTGGGACATCATTATCTTGAACAGGAAGATGCAAACATATTAACTAAGAATGTAACTTGGTCGTTTTAGCTTGCCGCACACGACATTGTTATGGGGCGTTCACTAGTTGAGTCGTTGCTATGGCTAACGGCCAGTTATTGGCTCCAGCTTGCTCTTCGTCACATAATATTTTTTTAAAAAATTTTTGACTTGTTATAATAATTATGGCAAAATAAAAATACGTGTCCCAAAAATTTAACAAAAAACCATCATGCAAGTAGCCCATTGTTCATGAATTAAAAAGTTTAATACACGAGCAGCAGGCGAGTGTTGTTTAATACAATTCGTTGTTGATAAACTAACAAATAATGAAATAAATTAAATGCTCCCCTTTTTGTGATAAATTGATCGCTGACAGGGGTGCCCGGATGATACGAAATTGATAAAGAATGCAACAAATGTACATTGCACATTTTCATCCCCTTGTTGATGTTTTTTATCGTTGTGTTCATTTTTGACGGTATATTTTTGGCTGTTTACTACACATCATGTGTCAATCAAAATTACATAACAATTTACCCTAAACAGGGGATGATTTTGTGATTTCACCCCTTGCTCATTAATGTTACAATAACAAAACAATTTTGACGGATTTTGCGTTTGACATGGGCCATAGGCGGATCGGTTTAAATTAAGTAAAATATATAACACTTTGTTGATTGATTTATTTCTTATTTGTTTAAATCGTCGTGCTACATATTTACCATTCTATTTTTACCACTCCAACTTTTACCACAGCATTTTTACCACCATTCTTTTTTACCGCTATCCTGTTTTACCGATAACCCATTTTTTACCACTCAATTTTTACCACTCCAACTTTTACCTCTGCATTTGTATCACTATACCGCTATTTCGTTTTACCACTAATACATTTTTACCACTCCGTTTTTACCATTACAACTTTTACCACCATACTTTTTTACCGCTATTCCGTTTTACCATTAATAGTTTGTGGGGCTATAGTACGGTTTTGTTAGTGTAGTAAATACCAAAACCGAGTTTGTGGGGCTATAGTACGGTTTTGTTAGCTTTGTTAGTGTAGCAAATACCAAAACCGAGTTTGTGGGGCTCTAGTACGGTTTTGTTAGCTTTGTTAGTGTAGTAAATACCAAAACCGAGTTTGTGGGGCTTTAGTACGGTTTTGTTAGCTTTGATAAAAAAGAGACGGTGGTAAAACTGGATTGGTAAAAAAACACGTTGGTAAATATGTTGGTGGTAAAAAGAATTAGTGGTAAAAATAGGGACGGTGGTAAAAATGGATTGGTAAAAGAATACGTTGGTAAATACGTTGGTGGTAAAAAAGAATTAGTGGTAAAAAGGGACGGTGGTAAAAAATGGATAGGTAAAAGTATAATGTTGGTAAAAAATGGATTGGTAAGAGAATTACGGTGGTAAAAAAGGGACGGTGGTAAACAAGGATTGGTAAATATGGGGGCAAATCGTTTAAATGATTATCAGTCACTATTTTTATGGGAAAAATATTCTAGGTATACGAGTACTTACTGTTCTTATCTATGGGTGCATAATCACTCATTTTATTAATACTATTTTGGATTAGTTACCTATTCAATGACTACAGATAAAGTATAATATTTTTTACACGACTATTGAATAATACATTACATTTATTATTGTACGTAACTGTAATAAGATAAACCCCTCTATAAGTCACACTATTCAATTATGAATTCATTATTCAATAGTATTGTATTATGATTCCATTATTCAACACTACTGTCACTGTCGTCACATCAAAATGTGAGATTAGATCTTCGACCATAATAGCTAAAGATAGATAACATTCAATGCTGTAGTATACAATGTTGTGAAGGCAAGAAGTACGGTAGTGGGGAGCAGCACCTATAGGCGGGGAAAGGAGGTGAGGACACGATAGAGTGTTGCACATTGCTGACTTCTGGTTTGTTGTCATGGAACAGAGAATGAAATAGGCAAACTACAACACTTGAAGGTGTCTGCAGGTCATACTCCTCTTCACACCGCTACCACAGTATAAAGAAGATACAGTAGCGACACTCGTTCAAAATTCGTGTCGGAGTTTTCTATGCGCATGTGCGAAAAATCACCTCAGAGAACATGGCTGCCTGTGTTACATTTCTGTCATCTAATATTTGACGTTTAGTGCATTGGTGCTTTTAAAATGGAATTAAATTCAGGTAAAAAAGAGGTGGAAGCAAGTGTGCTATAAAGGATTGCACTAACGTAGCAAGACGATCTTCTGGTGAAAAATTAAGTTTCTTTTCTTTCCCAAAAGATCCTGACAGGTTAGTTAACTAATATTGTATACTTCATAGTGTATATTAATTATCGAAGATGACCTTATTTCATGCACTAATTTTGTAACTTAAACGTTTTGTTTCAGATTTAAATGTTATAAAATTAGACCATCCTTGTGAACATTTTCCAAAACAGTATTTATTAAATTTATTTTGTAGGATGAGATTATTTTATAGTTTAAAATTCATAAACAGAAATTTTAAAAACGAGAAAAATAATAGAAAAAAAGAATATTATCTTTAAAAATTATATTAAAGGTCAGCAATACTCTGTAAAAATATTTAGCAAAGATTTTTTATAAAAGTTTTTTGATCTGTTATGTTCAGTTAAATTGTATTAATTACTACCCGATTCCGTACTATTGTATTTATTGTCTATTACCCATGAAATACAAATTTTCCTCACAGTGAGGAAAAATATCGTACTTCACATGTGGGAGAAGTAAAATGCTGCTCTAACTCGTGTTCTGATTGGCCACTCGCTTTGCTCGTGACCAATCCGACACTCATGACAGAGGCATTTTACTTCTCCCACTAGTAAAGTAATATACTATTTTCTTATTTAATATTTTTATAGTACTTAATTATTATATTAAAGAGTGCCGTATTATCATTTTCTTGTTTTTAATTACCTAAATAACAAATAAGATAAAACTTTCACGCGTTTACACTGCTGATTTATCGTTAAAGTGTATAAAATTCAATTCAAATTTGCCGCTTTTGTCACCTCACAGAATATGGCCGCTCATATAAAACTGATACAACAACATCAAAGGTGCCGCCTCAGAGTGTCGCTACTGCTTCTTCTTTATACTGTGCCGCTACGCTAGTTCTTTGCTTCACAACAAAAGCTTGCGTTGTTTGTCTATACCTTCGACCATATATAAGTACAGACAGATAACACTCAATGCTGTAGTATACAACGTTGTGAAGGCAAGAAGTACGGCAGCGGGCAGCAGCACCTATAGGCGGGGAAAGGAGGTGAGGACACGATAGAGTGTTGCACATTGCTGACTTCTGGTTTGTTGTCATGGAACAGAGAATGAAATAGGCAAACTACAACTCTTCAAGGTGTCTGCAGGTCATACTCCTCTTCACACCGCTACGCTAGTTCTTTGCTTCACAACAAAGGCTTGCGTTGTTTGTCTATTCTTATATATGGTCGAAGGGTTAGATTTTTTAATGAATAAATATTTGTAAAGTAATGTTTTATTTAAAAAGTCGTAGATAAAACGTCGTATTTGACTGGCACATTAACGTCTATAATTAACTCCGATGATTATACACTTGCCTTCAGCTCGTGCATAAACTTTCATGCTCTTGAATTATGGCCTACATTATGTGCTCGTTAAATAATATACTATTTTATTCAATTTTAATTTGGAAATTACGTATTCAAATAATTTCGACTCTTTCTTGTAATTGTAAAAAACTTTTTCTTAAATATTCTAAATGGACAAAATATTGTATATGCATGAATGTATGTACGCATGAATGAAATCCTGTTTATCACAGTAGGCCATGTTTCCGATATTCATCTACATCTGTCGTGTTCGCGTGTCGTACGTGCAGCTGTTGACACTCTTCCCCCTGCGTTATTTACACAGTACACCCAAAATTTAACCAATAAATAACTGGAAAATCACTGTTTGCTATTGCATGATGTCAGAAGTTATACGCAAATAATTCAGTAAATAGTCTAACATATTTTTTAAATTAATCGGACTCGAACGCTTCAAGCTGACCACTTGATCGTCTTAAACGTAGTCCTTGTTGCGTAAGAATATCTCCGTTGCCGCTTTGAATTCCTAAGGTGGTCGCACGGATTGAGATTCTATCAAGAACAAATTCGGTTGAAAAAATCTCCGTTGTCGCTTTAATATTCAGTGGTCGTCGCACGGATTGAGATTCTGACTCCACCAAGATGAATCGATCAAAGTGGTTGAAATAACCATTCTATAATTGAGCGTAAATCCTGTTGAAAAGTTTGCAGCAAAAAAAATAAAATTCTTGTTCTAAATGGGGTGGATAGCCAAGTGCATTATGTGTGTTTCTGACAACTAAGGTTCGAATCCAGCAAAGTATACAATTCCAGTTTGCACAAAAATCTACTGTACTAAAGCCGACTAAAGCTAAATGCTAAAATGAGTTATTTTAGTATGTAAAGTTTGTTCAAAAGCTACGTAGTAATTTATTTTGCTATTACCAACGCATGTTTCTAATTTCTGAAACATACACAAACGTAGAAAATTAATTTAAATTTATTACTTTGAATATCGAATGTGAATACAAAATTATTCACGGTAGTTTTAATTTTCCAGTTATTGAAAATAACTAGTTTTAAATTTCAAATTGTATTGAAATTTATTTTAGTTCTAGAACAGTTTATTGCGATTGAGAAATATTAATTAAAGTTTAACATAACGCTTTGAAGTTGAAACTATTGTTGATTTTAATTGCTAATAGTTTAGTTGTACACCTGGGTTATGTAGGTATTTTAAAATGATTCAATCGCTAGAATTTTCAATAAACTTACTTATACCTATGTTAGCCTACTTGAAAATAGAGATCTATGACAGAGTTGCTAAGTAACTTGAGATTTTTTTTATTGATTTTAAGCTGAAATGGATGTTAAAGAATTAAAGAATTTTTAATTCACGTTTTTCAGTGTGATACGTGATCACTTCTACAAATATGTATTTTAAATATCAACATCTATTCTAGGCTCATTTAGTTGACCTGAAGATGGTCATAATCATGACCGAAACGTTGTCATAACTTAATATCAATTAATAAAACTAGAGCCATGTTAACAAAAAACGTGACTTAAAAATTCTTTAATTCTTTCCTTTATTGATTTTGTCAATTTTATTGGAAAGTGACATTTAACTAACCAGGAAAATATTTCCAGCTAGCTGGGAAGTGAAGTTAACAATGACTCGCTTCCCAACTATCTAGAAGGTTGGAAACGCACATATTACTAACTGATTATGAGTAAAATTATTTTAAATTCGTAATCTCCATAAAAGATTTTACAAATATTGCGTATGTCCATGTAAAGACAAAACAATACGTCTAATATATTCCCCGGTCTCCTATTTCATAGCCGCCCGTCACCCTCCCCTTGCCCCTTCTCATTATTGTCTGTTATCAAGCGGCTTAAAGTTCCAGCCCCCAAACGACGGACGGCTGTGGTTGCCGACCACGTTTATGTTGGCCTAATCGATTATCATTATAGTAATGCACTCCCGAGACCGTATTAAACATGCTCGTGTTATACATGGGCGGCGAAATAGGGGAGCACAACTGTCGATTATATTGTTTGTGTTTTGATGATGAAAAAATTAAAAAGGATGAATATTATATTGTGTGGAAATAGTAATTACTGTTCCATTATGTTGTGTATTAATTTAGTTCATTAAAATTTGCTTCAAAGAGTAAAAGCTCACTTCGGATAGTAAGATCATTTTCTACTTGTTGAGTCAACTTTTAAGTCAGCTTAAAATAAACATTAGGTGAACAAATGTGGTGTGTGGTTATTACATTCAGATTCGAATCCTATCATGTACCAACACATTTCAGTTTAACTGCATTCATTAAAACCTTTTCTGTAATGGCCTAATGGCGAGGCAGCACAGTGTTTGGAGTGCTTGCATTCTAACGCAAAGGTCGTGGGTTCGATTCCTGGTCAGGTGTGAAATTTTCACGTCTTCCCAGTAAACACAAACGTAAATATTTCATATACATTAAATAATATATTATGGATATACACAAAACACAATTATCATACCTAAGTAAGTTTAATTAATATTACGCGAATATACATTAATTGTCCAGAACATTCGCGTCACAATAATCTACATTAAATATACATAGGTATTTTTAATATGTTCCACATTACAAAAAATGTTTTGACTTTCGCGTAACTGTTTAATTGTGATCTATTTGTAATATTTTCAGTTTTTGAAATATTTTTCTGTAATTAATTGAAGCTCCTGATGATGACTCAGATGAGGTGTGAAACCGGTTGAGGTTGAAATAATATCAAATAAATTGACTGAATTCCAGCTGTTTTTTATTCAAATACATAGGTATGTCTAATGGATATGAAATACATAAAACATACACTGTATTTCTATGCACATATTACATCCCACGAATATACATGTTCATATAATATTCATTGCATATTGTGTGGGTATGTATAATAGATATGAAATACATATCCATTCTACGTATTAAATTCTTGATGTATGTATTGTATGTACATATTTCGTACCGAAAATATAAAAAATTAACTTATATTTGAACCGGCCCATTTTTTCGTTATTGAAATGTAACAGTAATAAATAAATAAAAGTTTGTATTGCTCACATATTTTTTTCAAAATCGGCATGAAAATCGTCATTTCCAGACTAATTTGCGGCATGAAAGTAAGATTTTCATGACATGAAAATAACATTTTCATGCCTAGTCATTTTTACTTTCAACTTTGTTTACTTGTCATGACAACTTTTTCTAAAATTTGTCACAGCTCTGATGATTTATGCAAACCTATTTTTTTAATAATTTTAAGCTTAATTGCCGATTTAAAAATAAATAGAATACATCACGCGTCATAAAAATGTCTTTGCTTGACTCGGAGGCTTTGAAGAAATGCTCGGACGCTGCGCATCCTTGCATTCTTCAAACGCCTCCTCGTCTGTAATGAAACATTTTCATGACTTGTAATGTAATATACTATTACATACAAGATTACTAAAAAAATGATATTATATTTTTGACATGGTAAATGAAAATTATTTGTAACACTGGTTTCGTATCATGAGTAGTCGACTTATGTTAATTTGGCATCGGCTTCTTAAAAAATATTTAATAAAAAACATCATGCAAGTAGCCTCTCAAATATCAACTTAGAATCTTCAATGAGTCTTGAAAAAGAAGAATTTCTAATTCATTGATAGCTTCAAAGCAGCGAATTTCTTTTATCCATGATTCAAAAGCATAAAAATGATTAGGGATCGTCGTAGATTATTTAAAAAACACTGTAATAAATAATCAATCACCTTAAAAACTTGCCTTCAAACAAACAACCGCACACGACAGTACACACTAAACCACTATTTCCCCTCCCCTATTTTCCCTTCTCTCATCGTTTTGTGGAGAACTTCGGTTCGGTCGTAAACTCGTAAATGCAGGGACAATAAAACAGTTTAGTAATATATGCCCGCTGCAAGTACTCCGTACATGAAACATGATGCACTATACGCCAAGCTGTGTGTCAGACAGGGATGGAGACAGGACAGCGGTTAGTGTAAGAGAGAGAGGGCGCACCCACCGCTGCAATAATCTTAATTATCGTTGGCGTTTACTGTGCTCGGTTGAGATCTGCAACACAGACATCACTGTTTGTGAGGAGTGATGTGAATCAGTTTTTTAGAATTCTTTTAGCTTAGATCAGTTCCACGAGTGTTTTATATGTTAATCTGTACATTAAAATATTAGACCCGTATTTTTGATGCTAACAAGCCAGAAAAAAATTCATAATATTTAAAAAAAATAGGTGATGCGAAAAACGATGCCGTGTGTGACGGTGTGATGTTCACCGCGCTGACAAGACCGAATACGATACGTAAATCTTCCCTTATTTCTACACAGGCCCGTCGTCCATTCCGTAGTCAATACGACGAAGAACGATCTTACACGAACAAATCTACTCCCAGTTTAATTACAATGTTGTCTACGTCATACATAGCGCACTTTAATGCACGTTGCAAAAGAGTTGCTTTTTCATTTCGATAAAAAGGTAACAAATCTATCAAAATTTACAATTATTATCATTTTACTATAACTTATATATGCTGAAAATTGATATCCAAGAAGTATTTCTTTAAAAGCCGTAAGCTTGGAAACCCCCGTTGATTAAGTTTGTAGATTAATAAGAATCTTTGAAAAATGGTGTCTTTCTGTAAACCATCAAAATTGCCCCTAGATGGAGTTATTCCAGTAGAATCCAACCACTCGAATCCGGTGGTATTATTATAGCTAATCAATGACCAATTTGATTCTCATATAGGTATGTTAAGTTAAAAGAACGCAGATTTAGTAGCTTACTTTGAGATTAACAGAACTGAGCCAAATATTATAAGGACCTAATCATTCTTACACAATTGACGTTTCAATTTTTTTGTAACTTATCTTTATTTTAGAGAAAAAAAGTTACAAGAACAATTTGTTTAAGTAAAGTTGCCAAAATAATTAATATTTAAAAAAATACTTCTTGCTTGAGGCTAGACTAACCTAAGTAATATTATTAAGTGGAATTTTTTGGACGTTTAAATAAAAATATACATATTTTATAGTATTATGTTGTTCTTTATTGTAAAAAAAAACAACTAGACATGCCAGCGTCATTAGAATTTTCTTACTGAATCTGCACTCGCGTATTAATTCATGTCAAATTTTTTTATTGTGAATTTCTACAATATACCTAATCGGTCTCTCATGTTCCACTCAAGCCAATTAATACATTGTTAGAAATCATGCTAAATATTCCTGACAGAATAATTAATGCATAATGGGATTATTATCTTTCTTTAAGATTTAAGCATCTTATATCGCTCTTTCGATATCTTGCAGATTCAAAGTAGAGAGATATTGCAATATTACAACTACTAATGCTTAAGCCCTGTTCACACAAGGATTCTTTGAGGATTCTTTCATTCTTCTAAAATTTGAAATAATAATCCTAATGAGAACTGCCTGTCAAATAACACCGCCGTTAAATCTGGGAAAAGAAGTAGGTATTTGTACTTCATTCACAGCTTTAAAACAGTGAATATTTTCCAGGATTCAGTAGAAAGAATCTATGTATTCTAGGGCTTGAAGAACTCTTTCACTCTGTTGGCATTCTGCTAGTCCCTATTCATCAAGCCTTGATTTAGCAGCCCGTAGTCGTGTAAATAATGATCCCTGGTGCATGTGTGCACACGTGACGGATATTCATCAAACACGAATAAATCAATTTCCGGTTTGAGCCGCAGCCGCTGAGCACATTCTGTGACCGCACTGGACACTCTATTATTTACAGTCATACCGAGTATTACATGGACACGTTGTAGCTACAGTTGATAGTGTAATGGCGGTGCTGGATTCACGCTAAATTCATGTTGTTGGCAGATTTCAGGGGGGGGGGGGTGGTGATTATTTAGCATCAGATTCAGGAAAGATCAGGGTTATAACTTTGTTGCTGGGTTCATATAAGTCTGCATTCAGCCGCAATTAAAGTGAATAAAGTAAAATGATTTGTTCTGAAATGCGTTTGAATATTTTTTGTCTCAGTTGTGAAACGGCAAATTAATTCAAATTTCAGTCATACGAATTAAACCAAAGGACCCCGCACCAAATACATGAGACCAATAATCTCGGTGAAATTTTCTGTAACTTTGGGAAATGACAGTTCTCTAGTCTAGAACAAACTTTCAAATGCAAAATGGGTCTGAAAATGCCTTAATTTCTCAAAGTCCGAAAATCACGTTTTTCCACTAGAAGATACATGGTAAAATCCACAAAACCCATTTTTTACTGGCAATAATGTATACATTATTTTTACCTGAATTAAAGTAAAAATCTGGCATTCTGGGTATGATGAAAGAGGGGACTGGAAAATTAATAACAACAACAACAAGTTCAACAATAATACTAATAATATTGCCAGTAAAAAAATGGGTTTTGTGGATTTTACCATGTACCTATCTTCTAGTGGAAAAACATGATTTTCGGACTTTGAGACGTGGATAGCGAGAAATTAAGGCATTTTCAGACCCATGTTGCATTTGAAAGTTTGTTCTAGACTTCGAGAACTGTCATTTCCCAAAGTTACAGAAAATTTCACCGAGATTATTGGTCCCATGTATTTGGTGCGGGGTCCTTTTGGATTGTGAATCGAACAAAAATTCATTAATTTGACGTCACATATCTTAGACATCCTCTCAGATGTAAAAGTACAAAGTTACTTAAGTAAGTTTAATATTTATAACAAAAAGGTGGGTTTATGCTCAAAATTTAAGAATAAGAATTAAGAATAAGACTAGTTTTAATCTTATATGAACCGGTTTATGCTGGAGAAATAATTCTTAATCTTTAATCCTTATTCTTACTTCTGCAGCATAAACCGACTCATACGTTATAACTACTGTTTCAACTATACGACTATTCTTATTCTTAGTTCGTATATTCTTAAATTTTGTGAGGATAAACCCATCAAGATGAAAAAAGAAAAACTCAATCAAATCCAATCGATCTGTCATTTAGTCTGATTTTGATGAGCATTTTAGTGTGAGTAGGTTTGTGCGTTTTGAAAAATGGATAGAAAAGAATTCGAGCGGTTACCAAATTCTTTCATTTGGAGGGGAAAACCGCAACTGACATCAAATCCAGATTTGATGCCATATTCCGTATTTGGAGATTCATCTGCTTCATTTTCCACCGTAAGTTTCTGAGTTTTTGAATTCAAAGGTGGCAGGACGCACACAATTGATGAATCACGTTCAGGAACTCCAAAAACAGCAACCACACCAGAAATGGATAAAAGCCATTATATGGTTTTGGATGATCGACAAATAAGAATCCGTAAAATTAAGCAAGTTATAGGCATCTCTTATATACGAGTTGCTCATATTTTACATAACGAATTAGGGTTGAAAAAATTATTCGTAAGATGCTGAATTCAGAGAAAAAACTCTTTCAAGCGACTACCTCAGTCGATAGTTTGGTAGAATTAAGAAGAATCCAAAGAGGCGATTCATGACTATGGATGAGACCTGGATTCACCACCTGAAACCAAACTTTAATAACAACAGTTGACTGGCCGTTGGGAACCCGCTCCGAAGAAGAAAAAGACCATTCATTCGGTTCGAAAGTTGATGGTTTCCATTTTTTGGACGCCAAAGGAATTGCAACAGAAAAAACAATTACAGGGCAATACTACACAACACTTTTGAACCAGTTTAAAGCAGCTATTCAGGAAAAACACCTCAGAAGTGGCCAAAAAGGTGTTGTTTTATCAAAACAATGCACGTGCACATTCAAGCACAATAGCGCAGCAAAAATTATCGGAATTGAAGTTTCTAATCCTTCCGCATTCACCTTATTTACCCTCTCTCTGACTTCCACCTATTCCTGAAACCAAAAAAAATCCTGACTGGAAAGAGATTTCAGTCGTCTGATCACCTTGATCGAGGCTGTAAACGGCTATTTTGAGGTCCTTGAAGAAAGTCACTTCCGCGAGGGCATCGGAAAGCTTGATAAATGTTGGGCCAAGTGTGTTGGATTGTAACGAAAAAAATAATAATTTCTTTTGTTTTCTTTGTCATTCCGGAAACGTTTCAATCCGCCCTCGTATATTATCGATGACTCATAATATATGTTGTTGCTTTAATATAATTATAAGATCAAATCTCTTCTTTCATGCTGTCACCTTAAGCACCATAGTAACACAATCCATACCACCACCCTTCCCTCTCTCCTTTCCCCTTCCACTGCAACCCCCCCCCCCCCGCCATTCTCCTCTCACATTCGCATATCGAAGTGATCGTCGTGCTATCGTCAGATCAGCCGCGTCGTGTCGTGTGATCCTGTCGTCATGGCAACGGAAGGATAACTCTGGATTCTAATTTGAAATGTTTCGCCCCGGGTCACACGTCAATTGTGTGTACTGAAGGGCGGGGAGAGGCGATCCGAACCACGCATCGCTCTAGAGAACAGTGGGAGTGCGAATGATACTTTGAGGTTGGAGTGAAATTCTTTCATAGGTCTAAGGATGAAATTCAGGCCTGGTGATGCTCCTTCTAGGATTATTATTGTAATTATTATTATTGTAATAGTAAAAAATAACTCGTACAAATATTATACTTTATGTTTTTTCATCCTTGAAAAATTGAAAAAGTAATCCCAGTGAGAATTGCCTGTCAAATAGCGGCAGCGCCAAATTATATTTTCAACGAGTCTTGAAAAAAAAAAATTTGTACTTCATTCACAGCTTTAAAACAGTGAATATTTCTCAGGATTCAGATCAGAAGAAAGAATCTATGTATGAACAGGACTTGAAGAATTCTTTCACTCTCATGTTGGCATTCTGCTAGTAGGTACTCAATGTGGGTTTCCAAGATTTATTGGTTTTTTAATATGTTAATCTATACAGTAAAATATTAGACCCGTATTTTTTATTTTTGCCAAAAAGATGCTAAGGCCCGTTTTACACATATGAGAATTACTCCGAAAATTATTGCGAAAATTACTGCCAAAATTTTTGAAAGTAATTTTGACACTTTGAGGTTAACATACAAAAACTTCATTTTATTTTAAGGATGTCACCTATTCGACATTCCGTCCACAATAACTTCTTCCCGTAACCACGACATAATTCAGTACGAAGTACGAGCTAAGACCGGCAAGAAAATTGACAGATTCAAAATATCTATATTATTACTGCGAAAATTTTCGGAATAATTTTCAGAGTAAATTTACTGTATTACACGCCCAACAATTACTTTCAAAAATTTTGGCAGTAATTTTCGCAATAATTTTCGGAGTAATTCTCATATGTGTAAAACGGGCCTAATAAGCCAGAAAAAAATTCATAAAGTTTTACAAAAAAGGTGCTGCGGAAAACGATGCCATGTGTGACACTGTGACGTCACCGGCCCTGAGAACATACGTTCATCGCGCTGACAAAAACCGAATACGATAAGTAGGTCTTACTTTATTTCAACACAGATCCGTCGTCCATTCCGTAGTCAAAACGACAAAAAACGATCTTACACGAACAAATCTACTCGCGGTTTAGTTTCAATGTTGTCTACGTCACACATTGCGCATTTTGATGCCCGTTTCAAAAGAGTTACATTTTCATTTCGATAAAAAGGTAATAAATCTATCAAAATTTACAATTATTATCACTTTCCCATAACTTATTAGGTATATGCTGAAAATTGATATCAAATAAGTATTTCTTTATAAGCCGTAGGTTTGGCAACCCCCATTGTTTGTTAATGAAGTCACAGTATTTTGCGGATTTGAATAAATCACATTATAGGAAACAGTCTGATTATAGCGCAAATTGCTTAATGAAAAAGAAAAATTGAAACAGGAACCTAGTTTTATCCTTTCTCTTTAATATTACGGCACTGGATATTTGTTCCGTGTTGTGGTTTTGATTGTAGGTATAAATTGCTTTGTCACATCGGCTGATATACCCTTCCACAGCCGCCTAATCGATGCGATGTGTAATGTGGATTTTACACGCAAAATAAATAACTAAATGATAATAATGGATTTTATATGCTGAGCGTAAATATAAAGAGCTTAGGGAGAACTAGCAATAAGTGATAACATTATGATAATTACCTCGTCCGCATTTTATATTTTTTAGTAAAAATATGCGGAATATCCTATATTGTGCGCTTAATCTACGACTACTTTCATTCTCGTTCAAAAGGATTCTTTGAGGATTCTTTCATGCTTCTGAATTCCGGAATAAAAATTCACTGCTTTGAAGCTATCAATGGATAAGAAATGCGTCTTTTCCAAAACTCATTGAAGAAAGATTCTGAACATTTTTCACTTGAAATTCACTATTTTATTTGTAAAGAAACACCAAAAAAACACAAAACACATTTGACGTTACGTCTAAATTTTATCAAATATTTGTTTTCTGAAATCATGGATAGCTGCATTTATTGCCATTTTAATTTGAAACTGGAACTGATTCAAAGAATAATCTCTTGAATACCATTTTCGTAGTCATAGTTAAGTAGTTTATTTTTCTGGTAGTTATATTACATACTCATATACCTTGTGCTTGCGAATATTACTCGTGCTGCGCACTCATATTCATATCCAAGCACAAGGAACATTCGTTATACTACCAGAAAAATAATCGACATATCTACGACTACTTATGGTATTATAAGTGATAATTTTCTAAATAGCGGCGCCGCAACATTAAAAATTTAACGAGTCTTGGAAAAGAAGAATTTCTTATTAATTAATTGCTGCAAAACAGTGGATTTCTTTCCTCAAAGAACCTACTTATAAGTAAATTTAAATTCTCAATTTATTTCCCTTTTGACTTCAATACATTTTTTATTTATGTCGTAATATACTTACAAATAATAAATATTACATTATAATGTTTTTACCTTCCGCTTACCTGTAAAGGAAGGTATTGGAATCATGCAAAAAATCGGGTGGTGAATTTTTAGTGGATGAGCACGAATTAGGGTCCTTACAACTCATTTTTGATAGTTTCACGATGATGTCTGTGTGTATGTGTGTGTGTGTGTGTGTGTGTGTGTGTGTGTGTGTGGTCAAGGGGTGTTAGTCGCATAACTCAAATACGAATTACCCGAAAATTTTGATATTTGGTATTTAACATTTGTATATAAATTGGAAGAGCTCCCTAGATTTTGGTACAAATATCTTCATCGGAAGTGATATTTTTTGAAGATTGAAAAGGTTAATTGTCAAAATTGTATATAAATTTGGAAAAATATAGTATTTATTTGTAATGAGAATAAGAGGAAAAGTTATTTGCAACTTACGTTATAAAAAAATTGTCTTTATCTGGTAGCATTAAAGAACTGCAGTAAAATTTAAAAAATAAATTTATCAAATAAAACGTTGATATCTTGTAATCCATGATCGGTTGATTTTTGTTTCTGCGTAAAAAATATTGACAGGTGAGACGGGTGACAAGTTGGCATACTAGCGCTATATAAGTCCTAAGTAAGATATTAAATGTAGTAATTGACCGGAGGATGGCTTCAACACAGCAGAGTTTTCCTGTGAATTAATCTTTTTATTCAGGTGATGCAAATTTCTGTATTTGAATATTTTAGATTTTTATTTGTATATTTTAAATGGGCACCGGATTGTACGTATACATTTCTGTTTAAAGTCTAGATATGGCGGAAGGTTTTGTGATGGACACGTCAGATTTTTTTATTTTCTGGAAAAATGAAAACAATAGCAATAACAATACAAAAACAAACAGTTTTAACTAAAAATCAACAAAGAAATGAAAAATGTATATAATAATTTATAAAACATATATTCAAAATTTCCAAGCGTTCCTCTCCACTTAATTTTAATTCCATCGCAACATTTATTAGTATAAAAGCCGCTTAAAATTTTGTTTCAGGAAAAAAACATTTGCTGGTACACGATGCGTGTAATGTTAATTAAATCATGGAAAAACATGCATTTAATATCGCTAGTAGTGGGGGCGGGAGGGGGTAAACGCATTGTTTTATATAATCGCCTGGGACGTTATCTGCGTTTCGCATAAATACCGTGTATGTTAGTGTGCGTGGGTGGTGGGGGGGATGATACATACACGGGGAGGGATTCTGCAACAGGCTAGCGATAGCGTTGGTACTCAATTACAAATATTATCAAACACTCAAAATAGCAAGGAATATATTATTTATTATTTGTAGTATAAACGCAATCTGAAAACAGAAGATAATATTATTACCTCTCGCCTCATATACCTATATTCTATAAGAGAGGTATTGTAATGGGTCAAAATTTTCGAGTATGAGTCGTAGCATTCCGAGCGGCCTAAAACCACGCCGCCTAAAACCCACGCGGCCTAATTCCACGCCGCCTAAAATCCATAACGTCTAATTTTACCCCCACCACAATAGAAGTTGACTACGACAAACCACGCCGCCTAATATCACAACGTCTAATTCCATAACGCCTAATGTCCATGCCGCCTAATACCACAACGCCTAATACCATAACGCCTAATTCCACTCCGCCTAATTCCACTCCGCCTAATTCCACTCCGCCTAATACCACGTCGCCTAATACCACGCCGCCTAATTCCACGTCACCTAAAATCCACAACGTCTAATTTTATCCCCTCCGTATAAACTCGTGAGACATACAACACACAACGAGTGAATACGATGTGGACATAGTGGTGGGAGTAAAATTAGACGTTGTGGATTTTAGGTGACGTGGAATTAGGCGGCGTGGAATTAGGCGGCGTGGAATTAGGCGGCGTGGAATTAGGCGTTGTGGTATTAGGCGTTGTGATATTAGGCGGAATGGACATTAGGCGTTGTGGAATTAGACGTTGTGGTATTAGGCGTTATGGTATTAGGCGGCGTAGTTTATCGTAGTCAATTTTTATTGTGGTGGGGGTAAAATTAGACGTTTTTTTAGATTTTAGGCGGCGTGGAATTAGGCCGCGTGGGTTTTAGGCCGCCCGGCATGCACTCGTTTTTAGTAGATAAGCACGTTTCAGGGTCTCTAGAATACGAATTTACTATTTTCACGATGATGTCTGTGTGTGTGTGTGTGTGTGTGTGTGTGTGTTTGTGCGTATGGACTGACGATTTTTCGTCCACGATAACTTAAAAAGTATCAAACCTTTAATAACCAAATTAGCTGTTTGACCTCTTTAATCGACGTCAAATTGACATATGAAGATGATGTCTTAATCTAATGAAAATATGACGATTTTTGCAGTTTCATTAAAAAATATAAAATACTGATTTATTTGTTATTTTTAATCGATGTTTAATTTAACTTTCTTCGTTTATATTAGAAGTAGAATCTTTAGAACAAATTTTTATTTTATCTGGATCTTGCTGGTTTTGATTTTCGAGACTGTGTCGTACGTTGCTAACCGCTCGGCCAATTGAGGGGTTTGGTGCAAAAACCGTCTATGCGCCAATTTCTCGATTTTTAGTTTTTGTTTGTTTTTAATGTAATAAAATTCGCCGGATCACTTGGTGCAACAACCGTTCATGTCAGTTGTACAGTTTCGGAGATATGTGATCGATGTTAAATATTTCGGTGCAAGAATCGTACATGTGGTACACATGGATCAGGGTTGTCGCCAATGATGAAGAATATTTTATTTAAAATGTTAAAATAAACATATATTCTCTTTTTACATCATATTATATTATTATATTATATTATATTGCCGATTACAGAAAAAAGCATGAGTTTGGTAGCAATAACCGGCCACGTGCAATTTTTGTTTACCCCTGGCATGCCTATAAAAGTATTTAAATATTGTTTTTATTTATTAACTCATCATATTAGTCAGAATGACAAAAAATAATAAAATGTAAAAGAAATAACATAATTATTGATTTAAACACTTTTTTTGATTTATCTCGAAACTAAGTTTTTGCACATAGACGCCGGTTTTTACACCAAGCCCCTCAATTTAACATTAGGTTGATGTTATGAAAAGTCAATATAAAGTGAATAATAGTAGTAGTAATTTAGTAGTACTAGTAATACATGTAGTGCATTTAAAAAATATGATCTTTATGAATTCTTAAAAATAAATATGTTCCTATTACACAGAAAGAAATACGGAGTTAGATCTAACTCTTTTTTAACTACTTAGGTAGTTCCCTCGCGACCATCCGTTTTCGGAGTTAAAATAAGTAGTTACTTTCACGGAGTTAGATTTTGACGAATATAGGAGAGAAATATGTAGTCAAGAACATACATACGGAGTTAAATAAATGATGCTATTAACTACAAGACATTATGCAATTTACTCATAAAATAATAAATAATAAAATTGATATTATCTCATTTTATGTATTAGATTAACTACTTAAAAAGAGATAGTTAACTAAGATTTTTTTTGCGAAATGCATACCTTTGATAGTTAAAGACATACAAAAAGAGATATTTAACCATGTTTTGGTAGTTAAATACCTCTGGGTATGGATGTTAAACCCTCCTTTCAAATTTTTACACAGGGCCGTAATAAAAATATCTAGTTCATAAAATACAGGTCCGTAATAAAAAAGGTGAATAAGAAAATATTTCATGTATCATTATATTAATTTAAAAAAAAATATTAACAATCTTTTAGAATACAAAAGTATTTTTAAAGCCGAGCTATATCTATTAGCATTTAACATTATAACATTACCATATAATTATATAATACCTCACAAAACAATGCTAAATTATTGCCAATTACAATATACCTAGTAATCAGATATGGCTTCCTTATTTGGACCCACGGCAATAAGAAATGGTTGGGTAGTTTTCCTGCTGTTGAAAGCTTCTTCAAGACGACTAGCTATCTATTTAAATGAAATATATTTAATTCAAAATACATCAGATGATATGATAACAAATGTACTTACTGAATGATGAACAAATAGCTTATCGACAGCAGAAGACTTTGACCTTTTTTGGCTCCACCACGGTCCCTGGCTGCTGGGGGAAGCAAATGAAGCAAAGCTATCAACAATTATTTGTATGTATGTCCCAATCTTCAATAATAATTAAAACAATATAATTAGAACAAACATTAGACAAATTTCTGGTAAATTACCTGGAAAAAAATTATTAAATTGAAAAAAAGGATCTAAACATCCGATAAAATATAATATATAAATTTACTTACAAGGCCTGGAGTATCTTTGAAATGTGGATATAATTCAATAATGCTGGTTAAACTTTTTCTGTGGTTCACGGTAGATTGTATGTGAACAAATATATCTTTTGGTTGAATTTTTACACATGCATTTTTTAAAAAGTTAATAGATTCTTGAAAATATGCTTCGCTTGATTCTTCATCCAGTTCGTCAATAGATTCATTAGTTGGCGTTTTTTTTGTTCTTGATCCTATTGTAGATGAAGATGTCCTATTAATTGTTCTTGATCGGGTTTCTAGAAAACTAGTGCTGCTTACGGGATCGTAAAATCTAATAAGTTTAATAAATTAAAATATTTATATTTTTTCGTTTAAACTAGTTAAACTAGTCAAAACATGAAAAAACTTAATACTTACGTATTCTTTTCCTCCGGACTCTTAACAATCAAATAAGTTTACTGTAGCTTTTGCATAATTTAGTTTAACATCTTTCTTAGGATATTTTCCATATTTTTTCCGTCATTTACAACACAAAATTAAACACGTCGAACCACCACTAGAGTCTAGACGCAAAAGACCAAGAGTTTAGCGGGGAGCAAACTTCAGAGCCGCCAAACGCTAAAAAACTAGTTAAAACTGGATAATTTTAACTACTAATATATGAATTATAATCTTTTAACAAATATAAAGTGGAATTTTTCACTTGTGTATTTCTCCGTCAAGAGTAAATATCGTCTGTAAGTTGAAGTTAACTACTGTTATAAAAGAACTTTGAAATTTAACTACATAAAGTGTATTTTACATACCTCATATGTTATTATTCATTTATTGTAGATTTAAATTACACAAAAACGTATGTTTTTAACAAATTAAGATTTAATTTCCACATTTTACTTAGTTAACAAAATTTGTTCTACATGCGGAGGTAAAAAAGTGGAAAACTTCTCATTATCGTTGTTAGAATTGCGTAACTACATGAAAAAATGATGATTTCTTCCTAAAAATAATACAGTTAAATACAAATGTAGTCAAAATTAACTACTCTTATGTGAAATCTTTCTCCAGAATCATTCCCTCCGAAATTTTTCTTTCAGTGTACAGAAAAAAATTGCACATCAAAAGTGTGTTAAGAAAAATGTTTTTTTCTTGCTATAATATAGAATAGATAATACTGAATAAGTTCACATGAAAAAAAATTCTCAATTGTCATTAGTTTACGAAATATCAGCTGGACACTGGAAACCAAACTATCCTGTACAAGGCTCAAAGCAACTTTTCGGGAATATTCCCAATGTGGAAGTATTGCCGATGGCACATTATGTGACAGGAGGAAAAAATAAATTATATTTATATTATTTTGTACTGCATTACATTGTATTTCATTTATGAAACTTCCCTAAAGATCAAGTTACCATTGTTTATTTTGTGGTGCCGTAAAATTTCGATAAAATAAAAAAAAGCGTAAAAAGCTACGTGACGTTGTAGGGTAATTTTTGTGGAATCCAGCATTCCACAGTCATAAAAACATCCCGTTCCCGACCAGACAACCATTTGGACATTCGCGATAAAATTTTATATTTGATTTCATTGATCTTGTTTTAATTTATGACACAAATTAACCTAAAATTTCCCTACATATTTTTACTAAAGCATCACAAAATGTTTGTTTTTCTGTTTTTGGTAAATGCATTTTGTAATTTGTTTGCTGAATCAATAAATTTTAGTTGTTTAGTGCGAGAGCGCAAAAAGATCACACAAGTTTTATATTTTTACCATTGCAATAGTGTGGACATTTACTTTCATGGACACACATTATTCACAATTATGTTTCATTAAACAAATTTAATTTTTTATATTGAAAAGATTTTTAGAGATGAAACATTGTTAAATGCTTGCGCTTTTTTGAAATTTAATTGAATTGTGTGAAATACTATTTTGAAACTGAATTTAAATTTAAATGACTATAAAGTTAAACTTCTATTTATGATTAGTTTGAATTTTGAAGAAAAAGGTATAGAAAGATCTTAGATTATATAGTAAAGTTTTAACTTTAAGTACAGGGTGTTTCTATACCTCTGCACGGAACTTTTAATGAAATGTGTAATTTGATAATAATTTGATAATACCTATCTAAAGAACAATAATTTTTTTAAAATTCGGAACAGCCTGTACAATATTAATAAAAGAATGAAATTGCAATTGGACAAGTCATTTTGACCTGGAGCGATAATTTTTGTAGTTCAGGTTAGGTTACGGTTCAAACAAACAAAAATCGGTTCTGGTTTGGCTTTAGGTTCAACAGGTTTAAAATATAAAAGATTAATTTGTATTTGAAAGTTAGTGCGTTAGTGGTTATAATGCCATTCTATCCATATTTCTGAAGATAAAAACAATAACAGTTAGGTTCGGGTTCAGTTCCAGGTCCCCGAATTGAAAATGGAAGCTAAAATGTGCGGTCAATTCTCTTTAAATAACATAATACTTGATCATATCCATATCATTACCATATTTCAAATCACGAAATCATGTGTGTAAAAATGAATCTCCCATCACGAATTCAGCCCCCATTTATCAACCTTCAGGGGGTGGAGGTGGGGTGGGGTATCCCACGCTTACAGAGGGTGGTGGGGTCGTGGGTGGATATGTGTCCAGCGCGTCGAACAAAATCGCATCGCTGTTTGAACACGGCACTCTTGACAAACATAAACCTTGGCCAGTATCGATTACCAGGCAGAAAAAACGCGCGCTTTTTTATGTTTCACTTGTTTCGCTGTTCGTTTTTTGACATTTTGCAATGCGCATCTCACCGGTCTTCCTCTGCTTTGTTTGAGATCGCAGCGTGCGTAGCGTTGCGCTGCTTTTCGTTTCAAATGCATTTTTGCTTTCAGTTCCCTTTGATTGCAAAAACTTTTTGTTGTGAATTTTTTGCGACGTGATGGGAAATTTCGTTGTGAAATTTTTTAGTCGCTGGAAGGACGCTTTTTGAAATTTTAGTAAAATGTCGCAGCCAGCTAAATTGAAAAATAAAAAATTAACTGCGCGTTGGATTTGTGTTACGGCGGACGCGTCAGTTCCTTTTGTGTTTTTCTAAATTTGATCGCGACAAAAAATTCCAAAAGCTTATACGCCTGCGGTCGGCACAGACTTCTGTTTTATATCAACCTCCAGAGCCAATGCTATATATTCACAATACTATACCTTATCTTAGTTATTTATTTATAACTAGCTGTACTCGGCCACGCGTTGTTGTGGCTCAGTCTGGTTAAATGGAAAAGAAAGTAAAGAGAAAGAACACGTTTCTAACAGGTACTCGAACCGAACCGGAACACGAACGAAAAACGGAACGAACCGCAGCTATTAGCGAACCGAGAACCAAACCGAAAATTTGGCAAACCAATAACTGGAGCAGAACCAATGGTTGCAAACTATTCGTCAAAATGTTATTAAATTTTTATAAAAATTGTTGTATTAGGTAAAGGTTTCTACAGATTCCTATACTATACATAAATATGTAGTTTGAATCTTTGAATACCTAGTTGAAAACCGTTAAAAATATGCTTCTGCACAATATTAAAATTTCTTTTATAAATGTAAAACCATACAAAAATTATGACACTTAATGAACTTAAAGAACTATTTTTGAATAAAGGTTGTCTCCAAATGTGCCTAATATGCCACTTTTTTCATTTTTGTACTGTATTTTTTATATTCATGGCTAACCATGGCCAATTTTAGCTATTTTGTGATTTTTTATACGTATTTTATCACATATTTAAAACAAAAATTTTAAAAACTAGCATTAGACGCACTTGAGGACAACCTTTATATATTTAAAAATATCTCATTTGTCTGAAATATCTTAATATTTGACAGCTTGTATTTAATTTTCTGAATTAAGTAGTTCATAAAGAGTAGGATTTATTTATTAATTTAAATTAATAATTTTATCCTTTGTTTATTTTTGTGTAACAAGCCGCACACTCGAGACTCCGCGAAACTCGCTACTGGTCTCGATTAGGTCTCGAGTCTGTTTTCGAGACTTGACTGGTGGTCTCTATTTACGAGACGAGACCGAGACTAGTCTCGAGTCTCTCGGCAACACTAATTGTAAAGTTTTAGTAATGTTCTGTTGCTTTTTATTCACAATAAAATAATAACTAATAACTGTTATTTGGTATTTAATACAAATCTTTTACATCAATACTTCCCCTCTTCATCTCTCTTCCCAGTGCATTATCAATACGAATCCCGAACACACCACTACCACTACGACTAGCATTCGCTAATAGCCTTCACCGAAAACGGTGTATTGAGTTAATAATTCATGTGACAAGCAGCAGTGTTCACTGTGCAAAGCACAAGCGTTTTGAACGAGGTCCAGACAATCTATTTCCATGTGATTTAATAACAGTTTACCGACATAATCTAACTTTGGCACATAATTACCACAATTAGTGCCAGCCTTATTCGCGAGCTAATGTATAAGACGAAGCAGGATGGCAAACTTAACAGGGAGAAAAACACCGCCGGTGTTTCGTCCAATTTCGATCCAATTTTGTAGGTTAGAGTTATGGCCGTTTTACACTACGCTAAATATTGAACAAGAAATTGCGCGAAAATTGAACAATATCTTGAGCAATAAATTGCTTTGTTTTTAATTAACTCTGTTTTATACTGACAATTTTATATACCTACCTACGATATTTAGTTTGTGATTCTGCGCAGTTCGCATCTAATAGTAATTTGACAGCCGCGCTTATCTTTTTTTTCAGACATTTACGAAGCAATGCAATATTTTACACAATTTGCTGTATGATACTACACAATTTAGATTGTTTCAAAAATTGAACAAGGTCTTGTTCAAGATTTAGTGTAATGTAAAACGGGCTTTAGGGAATTTAACAAACAGAACACTCAGGAAACACCAATGCATTTGATCACTCACAGCTGATTTTTGTTCGTAGGTATACAAATTATGTCTTATGAATTAGTGTATTTAAGTATCAAGGGCGATAAGTGGAGTTTACCTGTTGAGATAATGTTTGGAGATCGATTTTTTAGCTTATAATATTTTTTGCACGATCGATACAATGAAAATAAATTTAAAAATAACATGTGAGCTACATTGTTTTCGTCTCGCAGTTATCCCTGATTGATACGAAATATTGGATTTTAAAGCAAATTGACAAAAAAATCATCAGTTTTTCCTAACTACTCAGGCATCAAGCCCAATAAACAAAATTGCCGCCATATCCGTTATTAATTTTATCGTTTTAAATTCTATTTACATTTCTCAATTTCGTCTTCACTGGCATTTCCCACCGAATACAATCATTCATTTTAAGTCTTATCGACAAACAGCAATATTTGATTAAGAAACTGACAGTAGGAAATTAATAAACAAAAACAGTTGACTTGTAACAGCGGCTATATTTGATAACACCCTATTCAGCCAATCAAATTAGTCAAAGAACGTTTTGTGCGAGCACTAGTTTTTCGTGGGCAAATCCACTCGGACAAATCGCCTTAGTGAAAAATAGTAACCAGTGTTGCCAACGTTATTTCCAGAACCTTGCCAATAAATTACTAGAGCGGCGGCGTCTTTATGGGACCATTATTTTTAGTTCGTGAATACAGTTTAACATGATACTTAAACACGAATTCTACAGTAATTGGTTTGAACGCTTTAGATTTTTAGTTAAGTGGAGATTGTCCAGAATTTTGACGCCAATTTACCAGCAAAATATTTGGCAAGAGTAAACTTTTTATTGACATGCTTGGAAGTTAAACAGAAAGCTTATATTCAAAAAGTTTAGTCCTATAAAGTGATAATCTTCATTTTTTAAAGATGATACAATTAAAATCTGAAGCAAAATAATATTGAATTTGTATTTCCTGTTTTCAGTTTGCTATTCAACTTACACTTTGAAGAATTTATATATTTTTCTAAATCAATCAGTTTTTCCTTTTCCTCTTTAAACATATTTTTCATCTTTCTCTTCTTCTCTTCCCGTTCATGGTTATCAGAAATCGCCGGCGACTTTGTGTCATCACCGGAATCCCGGACTTAGTCCAAAGTCCGGAGAAATCCGGAGCCAAGTTCAGGCGATGTTATGAGAGGAGCCTGCTAGATATCGGGCGATTTTCTCACTCAATAGTTCTGAATATTGACAGGGGCGTACTTATGAACGACTTCAGTTTGTTTAGTATGAGTTCAGTGGCTTTTGCTTTAAGGTCAATAAAGTAGGAACTAATAACTCTAAAGCCTCATTTCCACCGACTGTTTTAATGCTTAAGAACTATGTTTAATGCGTAAGTACTAAGACAACGCATATAAGAACAAAATTTTGCAAACTCCAAACATAAGGCGTTTATTGACATGTGTCATATTTATTATTTATTTCGAGTTGTCAATTTCTGTCTGTTTCTAAATATGGAAATGAATATTTTACTTACGAAATTAACAGTTCTTCCATTCCTTAATATCTCAAAAATGCCGGCAATGATTAAATTACAAAATTCGGCAACAAATGTCATCACTGTCGAATTAGTCCTTAAACAAAATAGGTGGAAATGGCCATCTAATAAATAATCACTATGCATTACGCCTAACGCACTAATTATTATGCATTAAGCACTAAAACAGTCGGTGGAAATGAGGCTTAATACGCTGTTTTTGATATGAAAGAAGTCTGAAAAAGATAATCGTGAAACAGTACAAAGTAAGATTTAAGATCCGTCCTTATTGTCATATTCAGTATAATAACTGAACTTACGTTATAATAACAGTGCTGAGTATAACGAGCAACGCTTTGCTATGCATGTCGTAACTTAGCCCTGTTTGCACGAGAATTCTTTGAAGATTCTACCAAGATTCTGAATCCTGGAGAGAAGAAGTTTTTTCTTTCTGGTGAGAATTACTTGTTAGTAGTTTTGGAAAACAATAATTTATTGATTGCTTCAAAACCATGTAATTATCATTAGAAAGAAGAAAACTTCTTTCCCATAATTCAGAATCTTTACTTTACTCGAAACAATATGAATTTTTCAAAGACAAACGTGTTGCCATTGCCACTACCACTTGAAATGATTTATTCCATTAGTATTATTAATTTGTTCATAAGTCAGTTATTTATGTATTGAAGGTGTAAGGAAGCTTTTATGGCTTGAGCCGAGGGCTAAAAACACGTCAAGAGCCATAAAAGCAAGTTACGCCCATGGTACATACTCAACTTTATGCACGGTTCAATATTTTCTAATAAATTAATTAATTATTATCAAAAATTTCTAAATTCTTTGACTGTTGCTAAGATATACCAAAAAATCTAAATGTCAAAGTTGTCATTATTGAATTAAACATTTACAAGATAATTTATGTTAAATGTAAATAAAAATGATGTTATTTAAATAAAAAATGGTACAACTAATTATAGATAATGGTTATTTATAGAATCATTAGTAGTTTATATGTGGAAAATTGAAAAACTAAATTGTTTTCATTGATTTGACGTTTTTTTTTTGGGAGTGTCTAACACCACACAGCGTGAACCTAGCGTGAACCTGTTGGACTCAAGAAGGGTTTTGTTAGCATAGATTAGTTTATGTCAAAAAAAAAAACGGATTTCTGTTAGACACAGGTAGGGTTTTGTTAGCATAGATTAGTTTATGTCAAGAAAACGGAGTTCTGTTGGACCCAAGAAGGGTTTTGTTAGCATAGATTAGTTTATGTCAAAAAAACGGATTTCTGTTGGACTCAAGTAGGATTTTGTTAGCATAGATTAGTTTATGTCAAAAAAACTGTTCACGCTAGGTTCACGCTGTGTGGCGTTAGCCCATGCCTTTTTTATGGCGCACCGCGCTATGAAGTGGTTCGTGGGCTATAAAGTGACGTTTACGTCAAAGAAATTCGTGTATGTCAAATTATGATATGACAGTGCATAAAATTACTAAAATCTAGCAAAAATAATCTTACATGCCGGAAGTTCCCTCCCAATTTCTTCTCCCCTAACCACTGTCTTATTCCCCTTCCATGGGTTTCCAGTGAGCACATGTTGTTATTTGATTATTCTCGTTCTTCTCTCCAGTGTTCGACTACGTCTCACCCACACACTAACACATCCTGTGCTACAGCCTCGTCGCGGATTACGTTTCCTACATTGATTTTCTGCTGAGAAAGTGTGAATTCGGTTTCAAACCGCCGAAATGTGTTTGTTCACACACATACACACGCCTCGCTAGGGGGGGGGGGGTGGCATCTGTGGCGGAGTGGAAAGAATCGAGATAATGGGGGAGGTTATGTGGAAGACAATTGTGTAATGAGATAGCGGAGCAGAGAGAATTATGTTGGGGAGTGAAGGTATTCTTGATGTTTCAATTTCAATATTTGATGTTTGTGTTTAAATATCTTATACAGATTTTGTAATTTTCTTGTTTCATATTAAATTTCTTCTTTATTGTAACACCCAAAATGAGGTTACAATGTAATAGTTGGTTGTCGAGACTGAGAAACTAGTATCAATTAATTTATAGTCGAAGATACAAGACGTACAAAAGTCTATTTAATAAGTTAATAAATAAATAATGATAATAATATAATAATATAAATATACTGTCACATACTGAAACCGGAACGCAGCTGAACTGGAACATCCTGATATCTTAAGGATGTTGGTGATAATATATTAAGGGTCTCGTCTCCGTAACAAAATATTACGTGTTTAGAGGTATAGCAGTTTCTGCTTTACTGATTGCATATTAAAAATTTGAAGGAAAAATAGGTACTAGATGGTTGGGAAAGAATTAATTTAGTTTTATGTTTATGCCCAGTTAGAATTCTGAAAAATCTTTGAAATCCATATAAAAAATTAATGAGAAAGTGTGTTTTAAGCAATTTTTTACATGCTTTATCTTATTATTAAGAGATTTATTAGAAAATGTAACTCGGCATAAACCTAAATAAATGTATGAAAATGTATGAAAATAAAACTTCGTGGGCATTTTAGAAATTGCAAGACTGCTTTTACGTATTTTTAGCGAGCGTTTCTATGCATGAACATTGAACAAACGCGGTGTTGAGCTACGTGGAGTCGATACCCTTAAATGATGGCGAGAGACTGAAATTTATACAGAGCCTTTATTACACTATTAAGATTTTTGAGTAGGTAATTGAATGTTGAAATTACGCTCGTTTTACATGGCCTTTTAAGCCTACCGGGCACTAGCGATTTTGTTGCGGCAACTTAAATAAAACACATTTATATGAGGTAGCGCGCAAAGCAACTATTTAATCAGAGCAACTAACAAATTAATAATTAGTGAACAAAGACATGCTACATCAGTAACACACATCTTGTACAAGACAAGTTGCCAATTGACAAGTGCTAGTACAAGTCCATGGCAACTATTGGGCTTCCAAAATTAGTCTACGCTAACTGGTGGCAAAAAGTTGAACTAAATGTAAGGTACAGTATCCATTGCGTTTTGCGTTTGTGCTGTGATTATTGTTAAGAATTTACAGATTTACACCTATTTGTTAGCTTCTATTTTTAAATTAAGGACAACAGTTAATCAGTTTAAAGTGTGTACAAAGAAAGTATTGCATTTATCAAAGATATATATTGTATGATGAAAAAATCGCCAGATGTTTTAATTATAGGTTATTGATTGCAATTATGGAATTTTCTCCCAAAAAGTCAATTAAAAATGGGAAAATTTGCAGTGTGTATAACATAAATCGAACCATTCGGTTTCATTTAATTCCCCAAAAAATAGAAAAGCTAACGCTCGTGCTCCAACTGTCATACTAGTTGTACAAAATAAGCAAGGTGAAAATATGATGTGCGACAAATTACTTGCATAGAAAAGAGCTTTAAAGATTTCGGATAAAATAACGTCTAACATGTTTGTGTGCTCGTTAATCAGTACAAAACAAATCCGACATGTACCTTTCGTTTGAATTTTGACGATACTATCAGCGCCATCTCTTGTTAATTTGGAAGCCCAATCTAGTCGAAAGTACGCGGAGCTCAAAGCTATTAGCACTTTTTAAGTTGAGCAACTTTTAAATTGGTCAACTTTAAAATCCTAGTGCTCGGTAGACCTTATGACAATTCACTAAATTTTTGCTTTGTGTCCTTTAAACTATGTGATAAAATGATGACAAGTTCATAGAACTTGTATCATTATTTCCTATAAACCTTTAAAAATTAGTTCGTGAAGTCGTGAAGATTTTGTTTACTTACTTTTTCTAAACCATTTGCAAGTTATTTAAGCATGCTAAGCATTTTTTGATTAGTGAGTTAGTAATTCTTGTAAAAATATATCACCGCATCTGAACGAATTGCAATGATATCAGCCAACGCGCGTTGAGCGAATTTTGTTTTACAATCAAAAATATTTTTGTTTTTATATCCGCCCCCAAGGCTAATGTCTCGGTACGCCACTGCAGAAGTCCTCAACCTCCTTAACTCTATCCTATTTATACCCATGTCCAGTACTTTAATTTAAATCAGTACTTAGATTTTTTCAAGAAACATTCATTGAGTTTGAGAAGTAGGAAATCTTGAAATTTGACGATTGACCTAATTATTTTGCATCTTGTGTAATGTTAGCTTTACTAATAATTTTTTTGTTTCAGGTAAGTGTGCACTCTCCTTTCATAAATCGAGACGAAATAAACATGTTACTGTAAGGTAATTAAAATTTCAACTGTTTATCAATGAGTGACAATTTTGTTTACTCGTTTTACTATTTTTAAATTAATTTTATCTTCTGTCATGTACTTGTTCCTCATTAACAGTGACTAAATATAAATGTTAAATAATGAATGTAATGTTCTTGTTACTTGGTAAAAATAAATAATGTTAATAGAAATGTAATCTTTTAGTTAAGCATGTTCTTGTTGTTCTTGATAAATCTAACAAGTGTACATGCAAATTACATTAATTGTTCACATTTACCAAAGAAAAATCAATATCTATGTGAGTTTTTTGTCACTTGTTGTACATTAGAACGTAGGTTACAATTTAGCAAGCAACACTTAACTTTAGATCGAGGGTGTCATTATTTTGTTATATCATTCAGCAAATTGAGGAAAATTAAGTAAAATCAAAAAAATATCGTTGGTCACGGTAATTTTGCAAGATTGTTTAAACTCAGGTGCGTTCTTTTAAATGATAGTACGAAGATAAATTTAATTTATTTATTTGTTACAACATTCAAGAATTAGAATAGATACCTACCTGTGTCTCTTGTCATTTGAACAATTACCACATTAAACCCAAGTGTAGTATTTTATCTACTCGTATATACAAGTTGGTGGAGGTGAAATGCGAACATAGGGAACATACATGACAATCGAACTTTCATGCCAGGTATCTAGATATATTTTGTAGTAGTGCCACAAAACGAAGTAATGTGAATTTGTCTGACAAAAAGAGTTATAAATAACAGAAAAAATAATAAAATCTAGAAGTGCATGTTGAATGTTAGTATAGGAAAAGTAATTATTATGAAAAGAAAGCAGCAACATATTTACTTTAATTGTTAAATAAATTATAACGCTAGAATTAACAATAAATATTCAAACAAATTTCCTCCCTCTGCCAAACAGTAGCCTAAACGATTGTAAAATCCAGCTCTAACATTATTTGACATTTGTGGCGTATTTTTTGCAAATGCATCTAAAATCATCATCATCCAGGGTTGTCGCTCTTTCTTCTTGACAACTATAAATTTTAGATTTAATATAACAACTAAGTCTGCAGACCTATCTGGCCAAGGAATTAGTCCACGGATATAATAAAAATTTCATTAATATGACAGCTATTTTGACATTGACAGTATTCCACGTATATCAAGATGCCTAGCATGATAACTCAATAAATTGTCATATATGTCCTTATGTTCGCATTTCAGCTCCACCAACCTGTATACGATTCACTATCACAACTTATACCGGGTGTTTCCTGAAACAGGCGCACCCCAAAAAAAATTGTATTTTGAAGTCAATTACATTTATATTATAGGTTTATAAACTACATTCAAAGGCGCATTAAACTAAATTAATAATGAATTTTAATTAGTTTCTGTTTAGCCGGAAGTGACATCAACTTCCTTATTTTAAAGGAACACCCCGCGCGTATATTTTTTAAGATTTTGATTCTACATAAAATGAATACAACCATGTATAAAAAGCTACTTTTTCGTTGTAGATTTCTATCTTTGAATGTAGTTTATAAACCTATAATATAAATGTAATTGACTTCAAAATACAATTTATTTACATTTAATTAAAAAACAAAAAATATGAACACAAACGATTCAAACTACGGTTTAAAATGTGAGAAGTTTAAAATTATTAAAGATTATTAAATTTTTAATTTGCAACACGTACTTAGTTTTTAATTACATAGTGTAAAACTGATACTTCTTAAGATTATAAATTATATTTTATAAAGATCAATTGATCTTGTTCATTCACAACACTAGGTAATACAGGAACTTCTCTAAACCAAAAACAAGTCGAATAAATGAATATACATAATTTAATAATAATAGTCACACATTTACCTCATTTCCCGGTTACCAATGTAGACGCTGCCACCCACTCTCCCCTATGCCGTGCAATAGTTCCCTCATTTTCGCTTTGCTCGCCGGCAGCAGCTCTTGTTTATGTTTGTGTGTTTGTATGTGTTGATATGTGTAGGGTCGTGTGACGGGTGAAAAAAGTGTCGCTTTTTATTGATTCCTCTTTGCTTTAGTGGTGTGGTGTTCGTGTGCGCGCGTCGCGACCAACATCTCATACAGCAGGATGAGACGTGTCTGCTACGACTCATGTGACGATTGAATAGAATGAAAATATGACAAGAAAATGCGGCTAATTGCTTTTGTACATAGGCGAGCTCTATGCATGTGATGTGACGTACGAACCCGGAGTTCCGTGGTTCAAGTCTCTCGGCCGGTAGTGTGTGATTGTAAAACATCTTGCAATTAAATCAAGCTGACCACTTGATCGTCGTAAATGTAGTCCTGGTTGCAAAAGAATCTCTCACAGCACTTCATGTGATGACGTACGAACCCGGAGTTCTGTGGTTCAAGTCTCTCGGCCGGTAGTGTGTGATTGTAAAACATCTTGCAATTAAATCAAGCTGACCACTTGATCGTCGTAAATGTAGTCCTGGTTGCAAAAGAATCTCTCACAGCTCTCTGCATGTGATGACGTACGAACCTTCCGTGGTTCAAGTCTCTCGGCCGGCAGTGTGTGTAGTCGTTAAATTGTAAAACATCTTCACACTCGGATGCTACAAGCTGACCACTTGATCGTCTTAAATGTAGTCCTGGTTGCAAAAGAATCTCTCACAGCTCTCTGCATGTGATGGCGTACGAACCCGGAGTTTCGTGGTTCAAGTCTCTCGGCCGACAGTGTGTTTACAGTCGTTAAATTGTAAAACATCTTGCTTCAAGCTGACCACTTGGTCGTCTTAATGTAGTCCTGGTTGCAAAAGAATCTCTCACAGCTCTCTACATATGATGGCGTACGAACCCGGAGTTCCGCGGTTCAAGTCTCTCAGCCGTCAGTATGTGATTGTAAAACATCTTGCAATTAAATCAAGCTGACCACTTCACTTAATCGTCTTAAATGTAGTCTTGGTTGCAAAAGAATCTCTCACAGCTCTCTGCATGTGATGACGTACTAAACCCGGAGTTCCGTGGTTCAAGTCGGCAGTGTGTTTGCAGTCGTTAAATTGTAATACATCTTGCAATTAAATCAAGCTGACCACTTGATCGTCTTAAATGTAGTCCTGGTTATAAGAATATATCCGTTGCCGCTTTAAGTTTCAAAGGTTGTCAAACGGATTGATATTCTGACTGCACCAAGTCGACTCAGTCGAAATGGTTGGATTCCACTATAATGACATCTACTATTCTATAATTGGAAGTAAAATCCTGTTTAATGATTTCCAGCAAAAAAAAAAATAATAATTGTTTGGAATGCAATATAGAAGTATCTTATCAAAATCAAGATACAAGATTATCTGTTTTGTTCTGAAAGAAATACATGGTATTTATAACCATTTTCAAAGATATTACTTGTTATTATAGTGGAATCCAACCACTTCGACCGATTCGTCTTGGTGCAGTAAAATCTCAATCCGTGCGACGACCTATGAAATTTAAAGCGGCTGCGGAGAGATTCGTTTTACAACCAGCACTAGGACTACATTTAAGCCGATCAAGTGGTCAGCTTGATTTAATTGCAAGATGTTTAACAATTTAACGACAATGGCACGTACTGTCCGTGCAGCCAGAGTTGACCGGAGCGGAGAGAGAGAGAGAAAGAATGTGCCTATGTTCTACACAGAACTGAGTCAAAGTTCGCCAACACATTACTCGCCTAAATGCAACTGAGTCTAGAGAAAAACCGAGCTGGACGACTTCTTTATACACTATTTCAAGGTAGCGAAGCGGTTTTTACCAAAAAATCTATATCCGCTCGATTAATATTGTTTACCAATTTAAAATGCCTAAATCGACCACTCTTATTTCGCGTACAGTTCATCACATGCACAGTTGAGATTAATCGATAAATATTGAGATAGGTCAGCAGGAATCTCACCCAAAATCTTAAACAATCTCACACACTTTAATCCCTTCCTCCACACTCCAATTACCCCCTCTCCGTGTCTAATTACCCTAATCACCCATTCGCCCCCGCGTGCTGCCCCTTCTGTATCAGATCCGGCACGCCACTGGAGTGTTTGCAGGAGCGAAGGCTTGCGTACCTACAACCAATTATTGTACAGATAGCAGGATAAACAGAACAGTCACAAAGACATGGTGGGGCGCGCGGCGCAGGAGAGGGGCGCTGGAGTGGGGAGTGGAGGGGAGAAGGAGAACAGAGCTGGATTCAGGAGGTTATTGCTTAATTAGGAGGGTTTCTTACAGGGGGACTAAGGAAGGTGTTTTTAAATGTTAGATTAATTTGTATGATTGTTTTCGATACGAATTAAATTATTTACAAGGTATTTATTTGAAATTAATACACATTCATTAATTTTCCTCTAGAAATACTAAACATTCTACCAATATAATATTGTACAATTTTTTTAGTTTTTGTAAAGTTTGTACAATCTAGGGATGTCGAAAAAAATCGGTTTAAAAGAATCGATTTTGATTTATTTATTTCGATTTTTTTTAAATAAATTATATTCTATTTTTGTTCAAAATTAACTGGTATACTAATCTACCATACCAAGTTACCAAGATTCCTAATAAAAACAGCACAAATCGAATGATGCAACATTTGCAGTTATAAAATAAATGAAATGATTTTTTTTTAATCGATTAAAAATCTGTTTTAAAAATAGAATTAAAAAATACATTAGGTACAAATTTATTTTAAAGATTTAAAAAAAATCTAGTTTTAACTGTTGGTTTAATCGATAAAGCGAATTTGAAAAAAATAATCGATTTTTAAAAGATCTAAAAAATTTCAAGAATCAAAAATTTTCAAACCTTATAAAAATCCGTAAAAATCTCGCGAAATAATACTTTCAGTCTTCGTATTTTAGTATTTGAATCCTTAACAAGGATTCCGTACAATCTAAGGATTTCGTAGGTTCGTCGTTTCTCAAGGATTTTACAACTTTTTTTATTACTAATCTTTACAATATAAGTTATAATTAAAATCCCTCACATACAAAATTAAATTCTAGCAATCCGTATTAAAATTCAAACAATCTTCAAAATCATTACAATCTTATTTTCAATTTATTAAATCTTCCCAATTTTGTATAAATCTCAAAAATCTTTAATGCAATTTTTAAAATTTTTGAAAATTCATATACAATCTTATTATACCACAGGCCGTTGTACCTTAACGAATTTAGTGGTATTTTAATCGGTTGCCGGCATCGAACTCGGAACCGCTAGCATTCTCAGCCGTTCACAATAAAAAATGCTTGAATTATAAATTTGTAACATGCATTTTATCTTGTTTTATATTACATTTACCTTGACAACATCGTAACAATTATAGTGGGGGTAAAAGTAGTATTTCACCTTTCCAGCGAATCATAACCGTCTGCTGCCCCACCACTAGCACCCCCCCCCCCCCCCCACTTTTCTGGCGGTAAAATTATGTGAAATCGTATCGCAACAGCGTTGAGAGACGTATTAACCGAATAGATGACTGTTTAAATTATTCCGACGGATTTCGGTTTCGGCTTAAATATTGTTGCGGACGGGATTAAAATTTAATTTGGGATTAAAGCCGTTCTGTTTCGTTATCTACTGTGTTTGTTTATTAATTTGTATGTAGGATGCAATTTGTAAAGCTCATTTGGATAAATTTAAGAAATTATTGAAAACTCACTTTACTGTAATTTAATTTTATATTTGAACTGTGTTGGAAAGGATATTTTCCGTTGATCGTTTATTAATGAAAATCATTAATGCAAAAAACTCATACATTAATGACACCTATTAATGCATGATTTTTATTAATCAACGATTTTTTGAATGTGCTTTCACTTTCACCACACGTAATTTAGTATATTAGCTAGTGTTAATTTGTAGAAAAATAAACGAAATGATTTTGACAGTTGTAGCTAAATAATATTCAGGTAACATTGTGCTCAGCAGTTTCCCTACGTAAAAAATTAGTTTTCCAAGATTTTGACTCAAAATTTGACTTGATTGACTTAGCGACTGAGACAACAGGCGACCGGTCGCTAAGAGTTAGAATAGGTCTCCTGGTTTTTTAATCGCTTTTGGGTCACTGATTTTAAATAGAATTTTATAAATTTGAATTTTTTGCCATTGGACAATTAAATAAAATTAAATTTTATCATATTTATAGGTTTCTGATTTAGTACAATGTTAATCCGCCATCTTGGAACAAAATGGCGGCTAGCTAACTCAAAGTTTACTGCACCGATTGGGTTCAAATTCTAAGGATCTAACTTACCTATGACATGAGCATACTAAAATGTCAATCCGCCATCTTGCAATAAAATGGTGGTTAGCTATCTCAAAATGTACTGCACCGATTGGGTTTAAATTTGTTATGGTAATAGCTTATGATGTAACTTATGACGTGAGCATACTAAAATGTCAATCCGCTATCTTTGAAACAGATTGACGACAAGCTAACTCGAAATGTACTGCACTGATTGAATTCAAATTTGGTATGGTATGGTAATAGCTTAGGATTCTTATATCGAGTTTTCTTTAAATTATATTTTTGTTTTAATCTTAGTAACACGCACTTTAATAAAAAAAATGTCTATCGTACAGGAAAGAAACACAAAATGAAGATATTTCATAAGATCTTCATTAGCTTTCAAATTCTGGCAATATTTCTTTGTTTACCTTTGAGTTTCCTCATAATGTAATTAAGCATAAAGGGCAAACGCATGTTTTATAATATTCTAAACCCAGCGTTATAAAGTGACGTAAGCTGCAATAAAAACTAAGGGAAATTCTTGTCCAAAGGGATGATAATTATTTAGATTCATAAAGTAAATGTTAATTAAAATGTACTTGAGGTTTATGTTGGTTTGGGTTTGAGGCAGGGGGCGAGGGTGCGTGAACAAGATGCCGACACAGGCCTGCATTTAGGGAAAACGTCCATCGATGAATATTTTATCAGATTAATTGACAGAGCAGATTGCATTAAATAATCATGAACGTTGAATCATTGAAGAAGGGGGATTATGTACAAACTAATGCGTATACGATTATACCAACGAGATTTAATGAGAATTTACGTTCGTTTTTAATTATTCACGCTAGATTTAGCCCAACAGTACATAAGAATTTTAACATTTTACTTCTTATAGTATAAATTTTCTAATTTAGAAATTTTAACAAAATACCTATATGAAATTTCTTGTATTTCAAGAATAAATGGGAAATATAAAATACGAAAAATGCGTCTTGCAATTCATTCACAAAAACTTCATTTTATACAGGTTGTTCCACAACTTAGAACAAAAAATTAAAGGGTATATACTGTACGACGTGCTGATCTTGAAACCATTTTTTTTTTAAATTCGCAAAGTTAAGGGTAGTTTACTTAACGTACATTTTAAGTATCACTGTGTTGATGGTATATTAGATAATTTGACATTTATTAGTATTAGATATTATATAAACAATTACTTTCATTGTGGAAGATTTGAAAAAAATATTAAAAATATCTACCGTCCAGTGGCAAAAAAATGTTTGCTTGAAATACGATGTAATTTTTTAGTGAATTTAAAAAAAAACTTTTTGTTTCATGATCAGCATGTCGTACAGTATAAACGTAGGATACTAAAGTTTAACTTTCCTCTCTCAAGTAACTCTGAGGTTTTGACGAACAAATAATTCTTAGTCGTTGCATTTTGTTAAAAAAAGAATAATGAATGTTAACATTTTATTTTCTGGTTGCATTTTAAATAATTCAAATAAATCTTAGAAAAATATCCAAACCTATATCCCTCAATAAATAAAATTACAATGTAAATTGAACGTTAAAAAATAAAAAATTCGACTAAACCTGTATTATGACGAACAATCGTATTTTGTTATACGTTTTTTACTGGACATAGTTAATTTTAAAATTAAATATAAAGCACAATTTTGCGATGTGAACGTCTTCTCAATTTTGTTCTTATTTATAGCCAAAACTGCGGTTTACAGATCAATTCCTGACTTATATTTTTATTCTGCTCGTATGAGTTACAGTACTAATAATTTTAATGACAATACTGCAATAAGTGGTTCTAGAAACCTGTTTTGTACCACCCTGTATATAAACACCAATACCATTACTTAATTTCAATCAATAATTCCTCCGATCAAACATCCCCTTAATACGTTCAATCCTGCAACATCATAATTAAACACCCCCTCTAACTTTCAATTCTCAATTCCGAATTCCCCCGAGTCCGTCCCTGGCGCTACAAGGCGAAGCGACACTTTTAATTAACGCCACCGCTCGCCGCTAGCGGCAGTGGCGCTAGGGTCGCGGCGGTTTCGCTCGTAGACTGATTACACATCTCTTTTTCCCTCCTTCGCTCTGTGGCGCGCTCTCTCGCACACTGGCGCTGTCTCTGTTGCTCTACAGGCTCGGAGCGTCGGGACGGCGGCGCCCTCCCGCCCCTGTAAGGAGTAATAATGGACCAGAGATGTTAAAAAGGTGGATTGAGGAGGAAATGGTTTAAATGAGATTTTGTATCGTTTAATTTTTTAAATATTTCATTTATTTATTAAGAAATCAATCTTAAAGGATAAAAATCCTAATTACTGGACGATTACACAATTACTTATTACAAAACAGGAATAAATGGTGTGTTGACATAAATTAATGTGAATATAACATAAGTTAGATGCAAGTCACACAATTTAGTTTTATCATAAAACTGTCAATGTTATGAATATCAATCTGACTACGGCATAATTGCATAACGTGCTTGCTGAGCATAGAACAAAAAGAATTTTTTGAAAAATTTGCAAAATTAAGAGATTTAATTGCAAGATGTTTTACAATTTAACGACAATTCCGGCATTCCGGGTTCGTACGTCATCACATTCAGAGAACTGTACCTTAAGGTGGTGCACGAATGGCTTTAAAATAGCTCCAAAAATATAAAAAATTTAGTAACAGTTTTTTGAAAAATGGCTTTACCAAATTATGTAATATTTGACAAAAATGTCAAGAGTCGGTCAAGAGAATGAACATAAAATATAAAGTCCCACAATGATTAATAAATAAAATCATGTTTTAAAAAATAGTATATTATACAACGATGCTATAATGGATGCTATTATTCCCGAAGATGAAGATTACAACACGAGCGAGCAATTACGTACAAGATTTTAATAAAATAACCAATACGTAAAAATTCTGACATTTCTAAACGCCATAGTTACATCATTTAACATTGCAATGTTTTCTAAAAATAGGGATTCAGTCAAAGTAATTTTCTGAGGAGAGAATCGTGACTATTAATTATTCTCTGCTGGATTAATATATTAATGGCCATTTGAACCGTCTCCATTAAAATTTTAAGTGTCACTTAAATGTAAAATATCGAATTGAATTAATGACAGCAATGTTATTTCTACGTTTGACAATTTGATTTTGATTCGATATTGTTCATTTAAGGAAAACTTAAAATTTAAGTAGTAGCGGTGCAACACACATGTAATGTTCATGTTATACATTAGTCGTAGATAAACATAATTATACAATCAGTAATGATCTTATTCTGTTTGCAATAGGATCAAATTTGATTGTTTTTGAACGAACGACACAAGATCTTTAAATGAAAGAATACTTAAAGGCGATGTACCGAAATCCGCATAAAATTAAAATACATCATCCTTAATTGATAGTAACGACTCTCCTTATCCAGATGTGTAAAGCTATGAAATCATTAGAACCTTCCCTCCTTCTCTTCTCCTTTTATCTTTCTCTCCCTTCATTCCGGGCGTAAGAAAAACAATTTAAAACTATTAAAGTGTTAAAGAACTTTCCTAGCGCTAAGTTACTGCAAGATGGTATCGGCCGCCAGATCTCTGGATCTTTTTTAGAGTTCTCTTTGGTTTTTTTACGCCGCTGCGAGTTTGTTTTGCGGTTGGCTACTTGGATATTTTAGAGGGAGAGGTTGGTAACTGTGTTAGATGTTCAACTCTTTTAATTTGCTGTTTTTGCACGAGTTTTTGTTTGTGTTGGGATTTAAGGGAGTTTTTCAGGGGGATTTTATTTGACGCATTACGTTTCATAACTCGACGGGAAAACAGTTTTATTATTTTATAGATTATTACGGATATATTAAAAACTGTGGGAGAATCACGTTCTCCGCATGTGTTACAAACAAGATTTTTTCTGATACCGTCCATTAAAAATAAATTCAATTTTTTTAAATTTTATATGTAACTATTTGGCAGTAGCGGCTATGCATACATGCATGCATAGTTTATCATTAATTTTTAAGCACCATGATGGTTGCTTAAATAACAATAATTAAATATAGCAAAAAAATTGATTTCTCGTATTAGTGCTAGAATTAGCTGCTTCCTGTACTTATTTTTAGTGTGAGAATGCATTATTTCCCGCATGGTTGCGGAAAAACGTTTTTTCGTCACACGTGCACGCAAAGCACTCCATATTTAGAGGAGAAGTGACGTTGTGCTTCGCGTTCACTTCTGACGAAAAATATACTATGCACCACGGGAGGGACGCGACTATTCCCTTTGGTAAAGTTGCAGCACTCGACCCCACCTCGGGTAGCAACTTCACATACGAGAATAGTCGCGTTCCACTTGACAAAATAAAATTCCTAGAACATTTTGAGAATGTGAACATACCGGCTTTTGTTACTTGCTATTTAATATCCCAGCGATTGCTATTAACATTATCTATGTAACATTAAAATGTTAGTCATTTGGTAATAATATCCCAATAATTGGGATATTAAAATTATTATGTGTCCCATGTAACATGTAATTCTCTGAGATGTTTGTTGTGAGTATGTAATTTTTGATCGTACTCAGGATGTGGCTAGGATAGACTTACGTAATTTTACTTAAAGTACAAGAATATGATATTTTTAAACATCCCATGGACGATTCATGTCAAGTGAGGTGCTTCCTTCCCTTGGTGCATAATATACTATTTTTGACAACTGTTCCACTTAAATAGTTCTTTATTTAGTATCGGCTCTTCAAAAGAATAAGTTAAATTTTCTTAAATGGGATCATCGATTACTACTTGTATAATACTTTTTTATTAAATATTCTTGAAGAAGAGATAAAAACTTTAGACCCGTATTTTTTATTTTCACAAAATTTTTATCACTAAGCCCAAATACAATACCTACCTATAAATGAAAACTGAATTATACGTGATGTGACCTAGAATGCTGCCATATCTCCTATACAAAATAATGACGTCACAGCAAAATTTCTTTCTCAATGTACTTAAAAATTTAATTTGTATTTTTACCGAATTTTTACTAGGTAATGTTTTAGTCCTAACATTCGGTTTA
The DNA here is from genome assembly GCA_947534325.1 of Agonum fuliginosum. NCBI lineage: Eukaryota > Metazoa > Arthropoda > Insecta > Coleoptera > Carabidae > Agonum > Agonum fuliginosum. The sequence goes on from OX384033.1 coordinate 3,752,900, forward strand.
TAATGATACAAATCTCATTTTCAGTACCATGCAAGTAGTCCAGTATGACTGTGGTGACTACGTTTTTTGCAGGAAGACTCAATTGCAAATGATACTAATATTCACTCCACAAAATCTAGTTACTCCTAAAGTGCAGATGTACATTATGGCTTTTCCCATATCTTTAATTTAACCTCTAACCTGAGTCATTGAATCTTAGACATAAAGCTACTGCACCTTGGTTGTCAGGAGCATTGCATAGCATCACATCAAAGACACGTCGAGACGCCGAGCGTCGACTGTCTATGGCAACGCTCATTTGTTTGTTTTGGCAGAACGTAGTACGTGCTATTGACGCAGGGTAACAGAAACACTAAATTACTTATAAGAAAATAGTATATACATAATGAGCATCGAAAGTGTAAGATGACTAAGATGTAATCTCATTTTTGAGCGATTATTCTGGCGACCACAAAATAATTTGAAAAAAGTCATTTATCCAACACCTCTTAACCATGGTGATTTTAAACAATTAAAGTAAAAGATTGCCCACAAGTGGTTTTGATCAAAATTATACCCACTTGTGGGTAAATTGTTACTTTGTTTGTTGGAAGTCACCATAGTAACGATGTTTTAGGTTGGAACTTAATATTTTTTAAATATTTAAGCAGTTATTAGAGGTGTTGGATAAAACGTTATACTTTACACGTGGGCAAAAAGGAATGACCCACTCGACAAAATTATCTCACTCAGCCTTCCTCGTGGGTATTCTTTACTTTGTCCACTTGTAAAGTAAATAACTGTTATACAACAGCTGAAGTTGAAGCACTGACGTTTAAAAGTTAGGTTATGCCTTGATACCAATTCTGAAACAATGTCAAAAATACTAAAGAATACACAAATATTAGCAAATAAATAATTATTAAATTAAAATTTGTGTGTAAATATTGTTACAAAATGTGCCAAAATTTCGATTTATTACTTTAATTCAATTTGTTTTCATTTATTAAATTTGTCAAATAGTGTAACTCGACGTGTTACGTTATAAGTGTACGTTATAGTAACATGCTAGTATATGTAATTTGTTTGTTTCCGTAATACAGTGGACACTCGGTTATGTGAATACTATCTATTAATTGTGAACAGTCAAAATTTAACACAAGAGGTTATATAGAGTGAACACGGTCAATTTCGATTATGTGAACAGTTCAATAGTGCTAGGTACAAAGTACAGATCTACTTGGTACCTTGGTACTGGGTTTTCCCCTAAATACGAATACATTTATTAGCTTTAGTTCATTTTTGTTATATTATATTGAGCCTATTTTAGATCTTGAGTATTTACTTGTATAGCGAAAATCTAGAGATATGGCTTTACCAATATGCTTGAGTGCTAAGACAGTGCAAAAACAAATACCTAATAAATAACTTAATGTATTTGTAAACATTAATGGTGTATTTAAAATACATTTTCGTATAAATGAACAATTCGATTTTATGAATTGCCCTGGTTTTTATTAGTTTATAATATAGTTGTGGGTATTTTCCGTAGTGGTCGTCTGACAACTAATTTAAATTCGCCTTAGTTCTCATTAACCATTCTTCCCAAAAACAATAAATAATAACCGTTAATTTACGAGCAGTTAATTCATTTCTTTCTCGTGTAGATTTTTCGTGTTGACTTCCGTAGTTCAGAATTAGTCTGGTGATTTACGAGCAGCCAACACCATGAATTAAAGCTGAAATGAAACACGACGACGCACGGCTGTGTTACAAATGTTTCCGCCTAGGTTTAGGTTTAAGATTAGGGGAGCGCCGGAATGAACACTGAATGACTGATGTAAATGAATGCTGTAAGGAAACGCATTCGTGGACCTCTGCTAGCGAGCACGTGGTTAACTATAGAGGAGTACTACTCGTAGATGTTTCAACAAGTAGATTATGAGGAATTCATCGTGGGGTAAAATTAGATACAAGCTGAGATGCTTTATTTCACAAGGAAGAGAAGGCGGTCGTGTTTGTTTTGTTTTGGAAATGGTTCACGATAATAAATTTTACAGTCGTATTTAGGCTATCATTCTAAAAATATTAATTTATTATGAAATATAACATAAGATTTGAACGAATATTAAGAGTTATTTAGTAATTTAGTCAAAAAGCCGACGTTTGATCATAACAATGACTGAAGAAGCCAAATGTATTGACGAAACGCCCTTTTCTTTACTAAATAAAGCATTTTTAGACTGCAGTCCTGAACAATTTTTATTACTATTCAAAATGAATCATAGAATATTTTTAGTTGTAGAAATTAGAGACATAATCAAGACATTATTCAACAAGAGTTTAACAGTGGGAATGCTTCGAGTGACAGTTTATTAAACGAGAAGCTGGCTTAATCATTCGAATGAGAAATTGCTGTTTCAAGCTACAGTAGAATATAATACTTTATCTACGAGTGTATTGAAGAATTCTTTCATGTTATAAGGTAGGCTCAACGTAAATTTCGTCGTCGTTTGTCGATTTCCTGGTCGCGTGGCATTAACTGGACAAACACTGCGGCTGTCAGACGCTCGCCTCGAGGAGGCTGGCTCAATACGGGACAGTAGCAGACGTGGCTGGTCCCTGAGCAGCCGTTTGGTCGAGAATATTGCTGCTAAAAAAAGATAAAATAAGTGACTGGTGAGCGATACAGAACCATAATCAACGACTTTTGACAAATTGGATTTGGAGATCATATGGTTTCAGCATGACGGTGCAACCGCACACACAGCACGAGCGACAGTGGACATTCTGAAGCAAGCATTTCTCGGTCGCTTAATTTCTTGTTTTGTCAATTTGCACTGACCCGCGAGATTGCCCGATTTGACCGTTCCAGACTTCTTTCTTTGAAAAGCACAAGCCACAGACGTTGGTGGCCCTAAAAGAGTACATCCGACAAGAAGTGAAAAATTTATCGCCAGACGTGAAACGAGCCCGAATGTGCATCAACAGATATGATCTTCGCGGTTTTATGGCAAAAAATTTAAACGTTTAAGTAAGCAAACAGAACCAATTATTTACAAACTGGAGTTTCATCCTTCATTATTTATGTTTCTTCATTTCTCCGTGAGTCCGCTCCTGCGTAGCATCGCTTGGATCAACTCGGATCAACTTGTCGCCGCGCTGGTGTTTTCTGGGCCCCACCCTTGCCCCCGGCCCGGTAAATCAATAGCCCGGTCACAGGCAAACAGGAAACACACACGCACGAACGCACTCGGCATCGGATGAGGACAGGCCCGGCCCCAGGGGGCGGCGTGTGACTGTGGAATACTAAGTCTCCGCAGCGTAGGGATGGGGCGCCAGCAACAGGGCAGGGGGAGGGGGAGGTAATAGGAAGAAATGGGAAACTGGAATCTGAGGTGGTAATAAGATAGAAGAAGATATGGGGTGTTTGAGGAATTTTAATACATACTTGTATTATTTGGGGAGATGTTTACACACAAGGATTCTTTGAAGATTCTTTTATAATTCTGAATTTTGAGGAAAATAATTCTGGTGACAATTGTCTGTCAAATAGACGCGGCGCAAAATTTAATCATTAGTGAGTTTTAGAAAAAAGAATTTCTAATTATTTGATAACTTCAGTAAATTTTTTTCAGGAAACATGAAAGAATGTTCAAAGAATTAATGTGTTAGGTATATGGAAGAGAAAATGTAGTACACCATGCAACATAGGTTTTTTCTACGTCTGGTATAGTAAATTACATTGTTTTACTAGAATCTTTAAGCCACTCCAAATTAATAGTGGGATCTATAAGTTTTACTTTGTAAATCTTCAAATATTGAACACAATCACATCAATGTTTATTGACATATAAAAATTTCAAAATTTGTCATATTCATTTATGAACAATATATAAAAAATGTTCATATTATTATAAATTTCATTGCGATTTTGTTAAATATTTACAATTTTATATATCTGTAGGAACTAGGTACAGATTTTCACAGAATCCCACTATATGTCTCAATCAACTGCTCATAACTTTGAAAATTTAATATCCTTTAATATCCATAACATGAAAAAAATTATATACATGTACTTAAAATATACCTAGGTACTCTGTATGAAGACAATTTCATATACTTACTTTTTGTGTATATACATAATATATCAAAAAAATGTATTTATTTTCAGCAATATTTTATGTACATACGTTCAGGGACATGACTTAAATGTGCTGAGAATATCTTATTAATTATTAAGATATTAAAAACCTTTTTTGCATATGTCACATGTTAATATGCATGTAAAATATTGAATATACTTATATCATGCATGTAAAGTATGGAAAATCACGTATTTGGCCTTCTGAATCACATAACGTTGACTTCTATGATAGTTGCGATTTTACATTGTACTGCATGGCGTACGGTAAAAAACACGATAGCTCTTATAGGTTATTCAAAAAAGTTGCTTTGTAATAAAAAATAGAGCCTACATAAACGCTACCTACCATATTTATAGTTCAATATATACTTAGTCTGAAATTAATAAAACAGATTAATTTTTATATTAGACATTTTTTTGCTGGCGTTATCTGATAGCAGCAAGCACGTATATAGAATGCAACAAGTTTCGAAATTTTCTTACATGCCCATGTTCTTTGTGACGGAATTTAACTCAATTAGGTACTTGCACAATTTACAATTTTTTCATAGATATTTGATGATTTTGTAGGATAAGTAAATTGATCTGAAAACCTTATTAACCCATTAATGCCCAGTATTATTTTTCTTTCCGATCTATGTCAAATATTCAGTATTTACTCCAAATAATCACTTATGACCGAGAAAAATGTTTAAAATATTTAATCTCTTGTAGATTTTGAATTATGACATGGGTCATTAATGACCCCTTGGGCACACAGAACACATTACATAACAATATAGAATACGTGTTTTATTATAATTATTGGAAAATGAAATACATTGTAAAGACGAAAAGTTTGTAATTATTATAATTCATTATATCTCATATTTAGAGCAGAAAAAAAAATAGGTAAGAGGTAGGTACTGCGTCCATTGTTCTACATGGTCTTGCTCAGGAATATCTCTCTTTTCCCAAATACACCTTTCAAATGTTTCTCTATTTATGCCAACTAAGTTTCCTAGTTCAGTATTATCATTATCTTTGAAAAATAAATACATGAGATCAGCTTCGACACGTAACTAATTAGAATTCAAATTGTCTAGATCATTACAATCTTCGTCAGCTGAGTCGGCATCTATCTCACTCTCATTACCTTCAGGAGGAAAAATAACTATTTCATCTGACACTAATTCATCCATATCTAAATTTTCAATAATTTGCAATAATTCTGCAGTTTTTTCTGATTTATAAAAATAACAAACTATATAGATATGCCCAAGGGGTCGTTAACGACCCATGCTTACAAATTGTTAAAAAATATATGTAATAATATTTTAATTTTACAAAAATATAGTCTACTTAAAATTAGAGTAAAATATCTGTCTTAAAAAGTATCTTCATGTTTTAAGTATTATTAAATTTTATTACTTACGTGTCTTTGATTTTCCTACATTGAAATAAGTAACTAGTATTCACTTTATATAAATTAAATTTAAACTTATAATGCAATTTAGGACACAAAAACAAATTTTAATACATATATTGGTATTTACTCTTGTACATTCATCGATTTATACTTATAAAAGTATAAACATTCTGCATAAAAAATTTAAATAACCTGTGGGTCGAAAACGACCCCTTGGGCATTAATGGGTTAAAAGATGTTTTTGGATTTCGTGTAAAACAAAAGATATTCGTATAAATTAAATATTGCACAATTAACAAGTAAATAATCAATACACAATAAATAAAAGGAACAAATGCATAATATATTAACAATCAGCTGTGAAAAAACTTGTAGATTTTCCAAGTCACGCGAACCACGAATCAATATCTATAATTGAAACAATAAAACTATGTAATCTAACACAAATTACAAAGTGCGCCCTGGGAAATAACACACAAAGCACAAGGCAGGCAAAAAGCAGTTGTACCATTTAACATGTAAGTACAACCTTTTAAACTTTTACAACTATCGATCAAATTGGGCTGGTTGTCGACTAGCCTTGGTACACTTTTACCAATCAATTACTAGGGGAGAAAACTACCGTTCCAGGGTAGGTTACTATTAACCTAGATTACGATTTATTTCAATTTGTTGATGTATTGATCTAATTTTTTTAGCCGCATTCAACAAACATTCAAGTTTTTGTATAAGTCGACATTATTAGTTATTATTATTATTATGCGTGTGTGTGCGCGTTCGTTCGTTCGTTCGTTATGCCGTGTGTTACAATTTTTTAGAAAACGATAACTCCAAAAATATCAAACATTTAAATACCAAATTTTATATCTAAGGTTTAAATACGATTTTCAATAGACCAATTATATTTTGGTACCAATTCATAAACCGGAAGTAAGAACCTAACAACTGACATATTAAACATGGGGTGAAGTTAGCTCCTATATTTGACATTAAATTTTTGTGAAAAACTAAGGAAAATTAATGGTTTGTTTCAATAATTGTCAAATTTAACCATTTAACAGTGAAATACATTTGTCTAATGGCCATTTGCACCGCTTCCACTTAAATTTTAAGTTTTCCGTAAATGAACAATATCGAATCAAAATCAAATTGTCAAGCGTAGAAATTACAATGCTGTCATGAGTTCGATTCGATATTTTTTATTTAAGTCACGCTTAAGATTTAAGTGGAAGCGATGCAAATGACCGAAATGACGTTTATAAAACTTGATACATAATAAACCGTGAGTTTTATTTAACGTGAAACATGGGCTCTTTCATATTCATGGTTACGAATTTGACAGCAATGTATTAGAGCGTTTCATTTAAAATAGAACATAGCAAATTAAATATGTATGTATTTCTAATCATTTTAGAAATGAAAAAAGTTGCAAGAAATATAAACATTTAATAGATATTTTTTCAGAATACAATTTATAACAAATTTTCAAATACATGAAATAAATCAAATAGGTACTTGTCTGAGGCTGCATCTGCATTATACCAATGTATAATTTACATCTTATCTTCAATTGTATACCTACCTAATTTTCAACAACACAACCCTAATTGACAAGTAATATTTACTTGACAATGACAGCCTATGTTCTATTTTAAATGAAACGCTCTAATAAGACATGTGCACGTGCAGCTTACGTCACAATCTCAAACAACAATAGTTTGATAGGCAAGCATGACAGGGAGATGCAATTTGATTTTTGAAAACAAGAGTTTATTTTCAAATTTTTTGACTTATTTTTATGAAAATATTAAATAAAATGGTAGTATAACTCATTTAACAGCATAAATCGTAGGTCAGTACTTTGTATTTTGCACTTTTCTATCATGCTTGCCTATCAAACAGCTGATGTTGTGACGTAGGTGCACATGCCTTATACATTGCTGTCAAATTCGTAACCATGGATATGAAAGATCCCATGTTCCACGTTAAATAAAACTCACTCATATGATTAGATTCAGTCAGATTGATCCAGCAAACGAAACACATTCCCGCAGTTTTAGAAAGTTTCACCACATTACACTATAATGATCGTTCCTGCTCAGATGCATTCCTCCTGCTCTGTTCTTGTATTCGTACAGTTGAAGAGGTTGCATTCACTCAAGTTTCCTCTTTCCCTGCTTCCGTCCCGGCACTTCAACAGCACTCGCGAGGGCTTAGTGTTCCCCATCCCTCATCTCTGTACCTCCCACAACATACTACGTCACGTGTATGTATGCACATATATTACACGATTTTTACTTCAGAGGAGAACGTAGAGGATGTTTGAGCTTTTGTTTTACTTGAGGTGCATTTGGATATTCGAATTATTTGTGGATTATTGTGGAAATAGTGCCGGGTGAAGTTGGCACCCCCATGTTGGAATTTCAAAACGAAAACTATTGCATAGTTTTGTCCAAGTTATGCCCAGTTTTGCCCAATAGTCATTTCGTTATGCCCAGCCACCGTTAACCCATGAGTCAATAATCGAATTTCTATGGTGTGGCACCCCCATCTGTTTGTTAGCATAGGTTAGTTTATGTCAAAAAAACGGAGTTCTGTTGGACTCAAGAAGGGTTTTGTTAGCATATATTAGTTTATGTCAAAAAACGGAGTTCTGTTGGACTCAAGAAGGGTTTTGTTAGCATAGATTAGTTTATGTCAAAACTATACTGGGCAAAAATTTTGGCATATGTCATTTTTTCGAAGTCGCATTATGGGGGTGCCACACCATAGAAATTCGATTATTGACTCATGGATTAACGGTGGCCGGGCAAAACGAAATGACTATTGGGCAAAACTGAGCATAACGTGGGCAAAATTATGCAATAGTTTTCGTTTTGAAATTCCAACATGGGGGTGCCAACTTAATAATACACAATACACAATACAAAAATTTTATTGGTTGAAAGTTGATTAATTCAAGAAGTCACTAGTGAGTAATGTATATATATATATATATATATATATATATATATATATATATATATATATATATATATATATATATATATATCTCATTGCGAACAATTAGTTAATGAATGTATTCATTAATAAACCATTTAAGATTTTTGGAAAAGCCTCCCTAATTACGAGAATGTTTTTGATTATCATTATAACCGAAAACGTGTATTCCATCCCCTGTATTTAGTGCCCCAGTCCCCCATGTTATTATCACAACGACGTGTGACTAATATGGCGTCCCAGCAGAGTTTGGGCCTTATGTTAGCTTTACGGGCTACTGTTGTGCTCTACCCGCGTTCCATGTTCTAGCATAACGACCAGGTGTTCCGTACTGCAAACTGCAACTGTTGAATGGGGTAGTTTTCACCACCAGCACATTTGCTAAATTAAATGAATTAAATGCTGATGATGTATTGTTGATTTTATAATTGCAAATGTCATCGATGTTAATTAATTTATCAGTTTATAAATTTATTCATTTGATGTTTGGAAATTACTGTTGTGTTGTGAATTTAAATGGAGATTTTAGCGACGATTCTGATCCTAATTCATGCAGAATTACTTCTATTCTATTTTAAATTCCATTAAAAATATAATTATTGCATGACTATTTGTTGGGCTTCTATTAAAAAAACCCAGTATTATGGACACTGGTGCATTATAACCAAAGTTTGAAAGATTCCATATAAAACTACCATTCGTTAAATTAGCAAGTTTGACATTGAAAACATTGACAGTTTAATATTTAAAAAAAATAAAAATAAAAAAATTCAGTACCTCTCAAGCTCTGTTCACACTAGGATTCTTTGAAGATTTTTACATGCTTCTGAATCCTAGAAAATAGAAATTCACTGTTTTGATTGAAGTTATCAATTAATTAGAAATTCTTCTTTTCTAAGACTCATTGGAGATTTTATTTACCAGGGCCGCTATTTGAAAGGCAATTCTCACCGAAATAATTGTAGGCACACACACGCACAGACATCATTTAGAAAAAGTTAAATTCGTATTCCAGGGACTCTAAAACGTGCTTATTAACTAAAAACGCCCACTCGAAAATTTTGACCCATCACAATACCCCTCCTTAAAAAAATCACTATAGGACTTCTATTTTTACAAACTGACACTTTAAACTAACATTTGGACATACTTCAAACTGACATTTGGACATACTTCAAACTGACATTTGGACATATTTCAAACTGACATTTGGACATACTGCAGCCAATCACCGTACAATTTAGTTTTTACTCCTCCAAGTTTAAAATCGTACTATACAGTATACATAATACAACTTTAAAATACAAATAATACAATAATATTTTTCGTGCTAACCCAGCATGTGGTATGTAAGACCCCCTTCTTGGCACGTGGTACTGGTCCCCTTTATTTACCCGATGTCGCGACATTCACACACACACACACGCACACACACTAACACATGTGTGTAAAGTACTCGATGTCCCCCTTGTGTGGTACAACGTACTCTGTTCGCTGTTACGAGGAAATAAAGCTTTGTTGTGGACCATTTCCGATTTGGTTATTGGAGATTCGAAACGTTTTAACTCCGAGCGAAACGAGGAGAAGATATAATAGGTACTTAAGTAATGAGCTCCTTTATTTCTGCAAGAGGATGTGAATCATCTATCAACCCAGATTGAAAGAAAGAGGATGACAAAGTGTTTGATAATTATTGCTGAAATAGACACAGCACTAAGCAGAGATATTTACGATTTAATATTTTGTTACGCAGCGAATCGAGATTTATCAAATAAATGGGTCACTCTAGAATTAGGCGACGTTAAATTAAGTTTGGGAATAAAATAAAGGTAGATACCACGAAGTATTATAATAATAGGAGTGGACACTCCGGCGAATAAAGTGTGGCCTTTATGTTTACCTTTTAAAGGGAGATAGAAAATACGGGCCAATACATTCTATGACGAAAACCAACACGGTAACAATGAAATGATGGTAAAGCACGGGCCCAGGGCAAACAAAAATACCACAAATCTTATACTTCTTGGTAGATACATACAGCATGACATAAATAGTTATTATTCGATGAGAGTTTAACGATGGCCATTACTCAAGAAAATGAAAATTTATTGTACGAGCCGCAGGCGAGTGTCGTAATAATTTGAGTGAGTAATTACCATATTAAACTTGAACAGAATACTATACTTTACTTTATCCACAACTATATACTATACTAAATAATGTATTTATTTAAAATAAATAAATAAATTTGAATTAACAGCTCTCAAAAATCTATATTTTTAAATTTGTGTTCAATACAAAAAGTTCATTGGTCAAAAAGCCCGAAAATGCAAGCACCAAATAAAATAACTCACTAGTGGGTAATGAGTAATAGCGCACATTATTCACTGCAAACTACTGTATAATGAATGTATTGTCCAAATATACACTTCACCATTGGCCTACTACTCGTTTGAGTAATCTTTCCTTTAATCATGCGAATTTTTGCCGTTTCGTTCTGATGGCGCCCAACGTGGGGCTTGGTTATTTTAGACTCTTAATCTCAGAGTCGAGGATTCGGCCCACGTTGGGCGCCACTTTAATTTTCTGAATAGTGCATAAAGAGTTGTATTATTTAAATTAACAATTGTATCCTTTGTTTATTCATGTGTAACATACCTCACAGTATCCAGCATTTAGGTATCGACCCCCTTAATAGGTGACAGTGAATCACGTGTGATGACCCTGTATTTCTATCATCCCCCTGGATCCCGCCCTGCGTAACTCCGCGGGTAGTTGGTCTGGGTGGCGACACGACACGGGTTGATAAGAGGGTAGGGGGAGGGTATACAGAGGGTAACATTGAATACACCGCCGCGTCGCGTCGCGCCGCCCTAACTCACTCAACCACTATATAATCTTCCGATTTCGCAGTGAGATTTCGCTGCATTATATCCCCAACTGGCAGTTTAATTACGTACATATTTGTTAACAGTTCTAGCGATGCAGAAGCACAGGACAGGCCTGGGCTCAGGAGCGGACAGGAAATGTAATTACAATAAGGATTTTGTCTTTTGGTGTTAACTGCGTGTGTTTAGTGACGCCAATGCTTTTTACTTTATTAAGTTTAACATTTAAAATCAAAACAAAGTTTATAAAACTCCCATCTCATCTAAAGCCTTGTTCACACATGGATTATTTAGGGTTCTTTCATGTTTCTGAATCCTGGTTAGCTGGTTTGAATGAATGAAATACAAATTGTTCTGTTCTAAGACTCATTGAAGATTCAATTTAGCGGCGCCGCTATTTGACAGGCAATTCTAAACAGGATTATTTTTCTCAAGGTCCAAAAACTAAACATAAAAGAATCCCCCAAAAACCATGTGTGAACAGGGCTTTAAAAAATAAATTCAACCCAAGTGGAACTTAAATTAACCACTTCGCAGTCTATTAATTTGTTGGACGTTCACGTCGATGTTAAAGAAATTTCTGTTTGTTTTTTATAAATTACTAACATCAAAATATTGAAAATTTGTCATGTTTTTTTAAATAACGTCAATAAAAATCTTATATCTTGATTATTATTGACGTTATGAAAAAAATGTCTGACAATTTTTTTAATTTTTAAAATTCTACAAATTTGAGATAGCGCACCGTCAGGAAATACTTACGCTTCAAATTCGTCGATTTTCGCTGGAATTTCTTGACGGTGCTATGATTTCAAATTTATTGAATTTTTTTATTAATTGGTGATATCAAAATAAACAAATTTGTCAGACATTTTTTTCCTAACGTTTTTATTGACGTTATTAATAAAACAACCTGAAAATTTTTCAATATTTTGATGTTAGATATTAATAAAACCAGTTATAATAATTTTGAGATCACAATAGGTATTTCTTAAAAATCGACGTATTTAGTATTGAAATAAAGTCCACTGAGCTCGCATTATTTGTGTTTTTTATGTGAAACTAAATTCGTGTCTATGTGGATTCAGTACCTTTATTGGTTTGGAGTTTATAATAATTTTTGATATTATGATAATTATTTAAAATGTAATAATTAATATTTGTATAATTTTAAAATGTGTATTTTATTTAAACTAATATATAAATATTCATATTTTATTAAAATTACAGTATTTTACATTTATTTTAAATATTAAATATTTACCCAACGTTATTTCAAAAATGATTATCTGTATCTACATATACAAATATGTAATGATTTTTGTTTAAAATTCCATCCTAAACAAACTGATTTTTGTGCCAAGTCAATTTCAATTAATAAATTTTCCATTATTACATTCGAACAAACAGCTAAAGTAAAGAACGCAAAAGTAAACAGAAAAATTCATATGAAAATCTGGTAACCCATTCAATTTACTTTTCTCGTTATGCATGCACGAAATGTTAACAAAGGCGGCTGTGGGAAGCCCAGCGGCGGAGAAAACATTTTTTTATTGGGGGCACATTCGATTTCATTTATTCTAATGTCAAATTGTAATTTATCATTGAATTGTAACCAAATTTGTTTGTTTACAAATGAAAACCGATGTAAACAAAAATTAATTAGTTAATATTCAAACAGATTATTATGATTGATAGAAATATTCAGAACTCATAATTATAAATAAATTATTTTGTTTGGGTTTATATACAGAACTAAACCCACATAAAATAATTTATTAAAGAGTAGTTTGCAGTCATTCATATAAATTGGGTAGATAGCAGAGTGCACTGTGGTTTTGAAAATTTAGGTTCAAATCCAAAATATATTTTTTTAGGATTTACCCCCAATATTATAAACTGACATGTTACTTATTATTGTCGAATGCAACCACTTCAACCGATTCGTCTTGTCGCTGTCAGAATCTCAATCCGTGCTGCGATCTTTGAAATGCAAAGCGGCAAGATGCAAGATGGTTTACAATTTAACGACAATCATACACTGCCGGCCTCGGAACTCCGGGTTCGTACGTCATCATATGCAGAGAGCTATGCTTAAACCCGCACAGCTACTGCCGCTACATAACATAACCTAGTCATGACAAAATATCTAGAAACTATATTCATATAGTTATGGATAGCCAGTGGATATCCGTCCTTGGATATACTTTTTATGGATATCAGTTTTTTGATATACTTTTTATGGATATACGACGGTAATCCATTATATATCCTTACATGGATATGACGTAAATCGAATTTTAAGGACCGAAAGTGGATATCCTTACGATTTCTTGTGTTATGTCGGTTTCAAACATCAATTAAATTATTAACGAACTCAGAATGATGATTCTGGACAAATGAGACATTATAGTATTGTTCGATATGTTGCCGACCAAACCTTATTTCAGGATAAACTAGTTTTGCAAACGTTAAATTATTTATTACGAAAAATTTGTACAAATTAATCTAGCCTAACCTTTTCTTACTTCGCGTATTAATTAATAAAAAAATTGGATTTGGTTAGATTAGATTAGGGTAAATTGTACGATTCATGGAGAAAAGATCCCCAGCAAAACGTTCCCGGCAAAATGTCCCCAATAAAACGTACCCAAACACGAATGTCCCCATGCAATAGGTTCTCTCGCAATAGGTCCTCTCGCAATTGGTCCCTGGCAAAACGTCCCAAGTAAACCACGAATATCTTCACGCAATTTGTCCTCAGCAAAACATCCCCAATCAGAAATGTCCCGATACGAAAGGTCCCTATTCGATATATTTTTTTTTTACAAAGATGAAACCCCTATGGCTTTAGGTACCTTGCCTATCAGCCAGTAACATATGTGAAATTCGATTATTATACATTATATAAATCAATGTTTAGACAATCACAACGTCCATGCTCTTCAATGGGATTTGAACCCACAACCTCGCTGCCCGCTCGGACCACAGTGAGTCTAGTCACGTTAGTCCGCGCGGCCATCGTGGCCGATATTTTTATTATGTTTTGTTTTGTTTGCCGGAAACGTTTTGCTGGAGACCTTTTCTCCGTATACCAATTAGTACAGATAGCCTTATTTTTTTCGAGTATGCCTAGACAAAACTATTTTATCCTGAAATCAGCTTTAGCGGTAGCAGAATACCATTTCGCCCCTTGTGAAAATATACCTCCTCCGTCACTGAGAACCCCCCCCCCCCTCTATGGCTCGTACGTCTTCATAGTCAACATTCGTATTCGGTGTCTGTTCCTTATTACAACAATCGATATTATATGTTTTGCTGTTGGTGCTCGTAGTTACCGTGACTAACAAAGTGTGTTCCAATTTGAAATGAAATAGTTACGCTGTAGGGCTGAGACGCCGCGCCGTGTCGAACTGGATGCCAACTTTGAATTGAGTTCTGCGTACGTCAGTAGGGAAATATTTGTACGTTGGCAACAGTGATGTTGAACCGACATTAGAATTTATAATGCGGGAGAGAGATAGGCGATGATGTGGTGCAATAGATGACGAGCAGTTGCAAACTTTATTGTGTTACATCAATTTGTGATTCTTCTGTTCACTTCATGCTTCTGAATCCTGAAAAAATGAAATTGAATTTAAATTTTTTGATATTATTCTTTTTCACGACTCATTGAAGATTCAATTTAGCGGCGCCGCTATTTGACAGGCAATTCTCATCAGAATTTATTTTCTCCAAATTCAGAAGCATTAAGGAATCTTCAAAGAATCCTTGTATGAACAGGTTTTTAGCTTCTTTATTTTATTTTTTAAAGAATCTTGAACTTAAATTCAATTTACAGTATGGATGGAATGAATGAATGTGTTAAAAGGCCCGTCTACCTCCTAAAATTCAGCATAAAATGTACACAAACGTAGCGAATATTTTGAGGCCAGTACAAGAAAAATTAACAAGGATTTAATAGAGAAATAATAGATTTACAGATGTGCCTTTTTAAAATTTCAATTAAAAAATTGTACATAATTATAAAAATTCAATTTATGCGAACTATACAACGCTTATATCTCATGATACAAATTAATTTTTTAAATTTTTAAATCTGTAGATACTTACATTCTTTCTCTATTAAATGTTTATAAAAACGTCATCTTTCTTGAAGTTAATAATAAACTAACAGTTTACTCGCAACGAAAACACTTTTCCAGTATTTTTTAACCAAAATTACATTGCATAGCTAGGATGCGGCAAAGTACTAGTTTCGGTCTGGTTTCAGACAACCAGTAATGAAAAGAGTGGAATAATAAAAAAGTAAAATCGAGAATATAACCTCATAACATAAACACTGTTTTAGTTTTAAGCATAACCTTGAGTTTTGAAAAAAAGAATTTTATAATTCATTGATAGCTTCAAACCAACAAATTTCTTTTTTCCAGGATTCAAAAGCATGAAAGAATCTTCAAAGAATCCATGGTTGAACAATGCTTTGTTTGACATGCGCATTTAGTTTTAAAGTTTACATTTATGTTTACGTTTAAGAAAGTTTAAATTCATGTAACTAAATACAAGCATTCATATTTCTTGAAAGTGGAAAGTGTGATTGCTCGTATTATTATTTAATTTAAACTTTCTTAAACGTAAACATAAATGTATACCCATCTTAAAACTAACAACTTATGTGAATGAAGCTTTATAATGTATGTAATATCACCAATTTTGTTTAGCCTATCAAAAAATCTGTTTAACTAATTTTTTCATATTATAAGATAAAACCGGATAAAACATACTACATTTCAAAACATTGATTTCACGCCAACGCGAACACACATGCAGGTAATACTGAACTTTGCATTAAATTTGGAAAACCCGTGTTTTGCGTTGGTCTCTTTGATTCGCATTAATTTTCCGTTTTTATTAATTAAAACTTTGTTTTATTCCATTCTAAAATGCTTTTAATTCTACATTTATAAATGCAAATTAGTTACATGTATATTGAAAAGTATATATTGTAGCGAAAATTATAAAAACAAAATTTCTGTCCTGAATAATTTATTAACAAAATATTTCATTACATCAAAAATTAATTAGTAAAGTTTCAGTCGAAAAATTGATGATTAAAAATAATTTTAATAATAAAATAATGAACAATGTTTTTCAAAAACACAATATTGGATTTTCCCATACTCAAATCAGACAATTCTGTTACTGATATTATTTTGTTCCTACTTCTGACAATGAAATCATCCCCTATTTTAAAGTTTCAGGATTTCCTTAATATGAAGGTGATCCTCTACCCATGGCAGAAAACAGTCAAAAATATTGATTCCGCACGCTATTCTATAGCGCTTATTATTTTGTTAAACATAAAAATAACAAATAATTTATGTTTGAGGTGGAAAAATCATTTTGGCATCCATATTTGTTAAAAAACTACAATATTTGTAAAAAAGAGAGTTTTCGCGGGCAACTGTACAGCTTTTATTTATAAGTGAATTAACTTCAAATTGTAATATGTTGTCAACTCGGTTGTCAACAAAGCTTGAATCTGCGAAATAACATATTTCGATTTTAAAGCAAAATTTTAAGATTCTGCATCGACCATTTTATAGATTGTACTTGTATTTTCAACAATATCTTTAGATTATTATATTTAACAAAACAATAAACGCTGTGGAGTGGAGTGGCTGTTTTTGGCTGTTTTCTGGCGCAGTAGAGGAAATTTCACGAAAATATTTTCTTATTATGACCAAGATTATCATAATAAATTCATACCTCGACTACTTAACATAACACAAAATTGCTTAGTGATTCGATCACCATTTTAATACCCCAACTACGCGTTTTTAATATATCTACCACCGCTAATATAAAATTGAATTCAGTAGTGTACAGTTAGTGATTTGTTTCCTCTTGGAAGGGTTGAAGGGTAGATCTGGCTCTTGTAGAGGGTGCTCTGCCCTGATGTCAAGTAGCATGTGTGCTCTAAGGGTGGTTGTGATTTGCACCCCTCTGTAGCCACGTGTTGAAGGGTTGCAAACTACATGCGTTATTAGATCACGAAATGACGCATTTCATGTCACAGTTTTAAATGTTGGCAGTATTCAGACTTTTGATCTGCCGAATAAGTCAAAAATATTTAAACTAATGAAATTATTTATTTTGTTACAGGGTCCACCTCCTCAGGGCGGTCAAATCAAGTTCACAATTGCCGATACGTTGGAACGAATTAAAGAAGAATTTAATTTTTTACAAGCTCAATATCACACGTAAGTAATTTAATTTTTATCTATAAGAGAATCTGCTGTGGCCACCACAGTACTTCCTCGATTATGAGTTTTAATAACTTGCTTTCGTAAAGGCTTTAATTTTATACTTCATTCAGCAAATTTTAAATATATTTGTCTTTTTCCTTTAGAGATCTAAGTTGATATCAATTTCAGTACAATTTGAATAACATGTGAAAAAGCAATTGACCATCGTATAAATGTTGTTTTTTATTCTGCATTCATTCAATTACATGATACTGTTTTCATCTATATTCTAGTATGAAATTCATCCGAGGTGTTTTTAGCCATTTCTAGTACTTATGCCTAAAGCTTGAATTACATTATACTTTTTTTGGTTAGAAACTTTGACAATTTTCATACTTAATTCTAGAATGCTCACTTGGATAATGTAAATCAAGAAAATTTCGATCCAAGTTTCATACTAGAACCGTCTTTTTATATAACCACAAAAATAATAAAGTTAGTGACAGCAGAATAACTAAATTGTAGGTACACTATGTTCCAAATGTTCTGCCCCAGAGATTGGAAAACCCCCGTTGATCCGCAACCATTGTAGCACCATTCGTCAAAGTATTAGAAATACGGCCTTCTTTGATCGTAGAAAAAGACAACAAGGGAAAGATAGAAACAGCAGCGGACTAACCCAGGTATAGGGTAAATAGTGTAGAACAATTATTGCTTTGGGCCAGGATTCAGTTCACTGTTAGAGAAGAACACATTCTCCATAATTTTATTTCTTAATATTTGGTCACCTGAGTATCAAACATATGAAAAATTTTAATACATGTTGCAAGAATATAAATGTGTTGTATCATGTATTTTTTAACAATAACTTTATTGAGATTCATGGTCTGTTATAATTATTTCTTTCCAGTTTCTAAATTTTATTACCTATTTTTTATGTTGTTTGTTTATATTGTTATTTACCTATTCATTATTTTTAAATGTGTTGTATCAGTATCATGTAAGTTGGCAATCAAGTTATGATAATAACTTCTTAAGTTGCATGTTGCGTTATTATTATGTTCAACTTTTGTCCATTCTCTATCTCTAGACAACAAAATAAAAAAGTAATTGTTCAATTAAAATAAAAATAAAATTGTATCATTATGTGATGGATGGCATCTAATAAGATATTTTCCACTAACTTTGCTATACATGTCGATATTACGAAGTTTTTGATGTAAATACGCCGGCGTACACCGGCACGGTGCCTAAAGAAAGCCACTTAAAATTAAGCGTTCATACCGGCGCGTCGCCGCCGCCGGTTTATTTTTAACAATTCGCCGCCGCCACTATCAACCTCAACGCTGCACAAGTCAAATTGTGTGTTAATTAATGTAGGTACTGATTAAACATTCAAAGATTTACTGTGTATCGAGTTATGAAATAAAAAATCGCGTGGTAATCATTTTTTATAATCTTGTAATTTTGCCCGGAAATTATTGCTAAAACTGATACTTCGATTTTGTTCTATGTAACTTTTGTATGATACTTATTGTTATTATGTATTTAATATAAACTAAATTAAAATATTGAAAATGAAATTACTAATCATAAAAATAATTAACTTACGATTTTTTACTTTCAATTTATTCGGTCAGTCTAGGATCTCCTTCATTTTTAAATTTTACCTTTAGTCAGTGCCAATAATTATCTTATGTATTTAATATTAAATTTGGCAATAAGTTAATTTTATCATTTTAAGGCATTGTGGCATTTTTAGGATACAAAGTTTTATAAAATTGTGTATTTAAAATAATTTTTTCATTTCATAATAATACAATTTTTGTTTAGAAATGTAATGAAGTGAACAAAATAAAACTATGGAAATTGTATTTCTGAACTGAAACAGAGCTCAAAGCAATTATTGTTCTACACTTTTGCTCTACCTGGCGTAATCCGCAATGATTCACCGAGAACTGCTTCTATCTTTCGCAAGTTGTCTTTTTCTACAACCTAAGAAGGCCGTATTTCTAATACTTTGACGAATGGTGCTACAATGGTTGCGGATCAACGGGGGTTTTCCAATCTCTGGGGCAGAACATTTGGAACATAGTACATAAAACTTCATCACTAACACATTAACCGAGTACGTTGACTACCTCAACTGACAATTACATTTCTTTTTAAATTTTCAGTGGCAGTATTGGTCGATGAGCTAAATAAAATATGTCAGTGCAAGAACAAATTTTAAAACTAGATTCTAGCCGAATTAAGTATCTAAAAAAAGTTCTTTTTTCTAGCCGAAAAAAGTATAATGTAATTCAAGCTTATTGTAAATCAGAAATTTCCATCCAAGTTCCGTTCGATTTCCATACTTTGTTCTAGTATAGAAATATACGCCTGACTCTATTTTTCTATTCGAGATTCGTACTAGATTTGTCTACGCATGCTCAGTGTGCAGTCAGTTTGACCAACCTTTTAAAGTTTTTCCTCGGGAAATATCGAAGATTAGCGATTGAATATGAATAGTTTGGAAACAAAGTATGAAACTCGAACGAATATCGGATAGAAATTCAACTAGAAATCTAGAATGTAACTAGACGAAAAAAGTATAATGTAATTCAGCTTTAACAGACCCACAGACCTACTTTTTTAAACCATGATTTTTGGGACAGGGCAAAAAAATCACGATTACAATACTTCCCCTTATTACATAGATCGGGGAAGTAAGAAGAACATTATAATTTGTGATTTTGTTAACGCAATAGAAAAGTTGATGCGCCGTATACAGGTTGGTGGAGGTGAAATGCGAACATAGGGAACATACATGACAATCGTACTTTCATGCAGGTATCTTGATATATTTTGTAGTAGTGTCACAAAAGGAAGTAATGTAAATTTGTGTGGCAAAAAGAGTAATCAATAACAGAAATAATAATAAAATCTAAAAGTGCATGTAAACTTTCTCGTTCTGCTCGTACACATACATTAGTATGCAAAGAAAATATTTTAATGAAAATAAAAATTTCAATAATATGACAGGTACTTTGACATTGACAGTATGACAGTACTTATTCCACGTATATCAAGATGCCTAGCATGATAACTCCATTGTCATATATTTCCCTATGTTCGCATTTCACCTCCACCAACCTGTATAACAATTACATAAATTATATTTACGTTATTAAATAACGAGGGATATAAAATATAAAACTCTTTAAACTGTCTACCAGATAGTAAAACAAAACTTTACGGCAAGATTTTCACATTAAATTTATTTACCAGTAAATAACGTCCTTAAGTAAAACTTTCCTGCATAAATGTGCAGCTTATAATTATAATAAACTATTAATTCCGTCATTATCTCCACATTGTATTTCTCACGAACTAATCACATCTGATTCCCCTACTCTCGCCCACGGTCTTGTGTCTTGTCAAATTAAAATTTCATGTTTGAAACTCATTTTCCGTTAATCGCCGGCCCATCAAGCCGTCAACGAATCAATATACCTGAGTGTTATATAAATAATTGAAAATCAGTTGAGTAAAGTTTACATAGTGAAATATTAAGTTGCCGTATTGATCGGAGACAACTGTTACTGTTGGCAGCTATGTTTCTTCCTTGGGAATCATTTAACCTCAATGTTGGCAGCAGTGTTTAGTATCCGCTTCCGACTGCTTGCGTGAGGGTTTGTGGACTTCATTTGTTTTAAATAGGGGAGATCTTTATTTATGTCTTCTGAAATAGATTACACTAATTTTCGACTAATTCTTTAAGAAAACATAATTGATTAACGTCAGTTTGTAAGTATTATTTTTATTCCCGGCTATTGCATAATGCATATATTTTGTTGCAGTGAATAATGTGCTCTATTACTCACTTGTAATTAAGCATATTCAAACAGAATAGTTCGTAGCAGGAATGAGTTTAACACCAAAAAATAAAAATATAGAATATTCATATATACAGGGAAAAATCTGGTATGGTCACCACACTAATTTTCGACTAATTCTTTAAGAAAACATAATTGATTAACGTCAGTTGTAAGTATTATTTTTATTCACGGCTATTGCATAATGCATATATGTTGCAGTGAGTAATGTGCTCTATTACTCACTTGTATTAAAGCATATTCAAACAGAATATTTCGTAGCGGGAATGGATTTAACACCAAAAGATAAAATCTAGAATATTCATATACCTACAGGGCAAAATCTGGTATGGTCACCACACGACTTTCTGTATATGTAGTCGTATAAATACTGCACTTGACACAAGTTTGACATAATAGAATAACTGACGTAACCGACTTACCTGTTTGTTTACAAGCAACTATTATTACTGAAATGTATTTATTAAATAAATAATTTTATTTTTCTTAAATTTGAAAGCAGATATAGACAATTATTTAATCAATTTGTTTATTCCTTATTATTGTTAACATTTTATATTTATATGTTAAATATGACTGAAATCTTTTCATCTCGTATCGGCACAATATCCTAAACTTTATAAATACCAAGTTTCATAATTTTATATTTTCTCATTCATGAGTTATTGTACATATACGGACGCACATCCATCCATCCATCCACACAGACATCATTGCGAAAATGGTCAAAACGGATTCAGAGGACCTTAAAACATGTATTTCCGCGAAAATTCCGACATCGATTTTTTTCATGAAACCTCTAGACTTACAGACATACTCATACAGTATAAAAGAAAATAAAAAGAAAATATGTGCATTAAAAGATTCATTTACAAGAAAATTCTAATCTATAATTTTAGATTCGGTATAAATGCAAACACAGGGTGATGCAAATCTACATGTTAAAATGCACTATGTTGTATTTTATATTATACCGATATTCAGCCGTATTAAAATATTAATAAATTTTATGAAGTTAATAATTTACAATTTCAGTTAATTATATTTTAAATTCGCAGTGTGAAAT
This sequence comes from Agonum fuliginosum, assembly GCA_947534325.1. Classification (NCBI taxonomy): domain Eukaryota; kingdom Metazoa; phylum Arthropoda; class Insecta; order Coleoptera; family Carabidae; genus Agonum; species Agonum fuliginosum. Next base: position 3,775,517 of record OX384033.1, read on the forward strand.
TACCAATCATTTTTTTGATATTACATAAAATTCACGTTAAATTTATGTCATTATGTTATATTAAAGTATTACCAATATAATGAAAATTAATTACCCTAGCTTTTGCGAGCAAAAAGTCATCCTGTTAAATATTAAACACATGTTAAACTATATATTTAAAAAAAATCTACGATGGTTATTAAAAAGGTTTTTTGGACACTTCGTCACTTGAAAATGAACGATTGCAGACCAATGATTCTTTCTTCTTTGCAGACCGTTGCTTATAGAGACAGTCTGAAAATATTTTCAGACCGCTGCTCATAAATATTTGTTCCAGTAATCATAAATAATAACTCCACCGTTGGTTTGATTTTAACAGTTTTTTCTATGAGACATATTTTTTAGACAAATCTACACTGTGTTCTGTAGATCTATATAATTTTTGTTTAATACTATTGTAATTTCAATTACATCATATTTAATTATTAATTTACCCTGAAGATGACACAAGGGTTTGTCGAAACGTCGATCTTTTAATAAAATTCGTTTGACTGCATTCCCGATTAATTAATTGCAATTTATTAAGGTTTTTATAAAAATTATTTCTAAATTTCAAGTTTGTTTACATTTATGTTTGTTGTATTGTTTATCAACATTCAAAACTTTAGTTTTCTTAGATGATGATATAAATGAAAAATTACAAAATTTCTGTTGATTGCAAATAAAAATCGATTAATCGTAGAAAGAATGTTGCTGAAAGTATTTTTGCCGCCTTCGACTACAATCGTGCTACAATCTTTAGCCTCAATCTGCAAAGGTCTACTTTCAGCCCTTGGTCTCGCCCTTGGTATACAAATAACTATTTTCATTAACGTTTTCAGTTGGTTCATAATTTTATATTCTCTGTTTTCTTCTTTCGAATCTATGATGTCCCCTCTCCGGGTATCAGGATAAGGGTGGAGCAAAGCTCCGTGTTTCCGGTTAACCCCCTCCGCCTGTATTTACCCCTAGAGTAAAGATGTTAGATTTGTGATCAGAGGTTGCTTGGCACTTGTGATTCCTTGGGTTTGACCTAGATTAAGTGGAGTTCAAAATTAGTGATTGAGATTAGAAGTTTGTAATAGGACGGATAATATCAATAGAGATTTAACGGCACTGGAATATTTAGCCTTTATGCTCGTTTTAGCGAAACTGTCCTTTAGATTGTTTCTACGGAGTGATCATAAATGATTGACCATCAGCTGGCTGAAAAGTTTGTATTCATTTGCTGTCAAACGAACGTTTTGTAGTGCTTGTACGCCTATGAAACTGTTCATACTTTTCTTAATAACTAAAATGTAGAATATTATAAAAAAATCTGACTTTATTCTTTTAACTTATTATACAAATATATTAATATATAAGTACTACTACTACTGCTACTATACTCACAAATATATTTTAGTCATTTTATTTAAACTGCAGAAGAAGATATAAAGCAAATTTTACTATTGTCACTGTCATGTCATAACCATTTAAATTTTACGTAGTAACAAAATGTTAATCGATCATGGACTACAAGATACCGAAATACTAAATTATAAATATATACTTTAATTATTCTTAAATGATACCAGATACAAAAATATTTATAAAATACCGATTGTAGGTAATAATCACATAATCTTTCATTTAAAATAAAAAAAATTTGTCTTAAATTAAATATTTATCGAAATATTTGAAAAAAGTACTACTTCCGGTTTGTAGATTGAAACCAAAAATAGGAGGTGTACAACTAGATGCTATAACAGTCCTGAATACAAAATTTCAACTTTCTACGTCTAACCGTATTTGAGTTATGCGACATACATACGTCCGTACGTCCGTCCGTACGTACTTACGTACGTACAGACGTCACGACGAAACTAGTCATAATGGATTCAGAAAAGGTCAAAACGGATATTTCCATCAAAATCTGAAAACCGAAATTTTTCGCGATTACAATACTTCCTTATTACTCCGTACAAGGAAGTAAAAATTGGAGTTATCAGTCGTATACAAGGTGGTTTTGAAGTTAATGTCATAAATTTAAGGGTAAGTAGTATTACATGAGTGTAGATTACGAAACAGAAAGATTTTTTTTAAATTAGAAAAATTAAGGGTAGTTTACCTGCAGCATTTTGATGGCAACCAATCTACAGGATTAACTCCCAATTACAGAATGGTAGATGTTATTATAATGTTTCCCAGTCAAAATATTTTCGTTGCCACTGCCACTGGGTGGAGTAATTATTGTTTCATTAAAATAATTAAATTTTGTTTGTTTATTTTACTAGTATTATATAAACGGTCAGTGGTTAGCTCAGCGGTAGAGGGTCCGCCTAGCATGCTAGCGGTCTCCAGTTCGATTCCCACCACACCCGACAATAATACCACTGGCTCCGAGTGGTTGAATTCCACTATAATAACATCTGCCATTCTGTAATTGGGAGTTAATCCTGTAGATCAAAATGCTGCAGATAAACTACCCTTAATTTTTCGAATTTAAAAAAAAAAAATTTCTGTTTCGTAATCTACACTCATGTCATACTACTTACCCTTAAATTTATGACATTAACTTCAAACCTACCCTGTATACTTACTGGCACTGTTGGTTCTTAAGTCCGTTTTACATTAAACTAAATCTTGAACAAGATCTTGTACAATTTTTGAAACAATCTAAATTGTGTAGTATCATACAGCAAATTGTGTGAAATATTGCATTGCTTCGTAAATTGTCTGAAAAAATAGATAAGCGCGGCTGTCAAATTATTATTATATGCGAACTGTGCAGAATCACAAACTAAATATTGTAGGTAGGTATATAAAATTGTCTCAGTATAAAACAGAGTACATTAAAAACAAAGCAATTTATTGCTCAAGATATTGTTGAATTTGTAGCACAATTTTCAATATTTAGCGTAGTGTAAAACGGCCTTTAATTAGAGTACACTACAGGGGTGGTTTAAGTGCAGTTTAACTGGACTTTGTTTCTTACTGCTGACTGGATTCGAACCTGAGTTGTCGGCTCTACAGCCGGCCACATAACGCATCGGCTATGCGACTAAAATAGTGTATTTTCAGCACGGTTATGTCATAAAGATTTTTTTCTGAAAATAAAATAAATCATTTCTGTTCGCTCCGCAGCAGTTTGACAAAACTTCTCGTGTTCGTTGTAGAAATACCTATTGCAACAACTTCTCGGAAATAAATGCCAAAATGCCATCGAGTTGGAAAAACTCGCTGAAATTCGCTGAATTTTTCAGTCGCCAGTTTCATAAACAGCCATTTACAAATGCAACATTGCACACTGGCAAAATTAATTTGCAAAGTTAGTGAATATACGCCAGTGGCGGCGTGGAAAAATTTTATCAAATGTAAACGGTCGACAATAATAGTAGTTTAAATGTTTAAAATGTTGTAAATGCTGCTGTTTTCTATATAAAAGAGACGGCAAATGATTACTAATTTTGCTGCACAACAATGAATTTTAAAACTTAATTCGCGTGTCAAATTAAATCGTATTTTTTATAAATTCTTGATCTTTTGAAAAACATTACCTATAGATTCATGATTTCCCAAAAGTCCCGGGACGGAGGTATAAGTTTTGAACGAGTGAAGAGAAAAAAATTAAAATTTGGGGATCACTAAAGAGTCATAAAAACTACATTTTTACATATTTTAGAACGTTTTAGAACGTCCATGCAACGTGGAGTTTTTTTAGGGGATGACCATCCCAACATTTTTAAATAGCAACCCCTATTGAGTTTCACCTTATTTTAAAGGTAATGAAAAAAGAAACACATCCCCATAAACCAAAACCCGATATCTGAATTCTTCCAAGAATTTAATTTTAATGTTTTTTATAACATATATTCAAATTGTCGACCTTCTTCGGTCTCGCTTTAGTGATCCCCAAATTTTCAATTTTTTTTCTTTACTCGTTGAAAACTTATAAGAAAAAATCTGCTGTGGCCAGCACACGACTCCTCGCCTAATTCTATTTATTCTACTAATCTAATAAATTTAAATAGTTTTACTTACATTTTAATAGTTTCATGTTTATGTAATATGTAAACGATAATGTAAACCAAGATGCAAGCAAAAGATGTCAAGAGTTTAAGTTCTTGTAACTAAATACGAGCATTCACACTTGCCACTCTCAAGCACTGTGAATGCTCGTATTGAGTTAGATTAATTTTAACTTTCTTAAATCTAAACATACCTTGAATCTTAAAAATGTTTATGTGAATGCAGCTTAAGCCTCATTCACATAAGCATTTAGTTTGAAGGTTTACATATACAATATTTAAGTTTAAGAAACTAGCATTCATATATAATTAACTTAAGCGGCTCGTCTACGTTTTTACCGAATTCCTGGAATACCTTGGATTTTACTTTTTTTTTAATTCCACTCTTTTCCCCACTACTAGGGCTGCCTGAAACCAGCCCGAAACTTGTACTTTGCCGCATCCTAGCTATGCAATGTCATTTTGAAGTTGAAAAATACTATAAAAGTGTTTTTGTTGCGAGTAAACTGTCAGATTATTATTGACTTCAGGATAATGTTTTTATAAGCAATTAATATAAAAAAATGGATCTACAAATGTGCCTTTTTAAAATTTTAAAAATTCATTTCTATCATGGGATATAACCGTGTAAAGTTTGCATAAAATATTTTTATATTCATGTACAATTTTTCAATAAAAATTTTAAAAAGTCATATCTGTAGATCCATACTTTATCTATTAAATCCTTGTTGAAGTAAAAATTTACCATTCTTGTATTGACCGCAAAACACTCGCTACGTTAGTACATTTTATACTGGATTTTAGGGATAGACGGGCCTCTTAAGATAACTTTAGTAAGTGTAAAAATAAATTTAAAGTTTATAGCTAGAATGTGAAAACAATTATTGTAAATGCGCCGCTGTTGAAGAAGGCGCGTAAATTATACCAAAAGGTGAATTTCGGTTGTAAATATTTTTGGATACTGCCCCCGAAAAATTATCTCTCCTCCACCACTGCGTTGCACAATTTCCCGGTGTTAGATGCATTACACATAATTATTTCCCTGACTCTTCGCACGAATTTTATATTTTAATGAGTCTTAATAATTCTTTGTTTCAGGTTGAAGTTAGAATGCGAGAAACTGGCGGGAGAGAAGACTGAAATGCAACGACACTACGTAATGGTGAGTCACATTCTCATGTCGTTTTGCTTCTAATGTAGTTAACTGTGTAATTCCCGACTTGTAGTAAACGGACCTACGAGTAGTCTGTTTTAGATTCTGACGTCTGAATCGATTTCTTCTTGCTCCTTTTAGCAGGAAATGAATCTGGAAGAGGGTTTGTCGGGAGCTATTTGCATAAGTTAAACGTCATCGCGAGCGGAGTAAATAATAATAAATACTTCTTATTAACATTTAAATATATTTTTCTGCTATTAATTGAATATTATGGTGATAGGGACTTAAATAGAGGGTATATAAATTTGACATGCTTATTGAGAATTCAAAATAATTTTTCAGAAATTCGATAAATTAAGGGTAGTTAATTATACGGTCCATTTTTGGCACTACTTGATTCGCATAATTATACTAATAATAGATATTTATACACCAAGTGAGATACATGAATGTTTATTCAAGAGAAGAAAGTTTAGCCCCCGAGCCCGAAGGGCGAGTGGGATAATTTCTTCGAGTGAATAAACATTCGTATCTCACGTGGTTTATACAATATTTTATTCAATTTTGACGAAATTATTTCAAATATATGAATTATAAATTTATTTTGACATAACAAAAAACACTAATCAAAGTAGTCGTTTGGCAAGTTGTCATTGTTTTTATGCATTTTTGACGTAATAATAACAATAAAAGTAGAGAAGTTCTTGGAGAATTCAGTCAATTTATTAAAATACAATAACACACCAACGTTTCGACTCCAATTAAGTCCTCTTCCTCAGTAATAATAACAGTTTAAAACGTCAGAGTGATTTAAAAATGTGTTGAGTGATTTAAAAAAAATTTAATTCACTTGTGAATAAACATTTATTTAAAGTTGTTGCTATGGAGTTAATAATAGCTGTTTAAAACGTCAAAATTGAATAAAATAAATAATTCAATAAACAACTTAATAAAATGACATTTATTTATAATTATGTTTGTTAAAATAATTATTAAGCATTTACGAACTCCGTCTCATTGAAGTTGGCCCAGACGTAATAAAGTATTTTTTAAATAAATATAAAAATAGAAGTATATTGTACTGTATCTTATATTTATTGAAAACTGCAATACATTTTACACAATCTCAAATAAAATCAAAAGTCGAAACTTTATGAAACCGAATAAAAAAAACAAATTGAAATATCGTCCTATGCAAGGACAATCAAAGAATTGTGACAGACTGTAGAATATTTAGGATTTTTTCTCCAGAAATAAGAATACCTGAAAAAATATATAATTTGCAGTAGAAATGAAAGAAGAGCTCAAAATTCATCAAATTGCAATGAATTATATGCAAAATGAACTATTATTACATACATAATTTTTAAAATACGGCAATTAGGTTACATCGATTATTAGAAATTTATGCAGAAAGCATGTGCAAAATGAGCCATGTTAAAGTTTTAAAGTGTAGCTGACGTAGCACTAGTAGTTCCAGAAAAAAAAATCCGATGTGGCCAACACATGACCTCTCGCCATATACTCTACTATTTTACTAAGTGTGTATGAAAGTACTTACTCACAAATATACCATTGTACTAGAAGGGAATTCGGGAATTGTAGTTTTTATAATATTATTAAAGTTTATTATGACCTTATAAATACTAAATGACATTTCATATTTTCTATTTCAATTTTCCAAAAAGTCAAAAATTCATATGACATTAACACTCAAATATTTTATTTTTTGTTTCCATAGGTAGGCAGATAAATCAAAATTGTAACAAATTTGTAGAATTTTTAACTTCTTGTAATTGGAAAATGGTGCTAGATAGAAACAACGTTTTGAATACATATTGTAGACAGTAACATTTAGTAGGTATACAATGTTTTTAAAAAAATTCCTATTAATTCATAAATTTTGAGAATATTCCAGAAAAACTCTTCAGATCTTCAAGAAACTAAGACTTCCGGTTGCACGATCAACACCAAAATCTAATCAGATCTAATCTAGGGTGTCAGAATATTGTATACAAAATTTCAAATTTTTTTATTCAGTGGTATTTGAGTTATCGTACCTCCAACATCCATCCTGACACACACACAGACACACACACACACACACAGACATCATCGTGAAATTATCAAAATCGTGTTCTAGGGACCTCAAAACGTGCTTATCCATTGAAAACTCACTATCGAAATTTTAGCATGATTACAATACCTGTCTTACAGATATGAGTGGCGAGAGGTAAAAACATTTAAAAAAATCATATTATGACCTATAATACGATTTTGACAATTATCGGGTTAAAAACAATACCATTACAAACTCGTGTTAACGGTTTTTTCAATTTTAAGCGCGCCCTTAAGGCTCTTCACATAGATAATTTCCATAGTGAAATAATATTCAATTAAACATCAAATTGAACGTACAAATTTTTGTCAATGAACTAAGATGCTTTTATTTGTACTTACTGAGATAAATGAACTGATTCAATAATAAGAGTCAAGTCAAGTCTGATCAAAGTTTTAATAAAGAAATCAAATTATAGTTACATGAAATGTTTTATATCGTTCCACATAGAAAGTTTCGTTTCTGATAAAAACAGTAATTACTTTATTATTGATTAAAGCTAGTTTTAGTTGAAATTACAGTTTAAAACTTAAATATAGTGGGTAGACTACAAACAATAAAAAGATCAATTCTTCTTTACAATGAAAAATAATTACATTTTCTTATTTTCTACTTCTAATAAATAGCTGATCTATCCCCGGTGCAATTATAAGCTCACATAACCCCCTCTTTAAATCTTATCAATTAATAACCCAACAAAGCCCCCAATTTCCCGATCTGTATCTCCTTCCATTTTTCCTCGAAAAAATCCATCAAAACAAACAAAAACTCCAAATTTACTCATCAAGCTCAGCGCTGTGCTTCTCTTGCGTTATTCCTCTTCCTCCCAACTTAATCTGATACCAATCACACTAAATTAAAATCCCCAAGCTTACAGCACGATCAGTTGGGGTCTCATCACTTTCAGGCCTTTCCCCCACCATTACCGACGACGACAGACTGGTGGGGAGAGGAGAAATTGGTCGGAGATGTTTTGTCCGCGAAGAGAGATGATTCCAGGAATTTAAATTTTAACGAGAAAAATAAATGATTTAATGTTTGTTTTTAATTTATATAACGGTTGATGTGTACTGTACGCGTCCTACAATTTTTTTAGTTTTGGTTAAAAATTAAATGCTGCCACTAGGTATTGGATTTCTGTTAGGATTGTGAATTTGTATTCCTCAAAATGATTTCTAGACTTCCTACTTATTGGACTTCTAAAATAATTCCTTGTCTTTTAAAAAATTACTGGACTTCCTAAAGAATTTCTAGGCTTTTAAAGAATTGTTGAACGTTCTAAAGAATTATTAGAATTTCTGAATTATTTTGGACTGCCTCCCTGTGCATACATGAATTCTTTTAGGATTCTTCTATGCTTTTGAATCCTGGAAAAAAGAAATTCACTGTTTTGAAGCTGTCAATGAATTAGAAGTTCTTTTTTTTCAAGACTCATTCAAGATTCAATTTAGCGGCGCTGCTATTTGACAAGTCAAGTAACTCTCACCAGGATAATTTTTTTACAGTTCAGAACCATGAAAGAGGCCACAAAGAATCCTTGTGTAATAGACAGGATTTAAAGAAATATAAAAATGACTATGATTTCCTGGACTGCTAAAAGTTCCTGAATTTCCTAAAGAATAATTGGGCTTTAAAACAATTATAAGAATTACCAAAGAATTTGTATATTGACTACCTAAAGCTTTATTAGAATTTCCAAGAATTTTTATACGAATTATTGAAATTACCTATTATCCTGTACTTCCTGCAAATTAATGGTATGACCAAAATATTTTTAGACTCCTTGTTTGAAGGACTACCTGTTTTATAAATTCAAAAATTGGATATAAGAATTTTTGCAGATAAAAAATATGTTACAAAAACAAATCTACTTAAATATGCCGAATTAAATTCATTACAAAATTTTTCTATTTCAAACTTTTAGTTCTATTTTTCGTCTAAATGCTCATTATTCATTAGAAACTTCTAGACCGATCTAAAGATATTGTTGCAGATAAAAGTACAATCTAAAAATGGCCGATGCAGAATTTTAAAATTTTAATAAAATATGTTAATTTGAATTTTGACAATTTTTGTTACTTTTTGAACACTTGCTTCTAATTTAAAACGAATTTTAAAAATTCGATCGGTTATTTCGCAAATCCAAGCTTTGTTGGCAACATATTAAAATTTGAAAGTAATTCACTTATAAATAAAAACTATATAATTTATTTTTTACAAATATTGGTGCCAAAATTATTGTTCCGCTCAAACATAAATTATTTGTTATGTTTATGTTTAACAAAACAATAGAAGCTATAGAATAGCATACAGAATCACAGTTTTTGACTATTTTATGCCATTTTAGAGGATCACCTTAAACCCTTAAAGCAATATTGCGTAACAAGGCCAGTGTCGCAATTTCAATTTTTCGTCTGACCCCCCTCTTTCCCCGCTGACAAATCAGGCCCCGCGCGAGTAATTTGGCTGTAGGTTAGCACTGATGCTTGAGCTATTAGCCGCGTGGTGGGGGCGAGCTTCTAGGTTAGTGGTGGGGAACTCGGTGGTGGGGGGAAGCTGCTGCTTGCTATAAACAGCTATTTCACCCTGTTAGACACAACTCGCGACTGAGACTTGTCGCAATCGATAGTAAACTGTCGTCTTGCTGGATTGGCTTCACCCCCCCCCCCCCCCACAGTGGGGGGCTTCTTTGGGCGGCTTGTGCTTTTGTGGGAACACGTAGGCAGGGATGGATTCAGGCAGTTTTGTTGCAGATAATTTAATATGGAAAATGGATGAAGGTTTTTGAAAAGGAAGTTTTATTTGTTTAGTTTGTAAACATCTTTGGTGGATTATTATTTGTTCCGGATTTAATATACAGGGTAATTCACAATTTCATGCATATGCACGGTGTTTCACAACTTCAAGATAAAAATTAAATGGTAGATACTGTATATTAATTACGAATCAAAAATATTTTTTTCAAAATTTGCAAAATAATTTGCACTATAAATATCGTACACATTTTCTCTTGAGATAAATTGTTCTTTAAAACTTTATGAAATTTCAGATGAATAAATTTCCCAATTTTCATTTCATTTTCCAAATTTGTTATTTATTTTGAATTCTACTCGTTTTTTATTTAACTTTTAATGAAACAGCCGTTGACCTTGAACTCAAAAAATTTTCGTCTGCGGCACTATTTTTTTCTGTTTCTTCAGAAAACCATACCCGACTACGATTTTTTTTTAAATTTCTCCCACTCTTTAGAGATTTTCTGAATCCGTCACTGCTTCAATGTATCTTGAAAAACAATTAATTTATAATTCACAATAATAATAATTCACAGGGATTTGCTGTAAAACTCTAATAACAATATAATCTCCAACAAATCTTTCTTTTTATAAATAGTATACCGTGAGTTTATTTTAACGTGAAACATGGGTATATCATATCCATGGTTACGAATTTGACAGCAATGTTCTTTTTAAAATGAAACATAGAGAATAAATTTGAATTTGTTAATTGGTGTCACAATGCTGCTACCTGGAAATACGATTTATTCTTTGAACAATTAAAAGTTTATGTTGAAAGCGTTCCTTGGAACTATTGCAGCTGCCCAAATATCTTTTATTGTTCAAGAATAATACAGTTAAATTGATTCCCTATGTTTCATTTTAAAAAGGACACTCTAATACATTGCTGTCAAATTTTTCAGTTTATTAACTTAAAAAACTGTATGTTCCATGTTAAAATAAACTCACGGTATTATACAACGACGCTATCATGGATGCTATTATTCCTGAAGATAAAGTTTATAACACAAGCGAGCAAAGCGAACGTGGGTTTTAATCATCTGAGGGAATAATAGCCATTATAGCGATTTTTATACTGTACTTTATCTTCGACTTATATATTACGTACACGATTTTAATAAAATAAATACAAATACGCAAACTATCACCATAGTTACATCATTGAACATTGTAATGTTTTTTAAAAATAATTTTAAGAAATTGATTCACGCTTAGTAATTTTCTGCTTGGTGCAGAAGAGGGAATACTGACTATTATACCCTGTTGGATTAATATATGGCATTAATGTAGCATCACACATTTAATGTTCATGTTATACATTAGTCGTAGATAAACCAATTTAGATAATTAATTGTCTATTTTATTATTCATTATTTGCACAAATAATTGCACAAAATCCAACTGACTCCACCCCTGCCCGAGTAAACTCGCTCCGGATTACCTCATATACCTCCACAACCTTCTATCCTCGCACACCTCTTCCTGCAAGCCGAACCTGAAACCGTTGAAGAAATGAACATGAAACGCGAGTCCTGAATTCGTTCTTCCTTCATTTCTTCCTGCTGTCGCTTCCCCCCTCCCCAGCCACCCGCGTTGTTGATTTATAAACACGACAACTTTGTATCTATCACGTCAGAGGACAGATCACTGCGCAGGAGTCGGGAGGGATTAGGGGGTGGGGGGTGACACCGGTAATTACATTAAATTTTGTAGCAAGGATATTAAACAGTGTTTCCTGCATTCAGAGATTAATAATTTGTGTTCCACTTTGGACACTAAGATCATGACTAATTATTGGGAAGTTTAGGCTGATTCTAATACGGGTCATTCGGGATTTCTGTTTATTAGAGATGCAATGATTAGTAAATGTGACGAATGCCGAATAACGAATATTCTGCAGGACTGTCTGCCGAATAACCGAATATTCAGCGAATATTCTGCACCCTTTTGGTGCCAAATAATAAACTTACAAGGATTGATGAGGCTGCTTTGAATGCAGAGAAACTTATTTTTTGCTCCATAATTTGCCGCTTTTACATTTTAATAACGAACAGTTTATCATTTTTATTTTTATGTAAAATGTATTATTTGTTTTCAAAATTTTCATTTTTAGTAGTTCAGTTTTCAGGGTACTCGGACGGCTTGTAATTCAATACCTATGTCATTTTATTCTTATGGTATAGACAGAGACGATTTAACTCCATATAGGAGTGACGTCATAAAAACAAGCAAATTATTCGTATGAATCAAGATTTTACTTTTTAGTACTGCATGAGTTTGGTGTTTGGTAGATGGTGCTGGCATTCCTTCTCTATACGCGAAATTTAAAAGCAATAGTTTTATTTTAATTTTAAAAATTAATCATTATTTTATCATTTTAATACCTCGCATGATTCTGTAGGAAATAATAAAAGATTATTGAAATAGAATACAACTAAATAACAAAACACGTTAACCTCCAAATTTTATGTTGACACTTGCCACAACAAGAAGGATAAAATTGACAAGTTAGTAGCAATAAACAATAAAAAGTATATAACGAACTTTTGTGAATCTAAAAGAAAATAATAATATGTACAAAAATATATGTCATATAATGAATACTATATTACATGAATAATTGTTCTCCTACTGCCGTTAAGATACAAATTGATAAGCCCCGCCCCTTATGACATACGATATGCGTATAGATTTATACGAGTAAAATGTGTAAGAAAGAGATAGCTTATTTAATGAACGTGGTGGATAGAATTTATCTGATACGACGTCACTCCTATATGGATTTAGATTGTCTATACCATAAAAATAAAATTTATATTATTTGTTCTTATTTAGCAAGTACCTATACCATATTCCAGTTTATGAATATGTTATTAAAATAGTAAAATTCAACTATTGAACGATTTAAAGAAAATATAAGGTTAAAAAAATCTCTCCCCGCCTATGTCCTGGCGGAATCTCCTGCGTAAGTATTCCTGCTTCCTCCGGGTCGTCCGGGTGTTTCCGTGAATAATGAGACATATTAATAAGCAGCTTTCGCTGGAAATTGCCTCATCGCATGTTCCGTCTCTGTCAGCTGTACCTTCATCCCCTTCGTGCCGTCTCACTCTAGCAGGGTAGCGCTACCACTACTAGACAGACAGGGAACACTATACCACGCTACGTTGGTAGCCGTCAACGATTTCTTTTCTTATTTCAAGTAATGAATTTACAGAGAAGAAAGAGAAGTTTTGTTCGGGATGTGCGAGTTTGTACTGATGACGAATTATTTTACTTTCAGGAATGCAGTACAGTATTTATTAAATTTAAGTCACAATCGTCAAAGTTTATAGAAATAAAACGTATTAGTCAGATCAAAAAAAAATCAATACTTCAATTAATTACGATAAAATGTACCTTAGGAAAAAATAACGAAAAGAAAATAGTTATTAATTTATCTTTTGATTAGTGAATCCTTCTTATGGTCCAATAAATCAATTCGAACAACAATTTTAAATCTGTCAATTGTCAGAGTGACGGAATAAATATTTTTGGTTTAATTTTACATGGCAGTCTGAAACTAGCCTAAATTGCTATTTTTATTTCCTGTTTATTTCGTGAAAGAACTCGATTTGAACAAAAAATTTAAACTTAGTCGATGCAGATTTTTATTCTGAACATCTTTTGCATTTACACTTTCGCTCTAAAATCAATAGGTAAAAATTTAGAGCAAAATTAACATTTTAATATTGTATTTCATATAGATCAGAAAAAAATTCTACACCCGGTATGTCAACTAGATGTGCTAAATAAATGCATCACCGTGGCATCACCTACTAATAATAATTTTTACTGATAGTGTTTAAAATTTGAAATTTTCTAAATAAGATACAATAGGTAAACTATGATAAATTATTAGAAAAGTACAAATAAGTACAAAATTTTAGAAAATCGAAAAATTAAAAAAATTAGATTTGGCTACGGAATGGTCCTTGTCAACGTGGTGAACGTATGTTCTCAGTGTCGATGACGTCACATCGTCACACACGGTATCGTTTTTCACGGGTCCTGTTTTTTTAACTTTATGAATTTTTTCTGGCTTATTAGTAACTTTTTTGCAAAAAGAAAAAATACGGATCTAATATTTTAATGTATAGATTAACATAAAAAATCTGACGTGGCCACCACAATACCTCCCGCCATACCTACTTTATTCTTTTTACTTATTACCTATACAAACATATTAATATATAAGTAGGTACTATTACTACTGCTACTACTCACAAATATATTTTAGTCATTTTATTTACACTGCAGAAGAAGATATAAAGGGTTTTTTAATATTGTCACGGTGACTGTCATGTCATAATCATTTAAATTTTACGTAGTAACTAATGATACGATCATGGACTACAAGATACCGAAATACTAAATTATAAGTAGGTATTATACTTTAATTATTCTTAAATGATATCAGATACAGAAAAATTTATAAAATACCGATTGTAGATAATCATCACATAGTCATTCATTTAAAATTTAAAAAATTGTCTTAAATTCATTATTTATTGAAATATTTTTAAAAAGTACTACTTCCGGTTTGTAGATTGAAACCAAAATTATATTGGACTTTTAAGAATCGTATTGAAACCTTAAATACAAAATTTGGTATTTAAATATTTGATATTTTTTTAGTTATCGTGTCCGAAAAAATTGTAACATACGAACGAACGCACACACACACAGACACCATCTCAAAAATGTGTAATTCGTATTCTAGAGACCCTAAAACGTGCTTATCTGCCAAAAACTCATACTCGAAAATTTTGACCCATCACAATACCTCTCTTATAGAATATGAGGCGAGAGGTAAAAACAAAAAAATCGTGGAAACCCCCATTAGATTAGCATTAGCCAATCTATTTTTCAATATTTGTGTAAGGTAAGCACAGTAAGTAAGCACAGAACAAAAAGTAAATTTCATTAGAGCATACCGAATCAGCAGGGCACAAAACAGCCTATTACTGCCTCGTGCATCTTCTGCCGAGACAATTACAAAATAAGATGAACAAAAACCTGGCGCGACTTTTGATTATTCCTGTTTCTGTTCCTTGTTGAGGACTGGCGCATCCTGCATCCTGCTGCTGCTGCATGGTTGTTGCACAAAGTTGAGCTGATATAAATACGATATCGATATCGACAATCGCCCACAGACGTCGAGACGTCGTTCGCTGGATATTTTATTATGATACGAGAGTTATTTGATGTACGGTTAGGTTAGGAATATCGCTAGAGAATAGAATATACGTCGTATCGGCGTGAACATCGATGATGAAAATAATCACAAAACGAAACGAATGTGCTATTTTTATCTAAAAGTTTTTAAAATGTGGACATGAAGGAGTAGTGAATAGTTGTTACATTATTTAAAAACGAAATACACTCGACAAAAAAATAAAAATAAAATTCCGAAATTTTAGACCGCCATAACTCGGTTGAATTGGCTCGAAAATGATTTTTTGGCAGCTGATAGTCAGCAAAGTGTCACTTTTGCTGCCTAGGCAGCAAAAATAGTAAAAAAAGCCTAGGCAGTAAAAGTAATTGTTACTATGGTGAATCAACAAATTTAACATTAATAAAATTCATCAACATACCTAACCTATTTTGTTTTTTCATAGCAACTGTCAACATACGCATAGCAACATAATTTGATTTCGATACCTATCAATGTATTTAAAATAATAACTAAATTAATATTAATTAATAACAATCGCCGAAAAAATAATGTGTTTAACATGGCAAAAAATACAGATTGGCTGCCTAAGCTAGATTCACAGCCTCGGCTGCGCCTCGTCTATGTGAAACTCTAGCCACGGCAGCACATCTAATATTTTTTGCCTAGTTCAACAAATAACTATATTTCATACTCTTTCTTTTTTAATGATGTACTTCATTTAATCAGAGTAATCAATAAATAATGTCAAATGACTAGAATATTGTATTTTATTAATGAGGTTACCTAGTAATGGTCGCAAAATATTATTTTGCGGCCTAGGCCTTTAAAGTAAAATTTTGCAACCTAGGCCTTTAATATTCTATTTAGTGTCTATCAAATAATAGTTATTTATGTATCTAGAACGAAAAGTGAAACTTTAAGGTACTAGCAAGTTGTTTACGGCCGAGGCGAGAGCCGAGGTCGTAATTATTTGCGAGGACCTTAAAGTCACTTTTCGTTCAAGGTACATACAAAATTTTATTTCATACTGGTTACTAAAGTTGTTGAATTATAGTATTTATTAATAGAAAATTAAAGTAAAATTTTACTTTAAAGTCCTAGGACTTTAAAGTTTCACTTTAAGTACGATAAATCGTCCGAAAAATGTTACTTTATGTCACAGTATGAAATAAAATAAATTTTAGTGATTTCCCAGATTTTTAGTTGTGTAAATTTGACTTTTGTTTTTACTCTAGTTTTAGTTAAAAACGGATTATAGGAGAATGCAGTAGATTCAGTAGATTATTACCTAAGCTAAAATTGTGTACATTTTTTAATTGATAACTATAGTTTGTATTTGTTATTTCTGAATACGTAGCACATTGCATTTATTACAATGTAAAAAAATAAAAATATAGGACAAACAAAGCCGTAAATGTCTATAACCGATAGAGAAAAATAGCGACAGATCCGAATATCCCTGCGTATTTAGGAAAATAAATGTCTCTCAAATAATAATACATTGACATGAAGCGAATCCTTCCTTCAATACCATGATTTAATGCGATTTCCGGGTAGACAGGGCCGCAGCAGGGGGGGGGGGGCAGGGCAGAGCATATAAAACGAATATATAGGCAATATATAACACGAAAGTACGTCAGGAATCGAACATTTTTCAATATGAAATTTGAATTTATGAGCTAGGAGCGCAGGAAATGTGACAAGTAAAGATATCTATGCGCGTCCGTTTATTTCAATTAGTTCCAGGCCCGGACACTGCAGAATTTACTGCCCAGCGGAATGCATTTTTATTGTGCGGAGAACTGTTTCGTAATTAATTTTCAGATTAATTATTGCTTGCGGGAATTTATTTCTGTGAGATGAAACGCAAGAATGTCATGTTTTTTTTATTTTTATGGTATTGTCGGCATACAAAAGAAATTTAAACAAATACAGCGAACCTATGTGTACTTTGAAATTAAAATTTCACCCTCATTTTATTAATAATAATATTTAAAATATTTATTTCATAATGATATACGACAATTTAGGTACCTACATATTTCATTGCTACAATTTGGGAATTACATTATTTACCTCGTTATTTACGTATAGTATAGGATATAGTTATTTGGTTAATATTTTATATTATTTATCTACGACTTTGTCTACCACTGTTTTAGTGAATAATTTTACATATTTTTCACTTACACTTTATACATCTTGTAACGAAAAGAAATACAACCACAAAATATGATTTAGGTACTTATGATTATAAAAAAATTCTACATTTTGGGTAGTATGCATATAATAATAAATTATTATGTTAATTTTTAGTTCCTAATATTTTATTACTCGCACTAGTGATTTTGTAAAATTATTAAACTCGTTTTTTGACCAATATAATGGCTTCTTCAGTCAATAGTTTCATGTACCTATTACTATATTATAATAGTATGATGCTAAATAAATTACAAAAAACAAAAATACATTATTTTTTAAAGCTATGACTTCAAATTTATCTTAAAATGAATTAATTATATAATATAGCTAGTCGTAGATAAAGTATACATAACGAATACACAACGAATGATTACGATATTACCACATTCATCTCATAAATAATTGCCTTCGTAAGGCCAGCATTACAGTGTAAAAGTTATTTGAAAAAGATCTTTTGTAAAAGATGTTTAACGAGAAATTTGAAATAGCTATTATTTTTTTAAAGTTGAGAAGAGCTATTATGCTAGATTCAGACCTACCCAATTATAAGTATAAGTGGTAAATTGCTTCTACAAAATTTCAATTTCAATACTTATAATTGAAATTGGAATTTTCTGGAAACGGTTTTTGGTTAACTTATCACTTATACTTATAATTGGATAGATCTAGCTTTAGTTAGATTAACCACTACACTTATAATTGCGTAGGTCTGAATCCAAATTTACACTGTCACATTTCTCGTCAAACATCTTTTATATAATATCTTTGGCAAAGAAAAGAACTTGTACAGTGTAATGCTGGCCTAAAACTGTCATTAATAACATGCAATTTATGTATAATATTTTTTTGTTTCAGTATTACGAAATGTCCTACGGGTTAAACGTGGAAATGCACAAACAGGTAAGAAAAATATTTTAAATCATATGTCATTTTATCTAAAATATAGTTATTCAAAACTTATCGAGAGGTAGAAAATTGAGATATAATTAGTGCTCGTTAGGCAGTTCTAAATTAAAACTAATTAAACTGTACAATATGGCTACCTTTATATGCATTATGATATTCCAGTAATCTTTCATCTCTATTTTCATTTGCCCCCCCCCCCCCCCTCACTCTTTGTCTCTTTCTCCCTCGAATGTCACCAAAGAGAGTATTCAGCATCCGCATAAGCCGTCCAGGATTAAAATTCAGCTCAAAAATCGATTCGATATTGTACGACATGCACAAAAAAATGAATATCGCGAGAACGTGAAAAAACTGAAGCCCGACGGAATATAAAGCAGAGACTAGCCAACTACGATCCTTGATGAACAGCAGGATGACCAAATGTGACGAAATATTTTAATTATCGCCAAAGGGTGGGAGGGGGGTTGCCCAAGAGATTAAAGCAGTGGACAGCAAAATGTTACCCACAAAAATCTTGAATTTTTTTTCTGGTAACTGCTTCGACCGAATCGTCTTTGTACAGTCAGAATCTCAATCCGTGTGACAAACTTTGTAATTCAAATACCTATTTTCTTCTTTTATTTTTGTTTGTTGGTAACCATTCAACAGGATTTACTCCCAATTATACCTGTAATCAACCACTTCGACGGATTCATCTTGGTGTAGTCAGAATCTCAATCCGTGTGAGGACCTTTGAAATTTAAAGCGACAACTAAGAGATTCTTATGCAACCAGGACTAAATTTACGACGATCAAGTGGTCAACTTGAAGCGTCCGAGTGCGATTTAAGAGGGTTTTATCGCTCAGCGCTGCTAGATCACAAATCCCCGTTATTTCAGGTACCCGCGCTGACAGCCTATAAGTACATGTTGTCTCTATTTATCTAATTGCTATGTTTCGCTCCATTCTTGTTTAGAAAATACTCAATTTGCTTGTCTAGCACGCATGCAATTACTCGACTACTATTTGAAAATTTTATACCGGGCGTTTCCTGAAACAGGCGCACCTCCCAAAAAAATTGTATTTTTAAGTCAATTACTTTTATATTATAGATTTATAAACCACATTAAAAGGCGCATTAAACTACATAAATAATGAATTTGTATTACTTCCTGTTTAGCCGGAAGTGACATAAATTTCCTTATTTTAAATGGAACACTCCGTATATTTTCAAAGATTTTGATTCTACATAAAATTCTGAATACAACCATGTATAATAAGCTACTTTTTCATTGTAGATTTCTAAGTAAAATAATAATTAAAATATTTCAAAGACAAATCGAATCATTCCTAGTTAGCTATGAAATAAATTATAATTAAATTATTAATTACTGCCTCGACAAATAAATAGTTGAATAAAATTTTTAGTTGTGTTAAAATATGCAGTCTAAGATCTGGGGCGATAATGAATAAATGGATTAATTCTGTAAAGAAAAGTAAAATAAATATTTCTTCTGAATATTGAAATAATAACAAGCCGTGGGGCATGTACTACTAATTCCAATATTCCAAAGTCGCAAAATGCGCAGATTCAAAAAGTAAATAAATAGGAATCAATAAAGTTCGCTTCAGTAACACCAAAAGATAAAAAACCCACCCACACAAAATTCATACGGAATAAATTCATCGTATAGATAGGTTTTTTTGTTCCATCAATTTACGATTGTCATGTCAGTGCAATATGTTGCGAGGGCAAAGTAAAACGAACGCATTTCTGCGCGCTTGCGGGCGTCGGACGCGCAAAAGAAAACAAAAACCCCAAACACAAAACAAAACAAAAACAAAAACGCCCAACGAAAGAGCGAATGCGAAACCTTTATTCAATTCAATAAAGCGAAACAGTTCCAGATTTATAGATTTATCGAAGCCACCCCCTTTGGGGTGTGCGGTGATTCCTACTTTACCGACCAGCCCCACTTTAATCGCACCGACATCGTGATGGCGAACCCCACTTCGCCCATTCCCACTTTGACCATTCAAATCATGAATGCTTCAAAACAGTTATCAGTATCAGATGTTTTTCTCGCGGCACAGCTCTCTGCATGTGATGACGTACGAACCCGGAGTTCCATGGTTCAAGTCTCGGCCGGCAGTGTGTGTTATTGTAAATAAATCGCACTCGGATGCTTCAAACAGATCACTTGATTGTCTTAAATGTAGTCCTGGTTGCACAGTTCTCTGCATGTAATGACGTACGAACTCGGAGTTCCGTGGTTCAAGTCTCTCGACCATCGGCCGACAGTGTGTGTGCAGTCGTTAAATTGTAAAACATTTTGCAATTAATTCATACTCGGTTGTTCCAAGCTGACCACTCGATCGTTTTAAATATAGTCCGGGTTGCATAAGAATATCTCCGTTGCCGCTTTGAATTTCAAAGGTCGTCGCACAGATTGTGATTCTGATTGCATCTAGACGAATCGGTCAAAAAGTTTGTTTTATTTTATAATAACATCTAGGTACCATTCTATAATTGGGAGTAAATATTGTTTATCCAACACCTCTTAATAAAAGCATCATAACTATGGTGATTTTAAACAAGCAAAGTAAAAAATTACCCACAAGTGGCTTTAATCTAAATTATACCCACTTGTGGGTAAATCGTTACTTTGCTTGTTGGAAGTCACCATAGAAACGATGTTTTAGGTTGGAACTAAATATTTTTAAAATATTTAAGCAGTTATTAAGAGGTGTTGGATAAAACGTTATACTTCACACGTGGGCAAAAAGAATGACCCACTCGAGAAAATTATCTCACTCAGCCTTCGGCCTCGTGAGTTAAGATTTCCCTCGTGGGTAATTCCTTACTTTGCCCACAAAAAACTATAATGGTAACCAGCTAAAATAAAAATAAAATATATTATCACTGGCCAAAGTAAGAGTGGCCGAAATGGAAACACCCGTGATCGAAGTGATCGAACGGCGGTGTTAACACGTGATTTAACGCTCAAATTTTGGACATGCTCTTGCATTAAATTATTACATTTCTTTGAAAGATTTATGGCGCAGTCGTTGCGGTTGACAGCTAGGAAAAAAATTGACGGCGAGTTGTGTGCCCGGATGATTTAAAAATTGTACAAAAATTTAATCGAAATTTTTTATTATGCATTTATTAAAATTTGTAGCGAAATTATTTTCGTTAACGACATGTGAATATTTAATATGCGTTTTAATTTTGAATTAATGCAAACGTTATTTTACGTTGAATGTTAACAACGAAAAATAAATTTGTATTATGAAACATGAAAAAAGAATTTACACGTGTATTATTCACTGAATATTTTAGTTTTATATTTGAGCTATACAATAGAAAATTCAAAATTTTATTTTAACTGACAAATACTAACATCGTTCTGGTTTTTTCCTACTGTAATTTTAGCAATTTAGTTTCGAATCTAGTCAAGTCCAGTAAATGGCACTAACAACCATGAGTGAATTGACGGCTGGTAACCGCACACACAGTATACTATTCTGATAAGTCATTATGTGTGACTGTCACTCCCAAGTTGAAAACGGCGTGATATAGAGGGCATGGGTTCGAATCTGGACCAGTGTGAAATTTTCATAGCTTGTCTTGGAATGGTATCTACTCTCGTCACCATTTCAAGTTGGGATACAATTAACTTGGCAATGGCAACCACAATGCTATCGGGCTTTGGTTGGTGGCGACGTTACACGGTGTTAGTTACTTGTTCAAGTCACTAAAATCCTGGATTAATACTTGCTTGGTGAGACTTAGTGATGCCGCCGAGACGAGAAATTTCTCGTCTCATTCTCGTCTCGTCTCGAAATTACGAGACGAGAATCAGTAAATTTCTCGTCTCGGATTTTCGGGGCGAGACGAGAATTCATAATTTTGAGACGAGAAATACTCTCGAGAACTCGAGAATTCTCGAAATTTTTACTTAAAAATATCTTTTTTTAATCAGGAATGAAGAAAAATTACTGGAATGCACTCAACAATATTTTATTTCTCAGTCGACTAGTTTCGACGTCACATACGTCATCATCAGGAGCTACATTATTAAAAGAACAATCAAGAATAGTGAATAGTTATTTACGAACCAAATGCGGGAAGATTTTGATCCCACATGAGCGGTGCTGGGATGGTGTCTTCCCGCAAGTGGTTTGTGCAATGTTTTTTGTAACGAATAAATTCCGAAACGGTGGCTATTGTAACTTATTTAATTATTCATTTAAAAAATATTGTTGAGCTTAATAGAATTACTAAAATAAAAAATCTTTATTATCCTAAGTCGCACACCCATGAACTTGGAAATCAAACTTTTCTTCCTAGAAGTCTAGTTTTAATATCATTTAGGAAAATTGCGGGTCATGTGACTATCAGTTTGTTTTGATCACTCCGATCACTCTGTACAAGTATTACATGGTGTGACATGGGCATGACGCGAAATCTAATAGTTCTTGCAAAAATCGTTAGGTGACTCTAATTTTTTGTCGAGAAATTTGAGACGAGACGAGAATCGAGTTCCTTGAGACGAGAATACTAAAAATTATCGTCTCGAAAATTTGTGATGAGACGAGAATTGACTATTTCTCGTCTCGTCTCGTCTCACGGCATCACTAATCATTGGTCTTAGTTATAATTCCAGTCAGTTCTATTTACTGGAACAAGTGGCATGTCCACTCCCACTATCCTGTCAACTAAACCTGTGTAGACAGGTTGTGTTTCCATCGCTTGTTAATAAACATTACGATTTCAGATACTTGAACAAGTTGCTAATTTTGCAGTTATATAATGTAGACACCAAGTTTCTTCAAAACTTGAACGATTTACTGGCACCATGTAACGCTTCTTTTAGATGAAGAGGCCCGTCTACCTCCCAAAATTCAGCATAAAATGTATTAACGTAGCGAGTGTTTTGTGGCCAATACAAAAATGGTAAAATTTCATTCCAACAAGGATTTATTGAAGAAAGAATAGATCTACAGATGTGCTTTTTTAAGTTTTGAATAAAAAATTGTACATGATTATAAAAATTCCGAAAAATTAAAAAAATCCAATTTATGCAAAGTTTACACGGTTATATCATGAGGGGTCTAGTTTCAAAACCGGCTATATCCACTTTTAAAAAAAATGGAGTTATGCACACCATTGGATTCGTAAGAATGAATTCTTTTTGTTTATCCGTACAGTACGTTTCAAAAACGGTTATATCCGGTAATAATTTAATATAAAATATGAGCTTAGTTTCAAAACCGACTAAATCCAGTAGGGGCTTAAGTTCAAAAAGGGCTATATCCATTTCAGCCAATAGGAAGCTAGTTATCTGCGACACGTGACACATGACGTCTCTTGTCAAATGTGAATTTGTTCTGTCAATAAAAAAATTTGTTTTGTTTCCGTAGGTAAGAATAGAGCTAAAATGTCATAAATAATAATAGATTTATTAACAATTAAGTTAATTTGTAGATATGGAAACTAATGTTGCACCTGTCAATAGCCCAAAAGAGCTAGAAAGAAACTACGCCAAATTTATTTATTTTCATTTATTTTAAATTACTTTTACTTACTTACTAATTATAATCCAAATGAAAGTAATCTTTTATAATTTTTGTAGATATGCTCCTAAAAATCTACAAACGTACCCCACATGCTCACATTTTTATGTTATTTTTGTAATGTAAACAAAATGTTTTATTATTTTTATAAATACATAAAAGTTGTTTTTTTAAATTTGAAATTACTTGCTTCTCCTTCGTTCCAATAATTATAAGAATCAAAATATGCGTAAGGTAAATATTAGTTAAATTAGTTTCAAAAGTGGCTATATCCAAACCAATGAGTTTCAAAACCGGCAGTTTGCATAAGTTAGTTTCAAATCCGGCTATATCCATATTTAAAACGCTTGTATTGCAATTAATACTAACATTTTAGGTGTAAAGTAAAGATATCCTTGATCAAATTTGTCTGTTAAATACATCTAAAGCGATAACAGTTCTATTTTTTGTCTAATTTAGCGCAAAACTAAAAATATCAATTTACTCGAAATTGGAAAAAGTGGATATAGCCGGTTTTGATACTAGACCCCTCTCTCATGATAGAATTAAATTTTTTAAATTTTAAGAAGGCACATCTGTAGATCCATTCTTTCTTTAGTCAATAATAATCTTAACAGTTTACTCGCAACGAAAACACGTTTACAGTATTTTTCAACTTGAAAGTGACATTGCATAGCTAGGATGCGGCAAGGTACGAATTTCGGGCTGATTTCAGGAAGCCGTAGTAGTGGGGAAAAGAGTGAAATAGAAAAAAAAAAGTAAAATCGAGATTATTCTAGAAATTCGGAAAAAACGTAGACGGGTTGCTGAATCACAATATTTGATGCTGTCCCACCCAATTTGAGTATAAGACCTATACAGGGTGTCTCTGTACTTCGGGAAAAAATTAAAGGATATATACTATAAGACGTACCGATCATGGAACAAAAAGAATTTTTTTAAAATTCGCAAAATAATTTGCATGGTATTTAAAGGAAACATTTTGTTAGCCACTGGTTGATAGCTATTTTTAATGATTTTATTTAAATCTACTAATAATACAAGTAGTAATTGTTTACACAACGCCAAATAAATGTCTGATGTTGTGTAATTAAAAATTATGTTTCTTTTAATAAAGTACGCTGTTTCAGTGGTTCTAAAAATGTTCATTTCAAGTAAACCACCCTTAATTTTGCGAATTTAAAAAAAATTCTTTTTGTTCCATGATCAGTACGTCTTACAGTATATACCCTTTAATTTTTTCCCGAAGTACAGAGACACTCTGTATAGGTACCTACTTCTTTTCTACCTCTCTAAGGTTTTCGCTATTTCTTCGTTCTGCTATTTCCTGTGACTACAATGTTTGTGTTTGTTCCAGACTGAAATAGCGAAACGTTTAAACGCGATAATCGCCCAGGTGCTGCCATTCCTAGCCCAGGAACATCAACAGCAGGTCGCCACGGCCGTGGAACGGGCCAAGCAAGTCACCATGACTGAACTTAATGCCATCATCGGGGTAAGTCACACGAACTAACTGTTCAAGACTAATTATAGTAGTGATAAAGATGTGTACAGTAGAATAAGATGTGAAGAATTGAGGAAAGTTGTTAATATGGTGTAGTTGGACACCCTCCTTTAGGAGTGTGATTAAAATTGCAGCTTTTTATATCATAGTAAATCACTGAACTATACTAATACTGGAACGCACATTGGCCGTCTCTGCCCATAGAAACGCCGCGATCCGTGAGAGATAGTCCACAAGGGTCATTCCTGTCCTTCTCGTAATGCGTTGCGCCAGTGATTTGGCGGCTGACTGTTCTACGCATGCGCACACTGGCACGAGTAGGACAGAGATGACCCTTGCGGCCCTCTCTCTTGGATCGGGCTAGCGGACACAGCGCATGTTCCAGTATGAGTATAGTCCAGTGTAGTAAATACTTAGAGAAGAGAACATTATATGAATGGTAAAAATTTGTCTCAAAACTGCTTTTTCCAGGATTTGAAATATATTCATGGTTGGATTTTTAGCTTTGATGATAAACAAAAGATTGTTGTTTTGTTCTTATTGTGTCTGTTTCAAGGAACAAACAATCAACAACGTAATCTGCTCTCGTGTACCACTCGAGCTGAAACGTTGGAAAGCACCCAAAAAAATTCCTGAAAGAATTAATGCATGTTGATATGAGATTATAAATGAAAACTTTGATATATTCGATTTTTAATTTTTCATTGCCGTACCTAGGTACCTACTACTGGGAAATAGGTATATTAAAAATGCATACTTTTTTCTAAGGATATTATTTTATCTCAGAGAAAACTAAATGTAACCTGAAATGTATTTTAATTGTTATTAGTACCTAGCACGAAAGTCGTGGAACAGAATAATATATTATCTATAATAATATATTATCTTTATGACAAAATTGGGCAAATTTAACTTACTGACATTCATATAATTAAGTATAATATGTGAAGTAATAAATATGAATATAATTAAAAATTCAAGGAAAATCCTCAATTCTTTATTTCTTTATTATAATCCTAAATAAGTAACCAAAATGAGAAACAGCATGCTAATCTATAAATAAATTCTAAATAAAAATATATAACTTTGTAACAGTAACAGAAAAAGCTAGTGCAGACCTACCCAATTATAAATGTAAGTTACCTACTAATTGGGTAAACAGCGCTCAACGTTCGAACTTATAATTTGGATTTAGCACTTATACTTATAATCGGGTAGGTCTGAATCTAGCTCAACTTAAACCTTAAACAAGTTAATCAATTAGTCAACCTATAGTCATCCAATCTTGTAGATACCTTCCTCGGTAGCATGTGGAACCTTACCTCGTATATAGTTTACCAATTCCAAACTTATTCTTCCGATTTTCCATAGTAAAACAGAAACTTCCACCGCTCACAAATTAAAAAGATAGTGCGCTGTGCATAGTTAATCACTTGAAGTTTCTGTCGAGAATGGGAACACGCCACTGCGCCAAATTGCCACTGTGCCAAATACCCGCTGTGTCCAATTGCCGCAATGCCAAATTGCCACTGTGCCAAAACGCATCCCCACCACTTACATACTTGTAATAACGTATGTCGAGAGACTACTGCAAATTTATTTCGACACAGAGGCAATTTGGCCCAGTGGCAATTTGACTCAGCGGCAATCCAACACAACAGCAATATTTAGACATACTGGCAATCGGGCATAGCGCCCAAAACCGAGTTTGTGGGGCTCTAGTACGGTTTTGTTAGCTTTGTTAGTGTAGTAAATACCAAAACCGAGTTTGTGGGGCTCTAGTACGGTTTTATTAGCTTTGTTAGTGTATGTCAAAATGCTCCTGTTATGTCCAATTGTCTCTATGCCCGATTGCCAGTATGTCTAAATATTGCTGTTGTGTCGGATTGCCGCTGAGTCAAATTGCCACTGGGCCAAATTGTCTCTGTGTCGAAATAAATTTGCAGTAGTCTCTCGACATACGTTATTACAAGTATGTAAGTGGTGGGGATGCGTTTTGGCACAGTGGCAATTTGGCATTGCGGCAATTGGACACAGCGGGTATTTGGCACAGTGGCAATTTGGCGCAGTGACATGCACCCGCTGTGCATAGTTAATCACTTGAAGTTTCTGTCAGAATGACAGCGTGCGTGTGTGAGTGTGTGTGTAACATATAGTTCTTGTTCTTGTGATGTTTACCAAGCTGTTTGTTGTTCTTTGCAGCAACAGCAGCAGCAGGGACTTCAACAGTTGCTTGTAAGTAGTTCGCAGCCTTTACTATTCAGTATTTGGTTAATTTAGTATTTAGTAGTGTCATGCATGAGATTTTGGTACATAGGGATCTTGGAAATTTTCTTGTAGATGTTATTTGGATTTGTGGGCTTGGGTAAGGTCTCTAATTAATTTATGTACATTTTTTATTTCATAGAAATTAATTGTTTGTAAAATTGTGTAGTATTTATATTCATCAAAATTTAATAAATTTATATACAGCAAACTGCGTGATTATTCTTCTTATGATGTTACAAAAAGCTACTTGCATGTTACGGAAAATAATTTTATGACTAATGGTGGGATTCTGTGCAAATCTATAAGTTTTACTTACTTTATAACAAGATCACATCAATGTTTGTTGACAAATATAAAAATGTTCCTATGCTTATAAATTTCATTGCGATTTTGTTTTATATTTACAGTTTTATAGATCTGTAGCAACTACAGATTTTCACAGAATCCTATTGTATGTCCCAAAAGAGATGAAAGTATTTTAAGTCACATATATTAAATATTGAATTTTCATTAATTATTTTTGGGCTTGTTAATAAAAGAAATTACCTAAATAAAAAATACGGGTTTCAAGTTTTATTTCTTCATTGGATATATTTAAAAAATAATGCAAGTAGCCCAATATTGATGAACTGTCAATTTTATAATTTAATCTGTGTTATATATTTTTGAGAATCAATATATGTTTACCAAATATTTAAGAGGTACTACTGAAAACCTGAAATATATTTTATAAACAGAAAAGGTATTACGTCACTGTTTTAGGTACCAATTATTTAAAAACAAGAAAATGTTACAGTGCCATAAATATAGTTTAGATACTTAAGTCTCATTTACCTAAAGCTCTGTTTACACATCACACATAGATTCTTTGAGGATTCTTTCTGCTTCTGAAATCTGAATTATAAATTCATTTTTTCTAAGATTCATTAAAAGTTTCAATTTAGAGTCGTCAGGATTTTTTTTCAAAATTCAGAAGCAAAGCATGAAAGAATCCTTGTGTGAACAGAGCTTAAAGCCTATTGTTAAAAAAACTGAACTCAGAACTGAGTGGTTATATTAATTTCATTTCATTTGTCTCAAATTTATTTTGTTTGCAAGACAATGGGTTACTTGCATGCGGCATTGAAAATAACATTTATATTCATATGTACCTAATGTTAGGTCGAAAACATGTAAAAATATAAATTTTATTTAAAAAAATTATATATTTTTTAGTATATTGAGAAAGAAAATTTTCTGGGACGTAATTTTATTAAAAAGGAGGAGGGAAGCATAGAGTAAAATTCACTTAGGGAGAACCCTGCGCGAAGTACGAATTCTCGTCTTAGAAAGAGAGGCATAGATGATAAACAAGACGAAACTACGCTACTGTCTGTTCTACAGAACATCAGCTTCAATATCTGTTATTCTCATGTTGACGTTCGTAGTGTTTTGCTTCGTGTAACCCTGTGAATTTTGTAATTGATTGTGATTGAGTTATATTTTAGTTTTCTTTGAAAATGAAGTGAAGTGCAGCGTAGCATATACTCGCTAGCTCCACTTTTGTAAAACGGACAGTACATGACATGCGCCGCCTTCTCGCGCAGCTCAGGGTCCTAGATATTTTTATTCTAGAAAAATGTAACATGTGGTTGATCGTTTTAGCTTCCAGCACAAGCGGAGCGTTCACTAGTTGAGTCGTTGCTATGACTTTACGGCCATTCATTCATAAATATTTTGTTAAAAAATACGTGTCTCAAGTTTTGATATCTTTTTTTAAAAAATACTTTCAAAAATCATGCAAGTAGCCCATTATCAAATCCCTTTACCACCACCAGCCCCCAACTAACCTCTGTTTCTTCCAGCAACAAATCCACGCTCAGCAGCTACCCCACGGCGCGCACGGGCCGGGGGGGCTGCCGATGGGGCCCCACCCGGGCCTGCCGGGCATGGGTGGGGCGGGCGCCGGCCTGCTGGCGTTCGGAGCAGCTGCAGGTCTAGCTGCGGCAGCTGGAGCCGGCCCGGCAGCTGCACAGGCCCCTCACGCAGCTGCAGCTGCCGCCCACCACCCGCTGCTCAAACCCGCCCCCAACGACATGCACCGGGAGGAGAAGGGGGGGAGTCTGGTCGCTGAGGAGAGATTGGTAAGTGGGGAATTGTCAGTTTATTTAATACGCCATAACATTTTGTGCTTAGTTTACAAGATATTTATTACAAAAAAAATTTAAAAAATAATAAAATTTGCTTGCATACAATTTATATTTATTACACCGTATTTCGGTATATGATGGGCAAACTAATTTACCAGCGTTATCGTTTTTTACCCATTTCATATTATTATTTATAATCAGTGTTGTAGCATATCGCAATTTTCATGTCTAATATGATCTAGGAAGGATCATAGATCAATATTCTTATGATTGGATCTTTTTAGCGATCATAAAAACTATCAGTACCATCAGCAAACATAATTATTATTTATCAAAATATTTTTAACTGTTATATTACATTACATTACATTTAAAAATATATATTTTATTCAATTTTGACGTTTTAAACTGCTATTATTAACTCCATAGCAACAACTTTAAATAAATGTTTATTCACAAGTGAATTAAAACTTTTTAAATCACTCAACACATTTTTAAATCACTCTGATGTCATTATTTCGTCAAAAATGCATTAAAAGAATGACACCTTGTCACTGACGACTACATTGATTTTCTTTTTTGTTATGTCAAAATAAATTTATAATTCATATATTTGAAATAATTTCGTCAAAATTGAATAAAATATTGTGTAAACCACGTGAGATACGAATGTTTATTTACTCGAAGAAATTATCCCACTCGCCCTTCGGGCTCGGGGGCTTTCTTCTCTTAAATAAACATTCATGTATCTCACTTGGTGTATTCAAACTACAGATTAAAATCTGAACAGTTTACCTACACAGCACGATAAAATGATCTAAATCAGATCAAAGATCACACAAATTGATCTAGATTGGTAATCTAGATCAGTCAAGTCACATCACTGTTTATATGAAGAAATTTTTAATTTATCTGCTTATGCCGTTTATAAATTTCAAAATAAATTCAAATGAAGCTGCACAAAAAATAAACATACCTTTTTTAAGTGCAATATCAATTTAATGTTACATCTGTAAAACATATTTAATAATACAGAAATAGTAACTCAGGTCTCTCTATAAAACATCGATTTTATTCAGTTACGTACTTTGTAGATTGTAGTTTACTTTTTATTGTGTATGAACTTTATTAAAATATTATATCAATTTAAAACTTGGTACCTACCTATTAGATTAGTAATTTCGCTGCTTACTTAATTTGCGTCCTCAAATATTTCAATCTGTTAAGAAATAAATCATCATACTCTTAATACTATTTTGGGTGGCTTCCAATTGTACGTTTTTTCTTGATGTCTTTGTAAACGTTTCTGTAAGAATAACGCATTTTAAAATAGCAGTATCATATTTATAATTAGTAAAGTAAATAAACACAGCGTTTAGTGAGATTTTAAAACTGCAATTTTCAAACTGTGAAGCTGCCAAAACGATTATAATGAAGCCAAGACCTGTTGTAACGCATATTTGTTTGACTTTCAAGTTAAACAGTGTTGATTTATAACGTCATTAACAATTAGATAATACAAAGTCGAATATAATTGTGCCAGAATTATTTTTCACCTCTGGTGTTCAAATTGAACTACTTTCAAAAATGAACAACTGTATTATTTATTTTATTACACACTCAACAGAACTTAATCCCAATTGGCGCAGTCAGAATCTCAATCCGTGCGACGATCTTTGAAATTCAAAGCGGCAAGGAGAGATTTTTATGCAACCAGGACTGCATTCACGACGATCAAGTGGTCAGCTTGAAACGTCCGAGTGCGATTTAATTTTAGTGACGTCAAATGTCCATTTATAAAATATCTTGTGAACTTCGCAATTTTAGATTCTTTCTAGAGGTAAATTCAGTTAAGGAGAACCCTGCGCGAAGTACGAATTCTCGTCTTAGAAAGAGAGGCATAGATAATAAACAAGAGGAAACTACGCTACTGTCTGTTCTACAGAACAACAGCTTCAATATCTGTTATTCTCATGTTGACGTTCGTAGTGTTTTGCTTCGTGTAACGCTGTGAATTTTGTAATTGATTGTGATTGAGTTATATTTTAGTTTTCTTTGAAAGTGAAGTGAAGTGCAGCGTAGCTTATACTCGCTAGCTCCACTTTTGTAAAACGAACAGTACATGACACGCTCTGCCTTCTCGCGCAGCTCAGGGTCCTAGATATCTGAATTTTACTCTATAAACGAATAATATAAGATTTTGTTCGATAATAAATCTAATTCGTTTTTATCTTTTAGAACTCAGTGTCACCTGGCGAAAGAGACAAATACAGATCGAGATCTCCACCAGATGTTGAACAAGAAATTAAGAGAAGAAAAGAAGACAAACTAGGTCATGTAAGTGCTCTCATGTCATTATTTTTCTTCTTTTATGTTGAGTGTCGAGTGATTTCGAGCACTTTAGATATAGAAATGTGTACCTTAATTTAAAATGCTTTAACTACGCCACTGCTTGATGTGAGAAGTCAAGTAGGACTTCGGATAGGTCGTCAATTAAAAGTTTTTCATGATCAATAAGAATACGTCTTAATTACTGTCTACTAATGATGTACGCATTCACATATTTATGAGTATAAATTTCCGTAAATAATTTTTGTAGTTGTGAACTACTTCTCATACTTTTTACGAGTACCTATATTCATAAATTAATTATTAATTTTTAAAGTGCTTACATAAATATTTTAAAATATAAAGCGATATAAAACAATTGTTATAGTTTCGACACCAGAAAATATAGGAAAATGCATGTAGGTAATAGAATATTTAGAAAATTTATAGGGGCCAGCCCGCTCTAGTGTTTCACCAAGACAAGAAATCTTGTCTTGGTACATATTTCTTGTCTTGAAATATTTTTTCATTCAAGAATTATTTTTATCTTGACTTGATTAAAATTTGAACATTCATTTCTTGACTTGAATCAAGAACGGTACCGTAGAGTGGGGTTACTTTGCTTCACATAGGTAACTTTGCTAAGTATGTGGGAAAATTTTTAATTTAATTTTTGTTCTGAATAGGTAGTACCTAAGCGCAGTAGTCTTGCCTTATCTTACTCCTATTAGCTATTCTACTTTGTATGTGACGCGTAGGAGGTTTGTCACATCGCATGTAGGCTGTAGATGTATTATAAGTAACTCATATATTTTTAGTAAATTTTGAAACCCGATAAACTAAGGTCTGTGGAGGCATTATTATAAATTCTAGAACTTTGTAGTATTTTTTTCTGAAAAAACCAATCATTTTTATCCCTCCAAGTATTTGTTTTAATCAGATTGAATATTTCTATTTTTTTATACGAATTTTTAAATAAAGTGATAGACATTCCACTCACGATGTTTTTGTAAGTAAACTTATTTTTTCTTTCTTTTTATGCTAACGAATGTTTCCATTTAATTTTATATTATTTTAAAATCATATTTACATCTGTTATATGTTAGAAAACCTTTTATATCATTGTAATAATATCAGTTTTGAACAAAGACATGCATCTTTAATATTGGCCCGAAAAAAGGTTAGATATATACTAAGTACCACTTTTTATATATCAAATTAAAGCTCGCATCATCCTTGAGCAAAGTAAACCATCAGTTTTGCGTTAGGTTCTTGCATATAGATTTTATAAGCAAATGCAAAGTTACCCCAACGCGGGGTGACTTTGCGTACATGTTTAAAAAATAATAATAAATATTTCCCTTTAAAATAGTTTTATAATACATAGTGCAATCGATAGCTTAAATATAATTGTACCACATACATTTTTTACCAATTTTTAGGTCTAGCAGTTACGAAATTTAATTGAAATAACCGCCAAATCTAAGCAAAGTAACCCCACTCTACGGTGCCTTGTCCGCGTTGTTCTTTAGTAGTAGTTAGAACAATCTAGAACCGTGGTTTAAAGTAATAGTTTGTTTGTAGTATTTGTGTTCGTTCGGTTGATATTAATTATTAGATGTAATAATGGATTCCGAATGTGAATATGTGGAAGACAGTAGCAGTTCATATAAAAATAGTGACAATTCATCCGCTTCGTCGTATTTTTATGTTCTGTGCCATGTATTTTGAAAAATAAATGTCATATTTAATGCTTAATTAATTACAATTTGATGTTTTAAATAAAAACTTATTTTGTAATATATTTGTGTTTTATTGTTGTAATAAATGTTTTATAAAATGTCTTTAATACGTAATTATTTCATATTTTAAATAAGAACTCAATTTGTTGAATAATTTTGCGTTGATGTCAATATCATAATATTTTTTATTTTTTTTATTTTTAACAATTTTTTCTTACCTACTACTTATTTTAAACAAAATAGATCGTTTTATTACTATCTATGAGAATTTATAATTACTAAAAATAATAATTATCTTAACTTTTATTTAAAATCAAGATATCTTGACAAGAGTACTTGATTCTTGATTGCATCTTCTTGTCTTGATTAACAGTTCAGATTTCTACTTTTTATACATCTTGTCTTGATTTTTATCAAGATTAAGACAAGATCAAGAATTGTTTCTTGATTTTCGTGAAACACTAGCCTGCTCGCCCGATTTGGCTCCTTGTGATTTTTTATGGAGTTTTTTGAAATCCCGCGTTTACGTCAACCGTCCAAGGCCCCTAGAAGACCTGAAGGCCAACACCCGGGCCGCAATTGCCAACATACCCGCTGCCATGGTGGAAAGGGTTATGACAAACGCCAGAAATGGGCTTATTCAGTATATAGACAATGGGGGGCGTCACCTACCTGATATAATTTTGAAAACTGGGTGAAACAAAACTTTAGATATGTACCTACATTATAAAATAAAAATAAAAAGTTTCTGATTCATAAAATGGGCATTATTGCGTTTTAAAATAAGTAAGTTACGATGAATCACCCTGTATATTAGTCGATGGTGTCCATATTTGAAATTTGAAGTAACCAGTACCAGTACAAATATTACGATTTGCAATTCTGCATTCCGCTGTACCTCAGTTGCATTAACGTCAGTTTCTGACATGGAACGCAATAAATTGATGATGAATATATTGCAATATCGAAATTATGTACTTCCATTTGTATTTCCACCCCTGTATTCAGCAATCCACACAAAATCATCTGTTAAATTTAATATGCCATGATGATTAACCATAATCACTGTGAATTGTTAATTTTAAATTAATATAATCGGATAACGCAACTCAATGAATGTAACATCGCCGTTGATAGATGTTTGTGCGAATTGATTTAGCCAAAACCAAGTTTGAAAATCTGTGCTGTTCAGTGCTATTCAATTATTACGTAATATATAAATTCCAATGTGATCTGTTCTGTTTTCATGTTTGTGAATCGAGTCAGTAATTTACAAATTGTTATTTCTTTGTCATTAAAATATAATCATCGATGAATTTATCATGTGATGAAACTGTTTTGTTTGATTAAAATTTGTTATCTGTTGAAAATTACTAATCATATTACACTAGCAAGAAAATATCTTTATAACTCTATAAAATAGTTATTTACATTATAAGTGCGATAGGTTTTTTTTTCAATCAGGCCAAACTTGACAAGAATTAAATAACTAGATCACTATATTTAGTTTTAGATTAGTAATTCTGCCCAATAAATGAACTTGCTTTTACCAATAAAACTTCCTATGTATGATAGTATATTTTAACATTTAGTCTGTTGCAAAATATCATGCATAAGTCGTAGATTAGTTTACAGTTATTCTCGATTTAAAATTTATCTAATAAAATAAAAATAAATAATTCAATGTAGTTGCTAATAAAGAACCACACTTTAATGAGGGTTTCCACGATTTTTTGGATTTTTTATATGTCAATCTATACATTAAAATATTATACCCGTATTTTTTCTTCTTGCCAAAAAGCCAAAAAAATCATAAAGTGTAAAAAATAGGTGTGACGGAAAATATACGTTCACCGCGCTGACAAGGACCAAATACGATACGTAGGTCTTACCTTATTTCAACACAGGTCCGTCGTCTATTCCGTAGTCAAAAACGAACTTACACGAACAAATCTACCCACAGTTTGGTCTCAGTGCCGTTTGCGTCACAGATGAGTTACATTTTCATTTCGATAATAAATCTATCAAAATTGACAATTATTATCACTTTCCTATAACTATACAAGTGTTCCACAACAACAAAAATTTAAAGGTATTATACTGTACGACGTGCTGATCATGAAACAATTTTTTTTTTAAATTCGCAAAAAATTGCATCGTATTTCAAGTAAACATTTTTTTGCCACTGGTCGGTAGTCATTTTTAATAATTTTTTTCAAATCTTCTACAATGAAAGTAATTGTTTACATAATATCTAATACTAATAAATGTCAAATTAGCAAATATACCATCAAAACAATGATAATTTAAATGTACACACGTCAAGTAAACTACCCTTAACTTTGCGAATTTAAAAAAAATTGTTATTGTTTCATTATCAGCACGTCGTACAGTATATACTCTTTAGTTTTTTGTCCTCAGTTGTGGAACACCCTATATATTGATATCCAATAAGCGTTTCTTTAAAAGCCGTAGGTTTGGAAAACCTCACACTCGCATGCAAATCGTCTCATGAACAATTTTCTTTGGTACAAATTCTTTGAATAATATTATAAATAATTTTATCCAACACCTCTTAATAAAAGCATCATAACTATGGTGATTTTAAACAAGCAAAGTAAAAAATTACCTACAAGTGGCTTTGATCAAAATTATACCCACTTGTGGGTAAATTGTTACTTTGCTTGTTGGAAGTCATCATAGTAACGATGTTTTAGGTTGAAACTTAATATTTTAAAAATATGTAAGCAAATCGTCTCATGAACAATTTTCTTTGGTACAAATTCTTTGAATAATATTATAAATAATTTTATCCAACACCTCTTAATAAAAGCATCATAACTATGGTGATTTTAAACAAGCAAAGTAAAAAATTACCTACAAGTGGCTTTGATCAAAATTATACCCACTTGTGGGTAAATTGTTACTTTGCTTGTTGGAAGTCATCATAGTAACGATGTTTTAGGTTGAAACTTAATATTTTAAAAATATGTAAGCAGTTATTAAGAGGTGTTGGATAAAACGTTATACTTCACACGTGGGCAAAAAGGAATGACCCACTCGAGAAAATTATCTCACTCAGCCTTCGGCCTCGTGGGTAATTCCTTACTTTGCGCGCTTGTAAAGTAAATAACTATAGTCTTTATAAAATACTTCTTTTATGACATTATTTGACTGTGTGAACGTGTCGACCAATTATTAATTTTATATACTAAAAGATTGTATTTGGGCTGCACCAAATTTTGCTTCGTTTGATTTGTTTACAATTTATTGTATTTGTGTTTGAACAGCCCTACAGTGTTCTCTCCCTTTCTGTAAAGTAATATTTGCCGATTGTGTTGAACTTAAAAGTATTTAGGTACACACAAATCGTGTGCAATGGAGCGAACACAAATCAAAAAGGCTTGGGCTAAAATTAACCAAGTAGCCGCATTTGCCGACAGCTAATTTTTTCATTTGCAGAATGATTAAAACCCAACAAAAAATCTTCGCAAAAAGCCTTGTGTAAAAATGCTCGCATTATATTTCAGTGTTTATACAGCAGGCTTTATATTTCTCTGTTACGCTATTAAATTTTCAGCACAAAAGAAAAAAGGAATAAAATCAGCGCAGCCTGAAAACACACATGAATAATGTTGAAACGCTTTTTAACTGTCAAATAAGTTTCGTATTTTTACTGCGGATTTACCCTTACAAAATATTTTCATCGGTAAAAACTAAAACCGGACGTGATAAAACTGCACATATAACCAACATTTTTTTATCCTGCGAGACGAGTACATCCCTATTTTCTATTTTGAAGCCAAAGAACGCAGAACACAAAATGAAAATGCAAATATTGTACACAAAATAAACAACTTATTACACTTTTAGTAAAAAATAATACCATATTTTTATAAACTATGCAGTCAATTTTTAAATTTAAATAAGGGAAAAAAGTTAATAATCAGAAGTGTTTGTTCTTGTTGAATCATTACTATACTACTGACTACTGTTTTAGTTTTTAGTGAAGTTTCAATACTTTTTCGGTAAAGTAGAACAATAATTGCCATATTGCCAACATTCTGGTATTTGCCTCATTCACAGAGACATTTAGTTTTTAGGTTTACATTTATGTTTAAAACGCAAAAACAGTAACAAATGTCACATTTGTTAATTTGCGACCCCAATACTTCAATTTTATAATCTAGAATGCGATCCATGCGGCGTTGTCGTATGTTTTACGCAATTTTTCTGGAGATAGTAGTAAAGTAAATTTTTGTTCACATTTTCTTTTATATCTTTAAATCTAAGTAGTGATTCGTAATGATATTTTGCGTGGATGTTTCTACAAGTATAGGGCATTAAATTAAAAGATACCTACTCATGAAACTGTCATATCTCCTTCATAATTTTTATCAGTGTTTACTGACTGATGGCAGGCTGCTGAGTAAAATATGTCTAACTAAAACGACGATAACTCCTAAACGAGCTAGTAAATGTACAAAAAAAATACATGCACGTTTAGAAAGATGTAATGAACAATATATTAAATTTATTTATATCATTCTCATTGCTGGGTGAAGTTGGCACCCCCATGTTGAAATTTCAAAACGAAAAGTATTGTATAATTTTGCCCAAGTTATGCCCAGTTTTGCCCAATAGTCATTTCGTTTTGCCCAGCCACCGTTAACCCATGAGTCAATAATCGAATTTCTCAAGAAGGGTTTTATTAGCATAGATTATTTTATGTCAAAAAACGGAGTTCTGTTGGACTGAAGAAGGGTTTTGTTAGCATAGATTAGTTTATGTCAAAACTACTGGGCAAAACTGGGTATAACTTGGGCATAACTTTGGCATATGTCATTTTTTCGAAGTCGCATATGGGGGTGCCACACCATAGAAATTCGATTATTAACGGTGGCTGGGCAAAACTAAATGACTATTGGGCAAAACTTGGCATAACTTGGGCAAAATTATGTAATAGTTTTCGTTTTGAAATTCCAACATGGTGGTGCCAACTTCACACGGGTCATTCTCATATGTCGCAAATAAGACTAATCTCGTAACCTCAGTATATCATGTGTAACTAAAACGATGATAATTCCTAAACGAGCTAGTAAGTGTGCATACATATTTACATGCACGTATATAAAGATGTAATGAACAATAAATTAAACAATTAAATTTGTACATCATGCTCATATTTCGCAGATAGGACCAGTACCTCCTTAATATATTAAATGTCACCTTTGCCGAATTAATCATTAAACAAAATAAGTAGAAATGGCCATCTAATAATAATCATTCTGCATTACGCCTTGCGCACAAATCATTACTCGTAAAACAGTCGGTGGAAATGAGGTTTAGTCCTTTTCTGATTCCTAATTTTATTGTATGTATCTAGGGGTTGCAATTTGCACATAATTATTATATAAACAGTTTGAGGATCCCTGTAGATCATGTGCTTATTACATTGCATAACGTGCCGCGACCTGCACGATAGACTCTCGTCCTCTTTTATCCGTAGGTAATTTTAAAGCCATTGATTTTCCCCTATGCTCTTGCGCCCGACGCGTCTCCTCGTCGCGATCTGTCATTATTGAAACATTTTTCCCCTCTCTCCCCTACACTCCGGTGATTTACAACCACGTGACTGACGGACTCCGGAGCTCCGGTCCTGGGTTCGATACCAAGCGAGAGCCAACGAGGATGCGACGTGTTTTTCTTTTTTTCGCTTCGAGGACAGATCGCGACAACATACATTGAGAGCGTGTCACACGCAGGGGTGGAGTCAGGAACATTGGGAAAGTTGCATAACTTGGGAGGTTGGTTTGATTTATAGATATAGGTTAGGTTAAATTGGTGTAAATGGATATTGGAAAAAAGAACTCGCGGAAAATATGGCATTTGAAAAAAAAATTCGTGGACAAAATGGATATTGGATAAAAAGTATTGGAAAAAAATCATTGGAAATAATAGTTTGGAAAATGTGTCGTACAATCACTGGTTACATTTAGATAAAAATTTTATTTAGATAAGATATTGGTATTATAATAATTGTGCATACGGATTCCGGCTATCTTAAAAATGAATTGTGGCGATATCCGGATATCGGATACCAGATAATGAGAATTGCGGTGCCGCTAAATTGAATCTTCAATGAGTCTTGGAAAGAAGAATTTCTAATTTATTGATTGATTCAAAACCGTGAATTTTTTTCCAAAATTTAGAATCTTGAAAGAATCTTCATAGAATCCTCGTGTGAACAGGGCCTAACGAATCACGGATTCCAATGGGGCTTTCCAAGCCTACGGCTTTTAAAGAAATACTTATTGGATATCAATTTTCAGCATAAAGTTATAGGAAAGTGATAATAATTGTTAATTTTGGTAGATTTATTATCTTATGTGTGACGTAGACAACATTGAAACCAAACCGTGAGTAGATTTGTTCGTTTAAGATAGGTTATCAGGGCTGGTGACGTCACACACGGCATCGTTTTTCACGGCACCTATTTTTTAAAACTTTAAAAAATTTTTTCTGGCTTATTAGCAACTTTCTGGCAAAAAGAAAAAATACGGGTCTAATATTTTAATGTATAGATTAACATAAAAAACAAAAGAATCGTGGAAACCCCAATTAACGCATCTCGGATTCCGGATAACAGATACCGGATTCCGGACTTCCGCTATAACCGGTTACACGTTTATACCCGGAGTTTTGACTGCCCTCTGATAAGTGTCAAATATAAAAGTTACCAACAGTACATCAATGAGAAAAAGAGCTATTAATATAAAAAAAATTAATTCCACCCCTGTATCGGGAGGGCGCGCGTATGGCCAGGGTGTCATAAATAAATGACGATTTTTGCCGGCGGCGGCGTTCGTTCCCGTATAGCACACACACCACCACCACGTGCGCAGAAAACTCCCTAACAATTTTCTCTCCCTCTTCCACCCACGCTCATCCAATCTTTTATTTCCCCTCCCAGGCACTGCTGCCAACCTCACAGAATAATCCCCCATTAACGGAGCTGCGGCATCCGTATCGTATTTTTTATTGTATTCATTTGACATCGACGCGTTCGATGGACGATTGGATGGCGAGTGAGATTTTAGGGATATTTGGTTCTTCCCTAGACGACAAGTGGATGATTTTGTGGCATTTGGCCGATTTAAGTGGAGCTTAGAAGGGGGTTGGGATTAATTTCTTTGAGATTGATTTTATTGCTCCTTCAGTTCTTTAAATTTTGGTTGAGTGGTGTTGTGGCTTTTTGAAAGATACACAATAATAACTTAGCCTGTTTTTAAACTGGGAGGAGTAAAAACAATAGTCAGATTTACACTTTAAAAATGTTTAAAAAAACACTTTTTCGTTAAATTTAAATTTTAGTGTCAAATTACCTAAACTTGAAGGTTGACGACCAAACCAGAATCTTATCTATGTCGGAGATTGGAGTTCCACACAGTCATCATTCAAATTAATTATTTTAAATAGTAGGTACTTTATTACAGTGGCGGCTTTAGGGGGAGAGGGGCACAGGGGATAAGCAATACATTTTAGCGCGTTTTGTGCCAACTTTAAATTAAATTATCTTCGTTATTTCAAAGGTTACCTATAAATTTTA
The DNA here is from genome assembly GCA_947534325.1 of Agonum fuliginosum. Taxonomy (NCBI): domain Eukaryota; kingdom Metazoa; phylum Arthropoda; class Insecta; order Coleoptera; family Carabidae; genus Agonum; species Agonum fuliginosum. The sequence continues at coordinate 3,817,077 of OX384033.1, forward strand.
TTTTTATCAAAATTATGCTGTATATTAATTTGAGTCATATTTTGTGTTGGAACCCTCCATGGATTTACTACCTTAAGACTGTTGAATCACATCAACTATATATCATTTATGAAGAGAAGAAATAACAAAGGACCTAAGTTAGATCCTTGCGGCACACCAGCAAAGTATTAATTTAGACGAAAAATTAAAGAATTTTTGATCATGAAGATATGAAGAGATAAAGTGTGCTAAATTGTCGGAAAAAGTTAAAGTAATACCTAAGTTTGTCTAGTAAGACTGCATGACTAATTTTGTCAAAGACTTTCCAAAATCAGTACCCAAAACGATATTGTTTTGCAAACTACTGTTAATTTTACGAATTTCAACAAAATTCTTTATTATTCATGATCAGTGCGTCCAATACTATACACCCTTAAATTTTGTTACACAGGTTGGATTACACCCTGTAGATGTACAGGGTGTTTTTTCCAAAAATAAATTTCAAAGTATCTGATGAGAACATTTTCCATGCTACTGAATACATAATTATTATAGGAACGTAATTTTAATTATAAATTAATGTAATTCTATTTAGTTTAATTTTTAATAGTTTTAATTATGCGAATCCAGTAGTTCTTAAATTGGACCGTGTAAAAAAATTATCCTAAATTTCGTATAATAATTTATAATTCTTGGCTAATTGTGATTGTTTATATAAATTGATATGCCAAATACTGATCCTAAATGTTCGTATGATTTAAATGTTCGTATATCCCATACGGATTTGAAGAAATGTTTTGAATTTGAGTTGGGTAGGCAACTCACAAAACCTTGGCGATGTGATGGCAAGTGACGCGATACACCACCGGAGTATTTACCGGAGAGTTTATCCCCAGCATTATAATTTCCGGTTGCCCGGAAGCTGAGTCTAGACTTTAACAATCTGATCAGGATCATGTCCGCAACCCCTCTCGCCCTACCGTACGTCAACTAAATTTAACGAATTATTTAACGTACTAAATTACTTCAAAAATGAAATACATAATTATCGCTTAAGTTTAGAGAATTTTATAAGCCTGTTTTACATTGTACTTTTTTCGGCTAGAATCTGGAACTAGATTTTAGAAACAATTTTTTTGGCTAGAATCACATCCAAGTTTTGTATTAGTTTCTTGATCAATGTTACCAACACCAAATTTTTAAACCGTAATTTTTACTTCCTTGTACGAAGTAAGGAAGTATTGTAATCGCGAAAAATTTCGGTTCTCAGATTTTGACGGAAATATCCGTTTTGACCTTTTCTGAATCCATTATGACTAGTTTCGACGTGACGTCTGTACGTACGTACGGACGGACGGACGTATGTGTGTCGCATAACTCAAATACGGTTAGACGTAGAAAGTTGAAATTTTGTATTTAGGACTGTTATAGCATCTAGTTGTGCACCTCCTATTTTTGGTTTCAGTCTACAAACCGGAAGTAGTACTTTTTAAAAATATTTCGATAAATATTTAATTTTAGACAATTTTTTTTATTTTAAATGAAAGATTATGTGTTTATTACCTACAATCGGTATTTTATAAATATTTTTGTATCTGCTATCATTTAAAAATAATTAAAGTATATATTTATAATTTATAGTATTTCGGTATCTTGTAGTCCATGATCGATTAACATTTGTTACTACGTAAAATTTAAATGATTATGACATGACAGTGACAATAGTAAAATATGCTTTATATCTTCTTCTGCAGTTTAAATCAAATGACTAAAATATATTTGTGAGTATACTAGTATAATAAGTTAAAAGAATTTTTAATATTTTACATTTTAGTTATTAAGAAAAGTATTAACACACAAGGCGTACAAGGAAGTCATGTGGTGTCCACGTCAGATTTTTCGTTCTGTTATTAATTAGAGATATGATTGGAAAATGTAAATATCAAAAAATATTTGAAATGATTAAACATTATTGTGAAATATAGGTGCAATATGAAAAAGTCAAGAACCCGAAGTCGCTTCTGGTTGTTGATTGTTGATGTCGATGTACAGGGTGAGTCAGCTAACTATTCCCTATTTGGATTTTTTATAACTTAGGCAATTTTTATCAGAAAGTGACGAAATTTTTGCAAAACATGAACTATCTAAAGGAATTTTTACTGCCGAAATTTCAAATCGATCAGACAAAAACTTCACGAGTGGTTCACTTCAATGTGAAAATTGGACCAATTAATCCAAAATCTCCAATTGCAGCCCAAACAATCGTTCTAGGAGAGTGCAAGGATTGTTCAGCAATCCAGTGGGGATTTTCATCTGACCAATACCGATGATTGTGTCTATTAAATCCACCATCAAGATGAAAATGTGCCTCATCAGAAACCATGATGTTATTCAGATGACCAGGGTTTTCATTCATTCGTTCAATTTCGTCTTCTGCAAATTCCAATCGGTTTGCTTTATCCTCTTCAGAAATTGCCTGCAGAATTTGAATCTTATAAGGATGCCACTTAAGGTCCTTTAAAATCCTACAAATAGTCGTTTGACTAATCATTATTAATTAATTAATCATTATTTCAGTCACCAATTAGGAAGCAATAGAGCAATAATGATAAAACTTTGCGAACAAAAACTCAAGTGGCTACTGTATTTACAGCAAAAATTTGGCGGACTTTACACAAAAACTTGAGACTTTACAAACAAATGAAATAGGGAACACTTAGCTGACTCACCCTTATGTACAGAAGGTTTACTGTTTATTGCGTTTACTGTGCAGGTCTAGTATGAAACTTGGGTGGAAATAGGACCGGAGCTATTTTTTAAGTCGGAAAAATACGTTTCTAGTATGAAACTTGGATACAGATTTTCGTTTTTTACATTATCATATCTAAACTCTAGTATACCTAACTCAAGTATAAAACTAAAAAAGTATAATGTAAAACAGGATGAGTCCACTCAAGTGTATTAATCCTATTAGTAAAATTGAAAATACAAATGTTTTTTATGATTTTGAAGATAAATTTAAATCTTTGTTTACCTATCTGTCGTTTGAAAATTATACGCGTTCATTATCTGTTTGATTATAGATTACCTACTAATACCAGTGTCGTACCCAATAGGCACGTAAGGCACGTACCTAGAGGCCCCTAGCGTCGGCAAAAAAAATACATTTTTATATTTATTTTTTATTTATGACATAATAATTCAGCGAAAATATTTTAGATGAATCTGTTATTACAATTAATATAACAAGAATATTATGCGATTTATAATACCGAGGATGTTGCTAAGCGACGAGGTGAAACCGAGTCTCCTTGAACATCCAAGGGGGCTTAAATCGCATATATTCGCCTTATATTCAAAGCTTAATCGTATCATCAAAGACAGCTATGTTAAAACAAATCAACAATTTTATCTCTCAATTAGTTGACAATTCGCGTATTATGGAAGATTTTGATATTATGGTTGTATCTAACGTATTAAGTCCGTAACTTATGAATTATAAGTATCTAACTTATTATGTTGTTTATAATTATCAATCAATGTTGCATTATTAAAAGGTAATAACAGTTGATGATACGATTAAATAAATAACAAATTTACCGTAAAGCGTAAACTTCATTCAGTACAATATGCTGTTCTAACTGTTTTTCAATGTGCCCTTTCCACTACTTGTTTTACAATATTCTATCTTTTAAATTTCAATTTGATATTGTTCCTCTCATAAATTAGCTACATTATTATATAAATGATCTTACCCGAAATATGATTCAATAATTCTGCAAATAACAACCCACCCCGTTACAAATATTGTTCATGGATACAGTGAGTCAGCATTCCGAACATATCGCACAATTTTCACATTGTATTAATATTTGCGTATATAAAACAAGTATGAATGTTCGTTTCTATTGTTTTCCTCTCGAGGGTGACTACGATCTGCTCTACATTTCATTCACATGGCGAGCATGGCGAGGCATTTGTCATACGCCGAGTGAAATTAATTACAAGTTTAGACTGAGATTAATCCATGTGAGAAAGAACACCTGAATGATGTTGCATTTCTGTGGAATAAATTGTATAGGACGATGTGAGTGCTTCGCTTCTTCCCTGAATATAAATCGCTTTTACGTGCGAGATATTTTGTTACATGATCTAGAATGCTGCGGGACTTGTACAATGTACAATGAGATACAAGTACAAGGGTTACGGACGGCTTTGATGGATGGTATTAGTTGATGGAGGAGTATTTAATGCCAAAAATTTAATTGATGCATTAGATGACTGGATGCCAATGGACGTAATTCTGTAACACAAATTCAAATTTGTTTTAATGCGTACTAGAGTAAAATTCAGATATCTAGGACCCTGAGCTACGCGAGAAGGCAGAGCTTGTCATGTACTGTCCGTTTTACAAAAGTGGACCTAGCGAGTATATGATACGCTGCACTTCACTTAATTTTCAAAGAAAACTAAAATATAACTCAATCACAATCAATTACAAAATTCACAGCGTTAAGCCGGGGCCAGACATGCGGCTTTCGGCGAATCCCGAGCACCTGTTCGCCGTACTTCGCTCAGTGTGTATGGAGAGTTCGTGAGTTGACGAATCGTTCGGCGAACTGTTCGCCTCTTCCCGCCCAAAGTCGGTAAACTAGCACACATCAAAGTGGGCGAACGTTCTTTTAGAGGAAGTTCGGACAACCGATCACACATTCAGGATTCGGCGAACAGCGAACTGTCGAATCACTCACTTCAGTTCCAGCTCAGTATAGCGAGTAATTAAGTTATCAAACTTATTCGTAGTTAGAAATTTTTATTATTGTATAAATATACAAATTGTTTCTATAAACAATTTATTATTTAGACTCCCAGACGGCCTCAATCTATTATCTTTGTTGTTGTTGTTGTTGTTAATTTGATTGATTCATATTACAAAAGGTTTATAATCTCTTTAAGTCCTCTATTGTGTATGAATAAATGAAAGAAATAAAGCCTTTTTGTCGTCTGACAACTTAATGTACAACTAGGCGAACGTTCGGCAGTTTCCCATATTTTTGTTCGTTATTCGCCGAATGCCGCATGTGTGAACACAAAGGCGAATTCCGTTCGGCAAATAACGAACATTCGGGATTCGCCGAATGCCGCATGTCTGGCCCCGGCTTTACACGAAGCAAAACACTACGAACGTCAACATGAGAATAATAGATATTGAAGCTGATGTTCTGTAGAACAGACAGTAGCGTAGTTTCCTCTTGTTTATCATCTATACCTCTCCTTCTAAAACGAGAATTCGTACTTCGCGCAGGGTTCTCCAACTGAATTTACCTCTATGAATGAGCCAGGAGGAAAACCGAGCAGGATGACTTCTATATACACTATTTGGAGGTAGCGAAGCAGTTTCTGTCAAAAACTTTCATGATAATCTTTGTCCGCTCGATTAATATTGTATACCAATTAAAAATTCTTATCCGGCCATCTCTTATTTCGCGTACCTATTTACAGAATGTCTCATTCTCTTGGACCCATTTTTTAATATGCAAATTTCTACAAAATTCTTTTTGATTCATGATCAGTGCGCCCAATACTACACCCTTAAATTTTGTTACACAGGTTGGGTTACACCCTGTATATCGATGATTTACACGATATTAACTGGCCATACTCAATATAGTTATAGTTAATTTGTATATTTATTTAAGCAATAAATTATAAATTACAATTATTAATTAAGAATGCAATATAATATAACAATTAACTTCTTAAACTTGTCTTTATAATTTTTATAATATCGTACCTAATAAAAATTGCTATTGCATGCATACAAGAAAATTGTTTTGAAAAATAAAAGGGTTTGTTTGGACTTACGTAATATAACTATTTTTAAAATAATGTTTGTTTTGTCCACGTAAACGTGCTAATATAGCATGCAATAATATTTATCCAAAAATGAATTATGTTTATCATGTTTACTTTTTGTTTCGAATATTAAAGTATTGTGTAAATTTCGAATTTGTGTGCTAAAAATGTTGATAACAAACAATAAATTTCACGGATTAACAAAACAAAAACCTGAATAAAATAATCAAAAAGTTCTACCTCATTTCAGTGTTCACTATGATTCATAATCACAAAATATGAAAACAAATGTTTTCTGTGGGAGTTGGAATTAAATCGAATAATGTAATTTCTGCCGCGGTGCATCGTTTTGAGTCTATTATTTTCGAGTTGTATTTACGTCGCTAGAAATTCGCTTTTCAATTATTCACAAAGTTATTGATCACAATTTGCTTTGTAGTTAATATGTTTTGTAAACGTCATTTGTGGATTCCAGTACGAGTGTAGCAGTTATTGAGGTACATATATGAAGCATTATACAGGGTGTCGGATTTTTTTATGGCTGAAAGACAACTTTATCTGGCTAGGATTTAAATTTACGCTGAGATAGTTTACAAAAGCTGAGTGGCTGAGTTCACACAAAGATTCTTTGAAAATTCTTTCATGCTTGTGAATTTGCGTCGCTAAATTGAATCTTCAATGAGTCTTGGAAAAGAATTTCTAATTCATTGGTAGCTTCAAAACAGATAATTTTTTTCCAGGATTCAGAAGCATGAAAGAATCTTCAAAGAATCTCTGTTTGAACTGGGAATTTTGTGACCGACTGTTCTGATAACTCAGGTTCGAATCCAGTCTAGAGCACATTCAAAAAAAATCATTTTAAATAGACCACTTCTAGTCACAAATTTAAACTGAGAATAAAATCAAATTATTTATAATAACTTTTAATCGCATTTAGTTATTAAAATAATAATTATTTTAACCTCTGTTTGTATTTGAAGTATTTTTAGTATGATTGTATAAAATTAGAATAAAGTTGTTTGTGATGTTCTCGCACACCTTGTATGTGCGGTTTGGGTGCATAGAATTGTATTAGATGCACTTATGTTTATACACAGAGAAACCCGTAAAGTAATTGCTATTCCTGTCTTGTTCTAAGCGCCCCACTGGTATATTAATTAATTTAATTGAATTTAATGTATTTATTTTATTTGTGTTTGTGCAGCTACGTAAATATGCTTTATGCTTTTTGTACGATTGTTTTATAAAAACGCCCTGCGTCAATATTTTTAATGTTTTCGTATGAAATATTATTTTATTTTTTATTGCTCCAATTAATTGATTTATTAATTTTACATGAGTTATCCATTTGCGAATATAATAAATTTATTACAATAAATGTTTTTGAAATAAATCAAATAATAAAAAATATATATTTTATTACTTCTGTACGAATATAAGCTTTAATTTTTAATTAAAATGTTTATTTTAATTTTCATTCATATTCACCATTATGAAACAATAAAATTTCTAAAATTATTTTTATTTTCAACTATTTCATATTGGTTGGATACAACAATGTAATTTAAAATTTACCTTTATAATATTAATTAATCATTTAATATTAGCAATATTTAGAAATTATTTAACGAAATACCGCAATAGATATTTTTGTAACAAGTGTGGAATATGAAACGAATACAAGTTGTCCGACACGAGCGCAGCGAGTTTCGGAAATTGCATTGTAACATATGAGATCATAGCTATCTAAACTAAAGTCACAAAACGAGATATTGTAACATGCTTTTTTGCTTTGATTTTTGTACCAACAGATGCGCCTTAATAATTGGTCCTCATTACAAATATTGAAATGAATTTTGTCTGTTTTCAGGAGAGTGACGCAGAGAAATCCGACCAAGACTTAGTGGTAGACGTAGCAACAGAACAAGAACCAGCCTCGCCGCATCCTAACGGAGAACACCCGGCGCTCGCTGTGAACGACGTCCGCGAGAACGGCAGCACCGCCGGAGACAAACCAGGAAAAGACAGACCTCCCTCTAGAAGCGGCTCGTCGTCGTCTAGGAGTACGCCGTCGCTCAAGAGCAAAGACGTAAGTTGAATTAAATTAATGGAACGACGTTTACATGACTCAGCCTTCCATTTATTATCAAACTAGCCTCAACGTTTTTTGAGAAATAAATAAATAATAAAATGACTATACTGTGGTTCAAACAACTCAGGTTCGAATTCAGTCAGATACGCATTTTAGTTTAACTGCACAATAATCTTCTTTACACTATCAACCTTGAGTACCCCAGAATTGACAACTACTGGTAACATAAGCGGCTTATCTTGCTATAGTTTAGTTTTTACAGGGTGTTTCTGCACACAACTTCTATTTAACTGCTTATTTATTATCTTATTTATAAAATAAAATTATAAATAGTATCAAACTATCTACAAATAGTCACTTCTTATGTAATAATTAATTAATAAACATTTAAATGGCCTTTCAAACCTTATTTTGCGAATTTTGAAAAAATCTTTTTTTTTCTGTAATCAGTATATCAAATTATATAATCTATTAAAGTTGCGTGCGGAGATATAGAAACACCTGTATTATATTTAAGGTATAACGAAATTTTATTTGTATAAATTACAAAATGCTTATAATTTGGATATGGACTTATTTTGTCACCAGTGAATACCTCGCGCCGAATTACATGGGTATACAAAATTTCAGGGAAAAAACTGATTAGCAAATTCTAAATATTTCTTAAGGGGTGAATTTATCAGATTTTTTAAATCCGTTATAATACTGTACCCGTCGGAATTTTTCTCTGAAAATTTGTACAAGGTGGCGCAAAAGTAATCACTCGATTTCCTAAGACAGTAACTTTGTAAATAAAAAAAATTAGTTCTGTTTACCTAAACATGTAAATTTTTTCCCATTCATTCGCGAAGATCATATATCTGTCAAATGGCTGCCACCACAGTTGATGCAGGTTCAGGCTCGTTTTACAGCATTTTCCATGACGTGTCAAACTTTTGGCAATAAATTCTTCACTTCTAGTTCTTTTGGAACGCTTGTTCGTACAGACCCATTACTCAAAAAAACACTAAAGAAAAAGGTTTTAAAAAAATGTAGGCGATCTCTTTGATCAGTGCAAATCGCCAAAAACGAGACATCAATTGACCGGGAAAGCTTGTGCTTGCCACCATTTTGTTTCAAGATGTCGCAATAAAATAAAACTTAACCTATATTTAAAATAAGACGCAACTAGTGCTACCATCCAAATAAAATAAAAATCTACCAAACCGTTATCAACCAATGTCAAAACAAACAAACAAATATTTCCTCTTCTAGGTGGACAAACCCGGCACCCCAGGGGCGAAGGCCCGCTCAACCACCCCCAACATGGGTCTGGGTCCCGGCGGGCCTAGCAACGGTCACAAAGTAGGCTCACTGGGGGGCTACCCACCTTACTCACTAGGAGCAGGGCGCGCGCCTGAACACATGGGGGCCTACAACAGTGTGGCGCCTGCGCCCTACGGCCGACCACCCCTCATGGGGTACGACGGACACCCACATGCAAGGACGCCCGCTATGGCTAGCAATGGGCTTTCCGCTATGTCTGGGGGGAAACCGTAAGTAGAGATGATATTTTTTGAGAGGTTTATCTTGATTGTAATGTTTTATTGTAAGTACACAAGGCGCTACGTTTGTTGTGGCTACAAATTTGAGGCATTATTGTAAATTAAGGCGGTACAATAAATTGTCACTGCAATATTGCTGCAATAGCATCAGGATTTCACGATTCTGGCTATATTGCTCAAAATAAAAATCTGAAATTTAACATGAGAATGACGAAGCATTATTAAACTGAAAAATTCATACAATACGTTGTTGCGAAAAATTACAAATTATTATTGCCTTATTATGTGTATTTGTTAATTTTTTAAATAATAGATTCCTTACATTGCTCGTAAGAGTGCTGTGAAAATATATTTTCGCCAATTGTCATTAAAAGTGCTATTTTTTGACAGCTGACAGTCTGTGAAATGTCAGTTTTAATGCCTAGGCAATAAAGTTATTTTAATGCCTAGGCAATAAAAGTAATTGTTGCTATGAAAAATCAATTTAAAAAATTGAATTATATAAATAACAAATTTGTTTTTCGTAGCAATCGCTCAACAAACGCGTTTAGCAACATAATTTGATGAAGATATCTGTCAAAATATTGAAAATAATCTCTAAATTAATATTAGGTATTTACTAACAATCAGCGAAAAAATAATATGTTTAACATGGGAAGAAATAAAAAATTACTGCCAAAGCTAGATTTACAGCCTCGGCAGCGCCTTGTCTATGAAACTCTAGCTGCGGCAGTAAATCTGTTACTTCTTTGCCTAGTTAAACAAATAACTATAGCGTCAACAAAATTACACAGCTAACTAACAAAATAGTAAAAAAATTAGTCAAACAGACCCGGTTTTCCTAATTTATTACCAAAAGAATATTAAATATTTTTAAAATATAATTTCATAGCACTCCAGATTCATCTATAAACCATCCATAAAATATGAACAGTGTAGGTGTAATAGCAAGAGCAGAATTTGTAATACTTATAGCTAGGTCACTTTTTCACGTTCATCTTATTTTGTAGTCACAGCAAGTGTAGCGCCTTAAAGTAAGGAATATAAATACAGGGAATACAGTAGACTAGACTATAAATTAAAATAACTTTGATGGCCAGTCGTATCAACATTTTTAATATTTCCTTTATTTATTTAATAATAGTGGTCCGTATTCATGCCGCTCTATTTGGAAAACAGTGCTTTTGTAGCGTAATCAGTAGATAGTTGTGGAATGTTTATATTTTCATCACGTGTTTAGAAAATAGCACAGTGAGAATACGGGCCTTTTCTAAGATTTGTTGTTTCCTAAGATAAATACTGTATGGTTGATAGCACTGACCATAAAAGTATCAAGTCAAATTAAAACTAAATAGTTTTTATTTTAGTAAACGAGCAACGAATCACCATCTCCTATTTATCAATTATGTCGCTTTATTCGTTAAGCTTACTCATATATTTGTACTGTTTTCTGTTAATAAACAATTAAATAAGATCCAATTGTGTTTTATTCATATCAGTATAAGTTATTAAAAATGTTGCTACGACTGTCTACGGGTGTATGTTGCTGCATCAAAACTTCGTTACATCAAATCGTCGTTGCATCAAAACGTCGCTACAAAAGCACTGCCATGACGTCATTAAGAAGTATGCATACATTGTTTGCATGCATATATGTATATATATTATACTATTCAAGCTTGAAATGTGAAGGTAAAAATAATTAAAGTGACTGTGTAATCGACTGCGGTGATATATAACTATATAAGGTTGAAAAATTACTCCAAATATCAATCATACAACATAATATATTCTTCTTCTTACATAACTGACGTTTATAAGAAGAATATTATGTTGCACGACTGATATTTCGAGTAAAAATAATTGTTTTTAAATGTAAGTACGGATCACATGTAACAACAAACTCGTTGTAGGCTTTTAAACTATAACTGTGTCTAACATCCCAAACACGCCACTGCGCTCAGCATAAGGGGGGCGACTGAAAGGGGTGCACTGTACTCGTAAAAATATATAAAATACGCCAGTTTGATGCAACGTTTTGATGTAACGAAGCTTTGATGCAGCGACGTATACCGCTGTCTACTCTAGCCGCCATTTAGTGATCTCTTAACCCAGTGCTGAATTTTTCTAGGGCATACTCTTTTCACATGAACGGTGAGGGCCAACTTCAACCGGTACCGTTTCCAACGGACGCTCTCATAGGTCCTGGAATACCTAGACATGCAAGACAAATAAACACATTGAATCATGGAGAAGTTGTATGTGCAGTTACTATTTCAAATCCTACGAAATATGTTTATACTGGAGGTAAAGGCTGTGTCAAAGTTTGGGATATTAGCCAACCAGGCAGCAAAAGTCCGGTATCGCAGCTCGACTGCTTGGTAAGAGAAAGAAATGTAAATATATTGAATTATAAATTATTACAGTAGTTTTCTGAGCTATATTTAAAACAATAAGCGTTTATTAAATATTTGACATTGTCAATTTACATTTTCAAACTTGATAAAGCAATATTTTATGCTGAAACGTAAATTTTTTTTGATAGTTTTGATAAATTTGGATTTAAATTGAAATATAGCATAATATATTAATTCATTTAACCATACAGGATGATTCACAACTTCATATATAAACTTTATTGGCATATTTTATTCAACTTACTGATCATGCAACAAAAATTATATTTTTTTAAATTCGTAAATTTAAAGGCAGTTTTTGCGAGCACATTTTTGAAACAACTGGATTGTTGATTGTATAATAGATATCTAAATTAACTATGAATGAAATAAAATTTAATTTCAATTAATTGTGCAATATCAAGTATAGTAGGTAAATTTATGAAATTCTATTTGAAAACAGTGATTCAAAATATTATTTTGTTAAATAAAACTTGGAAACTAAAATTGCGAATTAAGAAAAAAATTCTTTCGGTTCCGTGATTAGTGTGTTGAGCACTATGGCATTAAAATAATATATGCACGAAGTAGTGAATCAGTCTGTATAAGAACCGGAAATTAATAAAAAATTATTTTAAAAGCGTCAATAATAATAGTAAATCTATAATTATTACATAAGAGTATTAAATTCGTTATATTTTAAAATTGGCAAGACAATTTATAAATAAATAGTTATTTTTAAAATGCCAATGAACACATATTGTTTTAAATATTATATTTGTAGTTATTCAATTTTATTTTCTTATTTTGCTGTAAAAATTTGTAGTTTCTGTCATTTTATTATTAACATATTTTATAGTAAGTTTAAAAGTTATAAATTGCGTAAATGTTAAACGTTAAAGCCGCACTCACAGCCCGAAATTTGGTGAAATTTGTGAAGTCTCTCATATGGCAATGTGTACTTGCGCTCCATCTCTGAAATTTGGTGTTGTACACATTGCCATATGACAGACTTCACAAATTTCAGGCTGCTACCACAATATTTCAAATTGTTTATTATTTTAAAATGCTTTGCTTCATTAAAATCGACCTTAACATTAGCAAAAACAATAATCTATTTTTTTCAGCAACGAGACAACTACATCCGCTCAGTAAAACTCCTCCCCGACGGGCGCACGCTAATCGTAGGGGGCGAAGCCTCCAACTTATCCATCTGGGACCTGGCGTCACCAACCCCACGAATAAAAGCCGAGCTGACGTCAAGCGCGCCCGCGTGCTACGCTTTGGCAATCAGCCCCGACTCCAAGGTGTGCTTCAGCTGCTGCTCGGATGGCAACATCGCGGTGTGGGACCTGCACAACCAGACCCTCGTCCGCCAGTTCCAAGGCCACACGGACGGCGCCTCGTGCATCGACATCTCCGCCGACGGCACGAAGCTCTGGACCGGCGGCCTAGACAACACCGTCAGGAGCTGGGACCTCAGGGAAGGGAAGCAACTGCAGCAGCACGACTTCAGCTCGCAGATCTTCTCGCTGGGGTACTGCCCCACTGGGGAGTGGTTGGCTGTTGGCATGGAGAACTCTCATGTTGAGGTGCTACATGCTGCTAAACCAGATAAATATCAACTTCATCTGCATGAAAGCTGTGTATTGAGCTTGAGATTTGCTTCCTGTGGGAAGTGGTTCGTTTCCACAGGGAAGGATAATTTGCTCAATGCTTGGCGGACGCCGTATGGAGCTAGCATATTCCAGGTAAATTTACTTGTAAATTGCAATAAAGTAGTTATTTGTATGCCAAGGGCTGAAAGTAGCAGATTAAGGGTAAAGATTACGACTAGTCGAAGTCTGCAAAAATGCTTTCAGTCAGAAATATACACAACAAAGTCCATAGCAAAATTAATAGAAAGGTAATCATATATTTATCAACTATGTTTTATATAAACTTGAATATAAAAAGAAAGTATTTAAACAATCATAAATACGAGATTTCAAGGTGCACAGTTTCTGGTTTGTGAAAAAAAATTGCGTGGGACGGTGTTAGAATTTTTACTTTTTCAGAAAAATTTTACAAGTTCCAAAAAGTGAAAAAAAATTGGCACGGGACGGTGTTAGGATTTTGACTTTTTCCGAAAATTTTTACAAGTCCAAAACCCGATAGCCAAATGAAGTTATGAGCTAATATATTTATGTACAGATAATTTTGATTGCGAATTCTGATTTATCTCATAAATAATGAAATATTCTCTTACCTTTTGAAGGGAAGTTCTCCGCAGACCATATTTTATGTCTTACCATAATCTTACCTTCAAATTCTCTTCTAATTTTTTCACTCAACACAATATGTTATTTATTCCGTAATTATTATTTACCAACACCCCTCCCCCCAAGTAATATTTTTTATATTCAATACAATACATAAGTGTAGATAATGTATACAACAATGTATGTTTTACAAATTGTTCTTAAAACTTCTTTCTCGTGCGCGTAGATATCTGGAAGATAAAGTGCCGGACCTAAAACATACTCAACTAAATATTAATTTAATATCGAAAATTTAGGAATACAAACAAGGATACATTTTATAATCTTCTTAATCTGGAAACGTAGATCACATTATTTGAATATGTTTCAATATTTTTACACAATATAGACAATTTTTATTTGAAAATAGCGTAATTCCAAATTTATGTAATAATAAAATAATATTAATTTGACATTAATTGTTCACCTGGCTGGGATTTATAAAATAAAACAACCAATGTCGATTATACTATAGCTTTAATTTGTATCCAAGATGGTGTGCCCAATCCATCCTTTCAACAAACTAAATACCGTAGTTAATTATAAAATTTAAACACGAATTTAAAATCTATATTACATTATAATAAAGAATAATAATTGCTTGCATTCTTTCCTACTATTTTTTATCATTTATATTAATCCCAAAATAAATTAATTTTGAATGCAAATTTTAAATATATTTTTATACAAGAAAAATTAACAGCCAAAATTATTTATTATATCAACATTAGTAGTTCTCCTGTCTGGTGTTTTAAATAGAACTACCAATGTTAAAATTCTATACTTATTAATTTGTTAATAAGATGATGCCCAATCATCTTATCAACAAATTATTATAATTATTTTATTAAATAATTAAATTTTATATGCAAATCTGTATTTAAATGTAATTATATTCAACCTTTTTGAAGATCTCTGCTACAGTAACTCAGCAAATTCGACCATTTACATATACCTACTATTCCGTACATATTTTATTAATCAAATGAAAATTATTATCAAAAACATTAGAATAATGTTTAAATTAATGTTGTTGAGTAATATTTTATAGATTTTAACTGATTTTTGATAACAATTAGACGGAACAATACGCACTGTCGCAATTTGACTTGATAATTAAAAACAATTGAATTATTACAAACAAACACTGCCGCTACCAACATTGTTTGTAGTAATTCATATGTTTTTGTTTGTCAAGTGCGGCCGCGCGTATTGTTGCATCTTATTATTATCAAAAATTACTTAAAAACCATAAAATATTATTTAAATATGTTATTAAACATTAGTTTAAGCATTATTCTAACGTCTTTTATTAATAATTTTCATTATATTAATAAAATATTTACGGAAAAGTGTATATAATTGCAAATGGCCGAATTTGCTGAGTTTAATGTAGCAGAGATCTTCAAAAATATTGAAAAAAATCATATTTAAATACAAATTCGTACTTAAAACTTAATTAAGTAATAAAATATCGATAATAATTTGTTGATAGGATAATTGGGCAATATCTTATTAACAAATTAATAAGTATAGAATTTTAACATTGGTAGTTCTATTCAAAAAACCAGCCAGCCAAACTACTAATGTTGATATAAAAAATAATTTTGGCTGTTTTGCGATTTGTATTTATATAAACCAGAATTTCCAGCATTCCAGCAAACATATTAAAGGGTAATTCTTCTTATGTAAAAAATATATTCAAAATTAATTTACTTTAGGATTAATATAAATGATAAAGAATAGTAGGAAATAGTAAAAAGTGCAGACAATTTTTATTCATTATTGTAATGTAATTTAGATTTTAAATTCGCGTAAAATTTTGTAATATTTATAAAATATAATATTAATTTTATTGAAAGGATGGATTGGGTCCCATCTTGGCTACAAATTAAACTCTATATTATTATCGGCATTGGTTGTTTTATTTTTCATAAAACCCAGCCAGGTGAACAATTAATGTCGATTTAATAATGTAGGTATTATATAAATTTGGTATTTCGCTATTTTCCAATAAAAATTGTCTTTTAGTCATGCATAAAAATAATTATAATGTGGATTTACGTTTCCAGATATAGAAAATTATAAAATGTATCAATTTTGTATTTTTTTCATAATTTTTGATTTAAATTAATATTTAGTTGAGTATGTTTAAGTTCCAGCACCTTATCTGCCAGATATCTTCGCGCTGTACTTTTATACTTATTCATTTATACTTCTTGTATTGAATAAAACAATACTACTTGGGGGGAGAGGGTTTGGTTCATAATTATTATGGGATAAATTAAATTCTTGTGAAAAAGTAAGAGAGTGTTAAATGAAAGAATTAGAAAAGAATTTGAAGGTAAGATATGGTAAGAAATAAAATATGGTCTGCGGAGAACTTCCCTTCAAAAGGTACAAGAATATTTATTACTTATGAAATAAATCAAAATTCGCATTCAAAATTATCTACACATAAATATATTAGCTCATAACTTCATTTAGCTATCGGGTTTTGGACTTGTAAAAATTTTCGGAAAAAGTCAAAATCCTAACACCGTCCCGCGCCAATTTTTTTTTTGCTTTTTAGGACTTGTAATTTTTTTGGAAGAAAGTTGAAATCCTAAAATCGTCTCCACGCAATGTGCGCCTTGCTAGGCCGTTGCTTTTAATTTTCATGTTTATACAAAACATAGTTGACAAATAAATAAAATATATAAACAACGTTTCAATTTATTTTGTTATGTTTTTATATTTCAAGATGTGCACTGCACATATGGACTAAACGCCACTGCAAAATAGATATTTATATAGCAAAGATTAAACGTAGACCTTTGCATACAAAGTATAAAGATTGGTAGAACAGATTAAAAAATATAAAAATATTTTATTAATAGTATTTTTAACATAAATGTATGTATAAATATATGGTGAACGACTCCAATATTTTATCATAAATCTAAATAAAATAAAAATCAATATAATTAATCTATAATAGCATGAAATATTAATTCATGTAATGTATTTCTTATCAGTGATTACAAACTGTAGTTTAATGATTGACATTTCATGTTATAATTATAAATAAGTGTTTTGGCATATAATGGATTGTTCTAATGATTGTATTTTTGTTTCAGTCCAAAGAATCATCATCAGTATTGAGTTGTGATATTTCAACAGACGACAAATATATCGTAACGGGTTCTGGAGACAAGAAAGCAACAGTGTATGAAGTTATATATTAAACAGTAACAGACTTTTCGAATTAAAACAATAACACAGCTTAAAATAAAATCTGTGGTGACAAATACTCTGTGAACCGGGGCCAGGAGTAACTGTTTACAGTTGGAACATTTAAAAATAGTGTACAATATTCGTCTCAGAGGTCTAATGTTTTTAGTATTTAAAATAAATAGTAACGAACTGTAAGCACACTCGACAACTATTTTGTGTATGTTCTGTAAATGTTTATGCAAAATAATCTTTCAATAAACTTTAACTTGAATAAATCGAACATCTACGTACATTTTATGAAATATAGAGTTATTTATTTTATTTATCCATTGTCAAACTATTGTATTGTATTATTTTGTATTGTTTAAGCCTCATTCACATAAGTATTTAGTTTTAAAGTTTACGTTTAAGAATGTTTATCCCTCATTCACATAAGCATTTAGTTTAAGGTTTACATTTATGTTTATGTTTACGAAATTTTAAAGTCATATAATTAAATACAAGTATTCACACTTCCCATTTTCATGCACTGTAAATGTTCGTATTTAGTTAGATGTACGCACGCTTTCTTAAACATAAATATAAATGTAAACCTTACAACTAAATGCTTATGTGAATGCTATGTTTATTAAACTTAAATATAAATGTAAACCTTCAAACTAGATGCTTATATGAATGAGGCTTTATTTCCTTTCCCATTAGGTGTTAGAAAAAAGAAAATTATCGGAAAATTATAAACGGTTGGTAAGTTATCGTTGTGTATTTTTAATATTAATTTTTGTTTAATAATCTATTAATACTTTTTGAATTGTTATCATAATATACGATAAGATATATATTTCAATTAAATTTACTAATACTTCAATTTGTTAGAAAAAGAATAATTTTATCTCTATACAATATTCAAACAGATAACATTAGTTACATGCAATTTTCATTAAATTTAATGTGTTATTTGCAAATTATATGCAAGTTTTTCAAATCATAGTGTGCCGTTGTAGATATAAACTTATAAAAATATCGAAATAATAGGAACATTTTATTGTTATTTGTAACAAACAGTTAAATAATTATTGCATAAGTGTATTAAATTCATAATAGTTTAAAATTGGCAAAACAATTTATAATGTAATATTTGAGCAGCAAATGTATTAACGGAAATTCCTACTTACGATCAATTTAAATTTGCCGCCACGTCACGTGGTTGTCCTTGATGTCTGTGGTAAATATACAAATAGTAATGGTGGTCCATGTTCGTTTCCTGTGAACATTTCGCTATTTTAACTAAGTTTTAAGTTGTTGTGCCAAATTTAAGAGATGTGATTTACTGTTAGTGTTGTGTATTTATAAAAAGGTACGTAGTGGTGTACGGAAATGTGCGTAAATTGTGGAAATGGGCGGGTGTGGAACTATGTCGGCACAGACGTCCGTTTATGGGTGTTGCATGTACACTTGAATGGGAAACGGCGCCTGTCATCGCACTGATGAACTCACTCAATTAATACGGCAAACATTCATCATTTCTGCGTATTAATGAGTGCAACCAGCCCGCAAATTGCTTTATGTGTATGTGTTGTCTTCCCCATAATGGTTGTCTTGCAATCCAACATTCAACATGTGACCCCAATCTGACGTTTTCAAATCATTTTCGTTAGTTTACTCAGTTCTTTGCTGTGATATAAATAGTGAAACATCATAATGCCGGAGTAAATTCCATCTTTTCATATGATTGGTTAAACCTACAGGTGAAATTATAGATTTATGAGCACTTTGTTGACATCAGTGTACAGGTGTAACGAAAAGTCAAACCCTGTTTTGAAGTTTTGCATGCATTTGAAGTATTTCCATCCACATAACCGTTAAAATGTGTAATAACTTCTGCATTCTGTAATGTTATGATTTGCCAGTGCGACCTTCTCAGAAAATTTTAAACGTTTTCTTGAAACGTTCAAGGTGAAAAATAAATCATATTTAAATGATCCCATTTACTATGAAAAATAGTAAAACAGTGTACATAACTGCTAAATAATTAGATTTTCGATGTGGTGTTATCACTAAAATTATTGATTTATTTGTGTCACAAATAGAAATAAGTAAACAATGTTCATGTACTATTCTAGTATGAAAGTGGTTCTTATGATTAATTCAGTTAAATCTTAGAGCATGAGGATTTGTTTTATTGAACAATACAGGTTATATTACTGATAAAAGAAACTTTCTATTTGTAACTGATGTTTTTATGAGTTTTGTAAATTAGGCTGGTTCTGTTTTATTACTTTTTTCTACAAAATTCTAGCGAAAACACACCATTAATTTTATTGATTATGTGCTGTAAATTGCTTTCTACAAGTCTTCTTCAAGTGATATAGATCCCGGGCATGTCATTCTGTCTGTATAGCCAATCTCTTCGTTTGAACCAATCAAACCATGTAATCAGCTGAAATCAACTACAAAATATCAAACCGCAAGAAGTTAGTTTACTGTTTTCACTGGTTTGTTTGTTCAAACGATATCCTTGGCTGTACAGGCAGACCGATGTGCCCCTTATGTATAGATGCCGGGCATGTCATTCTGCCTGTACAGCCAAAGTCTTCGTTCAACCAATCAAACCATGTAATCAACTAAAATCACATACAAAATATATTTCATGGGTTTGATTGGTCAAAAGATGTTCTTGGCTGTACAGACAGACTGATCTGTCTCTTTTGTATAGATTAATTAATTAATGTTACTGTTTGGTTTCAGGTATTTAGTCATGCAACAAGCAATACAAAAATATGTCATTCCATTTATTTATGAACGTTTAAGACTGAACAAACTTTACTTGAATCATTATGTTCCCACGCAATAAAGCATAATCCACCATGGATTCAATCTTGCCACATACAGGCGCTACAATCTACAAACTGCAACGAATTTTTGCTGTATGACTAAAGACATGCAAGAGTAACCTGTCAGCATGTCGCTGGTAGAAAACAATCGCTACATAGTGCAGGTGTACGTGGGGGCCCTGTCAGCCCTGTACGAAGCGCTGTCGGTGGAAGCCAGCAAGCAGACGACATCGGAGGAGATCGTGTCTTGCATCGTGGAGCGCCTGTCGCTGAACGAGACCCCCGGCGGCAACTATGAGATGGCGGAGGTCATCGGCGACGCCCTCGGCCAGGAGTGCAAGGAGCGCCGCCTCATGGCCAACGAGAGCCCCGTGCAGCTCATGATGCTCTGGCCCAAGACCTCCGACGCCGACCCCACCTGCTACCGGTTCTACTTGCGCGAGAAACTCAACGACTACATATGGACGGACAACTTCACAATGGACCCGCAGTTAATCAAAGATTACTTCCACCGGTTTCTCTATCAACCTAAAGATCGAGAATACCCCGACTTGTGTCAGTTGCCGGATCTCAACGAACAAACTCTGCTGGACAATCTACGAGCCAGGTTCACTGCGGGGCATATCTACACCTACGTAGGTTCCATCTTAATCGCTGTCAATCCTTTCAAGTTTCATCCAATTTATAATCCGAAGTACGTGAAGTTGTACCAGAATAGGAGGCTGGGGCCGAATCTTCCGCCGCATATCTTCGCCGTAGCCGACACGGCGTACCATTGCATGCTGAAAGACCGCAAGAACCAGTGTATAGTGATCAGTGGTGAAAGTGGCTCGGGCAAAACAGAAAGCACGAACTTTCTGCTGCACCATCTCACAGCTTTAAGCCAGAAAGGCTCGCACGGTAGTGGTGTCGAACAAACTATTCTAAGTGCAGGACCAGTGCTAGAAGCTTTTGGTAACGCGAAGACTGCACACAATAACAACTCCAGCAGGTTTGGAAAATTCATTCAAGTGAACTATAAAGAGAATGGGATGGTCCATGGAGCAGTTGTCCAAAAATATTTGCTAGAAAAATCTCGTATTTGTTCTCAGGGCAGGAATGAAAGAAATTATCACGTGTTTTATTATTTACTCGCCGGGGCTTCGGAATTCGAGCGGCAAACATTGCATTTAAAAACAACTGATCAGTATAATTATTTAAGTCGGAGTGGGTGTTACGCTTTAGACAACGTAGACGAAAGTTATGAGTTTTCCCGGTTGAAGCAGTCCATGGAGATGGTTGGATTCACAACTGAAAAACAGCGCCGTTTATTTTCCGTACTTTCTGCTGTTTTATTATTAGGAAACGTGGAGTTTCAACCTAGAAAATCTGCTTACCACCACGATGAAGCTGTCGCTGTGAAAAATCCAGAAGTAGTCCAGCTTATATCGAACCTTCTGCGTGTTAAACAAGAAACTTTGCTTGCTGCTCTCACAGCGAAAAGGGCTCGCGCTTCTGGTGAAACTTTGGTGATAAATTACAGACTTCCAGAAGCTATTGCATCCAGGGACGCGATGGCGAAGTGCCTCTACGGGGCCCTCTTCGACTGGATTGTTCTGCAGGTCAACCATGCTCTCTTGTCCAAGAAAGACACGCTTCGTGATCATCAAGGAAATTCTATCGGGGTTTTAGACATTTTTGGGTTTGAAGATTTCGGTTTTTGTAATAGTTTTGAACAGTTGTGTATTAATTATGCGAATGAACATCTTCAGTATTATTTTAATCAACATGTTTTTAAATACGAGCAAGAGGAGTATAGGAAAGAGGGCATTAGATGGAATAATATTGATTTTATGGATAATACGGGCTGTCTTCAGCTGATTGAAGGCAAACCTAATGGACTTCTATGTGTACTCGACGACCAGTGCAAGTAAGTCTTTTGTTATTAGATGTATTCTTTTTTTACTCACGTCCTTCAGTTTTTTGCTGAGACAATTCACATTTTCACGCCGATCTTATTCAATGTCATCCAATTATTTCTGGTCCTTCATTTTGCACACCATTTGACTTATCCTGTGAAATGTTATCATCTTTTCTAGTTCCATGATCTTTATCACCTGGCAATGTTGCAGTATTTTTAAAAATTAATTTAATTTAATTTTGCTCATAACCATTCAACAGGATTTACTCCCAATAAAGCCTCATTCAAATAAGCATTTAGTTTTAAGGTTTACATTTGTGTTTACGTTTAATAATGTTCCAATTAAATTAAAATGTAACTAAAGTTTGAAACCTCTAAACTTTAAGTTTATGTTTACCACCATTTACTAAAGTTTTTTAAAAAGTTTATTAAGTGAATGCTGTGGTTCTTAAACTTAAAATTAATGTAAAATTTCACACTAAATGCTTATGTATATGAGGCTTATAGTGTGAAATCCAACCGCTTCGACCGATTCATCTTGGTGCAATCAGAATCTCAATCTGTTCGACGATCTTTGACATTCAATGCGACAACGGAGAGATTATTTTTACTACATTTAAGACGATCAAGTTATCAGCTTGACTGTCCGAGTGCGATAAAAAAATAGTAAATCCCTCGGTAAATCCTGTTGAATGGTTACCAGCATAATAAAAAATTAAAATAATTGGGCCGAATTCAGCACTCTTCTCTAAGTTATAGATGCTTCTCTAAAAATAACAAACAAACATCTGTAAATAAAAAAGAAACAAGTTTTAATTCTTAAGACTAAAGCCCGGCTAAAGCCACATTCACAGCCCGAAATTTGTGAAATCTGTCTTGTGTTCACATAATGCGGCTTAAGACTGTGACTATGATGATGCATCATAATCCTAGCTTTATCCTGAAAACGTTATCACTTTTTCTAGTTGCATGATCCTTATCTCCTGTTGCAATATTATTTAAATTTGAGTAGTTCGCACGTATTTAATTTTCCATTGTTAATTATTTGGTGTTCATTCAAGTAAATAATGAATTCTTTGCAGTTTTCCGGGGGCAACAAGTGAGACATTGCTTCAGAAGTTCAACTCTGTGCATAAAAACAATGAATTCTACGAAAAGCCTCAGAAACTAGAGGCCGCGTTCATGGTTATCCATTATGCTGGAAAAGTGAAGTATCAGGTCACGGAAATGCGCGAGAAAAACCTGGACCTGATGCGACAGGACATCGTCGGCGTTTTGAAAAACAGTTCCATGGCATTTGTTCGAGAGCTAGTGGGCGCAGACCCGGTCGCGGTTTTCCGATGGGCGATTGTTCGAGCGTTTTTCCGAGCCTACTTCGCTTTCCACGAAGCTGGGAGAAAACATAGACAAATTCGAGCCGATGGGAACAAAAATAGTGCAATACCGAATCGATTTAGGAACCACACACCCAACGATAATATTATAAGGTAAGTTTTCCTGGAGGATTTAACATGTTTCTAAATTTAAAATTAAATATTACGAGTAGATTTCATAAAACTGGGTATCCAGGAAAATTACATGATTAGTGATTTGAGTATGATCTGGTAGATGACTCAGAATTAAATAGGTAATAGGTACAATTTTTTTAAATCATGTACTGATTCATTTATTTACCGGATTTCCCATTTAATAAGGATACACATGATTATAATCTTAAGATATTTATTTTATTTACAAGGTTGTTATTTTACATTAGAAAATAAACTACATATTATTTTTATAGTTTAACTAAAAAATAGCACTGCTATTCGTAAACAACAAATAAACAAACTATTTTTAATTATCTGCTGCTTTAAATAATACAGGATGTATCATAACTTTGACTACAAACTTTAAGGAAATCTGAGAGGAAATCAAAAAGAATTTTTCAAAAATTCCAAAAATAAGTATATTTCATGCGACTGGATTAATAATTATTTTAACTTCAAGTAATTCTAGATCTAAATAAATGTCATTCTATTAAGGTGTTCATTGAACTTATTTTAATTAGATATTATACTTTAAATTTATTGAATATCTGAAAAATTATTTTTAACTCGACATACCAAACTGTATACATTATTCAAAATTATTGACGAAAAAATTAAGAGTAAATATTATTTGATACACTGATTACAACGCAAAAAGAATTTTTACTAAATTCACATTACTTGGAGGTTACAGTAATGAATAAATATTAGTTAACATTAAAATTGATTTTATTTTATTAGAGTTGGGTGTAACATATTTTGTCAATAATTTTGAAGTATTCTGTATACCCTTACAGTACTCGAAGTTATAATTCATTATGTATACAGGGTGATTCACAACTTCGTTATATATTTCAATGACATACAGATCATGGAACAAAAATAATTTTTAAAGATTCGTTAATTTAACAGCAGTCTTCGCAAGAAGCAAATTTTTAAAACCACTGAATTGTAGATTGTAACGAGTGCATATGTGAATAGTTAATAAAAAATGATTGTGTTGGAATGATTTTGATTTCATTATTGAACACTTATTGATCGATAACAATTATATGCGAAAGATAATATCAAGGAATAGTAAATTTATGAAATTACATATGAAAACAGTGGCCCAAAAACCTGGAAACTAAAATTGCGAATTTTGAAAAAATTCTTTCAGTTCTTCGATGAGTAAATTGAGCATTATATTCCATTAAAATATAAGCACGAAGTTGTGAATCGCCTTGTACACTTGCAGAATTATATTTCCGTGCAAATAAGCTTCCTTATGATTCATACCATTAGTAGAAATTGCTTAATCAAATTAATACCAATGTCAATGCGGTGGTAGGTGTGTGTCATCTGCTAGATCGCCCGCCAGATCACTTCTTGTAAGCCAATGACTACCCAGCATCTAAAGCAATAAAGCACTAAGATTTAGTCACATTAAGCACCGTGGTGTAACTGTAACAAACAAAATCAAAGCGTTAGCACTGCTTGTGTTAATCGAGATGAAGTAGTACAATAACTTAACATAGTAGCGACACGAAGTGACTTATACTGTGATTGTTCAATCTTTAGCCATCTAGTGACAGTGTCTGCTGTGAACCTCACAATTAACAGGATTGCGTAAGTGATTGTGTCGCCTTGCAGATAATCATTCATCGTTCGTTCATCTCGATGTCTTTCTACCTCATTTTCATGCCGTTCACGCGATAGTACCCAGTTCTTCCATTTTATACGGGGTGTTTGTTTAAAACGGACTTTGGAAATCATTTTTACCTGTGCACAAGTTTATTGTTTATTAATTTAATTTTCTGGCAACCATTCAACAGGATTTACTCCCAATTACAGAATGGTAGATGTTATTTAGTGCAATTAGAATCTCAATCCGTGCGCCGACCTTTCAAATCCAAAGCGGCAACAGAGAGATTCTCATGCAACCAGAATCAAGTGGTCAGCTTGAAGCATCCGAGTGCGATTTAATTATTTTTTTTTACAATTTAACGACAATCACACATTGTCGGTCTAAACACGCGCAGCTACTGCCTCGAAAAATGCCTAATGCGGCGAAATAGCAAGGTGGTAGAGTTCTTGGGCTGGTCACAGAGGTCATGGGTTCGAATCCAGATCAGATGTGAAATTTTCATGGCTTTATTTGAATCGTTACTAGTCCAAGTTGGGATATCATTATTTTGGCAACCACAAAACTATCGGACACCGGCTAGTGGTTGCAAAGAGTTTGTGCGAGAGGATTAGATGGAAAGCCTTGGCTGAATCTCGCACATTGTCCAGAGGCAATTAAAGTCTATAAAAAAAATTAAATTAAAATTTTCAATTTATTTTATTTATTGAGGAATTAGAACATTTTTCGGGGAATTAAGGACATTTACAACAATTTTTTGAAACAATAAATTTAAAATTAAATAAATTTAATGATCACTAAATTGAATAATGTAAAACAGGCATAAAAATATTGCATCTACAGATCGTAAACAATCATTGTGGTACATGTAATTTTATCAAACTCGGATTCGCCTCGTCTAATAATCCACCATAATACCATAATAATATTGACAGTACGATCCCTATAGCATAAATAACATTTTTACCGATTGACATTAAAAGTGCTATTTTGTTGACAACTGACATTCTGTGACGTGTCACTTTATTGCCTAGGCAATAAAGTTTTTTAATGCCTAGGCAGTAAAAGTAATTGTTGCTATGGCGAATCAGTAAAATTTCATGAAAATATTAATTACGCATAGCAACCGTTCAACAAACACTCATAGTAACATAATTGATGGCGATACCTGTCAAAATATGGAAAATAATCACAAAATTTATATTAATTAATAATAAAAATACAGATTGACTGCCTAAGCTAGATTCATAGTCTCGGCAGTAAATCTATTATTGTTTTGCCTAGATAAACAAATAACTATTTTAACAAAATTTGTGTTCAACAACTTTTATTAGAAGTTTATAAAATAATAAATCGATTTGTGCAAGGCAAAATAGATTTCCGTCCATGTCCGTTTTCTGCCCACCCTGTAGATGCGCTTCGCGCGTTAGTTGCATGCTGGTTGTTAACACCAGTTTCCAGTGATTATTTGTGCATGCAGTGTTGAGATTTCAATCGCTTTGTTAACAAAAATGTTCTTTATCTGCGGAAAATGTAGGAGTATCCAGTCGAAAAAATATGAGGTCAAAAGTCTTTAATATTCCGACGAAATATAGCAAATTAAGGTGGTTAACACATTTGAATGCCAAATAAAGGTCTATTGAATGGATGTGTAGGTGTTGAATTTCGACTTTTTGTCGGCTTTTTTGTAGGAGGAGATTAAATTGCTATGTTCGCTTGAAAAGAATGAGTGGAATATGAATTAAAATATTTATGGATGTGTATTTATTAAATATAAATGCTGCGTGTTTATTTTTAATTTGTTAATTTTAAGCCACAAACTGGAAAATTTCCACGGGTTTTTGAAAAATATTTGGCTTGTATTTTCATTTCTACAAATAATAACAGCGTAGTATATGATCTGGCTTTCACAAAAAGCGCTCCAAATAAAATTAATAAGTGTGCAGTTATATGATCTTGCAAACTATAGAAGCTACGAATACGGTTGAATTAAAATTTCTTTCAATCCATTGATGTTTTAATTTTCGATTATAACTTATTCGTATGTTCGAAATAAAATACATTGGAATGTATTTTTAAAGGCACTTTTTGAATAATTTATCTCTTTCCTTTTTGAGCTAATCAAAAACGATTAAATTTTAATGTACTTAGATGCCAAAGCAAACTTTAAGTACTTTTTGATAAATGCTTGTATAAAAGTACTTGCAGAAATTACAAAAATTCCCAAATTAGGTGTGACGGGCTTACATACTGTGAGTATAGAAATAATGCTTCAGTGTATACGGTTATTAGCCGTCAATTTCGGGTACTCATGATTGTTAGTGGGGCGTTTACAACAAAAATAAATTGTTAAATTGACCACTTGAAGAGACAACTTAATATACTTCTATAGTTTCCGAGATTATAGTATAATACTTTTTTAATTTTGTTAAATATTAAATTTGTCATATGGACATGGTCAACAAAAATATATAAATTTAAAACAGCAATTTCCTGTTTAACAAATAATGGCAGAAACTTACATTTTAGAATTCTGCGTTTATTTTTTTAAACAATCTATGATATTCGGTGTTGTGACTTTTAGATCACTGATCTAGATTCATTTGTGTGATCTTTGAGCACTATATGCAAGATAAAACTTTTAAATTAAAAATTTAGTAACAGTACCTAAATTATATTAAATATGTTTTTCTTAATTAAATTTAAGTAATTCATCAGTTAACTATTTTGTATAATATTAATAACTGAATTTTTATAATTTTAAAAAATCCCTTATTTCTGATTCTATTAAAAGATCAATCTATAAAAATACAGGTGCTTCCAAAAAGATTTTTTTCGAAATTCATAAAAATGCAATGATCTGTTACAACACTGATAATTATTTTGATAAATAGTACAAGTTTCAATTGAGAATGTATACCATCGTGACACAAAACATTATAGTAATTTAGTAGTGATGCAACGAATAGTGAATTTGCCGGATACCGGATATTCGGATTATTCTTCAGATATTCGGAGTTCAAGAACAATCTTGTTTGGGGATGATGCGCAAATTTATAAACCACAAATATAACGTAAAGGTAAAACAAATTTCTAGATATATTTTTAATTTTTTTTCATATTTTATGGTTTTTATGAGAATATGCTTAAATTTAAATGCCGATAGCACTCATACTTATTTTACATTTTTTAACTATCTAGTAACCGGATATCCGTTGCATCACTAGTAATTAGCGACTTTATTAAACCCCAAAATATGATTTTGTTCCTACATCTTATTTTCCCACTCTCCAGCAAACAACGAAACACAGTACTGACCTCCCGTGGTATACGATACAACGAAACAGACAGCGGTAATCACAACCGCCTGTCATGGCCGCAGTTTTACTATCATCGAAATAGGGTTAGTGTCGGGGGTTCGGGTCGTACAGACGAGCCGGGCGGCCGACCCAGCCGCAAGGATTCACTAGGAAGTAGCACCAGCTCGTCCACAGCCGTCTTCGAGAGGGTTCTGTGCCCTGACGAGGCCAGGGTCATGCAAAGGGCCAATCAGATTGTCATGTATGTACCAGCACGGTGGTGGTGCTGGAGGGATATGGTGCTGGATTCTTCTGGAGATTCTTCGATGCTTATTACCAAACCATTATTACTTGTTCTGTTGTTTTTAGTTTATTTTTATGTTGAAATTTCACAACTTCAGGTAAAAATATCAAACAGCAGATACTGGGATGTTCAAATGCAACTTCAGAAGATGAAAATCTAGAAAATTTATAAGTAATAAAATACATGCATCAAAAATTATAATCTAGAGTTTTAGATTTGGCATAAATGCAAACACAAGAAAAGTTATAGTGAAAAATTCAAGAATGGTATTGGATTGTTCATTTATTTCACTTTTACGTCTACCTAATTTGTGTATCACCGTTGCGTTGAAGAGACAAACTAGTTTTCTAGATATGCATCTATGCCGAATCTAAAATTGTAGATTTAAATTTTCCTGTGAATGAATCTTTTCATGCATATATTTTATTACATAAATTATTTAGATTTAAATCTTCTGGTAGGTACATGCATTTTCCTGTGTCTGAAAATTCTAGAATTTTATTTTCTAATGTTGAACCCATTCCCTACAGGATGTCTGATTTTACAACTTCAGGAAAAAAATCAAACAGCAGATACTGGGAATAGGTTCATTCACAGGAAAATTCAAATCTGGAATTTTATATTTGGCATAAATGCAAACACAGGAAGATACAAATCTAGAAATGTTATAGTCAAAACCGAGTATGAGGGCCACAAGAATGGTATTGGGTTGTTCATTTAGTTCAGTTCTACCTAATTTGTGTATCCCCCTTTTGTCGAAGAGACAAACTAGTTTTCTAGATTTGCCTTTTGCTGTGAATTAATCTTTTAATGCAGCTATTTTATTACATTATATTTTCTAGATTGAATCTTCTTGTGCAAGCATTTTCCTGTGTATAAATATTCTAGAATTTTATTATGAATGGCCACCCGCATGATCACAAATTAAATTTTGTTTTCAAAATTCACAAAATAAATTACACTCTTAATGATGCAGGTAGTTATACAAGTACCTAATATTGAGTAAATAAAAAAATTGAGTCCATGAAACCAGCGGCACTAAAATAGTATGTCATTTATTGTGCAATTTATTTTGTGAATTTTGAAAAAAATATTTTTGATTTGTGATCAGTATGTCAAGTGTTTGCTATTTATTTTTTTCCTGAAGTTGTGAACACTTTGTATATTGTTTTAGAGATGTTTACCACATGATTTGAACTATAATATTTGAGTTCACAT
Source organism: Agonum fuliginosum (assembly GCA_947534325.1). Lineage (NCBI taxonomy): Eukaryota > Metazoa > Arthropoda > Insecta > Coleoptera > Carabidae > Agonum > Agonum fuliginosum. Next base: position 3,847,165 of record OX384033.1, read on the forward strand.
ACTCTATTTTCTAGTATATTTCATGTAATCGGTAAACTTACATAAAATCATATAAATAAAATATTGTTTTACTATAATTGTTTTAAAGTTATTAATAATGGCGAAAGTAATAATTTTTTCTTGGGCGCAAAATATATTTGTTTTATTATGAACATTCGTTGTTCTAGTCAATGAATTTCATGTGAAACATTTTTTAAATCTCTTTTTGTAGCTTATTCTGTTTGACATACATTTTAAATTTTAAGACTGCTTTTTTTAAAGGAAATTCTTGCAACAAATAAAGTCAAAAACGTATTTTCCAATAAATAATATCCATGCTTAACTTATAAATTTATTGAGAAATTCACGTTTCACTTTATATTCATAGTTTTAGAAAAGATGCTTTATTCTGAAGAAATATATTTTTTTACTTAGTTTGCAATTCAAAGTACAAAAATGTAAACAGTTTAAAATGTGTGTTCAGAAAGTAATTAAAAATAAGATATCGTATTTGTGTTTTCTTTCTATTTTCGTTGCATGGGCTGCATGGGTGTGTTACAACTAACTGTTTAGACTTCACAACTCCACTGTTTTCTCTTGTCATATTGATTTCATAAACTCCAACCCATGTTGATAATTAAATAGTAAATCTAATACTTTCAACAGGAAGAACAAATCATTTCGTCCGAGAGATCGAGGCAAGAAGGGCCTGAAGAATCTTCAAACCGTCAAGACATTAGCTGGAAGAACAGGAATCACTGCTGCAAACCAGAGTCAAATCGGAAAAGCGCGAAAACAACCTCTTACAGTTGCCGCGCAGTTCCAACAATCGCTTCATTCGCTAATGGACACTTTAAACCAAGCCAATCCATTCTTTATTCGGTGTATCAAATCAAATGGCAATAAAATACCAAATCAGTTCGACGAAGACACGGTTCAAAGACAATTACGGTACACAGGAATGCTGGAAACTGTCAGAATTCGACAAGCTGGTTTTAACGTCCGATTAACTTACGACGAATTTATCCAGTTGTATAGAATACTGCTCCCTAAGGGATTGCTAAGCTCTCAAAACGATGTTAGACATTTTTTGGCCACACTAAACTTAAACAGAGACAACTACCAGTTGGGTTGCACTAAAATATTTCTTCGCGAATCAGAAAAAATCAAACTGGACTGCAAACTTCACCAGCAAATCATGGCGAGCATAGTAACAATCCAGCGATGGTTCAGAGTTTGTTTAGAACGCAGACGATTCTTGCGGTTGAAACATGCAGTTAAATCAATTCAAAGCTTTTGGAGGATGTGTAGCGCCCAAAGAACTTTACACATTATGCGCAGTCGTCTTCTTGCTGCTATCCACATCCAATCCGCTTGGCGAGGATACAAAGCGCGATCGTGGTACAAGAAAATGAAGAATGGTTTAGTGATGTTCCAGTCGCATTGTAAAGGAAATCTGGCTAGGAAGGCATTTGCGGAGCTAAAAGCTCGGATCCTGCCGAAGCAGAAACATGTAAGATGCTTTTTAAAAGCTCTGGAATGGGTTTTTATTTTAATTGTTGCAGATACAGAACGCATTGTTGCCGTCTGTCAGGTTGCTGATTAAACCGAACGCTAGCGATGATATGCTCACGAGCACGGAATCCAGCCAAGAAGATCTTGATGAGAAATATTCTGATCGGGATAGAAGGATACGGGATTCAGACGAGTATGTATTTAAAGTATTTTTATTCAATACACACATAAAAGTCACACTTTTCTCTGAAACGGGTTGACACAACCCCTTTAAAATAAAAATACACATTATCACATGCATTTATTCAACCAACAAACATTCTTATCAGTCTTTTCGAGGCGTTCATTATCCTTGTCATACAAGTTCTTTTATTTTTTTCTACACAATCATTCGCACACGAAACAAACCATCGATCACATAATAGTTATTTATGTTATAAGGATTGTAACGTCAATAATTATGGTATTAGTCGTGAAGATTATCAGACGAGGCGAAGCCGAGATTGATATCATGACGTGTACCATAATGATTGTTTACGATCCGTATTGCATACAAAATTTTATCTGCTGGCAAAATTAGTCAAAAAGTATAGTCGATGTTTTTGTTTATTCTTAAATCTTCCTCAGGGTTAGATATTACAAATTAGCATGTGTCAAATACATTCGTTTATGTATTATGAATATTGTAGTATGACTGATATTTCAAGTAATTTTTATTTTATACGCACAACAATCAATTAACAGTTACTTTTTGTATTTGTAGGAGCAGTGGAATAATAGAAGATGTAGAATCAGATTCGATGCAAAGTAGGATGGGTTTACGTCCGACGCAATCCTTGCCTAGTGTAGTTACTGGGTCTCCCGCCAGGATGCCCATTACGCCTCCAGCAACGCTTCTTCAGTATTACAAGTAAATAAAAAAACTAAAACATAGAGTATAAGTTTATTAATTTCTTTTTGTTTATCCAGCAGGGTGGAAGACACCTCCAGGGAAGGCGTCCTATTGGACTCAACCCTCAACAAGCGCAAACTCGCCAAAACTCGCAACACCGCCGAAATCCAAGAAGCAGAAAACATGTCGCACGTGTTCGTTCCTTACCGCAAAGGCAGTTGCGACTCGCTAACTTCTTACCGCAGCGTGGAGTCTCACGACTCGCACGGTTCCACGCCCAACGAAGTTAAACACAAACGCTACTACCCCTTGCCGGTCAGCCGCGGCGACCCGTGGGACGCGGACATGGACCACGACCAAGACAGCACCAAGTCCGCGCCGCCGGTGTTCGTTCGCGATGCCCTGTCAAGGTTTCCTTTGTACGATGATCTGTCCGATGCAAACAGCGAATTGAGGAAATACTGTTCAGATATTCCGTCCAAACAAGTTGTTTCTAGAGCTAGTTCCGTACCGCATAGACCTCTAACTGAAATCAATATGGACCATAGACGAGCCCCTGACAGCGCAAGAAAAAACAAACGAGACGCAGGTGGCTTGATTTATTTACCTCCAGTAAGAAGGGACCCTAGAATAAGCAACGATGGGAGAAGATCCAACGAAGGAGCTAAAACTCTTGTTGATATCAAATATTCTGAGCCGTACTTTAATATGGATACAGATCTACAATCTCTAGATTCATTAAAAAGCAGTCCATCTGATGATGGCTACAAAAAGAAAATAGAAATACCTACAGTTCCATTAAGAACCATCCGAAAACCAAGACGAGAGATCGTCTGCAGAAGCATGGGAGAAGTCGGTGAAGAAGTTACTGACAGCGCCGCTGCAGAAGCTAAAAACGCTGTTCTATTAGGAACAATCCGCGAATCAAACATTCTAAGTCCAGATCCATCCAAAAATATCTGGAAAACTCCGAAAGAGTTGGATAGTTCTACACAATTCATCCAGCATGAAGCAGATTTGTCGTTAGACAGTTTTAAGAAATCTCCTCAGGGTAGCAAACGTCCAAGAGGAGGAATCGCAACTTTAGATCTTCGAAGACGAAACAGTGACCCGGCGACCAAGGTCGGGTCAATAGCTGACCAACCTGGCGGTCCCGAACACAGTCCACATTCAAAACTAGCCCCAGGGACCGACAAACTTGAATGGACGTCTCGAACATCTTTCACAATTGCTGGACATATTTTCAGCAAAGTTAACCGGTTTAGCAAAGGAGATACTTGCGTGTATTGTAGCCAAGAAATGGATGCATTCGTCACACAAGGGCACAAATGCGCGTATTGTAAAAAACTCTTCCATACGAAGTGCATTCAGAATAAAAGCGTTCTTGAAATGCCTTGCGAATCAGCTCCGCATGGTGTGGAAATCAAACCTGGAAGGAGAAAACATCGCAAACATTCGCAAACGCCGTATGATATGAAAAAACAAAACTTAAGTGGTGCTGGAGGACAATTCAGTTTAACCGGAACATCTGAATTCACAGACCGCACGGATAAAATTATCTCAGATGCAAGAGAATTGCAGTTAATGCAAGATTTCATCACAAAGAAAATCTACAAAATGGAAAGCCAAGAAGGCAAAAAACCCAGCGAAGTTGACAGGGTTTTCAAACAAGCTCTACGAGAGTTCAAAGACAATCTTGTTGCCACATACAGCGTGGTCAACAAATCAGACTTTGAGTCATTCAACATCAAATACAAAGATCTTATAGCAAATTTCCTTCAAGTAATGAAAACAGTTTGCCAGTCAGAACAAAAAGAAGAAGACTTCCCGGTGACAATGGGAGTCAACGCCTTCAGAGGCTTCATGAACGAATTCATGACTTCAAGAACAGAAGCCGAAAAACCGAACAAAACCAAACGGAAAAAAGAAAAAAAGCGAAAAGTGGAAGACCCGATCGTTTTCGCGGGTCATAGTTTCATTCTTACAATCATCAACATTCCCACCGCGTGTGAAATCTGCAGTTCGTTCTTCATGTGGCCCATCGAACGAGGCTTAGTTTGCCAGTCTTGCAAACTCACTTGCCACAAAAAATGCTACTCGAGGGTTAACACTGACTGTGGAAAAGATATCGTTCACCACGGCGATAGCAGAAAAGTGTTTGGCATTCCGTTAGCCTCGCTTTTAACTGGAGAAAAAATTCCGGTAGTGTTGGATCGCTTAATAACAACAATCGAAATGCATGGCTTGTACACGGAAGGAATCTACCGAAAATCTGGAGTTAGTTCAAAGGTTCGAGAGCTGAAAGCAAGAATGGAAGAAACTAGTCAAGACGGAGTGAATTTCGAAGATTACCAAATGCATGTTCTCGCTTCAGTGTTAAAGAGTTTTTTGCGCGAAATGCCCGAACCCTTACTAACATTCGACTGCTACGAAGATTTCCTTCGGGCAGCCAGTTTAACAGATCCTCAAGACCGAATATCCACCTTGTTTGAAATTCTGCGTAAACTTCCTAAATCTAATTTTGATTTAATGGAACGTTTGATTTTCCATCTCGCTCGAGTCGCGCTGCACGAAGATGTCAACCGGATGAACGCGAGTGCTCTGGCGATAGTTTTCGCCCCTTGTGTATTAAGAACTAACAAAATACTACCCGCGCAAGATAGTCTGAACGACATCGGTCGCCAGACCCAGTGCATCGAAACCATCTTGCAAGAACAGTTGCGGAAAGTGCGGTCCACGCTAGCCGACATCGATACTTTGGACACTGCTTGTCACACCGCAACGCATCGACTCTCTTCGCTCCGTAGTTCGAAGGTCTTCAGTCCTGAAGAACTTCAACCTGCGAGCCAAATCCAACAGAATCCTCAACCAGTCGAAGGAGACGATGAAGAAGCGCTGTTAGTCGGGCATATTCAAGAAATACAAAAAGAGAAAGAGCTGTTGACGTCAGCTTTGCCGAGTTTAACGCGGACAACTTCAGATGATGATATGCTGTCGACGGATCTGGATGGCGAGGGGAGTATGGATGACATTTCTTGCACGGGGCAGTCAACCAACGAAGTGACGCCGCACCTGCGCCGCGCGCGGGGCCCCGTGGTTCGTTCTGTGTCGGGGGGCGACCCCCGGCAGTCGCTGCCGCCCAAACTCAAGAGGCAATCTTCGTCCGACATCAGTGTCGTGCAAAAGGCCGTGGAAGAGTGCGAAGATGCCCCCATCATGGTGTGATTTTAAATTCTGTTTTAGATGTGTACATATGCTAGTGTTTATATTTAGCAAGTGAGACTATTGTGTAACATAAATTCTTCAGGACTGTTTTCCTAATTGGTTAACTATTCCGCGCTCGGTCTGCATTTGCCACATTGTTTCATTCACTTTTTAATGATAATCATTTGTTTTATCAGAATTTGCTCGTCGTAGATTTGTCCATTAAAGTATTGTATATAATTTTCTTTAATTTATTTTTCTTCATTGAGTGTTTTTGGTATGGAAGTGCATTTACTTGAACCCGATTGCATACATAGTCATCGTCAGTCACATGTGGATAATTATTTGATTTATGCGGTAGGGTCATTGTTCATAATGTGCTAGTTGCAGATTGACCGCGGTCACTGTGTCTCGAAGTAAAAGCACATGCAACAGGACCTTTAAATAAATCCCTGTTGTATGCCATTTATTTTATTATACATGTATAAATAACTATTTAAAATAATAACTTCCAAACGCTGACTGTATGTTACTCAAAGTAACTATTTGTTATACCTGTATTTTTTTTACAATTTTAACCTGTGTAGATTATTGTAAATGGTCCGTGTGTGGAAAGAAAGAACAGAATACGTAGTTGTTGGAAATGTTTGAGAAATATTGCGATGTGCTCAAGTCAGGGTAAGGTTTAAAGAATTTTAAAAAATCAGGCTGGTTCTGAAGAGAAAAGCATATAAAATGGCGTATACTTAAAAAGCAAATTGATATTATGTTGTCTACATCCATTTCTGTTAAGCTATTTACTATGTCCGTGTTGTTTACATTATTCTTCGATCAAACTGTTAAAATGGATGTAAGTTGTATTTTTAATCGTTTGGGGATGCCTCTGTAACCTTCTTGTGCCAAGCCAACTCTTGCAATGTTGTGTTTTCATTGTTTCTATTTAACGCACACTTCTTGCGCAGAGGCATTTCTAGATAGAGCCAACTCTGGTCTGCACTGTGGTTTGCAAAAGATCAACGTTTATTATCATTATGACATTTTTTATATGATTGGTTGTTATTTAAACCATTGTAATAATTATTGCAATTGTTGATACGCAATATTTAAATTTTAATACTGTTTACACTTATGAAATGCTCATAGATCAAAAGGTACCTTATAGTTTCGTTATGTTTCTATTTTATTTTGCAACGAACAACTGAAAGCTCTCGTCTTTTGTTTTATGATCATTCTTTGCGTTTATGGCGTATGCACGTAGCCTTAGGTAATTTAATTCTTATGTATTTATTATGAGTGATAATTTTTTACGAACATATTAATGTGAACAAAGTTTAATACTGGTGAAGCATCACCACCTTAATTTAATAATAATTTTAAATCGTTTTAATTTGTTCCATCATTTCGGCCTCAATATTTTACATATCATTTCCATTCAAATAAGCAATACTATTTTCATTGTCATTCCAGAAATTCGCATTTTCTACTTAATTTTCAAATTGAGATTTTATTTCGAGCATTTCAACAGTGACGATTGTGAATATTATTCTTTATTATAGTTTATTTTACTCATATAGGTATTATAAATAAATTGTTTATTACGATTAGATATAACTGTTTAAATACTATTAAATATAAATCAGTAATATCTATACCAAATGTTAATAATAATAAAAAAGTGTTTTGTTAATAACTATAATTGTGGACGTAATTTTTATTGATTTATATTTATACAAACCGCTCATAATTTCATGCATCCTTTTATTTTGATTTTCTGTTCACAGGTATCGCTATCATGCTAAATCATCACCAAAACAATTGCATAAACAAGCGAGCGAGTACGAGTCTTTCTTGTTTGTATCCAAAACAAACATGATCAAAAATAACAAGAAATTATTCTACTCGTAGTAGTTTCCAGCGTATTTTGTCATCGATAAGATTGTGTTATTAGTGGTGAAGTAAACAAATAATATTTGTGGAAGTGCCCAGTTGTTTGTTTAGCAATTATTTCAATTGAAAGTGGTGCAGTCAACAAACCAAATGAATGCGGGGCAGCAAATGTAAGTCATGACCATTATTATTATCTCTTAACCATGTCTTGTGCATCAAAAATTAATAATTCATATTCTACGATCAATTTAATTGCGTGTTTATCTACAAATCGCTAGTACATATTTCATGAGGGTTAATAAGCATCTAATGTCAGTAAATACCACTCATCCGTTTTATTTCTGGCGTAGTAGAATAATATTCATTTATCATTTTTTAAGGGAAACGTAGTATTTTGATTTTTTTAACTGTTCAAACATGAAATCATTGTAGGCAAAAGTATAAACGGTAGTGTTGTGTGGCAAGCATAAAACCGATTTTTTAAGTGGATATTGAAACATAATGTTCTATTATTAATTTGAATAAATTATTAAACACAATAATTGTAGCCTCGAAGAATTTAATTTATTAAAAATTTATAAAGTAATAATACATACAAGTTACATCGCCACCATCCCGCAGATTCCAATGAATCAGCACCTTCTCACAGTGCCACACGACACCCTTTATTAGATAAGATACTTAGTGTTAGTTTACTTGTGTATTGTAATATTTTAATCAAACCAGTCTGAATCTGTAGCTCATGCATATAACTTCTTCATTATTGTAATAATAAAGTTTTTAAAAACACATCGACAATAAATAAAAATATAATTGGCGCAGTCGAAGTAGGATAGCCAAAACAAAATTAGTGCAAATAATTTTGTTTCGTTTTAACGATTTATTTGGCTAAATAGTAACCTAAAGTCGTGTGTGAAGAAATCTGTGTAAAGAACTGTTAACCGTTAGCTGAGAGCATATCAGCAAAACCACGGAACAGCAAAGCAGACCAAGGGAAGCCTTCAGTTCGAGCGAGTGACGAAAACCAGAGGACCAATGTACTGGATCTTACTGTAAGTACATGTCACTTAGAGGCGAACCCATTATTAATTCCGATAACTCGGAAATCAGTGATTTAGATTCAGACTCAGATCAGGATAAACCTACCCCTCTAATTCCAAAAAAACCTATCACATTAAGACAACCAATCCTAAGATTAAGAGAAATGGCAACACCATTAAAAAAAGAATATTTGGACATGGTCCCCGAATTTCGCGGAGAACGCGAACTATTACCCAGATTTCTGGACATAGCCGAAAAATTAGTAACAAAATTTTATAATTCCACAGACGTTAACGATTTTCAAAATGATTACCTCATGTATACTATTTATTCGAAGATTAAAGGCGAAGCCGCGATCAATATCGCATCTTGTGACATTCAAACATGGAATGATTTAAAAACGGCACTCATTAACACATACGCTGATAAACGCGATATGTTCACTCTTAACATCGAATTAACAGAATTAAAGCAAAATGCTAATGAGACTGTATTTGACTTTTACGGTAACATCAACAATGTACTAAATTTAATTATCTCTTATATAGCTACTCACAAAAAACCGGCAGAAGTACCAGTTTTAACTGAATACTTTAGAGATTATGCACTTCGAATTTTATTGCGAGGGTTAAAAGAACCCATTGGCCAACTAATGCGCGCCAAAAATCCTGAAAACCTAAACAAGGCCCTTAACATGTTAACGAATGACTTCCAATTTGAACAACCAAAATCTAATAAAACCACACAAATTCAAACAGCGAAATTACCAGTGAAATTTAATCCGCAGCATTACTATAAACAATTACAAAAAGCAAATTTCCCTAATGCTTCGCGATTCAATCCAAACTCAAAATTACCTAGAATAAACTATCAACCACAACAACAATCTCAATTCAAACCGCAATTCCAAAATTCGAAACCATTTGCATTTACTCCAAACAACAGAGTAACAAATAATTACAAACCAACACCAATGAGTATTTCTACAAGAAATACGTATCAACAAGCGCAACCAGGACCGTCACAACAATTTTCTAAACCCGCGAAACAAAATTTCAATTCCGAAGAACTCTTTAATATAGAAGAAAACGGAACATATTCAAATTATCAAACCGATTATGAACAAGAAAACGAATATCCCACTGTCGAATTCCCAGATGAATTCCATAATGACGAATTTCAAAATACCGATCAAAATAATTTTTTAGAAGCAATAGCCTCGGACACAGAACAACATCAATTCCAAGATTCGAAGTAATGAACCTAACTAACAATCAGAGTAAATTACCATACATAATCTTTCCGGAAAATAATTTAAAAGTTCTCATAGATACTGGAAGTACAAAATCTTTTATCAAACCTGACGTTGCAAACAAATATTATAAAAACTCAATAATCAAAGATCCATTCCAAATTTCAACCGCTCATGGTACTTCTACAGAAAATTATAGCACATTTATTCCAATATCAAAATTATTTAATTTGAAAACAAATGATTTAAATCTAAAATACCATCTATTCAATTTTCACAATCAGTTTGATGTGTTACTTGGATTAGATAATCTAAAGAAATTAAAAATTATAATAGATTTGCACAACAGTTTAATCATAACTCCCACTTGTCAAATTAAAATTGAACAACATGACCTTAAAAACGAAGTAAACGTCAATAACGTACATACTACCAATAAAGAAATTATTTTAGACCCAGAAACCGAACAAGTTATAAAAATTAAAGTAAGTCAAAACAACGGTACAATTTTAATACCACTCATAAGAACAAATAACTTAATAATTCCTGAATGTATCACAGAAGCGCAAAACTATGAAGCATTCTGCACTGTAATAAACCCAACAGAACACAAAGTCAATTTAAAATTACTAAAACCAGTAACAGTAGAAAATATAAACAATTACGATACATATTCAAGTTCAGATCTTAACTATACCAATCCAAATTTTAATTTTATTCAATTCGAAAAAACAAAATTCGACATTTCACAGATTCGCACAGATCACATGAACAACGAGGAAAAATCGACTATAACAAAATTAATAAACGATTTTTCGGACATATTTCATTTAGAAAATAATGAATTAACATTCACAAATCAAATCAAACATTCAATCAAAACAACAGATGAACTTCCCATCTATACAAAAACGTACAGATATCCGGAAATTCATAAAGAAGAAGTTCGTTCTCAAATTAAGAAAATGCTAGATCAAAACATAATTAGACCATCAAATTCACCGTGGTCTTCCCCAATTTGGATTGTCCCGAAAAAACTTGACGCATCCGGCAAAAGAAAATGGCGTATAGTAGTCGACTATAGAAAACTAAATGACAAAACAATTGACGACAAATACCCACTGCCGAACATTACCGACCTACTTGACAAACTCGGACGTTGTCAGTATTTTACAACATTAGACCTAGCATCGGGTTTCCATCAAATTGAAATGGAAAACAACGACATACAAAAGACAGCTTTTAACACTGAAGATGGACATTACGAATTCCTTCGTATGCCCTTCGGATTAAAAAATGCTCCATCCACATTTCAACGAGTCATGGACAATATATTAAGAGGGTTAACTAACAAAAAATGTCTCGTTTATCTCGATGACATTATTATATTCAGCACAAGCTTACAAGAACACATAGATAATTTGTCATTAGTATTTGACCGTTTAAGACAATCAAATTTCAAAATTCAACTTGACAAATCTGAATTCTTAAAAAAGGAAGTTGCATATTTAGGACACATTGTTACTCCAGAAGGTGTAAAACCAAACCCCGATAAAATCATTGCCATTCAAAATTATCCTATTCCAAAAACGACGAAACAAATTAAAGGATTTCTCGGACTTTTGAGTTATTACAGAAAATTTATAAAAGATTTAGGTAAAATAACAAAACCTCTAACAAAATGTTTAAAAAAGAATGCAGTTATTGACATTAATAATCCCGAATATGTAAAATGCTTTGAAACGTGCAAAACCCTTTTAACTAATGAACCATTACTACAATATCCAGACTTTACTAGACCATTCAACCTAACATGTGACGCAAGTAACTGTGCCTTGGGAGCAGTGCTATCGCAGGGCAGCCCAGGTAATGACCTTCCCGTTGCTTACGCCAGCAGAACACTGAATGATACTGAATTAAACTATGCCACAATCGAAAAGGAACTTCTAGCGATCATATGGGCAACTAAGTATTTCAGACCATACCTATTTGGACGCAAATTCAAAATTTACACAGACCATAAACCTTTACAATGGCTATTCTCCTTAAAAGAGTGCAGTCAAAAACTAATTAGATGGCGATTAAAGCTAGAGGAGTACGACTACGAAATAGTATATAAAAAGGGTAAATCTAATACAAATGCGGACGCATTAAGTCGAATTCCACATAACATTGAAAATTCGACCCAAAATTCAATCAAAATTCCAGAAGACGAATCACCTTTGGCACAATATCAAAACTATTTAAATAATAAACACCTTATTTCAGATAACGACTATAAATTACTTGAAGTAGAAGGCGATCTTTTTGATGCACCTCCTTCTGAAAGCCTAGCACATGGAGTCAGTAAAGATCTATTCATGTCACGTGGTATAGCAAAACAATTCAAAGAAAAATTTCAAAATGTAGACAAATTAAAGAAACAGAACCCGCAGTTACATAATTTGGTCTACTTGAAAGATAAACATAAATTCATCATTTACCTAATCAACAAAAACAAATACTCTGATCTACCAGATTATCAAGATATATTTTATTCATTTTTAAATCTAAAATTATTTTGTTTAAAAAATAATATAAAATTTCTGAATATTCCAAAAATTGGCTGTGGATTAGACCTACTCCAATGGACACAAGTAAAATCTATAATTCAATTCATTTTCCAAAATACTGGCATAACAATCACTGTTTTTAAACTTCCTGAAAATGAAATCCAAAATCTTGAAATTAACGCTAACGAAACAAATGAAATAACGGAAAATGATTGCTTTAAATATATGGAAAATTTTATTAAAGAATTCGGAAACAATAATAACCAAGACGATAGCGAATCACTAATAGTCGAAGTTGACGATAAGACAATAGATGCTAACGCTGACATAGCACAAACACAAGACGATACCGATAGTGACGTAACAGTACATAGTAGTGCAGAACATCCAGTTGCAGGAATTCCAATCGTAGAATGCCCAGTAAATTTCGGTAAAAATCAGATTATAATATCCGAGGTCGAACACAGCCCTAGCAATCCAAAAATTTTAAAATTTTTTGAAAACAAACAACGAATATTAGTACAATTTTCTAAACTAAATTCGGAACCAGAAATGATCAAATTCATTAAAGAATTCATTGTTCCCAATGTTAAATATTACCTTTATTTTGAAAGCGAGCTATATGAAAAATTTAGCAGTGTTCTTCAAAAATATTTTATAAACTCCAGTATTAAATTTATCAAATGTACCAAAAAGTTAATTGACGTTCATGGTGAAAACGAAATAATTCAACATATACAAAATTATCATGAGGGCAAAACCAACCACCGCGGAATTGATGACACACTTGCACGTATTAAACAAATATATTATTGGCCAAACCAAAAGAAATCAATTCAAACTTTTATTAATAATTGCCACATCTGCCAAATAACAAAATACGATAGAAGACCATTAAACCTCAAATTTAATATCACCCCGACAGCTACTAAACCATTCGAAATTATACACGTAGATAGCATAACATTAGAAAACACAAAATTCTTTACAATCGTAGATTCATTCTCGAAATATGCACAAGCATATAAACTAAATTCAGCCCAAGGTATAGAAATTGTAAACAACCTAATAAAATTCTTTACCCACCACGGTATTCCAGACACAATCATTTCGGACAACGGTTTAGAATTTAAAAACTCCCTAGTTAAAGAGCTATTAGAATTACATAAAGTAAAAATTCATTTTATAAGTTCTCAACATCCCGAATCCAACGGAATTGTTGAAAGATTTCACTCAACATTAATTGAACATATTAGACTATTTAACAATCAGGAAGAATACAGAAACGAAGTAATAGAAACAAAAGTAAATTACGCATTGTTAGCCTACAACAACACAATACATTCCGTAACCAAATTGAAACCTTTCGAAATAATAAACGGTCATCTAGATACAAATTCTCCATTTAATATCGAAATAAATAGGCAGCTAATAAACAATTATATTTCAAACCACAAAGATAAAATGAAATTGTTATATCAAAATTTAAACGAAAATATACAACAGAACAAAGAAAAAATTATAAACAAACGTAATGAAAGTCGAGATGAATTACCTGAAATTCCAGAACAAGTCTATATAAAAAACCGTCAAAAGCAACAAAAAACACGCAACAAATATAAAGCGGAAAAAATTTATAAAATTAACCGAAACTTAAAAACTGCAAAAATTAATGCTAGGCATGGAAATACCGCGGAAAACATTCACCTTTCTAATATAAAAAGACCCAAGAAGAAAACTTACAAATTTAATAATCTTTCAGGTTGTTCGGGATCTGCTACGGATCCGAAATAACAAATATAACAGAAAATCGAGGCATCCTGCCAATTAATTTGGGACCAGCAAAATTAGAAAAATTAAAACACACATTCGTTCATTACTACGATTTAAACCCACTTCTTGAAGAATTTAATAACCTAAATAATCAATATAATTTATTGAAATCGAATACCGCCAACAAAATAAAATATACAGCTGAATTTGAAAATAATGACAAAATTTTGGACTACGTACGTGGGAATATAATCGAAAAATTAAACCGAATAACACTCTATTCTAAAGCAAGAGGTAAACGCGGCCTCATCGACGGCCTAGGTTCAATATTTAAACAAATAACAGGAAATTTGGACGCAGAAGATGGCAAAAGATATAACCTAATTCTAGAACATTTAGAAGAAAACCAACATCATCTTGCAAATCAATTAAAACTGGCATATTCTGTTAACAACAAACTTATCCGAAATTTTAATGAAACAATTCAAAACATTAAGCATAATGAGTCTGTTTTAAAATCAAAAATCGAACATTTAAATAAACTATTAAACCTTAATCTTGGTCTAAATGAAATATTGTTTGTAAAAGATTTATATAATCAATTAGCAATACTTTATAGTACAATTTTGAACATAGTTCAAGATATTGAAAATTCTATAACTTTTTGTAAAATGAGAACATTACATCCGTCTATTATTAATCCTGAACAGTTGTTACCAGAACTATACAAAATATCAAATTATTATAATGGACAATTGCCATTTGAACCTAAACTAGAAAATATTCTAAATTTCGAATCATTATTGCAAGTAAATTGTAAAATCGAACCCAATCAAATAATTTATTTTATTTCAATTCCAATTAACTTTGAAAAGAACTTTGACCTATTTTATCTACACCCACTCCCTACTAGATATGGGTCAGAATTTGTTACTGTTATTCCCGATGTCAGTTATGTCCTAAAATCAAATGATAATGAAATTAAGCCTCTACGTGGTATGTGCATTAAAAGTAAAGTCTACCAGTGCCCGAACGAATTCAACACTCATTACAACCCGTCCTGTGAAGAAGAAGTCCTTTTGAAACAAAATTCGAGTCAATGCCACTTCACGAAGCTGGAAATCACAAAGAGTCACATCGAAATAATTCCTGAAATAAACCAATACCTGGGAATATTTCCACAAGAAGAGAAAATTACAGTTCAATGCCCGGACAGCTCAAAAATTGAAACACTAGTTGGTGTATACCTAATTAAAGGAAACAAATGTGTAATTTCATTCAAACATAAAACATTAACTTATCTGGACAAAACATCTGGAAGTCCCTTAATATTACCCAAACTGAACTTTAATTTAACAAAAAATAAAATCTCAAATATAACCATCAAACTAAAAACGATAAAACTTGAAGATGTACCAATTCATCCGCCAACATTCTTAAAAGAAATCTTAAAATCAAACAACACCCCTAATACTTGGACAATAATATTATACTGTGGCATTATCATCATAACAAGTTATTTATTGTGGATCCGCCTAAAATCAAAACTCAATCCGCAACAATCAAGACGCAATCCGCAACAATCGGAAAATCAAGTAATTGAACTTCAAGAACAGCGTCTTCCGGGGGGAGCTTCATTCTGAGGAGGGAGGAGTTACATCGCCACCATCCCGCAGATTCCAATGAATCAGCACCTTCTCACAGTGCCACACGACACCCTTTATTAGATAAGATACTTAGTGTTAGTTTACTTGTGTATTGTAATATTTTAATCAAACCAGTCTGAATCTGTAGCTCATGCATATAACTTCTTCATTATTGTAATAATAAAGTTTTTAAAAACACATCGACAATAAATAAAAATATAATTTACATGAAATATAGTTAAACGAAATATCAATTTACTGTAATTATGTTGTTTATTATTGACTTTAATTTATTAATTCTGTTTTTCATTTTACACTTTGTATATTGAGTATTATTTCATAACTTAAACTGAGTTTATACATCGCTATCATTATACTGTGAATAATCGGTGTATATATAAATAGTATACCGTGTGTGAGTGTGCGGTTACCAGCCGTCACCCATGGTTGTTAGTGAAAATTTACATGAATTTAATATTGAAACGGGAGAAAAGATTTAGCTACATTTCTGTAACGAGTTTGTCGCAATTCGGTTGTAATAGGTTCAAAGTATAAACATAAATTAATATATCTACTGTTTGTGCGGTTACTATACCAGTTGTCAACTAACGGGTACTCTCATTGGCGCACCCAGAGGGGCCTAAGCCCCCCTATGAAGAAAAATTTTGGTCAAAGACCCGTAAAAAATTAAAACATGTATTTGTCTTGTATTTATATAAATTCGTAATAATGAACACGGGGATTTGAAATATTGTTGAGTAATTTTATAACGATGGTTGAAAACTGCGATTATCTATATTATATGTTTTTTTTTATTTCTTAGATACCTATAATAAATTTCTGTACATAAAATGAACTAAAACATGCTTATCCTTGAAAAACTGTACCTAACTTTTAATATGACTGTTTGATCTTGAACCCCAAGAAAATTTTGCTTGTGGCACTATTTATTTTCCAATAGGCCCTCTTCACAAAGTTCTGAATGCGCCTCTGGCTTAATAGTATTTATAGGTTACTCTAACATTATAACTCCCATCATGCATCATAATATAATATATAATGGGTACAGTTAATAATTAATTAGATATTGCATTACAATTATTTCAAAGTTTCTGGCCATTAACTCAATGATACATTAATATTTAAATGTTTAGGAGTACCTGGTTTATTTCATAATCACAAATGATGAGTTATTGATGTAATCTGACTATAGAATTTAATGTAACAACGAATAATAAAGTTTAATTAAAATTCTTTCCAAGAAAAAGTTAAACTGGACATTTTTTATCACGCACATTAATCATAATTTTAATCATTAGATCGACATTTATTTTATAAAACAGTTATGAACCATATTTGGTTTTACATTTTTGTAATTAAATGTTCAATTCATTTAATGAAATCTAAAACGTTTTTAATTTCTTTATCAAATTAATACGAGTACATCTTCATTAAAACATAAATTGTTCAAATTTAAAGGACAATACAATTTATTTTTTGTTGAAAACTTATCAGTCATCAAAAATTAATATTTTATTAACTTTTTTATTTATTACAGTCATTCAAATACGGTGAAGGGTGACATGTACTGTGGTAAACAAATAAAATATTCATTTAAGTCCTGTTTGCACAAGGATTTTTTCATACTTCTGAATCCTGAAAAAATCTAAAAGCTATTAATAATCAATGAATTAGAAATTTTTCTTTTTCAAGACTCATTGAAGATTCAATTTAGCAGCGCCACTATTTGACAAGCAATTCTCAAAATCCAGAAACATTAAAGAAATCCTCAAATAATCTATGTGTGAACAGGGCTTTAAAATAGTTATTTGTTTAACTAGGCAAAAAATAATAGAATTACTGTCGCGGCTACAGATTTATGAATCTTCGGCTATTGATTATTTTCAATATTTTGACAGGTATCGCCATCATATTATGTTACTATGCGCGTTTGAAATACCAAATTTTCATGAATTTATTGATTCATCATAGCAACAATTACCTTTTTTATATACTTAATGGAAAACAGTCATTTGAATGCGTAGAAAAAAGTAAAGTAATATGTTACTTTACTCATTAGCAAAATTTTACTCATTAGCAACCAATTAAACAACTTTGATCAAATTAATACAATAATTACTTAGTTTGTTTATTTTCTAAAATATTAATTGTACAATTTGTTAAAATTTAATGAATGTCATTAACTGAAACATCAAAGGTCGAAATTGATGATGACTGCTGTAGATGCTGATGCTCTGAGATCTGACGTTTAGTTTTTTTGTTTTCACTGATAACTATGTGACTGATGAAAACGTTTTAAGAAATACCAATTTAATTCTTATTTTCCATTAAGTACACAAAAATAGCATGTTCTACACGTAAGAAAAGTGGTTTTCTAGCTCGTGGAAATTTAATCCACTCACTGCGCTCGTGAATCCAAAGTTTTCCATTCACTAGAAAACTGCTACTTTTTTAACTTGTAAAACAATCTACTATTACTGCCTAGGCAATAAAATTAATTTAAAAAAAATGACAATGCACAGGCTATCAGCTGGTAATAAAATAGCACTTTTAATGTCATTCGGCGATAAACTAAATTTTTAAGTATCGACCGACAGTTTTGCGGCCACTGGTTCTCATAACAAATGAGGTAAATGCCCGTGTTCTCCCCAGACATTAATTTTATTAAAAATTATTGTCCTTCCAGTTTCATTCTTTCGCCGATAGTGGCGCTGGTAACATCGACAATGGCAAAAGTAAATAATAGCAATGAGTGTCCGGTATATTCAACCACAAAAATTACTAAAGCGAACTCATCTATGGTTAGACCAAATATTACTTACGCCAAACCTTTATATTATATTTCGCTGATTACTGCGTTGTCTTGTCCGATAAATATGGACACCTACAGTGCAAAAAGTGGACTAGGACATAAAATATATTCGATTTTACTGATCGCACTAATAATTGCAATAAATATTTTGAGTTTTGATGGAAGATTGGAGTCTACTTACAAATTATTAGTGCAGACAGTTGTTATTACTGATATGATACAAGTAGTAATACTTTTAATCAGTAATGTTTACAGCATTGTCAATGTATTGTTGTGTGGGGAGAAATATATTCAAACTTATTTCGATATGCTGAAACAGTTTGACACCCGATTGTTGACAACAATGAATTTGAAGAGAATACAAATAATTTTCAACATGCAATTGTTGGTCAGCCACGTTCTTTTCGCATTGATATGCTTTTATGATTACTGGACCTGGACTTCAACTTTGGAGTTTAAAGTTTGGCGATATTACGCGTTCAGACTATACACATATTACTTGATACTTGTTATTACGATGCAAATCCACACATTTGCAAATGCTCTAAAAGTGAGATATCAAATTCTCAACGAACGATTGTTTGACGTTTCGGTAGAATGGATTGGAAATCTGCAGTCGCCAGAAGCTGTGACTATTCGAGATCTCTTCCATTCTTATAAGAAGAGTTCTGCTAAAATAGAAACGAGTGGCATATCTCTGCATTGTATTTTGAAGATGCACGATCTACTTTGCGATGTTCTAGGGTTGCTGAATGATGCGTTTGGGTTGAATACTGTGTTGTTGGTTTGTTGTATTATTGTTAATACTGTTATTGCCTTCAATATTTCCCTGATTTTTGGTACTGGATTTCAACCGGGCTCTGATAATAATTGTCATGGGCATTTGATTGCTCTGAACGTTATTTGGGCGCTTTTATTCATGGTGAGTGAGGGGAGATCATTTTGTCATTTATTACTTTCTTTTACTTTTTTCTTACTTTACTAATTTGATTTTTTTTATTTATTTATCTATTCAATTTGTTACCGACCTGTAAATGTTTTTTTGGCCACAAGATTTTGACAATTTTTTGATTTTTACAGCACCTTCATTTAAAAAATATAACATAAATTTTAAAATAACCTTTAAAAACAAAAATTAACACTAAGTCCAATTTTCAATATAATTCAATAAGTTTTCTATTATTTTCACTGATAACAGATAAATTTTTTGTAAACAAAATTTGATTCAAAAATTAATACTAGTAGGTAGATAACTATCATTATTTTTTAAAGTTAAACGTGTTCAGTTAAATACAAAAGAATAAACAGAAAAAAGCATAAACATGAAGGAAAAGGCATATACAAATTCAATAAAAGGCACAATAAAAATATAGATCAGGCACTTTAAAAAATTTTGACAAAAAAGCATTAAAGTCGTTTACAAAAGGCATAAAAATTAAACAAACGTCGTAAAAGTTAGGTGCTAGTGCTACGGTAGGAATTATTCAAGAAAAATTATTTTTGTAATAAAAAAAAATCTAGTGAAACGTAAAAAAGCTTTAAATAAGCATAAGCTTATTTGATTTCTATTTATCTGATTCGTTTAGATTTTGAAAAATATTTGTTATGCCATCAATTTTAAGCAAAGGGCATATTTTCTATAAATCCGGAAATTATAATAATAATTTTATAAAAAGGAATTGTACAAATTCAAATTGATCAAAAATACGGCCAGTGGTTAGCTCAATGATTCAGGAACCGACAATAATATTAATATCACAGGCTCCGAGTGGTTGGACTCCACTATAATTATAATGACATTCATTCTGTCATTGGAAGTGTATCTTGTTTAATGGTTACCATACAAAATAGTATAAATAAATAACTGAACTAAACTTTATTCACGAGTAATATTAAATTGTTTTTTTTTTTTGTAAATTTGGATTAATTTTGATCTTGTGAAAAGCATAACTAGGTAGTATACACTTTTGTGGTTCAATTATCATAATTTGACTGGGAATAGAAATAAATCCGCCTTTTTAGTACTGTATTTATTGTATAACATTCATACAATCATGAGCTAAAATTACAATATATTGTTCGAAAATGTTCAAAAATTACTTGCTAAAATTTGTACACGTTTACGTTAAAAGATTAATCGTTGTTATGTAGTGATTTGCCAATCTTTAACTTAGAAATTGACTCATTTTTAGAAGTCGCTTAAAAAGCAACTTGTGGTCAGGGAAAACATGTATATTTCTAATTTTTTTATTTTATTAGCACGTATACGATCCCAACCCCAGTATTTTATAGGTATTCATTATTTTAATGGATTGGAACACAAGTTCAGTTTACATAGCATGTCATATTTTCTCACCCATTAATTTGCGCTTTTAATTTAAATTATTGTTCATTATTCTTTTAAATTAAATTACCTATAATAATTAATTAAAATATAGACAATGGGCGTCGCAGTGGCCAGATCTTGCGACCGTGCAAGTAAAGAAGCCTGGAGATCAGCTACGATTTGTTATAAACTTCTTGCTTTTGTCCCATATCAATCTACTGATCCTAGAGAACAACAAACTAGAATTATATTACAGCAACTTGCCAATCAGGTAATAAATTAATTTAAAAAAAAATCTGACGTGGACACCACATGACTTCCTTGTACGCCTTGTTTGTTCATACTTTTCTTAATAACTAAAATGTAGAATAATATAAAAAATTCTTTTAACTTATTATACTAGTATACTCACAAATATATTTTAGTCATTTTATTTAAACTGCAGAAGAAGATATTTTACTATTGTCACTGTCATGTCATAATCATTTAAATTTTACGTAGTAACAAAAATGTTAATCGATCATGGACTACAAGATACCGAAATATTAAATTATAAGTATATACTTTAATTATTCTTAAATGATAGAAGATACAGAAAAATTTATAAAATACCGATTGTAGATAATAATCACATAATCTTTCATTTAAAATAAAAAAAATTGCCTAAAATTAATTATTTATCAAATTTTTTTTTAAATTTACTACTTCCGGTTTGTAGATTGAAACCAAAAATAGGAGGTGCACAACTAGATGCTATAACAGTCCTAAATACAAAATTTCAGCTTTCTACGTCTAACCGTATTTGACTTATGCGACACACATACGTCCGTACGTACGTACGCACGTACGTACAGACGTCACGACGAAACTAGTCATAATGGATTCAGAAAAGGTCAAAACGGATATTTCCGTCAAAATCTGAGAACCGAAATTTTTCGCGATTACAATACTTCCTTACTCCGTACAAGGAAGTAATAAGATCGCAATATAAATTTTATTATAAAATTCAGGATTTTTCACAACTTCGTGCACATATTTTAATGGCATATACAGGGTGTAACCTGTGTAACAAAATATAAGGGTGTATAGTATTGGACGCACTGATCATGAATCAAAATGAACTTTTTGAAATTCGCAAAATTAACAGTAGTTTGCAAAACAATATCATTTTGGATACCACTGGTTGTCACATTTAAATACAAACAAAGTTAAACAGTTATGCAGTACTTATTAGCGTAATTACATATTAATGTAATAATAATTTTACAAACAGAAAAAAATTAAATTTGTTGGTACTTACAGAATGTCTCATTTACTTGGACTCATTTTTACTTCCTTGTACGAAGTAAGGAAGTATTGTAATCGCGAAAAATTTCGGTTCTCAGATTTTGACGGAAATATCCGTTTTGACCTTTTCTGAATCCATTATGACTAGTTTCGTCGTGACGTCTGTACGTACGTGCGTACGTGCGTACGTACGTGCGTACGGACGTATGTGTGTCGCATAACTCAAATACGGTTAGACGTAGAAAGCTGAAATTTTGTATTTAGGAATGTTATAGCATCTAGTTGTGCACCTCCTATTTTTGGTTTCAATCTTCAAACCGGAAGTAGTAAATTTAAAAAAAAATTTGATAAATAATTAATTTTAGGCAATTTTTTTTATTTTAAATGAAAGATTATGTGATTATTATCTACAATCGGTATTTTATAAATTTTTCTGTATCTTCTATCATTTAATAATAATTAAAGTATATACTTATAATTTAATATTTCGGTATCTTGTAGTCCATGATCGATTAACATTTGTTACTACGTAAAATTTAAATGATTATGACATGACAGTGACAATAGTAAAATATCTTCTTCTGCAGTTTAAATAAAATGACTAAAATATATTTGTGAGTATACTAGTATAATAAGTTAAAAGAATTTTTTATATTATTCTACATTTTAGTTATTAAGAAAAGTATGAACAAACAAGGCGTACAAGGAAGTCATGTGGTGTCCACGTCAGATTTTTTAATTTGCAAATTTTAATATTTTGATTTGCGAATATTTGGTATTGGACGCACTGATCATGGATCAAAAATAATTTTGTTGAAATTCGTAAAATTAACAGTAGTTTGCAAATAATATCATTTTGTGTACCACTGGCTGTCACATTTAAATACAAACAAAGTTAAACAACAGTTATGCAGTATTTATTATCGTAATTACATTAATGTAATAATAATTTTACAAACAGAAAAAAATTAAATTTGTAGGCACTTACAGAATGGCTCATTTACTTGGACCCATTTTTTAATTTGCGAATTTTGATATTTTGATTCATAATCAGTGCGTCCAATACTATACACCCTTAAATTTTGTTACACAGGTTGGATTACACCCTGTATAGTGCTCAAATCACAAAACTAAAGAATTTTTTCAAAATTTCTTTATAGGTTTTTTAATCAAACAGTTTTGGGTCCCTATTTTCAAATGCAAATCATAAATTTACGGGTGCATGTCACTGCGCCAAATTGCCACTGTGCCAAATACCCGCTATGTCCAATTGCCGCAATGTCAAATTGCCACTGTGCCAAAACGCATCCCCACCACTTACATACTTGTAATAACGTATGTCGAGAGACTACTGCAAATTTATTTCGACACAGAGGCAATTTGGCCCAGTGACAATTTGACTCAGCGGCAATCCAACACAACAGCAATATTTAGACATGCTTACTGGCAATCGGGCATAGCGACAATTGGACATACAGGAGCATTTTGACATACACTAACAAAGCTAACAAAACCGTACTAGAGCCCCACAAACTCGGTTTTGGTATTTACTACACTAACAAAGCTAACAGAACCGTACTAGAGCCCCACAAACTCGGTTTTGAGCGCTATGCCCGATTGCCAGTATGTCTAAATATTGCTGTTGTGTTGGATTGCCGCTGAGTCAAATTGCCACTGGGCCAAATTGCCTCTGTGTCGAAATAAATTTGTAGTAGTCTCTCGACATACGTTATTACAAATATGTAAGTGGTGGGGATACGTTTTGGCACAGTGGCAATTTGGCATTGCGGCAATTGGACACAGCGGGTGTTTGGCACAGTGACAATTTGGCGCAGTGGCGTGTTCCCAAATTTACTATTCTTGCCATTGCATAATTAATTAAAATTTTGTTTTATTCTATCATATAATCAACAATCCAGTGGTTTCAAAAATGTAGGTACTACTTGCAAAAACAGCTCTGAAATTTACGAATTTTTAAAAAGTTGCTTACTACATGCAATATATGCACGAAGTTGTGAATCACCATATACATATATAGGTTAGGTACGATATGAATATATTATGATTTTTTGACAGGTTGAGCACAGAAGACCACAATTTGATGCATGCGGTTTCTTCCCAATAAATAATTCTATGTTGTATGCTATAATTGCAGCTGTTTCGTCGTATATTGTTATTATTATTCAGTTTAATAATTCTCCGATTATGGCACATGCAAAAAATGGTACTCATACCTGAAATATTTACTTGTACTATATTTAATCAAATGTATATTAATAAAAAATCTAATAAGAATGTTATGAATTTATTATTGCATATCTATGCATGTTTTTTTGAAATTCTTTTTTATTTTAATACAAACTGACTTTTGACTTATATAATGTAAGACTACGACTTATTGCACTAGTACTCTAGTAGTTACTAAATTTTCTGCTCGTTGTTATAGTAAGATTTTATTTAATTTGAGGCGGTATATGATAAATTTGTTACTCACTAATTGCAGAAAATTTATTTTTCAGCTATCGTGCGGGAAATAGACATTCTGACACTCAGAAATGAGTGCGGGAAATAGCCAATTCTAGCACTAGTGCTGGAATTTTTTGATTTTATTTTTGATATACAGAGAGTTTTTTTTATAAGTAAACAAGAGTAGTTTCATTACCATAGTTACAGTGTTACAGAATGACAGCAATGTATTAGAGCGTTTTTTATCAGTAAACATAGGGATAATTAATATACTATAATAAATATGAAATATAAATTAAATAAATGATAAATTAGTTATTTATGTTTTCTATACTTAAGGTAGAAAATCCGTCGGTCATAAGCGTGCGTGATTTCGGTGTGAGGTGAGGCCGAAGCAGTCAAATAATCAGAAATAAATTATTAAAAGTCGTAGATTTGGATGTAAATTACAAATCATAGGTATCCAATTAAATAAAAAATATAATTGAAATTTAAGTTTACACTGAAATGCAGTAGTAGTACGTCAAAAACTTGAGACTGGAACCTTTTGCATGCGATTTCTCAACCATTATTGCGGTGACTCATATTTTTTATTTTTCTAATAAATACCCCAAATATCAAAGAATAACATATTCGTTTTCCAAATATGTGTTGGGTTGTTATGATATAAAATTTTCTAATCGTTTAGTAAATCTACTGGTAACCTCCATATACGCAATGTATTTTAGCGCGTTTTTGTGTCAACTTTAAATTCAATTATCTTTGTTATTTCAACGGTTACCTATAAATTTTAATTTTTATTCAAATTCTACGACTTGTAATGAATGCTGTATATTAATTTAAGTCATATTTTGGGTTGTCACTACCCATGGATTTACTACCTTAAGAACTAGGTAGATACATTAAACTAATGAGGATTTTTTTAAATTAATTAAATGCTCAAAATTGAAACCACTAACTTCTAAACAATATCCTATGCGATTATAAAAATAATTTATAGCATTAGTTATTTGCTAGGGAGTAATATTTTGGGAAGCAGCACTAATTCGAACTAGGTAGACACTTAAAAAATAATGTGTACAATATGGTGACAGAATGAATGTTGAACAATTAAAAAATCGAATTAGTTATACCACATTATTATACCGTGCGTTTACGAATTACTTCATTGTTGTAAGTGGAGAATACACTACACGGAAGATTTTTGTGCAGTTACATTGTTGGATTTGAACCT
Organism: Agonum fuliginosum; assembly: GCA_947534325.1. Taxonomy (NCBI): domain Eukaryota; kingdom Metazoa; phylum Arthropoda; class Insecta; order Coleoptera; family Carabidae; genus Agonum; species Agonum fuliginosum. Next base: position 3,873,052 of record OX384033.1, read on the forward strand.
GAGTTATAAGATCCACAAGGTAACAAATCAGAGTTTATTCTAAGTTTTTTTTCCCACTGCACATCACATATCACAAAAGGAACATTTCGTTGTAATTTATTAGTAATTTTATTTGGCACACACATTTTCAGTAATACAATTACATACAATAGAGTATAAAGAGACAGCGGTTATAAAAAATATTTGAATAGTAAGAGTTGAAAACCTTGCACTAATTTAAAATTTCCAGTGCTCTTTGTATTTTACCACTGCACATTTTGTGAGAATAATCAATTTCTGTGTGATAAAATAAAAATTTGTCTGCCCTGATGTAGAAGTTCGAAACACGCACCCGGGTCCCTATGTCATTTCCCTTGTCCAGGCCCGTACTGGCATTAGTCACCAGTGATTTACACTCACCTTTATTCTTTTATTTTTATTGCTTCTCTCGGTTTTTTCTGTGAATTTCTGCGAAACCATTGTGGGAATATAGCTGTCAAATATCGTCGTGTTCTCTGTTTTGCATATGCCGCCGCCGTCGTAAAAAAGAACGAAGGTAAACGAGGAAATTACTATGATGAATTACAATAGTTAACCGCCGGTTATTTATGATATTGTGGTGGGTTTGGTGCTGTAGTTTGATGGTTTCATCGTGTTCTGCATTTTTGAAGAATTTTCAATGGCCTGTAAATAATAAGTTGGATACTGTGTAACCGCGAACTGCTAAGGTCACAATTTAATCTTGAACTTTTTATTTTTCTTTGTATTAAAGTTAATATAAGACTCAATAAGACTTACTGTACTTATTACGTAGGTATGTGCGATGCAACATTGTAAATTACTATATTAAGTTTTGTTATACAGGATGATTAGGAATTAAGGCGATCCTCTACCGTGCCAGAAAACAGCCAAAAATATGGATTACGCGCGCCACTCCACAGCGTTTATTGTTTTGTAAAATATAATAATCTAAAGATATTGTTGAAGATAATATTTTATTTCAAAATTTTACTTTCAAATTGAAATAATGTAGGTAATTTGAATTTTTTCAATTTTTGTTATTTTTTAAACACAAATTATTTTAAAATGAATTAAAAAAATTCGATCGGTTATTTCGTAGAATCAAGCTTTGCTGACAACATATTAAAATTTGAAGTTAATTCACTTATAAATAAAAGCTGTACAGTGGCGCGCGAAAACCCTCTTTTTTACAAATATTGCAGATTTATTATTTGTTATTTTGGTATAGAATAGCGAGCGAAATCAATGTTTTCTTCCATGGGTAGAGGATCACCTTAACAACTTCAGAAAAAAAATGGCAGATATACTAATTATATAACATACTGGTCCACGAATCAAAAATTATATTTTTCGCTGATTGACATTAAAAGTGCTATTGATAGCTGACACTGTGCAGTGTCACTTTTGTGCCGAAAGGCAATAATAGTTATTTAAGTATTAAGGGCGTAAAGAAGCTAATATAGCCTGAGCGTCAGCCGAGGACTAAAAACACGCCAAGAGCCATAAAAAAGTTACGTCCGTGGTATGTATCCAACTTTATGCAGATTGAAGGTTTTCTAATAAATTAATTTATTTGTTCAAATTGCCAAAATTACTAAGTTCTTGGACTGTTAGACAAAAAATGCCGAAAATAAACAAACATCAAAATGTCAAAGTTTTCATTATTACATTAAACATTTCCAAGATGATTTATGTTAATTGTAAGTAAAAATGATGTTATTTAAACAAAATATTGTAAAACTAATTACAGAAAGTGGTTATAGAATTATCTAGTACTACTTAGTTTATATAAGGAAAATTGGAAATCTATAAACTGTTTATAAATATATAACAAATTGGTTTTGTATAAGCAATCGCTCAACAAACGCTCATAGTGACATAATTTGATGACGATACCTGTCAAAATATTGAAAACAATTACTAAATTAATATTAACTAATAACAGGCAGCGAAAAAATAATATGTTTAACATGGCAAAAATACAGATTTACTGCGTAAGTTAGATTAATATCCTCGGCTACGCCTTGTTTATGAAATTCTAGCCGCGGCAGTAAATCTATTGTCTTTAAATTTAAAAAATCTGACGTGGACACCACATGACTTCCTTGTACGCCTTGTTTGTTCATACTTTTCTTAATAACTAAAATGTAGAATAATATAAAAAATTATTTTAACTTATTATACTAGTATACTCACAAATATATTTTAGTCATTTTATTTAAACTGCAGAAGAAGATATAAAGCATATTTTACTATTGTCACTGTCATGTCATAATCATTTAAATTTTACGTAGTAACAAATGTTAATCGATCATGGACTACAAGATACCGAAATATTAAATTATACATATATACTTTAATTATTTTTAAATGATAGCAAATACAAAAATATTTATAAAATACCGATTGTAGGTAATAATCACATAATCTTTCATTTAAAATAAAAAAAATTGTCTTAAATTAAATATTTTACGAAATATTTTAAAAAAGTACTACTTCCGGTTTGTAGACTGAGACCAAAAATAGAAGGTGCACAACTAGATGCTATAACAGTCCTAAATACAAAATTTCAACTTTCTACGTCTAACCGTATTTGAGTTATGCGACACACATACGTCCGTCCGTCCGTCCGTACGTACGTACGTACGTACGTACGTACGTACAGACGTCACGTCGAAACTAGTCATAATGGATTCAGAAAAGGTCAAAACGGATATTTCCGTCAAAATCTGAGAACCGAAATTTTTCGCGATTACAATACTTCCTTACTTCGTACAAGGAAGTAAAAAGAGCAAATAAATCGGGCCAAAATTAGAGTCAATTTCATGTCCCCAACTTTATATTGTAGGGGGTGGGCATTCCTCTTAAATTATAAATTATCTAAAATTATGTGACGTTGATGAGCTACACCGGAAATAGCACATTTATGTTTTATAACTTTAGTTTTATAATTATTATTTATTTTCTTTTTTACACAAGTAGGTATACATGTTTTAAGTATGAGTAGCATTATTAACAGTAGTCATAATAGGCGTATTATTAAACTGAATGATAATAACAATATACGAAGAAACTGCTCCAATTATAGCATACAACATTGAATGGTTTATTGGAAAGAAACCGCATGCATCAAATTCTGGTTTTCTGTGTTCAACCTATCAAAAAATTTACTAAATAAAATATAGTTTGTACTATTTATTATTTAATATTTACCTGATTGGCAAGTTGCTTTAACATAATTCTAGAATGTTTTTTTCTACGATCCGTAGGTTGAAATGGAAGGCAAGCTAAAAGTTTATAACAAATCGTAGCAGTTCTCCAAGCTTCTTTACTAGCTCTGTCGCAAGATCTAGCCAGTACGACTCCCATTATCTACGGAAAATTTATATATTTTATAATGCCTATGGCACACCGGTCGAGGAGCATCGAGTAACTCCTCGATGAAACGATAGAACGCACCCCGTCCTCGACGAAAAATAGGGGCGCCGCTATTTTCATCGAGTTGTTCCTCAATGAAACGAATGTATCTCATTTCAGACGTATCTTTGATGTATTTTTCACCGATGAAATAGAAATCTATCGCGGATGGATGCGTTCTTTCGTTTCATCGAGGAGTTACTCGATGCTCCTCGACCGGTGTGCCATAGGCATAACGATGCTATAATGGATGCTATTCCCGACGATGAAGTCGAGAGTTTTAACCATCGGAGGGAATAATAGCCATTATAGCGAGTTGTATACTGTACTTTATCTACGACTATTTTATTACGTACAAGATTTTGATAATAGTATATAACATTATGAGCGAGGAAAGTGAATGATATCGTGTGAGTGAGATTTTTGACGCACGGGGCTTGCCGAGTTCGGAAATCTCACGAACAATCGATAGACGATCATAAATATTTAACAGTTTATCCATTAATATATTTTAATGTCAACTGCCACTGTCATAATTTTGATTTTACAAAGAACCAAATATACTACGATCATGTATTACATGGTACAAGGTTTTTAATAACAAGAATATTTAAATTTTGAAATTATATCAGATACAGCAAAAGTATTACTTTAATTTTGTGGATAAATCATTTCTAATGTCGTGTTTGTCCATCACGAAATAATTAATGACAGGAAAAAATTATCAAATGTCAGAAAGACAACACACGCCTACTAAAAGGTGAAACAAAAATTCAAACTATTCGATACGACCTGTTCGATAACATTTCGAACGGGTTCAACGGATGTATTTATTGTTGTTTTGGTAACTAGGTAACTGTATGGAAACTGTTAGTTTCGTATATGGTCGTGGGAAAAATAAATAATACGAAAAAATTTTGACATTTCCAAATGTCAATTCTCTATCACCATAGTTACCTAAATCATTAAACATTTCAATGTTTTTTAAAAATAATTTGCACAGAGAAATTGATTCAGGCAAGGTAATTTTCTGATTGGTGCACACACGCATTTCTAAATCAACAACAATTCATAATTTTACCTAGTTACCTTGTTTTATTTTGACAAAACACCCTCACACAAATTTTTCGCACTTTTCTAGCCAATAAACTGCTGTATTTTCGTAACTATGTTAGTTTTGATAAGTGAAAAGATTTTGACGTTTAAATAACTATCTTAGCAACATGTTATTTAGTTTGACCTTTTCATTCGTGAAATAATCATCCGAATATCATTCGTGGTTAAATTTTGTCTTGGCAAAATTTTCAGATTGTTTTACGAGAGCTTGTTGCCAATTTATTTACTCAATAAATTGCTAGGCAAGAACTGTCGTAACAATCTGAAATTTTTCCAGCAAAATTTATTATTAAGTATTATGAAAAATTATCAAACTTACCAAACCTAAAAGCGCCCAAAAAATATTCAACGCGATAATGTGCACGAAAGTATTATCAGTAGCTTTTTGTGCTCCAGTCGCGAAAATTAGTGTTAAATTTAAGGCAATAACACTATTTACAATAATAGAACACACTATTAAAACAGTGTTAAGCCCAAATGCATCGTTCAGCAACCCTAGAATATCGCAGAGTAGATCGTGCATCTTCAAAATACAATGCAGAGTAATGCCACTAGTTTCTATTTTAACATAACTCTTTTTATAAGAAAGGAAGAGATCTCGAAGTGTTACAGCCTCTTGAGACTGCACATTTCCAATCCACTCTACCGAAACGTCAAACAATCGTTCGTTGAGTATTTGAAATCTTACTTTTAGAGCAGTTGCAAATGTGTGGATTTGAATTACAATAACAAATATCAAATAGAATGTGTAGAATCTGAAACCGTAATACGACCAAATTTCAAAATTATAACTCGTCGTCCAAGTCCAGTAGTCATAAAAGCACAACAATGCGTAAACAATATGGCAGAGAAATAATTGTATGTTGTAGATTATTTTTGTTCTCTTCAAATTCATTGTTGTCAACAATCGGGTGTCAAACTGTTTCAGCATGTCAAAATAAGCTTGAATATATTTTTCGCCAAATACTAATACATTAACAATGCTGTAAATATTACTGATCAAAACTATTACTAGCTGTATCATATCAGTAATTACAACAGTCTGCAATATAAATGTGTAAGTTGTACGCATTCTTCCTTTGAAACTGAATAAATTCAATGCGATTATCATTGCGATTAATAAAATCGAATATATTTTATGTCCTAGTCCACTTTTTGCACTGTAGGTGTCCAAATTTATCGGACAAGATAACGCAGTAATCAACGAGATATAATATAAAGGCTTGGCGTAATTTATATTTGGTTTATTCATAGATGAGTTTGGTTTGTAAATTTTTTTTGCCGAGAATAACGGATACTCGTGGATGTTAAAACTGTCTACTTTTGCCATTTTCGATGTATACAGCACCAGTATTGTCGAAAGAATGACAATGAAATGACAATTAAGTTAAATTAAATTATTGTCTGGGGCATTTACCTCATTTATTATAAAAACAGTGACTGTACAACTGTCAAACGGGTTGGCAATATGCACCCTAAGTGTCATTAGTCTTAAGAGTCATTATTAAAATTAAATAACTACTTGAAAAATTAACTTGTTAATAATTTATTCATTTATGATGGCTGATAAATATTTTTTTTGTAAAATTAAATTAATAATTAAAATTAATTGTTCTAAGGACTGTAGCATGTACTTAATTAGATAAATCAATTAGCTCTATCTTTAGATTTAATTAAAAAAATGTCAAAATAATCTCAAATATCGGTTGTTACTCTTTTGTAATAAATTAATGTCTTTCTAATTATGAAAATTATGATTCATGTACTTGATAAAATGTTCGTTGTTTCGTGAAATAATTTTAATAGATTCTTCTTTGTTTCTAGGCAGATAATGTAGATTAATATCAAATAGTCACTTATAAAATTATGAAAGTAAACCAGGTATTCCTGAATAATTTATAAATTACATAATTAGATACTTTATTATTTTGTATTTTTGATATATTTATTTGTACATGTAAATATTGCAGAATGAGTATTGTTTGAATCTTTTTGAAATTATTATCATCTATTTGAATTTCGCGGCACTGTGCACCAATGAGCATTGTACCTAGTAGCGCCGCCACATTTAAATTATGTTAACGTACTCAAGAACTCATTCTTTCTAATAATTTGTGTTGTATGAAATTCAAATCACAATAATAATAATAATATTAAAAAGTCCTGTTAACACTTGAATTCTTTGAGGATTCTTTCATTCTTCTGAATCCTGATAAAAAGAATCATGGTGAGAATTGCCTGTCAAATAGCGGCGCCGCTAAATTAAATCTTCAATGAGAAATTTTTAATGGGCTACTTGCATAGTGTACTAAAAATGATATTTGTGTCACTATAAACCTAATTGGTCTAAAATATTGGTAGAAATACAAATTTTATTTTTAAAAAATTGTGTTTTTAATAATATAAAGGTTTGGCGTAAATTATATTTAGTATAAACATCAATGAATTTGGTTTGTTAAATTTTGTAGCTGTGTATACCGGATTATAGATATAGATTATAATATTGATTATAGATTGTGGATGTAACTAGCTCCACTATCGGCGAAAGAATGAAACTACAACTACTGAAAAGCTTTGATAAAATGTCAAATATATTTTGTAATTTTCGCATTTATTATGAGAGACAGTGGTTGTAAAATGGTAAATTGAGACAGATAAGAACTGATATTTGAAAGTTAAATAATAAAATAATGCTATGTATTTTTGTACAACACTGTAATTAAATGATAAATGAAATTTTAAAATTAATTATTCATTTTTGATGACTTAAAAGTGATAATTTATAACAAAACATGCATAATATTGTTATTAAAACAAGTTGGTACATAAATATAAAACTATAATGCTATAAAATGCTGACATTTATTTCTTTCTAATTTACAATGTAGCACAAATTATTTTTTTATGTGTTCAGGATATACCTAATGGTTATTTTTTTTTTTATTGAACAAATAAATATTTTAAGAATGAGTACAATTATTACCATTGTACGGACTTGAAGAAATGTCAAATTGGATAATAATAACAATATACGTTGACACAGCTCCAACTATTGCATACAACATTAAATTATTTATTGGGAAAAAACCGCAAGCGTCGAATTCTGGTTTTCGTTTATTGATCTGCAAAATATATTATAGAATTCAATTATTATACAGGGTGATTCATCGTAACTTACTTATTTAAAAACGCAATAATGTCCATTTTATGAATCAGAAACTTTTTATTTTAATTTTATAATGTTGGTACATATTCTAAAGTTTTGTTTCACCCAGTTTTCAAAATCATATCAAGTAGGTGACGTCCCCCATTATCTATACACTGAATAAGCCGATTTCTGGCGTTTGTCATAACCCTTTCCAGCATGGCAGCGGGTATGTTGGCAATTCCGGCCCGGATGTTGGCCTTCAGGTCTTCTAGGGTCCTTGGACGGTTGACCTAAACGCGGGATTTCAAAAAACCCCACAAAAAATCACAAGGAGCCAAATCGGGCGAGCGGGCTGGCCACTCCTGGGGTGATTCATCATAACTTGCTTTTTTAAAATGTGTGCCATTCAGGCTGTAGGGATCGTAGTGGGGAGAGAGTGATCTCATTCGACCGGTGCACTTTTAAAGTTTTGTTCCCCACCCAGCCAATCGCCATCATGCGTTAGAGCACGGAGCAGCATCGATGGCTGTTTTGAGGGAACACTTCCCGAGGCGCCTCATCTCAATAACAGGCGATTTGGAGTGGCTAGCCCGCTCCCCAGATTTGGCCCCTTGTGTTTTTTTTTAATCCTGCGTTTACGTCAACCGTCCAAGGACCCTAAAAGACCTGAAGGCCAACATCCGGGCCGCAATTGCCAACATATCCGCTTCCATGCTGGAAAGGGTTATGACAAACGCCAGAAATCGGCTTATTCAGTGTATAGACAATGGGGGGCGTCACCTACCTGATATGATTTTGAAAACTGGGTGATACAAAACTTTAAATATGTACTTACATTTTAAAATAAAAAGTTTCTGAATCATAAAATTTGCATTATTGCGTTTTGAAATAAGTAAGTTAGGATGAATCACCTTGTATATATTTTATTTACCTGATTGGCAAGTTGCTGTAAAATAATTCTCGATTGAATTGCTCCAGGATTAGTAGATTGAATTGGTACACGAGCTAGGAGTTTATAACAAATCGTAGCAGATTTCCAGGCTTCTTTACTAGCACGGTCACAAGATCTGGCCACTAGGACTCCCATTATCTACATTAGTATTAAATAAATTGGTACGTTCAAAAAATATAAACGATCAAACTTACCCCGAATAAAAGCATCCAAAAAATGCACAAAACAACCATATGCACATACGCATAACCAGTACCAGGTATAGCCCCAATTCCAAAAAGAAGTATTATATTAACAGTAATAACACAATGAACAATAATAAAACAAACTATCAACACAACATTAAACCCAAACGCTTCATTCAGCAACTCTAGAACATCGCAGAGTAGATCGTGCATCTTCAAAATACAATGCAGAGATATTCCACTAGGTTCTAGTTTAGCAGAACTCTTTTTATAAGAAAGGAAGAGATCTCGAAGAACGACGCCTTCTTGTGACTGGTCATTTCCATTCCACTCTGCCGAAACGTCAAACAATCGTTCGCTGAGAATTTTGTATCTTTCTTTTAGAGCGTTAGCAAATGTGTGGATTTGAATTGCAATGAGAAATATTAAATAGTACGAGTGTAATCTAAAAGCGTAGTAACGCAAAATTTGGACCTTCAAAAATAAAGTAAAGTACAAAAATTCATAAATGCACAACAATGCAAACACAATTTGACTAAGCAGAAATTGAATGTTGAAGATTAGTTTGATTCTTTTGAAGTTCATTGTTGTCAACAATTGGGTGTCAAACTGTTTGATCATATCAAAATACGTTTGGATATATTTTTCTCCGTACAACAATACATTGACAATGCTGTAAACATTACTGATTAAAAGTATTGAATCTCTTATTATATCAGTAATTATAATAGTATCCTTCAAAAATTTGTAACTTGTAGCCATTTTTCCTTGTACATTGTATATACTCATTCCAACTATTGTTGCAATTGACAAAACAGCATATATTTTATATGCCAATCCACTTTTTGCTCTACAAGTTTCCATATTTATCGGACAAGATAAAGCAGTAATCAGTGAGATATAATATAAAGGTTTAGCGTAATTTATATTTGGTCTATCCATAGATGAGTTTGGTTTATTAATTTTTGTTGCTGAATGTACCAGAAACTTATGGATATTATTAACTTTTGCCATTGTCGGTGTTACCAGCGCCACTATCAACGAAGGAATGAAGTTGTATTTTTTTATCTATCTATAAAATTATAGTGTCTATGGTGAACATGGGCATTTCATAATTTCCTCTTGTATATTATGAGGAACAGGGATCATTAGTGTAAAATTGATGGACGATAAAAACTGATATTGTAATATTTAGTAAATAAAGTATGCTTTTGTTCAATGCTATAATTAAATGACTGTACCCAAAAGAAAATTGTTTTATAATATTCATTTTTATGGCTGATAATTTTTTATAACATAACATAACATAATAAAGTTAAAAGTAACACTTCGTATAGGTACATATTAGGTGGGACAGCTACATATTCTACGAGTACCTAATCGATATGGTATAATTTTTTACCCATGTGTGCAGTTACCATCCGTCAACTCACTCTTGGTTGTTTGTGAATAGTACATCTCAGGTGAAATTTTTGTGCAGTTAGCTAGTGATCAACAGTAGGATTCCAGCAACACCGACAGTAATACCACTAGGTACCCACTTGTCATGAATCGTCCATGGGATGTTTAAAAATATCTTATTCTTGTACTTTAAGTGATATTACGTAAATCTATCCTCGTCACATCCTGAGTACGATCAAAAATTACATACTCAATACAAACATCTCAGAGAATTACATGGGACACATAATTGGGATATTAATACCAAATTACTAACATTGGGATGTTACATAGATAATGTTACTAAGGGCGGGCATTAACAATCGCTAGGATATTATTTGGATGTTAATAGTCAAATATAGCAAGTAACAAGCCTGATGTTCACATTCTTGAAATGTTTTGGGGATTTTTTTTGTCAAGTAGATTCGAGTGGTTGGATACCACTATTACAACATCTTGTACCATTCTGTAATAATTGGTTCATTCTGTTGAATACCATCAAAATAAATAAAACAAACTGGATTCGAACATGAGTTGTCAGAACCACAGTCGATCACAAAACGCATTCGCCATGCAACATCAGAAAATACAAATCTATAAAATTTATGAGGAATAAAATACCTTCATTAAAAGATGCATTTACAGGAAAATTTAAATCTAGAAAATTATTTTGTCTCTTCAACACAGAATTAAATTGAACTGAACTAAAAGAACAACTCATTACCATTCTTGAGTCCCACATACTCGGTTTTGACTTTAACTTTTCCAGATTTGCATATTCCTGGTTTCTGTGTTTGAATTTTAAATTCTATGTAGATAGAATTTAAAATTCAACGTTATTTGAATTGTCCTGTGAATGAAGCTTTGAATGCAGGTATTTTTTTACTTATAAATTTACTAGATTAGCACTTCCTTGTGTTCTGTGTATGAATTTAATTTGTGGTGTTCCCGATTTGAACCTGAGCTGTCAGAACCTCAGTCCATCAGAAAACGCACTGAGCTATCTTCTATCTACTACATAATAAAACATAGTGATGCCGTGAGACGAGACGAGACGAGAAATAGTCAATTCTCGTCTCATCACAAATTTTCGAGACGAGAATTTTTAGTATTCTCGTCTCGGTCATTTTTCAGCTGTTCATTTCTCGTCTCAAGGAACTCGATTCTCGTCTCGTCTCAAATTTCTCGACAAAAAATTAGAGCCACCTAATGATTTTTGCAAGAACTATATTTCGCGTCATGCACATGTCACACATGTAATACTTGTACACTTCGAGCATATACTGACTAGAGGCCGCCTTACGGCGTTTGTTGTGATCGGAAGATATGCGGTAGGGGAGATTTGCGGGGTCGGAAGCCGTGATGTATTGAGGAATGCGTAATTTCTTAGTATTATTCCACAAAGTAAGATAATACTCACAAATCCTCATAAAACTTTTCAAAAAGTAAACGCAGAACTTAGGGTTATAGTAAAATGACATGTGTGACAAGAAGTAACAAAGAATAACAGCAAAACGCTGCCCGCAATACACCATGACTTCCAGCCCCGCAAGTCCCCCCTACTGCATATCTTCCGATCACAACAAGCTATGCATTGGTATAGGGAATTACTTCTCTAGTCAGTATATGCTCGAAGCTTGTACAGAGTGATCGGAGTGATCAAAACAAACTGACAGTCATGTGACCCGCAATTTTCTTAAATACTATTAAAACTAGACTTCTAGGAAGAAAAGTTTGATTTCCAAGTTCATGGGTGTGCGACTTAGGATAATAAAGATTTTTTATTTTAGTAATTCTATTAAACTCAACAATATTTTCTAAATGAATAATTAAATAAGTTACAATCGCCACCGTTTCGGAATTATAATTAGTGAAGACCACCGAAAACGCCAATATTTAAAAATAAAACTTGTATGCAGTGCTCCATCTGTCGGTAGTAGTGAGTAGAAAAAACATCGTAACCTCAAATTTAATGATCAGACTACAACTACAACTTGAATGTATTTGATTATAGTTTTATTCGTTACAAAACACTTTGTACAAACCACTTGCGGGAAGATACCATTCGCATTCGCGTAAATGAAACCCTCGCTTCGCTCGTGTTTCAAAAAATCGCTCATGTGGGATCAAAATCTTCCCAAATTTGGTTCGTAAATAACTATTCACTATTCTTGATTGTTATTTTAATAATCTAGCTCCTGATGATGACGTATGTGACGTCGAAACTAGTCGACTGAGAAATAAAATATTGTTGAGTGCATCCCAGTAATTTTTCTTCATTCCTGATTTAAAAAATATATTTTTAAGTAAAAATTTCGAGAATTCTCGAGTTCTCGAGAGTATTTCTCGTCTCAAAATTATGAATTCTCGTCTCGCCCCGAAAATCCGAGACGAGAAATTTACTGATTCTCGTCTCGTAATTTCGAGACAAGACGAGAATGAGACGAGAAATTTCTCGTCTCGGCGGCATCACTAATAAAACAAACAATTCTTCACTTCTCTAACTTCGGGTTGTTCCTCACAAGTCTTTCGTGGCAATCAGGGCAGGTTTAAGGGGGCGAGGGGGTGTACAGTGTGCGATTCAGGCGAAATATCAGCGAGTGGGCTCGTAAAATGCCCCACAGGCCCATAGAGCTGTCGAACTGTCGTGCAGTCGACAGCAAAGCCAGAAATTCGACTGTCGTAAACATTGCCACAATCGAATTGGAATCTGCTTCGGATGCTGGCCACCGGACAGGGGTGGAGTTAGGGGATTTTTGTTAAAAGAGTAAAATAAATTTTGATTTATTTTTCTGCAAAAATACTTAAATGATTCACTTCTACCTCAAATTTGTAAACTCAAGAAAACGACTACTACCTACGTTTAATTAACATTCATTATGTAGGTGTGATTTGTATATTGATAGTGATGTTTTCAGCTTTTTGCTGCAACGAAGAATTTTTTTTTGAGAACATTTTTGTCGTTTTTTACGGCAACTTATTTCTAATAATTCACGACATTATGTTTATCATATGAAAATGTCACGAAACGTAGTTGAGGTGTAATTTTACAGATTTTGTATATTTTCAGAATTTTTAATATTTCCGAAAAATTGCTTCGGCAGTATATTATTCAGTTCCGTTTTACGTAAGTAAAAATAAATAAAATTTATCATGATTGGTGCGCGAGAAATTTTAGTAGGTGTAGTATTATGTTTTTGATTATTCACCATTTGTCATCAGTCGAAAAAAAACCAATAAAGATGCAGAATATTGAATTTCACAGCCAATCAAAATCAGTAGACTTGCTTATTTTGTACTAGTAAGGTTGTGTCGACTATTCACTACTAGTACTTTTAGGTGACTGTTTAACATTTTTATTATAATCTACATTCCAATTTTTAATGCACAATTTCTATCTCTGGTTATTCTTCAAAGTTCTAGAACATTTTTCATTTGAAATCATACTTAATATTCATATCCAAGCACAAAAGGAACATTCGTAATAATACCAGAAAAATAATCGATATAACTACGACTAAGTACTTATTGTTTTAAAAGTGATTATTTTTTATTCATATACAGCATACCGTATAAATTTTATGTCATTTATTGGCAAAGGACAATTAGCCTTAAAGTAAAGTGAAATAATTTTTCTTCTATCTCTGACCGTTTTTGAGAAACCGGTAGAATAATTTTTATTTTTCTAAATGCTGTTCAATATAAAAACATAATTAAGCACTCACTAACTTTGTAATAAATGAAAAAAAATTATTGATGTTAGTTTGTTAGTCTACTTCTAATCCGTTTCGAAAATAGTATTAACGAAATTTTTTATAATACATTTTTCATGATTTGCATTATTTATTATCAAGTTTACGCATTTTTGTTCCATACAATTTTATCTTTCATCAAATTATAATGTATGTCCCCTAAAATAAACTAGATTAAAAATATTATCTTAAATTTTAATAACATTAAACACATTCTTTCACAGGTTTTATATTATCTAATGTTATAAAATATTACAGTAAATCCCACAAGTAACGAGAGTAAATAAAAAGATACAATAGGTGCAGTTCACTCATAACTTATTTGTTATTATTTTCATTTATTGTTCGATAATGCGTCTTAACTTTTCTGTTTACAATAGAAAATGAGTTTCTTGATAATTTAAAAAATATAAATCTATAGAAATTATTGTTAAAATACAAGCCGTAGAATTGCCTTACGTGTACTGGAAAATATTAACAGAATGGTATTTCCTATAAAATAGCGAAATGAGAACACTGCACATTTACTTCTTGACGATTGTTTAAGAAGTTATTCAACATGAAGTTCGTAATATTTTTCTTTATTTTCACGATTTCGGTTATTTATGTGAAATGTCAGATTACGCCAGGTACAACTCCACCTAATTATAATAACCAAGTAAGTATTCATGTCATTATTAAAGCTCCATTCACATACGCATTTAGTTTTAAGATTTACATTTATGTTTACGAAATACATGTAATTAAATACGAGCATTTATGCGTCCCAGTTTAAGCACTGTGAATGCTTGTATATATTTTTTATAATTTATTCTTAAACGTAAACATAAATGTAAACCTTAAAACTAAATGCTTATGTAAATGAGGCCTAACTTAACATAAAAATGAGCCAAATTTTCGAAACAAATTCAGACAATTAATTATTATCTACAATTTTGGATTGCTTGATTATTTTTTAATCTCAAATTAATAATTTAATTAGAACTCTATTAATATACATACATATCTATCAAACATTTTACCCAAGTTGGGTGTTACAGCTTTTCATATTGTGAGTCATCGGTGTAGATAAATAAAAAACAATATTGGGAATACAGAGTGAAGCATACAGAATGTTCCACAACTTAAGACAAAAAATTAATGGGTATAATCATAAACACTGTACGACGTGCTGATCATGAAACAAAAATATTTTTTTTTAAATTCGCAAAAATTGCTTCGTATTTCAAGCAAACATTTTTTTGCCACTGGTCGGTAGTTATTTTTAATAATTTTTTTCAAATCTTCTACAATGCAAGTATTTGTTTACATAATATCTAATACTAATAAATGTTAAATTATCAAATATACCATCAAAACAGTGATACTTAAAATGTACACACGTCAAGTTAACTACCCTTAAGTTAAGGGCCTTAACTTTGCGAATTTTAAAAAAATTCTTTTTGTTTCATCATCAGCACGTCGTACAGTATATACCCTTTTATTTTTTGTCCTAAGTAGTGGAACATCCTGTATAGGTATTTTAATGGCATATAGAAATCTTACTGATCTTGGAACAAAAGGTATTGTCGTAAAGGACAGTTTTCGCAAGAAACCTATTTTGTGAACCACTGGATTGAAGATTGCTTAGGATACTATCGGACGAATAGAATAAAATTAAATAAAAATGAATTATATAATGACAAAAACTGTTAAAAATAAAATAAAATTTGTTAATTTTCTGGGAAACAGTGGCCCATAGACAGTTTGATTAAAAAACTTGTAAATTAAAATTGCGAATTTTGATTCCATTTCCAGTAAGTTGATTACTATTGGGATGAAATAAATGCACGAAGAAAATTTGGTTTGAAAAGTTTACAAAGTTGTATAAATTTTTGTAAAGTAAGTTAATTTGCTCACATTTTGACTCAACATTCAATAGACGAGGCTATGGTACTATTGCTAATTATTTCAATGTTTTTTTTAGCAGATCTGCAACTTTGTGTGTGGAGGTCCGCTAAGTTTCCTCCGGCCACGCTGTTCAATCTGCCGAGGTAGTAACGGCAATGGAATATTTGGTTTGCCAAGTCTCTTTCCTATTAACATTAATGGATTTCCCTTATTTCCATCCAATCCTGTAACTCCGGCAGCACAACCTGCACCAAGTTCTGCTCCTGTTACTGTTGCTACTCCTGCTGCTCCTGCCCCTCCTGCTGAAGGCTAAATGTTTCTCATAAGAAACAAATAATATTATGATGTACTTAGATGCGAAAATAGATTTATACTTAATAAAAATGTCATATTTACTTGTAGAGTAGTAAATAAATTTTTATAATTTTTATATTTTTAAGTTATTTATCTAGGTACCTATATCTATCTCCATTTATAATATGATACAGTATCACAAAAATAAGAAAATACGTTGACACTGTTCTGAAAAAACATCTACGAGTTATTAAAAAATGAGAAACTGTTGACAAACTAAACTCGAATAAAATACTATTTTTAACAAACTTCCAAAAAGGAGGAAGTTATAAGTTTGTCTTGCATGTTTGTTTGGCCGCGCAGAACTCAAAAACTACTGAACCGATTGAGATGAATTTGTTTTTAAATAACTAAGTATATCTTCCCCCGTAGGTTTTAGCCCGGCATCTTGAAAACAAAATGGCGGCCACCTATCTCCGGAACTATTTGATCAATACGCAAAAAAATGAAATTTAGTTATAGTTGTTATTAGAATGAAACATAATACTACCTATGTTTTCCATTTTATTGAATAAAAAACAATTCATTAAGCAAAACAGATTTGGAGGTTCTACTAAAATTTCTATGTTCTCAGGATTGACGTTTGACAATTATTGAAGTAAATGTCATCTGATAATGCCAATACCAACCTTCTAAAATAATATGTTGCGTGTCACAAAGTGATCTCTGATGACATTCAGTTGCGTTTCACAAAGTTAACTTTGTGAACGTCAAATAGATAAAATCTGATGTGGCCAGCACAACACCTTACTTACTTTATTCTTTTTACTTATTGTAGGTACAAATAAATAAATTAATATATAGGTACTACTACTACTACTACTCATAAATATATTTTACTCATTTTATTTAAACTGCAGAAGAAAAGAGATAAAACGATCACTGTCATGTCATAATCATTTAAATTTTACGTAGCAACAAATGTTAAACGATCATGGACTACAAGATACCGAAATAGGTAATTATAAGTTATACTTTAATTATTCGTAAATGATACCAGATACAAAAAAATTTATAAAATGCCGATTGTAGGTAATAATCACATAATATACTTCCGGTTTGTAGATTGGAACCAAAATTATATTGGGTTATTAAGATTCGTTTTAAAACTTTAAATATAAAATTTGAAATTTTAATGTTTGATATTTTTTTAGTTATCGTAAACGAAAAAATTGTATTACACGGCTTAACGAACGAACGCACACACACGCAGATATCATATCGAAAATGTCTAGGGACGCTAAAACTTGCTTATTCATCAAAAACTCACAATCGAAAATTTTGACCCATCACAATATCTTTCTTATGAAATATAAAAAATTATTGGTTTATTTATTTTTATATTTCACGATGTTTGCCCTACTTCAATGTTGACGAAAAAAATTCATCTAAAATTATTTTATATTAGTCGTTGACTCGTTAGCTTGGAAGTTGGAACACTATAGCCGAACTCTCACATTGGAAGACAGTTTCCTCGCAATTTACTTGTGTTCTCTCCGTGTAAGCGTGGGCGGCATCCATTTATGCTTGTAAACAAAGAAGGCAGTAAAGAACCGATGTTGGCGGGTAAAGACATCTTCATCAGCGGCTTCTGTTGTACTGTGCTTACATTGTTGTTTTGTTCGTCGGAACACCGAGCTCAAGTAGCCTCTTTGTACAAGCACCCGTGTAATATTCAATGTAAACGAAGTGGGTACCAGAGGTTCTAAACAAATCATCAAATTATTCATTAAATTAGCTAGACGACTAGTGTCAGTGTTAGTTATTTTTGTACCTACTCATAACCTAGGAAATGACATATTGAGCACGCAATTGACAATCGGAAATGTCAATTTCCCAGTGTAGTTAATCGGGAAAAATGCAAAGAACACTGGCTTTCTTGGACATTCTACAATAAAATCATCTTCAAAATATCAAAATTTATTTTATTTTTTGAATTTTTATTACTTTCTATTTAGCCGGAAGTGCCATCTACTTACTTATTTTAAATGGAACACCCCGTATATTTTTAAGATTCTGATTCTACATAAAATTCTGAATACAACCATTTATGATGCGATACTTTTTTTTCGTTGTAGATTTCAAAGTAGATTTCTCATTGTTCTGTTGTAGTAAGGCAAAACTCGATAAGTCAATAAAAACGATTTTACGTTTCTTTTGCCAATATGTACACTGTACAGATTGTGGCGAAGATTTTAATGGTCAAACCCCGATATGGTTCTCATTCTCCTTGTAATCGTATTGTCAGTTATAAATATTTCGATATGTATGTATTATGTATGATTCTTTGCGATTCGTCGGTGCCAATACCCAATAAACCATACATACTATAAATAAGTTTCTAAAATTGTAATTTAGATATATCTTTGTTCCATAATTTACCTTTAGATCAAAAATATTATGACAAAACGTGTTTGAAAATCCTTCATTTTCCTACGAGAGAGACCGTCGTTATAAATAAATAATTTCACAATGTATGACCCGTCTCGTAGTGAATCTATTCATCTTCATTATTCAGTTTATAAAACATGTCGATTTTTACTCAGTTCTCCTAAAATTAAAATAACTTATATCTACATTGACAGTTTTTCTGAAACACTTTTCAATTTGTCACAACAATATTTATCTGTTGCTTTACAATGTAATAATAAGCTTTCGTGTTCTTTATATTTTACATATATTTCTATATCACTAACGCACAAATTGTTACATTTCAAAAATACTCTTCAGTGACAGCAAATGACAGAATGAATTTGTATCGGTAGTGACCAGCGGAGACACCTAGAAACACCTATGAACTAATTACAACTTCTGACCGGGATTGTCATATACAATATCCCAAGTGCCAGGCATATTACCGACAATTTTCCCGAGCTGTCACTCAAGTGTTTATTGCAACGAAAATTTTCAAGGGGTAACAAACACGCGTGTAGAGAGGAAGGGAAAATTGTCCGTGATATGCCTGAACGAGGGATATTTGTTTAGAATATCGCTCGAACAATACTAAAAACTATATAACTTGAATACCTGTCATCCTGTCATTGACTACCTTGAAAAAAATATATTATAAAACAATCTTAGTTACCATTGCGGGAGATTGTCGACAATTTGCCCGGGCAAATTGTCGCTGTCAAAATATCCGCACAATTAATTCGTGATTGGTTAGTTTTGTGTTTTGAAGAAATACGTCAATTTAATTGGTTGATTTTTTGACATTGACAGGTGAGGGCGATATTCAATGAAAAACGTGGCCAATCGGTAAACCTAATTATTCTTTAACTGTGGGTGAGACAGATCTTTTGTGCATTATTTAACCAAACAGAAATCGGAATACTGAATTAATTATTTATCTGCCTATATAATGTTTCAGTTCTTCAGGATTATAATTAAAATAAAATGAATAAAGCATTTATGAAAAATCTTGAGCGACATAATATTTTGATTGATGTTGGTCGGTAGTTAAAAGCGCATAAATAAATAATAATACAGCTTTGAATTGGGTCGTTTATGGGCAGGGCACAGGTTCTGATTAATTTGCGTTATAAAGTTTTAAATGCGTTCCGTTGAAAATTACACAGTCGGGTAATGATCGGAATCAATCAGCTGTCAAACCAACCGACAGTCCACAGAGAGAATTTTCACATTTTTTATTTGCGAATTTATTTTGATTTTCAATAAGTATTCTGTATTCATATTTTTAGGGAGCACACAATTTGGACAAATATACCTAGTTTCGTCAAAGTTCAAAGTGTAGTTTGACCAAAAATAATTAAGCCAAACTGTATTTTAATCAAACTGTATTTTAGTCAAACTGTAATTTGTTCAACTGAAATTTTGTCAAACCGTAAATATGCCAGCCCGTAATTTAGCCAAACTATGTATTCTAGACAAACTGTAATTTCACATTCCGTAATTTGACCAAAACATCTTCGACTAATTTATTTATTTCGAAAATATACGGACGTATGTCCACTTTACAGATATTACAACAATATTTCATAAATAAAACTACATACTAACAGTATGAAATTATAATAATAATATAATAATAGTTACAAACAATAACAAACAAGAAAATCTTAAACGAACAGGTTACATGGGCAGAATATGTTTTATTTTGGTTCTGAATGATTGTAAAGTTATATTATTCAGGTCTATTTTAAATGAAATGTTATTAAATTCTCTCATTAATGTATTTATAGGATAATTATAAGCATAATTTGTTTGACAATAATTTATGTAAAATAGGTACTTATTTCTATTGCCTGAAAATCGTGTATTAAAATTAATTAAAGATAATTAATAGTTGGGGACAATCTATTATATTATTTATTACTTTGAACAAAAAAATCTGCTGTGGCCACCACACGACCTCTCGCCTAATTCTGCTTATTCTACTAATCTAATAAATAGTTTTACTTACATTTTAATAGTTTCATGTTCATGTAATATGTGAACGATAATGTAAATTGTAAACCAATATGCAAGCAAAAGATGTCAACTGTACTGTCACTGTCATAATAATTCAAATTTTATGTAGAAACAAATTTCATATCATGGACAACAAGATACTTACTGGAATTTCAAAAAAATAGAATATTAATTGTACTTTATTTTATTGTTAAATACTTCCAGATTCAGCAATTTGTATTTATAATTAACTGTACACATAGATAATCACAATTTCTTTTATTTTTAATTGCAAAAATTGTCATAAATAAATAATGTACCAATATATTTAAGGAAAACTTTTCCAAACTTCTAAAAGTACTACTTCCGGTTTGCGGATTTCTACCAAAATCTTATCCGGTGTTAAGATACTTATTAAAACCTTAAATATGAAATTTGGTTATAAACGGTTTGATACTTTTTAAGTTATCGTGGACGAAAAATCGTCGGTTCATACAAACGCACAAACACACAAACACACACACACACACAGACATCATCGTGAAAATAGTAAATTCGTATTCTAGAGACCCTGAAACGTGCTTAACCACCAAAAACTCATACTCGAAAATTTTGACCCATTACAATACCTCTCTTATAGAATATGAGGCGAGAGGTAAAAATCAGGTCACTTTGTACACGACGGTCTTCAAGTGTCGTTAATTGTAAATATTGTATCATTTCATTGGTTGATGGTCGCTGAGGAGTATTCTTAAGTTTATATTTCATTGATCTTACGAATTTTAGTTGAACATTTTCTACGATATTCTTGTGAGTTTCGTAATGCGGTGACCATACGACAGAGCAATATTCTAGTATAGGACGAACCAGTGAAATATACAATAATTTTACAGAATTGATATTTGTGAAGTCTTGAGTTGAGTTGAAGCTTTGGGCACGGCACAATATATTCACAATATATTCAATAATCGTTTTCAGGTAAACCGTAAAATTTAGCCAAAACGCAACTATACCTAACTGGAATAATCCAACACAGAATTTATCCAAAACGTATTTTTGTCAAATCGCAGTTATTCATAACCGTAATCTTGTCAAACGCATTTTACTCTAATCGTAATTTTACCAACTGTATGTCTTAAATACAGTTGGCTAAATTACGGGTTGGCATATTTACGGTTTGATAAAATTCCATTTGAACAAATAACAGTTTGACTAAAATACAGTTTGGCTGAATTATTTTTGGTCAAACTACTCTCTGACAACCCTATATTTGACTAAATAAGCGGACGCCATATTTTTAGCTCCTTTTAACTATTGCATTACTAGTTCATCATGGTGTGTTTAGTTTCTGTCTTCGTTTACTAACTAGTGGCTGCATTAATTAATGAATTAATGCGCGGTCACGGATAGCATTTCTTGCGTCTTTGTTTTTCCAATTAACAATCTTTGTACACAGCAGAGTTGATATGGAAATATTTGTGCAATGTTGCGAATTCAAGGATCTCGTTTATCATTTACGCAATCGCAGTAAGAACATAAGAACAAGAACAATAATTACATACATTAAGGGTTTAGAGGTGTAGCAGTTTCTGCTTTAAGCTGCGTTTACATAGAGCTTAGTGCCGTTGCCTTGTTAGAGCGGTGTTGCATTGGTATTGCATTGGTAAGGACAGCGTTCACATAAAACTTAGTGACGTTGTTGTAGGTAATACAGTATTCTGTCGTGTTGCATATAAATTGAAATTGCTGTCCTAAAAATATTTTAAGATTTAATTTGATAAAAATATCAGAACAAGAAATAATTATTACCTGTAAATTTAAACTTTAATGCAAGAATTTTACTTTCTTTTTACCTCTCGCCTCATATTCTATAAGAGAGGTATTGTAATGGGTCAAAATTTTCGAGTATGAGTTTTTGGTGGATAAGCACGTTTCAGGGTCTCTAGAATACGAATTTACTATTTTCACGATGATGTCTGTGTGTGTGTGTGTGTTTGTATGAACCGACGATTTTTCGTCCACGATAACTTAAAAAGTATCAAACCGTTTATAACCAAATTTCATATTTAAGGTTTTAATAAGTATCTTAACACCGGATAAGATTTTGGTAGAAATCCGCAAACCGGAAGTAGTACTTTTAGAAGTTTGGAAAAGTTTTCCTTAAATATATTGGTACATTATTTATTTATGACAATTTTTGCAATTAAAAATAAAAGAAATTGTGATTATCTATGTGTACAGTTAATTATAAATACAAATTGCTGAATCTGGAAGTATTTAACAATAAAATAAAGTACAATTAATATTCTATTTTTTTGAAATTCCAGTAAGTATCTTGTTGTCCATGATATGAAATTTGTTTCTACATAAAATTTGAATTATTATGACAGTGACAGTACAGTTGACATCTTTTGCTTGCATATTGGTTTTCAATTTACATTATCGTTCACATATTACATGAACATGAAACTATTAAAATGTAAGTAAAACTATTTATTAGATTAGTAGAATAAGCAGAATTAGGCGAGAGGTCGTGTGGTGGCCACAGCAGATTTTTTTATATTTTCTCAGTACAATGAGCATTTTTTGTTCCAAATTGCTGGATATTGTACCAAAAATTCAGCAAATTTACTGTCTACACTCATATTTATCTATAAAAATAGGTAAATTCGAAGTCAATGACAATTCCAATGACAGTTTGTCATAACTCAAATTTTTTCGCCACCTTTTAAATTCCACATTAAATTTTGATTGGTTGTTGCTTGGCGCGCGGTGCTTGTGCGTTGTAAATGTTTGGAGTTTACAAACTATAGCAACGCATTGCACCGACGCTACCAACGCGTCAAGTCATTGTGAACGCTTCCATTGCTTTGCGTTTGTCAAACCCTGTGCAACTGCAAGACCGCTGCACTACCGTTACAATAAGTCTTATGTAAACGATACTTTACTCATTGCATATTAAAAATTTGAAGGAAAAACAAGTACTAGATTTTTGTGAAAGAATTAATCTAGGATTATGCCCAGTTAGAATTCTGAAAAAATCTTTGAAATCCATATACAAAATTAATGAAAAAGTGTGTTTTAAACAATTTTTTACATGCGTTTTCTTATTATTAAGAGATTTATTAGAAAATGTAACTCGGCATAATCCTAGTTGCATTCTTCGTCTGTAAATAAATTTATGAAATTTAGCTTTATCTATTCATGAGCATTGTAGAAATTGCTAGACTGCTTTTCCGTATTTTTAGCGAGCGTTTCTATGCATTAACATAGGACAAACGCGGTGTTGAGCTACGTGGAGTCGATACCCTTAAGATTTGATAGGACACTAGCTTAGCTAGGTACCTAGTGTTTAAATTTACACTACTTTTTCTGTTTAGTGTACCTAAATAAAACACTATATTTAAGTTCTAATTAGTGTCAAAGATTGATTTTTTTTCTAGGATTCAGAAGCATGAAGGAATCCTTAAAGAATCCTTGTATATGAACAGAGCATTAGATTATGAACTTAAGTAGAGTAGAAGTATAACGTTATTTTAAAAAATGCATGTCTTCCAAGTGTGTAATTGTTTATTTATATGATGCGGATACGAGGTTAAGCCCTGTTCAAGATTCTTTGAAGATTCTACCAAGATTCTGAATCCTGAAGAAGTTTTCTTTTTTTCGTGAGAGTTAAATTGCGGTGCCGCTAAATTGAATCTTCGCACTGAATTTTGGAAAAGAAGAATTTATTATTTATTTATTGCGTCAAAACCATGAATTTTTTTTTCAGGATTCAGAATCTTGTCTTCTTTCCCTGGATTCAGAATCTTGGTAGAATCTTCAAAGATTCCTCGTGCGAACAGGGCTTTATATACTACATTATGCCCTAGGACATTGAGAAATTACCATGCTAATATTGACACATCGCAAATCTTTTTCTTCTGAAATTAATATATTTCCTGACCGTTAGATATTACCAAAATTTGAAACGTCAAAGTGAAATGTCACAAAAGACATAAAATATATGCACCACGGGCATCATTGATGTTTATAGCACTCGGGCGATTCACAGACCCTTTAGCCAGAGGCCCTTGGGCCTGTAAATATGTCGCCTTCGGATCAGCATAAACATTACCATGATGCTCTTGATACAAAAATATTTAACTATAATTGCCTTTGATAAATAAATGAATAGATATAAAGTCCTGATCATATAATTCTTTCATTCTTTTTAATTTTGAGAACAATAATCCTGGTGAGAATTGAAAGTCAAATAGCGACGCCGCTAAATTGAATCTTCAATGAATCTTGGATTAGAAGAAATTTTTTCCTAAATTCAGAAGCATGAAATAATCATCTTATTTTTATTCTGGAAGTAAACAGTAATCCGAAATATTAGCAATTTAGAACTAACACGTACTCATATAAGTGGAGGGTACAATAAATTAGAAAAAATTAGATAGGCCAATAAATAACCTGAATCTAGCGACAAACGAGAAACAAATTGGCGGGAAATTTAAATACATGTCAAACTGCAACACAACCAATAATTAAACAATCTAATAATACACAATCCAACACAAAAGATTTAATCATAAAACATATCCAACCGATAATACCAATAATAAAACACCGCGTTGATATCACCCAAGCTTCACTCACACACACGCTCTCACACACACTCGCATCTCGTTCAACAACAGAACCTCCAACCTCTGCAAGCCGTCCAGTGTTACTGTGGCAACCGTAACAAACAGTCATCAAGTCAACCGCTCAATCATTGTTGCAATCCTTGTGAAGTTGCTTCCCGTCGTTGTCAACTGTCGAAGTATGCGCGTGACAAATGACTGCTGGTTGCGCGGGAGATTCAAGTTTGTGTCATTGTTGGTGGTGATTGTTGTGGTGAATGCGGGAAAACAAAAACAGTTGTATGACAGGCAGGATCCTCTACTTGCCGCTAGGTGCGATGTTAGGTGCTGGGATAATAGGAATATTAATAAACATCAGGTGAGAGGATAGGGTATTTGAGGTTAGGATTTTGTTGGGAAATTTGTTTCGGTTTGACGGTATTATTGCGTGCATAGTTTTTCTAATAATAGTATATTATTTAACGAGCACATAATGTAGACTATAATTCAAGAGCATGAAAGTTAATTATAACCATAATCTACAACTTTTTAAATAAAACATTTCTTTTCAAATTTTTATTCATTAAAATATTAATCTAACTTCAATTTTTGATGGGATTAAAATGACAGTAGTATTGAATAATGGACTTATAATATTATAATATTAAATTATGAATTTATAACCTAATAGTGTGTCTTATTGAGGATTTATTTTACTGCAATTACCTAATGAATGTATTATTCAATGGTCGTAGATAAATATTTTTATCCACGCCAGTGATATAATAGTAATATTATTTTCATCATTTGAGTGAGGTAATTAGTTATATTACCTCACTAGTGAAGTAATATGATGTGCTTTTGTCTATTATACCTCTCGCATTTACTCTACTTTACTCGTTCGTGTAGCCATGGATACTAGTACTAGTAATAAAAATAAGATTTTTGTCAATATTTGACAGCAGTGTTGAGGTTATAATATACTTGTCTACCTATTTATTCCTTAAATATTCTTGTAATAAATCAATTTTGAATTACTGTCCCATAATAAATAATTTCTAAACGAATAATAAATAAATAACACGTATAAACTTACAAATTAAAAATTTGTTTGAAAATAAAACTGACAGGATGTCCTGCTTTCAAAAAATTGTTTGTAACCTATTGCTTTGATTTTAAATCAAAATTATAGAAACTGACATCTATCAATAATTGTCAAAATATATAATTTTTAAAACTTCAAATCTGACGTTTAAACAAAAATATCAATTTTTAATAATTTTGAGCAGTCGTGGATAAAATTTTGTATATCACTTGTGGGCTAAAGCATATTACAGCACTCATGTGATTACAGTACTCGGTCTACGACCTTGTCGTGCAATTCTTCACATTCAATTGCTGTAATAATGCTCTTATCCCACTCCCACTTGTAATATAAATAATATTATCCACGCCTATTGAATAATATATTTATTATATAATTGTTTGCAGTGAGTACTGTGCCTTATTACTTTCTAGTGCATTTTTTAATTATATATTTGGTTCTATGGCCAATAAACCTTGTATGAGAGTTTTAGACCAATAAAACTCAAATAAAACTTCTTGTATTAAAGCATAATTCAAACATACTAGTCCCGTTGCTATGTAACGTTCACAATTTTTAAAAATAAAATTAGTGATTATTTGGTAGGTATAATACTGGAAAGTAAAAGTAAAGTATTTTACTCTAGTTTAACATGGCAATTACTCCCTCGAATGATAACGACACTCGCCTTCGGCTCGTATAATAAACTTTCATTCATTCATTATACTCTCATTGAATAATAACAAAATATTATACAACGACGCTATAATGGATGCTATTATTCACGAAGATGAAGTTTACAACACGAGCGAGCAAAGCGAGCGAGGGTTTTAATCATCGGAGAGAATAATAGCCATTATAGCGAGTTTGTTGTATAGGTACTGTACTAAATCTACGACTAATATATTACATATAAGATTTTAATAAAATAAATAACATTTTCAAATGTCAATTCTCTATCACCATAGTTACATCATTAAACATGACAAATGTTTCTTAAAAATAATTTGTACAGAAAAATTGATCCAGACAAAGTAATTATCTGATTGGTGCAGTGGAGGGTATCATGATTATTACTCCCTGACACTTAAATGTCCATTTTATACATTGGTCGTAGATAAATAATATAATCTTTATAAAATTATTATTAATCAACTAATAAACAAAATTAACTGATTTAGGTATATTTAAGGAAATATTACAAAGTACCTAGTGCCCTGGTGCTATTTTTAAATGTGAGTTCCTTGTTTTGTCTGTGATGAGTACCTATTTAATTATTGAAATGAATATTTTTAGGATGAATGAAAAGTACGTAGGTACCTAAATCATAATAAATAATAATGTGATTCATTTTTGATAGTTACGAGGTTACGATTTGATAAATAGAATGACGTTACTATTTATAGAAGGAAATAATGATAAATGAAACTATGAATCTAAATTAAAATAAAAGTTAAAACAAATTATAAACATTACTTATTATTATAATGTGTAATTATGTGCAAATACCTAACGATTTTAAAATGTGACGGATTTGTAAATTTGAAATCAATAAAAGGAAAATCACATAAATTATTTTTGTTGACAAGAAACAATTTTTCAAAAGATTACTTTGTAACTTTTAACTCTGATTCCAGTTAAAGAATTTTTACTCGAATTTTTATTATCCTTTAATTACCGATTTTTATTAAACTGTCGAGTTTTTTTTGTCAAACATAAATACAATATTATATTTTTACCCTTATTCCCGAAGTATAATATGACAGGAGAGGACACTAAGGGCGGATGAAGTGTGGCCTTTCTGTTTACCTTTTGGAGAGAGACAGAAAATACGGGCCAGCTCGAAGCATGCATGACGATTAACGATGGTAACACAGGCTATACAAAAATGCCACAAATCTACCAGTATTGCTGTATTGCTGTATTATACTTTGCGCCCAATTTTTAATATGCAATGAGTATTGCAGAAACTGCTACACCTCTAAACGCGCAATATTCTGTTACGGAGACGGGACCCTTAAGAAGGTTGGGGACTCCTGAAGTGGCGTACCCAGACATTAGCATTGGAGATGGATATGAAAATAAAAATATTTTTGATAATGTGAAATAAAATTCGCGCGTTGGCTGATATTGAGTGATATTGCAATTTGTTCAGTTGTGGTGATATATTTTTATAATAATTTTAATTCACTAATAAAAAATTATTGGCATACTTACATTTTTTTAAATAACTTGCAAATGGTTTAGAAAAAGTACACAAAATCCGAGACAAAATCTTTACGAACTTATTTTTAAAGATTTATAGGAAAGATTAATTTTATCACATAGTCTAAAGCATACAAAAAAAATTGTGAATGTAAAACGTAGTTAATTTCAACATTCAATTACTCAAAAACTGAATAGACGAAAATTATATTTTTTTTTTAAATTTCAATAGTATAATAAAGGCACTGTATAAATTTCAGTCTTTCATAAACATTTTAATATATGGTCTTATGGTCACCAACCTCCTTAAGCCAGTTAACATTTGAAGGACAATCTTGACAAAATATCACTCTCTTCGTCCTGACAGAGCTCCGATGGTCCGATGTGAGCTCGTGCGGATTAACACGCAACTTGTGTATTTAATTAGTAAGGCCCTTTAGGCCTCCGGGACTGCGGTAAACACACACACACACAGACACAAGGAAAAAGTCGCAATAGAAACATGCGATGACGACACGTACAGTTAGGAATGCAATGCGCGCACGAGGAAACAATTAAAAGAAGAGGAAATTATTTCAAAACGTATAAAACGCTACAAATAAGGAAACGGATTTTCGGAAGAACATTATTTGCGACAGGTAATTGTTGAAAGGCTGGTTAGTAATAGATGTTTTTATGTCATATTTTTTATTAATTTTTGCCTTCATCAGGGCAAAAATTATATAATCAAACATCATGTCAAAACGTTTAACGTGTTGACAATTTTTTTAAAACTAATTAGAGAGAAGAGAGTAAGTACCTATCATTGTTTCGAAATGATCTTTTTTTAAAGAAATTTAAAATCATTTTTGCCCTGATGAAGGCTAATGTGTTAGCTGAAACGTAGGCAATTATTAATAAAAGAAAGACTGATATCCGAAAAAAATATCATCTATAAAAATTTGCGATAGCGTCGATTTTTAAACGCAACTGAATGTCGCCAAGGTGACACGACACATATTTTTGTAGAATGTTGGTATTGGCAGTATCAGATGACATTTACTTCAACTGTCAAACGTCAAACCTCAGAACTGACATATTTCAGTATAACCTCTAAATCTGTTTTGCTTAATTAATTAATCTACTTATGTACTATATTGTGGAAGTTTAATTTAAAGTTTAATATTAAAAAGACACCAAATAGAAAAAATAGCATAAAGAACTCATTTTATAAGACTTTTTTTCGCACTAGTACAAGGGCTCGAGGGTTCTTTTTACCAGGACGCGTGCGAAAAAATCATGTCTTATAAAACTTGTTCAATAGTAATATATCAAGGGATCATTATTTTGCTGGTAAAATTTATTTCAAAAGATTGTTGCTTGGTAACATTTCGAGACAAATGACATGATCAAAATCCCGAGCTGAAGGCGAGGTATTTTATCATTCAATTTGTCGAGGAATGTTACCTATAAGCAACAATCTTAAGAAATAATTTTACCTGCAAAATAATGAGACCCGAGATATATTTTGTTAGACTATTTCCCAAATAAACAGACATAAAATATGAACTAATAAATTTACGTTGGCCTGTCCTAATATTTTTATTATTAAATGTTTTTTAATGCCGGAGTAAGCAAAATTTGACACTGCTGCAGACCGATTAGAATAATTATTCGTGTTTTTAAATAAAGACTAATTTTTTGTGCCGAAACGGTTGTTTATTTTGACATTTAATTTTTTACTAACCTTTGGCTTTGAGTGTCAAAATTATAAATTTTAGTTTCTTTCGTTTCACAAGTTCATTAATAATTGCTTCCAAACTAAGGTTTTTGACGTAACTGTATTTTTTGGCGTTATATTTGATATCTCCTTATTTGATATATTTTTATTTCATCGTAAGAAGTTGTCGCAAAAAGGTTCATTTGACACTTTTAATTTCAATTAAAAACAATACTAAATCAATAAAATTGTCATACATGGCCATGTAACGGGTAAATTGTCACTTGAACAATCCCTAGGGAATTTTTTCAATTTTTGCCGATATATTTTGTACGTCATTGGTCAGAATTTAAAAAATTGAAGCAAATGATTGGTTTAATTAATATGTGGGAAATAGTCTTCTTAATATACTATTCTTCCTTATTTATCTAGGAGACAAATAAATTAACACGCAAATGAAAAAATTCTGTTCTCAGCAACAATAAAAGTCACTCGTTTTTAGGTATTTGCGTTCTATAATTGCACAATAATCTCATCCCCTGTGGTGCACTCTTCGCTAATAACCATGAATGAATTCAATGCTGGTAATGGTTACCACTCATTTGGAGTAATAATATACGTACAGGGTGTTTTATAACTGCAGGAAAAAAAATCAAATGACAGTACGTCGTGATCAGAAATCAAATTGTTTAATTCGGAAAATTAATTGCTCTCTGAATACTAATTGAACAGTGGCTCTAATATATCGTATATTAAGTGTCAAGAACGGTAAGGACAATTTACCGATGGAAGACGATTGGGAGTAAGCAAAATTTATTTGTAAATACGCAAATATTAATTTTTTCATTACTAGTAATGCTGAAACAAAATTTACTTACTGGTCAACTTACTTACCGTTCTGTTTAGCCTAGCAACCAGTAAGAAAATTTAACCGAGATGAGCAAATGAACATGCCATTTTATTATCTAGGTATCATTTCATTCATATCCTGCAGTTTTTAAACTCTCTGTATATCTACATCGATTTCTGACAATAATGTGAGGCTACCACATTCAAATTGGGTAAAAGGTCATACTTTTTCTTATTTTTCTTTACTTGCACTCATTTTGAAATAATCAATAGGTACTAAAATGGCGTGTGTCTATCTCGTCTGTATCTGAATCATCAAACTATAATTTGAACGTCAACGTCACGATTGCAAAAATAGCCCTCATAAATTATAAATCAACCCTTATTCATTTCAACCATTTCGTGTGAATTTTTGACATTTTCATGTCCATAATTCGTTCCATTTATTCTTTCGTATCATGCCGTTTCAATTTTCGTAATGGCTCCATTAAAATTAGGGGAAGATTAACTTATTCTGGTGAAATTAAAATACGTCAAATGTATTTACATCTGTCATAAATTAGAGTTATCTCGATGAGTAAACTTATCTAAATCTCATTTACATAATGTGTTAATCTCGGACTTTAGTAGAAAGATAAAACAAACAGACCTGACCTCGACATCAGATCAATAAAAACTCTGCTCTAATTATTCAAAAGCAATCAAACATAATTAAATTAATAGTTTATGTTGTTGTTTTCATAAATTAACACCATTTATTTACATTGTTGTATTTCGTACAGTACTTTCAACAAGTTTTTATTACTACATTACACGTTTTATTTTTAATTGATCTTATCAAATCCTGTTGTACTCAAAATGTATCGTGTACCTAATACCTATGTCACAGCGGTAGGGCACGAAGCACGGTGCACGATGAAATTTTTGTATTGCCTTTCAGATAATTTTTTACTTCCCCGATCTATGTAATAGAGGGAAGTATTGTAATCGTGATTTTTTGACAGTTCGAGATTTTGGTGAATCTTCACGTTTCAGACCCTACTGAACCCAAAAAACATAATTTTAAAAAAAGTCGGTCTGTCGGTCTGTCGGTCTGTCGGTCTGTTAGTCTGTTAGTCTGTCTGGATGTTGGATAACTTAAAAACGCGTTGGAATTTTGGACTGAAATTTTATATTTAAGATCTTGAGCCAAAATCTGACTTCAAGTTCGTTAATGAGCTTTATTCAACCAGTGGTACCAACTTTATAAACAAAACTTTTTTATTTTTATCAAAATACTATCGTGTGTGGTATCAAATTAAAGGTCTTGGGAAAATAATTCTAGTAGAAAAACAAAAATAACATTTAAATGATCGTCAATTGTTTTTTTTTATAAATTATTCAAATTATACCGAGTTTGGTGTCAATTTGAATCGCTCAGGGAGATAAGTTTTTAAAAAATGTAAAAAATGACATTAATACGATTTTCAATTGTTTCTCAAAAAATTACTCAAATTTTTTTATTCAACCAGTGGTACCAACTTTATAAACATATCTTATTTTATTTTTATTAAAATACTATCGTGTGTGGTATCAAATTAAAGCTTTAACTGATCGTCAATTTTTTTATCATACATTATTCAAATTATACCGAGTTTGGTGTCAATTTAAAGCTCTCGGGGAGATAAGTTTAATAAAAATGTAAAAAATGACATTTATGCGATAATCAATTATTGTTTCTCAAAAAATTAATCAAATTTGTTCAAGTGTATTATCAAATTAAAGTTTTCTGGAAAAAAATATTAGTCGAAGAATCAATAACAACATTTAAACAATGGTCAGTTGTTTTTACTTTCCGCATTATATTCTATAAGGCTATAAGATATTATGACGGGTTAAAATTTTCGAGTGTGAGTTTTTAGTGAATAAGTATCAGATTTTTTATGGTATTTAAATTATGCCGAAGTTGGTATCAACTTAAATAGTTTGGGGAAAAATGATAAATTTATTTAAATTTTGCAGAATACAGCATAAAATTAACGGCGTTACGAAAGTAAGTTATTAAAACTTATAATCGGGGAAGTACTGTGGCGGACACAGCAGATTTTTTAAATTCTTAATTCCTAACATCCCGGACACGGCGCTGCGCGCAGCTTGTGGGACTGCCACAAGGGGGGCGACTGAAAGGGCTGCACTATATACATTATGTTTCAATTTCTCGAGTAGAACACGTGCGTAATGAAGGCAATCATAATTTTTCTAGATTTAAAAATTCCTTTACCTATATGAATTTTCCGTGTCCACTGGATTCTTGATATGAATTTTCTTATTATGTTTTCTTTCTTCATTGATTTTTCTGGTTATAAATATTCTAGTGTTGAAGACGTTTCTATATTTTTGACAGTTATAATTTTCAATTTGCGTTATAATAATTAGGTATAAAATAACTAAATTATTTAATATACCTAATCGTAGAGATTATACTATTCTATTCGAGTTTAATGTGGAAATTACTCGTTCGTATAATTTATGACACTCGACGAGATTCCAGTATACTTATCTAAAGGGTGTTTCTTAACTTCGAGTGTAAAGAAAAGATATATTATGTTGTTTGATATGCTAATTACGAATCAAAAAGATTTTTTTTAAATTCGAAAAATTTATGATAATTTACCTACAGCATTTTTTGTAAAACAACAATAGAAGTAGGTAATCAGTGGCAGTTGCAACGAAAAAAATTTGACTGGGAAATTAATTTTGCGAATTAAAAAAATTCTTTTTGACATATAGCATATAGCCAACGTATGTACTTACCTGAAGTTAAGAAACACTCTGTATACAGAATGATTCACAACTTCGTCCATAAATTTTCATGACATTATAGTGAACAACTTACTAATCATGGAAACAAAAAGAATATTTTTAAAATTCTTTAAGGGCAGTTTTCGAGTTTTTGCAAGAAGCTCATTTTTGAAACCACTGGATTATTGATTGTAATGGATACTATGAATGGAATAGAATTAAATTTTAATTAATTGTAAATGACAAGAATAGTAAATTAATGAAAACAGTGACCCAAAATTGTTTGATTAAAAAATCTGAAAACTAAAATTAGGATTTTGAAAAAAAATTCTTTCAGTTCCGTCATAATTGCGAATTACTTTATATATTTTCTTCGGTACACCCTTTAGAATTTAATTATCACTTCACTATTAGAATCTACAAAAAGCGATGATTCAGTTCTGTTTCTCTACCTAAAAGTGCAGCTATTTTTAGCTTCTAGATGCTTATCTAGATAAAGTTCGTTTCGTAAACAAATGATAAATGACAATAGCGAACTGTGTGCCCTCTAATTAGTACGGTGCTAATAGGCCGCATCTTTCAAAGAAGTCGGGCGTTGGAACGGAATCTATACAGTGCCGCTCTTATATTTTAATTGGGTGTCAAATAAAAAATCTTTACAGGTTTTTTCAGTTCTTCTTTTAGATCAATAGATAGACAGAGATTTAAAGAATATTGACTATAAAAATAATTAATATACATTTTAAGGGGTGGATAGCCGAGTAAATAAATGAACAGTTGTAATACTAGGAACTCAGGTTCGAGTTAATTGCACAAAAATCTCCCCCTCTCAACTAACAACCATAAAGCCTGTTTTGACAGTTTCATATACTAGATTTTAGAATATTCAAAATACGTATGATAATGTAAAACACGAAAATCTCCATCCAAGTTTCAAACTACATTCGTCCTAGACTTAATAAATAGCTCCGGTCCTATTTCCATCTAAGTTTCATTCTAAACCTGCGCAGTAAACGCACATTTTGTATTGCCAACCTTCTGTACATAGTTTCTACGTCTGATCGACGTAAAAATATAATGTTAAAATATGCCTAAAATACAATGTCGATTTTTGGTTTACGGTCAGTCTATATGTTACTTGGGTTACGTCTGTGCGACATCAAAATATAACGATATATTAGGACAAAATTATGACTAAAATACAACGTTTATTTTTGGTATATAATCAATTTTATTGAGAGTATTCTAGGAAGTGGGAAAAAAGGTAGACGGCAGCCTAACCTAGCATCAGCATCTATCCCTGCATATCTTAAGGTGTTCGTCTACCCTAAAATTTTACAGCGCCTCCCACGTTTACTTTAATTATAATTGAAATATACAGGGTGTTCATTTTAAGTGGCGCACCATTGCTAACTCGAGAACTATAAGAGCTACGAAGTTGGTTAAATTAGCAAACAATTTCTATTTTATATAACTACTTTAATGAACGAAAGAAGAAAAAAATTAGACCAGTGGTTCTCAAACTACGGGGTGCAACTTTCTTATTTCAAATGGGGACCTATTTTTTTTATTTGCTTATTCGATTCAGTATTTTTTTCTGAATTCAACGAGATATTAGTTTTTTACCTTTGCATAACAAAAACATATGAAAAACGCTATTGAAAATTATAATAATTTAATTAAAATCTGATTGTTAGTTAGTGTTATGGAAGAAAACAATTGAATATTTTGTTTCATATTAATTGTTAGTGAAAAATATTCTAGTATACTACACTGATCAGACCTAATAAGGTCGAAACACGTGTCCGTAGATACCGCCACCTTATACCCTACTGAGTACTTAGTACCTTGAACTCATACACTCAGTAGCGGTCCTGATCTCCTAATTAAAATCAAAGAATCTTTTTCATTATCAAATAACAATTAATATAAAACAAATATTCAATTGTTTACTTCCATAGCACACTTGTAACACTCAGATTTTAATTACATTATTTTCAATAGCGTTTTTCTCATGTTTTTGTTATACCAGGGTATGAAACTAATATCTCGTTGAATTCAGAAAAAAAATACTGAATCGAATAAGCGAATAAAAAAAATATGTCCCCATTTGAAATAAGAAAGTTGCACCCCGTAGTTTGAGAACCACTGGTCTAAAAAAAAATTTCATTCGTTCATTAAAGTAGTTATATAAAATAGAAATTGTTTGCTAATTTAACCAACTTCGTAGCTCTTATACTTCTCGAGATAGCAATGGTGCGCCACTTAAAATGAACACCCTGTATGATGATTTTTACATATTATGAGTGTATTAACAATGGATGTCTTAATGCTTTTATATTTTTATTTTAAAATGACGTTTTCTACGGTTTTTTGTCATTATTTGATATTATTTTTTTCGGTCACTATAAATAGCAAAAAAAATTTAAAAAGCAAAAAGTCTGCAGCTAATCTTCCTTTTTCGAATAATTTTTGTTTTACTTCATTTCTTTAAAAAATACAGAAGCTATTATGGAAATACTGGAGCCATGTTTACAGTATTTTTCAACTTCAAAATTGCATATAGCTAGTATGCGGCAAAGTACGAGTTTCGGACTGGGTTCGGGCAGCCGTATAGTGGGGAAGAGAGTGAATTATAAAAAAAAGTAATATCGTGAGTATTTTAGGAATTCGACAAATAGGTAGGCGAGCTCCTTAAAACTAAATGCTTATGTGAATGAAGCTTTAGATGCGACCACGGACTTCTTAAATTATGGACTGCTGGAGTATATGGGATATGGCTTGAAAAAGTATGCTACGTATGGAGCAAAATTCGGGGAGCCGCAGAACCACTGCGCAGGCGAACTATATAATCACAGACATGCATTTCATGCAATCAAATCGTGCACGTCATGTCTGAGATTACTTAAGGCGAGATTGCTACTGCTGTCAGTTTGAATAACCTCTTTTACATTTTTAAATTATTTCGTTTTATATAAAAATTCGATATTTTATAATACTCAAAACTTTTACTACGAGTTTATAATCTAACATTAATAACAATAATTATTTTTTTGTTTAAATTTTATAGATTTTACTTGGTATATTTAAATTTGGTACAATAAATTCCCCGAATTTAGTGTCATGCGCGAGGTTCAATTTAGCATACATCTGTTACACAGCTCCAGCCGTCCATAATTTAAGAAGTCCGTGGATGCGACAAAGTACGAATTTCGGGCTGGTTTGGGCAATAAAGTAAAATAGAAAAAAGAGTTATATTGACAGTATTCTAGGAAGTGGTAAAAAAGGTAGACGCGGAGAGTTGTAAAAGCGCATTTTTGGCCATAAAACGTTGGAAAAGCGCAGAAATATAATCAGTAAATCAGTGACATCTTTAGTACACTAGAAGATCCACTTATTTACCCAAACTGTTTTACAGTCAAACGGTCATTTGACGATTTGGTCAAATAACGTTTTGGTTTAACAGCGTTTGGTTAAATAACAGATTGGTAAAATACCAGTTTGGTCAAATAACAGTTCGGCCAAATTCCCGTGTAAGATAAATTTCGTTTGGTGAAATAACAGGTTATAAGAATAAAAATTCGGTCAAATGACCGTTTGACTGTAAAACAGTTTGGGTAAATAAGTGGATCTTCTAGTGTACTAAAGATGTCACTGATTTACTGATTATATTTCTGCGCTTTTCCAACGTAAAACAGTTTGGGCAAATAAAGCGCTCCCGGCAGCTTAACCTAGCATCTATCCCTGCATATCTTCACATTTCTGAGCGATGATAATTTCTGCGTGTAATGTCATCATTATAATATCTGGTGTACGGAGCGAGTTGTGCGATCCGCGCTCGTTTAGCTTAAACGATAACACGCGGTTTAATTAATTGCAATTAATTAATAATCCCGCACTCGAGCTTCGCTGGACATCGCGATCTCAAGGGATCGGGTTTCGTGTGAATCACCAGATGTTCAGCAGAGATCAAAGAGAATGAGAAGCAGGAGAGCAGAACCGGTGCGGATGCTTTTGGATTTTGCGCTGAGTTATTGATTAGTTCTTTGAGTTTGATAATAGTATATTATTTAACGAGCAAATAATGTAGGCTATAATTCAAGAGGATGAAAGTTTATTCACGAGCCGAAGGTGAGTTAATAAATCATCCAAGTGAATTATAGCCATTATTTGCGAGTCAAATACGACGTTTTATCTACGACTTTTTGAATAAAGCAACATTTCTTATTTACAAATTTGTATTCATATTAATTTAACCTCAAACTTTGGTGACAATTGACAATTCATCCGAGTAATCTAGAACTATTATGGACTAGTCCTGTACAGCGTTTTACAAATGTTTATTATTTATTTAATTATTTTTACTGTTTCTGCTTACAACGTCATAAAATGATAACTTCGTGTAATACTAATTGTATTGTGTGATGGCAGTTTGACAGTTCGGGAGAATAAAGTACTCATTATTTAACAGTGTTAAATAATGAATCCATTAATTCATAATGTGTCCTTATGGTGGGATTTATTATACTACTTTCAAGTATATAATGAGTACATTATTCTATTGTCGTAGATAAAGTTATTTAAATTGGGCAGTGTATCTGGTACCTGCGGGTCTAAGGATTCATATTCGAGTAAAGGCCAAACATGGCAATTTTTACTTTCTTATACACAGTATAAGTAAGTCTAGGTATCATGAAAAAAATGTCGGGATTTTCGCGGAAATACATGTTTTGAAGTTCACTGAATCCGTTTTGACCATTTTCGCAATGATGTCTGTGTGAGTGGATGGATGGATGTGTGTGTATGTCCGTATATTCAATAACTCATGAATGAGAAAAGATAAAATTATGAAACTTCGTATTTATAAAGTTTAGTATAATGCACAGAGCTGAAAAGATTTTGATCACATAACGAAAACCGGTAGAGGAAGTTTTCTTAAAACATAACAATAAATTCAATTTATTTGAAATATGGAAGTAGCCAATATAATGTTTCAAATACAAAATGATATAAGGAATAAATATCGTTAAATTAATTTACTATATCTCCTTTTAAATTTGTGAAAAATTAAATTATATATTTAATAAATACATTTCAATAATCATAGTTGCTTAATTATTGAAATGAATAATTTAAGGATGAATGAAAAGTACGTAGGTACCTAACTCATAATAAATAATAATGTGATTCATTTTTGATAGATACGAGGTTACGATTTGATAAATAGAATGACGTTACTATTTATAGAAGTTGGAAATTATGATAAATGAAACTATGAATCTAAATTAAAATAAAAAAAATCTGACGTGGACACCACATGACTTCCTTGTACGCCTTGTGTGTTCATACTTTTGTTAATAACTAAAATGTAAAATAATATTAAAAATTCTTTTAACTTATTATACTAGTATACTCACAAATATATTTTAGTCATTTTATTTAAACTGCAGAAGAAGATATAAAGCATATTTTACTATTGTCACTGTCATGTCATAATCATTTAAATTTTACGTAGTAACAAATGTTAATCGATCATGGACTACAAGATACCGAAATACTATAAATTATAAATATATACTTTAATTATTTTTAAATGATAGCAGATACAAAAATATTTATAAAATACCGATTGTAGGTAATAATCACATAATCTTTCATTTAAAATAAAAAAAATTGTCTAAAATTAAATATTTATCGAAATATTTTTAAAAAGTACTACTTCCGGTTTGTAGACTGAAACCAAAAATAGGAGGTGCACAACTAGATGCTATAACAGTCCTAAATACAAAATTTCAACTTTCTACGTCTAACCGTATTTGAGTTATGCGACACACATACGTCCGTCCGTCCGTCCGTACGTACGTACGTACGTACGTACAGACGTCACGTCGAAACTAGTCATAATGGATTCAGAAAAGGTCAAAACGGATATTTCCGTCAAAATCTGAGAATCGAAATTTTTCGCGATTACAATACTTCCTTACTTCGTACAAGGAAGTAATTAAACATAATTATAAACATTAAACATTACTTATTACTCTAATGATGTGTAATTATGTGCAAACACCTAACGATTTTAAAATTTGATGGATTTGTAAATTTGAAATCAGTAAAAGGAAAAACACATAAATTATTTTTGTTGACAAGTAACAATTTTTCAAAAGATTTCTTTATAACTTTTAATTCTTATGTATACTTTATTAATTCCAGTTAAAGAATTTTTACTCGAATTTTTATTATCCTTTTATTACAGATTTTCATGAAACTGCCAGTGTTTTGTTTGTCAAACATAAATACAATATCATATTTTGACCCTTATTCCCGAAGTATTATATGATATATGACAGGAGTGGACACTAAGTCCTAATTCACAATGAGCTTAAGCATAAGAACTACATAACGACGTAAAAAAAGTTACGTATGTTCACAATGAGCACAAGCATAAGAAAGTGGACATAATGCGAAATTTTTGGATGTAAAGTTGGTAGTAAGTACGGTTAATATTATTTTCTTGTTGGCTGTATTGCATTAGCTCATTGTGTTTAATAATAATAACAATTAATTTATAATTCAATATTAATCATTTTCAATACTTCTTGTTTACACATCTATCAGATTTACACTGCCATATCGTGAATGCAGAATTGCAGAAAATTGTTCATTTGACGCATGCGCTTTGTACAAAATAGTACGTAATTTTGACAAATGTTGAAATGATCCCAACTTTACGTTTTTCTTACGTATCTACATAAACGTAAGAAATACATAACGACATTGTGAATACGGCCATTAAAATAATTAGCTCAACTTTATGTTTACGTAGTTTCTTATGTAGTTCTTATGCTTATGCTCATTGTGAATTGGGACTAAGGGCGGATGAATTTATTGGTGAATAAATTGGATCGTGTAAAACAGGGAATGAGCTTTCCGAAGCTAATTGCGTTATTGGTACTCTGAATATTTCTTGAATTGTCCACAGAACATAGCACCTGAATAAATAATAAATACTTCTGTGACACTTATAGTGTAAACTCACATTTATAAAGTGTAACAAATCTACAAATCCGGTCCTGGCATTTCCTAGAGTGCATTGTGAACGAGCCATTAATATTCATTCGTCGGACAGACATATGATTAGGTTTTTATTTCCTTGTGTATTGAGAGTACAAGCGCAAAGTGTAATAAATATTTGAAGCAATTAGATTCATAAATGTTGGGATTATAGCCGTATAAATTAAGTTAATCGTGGACAAGAATTTATCATCACTTTGTTGTGGACTTGAGAAGGTTCTTAGCGGAGCGAAATTAAATATAATGTAAATATGGTGTGAACCAGTTCTGTAGATGCGATGCAACTCTCGTTAACATTAACATTGCTCACAGAAAAAGGTGTTTTAAATTTTATGCAAGAATTCTTTTAGGATTCATTCATTCTTCTTAATTTTGAAAAAAACCTATCCTGGTGAGAATTCTCTATCAAATATTGGCACCGTCAAATTGAATCTTCAATGATGAATTTATAATTCATTGATAGCTTAGCTTTAAGAGTGACTTTATTTTTTCAGGATTCAGAAGAATGAAAGAATCCATGTGTGAACAGGGAAATCCTAAATATTTCAGGTAGATTCGTAGGAACCCGTCTTGTACAAGCAATTATATACCTTAGATGTATGTGAGTAAAGGCCATTTTACTTTGCTATTTATTCTGCCATCTGTGGTTTTGCCCTATTGTTGCCCCTAATGATGGGATTATAAAGTCAGTAATATGAAAATGAACCGAACTATGTCAAGCACTATTGTGCTGTTCACATAATCGAAATTGACAGTGTCCACTCTATAGAACCTTGTGTGTTAAATTTGGACTGTTCACTATAGTGGATGGTTCATATAATGAAGTATTCACATAACCGAACGTCCACTGTATAAACTAAAATACTGTACAGTATGCAACTCGGCTGAATTACTGAAAAATAAATTGTTTAATACAATTTTCATCAACTTTCATAAATATAGTTATACAAATTAAAAATTGAAGAACTTTTGTACACCATTTTCAAGGATTTCTCCCAACATAAAGTACCTAATCAATAAACCTGGGGATTTTATTTTGTCAATTGGGTAGGAAGATGTTTACACAGGAAAATGCAGATCTAAAAAACTAGTTTTTGCACTTCCGGGACTAAAACTCTTCTTTAGTCTTTATTTTTAGGAACTAAGGTTCTAATTTGATCACAAGGGATTATTCTTCATAATCCGCAGTTGTCAAGGAATTGAATTAATTAATCCCGTTGTCAAGTAAATACGTGATATTTGTTACAGAGTATCTATGGTATCAATATAAATATTTGTCATAAAGTTTACTGTCAAAATTGCAAAATGTGTATTCTTTTAAACTATTTTGTATTCGTTTTCGGATAAAGTTGCAAAATACAGCGAAAAAACCACAGGACTAAACTTCTGAGCATGCGTATTGAATAATTAATATGGTCTATTTAATGTTTCGGTGTTGAAACCATGCCCGTGTAAAACAACCCTTAAAAAATAAAATAACATGTCTTTTAAAAGTTAGTGTGAAGATTTCCCCGTTACATGAACAATCCTTCCTCCAGTTGAACTTCCGGTTCGTATTTGTAGTAAAACCCGCCACGTCACGTCTCCGAGCCGCGAGCAAATCATGTTCCTAACCTCAAAAAGGCAAAGACCACATCTACCGGTATAATTCAGCAATTATGGCCCCGATGTCATTCCTCATTCGCCATATCGTCATTCCCAGCCCATAATTGGGCTAGACAAAAAACGCGCACCGTTCATTTTTAATTTATTGAACGTTGGACGTGTTCACGATGCTCTACTGTTCCCACAGTGCACTGCGCGAACACAAGAAACTTGATCTCAGTTGAGCCAGCAAAAAACTCGCTGATAAGTCGATATGATTAGGAAATCATGACTAAGATGTTTGGTGCTTATCATTATCAGCAACCGATTTAGCACCCTTCTATTAATAGGACCGATATTTTTATACTACTTAAGGAGGTTCCCTAGACATTTTAAAATGTTCTATAATGCAACCAAACTTTGAATTTATGTTGTCTGTGTCATAAAAATGATACCTGAATTTTTTGGAAATTTTTGACCACGTAGTTTGAACGAAATTAATTGTTAAATTTTAATATTTTACATGGGCTCTTATGGCTTTCCATTAATTGATTAAATAAAAAGATGTTAGAAATGTTCTATTTACTTAATTTTTGGTATATAAACGTATGCAAGCACGGACATCAATTTCCCAAAATTTGAAGATGGTTGACCAGATAGTTGTAACAATATTGTTGTTGTTGTAAAAAAATCTTCAAGCATTTTTTGATTAGTGAATTAGAAATTATTGTAAAAATATATCACCGCAACTAAACGAATTGCAATATCAACTAACACCCGTTGACCGAATTTTGTTTTACATTAATAAAAATCTTTTTTATTAATTAAAGGCTGATATCTGAGTACGCCACTGCATGTCTAGGGAACCTCCTTAAGGTAGTAAATCCATGGGTTGTCACAACCCAAAATATGACTCAAATCAATATACATTCATTACAAGTCGTAGGATTTGGATAAAAATTAAAATTCATTGGTAACCGTTCAGATAACGAAGATAATTGAATTTAATGTTGGCACTAAAACGCGCTAAAATGCATTGCGTATATGGAGGTCAGCAGTAGTTTTACTAAACGATTAGAAAATATTATATCACAACCCATCACATCATGTATGGAAAACGAATATGTTATTCTTTAATATCTGAGGTATCTATTAAAAAATAAATGTTACCTATGTCACCACATGAGAAATCGCACATAAAAGATTTCAGCTTCAAAAAAAAATAAATTTTAAATTTAATTGCCATTTTAATGGATACCTTCCTCTGATTTGTCATTTGAATCCAAATATACGATTTTTAATGAATTATTTCTCAATATTTGACTGCTTTTGCCTCAACTCACACCGAAATCACGCACGCCAATTATCGATGGATTTCCTACCTTAATATACACGCTGTTTCACAAGCACAACTTCGTGCATATATAGGGTATTTCTATACCTCCTCACGCAACTTTAATAGGTTATATAATTTGATATACTGATTACAGAAAAAAAAAGATTTTTTCAAAATTCGCAAGATAAGGGTAGTAAAAATATGAGTTCCATTGGTTTGAAAGTCCATTTGAATGTTTATTTATTAATTATTACATAAGAAGTGACTATTTGTAGATAGTCTGATACTATTTATAATTTAATTTTATAAATAACATAATAAATAAGCAGTTAAATGCACGTTCAAACCAATGGAACTTATATTTTCACTACCCTTATTTCAGAGAATTTTGAAAAAGTATTTTTTTTT
This sequence comes from Agonum fuliginosum, assembly GCA_947534325.1. Classification (NCBI taxonomy): domain Eukaryota; kingdom Metazoa; phylum Arthropoda; class Insecta; order Coleoptera; family Carabidae; genus Agonum; species Agonum fuliginosum. The sequence goes on from OX384033.1 coordinate 3,917,343, forward strand.
TCTGTACCTAATCAGTATATCAAATTATATAACCTATTAAAGTTGCGTAAGGAGGTATAGAAACACCCTGTATATTTTAAAAAATTGTCAAAATTAAAATTAACATATTTCGATTTTAAAGCAAAATTTTAAAATTCTGCATCTTGCATTTTGTAGATTGTACTTTTATCTTCAACAATTCTGATTGTATACGAATACAATAGTTTGGAAATAAAGTATGAAACTCGAGCGAATCTCGGATGGAAATCAAACGAGAAATCTAGCATGAATCTAGACGAAAAAAGTATAATGTAAAACAGGCTTAACTGATCTTTCTCTGGGTTTATTTGCCATTAAAATATATGCACGAAATTATGAATCACCTTGTATATTGATGATGAATGATGAAACTTGATTTGCCAAAATAGTAAAAATTTAGCTTATAATAGAAACACTATTTGCATTATCTGTTTGTGTTTTTATACCGTATAATAAACCGTTTATGGGTTTATGAAGTATTTAGCATTTTCATCTATCCTTAGCTTGAGTTATAGTCAATAGAACAGCTATTTACATGATCTAATACGATCATTTATAGGCAAAAACAACAATATTGCTTGCAAGTTGATACTTCAATTAAACTACAAATTTTTTACTTCCTTGTACCGCACAAGTTGACAATATTATCAAGACTTTATCGTTGTAAAAGCAACATAAATATATCAAAATTTAATTATCATTTTAATTAAGAGTTAGCACCATGTAATATACGTGTGTGAGAGCTTTTATTTAATATTTGTGCAGTTGCTGGGCGACCATACATTATTTCTTTGTTGTTTCTTGATGCTATAAATAAGAAACAAGTGACATTTGTTTTATGTAGATTTTGTTTTTTATTGTAAGAGTTACACGTTGTATGAATGTGTATGAATAATTATATTTAAATTAGTATGAATAATACCATTAATAATCATTAAGATAAAGTTGAATTCCTAGAACTTACACTAGTTATTATTATTGTTTAAAAAAAATGCAAAATAGTCATTTATTTTATAAAGTTAAACTGCCGTGGAAAGGCAACAATCTCGAGTGGCATTTGATATTATTTAACATTTCACGATAAATAAAATTGGTTTATTGCTTGGCTCTGGTTCAAAAGTCGTAGGTTCAAATCCGGATTTGAATAGAGATACAATTAACTGGGCAACTATAAAGCTATCGAGCACCGGCTAGTAGTTGTAATGAAGGTGAGAGAGGGTTAGATGGACGAACAGTCTTGGCTGAATCTCAAGAGAGTCAATTAAAATCAATAAAATTAAGATTTATAGAGATTATGATTTTATGATAAATGCGCAGTTTTTTAGTTTCTTTTAAGTCTTAGTTATTTTTTTTTACTTTCAATGTTTTAATTTGGGAAGTCTAGGAATTCCAGTTTAATTCAATTTTAAAGAAGATATTATTTTATTTTTATTTTGCTGAAAATTGCATGACACAAATAACAGCCAATGGATGAATTGATTATAATAATAGTAACCATGGTTATGTAAAAATTTTCCCGGAAATTTTTTACTAGTAGCTTGAGTAACTTAACTGAAATTAATAAGCGGAAATTTTACCGTCATCTGTCACTTTGACATTAAATTAAAAATTAGTTAAATTGTTATTTTGATTATAAATAAGCAATTAATAAGGTAAATAATACATATTTATTAATGTTAAATAGAAAAGTAAATATTTCAAGTTTCTATTGTAAAAAGAATTCAAAAATAGAGCGGCGGTGTCATTGCGATTTTCTTACCGAATATGCACTCGTGCATTAATTCATGTCCAGAAAATTTTTATCGTGCATTCCAACAACGTAATTAGACGTTGTTGGAAAGCACTGAAAAAAATTTCCGGAAAGAATTAATGCACATGTGATATTATAAGTGATACTTATTCTATTCAACATGATTTACTCCCAATTATGAAATGGTACATCTTATTATAGTGGAATCCAACCACTTCGACCAATTCGTGCGACTACCTTTGAAATTCAAAGCGGAAACGGAGAGATTTTTTTGTAATCAGGGCTACATTTAAGACGATTAAGTGATCAGCTTGAAACATTCAACTGCGATTTAATTGCAAGATGTTTTACAACTCCGGATTCATACGTCATCACAGGCAGAGGCTCCAAAAATCCAATATAGCAAAACGAATTTCGATAACTTGTGTACATTCTTTTTATTCTTATAAATGTTTCTAACTTCCAAGTGAACAGATCCATAATTTATCAGCGATATTCATCGCTTCAGCAGCCAAACTCAGCATTATAATTAAATTATGTTTATCAAAACTGGCCATCGCAGTAAACTCGTTTATAAGTAGATTTATCATTGTTGACACGACAACAAAAAAGTCAAAACCCGCGCCACGTTTATGTCAAAGCTGCGATTGTCTTTGTCTGAAACAATCGACAAACGACGACGCTAATAAGCGAAAAACGAAACAAAAGACTGATCAATTTCGAAACACTTTGAAGAGAAAAAACGGAACGTCGACAGCCTTCAATTATTTCCCGCAGTTTAGTTGGGTTAATATTGGTGGGCGATTATTAAAAACATTAAAAGATCCGCTATGCGAATGAGAAAAAAACGAGGAAAGGTAAACCACTGGTTTTTGGGAGCTGTCATTACTTTGTTAAAATGGGAAAGGTTTGAAGGGTCAATCACCATTATTAAAAAAATACTCTTTTGAATTTCTACCAAGTTTTACATGCAATGTATTTTTTTGTACAAAATTTATTCAGACACATGCTAATATTGTTACATTTCTCGTCAAAGATCTTTCATAAAAGGTCTTTGTCAAAGATATAAGTATGATAGTGTAATAGCTCTTCTATATCTATATCTATACTAATATAATAAAGAGGAAATAATTTTTTGTTTGTTTGTTTGCATTGAATAGGCTCCGAAACTACTGCACCGATTTAAAAAATTCTTTCACCGTTGGGAAGCTACACTATCCTCGGGTAGCATAGGCTATATTATATTTTTGAAAAAAATCAAAATTGTTTCTTCTTATGACGAAAATGTACAGTGATTGTCACTTAATTGAACAGAATAACAAACAGATTAGATAGTTTTTAATTAAACTACTATGTTCAGTTGGTCTAGGTGTTTTGAAACAGACATTGTGGATTGTTAGTATTAAGTTATATTTATTTATTTGATGTTTATAACGATATCAAATTGCATTGTTGTCGGCAGCTATCTAATTCAGAGTTTACTGCAACGATTGAGTTCAAATTTGGTATGGTAATAGCTTAAAGGTGGATTTATAACTGCGCACAGCGTACAGAACATAATTTAGCACAGCAAAGCGCACAGCATTTTCTTCACGGGGGTTTTATAAATCACACAGAAACACAGATTTATTGACGGGTTATCACAGCTGTTTTGACATTTAATTTGGAGGCTTTGTGTATTTTTATTGTGTTTTACAAATATTTCTTTAAAATAATGAACAACAAAATAATATAAAACCGTGTTTGACCAAAAAATAACCTTGACAGGAAACTTTGACATAAATAATAAATGAATAAATGGTAAATAAATAATTCGTGTGCTGTGATAAATTATTTTCTATGCGCTGTGCGTCTTATAAATGGATGCACTAATTTCCATATGACCAATTCATATGCTATGCTGTGCTAAATTATTTTCTATGCGCTGTGCGTGTTATAAATCCACCTTAAGATGTAACATATGACATGAGCACAATAAAATGGCGGTGACCGATTGGGTTTAAATTTCATTTCTCAGGGGGGTGGGGCCAAGCGCGTTCAAATTTGGTACAGTAATAGCTAAGAATCTGTTTGAAACATAGGTATATTAAAATGTTAGTCCGCCATCTTGAAACAAAATGGTGGCTAGCTAACTCAAAATGTACTGCACCGATTGGGTTCAAATTTGTAATGGTTATACCTAACTTATGATCTAACTTATGACATGAGCATACTAAAATATCAGTCCGCCATCTTTAAACAAAATGGCGGTAACCGATTGGGTTCAAATTTGTGGTATGGTATCATGGGCGTAGTTAGAATTGCCACTATCACTATGGTATGGTAATAACATAGAATTCTTATAACGAGATTCCTTTAAATTCGAGTTGGAGGCGTAGCAACGCGAGCCGGGTTCGCTAGTCTTTTATAAATGTTGAGCTAAATTTTACAAAAAAAGAGCTAACAACACTGTCACATTTCTCGTCAAACATCTTTTTTAAGAGATCTTTATTAGAGAACTTTTATAGTGTAATGCCGGCCTAAGTAAGATGCATAGTTCAGATAACACATTAGATTATTATATCGTAATAAACATGAACATGATTAGTTATAATTAATTAATTACTTTATAACTAGTTTTATAAACGTTACATAATCAATTAATTCTGTAGATTTCATTTACTGATAAGTAAATTAATTCATTATATTGATTTATATTTGTGTCAAAGTAGTGTAAGCAGTACAGTATAAGGTAAATGTACTCTAAATGCTAACAATATTTCTTGTTCAATTTTAATTCCATAACTTATTACGTGGTTTTTGCAATAATTATAAATTAAGATATACTTTCCTACTTTCTTCGTGGATTGTAGTGAAAATTGTATGATATTATATTTTTAAGCAATTTGCTAAAATCTGGTAAATAGAATTAAAGAACCCTAATATAGTTTAAAAAATAAACAACATGGAAAACTATTGGCCGGATTTGGGTATGGCAAGGTGTGTGGCAGTTGCATACCAAAGTTTGGACTATTTTTTTGTTTATGTATGGTTTCTACATGACTTAACTCAATTATTAAGTATTTCTACAACATAAACTACCTATTAAGTATTAACTATCATAACTTGTAATGTTTTAATTTAAAAAACAAAAAATATCGCCTTAGGCACATTTTTGCTTCCCCACTTATATAATAGGGGAAGTATTGTATAGGAGGTAATCGTGATTTTTTGACAGTTCGAGATTTTGATGAATCTTCACGTTTTAGACCATACTGAACCCAATAAACCTAATTTTGAAAAAAGTCGGTATGTCTGTCTCTCTGTATGTCGGTCGTCAGTCTGTCTGACGGTCTGTTTAATGTCCTGAAGTATACAATATAACTTGAGAACGCGTACGAATTTTCGACTGAAATTTTATATTTTTAAGCTTTTTACAAAAAAATATAGTTTTCAATTCGTTATTGAGCTTTATGCGATCAGTGGTACGAACTTTATTAATTAATTATATTACTTTGTAAGTAGTTTTTTACTGTCTTTGTGTCTATATGGTATTTTTTAAAGATTTATAGGTTTAATAGGTTGCAAGTAATTTGTTAAATACTTTGTTTACTGTGAGAGAATCCCCTTAAGGTCGCGCTCGAAACCGTTTTCAGACAGTCATTTTTATGCACTTTATCTGCATAAATTTCAGCATTTAGGAACAAGCAATAGACATAGATAATATATCAATAGAATCATTCGAGTTTCTAGATTGCCTTATGCTAAATAAGAATACCTGAAGATAAATATAATTTGCAGTAGAAGAGAATGAAGAGAGAGCAAAATTCATCAAATTACAATGAATTTTATGCAAAATGAACTATTTTTACAGACATAATTTTTAGAATAAGGCAATTAGAAATGTATATTTTCATTGTGTAACATAATTTTCATTGTAGGTTACATCGTTTATCCGATATTTATGCAGAAAGCATGTGCAAAATGAGCCATGTAGGTAGTAGTTACAGAAAAAAATAAAATATTTTTTTTAAAATTAAATTATGACCTATAATATGATTTTGACTATTAACGGGTTAAAAACATTACCATTACAGACTTCGTGTTTTTTTCATTTTTAAACGTGCCCTTAACGATCAAAGTATTTCTTTAATTTTTTTGTAATGCCGCGTCTTATTTACTCTCGTATTTACAATTTTCCTCAAACTCTAACCCAACTTTTGCAAATACTACAAACAAACGTAACATTTGAATGTTATCTTTACTGTACTTATTGGATAATGTATTAGTTATTACTGCTAATTCTATTCCAGTTCCAGAATTGTGTAGATAATCTTGTTATATACCTTCCTTTTTGTTCTAGTGTGTGAAGCAATGTCTATCCTCCAACTACACGAAAGCAGGAGAGTGTCCTGCTACAGAAACGTTATCACCTTTCGACGCAGCTTGTCTGGAGGCCTGCCGAACGGATTCCCAATGTCCAGGAACGTCAAAGTGCTGTCGACATTCGTGTGGTGTCACCTGCCAACCTGCTAGAGGGCTGGATAATGCCCTAAGTAAGTGTCATTATAAAATTACAATAATTCAATTCTTTAGCTACGATCATTGTGAGGTAAACTCCGCCATAAGACACACTATTGTATTATGAATTCATAATTCAACACTATAGTATATTATTAGTCCATTATTCAACACTATTGTATAATGTCGAACTGTCATCACACCAAAATGTGAGGTTAGGTTAATAATGATTCACTCGGATGATTATACAGGGTACATACGTTAAGGGTATTGTTGTTTGATATGCTGATTACAAATCAAAAAGAATTTTTTTAAATCGCAAATTAATTTCCATGTTGCCCAGTCAAAATTTTTTTGTTGCCATTGCCACTGGATGGATGGTTACGTTAAAGCTAATAAGTAAATAAAATATCTATTATTAATAACTGCTCTCGTAACTGCTAATAATTGAATTGTGTAATGAGTAAATTAATGAAATTTTATTCTGTTCGTAGGTCAGTAGGTCATTTTCTTTCTTCACCGTGTAAATCAATTAGTCATTTGTTTTAAAAATAGTTTACGCGAACGGATTTAGCGATAGAGAATTAGTGGACTTAGTGCTAGCAGCAATTTTCTTTGAATATTTGGGCTGGAATTATAAATGGAACGTTACTTGGTCCATATGTTCTACCTTATAGAATGCATGGTGCAAATTATTTATCTTGCAAAATAATTTGCCGGAGTTAATGGAAGTTATTCCCTTATGTACGGCAGCATGCATGGTCCCAGCATGACGGTGCACCACCTCACTTTACACGTAATGTGTAGCATAGCAATATTTAAGTAACTCATTCCTTTGGGGATAGGTGGATAGATCTTCCTCCTAGATCTCTGGAGCTAAATCCATTAGATTTATATTTTTGGGGCTATTGTAAATCATTTATAATAATAAGCAAGAAGCAAGGTCCAGAAACTCTGGAACAATTGAGGGAACGGGTTGAAAACGCTGCTAATTTTGTGTGACAGCATAATTCGTTCAATGAAGCTTGCAGCGTGTCTTAAATTCACCGTGCTGCATTATGTATGGCAATTTTTGTAATAATTATTTTCAATCCAAATTGTATGGTTGCACTTATTTTTACATATCAATTATTTTTAAAACATAACCATTTGCATTTCTGTTATTAAAAATAATTAAATTTTGTTTGTTTATTGAAGGCCCATCTCTTGCTACCAAATGCAAAGCAAAAAGCATGTTAAATCATTTTGTGACTTTGGTTTTGAAATCGATGACCTCATATTTTACAATGATGTACTTATAGGTTGTGCTTAGATTTATTTATTTACCATTTATTATTTATGTCAAAGTCTCTTGTCAAGGTTATTTTTTGGTCATACACGGTTTTGAATTATTTTGTTGTCCATTATTTTAAAGAAATATTTGCAAAACAAAGTAAGAAATACACAAAGCCTCCAAATCAAATGTCCAAACAGCTGTCATAACCCGTCAAACAATCTGTGTTTCTGTGCGATTTATAAAACCTCCGTGACGAAAATGCTGTGCGCTGTGCTGTGTTATGTTGTGCCAAATTATTTTCTGTGCGCTGTGCGCAGTTATAAATCCAGTTTTATGCTCGTTAAATAATATACTATTAAATATTGGTATTTTATTTTGAGTTTGAATAATTCTTGTAGAGTGCATTTCTCTTCGAACGTATCGTTGAAATCTCCGAAGTGATTTTCTGTTTTAGTATTCATAACATTATTAGTGCATTACGATTAAGTTAATGACTCATATTAAACGTTTATGCGAGTATTAATGGCACTATAAATTTATCTATATGAATTTATAATCATTTTCAATATTTAATGTTTGCAAATTAATATAACTGTTTATATCTGAGTCATGTCTTATTTTCATTGGCACGTTGGCACGCACAAGGTATTGCGTTTCATTTTATTATTGGACTTAATTAACAAAATTAAATTTTCAATTGTTATCTTAAAATTTAAAAAAAATATGTTGTGTCACAAAGTATATGATATATTGCAAAAAAAACTTAAGGCGCATCTATTGCTATAAAATTCAAGGCAAAAAAATGATGTTACAATAAGTAATTTGTGACTTGGTTTTGAGAATGTAAATAGAATGTACTTGTTTATTGCTGCAATAGATGCTCAATTTAAAAATCAGAAATTTTACATGAGTAATGAATTGAAAACGCATTGAAAAGCAAATGAAAAATTAATACAATACCTATATAATATATTGTTGCTACAACAATTAGAAAAATAATAATTAATTTTTGCTTTTTAATATTACAAATCGTGGCTTTATTAACGGATATTAATTAGTTTTGTTTTTAATAGTCGATTTCGTGCATTGTTTCTAAGGGTGGTATGAAACGATTTTTGTAAAAAAAAAACTACACTGCTGGCTAAAAATAGTTAAAACTGGCCAATTTTTACTAATTTTTTACCAATAAACTATAGTATTTCAAAAATATAGCACCATACCACTCTAGAGTTATCTTTGAACTATCCATATATAAAATATGAACAGTGTAGGGGCACAATTTGTAATATAGCGAGGTCACTTTTTCACTATATTTTTGTCACAAGAGTGTACCACCTTAAGAGCCTATTACATGGCAATAATACGCATTGAAAAACGAGTAATTTTTGTGATGATCTCAATCTACTTATACGTATGATGTTGAATTTTTGTATGTAGATTAAGAGGAAGCATACTAAAATCTTCAAAATCTTTAATTAATGTAATTAGTTTGGCTTTAATAATTATGCGAAAATCGGCGAAAATTGCACAAGTTTAGATAAAAATTATGGCAATTCTGTTGATAAAATTATAGTTTTATTGTTTTTCCGCACTTTTAATATATATTTTGTCTTTAAACTCAATGATAACTTTTATAGTTTATTCATGAGATCCTCACGAAATTCTAGTGTTTAATTCCTTTTTATCTCTAATTGTTGTCGGAACAATATAGTTTTCAAGAATGCTTTGTCATTACTAATGTAAAATTTCAGATTTTTATAGCCAGAATCGTGAATTCTGATTCTATATTAGTATAGCGCCTTCAAAACTCCTAGTATTTTGTTAAATAATTTCTAAACATTTCAAGACGGTTAATTGTTTTTAAAAAATTGTGAAGCTCACTGAGAATAGTAACGCCGTTCTTGTGATGGTCGTTAACTCCTCCAGCCACCCACCCCCCCCCCCCCCCTATGATTTGTTAGTTTTTGCTGTGAATTGACCCATCTCGCATCTCGTTGATCGTTGATCGGTTCTCACTGTGTGTGGCGATCATTGGCTGGTCAGTAGAAGTGTAGTGTTGCTGTACCGTGCGTGAGCTGATGGAGTGCGGCGTACCCCTTGCCCGAGCCTTCATGCGTTTTATGTTGCAGTTGAGCTAATGAAACTGGTTTAGGCACTAAATAATGGCCTAGTTTTTATACGCGTTCACTGGGACGACCTACCGACAATGCAACCGAATCTTACTGGCCATGGGGTCGGATTGCCAACGGGTATATTCTAATGTTGCTCTTTAGCTGTACATTTTGAGTTATGATGAACTGCAGAAGCTATTTTAATAAGATTCAGAGCAACCCAGTTATAATTATAAGTGCTAAGTTAACCAATCAGCGCTTCCACAAAATTCCAATTTCAATTATAAGTAGAGATGCAACGAATAGTAAATGTGCCGAATACCGAATAACGAATATTATGCAGTACTTTCTGCCGAATAACCGAATATTCGGCGAATATTCTGCACCCTTTTTGGTGCCAAATGATAAACTTTCAAGGACTGACGAGGCTGTTTTGAATGCAGAGAAACTAATTTTTTGCTTCATAATTTGCCGCTTGTAAATTATAATAACGAACAGCTTATCATTTTTATTTTTTATCAAAATTACAAAATAAAGTTTTTGACATGATTTTTCTTTTTTTAGTAATAATAATTAATAAAAACTCACGAATATACATATATTTTTTGTCTGTCAATGAAATATGTAAATAAAAGCACTTGCAGCAGACCGCTAAAGACAATCGCAGTTCAAGTATTGTATGTTACTTGTGACGTCAAACTATTCGGTATTCGGCCGAATAGTAAAGTAATATTCGGTGTTCGGTCGAATAATGAAAAACCTGCCGAATAAGCAGATTAAGCAGAATACCGAATAGTTGCCTAATATTCTATGCAACTCAAATTATAAGTGCAAACGATGAGCATTTGTTATAATTTAATATAAATTTACAAATTATAATAATTTCAAAGGTCTCAAATATATTTTTTTAATGATGTCCCTCTACAAAAAATCCGACGCCCATGCATCTACCCATTTAAGGTTGTTATCTAGCGAAACTAGTGACATCGGACGGTAGGCTTCATGAAGTGTAGCTTATATCGGAGAAGGTAAAAAAAGTAAACAATTTTGACATTACCGCACCACAGATCATTATAGTATTAGTGAGGAAATAAGTTTTATGTTTTTTATTAAATGCCTGGTAAATAGATGAAATATCGTTGCCTTTAAATATAATTTTTATAAAACTGACGATTCCCTTGAAAATTTAATTCAATCTTCTCTATATTCAACTAGTATTGTGTTAGTTTTTCGTTAAAATCTGTCGTCTGGTTTAGATCTTTAGATACACTAATTTAATAACGCACGATTTTAAGTTACCTTCTTTTTCTTGCAATGTAAAAGAGGTCAACTTTACAGCCGCATAATTGCCAAACTAAACTGACGATTGTCCTCATAATTATTTTAAAGTGAATTATTATCATATAAAATCCCTACAAATTTTTTATTCATTTCTATCGTCATTGATTTCTGTCGCCAACAACCTGAATCAATAAAACCGAACGCTCAGCAAATGAAATCAAAACCTATTCCTCTATCCTCTAGCAATCACACATGTCAGTGAGTGTGCACTGCACGTGTGCGCGCACCGTGTAGAGGTAGGTATGTTTAGTTAGTCATGTGGACGTCATTATATTAATTGAAGTGTGTTGGCGAAACGTCCGTGGTGGTCCTGAAACGTGCCGCCGCCCCCCTCGCCCCTCAGGGCCCCATGCACCGTGTGAGCGCCGGAGAGCGTGCCAGACCGCCGGGAGCGTATGAGTCCCAGGAAGTATAGAATGGGGGTTTGGATTATTTGGGAATAAGTCAATTATAATAATAATCTTTATTACTTAACAGGTTTACACCCTAAACAAGTAAATGAATACAAAAAACAATAGATTTATACGCTACAATAGAATAATACAACATAATTATTCAAAAATACTAAATAAGTCACAATTTTCATTATAAAGTGTTCACATAACAAAAATAGGAGATTTACTTAACGCTACAGTGGAAGTGTGAATGGTGGTAAATAAAACGTTTTATTCACAATCGGTTGGTAATATGTGCGTTTCCAACCTTCTAAACTTAGCCGGGAAGTTTTTTCCGGCTAGCTGGGAAGTGAGCGTTTTCCAGCTAGGTAAACGTCACTTTTCAGCCAATAAAATAAGCTTTTTTTGCAGCTTCTCGCAGTTCTAAAGGAATATTTTCGTCTTCACCATCTTCACAATCAGACAACATGATAATTAATAGGCTCGATCTCGATAAAAAGCAGCAAGAAACTAATTATTGACAGAATCAATAAACATTTTTTCAAGTTACCTGGCAACCCTAGCAACTTTTTCATAGATCTCTATGTTGAAGTATCAAAACAAATTATAATAGAACTGTCATAAAATATGAATAAAATGAATATTTAAAATGGGCATATCAATAACCAATTGGATTAATAAATAAAATAGTATACATACCTCGCGGGAAGGCTCATTCCAGCCTCGCGTTCATAGATGACTTCGGTGCAAGCAAGCACCTCAGTCATCTAATGAAACGCTCGGCTGTAATGAACCATTTCCCCGCTCGGTATGTAATATACTATTACGTGAGCACGAAGTAACTCTTGGGATGTAAAATGGAATTTTATTCAATAACAGAGGGGCATCAATCTTATTTTTTAACAAATTATATAAATTGTAAGTGCGATGTGATCATTATGATGTAAATAAAATCAAAATAGAAGGTGTTTTTCTAGGAAGCATAAATGAAAATGGAGGAAAATTATTCACTAATTGAAACACACATGCATCGTATTACTACGAGTTTTGAAATTTCGTACAGTGAACTTTAAACTTTTATGCGTTACAAAGTTTACTCAAAGAAAACGATTTGCCTGATACTTTGTGAACAATCTGATGTGGCCAGTACAAGATCTCCCGTCATACTTACTTTATTCTTTTTATTTATTATACAAATAGATTAATATTATTTACTACTGCTACTCACAAATATATTTTAGTCATTTTATTTAAACTATATACTTTAATTATTGTTAAACAGGGACTCGAACCGCATAAAATAACGGTTCGGTTCATGGTTCACTGTGCTCTATAGGGTTCGGTTTTGTTCCAGTTTTCACATTGTTTCTTGAGACGATTCGATTACCGGTTTTCAAAAAAGGGGTTCTGGTTCCGGTTTCGGTTCAATGATTTATTAATTAACATAATTAATCTTAAAAAGTCGGTCCAGTCTTGGACCAAAATATATTAAATTTCTATTAAAATTAAAACTTGACTAAACTAAAGAAAATACAACAATTTTAATAAAATTTTAACGAAAACAGTGTTAGATTTCAATTAATGTCTCAAACCATTCCCAACCGGTTCACAACCATTTGTTCGGCTCCGGTTATGGGTTTGTCAAATTATTTTTAACGGTTTGCTAACATATCTGCGATTCGTTCCGGCTTTCTTTCAAGTTCCGGTTCGGTTCGAGTCTACCTGTAGATTTGAATCCAGTGAGACATACTAATCAATACCAGAAAATAAAAATCTAGAATTTACATACACAGGAAAATGCAAATCTAGAAAATTTAGATAATAAAATACTTGCATCAAGATTCATATACTTACAGGAAAATTTTATTTTAAAACCAGGGAGTTTTTTTGAAAACTATATTGACAGTCCGATGCTAAGATACGTACCTTTATGATTAAGATAATTACTAAGATAATTTGTAATTTTTTGCGAGAATTCCAAGTTAAGTATTGGTAAAGTACGTTTCTTTTTAATTTTCTGAGTTTCCTTTTTTCAAAACAAGTGCAGAAAGTTGCGACTATATTGAAAAAAAATCATAATACAAGAAGTTTATTGGTCAAAAAACCTGTTGAGCACAGTTGAGTAATTTTTAAAATGTCACAAACAATAGTACAATGAATGTACTAATTAATACAACATAATTATTATTTCCTTCAAAATTTAATGAATTTTGTTTTGTACCAGTCTTCTCGTTCTCTTCCTCTGTTATTTAATACTGGATTAAACTACGTTGCCAGTGATCTCATTTTGGATATAAGTTTAATAACCGCAATAAACATTAAATTTTATAAGGGTGATTAAGTACTCGAAAAACGAACAACTTGATTTCACAATCCACAAGTCGGATTCAGTTTCGAAACGAGATGAAGACCTCTTACTCTGGGGTGGGCTAATAAAAAATAACCCATAACTATAAAATAAATCACTCACTTCCAGCTAATTGCGTATTTGTTGCGATCATTAACTGGAACAAAAAACAACCATTTCTTCAAGATAAAGAAGTATAAATTGTTTGATTAATTTTTGAAAGTAATTTAAATCGAAATAATGAATGTTGGCTATATTTATCTCCTTATAACGAAAATATTTAAGCTAGAATTACATATCAAATAAATTACCGATAACCGAATTTATAATTTAATCGTATCATCAACTGTTATTACCATTTAATATGCAACATTTATTGATAATTATAAACAACATAATACGTTAGTTACTTATAACACGTTAGATACTTATAATTCATTAGTTACGGACTTAATACGTTAGATACAACCATAATAACATCAAAACCTTCCATAATACGCGAATTGTCAACTGATTGACAGACAAAATTGTTGTTTTGTTTTAACATCGCTGTCTTTGATGATAACGCTAATATAACGCTAATATATGCGATTTAAGCCTCCTTGGATGTTCAAAGAGACTCGGTTTCACCTCGTCGCTTAGCAACATCCTCGGTATTATAAATCGTGTAATATTCATGTTATATTAATAGCTATAATACGAAAAGATATTTTTATAAATGAAGATAATTGAGTATACTTAGTACTACTACCTAGTTAATTTATTTGGTTTATTATTTATGGTCATGTATTACCTGAAACATATTTGAACGTTTATAATATAATTACAACAGTAATGTGAATGTGTATTGTAGACAATAATTATTTAGATTCACATCTTTATTGGTTCTAAATACAAGTAGTGAAGTATAGTTATCTTGATGTTGATATAAAAATAGTACCTTATAAATGTATCTACTGCTTTCTGCTCGTTAGATGACAGCTAATGACAATGGTATTATACATTATAAAGGGCAGAATGTTTCTTCTACACGAAACTTTTATAGGTTATATAATTTGATGTAGGTACCGATTATACTTAAAACCAATGTTATACTTGCATGGTACCTACTACTGAAAATTAGATTTCTATAATAATGTTACAAAATATAAGCAGGGATCATTTGTATAAGTAAAAACATAAATTTTATAAAAAGTAACATAAATTAACTTTTTCCGAATTTTGTGTTTAATCAACAGTAACTTCTAAACGGATAAAAGTATTGACTTCCTGTTTCAAGCATTCAATTCCTTAGACATTTTTCTATTAGCTACATAATTATCATAATCCAAAAAGAAATTTAAGAAAAATATTATCTAGAGGAAAATATTTAAATTTCGATTGGAACAACAATGGGGCCTTTGATAAATAATAGAATAATAGAAAAATGTCCAAGGAATCGAATACATGAAACCGGAAGTCCATATTTTTATGTGTTCAAAAGTTGCAGTCGATTGAACACAAATTATTTTGATAAAAAAATTCTTTATTTTTCTCGAAGAAAATCTATCGTTTCGACTTAACCAAACACTTTTTTAATAATGTGTCTAATAAAAAAAAGTTCAGGGAATCGAATACTGTAAACCGGAATTCGATATTTCAATCCGTTAGAGTAAAATTTAAATAGCTAGGAGCCTGGACTGCGCGAGAAGGCAGAGCTTGTCATGTACTGTCCGTTTTACAAAAGTGGAGCTAGCGAGTCTATGCTACGCTGCACTTCACTTAATTTTCAAAGAAAACTAAAATATAACTCAATCACAATCAATTACAAAATTCACAGCGTTACACGAAGCAAAACATTACGAACGTCAACATAAGAATAACAGATATAGAAGCTTATGTTCTGTAGAACAGACAGTAGCGTAGTTTATCATCTATGCCTCTCTTTCTAAGACGAGAATTCGTACTTCGCGCAGGTTTCTGCTAAAATGAATTTAACTCTTCTAGATCTCCCGGCAACCCCCACCGACATCAGCGTCTCAGAGCGCCGCCGCGGCCGCACGCTCCTGATCCGCTGGTCATCATCTCCTCCACCTACCAGGACGCTCTACATCCTGGAGGAGCGCCACCACGCCGGGCGCCACTTCACCGAGAGTCGCCTGGGCGCCTGGACTCCCAGGCACAAGACCACGAAGACCAGCGCGCTGCTCAAGCACGTCGTCAAGCCGGGGAGGTGGTACCAGTTCAGAGTGGCGGCCGTCAGTGAGAACGGCACCAGAGGGTGGAGTGAGAATAGCGTCAAGTTTATTACGAGTCTTGGTGAGAAAAAGGTTTTGTTTACTGGATATTGGCAACATAATCATAATGTTCATACTGTGTGGATAGGGATGTCGGATGTCGTTTCCATACCAGGTGTGGATATGAAATTCAAGGTCAAATACTTCAAAAAATTATTAATGCGTCCAAATTATGTTTTTATCATGACAAATAATTATTAAAAACATTAAATCAACTGTTATTTAATAATTAATTATGTTTGAAAGCATGATTTTATTGCAAAAGAGCAAATAAAATTAAGAGTTTTTAAGTTGGCAACAATTATTCAAATATCATACCTATGTCAAAAAATAATTGATGTAGGTAACCCTACTTTTAAATAATTTTTGGAATCATATTGAGTGCATTTATCAAAATCCTAAAGCCCTGTTCGCACGGCGATCTTTGGAGATTCTACGGAGAGTCAAACTCCCGGCAAAGTCACGGCAAAAAAGAAGTTTTTTTCTTTCTAGCGATAATTACGTGGTTTTGAAGCAATCAATAAATTATAAATTCGTCTTTTCCAAGACTCATTGATAATTTAACAAATAATTCTCACTAGAAAGAAAAAAACTTCTTTTTTGCCGTGACTTTGACGGGAGTTTGACTCTCCGTAAAATCTCCAAAGATCGCCGTGCGAACAGGGCTTAAGATCCCCTTCACACCAATTTTTTTCACAAACCAAACTGTACGCCTTGCACGCTCGTTTTTATGGTTGCTTAAATACTTTCTTTAAATATTCAAGTTTACATGAAACATAGTTGACAAATAAAATATATAAATATTTTTCTATTAATTTAGCTATGGATAAGAAGTTTCATTGGTCAATGAACCAATTGAGTAATAAATATTTTAAAAAGACACTAGTGACTAATGGAGTACATTACTCACCGTCACTATAAACAATTGAATAATGAATGTATTATTCAATAGTCGTGGATAAAATAATTTTCTTATTCATACTTAGCATGAGCGATGGTAATTACTTATGAGAATTGTTATCGTTTTAGTTATTCACCTAATTTAAATAAGATTAATTAAAGGCTGGTTTATGATAGATTTAATATATGAATTTAGATTCACAAATGATTGGAAGTATTTACAAATTTAGATTTGGAATATTTTAAAGGTAAATTCTTCATAAATTCCTTAAATTCATCATGAACCAGCAAAGGCAGATATGTAGCTATATTTTATATTACTAAATCGAAATTAGTAAATCTAAATTCATAAATTAAATCTATCATAAACCAGCCTTACGAATGTTTATCAACTGACAAACAATTCCATATTTCCTTACTTAATCTTCTTCGTCTTCTGAAGGACCCAGACCACCAGGACCACCCCCCAACATGACGGTAGGTCCTCTGCGTCTAGCTGCTGATGGTTCTCTGTGGGGAGAACTTCGCTGGACGGCTCCACCGTCGGACCTGCAGATTCAGAGGTACAAAGTGTTCTGGAGTCGGCGACTTCATGGAGCTACGGCGCTGGACAGTGTATTGGTGCAACACCAAACTGTCCACAAAGTGAGTGAAGTTGTTGTTGTTTAAGTTAATTTGAATGTGCAAAGAGAGCATTTATTTCAATTTACTAATATTTATTTTATTCTGCGTGCTGCTTTGCTAACACCCTCATTTTTTTCATGACAAACTACTTATATTAATTTAGTTTTTGCACACTTATTTATTTTCTCAAGTTTCATTCTATAATCTAGAATTGAAACTAAACTTATTCTGCATTCTAGAATAAATAATCTAAAACAACTTATACGTTCCTTATTATATTGCTACATTTGGAATAGCTAGCTAAACTACTATTATTTTTTTTATAAAGAAAGGCTTCAGGACAAATTGATCATTTCTTACTTGGTGCCAATAATGGCAGGTCTCATTTTGCCTTTTAATTTTTTTTATGATTTCGTACTTTTCTTCAATTGTAAATATCTACCAATATTAGCTAAATTAGTACTTCGTTTACACGCAGGATTTTGTTATCGGGGTTTCCCCTTTTATATTTTTCTGGAGAGTTCGTTATAAATGGATGCGTTAAGCCCTGTTCTCACGAGGATTCTTTGAAGATTCTACCAAGATTCTGAATCCTGAAAAAGAATAAGTTTCAAGATTCTGAATCTTGAAATTCATGATTTTGAAGCAATAAATAAACTAAAAATTCTTCTTTTCCAAGACTAACTGAAGATTCGATTTAGCGGCACCGCAATTTAACAGGTAATTCCCACTAGAAAGAAGAAAACTTCTTCTTTTCCAGGATTTCTTGGTAAAATCTTCAAAGCGAACAAGGCTTTATAAAAGTGAACACTGCTGTATTTAGGAATAAGTAGAAAAAAGTCAGAAGTAAAATGCTCATAAAATATATTTTTATTTTTGTTATAAACATTACACATAAGATTATATAAACATGGGTATATTTCCATAGTCAAGTCCATTTTCGGCAGGATCGTCATAACTTTAGGGCATGAATACAATACATAATTCATAATAATAACAATAACAGTAATAATAATCATAAATGATTGGCTGTGTCGCCTCGTTCTGATTTTATATTTGCCGCCTCGATTTGATTACATACTGAAGTAATAAGCTCATTATCCTAACCTTAAAATGTCAAAAAGTAGGTACAGTTTAATTTCAATATTAGTTGATAATAGTACTGTTCACTTACTTTTTGCGTTACTGCAAGTTTTTTTTAAATCTAGTAAACTTCAAATTTGTCATAATGACACTGCATAGAGCATAGGTAACATTAGTTTGAGAAGAAATGAATCCTAACTAACTAACTAACGGAATACTCGTAACTCGTAATATCAGACATTTTTAGAATGTTTTAGCAAAGATATTATAAGCAGCAAGCATCTTACTTTCATAAAACTATTTGATATGAAACAAATCGCGCCATCTTTTAAATTTTTGATCTGATTTTATGCAAAAGTTGAGATTTCTTTTAAATCTGACTGAATTTAGCTGCATCCAACCAGCCTTCTACGGCCCGCACTCGCAGGCGACGGTGACGGTGAAGGTCTCGAGCACCCAGTCCTTGCGGAGCACCTCCGGCAGGGGTGGGTCGTTGACCTGGTCGGGCTCGCGCTCGGGGGGGTGCCCCACGGTGTCCTTCCTGCGCAGCACGCGCACGTCGTAGGGTCGCGCCCTGCAGTGGTACGTACCCTGTGCCCCACAGGCCTTCGGGTCGCACACGGCGGTGGGCAGGTACCGCGGGTGGTACGCGCGCCCCAGGTCCATCAGCCGGTAGTGCGAACCACATGAACACGGCAGTGGTAGCGACGAGGTGTGGAAGTACGGCATTATGCCTGCTTTGCTGGAGTCCATCTGCATTATACGCTGGGAGATAACAATAGTTATTTTTCGAACTAGAGAGGAAAGCGCAAAGTTTGTGTCACCAGCGAGTGAAGCAATCGAGCGAGAGTGAAAAAATGCTTTCCTCTCGTGTTAGACACAACACAGTTTTCACGACAAACACAAAACTAAAAAAAATATTTCTAATTTCTGAAGTTTTTAAAAGACTTGAATTATGTGCGAGCAGTGCTGGCTTATTACTTAATACTTTGTTAAATGATATTGAAAATCTTAAGCCCTGTTCGCACGAGGATTCTTTGAAGATTCTACCAAGATTCTGATTCCTGGAAAATAAGTTTTCATCTTTCTAGTGAGAATTACCTGTTAAATTGCGGTGCCGATAAATTGAATCTTCAATGAGTCTTGGAAAAGAACAATTTATAATTTATGGATTGCTTCAAAACCAAGATTTTTTTTCTACAAAATTCAGAATCTTGAAACTTCTTCTTTTCCAGTATTCAGAATCTTGGTAGAATATTCAAAGAATCCTCGTGCGAACAGACAGGGCCGGATTTAGGTATAAGCTAGACAAGCTTTAGCTTAGGGCCTCACATTATGGGGGGCCTCGGAGATGATCATTCAAAATTATTTATTAAATTATGTTTATAATTATATTATTATTATTATTATTATTATTATTGAATAATTTATTCCCTAACAAAAATTGTCAAATCAACTCAACGATTCATTTTCTTGATACTTTTGGTATTATTCAATATTATAATAATTCTATGAATTATTAATTCGTTGTTATTGTTATACAAGAAAACTTTGTTACATCACAAAGTTATTACTGGAACTTTAACCGGTGTTTTCGGAAGAAATTACAACAATGAATTTTCTTAGAATTATTGTTTAACTGAGTACGAACGGGAACGAGGCAAGGCGAGACCGAACGATTCGAGGCAGTTCGAATGAATACCCGCCTTTGGGCCTTTGGCTGGTGTGCAGTTTTTATTAGATCTATTTTTCAGTTATTAATAATTTAGTTAACAGATAACATATTTCTATAATAGTGCTGGTGATTTAATAAAAATTGTAAGGACACATGCACTATATTTTTTATTTTATAAATTTAATATTATTTATTTAGATTAACAATGAAACGTACTTTTGAAAGTGGGAGTCAAAAACGAAAAAGGAAACAATTGCTATCAGCTCAAATAGCAAAATTAACTAAAGTGGAGAGTTATTTTACAAAAAAAGATAAAGGGGCCTCAAATATTTTATAGCTTAGGGCCACAAGAACTCTAAATCCGGCCCTGCGAACAGGGTATTAGTATACATTTTTGGAAAAATCAAAGTTCATAAAAACGCAATAGTATAAATAATTTATTCTTTCTTTACCATAGAACATCAAATCGGTAATCATTATTAGTTTATTATTTTTATCGTGAATTATATTAATAAAATTCTGTTATTTTTATACTAAACTTATTAAGAAATTATATATGAGAACAGTTCATTTGAAAAACGTATAAATAATTTTTGAAAACAACTTTGAGTTCAATTTTTAGAATCAACAAACTGCAGCTTGTATTCCTATTCCTAATAATAAATCAAATCAATTGATAAAGAACCATAAAATGTCAGTACAGAATGCCAAAAATTAGTTAAAATGGCGTTCAAAAAATCCTTAAAGAGGGTTGCCATGACCTCTTTTAGAACAAAAATTGATACATATTTTTACTCTTATATGTTAACTAGTTACCAATCTATGCTCGCTAAACATTAAAAAATAAAGTAATAAGAAGTCATGAAGTCTCCGATGTACTAAATAATTATTTACTTACGTCGTATGCCATGCTGGACAGCGCAGAATTAGGCCCCCTCTTGAAGGGAATGTCATTCGCCTCAATCATTTTAAGTAATTCTTTTCCTTGTCGATCGAAATCCCCGCAAGGTCCATCGGTATTGTTACACTCGAAGTCTTCCAGTGGTTTTTGTTGTTGTTCTTTAGAATCAGGTGCATCGAAAATAGACTTGTATCCGTCCCACCGAGCCAGTTCTTGCCAACGAGGGTTGCGAAGACTTAGAACGAGGGAAAATGTTAGCGCAAAACACGACGCTAGTAACAGCTGCAAAGAAAAATCAATCAATCAATTTATAATACCTACAAAATGATTAATAGAAACACGCATGCCCTGTATTACCGCGAATTTTGAAGTTTCGTACAGTGAGCATAACTTCAATTTTAAATTTGACTGCTAATTTTACTCAAAGAAATACGTTCGAATTTTTAATCAAATTACAAATAATGCAGCGATAGTTCAAATTTTAATGGAAAAAAATGTGTTTAAAATCCACGATAATTTTTTAAAGATTGGAAATTATTAGGTCTAATATTAAATTTATTATTTTCTACAGATTTCAAAAACGTATAAATTGTGACTTTAAATTCTTACGGATATTGAAGGTAGAAAAATACTTGAAAAAAAATGTATTCAAATTAGATATGAGTAATACGAGTATATATTATATCAAATATTTAACTGTAAAACTTATAAATATTAATTACATTTTTGCACCGTATTTTGCAGTTCAGTGCACTCTTTTATCCTTAAATTTGCAATTTAATATTTTAAATTAAATTATAAAACCTGGCAAAAGAAATTAAAATTTCCTAAATAAATTTACAGTTTATTACCTCTATGAATCCCAAATTTAGGCTACCAACAAAACGTAAACGTAAGAAAATTACTAACTTCGCAGTACAATTTTATGTTAGCTAGCGTTCATATTTTAAATGATTAAAAAGTCAAAAGTATATAACAATTAACAAATCTGAATAAAGCAAAGTATAAAAATATACCTAATAAAATTAACATAATATTAAAAAATATGTATTATAACATGACAAATTATTACAACAGATTTTTACGAGTATAGGTACGAGTAAAATAATTAAATCATTTAATTTATAATCTAAAATAAATCTTCCCACATAAATAAAGAAATTCCGTGATTTGACAACTGATAACCGCACAGTATAAATAATTAACTTATTATTAACTCAATACAAACTTGGAAACATTTATTCACTAACCTTTCTCGACTTGCGATCAACAGCCATGACTGTATGAGATGTAGGGCTCTACTCTTTTTGAAAATCTCATCGGTCCTTTTATATACAGATTATAGACAATGCTTCCATTAGCTTTATTGTTCCGCCTTCACCTTTCTGCTGTCCGCACGTTCTCAAGTTAACATGTATTTTGTCGCTTTTTATCTGAAAACTGAAACTTGTTCAGGAGCATGAGCTTTTGTCTTGACATAAAAATAATAACATACATTAGAATTGGTAAAGTGATACCTACTTTACGATCTTTAGGAGATATTAATATTGGAGAAAACACAATAAAGTTCTAAATTCACAAAATTGATCTACCTACTCTCTGCACCAAAATCTATTTTTAAGGATATATAAACTTGAAATTTTAATACTATTTCCAGAAAGATTCAAGTACAAAATTTTGATTTATTGATTGCATTATGTGGTTCTGTACAAGAATTTTTTAATAAGTATCTTAATGACACAAATATACAAAGTGTTATTTCATACTCTTTAATTTCAAATATTGTGCTTCATTTAACCTAGATTCAGACCTACTGGATCTATCCAATTATAAGTGCTAAATTAATCAACCAACGCTTCCACAAAATTCCAATTTCATTTATAAGTGCGAACGTTGAGCGCTGAGCCACTTATTATTGGGTAGGTCTGTCAAATGTCAGACCTACTTATATAATATTATATATAATATTTTTATTTTATAAATGAAGTTACCTAGTAATGTTATAAGCCGCAAAATTATATTTTGCGGCCTAGGTGTTTTATATCATTTCGATAACGTTACTTTGATTTCTTTAAAAAATTAAAATGATGTCTATAATATTATTTGCTACAAAATTTATGTTTAAATTGTGTTTTTATCTAAAGAAGAAATTTGAGAGGAAGAATTTTGGATCTAAATTCAAGATTAATTCAAAATTGTACTAATTCCATTAGATGTAAGATAAAAATATTTTTAACAATTAGGTATAATTAATAATTACGGTAATGTACTATAAAAAGTTTTGTTTTAGGACCAAACAAAATTCGAATTAAAGAAACTACAAGCTAACTCGTTATATTTCTTACAAGTTCAAGCATTGGCCCAATTTGGAAAAGAGAGATTAAAAGGCGAAAAAGCAGCTTTAGTTTTAAACACAACGAATTACACAAATGGTATTTAACTTGTTCATATTTCCTACTGCAATAATAACAAACATTTAACAGTTACAGAACCACCTAATTCAGCAGCCCTAACGGACAGCAAAGAAAACAAAAACAAAAATGTATCAAAAGTTGAAGGTCTTCATATTCAAAAAGTATTTTGGGGTCGAGATAAATTATTAGCTAGAGTTGTTTGGAGAAGGAAGAAAAATTCTACGGCAAAATATACTGTCACTTGGTGGGCAGGACCGTGCCAACATTCCAGCAAAAATATTTCTTCTCATTTGCAGATGGCGGTCACAACAAAAGTAAGAAAATATTTATATTTATCTACGACCATAATAATACATTCATTATGTATGTAACTTTAGTAAGATAAACCCCTCCATAAGACACAGTATTGTATTATGAATTAATATTTCAACACAATTATTGCATTATGAGTTCATTATTCAACATAACTGTCATGTGTCACCACTATTTTAGGTTAAGTTTAAATAGACGAATCCATAACAAATAAATTTGTCAGGGGGCAGCTGTCAAAATGGTCTTTTATATTAACTTTAAATGTAACTGTCAACATAATACTATTTTATATGCAGTTTTATAGGTATTTTGTATCATGATACATTTATTTAAATTACATTTTGACAGAAACTGTTCCAAATTTAATCAAAAATATGCAAAAGTGAGGTTGGAATAGTAGGTTGCCCTCTGGCTATGACGTCATTCTGGATTTCTCTATTATAGCATAGCCTACATTATGTGCTTGTAAAATAATATACTATTATCTAATTGATTATTATTAACGTCTTATTGTAATTTTAGGCAACTCATTACGACATTTACGACTTGAATTTCAAGTGCCGGTACAGGGTAAGTGTACGTGAAGTTTCGCAAGAAGGTTTGAAATCATTTTATGAAGCATCCGCAGTTTTTATAACGCCATCTTGTAATGATATAGCAGCATCAACACAGAAAAATAAACCTGATTGTTCTCTTAATTTTAATTAATTTTTATTACAAAACACAAGGTTTATGAGTATTATATTTTCGTAATATTCGTTTTGTTGTATTATGTTAACTTATTTTTAGCAAAGTAATGTTTACATTATGATACTTTATTTTGTATACATAGCTATAGAGTTTGATAATAAAATATTTTTTATTAATTTGTCATATAATATTTTGCATTTTAATAGATTATTATGTTATAGACGTTATAAGAATCGGAACGTTAATGGTACTAGCTGAGGCGAAGCCGAGTTTGATAACACGACGTGTACCAAAATTATTGCTGCAAATCTTAGTTTAAAACAGACTATAGATGTTTACGATATAAATGTAATAATGGCATTAATTAATTTATGAATAATGCTTGATCACACGTGTATTGTACAATATTTTATCTACACTTATTCAATATTTTAAAAAATAATAATTTCATTTAAAGTTTTGGCGATCAGTAAGTTGGCAACACTGCCCAACTCCCAACTGACATTTCTGACTGCGTCAAATCAAAATGGCAGCCAAAGTCTAGTGCACGCGGTGTTTGTCTCTAAAAAGTACGAATATTCAGATACAACAGTATTTATAACTAAACGAATTTCGGCAAAATGTCGAAAGAATTCTATCTTCGTTACTACGTGGGCCACAAGGGTAAATTCGGCCATGAATTCTTAGAATTCGAGTTCCGGCCTGATGGCAAGCTCCGTTATGCCAACAACTCGAACTACAAAAACGACACAATGATCCGCAAAGAGGTTTACGTCCACAACTGCGTCATGGATGAGCTAAAACGTATTATTCTTGACTCTGAAATCATGCAAGAGGATGACTCTTTGTGGCCCCAACCTGACCGCATTGGCCGCCAAGAACTGGAAATTGTTATTGACGATGAACACATCTCTTTCACGACGTCGAAGACAGGCTCGCTTGTTGATGTCAACCAATCCAAAGACCCCGAGGGGCTGAGATGCTTCTACTACTTGGTACAAGATCTCAAATGTCTCGTTTTCTCATTAATTGGACTCCATTTCAAGATTAAGCCCATATAAACTCTGCAAGTAGTTAAGGTAAACATGTACGATATTTTCTGTAAGATTTTTTGTATTTAAAAGTGTTGGAAAAATACATACGACATTGAGAATATCGAATATATTTACAATATAAATAACATAACCTAACTTAAGAACCTAATCGACTTAACATAATATCTACAATAGTATGCCACGTTTTCTGTGTAAGATACTTTAGTTTCCCCAGAATCAACAACGTTTACATTTTAAGATAAAGCCTCATTCCCATAAGCATTTAGTTTGAAGGTTTCAATTTATATTTAAGTTTAAAAAACATCATTCACAACTTAAAATAGCTTTAGTAAGTGATAAACATAAACCTAAAGTCTGGAGCTTGCAAACTTTAGTGCTAGAAAGTGAAAAGTGTGGATGTGTTCGTATAGTTACATGAATTTAAACTTTCTTAAATGTAAACATAAATCATAAATGTAAAGCTAAATGCTTATGTGAATTGAGGCTTTTTAAATTCATATAACGGGGCATTTAAGTTCATGTAACTAAATACGAACATTCACAGTGCTTGAAAGTGGGAAATGTAAATTCTCCTATTTATGTGAACGAGGCTTAAGCCCATATTAATTGCAAGTAGTTAAACTGCATTCACATACACATTTAGTTTTAAGGTTTATATTTATGTTTACATTTACGAAAGTTCAATTTCATCTAACTAAATGCGAGCATACACAGGAGAGTGGAAAGTCGAAAGTGTGAATGCTCGTATTAAGTTAGATGAATTTAAACTTTCGTAAACGTAAACCTTAAAACTAAATATTTAAAGTAAACATGACGATATTTTCTGTACGATTTTTTTTGTATTTAAAAGTGTTGGAAAAATACATACAACATAGAGAGTATACAATATAAATAACTTAACAACCTAATCGACTTTTAACATACTTATAAATATCTACAACAGTATGCCACGTTTTTCGTGTACAAGATGCTTTAGTTTCTCCAGAATCAACAACATTTACATCTTGTTCTTTATCTGTACAAAATTGTTGATAATATTTAACAGTCTGATCATTTTGAATCTCCAATTTCGTGTAAATAATTACTTTATAGTTTACATAATTATTGTCGCCCAAAAATGTTTCCACTTGTGAAATCGGAATAACTACCTCATTGTTACTAGGTAGCGACATCATAATGTTATCATCATTTTCTATCACATTTCTACCTTTTAATGTTTCCAAACTATAATCAGAATATAATTGTATTTCATAGACATATTGATTAGATGCTTTCTCGCATTCGCAAGATATATTCCATTGTAATGATTGCGTATTTGAATCATATTTCTGTATTATTACAAATATTGCTTCTGTTAGATCTAAAACATAGAGTTGTTGGATGCCAATGTTCGCTAAGTGGCAGTAGTTCCATTTAGCGAGGTTTTCCTTTTTGGTCCAGTAGTTATTAGGATGTTGTTCACTAATATGATCGATCATATCCCGTGCCAGTCCTCTCCAAGTGCATTTTCCGTAAACTTGTCCAATTAGACAAATAATATCAGGTTCATCATTTTCTATAGCACACCTGTGTGTTGTCAGTTCGTCCAAGGAATATTTTTTCTTGCATTGTTTGCAAGGAAAGAGCACCAAAGCTGTAAGTATCTCTAGATGGCTGCTTCTTCTTTGAGTAAGTGCGCTATGACAAATCGGACAGTTTGTCATCAGCTCGTGACATAGTTCGCAAATTCCATGGCCCTTTTCGCACTCGAAAATCGGCGGTTTCATGTATTCGTAGCATACTGGACAAACTAATTTCGATAGTTGCTCGGTTTGTAAACTAACTTTTTCACACTCGCTAAGTACTGACGACTTACTCGATTTAGCGGACATTTTGTGACTATGAGCTGATAAAAACGTTTGTTCAGACACAAATTTATTGTTTTATCTTTTCAAGTCCATTATGATAAGATACGGGTGAAAAATGTGCGAGCTTCTTTTGTGATAAGGTTAATTGAATTAATGAGATAACAAGTACAGGTAAATATGTTTATTTATAAATATTTTATGCAGGAAAATTTAAAAGTCGTAGTCATCCGGATGGTAGAGTTCGGTTAACAGGCGGTAAACATATGACGCTGCGTTTCCTCCCCTAAACAAACAAATGAAGTCAATAACAATATTGTCAAGTAGCTATGGACACGCCATTGTTTTAAATAGATAAAATAGTTTGCATATTTTGATGAACAAGATAACCGAAATAACTTTACACTTTGAATGAATGAGAATTTTGCACATACATTCCTTTTATAAATAATCTCAAGTGTGATCAAAGTTAATCAGTTTATAATTATTTATTTTAGATAACTTCAAATAAATTATAGCTTGGTGACGTAATTTGTCTTGAAAATATTTTAATAATAATTGTAGGTAAACATTTTATCATTTAAATTTTTGGTGCGATAAAAATATCACACCATCTTCGAAAAGGTTGGGCGAATTCAAATATTCAACCAGCTTGATATATTGTAGTAAAAATTGACAGCCCGTAACTAAATTATATTCTTATCAATTATTTATTATTATTATATGAGTAACAGTTTTAACATAAAGATAATAAACATGGCCAGTTTTATGCGCTTTTAAAATAATTTTACGCCTGTAAAACAAATTAAATTCAGGGTAATTCACAATACAACAATATACAATTCTTAAAATTAAGACATTTTTCACAAGGACTACATTTTTGATACTACTGGATTGAATATTAAATTTGTTATCATTATGCAATGACCAGAATTACTTGTACCTACAGTTAAAAATTAAATAAATCTAGAAAATTCCCTATGGAAAAGTGGCCCAAAACCGTTTTTATTCAAAAACCTGGAAATTTAAATTGTGTAGTTTGAAAAAATTCTTTCAGTTCCGTGATCAGTAAGTTAATATGCCATTAAAATATAGGTACGTAGTTTTGAATCACTCTGTAAATATTATTTTTCGAGGCGCCAGGTGAGGAAACCACGTGAGTAATAAAAATATCTTTACATATACGAGTATATTTTTTTGTCTTCCTAGTATGTAATTGTTTATGTCATGGATACGAGGTAAGTTATATACTTACATTACGCCCTAGGGCATTAAGAAATTACCATGGTAATATTGACACATCACAAATGTTTTTCTTCTGAAATGAATATATTTCCTTTCTGTTGCTAAGATACCAAAAATATTAACAAAATTTGAAACGTCAAAGTGAAATGTCACGCGCGGAATATATTAAAATAAATTAGTCAAGTCAAAATATTGTATGCACCACGGGCTTCATTGATGTTTATAGACCTCTGGCGATTTACAGACTTTCGGGCCAGAGGCCCTTGGCGCATGTAAACATGTTGTCCTCGGATGAGCATAAACATCATGATGCCTTTAGTACATAAATAACTATTATGAAATCGCAAAATCATATACAATTTGTGACAGTTAAGCAAAATAGTGATTACGAGTTGCTATAAAAATAGTCGAATAATGCGGAATAAAGTTGTACTATTCACTACGATTTTGCGGAGATTGTACGATTTAAACAAAATAGAAATTTTCAAATTAAAGCATTTCTAGTTGTAATTTTTTAAATTTCCTTATGGTCTATCAATCCAGTGGTTCCAAAAATATGTTCCTTGCAAAAACTGTCTCTGTGTCTGAACGAATTTAAAAATATATATTTTTGTTCAATTATCAGTAAATTGAGTACCATAATGCAATTAAAATATATGCACGAAGATGTGAATCACCTATATAAATAATCAATTAAAAAAATTTCGTGGTTGTGTTGTACCTTTCTGTAAATTGTACAAAATTTACAGTTCATATTAATTAAAATATTGAGATAAAGATAAACAGACCGTAAACGAACTATTAAATTATAAAACCATACTCACTGGTGCGAAATAAACAGCGTAACCAGCTCAGGCGGCACATAATCAAACACCGGGTTATAAATATGCACTTTGGTGGTGATCTTCCCCATAGAGTACGGCAGTACAGCAGCCGGACTGGCGCATATATTAAACGCGTCCTGCTCATACGAACAGAGATGCACGGGGTTGAGCTTGTACATGGGGGCGAGCACCATGACCGGCACGGAGTAGTGCTTAGCAGCCAGCGCCACGGCGTGGACCCCACTCGCGGCCCGCAGGCCCCCGTTAGCCATCACCGTGTGCGTCCCGATGATCACCTTGTTGATCCGGGCCATCATTGCGAAAACGGCGGCGTCCGGGATCAGAGTGGTTTGGATGGTGGATTTGCCGAGGTTGAGGGACATCTCGTGGCCCTGCAACAAGTAGCAGTTAAAGAACTGTTCACGCATGGACACATTGAAGCCACACACAGGCAGCAGAAGCACAATGCAGAACGTTTGTGGTCTCAAAATTGATTTCTTCTTTACTTACATAGAAGCTACAAAATACTGGCGCCTCTATTTCACAAGCAACACACATACAGTAGTTCTTACTGTTGCGTGTGTGTGTGGCTTCAATGTGTCCGCTGTATGTCCATGTGTGAACAGGGCTTAAAGCTGAATTACATTATACTTTTTTCGTTTAGGTTCATGCTAGATTTCTAGGTCAATTTCCATCCGATATTCGTTCTACTATCATACTTTATTTTCGAGCCAACACTTTTAAAGGTTGATCAAACTGACTGCACACTGAACTGAGCATGCGTAGCCAAATCTTGTACAAATCTAGAATTTTTTAATTCGATGTAAATGCAAACACAGGAAGATGCAAATCTAGAAAACCGACTACAGTACGCGATATTAGAAGAATTTCTAATCGGTATACAATATTAATCGAGCAGACAAAGATTATCATGTAATTTTTTGGCAGAAACTGCTTCGCTACCTTGGCTCAGTTGCGTTTAGGCGAGTAATAAGTTGGCGAATTATAACTCAGCTCTGTGTAGAAGATAGGCACATTCTTTCTCTCCCTTACCTCGCCGACCAACTCTGGCTGCATGAACTGTATGGGACTCAAGAATGGTATTGGATTGTTCATTTAGTTTAGTTCAACCTAATTTGTGTATTCACCAATTTTTTAAATGAAATTTATGAATCATATATGGATAGATACTTTTCGTAAAATGGGGTAGTTAAAAATCGGCGTATTTAATTTAATAAATATTTAAATACATGATACAAAATCACTTTGAATTTATTTTCTTTACAAGCAAAAACATTTTATTGAAAACAATGCGCACAGTTGTTACGTGCATATACCACACTAATTAAATTAAAGAGCTAAAATTTGGTTATTTCTTGTCAGTAGTGTTCGAACCGTCGCACATTTAAAGTGAACACAAGAAAGTGCAGTTAAAATATAAATATAGTGCTGTGTTGTAGTTAAAAAGCTACATATCTGCTGCATATGAAAACTATTTTAAATGTAAGTAGTTTGTAAAACATATTAATAGTTTAGATTTTGGTATTGTTCCACAATATTGTTTTGTTTTATTTATTCTAACGATTACATAAAAATGTCTAATCTATTGGTACTATCTTTTAAAATAGATTACGTACCACGAAAAATATTTTGATGCTTTTTATGATGTCATGATTTAAAGATTATACTTACATGACACTGAGGGGCACCTTCAACAACAATAACTTGAAATTTTCTAGTCTTGGCCGCCGATTTCAAAAATCTTTCTACTGTGTTCGATTTACCCAAAGTCATAATAATTTCGTTGGAATGTATGTGTTCAGAGGCTTGGCTGGCAATATTGTCAAGACTGAAACACAAATCGTATTAAAATTATAGTCTATTAAGTAAAGCATCATTCACATAAGCATTTAGTTTCAAGGTTTGCATTTAAGAAAGTTTATATTCATGTAACTAAATACGAGCATGCACACGTCCCACTTTCAAGCACTGTAAATGCTCGAAATTTAGTTAGATGTATTCATACTTTCTGAAACTAAAACATAAATGTAAATCTTAAAACTAAATTAAATAATAAGGTTTAAGCCCAACATTTGTGAAGTCTGTCATAATGGCAATGTGTATTTGGTGTTGTGAACGCAAATACACATTGCCATATGAGAAATTTCACCAAATTTGTGGCTGTGATTGCAGCTTTAAGAAATGAATACCTAGTTTCTAATTCGACTTTGTATTCTGCTAAGTGGTCTATGAGCGAGCATTTTAAATCTGGGATTGATTTCGAATAATCTAATATTTCGGCATCTGGACCAGCTGTTAAAAGTTGGTGTAAAGATTGTTCTCCTTCAACTTTAGGATTCTACAATATAGAATTCGTTAGTAATTAAGAATGATGCAATTTGGCAGCAATCTAACCTTAAATTTAGCCACATATTCTTCGCGAATAATTTTTAAAACATGGCGAATTACATTTGGTGGTACAGCTTCCTGGGGCATAGCATTTAATAGTTTTCGCCCCTCTAAAGAAAGTAGCTCCATAAGCTCTCTAAAATACAATAAATAAACATTTAAGTTACATAACCTAATTTCTGAAATATTTATCATACTTTGCTGTGTTCCATTTTCCGTGAGTAATAATATTCTCAACAACTGATTCAGTTCTTTGGGCGATTTCATACGAACACCGCAATTTGCTGAAATGTAAGTGATGTAAATAATGTCAACAGATGTCAAAAAAATTACCTGTGAGTAATGTCACTGATGAGTTGAGTGATGCCGTCTGTATTTTCGTTTGCTGTAGGCATTTTGTATTATATTATTTGTGCTTTAATTTTATACTTCTTATAAAATATATTGCAAATATAAAATTTGAGTTTAACGTGACAAGTTTGACAGTCAGTGTTGCCAATGCACGCATCATATACCAAAAGGAGAAAAATTAAACATGAAATTAAAAACAATAATTCATAATAAGGATTTTAAGAATACAATTATATCAGTATAATACGCATATAAATCAAAAATTAAATAGGCATATTTTTATTAATTTAGATAACTTATCTATGAAACTCAATGTTCCCAATCTTACTAAACTGATGCAATGAGAGAATCGTATAAATAAAACTAATACAAATCTATTTTATTATTATATTGCTGAATTATGATAAAAGTTAATTTAGATTTATTATTTTCTATCAAAATTAATAAAAGAATTAATAAAATATGCAATTTTTTCCTAGATTCACGCAAAGGATTAGCACCACAGATTAGCAATACAAATTTTCTTTTCTGGTTTATATATAGACCTAACTAATAACTTACAATTTTTTTACTATTATTTTTCACGACATGCGGAGAAAATATAATTTTGTTAGTGAGGAAAGTAAATTTTCCCTCTCTAGAGAGTAATGCCCTGTTCACACGTTGCTACTTTGAAGACGCATACGTGCTACTGTAGCATGAAAAGAAATTCAAATCGAAACAATTACCGAAAAAAATCGCTATCTACACACACAACGATCAACGATGTGAAATTATCAACGAGTAGTTCTTGATACTTTGATGCTACAAATTAGCAGCGCTGCTATTTGACAAGCGACTCAGATTTTTTCTTGCTACAGTAGCACGAATGTGTCTTCAAAGTAGCAACGTGTGAACAGGGCATAAAATAAGCAAGTATTACCACCACTGTTATTTTACGATGAAATATTTAAAAAATCGTAGGTTTTATTATTGTATTGAAAATTCTAATTTAAACTATTAGTTTACAATTAATATTCTTATACTATTTTTTGTACAATATTTCACAGTATCACAGTTTTACAACTTAAATATCATTTGGCATATTGGCTGCAGTAAAACAGTCCATTGTTTATAAACGTCATTCTGACAGGTGACGGGTGACAGTAGTTATGCCCTATCTTACTCAACAAATTAAAAATTAAAAATTTTACAGTAAATGTCAAAAAATTAATGGTTATTTTTATATTTTTTAACTTCCTTGTTTTGCAGGAGTAGAAAAAATATTTTGTCGAACTTACGATTGCAACCCTCCCTTCGCTCGGACTGAAATTTTCGTTCGCGCTCGACAGAACTATATTTTCAAAACTTGTTATACAAATAACTATTATTTTATTTTCCCTAACAACTTTGAGTGCCCGTGAATAATTGATAGCTGGTAACCGCACACACGTTAAAATATGATTCTATGCGCGATAGATCAGGCGACAACTGACAGGTACTTATATGGTTTTTTCTGTTAAAGTGAAATATGTACCATATTATTTGTCTATAATTAAAGATAATTCAGAAAAATTTTAAAATTAAAAAGTTTGAATTAAATATCGTACAGGAAATGTTATACAATTTATACAGCACAATTATTTGTAAATGTTTCCTTTTTTGGAAAATAATGTTGTCATCTATTTCATTACAATCTTATTTCCTCATGTCATAAATAATATATAAAATAACTCAATGAAACATCATTATTTACCTTTCAGTAAGATGAAAACGTCCGGTAAATATATAATCCATCAACTTAATTCACACAATCTACATTAATTTTTCATCGCACAGCCTTTAATTATTTACTACATTATGCACTTTCTTCTCACTTTGTTTGTTTAAGAAAATGTTTGGGTAGGGATAGAAGAAATTCTCTTACCTCTATAAAATCGTTTGCCGATTTCAATCCTCTGTCAGAAATTTCACGATTCGCAATGTTGTATTTAAAAGTTTTACTGTTTTGTTGTTTTTATTCGAAAGTTGGTAGTACGTTTCTTCAAAATTGTGTGAATAGTTCAGATGTTTTGTGGGATTCGTTGAATTTTTGGAATGGTGCGACAATCTTTCGGAAGATGCAAATTAAACCTGTTGAGAATTTGACGCAAAAATGTAGTGCAGATCTAAAAGAAATGATTCAAGGCGCATTTGATAGTAATTTATGGGCGATTAAAAGTAAGTAGCTTATAAATTATATAGCGACTTATATAGTGTCTGTTTCCTATCATAATATTTGATATTATGTACAAGAAATAATTTTATTTAACATTTTTAATTTATTTTAATAACCAATTGAGAATTGCTTAGAATGCTTAGATAATTAGATAGATAAATTTAAATTTTAACAACTTTTTTTGAAACTATATGTAATAGTTATTTATGTATCAAGTCATTATACAGTTTGTTACATTATACAAATGTTTAAAAAATATTTTACACCAGCATATTAGCATGTCTCATCAAATAGAGGAAGTTAAATCTGTCTCTTTATACAGGGTGTAACCCAACCTGTATAACAACATTTAAGGGTGTATAGTATAGTACCTTACCTATTGGACGGATCATGAATCAAAAAAATTTGTTGTTGAAATTCGCAAATTGAAAAATGAGTCCAAGTAAATGACATATTCCTGTAAGTACTAACAAATTTAATTTTTTCTGTTTGTAAAATTATTATTACATTAATTAATAAATACTGCATAGCTATTGTTTTACTTTTTTGTATTTAAATGTGACAACCAGTGGTAGGTACCCAAAATGATATTATTGAAAACTACTGTTAATTTTACGAATTTCAACAAAATTCTTTTTTATTCATGATCCAATACTATACACCCTTAAATTTTGTTACACAGGTTGGGTTACACCCTGTATTATATTATGATTATGAATTTAATTAAAAGTACTTGTAGTTTTAAGGAGAAGGGTTGCGTGCTTAATTTCTTACGTATTTATTTTCGAAGCTGTGATTTTAACTATAATTTTATTTATATTTCTTATTTTCATAGCTGTGAATGAATCTTCGCAGAGTATATACAACAGTTTGATATGTTGATTGCGAATTAAAAATAATTTATCAGAAATTAAGACTTTTTTTCCGTATAATTACTATTTAAAACGGGGCCGGTTTCTGAACAGATATTTAACCGTCCAGTTAATTTAACCCTTCAATAAACTTGAAAATGGTTTTCTGAAACATCAAATTTGGATTTAACTGCCCCGTTAAGTTAACGCGGCAAATAGGTCGGTTTAAATTAACTGACGTTTAATAAACTATGATTTTCGTCATTTGTTTGTATTCACCGGTACTTCATAAATATAAAATCACAGGTTACAGTGCGCGTTTTTGCTAATTTAACCAGTTGCAGTTCTATGCCCTGTTTGATTTTGCAAATTATAGTCTTTTGTAATTTGCTGCCACACTAATTTTTTTTTTGCGATTGTGACCGCATCATTTTCTTTATTTTCAATTATTAGTCTTTTGTATTTCCCCGTCACCAGTTCAAAAACAAAATTCTTTTCACTTTCAGTGTAGTTTTTGCAGCGAATTCGCTTTTCTTCCATTATTTTATATCGATGTTTATCACTAATTGGTAAAATTATAAAATTTGAAATTTACGTCAAAATTACCGACAATATCTATCTATTAGATTTAAAATAAGTATAAGTTCAGGATTAAACCATGAGTTAGTTATTTGACGTATAATTTAACTGACGCATGTTTCCAGAAACCCAAAATAATTTTAACCTTTCAATAAATTTAACGGGCGGTTTGCTAACTGGTCAGTTAAATATAAGTTCAGAAACCGGCCCTTAGTAGAGTAACATTCAATGAAAATTAGAATGATTACAAATTAGGTTAAAATAATTATCTATTTAGAGGCATGATAAAAGTTTTCTTTGAATATTTTGAAATTTAATTTTGGAATTCTTAAAAAATATTTTTAATCCGTAATCATCACATCAAACTGTACTTACTGTTCACGTATATACTAATTTGAAATTAAATCCTGTAAGAGCGATAAATTTATAAGATAGCTTTGTTTTGTGCATAATTATACAGATGTACCAGTTATGGTACACCCAGTATAATCATGCATTTTATCCTAAACTTGGATGGCAACCTCATTAACTTAAAGTCATCGAGGATAGATATATATTTTACCGTGTGTGCGGTTACCAGCCGTCAACTCACAGGTACTCATGGTTGTTTGTAGAGAGTACACCACAAGGGTAATTTTTAATATGTCACGCTTTTTATCCGGCTTGTACACCACACATATTGTGAGCCATCGGAATAAATATCATATTATTGTTAGATCATTTCATATAGTACAAATGTGTGCGGTTATTAATGAAGATTTTGTGCAGTTAAGCTGAAGTGTATACCTGATTGGATCCTTATTACAATAATTAGTGTAAAAAATTAATGTTAACTAATTGACAACATGATGAAAGTGCATATTATCTCACCGTGCACTGCTAAACATAAATACTTTAGCTGTGTTCAATTAATAAACTAAATTGGTCCATGCGGAAAAGGAAAACCGCTTCGCTTGCATTCTGCACGCTTGTTACATTTATTCATCTGTCTTCCGTCAGATCGGTCTCTTAATGCAGGTGTCCTAATGTCAATATTGTTGTCTTTTTTATTATTAGGTTATGAATAATTACTTGCAGGATTTTGATTATTAGTGTTACGTGCTTGAAAGTTCAGCGTTTTCAATCAAAGGCGGGAAATATATTACAATTTTAATTGATAGTTTCCTTATTGGAACAATGCGCATATTGGTTTTGTTACGAAGGCAATTATTATTAGAAAAAGAGGAAAATATGTTTGTTGTTTATCAACGTCGTTTAGACGTTTAAAGGTTCATTCACACATTTATATACAGGTTGGTGGAGGTGAAATGCGAACATAGGGGACATACATGACAATCGAACTTTCATGCCAGGTATCTTGATATATTTTGTAGTAGTGTCACAAAACGAAGTAATATGAATTTGTGTGGCAAAAAGAGTAATCAAGAACAAAAATAATAATAAAATCTAAAGTGCATGTAAACTTTCTCGTTCTGCTCGTACACATACATTATTATGCAAAGAAAATATTTTAAAGAAAATAAAAATTTCAATAATATGACAGCTACTTTGACATTGACAGTACTTATTCCACGTATATCAAGATCAAGATGCCTAGCATGATAACTCCATTGTCATATATTTCCCTATGTTCGCATTTCACCTCCACCAAAATAAGATTACACATACAAATAAGAATCTAACAAATATATTTTTCATGAAAGTGTTCATAACAGCCTAAAATAAAAATAAACATAACACGTCGCGCATAACACATAAAACACAGGAATATGCAAATCTCAAATAGCATAAGAATAAATATAAGTCTCGGCTTCGCCTCGTTTGATAATATTCACGACTAGTACCATAATGATTGACGTTACGATCCGTATTTCATACAAAATTTTATCTACTGGCGTAAATTAGTTAAAAAATAAAATAAATTATTTGGTATTATAAACAAAACAAAATTATGTTAAGAGTTGTTAAATAATTACGAAGCGCGTCTAAGTTAGATTTTAATGACATAGACAAAATAAACTAGATTACCTACTTTTCCCGTATTTATGATGCCTACTGTTAGATCAAATATCAAGCATACCTGGAAGCGATAACCTTGTCGTAAGGCTTAAGGAATTAGTTGGCGAGCTCAAGATCACGTTTAACTCTGGAAGCAAAGAAAACATAAGCAAACATGCTTAGTGAGGAGCAGTAACACGCTGATGGAACACTTCCACCTCAGACTCTCACATCACACATCAATCTCCACATCATACCACATTCAAACATTCGTATCTCGTTGGCGACCTGGTTAGGGCCACTCCAGCCCCACGGCTGCTCGCTGCACCGTTGGCGATCTGACAAGGATCACTACAGCCCATAGCTGCTCGCTGCATCGTTGGCGGCCAGTCACGGTCCACTACAGCCCAAAGCTGCTCGCTGCATCGTTGGCGGCCAACCACGGTCCGCGTACCCAACGTCTCAACTCTTATCACACTCTACACATCATAAACACACACGGCTCAACTCACCAGGCCAGATCAACACGGATCTATTTCACATAATCATATACACTTTACTGATTTATGATCTATTCTTCTCGAACACTACCATTAAACTGAAATCTAAGAGGCTAGCTAATGAGTTTTATTGTCTCAAGAGTTATCTAATTTGTTTGTAGTACTCTTATTAAAATAACATCTCGTAACATTCGGCCAACCTGACTTAATCCTCGTCCTCGAGGATGTCGTTAAACGAGTAGGAGAACGTATTTGGTGAAAGGTGAAATTTTGCTGAATAAGAAAAGAACATGAAGTCTAATAGCCATCGTTTACCACAACTCGCTTCAACACTGAAGTCTGCTACCCCAGTATGTGCACCTACTGAACAGCAGAACAGAGCAAAAGGAATTGTTTCACGATAGTTGAAGTGAAAGATATATAAGCAATCATTTAAATAATTAAGGCTATTTGTACAAATTTACCTTACCTAAGTTCGCGTATTGACTATTCAAAACTAGGGTTCGGTTAGGTTAGTTTCCATTTTTGTTTTTATAGTTCAAACTAGTTTTGACGGTAACATAATCACTAATTTCCTGCAGTAATTGATGGAATACAGCTATCAGTTATACTAGTTACAATAATCTAATCCAACTATTCCTAAATTAATCTCTATTACATTACAATAATCGCGGACTAAATTTGATTAGGTAGGTACCAAAAATCCCTCGGTGCATAATCCTTATAATTGAAAATATATTGCCATGATGTTACGCAGACAACATTTATATAGAGTTAAATAATTGTGATTTATTTGTAGATCAAACAGCAGAATAGTTAAATTCATTTCTTTACATGACGAAGGAATCACACAATTTTAAAATCATCGTAACTTGTAAATAAAAAGTAACTCGTTGAATAACGTGAGAAACATTGATGTTGCAATTTATTGTTAAGGTCGAATAAATACTAAAGTGGGTGGTACAAACTTATACCTGGCGTAAACTGTGTTATAAAACAGATTTTGTTTTATAGGACTTATTTTCTGATAACCGTATTGTACTGTTATACAAATTAATTCACCGAATTTAAAATTTGTAAAAGATTATTTAATTTGCTGCGAGTGCTAGACAGTAGACTATTCAGAATTTGTAGACAAATGTACCAATAGATCATAAACTCGAAGATACTAGAAATATATACAATAATAGTAATTTAGAAGGACAAACAAAGAACTAATAATAACCGCTACTTTTCAAGGATAACAGTTTCTTACTTATTTCTTTCCTTTTTAATCAGATGACACTGACAATATAGTACACTGGGCAATAACAAGCTTCGTAGTCATTAAAGCACTATGATTAATAAATTAAAAACATTGTCGAAGGATCTCCTATTGTCTTGAATAATGGTGTTTAGAGTATTAATTGAATCAACAGTTGAAAAGACGAGAATTGCATTTAAGCGATACTTGCTTCATATGACTGATAGGTATATGAATATTATAATCCTAATAAGTCTCCAGGTACATATAACCAAGCACCCGAAATTTCATATCAAGTTACATGTTGACATTCTACTATAAATACGACTCTATTTGAATTTCGGAATAATTTTCAGAATTAAACAAACAGTACTTTATATTATAAAACTTGGCGAATGCCCTAACTGTTGCGGAAGCATGTGATCGGATACCATTTACAATTATGTCATCACAATTTGACGAGAAGGGACTAATACATTAGAAATGTGTCGTTCATGAACGGATCATTCACAAGGTCCGAGTTTTAACTGTCCACAATAGCATTATCAGTAAACAAAATTAGATTTTAAAACAGAAATATTATAATATGCTACCTGCCTACCTAACCGTACCTTCAATTAAATACTCCGGAATAATTTCAAAATACTAATCGTTTTTGGTCTACTCGATCATTGTCGACAACAAGGGAACGTTTGACTTTTTAAAAGTGTACAGCAATATGGGATACCCTGCTGACGGAAGTAAATGCTCAAAAAGATAATTATTACTTATCAAATTCTCATACATCTAAAGAATATCTGGGAATCAGCAAGGCAATGCGTACTACGACAATAAAGGCCTTGTTAGATCTTGCACCATTCTACCTTATGAAAGAACAGGCAATGGCTGCGATAGTGCGTTAAACAGAAATTAACCAGTGGAAGTTCAGAAGCAACACTGAGGGTCATGGCAAGATTATGTTCACATCTTAATAGAAAGAGACTCAGAGTATGCGTATAGATTTGTTCACGGAACATCTCCTCAGGAAACATCTAATCAACGTAGTAAATTACGACTTATGCAGAAAATTCGGTATTGTCGAGTAATTGACGGAACACGTACTCAGCGACTGTGCCTTTAGTGGTCACCAGAAAAAGGAATTTACAGGTTCTATTTCTAGAGCAACGTAACATTCAAA
Organism: Agonum fuliginosum; assembly: GCA_947534325.1. NCBI lineage: Eukaryota > Metazoa > Arthropoda > Insecta > Coleoptera > Carabidae > Agonum > Agonum fuliginosum. The sequence continues at coordinate 3,958,229 of OX384033.1, forward strand.
GCGTCTCTTGCAAGTTGCAGTAGACTAGCTAACTTCATTGAAGCAACAGGACTATGTTAGAGCATTCTAGTATCGCGGGTAAAACAATAAGTTTAAAGGCGAAAGTGTGTGTGGCCTCATCTACCTCTCTCGTAAGATAACAACAGCTAAAACGGCAGCAGCGTAATCCAGAGAGGAGAAATTAGATAAACATCTTTCAGTACGATATAGAGTTGTAGGGGATATATATGTACCGCATTCATTAATATTAAATATGGCACTTGAAAATAAATGTCACGATGAAATACTCACATATTTATAAGGAGACATTCTGAATATAACTTAAGGATCTCAATTATTACAGGTGTTGTGTGTTCTGCCGCATCTAATTTTTCAGCAGATGTATACAACATCTTAAAAACAATCATCATAAGCTACAATAGAAAATGCTACACTTTTACATTCCGAATCAAAATATTATAATTTAATCTTACTAGAAAAGTACAAAATACTTAAATCAAAATTGGGAAATCATTCTCTTTTTAACGAAAATACAATTTCTTTAGGAACACCATACTTTTTTAAAAAAATAGTTAATTCTATATTTTGAGAAATAATAAAACTTAATATTTTCAACAAGCTAAACTTGATACGGTTAGTATCTACCTTTTTCTGAATTCTTTATTATGTTTTCTTTTGTCTTGCAATTATTTATATCTACTACATAATCTCATTTTCTAAACGGTATCAGCGAACAACGAAATCGAGAAGAAGAATTATTAATTTCGATGAAGTAACAAAAAGCATCTCCTAGGTTTAAATAGAGAAATACGTTAATTACAGTTGGATGTTAGTATCGGTGCTCGGCGGTATAGAGTATCCAGAAGAGATGGTAATTACACAATTTAATAGGGATTTAGGTAAGCAAATGCAATGTAGGCTGCGAACAGTTTATCATTTCGTGTTTATTTCTAAAGGAAATGTCGATTCTGTTGTGATGTATGGGTGTAAGTTATGACGAATACTTCTTAGACAGAAGTCATTACGTAACTACAGATGATTACTTTACAAAGCATTACGTACTACGTTACATGTTTATGTCTCACTACTTTATTACTTATTAAATGAAGAGCATGATTGATTGCATAAACCTCAAATTACAAATTATATTTTGATTTTAAAACCAAGTGAAGAAATCGGCAAAGAGAGTGACTAAATCACACGCACACCGAGTTCAAATGAAAGGAGACAGTCCCAAAGTTTCCTTCAGAACTTTACGGGATGAATCAACTGCACTGGGACAACTGAGGACCTTGAGACAAGGGTCATAATGTTACTACCTCAATTTACGCTAAACACTAAACAAAAACTTCGTATGAGTTAGATGACTACCAGATCAAGTGAGTGTAAACATTGACGTAATAAACGAATCTGGTTGTGATGTTCTGAAGTACTAACTGATTTTAATTCCCTAAATTATTAATCACTTGAGAATAAAATACATGTTGCAATACTGACTTAGATTCTGATCCCACTTCTGATTTGTTAAGAGTTGTTAAATAATTACGAAGCGCGTCTAAGTTAGATTTTAATGACATAGACAAAATAAACTAGATTACCTACTTTTCCCGTATTTATGATGCCTACTGTTAGATCAAATATCAAGCATACCTGGAAGCGATAACCTTGTCGTAAGGCTTAAGGAATTAGTTGGCGAGCTCAAGATCACGTTTAACTCTGGAAGCAAAGAAAACATAAGCAAACATGCTTAGTGAGGAGCAGTAACACGCTGATGGAACACTTCCACCTCAGACTCTCACATCACACATCAATCTCCACATCATACCACATTCAAACATTCGTATCTCGTTGGCGACCTGGTTAGGGCCACTCCAGCCCCACGGCTGCTCGCTGCACCGTTGGCGATCTGACAAGGATCACTACAGCCCATAGCTGCTCGCTGCATCGTTGGCGGCCAGTCACGGTCCACTACAGCCCAAAGCTGCTCGCTGCATCGTTGGCGGCCAACCACGGTCCGCGTACCCAACGTCTCAACTCTTATCACACTCTACACATCATAAACACACACGGCTCAACTCACCAGGCCAGATCAACACGGATCTATTTCACATAATCATATACACTTTACTGATTTATGATCTATTCTTCTCGAACACTACCATTAAACTGAAATCTAAGAGGCTAGCTAATGAGTTTTATTGTCTCAAGAGTTATCTAATTTGTTTGTAGTACTCTTATTAAAATAACATCTCGTAACAATTATATCTAACAAACTTCCGTAGTAATGAGTTGTTTGTTTAATTATGGTATTGATTACCATACTGGATTCATTATGGTCATTAGCTTATAATTAATGCTATTATAGTACGTATAATGTTGTCATTATGATTCGACATCATATAATTATTAATCCAGTGGTTAAGTTTTTTATGAATTTTTGAAAAAATCTTTTTGACCGTAACCAGCATATCAAACTCTGTACTCTTGCCTTAACCTATGTATACAGGGTGTTTCATAACTTCTAGTACATACGTTTAATGGTATATTTTGTTTGATATGCTGATTACGAATCTAAAAGAATTTTTTTTAAATTCGACAAATTAAGGGTTGTTTACCTAAAACATTTTTATAGTACTGCACTGGATTCGTTTTTCTATTAAATACAAACAATAGAAGTAGGTAATGAACATTTTAAATTACATAATACTAGTAAAATAACAAACTAAATTTAATTATTTTTAATGAAACAATAATTACTCCACCCAGTGGCAGTGGCTACGAAAAATTTTTGACTGGGAAACATGGAAATTAATTTTGCGATTTTAAGAAAAATTCTTTTTTATTCGTAATCAGCATATCAAACAACATAACCCTTAACGTATGTACCTGAAGTTATGAAACACCCTGTATAAGTACTTGTAGTTGATACCCTGTATAAATAAAAACAAGCGTATAATCTTTATTATAATTGTATTTTAAAAGGTGCAATCACTTAATTTACAGCAACTTTCTTTTAAAAATGAGACTTGCTGCGCCACTGTTAAGATCTTTTGTCGCCATATTGTTTATTGCATACCGGTTTGTTGTACAGGGAAGTACTTATGGTTTATGGTACTAGGTGTGCTCGTAAGAACCTACGATACATGCCAATGTTCGTAAATAAACGGACTTGATTTCTGGTTTCTAAGAGTTTCAACATTCAAGTTATACTTACTTATATAAATTTAAATGTAGGCGATTTCCGACGTTCAGTGCAGCTAGATCTAATTGATTATATCTTGAAGCGAAGAATTTTTAAAATAAGAAAGAAAGTTGACATAGTGAACAGCATTGTTACAATATTCAATGCACCGCACCGCACTAATGCATGGATTGTTATATTTTTAATCCTTTCTGTTAAATTAAGCAAAATGTATCTTTAATTATAGTAAATATTTTCTTCATTATTTTCTTGTTAAATAATCTCGAATACTTTAATTATTATTATAGTGTAAAGTTGATTGACGGCTAATTAATTGAAACAATTATTTAAGAATATATAGGAGTAGTGATTGTATATTATTATTTTTAATAACTACAATAATACGGCTGGCTGGTGTTGGCTTTTTTCTGGCAGTGGAACAATTGAGATTCTAAAAAAATTTGAGAATACAACTAATTAATTTTGTTAGGTTCTGTGTTAAGTATATTTCGATTTTCGATTTAATTCTCTTAACAAAACTGCTGCAACCTTAAATATAAATAAGACTGGTTTCTAATGGATGTAACCGGTTACTTATTCAGTGTTCTGCAAAGTTGAACTATAGGCATTTCTATGTTACTGTTCATAATGATACCATAACATTCTTTATTTAACTTTACAGAACACAGAATAAAGTAGCCGGTTTGAGGCATTATGTTCCTCGCTCTGTAATTAATTTATAACCAATATAGAATTTAAATTTTTTGAATTTCAATGATTTCTTCGCACCGAATTAAATTTTGATTGGTACTACATTTTTTACGAAGGATTTTGTAAATCTGAGAAAATAGCCCAAGACAAAATTTAAGATTTTGAAAATTCTTCATAAAAATATACCTACCCATTGTATTTTTTGCAAAAAAAATTGTATAGGAATTCAATAGTGATAAAATCAAATTTCTTACCATTTTCGAGATATCTATCACGATCAACAATAATTTTTTGGGAGAAAAAATTGTTTAAATTTTCAAAATTAAAATATGTAATAAATCGAATTAACTAGATAACAACTAAACAAGATATAGGTAGAACAGAACTGTGGTTTGCAGCATTTTATTTCTCATAATTATTTTTTGCTGAAACTATAATAATTTGAGCTGTTTTTCGTAGTGCTGGACGCAAGCGGGCATTATGAGGGCGGCATTTTCCAAGGCAACGAATTCTGGATGGGCTCGAACACCCAATGCCAAAACCTTCAAGAAATACGTAACAAAATATTCTCAACAAACACCTCGTCAAATAATGAGGATAAATTTTATCGCAGAACTGCTGAAAACCGAATCATAAACAATAATCAACTGCATCTTGGTTCCGTACCACCTTTTTCAGTCAGATTTGCTGTGACGAGTTTGATTTTTAAACTTAATTCTTTTTGCGAGCTTTCTAATGAGACGGTAAGTAAATATTCTATAACCTAAAAATTAGTTTAATTTGTTTTTCAATCGTTTGCATCTTCCGTATAGTTAAATGTTAAAGGAAAGTATGTAGATTAGCGTTATATTATTTTATAGTATTAACTTTTTGTTAAATTAGTAACGCGTATTATTTTAAAATTGAAGGTAGCAAAAAAGATAATATACCTGCATTCATTGTTGCGAATTCTTATTTACATTATAAATTGCGGTAGGTTTTATTTTACAAATTACAACACGAGGTTCTAAAATTTTCTATGAGGTGAAGTGAGATGCATTGACATTTGCATTAAAATTTCCTCCTGTCAAGCAGGTTTACTACAACTGCTTAGAGATGGCACCAGAAAATGTCGCATTTAAAATTAATCTGTTTTATTTATTGCAGACTTTATTAAACAATAAATAAATAAATTGTGTAAAGTAGCTAAATTTTATGTAAAAGCGCAATTACCATAAACGAAGACGTCAACAAGTTTGATTGTTATGTTTACACTTACAATTTTCTTTACTTTAAGATAATTTATGTAATGTAATCGAATTTATGTAATATCATCACATATTATTCAAATAAGTATCGTGTGATTTCTCTAATAAATTTACATAAACGACTCAAATCTTATAAATTAAACTCGGAGTATATTTGACATTAGAAATGCGCGGAAGTGCAAACAGCGCATAGCCAACCTAACACAAATTTACACTTAATACATAACCTCTAATCTTCTAACATGAAGAACAAGCTTCAACTCGTTAACTGTAACTGTCTTTTTCCCATGTGACAAGTTTTTTAGAATGTTGTTTTGTTTGTTGTTTGTACCTTAACAGGAAAGAGTTGTATTTGTTGGACTGTGTCTGCCGAGTTCTTGCAGTGCCCCTGATGTACGGACGACATTGGAGTGGACAGTTGATAAAGAAGTTTTTGAGGTTAGAAATGTTAAGTTTGTGCCAGGGGAGTACTCCGTTTGGGACGACAAGAGGTTTTACTTTTTGTGGTTCGTACCATTTTGATACTTTTAATAATAATTCGTGAAACATTTTTCCTTCCCCGATTTATCAACAGTACCTTTCGGTATACGTAATATTTTATATTTTGATGGTAAATTTACCAATGTACGTACGTAGTTTTGTCGTTTCATTTGTCATTCTTATTTTTAAATATTTTTTGGAATATGTATAGCAACGTTACAGTTGTTAGAATTTTAAATTTAAATTCAATTTATTGAACAATAAATTGATCAAGTTTATTCTTAATTTATTGTTTAAAATTATATTTGCAAAATGTAACATTGTATTAAATCGATCTATTGATCAAGAAAAATTATTGAAATCTAATATAGTAAAAATAAAATTGATGATTTAATTGAATCGTTACAACCTTCATAAAGCCCCGTTTACACATGGATTCTTCGAGGATTCTTTCATGCTTCTGAATCCTGAAAAAAAAGAAATTCACTGTTTTGAAGCAATGAACGTATTAGAAATTTTCCAATACTCATTGAAGATTCAATTTAGCGGCGCCGCTCTGACATGCAATTATTTTTCTCTGGATTTAGAAGAAGAATCCATGGGTTAACAGGCTTAAGGAGCCCGTCTACCTCCTAAAATCCAGCATAAAATGTACTAGCGTAGCGAGTGTTTTGTGGCCAGTACAATAATAGTAAAATTTTATTTCATCAAGGATTATATATTTACAGGATCAAATATTATTAACAGTTGTGCCTTAGAAATTTATTTTTAAATTTTTTAAAAGTCATATCTGTAGATCCATTCTTTCTCTATTAAATGTTTATAAAAACATTATCATTAAGTCAATAATAAACTAACAGTTTACTCGCACCGAAAACACTTTTCCAATATTTTTCAACTTCAAAATGAGAATACATTGCTAGGATGCGGCAAAGTACGAGTTTCGGGCTGGTTTCAGGCAGCCGTACTAGTGGGGAACAGAAAAAAAAGTAAAATTGAGAGTATTTTAGGAATCCAGAAGAAATGTAGACAGGCCGCTTAAGTCTTAAGCTACATTAAAGCACAGTCTCAAAATCAATACACTTTAAATCTCATTACCTACAGTATCACATATCCAACTTTCGTTTCTATTTAGTTCCCTCTTCTTCACGGTGTCCCTCCTGATGACCCTAGGCACCGTCCTGGACTACATTGCCTCTACGACGGGCCGCAAGTTCCACACAACTTCCTGGTTTCGCGTGCTGCACTCTTTCTCCGTGATAAGTAACTTGCGAAGCATCGCTTCACTGGAAGTTGGCGAAGACACCCTGGCGCCCATTCACGGACTGAAGTTCATCTCTATGATGTGGGTTCTACTGGTGCACACTTGTCTCATGCTGTTCCAAGTTGCTGGTGAGATGAAGTGATGATGATGAAATGATGATGATGATGATGAATGGAGATGATGGTTGGTGTTGCAGGGAATAAGACGTTTCGGGATACGGCGGAGGCGGATTTGATGTATCAGAGCATTAGCAATGGGACGTTTTCTGTTGATACGTTTTTTACTTTGAGGTAGATTTTTTTTACTTTTTAAGTGAAATGGATTCATTGACCATCCACAGGATTATTGTGGATCTTTTACCGGCATCTGTCACTTTGACATTAAATTAAAAATTGGTTAAATTGTTATTTTGAATATAAATATTATTATTATAAGTATATTTATTAATGTTAAATACAAATTTAGTAAATATTTCAAGTTTCTATTGTAAAAAGAATTCAAAAATAGAGCGGCGGTGTCATTGCGATTTTCTTACCGAATATGCACTCGTGCATTTATTCATGTCCAGGAAATTTTTTATCGTGCATTTCAACAACGTAATTAGCTCTCGTGTACAACTCGCGCTAATTAAGACGTTGTTGGAAAGCACTCAAAAAATTTTCCGGAAAGAATTAATGCACATGTGATATTATAAGTGAAAACAGTGACCCAAAACTGTTTGACTAAAAAACCTGAAAACAAAAATTGCGAATTTCGAAAAAATTCTTTCGGTTCCGTGATATTGAGGAGCACCATATGCCATTAAAATATATTCACGAAATTGCAAATCACTTATATACATACATATCTTACAAGCTTTGTACCCAACTTGGGTGTGGAATAAACTTACATCCCACTTAAGACTTGAAATGAATCGTCTATGTCTATGGGATGTTTAAAAATATCTGATTCTTGTACTTTAAGAGATATTACGTTACGCTATCCTAGCCCTATCCTGAACCTGAGTACGATAAAAAATTACAAGGAACACATAATAAACATACATTACTAACATTGGTATGTTACACATAGATAATGTTATTAAGGGCGGACATTAGCAATCTCCAGGATAATTATAGGATGTTAATAGGCAAATATAGCAAAGTAACATAACAAGTATGATGTTCACATTTTTGAAATGTTCTGGAGATTTTATTTTGTCAAGTGGGAAGATTGTGTATTGTTTTTTGTAAAGTTGTGTACAAAACAAATCGAATATAGGTATATGGTATCAAATTAAAAGTGTAAAGCTAAGTTTACATGTACCGTTGACACCGGAAAAACGTTCGCCGTTGACGCCGTTATGTGATTTGATTCGCCGACAACCAACGGCGTGAACGGCCACAACGTCCTGAACGTTGCCGGCCAACGTTGAAATATTTGAACTTTTGCCGGTCTTGACGGCCGTCAGCGCCGTAAAAACATTTAAAACTGTGCGCAATTATTTGAAATTCAGAGTGAACTATGCAATAAAAATATTTTGACATTTTACTTTTATCTTCAACGTGCTCAAAATGACACTTGCCTTAATTTATTTATACGTCAAAAAACGACGTAATTAAAGGTAGGTTCGTTTATTCTTTGTGTGCTTGAGCTGTGCATGAGCTGTGTTAAAGCTAAGTTTACATGTACCGTTGACACCGGAAAAACGTTCGCCGTTGACGCCGTTCTGTGATTTGATTCGCTGACAATCAACGGCGTGAACGGCCACAACGTCCTGAACGTTAATAATTAGACAATTGATTGAAAATGTCAAAAATTGAACGGTCCATGTAGACACACTTATAGTTTTGACGGCCTCAACGCTAACAACGGCCGCAACGTTTGCCGGTGACAACGGTACATGTAAACTTAGCTTTACGGTCACGTGATAACTGTGCACTTCGTGTATAAAGGAAATAAACGAACGGTCTCTGAACTTGTGTGCAGTATTTTGACATATCTACTGTTCCATTTTGATTTTCATCATTCATTGACTCACAATTTGGATAATACTCATATCACACCTTATGATTCTGTGCGATGCTGATGATATAAGAGTTATTTATTAAGAACTTCGATATTTTCAGACATTGACAAGAGACTTATTAAAGCAAAAAGCATATTATTCGAAATTAATTATTATACATTATCTGACGAATATGCAGCATACAATCTTCGTTCTGTTCATTCTGCATAATTATGATTGTTTTAACCTCCAAAAGTGACATGCACGCTCCGTGTCCAACAGTCCGAGCTTGGGCTTGTTGTGCATGCACAGTGCGCACAGCCGAGTATTTTCCGAACGCATCCTGTCCAGTGCAAAGTGCACAGAAGTGAATAAACGAACGGTTACTGTGCAACATGTTAAAAATGTGTGCACAGAACTGAATAAACGAACCCACCTATAATAGAAAAGCGAAAGCAGCGACGATGATGGGTACAAATAATTAGACAATTGATTGAAAATGTCAAAAATTGAACGGTCCATGTAGACACATTTATAGTTTTGACGGCCTCAACGCTAACAACGGCCGCAACGTTTGCCGGTGACAACGGTACATGTAAACTTAGCTTAAAGGTTGTCCTTCAGCAGATGTTTATTAAAATAAGTTAAATTTGACAATGGTTGATGAGTCCATTTTACCAGTCTTAAAACTTACCGACTATATTTATTATAATTTACTTTTAGTGGCGTGCTGGTGTCCTTCCTCTTCTTCCGCACTGTTGCCAAATATCCAGTAAAGAAACTGATAGGCAAGGATGGGTTCCTCGGCCACTTTTTGCTGTATATCAGCATGTTGGTCTACCGGTTGCTTCGTTTATCATTTCCATATCTCATCGTTATCGTTCTGACAGGATTCTTAACAGAACAGAAAATTAATAACACACCACTGGTGTTGCCAACTAGAGATCATGTTAATTGTGTCGATCATTGGTGGAGAAACGCATTGTATGTTAATACGTTTTATCCCGTTGGAGAAATGGTAATTATACAAGTTAACGAAAATACTTTTAGAGGTTTTAAGTATTTATTATGATTTAATATTAAAATTTCAATTATTTGATGAAACCAATTATTACTAATTTAAGAAATTATAAATCATTAAAATGGTCCTTATTACACATTAATAACTGAAACAAAATTTGAGTTTATTGATGAAGTAATCTACTGACCTCCTATACAGAGTGTTTCATAAGTTGAATGTTGGTATTTTTTTTTATTCGCAAAATTAATTGCACTTTAAATGAGCACTTACACATTTGGAGAGCGGGAGTGGGTTCAAAATCCAGAATATAAAAATCTAGAATATTTATAAACAGAAAAGTGCAACACGAAGTATAATATTATATGACAGAGGTGGGCTTTAGAGTGAATGAAGTGTGGCATTTATGTTTACTTTCCAGGCGTTCTAGGTTTTTTAGAGAGAGAAAATACGGACCAGATCGGACTGCATTATATCATGCACTCTATGACGATAAACAACGGTAACGATGATAGCGCACGGGCCTAGTAGTGATCTTTCTCTCTTACACAGGGTAAACAAAAATGCCACAAATCTACAGTATTGCTGAGATAGGGAGTGTCCACTTCTGCATTTATTATACTTCGTGGTATTAAAATACTTTCATCAAAAGGAATTACAGGAATATTCAAATCTAGAATTTTAGATTCGGCATAAATCGAGCATAAATGCAAACACAGAAAGATGCAAATTTAGAAAAGTTTTAGTCAAAACCGAGTATGTGGTACTCAGGAATGTTACTGGGTTGTTTGTTTAGTTCAGTTCAACTTAGTTTGTTTGTGTATCCCATTCGTGTTGAAGAAACAAACTAGTTTTCTAGATTTGATTCTTCCTATATTTGCATTATCCTGTGTTTGCATTTCTGCCGATTCTAAAATTCTAGGTTTGAATTTTCCTCCGAATGAATCTTAATGCAGGTATTTTATTACTCATAAATTTTCTAGATTTGCATCGTCTGATGTTGCATTTTCCTATGAATATTCTAAATTTAAATGTTTACTTAATTTTTAATTCTTGTCATTGCATAAATAATTAAAATTCAATTTTATTCTATTCACAGTTTAGTCTGCTATCAATTACGCAATCTTTAATGCAGTGGCATTAAAAATGTTCTCCTTGTGAAAACTCTCTTTCATTTACGAATTTAAAAAAAATAATTGTTCCATGATCAATACGTCGAATACTACCAATGCCATTAAAATATATGCACGAAGTTGTGAATCATTCTGTATACAGCTCACTGATGAATACATTAATGTTTTAGTAACATTTCAGTTTGTAATAATTATTCTCGAATATTTTAACTCCCTGTTCACACAAGGATTCTTGTAGGATTCTTTAATGCTTCTGAATTTAGAAAAAAATAATTCTGGTGAGACTCGCCTGCCAAATAGCGGCGCCACTAAATTGAATCTTCAAATGAGTCTTATAAAAGAAGAATATCTAATTCATTGATAGCTTCAAAACAGTGCATTTCTTTTGTCCAAGATTAAGAAGCATGAAAGGATCGTCAAAGAATTTATGTGTGAACAGAGCTTAATATTAATATTCCAGTGCATGAACTGGAGTTGGTACCTATCAAACGACACTCAATTCTACCTTTTGGGGGTCCCTCTACTGCTCCTGGCATTGCGTTATCGCGTGACATCTCTAATATTGGGAGTAATTTTACTGACACTATCCTGGATTACAACCGCAGTAATAAGCTATCAAACTCAGCACATTATTGATACCAGGGATCCATTCGCCCATTATGACGAGCTGTATGATAAACCGTGGACCAGGCTGGGTCCGTATTTTATTGGATTAGCCACAGGTCAGTACTTCGGGAATATTGTTGGTAATTGTGATTCTAGATTATGGGATTTAATTTAGGAGATGTTTGGGAATTGACGAGTATTGTTTGAAAATAAATTGGTTGGGAATTAATGGTAGGTAGATTATTTAGCTAAATCAATAATTGATTTGGTGTGATTAGTGAATTTGTATTTGATTCATGTACGGTCAGTTTGTTGGTAAACTAATTAATCATTCTACATGTTCCCAAATTTTCTCTCTGGTATTTATAGTTGTAGTTTGTTGATTATAGCAAAATAATTTAATTGGGGTGTGGTTTAAAAGTCCGGTTTACACCTGAAAACTTTTGATATTCAAAACAAGGTATCAAAGAAATATAAACAAAAACTTTTATTTTGTACTTAATGTTAAAAATTGGTTTTATACGTTCATTTTCAGTAGATAAAGTATTACTTTAACATCGAGGGTAGATAAAATAAAATTTGAGTAGATAAAGTAAAATTTAAGTAGATAAAGTAAAATTTGAGTAGATAAAGTAAAATTTGAGTAGATAAAGTAAAATTTGAGTAGATAAAATAAAATTTAAGTAAAATAAGAATATTTTTACACAAATTAACATTAAGTACAAAATAAAATAATATATTGTACACGACGATAAAGAGTCTTTATCGACACGTGAAAGATAGCCCACTCGTTCCTTCGTCACTCGTGAACTAACATCTTTCACTTTTCGATAAATGATCTCTTTATCGTCTTGTATAATAAATTACTATTATTTATAAAATTAGATCGCTTGTACGTTTTTTACGGAGTTCATTCAAAAACTTATGGATTGATTTTAATGCAATATGATCTCTAAATTGATAATGTATTTGTAACATGATGGTCTACCATCTTGAAATAAAACGATGGTAAGATAATTAAAAATAGAGAAATAGTTTAATTGAATTTCATACAATTTATAAATTTATTTACTTTATCTAGGACCATTGAATAATACATTCATTATGTAGGTAACTATGATAAACCCCTCCACACACTATTGTATTATGAATTCAAAATTCAATACTATTGTATTATGAGTCCATTATTCAACACTATTGTCATTGTCATCCCATTAAAATAGATTAATATTTTATAGAATAAAAATTTATAAAGAAATATTAATTTTTACGAAATTAGAAGAGCTCATTTTAATTATTTTAAATATAAATAAATGGTAAATTTGTGCAGCGCTATAGCGGTGACTTCAGAAGCTGTCAGATAGACATATGTACGAAACTTTGCAATACTTACACTGTGATGATAATATTGATAATATTGATAAATATAACCATACACGAAGCGTACCTAGTTATCAAGATTGAATGTCTATTTGACAGTTTCCTGTCAGGAGATCTTTTAGGAAGAGTTATCTATTTTATAAATGTGTTTGTGCCTAAAATTTGACAAATACAGAATTTAAATTTATATCGTTCATACTATTGTTGACCGGTCATTCATTTACTGAAACTTAATTAACATCTGCAGTACATTTGGGCAAAAACGATCTAATGTTTTTATTTTAGGTAATTCAAATGATATAGTAGAGGCACGGAATCAGACAAGGTGGGGATTCAACAGAAATGTCCTATAAATGGCTATGGCTATGATCTATGTCGTCATAAACAAAAATTTTGCATGTAAACATATTCGTTGATGACGACATAGATGATAGTCATAGCCATTTATTTTGAATCCCCACTTCGTCTGATTCGGTGTCTCTTCTATATCAATAGACACTATTTATGATATCTATATCTAGCATTTTTAAATATATTTTAGGATGGTACCTCTTTCACATAAAGTGCACGCTAAAAGTTCCTAAAAGATTGAACATTTTTCTGTGGGGATGTTCTCTCTTATCAATGATTTTTATAATATATGGACCGATATACTTTCTGTCAAACCCAACGTTTGGAATAATTTATACTTCTACGTCACACATGATTTGGTCGGTAGCGATCTCATGGATTTTGATATCTTGTGTGACTGACAATGGATTCTGGGTCAACAGCATTTTATCTTGGAAGTAAGTAAGAGAATAGAAAATATTTTTTCCTTATTGTTAACATATTTCTTATTGGTTTGATTATTGGCATTAATTTTTTGACTTTAATTTACAGTAAGTCTATTTTTTATTATTTCATATCTAACTTTGGTTGCCATTGATTTAAATTTAGGTGACTTATTAAATTTTTACTCATGCGCGGAATACCTAATTTATAACAATAATTAAAAACAACAATGTATTATGTAATACTTGTACAAAATAGTTCTTTGTGTACTACACCTAGACTATAAAGAAGGATTTTGTACTACGAAAATGAATCATAATTTTTAATGTGTTAGGCGAGGAAAATAATCATTTGAGCAATAAAAAATATTTTAATAGCCCAGGCGGTGTACCTGCAGTACTGGTATCACCCAATATATGAAGTCGCATAGTTAAGATATTTTAATAAATGTCAACACAAAATATGTGGTACAGGTCTTCAACACAATAAAATTCAATCAGAAAACTCATACAAAAAAATATAAAAAGAAAATTCAGGTAAAGAAATATTCAAATCTAGAAAAATCATGGCCGCCTTTATTACACATGCGTTAGATTCTCACGTGTTCTTCTCGCGGGTCAGCGGTATTGAAACAAAGTTGAAAATCGGTCCAACACGATGAGTATAGTGCACCCCTTTCAATCGCCCCCCTTGTGTCAGTCCCATAAGCTAATAACTGACCCAGTTATAGTTTTAAAAGCCTACAGCGAGTTTGTTGTTAAGCAAAAATTATTTCACAATCGCTGAAAAAATTCCAACACTTTTTCTAGATTTTAATAATTCTTTACATACGTTTTCTGCATCCAACGGATTGGGTTGTCACTCCTCTGATTGGTCGACACGAATCGGAGCTAAAATAGTACTTTTCATTACAATTTTTGCGGAGCTGAAGTAGCTCATTATTATGCGATTTCATAAAAAATAATATCTTATTTATAATATTTATTTATTTAATTTTTAGATACCTGTATCCACTCAGCAGACTGACATATTGTGCTTACCTGATTCACCCCGTAGTAATTCGAATGATATTACTAAGTTCAGATACATCATATTTTATTAGCATAGAAATACTGGTACTAACATAAAACAATTCATTAATATAATTTTCATTAATATATTTTGTTTTGTTTTAGGCTGTTTTATTTTTCGGATTTTTATTTTTATCATTAATGTTGGCTGCCCTGTTGTCTTTAGCATTTGAGTCCCCTGTAGTGGCACTACTGAGACTTGGTCACCCGATGAGGAAAAGTAAATAATATTAAGTTTATGATTAAGCCAGCATTTAAGGTAAGATTGTGATATTTTTATTAATAATTTGTTTAGATATATTTCATTTATTATTTCATTATCTTAGATAGATAATACGTTATAAAACCTATAATAATAGTAACAAGAAGCTTATTAATAAATTACAATATTACTTAAGAATCGATAAACTTCAATGATATATAATTTTTTATTTTCCTCAATAAAAATACAATGAATAATATAAACAGAAATAATTTTTATTTGTCTCTTTTTTATTTGTTACAACATCAACAATCTAACGACATACATTAACTCGGCTTGTTTTAGTTTTAAAATTATTCTAATTCTAATAAAAACTTTAAGAACTTAAATAGAGATAGAAAGAAGAAATCTATTTGTCGTCTAGGTTGCTGAAGCGTTTTCTGTGCTCTGAATCTTCTATTTCGTTTAAATTGTGTGCTACCTAAAAGTAGAACTAAAACATTAGTTTTTGCAAAAACATTCAGTATAAAACAAACTGGAAGAATGAAAAACTTTATTTAATATTTTCACTTATAATCTCACATGTGCACTCATTCTTTCAGGAATTTTTTTGAGTGCTCTCCATCAACGCCTTAATCAATTTGAGTGGTACACGAAAGTTGATTAAGTTGTTGGAATGCACGATAAAAAATTTCCTGGAAATGAATTAATGTACGAGTGCAGATTTGGTAAGAAAATTGTAATGACACCACCGCTCTATTTTTGATTTTTTTTTTATATCTAATACATTAATTGTGTATTTAACATTAATAAATTAATGTGTATTAGTTACGTTACTGATTGCGTATTTACAGTGAAAATGACAATGTAACTAATTTTTAATTTAAATGTAAAACTCTTTAGGTCATTATGATTTAATGAACTTTTAATTAGGTACGAATTGTCTTTTGATGCTCAATTAATTATTTTGCCTTTAATTTAATTTATTCTTGTTCCAAAAATATAAAATACCTTTTAAATGAACAAATTTAAATTCTTACATTTATAATTTTGTGTTTGTGCGTCACATCCATATTTTTAAATTAGTCCTGTTATAAGCCTTCAAAATTTTTGTTGAATGTTGAAGTTAAATTTAATGTCGCACTGCTAAAGCTTGTTAATCAAAATTTAATTTAATAAAAAAAAATTCTTTTTGATTCGTAATCAGCATATCAAACTACATAATATACCCTTAACGTCTGTACCTGAAGTTATGAAACACCCTTTATAGAATTGAATAGGCGTGGAAGATATGTATGTATGTAGAATTTAATTTAAGCATGTTACCCATTCTAGTTTTTTTACTCCTACGGTTTGGGTTAGTTACAAGTTATTCTACAATATTAATTTGTTAGTATTCGTTAGTATCAAAATTAAATTAAACCTCAAAACAACAAGTTTATTACCTAATTATTATTTCGCAATACTTAATCTTATCTTTTTAGTTAATTTTATTCTTATGCAGTTGTAAACGCATATTTTCTCCCGTATTTCCTATATTCATAAACATTGACTAGTTTATTTAACAGCTTTACTACCTAAATTTGCAAAATGAAAGAAAAATAAATGAAATAAATAAGAGAGATTTATTATTTTATAACAATAGGTATACCTTAATAGGATTGAGTCCGAAATCGACTCTTTGTGCTTGTTGGTGTCTCGGGTTCGTTATATGAATTCTTCTAGTTCGGGGGAGGAAGCCACTTTTGAAGGCTGTTACTTTATAATACCCTGGCGTCAGCAATCTGAAAAAAATTGTATTATCTTTACTTCTATTATTTACTTTAGTTGGCTAGGATAGCTACCTAACCGGAAAATAATATTCATACACAGGAAATTGCATGCACAAAAAGATTCAAATCAAATAAATTTATACGTAATAAAATATCTGCATTAAAAGAAAATCTAGAAAACTAGTTTGTTTCTTCAACAAAAGGGGAACACCCAAATTAAGTTGAACTGAACTAAATGAACAACCCAATACTATTCGTAAGTCCCACATACTCAGTTTTAACTATAACTTTACTAGATTTGCATTTTCTTGTGAATGCATCTTTTAATGCAGATATTTTATTACGTGTAAATTTCCTAGATTTGAATCTTCTTGTGCATGCATTTCCTGTGTATGAATATTCTAGAATTTTATTTTTTGGTGTTGAATTCATTCCCGTTAGCATATAGCTAAACTTATTATGTGAATATATAGACTTATTTGATGAATAATGACGACAAAATATTTATGTTATTTGTTGGATGACAAAAATATTTTTGAACAAAATTATTGACCACAAATTATGTTTATACTACTAATGGAAAAACAATGTGTTGTTTATTAATGCATAATAGTTTTTTTTGTAATAAAAAAGATATGGAACGGCAACATTATCAACTTTGATTTTTGTTAACCGTTTAAAACAATCTGGGTTTCGACGTTTCAACTAATAAATGTATAGCTTCATTATTGGAATTTGAAAAATTATAGCTCAAGAAAAATGGGTTGATGCTTTTAGGTCACTATCACTGATCCTTATTTTGTATTTTTTACTTAGGCTAACTCAATAAATTAACCAAAATTTGAATTCAACAAAAGTATAATAGTCCATTCGCGTTTAGTGAGAGAATTTGGAACTAAGCCGCCAAGTCATTCTATTGGTCGGATGGGTACCTATAACGTGAATGGATTATAAATAGTTTTGTAAAAGTAAAACTAGGTATAAGAGTTAATCTTCCAACTACAATACAGTGTGTTCCATTTGAAATAAGACAAATGTATTCTATTTTTGATTGAAATTTAGCCGGATTGGTATTTCTAACTTTCATTACCTATATCAATGAAAATTTTCAGTAATGTGTAATGTGAACGCTAACTCTAACGGTCAGTATTCGTATACTTTATAAGCCTGCTTACCTGTAATAGTCTCCTCCATTGAACGACGTTATGTCATGCTGAATATCTCTTTCAATACCACCAGTAATATTTTTCACATGTATAATTGCATCCGCAATAGCTTCCTTGGTCACAAGATCATAGACATAACCTTAAACAAACAATACAAACAGAAGTTCATACCTTATTATACAGAATTATTATTGCGTGTAATAATAATCTAACCACTCAATCGATTCGTCTTGTTGCAATCAGAATCTCAACCTGTGCGACGACCTTTGAAATTCAAAGCAGCAAGGGAGAGATTCTTTTTGAAACCAGGACAACATTTAAGACGATCAAGTGATCAGCTTGAAGCATCTGAGTGCGATTTAATTGCAAGATTTAACGACAATCACGCACTGTCGGCCGAAAGGCTTGAACCGCTGAACTCCGGGATTCCACGTCATCCATAGAAATCATATTGGGAGAATGACTGATTATATGGAACAAAATGGTGATTTTTGAAGCCGGCGTGTATAATAAATACTCGTCATTCTTCCAATGTGATTTCTGTTACGTCATCACATTGCCAGTAACTAAGTCACTAACATCCAGCACTGCTATTTAATGTAGACACCAAATGTCTTGAAAAACGCTCGGTATTAGCACTGAATTGTAGTGCCACTGATTTAAATAAGTTACTGGCACCAAGTAACGCCGTTTTAAGCTAGATTCAGACCTACCCAATTATAAGTGTAAGTGGCTAAATTAACCAACAGCGTTGATTGATCAATTTAGCACTTATACTGGGTGGCGCAAAAGTAATGTCATAATTTGAATTGGCTGGCAATTTTGCCGCAAGTTGCTACATTGGTCTCGATCATTGTTGGTTTCAACAGGACGGAGCAACCGCTCACACAGCTTGGGAAAATATGAAGATTTTGAGACACCAATTTCCAGGTCGAGTGATCTCCCGTTTTGGAGATTTGAACTGGCCGTCCAGATCGCTAAATCTAACAGCACTAGACTTCTTCCTTGCAAGTCTTGAAAGCTAACATCGAAGAAGAAATCGCCAATTTCGAGCCAGATGTTTTGCGAGCAACAATTGAAAATGCCGTCACCAATTTTACACTTTCAAATAAGCTTTTGATGAAAACAGAGCTCTTTTTCAATTTATAACAAAATGGCAGCCAATTCGAATTATGACATTACTTTTGCGCCACCTTGTACTTGTAATTGGGTAGGTCTGAATCACGAAGTATAATATAAGACAGGAATGGGCACTAGGGCGGTGGGCGGATGAAGTTTGCCTTTTAGAGAGAGACGGGCCCGTTCGGAGCATGCGTAAAAATGGTAACGCACGGGCCCAGTAGTGATCTTTCTCCCTCACCACAAAAGATACGGAGTTTCCACTCCTGTGTTTATATTATACTTCGTAGTTTGAATTTAGCTTAACCCGCGCGGCTACTGCCACTGTTTTGTATATCTACTAATGCCATCTCCCCTACCTTTGATCCCCAGGTGCGCCTGCCACATGAAGTTGACCAAGGCGTCCTTGTTCCGGTGCCACTCATTCTCGAGGGTGTTCCCGGGCGGGTACTTGTCGCAGCTGAGCTCCAGCGTGATCTCGAAGTCGTTGGAGGAGAGGTAGTTGAAGTCCTGCATACCCCCGCGCAGCGAGTACCACTGGGCCCCGTTGGTGATACCGCCCGCCTTGCCGAAGCCCTCGCTGTCGTAGTCGCCGCAGCCTCGCCGCGTGGGGCTCGCCATGTCCGCGTGGTAGAGAGAGTAGCTTAAGGCGAGGTGTCTTGAAGAAGGTAAATATTATGAAAAATGGAGGTTTGTCAGTTCTTTCACACCAGAATATAAAATTCACACAAAAATGCATACCTAATAAAGATTCAAATAGCTGCATCAAAAGATATTCATTTACAGGAAAATTCCAATTTAATAGTCTACTAAGTCCATTTCAGTTAAGAATAAAACAGATGGTAGAGTAAAATTCAAATATCTAGGACCCTGAGCTGCGCGAGAAGAGTAGCTTGTCATGTACTGTCCGTTTTACAAAAGTGGAGCTAGCGAGTATATGCTACGCTGCACTCACTTAATTTTCAAATAAAACAAAAATATTACTCAATCACAATCAATTACAAAATTCACAGTGTTACACGAAGCAAAACACTATGAACGTCAACATGAGAATAACAGATATTGAAGCTGATGTTCTGTAGAACAGACAGTAGCGTAGTTTCCTCTTGTTTATCATCTATGCCTCTCTTTCTAAGACGAGAATTCGTACTTCGCGCAGGGTTCTCAAATGTCAGATTGTTGTATTTTATTTAAGCTTTAAAAATATCATTTTTTAAAATTCATTCTACACAGTGAATATAATTTAGGTGATTTGAGACATTGTAATTTGTAATAAACTTTTTAGATTTTTTAAGAATGTAAACTTGACTTTTGTTTTTACTCCTAGTTTCAATACAGACTACATATAGAATTTTAGACTCGGTCTAAATGTAAATACAGTAAGCTGCAAACACAAGAAGATGCAAATTTTAAAAACTAGTTTGTTTCTTCAACACAAGGAGGATACACAAATTATATATGAACTGAACTACATGAACAACCCAGTATTACTATTTGCATCTATGCCAAATCTAAAATACTAGATTTGAATTTTCCTGTGAATGAATCTTTTGATGCAGGTTTTTTAATGAATTTTCTAGATTAGAATGTATGAACATTCTAGAATTTTAATTTCTGGTGTTGAATCCATTCCCTTGTAAGATATACTAGCCGGGCAGCCCGTACTGCGAAGCATTGTTCGTGTTTGACGTGATATTAGCGCCAAGTAGTTTTAATATTTTCTTGGCGAATCAGATCCTTCAAATTTGAAAAATTTGACCTTCGCAGTACGGGCTGCCCGGTTAGTATAATCAGAGACATATGAATGAAAGTAATTATGTTCATCTTACTTGAAAGTGTCGTCATCAGGCGATTTAGAATATTCCCTTTTACTTCCCGATCGACTGCTGTCGTAGGGATAATTTGCAACTAAATCTCCACCATGTAAATTTGCCGAAAGAATGAATGGTACTTGCATAATAAGTCTTATCACTGCTTTTGTTTCTGGTTGCAACTGAAAAAATATTTGGATTTAGTAAATAAGTAGAGTTCCAGTAACCTAAGGGCAATACTATTATATTTACAATCCAATGGAAGATTGATTTCTCGATTCGATGTTCAAAAAACCCATCAATTTATTAAAATTCAATAAAACAAATGTTTCGACTGAAAACCAGTCGTCACCAGGGTGATAATTGATTATTTAAAATTAAAGAATATCATGTAAATTATATTATTTCCACCTTCTGTACCTGTAATATTTTACAACCTCACAAAAAAACTTGTAAAATTTTACAGGCTCATATAAGATAGGAGATGACACTGTTGATTTTGTATGTGTTTCCATGTCACACAATTTTACTCCGAAACAATCAAATTGGGTGGGGAAAGAGGGCCGCAGTGAAGTTAGTGGCGAGCTGCCAGTTAAAATTAATAATAGATATTACCTCCATTATCTCTATTATCATAAGTATTTATAAACTTTGTTTACGTAATTCATATTATATTTTGTTTAATTTTGACATCATAATGACATGTTATGAATTTATTTTTGTGAGTATGAAACGGCAAAATAATTTTAGAACTATCTAGTCCACAAGTGAATAAATCTTTATTTAAAATTTAATAGTTTTAATCGTATCATCAACTGTTATTACCTTTTTTCATCCAACATTTATTGATAATTATAAACAACATAATACGTTAGTTACTTATAATACGTTAGATACTCGTTTAGATACTTATAATTCATTAGTTACGGACTTAATACGTTGGATACAGCCATAATAACATCAAAATTGTTGATTTGTTTTAACATCGCTGCCGTTGATGATACGATTAAGCTTTGAATATAACGCGAATATTATGCGATTTAAGCCACCTTGGATGTTCAAAGAGACTCGGTTTCACCTCGTCGCTTAACAACATCCTCGGTATTATAAATCGCATAATATTCTTGTTATATTAATAGCTATAAACGTCAGTATTGAATAAAGAAACTTATTATAAAATATAAATTTGGGACGAAAAGCTTGGCATAGGTGGCAGCACGGAGCTAGTCTCCGAAGGACGTATTAAACGATACATGCTTAAGTAAAAATAAGAAGACTCGCATAATGTTACTGATTGTAATTATGACTTCTCTGTTAAGTTTATACAACAACCGAGTTAATAGAAAGGTTACTACAAATTTAATTTGTATATTAGTTATTTTAATACAGAATTCAATTGTAGACTAGAGGCTTATGACAGAAATAATAATTTCGGAAACATTGTTATTACGCATTCGCGCGTTTTGACATTTGTTTCATAGATTGACGTTTCATTTGAAGGTTAAAAGAAACTAGCTTACTAGCGCACCTATCGTGAGAAATATTGCGCTAAGGGTTCTATTTAATTTTTATTCTATGCTTCTAACTTCAGACTATGTGGCCTCCTCCAATTTAGTTGCTTGCGGAGTGAAAATATGTGATATGGTCAACAATCGAGTGTCATCTCCTGTCTTTATTATACTTTGTGTGTTGAGTATGCTATTCAAGTCATTATTTTATTAAGAGAACCGCAAAATTTTGAATATAAAATATTTTTGACTACGCCACTGGTATTATATTTCAATAATGCCCACCAGAGTCGCTACTAACATCATTCAATCTCATCTTACCGGTTCAGACAACGAATCAACCATTCTCAACAGATGATTATTAACTTCCCACTTATGTTGCTCTTCGTTGTTATACATGATCTTGTCCAGGTCGGGGAAGTTGCGGTTCAAGTCCACGGAGTTGTTGTTCTCCCTGCCGATGAGGTAGTCGTGGCCGCCGGTGTCGGTGGCTCTCTGCCAGCCGTCAGGGTTCATCGTAGGCATGATGTGGATGCGAGTTAGAGACAACAGGTTGCGGATGACCGGATTTCCCGCCCAGAACTCCTTGCAGAGGTGGTGCACCAAGGAGAGAAGAAGCTCACGCCCTAGGACTTCGTTGCCGTGCATGTTGGCGATGTATTTGAACTCGGGTTTCACTGGAAACATGAAAGGTTTGTTTATGTTAAAATAGTTACTTATACCTTTTTATAGCTTTTATTTTACAACGCGAGGTAAAGTCGACGGTGTGGTTACCGACATTTGCAATTTTGAAAATATTTCAGTTGGAAAGCTAAATCAACTACTGCAACTGATTAATTAGATTTTCTCACTTTCGGACATGGGCAGGTTAACATTTGTAAAGTATTGTGGGCACTGTTAGGGAACGCGTTTGCGAGGTGGCGAAAATGCATCAAAAGATTCATACATGGAAAAACTATCTAGAATTTTAGATTCGGCATAAATCATAAATGCAAACACAGGGAGGGGTAAATCTAGAAAATTTATTTTCAAATCAAAACCGAGTAGGTACGTGAGAGTCAAGAATGGTTCTGGGTTATTCATTTAGTTCATTCGACCTAATTTTACAGATCTTCCTACGTTTCCTGTGTTTGCATCTTGTATTTATGTCGAATCTAAAATTCTTGATTTGAATTTTCCGGTGATTGAATCTTTTGATTCAGGTGATGCAGATTTCTGAGTTCGATTTGAATAGGAAATCTAGATATTTATTTTCACGTGTTAAGTGAATACCGGATTGTACGTATACATTTATGTTTAAGTCAGTTTTCTAGATAAGTAGAGCAGGAGGTTGTGTGCCGGCAACATTAGATTTTTTTATTACTTAAAACTAAAATAATTCGAGTTTATAACCGCATACAGTAAATCATGGCTTGTATGAAACCGCAACTACTATGGCCGTGATGTTTACACACTAATGCGGTAAATAAACTTGAATTTTTTTTTAGCTATAGGCGGTTTGCACATGAGTAGTCAGCGCCGCCCTGGGCCCTGGCGGGAAAAATGCATTAATATTAGGGTAAACCAATGACCTATTATAATTTAGACACCGCATAGTCGCATTTGTTGTGAAGCCGACACTTCCTGAGACGTAGTAGGCTGATTGAGACCTAGCTTGCAGTGCGGGTTGCGTGTACTACAATAATTCTAAAGTATCTGTCAGATGAAATCATTCTAACCTACAACAAAATTCACTTTGAGATGCAATTTAAAAATATGTACGCATTTTTTGTTAAATATTGTGCATATTGTTGTATTATTTAATATTTTATAAATTATTTTACATTTAAATGACAGTTATAAGGAGACATCTAAAGATGACGTTTTTTACCTTTTGTAGGTACTATAATATTTTAGCAAGAGCACTGTTTATTTCTAATGTTAACCTTAAATTATATTTGATTAAAATAATAAAGATGTTTGGTAGAATTATTTTTGTATAGATTGCACGGCTTTCAGCCATTGATCTCGTCTAGCTTGGTTCATTGGATATCTGAAATCACTTTTAGTTGCATTTTCTGATCTATTATTATTATTTCTACAGAAAAACTTACACACTAAATGACACATTTTCTTTTTTTGAAGCCGAAAACTCTTGGCACGTTGGCATAGCACAATGATTAACCATAATAATGTTTTAAATTCAACTAAATACAGAATTTGTAACTATCATTTATAAACTACTGAAAAATATTACGAGTATTTGACACAAAACAGAATTTAAGAAGTGTTTCACAAAACATAAAACAATACTAAAACCTAACCTTCAAAAAGCTTGTCACATAATGACATAATGTAAACAGAAACAAGACAACATTACAGTAAACTAGGCATCACGCATTACCAACGCGGTCTACCTCCCGTTCCCCCACACAAGTAAGTGTCGGCTTCAAAACAAGCTCTACATCAACAATGCCATGCGGCGTCTAATTATAATAGGTCATTGGGGTAAACCCTTTGACAATTCGACAGTAGTTGTAGGTACTGTTTCAATTCAACCAGTTCTGTTCTAAGTTCTAAGGTTCTATAATAAGATGGTATGAGGACGAGAGATGTAAAATTTGGATTCACAGAGTAAAACGAATTTCGTAAGTAGATACCTACATAACTGTAAATATATTTTATCACGTTTTATAATCTATTTATTAATTGTATTTTGAGAATTGACGAAAAGCGCTGGGAACCAGTGCTCATTTTATTTAATTAAACATTCAAACGTGTTGTATACCTAATACTTTTGCCGAATCTCACACTAGAGGCGCTCATGCTCGATATGTGCAAACCGCCTATATAGAGGTCACTGGTTTCAACGTTACTTGACAGACGGAAATTTTAGTGTAAATGTCAAATGCATCTCACTTAACCTCATAGAAAATACGATATTTTAAATAAAGATATAATACATAATGTGAGCGTTAGGTACATCGCTCAATTTTATTAAGTACTCCGCTTCGCGTCTCACTCATAAATAACGATTTTATTATAAGTGCGGTAGGTTTAATTTTACAACGCAAAGTTCTATAAACAATATTTTTCATTTTTGCTTGATCAGTACTAAAATTGATGCGTATATTTTATTTTATTCAAATAAATATTACATTTTATCGCTCGCTATTCTATCAAGATTAAATGTATTGTTCTTCAATCTTCCCTTGAAAGGTCAAATTACGCAGATAAAATTTAATTTTAGACACTCAACCGTCAACCCTCGTTTGTTGTTTTGTATGTGGGCGTAGCGCGTATGCGGTTTTTCCTAAATATAGATCAACATACAACAAAAGCTTTAACTTTTAATGCAAACACAAACTTTCTAAAATGAATACTGTATTCGCGTATTTTGTATTCTCTCCATTATAAAGTTAACGTAACTTCGGAAACGAAATAATACCGGTTGCCGAATATAAATTGAATTATAGCTTGGAAAAAAATCTTATATTTTTTCGAATGCGGAATTATGCAAATATATGTGAATTGATTTCTTGAAAAGATTTCTAAAATTAAGCTTTGCATTGATTGAAATTTGGCGGATATTGTTTCGTAATGAATTTGTAAATATATTTCTGAAAAGATAAAATTTTAATTTTTCTGATTGAAAAAGCTGCATTGCTGAAAAAAGAAAATTGTCGTAAGATACTGTAAATATTTTAAATATTAAAGATACCTACCTACAAATATATTATTTTAATTTGGTAACCATATTGAAATTTTTATGCTAATAATGAAAAGATTATTTTTCCTCTTTAATACACAGCATATCAAAGATAAAAATAAATTTTCATGAGTAGGTATTAACTTTTATTATACGCTTGGTACATAATATTGTTTAATTAATTAAAGATTGAAACAAAGTTATATCATTACGTATTTAATATTTAATTACGTATTTTGTTAAACTAATTTTCATTAAAATAATGGCATAAAATCATTATTGTCATAGACACCGCAATAAAATAATCCCCTTGAAATATTAAACCTTTGCGCAAATTAGCATTAGCATGAAAATTTCAACCAAAACATAAGCTTCTTATTAATCCTTATAAATATATTTCGCTATATAAAGTTTTGTATATATTAATTCTAGTGACTTTATGCGCGCCGCGGTTGGCAACACTTAACAACTTTGACAAATTGATCTGACGTGTAATAGCGAACACGCTTGTTGAAATAATGAGGGCAGAGCGGCCTTAACCATTATAAATACGTGACCGAAATCCTAAACCCCTTGCAATTGTTTTTTCTCGGGGGAGAACAAATAGATTTTGATATGGGTCGTCAAGTTAGTAAATTCACTTTTTAGCTTAACTGAAAATTAAAAGGCATGGCCGCCGACAGAATATTTTCCTAGTTAATTTTTGGTCATTCAACACCAGAAAATACAATTCTAGATTAGGTATTCACAGGAAAATTCATGTAAATATAGAACTTTAGATTCGGCATAAATACAAACTGAAAGATGCAAATCTAGAAAACTTATTTGTCTCTTCGAGACAAGGTTAAACTGAACTAAATAAACAACGCAATACCATTCTTGAGTTTCACATACTTACTCGGTTTTGACTATAACTTTCCTAGATTTGTATCTTCTGTGGTTCCATTTTCCAATGTTTGCATTCATCTACAACTGTAGTTTTAACAATTCAGGTACGAATCTAGGTACACAATCTAACAACCTATGTGAGTTGAAAATAATTAAGGTACAAATCATACTGATCACGAATCAAATATGTATTTTTTTTTTTCAAAATTTTCAAAATTGCACTCTTAATAATATACATTTGAAGCGAAATTAGTTTCATGAATTTAAATTACCACCACCGAAATTTAATT
Source organism: Agonum fuliginosum (assembly GCA_947534325.1). Taxonomy (NCBI): domain Eukaryota; kingdom Metazoa; phylum Arthropoda; class Insecta; order Coleoptera; family Carabidae; genus Agonum; species Agonum fuliginosum. The sequence goes on from OX384033.1 coordinate 3,985,524, forward strand.
AATTTGTTTATACAACATAAGGTATAGTTTATTTTGTTTCTAATAGACGCACACGTCATCACTCAATTTTCGAATAAATGCATTTACCTATTAGACAAACGTGTTCGTTTTTGTAAGCGATGCAAACACAGTGTAGGACAGAGACATGAGATGTAGTACTTAACTTTTGTTATACTTGATTTCTTAACTAAACGGAGCAGTCTGAAGTTGGAATGCTAAAACTGATCGTTTTTGATTGATGTAACACCAGTTTTACACCACACAAACTTTGTAATGTAAACAAACGAATGTTCTCCATCTTGTCTCGTCAGCTGTTGTCAGTTTTTCCGCTGATAGGTCAAATTTAATTTAACCGCCAAAAAAAATTAGTGATATTTTTCTCGTATTTACACAGTGTAAATACGGCTCAGTGAGACAACTTAAGTTTGCTCCGTTTAGTTAAGAAATGAACTATAGTTCAGTTCGAAAGATAATGGCCTGCGTTTTGTCTCAAATGAAATGAACTATAAGTACCTATTATTTTTAAGTTTGTTTAATTCAATCATTAAAAATAGTAAATTCAAAATTTGGCTCTAAAAATGTGTAAGTACGTCATTTTAGGGTGCCATTTATTTTGCGAAATGAAAAAAGTTCTTTAATACGTAATCCGTATGTCATTATCGGCCAATTTTAAGTTATGAAACATTCTATATATTACAATTGGAAAGTACACCACACCATTTTTGTGCAGTTCATTTGGATTTAAACCTGAATTGAACAAAAGATTGAGTCTTAATGCACTCTGCTATACGCGCTAAAATTATTATAAATACATATTTATTTATCAAGGACATATTAAATTTTGTTTTGATATTTTTATATTATTTGCATATGTGTTAGTGCGAGCTACAACTAAAAAATCAATAAATCTTCAACTTGAGAATTGTTCACCAACACAGACACAGCTCTGGTGTCGGTATGTGTTGCTGGTTTTTGCCGTAAACTTGCAACAATCGGAATAATTTAGTTTCGTAGGATTGAGTTTGTCGATTTATTCATAGAAAACACGCTGTTCGAAGCAGTTTACTCTTATAATATGCTCTTTAAATATTGTTTTTAAGTTAAATCTACCGAGATTCTACAATTGAATTATGTTTATTAATATTTATAAGGTATGTTGAACTGTTTGAAATATGTTTTATGATGTAAAAATGTTGTGTAATAACGGAAATATTTATTTTGTTTCAGATTAGCAGCCCAGTATCAATCTACCATCTTTAGACTGCAGAAAAGGGTCCATGTTTCCTCAAAAATTATGGTAAGTTGCTTCAAATTTTATTATTTTGATTCTTTACACGAGATTTAATGTTTATTATTATTTATTTCTTGTTATTGAGATTTAAAACAAGATTGAATATTTAAATTTTTATAATTTATATGAAATTTACATAACACTGTTTCGAATTGTTATTATGTCTGCAGTTATTAACTTTACAAGGTTGAAGTAAAAATATTTTTTATATTTATTACATAATACGTATTTATTACGCCCTTAAAAGGCTCGTCTACCTTCTAAAATCCAGCATAAAATGTACTAACGTAGCGAGTGTTTTGTGGCCAATACAAGAATGGTAAAATTTTATTTCAACAAGGATTTAATAGAGAACGAATAGATCTACAGATGTGCCATTTAAAATTTTGATTAAAAAATTGTACATTATTATAAAAATTCCGAAAAATTCAACAAAAAAATACAATTTATGCAAACTTTACACGGTTATATCTCATGTTCTGTAGATCCATTCTTTCTTTATTAAACGTTTATAAAAACATTATCCTGAAATCAAAAATAATCTGACAGATTACTCGCAACGAAAACACTTTTATTTCATACTGTGTTGCATTTGCTTCTTTATGAGATTGATTTTAGTCCGGAAAATGAAACATTACGATATTGTTCTACTTTACACAGGTATGTAAAGTAGAACAATACCGTAATGTTTCATTTTCCGGACTGAAAATTAATTTTTGTTTTAATTTTTGTATTGAGACCAAGACGATCTGATTGTATTTAGAAAAGATATATAAAGAATGGGTGCAAACTTTGGTCCAAAAATGCAACACAGGTATGAAATAAAATGTTGTACGTCATTCGTCCGGTAGAGGATTTTCACGGTACTCGTTTCGAAATTCCTAACTCGGCTCCTTCGTCGCCTCGTTCGGAAACATCTTACTCGTACCGTAAAAACTCATCTACCGGACTTATAACGTAAATAACTATTACAGTATTTTTCAACTTCAAAATGAAAATAATAAACACAGCACTGCAAAAGGCCGATTTATTCTATAAGAATTGAACCACGAAAGTTTAATATGTTTTTCATAAGAACAATATTAATAAAAATGTATATATCAACAACACGATTCAATATTAAACGTGAATGATGTGCTTAAAACTACTGTCCATGTGTAACTCTCATTTATTTGTGCGGGAAAATTATGAACCATAATACCTATAGTGAACAATTATTTATTGATGTATCTGCCATCATCTCTGGTATGCATTTTTCTGTGTACAAATATTCTAGAATTTTATTTTCTGGTGTTGAACCCATTCTGACTGGATTCAAACCTAAGTTGTCAGAAGTAACTGCCCCCTTTGCCATCTTATAGCGGCGCCCATGTGGTGCGTTTTTGTTTCTACTTGACGTGAAAAATTGTAGAGGGTGCTGTGTTGTGTTGCTTATTTTGTCGGGAAATTTAAATGAAAATGTTTTGTAAACTGGATTTATGGCCGAGGTCTTTAAGCCATTAATCTAAGCTAATGATATGTTTTGAATAGTCGAGGTGATAAAAATAAATCTGCAAAGTTAAATGAAATTTTGCAAAAATACAAGAGTTAATGAGATGTAACGATGGATGATGTTTTTTTTAAAAACACGGGGAGTAGAAGATTATGTAGTTAATTTGGAGTCGAAATAAAATACTAAATATTTCAAAGATAAATCTGTTACCGGATAAAAGGCTGGTTACTTATTTCTATGTTCATAATATAAATGCATTTCTATCTACTACAGATGTATCATAAGTTCGAGTACATACGTACTCTAATTTCTGAAAATAGTTATTTATGTAACAAGTAGGTACGCAAAATAGAGTTTTAGAGGACGAAGCTATTTACGGGCGAGGCGCAAGCCGAGTCTTTAAATTAAGTGTACATTATTACTTTATTTTTTACTTATAATTTAATCTACCACTTTATTTTAATTAATACATTCATTTGATATTTTGTGTTTTTAAATGAACAAATTTAATAAAGAAGTACTTGCTTTTTAACCAATTAAACTAAAATTGTACTATAGTCTAGCGTCTAGCCAATATATTTTTCTGTTCTAGACTATAGCTTAAAACTATACTTGATAAATGAATGAATTATTTAATATACAGGTGTTCCACAACTTAGGACAATAAATTAAAGAATATATACTGTACGACGTGCTGATCAGGAAACAAAAGGATTTTTTTTTAAATTCGCAAAGTTAAGGATAGTTTACTTGACGTGTGTACATTTAAAGTATCACTGTTTTGATGGTATATTTAATAATTTGACATTTATTAGTATAAGATATTATGTAAACAATTATTTCATTTTGTAGAAGATTGGAAAAAAAATATTAAAAATAACCACCGATTAGTGGCAAAAAATGTTTGCTTGAAATGCGATGCAATTTATTTGCGAATTTTAAAAAAATTATTTTTGCACGTCGTACAGTATATACCCTTTATGTTTTGTCCTAAGTTGTGGAACATTCTGTATTATAATGTGTAGTTGTATTATGAAGAAAAGTAGGTATAGGTATAGTGTTATGTTTGAGTTCAATGTGAATAAATACTTATTCGAATGATTACGACATTAGCTTTGTGGTTTGTGTATTAAACTTTAATACTCGTTAGGAATTGCCATCGTGTGATTGTTGAATAATATACTATTAATTTATCTGCGCCACTGTGTTCTAATTAATTTCCTAGTAACAACTCGTGAATTTCGGCCGTTATGCGGGAGCGTGTCCCTTAAAATTAAAACACGATAATGGATTATTTTTAATTGTGCTGTCTCCTACTTTCTTCGGAGATAAACGAAGCGAAATGTCAACTCCATTAACCTTAATAGTACCGCAGGAACATAAACCGCAGGGGTCGTTACATTTACACCTAAAAGAAAAATAGAACAAAAAGAGAGGAAATCACCGAATTGTGTTGCTTCGTTAACGAAAATCCAGAGGAAAAAAACTCTATTTTCTTTTATTTTATTACTTATTCTTATTGAGGAATTCACTCATGTTCAATTTAAAAGTATAGTCTATTTTACATTTTCATGGACAACAGTTCACCGTTGAAGTTTATTTAAGATGGGCTGGTTTATAATGGATGTAATCGGATACTTCTTCTGTATTCTGTAAGATAAGTGTGTGGTTTATAATGATCATTTTAGTAATCTGCTAACTTGAAGACATAACCTTTCTTATAACTGTCAGAAATAGATCCGTTTGTTGAAAGTTACATAGTTGGATCTGCAATGTTTATATTGTAGCGAAATATAAAATACCCATCAAAATGTAAACAAAGATCAACAAAGAACAAATAGGACTTGCTTGCTATTTTTGTTGGGAAAGAGTAAAGTATGTAACTGAGTACGGCTGAATTAGGTAAAATTGTATTTGAATAAAATCATATGTTTGGTAATACATGAAAAGTTTAAAAGTTAGATACTGAACTAATTTTTGGATATCATATTTTTAGAGTATAAATAATATAAAACCATGGCTACTTGTTTGCAATATAGCGCCTATGGCCACACTCTTTATATATAGTGATACTCTATTAAGTTTTCTTAAAAGTTGGCGAACCTTACTGTTACATAGTATAGGTAACCGTCAAATCCAGTGTCATAAACCGTAATACCTATAGCTCATGTTAACAGAACACAGAAGAAGTCACCAGTTACATCCATTATAAACCACTACAGGTTACAGAAAATTTTCCATCTCAATTTATTAAAAAACATGATTTATTTTTATAAAATTTATATTTTTACACATTAGAGGTATAGTAATAGAAATCTCATTTTCATAGTACCATGCAAGTAGTCTATTGCTCTCAGTTCTTTTATATTTTGTGGAAAAGTATTAATATATGCGTTGTTAGTTATTTTTAAATTTATTTAAATTGGTTAAAATCGTTCCCTTATAAAAATATTCTACCTCCGCCACTGGTTAATACATTTTATTAAAAACAAGCTTGCAATGTTGTAACAAGTAATTAAATTTGGTTCATTCTTGTCAGTAGTGGTTGAGCATTGGACGTGAACACATTTACTTTGTAAATCTCTATATTTTATCATATTGTGATTTAAATGCAGTTCTTATTGTAGGTAAGGCATCTTACTATTTATAAATAATTTTAAAACTCTAATAAATATAAAGTAAAAACAAGGATAACTATTGATAATTGCTATACTGTTAGCAAATACCGCGAAATGGACAAAAATGTTTTGATTAATTTACAATACGTTTTATTTCAATTAGAAGAAATTTTTTATTAAGTTTTGCTTAGTTTTTATTATATACCGATATAGGTTCGAATCCAGTCAGGTACCTGAATTAAATATAAATGCACAAACACTTTCTGGCATACCTCTGTCGTCTAAAAACCATGAATAACCATATAAGTAGACGATGGCTGGTAACCACACATACGGTAAAATAAAAATATGTGTATAGTCCACGCAGACATCAAGTAACTAATAATCGTTAAATTCTTATTTTCAGTCACACAATGCCCAAAACCGCAATCGTTTAAGATTAGCCCGCAGATAAGAAATATAGTCGAACAGTTCAGTATTTGCCATATTTATTAACCCGAGTATATATTTTACCCCCAGTGTTCCACTGGTAGAGTAAGAGTTTTTCGAAGCTTATTACCAGGGTTGTATTGTATGCTCTGGCGCATCTCAGGCTTGTGGTTTTGACCATTGTGTGACTGCAATAACCTCCTAATAAACGCTAATGATTATTAGGTAGTTGAAATAAATTTGTACTATACCGATAACTCGCAATATGTGAGGCTACGACACCAAAGTTGGGTAAAGGCGCGATGTGTTTAATTTTATTTTCTACACTGTTTTCAACAAAATGGACAACTTATTTCATAGAATAATTTTATATGTATGAGTCCTGAATTGGTATAATATGCAGTTTAAATTCAGCGCCAACAAAATATTCGCTGCAAAATTCGTATTTTGAAATTACGCTTTTACACTGAAAGTGTTCAATCCTTTTTATAGGCGTATAATAAAACGGGATTTTCAAACATCCCTTTGGGTAATATTTTTTCATTTAGAGAATAAATTTATTTGTTCAGCGCATACATAAAATTTTCACGGGGATTTACTGGGTATTTATCGCGTATTTTTTTGAATTTTGAACATTTTACGAACGAAATCTGGATTACATGGACGTAACTAAGAGTGGCCCACTCAAAAATTTTGCAGTATTTTTACATTAGTTTACGAAAGAGTTATACCTATATTTTAAATATTTAATAATGCCTTACATAATACTAGGGAAGCGATATGAGGCAAAAGAAATTTGAATGAATATGAATACCAGATAGGTATAGATTTATGGCTGGTAAATGGTAAATGTTGTATTTTTGAATATATAATGTATTAACTTGTCAGTCTTAGTGCTCGTGCAATCTTTATCTATGCATACATATTTGATATCATATTCTTTAACTTGGGTACTGTTTTTCTATGAAATTAATTTCAGGAGAAAATAAGTTAAATTCCTTCAGCAGTGACAAAATTTTTCGCTTTTCAAAACAAAAAGTGTAGTCCACTTTAATTTTTACAGGCCCACCTAAAAAAATCCTAGTTACGTCCCTGCTGAATTATCAACATTTATTAGACGTTGTGTAAATAATTACTTATTGCATTGTAGTAGATTTAAATAAAATATTTAAAAAATAACCATCTACTCGTGGCACTAAAATGTTAACTTTACTACTTTTAATAAGTTATCCTGTTCCGAATTTTTCAAAAATTCTTTCTGTTCCGAATTTTTCAAAAATTCTTTCTGTTCCATGATCAGTACTTACGTCATAATAATATAATATATACCTACTCTTAAATTTGTTTCCCGAAGTATAGTAAGACCCTGTATATTAAAATGTTAATCGTATCAGAAAATGTTATTACCTTTTAATATACAACATTTATTGATAATTATAAACAATATATAATACGTTAGTTACTTAGAATACGTTAGATACTTATAATAAGTCATTAGTTACGGACTTAATACGTTATACAACCATAATAACATCAAAACCTTCCATAAATTGTTGATTTGTTTTAACATCGCTGTCGTTGATGATACGATTAAGCTTTGAATATAACGCGAATATATTCGATTTAAACCTTGGATGTTCAAAGAGACTCGGTTTCACCTCGTCGCTTAGTAACATCCTCGGTATTATAAATCTCATAATATACTTGTTATATTAATAGCTTTAATATTTTATTAAATTGGACATCAAATAACGTAAGATTATTGCTAATAAAGCGGATTTTTATCATTTTTAAGGTAAGATAAACAAAATTAGTTATAGGTATATAGGTAACTGAATTAAATGTTTTAAATATTTTTGAAATATAAACCTTTATTTTTCCTGAAAATTAGTAACTACATTCAGATAATCATTTGAAATTGATATCAGGCAATCAGATCAGTTTAATTAAATGCAATTGGATGACATCATAGTATTAAATTATAGATTTTAAACGTTCTAATAATTAGAATCAGTAATGAACATCTCTATCACTCTTTTAACCAACTTGGATGGTACAACTTCACACACTGTGAGTGATCAGTGTATATAGATTTTACCGTGTGTGCAGTTACCAGCCGTCAACACACGGGTACTAATAGTAGTTAGTGGAAAGTACACCTGGGAAGATAAAGCAACAAAATAAGTGAAAATTAAAATTTGCAAATACAGTTTACAAAATAATGTACCCATAGGTTAATCAGGTTATTGGATTTAATTTACTTTTATCATTTTAATTAAAAAACAAATTATTTTCTAACTAGAAAAAACAGTTCCTTTCATTCTTTATTTGAATTTTTTTCTGTGAATACAAAATACGCTTGCACCAGTTACAAAATTGGTTTCTATCTTTTATATAAAACAATAGTTATGGCTGTCTTTTTAATTTACTGTATGCAAATTTCCTCGAAATCGAATCATGTTATCTCCGACGTCAGTTAATACCGATAAGATATGAAATCAGATACGGTTTCATATTCAAAATTAAATTTTCATGTAATGGTTCATCGAAGGTTGGTTATTAACTCAAATAATTGAAGACTGAAATTTAATTAACACGGAAATGTTCACATTAAATTTGATTTTATGTTGAACATTACCGTTTAGTTAAGTTTAGATCCATATTGATAGCTGGCGTTACGAATAAATAAGAATAGAATGTGTTATGTAGACAATTATTATTCAGGGTCAGGTTCGAATTCAGTCAGTGTTTTGTCCAGCACTAAAGTTCGTAAGTTGAAGCTGGTAACCGCACACACGGTAAAGTAATAATCGAACCGCACACACGGCAAAATAATAATCGATATAAGTAGATACTCACAGTATGGGAGTCTACTATACTCAAGTTGAGCTTTGAAATGTATTTTAAAATTTAGAATCGTTTAAAAAGAGAAAAGAAAAGAAATCCATGTAATTTTATGACAAAAATGTCCGTGGAATTGTTGAACATTGCTGTGGGATTTAACGTCCCTAAAGATGTAAAAGTAAGTGAAATCAAATAGAATAAAAATATTCCATTTATGTAGGTATATTTACCTTCTATAAAACAGTTTAGTAATAGTTTATTATATTAACAAGACAAGAAAATATTCCATAAAAAATGTGCAATATATTCTTCTAATATAATAACAATAACATTAATTTAGTTTAACAATAACATAAAGGGTGCTGGCATTGTAGTATATTAAACCTACTGATCACGAAACGAAAGAATTTTTCACAATTCACATTTTTAGTTTCTATACGTTTTTTAATCGAACAGTTTTGAGTCACTGTTTCCATATGTTTAATAAATTTACTACTCTTACCAGTGCATAATTAATTAAAATGTTATTTTATTCTATTCAAAGTCAGTAAGATATCCATTATGCAATTAACAATCAAGTGGTTACAAAAATGTGCTGCTTGTAGAAACTTTCCTTCAAAGAACGAATTAATAGATATTTATACACCAAGTGAGATACATGAATGTTTATTCAAGAGAAGAAAGATTAGCTCCCGTAGCCGAAGGGCGAGTGGGTTAATTTCTTCGAGTGGATAAACATTCGTATCTCACGTGGTTTATACAATATTTTATTCAAATTTGACGAAATTATTTCAAATATATGAATTATAAACTTATTTTGACATAACAAAAAAAGCTAATCAAAGTACCTAGTCGTTAGGCAAGTTGTAATTGTTTTTTTTTCACGACATGCGGAGAAAACACAATTTTCTTCTTTCTCTAGTTGGATAAATAAAAAAAATTAATTCAGTTGCGAATAAATAGTTGTTTAAAGTTGTTGCTATGGAGTTAATAATAGCAGTTTAAAACGTCAAAATTGAATTTAAAAAAATATGTATTTTTGTTCCATGCTCTGTAAGTTGAGTACTATAAATATAACATTAAATAATATATGCACGAAGTTGTGAATCACCCTGTATAGTGTGGCGTAAGTGCGTAATTTTGTTTTAAATATTTATTGTAGTATTGTAGTAAACAATAAAGTAACAGTTTTATAAACATAAGGTATTATAATAGTTAAATAAACTATGCAAATTAATAGCTTTTATTAAATAAATTTTTAGTGAACAAAGTGTTTAAAATTCGTGTGAAATGTATTCGTATTTACTTTGCTAATTGTATATTCATGAATTATGAGGGTAGACAAACAGTGGTTCTCAACCTGTTTAAACATAAATAAAATTTATTCCGTATTTCATCTAAAACGATATTCAGTACGTTAAGTGACCGCAACTATGGTTCTCACATCTCAGGTTCGAATCCAGGCAGGTACACATTTCAATTTAACGGTTCAATAATCTCCCATGTTGTTATATGTGAACTGTTTACTAACAACTAACAACCAATAAGGGCAAGTAACCGCACACACGGTATAATAATAGCGATGACTCTGCCACGCCAAAGTTGGGTAAAGTAAAAGGTATGATATATTGTATAAATGTTGATAATCACGGGAATAGACACTAACAGCTCTGTGAGGTGTGACAGGTGGCAAGTTTTAACTCGCCGTACCTAAATGTGAAATGTGAATGTGAATAATAAAGTATGTGTCTGACATTTCTGACAGCTATACATCGAAATGTCATTACACAATAGCATAACGTATTATTCTATAATTCACTTGATTAAATTATTGAGTTTTTGACAGATTTGAAACTTTATTTAGAAATACGTATAAAGAACTGTGGTCAGGTTTAGGACAACATCGAGTATTTAAATTTTTGTTTTTACTTTTTTTTCTATTTCACTATTTGAAAAATTACTGTAAAAGTGTTTTTGCACTTCCGGAACTAAAATTCTTCTTTAGTCTTTATTTTTAGAGACTGAGGTTCTAAATTTGATCCCAAGGGATTATTTTTCATATTTAATTCCGTTGTCAAGGAATTTAATTAATTAATCCCGTTGTCAAGTAAATACGTGCTATTTGTTACAGAGTATCTATGGTAACAATATATGTAAATATTTGTCATAAAATTTACTGTCAAAATTACAAAATGTGTATTCTTTTAAACTATTTTGCATTCGTTTGAGGATGAAGTGCAAAAAATAGCGTATATATACCACAGGACTAAAGTACCTTTAATCCCTCAGGTGATTATTTCCCTCACCTTCGGCTCGTGAAATAAACTTCACCCTCAGGATTAAATCATGCACTTTAGTCCCTCAATATATAATATACTATTTCGTTGCGAGTAAACTATCAGATTCAGGATAATGTTTTTATAAACATTTAATAGAAAAAGAATGGATCTACAGATGTTCCTTTATAAAATTTTAAAGATGGATTTCTATCATGTGATATAACCGTGTAAATTTTGCATGAAATAAGACATTTTTTTGAATTTTTCAGGATTTTTATATTCAAGTACAGTTTTTTAATCAAAATTTTAAAATGGCACTTCTGTAGATACATTCTTTCTCTATTAAATCCTTGCTGAAATAAAATTTTACCACTCTTATACTGACCACAAAACACCCGCTACGTTAGTACATTTTATGCTGGATTTTAGGTGGTAGACGGGCCTCTTAATAATTAATAATGCCTTTTATATTATTTATAAAGTTATACTAATTAAGCTAACTAATACTAAAATAATATTGTGTTTCGAAATGTAAATCATTAAAGTATGCCATCTACTTTTGGCAGACGTTTTACATTTCGTATTCAATTATCGTATTTTTCTTGCGAATGAATGGAACAAACACTCGCTTTTTCTAAAAATAACTTGAATACTTCAAAGCCTATATCTGCGCACAGCGAGCGTACAGATTTGCTGTTTCTTTTACCGCCAACGTAACAACCCAATCATTGCATCCCTTATGGATGTTATTCACAGAAAATTTTGTTTTAAGCTTAAATATTTTATTTAAGTCTCATGTTTTTGGAAATTTTATAAATGGGTAAACATCAAAGAAAATATTGCAAAGAGATTTCTTTTTAAATTATTTATGCTTGCTTACATTAGCAAAATACGCAGATAAATATGTAACCGTTTACAACTTTAGTAATAATTTATATATTCAACTTATTAATTATGGAACAATTTTTTTTAAATAAATTCGTAAATTTAAGAGCAGTTTTCGCAAGAATCACATTTTTAAAAACACTGGAATCTTATTAACTATAAATGGAATAAAATTAAATATAAATAAATTGTGATTAAGAATTTTGAAAGAGTTCTTTCAGTTTCGTGATCAGTGAGGTTAGCACTATATGCCATTAAAATAAATGTACGAAGTTGTGAATCACCCTGTATTACTTGTGGTTATGAAAAATAATTCAATATGGAAACAATTTACTATAATTGAGAAGCCTAGTGCGAGCTTTATCAAATTATATCGCATTTACTATTATTTTGCTCTTATTCATTACGTTGTCAACCTTTATTAGAGTTTTGATAAATCCAATAAAGTATACTAGTTGATTATTATGTAGTTTATGTAGATAAACAATAATAATTATAAACTTGGCAAATTATTTTGTACAATAATTATTTTGTAAACGTAATGAGCAATTGTCATATTAATTTTACATAGAATTGAATCATATGAATATTTTTGTATTTGTCAACAAACATTAATGTGATTTTGTTCAATATTCAAAAATTTACAAAGTAAAACTTATAGATTTGCACAGAATTTCAACATTAGTTTGATTCTCCAAATTTAAAAAAAAGACAGTTGATATGGATTTTTTTAAATCACTTATGCGGTTTTTTGAGCAAGTAATACGTATTTATGTACAAGTTAAGAAACGAAGAAAGTTACATTATATTATGTGAAATTTGTAGTACGAGGCGTAGCCGAGTTCTGCAAACACACAAGTAAAGTAATTATCAAGATTCCTTACGTGTTACATACTATACATTTTCTACTTTCAATTTTTTTGAAATTTTCACATTTAAACTAATAATTTTTGACATAGGTTATCTAAACAACGTTTCTATGTGAGTTTTTTTTAACTCAAACACATTTTATATTGAAGTTTCCTTTTTAATGTGGCTTACAATTTTTTCATAAATGAAGATTTATATGTGTATTAAATAAAAACGCAAATCAATTGCCTAACGAAAGAGGAAAAACTCTATATTCATGATTTAAAAAAATATTTCAGTGCCTAAATATACTTAAATAATTTATGTTTATTTCATCGACATCACAATTGTTATCTTGTACTTCACCTTTATTTGGAAACGACAACAATAATGGTCGAAAAACTTGTAAATAGACAATTCAATATTTGACAGTAATTTACAAGTTCAATATGCTACTATTTATATAGCAATATAACTTAAATATTATATTTGTATCAAATCTACTAACTACTGGTAAAGGTGGGTTCTGTGAAAAGCTACAGATCAAATTAAATGAAAGTTCAAACATTTTCTAAAATTATTCCTCTTAAATAACAATTTTTACAATATAAATCAATTTTTAGATATGTAATTTTTTTGTATTGTATCTTTTTTGACTTGTTCCATACACTCTCTGTACTTGTGTCAACGGAAATAAAATTATTATTATTATTAAAACATACTTGTCAACAAACCTAAATTTGTTAATCATAAATAAAAACAAACAATCAATTTCCAGTACTCACACAACTCATGATGTCCAGGCTTGGTCGAGAACTCAATGACATAGAGGGGCCTCCCATTGACGGACGTCTCACTCAGCGTGTACAACCTGGTGATGTTGGGGCAGTCAGCATGAGCATCCGCCAGCACCTCCACCAGCTCGTCGTTGTCGTGGTGTTTGTAGTCGAACGCGTGGACGTGTGCCACGGTCACGGTGCCCAGCAGCACCAGAAGCAGCGTGTCCATAGCTAGCATGCACTCAACTGAGGACGCGGTGGAAATGTGCTGGGAAATGGTGGAGATATGCGCGAGAAGGAAACCGCGCATGCGGGGTGGATAGGAGTATGGATTTTTGGAAGTTTACAGTGGGCAGATAGGTGAGCGTGATGGATGGAACTGATAAATGTTTAGTGTGGAAACCGCACAGTCTGTGTCATCTCACGGGTACACAGAAACATTTAGTTTTAAGCCTCATTCACATAAGCATTGCGGATCCAGGGGGGCGATTGCCCTCCCCTCCCCATCCTTGGCGGTTGGTAAATTTTAATTTTATTATTTAATTATACCTACACTAAATATAATTTTATTAAAATAACAATTGAAAAACATATTATTTTGTAATTATAGCAGTGACGGATCCAAGGGGAGGGCGATGGGGCGATCGCCCCCCTTTGAGAGAATTTGATCTTTAAAAGTTTAAGAAATCGTTGACAAATTAAAGATAAAGAAATTTCCCAATTTTCATTTCTTTTATTTTTTAAATGTGTTATTTATTTTAATTTTTACTCGTGAAAAATGGTAAAATATATGTTATTTCCGCTTTATAGATAAACTTGACTTTTAATGAAACAGCCGTTGACCTTGAACCCTACAAATTTTTCGCCTGCGGCGCATTTTTTCCTTTCTTTTTCAAAGAACACCATCGAAATATTACTTTTGATAAGAATTCGCCCCCTTCTTGGAGATTTTCTAGATCCGCCACTGATGTGAAGGTTTAAATTTATATTTAAAGCCCTGTTCCCACGATTCTTTGAAGATTCTGAATTCTGAAAAAGAAGAAGTTTCAAGATTCTGAGTCTTCATGGTTTTGAAGCAATCAATAAATTATAAATTGTTCTTTTCCAAGACTCATTGAAGATTCAATTTAGCGGCACCGCAATTTAACAGGTGATTCTCACTAGAAAGAAGAAAACTTCTTTTCCAGGATTCAGAATCTTGATAGAATCTTCAAAGAATTCTCGTGCGAACAGGGCTTAAGTTTAAGAAACAGCATTCACATAATGAACTTAAAATTACTTTAGTAAGTGGTAAACATAAACTTGAAGTTTGGAGGTTTCAAACTTTAGTGCTAGAAAGTGGAAAGTGCGGATGCTCGTAGTCACATGAATTTAAACAATCTTAAAAGTAAACATAAATGTAAACCTTAAAAACTTATGTGAATGAAGGCTTATTTATTTATTATTTATGTTTACGAGTTTACGTTTAAGAAAGTTCAAATAAATCTAACTAAAGCCTCGTTCACATAAGCATTTAGCTTCAAGGCTTACATTTATGTTTACGTTTAAAAAAGTTTAAAGACATTATAACTAAATACGAGCATTCACACTCCCAACTTTCAATCACTGTAAATCCTCGTATTTAGTTAGATGAATTTAAACTTTTTAAACGTAAACATTAATGTGAACCTTAAAACTAAATGCTTATGTGAATGTATCTTAAATACGAGCATTCACAGTGCTTGAAAGTGGAAAGTGTGATTACTCGTATTTAGTAAATGAATTTAAACTTCCGTAATAGTTATTTATGTTATAACGTCGTGTTATCAAACTCGGCTTCGTCTCGTCTGATAATCTTCACGACAAGTACCATAATGATTGGTTACGTTCCGTATTGCATACAAAATTTTATCTGCTGGTGTAAATTAGTCAAAAAGTAAAATAAATTATTTAGTATTGAACAAAAAAATTTTAATCTAAAACAATCAGGTATACTATTTCTGAAATTTCCTTATTCGCTTCCTTAGTAACAAGTTACTGACTACTGGATTCATTATGGTCCTTAGCTTATAATGAACGCTATTATAGTCTTCAGATAAACATACATAATATAAACCTTAAAATTAAATGCTTATGCGAATGAATTGGACGAATTATTTACTTTGCCGCCCAAGGACGTACAGCAAATGTTTCTGCCATGGTAACTAAGTTGTAAACAAAAAATTTTGATACAGTTGTGCGTAAATAATTGTTGTCATCTACTTTGAAAATAAAGTTAAAGGTGTATTTCAATTATTTCGGCGTACCTAATCTTTGTTTGGTGTATCTAAAAAATGTCTACAATAGTTGCCTTCTAAATGATTATGGTCACATATTAATATTTTTAAATACCTACTGAATTAATACATAGCCATCCTTAAATTTTAAAAAAGTTATTACTCATATTAAAGTTATATAATATAATGGAAGTGACTATTCGCACCTTAAAACAGGAAACAGGAAACGGGAAATACAGGAAAAACAGGAGAACAGCGTTGCCGTTGTTTTCTGTTGGACTCAAGAAGGGTTTTGTTAGCATAGATTAGTTTATGTCAAAAAACGGAGTTCTGTTGGACTCAAGAAGGGTTTTGTTAGCATAGATTAGTTTATGTCAAAAAAACGGAGTTCTGTTGGACTCAAGAAGGGTTTTGTTAGTATAGATTAGTTTATGTCAAAAAAACGACAACGTTGTTCTCCTGTTTTTCCTGTATTTCCCGTTTCCTGTTTCCTGTTTTAAGGTGCGAATATCCTCTTCCTAATATAATGTACTATAAATGTGTCCGATGATACTCTAAAAAGTTGGGAATAACTATTTTAGTTCGAATTTAATATCACGTTTCATATTGTTAATTATTTCACCTACACGTTAATATTGGTAATTACAATGTAGATAATTTCAAAAATACGAAATATAATGAAGTATAGAAAGTTTAATCATTTCATTAAAACTTTATAGCTTGTATCATTAATTTTTTGTATTAAATCTGACACTAAATTAAATTGAAAATGATAAATGTATAGTTATAGTTTCCTAATTCTACTTTTGTTTGTTAAAACAGTACTTAAATTCTCACAAGTAAAACCAAAACCAATGTTTTTGAGCTAGCGAGAAATTGTTTATTATTCGTATTTATTTTGTGTTTATTATTCATTTAAGAATTCAATAAAACTTGTTATAAATTTCACCTACACATGATAATATTGGTAATACATGTTTAATTAATTTTCCAGATTAAATGTGAAATATTAGATTAAATTTAAAATGAAAAATTTATAGTTTGCTAATTTTACTTTTGTTTTATTAAAACAGCACTTAATTTCTCACAGTAAAATCAAAGTTTTTGAGCTAGCGAGAAATTGTTTATTATTCAAATTTATTGTGTAGGTATTTATTATTAATTTATTTATGAGTTCAATAAAATTTGTTATGAATAATAAAATACCTAATTATTAAATTATTGACATTATTTAATACATGACAATAATAAAAACTTATTTTATTATTCTCAATAAAGATAAATTATCATCACTAATCGTGTGAAATTTCAGCTTTTAATTTTTTAATAATTGGCCAGAATTCTATTTTAGTTTGCGTTTAAATTCCGAATGTGAACATAATAGACAATATTCGTGGTGACGACAGCGGTTGTGGCACGTTTTGGAAGAATTCTTACAAAGATTACATTGTGTATATGAAAATAAAGTGTAAATATATGCATTTTAATACGAAATTTATAGAAAAAGATGTCCCTGGGGCAAAATTTAAGTATATTTAACGTGTTTAGGTTTTATAAATGGCATGAAATTTACATTTTTTATGATCTTTGAGCTTAAAAAAAAATCACTGTTACATTTACGGGATGCACAATACATAATTTGAAAACTGTATGTTTGTATAATTCTGCATAATATTTAACGCTAAAACATAATTTTTTGTTAGATAAATAACTAAATAACTGTTGGCGCCATCATCGATTTCAAACTGAATATCCTCTATTCCATAATATTATGTGTTTTATGTTTTTGTTTTAAAACAAAATAAATAAAAAATTGTCACTTACTTTTCAGTTTGACAAAATTTTGTTTGAATCCTTCGAAACTTCAGTACCATTGATTGGAGTTTAGTTAGTCACATGCACTAGAATTTATTTGAAATCTTGAAATATACCATTTATTTTATTTAAATGGAATTATGAAAAAATATTTAATTTTATTTTATAACCCTTTTTAACCATGACGTTTAAAAGATTAAAACAATTGTTTCTGGTGTCAATTTTGATTACCTACCTAAATTAATTTAAATATTTATTAGGTATTTATTTTAACTAAACATACATTTTTATACATCCTAACTGATAAAGAATAATACATATTTTTTATTAAATATTTGTAAAGAAGAGACTAAAACCTGGGACCCGTAATTTTTATTTTGACGAAATTTTTTTAACAAGCCCAAAAATAATATTTAATATGAGACGTAAAATGCTTTCATCTCTCCTATAACAAATAATGACGTTACAGCAAATTTTCTATCTCAATTTACTAAGAAACATATCATTATTTTAAAATAAAATTTATATTTTTTTAAAATATATTTTCCACCTAACAAGGTACATATCTCATTTTGAGTGCCATGCAAATAGTCTATTGTATAATCTTTTTTGAGTCTTTGTAAACTGATCTTTTCCGTTTACAAATTTAATTAATGTATTTAGATTTAGGGAAAACAGAATCACAATAAGTGTTACTTCAACATTCTTTAGTCTGTTTAGAGACAGTTGAAACAGCATGTCGCTAACACGTAAGTTTTATTTTTAAAATTTAATTTAAATATAATGTGCTTGTCAATTTTGCACTCCTTACAATTTGTAAAATTAAAATAGATTTTGAGCATATAAGAGAGATAATTTTGTTCTAAAAATTAGAGCACTACACTCATTTCCAAACCTCTAATTGTCTAAATTTTAACTAAAAATCGTTATTACATTCTATGGAATTTCTCGTATAGGACAATCTAATGCCTGTTTTTATTAAGTGATTATTTTAAAACTTCAAAAACAAATTATTGCGTATGTATTACGCACCTAAGGTTGTAATAAGTGTAAAAAATAATAAAGAAAGGCAAAATTTAGTGATAGGTACGAGTACTTAAACAAGTTTATAAGCGACTTTTTATGATGCATTCATATTTTTAAAATTTTTAGTTGATATTACTTAAAATTATTTATAAAGTACTAACAATTTACTTTGCAAAATAAATAAATTATAATGGTAAATAGTTAAGATTAGCGAAACATAATAACAACTAAATTAGATTAGGTAAACGTTGGATGGATTTGAACCTGAGTTTTCAGCTCGGTTTTCAGAACTACAGTCGGTCACTTTACGCACCCAGCTATCAGCCTGAATTATACAGAGATTGACTGTCACGTGATTTACAAAAGTCTGTTTTCTGATTAAAACTATGTTCCGTAGAAGTTGGTACTCATTTCTTGTCAAACGAATTTTATCTAGTACCTACGATGACAGTAAATTAAATTAATCAGCATGTTTTTTTAAACTGTCAGAGAAGTAGAAATGAGAATTATTGTAGTTATAGTAATATTTTCACAGTTTGAGGTGAAGATGGGAGCTTAGTTCGGTATGCAATCATATCGAGGCGGGGAAGATAAAATCAGAAAGAAGCGACACGGTCAATCATTTATGCCAACTCTATATTATTTAATTTGTACAGCACAGTGTTTAAACAATTCTTTTATAATAATTTTGTTCTTTCTTGCAGAGGTATCAAAGTCCGGTGGTCATCGTTACCCGTCGGGCGCCATCTACGTGGGTGGGTTCAGTTCCGATGGTCTGCGCAATGGTCTAGGTCATCTACTTCTTGCAGATGGCACCAGATATGACGGAAAATTCGAGAATGGAGTCTGCGAAGGACTTGGAGTTCTCTGTTTTCCAGATGGGGCCAAGTAAGTCATGAATAACGTGACGTCAATAAATTTATTCACGGATAAGATACAGACTGCCACTTAATTCTTCCAAATTCAAATAATTTAAAATGATCCATGTTTATACAGGTGATTCATAACTTCGTGCATTTATTTCAATGACATATACTGCTCAACTCGCCCATCACGGAACTGAAATATTTTTTTAGAAAATAGTTTTGGGTCATTGTTTTCAAATGTAATTTAATTTTGATAAATTTTAATTAATCTTGATCTTGTGAGAAACATAATTATACTTTCGTGTTATAATTAATCACTATTTGACTGGGAATAGAAATAAATCCGCCTTTTGTAGTTTTTTTTCATTATTTCACTGGGTAAAATTCATACAATCACGAGCTAAATAGTGTTCGGCAAGGTTAAATAATTATTGATGGTATTTTTACACGTTTACGTTAAATATTATAAAAGATTAATCGTTCATCTTACGGCGAAAATGTACAGTAAGTAATTTGCCACCTTATGCCCTGTTCACACAAGGAAAGTTTTCAATAAAATAAGTGCTAGGAGCTGTCATAAAAGAAAACTGTCAATACCGTTCATACGGGGAATGTAATTATTTTTATTCAATTTTGACGTTTTAAACTGCTATTATTAACTCCATAGCAACAACTTTAAATAAAAGTTTATTCACAAGTGAATTACATTTTTTTTAAATCACTCAAAACATTTTTAAATCACTCTGACGTTTTAAACTGTTATTATTACGTCAAAATTGCATAAAAACAATGACAACTTGCCACTAACGACTACTTTGATTAGTTTTTTTTGTTATGTCAAAATAAATTTATAATTCATATATTTGAAGTAATTTCGTCAAAATTGAATAAAATATTGTATAAACCACGTGAGATACGAATGTTTATTCACTCGAAGAAATTATCCCACTCGCCCTTCGGGCTCGGGGGCTAAACTTTCTTCTCTTGAATAAACATTCATGTATCTCACTTGGTGTATAAATATTTATTATTTTTATCACTAGCTTTAATAAAAGAAATTATTAGTTCCCCCCCGTATGACCGGTATTCACAGTTTTTTTTATGACAGCTCGTAGCACTTGTTTTACTTTCATGAAACTTTTTAGTAAAAACTTTCCTTGTGTGAACAGGGCATTAAGTAGTATTCGTTAATATTGCGAATTTTTCAAAAAATATTTTAATTCACGTTCTGCATGTTATGTAATATACCCTTAATAGCCGTTTGCACCGCTTCCACTTAAATTTTAAGTGTCACTTAAATGAAAAATATCGAATCGAACTCATGACAGCAATGTTATTTCTACGTTTGATAATTTGATTTTGATTCGATATTGTTAAAACTTAAAATTTAAGTGGAAGCGGTGCAACTGGCTATAAATGTTTTACCTGAAGTACAAAAACAGTGATATACCATTAAAATAAATTCAAGAAGTTGTGAATCACTCTGTATTTTTGTAATGTCAGGACAAACTTTCTGAATTAATAAATCGTGCTATAATAATATTTCTTTCCAGATATGAAGGCGAATTCATGTCCGGGTGGTTCCACGGCAGCGGAGCCTTCTGGCGATCAGACGGCGCGAAATTCGAAGGAGAATTCCGTGGGGGACGCCTGTGGGGCCTTGGCTTAGTGACATTCGCTGACGGCAGCCACGGGTTTCCACGCAACGAGGGCCACTTCCAAGATGGTCGCCTTCTCCGTCGCCGTAAGTGCCCTGAGGTTGTGCAGCGTGCGCAAAAGGTGGCTCTCATGACAAGAATGAACGTGGGGGACCAGTAGACAAACAAATAATATACAATTCTTTATAAGTTACAAATATGTTGTAATGATATAAATGTATTACGAAAAATTGATTGTTTCTACAAGAATGAAGTCGGCCCAGTGTTGGAGTTCATAACGGCATGAAATAGTAAGTAATATTATATCTTTAAAGTTTCAAATACGTGTATCAATACTTATTAATCATCATATACAAATCATAGTCAACAATATAAATAATAAACAGATATTTTAATAATGTGTGCGGTTATATCTCACGTGTATTGTGGATCATCAGCATAAATACATTTTTATCGTTTGTACTGTTTGTTGCCAGTCGTCAACTCACAGATGTACTCTTGTTTGTTAGTAGAGATTTTTGTGTAGTTAAATTTAAATGTGTATCAGAATTGTGTCGAACCCAAACATTAATGTAGAATGTGTTAACGAAACTGAAAATAATATTGAAAATTTAATCTAATTGCACCATCATAGGGTTTCCTCGTATTTTAATTAATGATAAAAACGTTTTCTCATAATAAAAATTCTTGAGTGTGGCAGCTTCACATATTGCAAGTCATCAATGTAAATAAATATTTGACTGTGTGCGGTTACCAGCAGTTAATTCGCGATTCCTCATGGTTGTTTATGTACACCAAACGGGATAATTTTATGCAGTTAAATTGGAATGAGTATTTGAATGAATTCAAACCTGATTTGTCAGAGCCACAGTCGTTTACGTTACGCCCTTAGTTATCTGCCCAATCAAATAATTGGTTTTATTTTACTGCTTATACTCGTATAGATTATAATAATAACTTTTTAACAAATAAATTTAATCTTAACACGTTGGCCGGCGTAATGGTATTAATTTTTGACAAATGTAGGGCCAGACAATAAGAAAGTATTTTGATAAAACTAAATACAATCACTAATATTGGACCATTTTATTTCATTTTGGGCCGGGCCAATAAATAAATTTTGTGTGTTTGGACGGCCTGTCCATTTTTGTTCTCCATAATATTAGTATTGTTGTGTGAAACAAATGTGAGAAGCGAGAGAAGCTCATAGAGTAAAATTCAAATATCTAGGACCCTGAGCTGCGCGAGAAGGCAGAGCATGTCAGGTACTGTCCGTTTTACAAAAGTGGAGCTAGCGAGTATATGCTACGCTGCACTTCACTTAATTTTCAAAGAAAACTAAAATATAACTCAATCACAATCAATTACAAAATTCACAGCGTTACACGAAGCAAAACACTACGAACATCAACATGAGAATAACAGATATTAAAGATGATGTTCTGTAGAACAGACAGTAACGTAGTTTCCTCTTGTTTATCATCTATGTCTCTTTTTCTAAGACGAGAATTCGTACTTCGCGCAGGGTTCTGCTTAAATGAATTTACCTCTAATATAAATAGGAGCCTTGCGAGTCACATTTGCTTCGCATGGCGGTCAACGGGTTAAAACATTAATTTACATCATTTCTTTTACACAACTTGTATGGAACGCCATTTTATTTTTTATTTTTTGGCGTTTGTGGGTCGGCACGCCAATGAGCCTGAGATGTTTTGCGTTTCGTCCCGGGCATGCTTACTTGGACTCGTCAGTAAGGCTGTAAGCCATGCCCTGCCTTAGACGCGATGGAGAGTTGCGGCGGCGGGAATCGAACCCGGGACCGTACGGTGGAAGTCAGAAGCGCTGACCGTTAGACCACTGTAGCTGCTGTTCAGCTAGTGGTGCGTACGTGGTCTGAGTCGAAACGACCGCCACAGTACTCCCCCACCAGTGACAACGATGATGGTTGTGATGCTGGTGGTGTCTAGAGGGACGAAGGGTGTATGTTGCGTGAAATCACGTCGGGGTCACCACTTTAGCGTTTGTGGGTCGGCACGCCAATGAGCCTGAGATGTTTTGCGTTTCGTCCCGGGCATGCTTACTTGGACTCGTCAGTAAGGCTGTAAGCCATGCCCTGCCTTAGACGCGATGGAGAGTTGCGGCGGCGGGAATCGAACCCGGGACCGTACGGTGGTAGTCAGAAGCGCTGACCGTTAGACCACTGTAGCTGTTGAGCTAGTGGTGCGTACTCGGTCTGAGTAGGAGCGACCGCCACAGTACTCACTTTGGCGTTTGTGAGTCGGCACGCCAATGAGCCTGAGATGTTTTGCGTTTCGTCCCGGGCATGCTTACTTGGACTCGTCAGTAAGGCTGTAAGCCATGCCCTGCCTTAGACGCGAGAGTTGCGGCGGCGGGAATCGAACCCGGGACCGTACGGTGGTAGTCAGAAGCGCTGACCGTTAGACCACTGTAGCTGTTGAGCTAGTGGTGCGTACTCGGTCTGAGTAGGAGCGACCGCCACAGTACTCACTTTGGCGTTTGTGAGTCGGCACGCCAATGAGCCTGAGATGTTTTGCGTTTCGTCCCGGGCATGCTTACTTGGACTCGTCAGTAAGGCTGTAAGCCATGCCCTGCCTTAGACGCGATGGAGAGTTGCGGCGGCGGGAATCGAACCCGGGACCGTACGGTGGTAGTCAGAAGCGCTGACCGTTGGACCACTGTAGCTGCTGTTCAGCTAGTGGTGCGTACGTGGTCTGAGTTGGAGCGACCGCCACAATTTCCAAACGATATAATTCAACAATCACCTTACTGTATTGTAATATTACGTTATATGTATTTATTTGTACCATTTAAAACGTTTGTTTAAATTTCTTGCCCGATATAAAACATTTGTTGATTTTTATTGTTTGTTGAAAGCTGAAAGGCAACATTTGCACAAAATGCAACATTCAAATTATAATACTGCATTTGAATGAGGAAAATAAAATTATCAACAAACGATTGAATTTAAGTAACATTTCAATTTAAATTGTTTGGTGTATTTAAACAATAATTACATTAAAATTGCATTAATACGATACTTAAATTGAAACGTTTGTTTTATTTAAACTATACTTGTATTCAACAACCGTTTGTTTTATTATATCGATAAGTACCTACATTAAAACGATACTTCCATTCAAACGTTTGTTTTCCAAAAACGGCGATATGTACATTAAAACGTTTGTTCTATTAAAACGATAGTTTCATTCAAACTTTTGTTGATTGAAACCATATCTGCATTCAAACATTTGTTCTATTTGAACAATACTTACATTTAAACGTTTGTTGTATTGAAACGATATCTACATTAAAAGTATTTAAGCATTTGTTCAAATTCAACGATACTTTCATTCAAACGTTTGTTTGATATAATTAAAAGTAAAACGGCGTTCCAAGTTGCATTCGGGATATTACAAACAGGGCGCTATTTTAAACTAGTGTTTTAACATGTACTAAGTAACTTATTTTACTACTTCTAGTACTTGATGTACATAATTCAAAGAATTATTAATTATTACGCCAGAAAAATTTACCGGTTGTACATGTCTGCCAGAAGCTTAAAAGTGAATCGAAGTGCGCATAATATCGGGAGACGTCATGTGACGTTCAACTTTTTTGACACATGTCACCATGACGACCCTAAATGTGCGCACTTTGAAGCATTGGTAAATTTTTCTGGCGTGGTGTTTAATAATTTCTTCGACAATTCAACTCATGTGTCATCTGTCAAAAATGGACCAATCAATTTTGAGGATTTATAAATTTTCCACCAATTGAAACGAATTTTTTCGACAATTTATCACTAGTGCTCGCAGCGACATAATTTTTCGACAATTTTCACTAGTGATCCAATCGACAATTTTAAACAATTGAATATATCTTTATTAATCAAAATCCTATTGTTATAACTGTTGTAATGGAAGTGAAGCTATTTATAAATCATTTTCATAAAGAAAGAATACATTTTTATTCGGTGAATTGTCCTCCGAATACCATTCGTGTTCCAAGTTATGTAGACAATTTTTGTGGCTGCATCACTCATGATTATTACGCTTGAGAAAATAGCACTCGTGCTACGCACTCGTGCAATTTACAATCAAGCGTAATAACCATTCGTGATACAGCAACAAAAATTGTCGACATAACTTGGAACACTAGTGGTATTATATATGACAATCCCTTCTTATGTACATAAAGTACCAGAAGTAGTAAAATAAGTCACTTAGTACATGTTAAAATACTTGTTTAAAATAGCGCCCTGTTTGAAATACCGCGAATGTAACATTTTCTTGAAGGAAAGACTTGAATTAACACAAAATGTCATTTCTGGCAAGTGGTAAAATGAGACACGATTTTGTATTACGGCTTTCTAGCTAACACTATATAATCTATCACGTCTTTTGCACAACTTTATTACGGCAGTAGCACATAATGCGAATTAGGTATAAAAATAATGTTTCATCGTGTGTGTGCGGTTATCAGCCGTCAACGCAGTCATGGTTGTTAGTGGACGGTACGCCACAGGAATGAAATAAGATTTAGAAGTATTGATTAACTTGCGTTTTTTGGTACAAAATATTTTTAACGAATGTCTTATAATAATCTAAATAAAATATTGCTAAAAGAATTAATTTAAAAAAGCTTTGCAATTCGCGCCTCTATATTTAATTGGCGTGATGGCGTGAACTTCAGTGCGCTTGTGCAGAATGCGCCTAAGCGTAAACATTGTGATGTCGATTGTTTTACTGTTTACTGTTTGCAAGATCACAAAATGGCGAACTGACGTTAAATATTTACTCTAATTAAAATACAAAAATATGTAGTGGGAAGTGATTCTCCTCAGAAATATCAGGTAAAATGAGATTTGTATTGTCGAGAAATACTCGATTTTGTATCGCGATTAAATCAATAATAGAGCTGGATGATTGAAGATAAAAAGTAGCACATCTACTTATACATTGCTTTTGATTACGTTTCTTTTATACCAAAATGTTGGACTGAAGTAATATTTTAACATTAAATTAGCTTTTTTATTAGATAAACAAATACATCATGTTAGTTGCACTAAAATTATCGTGTTAAAAATCAGTTATTATTCATTAAAATGAGCAGCAATGTTTATTTCAATAATGGAATAATAATGATTGTTACAATAACAATAAATTTGTATTTTACAACAATGTACCCATGAAATAATTATGAAATATTATTTTGTTGAAAAATTGTTATTGTTTACAAATAACTGTGTTTGGTAGCAATAATAATAAGTATTCAACAATTGAAATGTATCGTAATTATTTATTTTATTGTTGCTGTAAAATATAAATTGATTGTTTTTGTTACTAGACTATTTTTATTCAATTGTTGACCATAACGTTGTTGTATATTTTAATTGTTTTTAGAAATGATAATTTTATTTTTCTAATATGAACAGCGTTTACCAACACAAATAGGTTCAGTGCGATGACGTAGTAACCCGTCATAATGTTTCGTAACCAGCAGGTGTTCATCAACACTGCCTGCACGAATCTGTTTGTTAACGTTTTGTAGGAATAAGTTTGTCGATTTATTCATATTCATAGTAGAAACATGCCATTTGAAGCAGTTCATTGTTAAAACTGTGATGTGTAGTGCTGTTTTTAAATAATATCCACCGATATCTACATTATTTTACTGTTGAATAGGTGTTTATTTACATTTATAAAGTACGTTGAGTTGTCTACCACATCTTTAAAGTTGTAAAACTGTTGTGTAATAACGAAAATATTTATTATGTTACTGATTTGCAGCCCATTACCAAGGAACAAGTGGACAATGACTTCAGCAGTCTTCGAAGGACGTAGAAGAATATTCTGCAGATGACATCAAAGACGAGAGACTTCACTGGACAACAACTTCAACATTCATCTGCAGCAGCCTTCGGGAAACATCAACTTCAACAGTCAACTTGGAATCAACATCTTTAGATCTTCAAGCAATCATGTAAGCATTTTTAATCATTATTCCTCTGACATTTCTATATTAAGAACCACACTTTCAAACAGTCGTAGCTCAATGAGTGATTCCCAAGTCACGGGTACTCTTGTTTTATATTTGGGATTATAGAGTAGATATTTTGACATTTATAATTAAAATGGCTTCTACAATCTGTTCAGCCGCCATTATTTTTAAATACTTTATGATTTTTCTGTTAATAATCGTAGAACAACTGCGAAAATTTGTAGTCAGGGGTAATATTTCCTGGATAAGCCGATTCTGAGCTCAAACATTATCCTCCTCCACTGTTGGGCCCCATGCCTCATATTACGCTGCTGTCTTCTCATAGAGGTAGCACATATGAGGCATTTCGTTGTTATATTATTTATTTTATTATTTATCGTAGAAAATTCGTGAAAATTTTGTTCCTGGGGTAAAATTGTCTAAGAGAGGCGATTTTGTCCTTTAAAATATCATGCTGTCTCTACTGGTGCCCCCTTATTGTAATGGTAGCATGAAATAGACATGTAATTGTCGTAGAAAATTCGCGCAAATGTGATTATTGGTATAAAATTGACTGAGGAAATTATACCGCCTTGAAAATTATCCATCTCTACTGTTGATGTGTTTTCTCAAGAATTGCACACATTGGTCATTATGTTATTTTTTTCTAACTCAGAGCACACCACAGTGGACATTTTTTGTTATTTAGTGCAGTTTATATGAATCTAAATGTTTGTTATTGTTACAGATTAATTTGGAAGTTTGAAATTCTACTGTTGGAGTCTACTGTCTCTAGGACAAGGAACATCTCGTTCACCAGTTCAACACGTAAGTTTGTTATTTTTACTTTGCGTATTCCAT
This sequence comes from Agonum fuliginosum, assembly GCA_947534325.1. NCBI lineage: Eukaryota > Metazoa > Arthropoda > Insecta > Coleoptera > Carabidae > Agonum > Agonum fuliginosum. The sequence continues at coordinate 4,013,471 of OX384033.1, forward strand.
TTGAAACTCTATGCTTTTGCTCAGCTTGAGTGTGGCAGCCTCACAGGTCACTGTGAAGATCAGTATAGATACTATAGATCAAAAAATGACTCAATGCTCTTTCTGTCTGTCAACTCACTCTGAGTACACTACAGGAAACATGTTTGTGCAGTTAACTGGAATGTGAAACTGAAAGCTTTTTACTCAGCTTGGGTGTGACAGTCTCACATAATGTGAGTCATCGGTATACATATACAGAGTGATTCATCTGTCATCCATATTCATTTGTATACAGGATTTTCCATTTGAATGCAATAATATGCAACTTTATTTTATAGGATGTTCCGTTAAGAAATATAAAGTTGCATATTATTGCGCTCAAATGAAGACTCTGTAAAGACAAATGAATATGGTTCGTAGATACATAATATATCCAATACATTTTAATCGAAGAGTTTTATTCTATGACTTCAATAGCACTATAAAAAAATAAAATAAAAGTATGACGACGGATGAATCACTCCGTATACATTATATTGTGTGTGTGCGGTTTTCAGCCAATAACTCACTCATAATTGTTACTGGAGAGCACACCACAGTGAACATTTTACGTTATTTAGTGCAGTTTATATGAATCTAAATGTTTGTTATTGTTACAGATTAATTTTGACTTCATGTACAAAGTTTGAAGATTCTTTGCTTTGAAATTCTACTGTTGGGTTGGAGTCTACTGTCTCTAGGACAAGGAACATCTCGTTCACCAATTCAACACGTAAGTTTATTATATTTACTTTGTGTAATCCATTTGGAACCTGATGCTTTTACTCAGCTTGAGTGTGGCAGCCTCACAGGTCACTGTGAACATCAGTATAGAAACTACAGATCAAAAAGTGACTCAATGCTTTCACTCAATTTAAGTGTGGCAGCCTCACACATGTGAGTCATCAGTTTAGACATATGTTTAAACGTGTGTGCGGTTGCCAGTCTCACTCACTCATGACTGTTCGGAGTACACTACAGGGGAGATTTTTGTGCAGTTCACTGAAATGTGTACCTGCCTGGATTTGAAACTGAAACATATAACACATGGCCCAGATGTAAAAAGAAATCGTTTTTTGTTGTACAAAAGTTTAAATAAAAATCAAAATACAAGTATAATGTACTGTATCTTATATTTATTGAAGAATGCAATACATTTCACACAATCTCAAATGAAATTAATAGTCGAAACTCTATGGAACCGAATAAATTAATTTTTTTTGAAAACTTGTCATATCTAAAAACAATCAAAGAATTGTGATGCAAACTGTAGAATATTTGGGATTTTTTTCTCCAGAAAAGTATGCTTAAGACTTGTAAGTAGATACTATGCTACAACGAATTAAAACAGTTTTAAAAATTAAGGTGAAGTTACATAGGGGTAAAGTCATTTATATTAATTAGAGCAAACTATAAACAAATTGCCAGTTGTATACTTTATTCTCTAAGTTTATATTTAAAGTTACATGCACTTAAAATATACCATTAATATATTTTAAGTAAATTAAACTTTAAATATAACTTAGATAATAAAGTACCTATATAACTAGCAAATATTTTTGTTGTTTCCTCTAATTACTATAAACGATTTTACTCCTGTGTAACTCCACCTTAATTTTGAAACTGTTTAAATTCGTTGTGGCATAGTATCTACAAGTCCTAAACAAACATACTTTTCTGGAGAAAAATCCCAAATATTCTACAGTCTGTGTTACAATAATTCTTTGATTGTCCTTGCATAACACGATGTTTCAAATTATTTTTTTATTCGGTTGCATAGTTTGGACTGTTTATTTGATTTGAGATTGTGTAAAATGTATTGCAGTTTTCAATAAATATTAGATACAGAACATTATACTTGTATTTTGATTTTTATTTAAACTTTTGTACAACAAAAAACGACTTTTTTACGTCTGAGCCAACTTCAATGAGACGGGACTCGTATATAATAATTTATTTTACAAGTCACTAAAATAACAGAATTATTGGCATTTACTTTCTGAAATAGTTGTTTAACTTATTGTTCTTATTTAATATGGGTGTGACAGCATGAACTATGCGATAAATGGTACTAATATATTTGTGTTTTCTAGGTAGTCGAGGATCTCATATGAATAGAGGACTTGTACGTGTCGTGTTATCTTCTAAGGAAGCTGAAGCAGTTGTAGCAGCCTTCAAAAGACATGGGAGAATATTTTTTCGGTAAGTTTCTTTACTCATTTTTTACAATTACAATACATACATATATGTCTTGCCTTTTACCCAAGTTGGGTACGGCAGCCTCACATGCGAGTCATCGGTATGGATATTATGTTTTACCGTGTGTGCAGTTACCAGCAGTTAGGTAACTCACTCATGACTGTTTGTGGAGAGTACACTACAGGTCAGATTTTTGTGCAGTAAATTGAAATTAGATCTGAAACTAAACAGTCAGAACCACAGTCGGTCATTAGCACATTCAGATATGCATCCAATTTGAACTATTTTATTTCAATTTCAATATTGAATCTTAAAACATTACATTTATTATTATTATTCAACAGGTTTAGAACCCAATTACAGAATAATATTACAACATTACAAATTTACATTGACTAAATATAGTGAACAAAATAGAAAAAAAATTGAATACAAATACAGATAATAAAACGAGATTAAATCGAGGAAACAAAGTCAAACAAATACAATAATATGAATTACATACATAATCTATCACGTCTTTCACCCAATTAGGGTGCGGCAGCCTCATATATTGTGAGTTATCGGTATAGATATATATTTTTATCGTGTGTGCGGTTACCAGCCGTCAACTGTTGGATACTTTCTGTATACAATAATTCATTTATTATAAATATTAAATATTTTCAGGATAAGCAAATAGTGTTTATTAAATGTAAATAAATGATTTGTGGTTCCTAGGTATTCGATGTGAACAAGCCAAGCAGTCTTCGAAGGACATGGAAGAATATTCTGCACATGACATCAACCACGAGAGTCGTCGAGGGATTACACTGAACAACTTCAACATCCATCGTGGGACTTTCTGCAGGCGACATCAACTCCAGCAGCCTTCCAGAGACTTAGTGATAAGTGAATTATCAAAGATAGTTTTGCCAGTCTTTTCCTTTTGCGTGAATCATTCTTTAACTCGAAATAATACTTTACATAAATAATAAAGACTGAATCTTCTATCTTTGATAATAATGTTGAGATTGAAATTATATGGATACAGGCGGCACAGTCTTGGGTTCAATTCCCAATGACCATGTGAATATGATCTCAACAATTAATTTTAACTTAGGTAATAGTTTGCAAGGAGTAAACCACATCGTTTTTACTTTACTAGTACTTTAGTAGTACAGATTAAGGGATCAACGGAATTTTGATGAAACTAGTGACATTATTATTGATTTTAAAATAATTTTAATTGGGGTGATAGCTTTGCCTTTGGTTGTTTTGTTTGCCATGTTCTTGGGTTTCAAGTTAAAATCAATTGCGGTCAATATTAAACTTAGGAAATGTCACTAGTGAAAATAAATGTGGTTTACTCCTTGTTCAATGGTCCTTTTTCAACGAACAAAATAAAAAAAGAGATGCATTTGAAACTGCAAATAAAATGGAAGATGTTAATGTGACAATACAATAAATAAAGAACAAGAAGTGATGAATAAATTCGTTGTTGCCAGATACTTAACATTAAGTTGCGAATATAATGATGACAATTTGAGCAGAATTAATTTTTTATAAGTTGAATGTTGTAGACTTTTGAATAGCAAATAAATTAATTTGAAGTAACTGGCAGCTTCGAAACAGCAGACAGCATGCATCTCTTTCTTTAATGAATTATGTACAGGACCATTTAGAATTAGGAAATTTTGGTAGGTGAAATAACTTACAGTGACATTTCGGTTCGCGAATTATTCTTTTGTAATTGGGTGTGGCATTGATTTGAATTAAATCTGAAATTTAAATTGGGATTAGTATAGTTAGGGGCTTGTTATCTTATATAACTTGCTTTTAACTTGACAACGTTAGAACTTTTTTGGCTTTGCTAGACATGTGTGCGGCAGCATGCAGGTCTAGTTTTGTACCCTCCCATACTCGTTTATGGGGGCAACGTTGGACCGGTACCCTACCATACCCTCTGCATATCTAAGCGAATCCAAGCGCAGCTGCAAGCGGACGCCTCGCCCTTGCTTCAGTGATGGACGACTCCTTAGTGTATGTACGGTATTAGCGGATGTGGTGACGGGAAGCCAGTCGATGTTTACCTGCGGCTATCGAGCCGGTGCGCGCTGTCGGAAGGTTCATTCGCTAGGTATGTCAAAGGCACTCGTAGTCCGCCTAGCGAATATGCTAAATCCGACCAGGACATGGTGCGTACGTCGATGTGGGCCAGGCGTAATGGTAAACACTGGAATAGCGTGTAACTAGGCGGTAAACTACGGGGAATCGGATAAGACGTCCCACGTAAACTTTTGAGCATAAGAACAACACTAGGCCGGCTTGTTCTTCAGGGTTAGAATCAATCAGCGACCGGGTAACTCAAAATTATGTACAATGATGTACTTAGGACAATGCCACACAGTAAATTCAACTAGAGTGGGTTGGGGGCTGGAAATGGCTTAGAGCCAATAGGAACCGTTAAACCGCATTTTAGTATTTGTATTTGTTTGCATGTCCTTCCGTTGAAGGGCCGACGAGGGCACGGTACACCCTGCATAGACCGCTTTTGGCACCCCAACCTCCTGGTGCCTTCGTCATCGTGCCTCGGATGGCTTAGACGCCAAGGGGCAAGATGGAACCAATAAGTCTATGTTGTGGTCGGTGAGTCATTGGCGGGCAGTATAGTACTTGGTCGCAGATGACTTCGAACCGTACGCCCTTGCACGTGCAAGGATCGACGAGGGATCCGGTGCACTCCACGGGGAGTCGGGATGTAGCAGCTCGTAGGGTTTAGGTCAGTCAGCCTTCGATAGCTTGGATGAATTGAGTCACTAGAATGCAAAACTGAATCCATCCCGGCAACCCTGAGCATGAAGGTGGTGATGGACCGTGGAAAGTCTTTCCCTGGCTGTCTACCGGGCTCTAAGCACTCATCCGGGGATCGGCAAGAAGTCCCACGACATTTGCACAAGAACAACAATCGGTTGTTCTTGGGGTTAGAATCAAAAAGCGCGCGCGATAAATGTTAAATATTGGGTGGAACTGGATACCTAGGTCAAAGTCACTAGTATTTCACCTATCATATTTCAAACTTAGGTTTAAGTAAGCAAATAGTTGACAAGGTATAAACCGTCCACATTTAACTATGCTATTACTTTAATAGTATAGATTTGCGGGTTATACAGAATTTTAATGAGATTAGTGACATTATTATCGATTAAAGTATTTTATAATTGGGGTGATAGCTTTGTTTTTAGTTGTTTGTTTTCCATGTTCTATTGGTTTACTAAACAACACCCGCAGGTTAGGGTTTCACTTAAAATTTGTAATTTTTAGATGATTTGATTTTTGTTCGTCGTCCTTTACAGTTAAGGACAAGGGGCTGTGTGCGCTCCGTTGTGCGCACAGACTCTCGGTGTACGCCCTCTATACGATTAGAGACGGTGGCGTCGGTTGTATGCTTCCGGAAACCCTAAGGTCTCCTCTCAGCGCCTTTCCAGTGATTGCATTTCGCATGAGGTTAGAGCAAGGCGTGGCGGGTTCTCTGCATCGGTTTCCTAGGCGGTAACAAGCCCAGGAGAGGTCGGCAGGACACCTCACGATATTTGCATTTGTAGAGCAACATCGGTTGTTCTTGGGTATCAAGTTAAAATCACCCGCGGTCAATATTAAACTCAGATAGGAAATGTCACTAGTAAAATATGTGTGCGGTTTGTTCCTTGTTCAATGGTCCTTTTATGATTTATGTACGGGGCCATTTATGCGGAGAAGTGGAGAAAAGAACCATGTTGGTTGGTTGCGTGTTGGGTTCTTTTCTCCACTCCTTTAATTTTTTTAGACATTGCCATATGTAACCTTAATCTTTGATACAATTGTATACAAAACCTACGTACCTATTTTGCCTATCATCCAGCTTGGGTGTGGCAGTCTCACATACTGTGAGTTATGAATATAAATGCAGTTATTACAATATTGATTTGTAATTACAATTGGCAATAAAATTCAATTACAATGTAAATAATCATTTATTGTATTTCTTTCAGGGCAAGTCATTTCATTATTTTATATTGTAATAAAATTACAAAAACTTGTATTGTATTTGAATATTTTATTTGTAAATGTGTTGATGTTTGAGAGAATGATTCTGTGATCGAATGAGTTTGTGAAATTGTAAGTGTGCGTTTGCGTGAACGTTCTGCGAATTAGTGGATTAAAATGATTGATGGTTAATTGCGAGTGTAAATGATTTCGAGTGAACGAAGCAAATGAAGTGTGCCTACCCAACTTGGGAAATGACACATTTATGTGTGTTTTAAAGAGAATGTGTGCGGTTGAGATGAGCGTTTGTCCGGTGAATATGTTGATTGGAATGACTGATGATGTATTAGAAATGCAAGTGATTTAAGTGGAAAGAATAAAAGAGCTTGATTGAAAAGAATAATAAATGTGGATGACGCGAAAGAAGTGTGTCAGGATGGGAGTGTTTGACTGCTTGTTGAGTTTAAATGTGTGACAAGGTTCCTGCCACCCAAAACTTTGTAAATGGCGTGATATTATTGCATGTAGTATGTATGAAAGTATATATTTATCTTATGTATTTGTTTTGTATATAAAAAGAAAGAAAAATGAACAGTTTTTATTTATTTTCCTCATGTTTACTTTTAAAATCAGTAAATATGCAGTATTGTTGAATGAATTATTTAAATGAAATGTAAATTTTTTAAAATTAATAAATAATTTAGTTAGAATAGAAAATTTGCTTTATTATGTTTATTAAACAACTTATCGTTGTCCTACGTCCCGTTATAATAGCGTTTAATTTAATTTTTTAGGGGTGAAATTGCAAAAAACGAGATTAGTGCTGCCATCTCTTGGTGTGACGTCACAGAATATTTTTGAGCAGTGGCCTAGAAAATGAAGCTGTTAATTAAAAATTTCCCATCACAATATTTCTAATTATTTGCTAGAAAAATTTTAAAGTGCTTATTTCAAGTAAACTAAGAGTAGTATGATAAAGAGGGGTAGTTTACACCCTCAATTTGGACCTACTGAATCCAAATATGCTCTCAGTTTTGTCGTTCAATCCTTATTTTTCAAGCTATATGCGTTTTAAAAATTTTCTAACGTAGTTCCATTTTTTATATATAAATATATCAAAACGGTAAGTAATTATGTAATTCTGAGGGTAAATTTAGAATCAGCGGGTCCTAATTAGGGGTATACTGTATAAACAATCCACGAAATCAACGTATTTTTAGTCGATTTTGGTGAAATTTTGTTGACATTAAATAATTATTATCTCGTGAACTAAAGGGCTAAGTGCCAAAAGTTAAATACAAAGGTTGCGTAACTTTTCATTCTCTATCTGCCTGTCTATAGATAAGGCCGTTTTGGCCGATTTTTAATTATTTTTTTTGATCTCCCACCATTCATGTTATCCTGATACAAACTTGGTGATTTTTGTTCGATTCAAATCTGAAGTCGAATGAGGGTGAAAATTTAAAAACGCGATTATGTAAAAACAAAGGGTTGGGGAGTGATTTACGGGTCATATTCGTACTCTACGCGTTGAAATACACCAGTATACATATTGCCACCCCTAAAAGTTAATTAGCACCGGAGATATTCAACTCTTATTTGTATCTCTGGTACTAAGGGTCGTATCGAAAAAATCTACATTGCAGTCGATAGGGGATGAAAAACGGAGCATCTTTTACATTTAACTTTTTCCTCTACGACCCTTAGTTTAAGGGTTATGAGCAATCAAAGTGGTGAAAAAGTCGTCTAAACATAGTCATTAGCCCTTAAACTAAGGGTCGTAGAGCAAAAAGTTAAATGTAAAAGATGCTCAGTTTTTCATCCCCTATCGAATGCAATGTAGATTTTTTCGATACGACCCTTAGAACCGGAGATACAAATAAGGGTTGAATATCTCCGGTGCTAATTAACTTTTAGGGGTGGCAATATGCACACTGGTGTATTTCAACGCGTAGAGTACGAATATGACCTCTAAATCACTCCCCAACCCTTAGATTTTACGTAATCGCGTTTTTAAATTTTCACCCTCACTCGACTTGAATTTTGAATCGAACAAAAATCACCAAGTTTGTATCAGGATAACATGAATGGTGGGAGATCGAAAAAATAATTAAAAATCGGCCAAAACGGCATTATCTATAGACAGGCAGATAGAGAATGTAAAGTTACGCAACCTTTGTATTTAACTTTTGGCCCTTAGCCCTATAGTTTACGAGATAATAATTATTTAAAGTCAGCAAAATTTCACCAAAAACTACCAAAATTATGTTTATTTCAAGGGTGGTTTGTATCATATACACCTAATTAGGACCTGCAGAATCCAAATATGCACCCCATTTTGCCGTGCAACCCTTAATTTCTGAGTTATAACCAATTTAAAATTTTCCTAGCGTAGTGTCAATTTTTTTGACGATATACATCGATTTTTGAAGCCAAATTACAACTACGCTAGGAAAATTTTAAAATGCTTATATCTCGTAAACTAAAGGTAGCAGGATAAAGAGGGGTAGTATAATCCCTCAATTAGGACCCGCTGAATCCAAATATGCACTCTATTTTGTCATGCAACCCTTAGTTTCCGAGTTATAAGCAATTTAAAATTTTCCTAGCGTAGTATCAATTTTTTTAACGATTTTGCTAGTAAAATTACAACTACGCTAGGAAAATTTTATAATGCTTATAACTCGTAAAGTAAGGGTAGTAGGCTAAAGAGTGATAGTCTAAACCCTCAATTAGAACCCGCTGAATCCAAATATGCGTCGCATTTTACCGTGCAACCCTTAGTTTTCGAGTTATTTGCAGTTTAATATTTTCCTAGCGTAGTTGCAACTTTGCTTTATTTTCTGGACAACTCGACAAAAACTTTTGTGACGTTTGGACCGATTTTGGACTGATTTTACCCCTAATTTGTTTTAATGCTAAATAAATGTTTCACGGGGGTAATTTATACTCTATCCCCTTATTCGAACCCGCTGAATCCAAATATGTACCCCATTTAGTCATTCAACCCTTAGTTTAAGATATATTGTACATTTAAATAACTGCCACCAACAGATGGCAGCACCTATCTCGTTTGGAGCTTATATAAATCTAAATAAGGGTGTTTATGTTAAAAATGTTTAATTAAGTTAATTTATTTATAAGATTGTGTATTGTATTGAAGTATTTCATTAAATAAATCATAAAATTTATACTTACTGTTTATTATTTCGTATCCTAGGTTTAAGGCCGTGTACTCTCACCGTAGAAGTTCTGTAAGGGTTTAGGAAGTGTACAAAGAGTTGTTTAAGAAATAAAATTAGTGCAATGATGTAAGTTTTTATTAATAATATATACAGCTAAATCATCTCGATTATTTAATTTTTATGATATAAAAACATATATCTATCAATAAATACAATAAATAGCAGACATTTCTTCATTGGAGGCCAGTGGTCAATTGAAGAATAGTAAGTAGGGTCTCCTCCTAAGAAGATAACCAGCGAGGGGCGAGGTCTCATGTAAATGTCAACATATACGATGTTTCCATTTTCATCGTGATCAAGATCATTGTCAATAATATTTATAAGATTCATTTTAAAAATATATGAAAAATGGGTAATAACAATAATAGTCACTTTGGCTTAAGCGACACCGCATCTATCGCTTAAGTAATTTGACATTTAAGTGACACTTTAAACTGAAAACCAATACTGTGCAACAGCTAAACCATAAACTAAAACTTAAGTCTTAATACTTTTCGCGTCAAAATTAAAAATAATCTACAAAGTAGCGGATTATACTAAGTAAATTACGAGGAATAAAATGCCGCAAACTGCGTATTGATAAGTCTTTTAGATTTCGAGTTATGAGCTCACAAAATTGAAAATAAACTACTTTTTAAGTCAAAATTAAATTTTCTAAAAAGTTGCAGATAGTACTAATTAAATTAAGAGAAATTCAATGTCGCAAGCTGGACTTATTACCAGAACATAATTAATAAAATTATTAATAATCATCCAAACTTACCTTAAGTTAATTCGAGGATGAAAACCACTCGTACCAAAAGGTACTGAAATTGTTAAATTATTTATTAATAATAATAAATATATCAAATAAGAAACATCTTCACATAATGATAAGTATAAAAACATGATCTTAGTCAACTTCTTCTACGGTGGGCCCTTTTCCACCAGGTTGGGCCCCCGCAGCTGCGCCTGCGCCTCCTTGGTGTAGCTTCATCATGATGGGGGCGCAGTCTTTCTGCAGCTCCTTCAGTTTGTCTTCGAATTCTTCCTTCTCGGCCAAGCTGTTGGCGTCAAGCCAGGACAGAACTGCGGAACATTTGTCCTGGACGAGTTTTTTGTCGTCTGCAGAAAGTTTTTCGGCAGCAGCATCTTCAGCAGCCTAGAAAAAAGGAATTCATAGTTATCAAATGCACCTAGTAAACTTATTTTTAATAACAATAACAGTAGCTTAGTATTCTCCACTGTATTTTTCAAATTTTTTACAAAACTGCTTACGAAACTATGACGCAAGATACGATTTTTGCTCGTCAGTTTGTTTCACTAACATACTCTTAATTAGTATATTATGCAAGGAGTTTATTATGATAGCTATTAATACGCGAGTATGAAATTTACGATACGAGCCACGGCACGTGTCGTAATTCATACGAGTGTATTAATAGCCATTATACACGAGTTGCATACCTATACTACTTTTCTATTCCATGCTTTCATTAAAAAAAACAAAAAACAATTCATTTGCATGATATGATAGACGATAGACCATCCGATAAGGAATGAAGAAGTTTTGACACAATTCATGGAAAATGTTGTGAAACGAGTCCGAATGTGCATCAACTGTGGCGGCGGACACAAAAATGTATACGTTCAAGTAAACATAACCAGCAAATAGAACCAATTCTTTTTATTTACAAAGTTACTGCCTCAGGAAATCGGGTGAATACTTTTATAATATATTGTAAAATGTCACCAACCTGTTTAACGCTGAAGATATATCCCTCAAGTTGGTTCCTGGCAGTGACTTTATCCCTTTGTTTATCGTCTTCCGCCTTGTACTTATCAGCTTCAGCCAACATTCTTTCAATATCGGCCTTGGATAATCTTCCCTTATCGTTCGTAATTGTAATACTTTCTGATTTTCCAGTGCTGCTATCTTTCGCGGAAACGTTCAAAATACCATTGGCATCGAGGTTAAACGTAACTTCAATCTTAGGTACCCCTCTAGGAGCTGGGGGGATGCCAGTAAGGTTGAAGGTTCCTAAGAGGTTGTTGTCTTTTGTCATTGCTCTTTCGCCCTCGAAGACCTGTAAACGAAATAAGTTGTTTATAGTAGTAAGTTTAATTTTTAACAGTTTTATAAATTATCAAATAGTAAAAGTAATTAAAAGAATTTTTAAGTGCATGGCCAAATACCAAAATTGCAAAAGCTATATTTTTATATATGAGCAGAAAAAAATAAAATTGTTTGCTAAAATATAATAAAATGTAACATTTATTACGTTAAAAGCATCATAATAATATTCTGTTCCACAAAATCCGAGTGAAAAACTTGAATTTATAAAGCTAGTTTTAAATTTTGTCTTTTATTTATAAATATTAAGCTTCATTTTGCACAAAATTTGTACATTTGTTGTTATTTAACATCGGGTGTAGTGATGCACTAGTGACATCTATAGAACTAATTTTAGGAGGAAAAAATTTGACCATTTGTTTGTAATGGTAATTATAGGAAGTGTCCCAACCCCAACCTATTTTCGATACTTGATTTAATAACTAAACGGACAAACTTGAAGTTGTCTCGCTGAGACATATTTACACTGTGTAAATATGAGAAAAATATGACTAGATTTTTTTGGCGGCAAAATTAAATTTGACCTATCAGCGGAAAAGCTCGATACAGTCACTGACAACTAACAGCTGACCAGAAAACATTCGTTTGTTTACATTACAAAATTTGTGTGGTGTAAAACTGGTGTTACATCAGCCAATCAAAAACGATCAGTTTTAGCATTCCAACTTCAGATTTGTCGGTTTAGTTTTTAAATAGAGTATAGTAACCGTGGTATACACCTCCAAACACTAATTATATTTTGAGCTCTTAATGTGACTATCACTGATCATACCGTTATGGTGACGGCGTGCTGATTATCCGCGTACGTGGTGAAGGTCTGCTGCTGACGGCACGGAATCCTGGAGTTGCGTTCTACAAGCTTGGTCATCACTCCACCAGCTGTCTCGATTCCCAGAGACAGTGGAGCTACGTCGACTAGGAGAACGTCTTGGATTTGACTGCTGGTGTCGCCGGTTAGAATGGCGGCTTGGACAGCGGCACCGTAGGCTACGGCCTCGTCGGGGTTGATGGACAGGTTGAGGGCCTTGCCGCAGAAGAAGTCCTGGAAGAGAAACAGATTAACATAATTATTTTTTTATTACACACGCATCAATCGATGCTTAAAACACGCAAATGCGTTCAAAATCACAATACAAAATACGATGCTAAGCAACTGCAATGAGTTTTGTAAAATCAAAATTAAAATACTGCTTTTCAGTTCTATTTTTGAAATGAGGATTCAGGTATAATAAAAAATAGTATCTGACACATGTGTATGTGTTCTTAAACCTGTCATATGTGCTTACTTATATCATAATATACTATTTTTTATTAGACTAATCAAATTTTTAAAAAAATTTAAAAGGACACGATTTAATTAAAAGGATGGTCGAAATAGCAATAATACAAGCAAACTATACATAACCGACGTGTATCTACTGAGACTGGAAAAGTTGTAATAATAATAAGTCTAATAATTAGAAACATAGGTTGTTTGAAAATAATATAATAATTTATGACTGTTAGGTACTTAGAGTATTTTGTTTACAACCATTTAAATTATTTGGAATATCATACAAATTATATTGTTATTCTTTTACCTTTAATTGTAGTCATAACCATAACCATATTTATCAGCAATTTTTCATTGGCAAATTTATTATTTTGTTATTAACTGAATCATTTTAAACTTTTTTTACTATGCAATATCTGAAAGTTAATCACTGAATTTACATTTATTTATAATATTGTTTAAAAAGTATTTTGCAAAATTAATATTTTATTCACATTATTAATAAATTCTTCATTTCACGTAACAAAACTGATCAAAACAAGTTGAACATTAGAAGAACTAAACGCTCGCTAGAGGGCTACTGTTTATAAAAATGTTCTAGATTCCAGTGGCGTAGGTAAATATTTTTTCTGGGGTAAAATTTTAAAATAATTTAATAAATTTTACATTCAAGTACTTACATGTGATAATTATATAATGGCCAATCAAAATTGAAAATAATTTAAAAATCATTTCAAAGAAAGCTACAATATAATATTGAACATGAAACTGCAATTTTCGAAAAGTATTAAGTCTTGTTCACACAAGGATTCTTAAGATCCTGAGAATAAAAAAATAGAGAGAGTTGCCTGTTAAACAGAGGCGCCGCTAAATTAAATCTTCAATGAATACTTATTGAAAAAGATGAGTTTCTAATGGGTATCTAAAGCCCTGTTCGCACGGCGATCTTTGGAGATTTTACGGAGAGTCAAACTCCCGGCAAAGAAGAAGTTTTTTTCTTTCTAGTGAGAATTATTTGTTAAATTATCAATGAGTCTTGGAAAAGAAGAATTTATAATTTATTGATTGCTTCAAAACCACGTAATTATCACTAGAAAGAAAAAAACTTCTTCTTTGCCGTGACTTTGACTCTCCGTAGAATCTCCAAAGATCGCCGTGCGAACAGGGCTTTAGCGCAAAGATTAGCATAGGTGGCAGCATGGAGCTCTCCGAAGTACGTATTACACGATATATATTTAAGTAAAAATAAGAAGACGTACGCATAATGTTACTGAGTCTCTGTTAGATTTATACAACAATATAATTTTAAAAATACAAACACCGAACAAACTCAGATTTATTTTGAATCTTGAATAATATTTTTATCTATTGTAGTATATTAAAAAGTACAAATACTGCAAAACTAGACTTATATTGTGTATCACAATTGAAATTATGAATTTTCCATGTTCAAAATAATTAAAAATTATTTCTATTGGTAATTAATGTCTTTAAAAATATAGGTAGATAATTTGAAATGACCGCATGACCTGTGAAAATTTTGTGCAATTCAAAATATAGTTTACCTGTAACATTTTCTGTATTTTCGGGATTCTAATGGACCCTCCAACCAGCACAACATCATGAATGGCCGCCTTATCCATCTTGGCATCAGTTAGAGCCTTTTCCACCGGAATCAGCGTAGATCTAAAAAGATCCATACACAACTCCTCAAACCTGGCTCTAGTAATCTTCGAATAAAAATCAACACCATCATGAAGAGCGTCAATTTCCAAACTAGCTTCAGTGCTAGAAGAGAGAGTACGTTTCGCGCGTTCACAGGCAGTTCGCAGTCTTCTCAAAGCGCGGTTATTCCCTTTTAGATCTTTGTGGTACTTGCGTTTAAACTCTTCTACGAAATGGTTGACAAGTCTGTTGTCGAAGTCTTCACCGCCAAGGTGGGTATCACCAGCGGTGGACTTAACCTCAAACAGCGAACCTTCGTTGATGTTCAAGATGGAAACATCGAAAGTACCGCCACCCAGATCGAAAATCAAAACGTTTTTCTCTCCTGTTAGGTTTTTATCTAAACCATAAGCTAAGGCAGCAGCAGTAGGTTCATTAATTATTCTCAAAACGTTCAATCCAGCAATAACTCCGGCGTCTTTTGTGGCTTGGCGCTGGGAGTCGTTGAAATAAGCGGGAACGGTTACAACAGCGTCACTGACGGTTCCTCCTAGGTATGTCTCAGCGATTTCGCGCATTTTAACAAGAACCATCGAGCTGATTTCTTCTGGAGCAAATGTTTTCAACTCGCCTTTATATTCGACTTGGATTTTGGGTTTTCCTCCATCGCTGATAACGGTAAAGGGCCAGTGTTTCATGTCGTCTTGGATTTTGGGGTCATCGAACTTGCGACCGATGAGACGCTTGGCATCGAAGACGGTGTTCTTCGGATTCATTGCCACCTGAACAGAAATAAAAAGGTATTTTTAATTTTATTTTGCTTGTAACAATTCAACAGGGTTTACTCCCACAATTGTTGAAATGTGGAATCTAACAACTTCATCCGATTCGTTTTGGTGCAGTCAGAATCTCAATCCGTGCTACTACTTTTGAAATTCAAAGTGGCAACGGAGAGATTATAACTCAACCATGACTACTTTTAAGAGGAATAAGTGGTCAGCTTGAAGCGCCCGAGTGAGATTTAATTGCAAGATGTTTTTGCAATTTAACGGCAATGACACACTGCCGGCCGATTGACTCGAACCACAGAACTCCGGGTTCATACGTCATCACACGCAGAGAACAGTGTTTAAACCAGCGCAGTTACTGCCTCGTGCTATAGTAGTAGAAAGTTCTATTTGTGAAAAACCATAATATAAGATTTATTTGTAAAAAAGCTAGTTAAAGTAGTTTATTATTACTCACAAGCAAAAACAAACATGTAATGAATCTATTATTCAACAGAATTTAATTTAATGTATCAGTTTATAAATAAACGAGTACAACAAACTATTGAAATGTGTTTCCTCTTTCAAGTTATTTATTGTTTATTTTATGACGTACTAAATAGAAGAATGTAAATAAAATGAGAACATTTATAAAAATATCGTCAAAGTTATGGAAACACTGTACGCATCTGCATGTTGTCAGGCTAATTTTATCGCACGTACACAAGCTAAAAAATTGGAATCAGTTCAAATTATTAATTTTAACTTTAAAAACTCTAGATTTATACTAGATGACACACGGACAATTATTAATCTGTCACTTTCAAAAGTTCACTAAAGTACATTCAGTAAATTAGTATACTTATTTCAGATCAGTACTTCAACAAAAACTAAATTAGTAAGTTCTTACTTATAAAAAGCGATTATTCAAACACCTGTATAAGATAAATACAACTTATATAAGAATAAAAACAAAATTTGATAATTTTACAACGTTTCGACAAATTTATGCGATATTTTAAGGTGTCTCATATTTTGACAATTCTTTCCGAATATAAAAATAAATAAACTCCTACATATTTTGATTGTGCAAACGTCAGATGACGGCATAAGACGTTAACATTTCTTATTTTTGTCTCGACTTATTAGGAGCGCAAAATGAGACAACTTTCTTGAGAATTTCCAAACATGGAATAAATGAACAACCAACTGTGAATATCGTTACCATAGATACACAAATAAACATGTGTTGAGAGTAATTTTAAAGTTACGTGTTTGAGTTTATGAGAGTGACCTTCAGAGATGCACGTAGATTGAGTTGAATTACCATGTTTAAGTAAAATAAGATGTATTTTTCTAAATTAGTGTATTTAGAATATGATTGTTTTAAAAGTGCTGCAGTTAAGTAATCAATTCTGCGTCAAGATTGAAAATTGAAACGTAATTTTTAAATGGTTTTATATGGAAATGTTTGATCTTCGCAGAAATAAGATAAATTATTATTAATCTTAACTGTAATGTAATAAATTAAAGTGTATATGGAATTTAGATCGCATGAGATGCGATATTTGTATTAATTAATTTATTTATGAATGCAATGATTCAGTACTAATTATTTACAATTATAGGCCAATCAATAAAATAATTAATACGCTCAGTAACATTGATCTGGAGTTAATTTTAATTACTGAAAATTACATTTAACGATTGAATGATAAAATTTTAACATTTTTACAAATTGAGATCAACTTTAAATAATATTTGAAAATTTATTTTTAATCAAGTGTAGGTGTGATTTAACATAAATATTTATTTATATTCTATTTAAAAAATAAATCAAATTTTTTCAGAGGTTACTAAACTAATACTACTTAGGTTGTGCCAAAATTTTTTAAAATGTAACAATTAAACTTAATTTTATAAATGTTGCTGTCAAATATTTAATTTAAATTTATATTATATGATTAGAGTATGACATTGTAACCGAATGTGGTTCGGGTAACTCAGTTAAACTGCTGCACAAACATAATAGCGTTCATTATAGGTCAAGGACTATAATGAACCCAGTATGTTACTCAGTACCATACTGCCCTCCTTAGGAAGAAGGTCCTATCTGCAAATTTTGAGATTTTGTAATCTGCATAAATTATTACAAATATATACCAAAATAGATTGTCCAGCTGCCCTAAGAAAATGTAGAATTTATTATTAGTAGTATTATATTTATATAAAGCAATTTTAATAGTAAAAATCCGCATAGTTGTTTCCACAAAAATTTTTATATAAAATAATAGCTAACACAAAATTTTTGCAGATAGGACCTTTTTCCTAAGGACGGCAGCATAATGATATAACAAACAACTCGTTACTAAGGAAGCGAGTAAAGAAGTTTCAAAAAACCTGATTTTTTAAATTTTACTTTTTTGACTAATTTACGCCAGCAGATAAATTTTTTTAACCAATCATTATGGTACACGTTGTGCTATCAAACTCGGCTTCGCTTCGTCTGATAATCTTTACAACTAGTATCATAATAATTGACGTTACGATCCTTATAACATAAATAACTATTATGTATCTATATTAAGCCCTGTTCACACATGGATTCTTTGAGGATTTTTTCATGCTTCCGGAAAAAGAAATTCACTGTTTTGAATTAGAAATTAATCATTGTATTTAGCGGCGCCGCTATTTGACAGGCAATTCTCACCAGGAAGAATTCAGAAGAATGAAAGAATCGTAACATGGCTTAAAAATTTGAAACACAAACCTGACTTTTGGCGGCGTCCCCAATCAGCCTCTCAGTATCATTAAAGGCGACATAACTAGGCGTGGTCCTATTCCCTTGGTCATTGGCGATGATTTCCACTTTTCCATGCTGCCAGACCCCGACGCACGAATACGTGGTCCCGAGATCGATGCCCACCGCTGGAACTTTACCCATGATGTAGTACTTGTCACTGGAGATCACTAAGTGAGGTTATGTGAACACGGCGCCGCTGACGGTTGAGAGTAAACTGTAGAGAAAACGCCGAGAGAGTTTTATTTAGAAACTAGTGCGTGGTTTTCAGGTTGTAGAATTTTCCAGTTGGTTTAAAAATAGTAGTTGGAGGAGGATAACCTCAAAATCGGCAGTTCAGGGGGCGGATTTATTAACTAGCGAAACATTAATTGATGATGAGTGCATGTGGACTAGTATTTTAAATATTTTTGTGTATTGTTTTACTGCTTTAATGAAATTTTTACGCTGTAGGTACTTGATAAATTAATAGGAGAAGTGGCCATTGTTTGCAGCCATATTTGATTAAATGGCCAACTACACCAACACCAACGAAATTACATTTGAGGTCTTATTTAAATAAACAAATTCAAATAAAATATTTAAGCGTGATAATTCCACTCCTGTATAAAGTAAGCAATAAACAAAACACAATTTTATCGCTTTGACAGCGGATAAAAATGGAAGGTAACTTTTTGCAAGTGATACCTTTTTCTTAGCAACCAAACAATAAACAAAACACTAAAATGTCATTTGCTTCATATTTCTAATATTTGTCAGTGAAATGATTAGATTTTGGGAATATTTGTGAAAGAGAACCAAAAGGAGTCGTTAAATTATCTCATTGAATTACACTCGAGCATTTTATTTTCTCCGAATAAATTTCTGTTTGACATCTCAACCTTATCACCTGACAGCAATTTGACTCGAAAAATTGTTTTGAAATAAAATCACTCCACCTACGGTGTTGTGATTTTATTAAACAATTTTTCTTTTCAAATTGCTAGGCAACAAGGTGTCAATACAAACAGAAATTTACCCGGCGAAATAAAAAGCTCTTGTGTAATTATTCATCGGTTTAAAGATTAAGCATGCTTTTATTTGATTAAACTGAGTATGTAATTTTCAGATTCATTGGTGCCACTGGCATAAAGAGTAAAAAATACAAAATACGATCTCCATAAATTATAGCCAGCAATTAAATATATTTAAATAAATTATTAGTTGAAATGTTCGAAGAAACAAAATTGAGTATCTCTAGTTTTCATATTATAATAATAAAAAATTATTGTCACTATTTTCTAAGAATATTTCTTATTAATAATGTATTCTACGGTGCTGAAAGGAATTTCGAATAACTTAAGTATAATTTCTATACAATTTGCGGTTTACCGAGGATATTATGTTTGCGATGACATTTTATAAATAGATATTTGTTTGATGTTTCTACGTCTAAGTACTTCCACATCATTCTGGCAAAGATTTCTTATGAATCATTAGATACTTTTATGAATGCCTAATAATGTAGTATGAATGACATTGTTAAATACGTTTATTATGCTACAAATAATAATAAGAATTTAAGTGATCTAATTATATTTTAGTCATATGATATTCTACACATTTGGATTATTGTCAACTCAGTATCAATATTGTGAATATGTGAACCAATTTTCTAAAGAAAATTAATTTCTCGTGTATTTATACAAACATTCCTAAACATAGAACTTGGTGCATATGTTGTTTTAGATCATGGCCTAAAGCCAATAAATAATTGTTTTGACTTAAGAAAATAAATTAGGACTAATGATAAATTTCATTTTAAAATGCGCCCTAATTAACATAAAAACATGATACATTGTTGCAGATATAAATAGACAATAATTAATCAATGTTTTTAAGCAAATTCAGTGGGGTAAGTAATTTTCAAATACTACTTATATTCCTTCAATTTTAAATATCGTTGTATAATAATGACAATAGTGCCTTAATAAAAATAATTTTGATACCGTATATTGTTCTCTTAAGAAATACCTACTTAAAATTTTAGTGACAGTAATGGTTATTTGCACCGCCTCCCCTTAAATTTTAAGTGTCAGTTAAATGAAAAATATCGAATCGAACTTATGACAGCAATGTTATTTTGTACGGTTGACAATTTGGTTTTGATTCGATATTGTTCATTTAATGAAGTTTATTTAAGAAAAACTTAAAATTTAAGTGGAAATCGGTGCAACTGGCCATAAGTAGTGTAGATGGTTATAAATGAGTTTTATTTTTATCTTAAAATTTAACTCAAAAATAATATTAGGTCAACGACAACACGACAAGTTGACAAGCCCTACTTATAAATAATTGGGTAGCAAAATATATAACATAACTCAAAATACTGGACAAAAATATTCCTCCTTTAATACTTTTAGAATATTTTATATTGATTCAAATTTCAAACAATTCTTTAACTTTACCGTCATTGAATGAATAACAAGTAGGTATCCATAACAACTGAACTTTATTTGATCAATAGAACTTTCGACCATAGAACCAATTTCATTTATCAAATTCGCTACGAAAAAGGTAAGTTTGCTTAATCAAAACATAACAATAAACAAACATTATTTATTTACAAATGAACAAGAAAGTTTACTATTGCACGAGTGTCGTAGTCATTCTAATACGTAATAAATTGTCATAATGTCGTACTAAACTCAAGTAAAATACTAGGTAGTACTTTATCTACAACTATGTGGAATACTTGATTCTATGTAAGGAAAATTTCAAATAATAATATTTTATATTATTTGTAACAGATTATTTATTGGCCAAAAGTAATAACTAGCGGAAATTATTTATACAGGTTGATTCACAACTTCGTACTCAACTTACTGATCATGGAACTAAAGATTTTTTTAAATTCACAATTTAAATTTATAGGTTTTATAATCAAACAGTTTTGGGCCACTGTTTCTATACCGTGAGTTTTATTTAACGTGAAACATGGGGTCTTTCATATCCATGGTTACGAATTTGACAGCAATGTATTAGAGCGATTCATTTAAAATAGAACATAGGCTGTCATTATCAAGTAAATATTACCTCTCAATTAGGGTTGTGTTGTTGAAAATAAGGTATACAATTGAAGAAAAGGTGCAAATGATACGTTGGTATAATGCAGATGTTAGCCTCAGACAAGTACCTATCTGATTTATTTCGTGTATTTGAGAATTTGTTATAAATTGTATTCTGAGAAAATATCTATTAAATGTTTATATTTCTTGCAACTTTTTTCACATCTAAAATGATTAGAAATACATACATATTTCATTTGCTATGTTCTATTTTAAATGAAACGCTCTAATACATTGCTGTCAAAATCGTAACCATGGATATGAAAGATCCTATGTTTCACGTTAAATAAATCTCACGGTATGGATTTTCATAAGTGTTGACGGTGTTGACGACGCAGGCAAGGCGATGTAGGTAAAATAAAATTAAATTTAAAGTTGGCGTTCGTCACTATAGGAACAAAAAAAGAAGAAAAAATAATTTGTCAAAAATATAAATAAATACGAATAACTGTGAAAATAATAAATTTAGAAGCTAATACTTTTGATAGATCAATTATTGTAAGAACCATTTTATGTGAAACTATTGTAGTTACTAATACTATACTATACTAATACTTTATTTATTTTCAATATTAATATGATAATTATATGATTCGCTACAAATATCTGCAAATTTAAATATATTTAAATTTGCAGATATTTGTAGCGAATCATATAATTATCATATTAAAGAAGATAATAAAAGAGTAAAAGCTTACATTTATTTGGTCTATGAACAAAGAGAACACAATTTGATAAATAAAAATCACAAACATTTCTCAATACTACAAATATAATTGGTCTATCCAAAGTATTAGCTTCTAAATTTATTATTTTCACAGTTATTCGTATTTATTTATTTATTTAATAATAGGTTTATTTAATTTTTAACTATCTTTTTGTTCCATGATCATCAAGTTGGGTACTATGCACGAAATTGCGACACAGCCTGTGTATTTAATAATAATTTATAAATTTCAGCAGAATGGCAGGAAAGGGCAAGAAAAAGCCCAAAAACGGGGCTGCCACCGAGAAGAAAAAGCCTTCAAAACCAGTCAAGAAAGCAACTGGTAAAAGAGAAGGTAGGAGATCAAAGTCAGCCAGGTGTAACGTGGACATCTTCACCGAGGTGGCTATGGAGAACGCTTACTCCACGTGTCACAACGTGCAGGATTTGTTGAAATTCAGGGGATTCCCGTGGCCAGATGCACAGAAGAAGAAAAAGAAGGGAAAGAAATAAAATATGAGATGGGCTTTTATTATTTTGTTTCGTTTCAAGAAAATATACTCTGTATTTTAGTGTTGTTTGTTGAATGTATTATGTAAGTTTTGTTAGAGTTGCAGTATTATGTTATAAAATATGTGAACTTGGATGAATATTAAGTAGATGGTGTATCAATGTATAAGAAAATAACCGATATTACAATCATATAAATTACAAATTATAATTTAAAACTTAAATGAAAGATTCATTCATGGATTCTTGGGAGATTCTTTCATACTACTGAATCCTAAAAAAAGAATTATGTTGAAAATTGTCTGTCAAATATCGGCACCGCTAAATTGAGTCTTGGAAAAGAAGTACTTCTAATTCATAGCTAGAAAACAGTGAATTTCATTTTGTCCAGGATTCAGAGCATGAAAGAATTCTCTCAGTGTGAACAGGACTTTAAGACTAAAAAATTAAATGAGTGTGCAATATTAAACTGGTTAATAAGCTGCTTGTCCAATCAAACTTTTTGGATTATACTTATGTAAAAATTTAATTAAATGCTGTATTTATTTTCAAATTATAAACTAAGCTTTGTAAAGGAAAACATTCAAAACTTTATTTATGGTCAATTGCACCGCTTCCAGTTAAGTTTTCCTTAAATGAACAATATCGAATCAAAATCATGTTGCCAAACGTAGAAATAACATTGCTGTCATGGATTCGATTCGATATTTTTCATTTAAGTGACACTTAAAATTTAAGTGGAAACGGTGCAAATGACAATTAGTTATTTACATTACTATAACTACGGTGGGTTTTATTTTACAACGCGAGATTCTATATTAAAGTATGACGCGAAGCGGAGTGCAATATAAAGCCGAGCGATGTACAAATACCTATTTTCTATAAGGTTCAGTGAGATGCATTTGACATTTTTGCACTAAAATTGCCTTCTGTCAATTTGCCATGGAATAGCTGCCAAGAGATGGCGCCAACAAATGTCAAATTTAAAATTAATAATATATAAAACAATATCGTTCCGTTTATGAACTCGTCAATGAGTAATGTATCCAGATTAGTGTATGGTGTAAGGTTTGATACTTTACTCATTGACGAGTTCATAAACGAAACGATTTTGTTTTATATTATTGTGACAATGAACTTTGGAAATTAAGATATCATTAATTTTAAAATTAATGTTTTATTTATTTCAGACTAATATTGAACAAAAATTTTGTAAACTAGAGTTTATGTAGGCTATTTTTTATTACAAAGCAATTTTTTTAAATTACCTACCTGTAAAAGCTAAAAATTTTCGTGTTATTTCAACGCATGAGATGTGGTAAAATCATGGCAAGTGTAAAATCGCAACTACCATATAGGTACGTCAACGATGTGTTTTTGTTAGTTTACATGTCAGGGGGCCAAAAAACAATTTACAAAAACAAACACCCAATAGGTACACAAACAACATTCCTAATTGTTTAAAAAGTTATATATTTATGTCATATTACTCATTTTACTCTAAAATAATTAAAAGCGGGAAATTGCTATATACTGACGACAATTCCGTTATTTTAAGCCATGTTGATCTCTCTAAGTAACCGATACAAAAATAGCCACAGAGTTAAAAATACACGGCCAACTGTTAATGTCTCTGCTAAGAAGAGTAGTCGACTTCGAATTTTGAAATGAACACTCTAGATTCTAGAATTTAGTGCGGAAATATAAATACCAAGTGAAAAAAGTTGTTGTTAAAACGCTAAAAATGTCACTCAGACTAGTGGCTTCGACTTCTGATGAGGAGAAACATGAGTATGACGTCACTTCGCTCATTTATAAAAGTAGTAAGGTTTACAGCGCAGCTGACGATGGAAAAATTAAGGTTTGTGGTTGTTTATCTTTTGTTCATTGACGTAGTAATATTAATAGTGGTGTACTCTTCACTAACAACCATAGTGAGCTGACGGCTGGTAACCGCACACACGGTATAATACGAATGACTCGCAATAAGTAAGAATGCTTTACACAAGTTGGGTAAAAGGTGTCATAGATTTCAAATTTCGTTTATATTTTTGAGATAAGAAATTTCGTAACTTTTTGCTTTTACTAAGTATATAATCTTATCATAGATATATCTTAATACCCTAGGGCATAAAATACTAAATTCTAATAAATCTTCAGTGTAAATATACTCATGAAGCAAATAAAATGTTTAAAATAAAAAGTAACCTCGAATTCTATTATACATAAACATTTTTTATATTTCCCATTGGCCATGCATTTTATGTTGGGATATTCCATTTTATAATTGCACTAATTTATAAATCAAATCATGCAAAGGTAATTATAAAGGTAACTCAAAAGTTTATCTGTGACTACCACATAAATATATTTTGTATTTTAACTAACAGAGAAACATTTTTATTTTCGAATCTTTTAACCGGCTTAAGTTTGTCTTGTCAGTGTTAGCACAGATTGTCAGTTTGTTTTTGTTGATGAAAACGTGATAAAGAAAAACGTATACAGAAGATTTTGTAGATATAATCGCTAAATTTCCATGTTTGTAATAGTTATTTACGTGGCGAGCGTAGTAAATTAATATTTACGGGATAACTGGAAAGTTTGGGGGGCGAGCGACGAAGGAGCGGGACTCTTTAACCTAGTGAACCTTGTAGATTATTTGCAAGCGAGCCGTAAACAAAATTTTATTTCCACCTTCACAGCGTTTTTGTAACTTTTAAACTTTATATTTAAAAAATCTGACGTGGACACCACATGACTTCCTTGTACGCCTTGTGTGTTCATACTTTTCTTAATAACTAAAATGTAAAATAATATTAAAAATTCTTTTAACTTATTATACTAGTATACTCACAAATATATTTTAGTCATTTTATTTAAACTGCAGAAGAAGATATAAAGCATATTTTACTATTGTCACTGTCATGTCATAATCATTTAAATTTTACGTAGTAACAAATGTTAATCGATCATGGACTACAAGATACCGAAATACTATAAATTATAAATATATACTTTAATTATTTTTAAATGATAGCAGATACAAAAATATTTATAAAATACCGATTGTAGGTAATAATCACATAATCTTTCATTTAAAATAAAAAAAATTGTCTAAAATTAAATATTTATCGAAATATTTTTAAAAAGTACTACTTCCGGTTTGTAGACTGAAACCAAAAATAGGAGGTGCACAACTAGATGCTATAACAGTCCTAAATACAAAATTTCAACTTTCTACGTCTAACCGTATTTGAGTTATGCGACACACATACGTCCGTCCGTCCGTCCGTACGTACAGACGTCACGTCGAAACTAGTCATAATGGATTCAGAAAAGGTCAAAACGGATATTTCCGTCAAAATCTGAGAACCGAAATTTTTCGCGATTACAATACTTCCTTACTTCGTACAAGGAAGTAAAAAAATCTGACGTGGACACCACATGACTTCCTTGTACGCCTTGTGTGTTCATACTTTTCTTAATAACTAAAATGTAAAATAATATTAAAAATTCTTTTAACTTATTATACTAGTATACTCACAAATATATTTTACTCATTTTATTTAAACTGCAGAAGAAGATATAAAGCATATTTTACTATTGTCACTGTCATGTCATAATCATTTAAATTTTACGTAGTAACAAATGTTAATCGATCATGGACTACAAGATACCGAAATACTATAAATTATAAATATATACTTTAATTATTTTTAAATGATAGCAGATACAAAAATATTTATAAAATACCGATTGTAGGTAATAATCACATAATCTTTCATTTAAAATAAAAAAAATTGTCTAAAATTAAATATTTATCGAAATATTTTTTAAAAGTACTACTTCCGGTTTGTAGACTGAAACCAAAAATAGGAGGTGCACAACTAGATGCTATAACAGTCCTAAATACAAAATTTAAACTTTCTACGTCTAACCGTATTTGAGTTATGCGACACACATACGTCCGTCCGTCCGTACGTACGTACAGACGTCACGTCGAAACTAGTCATAATGGATTCAGAAAAGGTCAAAACGGATATTTCCGTCAAAATCTGAGAATCGAAATTTTTCGCGATTACAATACTTCCTTACTTCGTACAAGGAAGTAAAAAGATACATTATATTTTGTAATCACAGGTTGTTGAACCTTGTAATAAATCTTTAGTTACCATAATACCTGTTACACAGAATGTGGAAAAATTGAGATTTGGATACTTCTCTACGAATTGAAATTCGAATGTGCCAAATTTTAGTATTATGAACGCAAGTACACATTGCCGTATGATAAACTTCACCGTGTGGATTAAGTTTTGTAAGTGCAACCGGCCAATGCGCGCCTTAACTCAAATTTTATTTATACTTCATTTCAGCTAAGAAAATAGCGTTGGGTTAGATAGGGCAATGATATTCTTGAATCTGATTGGTTGAGATGAGAGGTAGATTTACACTAGCAAACATTTTCATTTCCGTTAACATTACTTATACCTTCTTATTTTGAATTTCATAGTTACATCGAAGTACTACATTATTCCATAGATGACAGCATTATTCACAAAACATAACTTATTTAAGATCGCGTCAAATTTTGAACTAATAAAATGTGTGAGTGTAAAACTTACTGGCATTCGCAGTGCCATCTACTATTTTCTTAGCTGAAATGAAGTATAGTATTTCAAGTGAAAAGTTAAATAAGAACATTATATTTCATATACAATCAACAAAACATAAAGAAATTTTTTTATTTCATTCACTAACCTTACTTTTTTCTTCTCGCAGATGTGGTCCACCGATCTGAAACTTCTGAAAGAAATCCAAGCCCACCCCTGCAGCATTTACAGCCTGACATGTGACGACGGTAACTTAATCTACTCTTGCAGCAGTGACGGCTCTGTTCGATCTTGGAATGCAGATACATTACAAGAAGTCAAATGTATCAAAGACTGCGGCGACCAAGAAATCTGGAAATGTTATTGGGGTGATGGAGTATTGGCTATTGTTGATGACCAGGGCATTGTAAGTGAAACGTTACTACGTTCACGCTTTTGCCAACGGCTAAGCCTTGTTCACACATGGACTCTTTCATGCTTCTAAATCCTGCAGCTATCAATGAATTAGAAATTCTTTTTTTCCGTGACTCATTGAAGATTTAATTCTCTCCAGGATTATGATTTCAAAATTCAGAGGCATGAAAAAATCCTCGTTTGAACTTTAAAATTATACATGTCGATGTCGTATTCGCAAAAAAAATCAAAGTGGCTGACCTCTTGCGGCCAATTGATGAACATTCGCACCCAGGAAAACAATCAGATGTCATATACCTGTCATAAGTTGTTCATGGAAATAAGGGAAGAAATAACAGCTATGTTTAACAATGTACAAAACGATATTGTCAAATCAAGATCACAAGTGAAGGTTTTGTGAACTGTCAATCTGTTTGTTTTCCTGGGTGCGAGGACATCTTGGCGTTGATCGCAGCGCCTCTACAGTTCGATTTTTTCGCGAATACGCCCGGCAAATTCAAAATAATTATTTTAATTTAATACAACTTATTTTCTCATAGATTTTGAATAACTTATTGTACCTAGTTATATTTGTTATTTTATACAAAAGTGTTCCATGTTGCATTCTTATGTATTAATATTAACAATTGAATGAAATTTCAGGTAACTTTATATGATAAAGAGGGCAAACAAGGAACAATAGTAATAATGATGGAACAAGT
Organism: Agonum fuliginosum; assembly: GCA_947534325.1. Taxonomy (NCBI): domain Eukaryota; kingdom Metazoa; phylum Arthropoda; class Insecta; order Coleoptera; family Carabidae; genus Agonum; species Agonum fuliginosum. The sequence goes on from OX384033.1 coordinate 4,041,604, forward strand.
AAAAGATATCGCATACAAAGATCGTTTCTTGTTCACAGTTCGTGATTTGGATTTAGTTGTTACTGAAATTTTACCAGGTATGTGTTCACAAAAGATTGATGTTTGTTCAACACTAATGGCCAGTTTAAATGCCACTTAAATAAAAAATATCGAATCGAACTTTTGACAGCAATTTTAATTCTACATTTGGCAATTTTATTTCGATTCTATATTGTTCATTTAAGGAAAACTTAAAATTTAAGTGGCAACGGTAATAAAATTAAACACCATGTTTAAAAAGAACAAAATATGATCATGGTTTATTAGACAGCAGCTTTTAAAGTTGCATTGAATATAATAATTTAAAAAATCTAATCTTCTTATTCTATGAAACAGGGGAGAAGAACAAATACACTTGTCGCTGTACCATAAATGCGAGAGCACCTTTGGCATTAGTTGGGGATAAACTAGTATCATCTAGTCGAGATGGAAAAGATATTTGTGTTAATTACCGAAAAGATAACCGGTTCGAAATGGTCACTCAAATAAAGGTAAGAACAAAATATATAAGAGAGAGCAATCTATTGACGATTACGCATAAAAAATTGAGCAACAAATTATTAAATTTAAGAATCAAATAGTTTGTTAGCAAAATAAATGATGCATCAAAATAGACCATATTAATTATTCAATGCGCATGCTCAGTAATCACCAATCACAATGCTGTGAGTACTACCGAAATGGAACTAATGTTTCCTTATGGGAAAAAGTGAATTTTTAAACTAATATAGTAATTCATGAAGACAGAATCAAAAATGGCCGTTTTTTAATATCAGTTATATTTAATAACGAAGTATCGAATTCTGCCCCTGTTTAATATAAATGATCATTAGTTTATTATGTGAAAATAACTATGAAAATTTGAATTTTTTTAGCGGGATCCCAACATCTCGAGTGATAGATAACTTAAAAGTGTGTTTTTCTGTTGATGTAGTGTCATATAATTTATATCAATATGCTTAGTTACAAATATTGTGTTTCAAATTATGTTTTAAAATTAAAAAATTATAATTTTTAACACTGAAACGGCTGATCATTGCCAACTTATTTAGAAAAATAAGAAATTGTTGGCATCCCTGGCATCACTTTTCTACATCGCAAGTCAGCCGGAAGAGGCGCTATAATAATTGATATGGTCTATTGCAAGCAGCTTAAAACAAATATTTTTAACCCATTGACCTAGCACCCTTTGATTATTAAAGTCCTGTTCACACATGGACACATTGAAGCCACACACAACAGTAAGAAATACCTACTGTATGTGTGTTGCTTGTGGCCTCTATGTAAGTAAAGAAAAAAATCAGTTTTGAGGCTACAAACGTTCTACACGTTCTTCATTATGATTCGGTTGCCTGTGTGTGGCTTCAATGTGTCCGCTATGTGTCGATGTGTGAACAGGGCTTAATAATCAAATCTCACACCCAACAAAGTGAGGAGAGTAATAATTGGTTTTATAACTTTTATAATCGTTTTCTTACAAAAACTCACCACTAAAATCTTCACCCAAAATTTATGTTAATATGCTCCAGTAATATTGTTGCTCAATTTTATGAATAAGTACCAACTCCCAAACATAAAATACCCCAAAATAAAAATAAAATACCTCAAAAAAACAAAATTTTCTTCAGGATGCCCATAACCTCATAATCAACACACTGAGTGGCGGCGTGCGAGGAAGCGAAATCTACATCTACAGCGCCGGTTGGGACAAAAACGTGAAGCAGTGGCGTCTCGTTGACGGAGGGGCATCTGCAGCAGGAGTAGTAGATGTTGAGGGTTATGTGAACGCACTTTGTGTGGCAGAGGCGTGCAAGACTGTGTACGCTGGGGGCGCTAATGGAAAAGTGTGGAAAATTGACACACAATGAAGGATTCATTTTTTAACTTACCAATCAACTTGGTCAAAATAATATGTAAATAATTTCAATGTTGCTTAAAGCCCTGTTCACACATGAACACACAGCGGACACAAACAAGCAACTGTAAGAAATACTGTGTGTGTGTTGCTTGTGAAATAGAGGCGCCGCTATTTTGTGGCTTTTATGTAAGTAAAGAAAAATCCATTTTGAGGCCACAAACGTTCCACACGATCTTCATTTTGCTTTTGTTGCTTGTGTGTCTTCTATGTGTTCGTTGTGTGAACAGGGCTTGAAGCCGTATTCACAGTCCGAAATTTGGTGAAATTTTAAGTTGTTAAGAGGCAATTAAAGTAAAATAAACAACTGATTTGTTCTGAAAAGCGTTTAAATATTTTTGTCTTGATTGTGCTAAGACTCAAATTTTAGTGATACGAATTATACCACATTTCGGACTGTGAACGCCATGAATCATGGATGCTGCAAATTTCAAGAAAAAAGGCGAAACCACCTATATTTCTATATGACTAACCGAAATAATGCTGCCTAAATAATAATCGTAGATATAGTTTTAATAAAAATTTCAAAAATGACTTTAAGAATGTAAAGTATAATCAGTTTTTTCTTTTTTAGAAAATGAAGTAATAGATAATCAATTCATGACAACTGCAACTTACTGGTGTAATGTTATATTGAATGAACGCATAGTGTAAAAGAAACAAAGACGCCAATCTAATACAAGATAATGTTAGAATGGCAATATTATTATCTCTTTTTATTATATTGCATGAATTCTGACCTAAATTTATGGTTGGGTTGAATTCTTTATTTATCTCTGGGCTATACAGAAGCCTCTCTAAAATTAACAAACAAACAAATTCAAGTTATAAGAAAAACAAAGTAATACAAGATGTTTCTATGGCTTTAACATTATTAGATAAATTTAATTTAATTTAAGAGAGTGCTCCTAATGTGTATGTGTGGTATTCCGCAATTTTGAAATTATGTTAAACTTTATTATAATTTTAGTTTTAAAAAAACTTTGTAGACTGATTATTTGTTAAACTTTTATAAACTGTATATTGTGGAATTATGTTAATAGTGATTACTGTGTAGTCAATAAGTAAAATGTAAAAAATCTAACCTATAAGTTAGAAATAATAAAAGGGGAATCATTGTTAGTACACATATTTTTTTAGTGTAACACACCTTTTATTGTATATAGTTCGTGACTATCCGACGTCAGCATTGATAATACAATATACTTAATATAGTACAGTTTTGCGACTGCGTTTATTTTATCAATGATCTTTACCTTTCTTAAACAGTACTTAACAGTTTTAGATTAACAAATAACATATGATGAAGATGAAAGTCCATATCCGAGGTGTACAATAACGAATTGTTCATCAAGAACTGTCGGGGATCAGTTTACACAAGTCTCAGTTTATTTGTCGCATATAAAAAAGTTTTACGAAAAAACACGCTTCATTCACAATATCAAATTAACTCATTTATTTATTTTACTTATTTATCATGTTTAAAATATTCTAAGCTCTGTTTTCATTATTATTATTATCGTTACAATCGTATTATAATATAGTAAATGGTATTCTGTACAAACACTGTTCGTTTTTAGGTTATAACAACACTTTTGCGTTTGTAAACGCTTAGCATCTTGGGTGGCGATAGAAAGAGACAGATAGATAAACATGTCGGTAATGTAGGGAGATGCTAGCATGGAAACAACAAAACATCACCATTTGTTTTATTATAAAATGTGACAGATCACCAACTTCATGGTGATGTTTTGTAGCCAACCTTTCTCAGTAATATTTCCCTAGATTCGCTGTATGTAAAGCCACTCCCCGACAGCATATTGCATATTATAAACTGATATACAACAAACTACAAGTCTTGTGTGTGATCTGATCTGACTGATTGGTGACTTGTGATGTGACCTCGTGAGCGTGTGACCTGTAACGTGACGTCATAGCGTGTGCCTGTGCTCGTGGCTGGGCGTGTTTCGTCAGTGTGAAACGTGCGGAATTCTTTATACATGTGTGTGTCGCATGTTGTTGTGTTTGTTTGTTTTTCCGTTGTTTACGAGTATTTTGAGGGAGGTAGGGTACGAGAACCACGAAGAGGTTATGTTAGGAGGTGCAACGTGGACCGGCAAGGGTTTTCAACCACCAGACGGGCTATTTACAATACAAAATTATAACTTTTCTCTTAATCTTACTCGTATATAAGATTACCATCGACTTTCTGGTGCTCAAATACTCTTGCAAACACATTTTAAAATAATGCAGTCATTGAATTTAAACTACGATAAACTGGTAGTGTGATGCAGACTTTCCAAGTAGTGTGGAACAGCCTTCACGACATCCCTGCCGCATTTTAAAACGAGCGGGAAATTTAAACTTTAAAACATTACTTGTGATTTCAAAAACTATTGTATATATTTATTTATTGAAGTATCTTAAAATTAAATGTGTCATTACTGAAACATGAAATTTTTGTAAATATACCAATAAATAAACATAAATTTATTATTAAAAGAATATGAAGAGTTTAAAAGAATATGCACGTAGTAGAAATTTCTAAACTACATTCGAAGTGTTTTAGAGGGGTCCAGATTGCACCATCCACAGTGACTATCTCCTATTTGCAACTTGTGATTAACAAATATCCCTGGCCCTGGTAGATACACAACACATATTCATCATTGTGATATTTAAAAATAATATATTACTCTCTAATAACAATTCATTTATTTATTTACGATTTTTTTGTGTTTTTTGCTTTAGCAGGCAAGACCGATGCCCTGTGTTATCTATAAATACAATGACAAAGTCAATTGGTTGTATTCTACAAGTCAGAGAAAATCTCTTTCGGACGGCGGTCTGTGAAAACGCCGCGAATTTCAAAAATTCATATTTTGTTCGAACAAAAACATGCAAAACAAACTGGCAGTGAGTGTTTTTCATCATTTTATTTGAAAATAGCGAAATATATTATAGTGTAGATTGAAAGACTTGTTTCTTAATAAAGTAAATAGTTATTCGTAGCCGATATAATAGTTTATAATTTAGTGTTAGTGATAGATAGCGCCTAATGGACGAATGCAGTTTAGAAAAGAGGTTAAGTACTCCGGCGCCATTTTGAGAACAAACCGCTGTCAAAAGAGATTCCAAAACAAACGCGAAACAACTCAACAAACAAACATCGCAGTTATCTTTTATAATTTATCAGTTTAAAGCTATTCTAAATATCCATTTAGTTTAGTTTCCATGAAAAAATGCATCAGCATTATCTACACCACGTTGTTGTCAAATTCCAATTCGAGATACGAAGTTGTTTGAAAAATTACAAAATGGCCGAGTGGACTAATGCAGATAGCTGTTGCAGATTTTCGTTTACAAGTTAATAGAGTTTATTTTGTTATTACATATACATCTTTTTTACAATGAATAACTGTTTATCTAGTAAGTGAATTTAGCGCTACCGTATCATACTGCGGTGTCTTGTCTGTTCAGGGAAAGTGTTTTCAAAAAGTAAAAAACTAACAACAGTGTTCATAAATTCATACCGTAAATTAATTGTCCGTAAGAGTTATACTCACTTCATACCAAATTTGTACTAAATACACTTATTATACTATATCAACAATATTATTAATACATATGATTAAATAAAAAAATACAATAAATCACAAAATTAATTATTACATACTCATACATATCTATCCAGGGCCGTAGCCAGGGGGGAGGGGCAGGCAGAGTAAAGCCCTGCCTGCAAAACTCTTGCCCTTTCTGGAGCTGAATACTGAAAAGTGAAAAAATCATAGAAAATTTATATTACATTATTTATTTGAAAAAAATATCAGAAACCGTGGTTCGACAACAACTGGCATTGGCATTAAATATCACTGTCATATTCTCATATTATAGTCGCGCCAGACTTTGCTATAATTTGGTAAAAAGAAAACAAAAATTTGAAAAAATTAATTTTGTTTTCTAAAAGTTTCTGTAATTCTGTTATCCGACAATTATTTATTATTGCACATGAAGTAGGTGAAAACATGCAGGTTCAAGCCCTTTAAAAAATGTAACTTTGAATTATAATTAGACGGCTTTGACCTTGAGTGAAATACTATTTTCGCCTGCGGCACATTTTCTTTCCTTGAACAACAACAATGTTGCCCTTTTTACAAAATGTTTGGCCCTTTCTAGAAACAACCTAACTACGGCCCTGTATCTATCACGTTTTTTACACAAATTGATTAAGTAAACTTAATTAAAATTGCAATGGAATACATCTATATCATTTATACAACTATTATTTTGTATTGTAACCCTGTATATTAAAAATAATACAAAAAACAAATGATTAACGCTATGAAATAGGATGGCAGCCATCTTAAAATTATTTCAGTTATGTATAACCAAACATTGCTGACGCTAAAATGTATTTAGTACAAATTGTAAACAATAAAAAAATAAAGTAATAATTATGATAAAATAAAATGTCCAAGATTGAAATAAACCTTTAATGTACAGAATCAATATACATAAAGTTCGACTAGTCTCCTATTTATTCATCAATACACATAACATTTCAAAAATCAAAGACAAAATTGAAAATTCTCACGGAAAACTAACTTAACAGTACGCGACTCGAACTATGTCAAATAAGTTGAGTATTATGTACATCTCATTTGGTTAATCAGTGTTGTTTAATTAATGAATTAAAGATGCATGTGATTCGTGTTGCAGTCAGGACGAAAGTGGCACCCACTTGGTCTGATTACACAAAAACAGCTAACAAACTCACAAAAACGCTGATGGGTGCGTTCTACACACTGACGCGTTAGCCCCTGACAAATGAGGTTATGTCGCTCACAATGAAATTCACCATAAAGCTAGATTCAGACCTATCCAATTATAAGTATAAGTGCTAAATTAACCAATCAGCGTTTCTACAACATTCCAATTATAAATGCGAACGTAGAGCGCTGATTGGTTAAATTAGCCACTTATATTTATAATTGGGTAGGTCTAAAGGTAGATTCAGACCTATTCAATTATAAGTTAAGTGGCTAATTTAACCAACCAGCGGTCATCCTTCGCACTTATAATTGAAATTAGAATTATGTAGAAGCGTTAATTGGTTAACTTAACATTTATACTTATAATTGAGTAGGTCTGAATCTAGCTTTAGACACTTTCTCAAAAAAATATTATATATTATAGAATTAAATTTGAAAAAGTTGCAAATGAATGCATGAAGTCAGCGTTACACTTACTATAAAACTTGTATTACACTTAATATAAAGCTAATATAATTTAAAACAACTGTAAAGTATGATACTAATAATTGTAAAGTATGATACTAATTATAAAGCAAGTAATAGAATTGTTAGAACAACAGTCCCACTTACAAAAATTGCTTTCATACCAATAAATTGTAAGTGCACTAAAAAACTTTCAAAAATATGTTTGATTAAAAAAATTAAAAAATTGCGCTGCAATTGCAAATATTAGATGAAAAATCGACGACAAGAATTCTATTGAAAGTATCTTTGATAAATTTCATGTTGGAGCCCAAACTAATCTAAGTACCAAACGATATGATGAATCAATGCATTAATGTAATACTCAGTTAAACCGTCAACGACTTTCAACAACTGAAACTGAACAACATCTACCTAAAAATGAAACACACAAAATCTCAAAATAAAGATGAAAAGAGAAAAGACGTTTCATGTGTGCGTTGTGTGTAGACAGACGATGTGTTTCCCTGATATTCGTGTCATACAGAAAATGGGTACTGCACTCTGAACGTGAGATATAGGAAGCCCATGGTATTTTAATATGAACAGTGTTGAAATATTTAACAAATAAAACTGACGCATACACAACGTCATTCTAATATCTACAGTTGGCTTGGCGTATGAAAACATAGTGTCTTACAAGTTTAGAGTGAGTAGATCCACATTCCAAGCCCGCAAATCCATCCAACTGCCCGCGAAAAGATAATCATGTTGGCAGTTTTGGTTCGCAACTCGTAGAAATTAGTAAATGCGACAGTTGGCACGACTGTGCGCGCTTGAAGTGCGGTCTGAAATCAGCGCGAGTCAAAACGTCAATGAATTGAGGTTAGATTCGATGCTGACTTGACAAAGTCATATTAATTTAACTGAGCACTTGACTTAAAATTAATTCTTTTTTAACTTACACATGATTTGCGTTTATTTTTCTGTGCAGGAATTTTTGAAATTCCAAACTTGGCACAGATAACGAATGTGTAGGTTAAGAAAGGGAGTAATACTGGTATTAGTTTGAAAAATTGAACGATTTTCGATTGAAAATATAATTATACGATATTTCACTATTTTTATGTATTTTATCACGTTATTCTTCATAAAAGTAATTATTATATTGTTTGAAGTACAATGATCTATACATTTATTAAGTAACAACCACGAGGTATAAGCGTATCATAATCGTAGAGTTTAGCTGTCGATGTTTTGAATGTCAAACTATGTTATTTTAGAATCTTGGCAATGTTCGAACTTAGCAATTTTAGAATCTTACTAACTTTAGAATCTTAGCAATAGGTACTAAGATTCCGTGATAGATTTAAAAAATTTCTATCGTTTAGATCTTAGCAATTTTAGAATCTTAGCAATACTATAGATTCCGTGATAGATTTAGAATTTTACTCACGTTGAGATCTCAGCAATTTTAAAATCTTAGCAATACTATAGATTCCGTGACAAATTTATAATTTTCCTCACGTTTAGATCTCAGCAATTTTAGAATCAAGGTGGGTTTATGCTCAAAAATTTAAGAATAAGAAGTAAGAATAAGCGTAGTGTTAAGAATAATTTTAAGCATAACGATAGAGGCGTTTATGCTGCCAGTTTTAAGGAATAAGAGTAAGAATAAAAGTAGTTATATTATATTTTTAGGTTGGTGAAAAGTTGTTATATTTATTATTCTGATGTTGGTATATACGTTTATAATTAATATAATTAAATTATAATTAATAAAAAAACACAAAGCAATAACCGCACTTGATAAAACAAGATATCCAGCAACACAGAAAATAATATTCTGGTTCTCCATGTTGACAATTACAAAGTAGCAATGAAAAATATATTTTGAGGTTATATTACGTTTGACTTTGACGTTTGAAATGTTTGTCACGCATGCGTATTGTACAAATAGAACTAAGAATAAGGCGTAAAGATAAAAGTTAACTAACTTTTGCTTACTCTCAATTCTTAAACTTTATTCTTATTCCAGTAGCATAAACCGTCCCATATGTTTATAACCGTTTCAACTTTACGACTATTCTTATTCTTAGCTCTTATTCTTAAATTTTGTGAGCATAAACCCACCTTTAGCAATACTATAGATTGCGTGATAGATTTAAAATTCACTGTTTATTTAATAAAATATACACATATAAAACTACATTTATTTTAAAAAAATTATAGACCACATTGTAAAGAAATTTTTACTTGCAATCGCAAATTTTATATAGATGTTTTTGTACTATGCTAAAATTTATAGTGTCGTCATTAAAAGGCAAATTTCATAATAAGGAAAAATGCTGTTATTCGAACAAAAGTAAAAAAATAATGTATGCAAGTGGTAGTTACCTTACTTATGTGTTTACACTATAGAACTCGGCTACGCCTCGTTCACATACGTAAGGTAACTACTTTTGTTTCCTTGTTGCACAAATAGCTATTTTAATAAGTATTTACTTACACTTAGGTAAATGTATATAATATACACGAATATGTCTGGATGTACGTTTTATATATTTTTTCTTCACTGAAAATAGCAGTTTACTACTGCATTGATTGTAGTACACATGGTCAACTAAAAATGTAAACAAAGTAAGTTAGTGTTTTGGTAAGCGTAGTCTGATTGATATTGCTTAAGTGACTACTGGTGCTGCCATATAGCGGCGTGACCGGTAGGTAATCTTTGTTTTGAAATAAGGCAATTTTTCATGAAGAATATTGTATAAAATATGAGAAACCTAGTGAAATATCGTATTGAGTAAGTATTATGTAATAATTTTGTACAGGAAACGAATGAGGGCCTGTGGAAGGGATGAGTGTCAACTACAGTGAGGCGGCGCGCCACCATACAGGGGCGGCGATTCCGGCACAGTCCATATAATATATAGTTCAATATTCAACAGTAGAACAAATACAATAACTTTTTTAAATTTATATACGATTAATATTTAATCAAGTCTGTGTAATAACTACTGAACACTTTGCCAGTCACATGTTCATATATATAATATATAGAGGCCTGTTTCACTCAAAAATTTCACTCTTTTTTAAGAACGGGTGCTAAAATAAATACCGGGACTGGAAGCCGACCCACGCAAAACGTGATTGCTATGATTGTGATCGTTATGTGTACCCATATTATTGTGTGTATGTAAAAGAATTTGACGGTGCCTGTGAATTCGAACGATAAGTTTTAGTTTAAAATCTAGTGCTCTGACTGATAATCAGTGGCGCTTCATCGCTTTCCAATATTAAAAACCCGTAATAATGCCACCGACACTTGACTCTGTAGGTCGGCCCAACTCCAGTCCAGGTATTGTTTGGTTTAAAACGAAATCCTCTTAACTTTAACAGTTTACTGATTGCACTATCGACATTATTTTAATCCGAGAGCAGTGTACTTTTTAATGTGGTGTATTCAAAATGATTATTGTTATTTATTATTATTATATTATTGTTATTGTTCGTTTAGTTCGTCTCTGATCATTTGTGACTGATGGGCACTTTCAATTCAGTTCGTTTTGTGAATCGAGAGTCATAGGAGAGATAACAACAACGGTGGGTGATGTGGCGGTGACGTGACGTGACGTAGTAGATGGCATGGCACGCTGAACGGACGAGGCGGCTGACTTTTACCCTGCACTGCCTGAGCGGTACTCACACACCTCTATTTGCACAAGATATACTTTACCACTAACTCACCAACAAACGAATCATTCAAATATCATCAATAATACTGATTTTTGTGAGTACGTATAAGGCATGTACAGTCAAATATTAACAACACGATGAACCGTTTATTTTCTAACCTGTGGTAGAATAAAATTTTGAATGTCAAACTCATTATGAATCGTTTGTATAAATGGACATGCCAACACTACTGTGTAACTTGTTATATTAAAGAGTTTGTCATTCAAAACTGACTGAAAAATATAAGCATGTATCACGGTCAATTTTTACATCAAATTATCAATGTTTAGAATATTGAACCCACTATTGTCACGTCATATAGTTGATTTTCTAAACAGAAACCTCAAAATATGTAAATTACATTAGTAAGTTGGTTATTCAAAACATTTAAAGTTTGACAAAAAACTGGCAGATTTACAGGCGGACAATATTCATTTTCAATAGATTAAATTTTATTTTAACATCGATATTTTTGATACTGAAAATATGTGTTTTTTCTACTCCCATGTCATAATTTAGTTATTTTTTTATATCTGTTCTCCAATGACACTCATTTCGATTCAGATTTTTATTATGATACACACAAGTAAATTTCATACAAATGAATTGATTTTTAATTAAAACATGGAAGTAGAAAAAATAGTGTATGAATTACGACACTCGCCATGGCTCGTATCGTAAAGCTATCATTTTAAAACTCATTGCATAATATACTATTACCGTTCGTGTATAATATACACACAATTTTGTACGATCTCTTGTTACATTATTCCATTGTCTAGTTATGCTAGTAAAAAAACACTTCTTTCCAGAATTATAAAAGCTGATTTTCAGTACGGTTCTAAAAATTCGGATGTTGTTGTATTTTATGTGACTGTACCTGCCCTTTTGTAAAGATAATTGTGAACTTATTCTATATTGAATATTTGGCACACAAAAAATGTGAAGACCGAAATTTGTTTTGTAAATTGAGCATTGAAAATAATGAAAATGTCAGTGAGTTAGGTAATACGTGTGCGTTCATATATCGCTTGCTTTTCTACCTCTACGGACCACCAACCAAAGTGTGAGTTCAGTTAGTAGTAAATTCATAACAACATATTGAATTCGACTAACTATTTATGTACAATTATAATATGGAAGAGTTCTCGTTATGCAAGATTGTCTTAATTCGCGCTGGGCGATCGCTACAGGCTACGGCACAACCACAAGACGTCGGGTACGCCGATTGGCCGATACAACCGAACAAAATGGCGGCTGTCGACAACTGACAATCGCCTACGTTTATACTGTACACGACGTTAACGGTTTACAATGTTACACGTACGATACATTACAACCCTGTGTGAGAGACTATGAGCGGCAGTGGTACCACCTTTACAACATCATCGAAAACACCCAAACACCCTTCAATATTGAGGTTATATCATAAGATATGTCGACGAAAACAACCAAATAACTAAATAATTGTACATTTTATTAGGTACTACAAGCTCTGTTTTTGACCATTGCATATTGGAGCTCGGAAAGTTCATTTTTCCCACGTTTACGCAAGCTATTATTTTCTGATCGAATAAAACACAAAAATGGTAGCATTCCAGTAAAGTTTTCGCCGTTTTTATTGGTAACAGAAATTGCAATGAGTATTCTGTAGTCATAAATGAATTATATTGCTTGCTGATTATTAAAATTTGCTGTTTTTAATAGGGCTGTGTGCTAAAAGAAACACGCACGTGTCGCATACTTTGTTAACAATAAAAAGCTTGAATTTTTGAACAAATTACAAATAATGCTGTATGTATGCTATATTTAAAGTTTAAAGGAATTAATTCTAATTATATAAAGATTAGAAAATTAAGTATTAGACTGATTTAATTTTTCATTTTTCACAGAATTCAATAACGTATAAATTGCATTTACTTAAATAAAAAATATATCAAATAATTAACTTTAAAATTTAATATTGATTTCACTTTGCACCGCGTTTTACAGCTTTGTTGCAGTTCGATTATTGTTCTTGAACCAAAATTTGAATTTCCCGCCAAGCATGCGCCACAAAGAATTTAATAAGTGACCAGCCCTATTGAGTATTATTTGTGATTTTGATTTTTTACTTAGTTTGGTGGTCAAACATATCAACAAGAATAGCAGTACGGAAAAAGATTTCTGTTTAGGCAGTATTTTTTGTTGCCTATCAACGACTATACCATACTGGAAGCCAACATTTTTCGAAATCTTTTTAAGGCTTGCGTGTGCAATCTCAGCTTAAATAATAAAAAAACATGAAAATATATAGAGTGAAAAACCGAGCTTGTGGTTCTAAAACAGTGAAACTCCATTGATTGTCTGAAGTTTGATGTTTGGTGTTTAGGATGATGTTGGTCGGCAGTCTAGGAGTTGCGTCAGCCGCCTAGGTGATTGTGTTGTCAGACGCTGTCGACGGAGGCGAAGCGCTCGCCGAGCTCGTCGCACACGTGCTGAGGGGGGCGGCGCCCGGAGGCCCCGGGCGTGGGGGCGGCGGGGGGCGGCAGCGGGCGGTGCAGGCCCCGCCGGCGTCGCCGTCGCTTGCGGTGGCACCACACGCACAGCGCCAGCAGCACGAACAGCGCCCCGCCCAGGGCTGCGCACACTGCCACCGTGTAGTCCGCCTGGGGTAGCTCCACCACGCCTGTAACACCCGCTGATGCTGCTGGACGGACACGACTAGCACTAGCAGCACAATCCACCACCACGAGACAACATTCCAGCTTACACGCAGCTAAAAATACTCAGTTCAAAAGATATACGACTATTCAATAATACATTCATTCTACAATTGTCTGCAGTTCATTATGTGCCCCATTACTCAATAGTTAATTTTTTTAAATTATTCAACGGGCTTCATCAATAAAACTTATTGAATTAGGGCTTTTGACCAATAGATCTTCTTGTATTAAAGCATAATTCAAACATATAGCCCAAAGGTGAACTAACGTACAAAACTTCAAAAATAATTTTTCTTTCTACTTTCGTTAGATAGTAAGTACATTATTTCACTAATTTGCGATAGGTTATGAACTTCTTTATTTCACTATTTTTATTTAATAAACAGTAGGTATATGAAACTACATTTATTTTAAAAAAATTACAGATCACATTGTAAAGAAACTTCAATATAAAATGGTTTTGATTTGCAATCGCATATTTTATGCAGTAAAACTCGAGAAAAATGTCGTTTGGATGTTTTGTTTAATGTCTTATATCATTACATGTTAAAATTTTATAATTTGAAAAAATTGCACTTATTCGAACGAAAATAGAATTTATTTTGTATACAACACGTTAGTAATCTCTGTAGTTACCTTACTAATATGTTTACAGAACTCGGCTACGCCTTATGCTGCAATAAGGTAACAACCTTCATTTCCTTGTTACATAAAGAGCTATTTTAGCTGCATTATGTTGCCCTGTTCACACGAAGAAAGTTTTCACTAAAAAGTTTCTTGAAAGTAAAACAAGCGCTAGGAGCTGTCATAGAAAAAACTGTCAATACCATTCATACGGGGAATGTAGTTATTTTTATTAAATATATTTAAGATCACTAGCTTTAATATATTTTAAAGATATAATTAGTTTCCACCACGGTTTCTCCGTATGACCATACCGGTCAATTTTTTTTGTGACAGCTCCTAGCACTTGTTTTATTTTCAAGAAACTTTTTAGTAAAAACTTTCCTCGTGTGAACATTATAAAATAAATGAATTATTTGGTATAGTCGTGAATAAAGTATAGTATTGTACGATACTCGCCTCCGGCTCGTACAATAAACTTGCATTCTCTTGAGTAATGACCATCGTTAAACGCTTACCGAATAATATGCTATTATTATTATAAAGGTAAGTTTTCAATAATCTTTGTCAGAATGATTATTTAATTTATTATATAAACAAAAAACAGTAAGTATAAAACACCGAACATAATTTTGTGATTTCTGTTGTCGTAATATCATTATCCACATCTTTAAAACTGAGTATGTTATTGTATTACAATCAGATTTGGAATGTTGGTACCGTATAATCTAATTCTATATAATATTTTGTCGGCGATATGTAGTGATTTTGATGAATTTACCTCTTAGGGTTGGTGGTGGATTGTTTGGTAGTGTTGTAGTGCAACATGCTCGATGAACACGGACACAGAACAAAGAAGAAGTGAAGTAGAGAAGAAGTAGAAGTAGAGAAGTGTTTAGTTAGTGGGCAGAGTGCAGAGTTAGAGATCGTGCTCGTGCAGAGGCCTTGGGAGGTGGAGCAGCGTCAGCGCTAGCGCCAAGACGGCCAGGGGAGCGAGGGGGGCGACACCGCCTCCCGCACCACCACCACCTGCCAACAACACAACACACAACCGTCTTAACGACACACAGCTCCACCAACACACACAGCACTACCTTCATCAGCGAACAACAAATACGCCAAATTCAGAAAACTAAGAAGAACAAACCAAAATATTGAAAGAAAAAGTAATACCTTCAAACAAATCTTCCATAAAAATACCAATTAAATTTCCAAATACATAAAACAACCCATTCGAATAAGCAATTAAAAAAGTGACTTGCTTGGACTTGCTGTTGAATTGTTTATTTCTTTGTCTTAAGGTGAAGTCGACGGTGTGGTAACCGACATTTGCAGTTTTGCAAATATTTCAGTTGGAAAGCTAAGTCAACTACTGCAACTGATTCATTAGATTTTCTCACTTTCGGAGCATCTTTTGAACATGGGCAGGTTAACATTTGTAAAGTAATGTGGGCACTGTTAGGGAACTCGCATTTTCGCCACCTCGCAAACGCGTTCCCTAACAGTGCCCACAATACTTTACAAATGTAAACCTGCCCATGTTCAAAAGATGCTCCAAAAGTGAAAAAATCTAATGAATCAGTTGCAGTAGTTGATTTAACTTTCCAACTGAAATACTTGCAAAACTGCAAATGTCGGTAACCACACCGTCGACTTCACCTTTAGCCGCATTCACATCCCGAAATTTGGTGCTTGACGAAATTTGTCTGTCATTATGGCAATGTGTACTTGCGTTCACATCACTGAAATTTGGTGTGGACAATGACAGACTTAACAAATTTCGGGCTGTGCATGTAGATTAAGACGATCCTCTACCGTGCCAGAAAACAGCCAAAAACATGGGTTTCGCCACAGCGTTTATTGTTTTGTTAAATATAATAATCTAAAGATATTGTTGAAGATAAAAGTACAATCTACAAAATGGTCGATGCAGAATTTTAATATTTTGCTTTAAAATCGAAATATATTAAATTTTGACTATTTTTGTTATTTTTTTAACACAAATATTTTCTATTTTAAAACGAATTAAAAAAATTCGATCGGTTATTTCGCAGATCCAACCTTTGGTTGACAACATATTAAAATTTGGAGTTAATTCAATGAATAATAAAAGCTATACAGTGGCTGTGCAGTTTTTTTTGTCCAATTCAGCCATATTGAAACTTTGTTTCATTAAAAAAGATTTTGTTGTAAGGCCTCATTAAGAACGAAACAGGAAAAATTTATTTTCAAGGAAATATGAAAAATAATGAAAAGAGAAAATTTTCTAAATCGCCATAACTTAGAAATAAAACAAGTTTCATAAATAAATTGTAAAACGAGAAAACCAACTTATATCTTATATCCCTCAAACAAAATATGAAACTTATAAGAAGAACCAAATATCAAGAGAAAAAAAAAATGTTTAAAAAATTCTCATAACTTTCTCATTTATGTTCGCTGATGAAAACCTACTGCATCAGCATCTATTACTACTAGTGCTACTACTAACGGTTAGTAACTACGAATCTCTCGTACAATTAAACAAAACGATAATGAGACACATAAATAGTAAACTAATCTCTATAAAATATTGCACTACTGTTAATGGACAGAAGTACAAATATGCTATAAGCCATGTTTACAACAATTGTTCCTGCAATAATGAGTAGAACATTAATTTGGTTGGTTATCAGTTTGACATGAGTTGTATCATTGTAGTAAATTTGGCTTTATATGCTTTTGTGTAATTATATAGATGCCATGCAGCTAGCAGACACATGCAAATAACTCATAATTTGCGTAAAAACTTTTAATTTCCTAAATAATTTTGTTTATATATTAGTTATGTAATCAAAAATTAATACGTTTATTCTGTAATAAAAGTAATCCATGCCATCACAATTTCTTGCCTAAAAATCTCCATTATCAAAAAGCGATCTTAATAGTCGGCATGAATATATTTTTAAAACTTTGTTTGAATTTTCTATTCCTGAACATTCACTTATTTAAATTTGCTTATTATTATTATTGATTATTATCCTTATTCTTATTGCCAAATAGTAACCTACAATAGTAAGAAAGAACGAATATACTTCCTTAAATAAAATTTTGGTAAAGATAATCTACCTCACCATCACCATTAATACTCAATTACTTTTCAAATTTGTTTAAAGTATTTGGTAATTGTAGTATATCGAGTAATTGAATTAGTTTTTAAAATAACTTATTATTATTATTTCAAATACATATAGATATTATTCTCAATTTTTGTATGTCACTAATGGTCTTTCATTTTCTAATTTCATGTTATATTTTGTAATTTCGTTGAAATAAAGAATTTAAATTCAAATATTTCTATACCTTTTTGTTTATTTCAAATACCTTTCGTCAGTAATTGTAATTGGTAATTTTAGTAATTGCATATTAAAATACTTAGAAGTTTTAATTAAAAGTAATTGTATTCAAAATACTTTTAAAACATGTTATTCGTAATTCAAGTACTCGAATAATTTAAGATTTTTAGAACAAACGTATTTTAAACTGAAAATTCATAGCGAAACTGTAACCGCTCTTATTAATATAGAAACTTAAATGCGGCCATTAACGTATTTTGTTGTTTGAAATTTTGTTAAACGTATAGTTAATAATAAGAATAAAACAGTTTTAATATAAAAAAAACGTTTTATGTAACTTTGATCTCGTTATAACTAAATAAAAGTAAAAAATAAAATTCTGCTCTCATGCAGCTTAAAGCACCATCAACTAGAAAGCTCTACTCACAGTTGGCCTCATCCGAGTTGTCGTCCGTGCCGCAGTTGTTCACCAGGTTACACCGCAGCTTGTCGGAGATGCAGTACCCGGTGCGGTCACATTGGAACTGCTCACATGAGCCTTCTGTCACCTCCGTCCAAACCGCACGGAACCCTTGCGCGCCTACCGCCTTGTCCGCTGTTATAAAACTACACACACAAGAAAATGTTAAGGCACAAAGTATAACATACACAAATACTGGAGTGGAAACTCCGTATATTAGCAGCACAGTAAATTCGAAGCATTTCTGTTTATCCTGTGCGAGAGAGAGAGAGAGAGAGATCAATGCTGGGCCATGGTTACCGTTGTTCATTAACATAAATATATACGGCCCAGGGAGTTGATTCTATAACTTTACAAGACCATAACTGTCATATTTACAAGACCGGCGGAGGGAGTTGATTCTATAACTTTACAAGACCATAACTGTCATATTTACAAGACCGGCGATGCTGGAGCGCCTAGCGGATTTTTGTAGAACCTATATAATGACGTCATGACTTGCGATATCTTGTAAATAAGTTACAACAGCTCGGTAGGTGTTGTACGTACGCTGCAAGATATCTGTCTCTCTCTTTGAAAGTTTGGCTGTCATTGTTTGTTGAGAGTTAACCTTTTCGTGTATTTGTATTATTATTTAAATATCAAAACGTTTTCTTGTGTTAAGTGTAATGAATTTTTATCTTCATACAATAATAATTTTTTGTATATACATCATTCATTTAAAATTTAAATTTAAATTGGCTGTCAGATGTGCATGCTAGTAGTATAGCCAACATAAATCTAGTAAGTAACGGGCTCTTGCCAACACGATGGTTAAAAATTACTAGACAGTATGACGTCATTATTTACAATAGCTGCGTTCGTACAACAGTCTTGTATAGTTATAGAATCAACCTCCAGTTCACACAAGGATTCTTTGAAGATTTTTGCATGCTTTAAAATTTTGAGAAAAATAATTCTAGTGAGAATTACCTGTCAACTTGCTATTTAATGGCATAAAAACCGTGAATTTGTTTTTTAAGATTCAGAATCTTGAAAAAATCTTCATAGAATCTTTGCGTTCGGTAAGTCTGTTATCTCTCCATTCATTTTAATCTGTGCATTCTTATATCGTTTGGTAATTTCATATAGTCAAAAGCGTTTCGAAGTTAACTCCATATGATTTACCAAACGCACCTACAGAATGAATGGTCTGAACGGGCCCGTATTTGCTATTTCTCTCTAAAAGGTAAACAGAAAGGCCACACTTCATCCGCCCTAGTGTCCACTCCTCTGTTGGGTTAGAGGATAAAATAGGAAAATATATAAAAGGATAGATTGAGTGCGTCATGTGACTGACTGACTGTGATCCTGACTAGGTTCAAATCCTATCAGGTACATAACATAATATTTTAGAATACCTAAATAGTCTATTTAGGTACTCTATAATATTTCAGTTGAACTATACAACAATCTCCCCATCGGTGTATTTCCGATTCCCACTAACAACCATGAATGAGTTGAAGGCTAGTAACCAAATACTTGGTAAATACATAATACTGACGACTCATAGTGTGTGAGGCTGCCATACCCAAGTTGAGCAAAAGGCGTGATAGATATGTGAAAATTATGTACCTACATATTATACAAA
The DNA here is from genome assembly GCA_947534325.1 of Agonum fuliginosum. NCBI lineage: Eukaryota > Metazoa > Arthropoda > Insecta > Coleoptera > Carabidae > Agonum > Agonum fuliginosum. The sequence continues at coordinate 4,061,266 of OX384033.1, forward strand.
TAATAGTTACTACATGAGTATTAATTCATATTAAAAACGTAGAGTACGACCGACGAAAATAAATTATATGAATGATAAATAGAAAAGGGCACAATGTGTTTTTTCTGAAATCCCTAGATTGAAATGTTAAAATTTGACTCAAATCTATTTTTGCATAAAAGATTTGCAAATATTTATTGAATTTGTATAGTTTATTTGTTATTTTTATTACCTAATTGGGAGACTATTTCATAACAAATTAACATTTGCATCAAAAGTGGCCAAGATAGATACATGTGAAATTGAAGTGACAAAATAAACTAATTAAATTCTTTTGGTAGCAAATATTACAGTATAATTATTAGTAATATTAAATACCTAGTGGCATAGAACAATCATATTTGTAGGTTATATGTTATATTCACTGTATAAAAATAGATGTTTAATTATCTTTGTTAATTTCTTATGAAAATATAAACTTTGGTGGTCAAATTTATAAAATAATGCTTTTCTGGATCTTACCTTAGTCGTAAAGAGTTGGACTCGGACAAATACTGCCACTGATTTGCACCAAGAGTTTCCCCGCACATTTCAAGTGGCGAATTATCTTGCGTGTGCCATAACCTCAACACTGCCGCGGGACAACCTCTTGCTGCAAAAATCCAAACATTTAATTTGACATGATTTTATACATAAAAATAAATTTTCCAACTTTTTCATCACTGTAAATGCAATTTACGGCATGAAATTTATACAGAGTAATCAATAAATGATTGACCGTGTCGCTTCATTCTGATTTTATTTTTTTTGAATACTGAACTAAGCTCACCATCCTAATTTCAAAATTATAATTTAATTTAAAATTACTTAAATATGCTTTATTGAAAGTATTAAAAACATAATCATTAACTTCAAATTTATCATAATGGCACTTAACATTCGTTTGACAAGAAATGAGTACCTACTATCTTTTTCCGTGGAACATAGTTTTGATCAGAAAACGGATTTTTAAAGTTTTGTTATGATTAATCATTCATTAGTCTGTATAATATACATATTTTTTGCCCGCCTCGAAATTTGATATTAATTGAATTACTAAATTAAATAATATAAAGACTCATTCACATAAGCATAAGGTATGCAGGTTTCAAACTTTAGTGCTAGAAAGTGAAAAGTGCGGCTGTTCGTATAGTTAAATGAATTTATCATTCTTAACGTAAACATAAATGTTAACCTTAAAACTAAATGCTTATTTGAATGAGGCTTTAGACAGTGTGTCTTTATATTTAAAAACAAAAGTCAACTTACTCGTCGGGTCTCCCTCCACCGCAAACCGCTCGAAGTTCAGCAGCACCTTGTACTTGGGGCGGACAGTGACGTACCAGTTGCAGTTCTTGGACGCCAGCCCCCTGCCAGGCCCGTCGTAGTTCTCCGGGAAGTTGGGGCTGGTGATAACGCCGTACTCCAGGCTGCTGATGTTGCCCCCGCAGTCGCCGAAGATGGACTTAGCGACCTCGAACACGTAGCGAGCCTTGAAGCCGCTGTACACGAGCTCGGAGTCCGCGTGGAGGATCACCTTCAGCCCTAAGGCTCCGCGGTTGGACTCGATTGGGCCTGGAGCTGTCATCCCGCAGTAGCGACCTGAAGGAGACAAATTGTGGATGTAATTTTCTTAAAAATACAATAATTATATTTTCTTAATTTTTCCGATACCCTTAAGAATGATCCAGTACGAACTGGCTACTACCGGCTAACGTGCTACCGTGAGATCGATGGTTCGAGTCTCCGTCGGGCGACAATGTGTGATTTGTAGTAAAATTAAAAATGTCTTAGGTCTGGCATTCAATCACACTCGGGTGTTACCAAGCTATCCACTTGTTCACCTTAAATGTGGTCCTAGTTGCACAAAGAATATCTCCGCTGCCGCTATGGTTGCAAACTACAGATCGCCGCACGGATTTAGGTTCTGAAAGGTAGATAAACTTAAAAATTAGGTTAAAAATCCAAAATATCACTAGAATTTTCTTTGCCGTTTAATTTCAAATTTCAAAGTCTCAAATCACCTAAACTGTAATACACATGTTATTTAATTATACTGGTTTCAAATTAGAACGAATTTCAACTTTGTAGAATGAATTTTCAAACTTTTCAAAAATGAAAAAATTCACTAGTATTTTCTTTGCCAATAATTTCAAATTTCAATGGCTCAAATTACCTACACTGTAATTTACAAATTATTTACTTATGCTGATATCAAATTAAAACGAATTTTAAATTATATTCTCCTTGTAGAATGAATTTTCAAAAATATGTCGGATTCAAGCATTCAAAATTGATGCATTGAGGATTGAAATTTGTATGTATAATTTAATAAAGAATTACTAGAGAATTATTTAAGAATTATTAAAGAATAACTAAAAATCGTTTTCGCTGACGCCGTTAGCGGTCCAACGCTTTGTACTGCTCTTATGACTTTACCTGTTTTTGCTCGAGCATTCATAATCGTAAATGCTTAAGCAAAAACGTTTACACATTAAGTCATAAGTGCAGTGCAAACCTGCGACCGCTATTGGCGTCAGCGAAAACGAATTTAAGAATCTCCGTTGCCGCTTTGAATTTTAAAGTCGTCACACGGATTGAGGTTTAGACTGCACTAAGACGAATCGGCCGAAGTGGTTTAATTCCACTATTCTATAATTGGGAGTAAATGGTCATCAGCAAAATATCATCCCACTAACCTATAAGCTTCTCCGTGCCATCCCGGTAGATGTTGTACATCTCGATCCAGTCCTCTTGGCAGTAGAGTGAGCCGTAGCTCCCGGCGGTGGAGTTGGCGTTGTCCGCTCGGACCTTGAAGTTGTCGAACACGATGGTGACTTGCTCGTTCGGCGTGGCCAGGAACAGATACGTGCAGTTCGTGTCGCTCGGGTAGTTGGAGGGGTACCGAGGAGAGTTGAACTCCCCGCGCTTGCGACTCGTCGAGCGGTACGTGAACGTGCAGCTGCCGTCTGGGGCCGGGGTTCCCGGGATGCGGTACTCTGCAAAAGAGGATGTTATTAGCAATCTTACATAGAGGGAAGGACGGTCACCACAGATGTACTTCTAGCATGGACCCCTCCATTTTGGATAAATTGGCTGCACTGCTAACCCCATATTTAGTGTCTTTAATTTTAATCTAGTGTCTTTCATTTTAACGGTTGCCTGTATTGCTGATATAATGGCGGGAATTTTAAATAAAATATACTAAAATAGAACATAGTAAACAAAAAAGGATAAAACAAAAACACTGAAAAAGACGAACAAACCGAACGACAAAAATAAGATCGTCCTTCCCGTTATTTTATATCTTAGTTCAGTGATAGAGGTACAAATTTTGCACATCGTTGAGAGAATTCGTGATTAATATAAATATAATAATAATTAATAATCGTCACTGCAAATCGTCCATTTCAAATAGAGGTAAAATTTATGACATTATTGGCAATTAATGCAAACCAGAGAAACATATAAAGAATAATTATGATAAAAAATAAAAATGGCTGGTTTCTCAGACAACTTTATTAATTTACTCTGGTCAATATTTTGACCTTCCTGATTTCTTTATCAGGGTATCAAGAATTATGTTAGAAGACTGCCTAGTACTCCAACCTAAAATTTATACGTATCTAACGAAATTTTGAATAGTTTCTGTTCAAGTATTATTTTAATAAATAACTATTATGACATGAAATATTTTACAAATTATATGCATTTTGTGACTAATTTTTAAAATATATGAACATGAAATTTACATGTCTTGTTTTTACCTTATGACAGCAATGTTAGTATTTAATTTATTAACTAATGATCATTCTACCGGTTAAAATTAAATTTAAACTTAATAACAGTGCGAATCGTTCTAAAATTTAACACAAAATAATAAATACCCGTCGCAAATTTAGGGTAATCTCTGACTGACCTGTTTCGAAGGTGTACTTGGCCTTGAACCCTCTCCCCTGGAGTTCTCCGCTGCTGAAGACCATGACGAGCCTCGGTCCGTCGGAGATGACGACCGAGGGCCGGTTGTCCTCGCCGCACATCTCGTGGTCGAACTTGTCGTACGAGTCGGTCGCCTCCTGGCCCTTGAGGTACACCTTCAAGTAGCCGTCCGTGCAGCTACTTCAACGGAAAATACAAACATTGAAAGAACACTCTGAAAAACGACTTGTCTAACCTCGATTATTTATGTGCTATTGTTTGAAAGTAAAAGAGTTTTATTGCATCATTTGACGCCAGGCCTGAATAGCTGATTGGACCTGCAGTGTCAAACCCTAAGAATTAGAGGTAGTTCATATTTTTTTCCGCAAAACGCCACCCGAGTTTCAGGTTCAATCGATTGTGTATCATATCCTCGTACGATTTGCCACTTAAGGGTCTCGTCTCCGTAACAAAATATTGCGTGTTTAGAGGTGTAGCAGTTTCTACTTTACTCATTGCATATTAAAAATTTGAAGGAGAAAAAGGTACTAGAGTTTTGTGAAAGAATTAATCTAGGATTATTCCCAGTTTGAAATCCATATAAAAAATTAATGAAAAAGTGTGTTTTAAGCAATTGTTTATATGCTTTTTCTTATTATGAAGAGATTTATTAGAAAATGTAACTCGGCATAATCCTAGTTGCATTCTTCGTCTGTAAATAAATTTATGAAATTTAGCTTTATCTATAAAACTCCGTGAGCATTGTAAAAATTGCTAAACTGCTTTTCCGTATTTTTAGCGAGCGTTTCTATGCATTAACATAGGACAAACGCGGTGTTGAGCTACGTGGAGACGATACCCTTAAGGGGGTAAGGTAGCTGTAAGCAAAATTACTTTAAAATGTAAAAAAGCATTCCATGGCTTGCACTTTCGTGAAGATTTGATAATATCGATGCGTCGCACTGTAGAAAAATCATTAAATATTGTTATATAAAAATTCCAATGTTCTTATATTAGTATTAGATTCAATATTTTACAAATGGGGGTTTTCACGATTTTTTGGTTTTTTTATATGTTAATCTATACATTAAAATATAAGACCCGTATTTTTTCTTTTCGCTTAAAAGTTACTAATAAGCCTGAAAAAAATTCATAAAGTTTAAAAAAATAAATGCCGCGAAAATCGATGCTGTGTGTAACAGTGTGACGTCACCAACATCTAGAACATACGTTCAACGCGCTGACAAGGACCGATACGTAGGTCTTACCTTACACAGTCAACTTGAACAGAAAAACATAACCAAACTGTTTCATGCCGTTTCATTTCGATTAAAACCAACACAAAAATTCTTCAATAAACTGTAAGTAATCGTGTTTGAACCTAACCAAACTCGACAACGTGAACCCGTGAACGTTGGTGAACGTGTCAAAAATCGAAAAATCAACTGGTGGTCCATCGTCCAAACGACAAAAAACGAACTTGCACGAACCAACTCCTGGTTTGCTAGCGATGTTGGCTACGTCACACATGGCGCATTTCAATGAATGATTCAAAAGACTTACATTTTCATTTCGATAAAGAGGTAATAAATCTATCAAAATTAACAATTATTATCACTTTCCTATAACTTATACATGCTGAAAATTGATATCCAATAAGTATTTCTTTAAAAGCCGTAGGCTTGAAAACCCCCATTGTATAGTAGTTTTTCTAACAGCTACATTACGCTCGTAATGTCAGTGTTGTGTGAACCGAAGTGCCCCGTGTATAATGCGTTATGTAAAAAAACTTTTAGCAAATGATGTTGTTCTACTCACTCTCCTTTCTCTCCTTTGGGTATTTCGAACTTGATGAACTCGAGGCGAACTCTCTCGAGGTGCTGTGAGTCCTGCATGCCGTAGATGAAATACCGGCACACAATCTTCGGTATGTATGGGAACGGATAATTTGGACTAAACACAAAACCACTCGACTCCTTTTTACTTAAGATCTTCTGGTCGCACTCTGAACCTCGTATGTGCTCGCCGTCGTTTTTACTTATGAAATCTAAACAGAGAGCACATTCACAAAGGTTTATAAGAAGAACTTACAATGCACAAGTTTAACTTAATAAATTTATTATTATATAGTAATAGTAACCATAGCTATTAGTTATTTAATCAAACAACATTCTGTTATAAAATATTGAATATTAATTATTTCAAAAGACATTGAGCTCTATGTAATCCAACTACGTAGGTAAATTTTTAATAGCATTAAGTATATACATAAATTGTTGTTAAATATAACCATTTTATTTACGCAATTTACTATAATTCCAGTCATTAATAGACACACTTGTTTTACATACAATAACATAAACATGATACCAATATTATACCCAGTTCACATTATTCTTTCAGGATTCTTTCATGCATCTGAATTTTGTAACACATTATCCAATCCTGCTGAGTCTTGAAAAAGAAGAATTTCTAATTCATGGATAGCTTCAAACCAGTGAATTTCTTTCCTTTCCAGAAAGTATTACTTATTTACCAAATAATGTATTATATTTTTGACTGATTTACGCTGTAGATAAAATTTTGTATGCAATACGAATCGTCGTCACCAATCATTATGGCACAAATTGTGTTATCAAACTTAGCTTCATCTCACGTGATAATCTTAACGACTAGTACTATAATGATTGACGATACGATCAAAATAAGAATAACATAAATTACTATTATGCCGTCTATTTGTTTTTGGGAACTTGAGAAGTATAGATTTAATGTCTTTTAATGGTTTCTCACCTAACTTGACGAAGCTCTCTGAAAACTCAAAGATGCCTCTAAATCCTCGGTTCTGCGTGTTGGCTGTTCTTTGTAAGGTCTCAAAAGTGACGTAGAGTTGCGACTCGCTGGAGTAGAGCACCAGGTTACGTTGTTGTCCGCAGTATGTTCCTATAACCGCTGAGGTGTTGTCTGCACCGTCGTATACTTTTACGTAGTCGAACGGGCAGCTAAAAACAAAACAAAAATACATTAACTATAGATCAATGTAGAATGGCGTCATAACCGAAGGCCAGCCTAGTATTCTAACCTTACTTTTATGTAAAATTATAATTTAAACAGTATCTTTATGATATAAAATATCTATCAAAGATTGACTACCTATATTGTATTGATTGACAGTAATATATAATAGTTATTTACATTATAAGTGCGGTAGGTTTTATTTTAAAATGTGAGATACGACTAAGCGGAGTGCTTTAATAAAACCGAGCGATGTTCAAATACCTAACCTAACACACACACATTATATATTATATTTTTTGGCTGAAATACCTATTTATTAAAAATAGCGTATTTTCTATGAGGTTAATGACCGTTGCACTGCTTTCACTTAAATTTTAAGATTTCCTTTAAGGAACAATGGAACAATATCGAATCGAAATCAAATTGTCGACCGTACAAATAACATTGCTGTCATGAGTTCGATTCGATATTTTTCATTTAAGTGACATTTAAAATGTAAGAGGAAGCGATGCAAACTACTACCATAGTCGTTATCGATTTGCGATTTTTATGTTTACACTTCAGGAGGCCAAAAAACAATTAATATTGGTTAGGTTATACAATCTTACTTCGATTTCTTGTGTTCGCAATTTCTATCCCCCTGTTGCCAATAAATAAAAGCACAATTTCTTCGTACGTAGAATCGCAATTCGCAAGGCCGATTTTTTACCCACGCCGTAAACGACCAATCCATTACTTGACAAATGGCGATAAGTTTCCTTCTTTTAGTGGCACCGTTTTGAGGCCATTTGTAGAAGTTGTAGTGTAGACCTCGAAAATTGTTAGATCACGAACCGGAAACGTCTGGCTATCATAGGACGACTTCCGTGATGAGTTTTTAAGGGCACAAGGTTTTTTGGGGTTTTAGGTTGGTTTGCTTTAATAATGTCTGTATTTTGTTTGTTTCGCTAAATCCCCAAAAATAAGTTATCTTAAAACTGTTAAATTAATGTTGATACAATACAGTAGTACGGTATTAAAATTAAATTTACTTTCTAATTTACTTATATGGAATACTAAAATTAAATGAGAATCATTATCAATTCCACTTCCACGATTATCTAGTAACCTAGTAGACTTAAAATGCTGTTTTCCCGAACATATTAGGAAAACTTGTTATTACTCATTTCATACAAGCCGTGCAGCCCGTCGGCCGAACAGCAAAGGGAAAATAGTTACTTTTTCAAGCAAAAAACTTTGAGCACTTCTGACAGAAAGGCATTTGCAACTATGTGGTTGAAAACAATCTCACTCTCACAATACTTTAAATTCTAATCGGACAAATCTGAAGTTTGAATGCTAAAACTGATCGTTTTTGATTGGCTGATGTAACACCAGTTTTACACCACACAAACTTTGTAATGTAAACAAACGAATGTTCTCCATCTTGTCTCGTCCGCTGTTGTCAGTGACTGTATTGAGATTTCCCGCTGATAGGTCAAATTTAATTTTGCCGCCAAAAAAATCTAGTGATATTTTTCTCGTATTTACACAGTGTAAATATGGCTCAACGAGACAACTTCAAGTTTGCCCGTTTAGTTATGGTAGACGCGCTAAGTTTGAATATCAAAAGTACGTTCGAGGTACAACGATGTTCCTATTCTTAATTTTTTCCTGAAATATAGTAACAGCCTGTATATCTATTATACTTATAACTCACATTATGTGAGCCTGCCAAATTGGTTCAAATAAAACATGAAATAATACTCACTGCGGTCCGCCGAAGAAGAGATCAAAATCCCTAAACTCCAGCCTAACCCTCTGCCCGGGGGTCCCCACGAACTGGTACGTGCAATGCAGCGCCTTGGGGTAGGCCCCCGGGTACGTGGGGCTGAGTATCGCTCCGGTCTTCCTCCTGGCAGCGTGCACGATGAACGAGCACGGCGAGTGGGGCAGTGGCGTGCCCACCTCGTACTCGCTGTCGTTGATGAAGGCGTAGCGCCCGCTGAAGAGCTCCGCCGTGGTGTGGTTCTTGTCCGTGAAGAAGCCCAGCGCGATGGTCCGGTACAGCGACACGCGGCGTCGCGGGGGGATCGGCCCGCAGTACCGGCCCCCGAATGGGGAGTTGATCAGCTCGGATGGGTCGGAGTGGAGCACTTCGGAGTATACGTCCATGTACTCGTGGACACACCTAAACAGGGGGATGTTAGTCAGGTGGCCAATCAACACCAGATTATACATTCTGAAATGTTGCACTAGATGATTCAATCTAGAAAATTCCTGCATTTCACAAGAAATTCAAATCTAGAATTTTAGATTCAGGATGAATGCAAGAGCATAGGAAGATGCAAATACAAGAAGATGCAAATCTAGAGAACTAGTTACCATTCTTGATTCTCACATATTCGATTTTGACTAACTTTTCTAGATTTGCACCTTCATGTGTTTGCTTTATCCTGTGCACGAAGTAAAATATATGACACGAGTGTACACTAGGGCGGCGGGGTATGTAGTTTGGCCTTTCTGTTTACCCTGTTATGCCTATGGCATACCGGTCGAGGAGCATCGAGTAACTCCTCGATGAAACGATAGAACGCACCCCGTCCTCGACGAAAAATAGGGGCGCCGCTATTTTCATCGAGTTGTTCCTCGATGAAACGAATGTATCTCATTTCAGACGTATCTTTTGTATTTGATTTCGTGCAAAACTTTGATGTATTTGTCACCGATGAAATAGAAATCCATCGCGGACGGGTGCGTTCTTTCGTTTCATCGAGGAGTTACTCGATGGTCCTCGATGCTCCTCGACCGGTGTGCCATAGGCGTTAGAGCGTTGCAGAAAACACGGACCAGTTCGGACCATGCATTCTTTGACGATAAATAAAGATATGGCAACGTACGGGTCCCGTAGTGATCTCCCTCTCAAACAAGGGTAAACAGAAATGCTACGATTCTACAGTATTGCTGAGATACTGATCCTGTGTTTGCATTTATGCCAAATCTAAAATGCCAGATTTTAATTTTCCTGTGAATGAATTTGTTGATGCAGGTATTTTATTACTTATGAATTTTCTAGATTTGTGTCTTCTGGTGTTGCATTTTCTTGTGTATGAGCCAGTATGAACATTCTAGAATTTTATTTTCTGGTGTTGAACTTATTCCTATATCAAGCGAGGATTTACTCATGGGACACAACAGATTTCTTCTAAGCAATTTACCAATTTTATTTTAGTCAGACAATCAGATTTTTTTATCAAACTTTCAATTTGAACAATATAAGGCAAAATACTTCTTACTTACTTTTAAGGTTGTTGCCTACCAAAATCGATGACGACAGAAATAGATACAATTTTTATAGTACATTTATCTGATAATAATACAATTTAAAATAACTATGGAGCTGTTAAGTTGACCTTTTTACATTGCAAGCATAGGCAGGTGATTTGAAATTGTGCGTTATTAAATGAATGTATCTAAACCAGGCGACAGATTTTAGCGAAAAACTAACACAATATTAATTGAATATAGAATAAGATTGAATTAAATTTTCAAGAGAATCGTCAGTTTAATAAAAATGCTATTTAACTTGTAAGTCAATTTATCGAAGAATTGAGGTTAGGAAGTATCAAAAAGGCAACGATATTTCTATTTATCAGACATTTCAAATGTAAAACTTATTTCTTCACTAATACTATGATGATACATGTGCCTCTGTGGTACGGTAATGCCAAAGTTTACTTTTTTTATTCTCTCCGAAATAAGCTACACTCCTACACTTCATGAAGTCTACTGTCCGATGGCGTTAGTTTCGGTAGGCAACAATAACCTTTAAAAAATTTCTAGTAGTGCACAAAACACAAAATAATAATTTAATTATTAATAACAATTAATATAAAGCTGACCATGTACGAGTTTTAAGCAGACGAAACTTTTATAATCAAAATCGTTCCACTTTTCTCAAATAAAATAAAATTCTCAGTCCCTATTCATCTCATTGTATTTTGATTGAGTCGAAAGCAATTAATTCATAGAAGGAGATGTCAAGGGGTTCATTTAGGTTTCTGTAAATGACTCTTGGTTAAGTTTGTGTAACGTTACGTCTACTACGGCGTGTTCTATGTCTCCGTGCAAACTAATGAGCGAACGATGGCTTGCAAGTTCGCAAGGGGTGGATTTACTAAAGACGCATTTACAATGCAAAGTGAGACGGATCCTTCAATACCTGAAGGCAAGACTTCGCTTAATGAAGAATATAGTGAAATAAGGATACTTGAAGGCTGGAAATTATTATTCTTTTGGATAGATTAGATTTATACAGGGTGATTTACAACTTCGTGCCTGTATTTTTAGCGTTTGCCAATGTCCGCCCTTAATAACATTATCTATGTAACATCCCAATGTTAGTAATTTGGTAATAATGTAATTTTCTGAGATGTTTGTATTGAGTATGTAATTTTTTATTGTACTCAGGGTATGTGGATACGACTTACGTAATATCACTTAAAGTACAAGAATAAAATATTTTTAAACATCCCATGGACGATTCATGTCAAGTGGGTTAATGGCATAGTACTCAAATTAGTGATCAAGGAACAAATAATTTTTTTAAGGGCAGTTTTCGCAAGAAGCACATTTTTGAAACCACTGGATTGTTGATTGTATGAATTGCATAAAATACATTTTTAATTAAGTGTGCAATGGCAAAGACAGTAAAATTTATTAAATTTCATTCGAAAATAGTGCCCAAAAAAAGTTTATAACCTTTGTGAATTTAGAAAAATTCTTTCAGTTCCCTGAGGTATGCCATTAAAATGTATGCACGAAGTTGTGTATCATCCTGTTTACAAATAATGTAATTAACAAAATATGCTAAATACTGGTTGTCAATGTACTATTTAATAATAAGTAATGTAGGTACATCAAAGTTCATCTCAGAAACCCAAATGACTAATTTTTTGTTTTATCAATTGAAAATTAAGATACGTATTTCCTAAATCAAATAATTCAAATGATGTTACAGAAATTATATCTTGCTGATTTGCTGTATTATTATAATTTTTTTATCACATGCTCATTGATACCAACTTAAAATTTATATAGGTACCTGAATACGATGTAGTACAGGTGACGTCAACAAAAATATTTTAAAGAAACAACACCTTTTAGGTCAATTTTTTTTCACATGTATTTTTAATTGTTATTTTTTGCATAATTTTATTTAAATTAGTTACATTAAGAATTAAAAGATTAATCTTAAAACAATTATTTAAAAAATTGTAAAAAAAGAAAAGTACTTAACTCAATAGTTATTGTATGTTGGTTAAAAAAAAGAAAGTAACTATTTAGACAATTAAAGTCATTCCAGAGAAATTTTACTGTACATGATGTCAAAATCGAATGAAACCTCAATATATTTTTTATGCAGTCAAACTGTAATTTAAAACTATGAAATTAATAATTAAAATTAAGATTTAACTAGTCGGATCTTAAATGTTTTGAATACAGCATAAGTTACATATTTTAAATTATAAAATACAGAACTGAGTTAAGAACAAATGTGAAATGTGTTTTATGCATCAAAGACTTTAATGACGTCAGTTCCACTGTATTCTAATCTGAAACATGAATAGTTCAGTAAAATTAATCCTGAAATCTGTAATGTCCCATGATATCTATACGCTGTAACTTTTAATCCATTGTAATATAAAACAATACAAATTCATAGAAGCGTACAAAAGTTCCCTGTCAGATTCAATGATAATCAAATTTATGGTAAACTTTTTCAAATAAAACAAGTGGGATAACATCAACTGACAGTAATGATAAATCATTTGTTAACTGAATACTTGTTTTATCGAAAAAGTGACAATAAACATGAAAATAAATGTGCAAATTATGTATGGTATTTTATTTAGATTTCTTTTTAGGAACATTTAATATTCATGCAACAATGCAACACCTTACCTTGGGATTCAGTGCGAAATAATGTTCTCATAAATTACAAAATAAAATATAACTAGAACATGCATAAGATTTATACACCAAACATATTTGCATATAAATACAAGCACATACATCTTAAGACAAAATGTGCACCATATTTGAAATGGAGACATTTACAAATTTTGTTGGCAGCCAACAACAATAAAAAACTATCATTCAGAAAAATAAAATGCACGATTCTTTTACATGCAATAAATTACTGTCATTTTATTGTTATCGATTTATTTGTTTATCAATTTACTAATGATTCCTTTAAGTTTAAAAATCAACCAGTTGTCAGGGTTAAAAATATATCTTGGTTTTAAGTGCGACCCAGTGTTGCAAAATGTGGGCAGATATCGAAGAATAAAGTCGCGTTCACAGTTCGTATCACTGAAATTTGAAGAAATAATTTGACTGTTCACAGCTCTAAGTTTGTTGTCAGCACAGAGTGTCAGTTTGTTTTTGTTGATGAAAACGTGATAAACAAAAATGAAAACAGAAGATACAATTGTCAAATTTTCTCGTTTGTACGATAAATATATTTTTCTACTTTCGTTAAGTAATAGACACTTTATTTCACTAATTTGCGTTAGGATATGAACTTCATTATTTCACGTAATGGTCTTTATTTTACTCTTTTTATTTAACAAAATGTACATATATAAAACTACATTTATTTTTAAAAATACAGACCACATTGTAAAGAAACTTCAATATAAAATGGTTTTGACTTGCAATCGCATATTTTATCCAGTTTAACCTAATTTGGATGTTTTTGTTTTATGTAAAAATTTTTAATGGCCATTTGCTCCGCTTCCACTTAAATTTTAAGTGTCACTTAAATGAAAAATATCGAATCGAACTTATGACAGCAATGTTATTTCTACGTTTGACAATTTGATTTTGATTCGATATTGTTCATTTAAGTGACACTTAAAATTTAAGTGGAAACGGTGCAAATGGCATAAATGTCATAAATTTCATGGTGTCAAAAATAATTGCACTTATTCGAACGAAAGTAGAAAAAATATTGTATGCAATACGTAAAGAATCTCAGTTGCTATCTTACTTATGTGTTAACAGAACTCGGCTGAATCCTGGAAAAAATGCATGGTTTTGAAGTAATCATTAAATTTTTAATTCTTCTTTTTTAAGACTCATTGAAGATTCAATTTAGCAGCACCGCAATTTTACAGAAAGAAAAAATCTTCTTTTCCAGGATTCAGAATCATGGTAGAATCTTTAAAGAATCCTCGTGCGAACAGGACTTAAAAGTACTTATAGGTAAAATATAATGTGCTAAATATAAAATGTGCAGACAAATTTGTTGGGGGTAAAATGAAATAAAACCAATAATTCCAAACCAATGAATGAAACTGTGTGTAGGTAGATAATCGAATGAAGTTTTAAATAGCATATTTAAAAGTAGAAGCATGCACTAGTCACATAACAGCTAAAGAGATAAGAAGAAGAGTAACTATCACGTGGTAAGTACTCACTGAGGGAGTTCGCCCACGGCAAATCCACTGGAGGTGACACAAGCGCAACGCAAAGAATAAACAAACAGAGCACGTCATTCATACTTGCGTGGCTAAACGGTTAGAAGACGACACATTAATGTTCCTGCTGCAGCAGGATCAGCCCACAAACAGGAGAGACGACAACACCAGATTATCAGTGATAATCATGTAATTTCATTGAATCTTTCCATTAAAAATTTCACTTATGTTATAGGTAATGAATTTTCTTTTATAATTGGTCATTGTTGAGCCGAAATGGATGTTAAGGAAAGAATTAATAATTTAATTCATGTTTTTCTATAGGTCAACTAAATGAGCCTAGAATAGAGACGATTTAAATCCATATAGGAGGGACGTCATAAAAAACAAGCAAATTATTCGTATGAATCAAGATTTTAATTTTTAGTACAGCATGAGTTTGGTAGATGGTGCTGGCAGTCTTTCTCTATACGCGAAATTTAAAAGCAATAGTTTTAATTTCTGTTTTTAAAATTAATCATTATTTTACCATTTTAATACATCGCATGATTCTGTAGGAAATAATCAAAAATTAATAAAATAGAACAAAACTAAATAACAAAGCACGTTAACCTCAAAATTTTATGTTGACACTTGACACAACAATAAGCACAAAATTGACAAGTTGTCAGCAGTACACAATAAATGGTATATAACGAATTTTTGTGAATCTAAAAGAAAACAATAATATGTAAGAAAATATATTTCATATAATGAATACTATTATATGAATAATTATTGTTCTGCTACTGCCGTTAAAACACAAATTGATAAGCCCCGCCCCTTATGACATACGATATGCGTATAGATTTATACGAGTAAAATGTGTAAGAAAGAGATAGCTTATTTAGTGAACGTGGTGGATAGAATTTATCTGATATGACGTCACTCCTATATGGATTTAAATCGTCTTCTAGATGTTGATATTTAAAAAACACATTAGTAGAAGTGATCACTTCTCCAAAAAGGTGAATGAAATTATTAATTTTTTCCGTAATGAATTTTCGGTGGTTAGTTCAGCGGTAGAGTCCGCCTAGCATGCTAGAGGTCCCTAGTCCGATTCCCAGCGCAACCGAAAATAATACCACTGGGTTCAAGTGGTTGGATTCCACTATAATGGGGGTTTCCGAGCCTACGACTTTTAAAGAAATGATTTTTTTCTGGCTTATTAGCAACTGTTTGGCAAAAAGAAAAAATATGGGTCTAATATTTTAATGTATAGATTAACAATATAAAAAACCAAAAAAGCGTGGAATCCCCCATTGGGAGTTAATCATGTACCATCAATACTATCAAAAAAAATTGATCTGTCTTTAAATAAATATTTTACTTTTACGGCTCTATTTTTATAAACGGACAACTAATTATCTTATTTTGTTACACATAAATTATTGAATATATCAACTGTTTTGAGGTTTTATTTAAATTAAAATATTTTGGGTTCTCATATTTTACATTCGTCAATATGTCCCAATATTTTGTATAAAATTTTTAGAACCAATATGTTTATATATTTCGAAGGGCTTGAGTTTTTTTATAATGATTATTCTATTGGATAAATGATTCAAACAGTATTAGATTTTGAAAAAAAATGTATTATTTTCTCAAAACACGAAGAAAATTGCGAAAAACTCTTTTATGGTGAATTTTGTGCTCAACAATTTCAAAAATATACCATATACCATTTAAAGAGTAGAAGGAAATATTGCCATATTTTCCAATTCTTTTTCTATTACTGCCTTATTGTAGGTACTACGATATTTATAAAATGTAAATTCACAAATTGTACACAACAAACTAATTTTGAATTGTAAATAAACTAGAATTTTATTTGTATAGGTAAGTATCAATTTGCTTGTTCGCAATTATTTCTAGCCCTGTTAACAACACTAAATATAAAAATTAACCAATATTCTTGTAAATAGGTTTTTTCGATGTCGTCTCTCCTGTTCAAAAATACACTGAAACCCTACAACATATATTATGTACAAAACCACCAGTAATATACATGAAAAAACATCGAAATATATAAAAAAAATCAACTACATGTATGTCAAAAATACACTGAATATGTTTTCAAAATGATTTTACACTATTGTTTTTGACAAACATTCATAAACAAACTTATTACATGATTCACTTATCTTAAAATGCAATTTTGTCTCTTTGCTCTAACATCAAAATGCTTTAATTTAAAAAACAAATTATTTAATATACGCGAGATGAACAAATTTTTATACACAAAATGGTGGCACACGAATAGCTGTCAAGCTACAATGATGATGAAAATTATTATTCATTTCGTTAATCTCAAATGTTTGCGCTAATCTGTCAAATGATCAAATAGATTAAAAAGTTTTGCAAAATGATTTCCTATCGATGTAATCTTCTGTGGTACTTTTAAAGTAGTTTATTTTGTATATTACAAAATAAACTCATATTCTGATAGCGAAATATCTGCTGCTGTGCACTCAATTCTTATCTGAAATGGTGTATGTAAACTTCAAATGCAATAACCTGCATTTCATGTATGCAATAAGAAAAATCTGTAAAATACATAAAACTTCACTTTAGATTTTTCTTGCCAAAAAGAAGAACATAGATTTTAGGTACCTGTACTGCTACTACCCCCATCTCCATCTCAGAAAGCAGAAATATGTTCTATTTATAGATCTAAAAGCAATTTGTACCCCAAAATTTTAAAATACAATAAAAAACAGGAAAGCACCTTCTGCTATGAACTAAATTTTAAAATAATTGTTTTTTCTATAAGATTTTCAGCTCGTAATATGTACGTTTCTTGGAAGTTAAGTACCTAATAATTAGATTAGATTATATTTTACAAATTTTAATTTTGTTCAGTGTTGTGAGAGATCATTTTTAAAAGCATCTAGATTGAAGTCCAGATTTTAAAATTTTTGTATTTCTCGAGCATCAAGGACCTAGAAAATGTGTGAAATCTCGTGCAGCAAAGATTCTTGCATAACGTAGAAAAAAATGGATCAAATAAATTATGATCTATGATCTTAAAAGATAAAATTATTTAAATTAGATCAAAGGTCACACAAATTGATCAAGATCGGTAATCTAGGCCAATTGATTTAGATCAGTCACAACACTAAAGCTTTACTTTTTGACCTCTTAACATAAACACTATTTTAGTTTAAGGCATAATCTTAAGGGGCTTCTTTTGCAGTAAAAACAGTGCCCACAATTCTTTACAAATGTTAACCTGCCCATGTTCAAAAGATGCTCCGAAAGTGAGAAAATCTAATGAATCAGTTGCAGTAGTTGATTTAGCTTTCCAACTGAAATATTTGCAAAACTGCAAATGTCGGTAACCACTCCGTCGATTTCATCTTAAGGGTCTCGTCTCCGTAATAAAATATTGCGTGTTTAGAGGTGTAGCAGTTTCTGCTTTACTCATTGCATATTAAAAATTTGAAGGAAGGTACTAGATTTTTGTGAAAGAATTAATCTAGGATTATGCCCAGTTAGAATTCTGAAAAAATCTTTGAAATCCATATACAAAATTAATGAAAAAGTGTGTTGCAATTTTTTACATGCTTGTTCTTATTTTAAGAGATTAATTAGAAAATTTTTAGGTTAACTAAATATCCAATGAAATTCTTTCATTTCTGATCACGTGTACGATATTGACCAATGAATACAACATTTAACACTTATGTCAAATATGTTGCTAGGTTACAATTATTTATGTTCATTTTTATGTTTATAATAATAATTGAATAAAAATGTCATTTGCACGTTTTGGTAATGAAAATGATACTTCAATTAATAAAATTTTCTGTCCGAATAACCCTCGATCATTGATAAATACTTATAATTTTGTGATAGCTACCTCAAGCACGTTGCTTTTAGGTTAACAGCCCTCCGCCTGCGGCGTCGGGCGGTTACCAAGCAACGTGCTTTCGGAATGTCTCAAAATTATTTCGTAATTATCAATGTCCTTGGGTTATTATAGCTGAAAATGTAACTCGGCATAAACCTAGTTGCATACTTCGTCTGTAAATAAATTTATAACATTTAGCTTTATCTATAAAACTTCGTGAGCATTGTAGATATTGCTAGACTGCTTTTCCGTATTTTTATGGAGCGTTGAGCTACGTGGAGTCGATACCCTTAAGGTTATGTCTTAAAACTAAATTGTTTGTATTAAGAGATCGAATGGTATTATAATTTATCTTGTTCATTTGACAGATTCAGCGCTGATGTGTGATGTGATGGTGGTGTGAGAACTTACTCTGGTGGCGTGCCACGCAACGTGAAGCTGGTGAAGACGAGCTCGACGCGCTGGCCGGGGCCGGCGTGGAAGGTGTAGAGGCACTGGCGCGAGTGTCCGCCGGCGTTCGACAACACCGGCGCGTGGAAAGTGCCGTTCAAAGGCCCGCCCGCCCGCGACACCCAATTCTGGTCGCACTCTGTAACAACAAGACCAACATCACCAACATGTTCACAGAAAACAAACCTGCTAGTTGTGGATTCATCCGGAAAATGAATAATCATTAACGGGAAGGGCCGCAAAACCCGAAAATGCATTGCTAGAAAGTGCAAAAACCTAATGTAGCAAATTATTTTAACCTAAAATGCATTTTGGGGAATAGTTATTTACGAACCAAATGCGGGAAGATTTTGATCCCACATGAGCAGTTTTCTGAAACACGAGCGAAGCGAGGGTTTTCTTTATGCGAATGCTGGGATGGTGTCTTCCCGCAAGAGGTTTGTACAATGTTTTTTGTAACGAATAAAACTATAATCACATACATTCAAGTTGTAGTTGTAGTCTGCTGATATCTGATCATTAAATTTGAGGTTACTGGAGGTTACGATGTTTTTTATACTCACTGTCACTACTACCGACAGATGGCGCGATGCACACATTTTAGTTTAATTTTTAAATATTGGCGGTTTTCGATGGTCTTCACTAATTATAATTCCGGGAAGTAACACTTTATAAACTAAATTTTATTATTTTTAAGATGATTTTACTCTGACATGTCTAAAAATGCCAGTGTTCTTTGCATTTATCCTGATTGATTACACTGGGAAATTCCGATTGTTTAATATGTCATTTTCTAGGTGATAAGTACAAAAATGCATTTTTACTACAACATTAAAAGTCCTATAGATCTGTTATAAATTAAATTTCATTGCTTCTCTGATAAAAAATCAATTGTTTCTCCTGCTGAAACAACCCAATAACCTAAATCGAAACACTCCCACACCCTTATTTCCATTCAAGAAGATTTCCAGCCTGCTGTTCAAACACTACACACCACACCTGCTACCCCCAACCCCTATTTTCCGCTCTTCCCAACTTCCAAGCGCCCGCTTTGTTTACCCCGTGTAAAGTAACATTTGCCTTGCTACCTTGCATTATGCATAGACAGTGAGTATGACGGTATGGGCACTAAAGCTACCTAATACAAAATACACTCGCTAGATGGCACTGGGGCCGGGCGTGATGCTTCACTTTGAGGTTATGTGAAATGGAATGCTTCTCGAGTGACAGTTGAGATGCGAGTTGTGTTTTTATTGTACTGGTGAGATTTTAGGTTATTTTTGGATGGTTTGGTGAGAGCTGTTTAAAGCTGACAGTTTAGCTTAAGTATGGAGGATCAGGATTATGAAGGGATTTAAAGTTTTGAAGGACATCTTGATTCAAAATGGTGATTGAAATACTATTTCACTTTGTTTCCTCCCAATAATATATTTTTTTGCACAATTAGTTTTTTACCTCTCGCCACTCATATCTGTAAGAGAGGTATTGTAATCATGCTAAAATTTCGATAGTGAGTTTTCAATGGATAAGCACGTTTTGTCTGTGATGATGTCTGTGTGTGTGTGTGTGTGTGTGTCAGTGTGTGTGTCAGGATGGATGTTGGAGGTACGATAACTCAAATACCACTGAATAAAAAAATTTGAAATTTGGTATACAATATTCTAACACCCTAGATTAGATCTGATTAGATTTTGGTGTTGATCGTGCAACCGGAAGTGGTAGTTTCTTGAAGATCTGAAGAGTTTTTCTGGAATATTCTCAAAATTTATGAATTAATAGGAATTTTTTTAATAACATTGTATACTAAATGTTACTATCTACAATATGTATTCAAAACGTTGTTTCTATCTAGCACCATTTTCCAATTACAAGAAGTTAAAAATTCTACAAATTTGTTACAATTTTGATTTATCTGCCTACCTATGGAAACAAAAAATAAAATATTTGAGTGTTAATGTCACATGAATTTTTGACTTTTTGGCAAATTGAAATGGAAAATATGAAATGTCATTTAGTATTTATAAGGTCATAATAAACTTTAATAATATTATAAAAACTACAATTCCCGAATTCCTTTCTAGTACAATGGTATATTTGTGAGTAAGTACTTTCATACACACTTAGTAAAATAAAAGAGTATTATGGCGAGAGGTCATGTGTTGGCCACATCGGATTTTTTTATCAACTTATCATGTCTGTTTCAATGTTTCCAAGACAGTATGTTGATCTTACCGGTTACTAGGCTAAACAAAACGGTAAGTAAATTAATATTTGCGTATGGATAAAAAAGACCAATAGTGCGAAAAATAATATAAGCATCACGAACGTTAAGGAATTACCGATCTCAGACAAAATTGGAGCCTTCACTTCGCTCAGTCTCTATCTCCAAATATTGTCTTCAATCGGTAAAATGTCCTTATAACGTTCTTGATACTTAAGATACTATAAACGAAACTGGATGTCAAAATTTTAAATTTATGAATTGAGTGTATTTTAGTTCCTACATGCACGAAATAAAATATAATTGAGGTTCGGCAGTTGTTCTTAATTAACACAATATAATAAACTGGGAACTCATGACAGGTGATGGTCTCCGATTTCATACAGCATGCCTTTTGGAGGGTATATATTGACCCTATGACAACAAAGAAAAGCGGGTATTAAACCCTTGCACGCTTTCCGGTCATATGGAAAATTGCATTTCCACTTGTACACAAATGTAGTGTGTTTCTCGGATTTAATAATGCATACCCTTTTCTCAAAAGAAACTTAAACACATTTAAAGTCTTAAAAATTATAGGCATGTGATTCGCAGGATCCCAAAGGGGTCAAACGGTCACGTGATCTTGTAATAAAAAATATGATTTTCCTCGTTTTCATACAGCATGCCGATGAAAAGAATTAATATTTGTGTCATAAAACACCTATAAACAAATTGGCATGCAGTCCTCGTTGGCCCAAGGGTGGAAAATTTCGGAAAAGTTTTGTACAAGTAGAAATGCAATTTTCCATATGACCAGAAAGCGTGCAAGGGTTTAATACCCGTTTTTCTATGTTGTCATAGAGTCCATATGCTATCCTCCAAAAGACATGCTGTATGAAATCGGAAACCATCACCTGTCATGAACTACAATTATTTTAGTATACAAATTTTAACTTCTCTAGCGACTCTTGCTCTGAATTAGAATAGGTACCCTGGTCCATACCACGGTCTTTACAATATAATGTGAGGTTATGTTGAATCATGGTACGCTCAGTCGTGCTGTTGCGCTTTTGGTCTCTCGGGCATTGCAACCTCAGCTAACACGTAATAGTACATGCAATTTTAAACGATTGTTCAGATGTAAATTTCATTGATGGTTTACTGAGGTCATGCACAATTAGTAATTAGAGACAAAGAGATTAAATAATCTGGTTTAAGTATGATTAAATGGAAATAATTTATATTTATATTTATATTTATACTACAATGCAATAACCTAGTAGTATAGTAGAGTTTAGTTATCGAACCATCAAAGTGTGGAAGAGGTCAAACATTTATTTATCTCTTTAGGTATTTTATCTGTGCCGTGCCTGTACATTTTTAGTACACTTTTAGAAATTCAAAAAAATAAAGAGAATTATCAACTTTCATCAAATGTTCATAATTATAATACAAGGTCAGCAGACTTAATACGTTCTGAGTATTATAGATTTAGTAAGTCTAAGAAAAATTCTTTAGACATTAGTTTGTATAACTTCTTACCATTAAATGTGAGAAATTTAAATATAAATGTTTTCAAAATTAAAGTAAAAAAATTCCTCTTACGCTATTGTTTCTACTCTGTGGAAGAGTATTTAAAAAGCATACTTGGGTGGATGGTGACTGGACTTGATACTGATTTTTAATGTATTAAATTGTGTATTGTGTTTTTTTTTAAAACAGAAAAACCATTTTTAAATTTGTACCTACTGCCTTTGACTTGCTGCAAACAATAACTGTATTGTAAAGTGGTTAATAAAATATCTATCTATCTATCTATTTTTGTTGCATTCAATTTTTAACTACTAAAGTAGTACTCAATTTAGTCTCAATTATTAATAATAACAAATTCTTGTAAGACTCACAACTCAATAAATAAATCCGTCAAAATACAATCGTTTAAGTCCTGTTTAATTAAATAACGAAACAATAACAACTCAATAAATAAATCCGTCAAAATACAAACGTAATATGGACATATTTATTTCTAATAACTTGACCATCATATTCATTTAATCCCCATGGTATCTAAGTCCTGTTTAATTAAATAACGAAACAATAACAGCTGAGTGTACAAGTACCTAAAGCACGAAGGCAACACCTGTGTCCTGTACTATTTTATAAATTCCAGTCCGATTCATAAACCACAAAACAAACCCCAAACTAGCAATATCTCTTTCCTTCCGAGCCATTAATCCCGGATCCAGCCAGCCGGTATGAAACAAAACACAAAACAACTGAAAACCGAATGCTGTTGAAAACATTCAAAGCTGTTGCTTTTCAAAGGAAGAAAGATACCTGCTGAAATAACTACAACTTCTTCAAACTATTGCACTTTTTCAAAATTCGATGATTTTTAATTTGTATTAAGTTGACAGTGTTTATGTTATTGTTATTGTTTGTTAATTGTTTTAGTTTTAAGACATAACCTTAAGATGTTTGACATACGTAAATGCGTCTGATCGTTACCACCTTCGACACAAACTATTACAAAGTTCAAAACAGTAGATGTAAATGATCAACCGCTTTTACGTACCTATGTCAAACATCGTCAGGTTATGTCTTAAAACTAAAACAGTGTTTATGTTAAGATGTCGAAATGTAGCTTATGCGTCTACGATTTTTTCGAATACTTTTTATTCTATTCCACTCCCTTTCCCACTACTACAGCTGCCCGAAGCCAGCCCGAAACTCGTACTTTGCCGCATCCAAGCAATGCAATGTCATTTTGAAGTTGAAAAATATTATAAAAGTGTTTTCGTTGCGAGTAAACTATCAGTTTGTTATTGACTTCAAGATAATGCATTTGTAAACATTTAATAGAGAAAGTATGGATAGATGTGCTTTTTTAAAATTTTAAAAATAAACTTCTATTATGAGATATACCCGTGTAAAGTTTGCATAAATTGAAAATTTTTCATGAATTTTTCGGCATTTTTTAATCATGTACAATTTTTTAATTAAAATTTTAAAAAGGCACAACTGTTAATTCATCCTTTAAGTATACAGGTTGGTGGAGGTGAAATGCGAACATAGGGAACATACATGACAATCGAACTTTCATGCCAGGTATCTTGATATATTTTGTAGTAGTGTCACAAAATTAAGCAATGTGAATTTGTGACAAAAAGAGTAATCAATAACAGAAATAATAATAAATCTAAAAGTACATGTAAACTTTCTCGTTATGTTCGTACACATACATTATTATGCAAAGAAAATATTTTAATGAAAATAATAATTTCAATAATATGACAGCTACTTTGACATTGACAGTACTTATTCCACGTATATCAAGATGCCTAGCATGATATATTTCCCTATGTTCCCATTTCACCTCCACCAACCTGTATAATCCTTATTGGAATGAAATTTTATCATTCATATACTGGCCACAAAACACTCGCTACGTTAGTACATTTCATGCTGGATTTTATGAGATAGACGGGCCTCTTAAGTCCTGGGTTATGTAAGGTGTAACGTTTGCATTTGCCTTAAAATTTGAACTTAAAGTTTACGAAAACACGTGTAACATCCGGGAATTTGTATAAACATTATGATAAGAACCCTAAAATATAAGTATTAATCAAAGTAATAGGGTCAATGGAGAATCAGAAAGGTTTATGTTCGTAATGTTAAGGCAAATGCAAAGGTTAGTAAATTTAATTTAGTCTCAAGTGAAAAAATATATCATTGACGTCATCAGCAAATACTTATTAAAAAATTAAGGTTTGTTTTTTTCTGTCGACAACAATGAGACTTCGATGACAGTAAAGATACCAACGTGATACGAAGTTGGCTAAATGAGCAAAGTTGTATAATTCCAGTTTAAATTTTAAAGTAGCTTGAAAACTAGATAGTGCCGAAAATATAAATTTTATGAACGTTCAACTTTCATCCAAACACGAGTTTGAAATAAGAAGAAAATTGAAGTACTTTGCGCTTTAAATTAAAATGCAAACAAATTTAAAAATTCAGACAGAATTTATAATTCGTTGCCAAGCTGAAATTCTAATAAAGATTGCAATAATTTAATTGAAATTAAAATGAAGAGATTAAGAAAGGTGGGTAATAAAGAAATCTACACATTTCATTTGATATTTTAACAAATTTCAAGAAATAAAATTTCAGGTGATGTTTCGTGTCGTGAAATTGTTAGAAATACCAAGGACTCGAACCGAACTGGAACATCATCTTCATCATTCCTAGAATACTCTCGATTTTACTTTTTTCTATTCCACTCGTTTTCCCACTACTACGGCTGCCTGAAACCAGCCCGAAACTCGTACTTTGTCGTATCCTTGCTATGCAATATTATTTTGAAGTTGAAAAATACTGTAAAAGTGCTTTCGTTGCGAGTAAACTGTCAAATTATTATTGACATCAGGATAATGTTTTTATAAACATTTAATAGAGAAAAAATGGATTTTTTAAATTTTTCGGAATTTTTATAATCATGTACAATTTTTTAATCAAAATTTTAAAAAGGCACATCTGTATATCCATCCATCTCTATTAAATCCTTGTTGAAATAAAATTTTACCATTCTTGTACTGGCCACAAAACACTCGCTACGTTAGTACATTTTATGCTGGATTTTTGGAGGTAGACGAGCCTCTTCTGTAGTAAGTATAGTCACGTTTACAGCCCGAAATTTGATTAAATTTGACGAAATTTGTGAAGTCTGTAATATAGCAATGTGTACTTGCGTTCACAACACCAAATTTCAGTGATGTGAACGCAAGTACACATTGCCATATGACAGACTTCACAAATTTGGTCAACTTTCACCAAATTTCGGGCTGTGAATGCGACTTTACCCCTGACAATTTGTGAATTTATGGGTATACTAATGGAATAATATGGTAGTAATATGCTAAAGTAAATAATCTCGTTTTGAGGATAAGCAACGTTGTACTAAATGAGGTTAAATGTTAATCTAAACTAAAACGATGATTGATCCCTTCCTGTAGCCGTGATCTGAAAACTGCAACTAAATCAATAAATGCACGACATTAATATCTCGGCCAGATGAATGATAAATCGCCCGATTCGCAATTTCTCATTTGGAAATCCCGAGTATCAAAAGCGAATCAACGTAAAACACACTCATTCAATTTCCCAGAAAATTATTTGTCAAACAAACCAATGGAAGGAAATAAATTCTACAGCAAATAAGAGAAGAGAAATGAATTCGCTGTAATGCAAAACTAAATTCATTGTGGGTATTTGTTAGCAAGAAGATACATTTCTTCCAGGAAATTGAAATTTTTGTGTATGAATGAAAGATGTTTAATATTACCACGGCATCCACACTAAGATGAGAAGAGAATATTATTTGCAGTCTATTTTTAGCGGCTCGTCTACGTTTTTACAGAATTCCTAGAATACTCTCGATTTAACTTTTTTTTCATTCCACTCTTTTCCTCATTACTAGGGCTACCTGAAACCAGTCCGAAACTCATACTTTGCCGCATCCCAGCCACAAACTATCTATCTCCAGACAAGACAGCTATGGTTATTATTTTTTACTCTGTACAGTAGCGCTAACTTGCGGTGCTAGGATGAACTTAATCAAAGCTATCTTGATAATTTTTATAAGGGTATTAAAATTTGACATAAAATTCCAAAAACTTTAAATGACACACAAGTGTCCAATTTAAATAATATATTGGAAACATTATTGTAATATAATTCAAAAATAAATAATAAAAGTTTTGCAATTTCTTTGAACAGGATTACGTCTGACAGTAACAAATGGAATAACACATTTAGCACGTTAACAAATAAAGTTATTCTTCTTCTTACGATTTTTCCCTTATGTCAAAGTTTAAAACTGGTACAATTCACATAATAAAAGTAATCACAATACTGATCATATTCATAATAACTGTTAAGAGATTCAAACTACACCGTGACACGTGCTGAATTATACATAAAACAAAATAATAATTTTTTTGACATTTCATCTAAACCATTTTGATTGGTTAGAATTATTTCGGACACAAACCGGAAAACACCTAATGCCATCTCTTGATGCTAGATAGAACTAAATACGAATTCAAGGACAAACAATAGAGCTGACAGCCCCCTGATCCCAGCTATGCAATTCATGTCATTTTGAAGTTGAAAAATACTGTAAAAGTGTTTTCGTTGCGAGTAAACTGTCAGATTATTATTGACTTCAGGATAATGTTTTTATAAACATTTAATAGAAAAAGAATAGATCTACAGATGTGCCTTTTTAAAATTTTAAAAATTAATTTGTATCATGAGATATAACCGTGTAAAGTTTGCATAAAATAGGATTTTTTTTGAATTTTTCGGAATTTTTATATTAATGTACAATTTTTAATCAAAATTTTGAAAAGGCACATCTGTAGATCCATTCTTTCTCTATTAAATACTAGTTGAAATAAATTTTTACCATTCTTGTACTGGTTACAAAACACTCGTTACGTTAGTACATTTTATGTTGGATTTTAGGTAGTAGACGGGCCTCTTAAACTTTTAATATTTTGTTTGTAAAATTTAGTAGAACTTTAAATAGTATACAACCAGACACCAAAATGGGTTTAGGGTGGGCCACTCCTAGTCGTAAATTAGCGAAAATACTGAAAATAAAATTTTTGATAACAAATAATACATTTTTAAGAAGGTTAAGAACGCCCCTTTGCCTGAATATTCATTATCACCATTTTTGGAAATCTTTTACCACAAATTAAAAACCAAAATTTAAAAAATGGCATTAAAGGAGCATGGGTATTAGCTTAAATAGACCGGGAGCTCATGACAAGTGATGGTCTCCGATTTCATACTGCATGCCTTTTGGAAGATAGAATATTGACCCTATGACAACAAAGAAAAGCGAGTATTAAACCTTTGTACGCTTTCCGGTCATATGTAAAATTGCAATTTCCACTTGTACAGGAAGATGCAATTAGAAAAGTTCAACTTTATTTGAGTATCCCATTTGTGTTGAAAAGGCAAACTATAGTTTTCCAGATTTGAATTATCCTATGTTTGCATTTATGCCGAATCTACAAGTCTAGATTTGAATTTACCTTATTTGATTTTGATGCAGATATTTTATTACCTAATCTGATTTTTTTAGATTTACATCTTCTGATATTGCATTTTCCTGTATATGATTATTCAAAAAAAATTTTTCTAGTATGTTAAGATTGAAGAAAGAAAACATAGCAAAACCAGAATATTGTCAGTATAGCTACTATGTGTCGACGACATATTGAATTATTGAACTTTGCCAAACGATTTTCTTTTATTACGGTTCTGTGCTTTATGTTTGTTTTTAGTTTTTGTTTCGTTGGTCTGGAGAATTGTAGGTTATTGAATTTTTTATTTAAAAAACATTTTATTGAAGATTGATTTTTAGTTTTATGAGAGTTGTAAATGTGGATGTAGATGGCAAATCAGTAATGCTATAAAATTTATTTCTATTGGTCAAGGATATAGAATTTTCATTTTTTTAAAATGTTAAACACAATGTACATTTATTTAAGCTTATGAAACTTCTCTAATTACCATGGAAATATCTTTCATTTTTTTCTTATTTATACAGATAAAAATATGCGTAAGTCTTTGTTTGTTATTTTTAAAGAAGCTTATTTAATTTAAAGAGTGCTGAATTCAGCCTAATACCATTTTCCATTTAATAGGAAATCTATGTTTTAAACTATAACATCCCTGATAGAGGTGGAAAAACTGTCGATAATACTATCGATCTATCGATAGTACTATAAAAAAATTACTATCGATATATCGTTAGTTGCGTTGTAACTTGTAAAGGTCTGAAGATTTGAGCAAAACAAATATTGCAATTAGAGTAAGTTTGAAGTGAAGAGTCGATTTAGCTGCGTGAACGGGCGGAGCTAATTTTTGTGTACTATACATATATTACACAATTTGATCTAGTACCGCTTCCTATATTTAATTCCAAACCATAATTAATAAGTACTGTATAAGTAACGGCAACGACAAACAATACTGAACACAGTACAACTATCAAAATAAATTATATGAGATACAGAGTAGAGAAGTATTATTTTTCTTTCATCTATACATCTTTCTCTAAGACCAAAATAAGTAGTTCGCGCAACCGACTCTTCATTTCAATAGTATTCTAGCTAATTTTCCTAAAAATCTCACCAAATAATATAGGGAAATCCACAATAACGCCGTAGCCAGGGGGCAACCTACTATTACAACCTCACTTTTGCATATTTTTGATTAAATTTGGAATAGTTTCTGTCAAAATGTAATTTAAATAATTTTTTCATGATACAAAATACCTATAAAACTGCATATAAAATTATGTTGACAGTTACATTTAAAGTTAATATGTCTCCTGACAAATTCATTTGTTATGGATTCGTCTATTATCCTCCTCGTACAAAAATACCCATACAACATATCGCTCGTGTTTACGTCTGTAAGACGTATATCTTGCTACTGTCTTATAGACGTCATAAGGAGACTTGTATTGGTCGAATTTTAGTCGTTAAATCGTTTTTATGTTGTTCAGTTTTAAATCTCCCTCTTACAATATTATAGAAGTCCTATATTTGTCTCCAAAGTAATCTTGGTTATGACATACATGAATGGTATTGAACAAAATTAAATCGTATATTGGTCATACATTTATTAAAAAGGACATCATTTGACTGTCGAAAAGGTATTAAATTTTACATTTGCATGGAAGAAAATAACATCTTTTAAACATCCAGACTGGAGGACATAAGAGACGTATGAGACGTCTTTGTGATTACATTTGGATCAGACGTTTTAAAGACATGGACATTATAAAGACGTCTTAACGACGTATTTGTGTTGTATGAGAATGAACTGAAATTTTGCAAGATAATCAATATTGTTATGTCAAGTTCTGCTTTTACTGGTAAGGTAGGTAAGAAATAAAACACAGATGAACTATTTTTTTAATGTAATGGGCTGAAACTATCTCATTGCAGATTTAGGCTGGAGATTGTATAGTACGAGCGCAGCGAGTGCTGCAACTAGTCGAAGTCTGCAAACATACTTTCAGCCACAATATCACAACAAGTAATTCTCATTGAATTCCTTCGACTGTCGGACTGTCTAACTAATCCGCTGTTGTCGGACGGCCGACATCCGACATCCGACATCAGAATCGCGTCTCGACATCTCTACGTCTCAATGAGAACACAAAGCCAGACGTGAAAACTCGCCCGCGCTTGCAGCTTTCTACATCGGCGAGCTTGCAAGCACAGCTTCTGGAACTGGAGCTTTGCCAGATGCATTATCGATCGAGAAGGGGGGCAGTGCCATCTGGTCAACAAACTTCCGTACATACTAGGTACGAGGAACAAGGAACAAGGGTCATTGTGAAATGTTAAATGGATTGGTATTGAATTGTAAGAGACGTAAATGGTTTTTAGTTGCTGATTTGATTGATGATGGTTTCAGAACTGTATATTGTCATTATCACAAATGAAAAACTATACCGGAATGGGTTACTTGAAAATGAGATTTCTATTACTCTGTACCACGGTGTATAAACTATAGGTGATGTCACAAGAGACTGAAATCTGACGGATTAAGTGGGCAAGATGGCCGCCAAAGGGACCCACCTTTTGATTGGGCAATGGCGCAGAGGCGGGAAAAATGAAACAGGTCCTTGATAAACAATTGAAACAAAAATACAAAATTGACAGATACAAGAAACAAGATCTTCTCGTGTAAATAGGAAGTGTTACGTGCCTATTTGTAAGACGGTTTACAAATAATTGAAATTAATCTCCATATGGGATGCTGTGCGTGAAAAGTATTTTGACAGTTATTTCGAATTAAAAATATACAAGTCATGAACCGGGTCTCGGTAAGGAGAGACATCTAGCGGTCAAATATCTGAACTAGCACACTTAAGACGTCAACGCAATGCTGAAAAAAAAATTCGGTTCGTTTCAGACAAAACCTTCATTTTTTATTTCACGGAATCCGAATCTACAATAAAAACTAGGGTCACCATTTAAGATAACGAAGTGACTACCTCCCCCCCAGGGGAATGAGGAAGGGAACTTTCATTTGATGGCATTCGATAATTCGATAGAACATTCAAAAATATTTAGGACGTATTTTTTGGTTTCTCAATCAGTTTTGTTTTTCGTGAGATATTCGGAGGGTACGGGTGGTCTGAAGCACCCAGTATACGAGTATAATACACTGTGGTCATAAACGATAAATTTTATTTTTTTAAATATGTTTTTTAATTCATTCGAAGGAAAATGTTACCTTGAAAAGCAGAAAGGGAAACATATTAAGAATTAATAAAGTATTCGTATCCAAAATATTTTAAATTTGAGAATTTGATCGTCGGAATATGGATAAGGGTTGAAATAAAATCATAATTACTCCTAAATTTTGCAAACGTTTCGGTTCTTATTGAACCATCTTCAGTGTGGTGCTACAAAGACAAAGAAGAATATAACCTAGGGTTGGCCGTTTTAGCTTCCTACATAAGCCGTTGTTTGGGGGCGTTCACTAGTTGAGTCATTGCTATGACTTTACGGTCATTCATTGGTTCGGCGTGATTCTACGTCTCTTAATATTCAATACTCGTATTATTTTTTAATAAAAAAAATATATAAAAGCGTGTCCCAAAGTTTTTTTCTTTTCTAAATACAGGGTGTTTCATAACTTCCAGTACATACGTTAAAGGTATATGTTGTTTGATATGCTCATTATGGATCAAAAAGAATTTTTTTAAAATTCGAAACATTAAGGGTAGTTTACCTTCATATTTTTTGTAGTATTGCACTGGATTCGTTTTCCTATTAAACACACACAATAGAAATAGCTAATCAACATCTTAAATTACATAATACTAGTAATATAAACAAACAAAATTTAATTACTTTTAATGAAACAATAATTACTTCGGTAGTGGTAACGAAAAATTTTTGACTGGGAAACATGGAAATTAATTTTGAGATTTAAAATAAAATTCTTTTTGATTCATAATCAGTATACCAAACAACACAAACCCTTAACGTATATGTGGCAATATTTTAGACTCGCCCTTGAAAATAATTAATGCCCCAGACCAGAAATTTTAAGTGTAGTGTGACAATGTAGTGTTTGTGTTTGGTTTATGTTAGGGTTTTTATTAGTTTTAGAAAAATCCCAAGTGTTTGGACCATGTTAGTTTTAAGCTGTTTTAAGTAATACATTGTAACGTGTGACGAAGTGTGACAAGGGTTGGTGTGAGGTGATGCTGACCGTATGTTAGAGATATAGGCATGAGTGGTATCGAGAAGTAAGGGCTGTGAAAGGGCAAGTGTGTGTTTGTTGGATAATTTTTAAGTTAGTGTATTTCGTGAAGTCCTGTAGGAAGGAAGTTTATTTTTAATTGACGTAGAAGGAGGAGTTTGTAAATAAGACTGTAAATAAATTGATACGTGTACATAGTCTGTATAGGTACCTGTGTTTTATTAGTATATTTATCCTGACAACTTATTATTGATAAAATACATTACAGGAACAACGAGAATAATCCTAATAACAATTATCAGAAGTGTGGATTAATAAGATCAAATAGGTGTATAATAGTATATATGCTCTAACATATACAGGCTGTCTGTTTTTAAATGAACCAGCATTTATCTCGCTTATTTGTTGATTTAGCGTTTTTTGTCAAATACATGATTTATACAGTATCATGTGTAGTAAATGATAGCGGATGTGAATCCTTGGTATCACTTCCGGTTTTTGAGGAAGTCATAGCAACTTTCAAATTTCAAATGGAACATTGTATTTTTTATTACGAATTTGAAAAGTACATTAAATTTGCTTTACGGTGGTATAAAAAGTTATATGTTGTATTATTAAAATATTAAATTACGGGCACTTAAATTATGCACCTATGAACGTTGAAATAAGTAAGCCTTGCCGCAAAACAAAAACAATAGTTGAAAGCAGTTAACTGTCAACATTTTGAACATCTTTTATTAAATTAAAGTTAGGTACTCTCGAGGTACTCTAATAAATGAATTGTTTCTTAATTATTCATAATATGCGTTTTCTTTATTATAATTAGATTTAAGAGATATTTTATTGTAATTTACATTGATTGTTGACAGGTAAAACTGTTTTCAACTATTGTTTTTGTTTCGCGGCAAGGCTTACTTATGTCAGCGTTCATAGGTGCATAATTTAAGTGCCCGTAATTTAATATTTTAATAATACAACATATAACTTTTTTATACCACCGTAGAGCAAATTTAATGTACTTTTCAAATTCGTAATAAAAAATACAATGTTCCATTTGAAATTTGAAAGTTGCTATGACTTCCTCAAAAACCGGAAGTGATACCAAGGAATCACATCCGCTATCATTTACTACACATGATACTATATAAATCATGTATTTGACAAAAAACGCTAACTCAACAAATAAGCGAGATAAATGCTGGTTCATTTAAAAACAGACACCCTGTATACCTGAAGTTATGAAACACCCTGTATATTCAGCATAGTACTATCGTTTTGCGTTTTCAGGGTAACTGCAAAAATATGCAAAAGCGAGTGAAGATTAAATTGTTTTGTCAATTTGATAGAGCCATAAACAATAAACGTCGCGTTGTAACTATTTACTCATCGCGTCTAAAAATACGAAGCGAAAAATCGATAGCAGCAAATATGCAGCTTCAGCTAAATTGCGTTGCCTCTTTGTTAGCGCGGGCCACTAAAATAAACAAAAGCATCTACAATTTGCTAAATCGACCATAATTAATCACTCTTTTTCACACGGTTTCTTAAATCTATTTTAGAAAACATGAGCATAATTTTTCATACATCACATCGGCGATTGTGGTCTTAAATTAGGTTTACTTTAGAAATTTTACATAGTTTTGATACGTACTGTTGTGTGTGATAAATGATGTTTAAAATAGAACAAATTTTATTTTTTCTATCTACTGAATTAATGTTATGTTCTGTTTGAATTTCAATATTATTTTAATTTTAATAATGTAAATTACGCAAATATCGGTGCATCAATTCAAATAAACGTTGTTTAATATTAAATGATAATGTTCGCTCGATGTTCACAAATCTAAATTAAATATTTGTAATTTAATTTTAATGATGAAGCAATTTACAAACTGTGTGAATTAAATTTATAAATAATGTGTTGAATTCTACACGCAAAATATTGTATTTTACAAATATAATTTTAAATTTATCGATTTACCGTATTTGAAAATTTGAATACAAATATTTAAATAATACGTGATACATGTACAAAATAGTATTTTTTTAATGGGCGAATGAGAGTTTATTATGAAAATCGCATGACACAAATAACAGCCAATGGAAGAATTTATTACAATAATAGTAACCGTGGTTATATAAACTTTAGCACTCGTGTATTAATTCATGTCCAGGAAATTTTTTATCGTGCATTTTAACAACGTAATTAGCTCTCGTGTACCACTCGAGTTAATTAAGACGTTGTTGAAAAGCACTCAAAAAAATTCCGGAAATAATTAATGCACATGTGTTATTATAGGTGAAAAGTATCCAATATTTTCTTTTTCAGAGAACAACCATGACCATGTAATTTTGACCCATCACAATACCTCCCTTATAGAATATGAGGCGGGTGGTAATTGGTATATATTGGTTTATTGGTATATATTATACAGGTTGGTGGAGGTGAAATGCGAACATAGAGAACATACATGACAATCGAACTTTCATGCCAGGTATCTTGATATATTTTGTAGTAGTGTCACAAAACGTAGTAATGTGAATTTGTGTGGCAAAAAGAGTAATCAATAACAGAAATAATAATAAAATCTAAAAGTGCATGTAAACTTCCTCGTTCTGCTCGTACACATACATTATTATGCAAAGAAAATATTTTAAAGAAAATAAAAATTTCAATAATATGACAGCTAATTTGACATTGACAGTACTTATTCCACGTATATTAAGATGTCTAGCATGATAACTCCATTGTCATATATTTCCCTATGTTCGCATTTCACCTCCACCAACCTGTATAGGACTAAAGTGCATTATTTAATCCTGGCGGTGAAGTTTATTTCACGAGCCGAAGTGAGGGACATAATCACTTGAGGGATTAAAGGTACTTCAGTCCTGTAGTACGCTATTTTTTGCATTTCACTCTCATACGAGTGCATAATAGTTTAAAATACCATATATTTTGCAATTTTGACAGTAACCGTAATGACAAATATTTATATTTTTACCATAGATACCTACTCGGTAACAAATAGCACGTATTTACTTGACAACGGGATTAATTAATTCAATTCCTTAACAAGGGAATTAAATATGAAAAATAATCTCTTGAGATCATATTAAGAACCTTAGTCCCTAAAAATAAAGACTAAAGTGGTACAAAAAAATATCAGACTCCCAGATTTCCTCAAATTAAAAATTACTTAATTCTTACTCCTTATCACTTTTCCCCTCTTTCGCAATTTATGACGTAACGGAAATAAAGTTAGTGCGTGCGCCGTTGGGGTTCGTGTGAAGTCACAACTTCAACTCAACTCACTCGGTTTTAATGCAGTCACACATGAGCTTGATGTGCTCGGAAATAGCTGAGAGACGCCATTGCCGCTGCCGCTGCCGTCCTTATCCGAAGCGTCATCCTTGTGCGATGATGACATAGTTTGAAATTGGATTGAAAAGTACGAGAGTGGGGCACGTGGACACGAATATTGAATTGTTAGGGGCGATGCGTAGTAAGAATTTAATTCACGAATGTTGTGACGTTTTTGATGGTTTTGTGGAAGTTGTTGCCAACGTTACTATACTTAAAATAGTCTCAAACACAATATTCCTAACAAAATGGTGGAGTTTCTTAAGCGGCCTGTGTAGGTTTTTTCCGAACTCCTAGAATACTCTCGATTTTACTTTTCTTTCTATTCCACTCTATTCCCCACTACTACGACGGCCTAAAACCAGCCCGAATCTCGTACTTTACCGCATCATAGCAATGCAATGTCATTTTGAAATTGAAAGTTACTGTAAAAGTGTTTTCGTTGCGAGTAAACTGTTAATTTAATATTATATAGCAAATAATTTACAAACAAAAGCTTATTCAAAAATGTCAATCTGACAGACTGTCAGAAATTTTTAACTGGAAAAGGGTAACAAAGGAAGTAAAGAATCTTTCAGAACTCATTTTTACTTCCTTGTACATGCGGAGTAAAGGAAGTATTGTAATCGCGAAAAATTTCGGTTCTCAGATTTTGATGGAAATATCCGTTTTGATCTTTTCTGAATCCATTATGACTAGTTTCGTCGTAACGTCTATACGTACGTACGTACGGACGGACGGACGTACAGACGTATGTGTGTCGCATAACTCAAATACGGTTAGACGTAGAAAGTTGAAATTTTGTATTTAGGACTGTTAAAGCATCTAGTTGTGCACCTCCTATTTTTTGTTTCAATCTATAAACCGGAAGTAGTACTTTTTTCAAATATTTCGATAAATATTTAATTTAAGACAAATTTTTTTATTTTAAATGAAAGATTATGTGATTATTACCTACAATCGGTATTTTATAAATATTTTTGTATCTGGTATCATTTAAGAATAATTAAAGTATATATTTATAATTTAGTATTTCGGTATCTTGTAGTCCATGATCGATTAACATTTGTTACTACGTAAAATTTAAATGTTTATGACATGACAGTGACAATAGTAAAATATGCTTCTGCAGTTTAAATAAAATGACTAAAATATATTTGTGAGTATAGTAGCAGTAGTAGTAGTAGGTACTTATATATTAGATCAGATTATTTATTTTATTCTACATTTTAGTTATTAAGAAAAGTATGAACAGTTTAATAGGCGTACAAGGAAGTCATGTGGTGTCCACTTCAGATTTTTAATAAATAATAAAACCAGAAAACTATTTATTTATTAGGTAATTAAATTAAAATTCCTATTATAAAGAGATGGAAGGTTATGTGTTGGCCACATCAGATTTTTTATAAACTGATCAGTTCGATTAATCAACAAAAAATCACTTCTGATTACATTATTTAACACTTCCCTACAAAAACACTCCTGCAAAACCTTTCAAGTACATCTAAACTTTCCAACAAAACAACTAAAACAAAAACTAATCGCTAAGTCCGAACCAATGCATCGTGACCCCAAGTTCACTCCGGGGCTATTTATAACGTTCATTTGTTTCCTGACGACAGCAGGACAGCAGTGGTGGGGGTAAGAGTGAAGCAGGACGAGACGAATGTATTCACTGCTCTCAATGTGTCAGCAGGGCTGGATATTGAATATGAGGGTTGTAATGAATGGATAATGACAGCAGGCGGATTATTCCTGCTAAAGCAGGAGAAATAGGAGGCGAGGGGAGGGCTGTACTTTCAAGATTTTCACCGTTTGCTCTTATAGCAAACATTATATTTGCTACTATTCTGATTGTAATATTATAAGTAACCCATACAAAATATCGATCGTATTAACGTGTATAAGATGTACATCTTTGCTATTGTCTTATAGACGTCATAAGGAGAATTCTATTAGTCGAATTTTAGACGTCTTATGCGGTAGTCTTTAAGTCGTAATTATGTTGTCCAGATTTACAATATACAGATTGGTGGAGGTGAAATGCGAACATAGGGAAATATATGACAATGGAGTTATCATGCTAGGCATCTTGATATACGTGGAATAAGTACTGTCAATGTCAAAGTAGCTGTCATATTATTGAAATTTTTATTTTCATTAAAATATTTTCTTTGCATAATAATGTATATGTGTACGAGCAGAACGAGAAAGTTTAAATGAACTTTTAGATTTTATTATTATTTCTGTTATTGATTACTCTTTTTGCCACACAAATTCACATTACTTCGTTTTGTGACACTACTACAAAATATATCAAGATACCTGGCATGAAAGTTCGATTGTCATGTATGTTCGCATTTCACCTCCACCAACCTGTATAGGAGTCCTATATTTGTCTCAAAATTCATCTTGGTTATGACATACTGGAATCCTATATTAATCAAAATTAGGTCGTATATTGGTCATAATTTTATTAAAAAGGACATCATTTGACTGTCGAAAAGGTATTAAATAGACGTCATTAGCATGGAAGAAAATAACATCTTTTAAACATCCGGAATGGAAGACATAAGACATGTACCTATATGACGTCTTTGTAATTGCATTTGGATCAGACGTTTTAAAGACATGGACATTATAAAGACGTCTTAACGACGTATTTGTGTTGTATGGGAATGAACTGAAATTTTGCAAGATAATCAATATTGTTATGTCAAGCTATGCTTCTACTGTCAGGTAAGAAATAAAACACAGATGAACTATTTCTTTAAGGCTCGGGTATAGCTACTATATAAAAGTGTCGTTCGTACTTTACTAATAACTTAATTCAGGTGCACTTTAGAGAAAAAATTTATTTACAAAAAATGTCTATAATTTTATGCTTAACATCGGATTGATTCAAAAATTTCAAAATTCTCAAAAAAACAAATTTCAAAATTTGATATATTTTTTAAATTAGAAATTGGGATTAGTTTTTGAAAAAATATTGACAATCCAATGTTAAAATACTAATGTAGATTATGTGTAATTTTTTTGAAAAAGATATTTCAATCCTAGCATGAGTTATTAGTAAAGTACGATTTTTGATGTTTTTCTAGACTTTCCATTATTCAAAACAAGTGCGAAAAGTCAGAAAAGACAATACATATATTTAGTATACTGTAACCAAAATTTGGTTCATAAAGCACTCGAAATGCACGAGTAATTAATTTAATAAGGAACTACTAACGCTAACTATACTAGCACCTTAATGTAATGGGCTGAAACTAGTTCATTGCAGATTTAGGCTAGAGATTGTAGCACGAGCGCAGCGAGGTCTGCAACTAGTCGAAGTCTGCAAACATACTTTCAGAATACAACTTTTTCTTCTACTGTTAATTAATTTTTATTAGCAATCAACAGAAATTTTTGTAACTTTTCGTCTAGGTATTGGTATACTTACTTATAATGAAAATGCTCTTAGAATGGTTTTCCAATCTATTCTGTTTACATTGTATTTTAAAAATATAATCAAGTCAGTAAATTTAAACGTCAAAAATGGAATTGGCTAAATTACTAATTTAATAATTATCATTTGATTTATTATTTATTAAAAATATACGTAAATTATTATATTACATGTCGTGAAAAGAACAAATACAGTTTGACAGGTTTGACATTTAAAAAATAAGCGCACAATTGAAAATCGTACGAATGTAAACATACGAGTAGTTAGTAAAATAGCTGCTTGAATAAAGATTTCACACACGTCACATATTGTGTATTGTATATGTGTTACAAAGTTTATTTAAAAAGGTATTACAAACATAATGTTTGAACTTAATTCATACAT
The DNA here is from genome assembly GCA_947534325.1 of Agonum fuliginosum. Lineage (NCBI taxonomy): Eukaryota > Metazoa > Arthropoda > Insecta > Coleoptera > Carabidae > Agonum > Agonum fuliginosum. The sequence goes on from OX384033.1 coordinate 4,100,734, forward strand.
TGGAATGATTGAAATGCCATTTTAGAGCACTCTCACTATGTGTAATAATTAATAATATCTACGAAAGCCAAAATTTTGAATGTGGAAAAACAATACAACAAACAACATAACTGTAAACAAATTTGACGTTTGGATAGAATGTTGATTGAAAATTGTAATATTAATAGTATAATAATCAAAAGTCAATAAATTATTAACGATTATGGAATACATTTTTACAAGCAGCGGTCTGAAAATATTTTCAGACCGTCACTATTAGCAACGGTTTGCAAAAAATCATTGGTCTGCAATTGTTCATTTTCAAGTAACCAAGTGAAGTATAAAAAGCTTACTTTTAAAACTATTTGATACACATACTTGCTTGTTTATACAATAATAATTATACATAAAGTAATTTTGAAAACGACCTCCAATGTTAAAACATTTTTTTAAATTGTCGTAGTTGATGTATACAATCACAATTTTTTAATGTTCTTTTATTTCTTGTAAGTATTTGCTGCTAATAATTTTTCAAGTAGATAAACTGATTTGTCTTAAAAACATGAGAAAAATATAAAAGTCAACCCGGTTTTGCTAGATATTTCACTCGATGAATAATAAATTATATTATATTCTCTTTAAAACATTTTACTAATACAATTTAAAAACACATTAAAATCACCTTTAAAGTAGTATAAAAACTAAAATATTCAAATAATGCCATTCTATACCCATACAAATGAACTGATCCAGATCCATATCGTGCAGAAATACTTACTTGTATCTCGGTTCCTACGTCATAATTATAATGTTCGATAAAAATAATTTATTGTGACGAAACCTTTATTAAGTATAAAAGATGCATTAGCACTACAAATATAGAAACATGAATGAAATTATATCGACATTTGAATTGTATTTGTAAAGAAGTCAAAACATTTTGATTTTAAATACCATCAACGTTTATAAAATAAGTAATCTACGTATGTTTTTTAAGAAACTGCATAAAATTTTAAGCAGCTTTATTTGAAATTATTTTGGCAAATAATTGTAAAGCTGCATTCACATAAACATTTAGTTTTAAGGTTTACATTTATGTTTACGTTTACGAAAGTTTAATTGCATCTAATTAAATATGAGCATTCATACGTTCCACCTCCAAGCATTGTGAATTTTCGTATTTAAGCTTTATTAAGGTTTACATTTATATTTACGTTCAAGAAAGTTTAAATTTATGTAACTAATACGCTGCCCTCCTAAGCACAGAGGGGGTATCTAAATTTTTTTTGAAAAATGAGTTAGAACTATAGAGGTTGTAATATATGTAAAACTAAGGTTTTGAAGCCGTATCTACGCTCGAAAGATTCTAAAACGTTCATTTAACTTAGGGGTATGTACAAGCCACTACAAAATTACTACAGTATTAAGTGAAAAACATCGATTATCTCGAAACTGAACAACTGTAGATACCCCCTCTGTGCTTAGGAGGGCAGTACGAGCATTCACACTTCCACTTTCAAGCACTGTGAATGGTTAAATTTAGTTAGATGTATTCAAACTTTCTTAACCTTAAAAATAAATGCTTATGTGAATGAGGCTATATACTTTCATAAACGTAAACATAAATATAAAACTTAAAACGAAATGCATATGTGAATGAGATTAACTGGGCCTAAATAGACCCATTGTTCATGAAATTGGAAGGTAGATGATCCCCTTAAAATAATTTAGTAGTAAAACTTTTATCATACTTTATTGATTCAAATTGTAGAGTTCTATTTTAAGCTTCAAAGTACCCGTATCCCGTACGTTCAGTTCTGTCAGATCTATTTTAAGAACATAAATAAATCTCAAGAAATTTAGGAAATATCAAAAAGATTTTCTCTTTATGATAACAAAGATTTTCTTTTTAACTACAACAGCGTCACTGCGCGTATCGTGTGCAAACAGAAAATTAATATTTATACAAATTTTCAAGCACTCCTTAAATAGCTTTTAAAAATACTCCACTTAGAAAATATCACCATAATGTAAACACTGTTAAGAACATAAACCCATTGAGAATAATAAACAGGATAGATTTCAGATTGGAAAAAGATTTTCACACATTTTATTTCTTTCAAGAAATCAGACCTTTGTTTTGTTCAATGCCTATATTAAACAGACATCTTTTTTATTAAATTGTCAATGTTTAAATATAACACTCACTAATATCACAATACATATTATGCTAAGACATACATTTTTTAAACAAATTTTTTTTCAATTCACGCAATCAGTTGATTTTTATCAAAATTGGACCCAAATTAGCGACAATTTAAGAGGACAACGTAAGTATAAAAATGAACCAGACATACACATTATTGTTCAGTATTAAATTTTTAATTTACACGTCCATTTTTTTTCAGTGAAATATGTAACGTGCAACAAAACATCCATTTTTGTTTCGCGTTTATAATAAAATCAGTATTCGTTTAATATTATTTGCTTAGTATTTTTAATGTTTTGTTAATATTTGATTTGTATTTACCAAACGATAACTATAAACATTATTTGGTTATTTTGTACATGTACATATACAAAAATAATATTAATAAAACATGGGTTTTATTAAGGGCACCGTCGCCGTAACAAAATATTGCGTTTATAGAGGTGTAGACATTTCTGCTTTACTCATTGCATATTAAAAACTTGTGGGAAAAACAGATACCTACTAGATGTTTGTGAAAGAATTAATCTAGGTTTATGCCCAGTTAGAATTCTAAAAAAATCTTTGGAATCCTAATCCATATAAAAAATTAATGAAAAAGTGTGTTTTATCTTATGATTAAGAGATTTATTAGAAAATGTAACTCGGCATAAAGCTAGTTCCACTCTATAAATATATTTATAAAATTTTGTTTTATCTGTAAAATTTCGTGAGCATTTTAAAAATTGTTAGACTGCTTTTACGTATTTTAGACGAATGTTTCCATGCGTTAACATAGGACAAACAAAACGCTACGTGGAGTAGATACCCTTAATTTATAAAATTACATAATTAATAAATACTGCATTTTAGTACTGAACAAATTAAGCTGTTTTATCAAATATTTCAAAATTTTGTTCATGTCAACCTTATGAAAAAGAATAAATTGCAAATTTAAAACTTAAATATTATTTTACAACCATTGAACATAATGCACAATTTTTTTCTTTCACTCAACACGTTATTGAAAATGGCGATTGTTCCGTTCGAAATAGTCTGATTTCTTGCAAAAAAATCATCCCAAATTTACCACACAAACTGATATGGAAGGTCATTTAATAAATCTTACAACGATACAAACGTTATTCGAAACATAGTAAAAATATAAATCTATTGTTAGTATCACAACATGCATCTATGCTAATTTTGTACATTGGTGTATACATCGTAGAGTAGTGAAACACTATATCTTCTAAACATCATCTAGGTAAATTACTTGATACGTATTACATTAAGATATTGTCATTCGGAGGTCGGTCGCGACACAATAGCACAGCCATGACGTTATTCACAAGAAAACACAGTCTTGAGGGTTGATGCAACAATTACGCACGTGGCGTGCCCATAGTCTGTCCAACGACAATGATCAGCACGATGAAGACAGCGAGAAGGATCAGGATGCAGCAAATCGCCACTGCCACCATACTGAGAACTCTCAACAATGACAACACAACAATAACAACTGACAACTGTTCTGTCTGGTCTGTTCGGCGGTGTGCGAGCGAATGAAGTCAGCGCGCAGTGGCGTCCGTGTGGGGTACCGGCGCGGGGACAACGGGGCTCAGCCCTGGGATGAGATATTGATTCGAGGTAGAAGGGCTGAAGGGTGGACTTGGAGACTTTGCCCCCTCCAGCACGGATTTTAAGGTGCTGATGTACACAAATGATACTTGGATTTGGCGAGGATGTTAATCGGAGAGGGGATTGTTTATGTTAATGCTGATGGAGCAAATCGATTTTTGTCTGATTGAGTTGGAGATTTAAATATTTTGGTCCTTAAAATTTACGATTCTTTAGTCTAAGAGGGGTAGAACAAAAGACTAGTGATGTTTCTATGCTTGTGATTGGCTAGAACACCGCCGTTTTAACGTCCAACACATCTAAATGTCAGATTTTCTGTTTATTGCACTGAACTATATAAAATAACGGGAAGGACGATCTCCATAAGACATGTATAGTAAAAGTGCTTCCACCATGGAGCCCCCCATTTTGGATGTATTGGCAGCACTGCTAACCCCATGATTAGTGTCTTTTATTTTGTATGTTGCCTAAAGTTAGTGACTTCTGTAACGATACGTCACGTCGGGTCGTCGACAGCCGTTTTTATTTTGTATTTTTGTCGTTCGGTTTGTCCGTCTTTTTCAGTGTTTATGTTTTATAATTTTTTTGATTTACTATGTTCTATTTAATATATTTTATTTAAAATGCCCGTCATTATATCAGCAATACAGGCAACCGCTAAAATTAAAGACACTAGATTAAAATGAAAGATACTAGATATGGGGTTAGCAGTGCAGCCAATTTATCCAAAATGGAGGGGCCCATGCTGGAAGTATATCTTTGTGGTCATCGTCCTTCCCGTTATTTTATATAGTTCAGTGGTTTATTGATTGTCAAAATGTCATTTTTGGAAATTCATTCTACAAGTGAATATAATTTGAAATTTGTTTTAATTTGATATCAGTTTTGTGAATTACAGTTTAATTTGAGATTAAGGGTATCGATTCCACGTAGCTTAACACCGCGTTTGTCCTATGGTAATACATGAAAACATTCGCTTAAAATACGTAAAAGCAGTCTAGCAATTTTTAAAATGTTCACGAAGTTTTTCAGAGACAGCAAAATTTCATAAACTTATTTACAGACGAAGACTGGAACTAGGTTTATGATGAGTTAGATTTTCTGAAAAATCTCTTTATCATAATATAAAGCATGTAAAAACTACACTTTTACATTAATCTTTTATATGGGTTCCCAAGGTTTTTTCATATTTCTAATTGGGCATAATACTAGAATTATTCTTTCACAAACATCTTACTAGATGTTTTTCCTTCAAATTTTCAATATGCAATGAGCAAAGTGAAACTGCTACATCTCTAAACTCGCAATATTTTATTACGGAGACAGGACCCTTAACGGAAAAGATAATCATAGTGATTTTTTTAAGAGTGTGACTTTTACATTTACTCTTCCTAATGTAAAAACCGACCATAATAGGTATAATAATAAATTATTGGTAGATGTTAGTTATCAATGATAAATTATATAAGTATAGTATACTCATACTCTACTCCACAAAAATAACATTATAACATATTTTTATATGCCTCCGGTCGGCATCGCTAGTTTTCCATATCTCAAAATCCGCCAGAAACTCTTTGTTGCCAGCCTAGGCCGGCAAACAACCGGAAGTTATAGGTTGGAATCTTGACATTACTACAGTTGTCAAGCAGATGCCAATTTTATGCGTTGAATATTTTTTATACAAGAATTAACAAGATTTTGACAAATTTTAGACGTAAATCGTTAATAGAAACTGAAATAAATATATTTTAAGCTCAAATGCAAGTATTCAGTGCACAATTTTTTAGGTTATGTATAATTATTTTATATTTTTGTAATGAAATCGGCACATAAAATATTGTGTATTACACGTCCAGAAACTGTTATGCTAGTGCTCGAAATTTGCAAGCCTCGCCTGTGGCTCGGCGTGTCAAAAATACTCGCTCTTGCAAAAGGTCAGTTTCTGGCCTTGTGATACAAATAACTATTAAAAGGAATATTTTTCCGGTCTAGGTCAACAATATTTTTCCGCACGTTCTTTTGTGTAATTGTAATTGAAAAAATCTTGTCTTGTGCACTATCATCCAGGAAAAAACACATTTTCTACTACCTACACTTTATATTATTCGAAACAAAATAACAACGATATGCGTATGAATTGAATTCAGCAATGAATCATAAATCATTCAAAAAATGTTTACCTTGCAGTATTAAAAACATTTAAATTTGTTTGTTCGTTGTTTCCAAAGTTTTGAAAAAATGGCGGAAGGCTTATGTTTCGTGAAGTTTAAATCCTCATTACCACAAATAACAAAAGTTGGACTATATTTTAAAATTCATCATCCACCTTTATAAACGAAGCTAATTATTGTGCATAATTTTATTTCAAACTAATGCAGGTTTATAATTGAGGTCAATTAAAACTCGTATCTGCACTCCATTTGTGTTAAATACAAATGTATTATGCATTAGGGCAGAGCAACTACAAATAGAATAAAATCTCCTAAGAGCAGACATAAATGTGACGAAGTGCAATGAGCAAAGTGTAATAAAGTTTTGCATGGAACATCAAACGACTGGCGGTTTTGTCAGTCGATTTTTAAATGAAAAAGCTTCTGTTCTAGCATCTAGCTTTTATCTGCTCTAAAAGCATTGAAAGCACATTTAGATATTTCGATACAATTGAATCCGCACTATGGAACTAATGGAATTTTACAATAAACCCCAATACCTGACCAATACTGCATTTTGGTAGATTCAATAAACGCAAATTTGATATCAATTTAAATACGTATTTCATCAAATTATCAATGTTTTAAAATTTAAACTGAATAATATGATGTCATTTTTAAATCGTAAATTTGTAATTTGATTTAAAAAACTGTCAATGGGCCGAATTCAACACTCTAAAGCCTCATTCACAATACGAAATTAGTAGTTATAGCTATAATCAGTAGGTATAGTTAGTAGTTTGTTATAGTTTATCAGTTAGTTCTGAATACTGTCGTTCACAATTACAAAATTAATGTTGTAGTTAGCCTAGTTAAACAAACTAGTTTTGAAATTAGCGTCAGAAGTCAGAAATTTTATGTTTGGTTTACTTAAAGTTGCCTTTTATAATAATTCCATTATATAAATGGCTAAAGAAGCATTTATAATTATGATACAAAATTATAAATGTCTCTATGACAAGGTGATATCGACTATTAATGTCATCTTAGACGTCAAAATAAATTCTCATTCTAGATTCTGATTGGTAGTTTATACAGAAAATCATTAACTACTAACTACAGATTTGGAGTTTGCAAATCCCTCCGCTAACGCAGCGCAACATGGAGCTAATTTCGTTATTGTGAACGCTACAAGTGAAATGCAAAATGTCAAATAACTAACGTTAACTATAGCAACTTACTATAACTACTAATTTCGTATTGTGAATGAGGCTTTAGTTAAAATTAACGTTACAGAAGAAAAATAATAAACAAAGACACACGCACGTTTCCATCTGTAAAAGAGATAAGTTGCTTCCATAGTAGGTAATTAGAGAAGCTTCTATATAAGTGCCAAGTTTACTGATGTGACATAATTTTTGTTTAACGCCACAGAGGTGAATTTGACATTTAAAGCATTGACAGTTTGAGAAAAAAACTTTCTGCTTATATTTAAGATCTAAGGGTTAGACGTGCATTAAATTATGTAGTGTACTTGTAAACTATGTCATTGTGCCATTACAATATCCAGGTGAAAGAATAGTTTATTGAACCTAAACGTCAGTCAGTTATTAATAGATTTTCAAGAAAAATACGTTCAACATTCAATTCTGTTTATTTTACTGCATTAAAGACGATCATTTACCTTATGTTTTGTGGGCAAAATTATTTGTTGTGACTTGTGGCTTATTTAAGTATACCTGTACTAAAGTTAAAAATAAATTTATGTTTCTGCCTTTTTCTCAAAACTTTAAAATATCTATAATCTTTTCTACTAAACTTAAATGTACCAGCCTCACATACTGTGAGTCAACGGTAAAGATACATATTTCACAGTGTGTGGTGTGTGCGGTAACAAGCTCTTACCTCACACACATAGTTACTGATTGTAAGGGAAATGGGTTCAACACCAGATAATCAAATTCTAGAATTTTCATACACAGGAAAATTCAAGCACAAGAAGATTCAAATCTAGAAAATATATGCGTAATAAAATATCTGTATCAAAAGATTCATTTACAAGAAAATTCAAATCTAGAATTTTAGTTTCGGCATATGCAAACATAGGAAGAAGCACACATAGGAAGATACAAATCTAGACAAGTTATAAACCAAGTATATGGGAGTCAAATATGGTATTAGGTTGTTCATTTAGTTTAGTTCAACCTAATTTACCCCCTTGTGTTGAAATGAAGAGACAAACTAGTTTTCTGGATTTGCATCTTCCGGTGTTTGTATCTTCCAATTTTGCATTTATGCCGAATCTTAATTTTTCTGTCAGTGAACTCTATACTACGCACCTAGAAAGGACGCGCGAGTTAGAATCGCTGAGACAAGTTTGTATTTAAAAACGGAAATATTTTGCCCATGTTCTATATGTATTAGACAGTGATAAAGATACTCCCCAAATGCTATATGCCATAAGTCTGTTTCTCTCTTAACAACTTGCCTTACTGCTGCTGTTTTGTAGTGCGCTTCGGTTTCCTTCCAGGTACGTAGTATTGAGTTCCCTGTTTGATGCAAATATTTTCTAGATTTGAATCTTCTTGTGCTTGAATTTTCCTGTGTATGAAAATTTTAAAATTTTACTTTCTGGTGTTGAATGTCTACTCTTCACCACAAAGGATATTTTTATGAATATCATTTATTTACAAAATACATTTTAATATAATATAATATAATAGTTAGAGTGTAGTAATGAATTATAAATGTTATTATTTTATTTAGTAAAGTACCACAATGAAATGCTGGTACTGGTACATTCGCATTACCTTTCTCTCTTTTAAAAATTCCCAGAACTTCGAGCAGCTAACAAACAAAAAACTATACAAATAGTGAAAAAGTTTTTTGCAGCATTTGAAGCATTTCAACAGTGACGATAAAAATGTGTAGACAATAAAAACGTTCCATGCACTGCATATGCATTTTAGTTGCAGTTTGCAGTTAAATTGAAAAATAAAACCCACCATTGTCATCACCACAAACCACGCAAAATTGTGCAAATTATCATTTTTTACTACTGCAACGTGGACATATGAACAAATTTTATATTTAATAATTTTTTATTTTGCTTTTTATGGGGTAAACAGCCAAGTGCGTTTAAGCTCTATTCGCACATTGATTCTTTGAGGATTCTTTCATGCATCTGAATCCTGGAAAACTTGTTGTTTTGAAGCCAGCAATGAATTAAAAATTGGAAGACTTATTGGAGCCTTTATTTGACAGGTAATTCTCATCAAAATTATTTTTATCAAAATTCAGAAGCATATGGAATAATCCTAAAAGAATTCCCGAAGAATCTTTGTGTCTTTGTGTGAACAAGGCTTTACGTGATTGAGTGTTAGTGTCAGGCACACCTTCTAGTTTAAGGCGGTTCACTGCTATAGTACTCTAAACACCGAAAATTGCTTGTTACTATTCCTATTAAAATCAGCTCTAAATAAAAGATTTTTATAAAAACTAAACTATCAATCGATAGATAAAAGTTTTCTCTATGCTTGCTTATTGGCAGATTTTACATTTTTTCCAGCATTTTCTTATTTAGCCCATTAAAAAAAGTCATTTTTATTACGGATATAACATAGATTTCACACAAATATTTGGAAAACTGTCATTAGAGAAGCATAGTGTGATGAATTTTCTACCAAATTATTACAAAGTTTGTACAATTATCTCAATATTTACCATTATTTTGATAGGATTACGAGTCATATTTCACCCGCAACTACGACAGAGGAATTTGAACTAATATGAGGTCCACCTCTATGAGACGTAGTACACTCCTATGTAAAGGAAAATTTAACGTGTCTAAATTGAATGACACAATACTCCGATTGTCTGTTGTAATATTTTTGTCTCAGACTATACAAAGCAGACTGGGTATGTTATTTTAGAAGTGAGGGAACACTTGTAGGCTGGCTTACTTGCTACTTCCCCCTGTACACCTACAAACCCTGAGATGGTTGTTGATTGGAGGTGGCCCGCCTTAACTGCACAATAATCTTCTCTGTGGTGAAATATCCACTAACAACTCAACTGTGAGTTAGTTCACGACTGGTAACCGCACACACGGTAACATACCTTTGTATCTATACCGATGACTAACAGTATGTGAGCCTGTCACGTCCAAGTTGGATGACGAAGGTACATGTTTATAAATTTTATATTGTATTATGTTTGCTCCTTGTATATACGATTTAAAGTTCTCAGAAGTCTGAGGTATTCTGCTTCTGTCTAGAATTTAGAATCTAGATGTACAAGTAGATCTTGGAATTTTCTTTAAATATTTATACATTCGTCATGGGGTAACTCGTTTTATGTTGCAAGAATTGTAGAATGAAAAATGCAGACCTCAATTTGAAATTGTAGTATATCAAATTTAAATTCGTGTTTTACTAAAAATCATTAAGTCAGATAAAAGATATGATAGATAAAGAAGTATGTTAACTTATAATATAATGCTTCTTTTAATTTAAGAGGTCCGTCTACCTCCTAAAATTCAGCATAAAATGTACTGCAGTAGCGAGTGTTTTGTGGCTAGTACAAGAATGGTAAAATTTTGTTTCAACAAGAATTAAATACTTAAAGGATCAATTAATAATTGTGCCTTTTTAAAATTTTGATAACAAAATTGTACATGACTATAAAAATGCCGAAAAATTCATAAAAAATTCCAATTTATGCAAACTTAACACGGTTATATCTCCTAATAAAAAATTATTTTTAAAACTTAAAAAAGGCACATCTGTAGATCCATTCCTTCTCTATTAAATGTTTATTCTTGAAATCAATAATAAACTAACAGTTTACTCGCAACGAACACACTTTTACAGTATTTTTCAACTTCGAAATGACATTTCATAGCTAGGAGCTAGGATGCGGCAAAGTACGAGTTTCGTGCTGGTTTCAGGCAGCCGTAGTAATGAGGAAAAGAGTGGAATAGAAAAAAAAATCGAGAGTATTCTAGGAATTCGGAAAAAAAACCTAGACGGGCCGCTTAAGTTTAGATTCTAGTGTTGATGCACATATCCTTCATAGAAATTCCTCGTGTTTACCAAGTGTTCATGTACCTACACTTAAAGTAATGACCCAACTGTTTGCTCTTTGCTTGTTTTTCGTTGTTTAATTATTTAAGCGGTAACAGATGAATTGCTTCGACGACAGTTATATTATCTGTCGATTTTACTTTGTTTTTCTTTACATTATTGATGAAGATGGGCGCAGAAATAACTTCAAATATCTATAGACGTTCGACATGAATTTTATGATGTGACGTCAGAAAATTATAAGTGGAAATGTACCCTCATCAATAAATATCATAAGCCGAATAGCTTACGTTTTTATGATTTTTAAAATTTTATTATAAGGGGTGGAAGGAACTTAAATTTGATTCGGGCATTTTTAGGACTACTGACCCACATTTAGGGTAGTAGGTACTCAACTTAGTGATCATGTAACTGAAATAACTATTTCAAAATTCTCAATTTTAATTTCAGGTTTTTTACCTGTAAAGGAAGGTATTGGAATCATGCAAAAAATCGGGTAGTGAGATTTTAGTGGATGAGCACGAATTAGGGTAATTACAACTCATTTTTGATAGTTTCACGATGATGCCTGTATGTATGTGTGTGCGTGTGTGTATGTGTGTAGTTATGTGGTCAGGGCCGGATTTCTGTCAGTCGGATACGAATTACCCAAAAATTTTGATATTTGGTATTTAACATTTGTATATAAATTGCAAGAGCTCTTTAGATTTTGGTACAAATATCTTAATCGGGAGTGATATTTTTTGAAGATTGAAAAGGTTAATTGTCAAAATTGTATTTAAGAATTAAAGTATTATTTAAAATTTAGAGTAACAAACTGCAGTATCTTGTTGTCAATGATTGTTTAACATTTATTACTACGAAAATTTAATTGATTATGACAGTGACAGAGTGACAGTGCCAATAATGACACAACATATTATCTTTTTCTACAGTTGACTAAATGACTAAAATATATTTGTAAGTACCTATTTATTTGTATAGTAGTAAAAAGAGTAGGGTATGGCTGAAGATCTTGTATACTCACCACATCAGATTTTTTACCATGTGTGCATTGACCATCCCGTAGTAAATTAATTAATTTCCTAAAGAATCTAAACACCCTGCAAAACATCAATTTAAACCCCTCGTCTAAAAATTGCCGCTAAATAAATTACCCAAATAGGCGAAATACATCATCAGGTTTAACACAATTAAAAGTTAATTGCACGCCACTGGTAGACGGCAGCGCCAAGCGGCGGCGCTTGCAACTACAGCGCTGCTGCATGGCGAGCTTAAAGGCGATAGCGCGTCCGATGGTCACGTGGCCGCCAGCAGGAATGCGAGCTTTGAGCTTTTATCTCTGCTCTTTGAACTAGCGCAAAGAACATCTGCCAGAGATGTCGCAAGCTTTTGTTTCACAGAACGTGGAGCGGATTATGTAAAAATAGATGCATCGGTGGGACAATGATGGAGTAGAATTTGTGAAGAAGAAATAGAGGATAATAGGTGTATTTGTAATAAGAAAATAATTGTTTGTAAATACGTAAAATAGTTGTTTACATTATAAGTAGAGTGCGGATTATATGTAGGCAAATATGATCAAAATATGCATGCAGTATGCATTGGTATAAGGCCAAAATATGCTCAATATATGCACAAAATTAAACATATAAGCAATATTTTACAAATATATGCATATATGCAACATAATTTTATTTTACTAATAATTTATTTTTATAAATCAGAAAAAACTACATTTTGTCAACAATGCATAAGAATATCATATAAAATAAACAAAACAAGGTATAACTTCTGAAATACGACTTGTGTATCTACCTATCTTCAAAATAAATGTAAAAATTTGAGCGATTATAAATTTTTAATTGAAATTTTGGGTTAAAAGTTACAAACTATGCAGTTATATGCATTTATAATAAATATATGCACAAAATTTGAAAATATGTAAAAAATATTGAAATATGCATAATATGCAAACAAATTATACCATATTTTGATCTATTTTTGTATGAAGTGCAAACATTTGTAAAAAAATTATTATAAACTAAAAAGCAACTATTTTTAAATAACCTCTAAAAATAAAAAACTGTCGTGTTTTTTACCACATCCCCATAAAGTAAAATAGTATTGCATGTGTAAATTCGCAACTACCATAGACGTCAACGATGTGCGATTGCGTTATGTTTACATTTCAGGAGGTCAAAAAAAAAATTTCGTAAAAATTTACTAAATGACCATATGTTTTTTATCTACATTTTCAACCAGGCCTTTAATTGGACTTTCAGATAATTTAGTACCTACCTATATTATAGCACGTGTTCACAAAAAGTAGGACATCCCAATTAACTATTTTATTTACAAAGACATCCAATTGAATATTTTTAAGCCCTGTTCGCACGAGGATTTTTTAAACATTCTACCAAGATTCTGAATCCTAGAATAGAAGAAGTTTTCTTCTTTCTAGTGAGAATTATCTCCTAAATTGCTGTGCCTCTAAATTGAATCCAACGAGTCTTGAAATTTTGATTGCTTCAAAACCCTGATTTTTTTCAAGATTCAGAATCTTGAAGTTTCTTCTTTTCCAGGATTCAGAATCTTCAAAGCTTTACAGGTCGCTAGATAATGACAGAAACTTAATTTAAGAAAAAGAATACCATACTTTTGACACACTATGAAAAAAGTTAAGTCGGTTAAGGTTAAAAAGAATAATTTCTGCCAAATATTCTCAATCTTATCACCATTTTTTAATTAGAAAGTTAATCATTTGTCACTATATCGCGCCCCAAATCTCGCATGTTTGACCTCTGTCGGTCTCGATCAAACACGCCACCATCCGTCGTCGCCATTGCTAACTTTGATGATTTCTCAGTACCACCACATAAAAATATCATTTCCAAAACTGTTTACATCCAAATCGTTCGATGTTGTTTGCAGCCATAAACTCTATATTTAGATCTGCGCAAATAGCCCACAAAAAAACCGTTCGCTATGGGGGCACATTGTCGACGGCAAATTACTCCACGCTCTACGGTGTTATCTGCGAGAAGTATGGCTGGATAGATGGGTATAGTGCATTCAAAACTCTATCAACTATCTACCAGGGTTCACTAATTATTGTAAAAATAGTTATTTGTATGTATGCCAAGGGCTGATTGCGTTTGCAGATTGAGGTTAGAGATTGTAGAACAAACGCAGCAAGGGTTGCAACTAGTCGAAGTCTGCAGAAATACTTTCAGGCAGAATTATACACAACATTTTTCTACGATTAATTTATTTTTATTAGCAATCAACAGATGTAATTTTTACCTCTCGCCTCATATTCTATAAGAGAGGTATTGTAATGGGTCAAAATTTTCGAGTATGAGTTTTTGGTGGATAAGCACGTTTCAGGGTCTCTAGAATACGAATTTAATATTTTCACGATGATGTCTGTGTGTGTGTGTGTGCGTATGTATGTATGGACGTATGTGACGATTTTTCGTCCACGATAACTTAAAATGTATCAAACCTTTAATAACCAAATTTCATATTTAAGGTTTTAATAAGGATCTTAACACCGGATAAGATTTTGGTAGAAATCCGCAAACCGGAAGTAGTACTTTTTGGAACTTGATATAGTTTTTCTTAAATAAATTGGTACATTATTTATTTATGACAATTTTTGCAATTAAAAATAAAAGATAATATAATTATTTATGGGTACAGTTAATTTTAAATACAATTTGCTGAATCTGGTAGTAATTAGCAATAAAATAAAGTGCAACTAAGTACCAATATCTTGTTGTCCATGATATGAAATTTGTTTTTACTCAAAATTTGAATTATAATGACAGTGACAGTACAGTTGACATCTTTTGCTTGCATCTTGGTTTACATATGAACATGAAACTATTAAAATGTAAGTAAAACTATTTATTAGATTAGTAGAATAAGCAGAATTAGGCGAGAGGTCGTGTACTGGCCACAGCAGATTTTTTATCTTTATCAAGTCAAATGTGTTACCAGTATTAAACAATGTTCAGTCAACGTACATTTGTCTTTAAGTGTATTTTTGTTTTTATTTATTTTATGTTCATCTATTCTAGTTTTAAGATATCTTTTAGTTTGCCCTGTGTAAAATGCATTACAATCATTGCAAGTTATTTTTTATATAATGTTAGAAGTTTTTATCTACTTCATCTATTGTGTTTCTGAATTAATAACAGTTTTTCCTAGTTTATCATAATATCTACGAAAAAAAATTTTTATGTAGAAAGTAATGCATTAAAAATCAATATAAACAAAGTTGACATTTTGAAATAATTTTTGAGAGAAAATCCTGATATAAATATAAATTGAACCAAATCTGAATAATTTATTCATAACTACTGGAACAGATTTTTATAAGAAACAGTCTGAAAATATTTTCAGACCGTCACTATTAGCAACTTAAATTGCGTCCAATAATAAATTGTTAAAAAGGAATTGTCGGAATGTGGACAAGAACAAAGCAAAACTACTATTTCACTTCATCTGACGTTTCGGTTTTAATTTAAACCATTTTCAAAGCTAAAATAACAATTGAATTATTACATTGTATTTTTACACATAGTAGTACGTACCGTAGTGGTGAAATCGTCATTACAATTACATTTAAATTTATGTTTATTAATACAGAATTACTAAAGATGAAATTGACAAAGTTATTAACAATAGCAAAAATCGATACATTAGCAATGGTTCAAAGAAGCAATGGTATGCAATTGTAAATTTTCAAGTAACAAAAAATGAAATCCAAAGGCCTATTTTTAATATCTTTCGTAGAAAAAAATTCGTTTTTGACAGATCATGTCAAACTTTTAATTAAAATAAAATATCCCGATACCCAAGAAAAAGGAACAGCATTAAAACTTACGGCACCAATAGAAAATCATCCATCGTATATGTTCGCACTCAGTATTTAGGGTAGGTTGGTGTTTGTGTAACTCCGTTTCGTGAATCTAGATCTAGGGATTAAGCCTTATTTCCACCGACTGTGTTAATACTTAAGAACTATGTTTAATGCATAAATACTAAGAGCAACGCATAAGAACAAAACTTTGCAAACCTCAAACATAAGGCGTAATGCACAAGCATAATTATTGACATGTGTCATATTCATTATTTGTTTTGAGTTGTCAATTTCTGCCTGATTCTAAATATGGAAATGAATACCTTACTTACGAAATTAACAGTTCTTCCATTCCTTCCGCAAAAATGCCGGCAATGATTAAATTACAAAATTCGACAACAAATGTCATCTCTGTCGAATTCGTCCTTAAAGAAAATAAGTGGAAATGGCCATCTAATAAATAATTATTATGCATTACGCCTTACACACAAATCATTATGCATTAAACACTAAAACAGTCGGTGGAAATGAGGCTTTATAGTTGTATCTTATGAACGCACTATACATCTATTTTTATGTACGAGTGGGCTGTGAAATCGTTAATTCCGACGGTTGCACTTTCCACTTCGCGAGGCTTGAATTTAAACGAATCCAAATCGATATTTGGATGCTTTGCTAGAAGCTAGATACTATAAAGTTATTTCTGGAGTTATGAGTTGTTGGTACTTTGTTACACACTTTACATTCGCACTGAGCAGTGCTGTATATTTACAGTTATTATTTCTGTTGAAACTGAAACTGCAATCTAAATATTTATAAATCACAGTCATTCAGAATTCCGGTTATGCCAAACATTCGTATATATCCTGACAGTTGGTTTCTTAATCCAATTTGTAGTGCAGGGTTTTTTATTTTGTTTAAAATAAAATAGTATCAATATACCGTGAGTTTATTTTAACGTGAAACATGGGTTACGAATTTGACAGCAATGTATTAGAGCGTTCTTTTTAAAATGAAACATAGGGAATAAATTTGAATTTGTTAATTGGTGTCACACTGCTGCTACCTGGAAATACGATCTATTCTTTGAACAATTAAAAGTTTATGTTGAAAGCGTTCCTTGGAACTATTGCAGCTGCCCAAATATCTTATATTGTTCAAGAATAATACAGTTAAATTGATTCCCTATGTTTCATTTTAAAAAGGACACTCTAATACATTGCTGTCAAATTCGTATCCATGGATATAAAAATTATATGTTTCATGTTAAAATAAACTCACGGTATCTGCAGTGATCAACACAATCTCTAGTTTAATAGTTTTATTTTTATTTTGCTGGTAACCATTCAACAGTATTTCCTCCCAATTGTCATAAATAAATAATGTACCAATATATTTAAGAAAATCTATTTCTATTCTACCAAAACTTATCCGGTGTTAAGATCCTTATTAAAACCTTAAATATGAAATTTGGTTATAAACGGTTTGATACGTTTTAAGTTATCGTGAACGAAAAATTGTCAGTCCATAGACATCATCGTGAAATTATTAAATTCGTATTCTAGAAACCCTGAAACGTGCTTATCCACCAAAAACTCATACTCAAAATTGACCCATTACAATACCTCTCTTAGAATTACTAAGTTTACATGCAGTTTTGAAAATGGTTTGGGTTTTCAGTCAAAATTATGTAAAACTGTTGACATGCAGTTTTCAAAACAAGTGATAACGAAGGTTCGAAAACAGTTTCGGCGCAAGCGCATTTAGATCATGTAAATGGCAGATGAGTGACAGATCGGAACGAAAAATATTACCTCTTCACTCCAAAATGTTTCGTTTTGGCATTTTTATTTTCAAATTTACGAAAACACTAAATAAGAAAACAACTCAGTTTTAAGTCACAACTGACAAAATTGGTGTTTGTACTTTGTAGGTTAGTAAGTACGTTCAAAAAACGGCAGAAATCTCTGTGAAGTCCGCATGCGCAATCTCAAAACTTAATTTTACCTGTTTACATGACTAGTTTTGAAACTAATTTTCAAGTCAAACCCAAGAATTTTTGTTTTGGTTCGAGTTAACTCAAAACCGTTTTGACACTGTTTACATGGAGATTTTAAAACTCAAAACGTTTTGGAAACGGTTTCAAAACTGCATGTAAACATAGTAAATATGAGGCGAGAGGTAAAAATTGACTTCTCCAAGTCACGTGACGGTAAATCATTTATGATCACTCTGTGTTTGCGGTTACTAACTCAAGGGTATTCATGATTGTCAGTGGTGGAGAATAAACCACAAGGAAGACTATTGTACCGTTAAATTTGAATATATTATTACATTATTAGTCTTGTATATTTTGTTACACACATTAATCAGGTTTTTTAATTTGAAAATTATGTTGTTTTTACTATCAATCCACAACGAATAACCAGCAGAAAAATAAAGCAATTGAAATGAAACCACGTATAACAACAGTGCGTAAAATCTGCACCGACTAAACTAGCAAAACATCCCTTAAATTTCATCGAATATGTAAATTTCTATAGAATTTTGTTCATCCTCGCTACCCAATCAATTTTAGAGCAAACATCGGCTCATTTCAAATTCAGATCTCATCATCCAAGCAAACAAACAAATTTTATATTTTACCACAGCATCGTGCTGGCCATGGATGGGCCGTCATCCTTATAACCATAATAAACATAAAACCAGCACTCGATCGAATTATCCTTTGAATTTCTTGGAAGAAACAAAAACAGTGCTGAGATAAAAACGATGTGCATTTTTATTTTTGTCTAAAATGCTGGTTGGTCCAGTTAAAGAGGTTGGTGACCCATGCAGTGGCGTACCCAGACATCAGCCTTGGGGGCGGAAATGAAAATAAACATATTTTTGATAATGTAAAACAAAATTCGCTCAACGCGCATTGACTGATATTGCAATTCGTTCATTTGCAGTTATATATTTTTATCATATAGTTTGAGGCCCGTCTATCTCCTAAAATCCAGTACAAAACTAACTAACGTAGCGAGTGTTTTGTGGCCAGTACAAGAATGGTAAAATTGTATTTCAACAAGGATTATACACTTAAAGGATCAATTAACAGTTGTGTCTTCTTAAAATTTTTATAAAAAGATTGTACATGATTATAAAAATTCCGAAAATATATCTCCTGATAGAATTTATTTCTAAAATTTTAAAAAGGCTCATCTGTAGATCCATTCTTTCTCTATTAAATGTTTGTAATAATATTACCTTGAAGTCAATAATAAACTAACAGTTTACGCGCAACGAAAACACTTTTACAGTATTTTTCAACTTCAAAATGAAATTGCATAGCTAGGTGCCAGGAGGATGCGATAAAGTTTCGGGCTGGTTTTAGGCTGTCTGTCGTAGTAATGAGAAAAGTGGAATTTCAACATTCAATTACTCAAAAAAATTAAATTTTAAGGTTAAGATGGCAACTTTAGTTCAGTACGCAACCACATCAGGGCGGCAAAGATAAAATCAGAACTAGGCGGCACGGCTAATCATTTATGACCACACTGTACAGT
Source organism: Agonum fuliginosum (assembly GCA_947534325.1). Classification (NCBI taxonomy): domain Eukaryota; kingdom Metazoa; phylum Arthropoda; class Insecta; order Coleoptera; family Carabidae; genus Agonum; species Agonum fuliginosum. Next base: position 4,120,200 of record OX384033.1, read on the forward strand.
ACAATGCGTAATCAAGTTCCCAAACAAAAGCCACAACCGCCATGGCAAATATTCAGTGCATGGCAAATACCCTGGTCACTGCTTCATTAGCAAGAAACAACCACCATACGGGTCACCGTGTTCACATAGTACATGAGTGGACAAATGATTGACGTACGAGATTCAAATCTGGATTGCATTAGCTATTTAGGGATTTAAAATTTAATAATTTAAAAAAAATGTATGGACGAAACAAGACAAGTACTTGTATTGTAGATATTTGTGTATTACGATTTTATCTCAATATGAGAATGTTAGGGAAAATGTCCATCATTTAAGAAATAAATCAAATAGTGGGATTCTGTGAAAATCTGTAATTGTTATAAAATTGTAATTATTAAATAAAATCGCAATAAAATTTATAATCATATTTATGAATATTTTTATATTTGTCAATAAACATTGATGTGATTTTGTTCAATATTTAAAGATTTACAAATTTGCAGAGAATCTCACCATAAATTTGTATACTTACAGATTGTTGATTAAAATATTCCGTATGAGTGTACATTTTATTGTACTTAATATGTAAATATCGCAGCAATTAATTAATAACATAGGAAAATCTAAATGTCACTTAAGACCCATCTCTTGCTATCAAATGCAAAGCAAAAAGCATGTTACAATAAATCATTTTGTGACTTTGGTTCTGAAATCGATGACCTCAATGATATACTTATAGGTTGTGCTTACATGGCTTTATAATGAAATTTACAAAAAACCTTGCCGTATTTTGTTAAATAATTTCTAAAAATTACGAATATGCGAGTTTTACATAAATTAATACAGTCAATGGGTTAACTGTTTTAAAAAATCTCCCTATACCCGTCTTCCGACTAATGTATATTATCGATTTATTTTTGTGCATTAATTAACGTATAATATGGATTAAAAAATTAGCTCCAAGTTTTGCTAGTTGATGTCACAGCAATTGATAATTTGCATTTATTGATTCACTAATGAGTCATGATTCTTCATGTTAAATTTCAATTTGAAATTTTTTATAATACAGTCAGAATCGTTCAAATTGTTAATCTTCTGGATTTACAAGTGTAGCGCCTTAAGAGCATACACCTCATCGACATATGGTTGCACATTTTAACAAAAACAAATTTTTATATGGTAGATAAGGGATAAAACTTCGTTCTATTAGTGCCATTTTTTCTGTTTTGTACCGAAGTTTTAGTTTATAAAATAAAGAAAACTACAAAAATTCACATTTTTTAACCTCTAATTTTCTCGAAATCAGAAAGTTTTTTCTATAAAATAACACTACCCCAACGTAGATTAAACTTTAAACTACATGATTCAAGTTTAAAATATCAAGCGGTTGAAAGTAAGTAATTTCGACCGTTGAACGTGCTGAAAAAAATATTTCACCTTATCTACCATATACAAATTTGTTTTTGTTAAAATGTGCAACCATGTGTCGATGAGGTGTATGAGTGTAAAATGCTTTAACGTGTACATTCTTCCTGTACAGAATGCTCTTAAGGCGCTACACTTGTGTCAAAAATATAGTGAAAAAGGGAGCTTGCTATATTACAAACTGAGCTCTTGTTAGTACACCTACACTGTTCATATTTTATATATAGATAGTTAAAAGATGACTCTAGAGTGCTAAGAAATTATATTTTTGAAATACTTAATGGTATTTTAGTAATAAATTAGTAAAAATAGTAAATTTGGCCGATTTTTTACTATTTTTTTCCTCAGATGTGTAATTTTTTTGACAAAAAATATTTTCTTAGCACTCTCACGAACAATGCAAGAAATCGACTATTTAAAACAAAATTAATAAATATGCAATAATAAGGCCGTAGTTTGTAATATTAAAATGCATAATTTAATTCTTATTTTCTCTAATTGTTGTCGCAACAATGTATTGTATGAATTTTTCGATCAAATAATGCTTCGTAATTACTTATGGTAAATTTCAGATTTTTATTTTGAGCAATATAGCCAGAATCGTGAATTTTGATTCTATTGCAGCAATATTGCTTTAAGAAAAAAATCAAAAATTTCTATATCTGAGCCTGAATTTTGTAACGAATTATTGATCTAATCTAATCTACATTTTATTGTACTTAATATGAAAATATCGCAGCAGTTAATTAATAACAAATAAGAATCCTTAGTTGTACCACATAACAAAATTTAAAACCAAGCTTCTAGTTTCCAGTCATTAAGAAATCACATTGAAATTACCACCCTCGTCTCACCAGTCTCCTTGTTCTACGGCAATCACGCATGTTCTTGTCTGTAAGGAGTAAAGAGAGCCTCTCCTGCTGCTCTCCTCTCCTAGCCACGCCCAGCACAAGGAGTTCACATGAACCGAGACTGAAATGTCCTGAAATGTCGAACCAACCGGGACACAACATTCTTATCAGGAGAACTATTTCAAGTTACAGCGAAAACAAGGAGTGAAAGATTTTATCATTTTGATAATTTTAACTGATAGGAAATGGACTCGTTATAAGTAATATATTTATTAAGCTGTTCTACTGTTTTTTACTTCCCCGATCTATGTAATAGAGGGAAGTATTGTAATCGTGATTTTTTGACAGTTCGAGATTTTGGTGAATCTTCACGTTTCAGACCCTACTGAACCCAAAAAACATATTTTTAAAAAAAGTCGGTCTGTCGGTCTGTCGGTCTGTCGGTCTGTCGGTCTGTCGGTCTGTTAGTCTGTTAGTCTGTCTGGATGTTGGATAACTTAAAAACGCGTTGGAATTTTGGACTGAAATTTTATATTTAAGATCTTGAGCCAAAATCTGACTTCAAGTTCGTTAATGAGCTTTATTCAACCAGTGGTACCAACTTTATAAACAAAACTTTTTTATTTTTATCAAAATACTATCGTGTGTGGTATCAAATTAAAGGTCTTGGGAAAATAATTCTAGTAGAAAAACAAAAATAACATTTCAATGATCGTCAATTGTTTTTTTTTTATAAATTATTCAAATTATACCGAGTTTGGTGTCAATTTGAATCGCTCAGGGAGATAAGTTTTTTAAAAATGTAAAAAATGACATTAATACGATTTTCAATTGTTTCTCAAAAAATTACTCAAATTTTTTTTATTCAACCAGTGGTACCAACTTTATAAACATTTATCTTATTTTATTTTTATTAAAATACTATCGTGTGTGGTATCAAATTAAAGCTTTAACTGATCGTCAATTTTTTTATCATACATTATTCAAATTATACCGATTTTGGTGTCAATTTAAAGCTCTCGGGGAGATAAGTTTAGTAAAAATGTAAAAAATGACATTTATGCGATAATCAATTATTGTTTCTCAAAAAATTATTCAAATTTGTTCAAGTGTATTATCAAATTAAAGTTTTCTGGAAAAAAATATTAGTCGAAGAATCAATAACAACATTTAAACAATGGTCAGTTGTTTTTACTTTCCGCATTATATTCTATAAGGCTATAAGGGATTGTGACGGGTTAAAATTTTCGAGTGTGAGTTTTTAGGGAATAAGTATCAGATTTTTATGGTATTTAAATTATGCCGAAGTTGGTATCAACTTAAATAGTTTGGGGAAAAATGATAAATTTATTTAAATTTTGCAGAATAAAGCATAAAATTAACGGCGTTACGAAAGTAAGTTATTAAAACTTATAATCGGGGAAGTACTGTGGTGGACACAGCAGATTTTTACTTTAACTTTCATTTAAGAGGCTCGTCTACGTCCTAAAATCCAGCATAAAATGTACCAACGTAGCGAGTGTTTTGTGGCCAGTACAAGAATGGTACAATTTTATTTCAACAAGGATTTAATATAAAAAGAATGGATCTACAGATTTTAATTTAAAAATTGTACATAATTATAAACATTTCTAAAAATTCAAAAAAAAATCCAATTTATGCAAACTTTACACAGTTATATTAGATGATAGAAATTAATTTTTAAAATCTGTAGATGCATTCTTTCTCTATAAAATGTTTATAAAAACATTATCCTGAAGTCAATAATAAACTGACAGTTTACCCGCAACGAAAACACTTTAAAATTACATTACATATTTACATAGCTAGGATGCGGCAAAGTACGAGTTTCGGGCTGGTTTTAGGCACCCATAGTAGTAGGGAAAAAAGTTGGAATAGAAAAATAGTAAAATCGAGAGTATTCTAGGAATTCGGAAAAAACCTATTATTTATTTAATGTATAGAATTTATTGTTTTGTTTAACATAAAAATAACCTAAAATTTATGTTTGAGGAGAAAAATTAATTTTGGCACCCATTTGTAAAAAAGCTACAATATTTGTAAAAAAGAGGGTTTTCACGCGCCACTGTACAGCTTTCATTTATAAGTGAATTAACTTCAAATTTTAATATCAACAAAGCTTGGATCTGCGAAATATAAAAAAATTTAAATAAAGTCAGTAATAATCAAGATAATACCATTTTTATTGACGTTATTAAAAAAAAATGATAAATTTCAATATTTTGATGTTAACAATTAATAAAAATCAATTTTAATAAATTTGAGATCATAGAAATTTTCAGTGAAAATCGACGTATTTGAGCTCTCCGGAGCTCGCTTAAGTCTTCTATTTATTTATGAAACACCCTAATTTTTCAAAGACCAATGCGGGAAATAACCTACTTTGCTATTATTATAAGGGGTATCTAATGCTTGGATAGAAATACGAAATACAGTTTTAGCAAAGTTTCAAAGATAATTTCTTGTTTCGTTAGTTGGCACTGGGCTTTCTCTTCTTAATTTAAATCAGAATCAAGGAAGTAAATCTGATTTCCACTTGGCCACTCTGGAACACTGACACTAACTTGACTTCTGAAAGAATTAAAATGGCGGCGTATCCAGGATACGGTATTTGTAAAAAGAGAACTCCTTCAATAAGGGCTAAGTTTTCTTTTGTTCGTTGAACGATCGCGGCTGCCGGAACAAAAGATGTTTGATTAAGTGAATTTGATATTTAAGTAGCCCGAGGCTTATAGATTGCTATCAGTGCTGACTGGGAGATCTCAATTTTCCTAAATGAACAACACTAGCTGAAGATTCAAGACTAAACAAATGAAAAAAGTATGTTTTATAGCTATTAATATAACAAGAATATTATGCGATTTATAATACCGAGGATGTTGCTAAGCGACAAGGTGAAACCGAGTTTCTTTAAACATCCAAGAAGACTTAAATCGCATATATTCGCGTTATATTCAAAGCTTAATCGTATCATCAAAAACAGCTATGTTAAAACAAATCAACAATTTTATCTGTCAATTAGTTGACAATGCGCGTATTATGGAAGGTTTTGATGATATTTTGGTTGTATCTAACGTATTAAGTCCGTAACTAATGAATTATAAGTATATCTAACGTATTATAAGTAAGTACCTAACGTATTATGTTGTTTATAATTATCAATAAATGTTGCATATTAAAAGGTAATAACAGTTGATGATACGATTAAATTAATTTTTGGCCTCCTGAAGTGTAATCATAACAATAACACATCCTTGACGTCTATGGTAGTTGCGATTTTATCCAAGCCATGACGTTACCGCATATTGTTCGGTAAAGAGCATCTAATTTTATTGCTTTAATAGGTCATTAAAAGAAGTAACTATAAAATAAAACAGAGCCTACAAAAACGCCACTTTGCACAATTTATTGTTCAATAGAGGCTGAAATAAATAAAACAGTTTAATTAATCTCTGGCGTAAAAATGGTGAAAAGTATGTTTAGTTTTTTCCTTAAAATTGAAGTAAGCATTCACATTTTTAGAAAAACAAATTCATTTTTGAATAGATAAAGGTTGTCTCCAAATGCATCTAATGCCACATTTTCCATTTTATTATTCTATTTTTTTATATTCATGGACATACATGGCCAATTTTAGCTAGATTGTGAGTTTTTATACGTATCACATATTTAAAACAAAAAAAATAAAAAAACTGGCATTAGACGCACTTGGGGACAACCTTCAGCTAAAAATATCATATTTGTTTAAAAAATCTTATTATTGAAAAAAGTTTTAATGGAAAAACTGAATACTGTTTTTTGACGGCTTGTATTGTACCATTTGTAATTTAATTTTCTGAATTAAATAGTTCATAAAGAGTAGTATTTATGTATTTAAATTAATAATTTTATCCTTTGTTTATTTATGTATGGACCCTCCTTAACATCATAGAAAATACGATATTTTAAATAAAAAGGTATGGCGGCCAAAAAATATAATATACACGTATAATGTGTGCGTTAGGTACTCGTATTTGTACATCGCTCGGTTTTATTCAGGGTTGTTATGTTTAAAACAATTTGTTTTAAACATGTTTTAAACACGACCTAATGTTTTAATGCATGTTTTAAACTGTGTTTTAAATCAGGTGTTTAAAACTGTTTTAAACATGTTTAAAACACCAATCCAAAAAATCTGTTTTTTTCCTACTTTTAATTAAATTTATTAATTAAATCATTCGCTGGTACTTGTGAGTATAAAAGAGTCTCCAAAATATCTTTGAGAATTTGTTTTATTCATAAATATAATGCCCTGTTCACACAAGAAAAGTGTTTACTAAAAAGTTTCTTGAAAGTAAAACAAGTGCTGTAATAAAAAAAAACTGTCAATACCGGTCATGGAGAAACCGTAGGGGAATTATTTTTTATAATGTATTATTATTAGTGATCTTAAATATATTTAATAAAAGTAATTACATTGCCCGTATGAACCGTATTGACATTGGAAGTTTTTTCTTATGACAGCTCCTAGCATATTGTTTTACTTTCAAGAAACTTTTTAGTGAAAACTTTCCTCGTGTGAACAGGTCAGAAAGAATATTAATTACATAATATTAAATAGAACTACACTTAATGTGCACTGGACTATGCTATGAACTTATTAAGTATCCCTTAACGCCTATTGTGAATAAATGATACCGAAATCCATTCATGACGCATAACACAAACAAAACAAATTCAACCACCGACCATGTAAATCCCCGTCCTCGCACAAAAAGTAGCATTGGCGATATCTTTCAATGGAAACAATATTTAGTTAAAACAGATACCCAGTTTAAAACATGTTTTAAACATGTTTTTTTGATGTTTAAAACATGTTTTTTGTGCAGAGTTAAAAACATGTTTTAAACCAAAAAAACAGTTTTAAACAGTAAAAAACAAATGTTTTGTTTAAAATTGAAAAAAACATGTTTTTTTTTCAACCCTGGTTTTATTAAAGTCTCTCGGACGGCAGTGTTGTAAAACATCTTGCCGCTTTTAATTTCAAAGGTCGTCGCACTGATTGACTGCACCAAGACTAATCGGTCAAAGTGGTTATATTACAATGTAATAATATCTACCATACTATAATTGAGAGTAAATCTTGTTGAATGGTTTATGTTGACAAGTTACAAAAATGACAATATAATTTATTGTATAAACCACGTGAGATATGAATGTTTATTCACTCGAAGAAATTATCCCACTCGCCCTTCGGGCTCGGGGGCTAAACTTTCTTCTCTTGAATAAACATTCATGTATCTCACTTGGTGTATAAATATCTATTATTGTATCAATATTTTGAAATAAAAATCTGCTGGTTTCAAATTTGGCAAATACTGGATACGAAAATAAAATAATAATTTTATTTATAATGCAAGAATTAAAATTGTCAACATGATTTAAAATTTAAATGACCTCTTGGAATACCCGCCACTAGCTGAAAATTTAACCGACAAGTATTTAATGAGTTTTTCATGTTGAATTCATTAAAATTTTTAATAGCTTCTATAATTGTTGTTAACAGAACCTTAGTTTTGTGTGCGAAATGTGCTTAATTAATTTTACATTAATTAAAAAATAAAGAAGCACCATTTTCTAGAAGAAATAAAATGTTCATAAAAAATATTACGAGGTCGACAACCGAAAGAGTGAACAAGATACAGAAGATTATATATTTTTACGACCAATAAATATAATAGTGTCGCATATAAGAATAAAGAGTAATTCTTAAATCTGTTATCGTTACAGATTTATAATATAAAAAAATATTCTACAAAATTTAGATTAATTTAAACTAAAAAAATTGGTGGAATCAAATTTTTTTCGTAATCTTAGCGCAAAATTCAAATAAGTATTGAAACTGGTAAAATTAATAGTTTTTATTATTTTTTTTAACTATCTTCCCCACTTTATCCTGTTATTCGACTACCTATATCTTTTATTTTTGGAATTTTGAAAAATTATTTTTTGTCCATAATCAAATCAGCATAATATCAAACTATTATACAGGGTGGTTTAATTTCCAGTGTCCAGCTGATATTTCCTATACTAACATTATTCGAGAAATTTTTTTCATGTAAACTTATTCAGTATTATGTATTCTATATTATAGCAAGACAAATCTTTAAAAATAAATATATGTTCCCATTTAAAAAAATAATTTGCACATCAAAAGTGCGTTATGAAAAAATTTTCTCAGTAGTTATTTATTAGTTTACGAAATATCAGATGGATCCTGGAAACTAAACCACCCTGTATACTATTAACGTATGTACTCGAAGTTATGATATATTTAATTTACTACATCATTGATTTAATATTTTTGCTGTTATTTTATGTACGTGAAAATGAGATGTCAATAGCCTATAATTGGTGAAAACTGATAAGCAATAATTCAAACATGAATGAATCAACAAAGGAATGAACAATCGTTTCAGATATTTCCAATTTCCTTATTCATTATTCATCATCAACACTGTATTCACTATTGATAGTATCATAAAAACCTTTACAAGAATACTACTAACAACGATGAGGATGAAATATTCATTCAAATCATATATTGTTGAAGACGACGAGTAGACAAGTTCATTGAATTCACAAATAAAATGGTGACAGGTATATTTCTTGTCTGTTGTTATAGGTACGGACAGTTTTAAGAGGCTTACCATTTACCAGAAAATAAAAATCTAGAATATGCATACAGAGGAAAATGCAAATAAATAAATAAGATTTGTATTCCTTTCAGACAATACAGTAAGTACCTACAGTAGAATCGGGGATACAGCCGAGGTAGGTACGTCAAATGTAACTAAATTATATGACGTCAGCTGTGAACATGTTTACATTAGTTCTTTGAATCGTAATGTAATATGATGTGCATGTTGCAACAATGTTGCAACAATCACGAAATGTTGTTTTGAAAAAGACAGATTTAAGGATAAAGATATAAACCAAACTGGTAAAAAAGAAACCAAAAGAAAATCAGAAACTCACACAGTAAATCAAGCATATAAACGTACTATAATTCAGTGTTACCACTCGAAGAAAAAAAAATTAAAATTGATGGATTCATATACGGTAATTTAAATACATAATATAAACTATTTTATATTGATTTAATGATAATATAACACATAGGCATATTTATAAAACTCATTATTAATTTTTGTGTACATGTGGTACAATTTTTGTTTTCGTTTCAGTAACTTTAATATTATAAAGTTTTTCACCAAATGATGACGTACCTCGGCTGTCTCCCCGATTCTACTGTACAACATCAGAAGATATGCAAATCCAGCAAATTTGAGTAATAAAATACCTGCATCAAAAGATTCCTTCACAGGAAGATTCAAATCTAGAATTTTAGACTTGGCATAAATGCAAACATGGAAGATGACAACATAGAAAGATTCAAATCTAGAAAACAACCACGACCATTCTTGAGTCCTACATTCTCGGTTTTGACTATAACTTTTCTTCCTGTGTTTGCATTTTGTTGTATGTTTGCATTTTTGCCAAATTTAAAATTTCAGATTTGAATTATCCGATGAATGAATCTTTTAACTATTATATAGGTATGTTTATTACTTTCGAATTTTCTAGATTTGCATCTACTGGAGCTGTGTATGAATATTCTAGATTTTTATTTTCAGGTGTTTGTTTCAATCATACATTGTGTGCGGTTACCAGCTGTTAATTAACTGATAGTTTTTAGTGAAAAGTACGTCGACTACTGGGAGTTTAACTGGAATGTCCATCTGACTGGATTTATGTGGTTAAAATCATTTAGTTGGTCACTTATAATAATATTGCACTGTAAATGCACCTCATATTATTATTTTTTATTCACTTTTACCTTCATTTCAATAGGCTACTTGCATGATATACTAAAATAGTTATTTGTTTCATTAATACAAAAAATGCATCATTTTGGGATGAGTAAGACGGTTGCTGGACGACGCGCAGCGGAGTTCGGCGATCTTACGAGTCCCAAAATAGCATTTTTTTATAAATGAAATAATATTTTTTAGCTAGTCGCTTAAATAGATGTAATTTCATAATTTCAATTAAATTGACATATCCTCATATTACGCAACAATTAAAATGTAAACATACTAACCATGACAACAACAATGTTTTTTGTATTAGGAAGAATAGATTTACTTTTTGTACAATTGTTATGGTGATCATAAACTATCCCCAAATGGCCTCCTTTTTTACAAAAAACAATGACACAATTGCATCAAATACGTCCGGTTGGCGAAAAATGAGATTTCTATTATTTCCGTCAACGGAATTGGTTGATTCGCTGGACTTTCATTAATTATTTTTGGGCTTGTAATTAAAATTTGTCAAAATAAAAAATACGTGTCTCAAGTTTTTATATCTTCAAAAATATTTAACAAAAAAATTATGCAAGTATCCTATTATTAACCTAGCTAAAGGCCGAGAACGCAGATATTTAAAATTTTGTTGTGGAATTGGTACCAAAGCTTAACTTCGTTACTTTTGTTCACAATGAGCAGCTTCAGCCCTCGGACTGAAAACCACAGACTATCGATCTCGGTGAATTTGTCCTCCTTAGTTTTGAAGTTTTCAGGCTGAAGCTTCTAAAGTCGCCCAGCTCTAAAATATTTTGTTACAAACTACTTACAGTTTTCCCTACTGCACCTGTATACCGAGTTCTTTGTTTTTGTTCTCTTGTCGGAAAAATAAACTTGTTCATTTTCTGATGTGGATATATCCATCAGAGGGATATTTCTTTCATAAAGATGCTCGAGAAATATATTTCAATCTTCAATTATTTACAATTTACTGCCGCCAAATTTTGTTCTATTGGTTGTCAACGAATCAAATTACAGAATGGTGTCAAAGGCAAACGTTTTTCAACGGTGATTCACGGAAAACAGGTCCCCAGCAAAACTTCCCCGGCAAAATGTCCCCAGTAAAACGTCCCCAAACAGGAATGTCCTCACGAAAAAGATTCCCGCGCAATTGGTCCGCGACAAAACGTTCCCAGCAAAACGTCTCCTGCAAAATGTCCCCAGTAAAAACACGATTGTCCCTACGCAAAAGGTCCGCGACACAACGTCCCCAACAAAACGTCCTCGGAAAAATGTCTCCAGTAAAAAGTCCCCAAACAACAATTTCCCCACGCAAAAGGTCCTTCACAATTAGTCCCCGGCAAATCGACTCCAGCAAAACGTTCCCGGACAAATGTCTCGACATTTCGAGAGCTCTAGTTCGGCCACAATTCAACATAACCTCTTAGAGACAATAGTGAAATTTTTGTATTTATTGTGTTTATTGAGTCATTTCTGAACGAATTAAAATATTGTCTTGCTGTTTCCTGCATTAAATTCTTCAAAAAATTCTCTATAATATTCTTTATATGTATACCGGGTGTAGAATTTTTTTCTGACCTATAGGAAATACAATGTTAAAATTTTAATTTCGCTCTAAGTTTTTACCTATTGATTTTAGAATAAAAGTGTAAATACAAAAGATGTTCAGAATAAAAAACTGCATCGTATAAGCTTTTTTGTTCAAATCAATTTCTTTCACGAAATAAACATGAAATAAAAATTAACAATTTAGGCTAATTTCAGACTACCATGTAAAATTAAACAAAACAAAAATATTTATTCCGTCACACTGACAGTTGATAGATTTGAAATTGTTGTTCTAATTGATTTATTGAACCATAAGAAGGATTCATTAATCAAAAAACTAAATTAATAATTATTTTCTTTTCCTTTTTTTCTTCCTAAGGTACATTTTATCGAAATTAATTGAAGAGTTTATTTCTGTTTGATCTGACTAATTCATTTTATTTTTCATGGCACTCTGTAAACAGCTCGAATATGTCAAATTTAATTTACGTTTATCTCGTGACAGGAACGTTTTATATCAATAAATAAGGGCTCGTTGGATGCAGTTTTTTATTCTGAACATCTTTTGTATTTACAGTTTGGCTCTAAAAGCAAAGGTAAAAACGAAATTAAAATTTTAATATTGTATTTCCTATAGGTCAGAAAAAAATTCTACACCCGGTATATGCCGCTATACACGCCATTCCCATCCTTTTACGACCTCTGCTCGCTTCACAATTCTCTATTGAAACTAGGGAGGTTGTTTTGCCCCACCCTGTATGAAAGAAAATAGTTTAATTGATATGTATGCCAATGTTCACACTTTATTCATAAAATGCATAGGTAGTTGATATGAAATTTGTCCTATAACGCTATAACCGCCGGACTATTATAGCTTTCCTATCACCCTTACTGAATAACAAACAAGATATAAAGAGTAAACCACTGTAAAATTACTATTCAGTGTTCACTATATCTAACCCCACATTTTCGTTGCACACGCGATATACTCGTAGTGTCGTAGTAAAATTTCGTCGGAATTATAAATCGATGAACAAGATGAGAATTCGGAGCGAGTGTTTAAAGAAATTATAAGTATTAAGTATAGGTTCCCAAGTAATCTCATCAGAAATCAATTATCGCTGTTTTCCTTCAGTGAAAGTTTCATGCACTGTTGAATAATTATCGGAAGCTGATAATCACAAAACGAAAAAGAAGATAATGAGCTCCGATCGGTGGAAGCGATTGGAAGTGATACTTATTACGGTAAAGTGATGAGAATCTTCTTAAGGTCGCGCTCGAAACCATTTTAGATTTTTGTGCACTTTATCTGCATAAATTTCTGCAAATAGGAACAAGCAATAGGCATAAATAATATATCAATAAAATCATTAGAGTTTCTAGATTGCCTATGTAAAAGTTTTAAAGTGTTGCTGACGTAGCACTAGTAGGTACAGAAAAAAATATTTAAAAAAAAATCAAATTATGATGTATAATAAGATTTTGATTATGATCGGGTTAAAAACATTACCATTTCAGACTTCGTCTTACGGTTTTTTCACCTTTAAGCGCATCTCTTGCTATCAAATTCAAAGAAAAAAAGCATGTTACAATAAATCACTTTGTGACTTTGATTTAAAAATCAATCTCATATTTTAGAATGATTTTCTTATTGTGCGTACACGGCAATAGAATGAAACTTGCAAAACAGCTTCCGCTACCGGTAAAATAATTTCTAAAATTTGCTAAAAAGGCGAATTTTACATAATTTTTTAGTCATTTGGTTAAAATTTGACTATGATTTTTAAATTTTTGGATACCGGATACCTTAAAATGTCAATTTATTTGATACAGATAACCTAAGTAAATCAATACATATCTACGATTCCTAATAAAATAAAATATAACTCAGTAATAAAAAAGTTTTATAAGTATACAGATTAGGTACTTTTAATCTGTTTAAGTGGTTAACGATATTGAGTTGCAACTACATAAGTACTTAACTTAGATTATAGAAGTTTTAAAAGAGCTGTGTGTATCAAATTTCTTGTAGGTACCGATAAAAGAGGATATCGTTTGACAGTATTTACCTACGTAGCTAAATTACTAGTATATTATTTTTTAAATTGATTTTATGGAGATAGGAAGACAAATAAAATTTTACTTCAAAACAGAGACCTAGAGCTAATCCCGAACCTGAACCATAAACCCGAAAAAATCTAAATCTAAACCGAAACGTTTAAAAAACCAGTAAACCATTTCCACAATATCGGTTTCTGTTCATTTTAAAATTATCATTGTCATGCCACATGCCATTTTCAGGCACAAGATTACTGTTACTCAGGTGTCTATAAGGAGCCTTTTTTACTGTAAAATTTGTAGGAGTAATATAAAGGAAACCTAGAAAATATTTTTTAATAAGAGCGAATAAAAGTTTCGGTAGTGGCTTGGCTAACGACTGCAATATTAAAAATGTGCCTCTTGAACCTAAATTCAAACCAGAACCGATTTTTTTTTGTCCCTGCGTCAAAAGCATCCTTCTTCGCTCAAATGTATGTCTTGCCTGTTTCTTTTTCTATTCGATGTACAGCATATTTGAAGGAGTGTACGATGTACTCGTATCTCTTAGTTCGGACGTGTATTGGATATTATGTAGATAAGTTAGACTTACCGCTAGTAACTCGGATACAGATGATTTGCACGTAGAGCAGCGACAGAACCAGACTTCTCCCTGAGGTGTGCCGGTGTGCTGGGGCCATACTGTGTCCTAGAAAAGAAAGAAACATTGTTAGATATAGGCTTCGACCATATATAGGAATAGACAAACAACGCAAGCCTTTGTTGTGAAGCAAAGAACTAGCGTAACGTGTGACCTGCAGACACCTTGAAGTGTTGCAGTTGCCATCTGTTCCATGACAATAAACCAGAAGTCAGCAATGTGTAACACTCTATCGTGTCCTCAATTTCTTTCCCCGCCTATAGCTGCTGCTCCCCGTTATGTCTGTATATATATATATATATATATATATATATATATATATATATATATATATATATATATATGGTCGAAGGATATAGGTCTTTCAGTGATAACTCGTAGGGGAGCACACAATTTGGGCAAATATAGTTTTGTCAAAGTGTAGTTTGACCAAAAATAATTAAGCCAAACTGTATTTTAGTCAAACTGTAATTTGTTTAACCTTTCTACTCTATGACATAATTTTATTCTGTAATATATTTGTTTGTACAATTTTTACAACCTTTTTACTGTCATGTATTCCTCAAGCTTAGAAAGACGAACCAAACCAGTATTTTTTTTATTAAAATATTAATAATATTTGTTTAAAACGTGTTTAACACATACATAGTTTATGGGTCCAATCGTAGGTACCCATAATGCAGTAAATCAGGTAAGTTGAACTGAAATATTTTTTATTATAAATTATTGTGATGTATCCGTTATAAATAGCCATTATAATAGTTATAAGTGTATTTAATAATAATAATAATAATAATAATAATAATTTTTCTTTATTTCCGTCAAATATAACATAGAGAATAATACAAACTATTTACAGAATTCATTAATATGATAAAAGTTGTTATTATAAAGAAATAGTTTTAGTTTAGATTTAAAAATCTTAGAACTATTCGAGTTTTTAATGTCGTCAGGTAGTTTATTGAATAGTGATAGACCAATCCAATCAACATTTGTTGCTTGAGAAATAAATAATAATAACACAGAAACTTTACAATATATTGTACGCGATGAACCTGTGTGGAACAAAACTGCTCCGCTGCGTTAATTCAAATATGAGATATTTTTTGCTATAAATGAGGATATAAGCAAATAAAATATTAACTGTATTGATAATACATAGCCATTGATAAATAAATATATTACTTACATTTATGTTAATATTTAAGTACTCTAATTCTCTTTACTAGATACTGTGGGTCGATTTAGATTTAGACCCATATACCAAAAGTGTATGCACGGGGAAAATACAGTAGAAAGGTTACTAGAATTTTGTCAAACCGTAAATATGTCAACCCGTAATTAGACAAACTGTAATTTCACATTCCGTAATTTGATCATATAGTTGGGGTACTATACCTAACTGGAATAATCCAACACGGAATTTATCCAAAAGGTATTTTTGTCAAATCGCAGTTATTCATAACCTTAATCTTACCAAACGCATTTTACTCAAATCGTAATCTTACCAACAGTATGTCTTAAAAATAAATTAGTAAGTCAGTCATCCTTCGAGTTATCTTTGAAAGACCTATACATACATACATAAAATCAATTTAAAACAAAAATAACTTACATCCCAAGCTTCCAGTGTTTTAATTGGTTCAGTTTTCGATAGCAAAATATCGCACCGTTCAAACAGCTTCCTAAACGTTCATTTCACATTTCAAACACATCCACACAAATTTTAAATCGCACACTTCACAAGCATTTAACCTGTAATCTTTTTACCTTCCGCTCATATTCTATAAGAGAGATATTGTGATGGGTCAAAATTTTCAAGTGTGAGTTTTTAGTGGATAAGTACCTTTTAGGATCCATAGAATACGAATAAAGTATTTTCGAGATGATGTCTATGTGTGTGGGGAGGTGTAAGTATGTTAGGTTGTATGTAACATTTTTTCCAGGTTCTATAACTCAAAAAGTTACAAACATTTAACAACCAAATTTTATTATAACAAATCTTAAGAACCCAGTTATTTTTTGGAAGCAATTCCCAAACCGGAAGTAGTACTATTTTGATGAATAATTAATATATGCAACACCTCTTAATAAAAGCATCATAACTATGGTGATTTTAAATAAGCAAAGTAAAAAATTACCCACAAGTGGCTTTGATCAAAATTATACCCACTTGTGGGTAAATTGTTACTTTGCTTGTTGGAAGTCACCATAGAAAAGATGTTTTAGGTTGAAATTTCATATTTTTAAAATATTTAAGCAGTTATTAAGAGATGTTGGATAAAACGTTATACTTCACACGTGAGCAAAAAGGAATGACCCACTCGAGAAAATTATCTCACTCAGCCTTGGTCCTCTTGAGTTAAGATTTTCCTCGTGGGTAATTCCTTACTTTGCCCACTTGTAAAGTAAATAACTATTATCGCAATTTTTTATTTCAAATGAAAGATTATATATTATTATCTACAATTTTTAGCATTTTATAAATTGTTCTATCAAAGTACTTTAGGAATTAAAATATTATTTATAATTCAGACATTGAGAGTATGAAACTTCGGTATCTTGTTGTCCATGAATAATGATTGTTTAACATATCCCAGAAGAAATATGAAAACCGGAACAAAACCGAACCCTATAAATCACAGTGAACCACGAACCGAACCTGAACCGTTATTTTGTGCGGTTCGAGTGCCTTATTTTGGTGTCTTACTTTATCTTATATTCCATAGATAAAATTTGCCGTGACAGGAGAATATATTTTTTAATGAATTATTTATAGAATGATTATTAAACATCCATTGAATACACTATTCTAATAAAATAAACAAATAAATGTGAGGTACGCCAAATTAAAAAAAATATTTCCAGGTCACATTTGCAAACTCATAAATGTTTTATTATTACAGGTTATATTTAAACATTCTCAAAATCCTTCTTACAAAGTTTATTTATTTTGATATGTCTAATCTAATTCTTGCAATTAATTTATATTTTTGGAAGCAAGTGGTTTCTTAACTCTACGATATAAATCTTATGGGAATATAATTGAGAAATATTATAAGATTATTTTCTGGCACACGCAATGCCTAAATTAGAGGGTTAGGAAAGTGGCATATTTTGACATGCGGTTAAGACTTGAGTCAAATATACAATGGTACCTACACTACCCAGGGACACAAATTAAGGGCAAGTGAGGATAAAATGTTGGAATTACTCACGCAACAATAATAAGAAGTATTTTTAATAGAATAATAGCTAACATTGACTTTACTCAAACTTATTTATGTTATTACCTTCGAACAACTTATTTACATCTAATAATTTGTTCACTCTTTTATTATGCTGCAATATAGTGTACATCTTCAATTTTTTATTAATTTCGCCTTTTACTGTGCTTTAGTAATAATATAAAAGTTTAAAAAACATATTTTTATGGCATGTAATGTAGGTGTGGCTTTAGGAGATGTTTTCAGAGATGTAATGGGGTTTTTTGGTTTTATATGGTAATCTATACATTAAAATATTAGACCCGTATTTTTTCTTTTTGCCAAAAAGTAGCTAATAAGCCAGAAAAAAATTCATAAAGTTTATAAAAATTGGTGCCGCGAAAAACGATGCCGTGTGTGACGGTGTGACGTCACCGACTCTGAGAACATACGTTCACCGCGCTGACAAGGACCGAATACGATACGTAGATCTTACCTTATTTCAACACAAGTCCGTCGTCCATTCCGTAGTCAAAACGATAAAAAACTATCTTACACGAACAAATCTACTCACGGTTTGGTTTCAATGTTCTCGATCTACGTCAGTTCAAAAGAGTTTTACTTTCATTTCTATAAAAAGGTAATAAATATTTCAAAATTAACAATTATTATCACTTTCTTATAACTTATATATGCTGGTGAAAAATGATATTGATAAGTATTTCTTTCGTAGGCTTGGCAACCCCCGTAATTGTTAAAAAATGCAAGAAGAAAATGAGCCACAGGCAATTTTTTAACCTATCTTAAAAAATAATTTTTAGAGATAAATAACAGCAGATTTTACCTTCTTACGAGCAGAAATAAATAAAATTAGCATGTGTTGCATACCCGTGAGTACCTAACTGGATTCGAAACGAAGTTGTCTAAACTACAGTCGGTACATTAATTATCTTGAATGGAGGTATACAAATCTTTTCAAATTGTAATCAATAGAGGATTTTACTCGAGAAATCGATAGTGGTGCCAACGACTGAAAGTAGTACTACGCGAACAAACTAATCAGAATCATCTACTATTTTAGTAATTTTAGTAGTACCTAATAATAATTTAAAGAAGTATCAATGATATGTGCGTCAACATCTTGTTCGTTTTTCACTTTTGTACATTATGATATAAAATATAAATTAATGTTTGTTTGTCCGCGTAGTACAATGGTTTAACGTTCCCAGTAAAATGTAAAATTCTCTATTGAATTACTTATAATTTATTTTAGAAAAGAATTTTAAATTCTATACTTTATTAATTATATCTCCCTCCAAAACTTATTCAATTACTGGAGTCACATAAGTGTGCATTCAAACAATATAATAATACCACTGCTTGTCATTGTTTTCCTGTTGACCAATAGCAACACTAAAGACAAATGAGATCTTTATAAGTTTATTGTCCACGTGAATTTGCTTCACGCAGTGACCGTGGCGCCTGCTGTGAACGGGAAGCGAAACTAGATTTAAAATGTTGTACATTTTGTCCACTATGTGCGCTGCCTACAGCAAATTCATTTAACTTTTAACTGGCGGAAAAGTTTCGGGAACGAACACGGAAAAGCTGAATCTTTTGTTTTAATTGTAAATTCTAAAAGGCTTGTTCTAATTGTTTGAATGCAGGAATGTTTGGATTACAATATTGATTAATGCACAGACAAATTAACTAACAAAAATATTAATAGCTGTAAAAACAATGTGGATATGTATGTTCTCGACTGTGGTTCTAATAACTTAGGTTCGAGTTCAGGCAGATATAAGTACCTACCACGGTACAAGACACTGAAGGTAACCCAACTTGGCTTGCAAAAGTGACTGCTGAACTGGTCCAGTTTCGTGGTACTGAGGGGTAAAGGGAGTACTCAATATGGCAGCACACATAGGCCATCAAAAACCCGCGAGAATCGCTGATTAACGTGTAAAGTATAATTTCTATATATATTCTGTAATTTATTATAATATATACAATATTCTATAAGTTAATGAAGATTTTAAGTGAAATTGCTAATAAAATGTGGCCTATGCGATATGACACCGCCTAGCGGCGACAGGGCGAACTGTAACCTCTTGAGCAGTCATAAAACTAGTGGAAGGGGTATGCAAGTTACCGGGGCCTGGTACCTACCTACATAATTTTATATGGTGGCAAATTGCAGAAAATAATTTTTGAACCGTTTCATAGTACACTTATTAAAATGTTACCTTTATATACTTTACGATCGGAATGTAGCTGTCTACGATTTCGTCGAGAAAAAGGAGAGATATATACAGATTTAGTGTGTCGAACAAGGGCAGCAATAGCGAATGCGACATCGTATTTGTAAAATATTGTATTTATAAGACAAAAGAAATAATCAAAAATTATTATACTGTATAACATTTTACCTATAGTGCGACGCATTAATTTTAATACATTTTGTATTTAAAATGCCCTAAATTAAACATGTAAAAGTAGTAATTTTCTCCTTATTCGGCATTTTTTTGTAAACAATACTACGACAAAATTTGGTAAAATCGATGCGTCGTACTGTAGAATGAATATTAAATATTGTCGTAAAAAAATTCCAACGTTCTTACGATTCAATATTTTACAAACCGTAAAGCATTGTTTTTCCCCTTTATACAGCTACATTCTAATGCCTGTGGCACACCGGCCGAGGAGCATCGAGGACCATCGAGTAACTCCTCGATGAAACGATAGAACGCACCCCGTCCTCGACGAAAAATAGGGGCGCCGCTATTTTCATCGAGTTGTTCCTCGATGAAACGAATGTATCTCATCTCAGACGTATCTTTGGATTTGATTTCGCGCAAAACTTTGATGTATTTGTCACCGATTAAATAGAAATCCATCGCGGACGGGTGCGTTCTTTCGTTTCATCGAGGAGTTACTCGATGGTCCTCGATGCTCCTCGACCGGTGTGCCACAGGCATAAAGGAAGAATTATATCATTTACAATCAAATTATAATAAGAATTGGGCCAACAAAGTATGTTTCAAGATGAATCGAAATTCATAAAAATGCAATTTAATATTTCAAATTTCACGTGAATAAAGTTTAATCGTTGTTTAGTGTCCCAAAATTCAATTTTGTGCTCAAAACTATTTTCCACGCATAACCCTCATGTATTTGTGCGGCAAAATTATTAACCATACGCCGTCTCTCTTACTACTACTTGCATGATTTTTTTCTATTAAATATTTTTGAAGAAGAGATAAAAACTTGAGACTCGTATTCCTTATTTTCATAAAAAATTTATCTACAAACCCAAAAATAATGAAAATTAAATAATATGTGATGTGACGTAGAATACTGCCATATCTCCTATACAAAATAATGACGTCACAGCAACATTTCTTTATCAATATACTAAAAAACACAGCATTTTTACCGGACACAAGACAAGTCAAAAATGAAAAAGTTAAAAAAATTTAATTAAACAATGTAAATAATACAAAATGCACCTTTAATTATTTCAGAAAAATTATAATTGTTGATGCAATTTGTTATAATTACGAAAGATATTAATTAAAAATTAAATTGTATAAAAATCAATTGTTAGTACTATGTTCACTAATGCACATGATTACTATGGTTATGTCAACATATTTTTAATTAAAATTTTGCATAAAACGTTTAATTTCAATACAATTAAGTATATGATTGAATTTGCTAAACTAAAAGAAAGTAAAGAAAAGGCGTTTCTAAATAATGAAGCAAATTAAAATTAATTTATTGCAAATCGAATTATTTCAAATACTCTATTTTACAACTAAGCAATAATTTATCCATTTCACATTTCTAAAATAACGCGCTAAATTTGAAATTCGTTAGTTTTTGAGTATCTTTTAAATATTAACAAATAAAAACAGCAACAAACTTATTAGAAGAAAATTATCGTGAAATCGTATACATGATATTGTGTTAAATTTTTATAATAGGAGTCCGCTACCTATTGATTAACATTTGAATTTCCCGCGCTACGTTTTCTACTTTACCAACGAAAACATTCCTGCCGGTAGTTTGCGCTTCATCGTTTCAAAAAATTTAAGCCCTGTTCACACATGAACACATAGAAGACACACACACGCAACAGTAAAAAATACTGTGTGTTGTTTGAGTAAGAGGCGCCGCTATTTTGTGGTTTCTTTGTAAGAAAAGAAAAAGTAAATTTTAAGGCCACTAACGTTCCACACGTTCTTCATTTTCCTTTTGTTGCCTGTGTGTCATCTATGTGTCCATGTGTGAACAGCGCTTTACTTCTGAAGTGTAGTACAAAATCCCACCGCTATGGCGGAGTCGTTGCATCCACTCTGGCGGCAGGAGCTTGAACTAAGCCTTAGCACAGCCGCAAACCAAAATTAGTTGCGGAAACCGACACTAGGTGGCGCGGGGGTTCACGCAAAAGAAAGAGAGTAAACATAATTATTTTAATGTAGGTATGATAATGAATAAACTAAGCTAACAGTATTTTAGTAATATAATAGTATAGATCAGAATTGTTTATTACTACTATTTAAGGTCAATTTGGGATTAATTAATGTGGGGAATAAGTTAAGTCTTGAATTTTGCAACTTAGAAAAAAATTGTTACGGATATTTTTATTACACAAATATATTCGATTTCTATAGCAACGAATAATAATGTATAAAACAAAGTATTGTTATAACGATTATTACGCGTACGATTCAAACTAAATGAAAATTTTAAGTTCTTTAAGGCCGGAATGTAGCTGTCTACGATTTCGTCGAGAAAAAGGAGAGATATATACAGATTTAGTGTGTCGAACATTATTTATATACTGTATAACATTTTCCTACAGTGCGACGCATGAATTTTAATACATTTTGTTTTTTAAGTGCCCTAAATTAGGCATGTAAAAAGTATTTTTCTCTTTATTCGACATTTTTTTTAAACAATACTATGGCAAAATTTGGTAAAATCGATGCATCGCACTGTAGAATGAATATTAAATATTGTCGTAAAAAAATTCCAATGTTCTTACGTTAGTATTAGATTCTTTGACTATTCTTTTATGTTTCTGAATCTTAAAAAAATTTACTGATTTAAGCTGTTAATGAATTAGAAATTCCTCTTTTCGAAGACTAATTGAAGATACAAATTAGCGACGCTGATATTTGACAGACAATTCTCACCATGATTATTTTATTAAAATTCAGAAGCATTGAATCTTTAAAGAATCCTTGTGTGAATAGCGCTAAATGTTACTAATATTGAAAATTGAAAGTAAGCAATAAGGAACGTTATTTTCCATGATATCATTTATTTACAAAAATTAAATTCATATCTAAATATGAAAAATCTCTGACTGAGTCGGGACTCGAAACCGGATCCTTTGGATTTACGATCCACTGCTCTAACATTTTAATCAAAGGTGAATTTTTGCATAAAAATTGCGTACTTAAAAATTAAAGCGCGAGAATAGTTGAATTTCTAGTGTCTAAAATAATTATTTGTATATTTCAAGGATTAAAAGGGCCTCTCTCTAGACCGGGACAAGAGACTACTGCAAGTTATAAGAAAATCTGCACAAATTCTTTTAATATTAATTAAAAGATCGATTGCGTTCAATTAATTTAATATTAATTTTTTGCTTTTCCTTCATTTCATTTTGTTCATTTCTTCATTTATTTAAAATAATTTACAAATAATATTCCGAAATTAAAATAATAATTAAATGTTCGTTATTAAAATTTAAAAGCGTCAAACTATGGAGTAAAAAAATAGTTTCTCTACATTATATGCAGCCTCGTTAATCGTTTTAAGTTTATCATTTCGCACTCTCAGAATATTATAGTAGTAAGTCAAAAAAAAATTGAGTTAGGCATGACAAAAAATTGGACAAAATAACCCTTGCCAGTGCAATAGTGCAGTAAGTGTACTATTTTTTTTTGTCACATGTGCACGAAAAATGAGCTTAAAACGTGCTTGTTAAGAGGGAGCAAAACGCGTTTTTGCTCCCTCTAAACAAGCACGTTTCAGTTCATTTTTCTGTGCACTCCTTACAAAAATTATCGTATGCACTTCGGGAGGAACGTTTTTGCTCTCTCGGGTGAATTGACAGCACTCGACTGATTCACCCGCGGAGCAAAATCGAGTTTTCCTCCCTTGGTGCATAATGTACTATTTAAGGCCTGTATTATGTGTATAATAAACACCACAAGACAAACTAATGATTTATGTGAGATTACATAACATTTAAAATGATTTTCTCTTAAATCCTTGATTTTGAATTAACACAGTAATGTACTGAGAGTGCAATTTGGCGCCAAAAGGATGCTATTCGACAGACAGGTCAGCATAATATTCGTTATTCGGCACACTATTCGTTGCATGTCTATAGTATATTATTTGATAACGTACATATTATCGTATCGAAACATACATTTATACAGTAACTATGTGTTAGGTCTAAGGTCTGTCTAAGATTGGTCAAATCGATACTGGGCGATCCGGACTGCGCCAGTATTTTCGACACTTGGTGATTTGTACTTGCTATGCTACCCAACCCACAAACGCCAATACACTTGCGTACAACAAATAACAACAAAATTACGACTTCTCAGTACAGGTACTTTAAACAAGGGACTCGAATCGAACCGGAACAGGGAAGAAAACCGGAACGAACCGTGAACCAAATTAAACCGTTCAAAACTCATTTGGCAAACAAAAGCCGAACCGCTTGTTATGAACCGGTTCAGAACGGTTTTAAGCACTAATTAAAATTTTACGTTTTTTTGTCATAATTTCATTAAATTAAATTAGAAGGACTTAGCCCCCTAAAATTAAAATCAAATTAAATTACGAACTCACAATAGCAATAGAAAATTATTTAGCAAAATTTTCTAGCCAATAAATTCGCTGAAATCCTATGTTATGACCTATGTACCAGTTAGGCAGGGGTGGACTGGCCGATCCAATATTAAGCCGATTGAGAGGTCGAGAGATTAAACTTTGCACAAATTCTTGTAAAATTTAATAAGTCTCCGTATAAATAGATAGAGTACGGCCCTAAACAAAAAAATATTTTTTTCGCGGCGTTATTTTCTGGTATCAGGGGCTGTACAATCGGGGCCGATTACTTTAAAGCCCGGTAAAAATGTTAGTTCCAATCCGCCCCTGAGTATAGGTACTTTACCTAATACAGTATGTTTCACAACCTCAAGTGATCATGATCTCGTATGAATATTTTTCAAAACTTTTTGATTTGTTATCAGTACATTTTTTGTAGTAGGTATCTATGCCGTTTCAATTTTATCCTGAAATTGCGAAACGGCCTGTATATATGTTTCTAAGTTTTTAAAAAAATATTCTTGATTTAAATAAGAATTACTCTTACGTAATTTTTGTATCTAGGTTTATTCTATATTAAATAAATTAATAAAAACCATTATTTTAACCCAATTTATTATGAAAAAACTTGGCCCGGATTTGGCCCACCGGAATATTTTGCCTGGCGCCGTCCCTGTTAAGCCCGTACATCTCCTATCCAATCCTCAACTTTCCCTGTAACTGCATCATCCCACTGATCCCTCACTAACCCAGCATTACCATGCAAGCACCATAACCCCCATTAAAATGCACACTCCATCCCGTTCTAACCTCTAAATCCAACTTAGAACTGCATCCAAATCCAGCGCTCTGAACATCGTGCAGTCGTAGCCAACCCAACCTCCAACCAGTCTGAAGTCAGACGATTGTTTACAGCGCGAGTGTGGATCTGAGAGTGATGCGACTGTTGGCGGACCCTGTTGGTCACATACACAACAACTGGCGATATTTCAGCGGACGTGTTGCTCATATTTTATAGAGAATACGAGGAAAGCGAGTTGTGATGCTACGTGATGCAAGAAGTGTTTATGAGGAGATGGGGTGAAGAATTACTTTCAAAGATCGTACGATAAATTAGAGATTATGGAACGGATAGCTGAGTGGGTAACATGGCCGAAAACTCAGGTTCGAATTTAGGCGGGTACACCGATGGAGGTTGACAGTTGATGGATACGTGATGCAAGAAGTGTTTATGAAGAAATGAGGTTATGAAACATTACTTTCAGCGATCGTACGATAAATTAGACATTATGGAACGGATAGCTGAGTGGGTAACATGGTCGACAACTCAGGTTCAAATTTAGGCGGGTACACCGATGGAGGTTGACAGTTGATGGATACGTGATGCAAGAAGTGTTTATGAAGAAATGAGGTTATGAAACATTACTTTCCAACGATTGTACGATAAATTAGAGATTATGGAACGGATAGCTGAGTGGGTAACATGGTCGACAACTCAGGTTCGAATTTAGGCGGGTACACCGATGGAGGTTGACAGTTGATGGATACGTGATGCAAGAAGTGTTTATGATGAAATGGGGTTATGAAACATTACTTTCAGCGATCGTACGATAAATTAGACATTATGGAACGGATAGCTGAGTGGGTAACATGGACGACAACTCAGGTTCGAATTTAGTCTGGTACACCGATGGAGGTTGACAGTTGATGGATACGTGATGCAAGAAGTGTTTATGAAGAAATGAGGTTATGAAACATTACTTTCCAACGATTGTACGATAAATTAGAGATTATGGAACGGATAGCTGAGTGGGTAACATGGTCGACAACTCAGGTTCGAATTTAGGCGGGTACACCGATGGAGGTTGACAGTTGATGGATACGTGATGCAAGAAGTGTTTATGATGAAATGGGGTTATGAAACATTACTTTCAGCGATCGTACGATAAATTAGACATTATGGAACGGATAGCTGAGTGGGTAACATGGACGACAACTCAGGTTCGAATTTAGTCTGGTACACCGATGGAGGTTGACAGTTGATGGATACGTGATGCAAGAAGTGTTTATGAAGAAATGAGGTTATGAAACATTACTTTCTAACGATTGTACGATAAATAAGAGATTATGGAACGGATAGCTGAGTGGGTAACATTGCCGAATGTGGTTCTGACAACTTAGGTTCGAATTTAGTACATCGATGGAGGTGGACAATTGAGTGGTTGGGTTCCACTATAATAACATCTTCTATTCTGTAATTGGGAGTTAATCCTGTAGGATGGTTACCAGCAAAATTAAATATTACGTGATGCAAGAAGTGATTATGAAGAAATGAGGTTGTGAAACATTACTTTCCAACGATTTTACGATAAATTCGAGATTATGGAACGGATAGCTGAGTGGGTAACAGTCGAATAAGGTTCTGACAACTCGGGTTCGAATTTAGTTGATGGATACCTACGTGATACAAGAAGTGTTTATGAGGAGATGGGGTGAAGAATTACTTTCGGCGATTGTACGATAAATTAGAGATTATGGAACGGATAGCTGAGTGGGTAAATGTGGTTCTCATAACTCAGGTTCGATTTCGAGTTTGGTACACCGATGGAGGTGGACAATTGAGTGGTTGGATTCCACTATAATAACAACTACCATTCTGTAATTGGGAGTTAATCCTGTAGGATGGTTACTAGCCAAATAAAATAATACCTGATGCAAGGATTGATTATGAAGAAATGAGGTTGTGAAACATTACTTTCCAACGATTGTACGATAAATTCGAGATTATGGAACGGATAGCTGAGTGGGTAACAGTCGAATAAGGTTCTGACAACTCGGGTTCGAATTTAGTTGATGGATACCTACGTGATGCAAGAAGTGTTTATGAGGAGATGGGGTGAAGAATTACTTTCGGCGATTGTACGATAAATTAGAGATTATGGAACGGATAGCTGAGTGGGTAAATGTGGTTCTCATAACTCAGGTTCGATTTCGAGTTTGGTACACCGATGGAGGTGGACAATTGAGTGGTTGGATTCCACTATAATAACAACTACCATTCTGTAATTGGGAGTTAATCCTGTAGGATGGTTACTAGCCAAATAAAATAATACCTGATGCAAGGATTGATTATGAAGAAATGAGGTTGTGAAACATTACTTTCCAACGATTGTACGATAAATTCGAGATTATGGAACGGATAGCTGAGTGGGTAACAGTCGAATAAGGTTCTGACAACTCGGGTTCGAATTTAGTTGATGGATACCTACGTGATGCAAGAAGTGTTTATGAGGAGATGGGGTGAAGAATTACTTTCGGCGATTGTACGATAAATTAGAGATTATGGAACGGATAGCTGAGTGGGTAAATGTGGTTCTCATAACTCAGGTTCGATTTCGAGTTTGGTACACCGATGGAGGTGGACAATTGAGTGGTTGGATTCCACTATAATAACAACTACCATTCTGTAATTGGGAGTTAATCCTGTAGGATGGTTACTAGCCAAATAAAATAATACCTGATGCAAGGATTGATTATGAAGAAATGAGGTTGTGAAACATTACTTTCCAACGATTGTACGATAAATTCGAGATTATGGAACGGATAGCTGAGTGGGTAACAGTCGAATAAGGTTCTGACAACTCGGGTTCGAATTTAGTTGATGGATACCTACGTGATGCAAGAAGTGTTTATGAGGAGATGGGGTGAAGAATTACTTTCGGCGATTGTACGATAAATTAGAGATTATGGAACGGATAGCTGAGTGGGTAAATGTGGTTCTCATAACTCAGGTTCGATTTCGAGTTTGGTACACCGATGGAGGTGGACAATTGAGTGGTTGGGTTCCACTATAATAACATCTACCATTCTGTAATTGGGAGTTAATCCTGTAGGATGGTTACTAGCCAAATAAAATAATACGTGATGCAAGGATTGATTATGAAGAAATGAGGTTGTGAAACATTACTTTCCAACGATTGTACGATAAATTCGAGATTATGGAACGAATAGCTGAGTGGGTAACAGTCGAATAAGGTTCTGACAACTCAGGTTCGAATTTAGTTGATGGATACCTACGTGATGCAAGAAGTGTTTATGAAGAAATGAGGTTGTGAAACATTACTTTTTAGCGATTGTACGACAAAGTACAGATTGTGGAGTGGATAGATAAGTGCGTAACGTGATCGCCTGTGGTTCAGAGAATCCAGGTTCGAATCTAATAGTGTGGTACACTCTTCTCCAAAGGAAGTTTATCTTACACGGGTATTTGGCCGAACTGTTATTTTACCAATTTGTTATTTAATGAAATGCTGTTATACCAAAACGTTATTTGACCAAATCGATATATGACCAAATTGCCTAAGCGACAGGCGCTAGTGACATCTTTTAGACAATAGATATAGCTGTATCATAGTATAGTCAATCCGTCATTTGACCAGACCAAACTGTTTTATTTAGACGTGTTTTTAAAGAAATGAGTTTGTGAAACATTACTTTCCAATGATTGTACGATAAATAAGAGATTATGGGACAGATAGCTCGGGGTCGGATTTAAGGGTATGGAGCCCCGGAGCAATTATTGGGCCCCACCCAATATGTATGCCCATATATTTAAGTTACAGAAATGTGTATGTTACTAATAAGTTTTATCTCCGACGGTACGACCAGTTTCTCTTTAACTGCACAAAAATCTCCTCTGCTATATACCTATATGCCTCTCACCAATAACTACGAGTATCCGAGAGTTGAGGCCTGGTAATCGCACATACGGTATAATATCTGCCGATGACTCAGAATCACAATATGTGAGGTTGCCACACCGAAATTGGGTAAATCTTGTTGAAAAGTATAACTTCAAATTGACACAATAATAAAATCTAAGAAAATGTTGCAACAAAAAAGAATTTGATTTTGTCACCCTTAAATTTTTGCCTCACGTGTAAAAATTTTAGAACATTGGAATATTTAGTGTTACTCTATTTAAAGAATTTACAGTTTGCACAATCGTGTATGACTTGCCACGCCCCTTTCTATACGTGTTTAAACGTCGGCTATTAGTAGTTCTTTTCTGGAGATAACTAATGGTATGTCAACATAATTTAAATGGCTTTAGAAGTATGTCTCGAAGGCACAATTAGCTGAAGAAATACGCTGTAGCTCAAGCCTTCGAGCCTCGACGAGGCCGGGAACGACATCAAACGAATCGATTTCTATCGAACTCTGCAATGTTACACGTTTTTACAGACAAAGTATTTTTTGTGCAACTTTGAATATTTTATCAGTGAGAGTTTTTGATGGTGGTTTTAGAGGAGCTTATTATATCAAGGTGTTTTATGTAGGTAATAATGAAAAATACATTTCTATTGTCAAAAAATGGTAGAAATATTGTTTAATAACACTTGAAACTAAATTAATAATTATTGTTGATGGCTGCACACACAGTAAAATATCTATCAATACCAAAATGAATCACAGTAAGTATGTAAATCTGCCACACCCCACACCTGAATTAGGTAAAAGGTTTGATAGATGTATAATAGATGATGTAATAGATAGATGTGAAATACTGCGGAGTAACCAAATACCAAATAAACAAAGAAGATGCATTTTTGACCAGAATACTCAACATATTTTCTCTCCCTGAATATAAAATCAACTAGAAATATGTTAATTATTGCAAAACCGAGGTATAATTCATGTTTATCTGATGCCGTGTCATAATGACAATTTTGAGGACCATAATAGCGTTCATTATAAGCCAAGGAATATAATGAATCCTGAGTACCATACACAGTACCATGATGAAATAACAAACAACTCGTTAATAAGAAAGTTTCAAAACTACCATACCTAATTTTTTAGATTTAAATTTTTTTGCATTTCCGGGACTAAAACTCTTCTTTAGTCTTTATTTAATCCCGTTGTCAAGGAATTGAATTAATTAATCCCGTTGTCAAGTAAATACGTGCTATTATCTATGATAACAATATAAATATTTGTCATAAAGTTTTAAACTATTTTGTATTCGTTTGAGGATGAAGTACAAAAAATAGAGTATATACCATAGGACTATAGTACCTTTAATCCCTCAGGTGATTATTTCCCTCACCTTCGGCTCGTGAAATAAACTTCATCCTCAGGATTAAATCATGTACTTTAGTCCTTTAATATATAATATACTATTGTTCAATGCCAAATAATTTATTTCTTTTCGACAAATTTACGCCAGCAGATAAAATTTTGTATGCAATACGGATCGTAGCCAAAATCATTATGATACTAGTCGTGTTATCAAACTCGCCTTCACCTCGTCTGATAATCTTCACGACTAGTACCATAATGACTGATGTTATAATCCTTACAACATAAACAACCACTATAATGAAAATCAATTGTATTAAGGGATACCAATGCAACTAGTCAATCAATAATGATGTAAAATAGAATTTATTTATTTTATGATATTTTAACTCCGTTACTTTGATTGACTCAAGTCAATGGACAAGATTCAGTGTAAGGCCGGCATTACACTATAAAAGTTCTTTGACAAAGTTCTTTTATAAATTATAAATGATGTTTATAACGAGAAAATGACAATGTAATGTAATAGATCTTCGTTTACAAAAGTTATCTCAACTTTTATAAAATAAGAGCTATTACACTACCTATTACATTTCTCGTCAAACACCTTTTATAAAAATCAAATAACTTTTATAGTGTAATGCCGGCCCAAGACTATTCATTCATTTAACCCTTTGGTGCAAGCTGGTGCTCGATAGATTTATGGTTGGCAAATTAATTGTATCCCAACTTGGAGTAAGGACGAGATTGAGTACGTATATAAAAAAAAAACTTCTGAGTCGGATTCAAACCTACGACTCTCTCACGACCTCAGTGATCATAGGCAATCACTCTAACAACTGTACTATCTCGTCGATATAAAATTGAACAAGATGGAATATAACCTCACTATTTCCATATATCTACAGTTAGTCAAAACGGCATTTGAAGACACCTTACCATCTGACCAACCAATACAAAATATACAATCTCAGCTTTCCACATCACTGACAAAATGTTCAATTTAATCACATCGCCACGCCATCCACCATCGCCATCATACAAGAGTTTGTTTGCTGTTAGCAAACTACAACAAGATGAGTTAGTTTGTGATTGCAGATCTTCAGATCTGTTGATCAACACAATCACAAGAACAAGGATGAACGTAGAACGCTGAACGTTTTAGTTTAACACAGAACGATGCAGTTGGGAACTTATGCTCTTGTTTGTGTCAATACAACTATTACAAACTCGAGTTAAAGTTGAGTATTGTAGTATTGAACATGCAGTTAGGATTGGAAATGGAAACAATCCTACACGCTTCAGAAGAGTCAGACATAATGTGGGAAACTGGATTTTGTGCTGGTGTGCTGGCTTCTGGAATTCTTTATTTTGAGGCAGGGACTCGAACCGGACCGAAACAGGAACGAAAATCGGAACGAACCGCATCAGCTATTTTAATGAATCGCGAACCAAACCTGAACCGTTACAAAATATTTAGTCAAACCAAACCCATAATGTCTGTATGTGTGTGTGTGTGTGTGTGTGCACGTGTGTGTGTGCGTTCGTTCCTGCGTTCGTGTGTTCGTAAGTATGTTACACTTTTCAATTTTTTTTGTATTTAAGGTTTTAATAACCCAATATAATTTTAGTTTCAATCTACAAACCGGAAGTAGTACTTTTTTAAAATAGTTCTATAAATAATTAATTTAAGACAATTTTTTTATTTTAAATGAAAGATTATGTGATTATTACCTACAATCGGTATTTTATAATTTTTTCTGTATGGTATCATTTAAGAATAATTAAAGTATATACTTATAATTTAGAATTTCGGTATCTTGTAGTTCATGATCGTTTAACATTTGTTACTACGTAAAATTTAAATAATTATGACATGACAGTGACAATAGTAAAATATCGTTTATATCTTCTCCTGAATTTTAAATAAAATGACTAAAATATAATTGTGAGTAGTAGTACCTCTACCTAGTAGGTAGTACCTATATATTAATATATTTGTATAATAAGTATGACGGAAGGTCTTGTGCTGGCCACATCAGATTTTTTAAATATTTAAGCAGTTATTAAGAGGTGTTGGATAAAACGTTATACCTCACACGTGAGCAAAAAGGAATAGGTAACCCTTTCGAGAAAATTATCTCACTCAGCCTTCTCTCGTAGGTAATTCCTTACTTTGCCCACTAGTAAAGTAAATAACTATTATACTGGGTGACTCTGATAATCGAATATGAGATTTGCAGTGCAATTTAAAAATCTAAAAGTAAGTACGAGTATAATAATAACAAAATAAGTAAATTTGTTGCAATAATGTTACAGTTAGGAGTAGGTATCTATTTATAATAAGTATACGCATTCAGTTTCAAATTAATGGCTCCCAAAAAAGCATGCACAAAAAAACATGATCATTTCTCCTGATTTTCCTATTTTGCAGATTGCAATTTTCCTCAAAACTGCAAGTTCTTGGCGTATTTATTTCACCAGAAGCGATTATCTGTAGTGAAAGAGTTTAATTTATTGTAGCTATCTTCAAACGACATGGAATTTATACGGAACGAGATACAAGATCTGGAGAATTGACAATTTTAGATCCTCTGGACTAGGAGCGAAGAGCCGAGGCAGAGGCGAAGGGAAAGACTCAGGAACACGAAAAACAAAACGCGAGGATGTATGTCGACAATCGAGGAATCGTGACTTCTGCTTAGAGAGTTTGTTGGAAAAAATATTGATTCGGAGAGCTTTTATTTGTTTGATTTTAGAATATTGCTTAAAGGCCATAGTCTGCATTCAAAATGATTCTTTCAAATAAAAAACTTATTCTGATATAGCCAAACCAAGAACCACCATATAAGAATTTTTTATTTATTGACACGTTCTGTTTCAATCAGGGCAGGAACTCGAACCGAACCGGAGCAGGAACAAAAAATCGGAACAAACCGCGAACCGAACCGATGGTTTAAAGCATTAATTGAATTTGAAATTTAACGTTTTTTCATAAAAATGCTATTAATTGTTGTATTTTCTATACTCTATTCTATGGTTTAGTCAAGTTTTTATTTTTTATAGAAATTTATTATATTTTAGTCCAAAGCTGGAACGATTTTTACCTCTCGCCTCATATTCTATAAGAAAGGTATTGTAATGGGTCAAAATTTTCGAGTATAAGTTTTTGGTGGATAAGCACGTTTTAGGGTCTGTAGAATACGAATTTAATATTTTCCCGATGATGTCTGTATGTGTGTGTGCGCATGGACGTATGGATGTATGAATTATGTGACGATTTTTCGTCCACGATAACTTAAAAAGTATCAATCCTTTAATAACCAAATTTCATATTTAAGGTTTTAATAAGGATCTTAACACCGGATAAGATTTTGGTAGAAATCCGCAAACCGGAAGTAGTACTTTTTGGAAATTGATATAGTTTTTCTTAAATAAATTGGTACATTATTTATTTATGACAATTTTTGCAATTAAAAATAAGAGATAATATAATTATCTATGGGTACAGTTAATTTTAAATACAATTTGCTAAATCTGGTAGTATTTAGCAATCAAATAAAGTGCAACTAAGTACCAGTATCTTGTTGTCCATGATATGAAATTTGTTTCTACTCAAAATTTGAATGATTATGACAGTGACAGTACAGTTGACATCTTTTGCTTGCATCTTGGTTTACATTATCATTTACATATTACATGAACATGAAACTATTAAAATGTAAGTAAAACTATTTATTAGATTAATAGAATAAGCAGAATTAGGCGAGAGGTCGTGTGGTGGCCACAGCAGATTTTTTTAAAGGTAGTTTGAAGTGAAGAGTCGGTTCAGCTGCGCGAACGGGCGGAGCTAATTTTTGTGTACTACACATTTACAACTAAACACAGTACAACTATCAAAACAAATTATTCACTAAGGGATGCAAGCATCAGAAGGAGAAAATTCCTGACTGATGTTTCTGAGATAGAGAGTAGAGAAATTTTCTCTTTCTTTCATCTATACATGTTTCTCTAAGACCAAAATTAGTAGTTCGCGCAACCGACTCTCCATTTCAACAGTACTATAATTGCTTGTTATTTGATGAATCATTGAACCGAAACCAGGACTTGAATAAATATGAAAACCGGAACAAAATCGAACCCTATTAAGCACAGTGAACCGCGAACCGAACCTGAACCGTTATTTTGTGCGGTTCAAGTCCTTTCAAAACCATACAAATAGGCAATTTTATAAAGAGTGCATTTTATTTTTGTATACAAATTGTAATAATCTAAAAATTGCAAAGATTTCCATTGCGAAAATAGACATTTTCGAAATATTTAGTATTGTTCTACTCGACACAGTGAAGCCGCATTAAGATAAATTATAAATATTGACCATTCATTTCGATATAACCTGGACACCTAATCAAGTGAGATAGCCGAAGGTGCTATGTGACCGACTGTGGTCCTAATTAAATAAATAATTTCATGTGAATATAAATAATATATACTACTAACTTGTCCCACGTTGGCGGTGTCGCTCATGCAGTCAATTTATTCTCACACAATGTTTAAATATATTACAAATTATTTTTAGACCCAAATGCCCTTTTAAAATGCAAGTTTCACATATAAAACACTAGTAAAATATCAACATAATCTGCTAAACACGATATGAAATCCATGACATGCACAGAACACGGCTGGTTTCTGACTGAAACTCGTCTCATTACAAAATTTAGAATTCGACAAGTTTTAACACATTCATGCTATTTGTTATAAAGTAAAGAAAGTATTGATTTTATGAATCGCGGAATTAATTTAGAAGATTTTCAAATTTGAATTTTATAAAAGGATATTTTATTTCAAAAAATATTGAACATTTTAATGTAATTAATTTTAAATAATTCTGGTTTTGCATTATTTATTATAATAGATACACCAAGTGAGATACATGAATGTTTATTCTTATTGAGAAACCCGTTACAATATTTTATTTTATTTTGACGAAATTATTCCAAATATAAATGAATTATAATTTAATATTGACATAACAAAAAAAAAAACTAATCAAAGTAGTCGTTAGTGACAAGTTGTTATTGTTTTTATGCATTTTGTGAGTACAGGTTGGTGGAGGTGAAATGCGAACATAGGGAAATATATGACAATTGAGTTATCATGATAGGCATCTGGATATACGTGGAATACTGTCAATTTTAAAGTAGCTGTCATATTATTGAAATTTTTATTTTACCCGTGGAATAATTCCTTGGCCAGATAGGTCTCCGGACTTAGCTCCACAAGATTTTTTCTTGTGGTGTTATATTAAATCTAAAATTTATAGCTATCAAGAAGAAAGAGTGATAACCCTGGATAAACTGTAAATTAAAATTTTAGATGCATTTGCAACAATTACGCCACAAATGTTAAATAATGTTAGGCTACTGTTTGAATATTTATTGTAAATTTTAGCTTTATAATTTATTTAACAATTAAAATAAATATGTTCCTGCTTTCTTTTCATAATAATTACTGTTACTGTACTAACATTCAACAATCAACATACACTTTTTTTCGTTTATTCATTACTCTTTTTGTCAGACAAATTCACATTACTTCGTTTTGTGACACTACTACAAAATATATCAAGATACCTGGCATGAAAGTTCAATTGTCATGTATGTTCCCTATGTTCGCATTTCACCTCCACCAACCTGTATATGTTGAGTACATACTTTTCAGCATCAGATGTAATGTAGAATGTTGGACTTTCAAATATAATTCTTTACAAAAAACCGTTAAAGAAATATCTCAGCCCTTCCCAAACCAAACCTAATTTCTCAACGTTTTTATCTGCACACTTGAGATAAAATAACTGCATTTACTGCTGCTTGTGTAATATCTCATTACTGGTAAAGAGATTCGTGACTCGTCGTATGGTTTTTGCAATGCATGGATCTGACTGAATAATCTCCTCGGTGCATCCAGCATCTCGGCCATCCCATCGCGTCAGAGCCGGAAAACAGAAAAACAAATCCCTGGGAAGTCATTCTGCCAGCCAGCAGCCAATGCACCGAGATCTGTGTAATGGACTGCACAAGATTTCCTGATTTCGACTATTAGCAATTCCGAGAGAAAACTATTAGGGTTAGGGACCAGAACACCAGCAGAACGGGAGATAGTAGATGAAATCAATTTAATTAGATGATTTCTAGTCTGGTTTGGTTGAAAACATGTTTTTAAAATAAGGGTGCAGCATGGATTTACCAAGACATTTACGCGGGTTTAATCACAGCTCTCTGCATGACGTACGAACCCGGAGTTTCGTGGTTCAAGTCTCTCCGGCAGTGTGTGATTGTCATTAGGCATCTCCACCATAATCGAAATAAGGAATATTAACGATAAAAACATAAATTACATGCCCAGTTTAACTAATAGTGAAGAAAGAAAGTTTTTAAATAATTTCATTTTATAGCTATTAATTAAGGTGATTCGAGCGTTGTAACAAATCCATAAACTTTTAATGAAACATGAAAAAATCAGTTGTTGACACTGTTTTCCATGTACATTTCAAATTTCAATCGATTTGACCATCCAGAGATATTCACATACAAATATGACATTTTTAACATGGTGGGTATAGGAAAAATGATACTTTGCTGAATATATTACATTAAATTCTTTACTCAAACCCATAAACTTTGTTTAAAATACTATTTTGTTTAATGTGTGGTTATATATGAATACGTATGCGAAGTATTATCAAAATTGACCGCCTAGTTAACTCAGAAATAAATATTTCATGTTACGAATTTAAAAAAAAAACAGAATGAAATGTAGATCTTGCACCGTTGCACTCATGCGATAAATTTGAAATACAAAAATTTTGACAAATTAGGTTTTAATGTGGATGCGTTCGTATTTTATTTCTTATTAAATAATTTAATAATAATAATTTGGAGTAAACCGTCCAGTATAATTGTAAATTTTATTCTAATTTAAAGATTTTGACACTTTCTACAGCAAAGTGACAGCTAACATTTGATGCTATGTTGTCAGTTGTCAGACGTAGAATGTTATGTTTTAAATTTTATATTAGATCATTATATTTCTTACAAAAGCTACAGTATATTTATGTGTACATCGATTATTCATCTATTTATAATGTTTGCAATATTATTAAAGCTTAAATGATCTTTATAATAGAATCGTTTTGCTTATATATTTTATGTTTCAAAGTTGGTATGACAGTCAAATCAGGAACTTTTAATTGACATATAAATTATTTACTTTATTTACAAATAAATATTATACAAAATAGTACTATATGTTGCCATAATTCTTCATAGCGGATGTTTGAAACATATAATTGTAATTTTTAAAAGTTACAATACAAAGTTACATTTAAACCATGATTTGACTAGCCTGAACCGCTCGAATCACCTTAATATAATAAGAATATTATGCGATTTATAATACCGAGGATGTTGCTAAGCGACGAGGTGAAACCGAGTCTCTTTGAACATCCAAGGAGGCTTAAATCGCATATATTCGCGTTATATTCAAAGCTTAATCGTATTATCAACGACATTGATGTTAAAACAAATCAACAATTTTATCTGTCAATCAGTTGACAGTTTGCATATTATGGAAGGTTTTGATGGTATTATGGTTTTATCTAACGTATTAAGTCCGTAACTAATAAAATCATAAGTTTCTAACGTGTTATAAGTAACCAACGTATTATGTTGTTTATAATTATCAATAAATGTTGCATATTAAAAGGTAATAACAGTTGATGATACGATTAAAGATATAAATTATTTAAGATTCCATGACGTAGATAGTACCGGGCGTGGTTTGTTTCATATGGAACGTTGTTATTGGTCGTAAAAAATTTAGCGCGATGAGAAGAAGAGACATGATGCGGCAGAGAATGTAACTACTATCTGTCATTATTACATTATTCATTTGTGTTCATTCATTTTATTTTATACTTTTAACTGCTAAAAATATGTTTTGTAGCATAGCAAGACGACTTTTTAATATAAAATAAATAAATACTTTGTTTTAAGGGAAATGTTAGTGACACAAACTGATTGAGTGCCACTGGCGGTACCACCGACGTTACCACTAAATACCAGACTATTAAAAAACCATATTTCGTTTAATTTTTACATCGCGTTTTCACCAATCGTCATAGTATCTTACGTAGTTTTGTTAAAAAAATAATTTTATAATACAGTGGAGGAGCCTATTAAATCGCACTCGGATTCTTGATTCGTTGAATTTCAAAGGACGTCGCACGGATTGAGATTCTGAGTGCACCAAAACGAATCTGGCAAAGTGGTTGGATTCCACTATAATTACAGCTATCATTTTATAATTGGGAGTAAATTAAATAAGAAATAAATGTAATTGTACACTAGGAAAAAAATGTTTCGAGATCAAAGTTGTAAATACAGAGAATGTTCAATTTAAAAAAAAATCAAATGTCAGGCAGACAACACACGCCTACTAAAAGATGAAACAAAAATTAAAACTGTGGCGATATGACTTGTTCAATAACATATCGAACGGTTTGAACGGATAATTGATATTGCTTACTTTCGTAACTAGGTATCTGTATGCAAACTGTTGTTTTCGTACATGGTCGTGGGAAATGTTTTATTTAATGCCAAATCAATTCAAATCACAACTACAAAAATAATGTTTGATATAATAACAATCGAAATATATAGCCCATATTACGTAAACAAAACGCCCTTCTTCGCTTCATCCCTTTATAACTCCTAATCCAACTCCACTTTACCCCAAAAAACTTGACAATCCCTTCAAAAATTCCCTCGCATTTCCCTAATTTTCTTCAACCCTAAACAGTTACAAACCACCTAGAAAATACCCATAACATCCCCATGCAACCCCACACCAGATCCAAGAGGGCGTACCTCGCGCACGGGCGCAAGCGAGCGCGCACGCATGCTCTACGCAGCGCGTGGCGTGCGAGAGAGCCAGACAGATAGTCACACAGGGCGCAAGACAAGGACAGAGACACTGCCACGTTGTGCGCTAGATCAATAAGCCTTATCAAGTTCACAAACCGTCGCGTGGAGACATCTAGCGGCGCGGTCGTGAACTAAACGCCGACTGCCACACCCCTTAAAACAGTGGCTGGAAAACAGTGGACACGGCCCGGACAAACCCACTTTCGGGAGAGGAAAGAAGGTTTCTAGGTTAGAATGCAAGGGAGGATGTTTTAAAGGGGTTTAAAAAGGTTAAAAAAGTAGATTTAGAATTGGGTTGGGGAAAAAGATGTAAAATGTAAAACTGCTCGATGCTGGCGAATGACATGGTACAATCCATTATTTCATACGTCAATCTTTGGGCGTCTACATCAATTAATTTCTGTCGTATGCGTTTAGTTTTTATTTTGGTTATCAAAATGTAACATTGGACTGATATTAATAGATATCTAAGCTTGATTTTAGAATGTATAATGGTAGTGATTTTTAAAGTTTGATTAAATGTAATATTTTTATGAATTATTTCTACGACTATTAAATAAAACATTATGCTAGTTTATTATACGCAAAAGATCAATAATAATATTGAAAACAGAGAGACCTTTAACAGCTTATTAGTAAAAAAATATTACGCATCTGTCTTTTAAAATTTATTTCATTAAAGCTATTATAGTTATTCATAATTTCATGAATTCTTCCTACGATCATTATCCTAGTTTATTATACACAAAAGATCAATAATAATATTTTACTCATGGTTTTGGCAATCTTAATAAACAGCTTATTAATTAAAAAAATATGACGCATCTGTCTTTTAAAATTTATTTCATAAAAGCTATTATAGTTCAATATTGCTCGTATAAAAATATTACTCGTGTGTAATGACTATTATCTACTCGTGTTTATTAACTACAAGACTCGACTGCAATTGGTAAAAATAATATACGATAATATTCTTTGTTTTGTTTCTAAAAATCCATTCGTAAGTACAACTGCATCGTACGCGCTGCCACCATTTAATTTATACAACGCAAGTTTTTTTGAAATAACTTAACTACCAATATTTTATTTTCCATTAATAATTTATTTAACAGTCTATTTAATGTAATATTTAAAAAAATAATTTGAAGTTTACAAAACTTAGATATTTGTGGTTTATTGTTTATTCGATAAATTCTTCATTCATATCATCACTTCACTAGTAAGATATTAGTGGATATTTTTGGCCAACTGTGGTTCCAAAAATTCAGATTCTAATCCAGTCAGGTACACGTTATATACTTTTAAACTGCACACAAATTGCCCCTGTGGTGTACTGTCCATTAACAACTATGTACTATGAGTGAGCTAAGTTTACGACAGATTAAAGGTAAAATTATATTATATAATTAATTAATTCTTTCGGTAAATTTTTTGAGTGCTTTCCAACAACGTTTTAATCAACTCGAGTGGTACACGAGAACTTATTACGTCACAATTAATCACGAGTGCAGATTTGATACCTAATACACTACTGCACTATTTTTTAATTCCTATTTACAATAAAATTACCAACCTAAACTATTGAGTAACTATATTTAATATTAATAATTGTTAATTATTTACCACTGATTGCGTATTTACAGTCAAAATAACAATTTTACCATTTTTAATTTAAATGTCAAACTGACAAATGTCACAGAAAAAATTCCACTTATTAATTTCAGTTAAGTTTCAAACTAAAATAAATAATTTCCAAAAAAAATTTAATGTATACCGTGGTTACTATTATTGTAACAAATTCTTCCTTTAAACA
The DNA here is from genome assembly GCA_947534325.1 of Agonum fuliginosum. Lineage (NCBI taxonomy): Eukaryota > Metazoa > Arthropoda > Insecta > Coleoptera > Carabidae > Agonum > Agonum fuliginosum. The sequence continues at coordinate 4,161,538 of OX384033.1, forward strand.
TTATATTAATCAGTAATAACCAAATTAAATCTGTCTTTCCACTGCTACAAAACAAAACTATCCCACTAATAAAAATCTCATCAGGAATCAAGAAGTGATCGTTCTAATAACGTTTCGTGTTTGGTGCGATTTCTTCATTTATTTCCAGTAATTCCGCTGTCATTATAAGGCGGACATATTTATTGCGGTGTTGTTAATAGCATTGGCTAGCGGTGGGGTAAGGTGGGGTGGGGGGGTATACCGCCCACCCGAAAACGATACAATGCAGCAAAGAGCTAAGATCGATTTCGGGGTTGTTATGACGTTGTAAGTGTTGGGGTAATTAGATTCTTGGACACAGACAATTTGGAAGATTTGTGGTAAGGTTTCAGACGATTTTACACAAATTTAATTCAGAAACGTATTCTGTATTGATTTAATATTTAATTATTTATTTGTTGAAACATACGTAAAATAAAAAGAAATTTATTTTAACTTAAGAAAAATATCTTTACTTAAATGAGGAGCACTAAATTGAAGCAAATATTTACGTTATTTCGTTGATTTTCAGCCGATAGTATAAAATGCTTTCCATTGATAATGTACATTTTAAATTCGTGATAGAACATTTGCTAGCGTCTAGCGATTCGTTATGTACCTGAGTAGGCGGAGTTAAAGTACATTCCTGCATCCTGAAAATGCAACAAACCGAACAACTTATATTTCAGTCTTAAAACTGTATTAGAAACTCCAAGATATATACGGATCTACGGATATCTTCAAAAATATAACTGGAGGTATTTTTTTTAAATAATTTGCGAGTTGTCAGAGATTATAATATAAAACTGAATCATAAAACAAATACTTAAGTACCTACGGAATTATCAATGTAACGACGAAATTCTGGTTGAAATATTATACTGAATTTATTATTATGAATGAATCGATTAAATTTAACTATGACCATTAAATATTAAATAATACATTTATTATGCAGGTAAATATAGTAAGATAAACCCTCGGATAAACCCCTTTATAAGACACACTATTGTATTATAAGTGCATTATTCAACACTATTGTATAATGATGAACTGTCATCCCACCAAAATGTGAGGTTAGGTCAATATTTTAATGAATAAAAATTTGTATAAAAATGTTTTATTAAAAAGTCGTAGATAAAAGTCATATTTGACTCGCACGTAATGGCTATAACTCACTCGTATAATTATACACTCGCCTTCAGCTTGTGCATTAATTTTCATCCTATTATAGCCTTCATTATGTGCCTTGAAATATCAAAATAGTATATAGTACGCGAAATAAGAGATGGCCGGATAGGAATTTATAATTGATAAACAATATTAATCGAGCAGACATAGATTATCAGCAAATTTTTTGGCAGCAACCGCTAACTTCGAATAGTGTGTAAAGAAGTCGTCCAGCTCGGTTTTTCTCTTGACTTACGTTCAGGCAAACTTTGACTCAGCTCTGTGTAGAACATAGCCCTATCTTTCTCCCTCTTTTCGCTCTGGCCAACTCTGGCTGCCCGTCCAGTACTAATTAGAGGTGGGCGCGTGACTAACGAAATTGAAAACAGAATCACGCCCAATCACGAAACGTCATTTTACATTTTACTTACGATCACTCACGCTCACTAATTTGTTTTTATAGTCATGCCTGATCACGCACGACGGGTCACGTTAAAATTTCTATGAAATTTTACAACAATGTATTCAACAAATCTGTGCACTGCCTGTGTATCTACTGGAGCGCTAAGGAGTATATAAGTAGCAATAACCCGTAATTATCATTTGTCTTGTGTTGATATTTTGCATATTATGTATTATGCCGTGACTTGTGATTTTTTCTCACGCCCGAAAAAATTTCGCTCACGCCCCGTCCATTACATATCACTCACGCTCGCGCCCATTTCACGATCCAAATTTTCAAAATCGTGACCCAAAAATTTCACGACCCGTGCCCACCTCTAGTACTAATGTAATATGTCTTGTTATTTTAAAAATCTACTTTTTCGATAAAACTTTAACCTTCATTTATTTTAGAGCAGTTATTTAGATAGCCTGTAAAGTGTAGAATGGTGAAATGCTCGCTCCATTAATTAAATATTAAAATAAGTATGGAAAGTACAATAAATCTTTCACTATGCAATTTTAAAGAATTTTCCAAACTCAATTCATAGACAACTAAATTCAAAATCAATATTGAATGAAATCAGAAAACTTCTGGATAACTTGAGTCGTATCCAAACTGCAATGCATTTTAAATTCAAGTGCTATAAAATTTTTCAACAACTTTGAACAAAAGTAAGTTATTAATCACAGAATACTTTTATTTGTAGTTTTATTTCCGCCAATACTTCTCGCTGGTTAATGTTTTGATTGGTTTGAATTTGAAGTATAATAAATGCTTTGCAATATGTCATTGAACTAATAACACTCGATATATGGACGTCAATTTAAAATGTAATTAATCACTAGTCTAGCTGTTTGAGCGATCCAGAAATGATAGATCATTGAATTCGGTGCAACTTTTGTTATTCTGACAGCTCTAGCATTCGAATATTCAAACTGTAATCAAACGGAAATTTATTTTTGATTAGTGGAATATTTGTTTAAAATTGAAAATGATTGCATTTCAGACGAGATAATGAAATGACAGTTTTGAAAAAAGTGTTACCTACTTTCCTTTAACGAATTGATGATTTTAGAGAAGCTATACAGGATGTTCACAACTTCGTGCATATATTTTAATAGCATAGTACCCTACTTACTGATACTGATTCGTTAACTTAAGGGGCTATACTTCTTGAGTGCAATAAGAATCAGAATTCACGATTTACATTAGTAACGACAAAGCATTGTTGAATTGAAAAATTCAAACTATATATTGTTCAGACAACAATTAGAGATAAAAAGAAATTAAACACTAGAATTTCGTGAGGATCTCATGAATGAACTATAAAAGTTATCATTGAGTTTAAAGATAAAATGAGTAGAACATAGATGTACAAAGGGCGGAAAAACAATAAAACTATAATTTTATCAACATAATTGCCACAAATTCTATCTAAACTTGTACAATTTTCGCTGATTTTTGCATAATTATTAAAGCCAAACTAATTACATTAATTAAAGATTTTGAAGATTCTGCCCTTTTAGTATGCTTCTTTAATCTAAATACAAAAATTCAACATCATACGTATAACAGTATTAGATTGAGATCCTCACAAAAATTACTCGTTTTTCAATGCGTATTATTGCCATGCAATAGGTTCTTAAGGGCAGTTTTCGCAAGAAGCACATTTTTGAAACCACTGAATTGATAATTGTATAATGGATATCTGAATAACTATTTATGAAAACGTGATGTAAAAATTCCGCTTATTAAGCGAGATATGATTTTTTAAATGTCTGATATTTAGTTTGGTTTTTACTAACAATTTCCTTAAAACAAATTATTTATTTATTTTATATTAAAAAGTTACCTTGCTATGCTAAAACATATTTTGTAGCAGTTAAAAGTATAATATAAAATCAAACACAAATGAAATAAGAACGAATAATGTAATCATGACAGAAGGTAGTTACATTCTTTGCCGCATCATGTTTCTTCTTCTCATGTTCTCATCGCGCGAAAATTTGTACGGCCAATAACGTTCCATATGAAACACACCACGCTCTATACTATCTACGTCATGGAATCTTAAATAATTTATATATTTTAAATAAAATTATTTAAAAACTTTTTTCTTCGCTATTAGTCATAACTGGGCATGTAATTTATGTTTTTATCGTTAATATTCTTTTATATCGATTATGGTGGAGGTGCCTATTTTGAAAAAAAAAGTTCTGTGATAAACTAAAACATTACTTATGCACGAAGTTGTGAATCATCCTGTATATTAATGTAAAACTAAAGTTTCTAATAGCTACCTACGTCAATTATTGTAATGGTCAAATTAAAACCAATAGTAGCACAATGGTTGAGAGGGAAACCGGTGGTTAAATGCGCTCAAATTACATTGTTGGATAATCTTGACAAGAACTGAAATTTCATATATTTGCTCAATTTTATATTTTTAATGCACATTAGATTATCAATTAGCTATTTAATATGAATTGGAAAATCAAAATCTTAATATATTTTCTACATAAAATTCTGTATACAACCATGTATAATAAGCTACTTCTTCATTGTAGATTTCTAAGTAAAATGTTAATTAAAATATTACAGAAACAAATCGAATCATTCCTAGTTAGCTATGAAGTAGGTAAATGATATAGAAAACAGATTTTATGATAGTAAAAATGTCAGTTTATTAACAAAAATAAATAATTTAATAAGGAATTGCAATTCAATTATATTATTTATAGTAAATTTTCAAAATGATCTCCATTTTCTTGAATACATAGTAAAACTCTTCCTATAATTTAATTATTTTATTTATTATTTTACTTAGAAATCTACAACGAAAAAGTAGCTTATTATACATGATTGTATTCAGAATTTTATGTAGAATCCAAAGCTTAAAAAATTTAAATTTAAAATAAGGAAGTTGATGTAACTTCCGGCTAAACAGGAAGTAATAAAAATTCATTATTTATGTAGTTGAATGCGCCTTTGAATATAGTTTATAAACCTAATATAAAAAAAATGTAATTGATTTAAAAATACAATTTTCTTTGGGAGTGTGCCTGTTTCAGGAAACACCCAGTATATTACAGTAAGTCGCCGGACTATACTGCCCTGCTTAGGAAGAAGGTCCTATCTGCAAATTTTGAGATTTTTGTAATCTGCATAAATTATTACAAATATACCAAAATAGAATGTCCAGCTGCCCTAAGAAAAGGTAGAATTTATTATTTCCTATTTTCTCTATTTATTATAGGTTATGAATTGTGTTATATATTATTATTATTATTATTATCCTTGTATTTTCTCTTTTCAGGTATATTATTATTATTATTATTATTTGTATTTTCTCTTTTAGGTGTATTATTATTATTTGTATTTTCTCATTTCTGGTATACATTATTTATTGTACAACGACCCCGTTTAGAGGTAAGTGAATACAATACTACAAATTTTATTTAATTTTTTAATCAAAATTATTATTATTATATTTATATAAAGCAACTTTAATAGTAAAAATCCGCATAGATGTTTCCACAAAAAATTTTATATAAAGCTAAAACAAAATTTTTGCAGATAGGACATTTTTCCTAAGGACGGCAGTATAGTGGTCCCGAGTTTGACACCTGACTAACAAAAATACCTCAACGAAATTGAGCAAATCCTACCACCGATATTTATTTTATTTAAAACCAATATTTCTCTTTTAAAACTTAAACTCCTCTGGTATTGTTTACGCTAAAAATTGCGAGCAAATATTTGTTTGGATCGGCGCCTATGTCCATAAAATCTGTGTTTGTCAAGCGTCACTCAATGCTATATCATTTTTATAACTGTTTTGTAGCTTTTAAAGCCTTTTAACTTTCCGTTCGTAGCTTGTAACTCTGATATCAAGATAATTCGCTGATTTCCCACATACAATTTTCCCTCTCGCAAAAAGTGGGTCACACATAGAGGGCTATTACCACGGGTACTTTACGTCGCTTCCTTGCGGCGAATTCTCAATGTTTTCTTGTTTTCTCCCCGTTGAAAATGCGCCACAGTGACGCGGATTCCCAGAAGGTTTACTAAAGAGGGTGAAATTTTCTACTTCCTTTTGAATGTGCATCTTTTGTACAGTTCAACTGATTCTGAATCATTGCATTCATGGAAGATGTTGGAAATTTATTTTAAATTTAAGGGATTTTCTCAATTATATAGAAAATCGCATGACACAAATAACAGCCAATGGAAGAATTTATTAAAATAAAAGTTACGATGGTTACAAATTTATCGAAATGTCAAAATGATTATTTTGTAATTTTAAACCAGTTTTAAACTGATGTTCGTTATTAAAATTTAAAAGCTGCAAACTATATGGAGCAAAAAATAAGTTTCTCTGCATTCAAAGCAGCTTCGTCAGGGGTGCCTACTCAAATCTAAAAAACTCAGAGCTAGAAAATTCAAGTACAAGAAAATTCTTGCCCGGAATCATAAAACAAACGAAAATTCAGAGACAAGAAAATGCTTACATAAAAAATGCATTCATAGAAAATTCAAATTTGGAATCTGATTGATGCAGAAAACGCATGTAAAGGAATATTCAAAACTGGAAAAAATATGGCTGCGAAAAAAATCGGATTCTGGCTAATATATAAACTAATCTATGCTAACAAAACCCTTCCTGAGTCCAACAGAACTCAGTTTTTTTGACATAAACTAATCTAGGCTAACAAAACCCTTCTTGAGTCCAACAGAACTCGTTTTTTAAACGGCCACAGCGCGTTGTTCAGCTGACAGCTTGTAGCCAACTTCAGGTTTGGCCGCCAAGTAAAGTTTCTGTGTTAACTTGATTCCAGATATGTCTTTTCTATCAATTTTTTTTTTAAATAAATTTTTCTTAGCTTGGGATTTCATGATTTTTATGATTCCTGTCAAGAATATTCTCTTCTTGAATTTTCTAGTTTATAATATTCCAGTGTTGAAGACGTTCCCTTCGTCAGTCCTTGTAAGTTTATCATTTGGCACCAAAATGGTGCAGAATATTCGCTGAATATTCCGTTCTTCGGCACATTTACTATTCGTTGCATAATGTGTTACTAATTAAGCGGCTCGTCTACGTTTTTATCGAATTCCTAGAATACTCTTGATTTTAGTTATTTTTCCATTCCACTCTGTTCCTCACTACTAGGGCTGCCTGACACCAGCCCGAAACTCGTACTTTGCTGCATCCTAGCTATGCAATTTAATTTTGAAGTTGAAAAATACTCTAAAAGTGTTTTCGTTACTAGTAAACTGTCAGATTATTATTGACTTCAGGATAATGTTTTTATAAACATTTAACAGAGTAAGAATAGATCTACAGATGTGCCTTTTTAAAATTTAAAAATTAATTTATATCATGAAATATACCCGTGCAAAGTTTGCATAAAATAGGAAGTTTTTTTGAATTTTTCAGAATTTTTATATTCAAGTACAATTTTTTAATCAAAATTTTAATAGATCCATTCTTTCTCTATTATATCCTTGTTGAAATAAATTTTTACCATTCTTGTACTGGTCACGAAACACTCGCTACGTTAGTACATTTTATGCTGGATTTTAGGTAGTAGACGGGCCTCTTAATAATTTTTTTTTAAAAAACGTAATCTATTGGCAGATAATTATAACGTTTTGTCTGGATTTTAATTCATATTTTTAATGATATCCGTTTTAAAGTATTAAAGTGGACTGCAAACCATATTAATTAATTTGCTAATTATTTTTAAAATCCCTATCACGTATTTAGGGATTTGTACAATAATATACATAAATAATCCTGTTCATTGTCATTATTTATTAATTTGTTGTACATACACTTATATGACATAGCTTTGTTAAAACACAGTCACTATAGGTACCTACTCATTCTTCAAATATAAAAATTAATTTTCATTAATTTATGACTATTTTGATATTAATTTATTTCTCTGGTGCCGTGTATTATAATGGCAACATTATATGCCTCAATTTAAGAACCGTAATAGCGTTCTTTATAGGCCAAGGACCATAATAAATCCAGTATGGTACTCAGTACCATAATGAAATAACAAACAACTCGTTACTAAGGAAGATTTAAAATTTATTTTATTTTTTGACTAGTTTACGCCAGCATATAAAATTTTGTTTGTAATACGAATCGTAACCAATCATTATGGTACACATTGTCTTATCAAACTCGGCTTTGCCTCGTCTGATAATGTTCACGACTAGTACCATAATGATTGACGTTACGATCCTTTAATAACATAAATAACTGTTATGTTTATAAAATGTATAGTACCTATATTATTATTTTATTTCATTATAAAATCATGTAAGGATAAAGCCTTTCAAATCCTAAATGCCTTAAACTCTAATTTTATTTTTTAATTTCTCTAGTACCTAACGAAGACTCAACCAGGTCCGTAATACCTATCCTATACTACCTAGTTTTACATGAAACCCAATACAGGGTGTAACCCAACCTGTGTAACAAAATTTATTTAAGGATGTATAAAATATAGTATAGTATTGGACGCACTGATCATGAATCAAAAAGAATTTTGTTGAAATTCGTAAAATTAATAGTAGTTTGCAAAACAATATCCTTTTGGATACCACTGGTTGTCACAGTTAAATACAAAAATAAGTTAAACAATAGTTATGCAGCGTAATGAATCATAATTACATTAATGTAATAATAATTTTACAGATAGGAAAGAAATGAAATTTGTAGGTACTAACAGAATATCTCATTTGCTAGGATCTATTTTCTAATTTACAAATTTCAACAAAATTCTTTTTGATTCATGATCAGTGCGTCCAATACTATACATACACCCTTAAATTTTGTTACGCAGGTTGGATTACACTCTGTAGATATAAATTAATATTTTCATTTGATATCTATATTTAGCTCATTTATTATTATAGATTTGATAATATGTCGAAAACAATATTTCAAATTCGATATGATTTCTTTTAATATTTTCGGATTGTATCAAAAATGTAGTTCATTTTAATAAATATCACTCACCACATCCATTTCACCATGCGAGTAAATTTGACCATAATTTGACTCACCTGAAAAGATAAAACACAAAATTAGATATATAAGTAGTTAAATAATTAATTGTAAACATATAAAATACATTACAATTTCCTTATTATTAAGTACCTATTATAAATAAATCTTTTTACAAATAGATATTTATTAGGCATGGCGTAGTAAAAAAAAATTGCAGTAGAAATAAAATGCAGTCTTGCTTCGGATACAGATATCATAAATCCAGCAATGTTTTTTTTAATTTTGAAAAAAAATATTTTTATTTTACAAGGTAAAAGATGTTCCAACGTTCCAAGTGTCATTTAAATAAATTTGGATTGTAATATTGTAAACATTTGAGAATGTATTTATATCTACTCGTGTATTATACATTATTAAACAATTTAATGAACACCTAATAAAACGCGCTACAATCTACTAATTATTCCTCGACAAAATACAACAATAAATCAAAATAAATCGCATTGCCATTGAAAAATCCCACGACTCATTTTTGCATTCACGGCGCCGAACAATTGAACTACGCGGTCATGTGACGTCATCAGCATCACTTAGCCCGCACCCAACCCACAATAAGCTAGAGAGAGATGAGAACATCACAGCCCGTTGCGTAGCAACCCCTGTAACGCTTGATGCCTTCCAAACGCAGTGAATGAACTGACGTCAGAGGCGAACGCTCCCCACCCTTAAAGACAGGGTCAATAAGGGCGAATATTGTAGTATGATTATAGAAATTGTAGATACTATAGGAAAATTGTTCCAGTTTTTATTTGGCTTTAGATATTGTTGAATTTTAATAGCACGAATCTAATTAATTTAAAGCCAATTTCAAATGTTTACAATTTATTTATTTCCTGCTATTAATAAGTCTATGTTGTCGGACTACTAAGGGTCCCGTCTCCATAACAAAATTTTCCGTGTTTAGAGGTGTAGTAGTTTCTACTTTAATCATTGCATATTAAAAATTTGAAGGAAAAACAGGTAGGTACTAGATGTATGTGAAAGAAATCTAGGTTTATGCCCAGTTAAAATTTTGCAAAAATCTTTGGAATCCATCTAAAAAAAATAATAAAAAATCTGACGTGGCCATCACACAACCTTCCGCCATATCTAGACTTTAAACAGAAATGTATACGTACAATCCGGTGCCCATTTAAAATATACAAATAAAAATCTGAAATATTCAAACACAGAAATTAGTATCACCTGAATCAAAAGATTCATTCACACGAAAACTCTTCTGTATTGAAGCAATCCTCCGTTCAGTTACTACATTTAATAACTTACTTATGACACTTAGCGCTAGTATGCCAACTTGTCACCCGTCTCATCTGTCAATATTTTTTATGCAGAAACAAAAATCAACCGAACATGGCTTACAAGATTTCAACGTTTTATTTGATAAATATATTTTTTAAATTTTACTGCAGTTCTTTAATGCTACCAGATAAAGACAATATTTTTATAACGAAAATTGCAAATAACTTTTCCTCTTATTCTTATTACAAATACATACTATATTTATCCAAATTTATAGAAATTTTTGACACTTAATCTTTTCAATCTTCAAAAAATATCACTTTCGGTGAAGATATTTATACCAAAATCTAATGAGCTCTTCCTATTCGTATACAATTGTAAAATACCAAATATCAAAATTTTTGGGTAATTCGTATTTGAGTTATCCGACAGACGGCATCGGCCCGGACCACACACATACACACACACACACGCACACACATACATACAGACATCATCGAGAAACTATCAAAAATGAGTTGTAAGGACCCTAATTCGTGCTCATCCACTAAAAACTCACTACCCGATTTTTTGCATGATTCCAATACCTTCCTTTACAGGTAAGCGGAAGGTAAAAAGTGTGTGTTTTTAAAAAAAATACATGCCTTATCTTATGATTAAGAGATTCATTAGAAAATGTAAACGTTCATTCCTCGTTTGTAAATAAATTTTTGAAACGTATTGCTTTATCTGTAAAACTTCGTAAGCATTTTAAAAATTCCTAGACTGCTTTTGCGTATTTTATGCGATGTATTTTTAACATTTGCAGTAATATGGCCAATTATCTTTAAACAACTGCTAAGAGATGGCACCAGCAAATGTCAATTTATTTATTTCAGAATTAATTGAACAATAAATTATGTAAACTAGCGTTTTTGTAGGTTCTCTATTTTATTACAAAGCAACTCTTTTTAATAACCTCTTAAAGTTAAAATAGTATTTTGTGCTCCTAGGGAGGGAAGCGTGCTATTACTCCCGCGGGCGAAGCGGCGGTCCGAGCGAGGGCGCCGGCTTCGCTCAAGGGTGTAATAGCTATTACTCCCGCGGGCGAAGCGGCGACCCGAGCCGAAGGCGAGCCGCAGGCGAGTCCGAGCGAGGGCGCCGTCCTCCCGAGCGGGAGGGAAAACTCGCTTCCCTCCCTCCATTAGCAAGAGGAAAACACTGCTTTCCTCCCCCGAGTGACGTAAAAATAATTATAGTTATTCTTTCGCCCGCCCACCAAACCTTCCAGCTCACCCGTAAAGATTAATTTACTACGCTCACCACGTCAAGAAGGGTAAAAAGGTTTTTTCATTTAGTTTAGTTTAAATTAGAGTTTTTACCAAAAATGGAGTATATGGTAGGTACTCAAGAATGATAAAAGGGTTTTTTTATTTAGTTTAGTTTAAATTTGTGTTTTTACGAAAAATTGGAGTATATGGGATTTAAGAAGGAGGGTAAAATTGTTCCATTATAGTATTTTTTATTTAAAGTAAAAGTACATTTTTTAATATTTTAATACACAAAAATCGATTTAAAGCACACTATAAATAAAATATTGCTCAATTTTAAACTCTTTATTTTAAATACCTAGATATATTTATTTAATGCTAAATATTTTTTATTTTCATGCACATATCTATTTAAATAATTCTCAGTTATATCGTACCCAATATCTATTTCACTATTAAGTATTTTAAAAATTACAAATCATGTACCATAGTGATTTAAAAAAGTTAAAATATTATTTTCCATAATTGTACCTACCACTTGGAATATTGACGGAATGTCACGTGGCAGCGTGTATTCCGAAATTTAATCTGCCGGCTGACGTAAGTCATAAGAGGAAGTTTTTTGCGATTTTTATGCATCACACAGTGCAAAAGTTACGTAACATTTTGTAATACAGTAGTTTATGGAGCTTGTCTGGCCGGAAGGTAATAAATATAGAGGTTATTTTTGTTTTGATGGAAATATAAAACTTGTTTTGATGGCATATTTATCACTTTGTGATGCTGACGGCTGATGTAATTGTATTTATGGTTAGTGGTTGGTAAATGCTAACTCGAAATTATTATCGACGTTATGTAGAAAAATATTTAGAGATCAAATATAAATTTAGGATGTTTTTGTTGTTTTTATGTCACAGCCTTGGAATTTATGTTGCCAGAAATAACGAACAAGTGTAAATATTAATTGATATCTAGTCTGTTAATGAGTGCAATTAATAATAGAGATATTTTAACGCGTGAAAGAAGCGAACGCGTTAATTGTGATTATTAACCGCCTATTAACACATGAGTTAGTTACAATATTTTTCCGTTGATCATACCTTTTTAATTTGGAGAAAAACTAATTTTATTTTATGACAAATATGTTAGGTTAGTACCTAACGATTGATATTGCTGAGCATCAATATTACGTGAATATTATTAGCTAGAACTGTCAAAATCATTTCGTTTATTCTATTTACCATTTTTTACAACTTACGGCTAGCAAATAACACTATATTACATGTTCAACGCATTCAACAATAAATCGTTAATTAATAAAAATCATGCATTAATATGGGTCATTAATGTATGATTTTTTTACATTAATGATGCTCATTAATAAACGATCAACGAAAAAAAAACCTATGACTAAAATATAAATATTTAAGTTAAATCCAAGAAATGCAAAGTTAGTAATTAAGATTATCTGTCAATTTAGAAATCAAAACACTGCCAATTTAACGAACAAAATTTTGTCTTATATCTTACTGATATCTGTGTTTTGTAAGTAAATTGTCACAACAATTATCTAGAACTAAAACAAAAGTATGGTTAGAAAACGGAATTGGTACTATGAACTATGTATATTAATCTTGATATTTATATAAAACTTACTACTAATAGTGCTGGATGCTGGTCAAACATTCAAAAGTAAATCCACTTTAAGATCAATTACAATTGATAAACTAAATATATAATTTCTCACTACACAACAATATCGAAACCAACATCTACATTGCGTCATTGACTACACTGAGAACTTAATAGCAATAAGAATGTTTGATATTCAGTGTTACCAAAACAAAATAATGAAAGTTTTCATAAATGAAGCAAAAAAATAAAAACCAAAAACATTTTAAATCAAATTTACAATATAAACTTGTTTGTAAATATGTTTTAAATAGACCAATACAAATTTTAATAAAACGACATAATATGACTTTATTTATTTATGCATTGGATACAAATTACATTCTGCAGAACTTTAGAAACTATGGCAAAAAGAGAAAGAAATTAATTATTATTATAGTCAATAAAATGTATAGTTACGGTAAATAATACAACTTCAAAAAATGTTGGATATAAAATAATAATAATCAAATTGGTAATTTAAAAAAATGTTGTTTTTCCACGGCAGCTTATTGCTATTAAAGTGAAGCAGCCCTGTTGGAAATATAAGGTTAGGTATACGAAAAATACAGAATATATCATAATTTCGAGGCAGCTACATACGTTAAGGGGCTTCTCTCACAGTAAAAAAGTATTTTACAAATTACTCCCAGCCTATTAAACCTATAATATTAAAAAGAAATACCATATACAGGTAAAGGCAGTAAAAAACTAGCTAAATTGTCGATTTTTTAAAATTGTTATTATTTTCATTTATAAACAATTTAAAAAATAATACTGTTTATAACCCTGGATTGCATTGTAAATTAAAATGTTTGTATCACATTATTATATAAAATTTTCAAATAGTAGTCGAGTAATTTGTTAAATAAATCAAAAAAATGCATGTGCGCTAGCCAGTCAAATTGAGCATTTTCTTAACAAGAACAGAGCGAAACATAGCAATTAGATAAATAGAGACAACATGTAGGTACTAGGTACTCATAGCACATAGGCTGTCAGCGCGGGTACCAGAAATTGTGGGGATTTGTGAGCTAGCAGCGCTGAGCGATAAAACCTCCTTAAGGGTAATTATTACAATTTGATAAGAAGATTACGGCTAAAGAATAAATTTTCCTAAAAAAAATCTTATCTTATTAATGCCTATAGTTCACACGAGGAAAGTTTTTCCTTAAAAATTTTCTCAAAAAAAAAAAAAAATTTTTTTAATGGCTTTCACACAGCGAAAAAAAAATTATAAAATATATTACAATTATAAATTCTTAAATGTAGTACCTACTTTATTAAATTATTTAGTTTTTCCTTGTGAAGAAGGGAAGTTGACAGTAGGTAGTACACTTTTAAGAAAAACTTTCCTCGCGTGTGAAGTGGTCATAAAAATTTGAAAATCATTTTAAAAAATCAGAAATCATTCCCTAAAACATCTTTCCCCCCTTTCCTCGAATGCTCGCCCCTACTTCTCTATCACTTTTCCTCAGATATTAACAAATGAAATTTCTCAGCCTTCTTGTCTAATTTTATTTTCACTCTATGACGCTTTCGCACTTTGCTATAAATTGAGTGAAGCGTGCATTTTAATTGCTGTAATCGTGTTCATCTCAGTGTCTTGTGAACAGTGGTGAGGGGGGCGGGGGCGGGGGGGGAGTAGGTAACCGGAAGTGGGGGCGGAAGTGCGAGCAGATGGGTGTGGCACCAGAGACGTCGATCGAGTAATGAATTTTGTTGGCGCTAGAAGGATTATTAAAATGATTGAGTTGGGTTAATTCTTTAATGTTTAGTTGAAAAATGTACAAAAAGGAATTATTGTGGATTATTTTATTTACTTATTTGTTTTATTTTATTGGCTACTAACCATTCAACAGGATTTACTCTCAATTATAAAATAGTAGATGTTATTATAGTGCAATCCAACCACTTCGACCGATTCGTCTTGGTTCTTGGTGCATTCAGAATCTCAATTTAAAGCAGCAACAGAGATATTCTTTTTGCAACCAGGACTACATTTAAGAGGATCAAGTAGTCTGCTTAAAACATCTGCGTGCGATTTAATTGCAAGATGTTTTACAATTTGACGACAATCACACACTGCCGACCGAGAGACTTGAATCACGCAACTCCGGGTTCGTACATCATCTCATGCAGAGAGCTGTGAGAGACTCTTTTGTAACCAGGACTACATTGAAGACGATCAAGTGGACAGCTTGATTTAATTGCAAGATGTTTTACAATTTAACGGCAATCACACACTACCGGCCGAGAGACTTAAACCACGGAACTCCGGGTTCGTACGTCATCACATGCAGAGAGCTGTGAAAGATTCTTTTGCAACCAGGACTACATTGAAGACGATCAAGTGGACAGCTTGATTTAATTGCAAGATGTTTTACAATTTAACGGCAATCACACACTACCGGCCGAGAGACTTGAACCATGGAACTCCGGGTTCGTACGTCATCACATGCAGAGAGCTGTGAGAGACTCTTTTGTAACCAGGACTACATTGAAGACGATCAAGTGGACAGCTTGATTTAATTGCAAGATGTTTTACAATTTAACGGCAATCACACACTACCGGCCGAGAGACTTGAACCATGGAACTCCGGGTTCGTACGTCACAACATGCAGAGAGCTGTGAGAGAGTCTTTTGCAACCAGGACTTCATTTAAGACGATCAAGTGGTCAGCTTGAAGCATTCGAGTGCGATTTAATTACCAGATGTTTTACAATTTGACGACAATCACACACTGCCGGCCGAGAGACTTGAACCACGGAACTCCGGGTTCGTACGTCATCACATCTAGAATACTGCCTCGACAATGATTGAGTTTGGTTTATTCTTTGTTTAGTTGGAAAATGTACAGGAATTGTAGATTAGGTGTGTGCTTTAATTGTTGTATTGTTTTATAATTTATAATTGAAGGATAAAGGAATTTCACTTAAAAGGGACGTCAGTATGGGCAAAACAAATGTATAAGCATTCCATTTGTATTTAATCTAATATAGATAGTTCGTTATTAAGAATAGAGTATTGTTGTATTGTTTCTGCTCTGTGATTGACCCAACAAAGCCAATTACACATTGTAAAAATAAATGCCTGAAACTCGTACTTTGCCGCATTTTAGCTATGCGTCATGGCATAGCATAGAATTGAGTTGGGAAATACTGCAAAAGTGTTTTCGTTCCGAGTAAACTGTCACTTTATTATTGATTTCAAGATTATATTTGTATAAACATTTATTAGACACAGAATGGATCTACAGACGTGTCTTTTAAAATTTTTAAAAATAAATAGAAATAAACCGTTCAAAGATTGCATAAATTAATTATTTTTAATAAAAATGTATAATGTGTTGCATTTTTTTAAATTTGAACTGTTAATCCGTGAAGTTAATAATTCTTGTTGAAATACAAATTTTCCATTCTTGTACTGGCCTCAAAACAAACGCTACGTTAGTACTTTTTGTGCTACATTAAATGAGGTACTGATCACGAATCAAAATGATTTTATTATTCGCAAAATTATTGGTACAAAATATCCAATATTGCATACGTATAGCTATGTTCAATAAGATAATCAATAATGAATTAATAGTAACAATGAAGAACAATTGACGGCAAAGAAAAAAATATAAAAAAACATCTCCTCGATCACATCATGTTGGCCATGCACAAATTGATATTAATAGTTGCAGACTTTGTCACGAACAAAACGTTGTTTTGGACCTTGAGATTTCATTTGTTTTGTCTAATATATTTCTAAAGAAACTTCCAAACAACAAATAACTTATGTTCTTCAAGATCAACTGTCCCATTTCTTTCACAAACTTAATAAGTAAATCCGCGACTTGTACCTGAATACCTACAAGATTTACAAGACATGTTTCTGCAGAGATTTTAAACTTTAACACTGCAATCCGCATATACCATAGAGTGTGAACTTAAGAATTTGTTATAAAAAATTAATCTTAAAATGTGGTCAACACAAAAGTTACAATATGAAGATATTTTCCACGGTGGACACAATTTTTAATATATTTTTTAAAGGATAGAAATCTTAAGTTATCTATTTCTATTTATAGTCCAGTTAGGAGAGGTTTTGACTGAAGACTAATACATAACCAAGTGAAATTTGACATGCGAGTAACAGAAATAAAAAAAATCGCTCCACCTCGGTATGCTTCGCTTCCCACAAAAATTTTGTGTTGAAACTCAAAACTTTTTGGAACGCATTTTCCTCGGAAACTATCAAAGATTTTGGAAAACTATTTGGCAGGATGAAAGCTGAGGAAATTTGCTATCAAAATGATTCTTGAAAATTTTTCATAAGTAGCACCGTAGGCACCAGCCGTTTAATAATCGAAAGATTTGAGAATTATCTGTAGTTGGCGCTACATTGAGAACGACGTAATAAATTCGCCGCAACAGAATGAATGTGGTATAACTTTGTTAAAGAACATCATTTTGTAAAGATAAAATTGCATTGTATTCGTCAAGGCTTCCACTTTCAATTGCACTAATAACATTTGAGTTTCCGACCCCGTTATACCGAGAAAATTGCTTTTTAAAGAATCATAACTCAGTATTAGAAGATGTTCAAAGAATTCTGAATATTTTCAATATCTATGAATGAAATTGTAAATTCGTATAGGAATATCTTTACCAATTCATCCCCAATCACATGCAACTATTTGGAGGGTTGTGTATTTTATGTCCGAAATGAAAACTGGTCATCTGATACTACCAATACCAACCTTCTAAAAAATATGTTGCGTGTTACAAAGTGAGCCCTGGCGACGTTCAGTTACGTTTTACAAAGTTAACTTTGTGAACACCAAATAGAAAAATCAAATTTTGATTATTCTTTCATTAATCCCCACCCATTCAAAAAGGATTTGCATCTACGAGTAGTATGACGACTCAAATCCAATAAATCTCTCCAGATTAAAAACCATTTACTTCCATATTTCAATTTTCATTTGATTGAACAAATCTCCAACTGCACCAGCAAATTGGTAGACAAACCCACATCCACATTTTACACTCCGCACCTACACACGCTACACCACCTACTACACACTAGACTGTTTCACGAGATTGCAATTGTGATTATGATCTCGAAGAGTGCTTCAGTACTCATCCAGCCACTCGCAGAATCACTCACTTGTAGTTACTCAGAGGTCGGGTCTAGAGGTGTCAATGAGTGTTTTCCCTCTTCAAAAATGTGTGGGTGAGGAGTGGAAATGTTTGCACACTGAACGATGAGGTCCCGTCTGCCAGTTTTTATAGCGTTGTCTTCGTGAAAGATATGGGAACTGTTTATTTAAATCACTTCTATTAATCACAGGACATTATATTGTTATTAGCCATAAGGAAAATTTACTGAAATTCAATTTATATACAAATGCATTCTAGTTTAGTATTTATTCTTTCTTCATATCATTGTTCAAAGTTTACTGAACCGATGAAGATATCCACGATTTTTTTTTTCTTTTATGTTAATCTATACATTAAAATATTAGACCCGTATTTTTACCTCCCGCTTAAAGTTAAAGCATTAAAGAACTGTAATAAAATTTAAAAAATCTGACGTGGCCATCACACAACCTTCCGCCATATTTAGATTTTAAACAGAAATGTATACGTGCAATCCTGTGCCCATTTAAAATATACAAATAAAAATCTCAAATATTCAAACACAGAAATTTGCATCACCTGAATAAAAAGATTCATTCACAGGAAAACTCTGCTGTATTGAAGCCATCCTCCGTTCAATTACTACATTTAATATCTTACTTAGGACTTATATAGCGCTAGTATGCCAACTTGTCACCCGTCTCACCTGTCAATATTTTTTACGCAGAAACAAAAATCAACCGATCATGGATTACAAGATATCAACGTTTTATTTGATAAATTTATTTTTTAAATTTTACTGCAGTTCTTTAATGCTACCAGATAAAGACAATTTTTTTATAACGTAAGTTGCAAATAACTTTTCCTCTTATTCTCATTACAAATAAATACTATATTTTTCCAAATTTATATACAATTTTGACAATTAACCTTTTCAATCTTCAAAAAATATCACTTCCGATGAAGATATTTGTACCAAAATCTAGGGAGCTCTTCCAATTTATATACAAATGTTAAATACCAAATATCAAAATTTTCGGGTAATTCGTATTTGAGTTATGCGACTAACAACCCTTGACCACACACACACACACACACACACACACACATACACACAGACATCATCGTGAAACTATCAAAAATGAGTTGTAAGGATCCTAATTCGTGCTCATCCACTAAAAATTCACCACCCGATTTTTGCATGATTCCAATACCTTCCTTTACAGGTAAGCGGAAGGTAAAAATCTGACGTGGTCAGCACACGACCTCTCGTCAAATTCTGCCTATTCTACTAATCTAATAAATAGTTTTACTTACATTTTAATAGTTTCATGTTCATGTAATATGTAAAAAACCAAGATGTCAACTGTACTGTCACACTGTCACTGTCATAATTCAAATTTTGTGTAGAAACAAATATCATATCATGGACAACAAGATACTGGTACACTGGTAGGTAATTGGGTAGGTACTTCAGAAAAGTAGAATATTAGTTGCACTTTATTTTATTACCAGATTCAGCAAATTGTATTTAAAATTAACAGTATCCATAGATAATTATATTATCTTTTATTTTAAATTGCAAAAATTGTCATAAGTAATATAATAAGAGCCATAAATTTATCGGTAACATTTACGAATAGTTGTTGCGTAGAAACGGACAGACGAGTGTCAAAATTGACAATTTTGACCCGAGTTGTCGTTTCTACGCAGGAATTATAAGTAAATTTTACCAATTAAATTTATGACTCGAATTATATTTGCTTGATTATTTCACGAACGATAATTATTATTTTATTTTTGACGTTTGCAACATTAAAAACATTTAATAAACAAAATGTAACCATGGTTACCCTACTGTGGTTTTATCAAATTTTATCGCTGAAAAACTGCCCTCTTCGAAAAAGTTATGTATTCTTATTGGCCAGAAATGACGTGTGTAAAATAATCACAAATAAATAATGTACCAAAACTATATTATATATCAAACTTCAAAAAGTACTACTTCCGGTTTGCGAATTTCTACCAAAATCTTATCCGGTGTTAAGATCCTTATTAAAACCTTAAATATGAAATTTGGATATTAAAGGTTTCATACATTTTTGCTTATCCACGAAAAACTCATACTCGACAATTTAGACCCATTACAATAATACCTCTCTTATATGAGGCGGGAGGTGAAAATGGTTTTTATAACAACCCTGCTCTCTACTGATAATAATCGTGCATAATACAACACATCCATCGTATTAACGTCTATAAGACGTACATATTACTACTATCTTATAGACGTCATAAGGAGACTAGTATATTAGTCGAATTTTATACGTCTTATGCGGTAGTCTTTAAGTCGTCATTATGTTGTTCAGTTTTAAATCTCCCGCTTACAATATATCCCATACTTGTCTCAAAATTCATCTTGGTTATGGCATAGAGGAATCCTATATTGATCAAAAATAAGTCATATATTGGTCATAATTTTATTAAAAAGGACATCATTTGACTGTCGAAATAGCTATTAATATAACAAGAATATTATGCGATTTATAATACCGAGGATGTTGCTAAGAGACGAGGTGAAACCGAGTCTCTTTGAACATCCAAGGGGGCTTAAATCGCATATATTCGCGTTATATTCAAAGCTTAATCGTATCATCAAAGATAGCGATGTTAAAACAAATCAAGAATTTTATTTGTCAATTAGTTGACAGTTCGCATATTATGGAAGGTTTTGATGTTATTATGGTTGTATCTAACGTATTAAGTCCGTAACTAATGAATTATAAGTATCTAACATATTATAAGTAACTAACGTATTATGTTGTTTATAATTATCAAAAAATGTTGCATGTTATAAGGTAATAACAGTTGATGATACGATTAAGGTATTAAATACACGAATTAGCATGGAAGAAAATAACATCTTTTTAACAGAATGAAGGACATAGACACGTATGTGACGTCTTTGTGATTACATTTGGATCAGACGTTTTAAAGACATGGACATTATAAAGACGTCTTAACGACGTATTTGTGTTGTATGTCTTATTTATCTAGTAGATACATTATCCAGAAGAAGACGGCTTGGAGTATAGCAACCTCACATTGCCTCCCCCCCTCCCCACTCTCGTGGCCATGTGTGTAGGTGGGTGTGGCGCTGCCGACGCCCTAGCTCCACGGAGGACAAGGTGCGGCGGAGAGTACCCCCCACCCCCACACACCCCCAGCAGTCTTAGCCCTTGCCTAGCCTAGCCCTCAGTGACGAGAAGTAAATAAGTTTTCTCAAACTCAGAGAAACGTTTGATCGTTATTTGTTGTTTGTGTTTACTCTGTGAGGACGAAGTTGCCAAAGAGGGGGGGGGGGGTTGGGGTAGCAGATGATGGGTGCCGAAGGATTGATTGATTGGTGGGGTTTATCATTATCGCTCTGTTGGTGATTTAAATGAAATTAAGACGCGATAATTTGTATCGATTCTACTGCGTTAAGAGGCTCGTCTCCAAAAATCCAGCAAAAAATGTACTAACGTAGCGAGGGTTTTGTGGCCAGTACAAGAATGGTAAAATTGTATTTCAACAAGAATTTAATAGAGAAAGAACGGATCTACAGATATGTCTTTTTAAAATTTTAATTTAAAAATTGTATATGACTATAATAATTCCGAAAATTTCAAAAAAGAATCCAATTTTCTATCTCATAATAGAAATTAATTTTTAAAATTTTAAAAAAGGCCCATCTGTAGATTCATTCATACTATTTGCTGAATCTGGTAGTATTTAACAATAAAATAAAGTACAATTAATATTCTACTTTTTTGAAATTTCAGTATCTCGTTGTCCATGATCATATAAAATTAGTTTCTACTCAAAAATTGAATTATTATGACAGTGACAGTACAGTTGACATCTTTTGCTTGCATCTTGGTTTACATTATCGTTTACATATTACATGAACATGAAACTATTAAAATGTAAGTAAAACTATTTATTAGATTAGTAGAATAAGCAGAATTAGGCGAAAGGTCGTGTGCTGGCCACAGCAGATTTTTAAAATATTTAAACAGTTATTGAGAGGTGTTGGATAAAACGGTATACTTCACACGTGGGCAAAAAGGAATGACCCACTCGAGAAAATTATCTCACTCAGCCTTTGGCCTCGTGAATGCAATAGGTACAATTATTATCTAACGCTCAATTTGTCATATGTTGGTATGTTACATTGTTCCAAAATTAAAAATGATCCTCCTCTGCAGTTGCCAAGGTCTCATCTAGCTCTAATGCACTGCAGGATAATCTCAAGTAGTACCACGTTGATGTTTTCAATTTTACACTACAGTCCGTACTTTTCTCTCTTTAAGGACTGCAAAATGCAACAGTATTTAGGTCAAACGTTGACCTACTTATTATGTAGGTGTTTGAAAGCAATTATTTTTGTAAATAAATATAATTATACTGTTTTGAAGTCCTGGGCGTGACAGTCATTACCGTTCATGTTGTCAGCGTGAAACGTATGCAAATATTAATATCTGTATGCAATATGTCAGTATTAATAGAGCTGGGACAGAAGATGTGAAGATGAACATATTAAAATGTTATGCATACTCAATTTTCTGTTACAAGAAATTTGTTTTCCATGTGTTCAATTTTTACTGCTTACATGAAATTAGTATTTCATTTTATTTTGCCACTTCAATGTGCAGTGGAAAAATAAAAAGTGCAGTGGGAATTTTTTTGTGCAAGATAAATACAAAGAAAACTTTATTTTTCAATTGTTATTATTCCATTTCAGCATAATGTACAATAATTTGTGAATGCTGATTCTGAAATGCGTAATTTAGCTTAGTTTTTATTTAATTTTGCACATGAAAGAGAAAACCGTGCTGTTCTTAATCTTTAAAAATTCAAATTTGAGGCATTTGATCTTGACCAACAATTATTTTGTCTGCGGCGCTTTTTTTCCTTATGGTATTTTTTTATAAATACTTTCTCTATTTGATAATAGTTCATTAACCCCCGATCCCCGAAATAAAATTGAAAATATGGCACGGTATGTAATCAACTATACAAGTCAAATAAAAAATTTAAAAAAGAGTCTTCATTTTGTGGTAGGCAGTGGAAAAAAAACTTTACAATCCGAAGCGAGAGATTCTTGAACGTACACGTACACGAGCTGTGTGTCTATGTAGTAGTTAACAATTCCTCAATAAACTATTTAAAAATTCGTAGAAATTCTGCCAAAAGAGCTACAAATATCAAACTACGGTTATTTACTAACAAAACTACGAGGATTCCAATGGTGGAATCAAATTTTCGATATTACATTTACTTTAGCCTGTACATCACTTAGAAAAACTATAATTCGATTTTTACCTTGAAATTTCGTCCAGGATTCAATGAGGTACTTAGACACACACTACACATAATTTTGTAAATGTATATCGCGAAATAACTACAGATTTTAGTCAATAAAGCACTACGAAATCACCACGCGTTGATTGTTATATCACGGTTGTTCTTACTGGTTTATGTGCGCACATTCTTCATAGAGATGGAGCCAGTTTCGATTCCTATTTGAATATTTAACTGTTTTAAATGATATTCTGGTAAATTTATGTTTCTTTTATATTTAGATAATGTAAATTTGGAAACTAAGTAATTAATGAATGAAAAACACATGCTTTATTAGTGCTTTGTATTGTACTGAGAATCACATAAAAAAAAAATTATTGTATTCGGATATTTGCGATAATTACATATTGACTGTATTTTATTATTGCTTTACAAAATTACAAAAGTTAAGTCATTATTTGCAGAACATTTTTACGTTAAACACATATTTTGACAATATTATTTCTTTGTGTATATAGAATCATAACAGCCGGCTTAACTAAATTGTTTTTAAATGAGACTTTCATATGTCCATTACAAGATAGATTTTATTGTGGAATTAAATTTTATTGTACAACCAATTCAAATAAAAAATAATTTGGAATATAATTTCAGTAGGAATGGGAGAGAAAGGATTCAACACCAAAAAATCTAGAATATTCATAAATACCAGAAGATGCAAATCTAGAAATTTCATAAGTAATAAAATACCTGCATACCATTTAAAAATTCATTAACAGGAAATTTCAAATCTAGAATTTTAGATTTGGCATGACAGTCCAATCAATAAAGGGGTTGTAGAGTGCGTGAGTTCCTATTAAAGGATTCACTTCAGAAACTTGTTCAGGATGGTTAGAACTTACTAAACAACTAAAAAAACATACTAAAAGTCCTGACTTCTAGTAGTCCGATTGCTAAGACGAAAAAAGATGGGGTACCTTGCATTTTATGATTAAAGTATGCCACTTGGCATAAGTGTTCTTTAGACCCTCCTTTACTCATCCGAAGTTGTAGCCACCCCCGGGGGCCGTGCAGAAGCTTTTTTTTGTTTTTCTCGAAAACGGTGCTTCGTAGCGAAAAACTTTCAAAAAATAAAAAAGCTGATAGTTATAGTCAAAACCGAGTTTGGGAGGCTCAAGAATGATTTAGTTTAGTTCAATATAATTTGAATTAAAGAGATAAACCAGTTTTCAAGATTTGAATCTTCCCATGTTTGCATTTCTGCCGAATCTATAATTCTAGCCATAATTTTTCTGTGAATGAATTATTTGATTTGATTATTTTCTAGATTTGTATCTTTTGATTATTTTTGCTGGTGTTTAATGGACACCATTATGTAGTGTGAAAAAGATAAAAATTATAGTAAGTTCAAATATTACTTATAAGTTTTTCTATCTATATAAAGTTGTAATATCGATACTTAATAAAGCATGATTCACATAAAATCCCACTATCTACGAGTAGGTACCTTTATCATCTGCATAACTTTAGTTTCATTTATCATTTTCTCTTATACTTTTTTTCTTACAGATGCACTTTGATTATAATTTTCCATCTACGTCCGCATTTCTTATGCTTCACTGCAATTGCTCTATTTTTATTCCCACTTGCGCCGCCACTGGTGATAGTTTTTTCTTCAAAGAAAACGTTACCGAATGTAAGAAAAACTGCATATTGCTTCACTCTGCAAATATTATTTTTTACTTTTGCAGTAGAAGCAAAATACGAATAGTGGAACTTTATTTATTTTTGTTGAAAATATTTACTTAGGGGTTATTGAAGCTTTGAACCCGAGAATATATGAAAGGGAAGTTCTTAAATTTGGATTTTTATTTCGTCTGTTACTAAATCTAATAAAATTTTACTTCATTAATCTTAAAGTAAAGTAGTACATACATAATTAGGTATAACGTATTTTCTCTAAAAAGTGTTGCAACAAATCAAGACTTCCGCAAAATAAAATGCAAACATTTTAAACATACAGGAATTTTGTTTTGTTCTTGATATTGTTATTCATTATTGTACTTCCTTTAAAAATAAAATAAATATTTTTAAGAATTTTTTAATTTAACATTATGTTGTCATACATCGTTAAAAACAGAAAAAAAACATGTGAAAATTAAATATGGAGTCCATTTGAAATAAGAATATCTGCGAAACCGCCATCTTGACTTTAAATTTGAGATGATTTTTAAGTTTGCCTTATCAAATCAAGTAACTTTTATATGAAACATTTTTTCATGTTATCTTTTATAATGGGCTGCTTCCATGATTTTTTTAATAAATATTTTTTAAAAAGATATCAAAACTTGAACACGTATTTTTTAACAAGCCCAAAAACATATTGAAAATTGAATATTAGATACTATATGTGACGTAGCGCAAGCTGGAACCAATAACTGGCCGTAAGCCATAGCAACGACTCAACTAGTGAACGGGCCATAACAACGGCTTGTGCGGGAAGCTAAAACGGCCAACCACAGATTACATCCTTAATATGCTTCCCTCCTCCTGTTCAAGATAATGACGTCACAGAAAATTTTCAACTATATAATTACACAAGAGCTTTTTATTTCGCCGGATAAATTTCTGTTTGTATTGAAATCTTGTTGCCTAGCAATTTCAAAAGAAAAATTGTTTAATAAAATCCACGACACCGTAGGTGGAGTGATTTTATTTTAAAACAATTTTTCGAGCCCAATATTGCTCAGGTGATAAGGTTGAGATGTCAAACAGAAATTTATTTGGAGGAAATAATATGCTCGAGTGTAATTCAACGAGATAATTTGACGACTCCTTTGGTTTCTTCACAAATATTCCCAAAATCTAATGATTTCACTGACAAATATTAGAAAAATGAAGCAAATGGCATTTTAGTGTTTTTGTTTATTGTTTGGTTGCTAAGAAAAAGGTATAAATAAGGTTTTATCACTTGCAAAAAGTTATCTTCCTTTTATCCGCTGTCATAGCGATAGAATTGTGTTTTGTTTATGGCTTACTTTATACAGGAGTGGAATTATCATTCTAGATTTACTAAAAAAATATATTTTTTTTAAATTTATGTTTCTACATAAATGTTTTCGATCTAACATTAGAAAGGTACATACCTAGTAATAAAAATCTCATTATCAATGCCATGTAAGCAGCCCATTACGGTCTTATATGACTTTTAAAAAACGCGATATTCAGTTGTTTTGAATAATTTATAAACTAAGCGGAATTTAATTATTTCTCAACGTATTTTGAATCAGCACATAATGTCCATTTAACCAAATCTGTATCTCTAATATTAAGCAAGATACTTATGGTGAGATACTCAATTCGGAACACCCTGTATACCCTTAAATTTTATATAAAAAACATCCACTTTTCACGTATAAAAATCTGCAAATCTCATCACTGACACCTCGCATCACACCGTCAGCAATTTGTGATTTCCTTAGAGATCTCCCCTTAGCACCCCCCTGTCCCATGTCCGTCACCTGCCTCTTCAGCAGCGTTCAACTGTTCCTGCTGCCTTTGCTCTCTTCAAATATTACCAGATAAACACAGTTATATCGAACCTATTGATTGGTTACACACTGTGACGTCATCACATGCGTAGCGTAGGGAACAAGCGTTCAGATGTTTTGTTTGCACAAGAGAACGGTTTTTGATTTTTTATGGAGGGTGTTTGTGTTAATAATTTGACAGTCAAGAGGGCTTTGGAAGATTAGAGCAGGGGAGGGGAAAGTTAATTTGTTTGGGGTTTCTTTAATTACGAGGGAATGAAATATGGGGATGAATGGGGAAAATGAAGTGGAAAATTATATTGAAGAGAAACAATTTAACAATGTAATTTTGGACACGGGCATAGTTATGTTTGTAGTTTTTCTGCAATCGTTGAGAAACACAGAATAATAAAAATAAATTCAAGTTTTTGACATTTTATATGTGCAACTACTTTAGGGCAGGGTTAGCAAAAACCAAAAACTGTTTTATTTGTATAAAACGTGTTTTACTGATTTAAAAAACATGTTTTAAACACACACAAAACAGTGTTTTAATCAGCAAGGACAGGAGTTCTGAAATATGCATCATTACGCATTATGGCGATAAATATGCTGGGGATTTCCCTACCTATATACTTATTATTTATGTATTATCAGGTTATGCCTATGGGTGACAACTATAGTGAGAAACAGTATTATGCTATACACTATTATTAGCAATAGGAACTTTGTTTGTTTTGTTACGTAGATAAAGTATTAAAAATGTTTTAAACATGTTTTAAATATATGTTTAAAACGTGTTGTAAACATGTTTAAAACGTGTTTTAAACACTTGCTTCGTTTTAAACAAATGTTTAAAACTTGTTTTAAACGTACCAGCTATGTATAGTTTAATTTTTAAGCATAATATTCATAGCATGACGGTTGCTTACATAACAATACTTAAATAAAACAAAAAAAATCATTTTTCGCACTAGTAGTCGAATTGGTTATTTCCGCACTCATATATTTGAGTATCAGAATGTCTATTTCCCGCACGATTGTGGAAAATGATTATTCTTGTAACAAGTGTGGGAAATGAGTGATGGAGTTTAAAAATCACGTTTTCCGCGTGTGCTTCAAACAAGATTTTTTCTGCAATCGTCCTCAAAAACATTATATTAAAAATTAGTCGTTTTTGACAGTTGATATGTAACTACTTGGGCGGCCTTGTATAGTTTATCTTCAATTTTTAAGCATCACGACAGTTGCTTACATGACACAATAATTAAATAAAACAAAAAATTTATTTCCTGCACAAGTGCTATAATTGGCTATTTCCCGCACTCATTTTGAGTGACTGAATGAATGTCTATTTGCTGCACTATTGCGGTACAAATAGATTTTTACTATAATACACTTAGTAATAAATGTTCAAAAGGATTCAATTTTTCTTGAATATTTTCTGCCGTCCCTAATAATTTGATAGGTATTTTATAATTAAATTTATGCTCAAAATTTCATTCCCTATTTGTAAAATGATAACAAAATCAGTTAGAAAAATAAACACTGGTGTCACAGTTTGTTAAATGTTAATATCAGCTAACAATTAAAAATACTATTATTAAATAATGCATTTATTACACAGTGACTTTCTTAAAATTATACGCAATTGGTTCTTCCGACTATTATAAACTAAATGTTCCAAGAAACAGTGGATACTTCGGAATGAGATTAAATTCACTAATATTTCCCGTCTCCGTTTTACGACTTGACACTTATTTGGTTACATTGTTCAGAACAGTAAAGTATCTACTACAATCTTTAGCAGTGTTACAATAACGCTTGCTAAACTATATAAATCTCGCATTTGTTTAAACTTTATCACTTGCATATGAGTTATGAATACGGCCATAAAATTTTTATCGTGAACGACTAACCATGTAGAACGATTTTATGTTGCAGTTGGTCTCATGAAAATTCAGGATTTCAGGAGAAAAATTATTTACCATCTCACGTGGATTGGATCGAAACTTTGTATTTTTAATAACAAAAATACGAGTATATCACAGAACTTATATCCAAATGATTTGTTGTAAAAAAAAATATATCTTTGGTCAGTATTAGCAGTCTTAGGTAGTGTGATGGGTCAAAATTTTCGAGTGTGAATTTTTAGTGAATAATCACGTTTTAGGATTCCTTCAATACGAATTTAACTTGCCTAAATGACGTCTGTGCGTGTTTATGTGTGTGTGCGTGTGTGCGCGTGTCCGTATGATACAATTTTTTCGTTGACGATAACTCAAAAAATATTTAACAAAAAAATATTATATTTAAGTTTTTAATACGAATCTTAAGAACCCAGTTAATTTTTTGAAGCAAATTAAAAATAAAATTAGTTCTATGTCAATAGTGCATCACTACACCCGATGTAAAATAACAACAAATGTACAAATTTTGAGCAAAGTGAAGCTTAATATTTATAAATTGTATAAAATATATGATAACAATTCATCTAATGATCAAAAAATGGTTCTAAAACATATATTTGGAAAGTGACAGAATTCAAAAATTTATTTGATTGACAGGTAGAGAATTTAGTCCAAATAAATTTAACTTATTTTATTTCAGAGTTGAATATAAGTAGCTGAGTTATGCGCAAAAAACCTCGAAATGCACTTTTTCAAGCACTTCATAAATCATAACTTTGTGTAAAATCAACCTAGGAACTTCGTTTTTTGAGACCTGCACAGGAAATTGAACAAATTTTAGTACCCTATTGGTGAATCGCGTCGAAAAAAAATTTTCAACTCCGTACACATCGTCAAAGTTGGACATTTTTCGATTTAAAAGCATTTTTTTCACAGGGTTGCTGGAGAGGGGTGGAAAGGGTGATGCTAATGTTCACATGCATGACTTTAAAGTAGACACTTCAAAGTTTTTCGCCCTCGAAGATTCATTGAAATCGACTGAAAATACGGCGAGTTAAGACGATTTGAAAATGGGTGAAATTTCACCTCATTTCACGTGTTCCCCTAATTATGTTGACGGGTTTATTTCACGATATAGAGATCAATACTGCACCACTCCACCCTCTCAAAGCACACTAGACAGGGATTTTTTTGACCACGTTGACAGCTCAACCTATCTTCTAGTAACCGTGGTACCATTTCAAGGTTTACAGTACAGGTAACGTGATGTTAAAAAGCCTTGTATTGGCCACAACAGATTTCCTTTACTATTGTCTCCCAAACTGCACTTCTCAATTCGCCCTCGAAGATTTATCGAAATCGACTGAAAATACGCCGAGTTATGACGATTTGAAAATGGGTGAAATTTCACCTCATTTCAAGTGTTCGCCTAATTGTGCTGACGAGTTTATTTCAAATGGATAGATCAAATTGATTCTAAAATGTACGATAGAGGTCTATACTGCACCACTCCACCCTCTCAAAGCACACTAGAAAGGGACTTTTTTGACCACGTTGACAGCTCAAGTGTCCCAACCCAACCTAATTTAATAGACCGGGAGCTCATGACAACATAGAAAAACAGGTATTAATCCCTTGCACGCTTTCCGCTCATATGGAAAATTGTATTTTCACTTGTACAAAACTTTTCTGAAATTTTCCACCCTTGAACCAACGAGAACTATTGGTTATAGGCGAGTTATAGGTGTTTTATGACACAAATATTAATTCTTCTCATCGGCATGCTGTTTGAAAACGCGGCTAATCATATTTTCTTTTACAAGATCACGTGACCGTTTGACCCCTTTGGGATCCAGCGAATCGCATGCTTATAATTTTTAAGACTTTAAATGTGTTTAAGTTTCTTTTGATAAAAGAGCATGCATTATTAAATCAGAGAAAAACACAAAAATTTTGTGCAAGTAGAAAAATGCATTTTTACATATAACCGGAAAGCGTGCAAGGGTTTAATACCCGCTTTTCTTTGTTGCCATAGGGTCAATATTCTATCCTCCAAAAGGCATGCTGTATGAAATCGGAGACAATCACCTGTCATGAGCTCCCGGTCTATAACTATGGTACCATTTCAAGGTTTCCAGTACTAGTCCAGCGGCTTACAGTAATATATAATGTGAATTGTGCATTTCGAGCCAAAAGCAATTTTAATTTTTTTTCTTATTTAACACACCTTATTGAGTATTTTAAGGGGTGGAGGCATCACCGGAAGTGTCCGTGTCAGCCGCCATTTTGAAAAAATTGTCCCCGTTTTTTGTTTTTCGCGTTTATCTTGCAAATGGTTTACATTACGAAGAAAACTGTTAAACGGAATTGTAGAGCACAAAATTCTCTACAAGATAGATTTATATAGATTTTTTTATAAATGGCACTGTTTGCTAGAAAATCAAGAAAATGAATTTTGCATATTTTCGAATTATTTATAAAGTCGTTATTTTGTCAAAATTCATTTTCTTGATTTTCGAGCAAACCGTGCCATTTACAAAAAAAATCTATATAAATCTATCTTGTAGAGAATTTTGTGCTCTACAATTCCGTTTAACAGTTTTCTTCGTAATGTAAACCATTTGCAAGATAAACGCGAAAAACAAAAAACGGGGACAATTTTTTCAAAATGGCGGCCTGACACGGACACTTCCGGTGATGCCTCCACCCCTTAAAATACTCAATAAGGTATAGTAAATAAGAAAAAAAATTAAAATTGCCTTTGGCTCGAAGTGCACAATAATTTCACTAAGCCGCCGGACTATACAGGTAACGTGATATTAAAAACCCTTGTACTGTCCACAACAGATTTCCTCTCCCTTCTCCCAAACTGCACTTCCAATTCCAATCGATCTCCGCGGTATTTAATTACCTCCCCAGTTATAAAAACGCGGCGCTTGCTCCTCAATCTCCGTGGCATTCAGAGCTGCCGAGGCCACAGTCTCTCCGTTGTCAACGGCGGTGAGACCGCTCTAATAGTTTATAAACTATGTAGCGCTGCCGACGCCGCCGCCGCGACGCTCCGAGTTCCACAGCACGCTACGCTCGATGCAGTTCTACCGGAGGAATTCTGTAAGGAGTACGCAGGAGGTGGAGGGGTGGGTTGGTGGGTAATTGCGTATTGGTGTACTACCTATTTAACAATGCAAGGTATTTAAAAAATATGATCATACAGGGTGAGACTACATTAGTTTATGCAACCAGAGTTGGCCGAAGCAGTAAGGGAGAGAAAGAATGTGTTTACGTTCTGAGCTGAGTCACAATTCGCCAACTTATTACTTGCCTAAACGCAACTGAACCAAGAGAAAAACCAAGCTGCATGGCTTATACAGGGTGATTCATCGTAACTTACTTATTTCAAAACGCAATAATGCCCATTTTATGAATCAGAAACTTTTTATTTGTTTTATGATGTAGGTACATCTATAAAGTTTTGTTTCACCCAGTTTTCAAAATCAGGTGACGCCCCCCATTGTCTATAAACTGAATAAGTCGATTTCTGGCGTTTGTCATAACCCTTTCCAGCATGGCAGCGGGTATGTTGGCAATTGCGGCCCGGATGTTGGCCTTCAGGTCTTCTAGGGTCCTTGGACGGTTGACGTAAACGCGGGATTTTAAAAGAAACCACAAAAAAATCACAAGGAGCCAAATCGGGCGAGCGGGCTGGCCACTCCTTCGAAAGTCATGCTGGGTTGCGATCACAGAACATCCATTGGAAAAGTACGATTCAACTGAAAACACACGCTGCTCCGTGCTCCAACGCATGATGGCGACTGACCGGGTGGGGAACAAAACTTTAAAAGTGCACCTGTCGAATGAGATCACTCTCTCCCCACTACGATCCCTACAGCCTAAATGGCACGCATTTAAAAAAGCAAGTTATGATGAATCAGCCTGTATAACAAAGTACGTACCAATCTAGTAATTTACACCAAATATACTTGACAATAACTATGTTTGCATTTATGCTGAATCTTATATTCAAGATTTGCATTTTCCTGTGAATTAATCTTTTACTGAGGGTATTTTGTTATACGTATAAATTTTCTAGAATTGAATCTTCTTCTGCATACATTTTCCTGTCTATGAATAGTCTAGAATTTTATTTTCTGGTGTTCAATGGTCACCCATTTTTATGCAGTTAAAATTAAATGTGTAGGTACCTACCTACTTGACTGAATTCGAACCTGAGTTGTTAGATCCACAGTCAATAACATAAAGCATTTGACTATCCGTCCCAAATTAAAATAAATAATATAGCTCTTACTTTCTGATACTACTTATACGAGTATTATGTTAAGAGTTAATACATACTTTCTGATACTAAATTATGTTAAGCGTTAGTACATTCTATGCTAGATTTTAGGAAGTAGACGGGCCTCTTAAGCGGCTCGTCTACGTTTTTACCAAATTCGTACAATACTCTGGATATTTTTTTCTATTCCGCTCTTTTCCCCACTACTACTGTTGCCTGAAACCAGCCCGAAACTCATACTTTGCCGCATCGTAGCTTTGAAATTGCCGCATCTTAGCTTTGAAATTGAAAAATTTCGTAAAAGTGTTTTCGTTGCGAGTAAACTGTTAGTTTATTATTGACTTTAAAATAATGTTTTTATAAACATTTAATGAAGAAATGGATGTACAGATGTGCGCCTTTTTGAAAGTCTAAAAATAAATTTATATCATGAGAAGTTTGCATAAATAAAGAATTTTTCGGAATTTTTATAATCATGCACAATTTTTATATTAAATCTTTAAAAAGGCACAATTGTTAATTGATCCTGTAAGTACATAATCCTTATTGAAATTAAATTTTACCATTCTTGTACTGGCCACAAAACACATGCTATGTTAGTACATTTTATGCTGGATTTTAGGAGGTAGACGGGCCTCTTAAAGATACGAAGTACTCGAAAACTATTCAAATTTTAAGACTATGAATAGTTATTTTCCTTCACAGTCTTTCTTTTTGTTATGAATAAATAAAGATGTCACGTACACTACCTCAAACAGTTTCTCTTCTTTCTATAGCGTAAGATATATTACAATAAATAGAATTAGTTTATAGTTTCTTCTTTCTTAATTAATTGTATTAATCAATAATCAAATATCTTCATCAGTGTTTATCCTTTCTGTTAGTATAATAGTATAATCATAAATGAAAGACGTACCTATTTCAGGTTTCACTCTAATAAAAATTTAAATTCAGTAAAATGTTAATTACGATATTCTCTCTAAGCGGAAAATCCAGAAGCAACAGTCCATGAATTGCATCAGAAATAAGCAATTATTAAAAAATTACGCTCCAGCCACTCTAACACTCGAAATAATTCAAACATTAAAACATTTCCTCTAAAAACCTAATTGCAATAATGTCAATGTCGGATGTTGCTAGTAGATACTCGATTGGTATTGCTGTTTATTTTTCTCTTTTACCTGATGCAACGCTGTACATTTCAAATCTAAATGAAAAACAAAAATTGTAGTGATTTGCCACAGACCTGTATTTCAATAAAGTTTTAAAACCGATTGCAAATTTGTAACCGCTAGTGTGGTTTATATTACATTTTTACTTAAAAATAATCTTCCTATTTCATTCTTAGTACTGAATTTTCTCGTCCTTATTTTTTTTTTGCTGGTAACCATTCAACAGGATTTACTCTGAATTATAAAATGGTAAATGTAATTATAGTGGGATGCAATAACTTCGACCGATTCGTCTAGATGTAGTCAAAATCTCCATCCGTGCGACAAATTTTGAAATTCAAAGCGGTAACGGAGATATTCTTATGCAATCAGGACTACATTTAAGACGATCAAGTGGTCAGCTTGCTTGGATAACAATATTTTTATCTTGATAAAGCTAACTTACTTTTAATTAATCTAGATAAGATAATATATAACCATTGAAATAATTATCTAGATAATACATAAAAGAAACATAATTATTATCTATATAGATATTTAAAAAATATAAATGACATGTTATTAAGTATAAGCCGTACCAGCTGGCAGCATTGCAAGTTTGTGCGTTGTATGCTTGCACAAGTTGCTAACATTTGAATACGATTAAAATTACAAATAAAAAAAATTGATTATAATTTTACTAAAATTATTATCTAGATAATATTTAAAAAATAGATAAAGATAATTTGTAATTTTATTTAGATAAGATAATAGATAAATAAGAAAAAAATTATTTAAATACGAGTAATAATAGACAAAAATATATTATCTATCTAGATGATTTATCTAGATAAAATTATTACAACATTGTCAGTTTGAAGCATCCGAGTGCAATTTAATTGCAAGATGTTTTACAGTTAAAGGACAATAATTATACACTGCCGGCCGGGAGACTTGAACCATAGAACTCCGGGTTCGTACGTCATCACATGCAGAAGCTGTGGGGTATTCGTTTGCAACCAGGACTACATTTAAGACGATCAAGCGGTCAGCTTAAAGCGTTCGAGTGCGATTTAATTGCAAGATGTTTTACAATCACACACTACCAACCGAGAGATTGAACCGCGGAACTCCGAGTTCGTACGTCATCACATGCAGAGAGCTGTGAGAGATTCTTTTGCAACCAGGACTACATTTAGGACAATCAAGTGGTCAGCTTGAACATCCGAGTGTGATTTAATTGCAAGATGTTTTACACACTGCCGGCCGAGAGACTTGAACCGCGGAACTCCGGGTTCGTACGTCATCACATGCAGACAGCTGTGAGAGATTCTTTTGCAACCAGGACTACAGGACAATCAAGTGGTCAGCTTGAAGTATCCGAGTGCGATTTAATTGCAAGATGTTTCAAACACTACCGGCCGAGAGACTTGAACCGCGGAACTCCGGAAGCAGAGAGCTGTGCTTAAACCCGCGCAGCTACTACCTAGACTTCAATATGAAAATTACTCAATCTTCGATGAACAATCGCATATTCCATATTATCCCTACATGAGTTACGCGAATGTAGTGCGCAAATTGCAAATAAATCGATCATTTAATAAACGAATAAGAAATTCCAGTGACAATGTGTGACGTTTTCATTTTCACGAACGATTTACTCTCTGGCTAGGCCTGTGTGCATGGAATTGTATCGAACTCTGGCGCATCGAAGCACAAGCTCTGAACATTTAATTTTCAAGTGGTGAGTGCAGATGGGATGAACAAACCCAAGCACTCTGCGATCGTTCGAATCCAAATCCGAATCCGAATTTAATTACGCATTCCGTTGTGTTGACGCTGTTCGTACTTCACTTCCAGTTGGAACTACGTATGCTTGTCGAACTACCAGAAGAATCATAAAGTTTCAAAATTATAATTAAATATGTACCTACATATTATTAAATAATGATAAAGTATATAATAACTTTTCTTCATATAATTTTATTAAGAGAAACATTATTTATTTAATCGTATCATCAACTGTTATTACCTTATAACATGCAACATTTTTTGATAATTATAAACAACATAATACGTTAGTTACTTATAATACGTTAGATACTTATAATTCATTAGTTACGGACTTAATACGTTAGATACAACCATAATAACATCGAAACCTTCCATAATATGCGAACTGTCAACTAATTGACAAATAAAATTCTTGATTTGTTTTAACATCGCTATCTTTGATGATACGATTAAGCTTTGAATATAACGCGAATATATGCGATTTAAACCCCCTTGGATGTTCAAAGAGACTCGGTTTCACCTCGTCTCTTAGCAACATCCTCAGTATTATAAATCGCATAATATTCTTGTTATATTAATAGCTATATTTTGATGATAACTATTCCACAGGATTAACTCTCAATAATTACAGAATGGTAGATGTTATTATAGTGGAATCCAATCACTTGGACTCAATGGTATTATTTTCGGTTGTGCTAGGAATCGAACTGGGGACCGCTAGAGGCGGACCCTCTACTGCTGAGCTAGCCACTGGCGAGGAAGAAAAATTAGAAAGTTTCATTTATTAATAAATTATGTAGATCCTGAAGATGATTCCAGATTGGATCGAAACGTCGATGTAGTAATGACTGAAACCTAGTAATTTTCTTGTCTCATATTCGTTATCTAGTCAAGAATTTCTAATTATATTAATTATCTTGTGCTTGTTTTATTAAAAATCTACTTGGAAGCCAAACTTTGTACGTATTCATTTATTTTGTTAAGTTTAATGACGTCAAATTATAGCTATAAGTATCTCACCTATTATTTATTTATCTTCATACCCTAACCCTAACCCTATTTACTATCAAATTTTGTTTTCACCCACACTGCACGAAATTCCTAAACAAGTTTATTCGTTTATTAGAATTTCTAAAATTTTTGAAAAAAACCTAACAAAATCTGAGTTACAAAATAATATACTATAACAGTTGTTTGTTGACAATGCCATTGGCAATGGCAATAAATCCAAATTCTTCTATATTAAAAAAATACTACAAGTATAATTAACATCCTCAATCTATCGTATTTTAATTCCAATTACCAATTCCCAAAAACTCTGATCATTCTCATCTTCGCATCTCAACTCTCGCTTCGCGTGATCCTTGCAAGGCAACAGCACCACGCCCACCCTGCCACACCTCTCTCTTCTCTCCTCTCCTGCTACAGACAACTCTCCTGCCGCTCTCCCGCTCTCCTGCTGCGCTCTCGCGCAGGCACCAGCGCCAAAAGGCGGGAGAAATGACGTGGCACGAACAGAAACTACATAGGTAGTAATAATGGGCCAGGGGAGGTGGTGTCTTTATATGGAAAAAGAATAGATGGAGTTTCTTGTAAGATTAAGATTTAAGCGGCCCGTCTATGTTTTTTCTGAATTCTTTAAATACTCTCTATTTTTTCTATTCCACTCTTTGCAATAAATCACATATACCGTGTGTCCCAGCGAAAGTGTGGCATAGACATTTAACATTTATAAATAAAAACTGTCCGGCTAACAACTTTGATACCATATTGCACAGGATAATACTACATCCATTCCCACATCTTATTTAATACACATTACTTCAGTTTCATAATCTAATTTCAAGAAATTAATGAAATTAATTTGAAAATTTTAACCTTTAAATAAAAACTTTATTGCTACATTCGTACAATTATTACAGCTGTCAATTCGTAGCCATGTGGATATATCCGAGGATATATCACCGGCCAACGGAACCATAGGTCGTACGTTCGATTCCGACTTGGGGAAAATGTGATTTTTTAAATATTTTTTTTTTTGCTTGTTTTGTATGTTAAAGTAAAATCTTTTTTGATGTTGATTATAACATTATAATGTTGATTGCAATAAAATATGGGAGAATTGAATGAAGAAGTATCTATTTAATCGCTAGCAATGCTATGAGTTGTTGATGAATGGAATAAAATTATTTTTAATTAATTGTGCAATGGCAAGAATAGTAAATTTATGAAATTATATTTTGACAACAGTAACCCAAAACTGTTTGATTAAAAAACTTGGAAAATAATTTTGAAAAAATTCTTTCAGATCCGTGTCATTAAAATATATGCACGAAGTTGTGAATCATCCTGTATAACTTACATTACCCTGCAGCGAAATATTAATTAAGATATTAATCAAGTGTGTAATAGATTGTTACTGTTAGTTGTAGCCGTGAGTAATATCTTAATTAATTCTCAAGAAACGTTTACATTTTTCAATGCATACAGTAGGTTGTTTAATTCCTTTTACATCAAACTTAAATTACAAATAGAAAAAGAGATTTCCCCATAGTGATAGATTAAAGTTAAACAACTAATTCCATTTTAAATTGTCTCGTTTTACAATGAATGCCCACGACCAGTCTGTAAGACTTAAAGTCCTCTTGTTATTTTAATGGCGCGTATCGAAAAAAATCGTTTTCCTTTCCTTTGCCCATTTGCTGTTGAATTATGTAAGAACCGGTCCTGTACAACTAGAGTGATTATCATTTAAGTTGGCCGCCCTGCATTTTGCACATTTCACGTTTGTTTATTTACTGTGTTATGTTAGGTTTACGGTTGTCATGGAAATGTTCATGAAATTTGAAATTCAGTAAATGTAAATTTGAACATTGTTAATAAAATGTGAGAGATAGCTGTCGCACATGACAGAACTGACAATAACATATTTATCTTGCGATGAATAAAGATAAAACGTTGTACATGATAATGCAAATACAAATTTTCATTCTATACAGACGAATAATCTCATCCTCATCAGCACATTTATTTATTAGTCGTAATCCATTTGAAGAGCAGTATTTACACCTGTTCTATGACTTCAAAAAGTGTTACAGAAATAAAATCATATCTCAGAATCTACATAACATATAAAATTCATTCAAAAACTATTACAAAATTAAAGAATGTACTATAGTTGATTCCACGTAAGTTTGTGATTGCGCAATAATAGACGAATGATTTTGTACGACAAACGTAAATGTATAGGTTTCTAAAAAGCAAATAATGGATCCACAATTCCTATTTCTACAAGTAGGGAGGTAAATATTTTTAAATAAAATTGAGGATGTCATAAATTATACCTGTGTAAACGATATAATGTTGCGCAATCACAAACTTACGTGGAATCAACTATATCTATGTTCGTCTAATGATTTTTGGTTTATTTTGTCTATATAAAAAAAATCTGACGTGGCCATCACACAACCTTCCGCCATATTTAGATTTTAAACAGAAATGTATACGTGCAATCCGGTGCCCATTTAAAATATACAAATAAAAATCTCAAATATTCAAACACAGAAATTTGCATCACCTGAATAAAAAGATTCATTCACAGGAAAACTCTGCTGTATTGAAGCCATCCTCCGTTCAATTACTACATTTAATATCTTACTTAGGACTTATATAGCGCTAGTATGCCAACTTGTCACCCGTCTCACCTGTCAATATTTTTTACGCAGAAACAAAAATCAACCGATCATGGATTACAAGATATCAACGTTTTATTTGATAAATTTATTTTTAAAATTTTACTGCAGTTCTTTAATGCTACCAGATAAAGACAATTTTTTTATAACGTAAGTTGCAAATAACTTTTCCTCTTATTCTCATTACAAATAAATACTATATTTTTCCAAATTTATATACAATTTTGACAATTAACCTTTTCAATCTTCAAAAAATATCACTTCCGATGAAGATATTTGTACCAAAATCTAGGGAGCTCTTCCAATTTATATACAAATGTTAAATACCAAATATCAAAATTTTCGGGTAATTCGTATTTGAGTTATGCGACTAACAACCCTTGACCACACACACACACACACACACACACACATACACACACACATACACACAGACATCATCGTGAAACTATCAAAAATGAGTTGTAAGGACCCTAATTCGTGCTCATCCACTAAAAACTCACTACCCGATTTTTTGCATGATTCCAATACCTTCCTTTACAGGTAAGCGGAAGGTAAAAATTGAGAAATCTCTCTAAAAAGTCTGTTTTCAACAGCAATTTTTAATATAATACAATTCAAAATTTCAACACTAGACGAACCTAGTTTAAACCTTAAACTAACTGTTTTTAAATATAAAAGTATGTAAATTACACGAAAATCTGTACTTAGAACGAAACCTCTGTAACATTGTATTTCAAGCAGAAATGCATGTAAACATGTAGGACTCTTCTTGGCGAGCACAAAGTGTAAATACAACTCTTAATTCCTAATTGTGAATCAGATTAACGTTAAATAAGTTCTTAAAGCTGTGTATTTTCTAGAAAAGTCAAACTTAATTGTAAAATAAGAATAAATAAAAAAAGGGAAATCGGTTTTGCAGTTCCGTAGAACTTTAAAGTAGGTACAGATTACAGAATATTAAATTTCCTCTTAAATCGAGGTTATCACTATTGTTACCTTCTAGGAAATATGTTTAAAGATTCACGTTCAAATTTTCCTTGAATTTCATTTTCATATACTTTATGACACAAAGGGTTACACCGTCAGAATACAAAATTCTTGGAATTGAAAAAGTTTTGTTGAATAAACATATTCATATCATTTAACAGTCGTTAGTTATCAAAACGTCTACGAACGTTATTTTCATACCTGTATGCATTTTGATTTCTTAGTAGCTCTTGTACGGGAATTCAACACCAAATAATAAAATTCTAGAATGTACATACTCTAGAAAATGCAAATCTACAAAAATATCATAAGTAATCAAATACCTCCATCAAAAGATTCATTCACAGGAAAATTCAAATAGACAAAATAATACCATTAATATGTCCTTGATTTATATAGAATTCACAGATTGTTTTCTTTATTTTTATTGGATTACTATTAGGAAACCAAATTAGGTACTGTTATTATATTATATATTCACCGGTAATGGGTTCAACACCAGAAAATAAAAATCTGTAATATTCATACACAAGAAAATGCAACGTAATAAAATATATGCATCAGAAGATTCATTCGAAGGAAAATTCAAAACTAGAATTTTAGGTTCAGCATAAGTGCCACTACAGAAAGGTGCAATTCTAAAAAAGTTATAGTCAAACCTGAGACTCAAGAATGGTACTGGGTGTGTTGAAGTTGAAGAAACACACTAGTTTTCTAGATTTGAATCTTTCTATGTTTGCATTTTTCTGTGTTTGCATTTATACCGAATCTAAAATTCTAGATTTGAATTTTCCTCATCATATGATGCATGTATTTTATTAGTCATAGATTTTCTAGATTTCCATCTTGTGATGTTGTATTTTCCGGTGTATGATTCTAGATTTCTTTTCATCCCTAATTAGTAGTAGGTAAAATACTTTATATATCAATCATGAACAATGTACATAGGTACAGTTCTATTTATGTTTTATAATTCTTTTTAATGTAAATTTCACAAAATAATAAATTGTAGAAAAAATAATAAATATTCAACTATAATATCTTGAACCAATTTGAGAAAGATAATCAAAATCAACACACCTTTCCGTAATCTACCAGTTAACCCTCCTCCCTCCTAAGTGGGATTAGCCAATGTGTGCTCCGATTCCCTAATACCCCATGAAACAAATGCCGTTCTCCGCTGTCAAACTTTAGCAATTTCCCCAAGACAAGTGCGAGTGCGAGTTTAAAAAACAACTCAAACAACTCCATTAAAACATCGACATGATTCTTCAGTTTCGCTCTAGGTTAGGACTTCGCTTTTCGAACCTGTTCTTTTGTCTAGAGAAGAAGAGGACCTCTTACTCTTGTCCTTTTACAGAGGCCGCCATAGTTCATAGACCAAACAAAACTGGACTGTTTAGTTTAACAGATGTGACAACAGTGTTTTATCAAACCGACATGCAGTCAAATCATGGCAACTACCATAGACGTCAACGATGTGTGATTGTTATGTTTATATCGTATAGGCTAATTATAAAATCAGTCGTTTATAAAACGCCTAGTGTTTTTCTAAATGATTACACTGCATATATAGTGTCATAAAGTAGAAGCACGAAATCACAAGACGTACGTCATCAAAAGAAATGGCCTATAAATAGCTATAACATTGAATTAGGTCTATGCTATAACATTATGATTATGATCTATGTCGTCATCGAATATTTGTACATGTAAAATTCTTGTTGATCATAGTCATAGCACCATAGCCATTTATAGGTCATTTATTTTGATGACGTACCTCGTCTGATTCCGTGCCTCTACTATATCATTTTATTGCCCAATATGCCGAGTCTTTTGGTTGAAACTCTGAACTGAAACTAA
Organism: Agonum fuliginosum; assembly: GCA_947534325.1. NCBI lineage: Eukaryota > Metazoa > Arthropoda > Insecta > Coleoptera > Carabidae > Agonum > Agonum fuliginosum. The sequence goes on from OX384033.1 coordinate 4,204,121, forward strand.
ATGAACAACCCAATGCCCTTCTTGAATTCCACAGACTCGGTTTTGGTAGAGACCCTGATTGCATTAAATTAAATTTAAAAAATCTGATGTGGCCAGTACACAACCTCCCACCATATCTAGACTTACAAACATAAATGTATACAGGTTGGTGGAGGTGAGATGCGAACATAGGGAACATACATGACAATCGAACTTTCATGCCAGGTATCTTGATATATTTTGTAGTAGTGTCAAAACGAAATAATATGAATTTGTGTGGCAAAAAGAGTAATCAATAACAGAAATAATAATAAAATCTAAAAGTGCATGTAAACTTTCTCGTTCCACATACATTATTATGCACAGAAAATATTTTAAAGAAAATAAAAACTTCAATAATATGACAGCTACTTTGACATTGACAGTACTTATTCCACGTATATCAAGATGCCTAGCATGATAACTCCATTGTCATATATTTCCCTATGTTCGCATTTCACCACCACCAACCTGTATGTACAATCCGGTGTCCATTGAAAATATACAAATCAAAATCTAAAATATTCGAACATAGAAATTTGCATCACCTGAATCAAAAGATTGATTCACAGAAAAACTCTTCTGTGTCTAAGCTATACTCCGTTCAATTACTCATTTAATATATATGACTTATATGGCGTTAGTGCCAACTTGTCACCCGTCTCACCTGTTAATATGTTTTACGCAGGAACAAAAATCAACCGATCATGGATTACAAGATTTCAACGTTTTATTTGATAAATTTATTTTTTAAATTTTACTACAGTTCTTTAATGCTACCAGATAAAGTTGTCAGGATCCTAATTCGTACTCATCCATAAAATGCTACCAGATAAAGACACTTTTTATAACGTAAGTTGCAAGTAACTTTTCCTCGTATTCGTATTACAAATAAATACTACATTTATCCAAATTTATAGAAATCTTCAAAAAATATCATATCCGGTGAAGGTATTTGTACCAAAATATAATGAGCTCTTCCAATTTATATACAAATGTAAAATACCTAATATCAACATTTTTGGGTAATTCGTATTTGAGTTATCCGACCTCCAGAAATTCGGCCCTGACCACACACATACATACAGACATTATCGTGAAACTATAAAAACTGAGTTGTAAGGACCCTAATTCATGCTCATCCATTAAAAATTTACTACCCGATTTTTATCATGTTTCCAATACCTTCCTTTACAGGTATGGCGGAAGGTAAAAACAATACCCTTCTTGAGTATTAAATACTCGCTTTGCTAAAAACTCTAATTGAACTGAACCAAATAAACAACAAAATACCCTTCGTGAGTCCCACATACTCAGTATTAGTTGATTGAACTGAACTAAATAAAGAACCTAATACCCTTACTTGAGTGAAATAAAATGATGTGACATTGTGTCTTATAATATGCCTACATGTCTAGGCTTTTTATGACGCCTAATTTTACATCTACTCGTCAGAAGGTCACAAAATTTAATATTTCTATTTATTGAAGGATGAGAATATTCGGGAATACAGTCTGTAAGTTTTTATTTGACTAAAAAACCGACGTTTCGCCACATCCTTGTGGCTTCATCAGGGTGAATTAGTTGTTAATTATGTTGTAAAATTTCTTTTGCATAAAAATGTGTACAATAATATTTTTATTATTTATTTATTGTACACATTTTTATGTAAAAGAAATTTTACAACATAATTAACAACTAATTCACCCTGATGAAGCCACAAGGATGTGGCGAAACGTCGGTTTTTTAGTCAAATAAAAACTTACAGACTGCATTCCCGAATATTCTCATCCTTGAATATATTCACCAGTCGATTATTCCATTCTTATTTTTATTTATGTATAAAGATTGTAGTAGGCATAATAACCGTAAAACAAAATCCCCTTTCTTTTCCTAACTTGTGCGTTTGTGTGGTTTATTACAATGATTTAGTTGAACTCTCCCTGTCCGTGTTTTTGCGGTTTTGTTGTTGGCGCTAAGTGTCAAGAGCCTTGCGTCTCGTTGTCGTGTTGGGGGTGAGCAGGGGTTGATTTTAAAATTAAAATTGCGAGTTCAAGCACCCGTGCGACGTAGATGGCTGCGACTTGCGACTTGCGTGAAATTTTATGCGAGATGCTTGAATGCGAGGAGTGGGAATGAAACGCAGACAATGATGTATTTTATGTTGGATGTTTTCTCGAGATGTTTGGAAGATTTTACGTGGAATAAACTGCGGGAATAAGGTTACTTTATATTGTTAATATAGTAAAGTAATGAGGCGGACTGTGGTTCTGACAACTCAGGTTCGAATCCAGTTCATCTCAGTTTATTTTCAAATTGGTATACAATATTAATCGAACGGACAACAACAAAGTGTATATAGAAACCGTCCACAGCTCGGATTTTCTCTTGGCCCAGTTGCGTTTAGGCGACAAATAAATTGGCGAATTGTGACTCAGCTCTGTGTAGAACACAGACCACGAAGTACAATAAGACAGGAGATGACACTGTTGATTTTATATTTGTTTCCATGTCACACAATTTTACTCCGAAACAATCAAATTAGGTGGGGAGAGGAGGCCGCAGTGAAGTTAGTGGAAAATTGTCAGTTTAAAATTTAAATAGATATTACCTCAATTATCTCTATTATCATAGGCATTTATGAACTTTATTTACGTGGTTTATATTATATTTTATTTAATTTTGACATAATAATAACACATGTTATAAATTTATTTTTGCGAGACTGAAACGTCACAATAATTTTAAAACACAAGTGAATAAATCTTTATTTAAAATTGATGTTCGTGTTAAAAATAATAGTTTCAATCGGTAATATTGAATAAAGAAACTTATTATAAAATACCTACAGATCAATTGAATTTTCTTTCATATGTTTCGAACTTCAGATTATGTGGCCCCCTCACCCCTCCAAGTTAGTTGCTCATGAAGTCAAAAAGTGTGACATAGTCAACAATCGAGTGTCATCTCCTGTCTTTATTATACTTCGTGACATATACACATTCTTTCTCTCCCTTACTTCTCTGACCAACTCTGGTTGCATGAACTGTAAACTCCACTAACAACTATCAGTACCAGTACGCAGTACCCATGAATTGACGGCTTGTATACAATATGTGAGGCTGCCACACCCAAGTTAGATAAAAGACGTGATTATGTATATGTATGTACTAGGTGGTGCAAAGTAGGTAATCACCCTATGGAATGATGCTCTCAATATTGCAGCTGATGTCTCATGTCATCGCGACTTTGGCATTAGTAAAGTAAATAGATGCAAAATACACGTAGACGAACAACGAACCATGAATCGCTATACTCCTCAAGAACACGGAATAATTGTGTCAATATGTTTTTGACAAATAATCGGTCGGTGGACAAACAATGCGGCGTTTAGACGCTAGTCTCGAGAAGACTAACTCAACACGGGACAGTAGCAGATGTGGCCGGCCCAGAGCCATTTGGTAAAGAATATAAGAATTAAATATAATGCAGAATTAAGACATTATATTTCAGTGTTTAATTAATTTGTAAGGAGGTATATTTACAATAATATTTGACATAATTTACTCTTGTCATAATGACAGTAACAATAACGATGCGCGCGTGTCAAATTATTACCTATCTCGGCAGCCATATTGGATACTCCCTTCACCCCTCAGTACCAACATACTTGACCAGTTCAGCGGTCATCTTTTTAAGCTTCGTTAGGTTACCTTCTGTATTTTTGTACCATTGCCATATCCTTCGACCATATATAGGTATAGACAGATAACACTCAATGCTGTAGTATACAATCAATGTTGTGAAGGCAAGAAGTACGGCAGCGGGGAGCAGCAGCTATAGCCGGAGAAAGGAGGTAAGGACACGATAGAGTGTTACACATTGCTGACTTCTGGTTTGTTGTCATGGAACAGGGAATGAAAACAGGCAAACTGCAACACTTCAAGGTGTCTACAGGTCATACTCCTCTTCACACTGCTACGCTAGTTCTTTGCTTCACAACAAAGGCTTGCGTTGTTTGTCTATTCCTATATATGGTCAGCCATACCTTATATTAGAGACGCAGGTCCATTATATATAACAGTAGGTCACTGTAATTTATTTACAATCCCAAATATTACCAACCCCCTCCCTCTATTGTTACCAAGTGATATCTCCAGTGTTGCCAATATAACCATCTGCCATCACAACTCCACGACCACTCTGTTTCGATTCTCGTGTGATCGTCGTTTGTCCTGGTTGCCATACAAACAATTAGATTAGCAACCGCACCTGTGTGCCATGCACACAGGGGTGAGGGGAGGGGCTTGGTGCTCGAGAGCTTTGTTCTTGAGCACTGGGTGCATCGATCATATTAGCTCTGGTGATGGCTTCGTGGCTAATTTCAGGGAGTTGGTTGCGTGGACGTGAGTTTGTGGAAATTGTGGCCATAATAGGGGAGAGATAGTTATGGAAGCTATGTTAGTTTTAAATTGGTAATGTCGAAACATATTATCCATTGAAGCTAGGTATAGTTTAATTGGTACCAATTTTTGTATTTCTGATTTGGTCATACGTTTGTTTCTATTTTCATGAAAATTTCTGCGGAAGACGATCTTCTCGTTAACTTAAAAAGTAAAGTAGCAAACATGCGTAAATTAGTAGTTTATGATAAATGTTCGTAAAGTTAGTATTTTTACACCATGTTGCTCAAGATTAAAATACGAGCGAAGCGAGTATTCTAAGAGTAACAAGAAGTGTAAAAACTACACTTTACGTACAAGTTTCAAGCACTATTTTTTGCAATATGCCAAATTATGTCCTTATTAAAAATAATATAAACTTATTCTGACGTGATTTGTGTTTTTCTATAACAAAAACAAGAATATCGAAATTTTCCTATCGCTGTATGTCAATCTAAGATTTAATAAATATTTTTAAAAAATATAAGCAATACAAATGAGTATGAAGGCGATAAGTGAACTCCGTTAGTTGAAAAATAATATAATACTACACTACTTTTAAACAGTGCATATTAAAAAAATTACACAGTTCTTGTAAACTCTTCAAAAAAGAAATAGCTTCACGTGCTTTTGACAGTTTTAAAATGTCCACTTTTTATGAAATATTGCAAAAATACTTTTTTCTTTTAAAATTCAATAGCTTGTAGTTCATGATCATTTTTATATTTATTTCTACCTATGTAAATATTGAATTTTTATAATAGACACAGTATAATATAATAATACATCTTGGTTTACATGAAACTAGTAAAACTTATTATTTTATTTACTAATAAATCAAATTATTCTTTGTTCCACCATTAGCAAAGACAAATATGTATCTATTCCATAAATTGGCTAAATAATATTTTCTCCACCATTAAAAAACACAATAACGGCCAAATACTAAACCGCATTAGATATTTCCATGAAATTTAGAATAATGCTATTTCATTTTAAATCTATCATATTAATTATCTATAACAATATCCAAACCTAGAAGAAATCTTTTTTATTCGGAACTCCTTTATTTTATATTTAACCTAAAAACTTAAACTGTAAAATGGTAGCTCTCATGTCGCCATGCCCCACTTCAGAAAGAACTAAATAATAATTGCATTTGGCTCCCAGTGACGTAATCCCAGAGTCCCCGAGCTCAGTTCCTTGTCTCCCAGTGGCGTCCCAAGGGGGCGGCGCCCCTCACGCCCCCTGCGTGGAGCACGTGCCTTACTTTTAATATTTTTCAGCCGCAAACTTGGTTATGCATGTATGGGCGCCAGCAAATTTGTTTTTAAAAATTTATATCACATGGCGGAAAGTGGAAACTGGAGCCACAATGAAACTTTGTCCTGAGAATAAGGACGAAGGATAGTGGAGAAAAAGTTTTATGCTGTAGATATTTATTTTGTATTAGTAATGTGTGGATAGCCGAGTGTGCTATGTGAACGACTGTCTGACGACTCAGGTTCGAATCCCGTCTGGTACACATTTAACTGCGTAAAATAAATGTGGAAAGAGATTCGATTTGTTATCGAAAGTGAATTTATCTGATACGTGTCATAATGACAACATTATAAGCTTCAATTTGAGGACCAGAATAGCGTTTCATTATAGGCCAAGGGCCATAATGAATCCAGTATGGTACTCAGTACCATAATAAAACTACAAACAACTTGTTTCAAAGGAAGTTTCAAAAATAGCACACCTACCTGATTTTTTTAGATTTAAATATTATTGTTCAATACCAAATAATTTATTTTTTAGGTGGCTATTGCATAAATAGTTGTTTTACGTATCCTTTGACAGCCGTAAAGTGTCACATTTTTTGACATCTGTCAAAATGACTACTTTACGGCCGCATTTACTTCACGGCCGCTTTTACTTCACGGCCGCATTTACTTTACGGCCGCTAAATAACAAATTTATTTAATTTTAATTGGTAAATATATTTAGAAGTAATTACCTACAACTTAGTCAGCCTAAATTATATAAATAAAATTATTTATGATACTAAGAAACTTTTTTTGACATAAAATTATATATTTTTTTATAGCCACCTAAAAAATGTTGTGTGCACCTCGGCTTAAAAGTGTTTTTAGCCTCACCTAAATTGCAGGCCTCGGCCTACGCCTCGGCTGCAAACTTCAGATTCGGCCAAAAAAGATCACTTTTACAGCCTTGATACACAAATAACTATTACTTTTTGACTAATTTGTGCCAGCAGATAAAATATTGTATGCAATACGGATCGTAATCAATCATTATCAAACTCGGCTTCGCCTCGTCTGATAACCTTCACAACTAATACCATAATGATTGACGTTACAACCCTTATAAGATAAAGATCCTACTTTAGTAAAATTATTTATGTTCTAAATTCAGTGAAAATCTTCCATTTGAACACGTATTACAGAGTTTATGTTATGAAAAATGTGCTTTTTCAAAAATTTCCATTCATAGCAGAAGATGAGTGCGGAATTTATTTTCTGCACTCAATATTTCAAAAGCCTACTTTCACCATCAATGTTCAATTCGCACTTTCGTAGAAAAAATACAATGGGGGTTTCCAAGCCTAAAGCTTTTAAAGAAATACTTTTTGGATATCAATTTTCAGCATATAAAAGTTATAAGAAAGTGATAATAATTGTTAATTTTAATAGATTTATAACGTTTTTATCGAAATGAAAATGTAACTCGTTTTGCAACGTGCATTAAAATGTGTGACGCAAACGGCATTGAGACGGTACCTACCTACTTATTGAAACTTTATGAATTTTTTCTGGCTTATTAGCATCTTTTTGGCAAAAAGAAAAAATACGGGTCTAATATTTTAATGTATAGATGAACATATAAATAATCCAAAAAATCATGGAAACTCCCATTCTTTTTATTTACCTACAGAAAAATCATGCGTGTGAGCGTGTGTCTTTGTTTATTTTTAGAGAAGCTTCTCTAATTACCATGAAAACATATTTTATCTCTTTCTTATTTATACACTAGATGAAAAACTGCATGTCTTTCTTTGTTTTTTTTAAAGAAGCTTCTTTAACTAAGAGAAGAGTCCTGATTTCAGCCCATTGTCATTGTCCGATCATTGTCCCTTTAAGAACAAAAGTGCTAAATATTCTATAAACTCCATAACAGTATAAAAAATCACCCAGTAAACATAGTAAACCTAACAAAAACATCTTAGTTTCATTGCAGTACCCTTTATCCCAACTTCTTACCAACTCGTCGTCTTATTCTATTTTTTCCTATGCATTGTGTACCCCGCCGCTCTCGCATAATCGCCGTTCACAATGGCCACGTAATTAATTAAGTATGATGCTTTGATTGGCTCGTTGCCTCCAGCTTACAGCCACGCCAAGTGAGTACCAGCCTTACACTGGAAGGTCGTTGTGTTTTGTGTCATTACGTTGGCAGCATTGTTTACCAGTGTGTTGGTAGTGGTGGTGTGTGTTAGTGTGTTGGTGAACTGTCAGATGCTGCGGAATTAATTACCAGTGACTCTGCGCTGTGAAAACAATCTAATTGCGTTTGATTTCTATTGAGGGATTGTCCATTTGAAATGCGGTTACTGGATTTGTACGTCGAATGTGGATGAGTTTATATGGTTTTTGGTTTACTGTTTACATGTATTGTGGTTTCCAATAACAACAAATAGTATAATAGTAGCTGTTACAAAAATATATTACATTTGAACACAATTGTTCGATATAGAGCGTGTTTGTTAGGTGTGGCGATAAGTTAGGTTAGGTATTGCATGGGGATATGGTTTTGAGAATTTTGAGATATGATCAGAACTACCAAGCTGAACATTTGTACGAAAAAGTACTAGATTTCAGAATACAAAATTCGTTCGTTATTATTAGAATACCTATATGATTATTAAACTAATCTACTTATCATATTAATATCTTGTTCGTGTGTACTACTACTAAGGGAGAGGGGGGTTAGTGTGGACATGGGGTTAATATGGACATCAACGATATTTCAAAACTGGAGAATAGGAAAATTTTGAAATAATTCATGTAGGTTGGCAATACCAGTAGGTATCACCATATGAAATTTCTTCACGATCCATCCCTTAGTACTAGAGTAACTGGCTTGGAAGTGATATCGTGTGTCAAAAGTTTTTCAATAATATTTTGAAGGCGTTTTTTTGTAGTTTAGTAATTTTTGTTAAAACTAACGGTTAGTTATTATAATTCTTCATTAAATTGCCCATCTTTTCCAGTATTTTTTTTGAATAATGACTATTGTTATCTATAAAATAAATTATTTATATGAAAATGGTCTGTTGGTTGGTATGAGGGGGCTAATTTGGACATGTTCACATTACCCTCGAGGCTATAATATGGACATGTCCACATTAAAGCGTGGGATCATTTTGAAGAAATACAACTCTTTTTTACATTTTAACAGACATACCTAAACAAAATGGTTCTATCCTACAAAAGGAAAACCGACCGGACTAAAATTTCAGAGCAAGACGTGATGTGCACGCAGCTCTAATTTATTATCGTATAATATTAATTTTAGTATGTATGATGTAAACTGAATAATTTACAATATATTTAATAATTATATTTTCAGTTATTTCAATAAATATATATGCAGCGAAATAATGTATTTTAATAGATGTCCACAGTAACCCCTTATGAAAAAAGACATTGTCCACATTAACTCCAGCAAAGGGCCAATGTGGACAAAAAACATTTTTTTTTTTCAAAATATGAGTATAATTTCTACAGATAAAATTTATCGCAAATTTGTACAGCATTATGATAGTGATAAGTGTAAACTTTATATTAAACCTTTAAAAGTAGCATTTATTAACTCCTATACCATAATATGCAACAATTAAAAAAATATGTCCACAGTAGCCCCCCTCACCCCTATTACTCGTATCTAAAAAGGACTGCAAAAATGTGTAGGTTAGTATAGGTTATATTCGGGGGTAATATAACAAGTAGTGCTACTCGTATGATTATCATCGGTGATAGCATGAGTTATATTTTGAGAGAATATAATATAATTATTAATGAATTCAAAATATTTGGTTATATTTTTTCAATAGCTGTCAAAAACGTCTTAAATTCTGTTTACCTTTCTCAATTTCGTCTTCACTGGCATTTCCCCACCGAATACAACCAGGTTCATTCAATTTAAGTCTTATTTTTGAGAAACGGCAATATTCGAGTAAGAAAATGACAGTAGGAAATTAATTAACAAAAACAGTTGACATGTAACAGCGGTTATAAAAAATATCGTCTTGATAGTATCACAGTTCTCATATTTTCACTACCAGAATCATCTGATAAATCTGATGAAAAAAGAAAAATGGTATTGAAAAATATTATTTTTTCTATGCTAATCACTTTCCATGAAACAAATAAATCTAAGCTGTCATTCTTATAGAATTTAGAGTTCAACTATTTTTAGTAAGCAACTATCTACTAATCGAAATCACGTTTACCTACGATTAGTCTGATTTATTTACGGTACATACTAGAATATGGAAATTTTTAGAAAATAAATTTAAATGTTCTTAAAATACAAAGAAAAGTTTATTCATCTGATTTAGTAGAGGTCTTTGTTTAAAAATTAGTTTTATTTATTAAATGACGACATGTATTAGTAGTATTGCCGTCTTTGTCTGCCATTTCACCATTTGCCAGGACATCAAACATAACCATAACATGTCTGTCCTTATTGCATATTGCTTATGTTTTAATTTGTTCATTAGTTTCATATTTCATACTACAAATCTACAGATATAGCTTATGACTAAATAAAATTATGAAAATGTACTCACCATATCGTCAGTGTCAGGGACAAAGGCTTGAGGAAAATGATAGGCCCAAACCTCCTAGATCGCCTGAAACAAACAGAAGACGGTCCTGTGTTAGCACAATATAATAATGTTTCATTCGCATACATTCATTAATAAATAAAATACATAAATACAGTGCCGGATTAACCCATGGGCATTATGGGCAGCTGCCCAGGGCCCCGACGTTCAGGGGCCCCGGCAGAACAAAACTAATTTTAAATAACAATAAAATTATTTCAATTAGTTTTAACTTCTTCCCAATTTATGAATTCAATAGTATTTTTTCATGGATTAATAGACGAAATAAACGATACAGTTTAAATTGTGCAAAAAACTAGGAATTATTAAAATTTGTTGATAAAAACCTCTTGAATCAGTAGAAATAGAAGCCAGAAAATGTTATGATAAGTACGAGTAATATTTTCGATGTCCTGATATTGGTAAGAGTTATTTTTATTATGACGATTTATTATGCAAAATTTTCGCCTGCGGCGCATTTCTTTCATTTTTACTTCCTTGTACGAAGTAAGGAAGTATTGTAATCGCGAAAAATTTCGGTTCTCAGATTTTGACGGAAATATCCGTTTTGACCTTTTCTGAATCCATTATGACTAGTTTCGACGTGACGTCTGTACGTACGTACGTACGTACGTACGTACGGACGTATGTGTGTCGCATAACTCAAATACGGTTAGACGTAGAAAGTTGAAATTTTGTATTTAGGACTGTTATAGCATCTAGTTGTGCACCTCCTATTTTTGGTTTCAGTCTACAAACCGGAAGTAGTACTTTTTAAAAATATTTCGATAAATATTTAATTTTAGACAATTTTTTTTATTTTAAATGAAAGATTATGTGATTATTACCTACAATCGGTATTTTATAAATATTTTTGTATCTGCTATCATTTAAAAATAATTAAAGTATATATTTATAATTTATAGTATTTCGGTATCTTGTAGTCCATGATCGATTAACATTTGTTACTACGTAAAATTTAAATGATTATGACATGACAGTGACAATAGTAAAATATGCTTTATATCTTCTTCTGCAGTTTAAATCAAATGACTAAAATATATTTGTGAGTATTAGTATAATAAGTTAAAAGAATTTTTAATATTATTTTACATTTTAGTTATTAAGAAAAGTATGAACACACAAGGCGTACAAGGAAGTCATGTGGTGTCCACGTCAGATTTTTTATAATTACCTTCTCCGAATAATATCACAGGGATTTGCCCTTAAGCCACGCTACAAATTTTTAAATCGCCGCCCCTATTTAGTAGGTAGGTATTTTTTATTTTGAAATGTATGTTATGTTATTTATATTTTTTTTTTATTTTACATTTTATTTATGTTTTAATAACAAAAATAATACCTGCAAAAAAAAACGAATAACCTAAACTAGGAGAGGAGGGCCCCAAAATCATAACTGCCCAGGGCCCCATAAATCATTAATCCGGCTCTGCATAAATATGTATATACAAGGTAATCCACAATCCGTTTGCCTTTTACAAATACTATTTGCATTAAAAACAGAACAGAACTTAGTAGCCAGGTGTCTTTTAATAAAACTAGCATTCTTTGTAGTTGTGGTTTTATATTATTTGCAGAATTCTAATATTAGATTCTTTGTGCAACTTCTGCAAAATAAAAACTAAGTAGTTTAGAACTACCAGAGCTGTACTACATAATCTCCCGTTTATAACACACTTTAAACATTTGTATAATTTTGATTCTTCCACCACGTCATTTTTACCAATTATGTGGCCGAATTAAATTTGTTACTAGTGGCTTGAGGAACTTAACTGAAATTAATAAGCGGAAACTTTACTGTCATATGTCAGTTTGACATTAAATTAAAAATTAGTTAAATTATCATTTTGAGTGGAAATAAAGTAAATAATACATATTTATTAATGTTATAAATGCAAATTTAGTAAATAGGTATATCAAGTTTCAATTGTAAAAAGAATTCAAAAATAGAGCGGCGGTGTCATTGCGATTTTCTTAGCGAATTAATTAATTACCATTAATTCTTGTCCAGGAAATTTTTATCGTGCATTCCAACAACGTAATTAGCTCTCGTGTACCACTCGAGCTAATTAAGACGTTGTTGGAAAGCACTCAAAAATATTTTCGGAAGGAATTAATGTACCTACATGTGATATTATAAGTGATAATAATGAACATCTCAAATGTTTGTCTCTTGCAATTTATATATTTCCTGTCCGTTGCTAGAATAGTTGGATACTAAAAATATTAATAAACGTCAAAGCGAAAATGTCACGGTTGGAATATTTTAAATAAAATATACATGAAAAAATATCGTATGCACCACGGGCATCATTGATGTTTGTAGCCCTCGGGCGAAAGGCCCTTGGGCTTGTAAACATGTCGCCCTCGGATCCGCCATTGCGTTCGCCGCCATCTTGATTTAAAGTTCAATTTTTTCATTTTTCTGAAATAACTCGTTAATTTACAAACTTTAGAGCAAAAATGGTAGAATCCAAAGTTGTTGGAAATTTAATTTCCCACAAGTTTAATAAACGAGATATTTGAAAAATATAAAAATACACAACCAGATGTAAAAGACACAAAATTCCCTTCTACACTCTCCATTACAATTTTATGTCATTAAACTACATAATAAACGAAATAATTGAAAAATAAAAAAAAATTCACCTCCGATTTGAGTATAAATCCGAAAATATTGATCGTGGAGTAAAAAAAATGCGAGAACAAAAGTTGAAGGAAATAAAATTCCACCCATTACGATTTTTTTGATAAACTTGATAGTATAACTCTGCAAATATTGATCCTAGCGTAAAAATGATAATGACCAAACTTGTGGGAAATGAAATTTCCAACAACTTTGGATTCTACCATTTCTGCTCTAAAGTTGTAAATTAACGAGTTATTTTAGAAAAACGAAAAAATTGAACTTTAAATCAAGATGGCGGCGAACGCAATGGCGGGATTATTTCGAAAATCGAGATTTAGACTTCCAACCATCCCCCCGAAGTTTAAAAAAAAAATCGCTTCCTCTAATTTTTTCTATTTGAATGTCTATCTCGACTGGACTATATGTCCCATTTTAAAAAGAACGCTCTAATACATTGATAGACATAATATGATAAATTTCTTGTTTCATGTTAAAATAAATTCAAGTTTTAGTTTGTAACAAAAATCTGACGTGGACACCACATGACTTCCTTGTACGCCTTGCGTGTTCATACTTTTCTTAATAACTAAAATGTAAAATAATATTAAAAATTCTTTTAACTTATTATACTAGTATACTCACAAATATATTTTAGTCATTTTATTTAAACTGCAGAAGAAGATATAAAGCATATTTTACTATTGTCACTGTCATGTCATAATCATTTAAATTTTACGTAGTAACAAATGTTAATCGATCATGGACTACAAGATACCGAAATACTATAAATTATAAATATATACTTTAATTATTTTTAAATGATAGCAGATACAAACATATTTATAAAATACCGATTGTAGGTAATAATCACATAATCTTTCATTTAAAATAAAAAAAATTGTCTAAAATTAAATATTTATCGAAATATTTTTAAAAAGTACTACTTCCGGTTTGTAGACTGAAACCAAAAATAGGAGGTGCACAACTAGATGCTATAACAGTCCTAAATACAAAATTTCAACTTTCTACGTCTAACCGTATTTGAGTTATGCGACACACATACGTCCGTACGTACAGACGTCACGTCGAAACTAGTCATAATGGATTCAGAAAAGGTCAAAACGGATATTTCCGTCAAAATCTGAGAACCGAAATTTTTCGCGATTACAATACTTCCTTACTTCGTACAAGGAAGTAAAAAACAATACATTGTATATTCACAAACACATAATGGAAAGCACAATTTGGAGCAAGTAAACTTTTCGCATAATCTCACTCTGTATAATTTCTCCATCTAATCTCCGTACATTTCTGGGTAGAGATGATGCTTTATTTAATGAAGTTTAGTGCTTGACCACAACTTGATTGAGAGTCATCCGCGTGGCATATCTGCGAGGATGAGGACGAACCTGAACACGACTACGACTCGAGTTGAAACCGGAGGTCGGATCTCAGTTTCCGGTTGAGGTGGAGGTTAGGAGTGGGAGCGCGTGATTGAGGAGATTAGATTGATGAGGAACAGGGAGAGTGATTATCTTCAGAGTTACAAATTAGGGAGGTTTTATCTGAGAGGTGTGGATTGAAATATTTTTCTTATTTTTTACCTCTCGTCACTCATATCTGTAAGAGAGGTATTGTAATCATGCTAAAATTTCGATAGTGAGTTTTCAATGGATAAGCACGTTTTGAGGTCCCTAGAACACGATTTTGATAATTTCGCGATGATGTCTGTGTGTGTATGTGTGTGTGTGTGTGTGTCTGTGTGTCAGGATGGATGTTGGAGGTACGATAACTCAAATACCACTGAATAAAAAAATTTGAAATTTTATATACAATATTCTGACACCCTAGATTAGATCTGATTAGATTTTGGTGTTGATCGTGCAACCGGAAGTGGTAGTTTCTTGAAGATCTGAAGAGTTTTTCTGGAATATTCTCAAAATTTATGAATTAACAGGAATTTTTTAAATAACAATGTATACTAAATGTTACTGTCTACAATATGTATTCAAAACGTTGTTTCTATCTAGCACCATTTCCCAATTACAAGAAGTTAAAAATTCTACAAATTTGTTACAATTTTGATTTATCTGCCTACCTATGGAAACAAAAAATAAAATATTTGAGTGTTAATGTCATATTAATTTTTGACTTTTTGCCAAATTGAAATGGAAAATATGAAATGTCATTTAATATTTATAAAGTCATAATAAACTTTAATAATATTATAAAAACTACAATTCCCGAATTCCTTTCTAGTACAATGGTATATTTGTGAGTAAGTACCTTCATACACACTTAGTAAAATAGTAGAGTATATGGCGAGAGGTCATGTGTTGGCCACATTGGATTTTTTATCTCCAGCCACCAGGATTTTTATTTAGAGTATCAGTATCTTGTTGTCCATGATAGTTTAACATTTGTTACTACGAAAAATTTAATTGATTATGACAGTGACAGAATGATAGTGCCAATAGTGACACATTAATTATATCTTCTTCTATAGTGGACTAAATGACTAATATAAGTACCTATATTTTTGTATAGTAGTAAAAGGAATAGGATATGGCGGCAGGTCTTGTGCTGGCCACATCAGATATTTTAATAGTCGTTTATTATTTTAATTAGAAATACATATTATAGAAACAAACCGGCGATATGGAGTAGTGGTTAAAAGTGGGTTCGAATTCTGATCAAGTTGGAAATTTTCACAGCCTATAACTTTGAATCGATACCTACTATCGTCACCAATCCAAGTTAGGATACAATTAAGAGGCCCGTCTATCTCCTAAAATTCAGCATAAAATGTACTAACGTAGCGAGTGTTTTGTGGCCAGTACAAGAATGGTAAAATTTTATTTCAACAAGGATTTAATAGAGGAAGAAATTTTGATTAAAAAATTGTACATGGTTATAAAAATTTCGAAAAATTAAAAAAATTCCAATTTATCCAAACTGTACGCGGGTTTATCTCATGATAGAAATTAATTTTAAAAATTATAAAAAGGCACATCCTGTAGATCCATATTTTCTCTATTTAATATTTATAAAAACATTATCCTGAAGTTATATTATTTTTACTTTATTACATTATGTCCACTTAATAATATGTATACATTTCTTTAAAAATTGTACTACAAACATTTCAGAAATTGTGTATACGTCTGTTTAAGTTCATCAGTCCCATAGGTAGGTAAAATTACATATTTTTGAAAAATAGTTTTCCCTTATTGCTAAGAGATATGAAAAAGTTGTTATATAAATATTGTAAGATGTAATTTGTTTTTTCACATGTCGTATAACAAATTGTAACTATCACAAAATTTCCTATATTTTTTTAGCAAAGAATGTTAGAATGCTACAAGAAAATACCACTTCCGGTTAAGGTATTTTTACCAAAATCTTAGCATCTCTTCCAATTAGTATACAAATGTAAAATACCAATATCAAAATTTTTGGGTATTTCGTATTTTAGTTATCTGCCCTCCGGACCACATCAATACACACATACAGACATCATTGTGAAACTATCAAAAATGAGTTGTAAGGACCCTAATTCGTGCTCATCCACTTAAAACTCACAACCCGATTCCAATACCTGCCTTACAAGTAAGCGGAAGGTAAAAATGTGTATTATTATTAGAAAATCTTAATTTGAATTTTTGAATATCTAGTAACATCAAAATCCTTTGAACATTTTATATCAAAGTTTGATTGATCCAACATTTTTATCAACTAAAAATATCAAGTACTGTTTAACTATCCAAACCAATTAATCCAATACCCGCAAATTGCCCCCCCCCCTCCCCCCTCTAATGAAACAATCCATAGCATCAGCATCAGCGCTCCACAGAATCCGCAACACACATAATATTTTGGTATCGCTGTTCTGTCTGCTCTCCCGACATGGAGAGCTTCTCTACCGCAGCACCGGCACCGCCAGTGCTTCGTAACCTCGATCATGTTGACATCATCAAATATTCAATACAGTTGATTTCCGGTGTCATTGGTTGCGATTACCGCGGACGCTGGATCGATAACCAGAAATAGGAGGGGGGGGGATTAGAATCAAATGAGAGACATGTAAATAAGAGTTGTAGAGGGTGTGGCAACAGTACGAAATTTTTAGCACAACTCTCTGCATGTGATAGTTCAAGTCTTCCGGCCGGCAATGTGATTATTGATAAATTGTAAAACATCTTGCAATTAAATCGCACTCGGACGCTTCAAGCTAACCACTTGATCGTCTTAAATGTAGTCCTGGGTGCCTATTCTAATTCATATATCAACTAGATAAACCAAGAGAATCTTGTTATCCCTCTAGCGGATTTTGTTAGAAAGCATCATATAAAGGATGCTCTACTCTAGACGATTTATATTTCGCTGCCAAGTTATTATGTTTTATTTTCTGAGACAATTTGCAATATGAACATAAAACGCGTTTTCACATTGTTAATTTTTTATTAATTAAATAAAATATTTTTTTATAAGCGCATTTATAAATGCTTTTATTAATAAAATAATATTCCTCTAAAACGTGCTTACATCAGAACTTATAAATCAAGACTAGTAAACAGATAGCGACCCCACATGTCGCTATGACTTAGAATAGGAGGCCTGGTTGCAAAAGAATCGCTCACAGCTCTCTGCATATCTGATATCTCTTCTAAAACCCGGAATATCCCAATTTTTTACATTTTTACCTCTGGTCGCTCAGTCCTATAAACGAGATATTGTAATCATGCTAAAATTTCGATAGTGAGTTTTCAATGGATAAGCATGTTTTGAGGTCTCTAAAACACGATTTTGATAGTTTCGCGATGATGTCTGTGCGTGTGTGTGGATGGTTGGATCGGTGAATGGTTGGGTGGATGGATGGATATTGGAGGCACAATAACCCAAATAATATTGAATTTAAAAATTTGAAATTTTGTTCATAATATTCTGATACCTTAGATTAGATTAGATTAGATTTTGGTGTTAATCGTTCAACCGGAAGTGGTAGTTTCTTGAATCTGAAGAGTTTTTCTGGAATATCCTCAAAATTTATGGATTAATAGGAATATTTTTAATAACAATGTATACTAAATTAATGTAACTATCTATACAATTTGTATTCAAAACGTTGTATATATCTAGCACCATTTTCCAGTTACAAGTTAAAAATTCTACTTTGTTACAATTTTGAATTCTACCAATGAAAACAAAAAATAAAATATTTGAGAATGAAATTTTTAACTTTTTGACAAATTGAAATTGAAAACATGAAATGTCTTTATTTATTTATAAGGTCATGATAAACTTTAATAATATTATTTATATAAAAACTACAATTCTCGAATTTCCGTCTACAATGGTATATTTGTGAGTAAGTACCTTCATACACACTTATATTAGTAAAATAGTAGAGCATGCCGAGAGGTCTTGTGTGATCACATTAGATTTTTTAAATGACAATTTTTTAAGTTTTGTAAATTGAAAAATCGAAAACAAGATTATTTTTTACCGGAACCAGATCTATGTAAATAAACGTTATAAACAATTTAAACACTGTTCACACATGGATTCTTTGAGGATTCTTTCATGCTTCTGAATCGTGGAAAAAATCACTGTTTTTAAGCAATCAATGAATTAGAAATTCTTCTTTTCCAAAATTCATTGAAGTTCAATTTATCGGCGCCGCTATTTGTGACGCAATTCTCAACAGAATTATTCAGATCCATGAAAGAATCCTGAAATTATCCTTGTGTGAACAGGGCTTTACACACGGCAGCCCTACATACAGTAGTTTTAAAACTATTTCGAAATTGGTATTGCTGCAAAATGTATGGAAGAATGCCCGCTAAATTTTTAATTAGGCAAAATTGTAGAGCAAGATTATATTTTTAATAATTCGTGTCTGGCGTTCAACTCTGAACATAATTGACAAGCACCATATTATGTATTCTTGCCCTAATTTCCATTAATTTCAACAAAATCTAATTAAAACTTCAATGTTTAATCAAATATTATTAAAGTCTAATCATTTGAAGTGTCCTTATCAATTTTCAGATTAAATTTGAGAGAACATCAATATTAGAGTTTAATAACATGCATTAATTTAATAACTTGGAAACTGAAAGAAAATTTTCACAAAACACTCCACTCAATAAATGGACTCATTAGTCAATTTTATGATATCTCTTACCAAATAAAACTGGTAGATAAGGTAGTAACCCACTTGACATGAATCGTCCATGGGATGTTTAAAAATATCTTATTACCTGATGTCGTCACTTAAGAAATTAAATTCTGAATTTTTTAACAAATTATTGATTAAAATATTTCGTATGAGTGTAGGTACATTTTATTGTACTTACTTAATATGAAAATACTTATCGCAATATAATTTACATGCTTCTTTCAAGTACCATAACCTCACTTTAAACAATATGCATGACAATATTTATTTAAATACATCAATTTATACGCAAATGAGTCCTTAACCCAAAACTTCTGCTCACCAACCAACAACTAAACTTTAGTCAAACAAATCTTCACTTAATTTCATTTAAAAAAACGTTAAAAAGATGTGGTCAACAAAAGTGAGATTAAATTATTTGCTAAACAATAAAAAACTAATTTTTTCGGCGATTGACATTAAAAGTTCTGTTTTTTGACAGTTGACAGTCAGCAAAGTGTCACTTTTGCTGCCTAGGCAGCAAAAATAGTAAAAAAACGCCTGGCAGTAAAGTAATTGTTACTATGGTGAATCAACAAATTTGACATTTATAAAATTCATCAACACACCTAACCTATTTTGTTTTTCATAGCAACTGTCAACATTATATACAAATAACATAGCAAAAAAACAGATTTGCTGCCTAATTCATAGCCTCGGCTGCGCCTCGTCTATGAAACTCTAACCGCGGCAGCAAATCTAATATTTTTTGCCTAGTTAAACAAGTAACTATTTATCGTGAATACTACTAAAATACTAAATTTATAAAAGCAACTATAAAATATAATTTATTATAGGTTATACATTGCATAGTATTTTCCCGTGTGTCAACATAACCCCACTTGTAGCTAAGATCTGTCCCAGTGGGCGTGGCATTGCCCATCCGGCAACGTCGCTTTTAGCGTCAAAATTATTCACATTAATATTCGTCAGCTGCTGCGTTGGTTTCAAATCTAACCAATTAAAGTTTATCAAAAGTAAAGATTTCCCCAATCCAATTACAACAACGTATCTGTTTACTGAAGGAATCCAACAAGAAGACGAAGTTTGCCGAATGGTAACGGAGTTGACCGAACGCGGCCGAAAGGGATGATTTGAGGGATTGCGATTGTGAAGTTTGCTTGTAGACATGAATTATGAATTAATTGCCAAATTTAATTAGAAAAATTTTACTCTTCATTGTAGGGGAGTGATGCGACACTGGGATAAGGCGACGCTTAGAAAATAATGAAAAGTGAATAATCGATCGGTATTCAACTGATGCAAATTCCACATTAAATAAAAGTTAGGGGATTTTATCGCTCAGCGCTGCTAGCTTACAAATCCCCGCCATTTCAAGTACCCGCGCTGACAGGCTATGTGCTTTGAGCAGTGTTGTAACTTATCTAGATAATTTTATCTAGATAATATATTTTTATCTATTATCTTATCTAGATAATTTTTTTCTTATTTATCTTATCTAGATAATATTACAAATTATTTTTATCTAATTTTTAATTATCATCTACTAGATAATAATTTTAGTAAAATTATAACCAAATTTTTTAATTTGTAATTTTAATCGAATTCAAATGTAATCAAATCAAACTGTGCAAGCATACAACGCACAAGCTTGCAACGCTGCCGGCTCTCCAGCTGGTACCGATTATACTTTATAACATGTCCTTTATATTTCTTATTTCTTTATATGATCTATAAATTATCTAATAATTATCATATATAATATCCCAAGTGTCAAATTGTCGCATTCGCACACTTGAGAAAATTATCGACAATTACATGCACGAGGGATATTCGAAAGACTATTTCCCGATTAAAAAGCCAAACGCTGTTTCTCTCATGAAAAATAAAGCAAAATTTAAAAACTTCCTTTGACAGCAAGTCAGAATCACATTGCCAAGCCGTATCCAAATACGATAATTTTGCACTAGTGCAAATTATCGATAATTTGCATTAGTTCAAAATTATCGTGTAATTCTACATTGATTGGTTATCTATTATCTTATCTAGATAAATAAAAAGTTAGTTAGGTATCTTTATTTTTATCTAGATAAAAAATATTGTTATCTATCACAACACTGGCTATGAGTACATGTTGTCTCTATATATCTAATTGCAAATCAATCTCCCCTGTCCCCACTTCCCCTCTCATGCCATCTATTTAGTTTACAAACACTTGACACACCTAATTTGCTTGGAGTAAACACACACATACACACACACACACACACACACACACACACACACACACACACACACACACACACACACACACACACACACACACACACACACACACACACACACACACACACACACACACTCCAACACCCACACACGTCGAGTCCTAATCAAATCCACCGATACTGTGACGTCACGGCGTCACGCTAGCGTCGCATGTCGTCTGTACAGCCGTCAAAGGTGGCTGTGACCACCGCACGACCGTCGATTGTCTGCTAAGTACGTGGTGGTGTCATAGGTCACGATACCCACTTTGTATGATGGTGGGTTGAAAGGATTGAAGATTTGAATTATGAGAAAGATTGTTTTCTTTTTATATTGGACATGCTTATGTCCAAATTATGGATAAAAATAAAAACATCATTACTACAGTGATTTTAAACAAGCAAAGTTAAAGATTGACCACTAGTGGCTTTACTCCAAATGATACCCACTATTTATAGTGGGTAAATTGTTACTTTGCTTATTAGAAGTCACCAGTAATGATGTTTTAGCTTGGGACACTTCTATAGTTACTATTATAAACAAATGGTAAGATTTTTCCTCCTACAATTAGTTCATCACTATCCCCGATGTAAAATAACAACAAATGTACTTGTGCAAAATTAAGTTTAATATATTTTATAAAATACCTATATGATTACAATTAATTCATCTAATAAACAATAATGGTTCTAAAACATATATTTGAAAAGTGACAGAATTCTGACATTTATTTGATTGACAGGTAGAAAATTTAGTCAAACAAATTACTTATTTTATTTCAGAGTTGGATAAAATTTGATTTTGTGCTAAATTATGACTGTATAACCTTTAACAATTAATATTGCAATATATTTTAAATTTTAGATATGTCAAATTGCAAGGGCAGATCCAGGTCATATTCTTAGGGGAGGTAATTTTGAAAAATGGAACGGTAAATTAGCGCCGCAGGAGAATTTTTTTTTAGTTCAAGGTTAAATGTCTTTATTTGAAATTTCGGATTTGAATAATACTCTTTTTTATGTGTAAAAATAAATTAAAACTTAATTTTTACTTCCACGTAAGTTATAATAGTATTAACTTAAGTAGAAATTGGAATAGTATTCGATTTTAATATCTAACTTTAGGATTCTTGGGGGGTAATTACCCCTTTACTCCCCCACCTTGTAACCGCGCCTGTCAAATTGATTCTAAAATGTACGATACTGCATCACTCCACCTTCTCCAAAGTTCGCTAGAGAGGGACTTTTTTTGACCACGTTGACAGCTAAAGTATCCCAACCAATCTTCTAGTAACTGTGGCTGTGGAACATAGTATTTTTTCACGACATACGGAGAAAACACAATTTTCTTCTCGCGAAATAGTGAGGAAAGTAGGTTTTCCCTCTCTAGAGAGGAAAGTAAGCAGTGTTACCACCAGTGTTATTTTACGATGAAATATTTTAAAAATTGTAAGTAAATTTATTATTTTATTGAAAATTCTGATTTTATAGCGATATACTGTAAACTATTATTTTACAATTATTATGTTTTATACTTTCTTTTTCTACTATTTCACGATTTTACAACTTAAATTAAATTTGGCATATTGGCTGCATTTCGTTGTTTTTAAACATCATTCTGACAGATGGCAGCTATAACCTAATTTCTAGTTATTGTTTCTTCTACATTTACAATGTTTTTAAATATGTCGTGAAAAAAATGTTGTGTCTAACACGAGAGGAACGCTCTTTTTCCACTCTTGCTCGA
Source organism: Agonum fuliginosum (assembly GCA_947534325.1). Taxonomy (NCBI): domain Eukaryota; kingdom Metazoa; phylum Arthropoda; class Insecta; order Coleoptera; family Carabidae; genus Agonum; species Agonum fuliginosum. The sequence goes on from OX384033.1 coordinate 4,227,316, forward strand.
TTGCCTCACTCGCTTCGCTCGTGACACAAACTTCGAGCTCGAGTGGGAAAAAGAAGCGCTTTCCTCTCTAGTTGGACAAATAACTATTTATAAATATTTTAGCAGTTATTAAGAAGTGTTGGATAAAACGTAGGTAATTCCTTACTTTGCACACTAGTAAAGTAAATAACTATTATTATTAGTGAACTGTCAGTTTATTATTGACTTCAAGATAATTCTATTTTAAATATTTAATAGAGAAACGATGAATCTGCAGATGTGCCTTTTTAAAATTTTATCATGAGATATACCCGTGTAAAATTTGCATAAATTGGAAATTTTTATGAATTTTTCCGGATCATGTACAATTTTTTTATTAAAATTTTAAAAAGGCACAAATGTAAATTCATCTTTTAACTATAATTCTTTTTTCGAATGAAATTTTACCATTTTTGTACTAGCCACAAAACACTCGCTACGATAGTACAATTTATAGTGGATTTTAGGAGGTAGACGGGCCTTTTAAAGATCGCTCACGTAATTCTAAAATCCTTTACAGATTAAAAGAAAGGACTAACTAAAGATTTAAACAAGTTTAGATCTTACTAAATTTTAAAGAGTACTCATTTTGTATGTTGTCACCAATTCTTTACCTAAAGCTTGAACTACATTATACATTTTTCGGCCAGAAAAAAGAACTTTTTTTAGATACTTAATTCAACTAGAATCTAGTTTTAAAATTTGTTCTTGTACTGATATATTTATCGACTAATACTGTCAACTGAAAATTTAAAAAAATGTAATTGTCATTGTCAGTTGTTGAGGTATTAATACCTGGTAAAGTACTGATTGCATTTCATACAATTGTACAAGAGTTTTTGTCATTTCAGAAGTCCATTTATACCTTTTAGGAGCCATTACGGGTCAAGACTTTAGTTTTATTTCTACTGAAACTCAACTTTATTATTTTTAGGTTATATACAGGAGGTTGGTAACACAAAATATACATCCACTGCGCAAGTCTAGTATGAAAATTGTATGAAATATAGGTCCCGAGCACTTTTTTAAGACGAAAAAAGACGGTTCTAGTATGAAACTTGGATCGAAATTTTCTTGATTTACATTATCTAAGTGAGCATTCTAGAATTAAGTATCAAAATTGTCAAAGTTTCTAGCCGAAAAAGTAAAAGTAATGTAATTCTTTACCTAATTCTTCCCCATTCCTAGCCCATACTCTAGATGCATTAGCAGACAATATCTCCGGGTATGGCCTATGAATCATACATGGTATGCTATGCTGGCCATCTGCCATCTTGTGGAGGGGTTAAATTCCTACTCGCCGGAAACGGACGCGGATTGGTCACGTGCTACCGGAAGTCGGACGACAACAAGAGATGTAATATCGGAGTAGTTCTGATCACCACAATCAGGAATGTTGTCGAGAATTATGACGAGAAATCGTTTTTATGGGGGATGATCGAAATATTATTACATACCTACTTATTAGCTTATTCGTTTCGTTAGATATTTGTTAGATTCCGGCTTTTAATGCAGCACTTCAAATTTAAAATCGTCTTCATGTGGTATAGAGAAACAAAGTTTATATTTATCTATTTGTTATAATATTGTATTACTGGTTTAGTTAAGTTGGCAATGCAGCAAACTATTAAAAAAATTTTAAAAGACGGAAAATTTGAATGTGGGCCTTATTACCACCTGGGCTTTATTTGTCGCACCTACCTTACACCAAAATTGTAAGACTTTTTCAACACTACAAATGCACGCCTTTTACTCAACTTGGGTGGGCAGCCTCACATATTGTGAGCAGGAAGCCCGAACCGAACCGGAACAGCAATGAAAAACTGAACGAACCGTAGTTTTTTAGCGAACCAAACCGAACCGTTAAAAATAATTTGGCAAACTCATAACTCTAGCCGAACTGATGGTTAGGAATCAGTTCGTAGCAGTTTAAAGCATAAATTGAAATTAAAAAAAAATGGTAATGGATGTTAACTTTTTTAGAAATTTATTATATTTAGGTCTAAAACAGGAACGAATTTTTACCTCCCACCTCATATTCTATAAAGGAGTTATTGTGATGGACCAAAATTTTCGAGTGTGAGTTTTTGGTGGATATCGTTTTAGAGTCCCTAGAGTACGAACTTAACATTTTCGAGATGTGTGTGTGCGTGAGTGCGTGCGTTCGTTCGTTTGTATGTTACAATTTTTTCGAAAACGATAACTCAAAAAATATCAAACATTAAAATTTTATATTTAAGGTTTTATTACGAATCTTAATAAGCCATTATATTTTTGGTTTCAATCTACAAACCGAAAGTAGTACTTTTTTTAAATATTTCGATAAATAATTAAAAGATAAATAAATATTTTTATTTTAAATATGAAAACCGGAACAAAACCAGACCCAATAAAGCACAGTGAACCGCGAACCGAACCTGAACCGTTATTTTGTTGGGTTCGACTCTCTGATTGTCATTGTCATTGGTACTGTTGTTAGTAAGAGAGTACGGCATATGGAAGACTTTTTGCGATGATTTTTGTGCAGTGAAATGTGCGGATTCGATCTTGATTTCATGTAGATACAATATGTGAAACACGATACACTACATACAGGGAAGACTAAAGACCTCGGTAGAGACATAGTGAGTGGTGTTGCAACTAAACAAGGAGATTAATGAGTCTAAATATAGGGTTAGTCGCTGCCTAATTGAGGATTTACCACACAAGATAAGATCACTTAAACCTACTAAGTCTTCACCGTCTAATATATTCTAATTTGTGTTCTTGAATTTCACATACCTACTACACTAGCAGTTCACACAATACTTAACACTCTCATCAAAATCGGAAATCTTGATAGAAAACTGTATTATTTTTATTTAAGTACAATAATTTGGTATTTATTTTAATACGTATATCCCAGCATTAAAGTAGGTAATATTATTCAACCAGAGTTTCACATAAGTAATTACTTACAAGAATACAAGTTTTACTATTACCAAAAACGAGTAATTGATATTTTAAACTTAAATCTTCTTCTTTAATGAGGTGAAATGGTCTAAATTCAACATTTTTAAGCTCCACTTCTAATTGTTCCATCGAATTAAAACATACCTATCTTAAAATTCGACTTGAGTCCAAAGAGATCTGTGTGCAAAATTTCATGAAGATCGGACAAACGGTGTAGATCCTGATGTTAACCCCCATCCCTTATAGTTCAAACGAATTTAAGCATAATTTATGACCCGATTAAAAAAACTATTTTTCTTATTTCATTTCAATGATATACAGGTTGGTGGAGGTGAAATGCGAACATAGGGAAATATATGACAATGGAGTTATCATGCTAGGCATCTTAATATACGTGGAATAAGTAGGTACTGTCAATGTCAAAGTAGCTGTCATATTATTGAAATTTTTATTTTCATATATAATACCATTAGTGACTATGATTTTGCCGGCAATTTTTGCCGTCTGGTCACGACTGCTTGTTGCGTCGAAAATAAACACGAGTGCGTAGCACGAGAGTTTATTTTCTAAAGCAACAAGGAGGAGTGGCCAGACTGCAAAAATTACCAAAAAATCATAGTCACGTATGGTATTCGGCTTGACAATTTCTCGAATTATTTTATTTATTCCAAAAAAGTAATGTATTTTTAAAACAATCATCACAACTGACATAAACTAGTGAAAATTGTCAGTGTAATTTTCACTAGTGAAAATTGTCACTGTAGTTCGTCTGTGATTGGTACAATTCAGCAAAATACTGTGTTTTGATTGGATGAAAAACTATGAGTGGAATTGTCATTAAAATATTTTCTTTGCATGTATGTGTACGAGCAGAACGAGAAAGTTTACATGCACTTTTAGATTTTATTATTATTTCTGTTATTGATTACTCTTTTTGCCACACAAATTCACATTACTTCGTTTTGTGACACTACTACAAAATATATCAAGATGAAAGTTCGATTGTCATGTACGTTGTCATGTTCGCATTAATTTCACCTCCACCAACCTGTATACCGAATTTCGTTACAAAAAAAAAATTGCGTCCGTTAGGGCGATTTCTAATTTTTACCTCCATCTCTAATGGTCCAATCGAAGTCAAACATTCCTTAAAATCTGACCCTGGTCAAAAGAAGACCTGCATGCAAAATTTCATGAGAATCGGACAGACAGTCTAGAAGTAGATACAAAACAAACGGACAGACAGACAGATGACAGACAGCTTTATATACACGGTTTCCCAAAAGTCTCGGGACGGAGCTAGAAGTTTTGAACGAGTGAAGAAAAAAAATTGAAAATTTGGGGATCACTAAAGCGTTTGGGTCATTGCGAGACCGAAGAAGGTCGACAATTTGAACATTTTGTAAAAAATCGTAATAAACGTGCAAAAACATTAAAATTAATTAAAATTAAATTCTTGAAAGAATTAAGATATCGTGTTTTGGTTTATAGAGAGGTGTTTCTTTTTACCTTCCGCTTACCTGTAAAGGAAGGTATTGGAATCATGCAAAAAATCGGGTGGTGAATTTTTAGTGGATGAGCACGAATTAGGGTCCTTACAACTCATTTTTGATAGTTTCACGATGATGTCTGTGTGTATGTGTGTGTGTATGTGTGTGTGTGTGTGTGGTCAAGGCCGGGTGTTAGTCGCATAACTCAAATACGAATTACCCGAAAATTTTGATATTTGGTATTTAACATTTGTATATAAATCGGCAGAGCTCCTTAGATTTCGGTACAAATATCTTCATGGGAAGTGATATTTTTTGAACATTGAAAAGGTTAATTGTCAAAATTGTATATAAATTTGGAAAAATATAGTATTTATTTGTAATAAGAATAAGAGGAAAAGTTATTTGCAACTTACGTTATAAAAAAATTGTCTTTATCTGGTAGCATTAAAGAACTGCAGTAAAATTTAAAAAATAAATTTATCAAATAAAACGTTGATATCTTGTAATCCATGATCGGTTGATTTTTGTTTCTGCGTAAAAAATATTGACAGGTGAGACGGGTGACAAGTTGGCATACTAGCGCTATATAAGTCCTAAGTAAGATATTAAATGTAGTAATTGAACGGAGAATGGCTTCAACACAGCAGAGTTTTCCTGTGAATGAATCTTTTTATTCAGGTGATGCAAATTTCTGTGTTTGAATATTTGAGATTTTTATTTGTATATTTTAAATGGGCACCGGATTGCACGTATACATTTCTGTTTAAAGTCTAGATATGGCGGAAGGTTGTGTGATGGCCACGTCAGATTTTTTCATTACCTTTAAAAAAGGTGAAACTCGACAGGGGTTGCTATTTAAACATGTTAGGGTAGTCATACCTTAAAAAAACTCCATGATGCATGGAAGTTCTAAACCATCTAAGAAAGTAGTTTTTATGACTCTTTAGTAATCCCCAAATTTTAATTTTTTTTTCTTCACTCGTTCAAATATTACCGTGACTTTTGTCCTGTATATTAGATTTTAAAAGAAATTTCCAAATTAAAGTTTTCTCAACACCGTCAATAACAATAACCCCTCTCGCTGGTAACCGGTAAAAGTGAACCGATGACATTATCCGTAACTCTTGCATCGCTTTGCATAATGAAGTTATGTGATGCACAACCATTACGTATCGGTTATATAATTGATACCGGAGATTAGCGTGGTGCACTGGGCGTGGACGTTAGACTGGAGTGGTAACTCACATTACCGGTTATCTGGTTACCGGTAAGCTTGGTTAGCGCTTACGAAGAGTGCTATTTTAAAAGAGATTGGAACGATAACTGGGTTGTATTTTCAGTTTATCAGTAGACACTTTATAGGGGTATTGATTTTTGACCATTTTCTTATTGGAAAGGAAAATCAGTATTAATATTATACAGGATGTTCCACAACTTAGGACAAAAAATGGATACTGTACGACGTGCTGATCATGAAACAAAAAGAATTTTTTTAATTCGCAAAATTAAGAGTAGTTTACTCGACATGTGTACATTTTAAGTATTACTGTTTTGATGGTATATATTCATTTGATATTATATTCAAAGCTTAATCGTATCATCAACGACAGTGATGTTAAAACAAATCAACAATTTTATCTGTCAATTAGTTGATAGTTTGCATATTATGGAAGGTTTTGATTGTTATGATGGTTGTATCTAACGTATTAAGTTCGTAACTAATGAATTATAAGTATCTAAGGTATTATTTAAGTAACTAATGTATAATGTTGTTTATAATTATCAATAATGTTGCATATTAAAAGGTAATAACAGTTGATGATACAATTAAATATAATATGTTTTATTAAAATTAAAATTTTGTTTATTCTTTTTGAGTGAGATAAAATTATATGACATTGTGTTTTATACTATGCCTACATGTCTAGACTTACTATAATATGCCTACATGCCTAGGTAAAATAAAAAGACTAATAATTTTTTAATCTGCCTACGGTATACATACTCACATGCCTATTTATATGCGTATGGTTATGATTTAGACAAATTATAAAATCTTAAATCTAAAATAAATTTGCTTTTTACGAACCCGGTTATAACGAACTTAGTTTACCGAATATACGAACTATTCGAAAGCACACAAGGATTCTACGCGGATTCTTTGAAGATTCTTTCATGCCTCTTAATTTTGAAAAAAATAATAATGGTGAGAATTGTAAAAAGTAAATAAAATAACTTACAATAATATTCAACTGTATTTCGCCACTTTATTTGATCTGGTTCCTTCTGAGACACTATTTTTATGATAAAATAGAATATGGATTATGGATTACATTATAAAATACATTAAAACACACGTAAACACTGCAAAGAACCGCACTCAACTGAGGACATAGGAACTGAGGAGTGAAGAATACAGAACAATGTATAAACAGATTCACTTTAGAGTTAAATCTTGTTTGTATCTGTTTATATTTTATTTATTCATAGTGAATAGGTTTAGGCCTTCACAACACGTGACAGTAAAAATTCGAGGGTTTTGTTAAAAAATTAATTAGAAATGCTTATTTTTAAAGGCTTACTAAAGATTCAATTTAGCGGCGCCGCTATTTGACAGGCAATTTTCTCCAGAATTTTTTTTAAATTTAAGAGCATGAAAGAATCTTTTTGTGAACAGGACATTAGATCCATAATAATATTAATAATTTTTTCTTGTAATTTATTAGTTTTTTTTAACTATCATAAATATATTATATTATTATTAGATCCAATAACGGTGGATGAGGCAAATAATAAAAACAATGTTTTAAAAATATTTCTAAAAACTTTTAAATTACTTTAATTCATGGTAACGTATTTTTCTAGTTTGTTATGAAAATAAATTTGAAAATATTTGTGTATCTGCATTGCATACATATTTATAATATTTTAGAAGCCTTTTTTGAAGATGACCACGCGTAGATGAGCAAAATGTGTTTGGAATTTTTTCTAATTCGCGCCATTAAGCAGAGTTGAATGGATTTTTAAAAGCTCGACTTTTTGGTGAATCGATTAAACTGTGATTTTGCAAATTTCTAATTGCTAAATTTTTTATCCAGACTGCTACTCCCTGAATAATATTAAAACATTTACGAATGAAAGAAAATTAAATAGATAAATAAATAAAAATTAATTAAGCAGTAATTAAACTTTATTTATATTATTTTGATGGTAAACATTCAACAAGATTTAATCCATATGGTACCACTTCGACCGATTCGTCTTGGTGTAGCCAGAATCTCTATCTATGCGAGTGCGACAACCTTTGAATTTCAAAGCGGCAACGGAGATTATTATGCAACCAGGACTACATTTAAAACGACTAAGTTGAAGCGTCAGAGATGTTTTACAATTTTACTACAATCACACACTGCCGGCCGAGAGACTTGAACCACGGGGGTTCATACGTCATCTCACACTGCTACTGCCACGATGGTAAACTATATCATTATTTTTATTTGCTGCTCAAATCAATTTATGGGCATCTCATTAATACAACCCAATACCAAATTTACTTATCTTGAACTATAAAGGAACTTCGAACCGTATTTTCACAAATAATTACAAATATTGAAAATTTAAATTCAAAATAGTATATTAAATTACTAGCACGGTAAAACAGTTTTTACTGGGCGAGACTGTCACGTCCTTGAAGTAGTAAAACAGTTACCTTGCGTGTTGTATTGTACAACATTTTACTTGTTACTCATTTGTAAATCAAAATAAAAATTAAAAAATCATTCATACACAACTAGTGATGCCGTCGAGTCAAGAAATTTCTCGTCTTATTCCCGTCTCGTTTCGAAATTACGAGACGAGAACCAATAAATTATATTATATATTTTTATGCCTATTGCTTGTTCTTATTTATTCCTATGTGTGTGTGTGGATGTATGTGGGCAGTACGATAACTCAAATATCGCTGAATAAAAAAATTTCAAATTTTGCATATAATATTCTGACACCTTAGATTAGATCTGATTAGATTTTGGCGTTGATCGTGCAAGGTGCAACCAAAATTGAAGATCTGAAGACTTTTTCTGAAATATCCTTATCCATATAATTTATGAATTAAAGGAATTTTTTTAATAACATTGTATACTAAATGTTACTGTCTACAATAATAACAAGAAGTTAAAAATTGAACAAATGTTACAATTTTGATTTATCTGCCTACCTATGAAAACAATTTTTTTTGACTTTTTAACAAACTGAAATGGAAAATATGAAATGTCATTTATTATTTATAAGGCCATAATAAACTTAAATAATATTATAAAAACTACAATTCCCTTCTACAATGGTATTCATACACACTTAGTAAAATAGTAGAGTATGGCGAGAGGTCATGTGTTGGCCACATCGGATTTTTTAATTTGTGGAAAAAGTATAGTAGTATGTGACTCATTTATAAACTCTCTAGATAATCGCTGCGCTCGTTCTTAAAATGACGTTTATAAAACTTGATTAACACAATTAATTATTTATAATTGGTTTATTAATTATTTATTACAGGGTGTTATGTAATTGTTAGTTTACTTGGGAAATTGAGATAAGTATAAGATTATTATTGTACCGATCATTGAGGAATAAAGACGTGTAAAATATGAAGTTGGTTATTCATTTAAAGTTATTGTAACAATACTATTACAAATGAGTAACAAGTAAAAGAACAAACAGATTTCCTGTAGCAGTAGCAGCATCCTCGCCGCCTTGCCGGTAAATAAAGAGGGCGCGGCCGCCTGCCTGCATGCGGGCTATCGATCGCCGCCCGCCGCTCCGTGGCGGGGGCGGCGCGGGGGCGGCGGCGCGGAACCCGCCGCAACGCGGCCGAGGCCACAAGCCAATCACGGGACAACAAACAGCTGTTCACGTAACAACAACACCGACCTGGGGCACACGCTGAAGACGATGCTGGAGGTGCAGACAACAGGACTCTTTTGCACTAGGTCTGACTGCATGAGGACGAATCGTCGAAGGGGTTGGATTCCAATTACTTCTACCATGCTATGTTCCCAAAATGCTTTAGATTGCAGAAACCTGAATTCTACAGAATACATCCGGAATTTAACTCTGCAGCCACCACTACATGCATGCACACGGGGCAGTATACTATTAAGAGGTAAATAAAAAATCCGATATGGCCAACACATGACCTCTCGCCATACTGTACTATTTTACTAAGTGTGTATGTATGCCATTGTAGAAGGGAATTCGGAAATTGTAATGTTTATAATATTATTAAAGTTTATTATGACTTTATAAATAATAAATGACTTCATATTTTCCATTTCAATTTATGAAAAAGTCAAAAATGTATATGACATTAACACTCAAATATTTTATTTTTTGTTTTCATAGGTAGGCAGATCAAAATTTTAACAAATTTGTAGAATTTTTAACTTCTTGTAATTGGAAAATGGTGCTAGATAGAAACAACATTTTAAATACAAATTGTAGACAGTAACATTTAGTATACAATGTTATTAAAAAATTCCTATTAGTTCATAAATTTTGAGGATATTCCAGAAAAACTCTTCAGACCTTCAAGAAACTACCACTTCCGGTTGCACGATCAACACCAAAATCTAATCAGATCTAATCTAGGTTGTCAGAATATTATATACAAAATTTCAAATTTTTTTAATTCAGTGGTATTTGAGTTATCGTAACATCCATCCACACACACAGACACATACATCATCGCGAAATTATGAAAATCGTGTTCTAGGGACCTCAAAACGTGCTTGTGCTTATCCATTGAAAACTCACTATCGAAATTTTAGAATGATTACAATACCTCTCTTACCAGATATGAATGGCGAGAGGTTAAAACTAAAGAATATTACCAAAAACTTCAAGTAATAACAATAATGAAATACAATAAAAAGTAACTAACAACTAATGCATGGAGAGAAGTAACAGTATATTACATTACAAGTCATGAAAATGTTTCATTGCAGACGAGGAGGCGTTTGAAGAATGCGAGGATGCGCAGCGTCCGAGCATTTCTTCAAAGCCTCCGAGTCAAGCAAAGACATTTTTATGACGCGTGATGTATTCTATTTTTTTTTAAATCGGCAATTAAGCTTAAAATGATTAAAAAAATTAGGTTTGCATAAATCATTAGAGCTGTGACAAATCATCAGAGCTGTCACAAATTTTAGAAAAAGTTGTCATGACAAGTAAACAAAGTTGAAAGTAAAAATGACTAGGCATGAAAATAAAATTTTCATGCCTAGTCATGAAAATCTTACTTTCATGCCGCAAATTAGTCTGGAAATGACGATTTTCATGCCGATTTTGAAAAAAATTATTATTTTACATTAAATTCGTAAAAAAGTTAAATTTTAAAATACCTACATAATGATTTATTGTAACACAATTACCTACTATTTATTGGATATGCGTTGATGTTTTAAGGAAAAAACTACCCACTTTTAAAATTTCGTAAACTATACAATGCACTGAAAATACAATTTTTTTCTTTTGGTGTTCTAAATTTAAAGTTAAAAGTATAATACACAGTTTCCCAGAAAGCATTTTGCAGGTACAGGATTAAACGTCAAAGAAAAGTTCTTGTTCATGTAGTTAACCACCTACACCTACACCGGGTACAAAAGACACTGACTTTAAAACTCTAGAACCACGGGTAATCTTTATACGTGGGAGTAAATTTAAAAAAATTGTTGTTCACTTCAGCCAATACAAAACACAACAGTTTACTGTTACCCTCGAAGAATTAGAAAAGAAATTAAATATCGATCGATGTACATCAAATTTAAATACGTTCTAGTAGTTCTATTTATTCAACTTGATATTTTAGAAAAATACTTAATAAATTACACAACTTACTTGTTACTTATGAACCACGAAATACAGGGTGATTCATCGTAACTTACTTATTTCAAAACGCGATAATGCCCATTTTATGAATCAGAAACTTTTTATTTTTATTTTATAATGTAGGTACATATCTAAAGTTTTGTTTCATCCAGTTTTCAAAATCATATCTGGTAGGTGACGCTCCCCATTGTCTAAATAAGCCGATTTCATAACCTTTTCCAGCATGGCAGCGGGTATGTTGGCAATTGCGGCCCGGATGTTGGTCTTCAGGTCTTCTGAGGTCCTTGGACGGTTGACGTAAACGCGGGATTTCAAAAAACCCCACAAAAAATCACAAGGAGCCAAATCGGGCGAACGGGCTGGCACTCCAAATCGCCTCTTATTGAGATGAGGCGCCCCGGGAAGTGTACGACTCAACTCAAAACACACGCTGCTCCGTGCTCCAAAGCATGATGGCGACTGACCGAGTGGGGAACAAAACTTTAAAAGTGCACCTGTCGAATGAGACCACTCTCTCCTCACTACGATCCCTACAGCCTGAATGACATGCATTTTAAAAAAGCAAGTTATGATGAATCACCCTGTATAATATACTCAGGAGTGGACACTCCGTATCTTAAGACCCATCTCTTACTATCATATGCAAAGCAAAAAAGCATGTTACAATAAATCATTTTGTGACTTTGGTTTTGAAATCTATGACCTCATATTTTACAATGATGTACTTATAGGTTGTGCTTACATGTCTATAGAATGAAATTTTTAAAAAACCTTGCCGTATTTTGTTAAATAATTTCTAAAAATTACTAAAAATACGAGTTTTACATAAATTATTACAGTCAATGGGTTTACTGTTTAAAAAATATCTCTCTATAACCCGTCTTCCGACTTATATAATATTATCGATTTCAAAAGAAAATTTTTATTTTTGTGCATTAATCAACGTATAATATGGATTATTAAATGATAAAAATTAGCTCCAAGTTTTGCTAATTGATGTCACAGCAATTAATAATTTGCATTTATTGATTCACTAATGAGTCATGATTCTTCATTTTAAATTTTATTTTGAAATTTTTTATAATACAGCCAGAATCGTTCAAATTATTAATCTTCTGGATTTACAAGTGTAGCGCCTTAAATACTGTAGATTTGTAGATTTTCTGTTTACCTTACAAATAGCTGCTTTCAACATTAGAAAAAATGAAACTTTCAGAAGCAGACGTATACAAAAACATTTTTTTACAAATACCTATGTATTTATTAATATTAACCTAAAACCTCACATTTTGGTGTAATAACAATCATTATACAAAAGTGTTGAATAATGGACTCATAATACAATAGTGTTAAATTACGAAGTCATAATACAATAGTGTCATTATAACCTGCATAATGAATGTATTATTCAATGGTTATAGATTAAGAAACATTCTAAACATGATAAATTAGCCTTTATTAAAATTTATAAAAACAGTCAATAACAAAATAAATAATAAATAATGATAACAAAAGAAAAACAGTGCCAAATAAATTTCAGGCCATTTAAATAACGAATAAATTAAGCCATCAATGTCGAGCATAAAGTGATAAAGAGTGTACAAACGACAATAGTACGATAATTCAATCACGTACTACGTCAAATGAAATTTGATTTCCACTATTTATAATGCGGCGATTTCCAATAAAACGTTCACAATAGGCGACATGGAAACGAGGCAAACAATAACCCACTGCCACTGGCCAAATGACACTTTATGAATCTCGCGCTGTTTTAATTTCATTGCACTTATTACTACAATCAAAAATATGTTCAGCAAATCAATGAATTTGTGTTTTCATACATATAGTGGGACAATGGGTGGAACAGACAACCTGGATTAAAATATGTTAATTTTTATTAATATTTGATTATTGTAATCAATAAGCTTTATACAGGCTGTATCATTACGGATCAAAAAGAATATTTTTTATTCCAAAAATAAATTTCAAAATATCTGATGAGAATATTTTGGATGCCACTAAATACATAATTATTAGGTAATTTGCAATCACTTTAATAATTGTAATAGTTCTATTTAGATGTTCATTAAATTTATTTCTAATAGCAATTATGTGAAGCCAGTATGGTACTTAAACTAGACCGTGTGAAATACTATAAGAAGTCGTAATTTTTCGTATTACTGAGAAAAAAAATCGTATTCCTACTCGAAGTTTTTTTACACATGCCATGATTTTACCACATCGCATACGGTAAAACAACACAAAATTTGTTAGCTTCTAGAAGAGGTTATTATTATTATTTATTGGTCGATAGAGTCCAAAATAAATAAAAGTTTAATTTTAAATATGGCATTTGCTGACGTCATCTTCAATAGTATATTATATATTGAGGGACTAAAGTGCATGATTTAATCCTGAGGGTGAAGTTTATTTCACGAGCCGAAGGTGAGGAAAATAATCACCTGAGGGATTAAAGATACTTTAGTCCTGTGGTATATACGCTATTTTTTGCACTTCATCCTCAAATGAATGCAAAATAGTTTAAAAGAATACACATTTTGCAATTTTGACAGTAAATTTTATGACAAATATTTATATTGTTACCATAGATACTCTGTAACAAATAGCACGTATTTACTTGCCAACGAGAATAATTAATTCAATTTCTTGACAACGGGATTAAATATGAAAAATAATCCCTTGGGATCAAATTAAGAACCTTAGTCCCTAAAAATAAAGACTAAAGAAGAGTTTTAGTCCCGGAAGTGCAAAAAACAATTTTAGTGTAAATATCAAAATTACCCTTATAGAAAATAGATATTTTAAATAAGTATGTCGGCAAAAAATATAAAACATAATGCGTGCATTAGGTATTTGTACATCGCTCGGTTTTATTAAAACACTCCGCTTCGCGTCGTACGTTAATCTGGAACCTTGCGTTGTAAAATAAACCCACCACTCTTATAATGTAAGTAACTATTTTTATCCTACACCTTTTAATAAAAGCATCATAACTATTGTGATTTTAAACAAGCAAATTAAAAGATTGTCCACTATATTTCATTTTTTTAAAGAATTCTGTGTGGAGAAGATAGGACTCATTTGACCTTGATCTCTGATCTATAGTGGCTTTGATCAAAATAATACATTATACCCACTTGTGGGTAAATTGTTACTTTGCTTGTTGCAAGTCACCACAGCAACGATGTTTTAGGTTGGAACACGTTTACTAGAAGATAGGATGGGACACTTCCTATTAATACTATTATAAACAAATGGTAGGATTTTTCCTCCTAAAATTAGTTCTATAGATGTCACTAGTGCATCACTATCTCCGATGTAAAATAACAACAAATGTTCAAATTCTCTAGTAGGTAATTCACTGCTTTGCCCACTTGTAAAGTAAACAACTATTGCCCAGCATACCCACAATAATTTTCGAATTCAAAATCGTAGAATTTATACCAACTAACGGAGTAATGAAGTAATGTATAGCATTACTTAACTAATAACAAACATAATAAATTAAATTTTATAATATTTAAGATTATTCTCAAGCAGTACTAGCATCTTTTAAAAGTTGTACTCCTCTGTTGCAATCTACCGAAGAAAGTTTAAAGCAAACTTGCTTGATAACCAAAACGAGTTTGAGACTTCCATCTTCTCCACGAGACAAAAAGGACGAAGATCAGTATTCCAGTATTTACTTTCAGTGTTTGGATATTCGCTAACTGGCTATTATAGTATTTGCAATGCCAGCGAGTTTTCACAGAAGAGTTTTTTGTGCAAGACCAAATTTAATTAATTTGATATTTGGACTATTTAATATTAATAGGTACAATAATTTAATGCTTCGATGAAACAAGAGCCCTGAGAATTATACAGGATGACCGAGAGGGCGACATACTTTCGCAATTGGGAAAATACCTATATACAGAGTGTATCATAACTGCTTACGGGTGAAAAAGAATTTTTTAAAAAATTCAAAAATAAATTTCAACGTAGGTACTTATCCTAACGTGTTCGTGCCGCTGCTGAATTGATAATAGTTATTTTCTCACGACCATATACGAAATTAAGAGTTTTCATTCAGTTACCTAGCTACGAAAATAAACAATATCACACATCCGTGGTATAAGTATTTGTTTCTTCATAAAATTATAATTATGACAGTGACAGTTCCCATTAAAATATATTCATGAATAAAATGTTTAATATTTATGACATTAACTTCTAATAATTTAATTAAAGTTGTGGTGTGGAACCCGGAGTTCCGTGGTTCAAGTCTCTCGGTCGGCAGTGCGTGATTTTCTTGCAATTAAATCGCACTCGGATGCTTCAAGCTGACCACTTGACCGTCCTGGTTGCAAAAAGAATATATTCGTTGCCGCTTTGAATTTCAAAGATCGTCGCACGGATTGAGATTCTGACTGCCCAATACGAATCGGTCCACTATAACATCTACCATTCAATAATGAGGAGTAAATCCTGTTTAATGGTTACCAGTACAATAAAAATAAAATAATTACTTAATTAAAATACTAATAATCGTGTACAAATATGACCTTCAAAATTTAATAAAATCCGTACAGTTTTGCAAGTTTTCAGTTTCAAGAAAAATCTCTGAATAATATTTTTGATTACATTGAAATTAATTTAAAAATCTTTTAATTTTTAATATCAGAAATGGTTTATCTCTCCCCTTTGATTATGCAAGTGGTCATTCAATTTCTGAAAATATCGAATTGTAACAGAACTAATACAGAAAGAACTAGCTCCAAAAATTATGAAGATTTATTCATTTATTTCGAGTAAATTTATTCTTGATCTCTATGCATACTGCAAACTGCAACCAGCAATAATGCGGTGTACGCCATGTCTAGACATATTGATCCACAGGGGTAAATTTAACTATTATTTCTCGAGCCATGAATGCAGGAAAAATTATGTGAAACAATACACCTATTTAATAACAAACTATATAAATAAAATATTTACTTGTAAGGTACCTGTCTACATCACCTAATGCCTAATAGAACTTTCTGTACTAAAATATCCAAACATTACACGATACCCTGTTTGAAGTAACGAAAGAATTTTGACAGATAAAATCTTGTGGTTCTATTGGTTGCTACGTGCTGTTGTCAAGAGCGGTTTATACAAACACAATTCAAATGTTGTCAATTAATCTGATTTCATTATTATTTGTAAGTGTTGCTCGTTATTTGTTGTTGTTTTGTCGTTTTTTAATTTTACCTGACTATTTTACGGTTTTGTGAACTTTTCTTTTTAAACATCGAAATGTTTTGGCGGTGTAAACCACGCCCCAATTAACTGTCAAAATTCTTACGCTATTTCAAACAGAGTATAGTATGGCTAAGTAAGAAGTAATATAATATCTGACTGCTATTATAGCAAATTTACGATATAAAATGAATTAGTTTTTCAGTCATAGATAGAGTATTGTAATATACTCGAGATTAATATGGCAATTTCTCAGCAATAACCTATTCAAATGATTATGATAACTAACAATGCATGCATACATACATACAAACATATATTTCATTGTTTTAAATAATAGGTAGACACACAATTCTACAATTAAAAGAAAATAACATAAACTTAAAGTTTACAGCTTTCAAACTTTAGTGCTAGAAAGTGAAAAGTGCAGATGCTTGAATAGTTACATGAATTATATATTATATTATTATACAAGTGTTTAGGTAAGCTTTCAAAGCAAGTACGACGAGTTTAAGAGCACGACGCAAAGCGGAGTTTTTTTAACGACGCTAATGCTTTAAAATCACTTTGAAAAATAGAGCTGGAAAACAGCATATTAATTTGGATTCATTTTATAAAGTAGTCTGTGAGATGTGTTAAAATATCGTTACCTAGGAGATTGGATACAATTTTCATTGTTGTTGCTTAGCAATTTTTTATGTGGCGTTCACAAAGTTTACTTTGTGAAACGCAACTGAATGTCGCCAGAGTTGACTTTGTGACACGCAACATAATTTTTTTAGAAGGTTGGTATTGGCAGTATCAAATGACATTTATTTCAATTGTCAAATGTCAAACCTGAGAACGTACAAATTTCAGAATAACCTCCAAATATGATTTGCTTAATTAATTAGATTTATACAATAAAATTAATGAATATAATAATGGAAAACATATAGGTAATTTCAATATTTTCAACCAGAATAGTTCAGTAACAACCAGAATAGTTCAGTAATTATATACTTTTACAGTGACGTGACAGTTAAATAAATGACAATATTAATGTCACCAACCAAAACGTTACACAAATAAATTTCCCTAGATCAACTTGATGTATATAATGACAGTTTAATTTAAATTTTAATATGAAAAAGATACCAAATAGAAAAAAAAATAGTATAAAGAACTCATTTTATAGGACTTTTTTCGCACTTGTCCTTTAGTAAACTCGCCCGAGGGCTCGTTTTACTAAATTTGGTCGGGTGCGAAAAAATCATGGCTTATAAAACTTTTTTAATATATCTACTATTAAAACACAGCGTGTTTTATTCTTGTGATTATGCACGCATTTGAGTGTTTTAAACATCGATTATGATGCGTGTGTAATAAAAACATTCTTAAACGTAAACAAGTTATGTGAATGAGGTTTAAGTGCAGAATTTTATGTAAAGAAACTAATTTTTCATTCTGTATTATTTTCCTCGCAGTTATCTCGCGAAATATTTGTCAAGAAGGTCGCAATTCCTCCGCAACGCAAAAAAATGATGGATGTAAAAATATTTTAAATTCCTTTTATATAAAATCCTGCATTACACATTATATGATTTTATTATTCTCTTTATGAAATATTCGGAGCATTTTTCAAGAAACCGGACAGCAGAATACATAGAGAACGCAACGAAATTAAAACAAAGCAAACAAATGTTACGCTAAAAATGCGACACACATTTTTCAGCTACTTCCCGATTTATTTTGTTAATTTAAGAGGATCTTCTACCTCATTTTCAAGCGAAAAATGACAATTTATAATAGTAATAGTATAGTACCTATATTACATAATGAGCGAGGAAAGTTAATGATATCGTGTGAGTGAGAACTTGCCGAGTTCGGCAATCTCACGAACATTCGATAGACACTTTCCAGCGAGTCATTTACATTATTTTTTAAACCATAAATATTAAACAATTTATTCGTGAATATATTTTGATGTTAACTGTCACTGACATAATTTTACGAAGAAGAAGAAATATACCATGATCATGGAATACATGATACAAGATTTTCAATAACAAGAATATAAATTTTATTTAAATTTTTGAATTATACTGCTATAGTACTACTTTAATTTATGTGGATAAATACAGGTTGATTCATCATAACTTGCATTTTTTAAATGCGTACCATTCAGACTGTAGGGATCGTAGTGGGGAGAGAGTAATCTCATTCGACAGGTGTACTTTTAAAGTTTTGTTTCCCACCCGGTCAGTCGCCATCGTGCGTTGGAGCACGGAGCAGCATCGATGGCTGTTTTGATTGAACACTTCCCGGGGCGCCTCATCTCAATAAGGAGCGATTTGGAGTGGCCAGTCCGTTCGCCCGATTTGGCTCCTTGTGATTTTTTGTGGTTTTTTTTAAAATCCCGCGTTTACGTCAACCGTCCAAGGACCCTAGAAGACCTGAAGGCCAACATCCGGGCCGCAATTGCCAACATACCCGCTGCCATGCTGGAAAGGGTTATTACAAACGCCAGAAATCGACTTATTCAGTGTATATAGACAATGGGGGGCGTCACCTACCTGATAAAATTTTGAAAACTGGGTGAAACAAAACTTTAAATATGTAAGTACCTACATTATAAAATAAAAATAAAATGTTTCTGATTCATAAAATGGGCATTATTGCGTTTTAAAATAAAGTTACGATGAATCACCCTGTACTTCAAATGTCATGTTTATCCATTTTAATGGAATAATGCAATTTATCACTTAATGACAGCAAAAAATTATCAAATGTCAGAAAGACAACATACGCCTACTAAAAGATGAAACCAAAATTGAAACTGTTCGATATGACCTATTCGATAACATATCGAACGGGTTGAATGGATGTGTGATATTGTTTATTTTCGTAACTAGATAACTGTAGGAAACTGTTAGTAGGAAAAATACAACATGAGAGTGGCAGCCATACAAATATGCTTAAAAAACTGGAGCACTTCTAAATTCGCAATATTTTATTCTAGAGACGGGAGTCTTAAATACCGACTTCCTGGTGTTTGTGGTTATTATTCTGTTTTTTTTTATAAAAAATGTGGTAGAGAATTACTTTTCAAATGCAGCGAAACAGCAGAAACACTTGAACTGTTCTGGTGCTTGACAGGAAGTTTGAAGTTTTAAAATACGGAAATTGAATGACAGTCTTCACGAGAATAAATGCAAGAAGAATACAGAGACTTAAATGCACCCTACAATATTTTACCGAGCAGGAAATATTCAAGTTTTAGAATTTTTTACCTATAAACTGAGCTTCCAAATTATTATCTTCGTTATTTCAACAGAAATATGAATTGTCAGAAATAAGTTGCAATGAAAACGATATCATCTCTTGTGGTATTTAATAAAAATTAGTATATTAGCCTTGAATTCAATTATATAGTTTTCAGTAGGTACAAACGTGTTTTACTAAATCTGAATTTCACCAAAAACTAATCTTCCAAGCTTAGGTTTTGTTTGTTTTCAATTTGTCAAATGACATTTAATATTTACTATGTAACATATATTTGTAAATTTTCAGCAATGCGCTACTTGCATGATTTTTTTAATAAATATTTTTGAAGGAAAGATAAAATCCTGGGAACCGTATTTTTTATTTTCACAAAATTGTTATCAACAAGCCCAAAATAAATGAATGAAAATTGAATAATATATTATGATGTAACGTAGAATGCTGCCATATCTCCTATACAAAATAATTACGTCACAGCAAAAATTCTTTCTCAATTTACTAAAAAAACATATAATTTTTTTTAAATAAAATTTGTATTTTTACCAGTACCAATGTTTAAAACCTAGTTCATAGTGATAAAAAAAACTCATTTTAGTACATGCTCTCTAAAATCTCAAAATAACGTAATCCAGGCAATGAGCTGTAATTTACATTTTGTAGGATTATTTTTACTGATTTTCATTTTTTCATCGTCTACCTTTTTCAAAATTTAATTTTAAAGTCATATTCTAGAATAATTTCAAATAGTTACTAAACAAATTTGGAGAGCATAAACACTATAAAAAAATGTATGTAGGTATCACGCACACAAACTAAGTTTGAGAGGACTCACTTAATTTAAAGACTCGGCTTGCGCCTCGTTCGTAAATAGATTCGTCGTCTAAAACTCTATTTTGCGTACTTGTTACAAAAATAAAGAATACCTATTTCAGTACCATGTAAGTAGCCCATTAAAATAAGCAAAAATGAATATTTATATCAACCTTTTACGTTTTACACATTATCCTTTGTGATAGTTAATCTAGAGTCTGACCCTAGTAAGTGCTCATAATACATAAATTGGTACTAAAAGATATATGGTATGGTTTCATAAAAGTTTCCTTAATGCATCCAGACTTTCAGACACATAATACAAAGAAAATTGCATCGCTATTCAGACTTCCATTAGCAATAGACTAATAGAACATCGAATTGAATAGGTGTACCTATTACAATAACAATTTAGCGTTCATATTTTTATCATTATATTATTATTATTTGTACTTTTTCTTTAACTTTTACTTTTTTATATTCAAGATAAGGTAGGTACTTCTTTATCAACCTTTTTATTTTTATTGGAAAAATTTAAAACAAGCAGTTAAAATATCATTTAGGTATCTACATTATATTTTTTTCTCAAATGAATTATTTGTACTTATTAATTAGCAGAAGACATTAAATTTGTTTTTGGCCACCTATAACGTGTAAACATAACAATTACACATCGTTGACGTCTATGGTAGTTGCAATTTTACACATGCCATGATTTTACCACATCGTATGTGATAAAAAACACGAAATATTTTAGCTTTTAGAGGTTATTTAAAAAAAAATCTTTTTAATTAAAAGTTACAAAGTTTCTGTGCTGTAAAATCAGCCAATCAGAAACGATCAGTTTCAGCATTCCAACTTCAGATTTGTCCGATTAGTTTTTAAATAGAGTATAGAAAATTACAAGGTGGCGTATGATAACAAAAAACATTTCATGTGTCAATCAATTAATTTTGATTACTTTATCGCCCAAGGGCGTAAAGAAAATGATTCTGCCATGGTAACCAAGTTGTAAACAAACAATAATTTTGATACAGTTGTGCGTAAATAAATATTTTTTCACCACATGCGGAGAAAACACAATTTTCTTCTCGCAAAATAGTGAGGAAAGTAGGTTTTCCCTCTCTAGAGAGGAAAGTAAGCAATGTTACCACCAGTGTTATTTTACGATGAAATATTTTAAAAATTGTAAGTAAATTTATTATTTTATTAAAAATTCTGATTTTATAGTGATATACTGTAAACTATTATTTTACAATTATTATGTTTTATACTATCTTTTTCTACTATTTCACGATTTTACAACTTAAATTTAATTTGGCATATTGGCTGCATTTCGTTGTTTTCAAACGTCATTCTGACAGATGGCAGTTATAACCTAACTTCTAGTTATATGTTTCTTCTACATTTACAATGTTTTGAAATATGTCGTGAAAAAAATGTTGTGTCTAACACGAGAGGAAAGCTATTTTTTCTAGTTGGACAAATAACTATTTTCACAGTAATCCAATAAAATAAAACAAAAAAAATATCTTATAAATATAATATAATATAAATCAAGGACATTATAAAGTTATCATTTTGTCATTAAAGCCTAAAAATTAATTGATATTTATAGTATTCTAAAAATGGACATAAAATTAAGTAAATTTTGAAGTTAAAAGTGAGTGTCAAGATTACCGGCTAAATGTAATTTATAACCTAATATTCCTGGGCTGAACATAGAACTTCTTTAATAAATAATATTTAAAATAACCAACAAAACAACAATCCTCTATCCTCTTCAAAATCAACAAAAACCATTGTAACATCACACATTATTCACAGTGCATCACAGAACAAAACCTAACCTAAACAGTATCACAAGCTGCCAGAGCAAATGCAAGAGGGGGCGTGGCGCTACCTAACCTAACTTCTGACCATCGCAAGTGCTACCAACTGCAGAGTGCAAACACTGTCAACGCGGGAGCAGCCGTTATTTATGTTATATCTCGAGCCTTTATCAGAGCACCACGTTAAATTTATTACGCTGTCCGTAGTTAAATGGAGTTTAACAATGGATAATTATAATTTAAAACCCGTTCCGTGTAGTTGTTGTGTTTGGTGATGTTAGCAACCGCAACAGAATGAGGACGACTGCAATCGGCTTTAAGGCTGAATGCTCTTGGTCTTGCTCGCTGCAGTGTAGTTAGTTACAAGTGAATAAGATAGGTGTCTCTACTGTCTTTTAGTTGGTTATTGTCGAGCGAATGGAGTGCTTTCTTTGTACTGGAGAATAAATGGAAAGATCGGATTGACGATTAAAAGTGTTATGGGGCTTTTATGTTTTTCTACGTCAATAATGAGAAAGTTTCTCTGTGTGTCTGCAGACAGTTATAGCTTTATTATTAAATCATATATGTGGAATGGATAGCTGAGTTCGTAAAGCCTTGTTCACACGGCAGCTCTTTTAAGATTCTTTTTTGCTACTGAATTTTAAAAAAGAAATTCTTCTTTTCCAAGACTCATTTAGCAGCGCCGCTATTTGACTGGCAATTTTCGCCAGGATTCAGAAGCATGAAAGAATCCTCAAAGAATCATGCGGGGACAACACACACGGTATAATTTATAATATACAGAGCGTTTCACAACTACAGGATACAAATTAAATGGCAGATACGTCATGACATTCTGATCACAAAAAAAAGAATTTTTTCAAAATTTGCAAAATAAATTGCACTTTAAGCCCTGTTCGCACGAGGATTCTTTGAATATTCTGAATGCTGGAAAAGAAGAAGTTTCAAGACTTTTGAAGCAATAAATTATCAATTCTTCTTTTCCAAGACTCATTGAAGATTCAATTTAACGGCACCGCAATTTAACAGGTAATTCTCACTAAAAAAAAGAAAACTTCTTCTCCAGGATTCAGAATATTGGTAGAATCTCAAAAGAATCCTCGTGCGAACAGGGTTTTAAATAGCGTACATATTTTTAGAGTCTGATTAAAAATTTAAAAGTATTACAAAAGTAAAGTAAAAATTTTCAGTGTGACGATGCAGCCATCAAAACATGAGTGTGTTCACGGATGCGAAGGCATTACTATTAAGGGGTAAACCAGTGTCGTACACTTTGAAATCTTTGAAAATCTATAATTAAATTCTTAACAATATTTTGTGAAATCCAAAGAAATCTTAATATTTTTAATCAAAATCAGATAAAATTACTTGAATAAGTAATATTCTAAAAATTATTTGTATTATAATGTGTGGCCCACTTCTAATATAATATTTTAGCATGTTTGTGAAATATGAATATATTACATTAAAATCAAGATATTAAATTTACTTTTCATTATTTTATCCATTATTAATTATTGTTAATGATAATGCAAATAAATGCATAATATGTTAATTAATTTAAAAATAGAATGATTCAGTTTTTGCGTTCAAATTGCAAACATCATTTATGCAGTTTTGAGTACAAATTAATTAGTTAAGCTCTCATTATTATAGATGACAAATTATCGCAAAGGATTGAAATATAAAACCAATTATAATTTCCTTATTCTTTATTAAAATTTTAATCTTTCTAGAGTAAAAATGCGACGAAGACAAATACCAGAATAAATTTGCATGTAGGTACGTTTTGATTTTTGTAAGCATGTTTACATGCAAAATCTTACTTTACAAAACAAAATTGTATGTTTCAAAACATGCACAAGATGTTAAAATAATATCCCCTTTTGTTTTTAAATAAACAAAAACAATCAATCTTACATATATAAACTTTACAGCTATCATGATCAAAATTAGTAGCAAGCAATCAACTTAACAATATAGTATTAATTACTCTATTTACTCCGGTGACTTGTGTACATACATTAAACCATTAAACGTAGAAAATTTTTGTGTGTGTATGAAAATCTTGTATAGGTTACCTTTCTTGTAGTACGTATACTGCGTATTTTATACTGCGTTTGAAATAACGAAAGAATTTTGACAGTTAATTGGGGCGTGGTTTAAGGGTCTGATTTACACCAAAACATTTTCGATGTTTAATATTAATAGTCCACAAAACCGTAAGAGAATAATTCAGAAAATAGTCAAATAAAACTTTAGAAATGACAATATAACAACAAAAAACGAACAGCACTTACAAAGAATGAAATCAGAATTGACAATTTATTGACATAACATTTGAATTATATTCGTGTAAACCGCTCTTGCCAACAATACATAGCAACCAATAGAATCACTAATCTATCTGTCAAAATTCTTTCGTTATTTCAAACAGAATAACACGAATATACATTGAATAATAATTAATAATGTCGTCCTTATTTTGCGATTTTGGCATCAATTTATTATTATACTATCAATAAAAAAAGTTTTGGAATAAAATTATTCCAAGTTCCTTCAACAATATTTTATTGAAAAGGTACTTTACATAAATTTTTAAAATTTATATAGTGTTACGAAACAGAATATATTATGTTTGTTTGGATATTATACTATAGGAAATTATAGTAACCCGAGTAGTAACCAATAACCACTATACAATAAGTTATATTGGTAAAAAACTATTAAAAAGGCATTAGTGAATAATATATCATTACTCACTGAAAACTATAGTGTAAAGAATGTATTATTTAATAGTCGTAGATACATACTTTATAAAAAGCTGGCATTTTTAAATGCAACCAGTAATACAAGTAAGCATAACATGTTTCTTAATTTTTGTGCGCACATTTTTTTGGAGTTTTTTCTTAAATTTTACAGCTGATTCAATAAATACCAGATATATAGTAGTGATATCAAATTTTCTACATGATATTCAAATCAAATCAAATATGCAATTTTAAAGTTTTTAGATAGTAGTTAATTAAAATAAATTGAGAGAATTCTTGTAAACAAATGATTTGATGTTACTGATAAGATCTGAAAGGTATTAGTGTGAAACAAGCGTCTAAAATGTGTTTTGAAAATCGTTAATACTGTTCTGGCTGTCAAGATAAGTATTGGCAGGCCCACCCAGTACATCGGGCGGGAATCTGTCAACTGTCCGATGACCAAACACGCGAACAACCTAAACCCGATTACAAGTCGACGATGACGAGCAAAGCAGAGTGGAAATCATCAAGTCGGCCAAGACAGTCCAGGTAACCACGCCCCTCCATGTCAGCATCCGCGCGAAAACGCCTTGACCTCACAAACTCCACTGGGTGGAGTGGAGGAGTGGACACATACACACTAAACCGCACACATTTCAACAATACTACTTACTATACTTGTAATTGTGCAGTACAATGACATGTTGTCTATCACTGCATCGAATGGTGGCTGATGAAGGATATGTTTAAAGGTTGTTGCACACATTTCAATAATACTCTAAAAGTCTAAACTATACTTGTAATATTGTGCAGTTGTTATGACATCATGTTAATTATGGTTAATGAAGTATGATGTATACAAAACCGCACACTACTGCTAGTGCTAACTATACTGTTGTAATATTGTGATGACACCATGTTGTTTAGCACTGTATGGAGCGAAGGCTGATGGAGTAAGGAGTTTAAAGGTTGTGGAGCAGAGTGGCAACTTACCCCGAATGTGGTGAAGAGAATATCAGCAGCACGTCGAAGTCGACAGTTTGACAGCGGCAGAAACGGCGGCCATCTTTTCTAGGGCAACACACAACACACTAGTGGCACGTTGGTCCTCGCGACACAGACACTGACAGGTTGGTGACGGTGACACTGAACTGACACACTTGACGTCAGGACTTGCGACGGTCCATCGCGACACTGACTGTCCGGTCCGGGCCGGGGCGGTTGCGTTCGTCGCCCGTCGACGGCGGCCTACTCTCGTCCGACATCCAGCCGCGCCAGCGCGTCCCGACGGTATGGGAGCGGCTCCTAGTCGCGTTGCCGTCGCCGTCGCCGCCACGGCCGTCATGCGCGCGCAGCCGCCGCGTGCAACGACCCATCGCGACGCCAGCGCGCCAACGTCACACGCCCTCTTCCAGAGGGGCGTACCAAGACATACACCTACACAACACCAAGACCATCAAACATTACTAATCATTCAGATCAAGTATTTCATTAATTACTTACCTTAAGCCCTGTTCACTGAAGGATTCTTTCATGCTTCTAAATTTTGAGAAAAATTATCCTGGAAAAGAATAATTCAAAAACAATTTTTTTTTCAAGATTCAGAAGCCTGAAAGAATCTTCAAAGTATCCTTGTGTGCTCCGCATTCCAGTCCGAAATTTAGTGTAATTCGTATTACTAAAATTTGAAGAAATTTATTTAAATGTTCATAGCTTGAAAAAAAGACAAAATATTCAAACGCTTTTCAGAACAAATCAGCTGTTAATATTACTTTATTTACTTTTTTGCATGATTGGTTTTTTTATCAACTTATTACCATGCATTTTACCATATTTTTTCTTATCGGCTGCATTACTAATTAAAGAAATTAATATTTGCGTATTTTCAAATTAATTTTGCTTACTCCTTCCTCCAATCGTGCAAAAATGATATAAACATCACGAACGTTATGTCAAACAAAATTGGGTATTGAGCGAATTACCGTTCTAGAATACCTACTATTAATTGGCTCCTAGCAACTTCACAAATTTCACCAAAAATCGGACTGTGAATGCGGCTTTACTCAAACGATAAAAGCACTTCCTGAAATAGAAGAATAGCCCCCACTTGTTTTTAATTCATATTCTGATTCCTATTCTGAATAAGGGATTTATATTTAATAGTTACATCTTCAGCTCTAAAATTGTGTGCTAGAAAATTGAACTGGTGAAATAAAAACATGAGAAATTTATTATATCAGTTACAGAACTCAAATCTTTAATATTTTCTGAGCACTTACAAAGTCCAAATTACATTATTCTTAATAAATCTTTACATTCCAAATTATCAATACCAAAAATATATGTAATGATTCACTACAAATTCTCTAATCATTTAAAATATAACAAAAAAGAATAATATATATAATAACACCGAAAGAAATTGCTTAAAAAACTTGAATCAGAACATTAAGAAAGAACACATACACTGCATCATGATTATTATTATAAGTATTATGTAGGGTATAAGTAAATGTGAATGTTTAGTTAAAAGAAAACACTATACCGTAATTTCGGTAATGTAATGCACATACAACTGTTTATTGAGACAATAATGTTAAATCAGTTCAGTCGTCTTGTATTTGATTAAAACCAGAGCTCCTAGCAGCCCGAAAAAAGAATCGGTTAATACATAATAAGTTGTGACAAAATTCAATATCTCATACTTTAAACTACAATTCACACTAAAATACATTATGGACAGAAGTTCGATACAGTAGGACATAACAAAGCAAAGCAATTAGAATTTTAATGAATTAATTATACGTGTAAAGACAACAAATCATAATTATTATGTAAAAATTTTGCAAATGATGAAAGTTTTAGCTGTAATCGATTGTTGTAACTTGGAGCTGCGGCTACAGAGAATTAAGATAATTTTACTTTTCGTTACATGTCATGATTGAGTGTTATCATTATATCAAGTGAAAATATATCGAAAAACCAAACCGGGAACAGAAGTATAATGCCTTGGAAACTCCTTAAATTACTGCTAAAATACATCACATCGCAAAATGCATTTGCAGGAATAAAATATATTTATATATTATATATATAATAAAAAAATTACTCGCCTCAAGAGCAATCGGTCTTGACTTGAGAGTTCAGGACGCGTTCATACTCCACTTAGCGGCTCTGTATTCGATCCGCTTAGCTTACAAAACCCACTCTTACAAAACGTACCGTACATTGTGTTTTATCTAACATTAGTAAATTCCGAACCGTTCGATTCACGTAACGTGTCTATGTGTCATATGTTGTTATTAGGATAGTTTGTTGTTGTTGCGTTGTCTAACATAATAATATGTATAAATAGTATATTCCTACTATCATGATTCGTCATATCATTCAATTATACATAGTAGTGATCATCGTCAATAAAAACTTAATGAACAAATAAAACAGATAATACAGTAAAGTTAAAATAGTACTAATATAAAATAGTTATACAAATAAGAGTAGTAGTTATAGTGTTTTCTGTCTGTGTATACAAGTATGTGTTATATTATTATGTGTATGTGTTTCACTTTCATTAGGGGGAAGAAATTTAAACAAAACGATTAATAAAAACAAGAGACCAAATCAGCTCAGGTGACGGACGAACTGCCGTGTCCCGCCTTGGACACGGCAGCATCGTCATGGATGATTCAATAGTAAAAAGAGTTAAAAATTAAGTAATAGTAAAATAATAATAATAATAGTAATTGTAGTAATAAAAACACATGGCACACCTCGCCCCCCGAGTGTGTGGGCGGGGGGCGCGGCGGCCGGACTCGCGGTCTCCCCTGCGATGTAGTCTCCAGAACAAGGGGCACCCCAGGCCCTCAACATAGTACAACCAACAAACAAACGCTAAATTAAAATATTACATCAAAATCAATAACTTATACAATTTAATTTTCAATATAGAAAACAAGTTTACAATTTAAAATAATTTGGAAGAATAAAATAAACCAATGGTTCTGGCTGTTCAAGTCGTGGCAACAGACACCGTGAAACGTACCGATGCCACGCTTGTACCAACCTCTTAAAATCAACAAATACCACTATCAGTATGTATCAAGTATCTATATCTATCGGCGCTCTATTTGTCGTCTCGTAATGCACTAACTCGAGATATAAATACCGAAGGATACTGAAGGAGAATTCAAAACGAATGCAGACGTGTGACTGTGGGGACACCATTTTGTTGACGTAGTAGCTATGAATATATACAACTTTTGCGTTTTCTGTTTTTATTTTATCCGGACAAGTGGGTTTTCTGCCGCCACCGCGCACCCAACCGGTGTGTCGCACGACGGACGCGCGTTTCGCTGGTGCACTGTTCCATTGTGTTCAAGTTCGTGTTCTTCATATAACTAGTTATATAAAAACCATGCGCATGCAGTCAGATTCATACAAGAGTCTCTTTCTCGTGCTTCTTGTTTGTTCCATGAAAAGACCGCGATTTCTTTCAAACTGTCACTAGTCAATGAGTCTTGTCAAGTCCGAAACAGACGCAATTACAAGTGTGGGTTTTAAGTAAATCCTAGAGCAATGATATATGTTACACAATAAATTTCGATATTGACTCACCCAGAGTTGTATGTTGCAGACTGTAACTGAATGTATCGTGGTGTGTGTATGTATGTCAAATGTCTCGTGTCTGGCGGCACGCGCACACGAAGTTCGATGTCACAGCACACAGTGACGTCGTGCGAAGTTGATGTTGGCGATGTGTGGTGTATTGTTGTTAGTTGTCCATGTCGATGTTGTCCAAGTTGTCCGTCGTCCATTACTCCAGTTCTACTGCTTCTGCTGCTACGCTGCGTCACGCTGTCCTCGCACTTAGCTCCAGGTCTGGTACGAGTCCTGGTACCACTGCTGCTGATCGCCATTGACACCGGCCGCGCCGAGCGGTTGCTGCGCTAGCGGCTGGCTGCCCCAGTTGCTCTGGTATCTGCGCTTCGACTCCCCCTGGTTCTGGTGACCCCCGTCGAATTTTCGCTTACCTGCTATAACCAATCAAGTGTCCATACTTTTGTAACTTCATATTATTTCATCCAACCACATCATCAATTCAAATCCAGGATCAAAAGTATGGAACTGGGATACTGAGAGAGTTTTAGTTTCATCCATTAATTAAAATCACAACATTCAAGCTATGATTAACAAAGAAATATGAAAAAATTATATTAAGAATCGATCAAGTAGGGAAACGCTTGTTGTTAGATGCTGGGTTGGGTCCCACTAGTAAGTCTCCCCAAATCGAGGTTAGACAAACATCTGAAAACACAAGGGAAAGAGACCGGTTACGGGAGGTGGTGAGAACGGGAACAAGGCAACAAGAACACAAGCTACAGGACTGGTATAGGGAGATGAGCAGTGGAGGAGCGGATGGACATACAATGCCAAGTAACGGTTATAAGACATGAGGGTGCGTTCGTCTCGTCTATACACACACTGACACTTAACACTCTGCATATAACAAAACATTGACAAATTACCCACGAATACATTTACATTTACACATTTAAATAGCTAAAGCCTGTTTTACATTATTCTTTTTTCAATGCAAAATATCATTATATAAAACGCGAAAATCTCCATCCAAAACGTCTATTTCAGACTTTAAAAAATAGCTCTGGTCTAATTTTCCATTCAAATTTCATATTTAACCAGTGCGGTAAACGCGCATTTTGCGTTGCCAACCTCCAATGTTTTATAATTTACATTTTCTGGTCATATTTCTAATTAATAACAAAAGCCAAAATAAGGATTATAAAAATATTAACATTGATTACCGACCGATCAAGAAACTAGTAAATAACTTGGATCTGATTCTAGATTTATAAAAAAAGTTAATAAAAGTTGCACATTTATATTTTATAATAAATTGTTAAATGATTTTTTAAAAATTTTGTAATATACGTTTTCTATAGTTGTGTTTCTAATTAATAACAAAACGTCAAAACGATTTAAGAATTTGTTAACATTAATTACCGGCCGATCAAGAAACTAGTACTAAACTTGAATCTGATTCTAGAAAAATAAAAAGGCGAAAAGTTTCTAAAATGTATTTTAACATATTGCACATTATATTTTATAGTAAATTGTGGAATGATTTTCAAAATTTTGTAATATACGTTTTCTAGTTGTGTTAATTATTAATAACAAAACGTCAGAACGATTTAAAAGTTTGTTATCGTTAATTTTCGTCCGATCAAGAAACTGAATCTAGTACAAAGCTTAAATCTGATTCTAGAAAAGTCAAAAATTCTAGTTCCTAGCCGAAAAAAGTGTGATGTAAAACAGGCTTAAGTAAGAATGAATGATGGTTACAAGTAACGGATAAAATACAATGTTTTGTTATAACAAACATAAAAACTGATGTAGTTGTTAGAGATGTACGCACCTTGTAAACTTGCCTTGGCGCGGGTAGCCCCACGAGCGGGCGCTCGCGCTGCCCCACGGACCCCGGCCGCTCCGCCCCGGCCCGCCCGGTTGACTGCCGCCCCACGGACTTGGGGCCCACCGGCTCGCCCACGAGCCACCACTCCACGCCCACGACCAGCCTGCTCGCACACACCATCACAAGGTCAACAAACATTCAATACACATTACATTGCACATAAACTAAATAACAAATCTACTACCACAAAAAATCGCTCCGACATTACTTATGCCTCGTTTTCATGTATCCGGAATCCGCAGATTTCTTGCGGAATAAAATGGCTGCCACGAATTCCATGTCCATATTCAACATAAACAAACATATATTTGAGGTTATAACAACTGACAGTTTAAACGTCAAAACTTGCGGAGTTCCGCAGAAAGTTAAAAATAATTTAACTACTGACGGAATTCGTGGCGGCCATTTTATTCCGCAAGAAATCTGCGGATTCCGGATACATGAAAACGAGGCATTATTCCTTTTAATTATTACTCACAAAATAATTCTATCAGTTTTTAAATTGATATCAAATTGTTGATATCGAATCGAAACGATTTTTTGTGCGGAAATGTAACTTAACGAAAAATAACTATGTAATAATGATAACAAATAATAAAATCATCCTCAGACACATTGATGACATTCATCCATCGTGGATACCTCTTGTGGACGTTCGGAATCGGAGACACGCATATAACCGCCGCTAGCTGAATTGGCAATTAGCACTTAGTTCATTTTTACACTTGTACATCTCCTAAAGCCCGTTTTAGATAGTACAATTCTAGTTGCAAGTTTTGCTGTGCAATAATGCAATTATCTTGCGCTGTATAATACTTGCAGCAAAATATTTGGTTACTTTATATTTATATTAT
This sequence comes from Agonum fuliginosum, assembly GCA_947534325.1. Classification (NCBI taxonomy): domain Eukaryota; kingdom Metazoa; phylum Arthropoda; class Insecta; order Coleoptera; family Carabidae; genus Agonum; species Agonum fuliginosum. Next base: position 4,259,917 of record OX384033.1, read on the forward strand.
CCTCAGTTGAACTGAGAAAACTTGATTAGGTACGATTTATAATTGAAATTGTTGAATTCGATCAAATAAGAAGGTAATTCCTTATTAATTTGTATCTTTTTTTACGTCCTTGTTTATTAAGAACTGTTGGCAACAACAGAAAACAAAAAAATTGCAACTTGCGGCAAGAAAATCAAGCCGCATTCACAGCCCAAAATTTGGTGAAATTTGTGAAGTCTTCATATGGCAATGTGTACTTGCGTTCACAACACCAAATTTCCATATTTTATGACAGACTTCACAAATTTCATCAGATTTCACCAAATTTCGGGCTGTGAATGCAGTCTTAGAAGTCCTTCAGGCAAGATTTCCTGCTACAATTTCTGATGGACACGAAGCAATTTGAATTACGCAACAAAACTTGCAACTAAAATTGCACCATCTAAAACAGACTTAAAAATAATAATCTTTGGCGGTTCGCGCATCCCCGTGGTCCGGACGCCAAAAGTAGCACCGCTGCACAAGAATCGAAGCTTTAAACAAAACAATAAACAACAAAAATCTTAAAGGCGGGTTATCCAAAATCTATTCACCATATTACACGCGCAAACATTCGGCCAACATTTTAAAAAAGCAACAAAATGATATAAAGCGAAGCGTCTACAAAGCACTTCTAATAAAAGCAATAAGCAACAGAATCACAAAAGCGATTCGAGAGCCAATAAGCACTCGAATAGGTTCTTTTTTCTAGATACACTATAGACGAGGGCTTATGTTGAGTACACAGGCCCTCGGTTTTCAAGGGTAAAGAATGCGACACTGACAGACGGCTAAACACTGACCAAATGAATAAGTAAACACAATAGCGTGTCTAGTAGAACCGTGTAGAGTTCGGATGATATTAAGTTGCTGCACTTCTCTTGTACCTTCACATGGTGCACAGTTGTGGAGTGAAATGAACAATAAAACAAATAAAAGCTTCATGACATTACATTCACGCACCCATACGCAAACACACACCCAGGGCCCTATCATGAACCACTTTGTAGGCATCAAACACAAGTTTGTTGTCTACAAAGTGAATATAAAATGATATGGTGATTGGTGTCAACCCAAAACCTGAACCATTTTCCAGAAGAATGCAAGTGTTTGAATTGAAACAAGGTGTTCAAGTTGTGTGCTGAGAACCATAACCACCAGACATGTTAATAACAAGAACAAGAACGCTGATGTGATCTGATGATGATGAGGTGATGATCCAATGCTGTGTCAATCTTGCACTTAGTGTTTTGGATAACCCTATTAAGGACAACACGCACACATGCGCATCATATCACATATTCAGGTACACTTATTAATAATATAGTCACAGGTACACATGTCACGCACACACGTCATATCTGAGCCAGCGAGGCGCACACACCTGGCCCATCAGCTCCCCGCGGTGACCCAGGCCCGCCCCCTTACTTCATTTCCTTTTGGCCGGTCGGTTCGAGCCCGTTCATAGCACAAGAGTTCCCGTCATTTGCCCGCATTTAATATCATCAACTAAGTGTGGTATTTTTTTCACTCTTTTTTAAAACTTTGGGTGTGATAAGTGTTCGCTTTTCCCGGCGGCGCAATGTATCCCTCACAATTTTGATTCAACTCATTCAACAAGCCTGACTAATTGGCTCAGATATGATTGGCAGTTTGAATGTGGCATCGTGTTCTTGACTCCCGTACAAAGAGTTAGTTCCAAGTCACGGTCAATGCTCGAAAGACGTTATTATATTAGTGAAAATAAGCGCAACAACTCGAGTATGTCAGACAAACATTAACTCAATGTTACCCAGTTAAGTGAAGTTAGCAACTTGCAGTTAATCATCAATATACAGTTAAGATTAAGAGTTAGTTTGATTGGCTGGTGTACTCGTATGTCAGGCAAATATAAAACAAAACTTGGCGACATTCATTCGCAAGCAGCACGAGCGACTTGTTTCTTCCTCTTTCTCACACGCGCCTAACATACAGAACAGCAATCACTCGCTCCCATGTAAAATATTGGCCGGAAGGAACACTGTGCCACAATCAAACTACGACACTCACGAAACCAAAATAAAATAATAACATGTCAATATCATCAACGAATTTCAAATAAATACATGTATACATGTAACAAAATGAGAGAAAGATAGTGTGTAGTAAAATTTAAATAAAAAAACGTTTAATTAAGGCGACCCACCGGCTGCGGCTGCCTGCCTCTCCCTCTGGCCTGTGGCGGGGGTGGAGGATAATCGTAATAGTAATCTTCGTAACGATAATAGTCATCGTAATAGGGGTCACTGTAGCCGCCTCGATAATCCCCATACCCGTAATAGTCGTAATCATAATCTACAAAACACACAACAACAAACAAGTCCCAATTTAGCCAACTCGATACCAATCAGTTCCAACTTTTCAACTTATTCCAAAAAATGTTACACGGTACGTCAGTGGTAGCCACACTAGATTATATAGATTACATGTTGTACATATATTATATAGTATAGACATTGCTTCTATTCTAAACAATACAGCAATGTATTACAACTATCATATTAAAATACTTAGTATAGTAAGTAATAGTAGTCATTATAATACAACATATAAAATAGAAAAAACAAAAACTGTGTATATGTGTGTTTCAAGTACATAAGTACTTATGGGCATGCCGGGAAAAGAGTCAAGTAACTATTCAAACAACAACAAACATTAACCTAACTCATCTAATATAACAATAATTGAAATAAATCAATCTACGAACATCTAAACTACAAATAAATAACAAAATAAACCACGCGCGAGCGCGAATTTATGTCAACTGAATAGATAATTAAAATGATAATAAAGATAAATAATACCGACGGCGCCCTGCCACCTCTTGTGTTTGGAAATCAGTGATGGTTGGGGGCGGGTTGGTTCCGCATACTTACCGCTCCTGAGACTGCTGCAAGAGGAACAAATAACAACGGAACGTGACGGGGCAGTCAGTTACGTTAGCCACGAAATACAACAACACACAAGACAAAAAGAATCGTACGCTAATAATAACAACGTTGTGGCACGTATGTATGTTACTAAGTGAAACAACAAATAACAGAACAGTCAGTAAATAATTAGAAGAAGAAATCAAACAGGATAGAAATGAGAGCATGCAATTATTTCATGTAATGTTACGTGATCAATACTTGAGAGAGTTTAAGGTTAATGAGAAGAGGGTGCAAACGCTCTGTACGATACCCTCGCCTTGCAGTGCCCCCGACAGGACGACATGGCCGCGGGGGGCGACGGCGCGGCCCAAGACCCGCGCCGCCACCCCCGCGGCCGAACATGCAGGATCTGCGTTAAAGGTAATTGCAACACATGATGGACACAATACCCTAAATGTCATACCAATATCTTGACCTGAAACTGTAAACACGTGTTTGGTTTTAAAGAAAATGCCTAACATCTATCTGAAATTTTTACTATTTCCATTAGCTTAAAACATCTTCGCGGCGACTCTAACTAACCTCAGATACTTTTCAAAAAACAATTAAAGCACTAGGGATAAACAAAAGGTTAGTGATGTGCCCAAGTCATCAAAAAACACAGTTTTAGAAAAGGAATTTTGACTTCCGAGGGGGCATTTGCTTGTGTACAGAGTCATTCATCGAAAATAAATTTCACTTGAATGTTTTAGTAAAAATCACAGTGCAGTGTAAGTAAAACGAATATTAGTGATGGTTAGATTTACAAAACCAGTTGTTAATTCACATGACAAGCAAGAGACACGTCGATGCAAACAAAGACTCCAGATCAGAGATGAGACCAATGTTATTTGACAAAAGCGTTCTAAAGGAAGTCCCGGTTTGTGATTACATGAACAAACAGAATGCGAATGGTTACTTGACTAGACAACAGATGATTTGTTTAGGATTTTGTTTTCGTGTAATTCGCGCGAATGTGGCACATCACTTGCAATGCGCTCGCATTTACTATTTAGCCGCTCTGGCACTTTTGTTACGGGTACAGCATACCACGTGTACGCTTGTCTGTCTTAAATCAGCTGCTTGCTCGAAACACGAAAAAAACAAAACAAAATTATTTTCATTTTAATGCATCACTTTAATATTATTAGTAGTTAACTTTAGGTCAGGAATAGTTGGTAGTTGTTTCGAACAAACATTGATTATATTTATACATATCTTTGTATATTCAATTAAACTCAAGTTATTTTAAATCTGCAATTGTATTTATATTGAAATAATAAAGAAATTTGAATGAAGAGTATTAGCATTGAGTGTACATAGATATGTGTTGGTGAAGGTGGTGTTTTTAAACGAGTGTTTGTGTACAAGTACAACAGACGCGACGTATTTCGCAGTGGAGGGTGCTGAGCAAACTTACCATAATCGCCACGTCCCATTGGGCCCATACGACCACCACGAGGTCCACTGCCAGACCCTCTCATCGGCATCGCCGCTGGCATCATGCTATAAACACACAAAGAACAAATCAGTCAATCAATCAAAGTACACTAACTAAAGGTGAAAGTTTCAACTCACCCTCCACGCATCTGCATCATCTGCATCATTCTCCTCTCACGCGCTCGGAGAATCTCCTCTTTCTTCTTCTTGTCCGAGGGAGGTTTGGCAAGCGAGACTTCAATATTCGAGCCGCCCATTTCCCTGCCGTCGAGGCCCTCCATAGCCTTGACCGCATTGTCGCGGTCCTCAAAGTGGATGAAGGCGTAGTCTTTGATCTTTTTCACACGCTCCACTTTGCCGAAGTTTTCGAAGGACTCCTTGAGCTTCTCCTCGCTGATGTCCTGTGTGAGATTGCGCACGTAGAGAACCTTGACCTTGGACATGGTCTGCTCGTCGGGCTCCTCCTGGGGATCGGCCCAGTCGACGATGATGTCGCAGCCCCAGACCTTGATGCGGCCTGTACCGAGACGCCGCTTGGCCAAGGAGGCAGCCTTGTGGCTTTCATATTCGAGGAAGCAAAAGCCGCGGTTTTTCTTTTTGTCATCTGGGGAACTGTAGATGATCACTTCCATGAGACCAGCTGCACACAAAGAACAGAAAGGTGTCAGGTGGATGTGCGCGCGTGTTGCACTGATCAACAGTGATCAGTGAGGGCAGGTGAGGCGGGGCGATTGTTGCTGCACAGGTTGTTCATATCAAGGCACTAGAGGTGTAAGGATGTGATCGTAGTAGTCACATTGTGAAATGTTCAACGTACGACGGGTGACGGTGACGGAAGGAAACAAGAATGGACAGACGTCACACGTGGGACATCCATCCTTCCTTGGACTTGGGCTAATTCAGGCACACACAACTTTCACTCCTCACTTATCATGATAATGGAATCAGACCTCCCACTCATATGACGCACCAATTATAAAACCAATTTAAACCAAATATTCTCAATCACATCCTCACACAATCCAAACTCTGAATTTATAAACATCAACATACAGCAATAACAATAATTTTTATAGCAATTTCGAGATGTGACGGCTGGTTACTTTTTGGGTTTGATTTTTGTAATTTTGATTTGTTTGATTTGTTTTTCAGTGACGAGAGGTCCGAGCTTAGGATCAGATAACGTAGGTGGAATCACGCACGCGAATTCACACAGGAAATTGTAATTGTACAAAAAATAAACAAGTGTTTAAATCATGTAATAGTCCCCTGCCCTATACCCGGTAGGGGGTGCGAGACGAGAGAAAACATGAGAGACAGGCGCAGACTTTGTCGCAAATTACAACTTAAATGAAAATTTTTGCACAATGAAATTTTGATGAGTTTTTGGTCCAGCTTTCGCTGTACGGACAGAGGGCTACTTTTACTTGTCATTTTCTTTGATTTAATTCTTAAGGAGGGTGTATTTTTCATTAACTTACGTGCGTGTTTGGAAAACTCTTCAAACAAATCATCTCGATCCCGATTCTTGGGTATATAGCCCACAAATAAGCGATGATTGTTATAAGAAATGGTTACGCCAATCTTTTTGCCTTTTCGAATTTCATAATCATTCAGCTGCAAGAACAACGTGGAAGGGTAGTAGCCAATTAAGCCTGCGCGTGGTTCTGGTTGTTGGTGTTGATTGGAACGGGAAACGCGGGTGTTCAGGTATAGGTTGGTGTTTTTAAGATACAGTAAGGATAAATGGCTATGTTTCATCAAAGGCATAAAAGGGTAACGTAATAATAAAGGCTATATTTAGGTTTATATAAGGGATCACTGTGAGCCCGGCAGCCGGCCGCCACTAACTCTACTAAACTGAGATTTGTAACAATGCTCGCACTTTACCTGTTAATTTACCAAATTCTTCCAGTATCTCCTCTTTGCCTTTAGACTTTGGTATGTTGCCCACAAAAAGACGCAGATTCGGAACGCTAATGTTAATTTTCAGGTTCTTGCCGGGTGCGATTTCATGATTATCGAGCTGTGGGATGCAGAAAAACAGACACATGCCAAAATTTGGTAAACGAGCCACATCAAAAATACAAAAAAAATATCAATTTTGTAATAAAACTAATAGAAATCAATATGTGTTTGTTTGAATTTTGGATTAGCGCCACTCGTCCTAAACAGAGATTTAGAAACCCGGGCTTGCCACCGCCTGGAGGGTCGAGATCCGCGCCGCTAGCCAATTTAAGCACATCCAGCACCGCTACCGCTGCCAAACCAAAACGGAATTTAGATACCATCATAGTTCGCAGATCCAGTCTCAATTTTGCCCCTCGAGCATCGAGCTTGAGCAAAGAGGAGACCTGAAAAAGATATGTTTTAGACATAAAAACACCGGAGCCGAAGTACTGAGTGCCAATCTGTTCCAGCTGCTGGAATCCTGCAAATGTGACAGGAACAAGTGAAGGAGAGCTACAAGGCTATACGGGAAGCGTGCGCTCAGTGGTCAGAGCCGCTGCAACAAAAGTCAACCACTTGAATTGCTGATGGCTTTGACAACTAGAAGCCACACACACAAATCAAGAAACAACAACACAATCAATAAATATATAAACAAATCTACCACTAGAAAAAAATCATATTCCAAAATTTATATTATTCTGATTTTAATTACACAAAAACTACTTTCACTTTTATCTCCCGTTATTACTACGATATATACTCGCAAATTAATCAAAACTTTACCTTCACTTTTGTGTAATTAAATCAGTTGAAAAATACGTCATTGTACAATGAAATATCATCAAGTAAGTAAACAAGACAAATGTGTAAAATGAAATGTCTACATTTCAGTGTACTACTTTGTATATACTGGATAAATTCACTATAAAGTAAAAAACGAAATGAATAAAAATAATTAAAAATGTGTAGTGTGTATTATTTTACATGTACTTACATCCTTGACAGCTTGCTGGGCGGAGTCGCGCGACGTGAACGTGACAAACGCGTAGCCTCGGTTCGTACCGGTCATGGGGTCCATCATGAGCCGCAGGTCCCAGATGGAGCCGCACTTCTCAAACAGAGGGATGAGTTCGTCCTCATACATGTCTTTGGGGATCTTGCCACAGAACACCTCGCAGCCGTTGCCGGGGGTGGCGCCCTCCCAGCCGGGCGGAGGGCCGCCGTACTTACGCTGGCCGGTCGTCACGTCCAGCGTGTAGCCTGTGCGATCCAGGATTACTTTGATCTTCTCTTCGTCGGGGCCCTTGGCGGGCACGGGCGCTGGTGTACTGGGCCCACCTGTCCCACTGGGGCCCGCGCGACTCTTCTGTCTGTATGTCTTCATCACACCGCACAGGTACGCTGATTTGTTCGACACATGCTCCAAATTTGAATCTAGAAATTGTCCCAAAACATTCAGAGCACCATCCACCGGGAACTCCTTCAACGCGTCCAGTGCTCTCTCGTCCAAATCTACATGTGCTAATTTTCCAGTCTTGTATATATCGTCGAGTTTCGCGGCCACTTTCTGATCCAGACCATATTTTATTAGCTTAGCATAGTCTTCTGTCCTTTCTCCATCATCGACTTTCATCGATTCTTCCATCATTAATTCACCATTCCCTTCGGCCATAGCTGTAACACATAATTTTCACATCAAATTAATGCAAAACCAACGATCATTCGAAAATTCAAATCAAAAATAATGAGTTAACAAAAATTTTCAAAACACGCCTACTACAAAAAAAAAATAATTTAAATGCTATTTACATCTTTATCAGTTTGATAAATACGCAAAATAATAACAATAATATAAGTCAATGTGTAACATAAAAGACTGAAAACGGAATCTACGCATAAAATACACCTTCATCAGTCAAGCGCAATAGCTGCATTTCATTGTTCTCAACTGCATAATGCACTTCATAAAAACGTGATAAAGAACAATAAAAATTTGAAATTCTTGATTTTATATATGAAATATGTTAATTTTCACTCATCTACCACTTATAAAACTGTTTAAATTTACAAAATATGCACTTAAAAGCATCAAAGATATTAATTTAAAATTTCCCGCCAAGTCTCAATGGCTTCTACAGAACACGTACTTTGCAAGTTTGACATTCTACACATTTTTACAAATTCCTGCCATTGTGAGTATAAAAATAGATAAATGTAATTTCCATAGATAATATTATAGATTTTCCATGCACTTAATTATAGTTAGAAACCTGCGATGACTTGTAAAACAACGAGATGTCACAACACGCCGGCCGGCACAAAATGCATCTACGATAACCGTTACTAAAAACACACCGATCTCCACTTTCACAGCCTTAATAACTACACATATACTATTTACAAACGTCCATGAAACTTATAACCCGCCTGCACATAATTTTCGTAAGAAATTTTCGCGAATTTCACGTAAAAACACAAATAATTTACCTCTTGGTGCCTAAAACGTATCCCTATAATGGAAAATGGCGGCACTACGTCACTCGATGGCTATTCGGGGTTCACATGAAAACGCGCACGGACTACGTAGCCTCGAACCCAGTCTGGCGCGCACAATTACAAACACTAACACGCCGGGAATTTAAAAGAAAAAAACCAAGATGTGTGTACAGGATTGGCTGTTACTTTGCGAATTTATTCTTGTACGTTAAAAAAACATGAGCAAACAAGAGCCGTCATGAGTAACAAAATGAAACTAAAAATAACTCCCGGTATTCTATTTTTGAATTTTCAAATGCCGCAGGAGATAACAATCGAAATATAAAATGATTTTTATATAAAAAAAATTGCAACACTCACTTTATTTATCAATCTATTGCGATGAAGAAACCACGATAAAACTAAAGCATCCTTTAACAAGTACACTTAACAAAAAACATGATTTAATAAATTCACAGACACAACACAATCAATTAAAACAACAAAACATTAAACTATGCAGTGATTGAACTACTTCATTTACTTAAAATCAACTAAAAACTTAAATAAAACACAACGGTCACACAGTGTAGTAAGTGTTTGGTGTAGTACCGACTCCCGCGGCTTTGGATGAAATGCAACGGCCTCGCCGCACTTCGCAGAGAATCCGGGGTCCTATTCTATTTCACTTATCAACGTTGATAACTTGAGTTGTCTTGATAACCCCCCACCATGTGTGACGTAGTAGCCAAGCGACTGTCGCTACGACTTATCAACCCTCGCTACGGTAGACTTGCGCGTTGCGTTGATTTTTGTTCGTTGTGAGGTTAAAATATTTATTTTATAAATATAAAATACCAATAAATTATGAGTTCATTATATGTATTTAATATTTTTGATTAGTTTATTAAATAATTCAACTTACAAATTGTAGAAATAAGAAATTGACATTTTTCTTGAAAAAATAATTTACTTTGAAAATAAAAAAATTGCTTATTTTAAAACAAATAATACGTTTATGATAAGTGGTAGGTAAAATGGTGGTTTAGCAGTTTTTCTTGCCAAATTTCACAGTAAAATGTAAAATCTATATCAGTCGTTATCAACTGGAAGCCAAATATCCCTAACCCTTGATATAGTTACAAACGGAATGACGTCACGAAGTTATCAACTGAACTTCGCTAGCGACTGTCGCTATGAATTAGAATAGGTACCCCGTTGTTTTGCAAGTCGCGTCACTTGCATCGGGACAGCCCGCGGCCAACGCTCATGCGCGACGCGTCTTTTGCGACGTCCCCCTTCACCCTTTTCCTCCGTGGTCCAAAGCTCTCGCCCTTCCCCTGCTGGTGTCTGCGTCGATCGTCGCCTAACCCTAACCGACATAATACATTCGTCCTATCACTCTTGCTTGCATTTTTACGATTATTTCTCTACCCCATCACTGCCATAAAAAATCCGCAAAGTGAAAAATGCACTATACTTGCAAAACGTGCTTTTCTAACGGATATATTATCTATTAATTAAAATTCACCTTAAAAATACAAAATCTACACAGTCAATACGTATCAAAATCGCAAATCATTGTCTGCTGCGTACTGCACAATAAAGTGCTAGACAGGTTGTTAACTTAAAGATTGGTGCGATAAATCTGGTAGCAATGAACTGTATACAAATATATTGGTTATTTTATCATTGGAATATTGATGCATTTCTATTTGCGAAATTTCGTTCATTTCAACTTGCAATCTCTGAAGATACGTTCCCGCCAAAGTTGCAAACAGGTCTTGCAAGATCCATTCGGAGTACAAAAACAACAATTTTTCAAAAGGGGCGGAGGCGGTTAGAATCTTTAGAAACTGGTTTTCGGCGAGGCCGCTATCTGCACAGAGTGGAGATGGAGACCAAGAGAGCACACAGACGCACAGCTGCATGTTACACATAATAATTCGTCTCCCCTTGCCTCACGGCACTTGCCGAATATAATCGCGAGATGTTAGGGACAAAGCAAAGGCGTTGCACTGTGCACGGGAGAGATCGGCTAGTCCCCTCATCGTACGCTTCTGTAACGGTCAAGATGCAAATGACCATTTGAAGAATTATGTGCTACGTGAAAAATTGAGTTTCATGTCATCAAACGGATATATAATAACTCGGCGCCGAGCGGACCTGAGTCCCGCCATCTTTTATCCCTTTACTTATATGTCTGATGCTGAGAAATGGGAAACCACACTCATCTCCAGTTTGATAAATTTTTCACTAATCCTTTTAAGTCATGAATTATGTATTTTTCTTAAGTTCATAGTGAATGAACTTAACCTATACTTGAACACTAGTGGCAAAAATTTAAATATTTCATAAATATCCATAAAAAGCCCTGTTTACACAAGGATTTTTTCATACTTCTTTATCCTGGAAAAAAATACTGGTCCGAATTCAGCACTCTTCTCTAATTTAAAGAAGCTAATCTAAAAATAACAAAGAGAAACGCATGCTTCCACCTGTAAATAAAAAAGAGATAAAAGATGATTCCATGGTAATTAGAGAAGCTCGAAGCTCTCATTGAATTAGAAATTATTATTTTCCAAGACTCATTGAAAGTTCAATTTAGCCGCATCCTTATTTTATAGGCAATTCTTACCAGAATAATTTTTCTCAAAATTCGGAAGCATGAAAGATTCTTCAAAGAATCCTTGTGTGAACAGGGCATAAACGTGCAACCATTAAGAAGTAGTTTGGTTCCAAAATGAGACAGTCATAAATTCTTTCTTACTAAGGCCCTGTTCACACAAGGAGTCTTTGAAGATTCTTTCAGCTTCAAAATTTTGAGTAAAATAATTCTAGTGAGAATTATCTGTCAAATTGCGGTGCCGCTAAATTTAATCTTCACCGAGTCTTAGAAAAGATGAATTTATAATTTATAGATTGCTTAAAAACCGTGAATTTATTTTTTACCAGGATTTAGAATCTTTAAATAATCTTCAAAGAATCCTTGTTTAAACGAGGAAAATTTACGCTAAAATTTTTTTTGAAAGTTTAAACAAAACATACGGAATGTAATTATTTTTATTAAATATATTTAAGATCACCAGCTTTAATAATTATAAAGAAATAATTCGTTTCCCCGTATGACAGCGGTAGGTATTGACAATTTTTTATGACAGCTGCTAGCACTTGTTTTCTTGAAAGTGAAACAAGTGCTAGGAGCTGTCATAAAAAAACTGTTAATACCGATTATACGGGGAAACTAAATATTTCTTTAAAATATATTAAAGCTAGTGAACTTAAATATACATTCCCCGTATGAACGGTATTGGCAGTTTTTTTTATGACAGCTTGTTTTATTTTCAAGGATCGGGTAAACAGGGCATAATAGAGTTATTATACTGTCAAATTTCTCGTCAAATATCTTTTATAAAAGATCTTTGTTAAAGAACTTTTATAGTGTAATGCTGGTCTAAGAATAAATTAATTTTTACTTAATTGCTGCTATATAGTTTAAGATTTTAAGATGCATAATGTTGAAGCAATCGTTAAAAATAAATTACGATAATTGTCTAATGAACGATGTATTCGCAGAAGAAAATAAAGTACAGATAGTAGACGATCCGAAAAGCCCGCTTGCCACGCCGCAGAGCATAGCATAGCTCTCACCTGACTCACCGCCCCCCTCTTTTCAAACTAAAAACACTTGTTGTGTTCCTACGGTTGTGTACGTTTAGTTTGGGTGGGCCTGATATATGTCCCTTTAGTTGTTTAGTGCTAGTTATTATGTAAACAAACCATCTTAAAGTTTTTACTTAAATTAAGTGCACAAAATGGCTTTATCAGCTACTCGATTAATTCACGTTACTGTGTTTTCTTCCTCAATATACCTAGTATGTTTGTGGTTAATTGGAATGGGCGTTGTTACCAACGGACAATACGAGTGGCAAGTTCTTGACCCTTTCGATGAAGTAAAACTACAAATGGATAAAGTTAATCAATACAACTGCCCTATTCAACATCTCGGGGATTTATTCCTTCCAGAAGATTCAGTATCTCACCTTCCAGATATTAAAGAAGTTAACCAAAACCCAATATATCCGAATAGAACAAATTTACTCCACCTACACAACATGGCTCTGAGTCGCTCATTTTTCTGGAGCTACATTTTGCAGAGTAGATTCATCAGACCTGCAATCAACGACACTTACGATCCCGGAATGATGTATTACTTTCTGTCTTCTTTGGCTGATGTATCAGCTAATCCTCATATCAACGCATCAGCTATGTATTTTTCACCGAATATGTCTTATACTCCGTCCTACAGAGGCTTTTTCAATAAAACAATGCCTAGATTTGCCCCACGAACATTTAGAACTGATGATTTTAACGATCCGATTCATCTTGAAAGAATATCAACATTAAATACTTTTACAGTACAAGATTTGGGTGCTATACCTGATACAAGTTCGTCGTGGGACTACACATCAGATTATTATAGAATTAATGAGTGGTACAAATCTTGGTTACCAGATAATGTAGAAAATCGACACGATACAAAAACGACTTATCATGTTGAAATACGATACGCCAACAATACAAATGAAACTTTTACTTTCCACGGGCCGCCAGGTGCCGATGAAATTCCAGGTCCAGTAAAATGGACAAGGCCTTATTTTGATTGCGGACGTTCAAATCGGTGGCTGGTTGCGGCAGTAGTTCCGATTGCTGATATTTACCCCCGTCATACTGGTTTTAGGCATATTGAATACCCTACGTAAGTTTTAATTAAATTAGAGGGTTGTTAAGACATTTAAATTTCAGTCTTTTTAAAGAATACATGCGCATTTTTAAATATGACTCATATTGTTAGTCATGAATTAATTAAATGTTGTTTTTTACAGATACACGGCTGCAACAGTTATTGAAATGGATTTTGAACGAATAGATATAAACCAGTGTCCAAAAGGTGAAGGTAATGATGGACCGAATAAATTTGCAAGTACAGCTCGGTGTAGAAAAGAAACTACAGAAGTAAGTTTAAATTAATATTAACATTAACGCTTCATCCACATAAGCATTTAGTTTTGAGGTTTACATTTATGTTTACGTTTAAGAAAGTTAAAATTCATATAACGAAATACGAGTATTCACACGTCCCACTTTTAAGTACTGTGAATGTTCGTATTTAGTTAGATGCATTCAAACTTTCTTAAATGTAAACATAAATGTAAACCGTGAAACTAAATGCTTATTGAATGTTGCTTTAGTTTTAAATTTTATATTTATGTTTACGTTTAAGAAAGTTAAAATTTATATACCTAAATTCGAGCATTCACACGTCCTACTTAAGCACTGTGAATGCTCGTATTAAAACTTTCTTAAACGTAAACATAATGTAAACCTTAAAACTAAATGCTTATGTGAATGGGGCTTTATTTAATATGAAATATTTAGTGCGAACCTTTGGATGGCTGGGGATTTCGAAGAGGAGGCTACCAGTGCCGATGCAGACCTGGTTATCGGCTACCATTTACTGTCCGGCGCCCGTATTTAGGTGAAATATTGGAAAGAGCAACTGCTGAACAATATTTCAACGGATATAATTGCATGAAAATAGGATGTAAGTAAATTTGTCGTATCATCTAAGCTCTTCTCTAATTATTTACATATAGGGGTACAAAAAATACCGGTACAATGGGAGAAGGCCCCACCCTACATCAGAGAATTACATTTAGAAAAATATCGCCAGTACCGAGACAATATAACAGGAACAGAAGCTTTCAAAGCAGAACGCAAAAATGTTAATAAAATTTTAGATTTCATTTTGTACATGACCAAAGACAACTGCAAAAAGTAAGAAATGTTAACAATTTCACCAAAAACTTTACTAATTTATTGTTATTTTAGTTACGATCCAGATGATTTAAAACTAACAGGAGATTATGGCCATGGAGCCCGAGAACAATTTTTAAACGAAGCCAGAATGGCTGTCAGATTAGCTAATTTCATCAGTGCCTTTTTACAAGTAATTATTTATTTCAATACTAGTTTCAATTCGGCAGCCAAATAAGGATTTTTCTTCGAACCCTGTTTTAAACTATTAATTTTTTTATTGGTATTTCATGTTTAGGGTAGATTCATAAATGTGCAGGTACACACGCAATACCTTTAGGTAACTCTCAGAATTCAAGATGGTGGCCATCCCATTCGGTCTTTGTCAATTTTGATGTCGAAGGACTAAGTTTTCGGCAAAAGTACTCATTTACAAATTTGTATAAAATGAAATATCCTACAACTTTTCTATGAAATTAATTTTTCTCAGATTAATTGTTTACAAATTATGGCACAGAAAAAAATTAAATCTTGTCATTACTTTGTTATATGATACACAAAACCGGCTGTAACTTTCTAACGGATAAAAATACCGTCTTCCGGTTTCATGTATTCGATTTCACAGATTTTTGTCTATTTATAAAATAATTTGTAAAATTTTGAAGGCCGAAGTTCAGCCACAATTTTAACAAGAAAAAAAGAAATTTTTAAAACGTTTATGTTTAATTACTGAACGAATTAAGATATGAACTTCCGGTTTTCAACATTGGATTCCCCGGTCTTTTTTCTGTAAGATATTTTGAAAACCTTCGAGGGCCCAAAGGTACTGCGTGAGTACCTGCAATCTTATGAAACTACATATTCTAAACATGAAATACCAATATTAAAATAAACTGAATAGTTCAAAACCAGGTTCGGCTCACGTCTGCCGGACTACACCATAAAACTAATTTTAACCCTAATTGTTTAGATTTCAGATCCGAAAGAAGTTTATTCCGGCAAACGAGTAGCTGACAAACCTTTAACAGAAGATCAAATGATTGGTGAAACTTTGTCATTAGTTTTGGGTAACAGCAAAATTTGGGCAGCTGGAACTTATTGGCAAAGAAACAAGTTCACAAACCGAACATTGTTTGCTCCCTACGCTTACAAAACTGAGTTGAACACCAGAAAATTCAAAGTTGAGGATCTTGCAAGATTAAACAAATCAGGTAAATAACATAAAATATAAATTATATTTAATTTGTATTTTAATGATTATTTGATCCCAGATGAAGTCTACACCAAAAAAGAATGGTTCAAATTCTTAGAACAAAGATGGATGGCTAATTTTGATAGCTTGGAAAAATACTACTTGAAATTAAAGATCAGGTTCAATGAAACTGGCGAATATATGAAGAAGTATGAACATTACCCTACTTTCTATCGGGCTGCTACTTTAACAGATGGATACTGGACTCAGCCCTATTACGATTGTTATGGAAAAGTACCTATGTGGTTCATCACCTATGCTGCTCCCTTCTTTGGCTGGGACAGCTTAAAAGCCAAATTGGAATTCAAGTAAGAATGGCATTCATAATAATTATCATCCGTACATACATATCTATCACGCCTGTTACCCAACTTGGGTGACGCAGCCTCATATTGTTAGCATATCGAACCTGATTTATTAGAACTGAAGCCGCATTCACAGTCCGAAAATTGGTGTAATTCGTATCATTGAAATATTCAACGCTATTCAGAACAAATCAACTGTTTATTTTACTTTATTTACTTTTTCGAAGACTTTTCACAGCGCTCAGCTCTCTGCATGTGATGACATATGAACCCGGAGTTCCGCGGTTCAAGTCTCTCGACCGGCAGTGTGTGATTGTCGTCAAAAGACATCTCACAACTAAAATCGCACTCGAACATACAAGCAGACCACTTGATCGTCTTAAATGTAGTCCGGTTGCAAAAATAATCTGTCCGTTGCCGCTTTGAATTTCAAAGGTCGTCACACGGATTGAGATTCTGACTGCATCAAGATGAATAGGGTCGAAGTGGTTGGATTCCACTAAAACATCTACCATTCTGTCATTGGGAGTATAATTGTCGAATTTCACTAAATATTGGACTGTGAACGCAGATTAATTGAATATAGCTAATTAATAATAAATTATACCGTTTGTGCGGTTATCAGCCGTACTTAGAATTGTTAGTAGAGAGTACAAAGGCGATTCTTGTGCAGTTAAACTCGAATGTATTTTTTACTGGATTCGTCCCTAATTTAATACATACAAATATTTTATTTTCAGGGGAGTTGTTACCGTAACAATGGATTTAAAACAACTAGATATAAACCAATGTCCAGATAGTTATTACGTACCCAATGCGTTCAAAGATACGCATAAATGCGACAAGAAAACATCTTATGTAAGAATATTTTTATTATAGTTCTTCAATTTTTAAATTTAATTGTAATGTAACTAGAACGGTGTGAACAAGTCAATTATGTGAATGCTATGTTTCTTAGATTTAAATATAACAATTATGTTTACGTTCAAGAAAGTTTAAATTCATATAACAAAATACGAGTATTCACACTTTCCACTTTCAAGCACTGTGAATGTTCGTATTTAGTTAGATGAATTTAAACATTATTAAAAGCAAACCTAAATGTAATGAGGCTTTAAGCTAGATTCAGATCTACCCAATTATAAGTGCTAAATTAACCAACCAGCGCTTCAACAAAATTTCAATTATAAGTGCGAACTTTGCGCGTTGGTTGATTAAATTAGTAACTTACACTTATAATTGGGTAGATCTGAATCTAGTTTAACAGTTGCAAATTTTTTGTTTGAAGTTTGCAAAATCAGTTAAGATTGGGTTGCAGTTTCGATCCGGTTTTAAGTCCCGTGTTTGTTTGTTGCAGTGCGTCCCGATTTTGGGAAGAGGGTACGATTCCGGTGGTTATAAATGCGAATGTTTGCAAGGATTTGAATACCCGTTCGAAGACCCCATTACGTATTACGACGGACAGTTAGTAGAAGCTGAATTTATAAATCTTGTGAAAGATAAGGAAACACGTTACGATATGTTCAAATGTCGATTGGCTGGGGCCGCCAGCATTCAAGCTAGTATCTTATTTTTGATAATTACTTTCTTGATCTCTATGTGCATGGTTAGACAAAGATAGAATTTTATTTTGATTTCCATGACTTATTTTTCCGTCCATTTTATTTTTACGAAAAAGTACGTCCGTGTATGATATAGCAATAAGTAAATATGCCTTAAAGAACCTAGTGTAAATATATTCCGAATATGCCTTCGTGTGAGTAACCAAAGAAATTCAAAAATTCTAAAATACTCTAAGAGCAGCACAATGAAAAGGGTTGTGAAATTCTTAAGAATATCCCAGACTCAGACATGCATTTTTACTTAGCTGTACCGGCTGCCTTACAATATGTATAAAAGGGGTAGAAATTAGACAAAAAAATATCAGTTGCTTAAAGCAGTTCAGTTGAATACTGCAGATGACAAGTCATGAACCTGTGCAAGAGACACTAAAACCTGTTTAGCATGGGATCTGCTTTTATAGAATCTCAAGAAAATTTATCATGTTAAAACGTACTTTTAATTTTTGTAATGTTTCCGTCCATACCTGATTTTACTGTTGTTAGTTTAAAGTTTTATATAAGTGTTTATATAAATATAAGATTTTTCATTGATTTTTATATACATTTTTAATAGTATTAAATATTTTAAGATAATAAAACAAATATTCTAACATGACGTTGTCAATTATTGCAAATAAAGTGTTTTTGAATACGTAATTAAATACTTAGGTCGCGCTCGAAACCGTTTTCAGATAGTCATTTTTATGCACTTTATCTGAAAACAGGAACAAGCAATAGGCATAAATAATATATCAATAGAATCATTAGTTTCTAGATTGTCATATGCTAAATAAGAATACCTGAAAATGAATATAATTTGCAGTAGAAATGAAAGAAGAGGGAGCAAAATTCATCAATTACAATACATTTGATGCAAAATGAACTATTATTACAGACATAATTTTTTGAATAATGCAATTAGGAATATAATATATTTTCATTATATAATATAATTTTCATTGTAGGTTACATCGTCCAGCCAAATTTATGCAGAAAGCATGTGCAAAATGAGCCATGTAATAGTTTTAGTGTCGCTAACGTGGCGCTAGTAGTTATAGAAAAAAGAAACATTTTTTGAAATAAAATTACTATGACGTAAATAAGATTTTGACTATTATCGGGTTAAAAACATTACCATTACAAACATCGTGCTACGGTTTTTACAGTTTTAAGCGCGTCCTTAAATGGCTAGAATATAAAAATTAAACCTTGCACGTTTTGACTATAATCATCTATCAATATCATGCAACATTATCTTTTTTTAGTTCAATGTAATATTATGTCGTAATATTGTATTGGTACTTACCGACAAAGACGACCATTTTAGCTTCTATTTTTACAGCCAAACATGCAATTTCACCAAATCGTAATTTTCAAGAATTTTAAGCACAGCACAAAAGCAACAATCGTAACTATTTGTAACGTTGTCATGTCAAAAAATAACGAATCAAATTTTTTTTATTTTATAAAATGTCAATTTTGTAATCTTACAAGTTTTCCATAGAAGTATTATTAAACATAATTTACTAATACATAATATAGAGAAGCCACAACCGAAAGATAAATAATCATAAAAGTTATAACATATATAATAACTAATAATCGTAAGTGTCCCATTAATATTACAAAATGACAACAGAACAACAAAGAAAAACGGTTGTTAAAAATACAAGTTTCAGTAAGAAAATAATTTTATTATAGATTCAACAAGAATATAAATATATAACAATATAATTTTTAAAATACACAAATATAAAACTATGATTCAAAAATTTGATAAATCATCCTGCAAATTGTCAACTATAAATATGCTAACAAATTTATTTTCTACTTGCGTCAGCTCCATAATGGAATTTAAGCCATCTGCTCAATTGAGTAACTTGCGCGCCTGTATTTGTAAAATGACAGGCGAACAATAACATGTTGCGTGGTTGTACTACCCATGCAAATCTCATAAACATCATGGAATACAGGCACAGAGCTGAAATTTATAAAATATTTAACTTCACATGTTTAAGATTAGACCTCACTTATGTGGGGCAATAAATTGTATAAATTTCAAGGACGGATTAGAATAAGCAAATAAAATCATTAAGATTGTGAGAAATACCTACCAAATGTCATTTTTCCACTAATGATTCTTGGATCTTTATGAATATCAGAAAGTGCTGCTATAGGAATGCCCCAGTTTGCAACTGGGCCCCAGAAATGTGTGCTACACCATAAATTAAAAATTAGATATTCATGTCCATATTTTCTTCACACTTTCAAATGAATAATTGTCGATTTACCTGCATAAATAACTTCTAAATTCTTTACTACTGACTTGGGTAACTATTTTCTTTCCAAAAGTATTCATTGTAACAAAGGTATAAGTTCAAAACTAAAATAATTCTTGCTAAATAATTGAATTTGATCTCTACTCAATCTCTACTTGCCAAACAAATTGTCAGCATGTCATATTATATACCACCACCTCTCTTTTCTCAGTTTCAAGTTTCAAAGTCAAATTGCATGTTACCCCCTCTATTATAAATGACCTCCATTTTCCAGTATTAATATTAAAATTTCTACAAAGAAAAAGTTAAATAATAACAATAAGTGATTACATAAAAATCATAAAAATTTAAGTAAGCAAATATTTCAGTTTTAAAGATAAATAAACGAAAGCGTGAGAAATACGTCAAAAAAGTTGGTTGGTAATTCTGTTAAATATTCGCAGTGTTGCCAACTTAGTGGTTTTCCCGCTAAATATGGAAAAATAGTAGCTAACAGAAATTCTGGCGAAGTCCATTTTGTAATTATGTTATTATTGTTGGTTTATATAAAAAATGTAGTCCCTGAAGAAGGCCCAAGTGAGTTTGTTGATAAACAAAAATTATTTCTAAACCATTGTTTCACAATCGCAAGAAACATTCCAACTCTTTTTTCCAGATTTGAATATTCCTTTACATGCGTTTTTTGCATCCGTCAGATTGTGATCAGATTCTAGATTTGAATTTTCTATTTATAAGAGCTGTTTAGCGGATAGTTGGCAACACTGAATAGTGTAGTCCGTGTAGTTGCTACACTGCGACATTTATGTTGCGTGCGCCTTGCTTTTATGGATGCTGTGAATTGTAGATGTGATTATTCTTAAGACAAGGCGTTTAGATATTTATAAAAACATTACTTAAATTTATGTTTATATCTATAGAGAGTTAATATGACTACTTTAGATGAACGAGCAGTTTTTGCTAAACTTGAGGCTCTCAAAGAAATCAGGTAAATATCTTCTTGGATTTAAACCTTCATTTATTTGTGTATTTCATTAATAATCAATAACATAAAAAATAAAAATATTCCAGGGGTAAGACAGTACAATTAGAAAAGTTAAAATCGCGGATAATAAAAGAAATTGAAACCACAGATCAGGAAGAAAAATGCTTACAAGAATACAAACAAGAAATGGATTTATTACTACAAGAAAAAATGTCTCATGTAGAAGAACTTCGCCAGATCCATGCAGACATAAATGCTGTAAGATATTGTCAAACTTTTAATTCGTAATTTTCTAATTCTGTTTCTGCAGATGGAGGGTGTAATAAAAAATTCAGAAGAAAGCCGAATACGAGCCCTAAATGCAGCTACTCGAATTCATGAAGAATACCGACCACTAAAAGCAGAGATAGACCGCCTTAGGCGAGATTGTTTAGGTTTAGATCGCCTTCCAGAGCTCCACGAAGAAGAGGGATCGCTAATCACACCGGAGTACGTTTTATTTTTATATTTTTTCATCATTTAAACTGATTAGATTGTTGTCAAACCGCAGCCGATTTGCTACTCACTTCTATTCCCCGTCAAAGATGCACACCCAGCAGTTCATCACGAAGTCTTCGGAGTGGACTCGACCTTTGACGTCGACAGATGGGCCGCTGGGGTCGCTAGCTCCACCGTTACCTCCTACATTTCTTCCTCCGCCATCGCCATTGCGTTTAGTAGCGAATAAGCCTGATACATCACGATCCAGTACTTCTATCAATTTGTCTGCTCAGCCGGGACCACCGACTCCTACCTTCAGGTCCGACTTTGTCAATCTCAGGTTCGATTTGTTTCATTTTTTATTTTTTTGAAAATACAAAGTACGCTGAAGTTTCTTTTGTTACAAATTCCAATGCTCTATATTAGACGACACTAGAAAATAAAAGATGGTTGTAAACAAAACAATAAACAGAAGAACATCCTGTTCATTTATGTTTATTTATTTTTAATTTGTTTTTAAACTAGGGGGAGAAAAGGCAAAAGTCTGATTTACAAATTCGGGAAATCGTAAGGATTTTTTTTTCAATAAATAATTTATACCGAGTACACTGAAATCTGGAAATAAGAAAAGAGAATTTGTAATAATAATCGCCTTGTACAATCGATGTCCAATGTCAATTTGACAGTAAAAAAAAATGCAAGTGCTGCAGGCCACCATACAAAAACATATAAATTATCTCATTTCTGCTAAAAAAGCAGATGATACTGCGAATGCAGTTCGTTTTACACTCACATATTTTATTAGTTCTAAATTTGGCGCGAGCTAAAATAAGGTATGTTTTGTGAATACAGCTGTCATCTATAGAATAATGTAGTACTTGAATGTAACTACGAAATTCAAAATAAGAAGGTAGTGATGTTCACGGAAATAAAAATGTTTGCTAGTATGTAAATCCACCTCTTATCTCGACCAATTAGATTCAAGAATATCATCACCCTATTTTAGTCAACGCTTTTTTCTTAGCTGAAATGAAGTATAGAACTTTGTTTTTACTCCTCCTATTTTAAAAACAGAGTACTTTGTATTCCAATTTTAGTGTTTTTTGGTTATTTATTGTTACATTGTGATTGGACATTATTATTGAAATAATGTTTATTTTTTAAATCTTACAGGCAACAACCACCTCCTATGAAATCATGTCTGAGTTGCCATCAACAAATTCACAGAAATGCGCCAATTTGTCCATTATGTAAGGCTAAATCCAGATCTCGTAATCCTAAGAAACCGAAAAAGAAAGATCATTAATTTCTTGAAAAATAATTTATACTATTGTATATCTATTCTATAGAATAGTTATTCAATTTTGCTATTCACTGCTTTATGTTGTACTTACACTTAATTTATAGGATAAAAAGCTTTACATTTTTATTAAATTTACGCTAATTATTTATATTTTTTAATTCATTTATTTTTATACTTGTGATTTTTTTATCTTTTAGGCGTGTTGTGAAATATTTAATTTTTTAATGTATGTAATAATTGTGCCAATTATCTATTGTAACTTATATTCTGGCAAATAAAAACAAGCATATTATGATATTTATTTTACTTTTCATCTCAGTCTCATTGTGATATTGATCTACGACCATTGAATAATACATTCATTATGTAGGTAACTGTAGTAAGATAAACTCTTCCATAAGACACACTATTGTATTATGAATCCATCATTCAATCAATAACTGTCACTGTCATCCCATCAAAAAGTGAGGTTAGATTAATATTTCAATAAATTAAAATTTGTAAAGAATTGTTTTCTTTAAAAAGTCGTACTTTGGGTTGGATGAAAGATCAGCCATGGCTGAATCCCGCCCTTGACATGAGTCAATAAAGCATTTATTATTATTATTATTATTAAATAAAACGTCGTATTTGACTCGCGCATAATGGCTATAATTAATTCAGATGATTATATACTCGCCTTCAGCCCGTGCATAAATTTTCACCCTCTTGAGTTAAATACTATACTATAATGCACACCATAATGACATAATCTTTCAGTGTTCATTTCATTATCATTGAGATAATAATTTAAAAACATACAGTTGGCAACAATGCTTCTATAATCACCAACAGTCAGTGGTACCAGCAAATTTGACAACTGGTTTATCGGCCATTTTGGTTTGTAAATTAAAGCTGGCGTGGTAGTGATTTTTAAAAATTGTCAAACAAAACGAGGACGTGATCAACTGCTAAAATCTAGTGTAATTACATTGTAAATAAGCAACCACAATGGGTTCAAGACACAGAGATAGAAGCAGAGATCGAGAACGCGGTCGTGATCGTGATCGCGACAAAGACCGCGATCGTGATCGCCGAGAGAGGAGACGCAGCAGCAGAGATCGCCATAGAGAACGAAGTCGCAGAGATCGTGGCAGTCACGACAAAAGTAGAGACAGAAGCCGTGATAGAAGCACAGGCAGAAGTAGAGAAAAGAGCAAGGAGAAGACTCCCGAGCCCGATGGCCAGAAACTGCTTGCCGAGACTTTGGCCACGATTGCCGCCACTCGAAACTATGCTAATCTCGTTGCTGCTAAGGAGCAAGAGGAACTTGAAGCTAATATGACACCAGGTAAATATATCCTTGAACAGGGTCTAGCACGAACCCCTCAACACATTAATTTACTCATTCCTTACACCAGTTATATAATTCTAAACAAAAATTAATTGCATCCCAACCTCCTAGCTGGGTGCCCATTCCACAACCGAAGATGCAAATCTAGAAAATTTAATGCCTGCATCAAAATATTCTTAGAGCTCTGTTAACAGAAGGATTCTTTCATCCTTGGAAGCTATCAGAAATTCTTCTTTTCCAAGACTAGACAGATAATTTTCACTAGGATTATTTATTTTAAAATTCAGAAGCATGAAAGAATCGTCAAAGAATACTCAGTACCATTCTTGAGTCCCACATACTCGGTTTTGACTATAACTTTTCTAGATTTGCATCTAGATTTGAATTATCCTGGAAATGAATCTTTTTGTGCTGGTATTTTATTTACTTCTTCTGCTGTTGCAATTTTCTGTGTATTAATATTCTAGATATTTTTTTTTCTGTTGTTGAACCCACTTTTCTCCTTGTTATAACTGGTTTAGTGTACTTAATATCTTTTAATTTATCTTTTCAACAGAGGAGCGCGAACGAGAAGAAAGGCGAAGACGAAGGAAGACTAGATGGGGAGGAAGCGAGCACGACAAGACCTTTATCCCAGGAATGCCGACAATTTTACCAGCCTCTCTCAACAAGGAGCAGGAGCATGCCTACTTAAGTAAGTTTATTATAATATACAACTGTCTTATCTGTTTTGTTTATTTTGTATGATACTGAATGAAAATGAAAACAATAAGCTAGATATTTAATTACACAGCTTATGTTCCAGCTAGCTTTGATTTATAAACTTTTTACATTAAATTAAAATAGCTGTTGAAAGGTAGGTTTTACGTTTTTTCTTACGTGTATACAATTGCATCAAATATTTATGGGAATGTAATAATTGCTGATGTTATTTAAGTTTGTTGGTGTCCCAGTTATATTAATGTAATTTTATACAAAATTGATGAGGTTAAATTTTGTGATAAAATCTCTAACTGCTGGGCATTTGCCCCTTTCTAACCCCTTTCATTGCAGTTCAACTTCAGATAGAAGACGTCAGCCGAAAACTACGATCCGGGGACCTCGGGATTCCAGCAAATATTGAAGAAAGGTGCCAAAAAGTGTCTTCTTGAGTCTAGTCTTGATGCCGTAGTCACTCGCCAGTTGTGGTTCCCTTCTGATTGGTTTGACCATGTCACACACATAAATTTACCTATTTCTATTATGTTTCAACTAATTAGAAAGTTACAGCAGTTTTTCAATCAGCAACTGTGGTACTGGTTTCCAACTTTATATTGGAACATGTCAAATTGTTCTTAATTTTTTGTTTAATCACTAAAGTTCTATTAATATTGGCAAAAATATAATGGAGATCACAGCCCAGTTGCGCACAAATAACAGATCAAATAATAATCAGAATTATTTTAGAGTACGTGTGGATTCAATTCGTTAGAACAGATGAATAATGAGTAGTTTTCCTTTCAGCATCCGAATCAGCAAATGCGAAACTAATAATTTTTAGCTTTAATTAATAAATTTTTATTGCAGCAATAATAATTATATAATTAACCAAAATTCTTTCAGTTTTACTGCAGTATAGCATAGCCACATAATTATGAATATTAATTAAACAATTTCTGTTATAGAACGCCACCTAAATTTTCATTTGCTAGAAGCTGATTTGTTAAATTTACACGTTCTTTTGCTACCTTTTAAATTTCTACTTTAAGTGGGCTTTAATCACAACTATTTTCATCTACACGTAAACAATGTAAATATTTAAAACGAACTCGAACCGCACATAACAACGGTTCAGGTTCGGTTCGCGGTTCACTGTGCTTTATAGGGTTCGGTTTGGTTCCGGTGTTCAAATTTCTTCTTTAAATGAAACGGTAACAACAAATTAAAATGTAATAAATATCTAAAATCAAACA
Source organism: Agonum fuliginosum (assembly GCA_947534325.1). Lineage (NCBI taxonomy): Eukaryota > Metazoa > Arthropoda > Insecta > Coleoptera > Carabidae > Agonum > Agonum fuliginosum. The sequence continues at coordinate 4,286,058 of OX384033.1, forward strand.
AAATTTAACTAAACTGAAGAAAATGCAACAAATTTCAAAAAGATTTAATAACATTTTAATCAGGGACTCGAACCGCACAAATAACTCAATTCACTGCGCTATAGTGTTCGTTTTTGTACGATTTTCATATTTTTTTCATTTTGACGAAAATACCTTAAATTTCAATTCATTCTTTAAATCGTTCCGAACCGGTTCGGGTTCACAACCATCGGTTCGGTTCCAGTTATGGGTTAAAATATTTTAACGGTTCAGGTTCGGTTTGCGGATTATTAAAATAGCTGCAGTTCGTTCCGGTTCGAGTCCTTGTATTAAAATGTCCACTTTTGACTAATGAATTCATTTCTGTTGCATTGTTTCCGTGTGCACAGCCCATTCCAATCACTTTTAGTATCTCTTAGTTTTAAAATGGAATACTAAATAGCATTCTTCTCTCAAATGATACAAGTTGATTTGCGGGAAGAATGAATTGAACCCCAGTCATTATTTTTTAAACGTTTGTCTGTGCAGATCTCCTTCGCCTGAGCCAATCTATAGCAGCGATGGCAAACGGTTGAACACGAGAGAATTTCGGACCAGACGGCGTTTGGAAGAAGATAGACATAATTTGGTTTTGAAAATGCAGAGCATGAACCCGGAATATAAGCCACCCATCGATTACAAGTGAGTAGAAGCATGTACTAATATAGTGTTTCGATGCAGTAGCTGCGCGGATTTAATCACAGTTCTCTGCATGTGATGACGTACGAACCCGAAGTACCGCGGTTCAAGTCTCTCGGCCGGCAGTGTCTGATTATCGTTAAATTGCAAAACATCTTGCAATTAAATTGCACTCGGATGTTTCAAGCTCGTTGCATAAGAATTTCTTCGTTGCTGCTTTGAATTTCAAAGAACGTCGCACGGATTGAGATTCTGAATCGGTTGAAGTGGTTGAATTCCACTATAATAACATCTACCATTCTAAAATTGAGAGAAAATTCTGTTGAATGGTTACCAGCAAAATTATACTCATAATATATGAGGCTGCCACATCCAAGTTGGGTAAAATATGGAATATTATAATCAAACCTCGACCAAACGTTAGTTTTTAAGAAATATATCTTTGTATTAAAATTATTAATGTCTAGGAAAAACAATTATCGAACTGCAGTCAAAATATGAATATTCACCACTGTATAATTCATTCATTTTACAATAGTTTTCAGTGAAAAATGTGCTTCATTACTCACTAGTAAGTTTTAAAAATTATTCAACTGGCTTTTTAACCAATAAAACTTACTGTATTTGGACTTTTGATCAGTAAAAAGCAAATTCAAACATAAAAGTCCGTAACGTACACAGATCCTTAATTTTTGACAGCAGTCAGTGCAAATTTATCTTATAAAATGAGTTGTTTAATTGGTAAAGTCGTGGATAAAGTACAGTATTCTACTCGAGTTTAACATGACAATTACTTACTCAAACGAATACAATACTTGCCTGAAACATTCATTCTTATTAGTAATTTCTATTGTTAAAATTTGTTGAATAATAATACTAAAATGCTCACAGATTTCGACTTATAAATTATTAATTGACATGGTATATCTGTAAATTGGTAAATAACTATAATTATTGTTAATTTAATTCTATGGAGAAATCGGCGTTATTTTTGTGTTGTATTTATTTCAGGCCGCCGGTAATTCGAGTTCACGATAAAGTAATGATTCCCCAAGAAGAACATCCAGAAATAAATTTTGTGGGACTTTTAATTGGACCGCGTGGCAATACCTTAAAAAGTAAGCATTTATTTATCAAAATAAAATTATTTTTACTTAATTACTCAATAATTTACAGCAATGGAAAAAGAAACCGGCGCAAAGATCATAATCCGTGGCAAAGGTTCCGTGAAAGAAGGCAAAGTGGGTAGAAAAGACGGACAGCCCCTCCCAGGGGAAGACGAACCTTTGCACGCGTACATCACAGCCACGAATCCTGAACATGTTAAAAAGGCTGTTGAGAGGGTATATTTTACTTTTGTTGGTATTGTTGATTACTTTATTTGTGTGATGTATTTTCAGATAAAAGAAGTTATTCGGCAAGGTGTAGAAGTACCAGAAAACCAAAATGATCTGAGAAGAATGCAGCTTAGAGAGTTGGCTCAGTTGAACGGCACGCTGAGAGAAAATGAGGGCATGCGGTGCAATAATTGTGGCGCCTCTGATCACAAGTCCTGGCTGGTAAGCAGAATTTTTTATTTTCTGACGATTCACAAATATCTGTGAGACTTTAAATGTTTCATCTACGACCATTGAATAATACATTCATTGTGCAGGACAGATAAATCCGTCCATAAGACACTTATTGTATTATGAATCCATAATTCAACACTATTGTATTATGAGTCCATTATTCAATACAACTGTCATTTGCCAGCATATCAAAATTTGAGGTTAAGTTAATATTTTAATGAAAATAAATTTGTAAAGCAATGTTTTATTTAAAAAGTCGTAGATAAAACATAATACTTGACTCGCACAATAATGGCTGTAATTAATTCCTCTTGAATTATAGCAACTACATTATGTGCTCGTTAAATAATAATGAATTATCAATTTTAGTCGTAGATAATGTTTAGTATTATATTCAAGTGTTACTCATTTTAAAGAATAACATACTCACTATGTAAATTTTTATTCTCATGAGCTAAGCACTCGTTAGTCGTTAAATACACTATTATCTTATCTAAGAATGAGGAAGTCTAATAAGGTCATATTTGCCATAAAAGGTTATATTTGACCTAAAACTATAATCATTGTTTATATTAGTATTATTTATCATTTATGATGTTTTAAGTTTATGAATGAATGTTTTTAATTTGAGCATACAACGCAAAACAACTTTAAACAATAATAAAAAGATGCATCAAATTTAATGATATTATATTCACTTTGCATAATACAAAGTTTTCTTTACATTATTTTTATTTCTTTAGTGTCCCGACAAACCGAACGTCACCAACAACATCGTTTGCTCAAGTTGCGGGGGTGCGGGTCACATCGCGCGAGATTGTCGTCAAAAGCGCCCCGGCCTGGGCGGCCCCCCACAACAGGGAGACAAAGCCAAGATCGACGAAGAATACATGTCCCTCATGGCTGAACTGGGCGAGGGCCCACCACCGGACTTCGTCAACGGCAACAACGGTCAGCGTCGCACTAATGGTGCTGCGCCTTTCAATATCTTCGAACGTGCTCCGATGGCCCCGCGTGCAATCATGCCAGGCGTCCGCCCTGAGATGGCTCAACAGATGATGCCCCCCTGGCCGCAGCCGCCCCCAGGAATTCCCTGGCAGCCGACTAATTGTCCTCCGGGGTTGTTACCGCCTCCACCTCCACCAGGAGCTTCTAGTCCGCCTAATGTTCCGCCTCTAATGCCGTGGATGGGCGCAAATAGTCAGCCGCCTCCACCAGGAGCTGGTGGGCCCCCTACACAGCTTCCTCCTCCGAATAGGATGCCCACTGTTCCACCAGGCACTTGGCAACAACCTCCTCCTGGTACTATGCCCCCTAGGGGGCCACCCTTCCAGTGGCCGCCCCAGCAACAGTGCATGCCGCCTCCGCCTCCTGGTATTGATATGACCTCGCTATTGACCGCGCCGCCACCGCCACCTCCAAGCTAAGTTTAACCGAACTTGCATTATTTTTATAAGATAACATTAAGATTAAGGTCTCTTTTGAGATTTTTAATTGTAGTTTGACCATTGTAATTGATTTTGATTATGACAAGTATTATAGTGCTTGTACATTCTGAACTAAATGTTTACTAATTAGGAGTAAAAATAAAGCTATTGGCGGAATAAGTAAATGTTTAAATTCGTCATTGTACCTGTGACTCATGATCCATTTCCGCTTAGAAATTCCAATACAATGATTTAACTTGACTAGTTATAGATCGGGAAGTTTATAATAAGACACTTGATAACTTATAAACAATATTTATTTACTCGATTACTAAATTTAAATATTTGTTTAAAAAAGTGCACACTACCAAATCTCATTATCGAAAATACATCTTCCTAAAATTTACGCATAAATGCTTTGTAATATTTTATATTTTTAAATACATTGCACAGTTGAAAATAAATATTATAAGCATATAAAATAAAGAACACTGCGTTATATTACTAATAATATAAAGAAATTAGCTAACTAATATGTAGAGGTGAGAATACAAAATATATTCAACATAGGAATCATAGTCACAAAGTAAGATTTGTGCTAGTCAACGACAATACTTTCAAATGATTTCACTTTTAAATTAACAATGGAAGCAAAATAATTAAGTAACTGTATTAATTATTCATTACTCATTAAATATAAATCAACGAAATGAAGCGTTTAAACAAACAACAAATCACTGCTAAAGTTAACACAACTTCAGATATATTATGACCCTTATAATTTCGAGTACGCACAGCATTGAGTTTTCACTCACTATATCCTGTTTACCGTGTTTCCTTAGCCGTCAGTTTCTCAATCAGTTCTTGGAGTGGGGCTAATTCTCTTCGATCAATCAGATTAAACTCCTAAAATCACATTTCACACTTGAGTATACAAATCAATTATATTATAAACAAAAAACTTACCTGAACGAAGAAAATAAAATGCTTGAAGGATGTATTTAAATGCGCTTCCTCTCCTAACTGGACCACTTCACTGAAATGTTGGTGGTAGATATGCGCGTAGACTCTAAACAATCGCTTTAAAATTGTTTTTGCGATTGATAAAAAGTTTTTTGGGAAAGGTACGCCTACAAACCAACAATTTAACTCCTTTGTAATAATTATTGAATCAAGCAAATATAAGGTGTTATGTAAGTATACCGCCAACGCTTAACTGAAGAGTCAAAAGAGCAAAAGAAATAGTAATTCACTGTTGTTTCATTTCTGCAGTTTTTCGTTTATGTGCAAAAGATCTTTTAATTCGTTCAATTAAAGCCTCATTTAGTTTTAAGGTTTACATTTATGTTACGTTTAAGAAAGTTTAAATACATTTAACTAAATACGAGCATTCACAGTTCTTGAAAGTGGGACATGTGAATGGTCGTATCTAGTTAAACTTTTTAACAAACTGATGGATTATTGAGACGCCACTTCTTCTCTACTTGATTTAACTAAATTTAAACAATGAGCTGCGATTGGCTCATTTAATAACTCTTTTGTGGGAGAACAAAAATTGTGTGATACTCCTTGTATCTTCCTTATTCACCATGTAAGCGTTGGCGATATACTTACATAACATCATGTATGTACCTATTTTCGAAGGAAAGAGAGTTTCGTCATCTAATTGGTCTTGGACCCATGTCATTAAATAATCTATATATTTTGGTGCTGAACATTTGATAGGTTTTTTCACTGTGTGCCCATCTGCCCAATGGTACTCATATTTTGGTCCCGCAGACATAATCGAACAACTGTCTTCTGTGCAAAATTCCGTGATCGTGCCGTAGAGCATGTTAATTTGGTTGAAAAAATCGACAGCTATAAAGAACAAAAGAAATACAATTTTGGTAGCAGTTGCTAGGAACAAATGAAGTAAACCAATTGAACAACTCACTGTTTACTGCTACCCATTCGTTTAAATCTTCACCCTCTGGTAGCATGACAGCTAGACGAAGATTGCCCGATCCTAGGGTAGCTGCTGCATGTTTCATCAACTCATATTGATGAGTGCCTTCGGGGATGTTTTTCTTTGGTTTAAAGGTTTTGGATGAACGGCTTCCACTAAAAAACATACGATAATCTAGTGTAAATAAAGATATCTGCAGTCAAGTAAAAAAAGTTAAAATATTTTTAGAACACTTGTTTAATTAATGAAATAATCACTATTTACTTACAATAGGAAGCTCATGCTGGAAGAAACACTGCAAACTTAAATGTCAATATATTTATAGTAACTATTATTTAATATGTGATGTTAAAAAACTCAAAATTTAAACTCTTTACTACAGCTGTAGGACCTCCATATTTATGTTTCACAAAGTGCCAACTTTCCTGATATTTGGAAAATCCAAATTATTAGAAATGATTTAATTTAAAATATCTACCCAATTAACGAAAGATATTGATAAACTTAGTATATTTTAACTTTAATGGTCTATATTAATTATATACAAATAGTATTTAATCAATTATTAAGAAATTTTGGTATGTTCACAAACGATTTATAATTTTCATTAATAAAACAAAAAGATAAATTTACAGATATATTTATTGTTAAAATATCTTTGTAAATATAAATATAGCATAAGTTATATATGTCATTATTTAATATATAAGTAATTGCTGTAGTTCAAGATTTAAAAATAAAAATGTTTTCTTTCCTTATGTCAAAACTGTAGGGACTTTTCGTTACCTAAAAAAATTACTACAATTTTGCAACTAGCAAGCAGTGTTGCCAACTCGTGGAAATTTTTCCTTTCTAAGCTCTCATAGGGAAAAGAGAATTAGGGATTTTAACTTATATTTGGGAATTTTTAAAGTTTTAAAAAATTTACTGAAAAACAACATAGGTAAATAATATACCTTTATTTTGTTTAATACGAAGCCTCTATTTCACAAGCAACACAACACACACAGTAACAGTATTTTTTTACTGTTGCGTGTGTGTGTCTTCTATGTGTCCATGTGTGAACAGGGCATAATGAACTCATTATACAATAGTGTTGAATTATAAATTCATAATTCAATAGTATGTCTTATGGAGGGGTTTATCTTATTAAAGTTGTCTGCATATGAATGAAGAATGAATTCAATGGACGTAGATAAAACATGTTACTGCAATGTATTATAGGGAATTTATGAGAAATATGGTTGGCAACACTGCTAGCAAGTCAAAGTGAGTCAAACTTCATAGTGCACCATAAACGTCAATTGATATTATTTATTTTTTAACAAAATAAAGCAAATTATGGATGTCGAAATAGAAAATTATATGAAAACATTAAATTTGGATGAGATATGTCGTACTTGTTTATCAGAATGTGATGAAATGACTTCCGTCTTCACTGAAATAGAACCAACCGATGAAGATGATATTTCGTACGTTTATCAAGTTTTAATGAATGTAGCGTCCATACAGGTTTGTTTTTGTGTATATTGAATGTTAAATATTATTGTTATGCAATACAAAAATACTTTATAGGTTATGGTCGATGATGGTCTTCCTACATTAATTTGCAAGAATTGTGTTGAAAACGCAAACAATGCTTTTAAATTTAAAGTTCTGTGCGAAAGATCTGAAGCTTTGTTACAAACTTATTTAACAAATTCTACAGAAAATACAAATGAAGAATCTGCAGAATGTGATGTCCAATATGAAGAAAACCCCGATGAAACAGATCATAATTACGTTGCAGAAAACGTTAGCGAAGCCACGACAGAATCTAATGAGGAAGAAGTAATTGCAGAAACAGTTAAAGAAGAACATGTTCTTAGAATTAAGGTTCTAAAATCAGAATCATTTATGAATCCAACGACAGATACAAATTTTGATTTAGAAGAGAATGAAGATGAAACAATTGAACATCTTGAAGATGAAACAATAGTTGAACATCTTGAAGATGAAACAATAGTTGAACATCTTGAAGATGAATTTCAAACCGATGAGCACGAAGAATCGAGATTAAAACAATTATTAAATGAGGATTCGCCTCAAAAAGTTGACTTAAGTTCTGTTAAAATAGAATACTTCAATTGCGACGAACCTTCAATTCAAGAATTAGTAGTTAAACCAGACATTTACACCGATTTATCAAGAACATTTTCAGAAGATAGTTTCAGGGACACTTCAATTGTCGCATCTTCAGAAGAAAGTATTCTTTTACGCGAGAAAAAGCTAAAAGTTTCAAAACCTAGAAAGAAACGTACAAATTATTACCCTACTAAAATAAATGAAGACGGTGAGAAAATGTATATTTGTACATACTGCGAAAAAGAGTATAAACATTCTACTAGTCTCAAAGTACATATTAGATCTCATACTTTAGAACGACCGTACGTTTGTAAATTATGTTTCAAGGGTTTTAAACAACTTACAGCTCTAACTTATCATATGCGCACTCATACGGGCGAAACCCCTTATAAATGCACACTATGTGATAAACGATACAGACAGTCTGCTAGTTTGACAGCTCATATGCGTGTTCACACGGGTCAGCGCCCGTTTTTATGTTCCGTATGCGGCAAAGGATTCCGACAAGCCCCCGATTTAGGTTATCACATGAGAACGCATACAAAAGAAAAACCGTATATGTGTAGCGTATGTGGTAAAAGAATGAGCATGCAATGCCATTTGGTTCAACATATGAGAACGCATACGGGAGAACGACCTTTTTCGTGTAAAGAATGTGGGAAATCATTTCCTTCGAACACTAGACTAAAAAGACACGAAATTATTCATACAGATCTGAAACCTTTCGAATGTGAAGTTTGTAATAAAAGTTTTAATCGCGCTAGTACTTTGAAAGTGCATGCAATGACGCATAGCGAAGAAAAGCCGCATGTTTGTAAGATATGTGGCAAGGGATTTATTCAGCAACATTGCTTGAGAAGCCATATGAGAACTCATTGTACTTTTGATTTCTTTAAATCTGAATTGCCTGGTAGTTAATATTAATATATTTATTTAGAAAATAAGCATTCCTATCGATGTATTTGTGTCATAATTAGCCAAAGACTATATTTTGTTTAATACAATATAAGTTTTTACAATATGACTATGTAATATTAATTTAGGCAAAATAATAAATGTGCAATATGAACATTTATTCACGACTATTCAATAAAAGATTTATTATACAATCGTTTACTGGGAATAATGTTCAAATTACTCACTAGTGAATTTTTATAATTATTCAATTTCGTTTTTGATTTGATATTTTGTATTAATTCAAATTTTTTGTAAAAAGTTAATAAACTTTGACTGAGGATGTTTGACCTTGAATAAATTTAAATATTTTGCCGCTTGTAAGCTGGAAAATTAGTTGTGAACGAGCCTTGACTAATTTGACAGCTGGAAGTGAGTAAGCTGTACGGGAGGTGTCCGTTTCCTGAGATAAGAACTTTTAGTTTATAGTTTTTATTTATAAGGTACTGTTTGACTGTAACAAGTATATACGATACAAATTAAAATTTCCTACAAATAGATTTTCAACACCGTAACCTACAATGTGGAAGGCATCAGCTGGGGCCCGAATAAACCTGAATGATTGCAATGATGCTCCCGACGACGACTGGGAAACAGATCCAGATTTTATAAACGACGTAACAGAACAAGAACAGCGATGGGGGTCAAAAACTATCGAGGGGTCCGGAAGAAATGCTGGAGCGATTGAGTAAAGCAAAATCTTGGGAATGAATAAATCGCTGATCAGTGCTGACCGTTGAAACGCTGATCTGCAAAGAAATAGATCTCGGGCATGTCATTCTGTCTGTACAGTCAAAGTCTTCGTTCAACCAGTCAAACCAAGTTATCAGCTATGAACAACTACAAAATATCAAACCGCGAGAAGTTAGTTTATTGATTTCACTGGTTTTATTGGTCAAATTATGTCCTTGGCTGTACAGGCAGACTGACGTGCCCCAAATGAGTTTTTGCCGAAACCTAGTATGGGGAACTCAAGAAGGAATTAGTTAAATGTAGATCAGCGGGTTTTTACGTCCATCTGTGCATTTTATCGCATATCAGCGTTTTATTGTTACCCCTAAATGTTTTGTTATCTTTTTAACTAAACATGAAATTGTAGCATGGATAAACTCCGAAGAGAAACAGAAGAAGCAGATGCAAAAACCAAGAAGAAACAGTTCGATGAAGGCGCAAATTCGTCGTTTGGTTATGGTGGCAAATTCGGAGTAGAAGCAGACAGAATGGACAAATCCGCGGTTGGACACGACTACATAGCTAAACTCGAAAAGCACGAATCGCAGAAAGATTACGCTACGGGATTTGGTGGCAAATTCGGCGTGCAAACAGACAGAGTTGACAAAGTAAGATTTTTTCGTGTATAAAATACAAAATATTTAATAATATTTATTGTAGAGTGCAGTAAGTTGGGATCACAAAGAAAAGGTGGAAAAACATTCATCTCAGAAAGATTACACAACTGGCTTTGGTGGAAAATTTGGTGTGCAACAAGATAGGCAAGATCGATCGGCGGTCGGCTGGGACCACATTGAAAAAGTCAACAAACATGACTCACAAAAAGGTAACCTTGTACTTTGTATTAGTTGCACGTTATCATTTTACTGTATGCATAAAATGATAATATTATAAATTTTTAAAATAAATAGAACTGCATATTATCGATATAGATCAATATTTTTACGGTTTGTACTAGCCCACTAGCCGTCAATTCATGGGTGCTATTATGCCCTGTTTACAAAAGAATTTCTTAACGAAGTCTTCAAAGAGTCTTGGAAAAGAAGAATTTCGAATTCATTAATGCCTTCAAAACTGTGATTTTTTTTCAAGATTCAGAAGCATGAAATAATCCTTGTGTGAACAGGGCTTTAGATACGTCAACGGCTTTTAATAATGTTGAATGGTTGAATACGGTCACAGTAGATAAATCAAAATTAATAAACAATACTGTTATGTATATGGTCTTATGAATTATTAATTTACACAGATCAGTTGGTGTTATGTTAAGAACAATGATTACCATTTTATTTCTACCCACTATTACAAACAATATTGTAATACAAATCATAATTGAGACAGTAGCTGCACAGCTCTTTGCATGTGATAACATAATATGAACCCGAAGCTCCGTGGTTTAAGTCTCTCGTTAAATTAAAACATCATGCAATTAAATTGCACTCGTATGCTTCAAGTTGACCACTTGATCGTCTTAAATATAATCTTGGTTTCAAAGAGAATCTTTCCGTTGCCGCTTTGAATTTCAAAGGTCGTTGCATAGATTGAGATTCTGACTGTACCAAGATAAATCGGTCGAAGTGGAAGATTCCACACCAGCAAAATAAAAATACTCGGTTATTAACCTTATTTTTATCATCTTGACTTCCTTCCAGATTACAGCGTCGGTTTTGGTGGCAAATTCGGCGTGCAGTCCGACCGACAAGATAAATGTGCGGTTGGTTGGGACCACCACGAAGCACCACAGAAACATGAGAGTCAGACGGATCATAAAATCGGTTTCGGAGGTAAATTCGGTGTCCAGACAGACCGCATGGACAAATCAGCCGCTGCGTTCGGCGAAGAATCGGAGAAAGTCGGCACTACGTACACTAAAACTAAACCGGATGTTTCTGGCGCGAATCCTAGCGCCCTCCGGGCTAGATTTGAAAATATAGTAAGCAAATATTATTCTTTTTACGCCTTAGGAATCCATAGGTAAATAATGAAGAATGTATTAAATTAACATAGTGGCATTTAATGGACGTTTCGGATGATTAACTCATCCATCATCAGCATACGTGATCGTTTAGTTCAATAAATTTGATACAATTTTTTGCATAATTGTTTGGAAAGGCAACAATATGAATCACTTCATAATCTCGACATGTACTACGTCTGACCATAGTGGAAGTTCCACTTGGTCAGGTTGATTCACAACTTACTGATCATGAAACAATAGTTATTTTTGTATTAAGTGCTCGAAGTTGATGTTTTTTGGGCGTGAGAATGTACTTATTTAATGAGGCTTGCCGAGTTATTCGAACAAAATTGTTTTCAATAACCCGTGAAAAACAATTATCAATATTATGAAAAATAGATATTTTTTATCGTCGTACATAAAATTATTTTTTCATAGCTACTTTATCAACAATTTTGCGTCGATAAAATAACTCTTTAACCGCAAGGGTAGATAAAGTAAAACGAGTAGATAAAGTGAAACTTTAACAGCAAGGGTAGATAAAGTAGGTACCTACTTTAACTTTATAAACAAACTTTGAAATTGTATTTTAATAATAGTATTATTTAAAATTGGTTTTCTTATATTTTTCTTTAACATAATTAATAGAAAAAATATGTTTTTTTACGAAAATGTGAAATTGCTGAATTCGCATATTTTTTGAAAAAAAGTATGGTGTAAGTAGGTATTTGTAGTAATCTCTGTAATATGTAAGTGTTCAAATGGTTTCACTGAATTTCAGACATACATAAATTAACTAGAAAAAAATTGTGCAGTTACTGGAAGTTCAAAGCTGTAAGAATATTTTTCACTTGTGAGACAAAAATTCAGATTCACAATTTCCGTAAAATGTCCGGCGGAGTACAAATAAACTCAATTTCACTATCACTACTACTTTCTGCATGAAAATCCATTCTTTTTATCATCACAAGATAAATACAAAATTACAAAAATGAACTTATGTATTGGTACCTAATTTTCAGCTTCTTTTTCTGCTTTTGTTTTCAGTCAAGTGAAGAGAAAGAAAACGTGAAAAACGGCACAACAAAGCCTCCCGCGCCCCGCCAGCTCATCCAAGCCAAGACAGCAATGTTCTCACAATCACAAGCTCAAGAACAAACCAGGAGTCCTGAACATGTTCCGAAACAGTTGGACCAGTCCAAGAGAGACATGTTCAACCGGCAGTCCTCGGACACCCCAGAGCAACCTGGAACCCCCGAGAGGCGCAAGTTGGACATGTCGAAAATGGCTGCGTTTACAGAACAACGAAATGAACCACAGTCCTCGCCTGTTAAAAGTCTTCCTAAACAATTCAATCAAACTAAAAGGGTTATGTTCAATAGACAGCCGGAAGAAAGTGACAGTAGCTCAAGTAGTTCTCATAATCAGGTACGAAAATCTTGACGTTTTGCTCCAAAAATATATTCACTTAAACTGATTCATCATAAATATACATGTCGCAGACTAATTATAATATCAGTCGTTTTATAAAACGCCTAGTCGTTTTTATTTTATTACGCAATATGCCGAGGCTATTGGTAGAATCTCTGAACTGAACTAAATAAATAATCCAATATCCTTCTTGAATCCCACAGACTCGGTTTTGCTAGACACTCTAATTGCAATGAATAAAATAAAATACCCAATACCCTTGTTGTCTTAAATACTCGATAGCACCAAACTTTGAGCTGAAAACGATCATAATTTTAGTCGTTACAAATTGTTTTTGTGGAATTCGTCTGAAACATGTTATTTAATTTTGATTTTGTTGTGTTGAACGTCTTTTTTCACGTTTATTAATTTTGAAAAACGTCGATGTCGACGTAAAATTAATAAACGTGAAGAAAGACGTTCAACACAATAAAAGACACCATTGTTGTTTTTATTGTTTATCTCTCCTAATTTATTCCACTTCACGGCCAACAATTTCAATCCATTATATTCGTTTTAATACATATATTTTTTATTACACATGCATCATAATTGAATTTTAAAACACGCAAATGCGTGCAAAATTAATAGACTTACACACGCTGTGTTTTAAAGATTGCTAATCAACAACAATAAAAATTGTAATCATCACAAAGCTATTTTATAGAATTAATCAAAATGAAAATGGCGTTTTTCAGCTCTACTTTTCAAATTAGGATGCAGGTGTAATAAAAAATAATGTATGACATGCATATATGTCCTTTTAAAGCACTAGCGACGTTAAAATCACTCCGCTTCGCGTCGTGCTCTTAAACCCGTCGTACGTGCTTTAAAAGCTTACTTATACACTTGTATCATAATATAATAGGTACTATTAGTGCTCGATTATGAATGTATTTGCATTCTCAAATATTATATCCCTACAGATATATTTTTCTCAATGTCCTCTAGGTTAAAGAAGAGTTGGAAGCCCTCCGACAACAGCAACAAAATAAGAAAATGGAGGTACCAGAACCTGAACCTGAGCCAGTTGTTGTTGCTCAACCTAAAGTTGAGCCACCTGAGCCTCAAGTGAGTCAAGTAGAAGTTCCAGCTACTACTGTCGCTGCTGCAGCTGCTGATGTTGCTGCGCCATCTGCATCAGCTGCAGAAGAAGACACAGAAGTAGTATTAGAAGACACTGGCCTAACAGCTATAGCTTTGTATGATTACCAAGCGGCTGCAGAAGACGAAATTTCGTTTGATCCTGATGATGTCATCACACATGTAGAAATGGTGAGAAGGAATATAAGCCACGCATTTGCCCTAAATAGACATGACAGATATTTTTCCTCAAAGACTGGTCTTTCCATTTCAGAACTAATTTCGAATAAATTAATGGGGTAGTTGCGAAATAAAAAAGTTGTTAATTTTTTGATAAATTATGAAACTTTGGCCAATTCTGAACATGTTTATTTTTATAGTATTAAATTTACTAAAGAGCCTTGAGACAACTGCTAAGAGAGGCGCCAGCAATTGTCATATTTAAAATTAATCATTTTATTTATTTCTCTATTTTTTTCTAACATAGCACCTATTTTTAGAATAACCTCTTAAAGCTAAAAAATTTAGAGGTTCTTTACCGAGCTGTCATACAGTAAAATCTTTGCATGTGTAAAATCGCATCAACCATAGACGTCAACGATGAGTGGTTGTTTAAACTTCAGGAGGCCAAAAAATAATTATTTTTTTTCTTTTCAGATTGACGAAGGATGGTGGAGAGGCCTCTGCCGTAATCAGTACGGTTTATTCCCGGCAAATTATGTGCAATTGCAACAGTGATAAGCATCAAATACATTTCATTTTATACATTGACCTAATTAGTATTAAAATTGTACTTGGTAAGGAAGTTTTACTTAAAAATTTAATTTTATTATATTTTATTTGTATGCCAGTTATACAATAAAGTTTTATATTACTTATGTACGTAAATAAATTGTTACTGTATTTTACTTTTTTCTGTAGTTTTATTTTTATTTATATTTATATTTATAATTCATTTTTAGCTAATAGTTATTTAAAAATTGTTGCAATCTATAGAATGTACACGAGCGGCCAAATTAGGGGTGACTGTATTGGTTTATTGAATAAAATCAAATTGTTACAAGCAGAAGATTTTATAATTTGTCTCTACTATATATAACCCACCATATAATAAAATTTAATGAAAAGCTACAGCAAAGGAATACTTACTACGCTATTATCTTAAAATAAAAGTATGTTAGTACTAAAATTTGAAATTGGAATTTTGTGGATTCGCTGGTTGATTAATTTAGTACTTATACTATAATTGGGTACGTCTGAATCTAGCTTACAGCATTTATTTATGTAGTGATTACTAGAGTATCTAAATAGACTATTAGTCTATTTAGGTATTCTAGTGATTACTAGTAAACAAAAAGGTTCTACTTGAAATAAAAGAGTTTTTTTTTTCATATTCTCCACTAACAACCATGAATACCCGTGAGTTGTCGGCTGGTAACCTCATACGGTGTAATTGATGACTCACAATGTGTGAAGCTGCCACATTTAAATTGGTAATATGCGTATTAATGTCAAACTTTTATATCTGTTCTGAATGTTTGGAAAAAGTAATTCCGTAATATCTCTAAGAGTACGTTAATTTTTGAGGGAAGTGGCGCCGCTGGTACCTGTTTTGTGAACTATTATTTTTGCCGGTAAATAATTCAAACGATTTTTAATCTAGAGTTTTGTCTGTGATTCAGACCTAGTATAAGTGCTAAATTAACCAACCAGAGCTTCCACAATATTCAAATTTCAATTATAAGTGCGAATGTTGAGCGCTGGTTGGGTAAATTTGCCACATGTAGTTGAGTAGGTATGAATTGAGTGTTTTTAACAAGTCAACGTTTTAAATTAAATGTATTACATTAATCTTGTTAGATTAATAGAGCATATAAATTTTTTGTTTACTTGAATCGTTATTTTTAACAATTGATAATATTTTTATCGATAGTACTAATAAATTTCAATTAATTTTAGTAAATATTTTATTAAGCACAGATTATAAATTATTGATGAAAAATAATTAAATAAAGTTACAGAGCTTTGTTCCGTTATATACTTTTGTTTTAAACTTTAAAATTAAACAATTGAAACTTGATATATGACACAAATGTTATAGTAGTAATCTAAAGCAAAGGCGTTGTGATCCATTATTTTATGTTAAAATATCATAAAGTAATAATTCATTAAACATGTTTTGCATACTAACGAATCTATACAAGCATAAGTAATATAGATAAAACAGTTCAATTTATCCACAACATAGAATAATGAATGATCAATGCATTTCACATTCGAATTTGTAGTCAACGCATGCGCTGGCCGCACACCATCATTTGTTGACCGTACCGCAGCGCACCTAGCGGCAAACTCGTCAGTTCAGTATTTTGTTTCCCGGTGTTGGTCAGTTCAGTCAATGAGACAGCCATGTTTGGAGAAGTTTGTGTGTTTCATACTTGCAAGTTAAATTTCATGTGTTCTTAAATGTGTAAGTGATAGTGTGTGTTTGTGTTTTTGAACGAAAAATAAGTGCTACGTGTTGTGAAAATGAGCTGGGGAACGGAACTATGGGTGAGTGTTTGTCAGTTTTTTTGGATTTCGGCCCAACCTTATATTACTATCCATTGTTTTTTCTAAGTTATTCACGTCAAAAGCCGGTAAATTAAAACATTCACACATCGGCTGGACCGTCATGCTAACCAAATTTGCAAACACAAAATATTTACAATTTTATAAACAAAACATAATTGATTTTTTAATAAGTATCAAGTACAGGGTAGATCTATATAATTAAATCGCAATGGATGTATACGAATTTGTGTGGCAAATTTTCAAAAACAAAATACTTACAATTTTATAAACAAACCTTAATTGATTATTTAAGTTTTGTATCAAATACAGGGTAGTTCTGTATAGTATATGTCGTGATAGGTGTATAAGAATTTGTGTTATATCCATATGGCTAGAAATGGCACGACCCTGAGTAAATACTGAAAAAACTGGTTCTGTACCAAACCAGAAACTGGCAGTTGGAACTTTTCAACCTGTACGATTAAACTCAAACATAGACCGTTACACCTGCGTTGTCAGGTGTAGGATTTTACTAAAATAAAACTGAATACATAAATAAGATATCAGACGATAACATTCATAAGATAACAAAAAATTTAAGTTGCACCATCTTTAATAAATACAAGAAAATCGAATTTATACGACATATTTATGTTACTGTCAAATCCACTAACAACCATGTGTGTAACCGCACACACGGTATATTAATATCTATACCGATGGCCATGACTCACAATTTAAAAAACATAGCATTCAAAAAATTAATTTAAAATAGTTTACGCAAGTGGTAAACATAAACTTAATATTTCGAGCTTTCAAACTACATTGCTAGAAAAGTGCGGGCGATCGTATAATTTTTTAAACATTCTTAAGCCTCATTCACATAAGCATTTAGTTTTAAGGTTTACATTTATTTTTACGTTTAAGAATGTTTAAATTCATACTAACTAAATACGATCATTCACACTGCCCACTTTTAAGTTTTAAGCACTTTCTTAGACGTACTTAAACATAAATCTAAATCTCAAAACTAAATACTTATGTGAATGAGGCAGTAAACGTAAATGCGAATTTGAATGAGGCTTAAAAGTGTTTAAATTTAAGTTATGTTTATAACACGTGGTATAAACAATAAACTTCATTATTTATATCCACTGTGAATGTGTTTCTGATTAAATGTGTGTATTTGCACGTGTGTAATGCGTAGTATTATTACACACTTCACTGTCCTATTTTGTAGGGTTATGTTCAGGGCAAGTCTGGGGTACGTCTGTTTCATAGGTCGATAAAGATGACTCATGTTAGAAACGTGCCTGAAAACCGACTGGAATTTTCTAATGTGTTTCCTATTTTTCTGTGAAGTACACGCAATGTGTATTAGTTACGTTTTTGTAGTATTACTTTCCCCACGTTTATTAAATGTTGCCGAAATAGGTTTTATGTTGAGGAAATTAATTAGAAATTTAAATTGGAATGCTGATTTTATGACAAAATTTGTAGTCAGCATTTTATTGGTTGTTAAATTTGTTTGGTCAACAATAATTTATATTTTATGGCCTATTTAGACTTAGTAAAAATATATAATATTATAACTCCTACCCACTCCTATCAAAGTAAATGAGATATATTTTATAAGAACAAAACACTTTAAATATTTAAATATTTTTTGTAAAATTAATTTCTTCAAATTTCTACGTTAAAATCGAGTTAAAATAAAATGATTGCATTTTTTGTATTTTAAATAGTTCTAAATAATAATAAATAAGTAAATAAACGAAATACCTCAGGTAAACTAATTTGCCACAAAATCAATGCTATAATACGCTGAATTACAATGAATCGATAATTAAATTTTCATCTGTTTTCCTAGTTGCAACCCCTACTAATATCAGTAAGTGTCCATCGGTGCATCCAAATTGCACAAAATTTAATCTCGGCATTATTAACACACGACTGATTCTCTCTTCAATTATATAAATAGACAAAAAGGTATTTTTCATCGGTATGCCGTCTATTTTCGTGTACTAAATTATATAAAAACAAAATAGTATACTTGACATTTTGTAACAGGTTTTTGACTCTTGAAAACTTGGGTTATTTATAAAATTAACTTGATGCCAAGGAAAATAAAATACCTACCATGAGGTTTCTATACAGAACAATAAAATTGATTAAAGATCGTATTTATTAAATAATAAATTAATAGGCTAATAATAAAATCTAATTTATTAGAATAATAATAAATAAATTATTGTAGATTAAATTTCACATATTGTTAAAAGAAAATTAATTAACAATAAATTTGATGTTGAGATAAAAGTAATTAATGGCACCTTCAAAAAAGGCAAGGCATTAAATAATATAGTTTAAATCATGAAAGTAATAAACATAATCAAAACTTAATTAAATTTACTTTCAAAACTGTTGTTTATAAGTCAGTATGAGATGCCTACGAGTATAAAAGCTGTACGTACCTATTCCATTTATTACACAATAATTGGTCCACCATATGTTATAATTTATAGACTATTTGGAATTTTTGTCAAGGGTTATTTTGATTTTGATATAAATAAGTGAGAATAAAATTATAGACCTAGGTAGGTATATTTAAATTTAAATCAATATCTATACATTTTTCTTTTTAACTCAATAAATCAAATTCGAGATCAAATTTATGTTGATTATTTTCGAATTATTTTGTAACTATCCGTCAAAATAGAGAAAAACGCATATTTCTATTAAATTCAGTTTGTAAATTGAATTAAGTTTTTTTATTTTTTACATTTGTGATAAAATTCTCACAAATACGCAAAAATATTTGTAAATCTTTAAATATTGAACAAAATCACGTCAATGTTTATTGACAAATATATAAATATCTCTATAAATTTCAAAAATTTGTAAAATTTGTAAACGTACCTTTAACTATAAATCTACAATTTATTTTGTTACTTATTCACTGTCTCAATATTACACTGTCTTATTATTTTATGATCTTTATTTGAACAACATATTTTAAACATAATATTGTAAATATTATAATGTCAAATATGTATATTTATGTAGTGGAAGCTCATAATCGGGCAACTGTTAGCTTCCCTTGTTTCTAAATAAATATATATTCATAATGATTTTAAATTTCGTTGCGATTTTGTTTAATATTTACAATTTTATAGATCTGTAGCTCGATATAGCAACTACAGATTTTCACAGAATCAAGCCATGCTTAAAGAAAAATATTTAAAAAATTCAATAATTTAAGGTATTTGCTACCAAACGTTTTATCGTTTTTATGCTGTTTTAAAACAACATTTTTGATAAATAAAAGTACTGCCCTAATTTTTAATTAGGAAAGAGTTCAATGGGCTTACGATTTATTGGATTTATTTATTAAAAGTGTAAAAATTAGCCTATCCAAATATTTTTTTTTACAAAATCTGAAAAAACATTTTAATTTCACGATCTCACTATCCAACGATTGAGTTCACGTGATATATGGCACGCTCTTAGCAAAAGTCGTTACTTTATCAAAAGAACAAAGATAACAAATTATGTCAATAATGTGTAAAATTCCTCTAATATACTGGATTCTTGAAAACAAATGTAACAAAAATTCTACTTATCTCTTTCTTACATAATACTTCTAAGCAGTTTCTTATCAATTCAAATAAGACTCCCACCTTATCATGTTCATTGTACCTACCTTTAGGTTTTGCAATTTGCTTTGCAGGTTTTTTTGTCTCAATAAATATTAGCTGACAAATAACAAATACAATAAGATGGTCAGTAAATATTTTGACATTGTTTAGAAAATTCCGTCTGATTGATAACTTAATTATACATTATCTAAGTGCTAATAGCCAACAAATTAAAAATTTAAATGTGTTTACAACTATCTATGACAAAGCATTAAGATAAAATTCCAATTTTAAAGTTTTAACAAACTAATAAATTTAACGACAAGAAAATATGTCAGTCAAGCTACTTAACCTAATTAAAAATTATATTATTTGTAGAATGTGAAACAAAAAACTTCCCTGTGATAAATCCTTCATACCCTTTTCAGTTGACGGCTGATAACCGCACACATGGGTAAAATATTTTCTACTGACGACTCATGACTCATGGTATAATGTAAGTCTACCCCACCCACATTGGGTAAAATGATAACTAGGCAAAATTTAAATTTGATTTATTTTTAAATGCCTAATCATTTTTAATGAAAATCAATCAATCAAGGCAGTATCTTCAATAATTTTGTTTTCAATTTTATATTTTGTCTTCTATGACACGTAAAACAAATATTTTATTTTATTTTCTACTGAACTTAAAATCTGTGTTACACAAACTTTATTTCTAAGGTAGGTAATTAATTTTCTTTATAAATTGTATTTGTATACATAAAGAAATACATAAATGATGAACTTCGCCTAATATAATAAATAATTTATGTATAGTAATAAATCACTATTGTTTCCTTATTACATCATTTAATTTAACATTATTTATTTTCACCTCGATTTTCACTATAAATTTCTATTACACTTACACTTCTATTACAATAGGTACATAAAAAATGTTCGTTATTTATTATACTATTTTAATATTAAACTAAAAACTAAACATTTGAATCGTTTTGATATGTATCGAAATAGAGATTCCTGATTTGGAAATAATTCACATTTAAAGTAAATGTTTGAAAATGCAGCCATATCTCCTACCGAGTCTCCTACACAAAATAATAATGTCGCTACGACAAAATTTCTTTCTCAATTTACTAAAAAAAAATGTTTTTTAGCAATTTTTTTGGCTTAATAGCACAGAGTATAATATACCTATGACAAGAATGGACACTAGGGCGGATGAGGTGCGGCCTTTCTGTTTACCTTTTAGAGAGAGATAGAAAATACGGACCAGCTCGGAACAATCGAGTGTCATCTCCTGTCTTTATTATACTTCTTGTCCAGTACCTAATCGTTAAAAATTCAAACGTGCTAAAATTTCCCACTTGTTGGTGTCCACTGGTCTCTTGGATTAACCAATTAAACCGTCAGGTGAAGACGAATTCTTAAAAAAACACGGTCACATTCTACGAACCGATTTAAACACTGTGCTGCTCTTAATAAAACAAACCGTATCTCATATAAAGCCTGAGACAGGCAAGTCGTACCTATTCTGAACTCTCGTACCGAATTGCACCTGCACGCAAGTTACGACCATATTGTGAATATTATCCGCTTATTTAAAGCTGAAGCACGTTCTGGTTTTATAGAAATAGTCACGGAACAACGAGAACTATGAACTAGTAGAACAGTAGAACTTAAAACCATCAGGCAGGTAGAGAAAATAAGAAGTAGGTTTTTAAATTCGGAAAATCACGTGCATGACCGTATTTAATCGGTTTTGCACTTGCTGTGAGTTTGTATGAAATTCTGAGTAATAAACTTTCTTTTGAAAATGTTTTGGGAACTCATAATTTACATAATATTTTCAAAAATACTCTAGCAAATGAGCCTAAAAATTATACACCATTCCATTTAAAAAAATATTTTCTTCTAAAATCAGTTTTCCCTTTCCCGAGGTTTTTCTCCTTAAACAGGTTGGTGACCATATCGCACTCTCAGAACATTATAGTAGTATTGAAGGATGTGAATATTCGGGAATCTGACGTGGACACCACATGACTTCCTTGTACGCCTTGTGTGTTCATACTTTTCTTAATAACTAAAATGTAGAATAATATAAAAAATTCTTTTAACTTATTATACTAGTATACTCACAAATATATTTTAGTCCTTTTATTTAAACTGCAGAAGAAGATATAAAGCATATTTTACTATTGTCACTGTCATGTCATAATCATTTAAATTTTACGTAGTAACAAATGTTAATCGATCATGGACTACAAGATACCGAAATACTAAATTATAAATATATACTTTAATTATTCTTAAATGATACCAGATACAAAAATATTTATAAAATACCGATTGTAGGTAATAATCACATAATCTTTCATTTAAAATAAAAAAATTTGTGTTAAATTAAATATTTATCGAAATATTTGAAAAAAGTACTACTTCCGGTTTATAGATTGAAACCAAAAATAGGAGGTGCACAATTAGATGCTATAACAGTCCTAAATACAAAATTTCAACTTTCTACGTCTAACCGTATTTGAGTTATGCGACACACATACGTCCGTACATATGTACGTACAGACGTCACGACGAAACTAGTCATAATGGATTCAGAAAAGGTCAAAACGGATATTTCCATCAAAATCTGAAAACCGAAATTTTTCGCGATTACAATACTTCCTTTATTACTCCGTACAAGGAAGTAAAAACCGACGTTTCGCTACACCCTTGTGTCTTCATCAGGGTAAATTAGTTGAAAGTTATGTTGTAAAAAATCTTTTACATAAAAATGTGTACAATATATTTTTTTAAATTTTACAGAACCATGTAGATGGGTCAAAATATGTACATTTTTCACGTCAGAACAAAACGGTCAAGCCGAACCCAACGGTGGAGATAAAACTGAATAAAAATATCGAGTCGAACTCATGACAGCAATGTTATTTCTACGCTTGACAATTTGATTTTGATTCGACATTGTTCATTTTAGGATTAGAGATGGCAATTAGAAATTGTTTATAAAAAATGCAAGGCTTCCACTCCACAGACAATTTCCTTATTGAACCCATAATCTATTACTCTTCTTTCCTCAATATTTCATTGTTAAATAATTTACTTCAATCTCACCACAACAAATCTCCAGCTTGAAATTTTCCTGTCTGTCGCATCCTGCGTAACATTTTGGTATCCGCTGGTTTTCCCGAGATAAAAACGGAGGCGCATTGTCTCTGCATGATTAATTTTATTACTGAATAAACAAAGGGCTTCTTCTTTGTGTCAAAAGTCGAGAATTGTGCTCTATATTTAGAGTAGACGACTCATTATAATACTGAGTTATAATTAAGGCCTTGTTAGTAGGTTTAGTGGGTGCTTATGAAACTAGTACTGAGAATGTGTAAGTGCAATAACCTTTAAAGAGAAATTATTAGTGTTAAAAACAAAGAATTATTTGTCTTGTCAAATGCAGGACAGATTTATGAATTTTGAGGTTCAAAGCTCGGTTCAAAATTTGTCTACTATGAATATGACTAAAAGGTATTTCTATTTTAAATTTTTTTTTCAACTGGACAAGAAGAATATGTACTTAGTGAGACTAGTCTCGATCTCGTCTCGCCTCGTCACGAAATTCGAGACGAGACCACAGGCAAGACTCGACTATAGATTCGAGACCGAGACGAGAACCAAGTTGATTCGATACTCTCGAATCCATATCGAGATTAGTCGAGAAATTTAATATAATTAATTTATATATTGATCATTATTTATAATGCATAATTGAACCGGAACCGGAAATTGGACCGCTTTCTGAGAACCGGTTACCGGTTCATAATAAGAAAAAAAATGAAAAGCGGAACATTTCTGTAAGCGCATTTAAACATAAATTCATGTATTATTAGTTAAACTAATACTGTGTGGTCATGTGGCTCAGGCGTGGCTTAACATCTGGTTGCTTACTTATTGGTCAAATGTTTGACGTCACACTGCCTTCCTCTGTCGCTATGTTGCTGTTTCAAATGCGTTCGAAAATATGCCTATTTTAAAGCATACTTGCGTACCTATCTGACAATTTTCAAGAACTTGAACTTTATTTTTAGTAAAATTATGTTTTTCGGCGATTGATATTAAAAGTGCTGTTTTTTGACAGCTGACAGTCAGCAAAGTGTAACTTTTGCTGCCTAGGCAGCAAAAATAGTAAAGCCTAGACAGCAAAAGTAATTGTTACTATGGTGAATCAATAAATTTGGCATTTATAAAATTCATCAACATACCTAACCTATTTTGTTTTTTCAGCAACTGTCATCATACGCATAGCAACATAATTTGATTGTGATACCTATCAATATATTTAAAATAATCACTAAATTAATAAATACTAACATTCGCCGAAAAAATATGTGTTTAACATGGCAAAAAATACAGATATGCTGCCTAAGCTAGATTCAAATCTAATATATTTTTGCCTAGTTAAACAAATAATTATTGATGTTTCAAATTTCAATTATCAGTAAGTTGTGTATACAATCCACAATGAAAAGACAATAAAATATTGTAATTCCGCAAATGAAATGCAATTTAACTTGTTCTACTTCTTATTGACAAATGACAATAGAATAAATAATTGTACTTAGCAATGCCATCCTCTTGTCAAACAGTCGTCAGTCATCCTTCAACTTTCGATTTTACCATTGCCATTGTGAGTCGTAAAATACGCTCATTAATTTTTCAAACTCAATTGAGTATTCTGTATTCCGTATTCTAGTTGTTCTAGTTCTAAGTTCTTCAAATACAAACGTTGAACACTTTCTTCAAACAGGAAATTCATTGACCAGTAGCATACAAACGTATCTAACTTTCTTTTATTTACATAATATGTAACAAAGCATAGTAATTGCAAGATTGTTCATAACAGCGCTCTATTACGGGATAAGTGAGTTTTAAGGTATTATTTGAGAAGAATATCATATTAGGATTCTCACTGAAAATCTAGTTACCTTACTGTTTTTTATGTTTCCCACGTAGTAATCTTGTAACCTAATGTTCTCATAATTTTGAACATACCAGTAAATATTCCGGTTTTAAATGGGACATTTACATAAATTATATTACAGTGCTTTGAAATTACTACAAAAAGTTACATTCATTTAAAACTAGCTAGGTTTTATGATACCTACAGTGGATTTGGAAATTCGGCATCATTTTTCAAAATAATGAAAAAAAGATTTTCTGTTAAGGGGCTCGTCTACCTTTTTTCGAATTCCTAGAACTCTCGATATTACTTTTTTTCTATTTCAAGCTCTTCTCCACTACTACGACTGCCCGAAACAAGCCCGAAACTCGTACTTTCCCGCATCCTAGTTATGCAATATCATTTTGAAGTTGAAAAATGCTGTAACCATGACTCCAGTATTCCCAACGTCCATAAAGTTGGCACCCCCACTTTGAGAAAATTAAAAAAAAATTACTTCATAATTTAGGACTAATTTAGGACTAATTTGTACCCAAAAAATTAGAATTTGTACCCCCACCAATTAGCCGGAATACCTTGACCTGATAAAGTTGGTACCCCCACTTTGCGCAAATTAAAAAAAATATATTCGACTGACAACAACTAATTTAGGACTAATTTGTACCAATTATAATTTTTTTATAAATAATTTTGTTTATTGCAAAAATTAATTTTTTCAATTAACATACGAATAGACTTGGAAATCTTCATATTTGAATTTAGGACTAATTTGTATTCAAGTCCGTTTTGCAAAAAAAACAATTTTTTATTTGCAAATTGATATTTTTTGCAAATCAGTCACTTTATCACATGGGCATCACTTAAGTCAAACGGGACATATCAATAGACTTGGGAATCTTCATATTACTTTGCGCAAATTAAAAAAAAATTACGTCATAATTTTTGACTAATTAAGGACTAATTTGTACCCAAGAAATTATAATTTGTACTCCCACCGGTTAGCGGGAATACCTCACACTAGTAAAGAAAACACCCCTACTGTCACCAATCACTTTGAATCATGGTCGACTGACAACAACTAAATAAAGACTAATTTGTACCAACTATCATTTTTTATAAATAATTTTGTTTATTGCAAAAAATAATTTTTTAAATGAACATTTTAATTGACTTGGAAATCTTCATATTCGAATGTAGGACTAATTTGTACCCAACTCCGATTTGAAAAAAATCTGACGTGGACACCACATGACTTCCTTGTACGCCTTGTGTGTTCATACTTTTCTTAATAACTAAAATGTAGAATAATATAAAAAATTCTTTTAACTTATTATACTAGTATACTCATATATATTTTAGTCATTTTATTTAAACTGCAGAAGAAGATATAAAGCATATTTTACTATTGTCACTGTCATGTCATAATCATTTAAATTTTACGTAGTAACAAATGTTAAACGATCATGGAGTACAAGATACCGAAATACTAAATTATAAGTATATACTTTAATTATTCTTAAATGATAGAAGATACAGAAAAATTTATAAAATACCGATTGTAGATAATAATCACATAATCTTTCATTTAAAATAAACAAAATTATTTATAAAAAATCTGACGTGGCCATCACACAACCTTCCGCCATATCTAGATTTTAAACAGAAATGTATACGTGCAATCCGGTGCCCATTTAAAATATACAAATAAAAATCTCAAATATTCAAACACAGAAATTTGCATCACCTGAATAAAAAGATTCATTCACAGGAAAACTCTGCTGTATTGAAGCCATCCTCCGTTCAATTACTACATTTAATATCTTACTTAGGACTTATATAGCGCTAGTATGCCAACTTGTCACCCGTCTCACCTGTCAATATTTTTTACGCAGAAACAAAAATCAACCGATCATGGATTACAAGATATCAACGTTTTATTTGATAAATTTATTTCTTAAATTTTACTGCAGTTCTTTAATGCTACCAGATAAAGACAATTTTTTTATAACGTAAGTTGCAAATAACTTTTCCTCTTATACTCATTATAAATAAATACTATATTTTTCCAAATTTATATACAATTTTGACAATTAACCTTTTCAATCTTCAAAAAATATCACTTCCAATGAAGATATTTGTACCAAAATCTAGGGAGCTCTTCCAATTTATATACAAATGTTAAATACCAAATATCAAAATTTTCGGGTAATTCGTATTTGAGTTATGCGACTAACAACCCTTGACCACACACACACACACACACACACATACACACACACATACACACAGACATCATCGTGAAACTATCAAAAATGAGTTGTAAGGACCCTAATTCGTGCTCATCCACTAAAAATTCACCACCCAATTTTTTGCATGATTCCAATACCTTCCTTTACAGGTAAGCGGAAGGTAAAAATGATGGTTGGTACAAATTAGTCTTTATTTAGTTGTTGTCAGTCGACCATGATTCAAAGTGATTGGTGGCAGTGGGGGTGTTTTCTTTACTAGTGTGAGGTATTCCCGCTAACCGGTGGGGGTACAAATTCTAATTTCTTGGGTACAAATTAGTCCTTAATTTGTCCCAAATTATGACGTAATTTTTTTTAAATTTGCGCAAAGTAATCTGAAGATGCCCAAGTCTATTGATAAGTTCCGTTTGACTTAAGTGATGCCCATTTGATAAAGTGACTGATTTGCAAATATATCAATTTGTAAATAAAAAATTGTTTTTTTTTCAAATCGGAGTTGGGTACAAATTAGTCCTACATTCGAATATGAAGATTTCCAAGTCAATTAAAATGTTCATTTAAAAAATTATTTTTTTCAATAAACAAAATTATTTATAAAAAATGATAGTTGGTACAAATTAGTCTTTATTTAGTTGTTGTCAGTCGACCATGATTCAAAGTGATTGGTGACAGTGGGGGTGTTTTCTTTACTAGTGTGAGGTATTCCCGCTAACCGGTGGGGGTACAAATTCTAATTTCTTGGGTACAAATTAGTCCTTAATTAGTCCCAAATTATGACGTAATTTTTTTTAAATTTGCGCAAAGTAATCTGAAGATGCCCAAGTCTATTGATAAGTTCCGTTTGACTTAAGTGATGCCCATGTGATAAAGTGACTGATTTGCAAAAAATATCAATTTGCAAATAAAAAATTGTTTTTTTTTTCAAATCGGAGTTGGGTACAAATTAGTCCTATATTCGAATATGAAGATTTCCAAGTCTATTCAAATGTTAATTTAAAAAATTATTTTTTGCAATAAACAAAATTATTTATAAAAAATGATAGTTGGTACAAATTAGTCTTTATTTAGTTGTTGTCAGTCGACCATGATTCAAAGTGATTGGTGACAGTAGGGGTGTTTTCTTTACTAGTGTGAGGTATTCCCGCTAACCGGTGGGAGTACAAATTATAATTTCTTGGGTACAAATTAGTCCTTAATTAGTCAAAAATTATGACGTAATTTTTTTTTAATTTGCGCAAAGTAATATGAAGATTCCCAAGTCTATTGATATGTCCCGTTTGACTTAAGTGATGCCCATGTGATAAAGTGACTGATTTGCAAAAAATATCAATTTGCAAATAAAAAATTGTTTTTTTTGCAAAACGGACTTGGATACAAATTAGTCCTAAATTCAAATATGAAGATTTCCAAGTCTATTCGTATGTTAATTGAAAAAATTAATTTTTGCAATAAACAAAATTATTTATAAAAAAATTATAATGGGTACAAATTAGTCCTAAATTAGTTGTTGTCAGTCGAATATATTTTTTTTAATTTGCGCAAAGTGGGGGTGCCAACTTTATCAGGTCAAGGTATTCCGGCTAATTGGTGGGGGTACAAATTCTAATTTTTTGGGTACAAATTAGTCCTAAATTAGTTCTAAATTATGACGTAATTTTTTTATAATTTTCTCAAAGTGGGGGTGCCAACTTTATGGACGTGTATTCCCATAATAACTTCTGTATTTTTAAAGAAATTAAGTAAAACAAAAATTATTCGAAAAAGGAAGCTAAGCTCCATGCTTCTTGCTTTTTAAATTTTTCTTGTCATTTATAGTGACCGAAAAAAATCATATCAAATAATGACAAAAAATCGCAAAAAAGTAATTTTTAAATATTTTTTACTTCAAATTCCTAGGCCAAAGACAAAAAATAAAAATATAGAAGCATTAAGACATCCTTTTTTAATACACTCATATGTAAGCATCAATTAAAGTAAATGTGGGAGGCGTACACCTCTGTAACGCTGTAAAATTTTAGGGTAGACGTACACCTTAAACCCTGTTGACAACTGGATTCTTTCATGCTTCTAAATCCTGGAAAAAAAAAGAAATCACTGAATTCAAATGAATTAGAAATTCTTATTTTGCTAGACTCATTGAAGATTCAATTTAGCGGCGCATAAAATAATCCTAAATGAATCCTAATCCTCGAAGAATCCTTGTGGAAACAGGATTTTATTTCGTTTTATTAATATAATTTTCATACATCACGCCTTTTACCCAACTTGGGTTTAACAGATGTTCGTCAACTCATAATTTTGTTATGCCATCATATTGTTTTACAAATTAAAAAATATTTTTAAATAAGGCCACAAAAAATGTTATTAAAATATAGCCTTTTAAAGTAGGTACCAGTTTTTACACGTTAAATAAAATTAGGTAAAACACCAAGACACAACAAATTAAAATTATTGAACATAAGAATATAAAATGAGTTTTGAACTTTAAAATGTAGATTTAAGTTAAATATTCAGTTATTTTTTCGTCTTTTGATGTAGGTACTGTATACTGTAGAAGTAGAATCCTATTATAAAACTGAAAAATTCTAGGATGCCACAATGACGTTTGTTTTGTATTACTCCACGGAAATCAACTTACAATGTACCCACAATCGCAACTCACACAAAAGACAAATTACCATTGAAGCTGGTAGTTCAAAGCCACAGAAATGTAAATAATGAAAATACCACAGATCGCTTCGTATTGTATAACACATGTTTTTTATTTTATAAATAATAATAATAATAGTATAGGTACCTATATACAGGGTGATTTACAACTTATAAGTCACTTGAAACAAAATGATTTTTTTTTTAAATTACTAAATTTAAGGGCGGTTTCCGCATGGAGCACATTTCTGTTGCCAAATCTGACATCTGACTATCTATATGAATAAAATATAATTAAATTTTAATTAGTTTTTCAATGACAAGAATTACTTCAAAGTTAAAAATTAAATAAATTCCATATGAAAACACTGGCTCAAAATTTAAACTTCGGTCAAATCCCATAACTGCGTTTCGTTAAAAAACCAAGAAATTAAAATTGTGAATTTTGAAAAAATTCTTTCAGTTTCGTAATCAAGAAGAATATATTGTGAATCACCTTGTATATATTATAGTACCTATGATAAGGTTAGCTGCATTTTTTAAAATAAAAATAAAGGATCATGTAGGTAATAATTGTAATTTGTATAGGTACGTTTGGTTCAAACTCGGTTCAAACTATCTTTATAAATTTGAAATTTCGATTATGGTGGTATTGCTTTCTTTTGGACATACTTATTTACTAGGTAGGTACTGTTCGTGCAGCCAGAGTTGGGTAAGGGAAGGGAGAGACAGAATGTGCTTTAGTTCTACACAGAGCTGAGTCAAAGTTCGCCAACTTATTATTTGCCAACTAACAACGCAACTAAGTCAAGAGAAAAACCGAGCTGGACGACTTATTTACACTATTTCAAGGGAGCGAAGCCAAAAAATTTGCTGATAATCTATGTCCGCTCGATTAATATTGTTAATCAATTTAAAATTCCTAAGCCCGGCTATTATTTTCGCGTGCTGAACTTAAGCCCTGTTCGCACGAGGATTCTTTGAAGATTCTACGCTACCAAGATTCTGAATCCTGGAAAAGATGTTTCTGAATCTTGAAAAAAAATTTATGGTTTTGAAGCAATCAATAAATTATAAATTCTTTTTTTCCAAGGCTCATTGAAGATTCAATTTAGCGGCACCGTTATTCTCACTAGAAAGAAGAAAAATTCTTCTTTTGCAGGATTCAGCATCTTGGTAGAATTTTCAAAGAATCCTCGTGCGAACAGGGCTTTCGACCTTGTATCCAATTTGTTTGACACTTACACTTAAATGAAAATATCTTTCCGAGTATCTTTCGAATTCAAAAAATACAATATTGCAATCTGCAAACTTAGGGTACCCATAGCAAACCACCCTCTATCATGAGTTCAAAGCCTACTTCTATTACATATCCGCCGTTTGCGTGGGAAGGGAAATAAGGTTACGGTTCATGGTCACAGTTCACATAGGTATACCGACAACAACAACACACACACAGTAGTGTATGGGTATAGTAAACCATGTCCATGTTAGTCGTAGAGTGTGGAGCGGAAATGTACCTTGCCATGTCCGGTTCAGGTACATAGCTACAACATTCTTCTCTACTATCGAGAAAGGATCAGAGATTGAGATCTAGTGTACTTGAGATTTAATTAGGATGTCAAACTGAGAAGATTTTGAAAAATTGGATTGGTACTTTCAGAAACTAAAATAGGAAAAATAATGAAAAAGGTATCAAATACGTTTTATGAGTTCAATGCACCTGAAAGAACTATTTGTAAATAAAATTATAACTTGGATTCTAAAAATTTGTACCTATACCTCATGTATGTAAATATTTGTATTTGTTCATAACTTTAAGAGTTCAAAGAGCTCGCTTTGTTTGCATAATGACATTACTAGAAAATAGAATCACATATCATGTTTTACAAGATAAAGGAAATTTCAGATAAGATATAAAGATTAGTAGGTAATTATTGATTATTATGTTAGTCCGGCATTACACTATAAAAGTTCTTTGACAAAGATCTTTTATACAAGATGGTTGACGAGAAATGTGACAGTGTAATTAGGTAGTTAGCCCAACTAGAGCTATTACACTATCAAATTTCTCGTCATATATCTTTTATAAAAGATCTTTGTCAAAGAACTTTTTAGTATGCCAGCATAAGTATGAAACATAGCTAAAATTATACATAATTTTTTTTCATGACATGCGGAGAAAACACAATTTTCTTCTCGCGAAATAATGAGAAAAGTAAGTTTTTCCTCTCTAGAGAGGAAAGTAAACAGTGTTGCCACCAGTGTTATTTTAGAATGAAATATTTTAAAAATAGTAAGTAAATTTATTATTTTATTCAAAATTCTGATTTTATAGTGATATATTGTAAACTATTATTTTACAACTTAAATTTAATTTGGCATATTGGCTGCGTGAAACATTTCATTGTTTTTAAACATTATTCTGACAGATGACAGTTAACTTAACTTCTAGTTATGTGTTTCTTCTACATTTACAGTTTTTAAATAGGTATGTCGTGAAAAAATGTTGTGTCTAACACGAGAGGAAAGCTCTTTTTCCACTCTCGCTCGATTGCCTTACTCGCTTCGCTCGTGACGCAAACTTCGAGCTCGAGTGGGAAAAAAAGCGCTTTTCTCTCTAGTTGGACAAATAACAATAGTTACAATTTGCACAAAATTTTGAGCAAAATTTTCCTATTTCTTATTCCATCGATTAGTACAAAAATATTCATCACATATGTTGTGCACAATCCCTACTCCACTATAAACCATTCACTATATAATTACCTCATTACCACCCCTCAGCCCTCACCAGCCGGTAAAGTAGGTAGCTGTGAGGCAGGTCATGCAGGGTTGCTCCTCTATTCCATGGTTGCCAATACAAAGGCGAGCCAGACACGAAAACACTGGAAATACTGGACAAGAGATACTGTGGCTGCAAGCCAAGAATGCATACAACACTGCATGGCCAGGGGAGTGAATAATAAATGAGGAATTTTTAATACTTTTCTTGGAAAAGAACAGGAAACACGACTGTAAGCTGCTTAAAGGATTGGGAGGATTTTATAACGTGGGATTTACTAAAGTGGGATTTAATGTTTATCTCATTGTAGTGTTTTGTTGCGTTGGAAATTTTCTATCTACGGTTATTTTATATTACTAGATTTCTTATTTTCCTGAAAATATGTAAGGCTGACTTATGCAATTCTCGAAAACTTAAGCTAGGCAATTCAATGACAAGAATATTCTTGCCTAGAACCATAAAAATAGAAAATTCAGATCTAGAATCTAATGGATGCAGAAAACGCATGTAAAGGAATATTCCGGAATATTCTAATCTAGAATAAAGTGCTGAAATTTTTCCAGAGATTTTTTCTTAACAACAAACTAGCTGTAATCCTTAACTTATCGAACACGCCGCTGAGTGCAGATTGACGACTGTCACAAGGGGGGGCGACTGAACGGGGTGCACTATACTCATCATGTTGGACCCATTTACAAGTTTGTTTCAATACCGTTGACACTCGAACAAAACACGTAAGAATCTGGCTCATACGTAATGAAGGCAGATAAGATTTTTCTTTATATCCACTGAAATTTGCTTTTGTTTTTTTGGTGTATAAGTTTTCTTCGCTCATTTTATGATTCTAGGTAAAAATTATTTCTTCATTCAATTTTCTAGTTATCTTGTAAATGATATTCTAGTGTTGAGTGGGTACTCATACACAACTTGGTTGTGGCAGTCTCACATAAAATCGGTAATTTTATTAAGGCAATTGTTTTAGTGGAGAGTATTGGGATATTGTACTACCAAGAGATGGCGCTGTTCACTCATATGAAATTCTGAACAACGGTGCACTTTACTTTGGCTTCCATAAGCATAACATTGCAGTGTGTATTATTTTGTTATATTTTCTTCTGTATGGAGTTTGCATTATGTGTATGCTACTAATTTTGATAGAATATTGTATGATGTTTTCTATTGTTGTAGTTTTGGTAGTAAATTTGTTTTTATTTTGCATTTTAAGTATATTATTCAGCAAGTGTGCACCGTTGTTTAAGTACAAAATTTTACCACTAGATTCGCATTCTTATTGAAATATCCCAACAACCCTTCAACCATACCATAGCCCATCAACGCACATTACCAAGCACATATCCACGTCCCCTAAGCTAGCGGTGTCGATTGGGCCGATCGCGATGGGGCCTACTGGAAAATTTAAGGCTAATTATAGGCTAATTAAATGCCCTATTCCCAAATTTAAGGCTATTCAATTTTTTTAAATATGAATTACACCGCTGGCTTTATATAAAGCCAGCGGTGACTAGCTACAGAAATTAAATAATAACAAAACGAATAAAATTAAAGGCTAATTAAAGGCTTTAAGATTGCATAATCAAAATTTTCAAAATCAGGGCCGTACGCACATTAGCTCATTCTGGGCCCTGGGTACTATATTATACAAATATTATCAGATTTATGTAATCGGGACAAAAAATAAGTTTCACTGATGGATTCGTAGAGCCTTTAATTATTAACAATTAAAGTAATCAAAATCAACCCCCATTCTGCTAGCGGTGCCAACTCATAAACAAAACCTATGGAAAATTATAGGAGCTTAGTTGATAATTAAAGGCTATTTATAGGCTTCACAATTATTGACGTCTCACTATCCCAGTTGGACCTTGTCCCTGACTAACGGCTCACTGTAGTCCCAAAGGCGCGCGCAGCGCAAGTTAGAGCGCGGAGCGCGCAGTCCTCGAGTTATTTTTTAAAGTGCGCCGCAGGCTAACCTAAAAACATGGTTGTCATTTTGATTGTGCAATCTTAAAGCCTTTAATTAGCCTTTAATTTTTGTTTTATTCGTTTTGTTATTATTTAATTCCTGTAGCTAGTCACCGCTGGCTATATAAAAAGCCAGCGGTGTAATTCATATTTTAAAAAATTGAATAGCCTTAAATTTGGGAATAGGGCATTTAATTAGCTTATAATTAGCCTTAAATTTTCCAGTAGGCACCATCGCGATCGGTCCAATCGACACCGCTGACTTAAGGGACATCACATATCCTCCACATATGTTTCACACTCACACATTCACACTCTGACTGTCACACGCCTCATTCGTTAACAACAGTGGCGCGTGCCACTCTGCGCCTCGCCGTGTCACTCATTGTGTGTGAGTGTGTCTGTGTGCCGCTAGAGTTGACGCTGGTTTGAAGTACGAAGAGACGAGTATGAGTAGTGAAGAGAGCCGGAAGCTGTGATGAGGGCGTGTGTGAGAGGAGAGGAGAGGGTGGAGGAGACAATAGTGGGTGGTACTGACAGAGATATAAAGAGAAACGTACATTTTGATGGTAACCATTCAACAGGATTTTAAAGAAATACTTATCGGATATCAATTTTCAGCATATACAGGGTGAGTCAGCTAAGTGTTCCCTATTTCATTTGTTTGTAAAGTCTCAAGTTTTTGTGTAAAGTCCGCCAAATTTTTGCTGTAAATACAGTAGCCACTTGAGTTTTTGTTCGCAAAGTTTTATCATTATTGCTCTATTGCTTCCTAATTGGTGACTGAAAATAATAATTAATTAATTAATGATTAGTCAAACGACTATTTGTAGGATTTTAAAGGACCTTAAGTGGCATCCTTATATAAGATTCAAATTCTGCAGGCAATTTCTGAAGAGGATAAAGCAAACCGATTGGAATTTGCAGAAGACGAAATTGAACGAATGAATGAAAACCCTGGTCATCTGAATAACATCATGTTTTCTGATGAGGCACATTTTCATCTTGATGGTGGATTTAATAGACACAATCATCGGTATTGGTCAGATGAAAATCCCCACTGGATTGCTGAACAATCCTTGCACTCTCCTAGAACGACTGTTTGGGCTGCAATTGGAGATTTTGGATTAATTGGTCCAATTTTCACATTGAAGTGAACCACTCGTGAAGTTTTTGTCTGATCGATTTGAAATTTCGGCAGTAAAAATTCCTTTAGATAGTTCATGTTTTGCAAAAATTTCGTCACTTTCTGATAAAAATTGCCTAAGTTATAAAAAATCCAAATAGGGAATAGTTAGCTGACTCACCCTGTATAAATTATACGAAAGTGATAATAATTGTTAATTTTGATAGATTTATTACCTTTTTATCGAAATGAAAATGTAACTCTTTTGAAACGTGTATTAAAATGCGCCATGTGTGACGTAGACAACATTGATACCAAACCGCGGGTAGATTTGTTCGTGTAAGTTCGTTTTTTTTCGTTTTGACTACGGAATGGACGACGAACCTGGCGTTGAAATAAGGTAGGATCTACGTATCGTATTCGCTCCTTGTCAGCGCGGTGAACGTATGTTCTCAGGGTCGGTGACGTCACGCCGTAAAACATGGCATCGTTTTTCGCTGCACCTATTTTTTTTAAACCTTATTAATTTTTTTCTGGCGCATTAGCAACTTTTTGGCAAAAAGAAAAATAAGGGTCTTAATATTTTAATGTATAGATTAACATTAAAATCTGATGTGGCTAGCACAAAACCTTCCGCCATACCCTACTATTTTTACTACTATACAAATTATAGGTAGTACTTACAAATATATTTTAGTCATTTAGTCAACAATGTAGAACTATAGAAGAAGATATAAATGATATTTCACTATTGGCACTGTCACTCTGACACTGTCATTATCAATTAAATTTTTCGTAGTAATTGTAAAACAATGATGGTTCACTAAAGTTTCATATTCTAAATTATAAATAATACTTTAATTCCTAGAGTACTATGACAGAACAATTTACAAAATGCTAAAAATTATAGATAATAATATACATATAATCTTTCATTTGAAATAAAAAATATTGCAAAAGATTAATTATTTATCAAAATATTTAAGAAAAGTACTACTTCCGGTTTGGGGATTGCTTCCAAAAATAAGTGGATTCTTAAAATTTGTATTACGACGTTATATAAAAAATTTGGTTGTTAAATGTTTGTAACTTTTTGAGTTATAGAAGACGGAAAAAATGTTACATACAACCTAACGTACACACACATACACAGACATCATCTCGAAAATACTTTATTATTTGGATACCAAATCGTGCTTATCCACAAAAAACTCACACTCGAAAGTTTTAACCAATCACAATACCTCTCTTATAGAATATGAGGCGTGAGGTAAAAACAAAAAAATCTAGGAAACCCCCAGTAAAGTTTTTTTTAAATTAATTGATACCAACCTTATACCTCTGAAAGTACTTGACACATTGTAGTATCTCGCAGTCACATCTGTTTTTGTATAGTTAACAATTCATCCAGAGTCTAAAAGGTGTTGTATATTGTAGAACACACAGGTTAGGTTGGGTTGGGTTCAGGTTTCATTCTCTATCCCTTTTCGTCTTCTCTCTGTCTCTACCCATGTTCACCATGCGTGATTAGGTTATTAGGTAGGGTCCGCTTTTTTACCTCTTCCCAAACTGTGAAAAAACGATCAGGGAAAGGGTATAGCATGGTAGGGTTGGCGTGTGTTATAAAGGAAATATAGGGTGTCACGTGTCTGTCACAAATAGAACACAGGGACATATGTGTGTATGTGTGTGTGTGTGAGGTGGTTTTATGTGGCAGCCCGGAAGTATGTGCAGATTTTTTCTTTGTTGTTTATAAACATGTGTGCGTGGAGGATATATTTAGATGTGTGCTAGTAGAGTGGTGGTTTTTATGTTTAAAGGAAAGCACCATTTTAAACTGTGGTATACAAATACCAGTTGTAGTGACAAGATATTGTAAAAATGAAATTACATAAATTTTTACGAGTGAAATATTTTACAATAAATGTTGAAAACAATACTAAAAATCTGGTGTGCTCAGCACATAACCTTCCGCCATATCTAGACTGATACATAAATGTATACGTACAATCCGGTTTTTTAAATATACAAATAAAAATCTAAAATATTCAAACACAGAAAGGACCCCGCACCATTATCATGGGAAAAAAAATCTGAAACTTGGTATACGACCTATTTAAGATGTTCTGAATCGAAATGGTCCTCTGGAAAAAAGTCCGAAAATGCCAGGTTCCCAAGTTATAGCCCTGTAAAGTCGCGAATGTAGGAATTAAGATTTTGTGGATTCTGTTCAATAAATCATTGATATGCTTAGATCATATATGCAAATGTGTCATATATCTACATATATAATGAACGTACGAAATCCGACCAAGCAACCTCCACGTGGTGTACATTGGGTAGCGCTAATGCCGGTAGTAGAACACGAATGATTAAAATTATTCCAAAGAACTCATTGATTATCTGAGAAATCCTCAAAAAAATTAATAATAAGTTAGTATGATACTGGAGAAGACGGTCGGTACCAAGATAGGGAAATGACTCATTTTCACGGGCTCAAACGTGCATACTATATGTACCCATCCGAAACGAATTATTTATATATGTATTGAAAGATATATATGTAGATATATGACACATTTGCATATATGATCTAAGCATATCAATGATTTATTCGAGAGAATCCACAAAATCTTAATTCCTACATTCGCGACTTTACAGGGCTATAACTCGGGAACCTGGCATTTTCGGACTTTTTTCCAGAGGACCATTTCGATTCAGAACATCTTATATTGGTCGTATACCAAATTTCAGAAAAATCCACGGTCACATTTTTTCCCATGATAATGGTGCGGGGTCCTTTGCATCACCAGAAGATTTCAACGTTTTATCTCATAAATTTATTTTTTAAATTTTACTGCATTTCTTTAATGCTACCAGATAAAGACAATTTTTTTATAACGTAAGTTGCCTCTTATTTTTATTACAAATACATACTATATTTATCCAAATTTATATAAATACATACAGACATCATCGTGAAACTATCAAAAATGAGTTGTAAGGACCCTAATTCGTGCTCATCCACTAAAAACTCGCTACCTACCCGATTTGTGCATGATTCCAATACCTTCCTTTACAGATAAGCGGAAGGTAAAAAGTAAAAGTAGTATAAATAAAAACACTAAATTAGTGTGAATCTTCTAAGATGCTAGCCAGTGTAATATTTTTTTTTGTATGTACCTAAGTACATTTGTTAATGTTATTGCCATTTTCACCATTATTGTATTTAGTTTTGCTTCCTTCTTATTTAATAAACAAGCTTATATTAAGGCGGTTGCAGAGTCAAAATAAGAGTTTCTGTGAACAGTCTGTCTTACTTTAATAAACAAATAATTATATTATATTATCTGAATAAATAAATAAAACTATTTCTGTATTTTGTAACCCAGAAAATTAAATTTAAAATGAATCAACACTAGTCGTCTCAATGGCGAAAACAATATGCACAAATAACATGTTTTGTTTCAATCTTTTTGTTCTAATGCCACTTTTTAAGGGTTGGCACGTTTAAAACATTTCGTTTTAAACAAATGTTTAAAACTTGTTTAAAACAAAGCAAGTTTTTAAAGCACGTTTTAAACATGTTTAAAACATGTTTAAAACACGTTTTAAACATATATTTGAAACACGTTTTAAACATTTTTCATACTTTATCTACGTAACAAAACAAAGTTCATATTGCTAATAATAGTGTACCTATAACATATACTGTTTCTCACTATTGTTGTCACCCATAACCATAATAATAAGTATAGGTAGGGGAATCCCCAGCATATCTATCGCCATAGTGCGTAATGATGCATATTTCAGAACTCCTTGCTGATTAAAACATTGTTTTTTGTGTGTTTAAAACATGTTTTTTTTAAATCAGTAAAAAACACGTTTTAAACAAAAAAAACAGTTTTAAACAAAAAAAACAGTTTTAAACAAAAAAAACCGTTTTTTTTGTTTAAAATAAAAAAAACATGTTTTTTGCCAACCCTGCTTTTTATACAATAATGTAATAAAATGTACATCAAATATTTACAAAATAAGACACATGTAGCAATGCACATACATAAGCAAATTGAAGAAAAAACTTAAAAAACTAGTATTCGAGCAAACTACCTATTTAAAAATGTCTTAGTTATTTTGAAAATTTCAATTTTTACTTAAAATTTGTGGGGAAAACTAAATATACTTTTCACTATTATAACGACTAGTAGTCTACTACATTAAAAACAAACCAAACAACGAATAATCTAATTGACAATACCATTAAAAATTTATATTGTATATTATTGATTATTAATAATAAGGATTCACAAAAAATATATCATATTACATTGCAACCTTGAACTCCAAGAGTTTCTATTTTACGATCATCTCTTCTGAATAAAAAACAAAATATTTATTATTTATTATAAATGACTTTTAAATCTTAATATTATGCAAAAACTTGCAGAACATTAAATAACTCCGATTTGAAATGATTTAAAATAAAAAATAACGTTACAAATTATGGTAATCTTCCACGGTTAGACAAGCTTAATATAAAG
The DNA here is from genome assembly GCA_947534325.1 of Agonum fuliginosum. Classification (NCBI taxonomy): domain Eukaryota; kingdom Metazoa; phylum Arthropoda; class Insecta; order Coleoptera; family Carabidae; genus Agonum; species Agonum fuliginosum. The sequence goes on from OX384033.1 coordinate 4,326,474, forward strand.
AACTGAATTTCGTAATAAATATGTTGATTATGAGTACAGGTTAGCACTACACATATGACGTAGATAATCAGCATTTAATTATTCCATCCTCTTCTAATGACCGTGTTAATACGCGCATTTACGTCGAGCGACAGAGCACGCTCTTTGAATACTTTTTACTCCGACTGTCTTATCTAACTAATTATGTTTTTTAAACTGTACTTAGCTACAGTGAGAATTTATGGAATTAGCTATGAACTAGTTAATAATTTCGACGGCGAGCTGGTTATTTACCTGGGAATATTACTTATTAAGATAAGTTTCAGTGCGAACATTCTAATTTTAGGATGGTTTATTGTTTGATTGAAGCCTGTGTCAGTCGGACAATTTTTAATTTATTTAATGTTTTGATAAATAACAAACTCATTAAAGTGATGTACGTAGTTTTGATGTTTCTTTTCTATTTTGTAAATTCACTTAAGCGCATGTCACACCTGTATGATTCTGTTAGATGTACGATAGAAACTGTTTTATCATACTAAAATCTGTTGTACAGGTATTACATTTGGTATGACAAAAATCACCAGGTATATAAAAATTTATGTAAATAATTAGCAAATAAATTTAAAAATACTACGTTTCTTTGTTGGTTTAACAAATTTTAATTTATTTATTAATATAACTAATAACAAATACGAAATTACGAAACTATATTGGAGAAAAATATAAATATCTATAATTAAGAACGTCTCAAATTTCAAAGTACCTAGATAATAATAATTGAAAGTAATATAAATAACTTGCAAATAAATCTAAAAATATTTTTTATAAATTTATGCCTTCTTTGTTATTTTAACAAATTTTTAAATCTTTTATAATTATTAACTTCACCGTCTGTCATCACTCATCTCTGTCTGTCTACGTCAAAAAAACAAAGGTCAAAAATGACCCACTTCCCGGGATCCTATCGAGCTGAAATTTTGCAAATAGACTTTTGTCACCCAATAATACACTTTGACTAAATTTCAGATTAATCTCCATCTTGAAACAAAATGGCGGCTAGCTATCTCAAAATGTACTGCACCGATTGCGGTCAAATTTGGTATAGTAATAGCCAAGGATCTAACTTATGATATAGATATATTAAAATGTCAGTCTTGAAACAAAATGGCGGACATATATCTCAAAATGTACTGTAACTATTGCGTTCAAATTTGGTACAGTAATAGCTAAAGAATCTGTCTTGAAACATAGGTATATTAAAATGTTAGTCCGCCATCTTGAAACAAAATGGCAGCTAGCTATCTTAAAATGTACTGCACCAATCTGGTTCAAAAACAAAAATTAAAAAAATATCGATCGAGTCTCATATAAAGGATTTATAGTGAAAAACTTTGTTTTTACGGGTTCGTTTTTTGTTAAGTTATTTCATTAGGTAGGTAGGTATTCGTTTCAATCTAGAACCATGACCTTTCCAATTTGAAACAGAAAATTGAAGCAATCAACTCCCAAAATCTGAATCTTCGCAATCAGAAATAAATCTTATCCGTCGTGCAATTTGTCCAAATTACTCAGCTGTCCAAATTACGTGTGCCTGTCTCCTTGAAACGAGATACCAATACTAATAATCAGCCCGGCATTAGCATTCTTGTGATGCTCTTTTGTCGATAGTGCCTGACAAATCGCGCACGAGGAATGTTTGACAAATGCTAGTGAGAGTGTTGCGCGCGCGTGTGTGGGTGCCACAAACGAAAACCAAACAGTTGAAGAACGGAATGAATGGTTTCTCTTGTTTTTTACATGCGGAGTGCGAGTCATTGCCGAAAATAGACACTTGAGGTGGTTTTGAATGAAGAAAGGTTTCATTTTCGTACGATTTTGAAGTTGGTGTTCATGATTTTACTCCCAATTATAGAATGGTAGATGTTATTATAGCGGAATCTTACCACTTCGACCGATTCGTCTTGGTGCAGTCAGATTTTCAATCCGAGCGATGAGCTTTTATATTCAAAGCGGCAACGGAGAGATTCTTATGCAACCAGGGCTACATTTAAGACGATCAAGTGGTCAGCTTGAAGCCTCCGAATGTGATTTAATTGCAAGATGTTTTTGCTATTTAACGGAAATCACACTGCCGATCGAGAGACTTTGAACTACAGAACTCCGGGTTCGTACGTCATCACTCATGCAAGAGCTGTGCTTAAACATGCGCAGTTTCTGCCTGATTATACCTTTTTACCTCCCGCCTAAAAGAGAGGTATAGGAATCGTCAAATTATTTTTTTCAATAAGCTTGTTTTAGTACCTTTAGAACGAATTTTGACTATTTTCACGAGGATGTCTGTGTGTATGGATGGATGCATGGGTTCGCTTTCATTCATATCTCAAATTCTACTGAACATAAAATTCTGATGTTTGGCATTACACGTTTGGATGTCTTAACGAAGAGCTGCCGAGATTTTGGTAGACCTATTGTTTACTGAAATTTTAAGTTTTCAGTACATACGAGTTATTCAGTCTGGCATAATGTTCTAAAGTGTGACCATAATACTTTACTCCAGAAAAAGTAAACAGAAAGTTAAGACTTTTTTAAGTAAATTAAAACGATTTTACCACCCGGCTCATATTCTATAAGGGAGGTATCAAAATGTGTGAGTTTTTTGTGGATAAGCACGTTTTAGGATCCATAGAATACGAATAAAGCGAGGAATAAAGTATTTTCGAGATGATGTCTGTGTCTGTGTACATAGTACGTTAGGTTATGTATCATATTTTCCGTCTTCTATAACTCAAAAAGTAACAAACATTTAACAACCAAATTTTGTATATAACGTCGTAATACAAATCTTAAGAACCCAGTTATTTTTTGAAGCAATTCCCAAACCGGAAATAGTATTTTTCTTAAATATTTTGATAAATAATTAATTTATCGCAATTTTTTTTATTTCATATGAAATATTATATAGTATTATCATCTACATGACATCTTTGTGACAGTGTCAGAGTAACAGTGCCAGTTCTACAGTTCTAAAGTTGACTAAATGACTAAAATATATTTGTAAGTGTAAGTACTTATAATTTGTATAGTAGTAAAAAGAATAGGATATGGTGGGAGGTTTTGTGCTGGTCACATCAGATTTTTTTATAATATAAGTTTGTTTCCATAAAAATGTGCCAATATTTTTAATTGAAGCCATGAGATCCATGTTGGAAAGGGCATACCCAATAAGGACCATAAATTTTTGTCAGCTTTGGAAAACAACAAATTATCTTCGTTTTGCACAGAACTTCAGAACTAATGAAAATTGCCCACCCTATTAGCTATTCTACAACGTCATATCTTTAAATTGCAATAAGTTCAATCGATCGATAAAGAATCGTTCCGATAATAACAACAAAAACTCAACCACTATCAATGTTTCCTTTTGATGATCTTGAATCACGAGACAAGAACATTAAAAAACTCCATAATAGTCCACTTCCTTGATCTAGCTATTATTATCAGATTAGTCCACCTGTAAGCGAGATATAGCGACTGCACACTTTTGTTATACACCAGACAATGAACACAGAACACTAGTTTCGTTTTGGGGCCTCAAGAAGCCAATTTCATTGAGCCTTGAGCCGTGATTGGTATCGTGATATTGTAAGTTGTAACAGCGAAATTAGAACTATTTATGTTTTTGTAGACTCCTATCTGATGGTAAGAAAGTAGTCGAACTTGAAAGATAAATATAGTAATGAGTTTAAGGCCAGAAGCGATACTATTTGTTTGTAGTAGCGAAATAAACTTGAATGAAACGAATTATAATAGTAAATTAAGGTGATCCTCTACCCACTACCCATGGCAGAGAATAATCAAAAACATTTGATTCTGCACGCTATTCTATGGCGTTTATTGTTTTGTTGAACATAAAAATAATAAATAAATTATGATTGAGGGAAAAAAATAATTTTGACCAATATTTGTAAAAAAGACGGTTTTCGCGCGCCACTGTGCAGCTTTTATTTATAAGTGAATTAACTATAAATTTTTATATGTTGTCAACAAAGCTTGGATCTGCGAAATAACCGATCGAATTTTTGAAATTCGTTTTAAAATGGAAGATATTTGTGTTCAAAAAATAACAAAAATTGTCAAAATTCAAATTAACATAATTCAATTTTAAAGCAAAATTTTAAAATTCTGCATCGGCCATTTTGTAGATTGTACTTTTATCTTCAACAATATCTTTAGATTATTATATTTAAGAAATCAATAAACGCTGTGGAGTGGCGCGCGATATCTATGTTTTCAGCTGTTTTCTGGCACGGTAGAGGATCGTCTTAAGCGTTACGTTCTTACCGAATTTCTAGCATACTCTTGATTTTACTTTTTTTCCATTCCACTTTTTTCCCCACTACTACACGGCGGGATAGCATAGTGGTTAGAATGCTAGGCTCTGGTTACAGAGGTCGTGGGTTCGAATCCCGGTCAGGTCAGGAAATTTGCACGGCCTGATTTGGATCGGTACCTACTCCCGTTACCATTCCAAGTTGGGATCTAATTAACTTGGCAACCTCTAGCTATCGGGCACCGGCTAGAGGCTGTAACAAGGGCTTGCGCCGGGTTGACTGGCAACACACGGTAGTAAAGTAAACAAGAAAATGGCGCAAAAAGTATAATACTGTGTGTGTGCCATCAAGTCACCCTAGGGATATAACCCAAATCAGGTTCAAATCCCGAAATCATAATACATACATACATAAAATAGGAAAATATTTAATATTAAAACTTTCCATTCAAGCAGGGCCCAAAATTGTTTCCTTCACAAACCTCAGAAAATAATTTTCGAGTTTTAAAATATTATTTTTGTTTCGTACGTCAAGTTCTATATGCCATTTTAATATGTACCTCAAATTATGCAACAGCCTGTATATTCCATCCATATCGATGATTCATAATAATGTGAAACTGCCACATCCAAGTTGATTAAAAGGTGAGTCTTTAGATTATTTGACAATTATTTGGTTTTGTTTCTATATTTTTTATTAAAGGAATAATTGACCCAGTAGCTCAATTTACTGTCAAAATAATCAAACACTATTAAATCACCCATCAGTCTGGCCAACCTAAATAGAGCAGATAATTAGCAGATTCCACTAATTTATAAGGTCAATGTTACAATCCTCTAACTCTATACTAACTAAACTTCAATGTGACAAACTGTTGACTTATTTGGGTCTTTGTCACATCACTTTGTCAGTGACAATGTCAGACAGATCTGCCATTGACCGTGTTGATATGATACGTTGACTGTAGATGTCTGGTCGCGTTGAACGCAGTGTAAAATGTTTTGCTAAATGATGACTCATTATTTTAGTTCGGATGTTTTTGTAGCGGCAATGAAATAAATTATACAAACAGATTTTTTGGCGTGTGAAAGTAAACTAGTGTTGCCAACCCATGAGATGGAGACTAAAACATTTATAACAAAGCATGAGCTCTTTTTATATTATTTTTTAAAATTAGGATGGTTTGGTTAGTCTTATTTAGAAAAGTAATAAATTAATAGCTAATAAATGTTTTAATGCTGAAAACTGGAAGTCGATATTGTAATCTAATCCGGTAATGAATAGCTAACGGAGCTATAAGTTTTGAACGAGTGTAGAAAAAAAATTAAAATTTGGGAATTACTAAAAAGGCATAACAACTACATTCTTAGATAGTTTAGAACTTCCATGCAACGTGGAATTTTTTAGGGGATGACCACCGCAACATTTTTAAATAACAACCCTTGTCGAGTTTCACCTAATTTTAAAAATCTGATGATGAAATCAACCAATCATGGATTACAAGATTTCAACGTTTTATCTGATAAATTTATTTTTTAAATTTTACTACAGTTCTTTAATGCTACCAGATAAAGACAATTTTTTTATAACGTAAGTTGCAAATAACTTTTCCCCTTATTCTTATTACAAATAAATACTATATTTATCCAAATTTATATAAATTTTTGACAATTAACATTTTCAATCTTAAAAAAATATCACTTCCGGTGAAGATATTTGTACCAAAATCTAATGAGCTCTTCCAATTTATATACAAATGTTAAATACCAAATATCAAAATTTTTGGGTAATTCGTATTTGAGTTATCCGACTTACCTACACCCCCGGCTTTGACCACATTTATACACACACACATACATACAGACATCATCGTGAAACTATCAAAAATGAGTTGTAAGGACCCTAATTCGTGCTTATTCTCTAAAAACTCACTACCCGATTTTTAGCATGATTCCAATACCTTCCTTTACAGGTATGGCTGAAGGTAAAAAGAATAACATCTCAATAAACCAAAACCCGATATCTTATTTCTTACAAGAATTTAATTTTAATGTTTTTGCACGTTTATTACGATTTTTATAACAAATGTTCAAATTATTGTCGACCTTCTTCGGTCTCGCAATGACCCAAACGCTTTAGTGATCCCCAAATTTTCAATTTTTTTCTTCCCTTGCTCAAACTTATAGCCTCCGTCCCGGGATTTTGGGAAATCAGTTTTAATTTACTACCTGAAATCCAGCATAAAATGAATTAACGTAGCGAGTGTTTTGTGTGGCCAATACAAGAATGGTAAAATTTTATTTCAACAAGGATTTAATAGAGAAAGAATGGATCTACAGGTGTGCCTTTTTAAAATTTTTATAAAAAAATTGTACATGAATATAAAAATACCGAAAAATTCAAAAAAATGCCCTATTTTATGCAAACTTTACATACGGTTATATCTCATGTTAGAAATTTTTTTTTTTAAATTTAAAAAGGCACATCTGTAGATCCATTCTTTCTCTATTAAATATTTTATCCTAATGTCAATAATAATCTGACAGTTTACTCGCAATGAAAACACTTTTACAGTATCTTTCAACTTCAAAATGACATTGCATAGCTAGGATGTGGCAAAGTACGAGTTTCGGGCTGGTTCCAGGCAGCCCTAATAGTGGGGAAAAGAGTGAAAAAAAAAGAAAATCGAGAGTATTCTAGGAATTCGGTAAAAACGTAGACGAGCCGCTTAATCTATGATTGAAATATTCAGTTAAATATTTAGCGAACCTGAAAAATTCCTCCACTATTCGCAAGCTATATAAAGCAAGATTTGTTTACCCTCGTGACGGATGCATCACTCATCAACCTAACTCGACTTCATCATTCTCCCTGTAACCATAGCACCGTGATGGTTTATTATAAACAAGCCTCTGTTTCTCCAATGAGCTATTAGCGCATGAATCATGTCCCATGTTCGATGTCCCGACATGATGTTCATAGACTTAGTACTTCACGAGATAACGTGATGTCCGCGACCACACAGAATCACAATATGATTCAACTCAGTGAGAGTTAAATGTTAAATGTTACGAAGATGATGTAGGTACCGTTGTTCGGACTTCGCAGACTGAAGACTTGGAAATTAATGGGAGGATTGAAGATGATTTCATATTTGAAAGTAGTGATTTGAGCAATTAAAATGTTTATGAATGAATGGGTTTATTGGGTTAAATCGTCTATGAAGTGTTTATCGTTTAATTATTGGAAAATTGGTTATGGTGTTTAGTTTAATGAGAGTTAAGGCGGGTTTACATTGGTCGTGTAAATGGGTTAGTTACTAGTACTATTAGCTCGCCAGACCGCTACTCATCCAATGTAGCCAACAGAAGCTAGTACCAGTACTAGTACTAGTACAAGTAGTTGGGGTAGTGAAGTAACTAACCTCCCGGGTTAGCTACTCACCTACTAGCCTTCCCCTTCCACATACATTCTGCACTATCCACTACACTAATCTCTGCACTACCAATGTAAATAGTCACTGGTGATTAGGGATATACTAGTGTGTTTTGACGTCTCATTTTAAAAATAATTGTTTTATAGTTAAATTCGGTATTTTTAATTTATTAAAATGAAAAAGTGGTCTTAAACGGAGACAATAAAGTTTGTAGAACTATATCGTGATCATGAATGTTTGTGGGATGTCGATAAATTTTGTTATCTTTACTTTATTTCGTTTAATAATAGATTTTGTACGAGATGATATATACAACCACGAAAAGAATTCATTTTGTCACCTACAGAACAACTTGTACTGGTACTAGAACTATAGCTAGTCGTCTAAATTGTATTTCTGGTGTAAACACCTACTAGCCTAGCGCTTAGTTGAGTATACTAGTATAGTCCGCTACTTGTACCAGTAACTGTCTCAGTTACTCCTCCAATGTAAACGCGCCTTTACACAGATGAAACACGAATTATGTAAAATAATTAATATTGAAGAGATATTGGATTTAGGGCTTTAGGAGAAACAATTAATGAACCATTTATTTTTTAAATTTTATTGCGTAGACTGTGATGTTTCGACCAGTGTTTTGGTCATTATCAAACAAGATTCTGGTAAAGAACAACAAAAATAAAGATGGTAGTCAAAAAATTTATAAACCACAATAGGGTACTTTACCATAGTAGCAAATTAGTAATCCAGTCAATTATATTGAAACGAGACCTCAAAAATGAGTTATTGCCATGAAAAAAGTTTTCAAAAAGTTAATAGTTCTATAAATATTTGAGATTTTACTTATCAATACATCTACGTCACAATAATGCGTTTTCACGTGTATTCTTACTTACAGTAATAAAGAAACTACCAAATAGTATTTTATATTTTGTAACATTTCGAACATTTGATTTTACATGGAGAACATTTTAATTCCTGCCCCATGGTTTGAGAAAATTGCAGCTATACATCTACGTCACATAAACTTTAAAAATTAATTACAGCTTTATTAAGAACAATTAAGGCTTATCAGTACTCTCAATCGATTTCAAATAACATGAAGTTTCAATAAGAAACTTAAAAAAGATGGTAAACTACCTTATTGTGGAGTCGATGCACTGAAAAAAAAGAATTGTAGAACAAACGATTATTATAGTATACCTACTACTATAAACATTGTCATTATAGTGACAACAATATAGTACATTACTAATTACAATGCTATTATAGTTAAAATATTATAGTTAAATTAACTATAAATATTATAGTATGAAACTAATACTTAAGTATTGTCAGTTTTACAATATTAATGTATTTATAGTGACAATATTGATATTGTTTCTTTTTGACATATATTATTGTATATGTAGCAATATATATATATATATATATATATATATATATATATATATATATATATATATATATATATATATATATTTAATTTTACTCTATTTAGTATGGTATAGGTATAACAAAAAAGTATAGTTTATATTTCCATATAATATAATATTTATTTATAACGAAAACATATTACATTAGAAACAGTGTGCATAAAGATGGACAATAGATAAATAAATATAAAGCATTTCTTAAGACTATAGGTACCTATATAATATCTGTCAATTATTGTCAGGAAAGTAACCAATTTTTAATCATATACATGCATAAAAAAATAATTTTTAGTGAATAGGTTATTGATATACAATCTCAATGAGTTTAATGTTGAATTACTTTATTATACAATTTTGAAATTTTAGAAATATATTTTTGAACAAAAGGTATAAGACCTACACATGCTCACATTCGAATTAGACTGAATATATTTGTCATACAGCACATGCAATTATTTAGAACACGTGTCGATTGTTTTCAATTAATTGTGTTTCAAAACTATATACAAAATATTATTGACACTTACGTTATGACGTAACTATATTTTCCAAATAATCTGCGATAAAAATTACGAGAGGTTGGGCAGTTATTTTCAATCTCACATACTTTTCCTTCCTTTCCTGTAAATATGGAAGTCCTTCTTCTGTATGGAAATATATCTAAATAAAATATATTTGATATTATCAATGTTGTTTAATTTGTTTAAACAAAATTTATATAACTACCTTCAAATGGAGAGGTAATAAATCTGCTACATCAGCTTTTGATGGCCTCCATGATGCTATTATGCTCGTATAGACGCGGACACAGCAAGACATTAGGTAGAAATGCAGGGGCAATAAGATATTTGCACCATTTACAATATTATCGTAGATTTTACAATAATGTTTTAGTGACAAATACTATGTCAAAATAATACAATGTAGTATGCTTAATATAACCATAATATATTGTGCAATTTTACCCTTACAATAAAATATGGTTACTGTAAATATGATTATAGTTAACGGAACAATAATGAATTTACAATAAATTTACAGAAATATCTACTATATACATAGTTCATGTTATTATAATGTATAGAATGAGTTACCATAATTATTATAAAATGAACGATACACATTTTACAATTCCATTGTTTTTACTTTTCCAATACCTATTTTTCTCAGTGTGAGAATAAATAAAAATCCATCGAAGAATAACAAACGCTTGGTAACGAATTTTATAAAAAAAACATGTGAGTTAAGGGACAACCCTAAACATAATCATTATGTTTAGGGTTACAGTCTACTCAACAAAATTTAAAAAATTAATGTTTCATTAATTTTTTCTACTAAAGCCCTAAATCGAATATCTCTTCAATATTCCTAACGTTCAGGCTAATATCCGTCGATTTTCAATTCAATTTTCACCAGCCATGAGACTTTGCGTTTTGATTACGTTTATACTAAAAAAAAAATTACCATTATGTGATGTTTGTGTTATTTTTGAAATGTCCTATTACTATTTCTATAAGTTTTGTCAATTTTTCTAAATAAGTTATATCTTTTGTAAGTATTATTACACACAAAAATTATTGTAACCTCAAAAAATGTAAACTATACATTGCTTTTCGTCTTGCAGTTATCCCTGATGAAGTATCAAAATTGATACGAAATATTGGATTTTTAATCTTTAATAACTTTAATCTTTTATAATATAAGTTTAAAAAAATTATACAAATTGATAATTCTACTGTCAGTGCGGCAGTTAGTATACAAAATAGTGTAATGCGTATTTTTAACCAATGCTTTCAAACTAATTCAAATCACTTATCAATCACACACTTCATCAAACACAAGCTAAGATAAATGAAGTGCTAAAGCATATTTAACTTAGTTTAAACAGCTCACATGTTCAGAATTCCTTTCTGTAGATATACTAGGCTAAACGTAACGCCAACAAGTAAGTCTTAATCCAAATACTCCCACATTAGGTTACGGTACACCTACTCAACGTATAAATTAACGTAATTGCGTTTACGTTCGATCTGGCTACCGATGACGGAAATTATCAGCCTGGAATAAATTTAGCTTTAACGCTTAGCGCGTAGGAACATAATACAACGCACTTTACACTGCCTACGTGCGAGTAATTAGGAATTTTTTGTGTTTACATTTAAATTATGAATTTATTATGTTGTTGAGTAAATTTGCACGGGAATTATACTAATGTGATTTTGTAGATTAGCATATTAATATTTAATAGGCGCCGAGTGGATTAAAATACGCCTACAGATGCATATTTTGAGTATTACTCATAATGAATTATATTTTAATTTTGCATAGGTAAGTACTTATAAAACTATTATTTATTTTCTATGGTTTATGGTTTTGATATGTACCTATACTTATATAAATTAAATCTCAATTAAGTATCTATTCAACATTTATATTAAAAGATCCTTTAAATAACTGGAAGAATACGAATTTTTATATTATAAAATAAACAATTTCCAGATTTCAAAATAATTTTTAATTAAGGCGTACGTCTACCCTAAAATTTTACTGCGTTAGAGGTGTACCTACGCCTTCCACGTTTACTTTAATTGTTTAATTATAATTGAAATATACGATGCTTTTACATATGAGTGTATTAACGAAGGGTCTTAAGCATCTATATTTTTAATTTTTGTCTGGCCTAAGAATTTGAAGTAAAAAATCTGACGTGGACACCACATGACTTCCTTGTACGCCTTGTGTGTTCATACTTTTCTTAATAACTAAAATGTAAAATAATATTAAAAATTCTTTTAACTTATTATACTAGTATACTCACAAATATATTTTAGTCATTTTATTTAAACTGCAGAAGAAGATATAAAGCATATTTTACTATTGTCACTGTCATGTCATAATCATTTAAATTTTACGTAGTAACAAATGTTAATCGATCATGGACTACAAGATACCGAAATACTAAATTATAAATATATACTTAAATTATTCTTAAATGATACCAGATACAAAAATATTTATAAAATACCGATTGTAGGTAATAATCACATAATCTTTCATTTAAAATAAAAAAAATTGTCTTAAATTAAATATTTATCGAATTTTTGTTAAAATTTACTACTTCCGGTTTGTAGATTGAAACCAAAAATAGGAGGTGCACAACTAGATGCTATAACAGTCCTAAATACAAAATTTCAACTTTCCACGTCTAACCGAATTTGAGTTATGCGACACACATACGTACGCCCGTACGTACGTATACGTATGTACAGACGTCACGACGAAACTAGTCATAATGGATTCAGAAAAGGTCAAAACGGATATTTCCGTAAAAATCTGAGAACCGAAATTTTTCGCGATTACAATACTTCCTTGTTACTCCGTACAAGGAAGTAAAAATGTTTAAAAATGACATTTTTTGTCATTGTTTTATATGATTTTTTTCGGTCACTATATAAATGAAAAGAAAAATTTAAATACCAAGAAGCTGCAGCTAACCTTCCTTTTACGAATAATTTTTGTTTCACTTAATTTATTTAAAAATACAGAAGTTATTATGGAAATACTGGAACCATGTTTACAGTATTTTTCAACTTCAAAATGACTTTGCATAGCTACCTATATAGGTAGGGATGGGAAAATATCGATATATCGATAAATATCGATATGAACATCAGTTGATATTACTTTCAGTTTGGTATCGATAATTCGATATTATCGATATTTTCCGATAATTATCAACATATATATCAACAAATATCGAGTTATCGATACATCAATAACAAACTAAAAGTTATAGCAACTGATGTTCATATCGATATATCGAAATTATCCCCATCCCTCTATAGGATGCGGCAAAGTACTAGTTTCGGGTAGAGATTCGAGAGTATTCTAGGAGTTCGGAAAATAGGTACACGGGCCCCTTAAGCTACAATATTGAATATTGATAAAACACATATACAAAACATAAAAGACACAAACATTTGTGTTTTAACTTTGAATAGACTACAACGGGAAGTCATGTTGCCTATGAAAAAAATAATGTAGGTAGCTAAGTGTAGTAGGTACCTACATAGATTTGAGAATTTATTTCTTATTAAATTATAAATATCGTTGAAATACAAATTCTTCTTTTCTATAAAAAGCATAAAAATGTCAAGTCCATTATTCATCATTGTGTTTTGAGTTGAAAGTTCAAAGCGCATCATTACTATTAATAGCTAATTATTCCCCCGTTAAGTGCCATAACTCACACATTTCAATAAAAACTTCACCAATTTACCGGAAAAAGCAAGCCAAACGTTACATAACCTCAAATGTAGCAACAAGTTTTATGGATTTCTTTTCATAATGCGTCTGCCGGAGGCCACAAAGACAGTTAGTGAGTACGGTGAAGAATGCGACCTCAAATATTGACCAATGATTGACGATATGATGACTGTGCCACATAAAATCATATCAAAGTAACGAGTTTTTTCTCATTTAAATATTTTACCCATATGAGATTTAATAAGAAATGAGAAATGAGAAATCATTAGCGTAATATCGAGTAATTTGCAATTTTTATTGCGAATGCAATTACGATTTTTTTTAATGCTGGTAGGAATTAATTTTTTCAGACTAATTTATTTTATTGCAACGCATTTACATACAAATTATGTTTAAATGCAACCAAATATGAATATGTAAACTTTAATTTTTGCAAAGATCAAATAATTATATTTCTACGAATTTATAATGAATCCGGGTGGTCTGATTAAAAAAAAATCTGTAATTGCAACGTAAAATTAGTGTTATAAACGAAAAAAATCTGATGTGGCCAGCACAATACCTCCTGCTATACCCTACTCTTTTTACTACTATACAAATCAAGGTACAAATATGTAGGTAGGTACTTACAAAAATATATTTTAGTCATTTAGTCAACTTAGAAATGTAGTACTACTTCCGGTTTAGGAATTGCTTCCAAAAAATTACTGGGTTCTTAAGAATTTTATTAAAACGTTATATATATAAAATTTGTTTGTTAAATGTTTGTAACTTTTTGAGTTATAGAAAACGGAAAAAAAGTTACATACAACCTAACATACACACACGCACATACACGCACGCACGCACAGACATCATTTAAAAAATACTTTATTCGTATTCTATGGTTCCTAAAACGTGCTTATCCACTAAAAACTCACACTCGAAAATTTTGACTCATCACAATACCTCTCTTATAGAATATGAGGCGGTAGGTAAAAATCTGATGTTAAAATTATTAAAGTGAACATTGAACATATGATCATGTCTTAAAAATAAAAGTACATACCTGGAATTCCTTCTTACCTTTCGCAACAATTATGAAACGTGCTGTTTTCTCCTTCAAACAACGAACAATATACGCCATACCACATACCGTACCTTACAATATTCTGAATTCCATAGAATTGAACAAGACAAGACAAACTACTATTTGCTATTTATTATTGAATTAATAATCAACTTATAGCCTCGACTATAGACAGTAGTTCTTATTAGAATGTATACAAATAGCATAATGCAATTAATATTATGGGTGCCTATTCAAATCTAAAAAACTCAGAGCTAGAAAATTCAAGTACAAGAAAATTCTGGCCCGGACTCATAAAACAAACGAAAATTCAGAGACAAGAAAATGCTTACATAAAAATTGCATTCATAAAAAATTCAAATTTGGAATCTGATTGATGCAGAAAACGCATGTAAAGGAATATTCAAAACTGGAAAAAATATGGCTGCGGAAAAAATCGGATTCTGGCAATATATAAACTAATCTATGCTAACAAAACCCTTCTTGAGTCCAACAGAACCTCGTTTTTTTGACATAAACTAATCTATGCTAACAAAACCCTTCTTGAGTCCAACAGAACTCGTTTTTTAAACGGCCACAACGCGTTGTTCAGCTGACAGCTTGCGGCCAACTTCAGGTTTGGCCGCCAAGTAAAGTTTCTGTGTTTACTTGATTCCAGATATGTCTTTTCTATTAATGTTTTTTTTGTGAATGAATTTTCCTTAGCTTGGGATTTCGTGATTTTTACTTCCTTGTACGAAGTAAGGAAGTATTGTAATCGCGAAAAATTTCGGTTCTCAGATTTTGACGGAAATATCCGTTTTGACCTTTTCTGAATCCATTATGACTAGTTTCGACGTGACGTCTGTACGTACGTACGTACGTACGGACGGACGGACGGACGTATGTGTGTCGCATAACTCAAATACGGTTAGACGTAGAAAGTTGAAATTTTGTATTTAGGACTGTTACAGCATCTAGTTGTGCACCTCCTATTTTTGGTTTCAATCTATAAACCGGAAGTAGTACTTTTTAAAAATATTTCGATAAATATTTAATTTAACACAAATTTTTTTATTTTAAATGAAAGATTATGTGATTATTACCTAAAATCGGTATTTTATAAATATTTTTGTATCTGGTATCATTTAGGAATAATTAAAGTATATATTTTTTATTTAGTATTTCTTTATCTTGTAGTCCATGATCGATTAACATTTGTTACTACGTAAAATTTAAATGATTATGACATGACAGTGACAATAGTAAAATATGCTTTATATCTTCTTCTGCAGTTTAAATAAAATGACTAAAATATATTTGTGAGTATACTAGTATAATATGTTAAAAGAATTTTTTATATTATTCTACATTTTAGTTATTAAGAAAAGTATGAACACACAAGGCGTACAAGGAAGTCATGTGGTGTCCACGTCAGATTTTTATTATTCCTGTCAAGAATATTATCTTCTTGAATTTTCTAGTTTATAATATTCCAGTGTTGAAGACGTTCCCAATATTATAACATAACATTGCATATTCAAATAAACAAGATTGCTAGATATAAATTATAATTTATTAAATTGAAACATTTATTCTTTGATCAACTGTAGATGTATCCAGTGAAGCCGGAATTTAGGCCTATTTTCTTGCGTTCTTTTAAATTCCAGACCAATAGCATTTTCTTATTCTACTCTAGAGTGTACCTGCAATGTACACTCACACTAGCAACGTGTGAAGGTTATAAAAGTCTCAAGTGTTTGTTCTATAAATACGGAATGTAAAATGTAAGCGAAAGCACAGAACTGAGATACAAGAACCGAACATAGTCCAGGCCAAGTTTATATTCTGTCAATATCAAGGCAAAGAACTACGTTACTGCGTTACTTACTTGCGTGGTGTGTAGTGATCGTGAACTATCTTATGCGATATAAACGTAGAACAAATAAATTTATAGATTTAGAGGTCGGTATTTTTAGACAAGTGTTTAGCTTTAGATTGACACCTGCGCATATTAGATCAGAAATTAATTTTGTTATGTTATCTAACTGCGTAGGTATTTTATTTTATAACTCCTGAAAATCTATTGACACATTGACAGTAACAACGTAACATTAACATATACTATGTTTACATGCAGTTTTGAAACCGTTTCCAAAACGTTTTGAGTTTTAAAATCTCCATGTAAACAGTGTCAAAACGGTTTTGAGTTAACTCAAACCAAAACAAAAATTCTTGGGTTTGACTTGAAAATTAGTTTCAAAACTAGTCATGTAAACAGGTAAAATTAAGTTTTGAGATGCGCATGCGTACTTCACAGAGATTTCTGCCGTTTTTTGAACGTACTTACTAACCTACAAAGTACAAACACCAATTATCAGTTGTGACTTAAAACTGAGTTGTTTTCTTATTTAGTGTTTTTGTAAATTTGAAAATAAAAATGCCAAAACGAAACATTTGGAGTGAAGAGGTTATATTTTATATTTTTCTTTCCGATCTGTCACTCATCTGCCATTTACATGATCTAAATGCGCTTGCGCCGAAACTGTTTTCGAACCTTCGTTATCACTTGTTTTGAAAACTGCATGTAAACAGTTTTACATAATTTTGACTGAAAACCCAAACCATTTTCAAAACTGCATATAAACTTAGTAATATAGTGACCATTCGTACTGATTTTGTCAGTACAGTACTGATTTTCGGAACCTTTCACTGAAAACATTTCGAAAGGTATTTTGTACTAATTTCCTTTTCTGGATCTCCATAAAGCTTTAAGTAAAACTTGTTTTTCAATTATTGTTATTCAAATTCACCTTAAAAATGTACAATAAGTAAAATGTTTCTAGAAAAATTTTCGTCTGCGGCGCATTTTCTTCCTATATTTTTTATAATTCATTTAATTCTTATTTTATTTTTACAATAATAGCACATCGTAACAGATTCATAAAAATATATAGGCAAATATATTGCTCAGATTTGTACTGATTTCGTTACAAAAATAAATGGTCACTGTACAGATATATTCTACTGATCGATCACAGAAAAGTTTACAAAAATTAAAGTACTATTATCTATATTTTATTTGAACTAAAAATGAAATAGTATCTTCGATAATTCTCACTGGTAATACCATAAGAGATGATAATTTTTTGAGAATTGTTTTGTCGTTTCCACGGCAACTTATTTCTAACAATTTCACGACACAAAATATCATCTATCAATTTCCCGAAACGAAGTTGAGGGGAATTGTCAGATGATGTTTTGTGGAGTGAAATTGCAATAAGTTGCCGTCGAATAGACAAAAATTCTCTCAAAAAATTATTATCTCGAATGGTATTTAGGAAGAATATTTTTCTTGTTAAAAATACTACCAACGACTCATTTTGCTAAACATTTTTGACGTTTCATGTGACAAATTAATTAATTTTTTGTTACTGACGTAACAAAATAAAACCTAATCGACAAAATTATGTTGTCAGATACATCATTTTACATTTTCAATTCTATTGGTTGCATTACGTCATTTGACGTCATCATTACGCAATATGATTGGTTAA
The DNA here is from genome assembly GCA_947534325.1 of Agonum fuliginosum. NCBI lineage: Eukaryota > Metazoa > Arthropoda > Insecta > Coleoptera > Carabidae > Agonum > Agonum fuliginosum. The sequence goes on from OX384033.1 coordinate 4,344,530, forward strand.
ATCATCTGTCAAAAAATATTCATCTCAATTAAATTTTTCTGTATCTAGTATAACTGCAATTATTGCAGTTACAGTTACAAGATGGAATCAAGGTCGTTTATTTTTATCAGTTGCTTCTGACTTCAATTAATAAGATAAGAAGTGAAAAAAACTAGTGACAGACTCCATTTCCGTTCCAGGAAAGAATCACTTCCGGAAATGAGATTTCTTCAATTAAAAATGACATTTCGGTTTCTTTCACATGATCATCTTTGACAATTCCAAGTAAAGTTTATTAAAAACACTTTTACTTCTTTTTATCTTTTTATAATACTGTAATCCCAATCAATTTCCTAAAATTCCTCAATTCTTTTGTTTTATCAATGTGTTCTTGTGTTCTCGTATTTACTTTACAGTAGCCATTTGTTTTGCAACAAAACAATTGAATCGTAAAATCTAGAAGTATTCAATATAATTTATTTCTTTTCACAAGTTTATTAACAATTCTACAAACATATTAATACCATATCAAAACAAGTCTATAAATTTAAAAATAAGTACTGTGTGATATCTTTTATTTTACATGTATAAATACATGTACAAGTAGTAATTGCTTTTATGGCCATCGTATTCCAATATTTATAGCTTTTTATTTATTGTGAATATGTATATGTATCCTTAATTAAATAATAATAATCGACAGAAGAAAACACATTCGTGTAAAATATTGAAGTGATGTATTCTGCCATAAAAATGTACAAATAAACCCTTGCTCAGTTGTAGTAATTACGGAACAGTGATATTCATCACAGTCATACTGTCCGTGCAGCTAGAGTTCTGCGCCCAGTAAGGTAGAGAAAGAAAATGTGTCTATGTTCGAACAGAGCTGAGTCAAAGTTCGTCAACTTATTACTTGCCTCAGAGCAACTGAGTCAAGAGAGAAACCAAACTGGACGACTCCTTTATACACTTTTTCAAAGGTGGCGAAGCAGTTTTGCTGACTATTTCCCACATATTAATTAAACCAATCATTTGCTTCTATTTTTAAATTCTGACCAATGACGACAAAATATATCGGCAAAAATTGTAAAAATGCCCTAGGGATTGTTCAAGTGACAATTTACCCGTTGACTACCATATATGACAATTTTATTGATTTTGTATTGTTTTTAATTGAAATTAAAAGTGTCACATGAACCTTTTTGTGATAACTTCTTATACGATGAAAAAAAAAATCAAATATAACGCCAAAAAATACAGTTCGTCAAAAAGTTTAGTTTGGAACCAATTATTAATGAACTTGTGAAACGAAAGAATCTAAAATTAAAAATTTTGACACTCAGAAAGTAAGTAAAAAAATGAAATGTCAAAATAAACAACCGTTTCGGCAAAAAAAAAAAATCTTGATTTAAAAACACGAAAAACCACGAATAATTATTTTAATCGGTCTGCAGCAGTGTCAAATTTTGCTTACTCCGGCATTAACATTAAAAATATTAGGACACCCAACGTAAGTTGATTAGTTCGTATTTTGTCTGTTTATTTGGGAAATAGTCTAACAAAATATATCTCGGTCTCATTATTTTGCAGATAAAATTATTTCTTAAGATTGTTGCTTATAGGTAACATTCCTCGACAAATTGCATGATAAAATGCTTCGCCTTCAGATAATCTATAAATGTTGTTTAATTTAATATTCCTAAGCCCGGCCATCTCTTATTTCGCGTAATGTTTAAGAATTCACCTGTACATTTTTCTCTCGTATAATTCATATCTCTCATGACAGTTATATGAATGCTTGTTGGCGCCAGTTCAGTATTGCGTTATGAATGTTACACTGACCTTATACAAAGTTGTTAATTCACTTTTACTAGAAACACTGCACAGTTGTACAGTAAACACCGATACAGAGCCAAGATCTGCGACGTGCTTCTACAGATATGTGGAGTTGTGTGGTCATTAGCATGTTGCATGTGTGACTGAGATTCGGATTACTACGTTTATATGCTTATTTATAGTCCGTCCCAAACTTCTTTGCCGTTACGTCATACCTGTAGTTCGTATGAATCAATTTGAAATTATGGCGGGATATCAAATATTTTTAAACTATATTATGTGAATATTTGGAATAATAATAAGAAAGATAGAAAGAGTAAGACATTGTATTCTTTAGTTATTCTTGAAAATAAAATAATGACGTAACGACAAAGAAGTTTGGGACGGACTATATTAAATGTATGGGAAATTGAGTAGAATCCAATTCTTCAATAAATTATTAGAATATCTGCTTGGTTTACCTTACGTCAAATTAGGTATTAATTTTTTGAGCCGGCAGTTTCTTTATCAAACTGTCAACGTTTTGATGTTCATACTAATTATTAATTATATTGTGACGTCAAAATTCAACTTTATTTACGAATTCTGTCAAAAAATATTTAGTGTAGGTCGGGGTGTAGGTAATAAGTTTTCTACCCCCGTTACTGAAGAAATATTATATTTTTGCGCAAACGTGCAGGAAATAGAGATTTTGACACAATTTTTAATTTTATGTTTATGAGAACGATTGCAGAAAAAAATCGTGATTCTGAAACTCCAAGTAAATTCCTATAAAACTCGTTGTTCTCTTGTCGGAGTACTTGCATCCGTTTCGGAATCACACATTTTCCGCACTCCACACTTGATATAAACGTAACTAATTTTAAATTTGGTAAGACCTATACCTATTATAGATATATTCTTATTTTGTATCTTTAGTTTAAGTTTCAGTAGAGTAACATGTTGAACAATTAATTTATTCTACGCCTACCAGCGTTATTCGCACTTCCGACATGCACTGCACTCATCGAAAATGTCAAGTTACAAACAGTAGAACGGCCGTGTGGGAATGTTAACCGAAGACACAGCGTAATGATTTTGAAATACATGTTTCCTGTCTGTTGCTATAATACTACGTTATTTATCAAAAATATTGTCAATTTGTCAAAGTAATATGTCACACAGTGCATATTAATTATGGAAATGTCAGGAAATATCGAGTTGTAGAAAAAGTATAGTGTGCAACACGTGTCGAAAAGCTCTTACATGCGACCCCTTCGGGTTGTGCTGCAAATAAAACACTCACAACCTTCGACCATATATAGGAATAGACAAACAACGCAAGCCTTTGTTGTGAAGCAAAGAACTAGCGTAGCGGTGTGAAGAGGAGTATGACCTGCAGACACCTTGAAGTGTTGCAGTTGCCTATTTTCATTCTCTGTTCCATGACAACAATCCAGAAGTCAGCAATGTGCAACACTCTATCGTGTCCTCACCTTCTTTCCCCGCCTATAGCTGCTGCTCACCGCTTCCGTACTTCTTGCCTTCACAACATTGTATACTACAGCATTGAGTGTTATCTGTCTATACCTATATATGGTCGAAGCTCACAACTAAGATGCCTTTTTAACACTTGATACACAATATAGGTACCTACTATTTCACAACTTCGTTTCAGTTCGCAGTAAATTCCTCATATACACAAACTACACAATTCACACTCGTATATTACGTTTTAACGTGGGCGCGCCCATTCCCCGTAGGTGGGTCCAGTGCTCCGTACCATGTCATGTCATGTTGTGTTGTTAGTAGCAAAGTGCGAGATCATGAGATCATAGATCCCTCAAATGCGGCCATAGGCCTCTAGATCGTAGATCTAGACAACAATGAGGGATTTGCGCTCTGAAAGAATCAGAGGATTTGGAAGAACAGGTTCTTATTCTTATTCTTGCTTCGCTGCAGGCTGGATGGAAATACTTGGAATTCTAATTTAGGATTATTGAATTATTGATGGTTATGTGGTTTATTGTACATTAATGCGGATGTTTATGGTAGTGGTTGTTTGCAGATTTAATCTGATGGGAGTCATTTGCCAAAATGATTAATGTAATTGCATAAAATTATACGAAAACGTTGATTCTGTACTCTGTGTAGATACATTTGTTGATATTGTTTGCAAGTCAATATGCAATGTATGCATTTATACACGCTGATACTTTGGGTTCAACTCAGGTCATATTAATTTTAGTTTTAATTGTTTTAAAAATAACTATTTGTCTAGTTGTCTTGAAATATAATACGTACCTAACCTATTACTGTAAGCAATAAAATTAGAATGCAGTGCCCTATGACATAAAGAATTCCTAAAAGCATTATAAATTTTAAAATTTCAGTTTTCAGTAGTATTTCAGGTTAACTGTCTACACTTCCTTATTTTATTATAAAAAGTAGGTAGATAGTTAAAAAATTATGGTTATAAAGTGACGTTTATGTCAAAGAAATTCGTGTATAACTACTGTCAAATTATGATAAGACCGTGCATAAAAAATATTTTAGCTATGCTATAGTTGATTCCACGTAAGTTTGTGATTGCGCAATAATAGACGAATGATTTTGTACGACAAACGTAAATGTATAGGTTTCTAAAAAGCAAATAATGGATCCACAATTCCTATTTCTGCAAGTAGGGAGGTAAATATTTTTAAATAACATTGAGGTTATGTCACAAATTATATACCTGTGTAATGTTGCGCAATCACAAACTTACGTGGAATCAACTATAAGTAGGTATATAGTTTTATGTGATTTAAAATAGAAAATGCTATTATTTGTTTACTTGAATACAATTCATGCAAGTACAAATTGAAAAAGTATCAGTTACTTTTATTTCTCTAGTTTAAGTGTTTCATCCAAATACGAGTACTTGTATAAGTTTAATCTTAAAGATTTCATGCAACCATCAAATGAACTGAAGTTTGATATAAATCAATAACAGTTGAATTAAATGACAAAAATAACATTTAATAAATGGCAAATTATGTAATTATGACAATTATGTACCACCTCAAGATGGATAAATTGGACACCTTATACCATACCGATTGTTTTTTTTAAATAAATAAGCGTTTTAATTGTTTCATTCCTCCATTACAATAACCAATAAATTTTCATAACTTGGATGTAATATGTGCTGAAAACTATAACATGTTTTATAATTGAAACTATGACTTCAATATTATTTTTAGCTAATACGAGTATAACAAGAATATTATGCGATTTTTAATACCGAGGATGTTGCTAAGCGACGAGGTGAAACCGAGTCTCTTTGAACATCGCGTAATATTCATCATATTATCATCAACGACAGCGATGTTAAAACAAATCAACAATTATTTTATCTGTCAATTAGTTGACAGTTCGTATATTATGGAAGGTTTTGATGTTATTAGTTGTATCTAACGTACTAAGTTCGTATAACTAATGAATTATAAGTATCTAAGGTATTATAAGTAACTAACGTATTATGTTGTTTATAATTATCATTAATAAATGTTGCATATTAAAAGGTAATAACAGTTTGTTGATGATACAAAATATAAAACCCTCGCCTACTCTCATACACACAGAAAATAGAATGTGTATTCAGCTAATTAAAATAACCACACACATATGACTGACATACCAGCATTAGAATACCTCTAGTTCAATTGAAGTAACTAGTGCAAGTTTTTGCTACTAGTGTGTTGTGAAGGAATTCAGGTTAAGTCTCTGATCGCTTGACTCCGGTTGACTTGAAGCCCTTCATTAGGCGATGTTAAGTACTGTGTCAACAGCTGCTACACTAGGAAACCACCAAGACCAACATGATAAATACTTCCGGTTGAGGTGAACCGGTCAACAGAGAATTGTCACACTTGAGAAGCTAAATGATTGTAGGTTGCGAAAATTGCAAAAGATTCACTTCGTATTTTCGGAGAATATTGTGTCACTCACAGAAACACATGGAAAGTTCATTTTAAACTATACAGTTTCTGTACAAGTTTTTGTTCAAGTGATTTTCCTATTTCAAACCATTTACAAATTTGACATTCGTGCAAGTTAGCAAGTTTTATAACTTATATAAGACAATAGGTACCTACCCCTTAATAAATCCTTGGATTTTAACAATCCTTAATAAGAAATGTATTTATCGGAATTTTTGTCTGAAAAGTTATATTTTGTAATTCGATGCGAGAAATTCAATGAAGACCAAAGCAAGTCCATGTTTCTTACGATTTTTGAAATATAAGGGGAATTTAGTTAATTTTAATTATCATGTCAATTAAAGTACGAGAAACATAATGCCACATCACAGTAGGGCTTAATTTTTGAGATATATAGGCATAACCTCAAATTTGCAAATTGGAAAATGTGGAAAATCGGGATAAATAAAAAACTAAACGTTATATGAAAACGCTCTTTGTGATCTGAACTGGACAAGTATTGAAATCAAAATACTTAAGTATAAGTACCAGTAGTACAACCTATGGCTAGTACTTGTTACCAAGTAAAGCTTCCCAGTACTGCAGTACTTAAGTAAAGTAGGTATAAGTTTTTCTTGACAAAATACTTTTGTTATTTTTTGAACACAAATATCTTCTATTTTAAAACTAATTTAAAAAATTAAATTTATTTCGCAGATCGAAGCTTCGTTGACAAAACATATTAAAATTTAAAGTTAATTCACTTATAAATAAAAACTGTACAGTGGTACGCGAAAACCCTCTAACATGGGTGCCAAAATAAGTTTTCCCCTCAAACATAAATTATTTGTTTTTTTTTTTACAAAACAATGAACGCTATTAGAATAGCGTGCGGAATCAATGTTTTTGACTGTTTATGCCATGGAAGTATTAGAAGTATTAAGTACTAGTTGTTATTAAAATTGATACTTAAGTACCAAAATACTTAAGTAATGCCAAGCTCTGTTTGTGGCACCCTTATTTTTGCGAATTTAAAAAAAAATAAATTTTGTTCCACCCATGAATGATATTTCCTTAATTTTTTTCCTGAAGTGTTAGCAAGTAACAAAATTCGTGATAGGTAGATTAAATCTTGTCTTTGTTGCAATAACACGTATACTAACGCATGCATTCAAACTGCTACTTTAGTTCGACAGTAAATTCGCAGAGCTATCTGAAATCAATTCTCACAAGCATTGTACCGTACCATTTCTTCTATACAGTCCTAGAAATCTAAATCCACTACATCTTGCGCGGGTGAAACGAACATAACTCGTCCAACGCACACAGGGCTTGTAAACATGTAATTGTAGCTCAGCGTAGAGGCGTTTGATTTCATGATTTCTCTCCGATCAATTTTTTACCGGGTTGACATGAAAGCCGAGATAACAGTGATATAGTGATATAGCGTGTACTGGCGTTTGGTGAGTGTGTTAGGCTATTTATTATACTATGGCGTGTGTATTGTATTGTAAATGATTTTTTTTTTGAAGGGAAATCGTATTTTATATTGTATATTAATGAAAATGTCTGGGAATAAAATATGGGGTAAATGAGCATGTAACAATATTTAATGAATAATTGAAGTAAATCAAAATAAAAGAAATTAAAGGTTATTGGCATTGGAAAAATGTTTCCATTATTAATAATACTTTAAATATCTACTTAGACCTATTCCTTGTTCGATATATATTTATTTAATTTAAAACAAATAAGTATAGGTACAGTAGACGATCGGTTATATGATCTAATAAAAACCAGGATAATTCAAAAAATAGAATTGTTCACTTTATCGAAAATGTATTTTAAATACACAATTTAATATTATTCGAAGCTTATATATTTATGTTTATAATTGGTTATTTGTTTTTGCCCTGTCTTAGCACTCAAGCATTTTAGTAATGCTATATCGGCCATATCTCTTCGTTTTCGCAATACAAGTAAATAATCGAGATCAAAAATATTACTTTCGCACAAACTTCAAAATAGAAAATGGATCTCTAAAGCTAATAAAAGTTTTAAAACTTTGTATTTAGGAGAAGTCTCAGTTTATCTACCAAAGCACCAAGTAGATCTGTACTTTGTAACTAACACAGTTACCTGTTTACATAATAGAAATTGACTGTGTTTACTCTAGAACCTCATGTGTTAAATTTTGACTGTTCGCTATAAATACTTGTGTACTAATATATTTTTCTTTTTTTTTCTAGGTAAGTTCAGCTTCTTTCCTAACAAAAAAACGTTTTCCTAACGATCAGAAGATACGTAAGTCATAATACCTATTAATTTTGTTCATTAGGTATTTATTTATAAATATTTATTACATTGGTCGGTATTCTATTTAATTTTTACATGGATTAAATCACTTGTAAATTACAATAATTTTATATCTACTCTACTATTCAATATTCTATTCTTTTGAATCGTTTATCATCATAATCTTGTTTATAAAAATATGAAAATTTGACATATAAATAACTGCAAACCACATTGTGTAAAGAGGTAAATCGAACTAAATGAAAACGCGGAAAAACGCGATACGCGAAATACAGTGTTGCCGAGTTTATGTTAAAAAAAGTTCTGTTGGACTCAAGAAGGGTTTTGTTAGCATATATTAGTTTATGTCAGAAAAAACGGAATTCTGTTGGACTCAAGACGGGTCTTGTTAGCATATATTAATTTATGTCAAAAAACGGAGTTCTGTTGGACTCAAGAAGGGTTTTGTTAGCATAGATTAGTTTATATCAAAAAATAATCGGCCAATAGACACTTCCTTAAAATAAATACACAATAATTATTCCCGAATAAATAGCGTAGGTATTTTGATTTTGACAAATTATAGAGTATGTTATGTTTAAAAGTGAGACTATTTAAACAATTATTGTACTATTTTGTACATCCCGCTAATTTCATGCCACTATTTCGTTTTGTTCTAACATTTATAACACATATAAAAACAGAGTTTCATAAACAATTCACATTAAGTGTCTTAAACTTTTAAGGGTATCGTCTCCAAGTAGCTCAACACCACGTTTGTCCTATGTTAATGCATAGAAACGCTCGCTAAAAATACATAAAAGCAGTCTAGCAATTTCTAAAATACTCACGGAGTTTTATAGATAAATCTAAATTTTATAAATTTATTTACAGACGAAGAATGCAACTAGGATTATACCGAGTTACATTTTTTAATAAATTGTAAGAAATTGCTGAAAACACACTTTTTCATTAATTTTTTATATGGATTCCAAAGATTTTTTCAGAATTCTAACTCGGCATAATCCTAGATTAATTCTTTCACAAACATTTAGTATCTGTTTTTCCTTCAAATTTTTAATATGCAATGAGTAAAGCAGAAACTGCTATACCTCTAAACACGCTATATTTTGTTACGGAGACGAGACCCTTAAGTGCGTCGGTAAAATCTCGTATAAACGCTTAATTCCCCTAACCTAATCTCGTTAACAGTTTTCCGCTCCCATTGCACATGCAATTTCAGATTTACTCAATAGTGCATCGTCTAGCTCTACTCATTATGTGCACCATCCTGTCTGCTCGCCTACTCACTCATTTCCAATTTAAATCACACAATTATGAGCTGTTGTCGGAGCTAAAAGTTCCTTAATACGCCCACGATTCAGGTTAAAGTCCTTTGCTCATGTGCTATGCTCTGTACTATTAATTAGAATAAAGTTTTGGAGACTATGTTTTATAGGTGGTAAATACCGTAATTTTATTTGTAATTTAAAATAATATTCAATTGTAAACAATGTTTTTTATTTATGAGATGTAAAGGTGCACTATTGTCAGTGGTAAATATCATGTTTTGGTTATGAATATCTTAAATATTATCTGTTGGAAATTCTTCAAATATTTATTTATATTTTATCTTATTTTATTTACATATAAAGCCGGGTCCAGACTAGAACAGAACATGTTTTGATTTTATATTAATGTTTGTTTTTAAATTTTTTATGAGTATTCTTAGAAAGTGGTTCAAGAATTTTTTAATCAAATTTGAGGAATTTAAGAATTAGGAAACAGTACAAGTGTACAAATTATCATATGGCCCAATTTAGATAAGAAATTGAAGGTTTCTCTAAGAAATTAAAAGATTATAAACAGATGGTTAGCCGTACTATCAAATTACAAAAATAACAGCAGTTTTCTTTAATTTCAGAAACTCTAAATTTTAAAGAAAGTAAAAAACATTTAACCATTATCCTACTAAAGAAGTAAAAAGAAAATGTGAAATTTTAACTCTCAGAACAACTGAAAATTAATATCTGCAAATGTTAGATGATTTATCTATCAAGTTAATGAGAAAATATTTTTTTCAAATGTTACACAGGAAGTTCTACAACTTAGGGTAAAAAATTAAATCATGAAATAATTTTTTATTCGCAAAAAAATGCATCGTATTTGAAGTATAAATTTTTTTGCTCTGGCCGGTAGTTATTTTTAATAATTTTTTTCAAATCTGCTACAATGAAAGTAATTGTTTACAATATCTAATACTAATAAAATGTCAAATTATCAAATATACCATCAAAACTGTGATACTTAAAATGTACACACTTCAAGTAAACTACCCTTAACTTTGCGAATTAAAAAAAATATTTTGTTTCATGAGCAGCACGTCGTATACACCGTATATACCCTTAATTTTTTGTCTTAAGTTGTGGAACACTGTATATTATACGAGTATCACATTGGAACACAGGTTCAAACACATTTAGGGTTACCAAATTTCAGTTTAATGTGGGAACTTATAACTATCCTGTATAGTTACAACTTCGTGCATATATTTTAATGGCGTAGTGCAGGTTTTTTTAATCAAAAAGTTTTGGGCCGTTGTTTTGAAATTCTTGCCATCGCACAATTAATTATTAAAATTTTATTTTATTCTATTCATAGTTAATCAGATATCCATTATACAATAAAAAACCCAGTGGTTCAAAAATGTGCTTCTTTCGAAAACTGCGCTTAAAATTACAAATTTTGGAAAATATATTTTTGTTCTATGATCAGTCAGTTGAGTTATGTCATTAAAATATGCACGAAACCCTGTATAAACTTATCTAACAAATACATTTTCTATGACTGCCTATCGTAAGTATAAAGTGAAGTCTGAAATAATTTAGTCAGGCAATTAAAAGATTTTCTTTTTACTATCGTAAGTCGCAGTCTGCAAAAATGAATTCCTGTACATCTATCACTTCTGGTAGTTGCAATATTTCATCAAGATATATTGCTAATTACTACACCGTGCTAATTAATCTGCAGAAGATAAATCAAATGACAGAAATGTTTTTATTCGTCATAAACGTCGTTTCGCGTAATTTTGCAATTCTAATATGTAGAAACTGCGTGGACTGCATAACTGGTTTATTCTCAAGGACTTGTTAATTGATTTGTGTTAATCTTTTTAGTGACCTATATCATTTCAATAAAATTACGCCTTTTTGCTTACTGTGAGTTTTATAAATAGTAATTAAATGTTTTATGGAAAAACGTTAATTGAACTATGAATATATTTATTTTTTGCATTCAGTAGTAGGCATTAATTTTTCTTTGTTTCTCTACTGAACTGTCAATCATTTTTAAATCATATGGAAATATCAAAATTATTGTGGTTATAAATCAAATTCATACAACTTAAAAAATAGTCTGTTATTATAATTATGCCTCACTGTAAGTAGCTTTTTTATAATTTTATTATTATGTTTTTAATTTGTAAGACTTATCAATAATGTTTTTAAATTTATTGAGGTTATATTTTTTGACGGCTTGACATTTTAATCATATGATAAGAAATATTCATTAGAATCTTAATTTCAATTGACGGTTTCTGAATTACACTTGGCTAATGTGAATTACAACTGACGATATCCAAAAAGTTGCTTTTTCACATTGTTAAGTAAGTTCTTATTCTGCAAATAATACAAACATTTAAACCAGAGGTTCCCAAACTGACCTTCTTCTTAAAATACATTACTCAAAAAAATTAAGGAAGGTTTAAAAAAAGGAAATTAATGCTAAATAAACAGCCTATCTGATCCATATGCTGGCCTAACTGAAAAAAAATATTTTCAAAACCATGCACCAAAAAATTTTCAATATTATTTTTTCGCGCTATCTGTTAGGATTGCATGAGAAACATAGCTCCTAAAAAAATTTAGCCAATGAATTTGAAAATTAGAATCTTAAAGCTTCAAAAAGTCACACTATACGATCATTTTTCACCGAAATACAGCCTGTTAAAAATCACCGAAAAATTTGGAATTTTTTTTGCTCCCTTCATTTTTTTGAGTAGTGTATTATCTACCTACATTGGTAGGTAAAGCTAAGCCACCATTTTTGTTCTTTACTATCGAAACCAGATAAATTTTCGTGGACCTCCATTTACAACTTGTGAACCCCCATTATTTTATCACGCCAACGTAGACCCCCGTCGTGTCTCCCGTGGACCCCTGGGGGTCCACCTGGACCACTTTGGAAATCACTGATTTAAACCAATAACTCTAAACTTTTAATCGGGGCAGATTTTAACGCTTAGATAACTTTCTGCCTCAATACCAAAATGAAACATTTGAGATGAAACAAATAAGAACTTTTCTTAAGCCTGTTTTACATTATACTTTTTTCGTCTAGATTCATGCTAGATTTCTCGTTTGATTTCCATCCGAGATTCGTTCGAGTTTCGTACTTTATTTCCAAATTATTCGTATACAATCGGAATTCTTCGATTTGTTTTTTCGAAATGGTCCAAGTTAGGCAACTTCGAAATAATATATAATATTCTTACTTATTCTGACAAGTGACATCTTATGCCCAGTGCACACGGAGAAACATTTTGACAAGTTTCCTGAAAAAAGTTTCAAAAAAATTGAGATTTTTTTTGAAAAACAATAAATATGTTTTTGATCACATGTCAGATTTGACGATTTGACAAATAAGAAGATAGTTGCACTTCACAACGTTTCCTGAAAACGCCTCATTTTTAAAGGCGCCGTTAAAACTTTGAAGTTTCCGGAAACTTTTTTCAGGAAACATGTCAAAATGTTTCTCCATGTGCACTAGGCATTAAGATTTGGGAGTTAGAATTTATAATGGAAAAAATATTAACACAACTTGAATAACGTACAAGTGCAAAACTCATAAACTTCAACGTGAACAAATCATAACAAAATATGAAAACACAACTTGAATAACGTACAAGTGCAAAACTCATAAACTTCAACGTGAACAAATCAAAACAAAATATGAAAACTTTCAAAGTTTGGTCAAGCTGACTCCAGATTGAACTGCGCATGCGTAGACAAATCTAGTATGAATAGAGCCGGGCGTATATTTCTATACTAGAAAAAAGTATGGAAATCGAACGGAACTCGGATGGGAATTTCTGATTTACATTATACTAGAAATGGCTTGAAACTTCTCGGATGAATCTCGAACTAGAATCTAGACGAAAAAAGTATAATGTAAATCAGTGGCGTCCGCTTATTTAGTCAAATATAGTTTTGTCAAAACGTAGTTTGACCAAATATAATTAAGTCAAACTGTATTTTAGTCAAACTGTAATTTGTTCAACTAGAATTTTGTCAAATCGTAAATATGCCAACCCGTAATTTGGCCAAACTGTATTCTAGACAAACTGTAATTTCACATTCCGTAATTTGACCAAACTGCAACTTCGACTAATATTTTATTGTCAAATCATTTTCAGGTCAACCGTAAATTAGCCATAACGCAACTACACCTAACTGGAATAATCCAAAACGGAATTTATACAAAACGTATTTTTGTCAAATCGCAGTTATGCATAACCGTAATCTTGCCAAACGCATTTTACTCAAATCGTAATCTTCCCAACTGTATGTCTTTATATAGAGTTGGGAAGATTACGATTTGAGTAAAATACGGTTGGCAAGATTACGGTTATGCATAACTGCGATTTGACAAAAATACGTTTTGAATAAATTCCGTGTTGAATTATTCCAGTTAGGTATAGTTGCGTTTTGATTAAATTACGGTTTACCTGAAAACGATTTGACAAAATAATATTAGTCGAAGTTGCGGTTTGGTCAAATTACGGAATGTGAAATTACAGTTTGTCTAGAATACAGTTTGGCCAAATTACGGGTTGGCATATTTACGGGTTTACAAAATTCCAGTTGAACAAATTACAGTTTGACTAAAATACAGTTTGGCTTCATTATTTTTGGTCAAACTACACTTTGACAAAACTATATTTGTCCAAATTGTGTGCTCCCTAAATCAGTCTTGATTTTGATATATTGTGTTACTGAATGATGATCTTAATCTCGCTATTTTTCCCTAAGTACCGTATACTGGTAATGAATGGTCATGGCCCTCTACGGATGTGACACCTATGCACGTAGCTGTCCTGGCCTTGATATACACCCCAATGTTCATTGTTCTCTTCAATGTCCTGAGATGCGGCTTGAAAGGATGCGTTTTGATTCTGGACCTCATTGTAGGCGTCGGTTTGTTTCCTTTGAAATTCTTACTGTCGATGATGAATATTCCAAGTTATTGGTGTCAAGCTCCTGTGCGGTAATATTTACTAATTTATTGTATTGTGATATATATTGGTGGCGTGTACTTTCGTGGCGCGCATATTCGTGGTACGTCCATAATAGTGTTGTTTCGTGGCACTTTACCTGGCCAGGATTTTCTACCTGTGTTTTAGAATCCTGTCCCAGCGGGGGGTAAACAAGTAAGTATTCTTTCGTTCCACATTTGTTACATTTTTTGTATTACTGTGTCGATCTGTCACATTTTTATATTTATCAATTTTAATCAAGTTTACCATTGTATTTTATATTTGTTACCTCTCGCCTCATATTCTATAAGAGAGGTATTGTAATGGATCAAAATTTTCGAGTATGAGTTTTTTGGTGGATACGCACGTTTTAGGATCTCCAGAATACGAATTTATTTTTTCCACGATGATGTCGTGTGTTTTTATACGTAATCGTAATAATTAAATAAATTTTGATATGTGTGTCTAAAGCTGGATTTATAACACGCACAGCGCATAGAAAATAATTTAGCACAGCATAGCATATGAAATGAACATATGGAAATTAGTACATCCATTTATAAGACGCATAGCGCATAGAAAATAATTTAGCATAGCACACGAATTGACCAATGTTCATTTTCCTATGCTCTGTGCTGTGCAGTTCTGTGCTTCGGGTTTATTCGTTGCATTCGTGATAGTTCGTTTTAGTTTACTTCTTAGACGCACGCGCATTCGCTGTGCATTATATTACCAATTTTTATAAAATAGTCAAAACAATAACAAAATCACAAAGTCAAATCATACCAAATCAAATCTGGCATCAACAAAACAGCTGTCATAACGTCATAACACAACACTGTAAGACAAGGACTTCTTCTTTTACTTCGTATAGCAATCTGTGTTTGTGTGCGGCTTATAAAACCCCCGTAACGAAAATGCTATGCGCTGTGCTGTGCTATGTTGTGCTAAATTATTTTCTATACGCTGTGCGTGTTATAAATCCACCTTAAGTCGTTGGGTGGCAATACGGAAAATGGAACAATAGTGGAACGAAAGAACACTTACTTGTTTACCCCTCGCTGGGACAGGATTATAAACCCTAGGTAGAAAACCCTGGACAGGTAAAGTGCCACGAAACGACACTATTAGGGACGTACCACGAATATGCACGCCACGAAATTACACGCAGCCCTATATTTTAAACCTATGGTTCTAGACCGGAAGCTCATGACAGGTGATGATATCCGATTTAATACAGCATGTGTTTTGGAGGATAGAATATTGACCCTGACAACAAAGAAAAGCGGGTATTAAACCCTTGCACGCTTTCCGGTCATATGGAAAATTGTATTTTTCTACTTGCACAAAAATTTTGTTTTTCTCTGATTTAATAATGCATGTCCCAAAAGAAACTTAAACACATTTAAAGTTTTAAAAATTATAGGCATGCGATTCGCAGGATCCCAAAGGGCTCAAACGGTCACGTGAGCTTGTAATAAAAAATATGATTTTCCGCGTTTTCATACATCCGATGAAAAGAATTAATATTTGTTTCATAAAACACCTATAACCAAATTGGCATACAGTCCTCGTTGGCCCACGGGTGGAAAATTTAGGAAAAGTTTTGTGCAAGTAGAAATGCAATGTTCCATATGACCGAAAAACGTGCAAGGGTTTAATACCCGTTTTTCTATGTTGTCATAGGGTCAATATGCTATCCTCCAAAAGGCATGTATGAAATCGAAGACCATCACCTGTCCCGGTCTATTCATTTTATTTCTCATACAACGCATGTCATTATCTACGAACTAAAGCTAACCAACCAGCGCTCAACGTTCGCACGGGACTTTTCATTATAGGGACACAACTTCACGCGGTTTCGTGCATCGTGATTGGCTCTCAAACGTATGCACGGGCTGGAGAAACCAATCACGACGCTTGAAACAACATTTCTGTTCCTTGAATGAAAAGTCTCGTGGATTTTAGTATACATGCACGGAAAAAAATGCTCGCATATTATTTACAATAAAATTGTTGTAATTGTATTGCAGTAGTTTTAATGACATTTATTATAATAAAATACCACAAAGGCTTATAATCGTTCCTTGCTACATTGCATTTATTACAAAATTTTTGTGGTTCACAGCTTATATTAAAAAATACAATAAATAATTATATTCTACATCCCTAATATGTGTAAGTACCACATTTATTGTAGTAAACATAGCAATTCAGCTGTAAACACATATTTGTGGTAAAAAACATTATATTTTTAGTATTTACAATCAATTACAACACTTTATTGTATTTTTACCACAGTATATTGTAGTTACTTTAATTATGATACTTGTAAATTTTACTAAGGCGATCGTGGTTCGTATGCACGTTGTTACATCTTGTAGTACATCATGTTGTAACACGCAGTCTGCAGACTTGTCGCATAATTTAGTAAACATTATTGGTAATAAACATATTTTTGTGGAAGGTGGTGCATTTATAACAATGACAAACGATTTCGTGAGACTAAAATTAATGAAATGGCACCTACAACCTATACACAACATTATATTGAAACTTTATTTAAAGGTAGGTTAAAAGTTGTTAGTACTATTTGTAAGTTTTGCCTAATTATGAGTTCGTTTTGTGTAAATACTACTTAATACATTTTTAAATTATAGATTGCTGATTTTACCATTAATTCATCATACATCAATACAAAAAAGGTGAAATTCTTTGAAAACAAACTAAGGTGGAGATGCAAAAAGGATTTGTGCATCATATGGATGTAAGCATTTTTTTAAATTTATACATTTAATGTTATGTTGAATTTAAAATGTATTAAAAGTAACGACAACAATCTACAATGTGCCAAACAACTTTTTAATGAATAATGACAAATATATATTTATTTAGTTGTAACTTGTAAGGAGGTAAACTAATTTCGATTAAGAAATTAATAGTACCTATAGTTTGTTGTCGTTAATAATAAAAGTTGCCGGTACCGGCATCAAATAGTCGATATTTTACATTGTAGGAGGAGGATACAGTTATTATTTGTAATTTCAACAACCGAGAAATGAATTTCTACTTAATATGAAATGTAATTATTACAATTTTTATAATATATAACCAGTGTATTATGTCACAAATAAAGCTTTCATAACAATAAATATTGTTTGTGTTAACTATTAGATTAGTAATTTATATATTTATTGTGGTAATAAATACTACAGTTTTTAATTTTTTTTAATATTTAATATAGTAATATCTACTATATTATTATGGTATCAGTAACAATATTTTGTGGTTACGTTTTGATACAACAAAATGTTGTAAAATCAACAGCACTTATGTTACCACAATAATATTGTAATAGACACAAGTCTCACTTGCTGTCCTAATAATTACCTGTCCCTATAGTGCAGGGAATCGCAATTGTGGTAGTAGTAACAGTAAATTTTTTTCCGTGTGCATAATTGAAGAATGCATCTTTTGTATAATTTTGTTGCAAATGACATAATGATGTTGGTTTTAGTTGCTGCATTAGAAGGAGAAGGAAACGAAGATGTGTGCCGCGATGTAAGACGCCAACTAATAAACCAGACACCCCGTATCCTGATCCTGAACCTAATCCTGATCCTGATCCTGACCCTGATCTTCCTGGCAACGACGAAAATAATGAAGACGGTTTCTCCGTCCCAGGCATGTCTGAAGTTTTGAAAAAGATCCTGGAAAATTAAATGACAGTTAAATAAATCAATTCTTTATTAGAAAATATATTAAATATTTTCCTATAGGATCAGTATGTTCATTAAATTTTATGTGATTTCTGTAAAACAAATAGAATACTACTTTTTGTTTTTGACAAGGTTTTTAATAAAATAGATTAGTATGTGCCGTATTCCTTCAAGCGTGATGGATCTATTTATCTTATAAAGTTCTTATTCTAGTTTTACAGTTGTTTTATTTTGATATAGATTATTGCGATAACTTTCGTCATATGGATTTAAATCCTATAGCCCAGTAAAATAAGACAAAAATTTGCTCCAATTCCACAAAAATTGAGGGCGAAGATTTTATTGTTTTAAAAGATAGGCATTGATATCTTCTTCACGAACAGCCAACATCTCGAGCTGAGCTCTACCCCCTATGCTTCGCCCCCAGTACTAGACCCCTGCGCCGCCGCCGCCGCCAATTTCTGACGAACGCCGCCGCCGTTAAAATTTTATCGGCGCGCCATCGCCGCCGCCGCCGCCACCTTTTTTTGTATAAAATTATTGATCTATTATGCAATGATTGCAAAATTATTTTTCTTATATAATGAATTTACTTATCTCATTCGTTTAGTGTTTAGTTCTAGGTTCTAATTTATACCAAGACCAGGTAAATCGGTTTTGGAGTTCAAAATATTAAATAATTATAAAAATATGTTTAATAAATATATTGTATTTCTGTAAAACAGTGCATTGTTATTAATTTTACACTCGTTCTCCATTTACATATTTAGATTTACCACTAGTAATAAATGAAATACACCGCGCCGCGGTGATTGATTTTCAAAAACGGCGTGACGCCGGCGCGCCGCCGCCGCCGGTCCGTTTTCACTAAAACGCATAGTATTCGAGAAAATCATGAAAATATATTTGGACAATTTCCAATTGTTTTAAATACAGTAATATTTTATCTTATCACACAAAAATAGCTATCATTCATTAACGGATTACAATATCGACTTCCAGATTTCAGCATTCGATTTCTACTATCGGAGTAATAACTAAAGTTGAATAACTTGTTTAAAAATAATCCAGAAAATTTAAATAAAACTTTATACTAAAGTATGCACATTTCTACGTTATTGTATAGAATTTCAAATTTTTAAATGTTTATGTGTAGAAATAACAAAAATTTATAGCAAAAATGAGCTATGATTTTGACACATTTTAGAAACTGTTAACTTTAATGACGTCTACTGTCAATATACATCATGCAAAAAAATTCATATTTTGGTATTAGTATAGTTACAAGCTTAGTTAAGTTATTTGCTACTGTAATTTTTTTAAATATTTATATTTTGTTTATAATAATAAAATAAGTGAACATGTAATATCTTTGTTCTTGGTAATCTTTTAAGATTCAAATTTAGGTTAGCGATGCCTTATATAATTATAAAAAAGATTTGTTTATAATTTTTATTTAAAAATTATTACTTGAATTTTAATAATTTTTTTTTCTGAAATTTATGAGTCCTGAGGTATCACTTTTTCAGAAAACAATTATTATAATTCATATAATAAGTTTAAAGTAAAAATGATTAACAATTCTTTTTTATAATTATATAAGGCATCGGTAATCTGAATTTGAATCTTATAAGATTACCAGTAACAAAGATATTACATGTTTACTTATTTTATTATTATAAACAAAATATAAATTTAAACAAAAATTTACAGTAGCAAATAACTTAACTAAGCTTATAACCATACTATACCAAAATTTGAATTTTTTGCATGATGTATATTGACAGTACACGTCATTAAAGTTAACAGTTTCTAAAATGTGTCAAAATCATAGCTCATTTTTGCTACAAGTTTTTGTTATTTCTACACATATACATTTAAAATTTTGAAATTCTATACAATAACGTAGAAATGTGCATACTTTAGTATAAAGTTTTATTTAAATTTTTTGGATTATTTTTAAGCAAGTTATTCAACTTTACATCCGAGTGACTATACTTATTACTCCGATAGTAGACGTATGAGAAGTTGACCCACCCATACTAGCCCACCCTGTTAAAATCTATCGTAATCGTTAGTTTTACGTTAGTTGAGTTTAGTTTTGTAGAAAATTGCGTTAGTTTTGGAAGTTTATACGTACTTTAAAAAAATAATATTTGGGTGGACTACCTTCACAACAACCCAACCCTTTATTCGAAAGTGCGAGGAAAACACATTAATAACTTTTAATTGATTAGTTGGTGTAAGTTGTGAAGTTAGCCCACCCAAATATTATTTTTTTAAATACGTATAAACTTTCAAAACTAACGCAATTTTCTACAAAACTAAACTCAACTAACGTAAAACTAACGATTACGATAGATTTTAACAGGGTGGGCTAGTATGGGTGGGTCAACTTCGCATACGTCGATAGTAGAGCATTTTTAATAAGAAACATATATTTTAAAACAATTTGGATCTCCAGTTTAAGCACTGTTAAAAAATTCTTCGGTAGAATATTTTAAAATGTTTCTATTTTTGATTCAGTACCTACTTTTGATTATCAATCTTAGCTGTATCTACTTCGACCTCACATTTCATTACAAACCTCTTATCTCCCCTGTTTCTCCGACACAGCGAAGTTCAATTCATAAACTGCAATCTCTTGCCTTCTCACGTCTCGTTTCATGAACACGATACTCTGTTGCTTGTGTGCGTGTGTGTATGTGTGTAAGTGAAACATGATGATATAGCTCTGGGAAAGGTGGCTGCGAACGAACGTCTGTGAGCTGACGTTCACTTGTTTGGATATCTGAACTTCTGAACAGCCAACTTCGATGTACTTCATTGATTTTGTAGTTTAAAACGTTTTTTGTGGTCCTGGACATCAAATGGAAGGTGGATTGGATTAGTTTTTGTACGTGTATGGATGAGGCAAAAGGTAGTTTAACTTGGTACACTGAAAAAAATATGTTCGTCTTTGTAGCTAAAAATTATTATCTAATGTATTTTTATTTGAAGTAGAGATAAAAGTTATTAAAACAGCATTTTTTTCCTTGATATACATGATTTTGATTTGTATATTGATAAATGTATATTTCTAAGGCAAAATTAACTAAATTACATAAAAATATTGTCTACATTATTATATAGAAATTATTTTTTCCTGTTTTGAATCTTAAATTCTCTAATTTCGGAGATTAGGAAATTTATCTTCTAAGCTGGAAAACGTATACTCCAAATGGTTGGAGCACAATAATTCTTTGTTGCTTCTGTTCTTGTACTGAATAAAAAAGTAGTATTGTGCTATTACTATGTATAATAAAGCAAAGATAATAACAAAATGTATAAAAAATAATTACATACGGAAACATTAAAGAAATATTCATTTTATTAAACAACCAATAGTTAACAGGTTAGCTCAACGGTAGAGTGTTCGCCTAACATACTAGAGGTCCCCAGTTCGATTCCAGCAACCGACGAACCGACAATAATACTACAGAATTTGAGTGGTTGTATTTCACTGTAATAACACTCCACTATAATGACAAATTGTCATTAAGAACTATAAAGTTAAATCAGTTAAATAGCCAGAAGAAAGAAATAAAATAAAAAGAAACTAAATGTTAATTAGGATTGAATTTTTTTATTTCAGCTATAATTATTCATTATAATAGATAAATGGTATATCTAATTTAGTCATTATTTTATTAATAATAGAGAAAAAAATTACTAAATTATTAGAAATTTTTATTTCTGAATTAACGAAAATATAATAGAAATACATTTTAGTAACCTTAGGAGGTATTTTAGCTGTCACGATATTAGAGTACCTTTTTCGCTACTAGAGGCAACCTATTTTTTTCAGTGTACAAAACATTTACGTTATTTAAGATTGATGTTGGGAATGGCTTCAACACCAGAAAATAAAAATACACGGGAAGATGCAACACCAGAAGATGCAAATCTAGAAAATTTATTAGTATAACTGTATCAAACGATTCATTCACAGGAAAATTCAAATCTAGTATTTTAGGTTTGACATAAATGCAAACACAGGAAGATGAAAATGTAAAAAGTTAGGTCAAAATGGAGTATGGGACTCAAGAATGGTCGAAAGTTGGCGTATAAATTATTTTAGGGTTGTGGTTCCCTTTCATAAGCTTCTACTATGAAATAAATGTGGAAGAAATGTGATCTTTATGTATACTGCGATAGGGTATAGATTTGTAAGAAATCCTAAGTATTCAGGATTCCAGGTATTCAGCTAAAACTGAATTTGATAATCATAAAGTAAAATTAGCATGCCTACCAGACAGAAGTGTTCTGTTAAGCCCTGTTTGCACGGGGATTCTTTGAAGATTCTACGGAGATTCAGAATCTGGGAAAAGAAGTTTTTTCTTTCTAGTGATACATGGTTTTGAAGCAATCAATAAATTATAAATTCTTCTTTTTCAAGACTCATTGAAGATTAAATTTAGCGACACCGCAATTTAACAGAATTCTCACTAGAAAGAAAAAAACTTCTTCTTTTCCAGGATTCTGAATCTTCATAGAATCTTCAAAGAATCCCCATGCAAACAGGGCTTTATTCTCATTTCTCACAGTGATCTTTCTATCTTAAGCTGGGCATGCCAATGTTAGTTTAAGATTTCCAAATCCAGTGCTTAGCTGGGTACCTGGAAGAAACCCTCAAAACTTATGAAAGGAAACCACAACCATAAAATTTATCGTCAACTTTCGAGCTCTTGCTAGACTATAAATACTAGGTTGTTCATTTAGTTTATTTCAACCTAATTTGTGAATTCAACATTTTTTTAGATTTGCATATTTATGTGTGTTTGCCTTTATGTGGAATCTAAAATTCTAGATTTAAATTTTCCTGTGAATCAATCTTTTGATGCAGGTATTTTATTACCTATCTCCTTCTGACAAATTTTTAATTTTTAAAATTAATTATACCTGACAAATAGCTGCATTGCCTTTGTATCACGATTTGTCATTTGGATCAAAAGATTATTTGAACAAGACCACGTATTTTGTTATTAATATTATCATATTTCATACATTCTTCTGTCTACAACATATTTACTTCAATTCTTATGGTTTTATTTTTAGGTGTTGGATAAAGTTATTACTGTCTGAAGTGGAACAATAATTTTTTAAATCGTATCATCAACTGTTATTACCTTTTAATATGCAACATTTATTGATAATTATTATAAACAACATAATACGTTAGTTACTTCTTATAATACGTTAGATACTTCTTATAATAAGTTAGATACTTATAATCCATTAGTTACGGAATATGCGAACTGTCAACTAATTGACAAATAAAATTGTTGATTTGTTTTAACATCGCTGTCTTTGATGTTAAGCTTTGAATATAACGGGAATAATATATGCGATTTAAGCCCCCTTGGATGTTCAAAGAGAGTCGGTTTCACCTCGTCGCTTAGCAACATCCTCGGTATTATAATTCGCATAATATTCTTGTTATATTAATAGCTATAATTCCTCGTCATATTTTTTGATACCCATTCCCCATTCGTATCGTACTTGGTATCTACAAAAAGAATAATACATCTTATCTATCAAATATGTGTTAGTGAGTTTTTATCAACGATTACGATTACATCAGCATCTTCTGCAGCGTAAGATAATATCTCTTACATTGTGAATAGGTCACAATCGGATGTAGAACAGATAGGAGGATACGATACTCCTTCAAGATACAAGATCGCAGTTTCGGATGTTTGTTATTATCAGAAGCAACAGTGAACGAACACTAAACAGTTTATAGGTGAAGAACGGAGATTTGTTCCGGTTCATTGCCTTTTAACATAGTTCTACACAGAGGAATAGGATGGGTTAATTAATATTAATATGTTTTCAATTAATTATACTAGCAATTATTAGTGATTGGATGTTTTTTATAACACATGTTTTTAGATGAAAAATTAGAAACGGTTTTTTTCTGATTAGTTTTTTAAATTCCAGCAGTGGTCTGGTATTCGACGAATTATCAATCAATTTCTCCCTATTTTTAATATATTGAATTATTTCTTTTCTTCTCTCTTGAATGTTGTTACGATTTTTTTTCGGACGATTTCTAAAAATATAGGTATGAAATATTAAATTATCAAATTTTATATTTAAGGTTTTAATAAGTTAAGAAGCTATCACTAACCGGAAGTAGTGACTTTACTTAAAGACCATACAATTTGATAAATAATTAAAATATTGACCTGCGGATTCTCCAAATAATTCTCTAAGGTACCTACTTTGTATGAATTTTATTTTAAAGCTTTAGTCAAATCGATATTCTAATATTGTTTTCTCGGAAAAATAGTAAAATTTTAAAATTATTTTTCTTTATGTAGGTAGTTTTCCGAACAGATAAAAATATTGACTTGAAACTTCCAGAATTCGTTTCATTGGAGATTTTTCTATAGGAAACATTTCTTTTGTTTAATTTGGTGTAATAATTTAACACCGGATAAGATTTTGGTAGAAATCCGTAAACCGGAAGTAGTACTTTTTGGAACTTGATATAGTTTTTCTTAAATAAATTGGTACATTATTTATTTATGACAATTTTTGCAATTAAAAATAAATGATAATATAATTATCTATGGGTACAGTTAATTTTAAATACAATTTGCTGAATCTAGTAGTATTTAGCAATAAAATAAAGTGCAACTAAGTACCAGTATCTTGTTGTCCATGATATGAAATTTGTTTTTACTCAAAATTTGAATTATAATGACAGTGACAGTACAGTTGACATCTTTTGCTTGCATCTTGGTTTACATTATCGTTTACTTATTACATGAACATAAAACTATTAAAATGTAAGTAAAACTATTTATTAGATTAGTAGAATAAGCAGAATTAGGCGAGAGGTCGTGAACTGGCCACAGCAGATTTTTTGATAGCAAGAGATGGGCCTTATTTTTAAATTCGTGTCATTTCACATCTCCATTCACATCCGTTGTGGAATCTGTCGCGTGCTAACCATTCCTTGTGTACTATTTATTAGATTAGTAGAATAAGCAGAATTAGGCGAGAGGTCGTTAACTGGCCACAGCAGATTTTTTGATAGCAAGAGATGGGCCTTAATTTTAAATTCGTGTCATTTTACATCTTCTCCATTCACATCCGTTGTGGAATCTGTCGCGTGCTAACCATTCCATGTCTTCGTGCGTAGCGATGCGTGCAGTGAACAGTTACCCGGTGCCCGCGTGCCGTGAGTACTTCGTACTTCGTTCTCTTCACGTGAACCCGGTGGCCGGTGGTATCGACCCGGTTCAAGCCGACCCGGTGTCTGTCTCTGGGATCCGAGCTGGCACAGATATTTCGGAGGATGCAGACGGAAACGCAGACGAGATGACTGTGACCAACCTGGTTACTGGTTACTGGTTACTGATTGGTTGCGAGACTTGTATGTATGATGTGCTGTGTGCGGTAATTTGAGGTGGGAGGTAAAAAGTGAGTCGAGAAAAGATGATTTACTGGAATTCATTTACCGGTTTTTAATGGAAGAAATTATATTCGTCTGGCCAGAGTATACCTCAAGGTGGCAGTATACCTTCACACAGACAGGTGTTCGTAGGTTACTAATAACTTTATTTATAGGTATATCATTTTAAAAAAATTAAATTATTTTATTCTTAACAAACATCAAACTGTATTTAATTTTTCAAAATTTTCGACAAAAAGAAAAATTTAAAACTTGATTATTTTTACCTCTCGCCACATATTCTATAAGAGAGGTTTATTCTAAAAGATAGGTGACGGGTCAAAATTTTCGATTGTGAGTTTTTGGCAGATATGCACGTTTTAAGGTCTCCAGAATACGAATTACACATTTTTGAGATGATGTCTGTGCGTGTGTCCGTTCGTGCGTGCGTCCGTTCGTTCGTTCGTTTGTATGTTACAATTTTTTCGGAAACAGTAACTCCAAAAATATCAAACATTTAAATACCTACCAAATTTTATATGTAGAGGATCTTATTTTGTTAAGTGGGTTGCAAATAAGATGCTTATTATTTCGACACTTTAAACACAATAGGTATATACTATAAATAGTCCAGTCAACGAAAAGGTATAGAGGGAAATGCTTGGAACACAATTTTTGACTTGGTAACTTTGTTTGGACTAGTTAGGAGGTGAACATATCAAAAGTCCCCGCCCGTAGCCCTAAAGCCGAGGTGTGGCGGAGGGTTTGAAAGTCTCATTTTTCGGTTTTTTGCTTATATCTCGGAAGCTATGTGTCCTACCGACACTCTATACAATGAAAGCTGATTAAATTTGCAACAATTTAAGCCCAACCGCAGCTCTGTACGTCCTTTAGTTTCCGAGATATGACACTTCTAAAATTATAAATTTTTTCAAAAAAATGAAAGTTGAGAAATTTTAACATTTTTCGTTATTTTTGTGTTTAATTAACTGTAACTTCTGAATGAATAAAAATATTGCCTTCCGGTTGCTTTTATTAAATTTCACGAACATTTATCTATAAAATACGTTATTTTAAAAACTTTTTAGGGCATTCAATACGCCAAAATATCAATTTTTTTTCGACAGACGTATTCAAATATTTTGTGTTTATTGTGTTTAATGAGCTGTAACTTCTGAACGGATAAAGTTATCGACATCCGGTTTGTTGCATTAAATTATACGAACATTTCTCCATAAGATGCAGTATCTATTTTGGGTATTCATTAAGAAAAAACACCAAATGAGGACCGAGAGAAGTGTCATATCTCGGAAACTAAAGGACGTACAGAGCTGCGGTTGGGCTTAAATTGTTGCAAATTTAATCAGCTTTCATTGTATAGAGTGGTCATGTCGGTAGGACACATAGCTTCCGAGATATAAGCAAAAAACCGAAAAATGAGACTTTCAAACCCTCCGCCACACCTCGGCTTAAGGGCTACGGGCGGGGACTTTTGATATGTTCACCTCCTAACTAGTCCAAACAAAGTTACCAAGTCAAAAATGGTGTTCCAAGCATTTCCCTCTATACCTTTTTTTGAGCATTCGTTGCCTGGACTAAAACTATATCATGCTCAAACATAATACAAGCTGTTATATTATTTATTTTATCAGGACCTTTTGCAATTTTATTATATAACTGGCTTAATTGGAAACATACAGTTAATTTCTATCCTATTTTACTTCAGAAATGTGTTATTAAAATCTTAAATAGGAAGGTAATTTATTAATTTAAGTAATCAAAGTTTGCGCGTACACCAAAAATAAAATCTGATAATAGACTACAATTTGAAAATTGCATGTTTATAAATAAGGGACTAAATATAACTACAACTATAAGATTTCATGCAGAAATTCGGCAAATATTCCATAATTATTGATCTACCATAAATAGACCATTTCTGGTTTCTTTGACGTCATTCAAGACATAAGAAAAACTTTTATTGTTCGTACTGAAAATTCCATAACACAATTTTATTACCAACAATAAAATATTAAAACCAAATTTAATTTCCCTTCATCTACACGACGATAAAATTAATCGACAAATTTAACATTCTTATCAGTTTAATGCCCGAACAATCAATTTTTTACGGCCATTTGATAATTTCTCCTATAACATTTGTTAGATTTAATCTTTTAATATTCATTATTTCTATTTACTTTCTTCGTGCCTAATGATTCTCTATCTACCCAACTATCTTTGAATTCATCGCTTGTATTAAAATGCAAATATAGGAAGAGCGTAGTGTAAACTTGTGAACGGTAAGACAATGAAATGATTGAAGAAAAAATGCCTTGACCTAATATTGCACCGATGTTAATGTTATTAACACTTTGCTGTAAAAGAGAAAATTTTAATATTTATTAATCAATTTAGAGAAAGACAATAATTATTTTTACGATGCTATTTGTTAATTAAAATATTTTCTGCAGTGAAACTGAAATATTAAAAATAAACGACTTTTCTTTTACTGATTTTATACTAATAGTGAAATTTGTTACTCTTGAAAAATCTAAGAAATCAAACTCTCGAATGTTTTGTTAAACGGAAAATTTACTTAATTTTGATATATTGTAATTTGTAATTAAAGTTAGAATAAATGTGCAACGTAAAATATTCAAAATCAAATGTGTACTTACATCAGTGAACTCTATACTACGTACCTGGAAGGGACTCGTAGCGCACTACAAAATAGCAGCAGTGTGGCAAGTTGAGAGAGAAACAGACATTTGGGGAGTATATCTATCACTGTCTAACACCTGTAGCCTGTAGAACAAGGGCAAAATACTTCCGTTTTTATATACAAACTTGCCTTAGCGATTCTAACAAAAGTCATTTCCAAGTACGTAGTATAGACTATAGAGTATATGAAAATAAAAATGTTTTGTATAATAATTAAAACAAATTTTGATTAATTTACGTTGTCGGATATCTCGCAGTCTTTTCAGTGGTTGTGATGTGCATTTACAATCATTATTAATTGTATTATAAGAAAAAGCGCTACAGGCGAAATTTTGTTGTTGTTCAAGGTCAAATTTCTTAAAAGTTAATCATCAAAGATAAATATGTGCAAAATAAATAAAAATGGATTTACAAATTGTTCATTTTTATGATGAATTTAAATAAGTAATAAATATTAGAATAGATTTTCTTAGAGCTTTGGTAGGGGATATATCCCCCCGTAAATACACTACTGTATCTTCCTATACTTGCATCTTCCTATGCATTTATGCCGAATCTAAAATTCCAGATTTGCATTTTCCTGTGATGAAAATTCAGGTACTTAGGTATTCTATTAAATTTTCTAGATTTCAATTTTCTTGTCCATGCATTTTCCTGAGTATGAATATACCGACTAGAATTTTATTTTCTGGTGAAGAGTGAAGAGTACAGCACCAAAGGAATTTTTGCGCAATTAAACTGGAATGTGAGACAGACTAGATTCGAACCTGAGTTGTTAGAGTCACAGTCGGTCACCTAACCTCTAATGCACTCAGATATGCGATAATATTAAAACTGAACTTCGCAAGTTGCGATTATAATATCTGTTTAATTTTAAATTAAAAATAGTGCATGTAATGAGTAATGTTCTGATTCATTGTTTACTCTTAGTACAAGCATGGATAAAATTTGATTCATAATTCAATCTGTATATGATTAAAAAAATAATATTTACATTGTTACGCATAGAATGTTATTCAGTACCATTTTGCGAATCATTAAATCAGTTCAAATATTTGCGGTAGGTAAGTAAATATTAGTCACCTGAGTCTATATAATATTAAATTAATTTTGAAATTTTTTAACCTTTTGCCTCTCTCACTCAAATTCGTATAGCACGATTTTTTAAAATAATATTTCAACATGTCATATTTATTGTTTCATAATCTTTTTAATGACATATTACAAGCTACAAATTTTTCGTTACATTGTTTTTGGCAAGATGTTTACATCAACAAAATAATAGTGTTCATGTATCTAAATGATAAATGTTTGTAACTCATACTACTAGGCTATTATTTAAATTCAAAATGAATATTTATTAGATTTCGCAATGAAATTTACACACTTGGCTTAAAATACCAAACACAGGTTTGGTGAAGTTGTTCTAGGACTACAGGGAATAAGATCAATAGATATGTGAATAAATTTAATGAAATTATGTATTTAAATTGAAGCTATGCATACATATTAATAGGAGTTTATCATACAATGCCCAATCAATAGTGAATCAATAGTGGAAAACAAAGTTAATTTCTTAAAGTGATAATGAGGAAAATGCGACACAAAACGTAATTTTATTCATTATTTGTAGAAACAATTGACATTTTACAACTAGTACAATAAATTTAAATAAGGTTTTTATGACCATCAGTGTTCATATTTAGTGGCAATTAATTTAATTGAAACTACATAATTATACCTAAATCACACAAAATCAGAACGCACTATATGTAAGTTCTGTGTTTAGTACATTTAGGCAAGCAATTCATTTAATAAACAAAGCTTTATTTATTCTATTCCACCGTTTTGTTATTTTTTTATTTTAAACGTAATAAGCCAGTGACTACGTCGCAGGCTAATTAAATTTATTCGATTTATAAAAGGCCTAGGCAAATTGTAAAGTGATGAGTAAATACAGAATTTTTACAATTCGACTGACAATATTAAGCGTTCTGATAGATTTCCAGTCTTATTATAAGAAGAGTGTTTGGTTTTTTATTTAGTTCAGTTCAATGTTGCTAGCAAAACCAATAATTATATGGGACTCAAGAAGGGTAGAGTTGTTAATTTAGTTCAGCTTAAGAGGCAAAAAGTTTATATTTTCAATTTTCCTTATAGGTACTACTAAGAATCTTATAAATAATAATTTTCTGTAATTAGTTGTACAATTTTTTTTATTATTTACATTTCGACATTTTTTTGGTATCTTAGCAACAGACAAAAAATAATAATTTTTTTGTAATTTGATTGATTTGAACAAGAAAATTTAATTAATTAATTTATTAGAAAATATTCAACCCTGCATAAAGTTGGGTATGTATCACGGGCGTAACTTACTTTTACGGTTTTTGACGTGTTTTTAGCCCTCGACTGACGCTCGGGCTCAAAATCACGTTTCAAGCCATAAAAGCTTCTTTACACCCTTAATACATAAATAACTATTATTTCGTTCAGTGAGTTTGTATCAAGATCAAAACCGAGAATATGGGACTCAAGAAGGGTATTGGGTTGTTCATTTAGTTCAGACTTTTTACCAAAACCACGTAGGTACATGTGGGAATTCAGAAAGGGTATTTGGTTGTTTAAAAGCCTTGGCACAAAATGGAAGAACCTTTTACAATAAAACTGAGATCAATTCACCAATTTATAAAACTCCTGTTCTTAGTCGAATTGTAAAAATTCTGTTTTACTTATCACTTTACAATTCACGAATTCACCAAGTCATTTCGAGAACGAGTAAGCGTTTTATAAAATTAATGAATTGATAATAATTTAATTAGCCTACGACATGTAGTACATTATAAATACACACATACATTATACATTTAATTATTATGAGTGCTATTCTATAATATACCTACATCTACATCTAGGTGTAAATAGTGTACAATTTTTGCTAATCATCATGATCAATAAACCGCGTTGTTTAATTCGCTAATAGAGCAACACATAATCTCTTTAGGTTTTACCTAATGGACTTTACATTACATTTCATAACATCTACTCTGGAATTCCCTATAAGCTGCTGTTGATTAAACTACTTTTACTGAGACAACCTTGCGTTGTTCGTAGTTGATGAGGCCATTACGATTATTAATCCAAACTTCCTGGTTTGGTAAACAAGGGTTGGTAGGCAGTCAGGTTGGTGCTACTGTTCTTGAGAGTTTATATGGTCTTGATTAGCCTGACTCATAGTCATTTGTCTACAAGAAACTTGATATATTGTAGACAAACAAATTTATTGAGGAAAAGAACAAATTAAGAATGGGATAATCATTTTGGGGATCGTTTGAATTGATAAATTGGAATGTTGAAATGAGTAATTAATAAATTACACGGCGGGATAGCATAGTGGGTATAGGATGCTAGGCTCTGGTTACAGAGGTCGTGGGTTCGAATCCCGGTCAGGTCAGGAAATTTTCACGGCCTGATTTGGATCGGTACCTACTCCCGTTACCATTCCAAATTGGGATCTAATTAACTTGGCAACCTCTAGCTATCGGGCACCGGCTAAAGGATGTAACAAGGGCTTGCGCCGGGTTGACTGGCAACACACGGTAGTAAAGTAAACAAGAAAATGGCGCAAAAAGTATAATACTGTGTGTGTGCCATCAAGTCATCCTAGGGACATAACCCAAATGAGGTTCAAAATCCTGAAATGATAATACAAATGAGTAATTAATAAATTTATGAATCTGTAACGTGACCGACAGTGGTTCTGACAACTCAGGTTCGAATCCAGTTAGGTACCTATACAGGATGTATCATAACTTCGAGTACATACGTTAAAGGTACTCGTATATGTTGTTTGATATTCTGATTACGAATCAAAAATAATTTTTTTTAAATTCGAAAAATTAAGGGTAGTTTACCTGCACCATTTTTTGTAGTGCTGCACTGGATTCGTTTATCTATTAAACACAAACAAGAGAAACAGGTAATCAAACATCTTAAATTACATAATACTAGTAAAATAAACATACAAAATTTAATTATATTTAATGAAACAATAATTACTTACCCAGTGGCAGTTGAAAATTAATTTTGCGATTAAAAAAAAATTCTTTTTGATTCGTAATCACAATCAGCATATCAAACTAAATATACCCTTAACGTATTACCTGAAGTTATGAAACAACAAGTTATGAAACAAAATGTGTATAATAATAATAATAATAATAATAATAATATATATATTTGCAATCGAAAAAAATCATACAAAGCGAGGAAGGTAACATTTATAAAGGTAACATTTTTTTTACACATATTTTACAATGATTAAAGTTTAACATTATTATAATTATCTTATATATTTTAATATATTATCTATAAAATTAATATACTTCATTGTTCTACTGATATGTATATGTGAAATTTATTTTTTATTTATTCATTTAATATAAAAGATCGAATTTTTAAGGCAGTATTTACAAAATTAAAAATATTATACATTTTATCGGTTGTAAGCTCAGAGAGAAGGGCTTTATTAAGTTCTAGTTCAAGGGTGTTGGTTGAATATTTCTCCAAAAATTCTTGCCTGGGTGCAGAGTACATAGGGCAATAAAAGAGAAAGTGTTGCAGATCTTCTTTTTCATATCTGTTACACAAGGTACAGATGTCCTCTTGCTGAAATTTGTGTAACTTGCCATCATGGTAGATACGAAAATTATTTATACAGGCTGTTCGAATTTGACCCACTATTCTTAATACTTTGTATGGAAGGTTTAGCGCTAGGAAGTTTGAATTATATAGGAATGTTTTAAATTGGGGGTTGTAGGTGGAATCCGATATTCTTTTGGTGTCAGTGTTATATAAGTTATTCCTATAGGATAGTAGGACATTTGGAATTGCTTGTTTTAGAAGTATATAGTTTTGTTGAATCCATATTTCGGAAAAATTTGTTTTTTCTAAAATCCTTTGCACTGATCTAGACCAATTATATTTCTGTTGTTTTTCATCAGGTATTGTATTTATTTTGTTAAGGTGGAGTAGTTTATCGTAGCACATTTTTACGTATCTCGAATCGGGCATCAGAAGAATTTTATACCACCAATTTATAGTTCTTGCTACTATAGATATTTACTATATAAATATCTATAGTAACAAAATGTGTATATAGAATATACATTTCAGTTTAACTGCACTGCACACAAATATATAGAGAGTCCAATGATCTATTTTTAATGAAATATTAAATAAACAGCAGTTTCATTAAGAAAAGTCGAATTATCTTTTTTCGAATTTTTAAAAAATGCTTTCTTTTTCGTAATCTACACATGTCATACTACTTACCCTTAAATTTATGACATTAACTTCAAAACCAGCCTGTATAATGCCGTTTAAATATTTGCCCGAAGTTGTGAATCACCCAGTATTATTTGAAGAAACTTAAAGAATTAAGGTCAATTTTACGAGCCTCGGGCGAGTACCGAAATCAATTTCATAAAACGGTAAATCAAAATTAAAATGAATAATAATAAAAGGAAAAACTAATAATATATTAACACCTATTAAAGTCTTAATAATGGCTTACAACAATAAATATTTATTGACTGTTTATGTTTGTATATAAAATAAAATTTACGTTACTATGCTGTTAGTTCAATGCTATAAATTACAATAATAAAATTTGCATAATAGATTTTACATTCAATAGAAAACTACGTATATTATACAGATTTTCCAATAAGATTAACAACAAAATGCCTGCCATATTAGTCCACAACTAAAAATAGCAAACCTGGCATAAAACCGCTGCAATTTGCAACACCAGCATTTAATCCAACAAAAACTTCACCTTATGCATCATCAAAAAAGAATTCAAAGAATTGTAGGTACACTCGATAAGAAAAAATATCATTAACGCTGTTCTCACAGATAAAAACTCTTGCATCACTTCTTCAATACAACTGCGACTGTATTCTCTTCAATGTCTACGTGTATGAGGCCCTGTGAATCGTAACTCGCAGTCGCAATGCAATTGCAAGTTGCAATGAAAAGACCGTCGATGCAATTTCATTATGTAAGTACGTAAGCCGCGCAGGCAACGGATAATGACGGATTGATGATGATGATTATGATGACGTTAATATTGAGAGCTTCGGTTGTAAGATTAATTGTTCAGAGGCGGATTCAGGTTTATTTTATTAATTCAACAGGATTTACTCCCAATTATACTTAAATTGGTAATGGAATTCAACCTCTTCGACCGATTCGTCTTGGTGCAGTTAGAATCTCAATCCTTGCGAAGATCTGTAAAAGTCAAAGCGGTAACGGAGAGATTCTTATGCAACCAGGACTACATTTTAGACTATCAAGTGCTCAGCTTGAAGCGTCCGAGTGCTATTTATTTGCAAGATGTTTTACAATTTGCGACAATCAAACGTCACTTTTCCAAGTTGGGATACAATAACTTGGCAGAGGGTAAAAAAAGTAAACAAATTTGGCATTCATCGTAACTTACTTATTTCAAAGCGCAATAATGTCCATTTTATGAATTAGAAACTTTAAATTTTTATTTTATAATGTAGGTTTATTTCGCCCAGTTTTCAAAATCATATCATATCAGGTAGATGACGCCCCACATTGTCTATACACTATACACTGAATAAGCCGATTTCTGGCGTTTGTCATAACCCTTTCCAGCATGGCAGCGGGTATGTTGGCAATTGCGGCCCGGATTTTGACCTTCAGGTCTTCTAGGGTCCTTGGACGGTTGACGTAAACGCGGAATTTCAAAAAAACCCACAAAAAATCACAAGGAGCTAAATCGGGCGAGCGGGCTGGCCACTCTAAATCGCTCCTTATTGAGATGAGGCGCCCCGGGAAGTGTTCCCTCAAAACAGCCATCGATGCTGCTCCGTGCTCCAACGCATGATGGCGAGTGACCGGGTGGGGAACAAAATTTTAAAAGTGCACCTGGCGAATGAGATCACTCTCTCTCCACTAAGATCCCTACACTCCTACAGCCTGAATGACACGCATTTAAAAAAAGCAAGTTTTGATGATTCACCCTGTATTATTATCAGATAAATGTTCTATAAATTTTTTTATTTATTTCTGTCGTCATCGATTTGAGTAGGCAACTACCTTAAGTTGGTTGGGTAATTTAGTTTCTGCTCTTTCTTAATAAGATAAGCAAAGTAAATAAATAAAATGGAAAATTGATGGAAATAAGTTTATAATGATCAAAAACATGTGACAGATATTCAAGAAACCACCAACACATTTTAAAATCAAAGAATAGGGAAGTACAGTTCTCCAAGTTGATAATAAATAATTTATCATGTCATCCATATACGCACATTTATTGCAGCTACCACACACCACATATCTTACGAACTCATACACTGAAAAAAAAAAGTTCTTAGGGCAAACTTACAAGCATATTTGATAATGAATTTATTGCATCAAATTTAAAATGTTTCAGCAAATTAAATATTAACTATTATCAAAATCTTAGTAAGTTTAAATCAAAAATTCCGTTTGTTTGAACAGTATTTTTTTCATCCAATTATTTATTTAATTCTCATAAATTTATTGATTTCGTTTGAGGCATCGAATAATATATATATTTGCAATGAATAATTTTTTGATTCATGCAACTGCATTATTGTAAATTTTCGGTAAATAATTTATTGGTTCATGTCTAATAAATATATATTGACACAAACTTACATGTTTGTCTCAAACATATCTGCGATTGCATGAATAATATAAAAGATTCCGCGAAATAAACAAATCTTGATAAAATTAAATATCTATTTGTCACAAATAAATGATATTTTCGAAGACTAAATGAAACCCTGAACAACATGCTAGAACATGCACGAACGTGGTAAGCAACGTTGAGTTGTATGAGTGCGTGTACAATGCTGTTCAAGTGTTCTCAGTGGCAAAATATCGCAGTACCTACTGTAGTGTTATATTAGTGTTATTTGTCGGTTATTTGATATATTAGAATATTACAATTAGTAGTATTGAAGACGCTAATTTTGAAAAACTATTGGAACAGTGGGGTTTCGGAGACACAAATCTGGTGATGGAAAAATTATAATATGTAATTTAAAACTTAATTTCGTTACATAGTTTTATATAAGAATTGTTTTTTATTTTTAAGTCTATGCATATGTGAAAAATATTATCTGTATAAACTAATAATTACTGTATCATAAAACTATAAGTTGTTTTTTTGTTAACTGAAAAAGTAATATATTTTCGTTCATTTTTTGTAAGTACTATTTTATTATAATAAGTGTAATAACAATATTATAATTATTTATAGTTATATTTAAATAAAAGACTGATTATTTTGTTAATATAATATTATATTTAATTTATATATTTATTTAGGATCAGGAACTGAGATACCTACTTTAAATAAATAAAATGTATTTATTTGGCGTGAAATATACAATAAGAGTTTATTTCAATTATTTTTTTGTGACAAAAAAACCAATAATTTTCATGTGGTATTACAATATTTTCTATAAATAAATATTAACTGAAGGCGATTATATATTTTTAAATATTTATTTATCACAAATAAATCGTAAATTTGTGTACATTATCATTTACTCTCTTAAATTCAATATTTATTTACCACAAAGAAATATTTTTTTCGCAGAAATAATCATTTCATTCAAATTACATTAACAATTATTTGTGTGAAACAAATTGATTTGAAGATCTGAAAGATATTGATTTTTTCCCGTAATTATATGTTTATTTCGCCATATCCAAATTTATGATTTAATTGCTACAACTTGGATTTATTCTTCCCAACACAACTGTTTTTTCAGTGTAAGTCATAAACCAACACCTCCACTTCTACTGCAACTGCTTCTAAGAATTGCTGCTGGCCACTGGCCGGAAATGAACGTTTACATGGAGTTCGCGGGTCAGTTAGGTCGGCGGTCACACGGTGTCACCAAGTCGACGAGGTCAGGTTTACTAACTGACGCTGCATTCTGTGGTTTTCGGTAATTGAGAGAAGAGAAGATTGGGGAGTTAACCTTTTATGCAATTTGCAGAGAGGTTGCGTTTTATGTCTTCTAGTACTTGCAATTCTTGTATTTATCATTTATTAAAATATTACCATTTTCTCAATTTATTTAATGTGATGTCTAGTAAAGCCCTATTCGCACAAGGATTCTTAGAGGATTTTTCAGACATCTGAATTTTGAGAAAAAAATCCTAGTGACTATCTCCCTCATTATATTTTAACCAATTAAAATTGACTATTTTTCACAAAAACCATAGAAACTATCTATATAAACAACTATTCCAGTACCTACATATTTTTGAATATTGACATAGTATAGCATAATATTTTATTCACCGTAACCATGACACAACAAACAATAATAAATTTTTCACCAAATGTCAAAATATTTAAAATGATTTTAAAAATTATGCTAATAAATTAAATTGTGTTATCTAAAATTATTAAATTTGTTTTATTCATGAAATAGTCAATGCGTATACCACTACTAGGTCATCAAAAATAATAGAAAATACTTTTTTGTACTCATAACATTGGAAATGACAATTGCCACACGTTACTGACAAACGGGAACTTCAATTTCCCATTGTTCATAAACGGGAAAAATTAGCAAAAACACTGGCCTTTCTGGACAATGTGAAGTAAAATCATCTTGGAAATAATCTAATTTATTCTTTTAAAAGTTACTTCCCGCTATATTAAATACACAAAAATCATCAATAACCGCCAATATTTAAATATAAAATGTGTGATCAGCGCGCCATCTGTCGGTAGTAGTGAGTACAAAAAGCATCGTAACCTCAAATTTAATGACAAGACGACAACTACAACTTGAATGTATTTGATTATAGTTTTATTCGTTACAAAAAACATTGTACAACACTCTTGCGGGAAGACCCGTCCCAGCATTCGCGTTAATGAAGCCCTCGCTAACTATTGCCTCCTGGTTCGACGTATTTCCGCAAAACACCTCTCGACCTCCGGTCTTGAGTTGTTTCTATGGAAATACGTCTCATCAGTCGGCAGTATTTTCGATTATTTTCGAAGCTCTTGTGGTATAATAACTGACTATTGCTTGTAAATAGCGGCACCACTAAATTGAATATTTAGGAGTCCAGAAAAAGAAGAATTCAGTGACAGTTTCAAAACATGAATTACTTTTTTCTCAGGATTCAGAAGCATGAAAGAACCCTCAAAGAATCCACGTATGAGCAGGGATTAAGGAAACAAAACCTCAAAACTAAAAGAGGTTTACTAGGATTCAGCTTTTGATAATGAATGTTGGACGATACGATACGATACGAAACTATTGACGATTGAATATAAAGTGTTTCATGCTTTTCAGAATAATATTCTAACATCGGTATGGCCCTTTTTCATTATTTTCATAAAAATGTCACTTGCTTCATTTCTGATAAGCATGTTCCAAATATGAGTTTGCTAGTTTGTTTCATCAAAGAACAGATATAAACAAAAACATTTCGTTGTGTCAATTAATTCGAGTATTATTATTGTCCTTAGCCAATGTTTAGTAAATCCAATTATTGTTTTAGTTCATAACAACTTTCTTCATCGCATTCTTATGTATCGCTTATTAATATAAGCAATAATTAAATTTCCAACAATGAAGTTCGTTTTCTTTTTTCTTAATAAGCTCCTAATTACACTTAAGTACCGTTATTTGTCTAAACAATGAAATAGTCTGTTATTTTAGCTAGGAAATTCACTTTATAATCTTTATTACCAAGATTGTAATTAATAATCTAGGAGTAGGTACTCTCATTTATAAAGCTTTGAAAATAGAAGGAAAAACAAATTCATTTTATCATTTCTTACTTTAGGAAATATTATAGAAATTGTCTGTTATTTATTGTAATTAAATATCTACTGTATTTAATATAATTTTGGATCATTCTTCTAATAAGCAGTATCATTCCACTTCCTTCTATGGGAAAAGGACAATTACATCTGCAATGAAAAGCAAAACATAATTCATATAAATGGTGTGCTAATAGAGTAGTTGAAATAGCATAGGAAGTGTGTTTCTTAAGATGTTATTAATAAGTTAATAGACATCCTTTGAAGTACAAAACTGTTCTGATTGTTTAATTGCAATAATAAATAATATTCTAATGAATCATGCGAAGAAACATTTCCGCAATTAAAAGGATAATGACATAAGTACTATGCAGAAGATATAGAGATATTAGATATCTAATTTAACTTTCAATATACGATCGATCATCAAATGGACAGAAATAATAATTGAAGTTTAATATGAACTTTAAAGGCAAATTATTCTTACTTATATTGTGTTCCATAATGAAGTGTTAAGCACAGAAAGAATTTTAGAAAGATTCGCAAAATCTTTGGATATCACTAAATAATTATTAGCGTATTTTATTGACTATTTCCCTCATTATATTTTAACCAATTAAAATGCACTATTTTTCACAAAAAACATAGAAACTATCTATATAAACAAATATTCCAGTGCATATTTTTGAATATTAACCAACCATGACACAACAAACAATAATAAATGTTTATTTATTTTTCACCAAATGTCAAAATATTTAAAATGAATTTAAAAATCTGACGTGGCCATCACACAACCTTCCGCCATATCTAGACTTTAAACAGAAATGTATACGTACAATCCGGTGCCCATTTAAAATATACAAATAAAAATCTAAAATATTCAAACACAGAAATTTGCATCACCTGAATAAAAAGATTCCTTCACAGGAAAACTCTGCTGTGTTGAAGCCATCCTCCGTTCAATTACTACATTTAATATCTTACTTAGGACTTATAGCGCTAGTATGACAACTTGTCACCCGTCTCACCTGTCAATATTTTTTACGCGGAAACAAAAATCAACCGATCATGGATTACAAGATATCAACGTTTTATTTGAAAAATTTATTTTTTAAATTTTACTGCAGTTCTTTAATGCTACCAGATAAAGACAATTTTTTTATAACGTAAGTTGCAAATAACTTTTCCTCTTATTCTTATTACAAATAAATACCATATTTTTCCAAATTTATATACAATTTTGACAATTAACCTTTGCAATCTTCAAAAAATATCACTTCCGATGCAGATATTTGTACCAAAATCTACGGAGCTCTTCCAATTTATATACAAATGTTAAATACCAAATATCAAAATTTTCGGGTAATTCGTATTTGAGTTATGCGACTAACACTCCTTGACCACACACACACACACACACACACACACACACACACACACACACACACACACACACACACACACACACACACACACACACACACACACACACACACACACACACACACACACACACACACACACACACACACACACACACACACACACACACACACACACACACACACACACACACACACACACACACACACACACACACACACACACACACACACACACACACACACACACACACACACACACACACACACACACACACACACACACACACACACACACACACACACACACACACACACACACACACACACACACACACACACACACACACACACACACACACACACACACACACACACACACACACACACACACACACACACACACACACACACACACACACATACACACACACATACACACAGACATCATCGTGAAACTATCAAAAATGAGTTGTAAGGACCCTAATTCGTGCTCATCCACTAAAAATTCACCACCCGATTTTTTGCATGATTCCAATACCTTCCTTTACAGGTAAGCGGAAGGTAAAAATTATGCTAATAAATAAAATTGTCCTATTTAAAATTGTCAAATTTGTATTATTCATGGAATAGTAGTCAATGCGTATACCACTCGATCATCAAAAATAATAGAAAATAATTTTGTTTCCTTGTTCGATTTATTTCCCCAAAATACCTCTCGATCTCCGGTCTCGAGTTGTTTCTATAGAAATACGTCTCATCAGTCGGCAGTATTTTCGATTATTTTCGAAGCTCTTGAGGTATAATAACTGACTTTATCCCTCATCTATTTATTATTAGTAGTGAATTTGACATTTGAAACATTGACAGATTGGAGTTCAACAGAAAAAATTGACCTTCTGATATACCAGGCTTTATTTTAGATGTTTTGTATATGTTTATGTTTTTTTTTTACTTGAGTTCAATAAACAATAATATTTATAAAACAATTGAGGAAAAATAATCAATTATTTTATAATCTTAAACCTAAACGATTATCTAGTGGCCTTCGACAGTGTTTAGGGAAACAATAGAAAATTTATGATCTTATAAAATATCGTACCAACAAAGAACACGAAAATCACAACTGCGCAGTTTTTGTAAATAAATCAATTTACTTTGTTTACCTTCTATTATTCTATTATTCGCAAACAAATGCAAGTTTTCCGACTAAAACAGAAGGTCATTACCAATCTTATTAGTATTTCCCATATTAATTCTCTTTATTATGCCTTCTACGTCAGTATAATTACACTAATTACAAAAGAAAAGTATCGAGCAATTATCTATTGTTTGTAACAATGTTTCCCGGCTTCATTTTCGCTTCAACTTCACGTGCTTCATGAAGTTGCCTGCACGCAAATGTTGTCTGTGAGAAATAAAAAAAATGCACGACATGTCGGGCTAGACCGCCACCGGATAATACAATCTGTCGTGCAACCAGGTGCGAAACTGCACAGGTGTACAGGAGATACACACAGGGACGGACTGGGGGTTTTAGTTAGTTTTCTTGCTGAAAAATGCGGATGCTGTAGAAAATAAACTGAAAGAGAAAAAATATTCGTTTTGGAGTGTTTTCGTGCTGCAATAGTTATTTGATATTTTTGTTTGTGGTTACGTTTTATTGACGAGGAGCAGCCGAGGCTATGAATCTAGCTTAAGTAATAAATTTGTATTGTGTTATGTTGAATATGATTTGTTATTATAATTTTATTTCCTAGGCACTAAAAGAGCCATTTTACTGTCAGCTGTCAAAAATAGCACTTTTAATGTCGGAGATAAACAAAAAAATATTTATATTTTCAAAAAACTTTTTCGCCGGATTGACATTAAAACACTAAGTGCCTATAGGCAATTAAATTATTTTTAATCTCTAGGTTACGGAGAATCAATATAAAAATTTGAAAATATAAATACTAACAAATTTGTTTATTCAAAGCATTCGCTCAACAAAACCGCACATAGCATAATAGATGGCGATACCCGTCAAAATATTGAAATTAGAAATAATCACTAAATTAGGTAATATTAATTAATAACAATGAGCAAAAAAATATTGTGTTTAACATTAACTGCCTGAGCTAGATTCATATACTCGGCTGCGCCTCGTCCATGAAACTAGGCGCGACAGTCTGATATTTTTGCATAGTTAAACAAATAACTATTTTCCACCAAGGCAATAATTACTTAATATTGTTGCCTACACTCTGTGTGAAACAACGAATAAATTTTGACAGCAAATTGGAGCGTAGTGTAGAAGTCGGTTTTACACCAAAACATTTTCGATGTTAAAAATAGTCCACAAAACCGTAAGAAAATAATACAGGAAAATAGCCAGGTAAAGCTTTAAAAACGACAATACAACAACAAATAACATACATTATTTACAAAGAATGAGACGATAATTGACAATTATTATTGACATAACATTATTGAATTGAGTTTGTGTTATACCAATAGAATCATAAAGAATATCTGTCAAAATTATTTCGTTATTTCAAAAAGTGTATAGGAATTAAAAATATTGTTTCTTTGGTGTCTTTAGTTCGACAAAACAAAATTTAACTCTATTTTGAATAGTGCGATAATTTATCCATATTTTGTAAAAAGAACTAAACTCGTCTTGACGGTAAGGTCTATGTAGGTACTTTTTTAGTAAATCCCTTCTGAATTTTTATCCAATAAACTTAAACAACAAATTACTGGTCAAAGTTGGTAAGACACCTGTTGTGTATAATATACTTGTAGGACAATGTATGGAACAGGGTTAATTATTGTTAATCTTTAAGTTGGCTGCACTGTTCTTGCTCGTGCTGCAGATAATGAGAAAAGTATTTATAGCTAGTGAAGATAATAATTTGCGATAATTAGAGAAGTTTAATTTAAAAGGATTAAAATTGCATTAATACAACGGTGAGTGTAATAGCATGGCATCTTCATTTATCATGATTCGAAGCGTTGAACTTGAGGGAAAAATCTGTTACATGATTATAAACTGCGCTTGTAATTAAAAGCAATATTACTTCCTTATTCTGACAGTGGAGGTTAGGAAAAAGCGAAGAAAATGTAAAAAGCGATATTATTATCTAATCAATGAAAACTAAACAAAACAATAATATTTATTAGGTTACCTACATTAAAAGTTTCCTTTAATAAAATTTTAGTATGGAAATCTATTTATTTTGTAATAAGTTACCAACATTTTTAACCAGTAAAATCAATGTGACAATTTGTATTTTAAGTTCTTTGATATTAAATGCAACAATTTATTAAATAATTGAAACTTAAGGACATACATAATGCCTAGTGCACACGGAGAAACATTTTGACATGTTTCCTGAAAAAAGTTTCCGGAAACTTCAAAGTTTTAACGGCGCCTATAAAAATGAGGCGTTTTCAGGAATCGTTGTGAAGTGCAACTAACTTCTTATTTGTTAAATCGTCAAATGTGACATGTGATCATAAACATATTTATTGTTTTTCAACAAAAATATTCATTTTCTGGAAACTTTTCTCAGGAAACTTGTCAAAATGTTTCTCCGTGTGCACTGGGCATTATAATTGTAAAATTGTATCGACACACAACAAATACCTTAATACTACTAAGAGTTTTTCTTATTCTTGAATAGTCAAAAATGCTCAATTCACCAATTCATTGTAATTATAAGCTGAATTAGGTTATTCTACCTATAATAATAATTAAGCAATTTATCTAATATTATATCCTTCTTGTTTTTATAATGCAATAAAGATTAAATATGAAATACCAAATTAAAATAGAATGACTATGAATTAAAGATGAATTATTATTATTTTATTTATCTACGACCATTGAATAATATATTCATTATGCAAGTGAGTTTAGTAAGATAAACCCCTCCATAAGACACACTATTGTATTATAAATTCATAATTAAACACTATTGTATTATGAGTCCATCATTCAACACAACTGTCATCTGTCATCACACCAAAATGTGAGGTTAGGTTAATATTTTAATGAATAAAACTTTGTAATGAAATGTTTTATTTAAAATATTGTAGATAAAATGCCGTATATGACTTTTATTCTCTTGAATTATAATAGCCTACATTATGTGCTCGTTCAATAATATA
Source organism: Agonum fuliginosum (assembly GCA_947534325.1). Lineage (NCBI taxonomy): Eukaryota > Metazoa > Arthropoda > Insecta > Coleoptera > Carabidae > Agonum > Agonum fuliginosum. The sequence continues at coordinate 4,389,185 of OX384033.1, forward strand.
CATCATTCTATTTTTTTAAATTAGCCTGTCATTCAAACAAACAGTGAACAACTTCATATACAATACAATACAGTAAATGCATTCACATGATGGACATTAATATACCAAACAAACATTTCATTTTAAATGACACATTTGGCACTTGGCAATGGGCCACAATTCTGTTTAACGCAATTCTGCCAACAAAATAACATGAAACATAAATAGCCTCACTTGTTTTTGTACCAAATATGATTTAAAATAAAAATAATATTGTCTGGAAATTGATTTATTATTTTAGTATATAAAAATTATACTCTTTAAGAGGAATGCCCACCCCTACAAAATTAAGCAAAAATATGTTCTCGTTGGGCCCATGAAATTGTCTTTAATTTTGGTCCGATTTGTTTGCTCTTTTTTTAAATTTAAAGATAAAAGATGTTTCTAGGTCGGTCTAGTGCCATTTTTTTTAAATTTAAATTTTTACATGTATTTTTTAAGCTCCAAAGTTAGTAAAATTTTAAGAACTTTGAAGATAAAATATTTAAAAACTAAAGTAAAAATCTGACGTGGCCGTTACAATACCTCTCGCCTTGACATTGAAGTATTATTATTTAACCTCGTATTTAACCAAATATTAAGCTTTAATTTAAATAAAATACAACAACACCGTATAACATTTGATATAATAATATAAAATAATCATACATTATATTATTTCTGTTTATCTGTCACATTGACAATTTTATTTTTGTTTTAAATTTTATTTCTATTTCGGGATTCACAAATCGTGGTAGGTAAAATTATATATTTAAAAAAATTATATTTCTTTATTGGTTAAAGATATAGAAACAAGTAAGATTAAATATTGTACAATGTAATTTCTTCTTTCATGTGTGGTATGTCAAATTGTAACAATCGCATTATTTTATACAATTTTTGCAAAAAATGTTATAGTGCTACAAGAAAAGTACCATTTCCGGTTGGTAGATTTTTACCAAAATCTTTTCAGCTCTTCATTAACATATATAAATGTATAATGCAAAATATTAGAATTTTATGTTCAGTAGAATTTGAGATAATGAACCGGGACGAAAGACTATAGTAGGCGTACATACAGACTTTCATACACACACACAGACACACACACAGACACACACACAGACATCATCGCGAAAATAGTCAAAATAGGTTCTAAAGGTGCTAAAACGTGCTTATTGACAAAAATCTCGACATCGAATTTTTTCACGATCCCTATACCTCTCTAGGCGAGAGGTAAAAATTAAAAAAGTGACACTAAGCGGACATAGCTTAGACATTAATCTTTCATTTAAAAAAAAATTGTTTAAAAATATTTAAAATTAGTGATAATTTCATGTGCCCAACGAAACCCCTTTTGTAGTAGAAAATGGCTAAATACGGTTCATTCATCGAATCAACCGATGTCGTCACAATGGGTAACAATGGTTTGTGACGGCATCGCTTCATTCGTTAAATGGATCTTCAAAACTAGTGGAGATTCCTCTTGAATACTTTTATATTTGATTAAATTATATATTTGAGTTAGTAGTAGATACTTCTAATAAATAAAAGTCACCAAGGAAAATAATTGGCAACCAATACATTTTTTTCTTGTCTCTTTAGCTCTTGTACAACTTCTCATTGTCTTGTTTTTGTTGCAGGACCAGTACGACAACTTGTCACAACACACACAGAAAGGCATCGACTTTCTGGAAAGGTACGGCCATTTCGTCAGGGACCGATGCGCTATCGAAACCGAATACGCCTCCAAACTCAGGTGAGAAAGTGCTATCATTACATTCTACTCCTTCTTATTGTAGTATTAGTATCAAACTAACACCTGGTGCCATAGTATCAGATGTAACATCAGATCATGTTATGATGATGCGATGAGGCAATATAGTCAGTGTTGTATTCGCAAATTTCAAATGGAGACAACTATACATTACATAAATAAAAAATATATCATGCTTTTTATACAACTTTGGTGTCGCCACCTTTACATATTGTGAATTATGTGTGCGGTTATCAGTCGTCAGTTTAGAGAAAAATACTGACACTGACAGATCTGATACTGATTTTTAAATTTAGGCTGTTGGTAGTTACAAGGAACCCAAAGTATAATAAAACAAGAGATGACACTCTGTTGATTTTGTATGCGTTTCAAGTAGACGGAGAGCTAGCGGTCACATTAGTGTAAACATTTTATTACAGCTCATACCAAATATAAATGGGAATGAGATTCGATGTGCAGAAGACGCATTTGCGTTTGCTCCACCCTCCTTACTTGAACGGGCCAATGCTATTTCTTTGTACGCTGCTGGTGTGAGACAGTAGATGCGCGAGGAATGATTGACATTCCCATTTATATTTGGCATGAGCTCTAGTGAAATTGAAGGATATGGGCCTTGCATATTTGCTGAAGAAGGAATGTCCGTGTCCGGTCTGCCAGTCCAGTAGCCAGGCTTCCTCAAGAATGAAAAGATGAGTTTAAAAAATATGAATTATATAAATTAAGAGTTCAAGCGTAGATGTGGAAATAAACGATATTTCTTTTTAATGAAACATATTACCAGAACGTTTCTCCTCTTCCAATCGTAAATATACGTAATGAAATACTCGTAAATACTAATAAATGACATTTTAAATTCGCGTTATGTTTTTAAATACATGTTATATTAGGTAGGTACTCATTTTTTATTTGCTAATTAGTTTTGCTTTGCTAGCCTAATACTGATACTGAAGATGCAGCTCGTTTAAAAATGCTGTATCTTTCGGAATTGTCCCACATATTCATATTGTTATTACCTCTTCTTGTATTTTTAATTCTATATAGAGAAAGACTCGAAAGACTGTTTAAAAACTTGAATAACTTAGGTATTATAAGTATACACAGTTGGAAAAAAGAGCACTATTTTTGCTCTAAAAACGGTTTATATAAGTCCAAGGTTATATGGTGCTAGTTCAAAAGAGCAGAGGTAAAAGGGTACTTTTGTCAATGCTTAAAAAAGAGTAGATTAAAATTTTACTATATTTTGGGCATAAAGGGTTGCTACATTAGTAGTAGAAATTTACTATTTTTAGTTCAAAATACTGCCTTTAGAAGAGTACAATATTGCTCATATACATGCATTTATTTTACCATTTAAAATTCAAAAATTGCTTAAAAGAAGTACTAAAAATGCTACTATTTAAGTAAATTTCTTGCTACTTTAAGAGTAAGTTAATGTTGCTCTTTCTTTGAGTAAATATTGTATTTTTTTGCAGTAGTAATTTATTAAATAAAATTATAATTTATTAAAACACACAAATTCACATTTAAATGGTCATTTAAACATAATCTTATTTGTAAATATTAAGTAAACCCCGAACCTTGTCGTGATTTCATTGGTTTTATTTTTCCTTTTAGATGAAACTCAAAATTTAAGTAAGATTAGTGCACATGACCTTTTAAATATACATTGTTTTAATAATAAATAATTACAATAGTATTTAATGAATTCATAACTACAATAAAAAGTACAATATTTAATTTTATATTGAAATAGCAGCAGTTGATCTGAAGAACCGGTAAAATTATATGGCAGGAGGAGATTATCGAATTAAAAAACGTAGTATAATTTTAATGGAATGCATTTATTTATTTCATATAGTTTGTTCTCGTCATATAAACAATATGATATTGTATATTGCATAATTATATAAAAATCACAGGTTTCTAGTCAATAATGAAGTCTACAAACATTGCATAAAACAGTCAACATTGAACTGACGCACTGGCAGTTTTCATCCACAGACTTATTGTTCGTATTAAATTTTATTCTAAAAAGAGTACAAAGTACCCTTTTTGGAGCAAAACGTAGCAACTTTACTCTCATAGAGGAACACGAAAATGAATTTACTCTTTAAAGGACAAAAAAATGAACAAATTTCTGGTAATAAGTACCTCTTTAATAGTACTTACATTTTTTAGGACAAATTTAGGGCAGAATATGATTTAAAAAGAGTAAATATCGCTTTTAAAAGGGTAAAAGTTTCTTCCTGCTCTTTTTTAAGCAATTTTTGCTCCTTAAAATTGTTTACCCTCGGAAGAGTACCATCAATTACTTTTCAAAAGGCAAAAATAATACCATTATTGCAGCAAAATGCTATGCGCTCTTCTGAAAAAGCATGCTACAGTGCCCTTTTTTTCAACTGTGTAATTACACCTGATTATTACCATGTACAATTTTGAGATGTGTATCTTTATTTGTACTTTAAAAAACATTCCTGTTTAAATGTATATTGTACATTGTATGCTGTGCACAATAACAGTACAGTAGATTTTATCTACAATGAAATGAAACATGAACTTTTGTAGCTTGACATTGATATGGAAAAAAATTTAATCAAACTCACACATTAATATAAAAATAGGTAGTGCCAGTAGTGGTAGTGCATATTTATTTATAATCCATATATTTTTGCAGAAACAGATAGTTATTCCGTTATTTTCATAGCCAGTAGTTGTGACTGAAAGACTGAAACTCAGTTGAAACTCAACATATTCATTAGAAAAGCTTTAGTCATTTTTCTATCAATATTTACAATATTACAATACATTTCCATCTTAAATGACATAAATCTTAAAATACAGCTATAAATAAAAAAAATTGTAACATGTGCACACAAAATGAGCTGAAACGTGCTTGTTTAGAGGGAGTAAAACGCGTTTTTGCTCCGTTGAGATATTTTGCTCCCTCTCGATTATTTTCGAGAAGCGGTATAGCGGCCGTTACACGGACTAAAAGAAAAATGAATACCATCAATTCCAATTTCCTTTCCACGTTCAAAATTCCTTTCTTATTCATATAACATCGTTTTTTACCATTTGTCCACAATAACTTACTCTCTAAAAATTTGAAGGAACTTTATTCAGACACATTTATTAACACAACAAATGCATTTAAAAATTGATAGATTAATAAATACTAAATTTGATTAAGAAATATAGTTGATATTAAATAAAATTATTAGTAGCGTTGTATAGAGATAAAAATTATATAACAACTTACATAAATAGACTAGACACTACATGACAGATGACATAAAATACATATTTTATATTATTATAACACATTTTTCTTTGATGTACCATACGCAAGTTATAAATAACTTGCAAAAGAGAAAGTTCTACATATCTGTATATTATCCAATGTTGGTATCATTACGCCATTTTCAAAATAAAATCATATCTAGATCTGTTTTTAAGCTGACGTCATCATAATCTAAAGAATTAAAGTGGCAGAAAGGCGGCAAGTTGACAGAATTTAAGTAGGCGAGGTAATAAGTAAGCGGAAGATACAAATATTAAACATAATTGACATTTAAAAAAAAAGAAATAAAAAGTGACGATCTCAACAATCTCAAGGATTATGGCGGCAGATATGTGTCGCCAAATTTTATGTCGGGCGCAAAAAATTTGAAAAGATAAAAAGTCTACAAAAACAGGTTATATTCGCGAAAGAATAAAATGCAGCCTCTAAGTTGAGAATTGAAAATATGAGAAAATCAGGATAATTAATATAAATCTAAACCGAAATCAAATTATTATTTATTTAATGCCAAATGTCATATTTATATTTTCTAGTTAATTGCATTTTTAAGAAACTCCATATACAGCCGCATTTATAGGCCGAAACTGGGTGAAATTTATGAAGTTATTAGGAGGCAATTAAAGAAAATAAAGTACCTACCTAAACAGCTGATTTGTTCAGAAAACCGTTTGAATATTTTTTGTTTTGCTTCTGCTACAACTCAAATTAAGAGCTGGGAACCAAATTAATTTCTTCAAATTTCAGTGATACGAATTTCAGACTGTGAATGCGGCTTGAGTATCCCTCACGTCCAAATTTAGCATTCCTCGAAAACCTTTTTGTTTATTTTTTAACTTTCCGTTTTATTTGATCCGTGTGGGGTAACCAGTTCTCATTTCTTTTCTTATTCTGTTAGTAAATGTAGAGGTAGAGGTGAAATAACCTGAAAACTTGGCCCGATCGATACTGTGCTTTCAAATGAGTCACATCTTCGTGATTCACAAGGACACAGTGTCACAGAGAGATGCAGCATCCGAATTTCCCTGGCAATGAATCATTTAGTGTTGATGGAACGAGATTTGATGATTTGGTTTAATGAGAGATGCATGCTGCAGTCGTAAAGAGGAAGATACAGACGTTAAGTTTATTTAGAGATTGACACAAGTAAGTGTTTGTTTCTGTTTATTAATCTCAGAGAAAAGCTGCTTAGCAATGAAAGGTGCAGAATTTAGCTCAAGCATTCCATATAAATCTTAGTTAAATTATTTGTTTATATTTTTTATTTTATCGATAGATCAGTCAGAAAACCGCATTCAAATTTATTTACATCAGAAGATACGCATTCTAATTAAACTGAATAAAAAATTCCTACTAACAACCATGTACCCGTGAGTTGACAGCTGGTAACCACATAAACCACAAACAATAATGTAAAGCTGCTATGCACATCCAAGTGAGAAATGAATCCGAATGATTATTTTTTCTATTTAAACCCACTCTAATCTTAGCGTAATGCTCTAAATTAAATTGAAGTTTAATAATCATGAACAAGTAAAACAATAGTACATTATGCACCAAGGGAGGAAAACTCGATTTTGCTCCCGCGGGTGAATTGACAGCACAAGACTGGATCGAGGGCTGCCGAAGGCAACACGAGAATCAGTCTAGTGCTGTCAATTCACCCGAGAGAGCAAAAGCGTTCCTCCCGAAGTGCATACGATAATAATTTTTGTAACGAGTGCACAGAAAAATGAGCTGAAACGTGCTTGTTTAGAGGGAACAAAAACGCGTTTTTCTCCCTCTAAACAAGCACGTTTCAGCTCATTTTGCCGGCACATGTAAGTAAAAAAGTAATTTTCTATTATTCTGTATAGGTACTAAAGTAAATATCTCAAGCACGTATATTAAGGGGTGGGCAGGGGAACTTTCAATTACAGGGTATTTGATATTGGATTTAAAAAAATCGCCTGCGTCGCATTTTATTATTGTTTTTTTAAATCTTTGGGCCCCTCCCACCAAAAAATCCTAGAGCCGCCCCTGTGCTAAATTAATACATAAACTAAAAGATAATTTAAAAATGATATAAAAATATATCAACATCTTAAATCTTAGACCTCGATCTTCAGATTCAAAGATAAAAGAAAATAAAAATTGAAGGAACTATCACATCATAATAAATATTAATTAAGAAGAATTTTTTTAAATTAATTCCTTTTTTACTTATTTCAGTAGTCAGTACGTCTATGATTTAAAACAGGCTCTTATAAAAACAATATTAACCACAGAAAAAACGTCTTTATGTTCTTTTAATCATACAGAGTACGATAATTTTCAACTTAATTACTTTTAAAATACTGTTTCTTTGAAAATAAAATACCAGCCCTTAATTAGACGTCCGGACAAAAATTTACGACTTAATTACGAAAAATAACTCTAAAAACATTACACACAAATGTCTAAATTTACTTAGAGAGGACCCGCACAAGTAGAAGTAAAGAAAAAGACGCATTTTGTGCTTGAATCAAAAACAAATTACACCAAAACGTAAGTGAATAAAAATTACTTGCAGTAAGCACCGAAATAGTAATCAAAACTCGCTTAGACCAATTACAATTTAGTAGAGAGCATAAAATAATCTAGTAATTTTCACTTTCCGTTGTTACTAAAATTACTTTCATTCTGATTTTACAACTGCGTCAGTGCTGCGCAAACAAGAAAAGAACGCAAATTATAATAAAATAACCGTTGTAGAGATTATCTTATCTGGAACAAATAGAGCTATAAGTTAAAACAATAAGATTTGTTATCATTGTTTTGTGAACTGAGATAATGGAATTAAAAGGAAATTCGCTAATACGCAGTTGTTGTCTAGTCTAGTAATAAATAATTTAATAGTTAGAACGTTGTAATTACATAATAACCAGAAGCATAAAATAATTATAACTAAATTAAACAAAATAATTATTATCAATTATTATTTTCTCTTCGAAATTTGCATCTCTTTATGTAGGTACCTATTTTAACTGGTTAACAATATTTGTATAAAATTTTTAAGTTGTATGTTTGTCTTAAACTCAAGATATGTAAATAATTTACGAAATGGATGAAGATCGAAAAGATTTATTAAATAAAAAAACCTCAAAGAAGATACAAAAATACTGCACCTGATGCAGGTTGAGATGACATAGGAATCATATTCTGCTATTTGGTAGTAGTACCAAGTAGTCTAATAAAATGATACTTTATGGATAATACACGAGTTTTTCGTAAATCAAGTATTTAATAGTATATTACGCACCAAGGGAGGGAAGCACGCGACTATTCCTGCAGGTGGAGGCTAGTGCTACAACTTTACCAAAGGAAATAGTCGCGCCCCTCTCATGGTGGCATACTATATTTTTCGTCAGAAGTGGACGCGAAGCACGCCGTCTCTTTCTGTTTTGCTGCCACTAAACAGGGAGTAACGGCGTGCTTTGCGGGCACGTGTGACGAAATAGTATATTATATATCGAGGGACTAAAGTGCATGATTTAATCCTGAGGGTGAAGTTTATTTCACGAGCCAAAGGTGAGGGAAAATACTCACCTGAGGGATTAAAGGTACTTTAGTCCTGTGGTATATACGCTATTTTTTGCACTTCATCCTCAAACGAATGCAAAATAGTTTAAAAGAATACACATTTTGTAATTTTGACAGTAAATTTTATGACAAATATTTATATTGTTACCATAGATACTCTGTAACAAATAGCACGTATTTACTTGACAACGGGATTAATTAATTCAATTCCTTGACAACGGGATTAAATATGAGAAATAATCCCTTGGGATCAAATTAAGAACCTTAGTCCCAAAAAATAAAGACTAAAGAACAGTTTTAGTCCCGGAAGTGCAAAAATATATTTTTATTTATCTACCAGAAAAAAATAATATCAATATTTAAAACTGTGCATAATAAATTGTATGTACCTATTGCATTGACAATGAATTCTCAGTTTATTGTTAAATTATTGTGTATCCTACAGAAAAAAATTCAACATTTTTCTAAAATTTTCATCTATGGATGTGCAATATTTATTTCGTTGGAATATGAACGAATAGCAAATAATTGTTTTAATAGCAAATAAAAATATAGTTCGCTAGCAAAATTATTGGTTTAGTAGTATACCAAATTGGACACAACAAACTTATCAAAGTTAACATGATAATACAGCCCAATGTTGTTAGTATATGTCGTTTATAAAATAAACCTTTAATTATTTTTAAACTTACGTTTATAATAATTAATTTTCATTCTGAAATACCTATAATAGTTTATAAATCATCTCTTTTTAATTTTGAAGCAAATGCACTATAAAATAATAACATATTACTTTTTCATTTATCCCTTACTCATCTAAACAAAACATAATATTAGTAGTATTGCCGCAGGATACATTATCTATCCAGAAGAAAACATATTCCTTCTCACTGCTGCCAACTGTCATAAAACAGGGCGGCAACTGTAACTACTCATTCGCAAGTACACGTGTGTAGAATACACGGATTATTATTGTATGAACCAAAACGAAACGACAGGAGTCAAGAACTTAAATGCGGTAAAGCGGTGAGATCTAAAGATATTATAAAGCCAGATGCAGAAATTACAACTGTGTGTAACACTAATTTAAGAGTATGAATCGGCGATTGTTCAGCAGTGAATGTTAGAAGGTATTTGTTCGAATTGAAACTAAAACTGTGCTACAGTAGTGCAGAAAATTACGTTTGCCATATGAATGAAATCAAATTGCAAAGATGCGGATCAGTCAATCAGAACATTCAGATCTGTAACTTCATAATGGTAATGGTGTATACTCTCCACTAACAACCATGACGGCTGGTAATCTTACACTCGGTATTATTTATTTGAATTATTAAGTGTATTCAAGTTAGGTTCCTCTGAAATTCTAGAAATGACAATTAAAATTGAATCGTCATTCACCATACAATATATTTTTTGTATATCGTTGTATTGATGCAAGAAATGCGCCACTAACTTACATTTATTTTTCTGCATTTTGGAAATATTTTTGAACTGACACGTGTTTTATTATTACTATTTCTTACTCAATAACAAATTTTTGCTTTAGACTCTAATAAACTTCTCTAGGTGGTATAAAAAATTATGCTTTAATACTTTATTTTAAAATCAAATTTATGACTATAAAATTACGAGTATAATTGTTATAATTATTTTGATGATTTTTTAATTAACAAATTTGATTTATTGTAAAATTGCTTGTACGAGGGCAGTTCAATAAGTAATGTAACATATTTTTTTTCAAAACAGGGGTCTTTTTATTCAGCATTCAAATACACCATGTTATTCCCCAATCTTTTAGCTACACAACACTATTTTTCAATATAATCTCCATTCAATGCTACGGCTTTACGGCACCTTGTAATGGGGGCCTATATGCCTGCACGGTACCATTCCACTGGTTGATGTCGGAACCAATGTCGTACTGCATCAATAACTTCTTCATCATCCGCGTAGTGGAAATCCGACGGTGCGAGATCGGGGCTGTAGGGTGGATGAGGAAGAACAGTCCACTGAAGAACGAGAACTTCGTTCTGATTTTTGTGGCGACGAACGAGCTGAAGTCGTTTCTTCAATTTTCGAAGAGTAGCACAATACACTTCAGAGTTGATCGTTTGACCATGGGGAAGGACATCGAACAGAATAATCCCTTCAGCGTCCCAGAAGACCTCACACAAGTCTTCGCACCCGAGAGGAGCTCACAAAACTTCAGTGGACTGTTCTTCCTTATCCCCCCTACAGCCCCGATCTCGCACCGTCGGATTTCCATATGTTTGGCCCAATGAAGGACGCAATCCGTGGGACGCACTACGCGGATGATGAAGAAGTTATTGATGCAGTACGACATTGGCTCCGACATCAACCAGTGGAATGGTACCGTGCAGCCATACAAGCCCTCATTGCAAGGTGCCGTAAAGCCGTAGCATTGAATGGAGATTATGTTGAAAAATAGTGTTATGTAGCTAAAAGATTGGGGAATAACATGGTGTATTTGAATGCTGAATAAAACAACCCCTGTTTTTGAAAAAAAAAATGTGTTCATTACTTATTGAACTGCCCTTGTAATTTATAAATAATATCAACTCCTGAAGAGAAGGGCACATTTATGTGGGTCCGAAACTGTTACAAATAAAACCAATTTGGTATAGGTACTGACTGCAGCCCATTAAGTTTATTTCCCAAAATAAGATTTTCAGTCTAGAAAATTACATAACTACAAACATTATTTAAGAAAGTAAGGGACAAATCTGACAATATGCAGTTTTCTGCTATAAAAAGGCGCAAATATTTTACGGTGCATCTCATAAACCACAATTTATTATTGCATCAATCTTCTACTGGTTGCAAACGCAATACATTATTATCTCTCGCCCACTAATAGTCATTCGCACCTCTGCAGCCTCTCAACCAGTCTCCCGTTGCATCTCAGACTTAACACTTCTTCTTGTTGTGGTCATACGAGTGACCACTCTTCACCGTACACGCTACAGGATATGGATAGATGTTGAGGACATGTGGAGAGAGAACTAGTTAAACTGGCACTGGCAGAACCCGCGTGGAGAACGTTGCCAGAAAAGGCTCGAGAACGAGAACAGAGAGCACGTTATCATGTCATAGTGTCATGAAGCCGGTTTGTGCATGTGACGGCTTTTATGCAATATGCAGGGGAATGAGAATGGCTGGACTTGATGGTTGCTGAAATAAATATGACCAATCTGTCTAAAACCACACAGACTATGCTGCAATTCTGTGAAAATCTGTAGTTACTACAGATTATAGATTATAAAACTGTAAATATTAAACAAAGTCGCAATGAAATCTTTAATCATAATATGAACGTTTTTGTACATGTCAACAAACATTGATGTGATTTTGTTCAATATTTACAGATTTACAAATCTGTATGTCATGCCTTCAAAAAGTATTTAAGTTCATGGTTTCTAACAAGGTCTAACATTTTATTCTGTTAAATGGTTAGCAGCAAAATAAAACAAAATTGAATTAAATACGAATTTATAGCTAATACTAACGTCCACTTGACATAATCGTCCATGGGATGTTTAAAATATCTTATTCTTGTTGTTCTTGTACTTTAAGTGATTCTATTCTAGCCACATCCTGAGTATGATCAAAAATTACAAACTCAATACAAACATCTCAGAGAATTACATAGGACACCTAATTGGGATGGGACACTATTGCCAAATTACTAACATTGGGATGTTACATAGATAATGTTACTAAGGGCGGACATTAGCAATCGCTGGAATATTAATATGATGTTAATAGACAAATAATAAGCGTGATGTCCACATTCTTTAAATGTTCTGGATATTTTATTTTGTCAAGTGTCATTTGTCATAGAACGACATCAACAAAAAAGAAAAGTGTTAAATATACACGCATCCATGCATCTAGAACGCAAATTGCAGAAGTTTTTTTATCACTCATATCAATATGCCATGCCATCATGCCAGTGTGAAATGGCAAACGGAGCTTTTTCATAAATGAGAAGAAAGAATGAATGAAAATGTTAGTAAATCCGTATAAGGGAAGAGAAATTTTATATTTTTGATTGAAAGTAAATAAATAAACAGTAAACACTGAAATAATTTTCCTCTGACCACGATCTCCACATTTTAGTTTTTTCTTGGATTAAAATACTAATTGCATTCTTAGAAAATTTAACTTCACGTTAAGAAAAGCAGCATTTTAAATAATCCCACCCTGACGTAACAGGTCATTTGGCGAGAACTACACACTTATAATAGTTATAATCGAACATTAATAAAAAAAAATCAGTCCAGGAATGAGACGCCACTATTTCTGATATTTATTAAAATAAGGAAAGTGTACAGTTTCTGAAAAATTTCCAACCGTAATGTTGTCTCATCGAACAGAGTACCTATTTAGTGAGATGATAAAGTATAATTATCTTTATTTGACTTATGAATCATGCTTAACTATATTCATTCATAAATGTATAAATTAAAACAAATTACTAATTTTATCCTCATTTTTTCCGGACACAAGCAGTGTTCACCGGTTCGGTCGCTCCGTCGTCATATCAAAGTAATTCGATAAATGGGGTGACTCACCCAACATCACAAATATTTAATGAGAATTTCTGGGTAAATATTACAGACTTTCCCCTGTTACGATTAAATATTTACCAAGGTTGACTTTATTGAATTCATTGGCCATCGGCGAGTGATTCACAATTAGAAATTTACTATCAAAACTTCAGAGATTATAATATAACATGAATCATGATATAACTCATGAATGAAATAAAAAATAGAAGCTCAAAGCTGTATTTAGAGGTTGTTGATTGAAATAGGCGATCTGATGTTAAATTATTTATTTAATACTATCGATTTCGGTCAGGAGACCATCATCCAGGTTATACAGCGACAAGAATTAAGTTGAAATACAATTGTATTAATACTGTAAAATCATTTTGTGTAGATTACAATTTGTTGTGAAAATGTGCTCGGGCCAAGAGTTTGAGTCAATTTTACTTCAATCAACAACCTTTATATCATGCAATCTGAACTAGAGAAATTCATTTACAAAAGCTGTATTTAGAGCTTTCACCACCTACCAAATAATAAATTCAACTTACTGCGAGACATTCAAAGCAAAATTGGATGACAGTACCTATCATGTCTTTGTTTTTAAAATCTACGAGAAAAAATCAATGTGTACTCATATTTTAAGGAATTTTCTTATTATCAGGGATCAGGCTGGTTCACAACTTCTTGTACATATTTTAATTGCAAATAGCAGGTACTCAACTTACTGATTTTTTGTAAATTCGTAAATTGAAGGCAATTTTGCCAGGAACACATTTTTAGAACCACTAGACATCTGACTAACTATGAATGGAACAAAATTAAATTTTGTTAATTATACAGTTACAAGAAAGTTAAAAGTTATAAATAAGTTTTTATGAAATATGGAAACAGTGGCCCAAAATTGTTTGATTAAAAAACCTGTCAGTAAATAATTGCGAATTTAGGAAAAATTCTTTTAGTTCTATCATGTTCATATTCGCAGTAAGTTGAGTACCTATATACTATACAGGGTGTTTCTTTTTAAATGTTATACAAAAAAATGACTAACAAAGGGGCTTCATTTAATAGAAATAACAAACAAAAAATTCAACCAGTAGTTCTCAAACAGAAATATAAATTAATATTTTTTTAAATGATAACCTATACAAATTTTTAGAGCATTAGATAGAGAATTTGTTCTGTTCTGTTGTATAACAAGTATTTTGAGAAAAATGGTACCTATTAAAAATCAGAAATAATTTTACAATATTGAAGGTAGGCTATGCAATAATGCAATAAACAACTATTGCCTAGATTACGATAGTATTATTTTTTTATATCTAAAATAACGTGTTTTACTAAGAAATTAATAATAAATAATAAAAAAGCACCGGTTGTTTTAAAGGAAACATCCTGTATTATAATGCCATTAAAATATAAGTTGTGAATCACCCTGTATAAAAAAATATTTATTACATTTATGAATTATTAAGTTTTGATTTCAAAATACAAATTTTCTATAATTGGTAGTACCTACCTTTCGCAACAATTTTTAGAATATAACGCGTGTTATATTTCAGTTTTTTACTTCCTTGTACGAAGTAAGGAAGTATTGTAATCGCGAAAAATTTCGGTTCTCAGATTTTGACGGAAATATCCGTTTTGACCTTTTCTGAATCCATTATGACTAGTTTCGACGTGACGTCTGTACGTACGTACGGACGGACGGACGTATGTGTGTCGCATAACTCAAATACGGTTAGACGTAGAAAGTTGAAATTTTGTATTTAGGACTGTTATAGCATCTAGTTGTGCACCTCCTATTTTTGGTTTCAGTCTACAAACCGGAAGTAGTACTTTTTAAAAATATTTCGATAAATATTTAATTTTAGACAATTTTTTTTATTTTAAATGAAAGATTATGTGATTATTACCTACAATCGGTATTTTATAAATATTTTTATATCTGCTATCATTTAAAAATAATTAAAGTATATATTTATAATTTATAGTATTTCGGTATCTTGTAGTCCATGATCGATTAACATTTGTTACTACGTAAAATTTAAATGATTATGACAGTACAGTGACAATAGTAAAATATGCTTTATATCTTCTTCTGCAGTTTAAATAAAATGACTAAAATAGATTTGTGAGTATAGTAGCAGTACTTATATATTAATATATTTGTATAATATTATATTTCTACATTTTAGTTATTAAGAAAAGTATGAACAGTTTAATAGGCGTACAAGGAAGTCATGTGGTGTCCAAGTCAGATTTTTTTATTACAACAATATAACCTAATCAGGACGATAAAATCCTTAGGCCATGATCACATAATGTCATGGATTTCTTCAGGATTTTTTTCATGTGTTTGAATTCAGAGAAAATAATAAGAATTGTCTGTCAAATAGCGGCGCCGCTATATTGAATCTTCATTGAGTCTTGGAAACGAAGAATGTCTAATTCATTAGCTTCAAAACAGTGCATTTCTTTTTACAGGATTCAGATATATGAAAGAATCATCAAAGAATCCATGTATGAACATTTCAATATCTAATGACGAGGTCTTTAACACTGTAATTTAATGACAAATCTTTTCAGTGATTCATGTTTCAATTTCGTGGTAAATAATTTTTCTCGGTAAACCTAAAAATAATTTTATTTTCCGGTCAGGACAAACTCCTACATAAAGCTGCTCTCTCGAGTGCCTAGTGATAAATCTTGTCGTATAGTGTGACATTATCGTAATATCGCTATATTCATAGCAATTACATCTTGCAGTTGCATTTAGCGCAGATTTCTCCAAACGTCGATAAATCGATACGCGGAAATGCAAAATGTGGCGTCACTGTGTTATATTGCAAATGATATGTCAGTTGGTAGTAGAGAGTGTCAAACGTTAAATTGCGTTAGATAATACTTAATAGGTTTTAATATTACGGAAAACGCTTTGTGATTGATTTTATGCTGAATAATGCAAATAATTGTATTTTATTATTCTAGTATTTTTTATTCATTATATTTTAAATGACAAAGCTATTTCATTAAAAGGATCGTCTACCTCATAAAATCCAACAAAAAACATACTAACGTAGCGAGTGTTTTGTGGCCAGTACAAGAACAGTAAAATTGTATTTCAACAAGGGATATATACTTAAAGGATCAATTTAATAGTTATGCCTTTTTAAAATTTTAGTAAAAAAATTGTACCTACGTGATTATAAATATTCCGAAAATTAATAAAAATTTCTAATTTATGCAAACTTTACACTGGTATATCTCCTGATAGAAATGTATTTTAAAATTTTAAACAGGCACATCTATATTATTCTTTCTCTATTAAATGTTTATAAAAACATTACCTTGAAGACAATAATAAACGTAACAGTTTACTCGCAACGAAAACAGTTTGACAGTATTTTTCAACTTCAAAATTACTTTGCATTGCTAGGATGCGGTAAAGTACGAGTTTCGGGCTGGTTTTAGGCGGTAGTAGTAGTGGGAAAAAGAGTGGAATAGAAAAAAAAAGTAAAATCGAGAGTATTGTAGGAATTCAATCCGTGCGACAACCTTTGAAATTTAGAGCGGCAACGGAAAGATTCTTAAAAGCAATCAAGACTACATTGAAGACGATCAAGTGGTCAGCTTGAAGCATCCGAGTGCGATTTAATTACATTTTACAATTTAACGACAATCACACTGCCGGCCGAGAGACTTGAACCCCAGAACTCCGAGTTCGTACGTTATTGACTTTTACACTGCTAGGATATGTTGACCCAGCAAAAACATCGTAATTTCTGAAAATACATATTGTTCCCTCCATGTAGGTTGTATGAAAAACATTTTCTAAGGTAGATTAAACGATTCAAAAATCAAATAAAAAAAATTGCAATTTTTCACCACATGGTTATTGCGTAAAAAATTATTGAACATACGACAAACTTGAGTTCTTGTATATTTCCCGAAAAACTTGGCAACGTTACACTTGCAAAAATTTCCCTATGTACTAACTTAGATACTTTGAAGCAAAATAATCTAAACAAAGTGCTATTTTGTAGATACTATTAAATTTAATACTTAATCTTAATTAATAATGATAAATAATCAAATAGTACAAATAACGCTCATTCATATTCGACATGTTACAAAAAAAATAACTTAACCTAAACGTCAAATGTCAAATCTGACGTAGTACAGTAGTACCACGTTGAAAAACACAGTGCTGCGTTGCCACGATTATCATCCAACTACGCATGATAGAAACCGTTCATAAAATTAATATTTCTCTAAAAATTCATATTCTAAAATATAAAATTATAATAAATAACCTATATGAACACAGTTCTGTGTCTACTTATATAATATATAATGAATTTTCTAAATAAATTTTTTTATGCGGAAAGTTGGTATTGGAGTCAAATGAATGACTTTATTCCACTTTAATTTAATGTTTTAGGTTTTATTAATTAACATATATTTCTTTTAAATGGAAAAAAATCTATTACGGTATTCTTCCAATCATTGAAATATTTTTCTACGGCAGTATTATATGTATTTAAGTTCATTTTTCAATTTTTCATGAAGACTGTCAATTGATTTAAAAGTATCGCTGCAACCACCTTAAACCCGCGCAGCTACTGCTTGAGTTTGAAATATCGACCTAGAATTGTAGAAATACTAGCAAAACTATAATCATTAATATTATTCTCATTTTGTAAATTCTAATTATCTTACACTCCTTACACTGTCTTCTTTAACATCTAAATCTGATTGAGCAAATTACGTATTCTGCTAAAACACGCTCACCATTTTGTCCAAATGTTTTCTCGCTGTCCATATTCCGCCATGACAACAAACAAAGTACAAACTACAAAGTGAATTTCATTTCCGCAAGAGCATCAACATCAACTTAAACACAAAACACAACAGGCGTTGCAAAAAGCAGAGAGAACACGATATCAACCATCACATTAAACCACTCGTACTCATATCAAGATACCTGAGAAATGGCATTCAACATTCAGCATTCAAGCTCAGCTCCTTATTGTCTGTTGAGAGCTGGTGTGACTGTATCGTTTGGAGGCCGTTGTTGAAGAGGAAATTTCGGTTGTCTTGGTGAAGTCATTTGTTTACACGCCATTGTTTTGCTGAGGAATTCAGATGGCTAATATTTGAACAATTGAGGGAAGTAAATTGGAATTGAGTTAATAAAGACAATAGTTAGGATTGGTTATTGTTTTGTTTGTTTTCGTAACAAATGAAGGTAATTTGCTGGTTTTGTAAGGTGGTATTTTCATAGGCGTAGATGGGATTTTGTTAAGAGGAATCAAATTATGGAGGGAGGGAAAATTAAAAAGTATAGACGTTTTAAATCCATATAGGAGTGACGTCATATCAGATAAATTTTATCCACCACGTTCATAAAATAAGTTCTCTCTTTGTTACACATTTTACTCGTATAAATCTATACGCATATCGTATGTCATAAAATCTTGATTCATACGAATAATTTGCTTGTATTTTATGACGTCACTCCTAATATATGGATTTGAAATATATTTGTAATGCTTGCTTTTGAAGCAAATCCCTACGACCCCAGTTTGGATTCAAACGAAAATACGCTGGGTGGTTCGAAGTCCACTGTTGGTCTAGTTGACCACTTGCTCCAGTGAATGCAAGTAAAATCGGCAATGAATCTGGTGGAATTTTGACCTAATGCTCTCTATTCTAGGAGAGACTGAATTGAGATTATTGAAGCTCTTTTAAATTAAAACATATGAAAATACATACACACATAATTTTAAAATTACGTTATTATATCCCTTCTATGCATTTCATACGTCAGATTAACTTTAAATAAAAATAACCCATGCCATTACAATCTTATTATAATAATTGGTTCAATTGTCGAGCAAAATGTAACCTTTTATAGCTTTGTTTCATAGGGACAACCAACCATCTATTAAATTAAGCGGCTCGTCTACGTTTTTACCGAATTCCAAGAATACTCTCGATTTTACTTTTTTCTTCATTCCACTGCTCTTTTCCTTACCACTACGACTGCCTAAAACCAGCCCGAAACTCGTACTTTGCCGCATCCTAGCTATGTAATGTCATTTTGAAGTTGAAAAATTCTGTAAAAGTGTTTCCTGTCAGATTATTATTGACATTTAATAGAGGAAGATTGGATGTAGGTACAGATGTGCCTTTTTAAAATTTTAAAAATTAATTTGTATCATGAGATATAACCGTGTAAAGTTTGCATAAAATATATATTTTTTTTAATGTTTCGGAATTTTTATATTCATGTACAATTTTTTAATCAAAAAGCACATCTGTAGATCCATTCTTTCTCCATTAAATCCTTGTTGAAATCAATTTTTACTATTCTCGTACTGGTCACAAAACACTCGCTACGTTAGTATATTTTATGCTGGATTTTAGGTAATAGACGGGCCTCTTAAATGAAAAATACTAAATATTTTATGTTTCTTCCATGTATACCTTCTACTGGTTAAAATTGTAATACTTTTTTGCAGTAATAGTTCCTCAGCCATTCTTTTAATTATTATTATTTCTGTAGTTATGATTATATGATAGGTACCTATAGGAAATTGAGTCATTAATAAATTCAATCACGTATCATTTTAATCTAACAATCTTTTAAAGCATAACAGTACAAAGATCAACGGTAATTTTTGTATTTTGTATTGATATCCGATGTACATTCAATCGTAATGTAATTATAATCTATCAGTATCATATTATGATTGTTGTACCATGTAATAATATAATAGATTAAATAATATAGGTGAAGTTCACTATGCCACTGCCAATGTGTTAGTGAGTATACCACACATGTGTTTATGTGCTGCCTTTTTAAGGCTTCCTGTCATTTACGTTCCAAACTAGGGGAAAGGAAGCAAATCAAATCAATGTAATCTGTAGTTAGTGGTTTAATTTACCCCCAAATGTAATTTACATGTCATTATGTATTTAATTTGCTTACAATCCCATGAAGGTATAGGTGCTATCCGAAACCTATTAATTATAAAATTAGAATTACAAAAACGTTGTATAATTCGTGTTGTAGTCGGATTTTTACCTCCCGATTACCTGTAAGGGAGGTATTGGAATCATGCAAAAAATTGGGTAGCGAGTTTTTAGTCTCATTTTTGATAGTTTCACGATGATTTCTGTATGTATGTAAGTGTGTGTGTGTGCCGGGTTGGAGGTCGGATAACTCAAATGAGAATTACCCCAAAAAAATTATATTTGGTATTTAACATTTGTATATATATTGGAAGATCTCATTAGATTTAGGTACAAATATCTTCACCGGAAGTAATATTTTTTGAAGATTGAAAAGGTTAATTGT
Organism: Agonum fuliginosum; assembly: GCA_947534325.1. Lineage (NCBI taxonomy): Eukaryota > Metazoa > Arthropoda > Insecta > Coleoptera > Carabidae > Agonum > Agonum fuliginosum. The sequence continues at coordinate 4,409,779 of OX384033.1, forward strand.
CTAAAATTTCTATGAACTTTGATAAATATAGTATTCATTTGTAATAAGAATAAGAGAAAAAGTTATTTGCAACTTACGTTATAAACAGAGCTGGGCAAGTATCGAAATCAAAATACTTAAGTATAAGTACCAGTACTACCTATGGTCAGTACTTGATACCAAGTACATTTTCAAGTAAAGCTTCGCAGTACTTAAGTAAAGTATAAGTTTTTCTTGTCAAAAGTATTTAAAAATAAGTATTTTTCAAGTAGCAGTATTTTTATTACCTCTCGCCTAGAGAGGTATAGGGATCGTGAAAAAATTCGATGTCGAGATTTTTGTCAATAAGCACGTTTTAGCACCTTTAGAACCTATTTTGACTATTTTCACGATGATGTCTGTGTGTGTGTGTGTGTGTCTGTATGTGCGCCTACTATAGTCTTTCGTTCTGATTCATTATCTCAAATTCTACTTTACATAAAATTCTAATATTTTGCAATATACATTTATATATGTTAATGAAGAGCTGATAAGATTTTGGTAAAAATCTGCCAACCGGAAGTGGTATTTTCTTGAAGCATTTTAACATTTTTTGCAAAAGATATAGGAAATACTGCGATAGTTACAATTTGTCATTCGACATTTGAAAGAACAAATTATCTTTTACAATATTTATTTAACATCGTTTCTATATCTCTTACCAATAAAGGAATATTAATTTTCAAAAAATTGTAATTTTACCTACCACGATTTTTAAATCGCAATATATGAAAAAATTAAAAACAAAAATGAATATGTCAATGTGACAGATGAACAGACGTATGCACAGATTCTAAAATATTTGTGGCACCATTTTAAAAGAAATGTAAATATTATTAACTGAACATAATGTAATAAGGTAATAATAAAGTTAAATTTTTATCTATAAAGAGCTAATTAAGAACTAAGAACTATAAAATTATTTTCAAAAAGTTTGTAAATTTATTGCAAAATTATAATTTAAGAAAGCCTAACTAAAATCAAATTCACATAAATTACAGTGTTAAGGCGAGAGGTCGTGTGCTGGCCACAACAGATTTTTTAAAATTAATATAATAAATTACATGGTTTGTAACATTTGTAACCTTTAACCTTATTACATTCGATTATTATCTTTTTTTTTTCGAGGAAGATTAATTCACAGTGCAAATGTCGTATTCTGTCGCTGTGGTCGCAGGTTGAACAGTATAATACTCAAACTATTGAAAAAACTTAAGTATTTAAAAAGTACTTCAGTATTATTTACGATTATGAAATGAAAATAAGTCTTAAGTACAAGTTTTTATTTTAGTACTTAAAATTTTAAAGTAATAAGTACCAAAAAAATATTTATACTTAAGTACAAGTATTAAGTACTAGTTGTTATTAAAAATTGATACTTAAGTACCTAAATACTTAAGTAATGCCCAGCTCTGGTTATAAAAAAATTGTCTTTATCTGGTAGCATTAAAGAACGTCATAATATAAGTCATATTAAGTAAGATATTAAATGTAGTAATTGCACGGAGGATGGCTTCAACACAGAAGAGTTTTTCAGAGAATGAATCTTTTAATTCAGGTGATACTAATTTCTATGTTTGAATATTTTAGATTTTTATTAGTATATTTTAAATGGGCACCGGATTGTACGTATACATTTATGTTTATAAGTCTAGATATGGCAGAAGGATGTGTGCTGGCCACATCAGATTTTATATTAGAAGAACTTAGGACTTAAGCACATGAATAAAGATTATAACTGATCATTAATCAATTCGAAGATCTTTGTATTTATTATCAAAGTGGTTTACTACCCTTTGGAGAAACATCTAACACAACATTCGTAGTTTGTTACCTACTAACCATCCAAAACAATGCACAACATTGTCTCATATTAGCAAATTTCCCACAGTGCTTTTCGTGTGCATCTCTATGTCGTCAGTGTTGAAATATTCTCTTCTTTACCTCGAAGGTCACTGAAGGTCACGAGAACGCACACAGTCGTCGTTTGTTTTGTTTTGGTGACCCGTGGCAGTATGAATCTTAACCTCAACACTTAAGCTTTGTTTATTTTGTTTTATTTTAAAAGGGTTCGGCGAAGTGTTATTTTTAGAACGAGGAGTTTCATTTATGTAAGGACGGTGATGGTTGTAAGATGGTTTATTGTACTTTTATGTTTTTTCAAGGAACAAAATAAATAAATTTTGTTAATGACATTTGTGATTTTATAAGTTATTTAAGTACAAAATAGTATATTATATATTCAGGGACTAAAGTGCATGATTTAATCTTGAGGGTGAAGTTTATTTCACGAGCCGAAGGTGAGGGAAATAATCACCTAGGGGTTAAAGGTACTTTAGTCCTGTGGTATATACGCTATTTTTTGCACTTCATCCTCAAACGAATGCAAAATAGTTTAAAAGAATACACATTTTGTAATTTTGACAGTAAATTTTATGACAAATATTTATATTGTTACCATAGATACTCTGTAACAAATAGCACGTATTTACTTGACAACGGGATTAATTAATTCAATTCCTTGACAACGGGATTAAATATGAGAAATAATCCCTTGGGATCAAATTAAGAACCTTATTCCCTAAAAATAAAGACTAAAGAACAGTTTTAGTCCCGGAAGTGCAAAAAAAGTAAAACTTGATCACGGGTCATAGCCAACTAAGAGCTCCATATGAAAATTTGAATTTCTCGAAATCTGTAGGAGATAAACAAAATTTGAGAACTGCTGCGAATTCCTCGTTAAAAACTGCCATATAGAACGTATAAATTAGGAACTAATTCAAAAAAAAAAAAAAACGAAATTGTCATAAGGGGCAACTTTTGTCTAATTTAACCAACTTCGTATCTCTCATGGTTCTCGAGATCCCCATGCTTACAGTTTCATAGGACACCCTGTATATTATTTAATGGTCGTAGATAATAACGTAGAAGAATAAAATAAATTTGGTTTTTCGTAGTAAATTAATATTTAAGAAATAGTTTATTAAGCCAAAATTAATAGTTGGAAAAGTTTATTGGAACAAGGCTTTAATTAGGAAAAGTCTTTTTTATAAAGCCTTGTTCCAATAAACTTTTCCAAATAAATTAATATTCTTTAATTTAGAATAAATTTAAGAGTTTTTAAAAATGTTATCGCTTCGCTACCTTTATCAGTTAATATTTACTACCTATCTAAAATTTGCTCTATATACCTATTTATCAATTTACCACATGGTGCAGTTATTTTTTAACCCATAAAAATATTTGCATACTAAATATCAACAATGGTTATCTGTATATTTTACTAGTTTTATTAGGTTTGATTTTATCAAAAAAATTTATTCGATAAGATTTTTTCCAATGCAAATATAGTTTTTGCAGTCACACCATGCTCTAGGATTATATATTGACTTCAATCAAAATTTAAAAGAATTTTGCCACTGCTCAAAAAATATATTTATCAAAATTTGAGTAATTACCAGAAATGTGAAGAATAAAGTAATGGCATTTCATTTTAATAATACAATGGAATGTCGTTTTGCTATAAAAATGACAAATAAAATAAAGAATTTAATTAATACATTCTTGCGAACGTTTTTCCATTAATTTCTCTCCATTCTTTTACTTCCTATTCCATTAGAAAACTGTTTTTAATATTTCTGATTAATGTTTTATGTTTCTGTCTTTCAATTTAAATGACAGCTCGACAGCAATACATAACTCACATTGTAGATTGAATTGTGGGTCTATGTTAAAGTTTAATTTGGTATATAATCGTTTGTTTTTGTTTTGACAGTTTTATAGAGCGTCTTTTATTTAATGTCGTTTTTTGTTTCAGGAGGCTCGTTAAAAACTACCAGCCAAAAAAGAAAGAAGAAGAAGAGTACCAGTAAGTAGCAATTTTAAAGTTTTTGTTGTTTTACTTAAGTGTGAAAAGAATGATATAACGGTGATATCAATTAAGTAATTCATTAAATCTACATTGTTTATTTAGTTGAACATTGCACACATCCTGACAAAATATTACTAATTTTGACGGTGTATAATGACGTTTTTTCTTGGAATATCTTTCAATATCCGTTCTTTTTTAATGATCTATCACACCTTTTGCTAAACTTGTATGTGGAAGCCTCGAACATAAGTATTGTGCGTCTACAATTTTGAAATTTAAATTAAAACAGATTTTACATACCATACTTAATCTATTACGCCTTTTTACCCAATTTGGGTGTAGCAGCCTCACATATTATTCGTCATCAGTATTGTTATATGTTATGTCGTGTGTGCGGTTATCAGTCGTTAACTCACGGTTACTTTTATGGAAGTTGGTAAAGTGTGCACCGAATGAGTGTATCTTCAACTAATTTTATTCTTATTGCGGATAACTTGGATGTGACAGCCTCACTGTGCGTCTTCGTTGTGCTGTGTGTGCGGTTATCAGCCGTCAACTCACGGGTACTCATTGGAATTAGTACAAAGTGTAACTCAAGAGAGTATCTTTATCTAATTTTACTCATAATCAGTAAGGGTGACATCTATGACGCTTTTTTATGCATTATGGATGTTACCAGCTGCACAAATATATTTTGTCATCAGTAGATATATTATACCGTGTGTGCGGTTACCAGCATTCTACTCACGGATTCTCCATTTTATAATATGTACAAAAATTGTTTTTTTTTCTTCAAATAATACCTAATAATTTCGGTTCCTCTGTTACTTCTGTGCAAAGAAATTAAAAACACCTTTATTGTGGATGGGCTACTTGCATGGTATACTGAAAATTAGATTTTTATCATTATGAACTTAATGTCCTGTCCACACGAGAAAAGTTTTCACTGAAAAGTTTCTGGAAAGTAAAACAAGTGCTAGAAGCTGTCATAAAAAATCTGTCAATTATACCGTTCTTACGGGAAATGTCATTATTTTTATTAAATATATTTAAGATCACTAGCTTTAATATATTGTAAAGAAATAATTAGTTTCCCTCACGGTTTCTCCGTTTAACCGGAATTGACAGTTTTTTTAAGCTCCTTAGCATTTGTTTTACTTTCATGAAACTTTTTAGTAAAAACTTTCCTCGTGTGTACAGGGCATCAAATCATACATTGATAATTCCACTCTTGTACAGTAGCGGATACAAGGGGAGGGCGATGGGGCGATCGCCCCCCTTTGAGAGAATTTGATCTTTAAAAGTTTAAGAAATCGTTGACAAATTTAAGATAAAGAAATTTCCCAATTTTCATTTCATTTATTTTTTAAATTTGTTATTTATTTTAATTTTTACTCGTGAAAAAGGGTAAAATATAAATTTCCGATTTATAGATAAACTTGACTTTTAATAAAACAGCCGTTGACCTTGAACCCTAAAAAATTTTCGCATGCGGCGCAATTTTTCCTTTCGTTTTCGAAATATTACTTTTGATAAGAATTCGCCCCCTTCTTGGAGATTTTCTAGATCCGCCCCTGCTCCTGTATAATGTAAGCCATAAGCAAAACACAATTTTATCGTTTTGACAGCGGATAAAAAGGAAGGTAACTTTTTGCAAGTGATAAAACCTTATTTACCTTTTTCTTATCAACCAACAAACAAACAAAACACTAAAATGTCATTTGCTTCTTATTTCCAATATTTGTCAGTGAAATGATTAGATTTTGGGAATATTTGTGAAGGAGTCGTTAAATTATCTCGTTGAATTACACTCGAGCATGTTATTTCCTCCGAATAAATTTCTGTTTGACATCTCAACCTTGTCACCTGACAGCAATTTGACTTGAAAAATTGTTTTAAAATAAAATCCTATACGTACAGTGTCGTGATTTTATTAAACAATTTTTCTTTTCAAATTGCTAGGCAACAAGGTTTCAATACAAACATAAATTTATCCGGCGAAATAAAAAGCTCTGTGTAATTACAGTTGATAAATATACAAATTTTATTTTATGTTACGTTATGTTGCTGTTATTCAATTGTCATTAAACATTTTTTGGCTCGTTGACAAAAATTTTTTGGGAATATAAAAAATACGGGTCCCAAGTTTTTATCTTTTCATCAAAAATATTTAATAAAAGAAATCATGCAAGTAGCCCATTGTGTCTTTAAAATTATCTTTGAACTTAATCGTTATAAATGAAAACGTTTTCTTTGTCTGTAAGTTGATTATGAATGAAAAATCAATGAACTGTATCAAATTGAATATAGTATTTTTCAATCCTCAAGCATTATACAAGTAGTTACAAATTAAATTAATTTATGTAATTAAATTACTATTAAATCTTATCGTTGTATCTCAGAGTTTGACATATACCCACACACATACAGACACATTTAAACCTCGTATTTATGTCTCCATTCTAAAAAATCAAAAAACAAACTGCATACTTCATAACGAACTTGTTAACCTTACTTTTAATAAAATTCCTGCGCGTTTCTTGGTACACTCCAAGCAAAAACAACAAAATTAGTACAGTCCAGTTTCTAAACAATTCAATATGTCAATGTTATTTATTATAGTAGGAACAGCATAAGCATAAGCGAACGATTTACAATAAGAACAAAGATAAATAAACATGATACATTTATAGTGTGTGGTGTAGTGTATTGTTTCGTTTTTATGTTTGCACAACTGTGGGCTGGTTGTCCATCCACGGCTACTGTGATTTGATTATGCCAATGTTGTTATGAGAATGGAGAAAGTGGTATATATGATAAAACTACAGTGCTGTACTAGATACATTTTCAATACAAACATAATAATTTTTTTATTTTGTTGGTAACCATTCAACAGGATTTTACTTCCAATAGGAGTTGCCAAGTTTTTAAAGAAATACTTATTGGATATTAATTTTCAGCATATTAAGTTATAGGAAAGTGATAATAATTGGTTATTTTGATAGATTTATTACCTTTTATCGAAATGAAAATGTAACTCTTTTGAAACGTGCATTAAAATGCGCCATGTGTGACGTAGACAACATTGAAACCAAACCGTGAGTAGATTTGTTCGTGTAAGATCGTTTTTTGTCGTTTTGACTACGGAATGGACGACGGACCTGTGTTGAAATAAGGTAAGATCTAGGTATCGTATTTGGTCCTTGTCAGCGCGGTTAACGTATGTTCTCAGGTCCGGTGACGTAACACCGTCACACACGGCATCGTTTTTCGCGGCACCTATTTTTTAAACTTTATGAATTTTTTTTGGCTTATTAGTAACTTTTTGGCAATATTTTATTGAATAGATTAACATATAAAAAAATCTGACGTGGACACCACATGACTTCCTTGTACGCCTTGTGTGTTCATACTTTTCTTAATAACTAAAATGTAAAATAATATTAAAAATTCTTTTAACTTATTATACTAGTATACTCACAAATATATTTTAGTCATTTTATTTAAACTGCAGAAGAAGATATAAAGCATATTTTACTATTGTCACTGTCATGTCATAATCATTTAAATTTTACGTAGTAACAAATGTTAAACGATCATGGAGTACAAGATACCGAAATACTAAATTATAATTATATACTTTAATTATTCTTAAATGATAGAAGATACAGAAAATTTTTATAAAATACCGATTGTAGATAATAATCACATAATCTTTCATTTAAAATAAAAAAAATTGTCTAAAATTAATTATTTATCAAAATATTTTTAAAAAGTACTACTTCCGGTTTGTAGACTGAAACCAAAAATAGGAGGTGCACAACTAGATGCTATAACAGTCCTAAATACAAAATTTCAGCTTTCTACGTCTAACCGTATTTGAGTTATGCGACACACATACGTCCGTACGCACGTACGTACGCACGTACGCACGTACGCACGTACGCACGTACGCACGTACGTACAGACGTCACGACGAAACTAGTCATAATGGATTCAGAAAAGGTCAAAACGGATATTTCCGTCAAAATCTGAGAACCGAAATTTTTCGCGATTACAATACTTCCTTACTTCGTACAAGGAAGTAAAAACGTGAAACCCCCCATTGCCCCATTGTAGAACGGTAAATTTTATTATAATCTTGGTCAGAATCTCATTCCATTGCATTCAAAGCGGCAACGGAGGGATTCTTTTTGCAACCAGAACTACATTTAAGGTAGCAAATCCGTCGGTCATGAGCGTGCGTGATTTCGGTGTGAGGTGAAGCCAAAGCAGTCAAATAATAAGAAATACATCATTAAAAATCGTATATTTGGATGTAAATTACAAATCATAGGTATCCAATTAAATAAAAAATTGAAATTAAAGTTTACACCGAAATGCAGTTCTTGAGACTGTTATTAGTTATTGCGGTGACTCATAATTTTTATTGTTTTAATAAATATCTCAAATATTAAAGAATAACATATTATTCGTTTTCTAAACATGTGTTTGGTTTTGTTATGAAGTTATGATATAATATTTTCTAATCTATTGGTACCCCCCAAATACGCAATGCATTTTAGCGCGTTTTAGTGTCTTTAAATTAAATTATCTTCGTTATTTCAACGGTTACCTATATATAAATTTTAATTTTTTCTAAATTCTACGACTTGTAATGAATGCTGTATAATGGATTTACATCCTTAAGATGATCAAGTGGTCAGCTAGAAGCACCGAGTGCGATTTAATTGCAAGATGTTTTACAATTTAACGACAATCACATACTGCCAGCCGAAAGACTTGAACTCTTGATCCACCAAACTCCGGGTTCGTACGTCATCACATGCAGAGAGCTGTGCTTCAACCCGCGCAGCTAGTGCCTCTACGACCCAATTTGGGTGTGGCAGTCTTAGGCACCGGGTAGTGGTTGTAACAAGGGTTTGCGCGAGAGGGTTAGATGGCAGAACAGTTTAGGTTGAATCTCAATTAAATAAAATAAAATTTAAAACATCACAAAATTCTTGTCCTTAGTACGGCTCTGTCTACCAACTGGTTGAACTTTACTTTTGCAAGAACAACTGAATCCTCAGCTGCGATATGTCACGTATGTCACTTGACAGTTTTATAAAGCTTGTCACAGACAAAACACATCTGTTTCCAAATAATAATAAACATTCTTCACGATTGTTATCAAGATCAAGAGAAAGTAAAAATGCTTTTGAGTGATTGATTATTGTAACATTTACATTTGCTTCATATGGTTTTATATTGCAAAAAGAAAGACTATTACAGTCGATTGAGATCTATGAAAATAATCATGTAACGATATGAAATGTATAAATGAATAATTTCTCTTTATTTTATTTCACACAGCAGGAAACAGCGCTGTAGGAATATGTATTTATTTTCATATAAGTAATTTATCTATGACAACTTTTATCTATAACTTGGGTGTGGTAGCCTCACATATTGTGAGTCATCGGTAAAGATATGTATTATAACATAGTGCTACTCATGTTTAGTTGTAGCAAGAGCAAATAGAGAGTACCTTAACAGAACACTTTTCTCTCAGTGAAATTTATTCCTATTTTTACTTCCTTGTACGGAGTAATAAGGAAGTATTGTAATCGCGAAAAATTTCGGTTTTCAGATTTTGATGGAAATATCCGTTTTGACCTTTTCTGAATCCATTATGACTAGTTTCGTCGTGACGTCTGTACGTACGGACGTATGTGTGTCGCATAACTCAAATACGGTTAGACGTAGAAAGTTGAAATTTTGTATTTAGGACTGTTATAGCATCTAGTTGTGCACCTCCTATTTTTGGTTTCAATCTATAAACCGGAAGTAGTACTTTTTAAAAATATTTCGATAAATATTTAATTTAACACAAATTTTTTTATTTTAAATGAAAGATTATGTGATTATCTACAATCGGTATTTTATAAATTTTTCTGTATCTTCTATCATTTAAGAATAATTAAAGTATATACTTATAATTTATTATTTCGGTATCTTATACTCCATGATCGTTTAACATTTGTTACTACGTAAAATTTAAATGATTATGACATGACAGTGACAATAGTAAAATATGCTTTATATCTTCTTCTGCAGTTTAAATAAAATGACTAAAATATATTTGTGAGTATACTAGTATAATAAGTTAAAAGAATTTTTTATATTATTCTACATTTTAGTTATTTAAAAAAGTATGAACACACAAGGCGTACAAGGAAGTCATGTGGTGCCCACGTCAGATTTTTATATTGAAGATTGTAAAATAAAAATGTGTGACCATAGCTTTCATATTTAAAATGAAATTATGAGGATGATTACAAACATTTTCTTTTCACATAAAATTTTCGTCTACCTCTAATAGTTAATTTATTAGTATACTTTATATACAGTTTATACTTTATACCCTTGTCAACATTTAAAAATGATATTTTTTAATATCCTGTGCCTATGTGAACATTGTTATTTGTGTATCATGTACCGAGAGCATCGTTATCTGCCCGCGGGCGAATTTGTTTAGTCGAGGCGAAGATGAGATCAACTACTCGCCAAATGCAACTAAACTAATTTAAAAATTATTATTTGCCGTTCTTAAAACAATTATTCAATTGAATGTTTGTAAACAAATCAAAACTTTTCATCAAACAGTGTTTACAATCGTAGTTTGAAGCCAATTTGAGACAAATGTACAAGTTTTTTGTGTTTGTTGCACTAGGCGACAAAGTAGTACATTACTGCAACATTTTTAAATATAACCTTACTAAAAATTGTACAACGATTGTACAAAAATAGATATGATTTTATATATGAGTAGAGCAAAACTTGTTATGTTGTCCACTTTTTGTCAGATCAATTATTATAAACTTTTTCCCATGTTTTTTAATCACTGCTGTAGGTAGAGTATACTAGTAGTACATTTGGGAACATAAAAATGTAGAATATGCATAGCCTGCAAAATGCAACACCAGAAAATGCAAATCTAGAAAATTTATGAGCAATAATAGTAATGAAACACCTAACAGACAAATTCAAATCTAGAATTTTAGATTCGGCATATGGAAGATTCGAATCTATACTTCATTTCAGCTAAGAAAATAGTAGATGGCACTGCGAATGCCAGTAAGTTTTACACTCACACATTTTATTTGACGCGATCTTAAATAAATTATGTTTTGTGAATAAAGCTGTCATCTATAGAATAATGTAGTACTTCGATGTAACTATGAAATTCAAAATAAGAAGGTATAAGTAATGTTAACGGAAATGAAAATGTTTCCTAGTGTAAATCTACCTCTCATCTCAACCAATCAGATTCAAGAATATCATTGCCCTATCTTATCCAACGCTATTTTCTTAGCTGAAATGAAGTATAGTCTCTTGCATTTATGCCGAAACTAAAATAACTCTAGATTTGAATTTTCCTGTAAATGAATCTTTTGATTTTGGTAGGTATTTTATTACTTATGTATTTTCTAGATTCTCATCTTCCGGTGTTGCATTTTCCAGTCTATAAATATTCTAGATATTTATTTTTTTATGTTGTCCTGTCCCATTCCCGTACATTTGAATACGAGAAGCAAGAAAACTTGTAAAAGACAAAAAAAAATACAAATAAATCATTGTGAACATATTCGCCAGATACACCAGAATAAATTTGTAAAATCCAATCATAATATTTATAATTTTTATTGCATACTTGTCATCTCATAACTAGCTATAGCTTTAACGAATTTATGTAAATACCTTCTAGTTAAAATATAACATATGGCATACACATTCTCATAAAATATGCAAGAATTCCTTCAGAAAATACCCAACGCGGCCTGAATAAGAAACAAGCAAATCAATCAATTTCTATGATTAAGAATCACGTGTAAAAGAATGTAATAACGTTCTTGTCGAACTACTAAACAACAATAAAATAAATGTTTAAATAACTTTCTAACGTATAAATTCCTAGTGGATTGCGTGGTGCATAGCAAACTCTCATTTAGAGTCAAATGAACAAGGTCGACCAATGGTCTGGGTGCACATACTAATGCAGAGTATGTGGACAACAATAGCAAAGAGAATTAAATATAGTCTGAGCGAAACTGTAATAGAAATAGCATACAGGATGATTCACAACTTCGTGCATATACTTAAGGCTCTACACTTGTTGAACGCAATATTGCTGCAATAGAATCAGAATTCATGATTCTTGCTATATTGCTTAAAATAAAAATCTGAAATTTACCATAAGTAATTACGAAGCATTATTTGATCGAAAAATTGCGATTGCGACAACAATTAGAGAAAATAAGAATTAATTTATTCATTTTAATATTACAAATTATGGCCTTAATATTGCATATTTATTAATTTTGTTTAAAATAGTCGATTCCTTGCATTGTTCATGAGAGTGCTAAGAAAATATTTTTTGTCAAGAAAATTACGTATCTGACAAAAAAAATTGTAAAAAATCGGCCAAATTGACTATTTTTATTAATTTATTACTAAAATACCATTAAGTATTTCAAAAATATAATTTTCTTAGCACTCTAGAGTCATCTTTTCACTATCTGTATATAAAATATGAACAGTGTAGGTGTACTAACAAGGGCTCAGTTTCTAATATAGCAAGGTCCCTTTTTTGGCACAAGTGTAACGCCTTAAATATACTTTAGTCGAGGCGAAACTGTTATAGAAATAGACATACATACACAACTTCGTGCATAATTTAATTGACATTATAAGAGATGGCCGCACACATTATCAAATATACGGGATTTTTTTAAAATGATAAAAAGATAGGTACCTATATAGGTATTTCGATGACCAATCAGGATATTAAAGATAAAACATTTCTCTAGCACTGTCTTCATCAGAAACCCAGAAAGAATCTTTAACTTCTTTATTTATTTAAGCTGTTAATGTCCCCAAATTGATTTCAAATAGACAATCCATTAGCCAAATAGCGTCCAATTGATTACAGAATAAAAACTTCCTAGAATCAATTACCAACACTTTGATTGAGCACAACTTCAGAGTATAGAAGAATTCTGCTTTATTTTCTCACCATAAACCAAATTAACACTAATGTATACTCACAGTTTCAGAGATGAAGGTTAAAATGCATTAAAAATAAAATGAAAAACATTAAAATGTCAGAGAGAATGAGATTGTACCTTGGGATCTCTTGGGATTGACATGAATTTTGACATGAGAATAATGAGTCTGTGATACGATATGAGAAAGGTCAATGTACTTTTTTAGTAAAAGCATGTCGCAAAACGAAGATAATTCGTTGATAATCACACATGAACATCAGTAAATTTTAACTTGGCTATTAGGCGAATTATAAAATAAAAATAGTAAAAAAGTATATTCATACACAGAAAAATGCAACACCAGACGATGCAAATCTAGAAAAAAGTACAAACTACCAGCACCTAAAGATTCGTAAACAGGAAAATTCAAATCTACAATTTTTGTATGTAAAAAACGATGCAAATCTAGAAAAAATATTGTCAAAACCGAGTATGTGGGACCCAAGAATGGTACTGGGTTATAGGTTACGACACATCAACATATTACGCATGCAAATTTTATTAATTTCTGCACATAAGAAGACAAAATCTGCTGTTATTCATCTCTGAAAATTCTAATTCAAGGTAGTAGCTATTTGACCTTAAATAATAATAAAAAATTGCATTCGACGTATTTTCTTATCCTTTCCTGTTGCATGACTGTTTTTTTTACTTTTTTATTCTTTTTAAAGCCCTCACACAGATTTTCATAAGTCGGATTGTACATTTGGTTAAACCTAATTTGTGTATCCCTTGTGTTGAAGAGACAAACTACTTGTTTTCTAAATTTTTATCTTCCTGTGTTTGCATTTATGCCGAATCTAAAAGAAAGATGCAAATCTAGAAAATTATAGTTTGTCTCTTCAACACAAGGGGAATACACAAATTAAGTTGAACGTATATAACTAAATGACTAAACAACCCAATACCCATTTTTGAGTCCCACTTACTCGGTTTTGACAATAACTTTTCTAGATTTGAATTTTCCTGTAAATAAATCTTTTGACATTTTATTATTTATAAAAATTCTAGATTTTTTCTGGTGTTGAATGGACTTGAGTTATCAGCTGTCACTGTCAACTAACGGTTCTCAAGGTTGGTGGGAGAGAGTACACCACAGTGAAAATTTTGTGCAGTTAAACTTGTAATTCTAATCTTAGACAGAATCACAGTCGGTCACTAGCGCACAAACTGGATTTTTTTGATAGTTCGACAAAATTTGTAATTACCTATTTATGTAATTTAATTACTCGTCGAAATCTTCATCCTAACTAAAATTATTTCTGTGGCAAACCATTGCTAAAATATTCAAGTTCTAATTATAAACATATGTTTCATGAAAAAATCTTGGCAAATTACTGACTTCTCTTGCCAATCCATTTCTAATAATTAGTGTCACATTATAGTGATGGATGGTGTAAAGTGAGAAACTATACACATTAGTGTATCTTTATCTAATTTTACTCTGGGATAAAATACAAATAATCATCATTAGATTAGAATGATGGAATATTTGTAAAATGTAAACTATAGAATTGCGTACAAATTGCAGTCCTTGATAATATTATTGTTATTGTGTATCAACACTATTTGTAGTTATATCTTTCATAATTTCATCATTGTATTATTTTTCCACAACAAATATATTTACCGCCTTATTAAACATTTTTCAAGATCCAGATCCTAAACTACCTTCGTACATCATCTATTACGCCTTATACCCAACTTGGGTGTGGCAGTCTCACTTGGTCACTTATTGTGAGTCGGTACAGAGTGATTCACATATCTTCGTGCATATAATGTTCAACTTTTGTATCCCGGAACTGAAAGAGTTTATTCGAAATTCGCTATTTTATTTTCTGCAGGTATTTTTAATGGGAGTCACTATACCTGCATAAAAATGGTGAAAAATTGAAGCAAAAATTCACTTTTTTAGAAAAACAAATACATTTTTGAATAGATAAAGGTTGTCTCCAAATGCGTCTAATGCCACATTTTTCATTTTTGTACTCTATTTTTTTATATTCATGGCTAAACATGGCCAATTTTAGCTATTTTGTGAGTTTTTTATACGTATTTTATCACATATTTAAACAAAAAACTTAAAAAAGTAGCATTAGACGCACTTGAGAACAACCTTTAGCTATTTAAAAATATCTCATTTGTTTAAAAAATCCTAATATTGAAACCAGTTTTAAGGGAAAAACTGAATATCGTTTTTCGCTATTTTGACGGTTTGTATTTAACCATTTGTAATTTAATTTTCTGCATTAAATAGTTCATAAAGAGTTGTATTTATTTATTTAAATTAATAATTTTATTCTTTGTTTATTCATGTGTAGCAAGCCGCACAGTGAAATCCAGCATTTTGGTATCGACTCCCCATCAAACAGTTTTGTGTCACTGTATTCATTCGAAATTTCATACCGATACTATTGCACAATTAATTGTAACTAAATATTATTCCATTTACCTATAGTTAGTCAAATATCCATTTTACAATTATTAACAATTTATTCAGTGGTTTTAAAAATATGCTTCTTGCAAAACTGCCCTTAAATTTACGATTAAAAAAATTTGTTCCATGATAAATAAGTTGAGTACTAACTATATGCCTTTAAAATATATGCACGAAGTTGTGAATCACCCTGTATATTATTCCTTATGTGCGGTTACCAGCAATCAACTCTCGGTTACTCTGATTGAAAGTGCAGAGTATAATATACTGTCGTAACAGCACAAAATAAGGTTATGTAATAAATGTTTCATATTTTGTTGAATGTAAATAATGATTGTATTTAAAATAAATGATTTGAACCATTTGAGATGTTGAAAGTACAGCAATGTATTACTACTGTGTATAAATTGTTCTTATTATTGTAATATTGCAAAGTTTATCGATGTAATTATTTATTACAGCTGACTGATCCGTGATGCTTGATTAAATACTTGTTACAATATTTGTGCCAAGGTCGTTTGTTGTGCTTAGATCTTAAAGCGATGCAAATCTTTAATTTTTGCGAGAAATTAATTAATTTTCCCTTTGTGATGTAACATGTAACAATGCAAGTAATCTCTACTCTTTGAATATTTATATCTGTCATCAGATTGACACCGGTTTGTCCTACTTTTTTAAAGTCATTGGGCCAAAACCAGCACTCTTATTTAAGCTAATAAATTTCTTATAATTAGGACTGGGAAATTGTTCAACGTATTTTCCGAAGTCCTACAATACTTTCGATTTTACTTTTTTTCTATTCCATTATTTTCCCCACTACTACGACTGCCTAAAACTAGCCCGAAACTCGTACTTTACCGCATACTAACAATATCAGTTTGAAGTTGAAAAATACTGTAAACGTGTTTTCGTTGCGAACAAACTGTTAGTATATTATTGACTTCAAGATAATGTTTTTATAAACATTTAATAAAGAAAGAATGGATCTACAGATGTGCCTTTTTAAAAATTTAAAAATAAATTTCGATCAGGAGATATAACCCGTGTAAAGTTTGCATAAATTGGAATTATTTATAAATTTTTATAATCATGTAAAAAAATATATTTAAAACTGTTAATAATCCTTGTTGAAATACAATTTTGTCTTTCTTGTACTGGCCACAAAACACTCGCTATGTTAGTACCTACGTTTTATGCGAGATTTTAGGAGGTAGACGGGCCTCTTAAAACTAAATGCTTATGAGAATGAGGCTTTAGTTTTTATTAATTTTAGCTGTAATGTGGGTATTATCAAATCAAAAATGCATACAAAAATACAAACTCAATATAACAATATTAAAATATTATGTAATGTTTTCTATTATTTTTCTACAAATAGAAATACTTCGAAAATAATAATGCTATCCGGAAATACTACTATTTACATTTACCGAACAAAAGACATGATAAATCAACATAATATGTGCGTATGCAATTATACTTACTACCACATATACAAATAATACACTACGGCTATAATCGATATCTAATTATAGATGAAAGATAAAAGCCACCGGGTGTCTATTTATTTTATGACTTTTAATATTCATTGACATTTATATGCTTTGATTTATTGAGTGTTCTAATCTAACGTTCCATCAATAAGATCGTTACTCGTTGGAAAACTGTAACAAATATGCAATAAATAACTCTGATTAGTTATTGCACATTTCAAAAGTTTTTATAAGAAGTGTGCAGTTCTTTGTGCGGCAATTTTGAAAGTGTTTTCTGAAAAGTAATATAAATATTTTTATTTAGAAGTGATTTATTAATTAAATAATAACTGATGTTTGTAAAATATATATGCTATAAAGATTAAATTATTGATAATATTGAACCTTTTAACTGCTAGGTCAAAATATGGAATATAAAACTGTAATACGAGTATAAAGACGACTCTAAGGATACGTTTGTTAAGGCTCCCGTCTCCGTTACAAAATATTGCGTGTTTAGAGGTGTAGCAGTTTCTGCTTTATTCAATGCATATTATTAGTTATTGTCGAGTGGTATACGACTGGACTATATCCTGAATGATGGTATTTTATTTATAAACTGAAATATTATATTCAAAATTGACAAATTTTGTTACTCAAGTGACGAAACCGAGAATACAAAGGTTTGTATTATCGATAATACAAACGATTGTATAATCGATATTGTCATGGTTACTACAAATAATAAATAGATGAGATATATAGCCTGTCAAATACCTGCGGTGCTAAATTTAATCTTCAATTAGTCTTGGAAAAGAAATTTTTTTAATTCATTGCTGCTTCAAACAGTGAATTTCTTTTTTTACAGGATTCAAAAGCATGAAAGAATCAATGTGCATGTGAACAGAGTTTAAAAAACTTAAATGTTGTCTGACTAATATTTCGAGTAATTTTTATGTATGAATATTAATGACATAACTAATATTAGTTTATAACCGAACCATAAAATTAATAAATAGTAAGGTTGAAAAATTGCTCGAAATACAGTCATACAACATAATATTCTTCTTCTTACATAACCGACGTTTCGGTTTACACTTAAACCTTCTTCAGGGTGAGTATAAGATCTTACAAAAATTCATGTATCATATCATTCGTTAACAAACATTCAGTTGGCAAACTTCGCACATACATAAGCATAAAACAAACACATCCAATTACTCTCAAAATTAACTACGAATATAATAATATTAGTATTAGTATTATAGTAAAGGAAGAAGACGTGTTAGTGTTATATCCAATTTCCGCTACAAAAAAACTCTCACAATATCGTCTTCCGATAGCAAATATAGATCTCGCAGCTCCACGGTATAACTTTTCCTGTTATTGGTTGTGTTTCTGTATAATTAGGGATGTTAGTGATTTTAGTGTGGTACGAATGCTGCAGTGCGTAGTGCGTGTGAGTGTAAAATGGCGGAAACTCTAGTTCCGGATGACGAGATGACCGATATAAAACGAAATGATAAAATTATCTCTTATTATAAATAACATGACAGCAGGAAATGTGAACTTTTTATTCTGAAAATGCAGTGACATGTCATGAATTATTATCTGTGTTTGTTTTTTGGTTTTTAATTTGTAACGTTTGTGATTGTGATATTTATAAAATAAATAATGTGGAAAAATACGATAAATTATAAATATTTGTAAATATTATTATTATGACATGTACTCAATTTGTACATTTATAATTAATACTCTAATTCTAAGAAATTCTAAGAAATTTTGATTATTTAGTATATTCTACTATTATACAAGCAAATTTTTTGAAATTTATACTTGCAACCAGAGCTGGGCATTACTTCAAGTAAAATTACTTTAAGTACTGATTTTGCAAGTATTGTACTTCAAGTAAAGTACTTGAAGTACTTTTTAAATTTGGTACTTGTACTTGGTACTTGCACTTCTTCCACAATTTACTTGATACTTGTTTAAATATATTCGTACTTCAAGTACTTGTAAAGTACTTGAAGTAAAAATAATAATTTTAATACTTGAAGTATTTAAAGTACTTGACCAATTTATTTGGTACTTGCTTAAATATATTTAGTACTTCAAGTACTAAATATACTGGTAATATGTGCGTTTCCAACCTTCTAAACAGTTGGGAAGCGAGTCATTGTTTACTTTATTTCCCAGCTAGCCGGAAAAAACTTCCCGGCTAGCGGGGAAGTGAGTGTTTCCAGTTAGGTAAACGTCACTTTCAGAAGCTTTTTTTGCAGCTTCTCGCAGTTCTAAAGGAATATTTTCGTCTTCACCATCTTCACTATCAGACAACATGATAATTAATATGCTCGATCTCGATAAAAAGCAGCAAGAAACTAATTATTGACAGAATCAATAAACATTTTTTCAAGTTACCTGGCAACCCTAGCAACTTTTTCTTAGATCTCTATGTTGAAGTATCAAAACAAATTATAATAAAACTGTCATAAAATATGAATAAAATGAATATTTAAAACGGGCATATCAATAACCAATTGGATTGTGAATAAAATAGTATACATACCTCGCGGGAAGGCTCATTCCAGCCCATAGATGATGACTTCGGTGCAAGCACCTCAGTCATCTAATGAAACGCTCGGCTGTAATGAACCATTTCCCCGCTCGGTATGTAATATACTATTACTTGATACATAATACTTCAATATACATTATTAACTTTTACTTGCAGCTTTCCAAGTACTTTGTAAAGTACTTGTACTGTTGTACTTGGTCATATAAACTATGAAGAAAGGTACTTTTACTTCAAGTACTTTCCTTGGCCATAAGGTACTTGTTACTTGTACTTCAAGTACTTTTTTGTTGTATTTGGCCAGCTCTGCTTATCCAGCAGTTACAGATCTATTTAGTATACGGTAATGGATCAATGGATCGGTTGCAAACCAGATAGGATAATAATTGATGACGGTATTAGGCGGTTACGTTCGGTTTAATCTTCAGAGTAATTGGTGCGGTTATCTACTGGTAAGATTACAAATGGGATCATGTTTGTGCTGTGCAAGAATACTCTTAATCGGGGTGCATATTTAAATACGAATAGCTATAGAGCGAAGACATGAAGTTGACCATGAAATTGGTAAATGATGGGATGCATGGAAGGATAGAACAGAAGGGTCAATTTAAACTAAGATAATGGTCTTTAGTCTCTGAAATTTTAACTTTTTTAATCTTATTATTTAAATTTTATTTTAGTTAAGTTATCTTGACTCTTGACATAGCAGGATAGGGTCTCTAGGATAGGGTAAAATGTAGACAATGAAACTGTTATTAAGGCTGGAATTACATTATACTTTTTTCGTCTAGCTTCATGCTTGATTTCTAGTTCAATTTCCATCCGAGATTTGTTCAAGTTTCCTACTTTATTTCCGAACTATTCATATTCAATCGGAAATCTTAAATTCTTTCCGAGCCAAAACTTTTAAAGGTTGGTCAAACTGACTGCACACTGAACTAAGCATGCGTTGACAAATCTACTACGAATCTCGAATAGAAAATAGAGCTAGGCGTATATTTTTATACTATAGAAAAAAGTTTGGAAATCAAACGGAACTCTGGTCAGAATTTCTGATTTACATTATACTATAAATCGCTAGGAACTTCAACTTCTTGGATGAATCTCGAACTAGAATCTAGACGAAAATAGTATAATATAATATAATTCAGTCTTTTTTTTAAGAAAAAAAAGAAATAGGTATAGAACGCCAATATGCCTTTTACTAGAAGACATTAATGTTATTAAGTACTTTGAATTATATTTTGATGTTGAAAATTGCAAAATTGGGGAAAGAATAAAACGCTTATCAGCGCTGACCGCTAAAACGTTGATCTGCAAAGAAATGCACAGCTGGCACGTAAAATGAATAAAATCAATCCAAACTGGATAAGTATGTGGGACTCACGAAAGGTATTAGTATTAGATGTCTTTATTTAGTTCAGTTCAATCAGAGTTTTACCAAAATTGATGTGGGACTCAAGAAGGGTGATATGTTTATTTATTTAGTTTTGTTAAATGTAGATCAGTGGGTTTTTACGTCCATCTGTGCATTTTTACGCAGATCAGCGTTTCAGTGGTCAGCGCTAAAAAAAATGCTGATCATCGCTGCTCAGCGTTTTATTCTTTTTTACGTGCACATCAGATCAGCATTTTATTCTTACCCTGAAAGTGAAAATTGTTAGTATGAAAACAGTTTTATCTATATCTGTAGAAATGACGATGGCGCAAAATTTGATGTCAAACATATTAATGAAAAAATTAATCGCCAAGGCTTTATAAAGATTAACCAAATTATGGCTATGGATTTGTAATTGTAAATATAAATATATATAAAAAATTCCAGTCCAAAATTCGGAGCTAAAATTGCTAGGTTCTAGGCCAGAATCTATTTGGCACTTAATCCGGCACTGTTTATATTATAATGATTTATTTAATAAATACCCAGATTTAAAAACTCAAAAGTACAACTTGTGTATAACAAACTGTTATTTATTACATGAATAGAATCTTACAACATCAAACATTAACTTCAATAATAAAATAGCGTCTCAAAAACCTGTCTTCACCAAGCTTATTAAATATAATTTTTATCGTCATTAAAACTTAATACTCATTTGATAGCACCTTTTCATGGCGAGCATTATCTCTCAACAGTTATAATAATAAATTTCTCGTTTTTACATTACCTAGTATACGTATACAAAGTGTCGAAACTTACATAACATTATTAAAAACACATGCTCGTTACATAATGAAATTCTTTCTTCACGTGTTGTAACTGCTATCAGTGAACTCGCGAGCGAATTAAGAAAGCTGAAAGAAATCAGATGACCACCTACTCAACAAGAACTAAAATGGTACAGGCTACAGGCTGATTGACAGATACAAAAGAAATTTGCATTTAACCTGTGATTTTGCGAGTGAGTCATTTTGTAAACTGGTTATCGCACAATGTGCAAAAATAATGAGGCAATTACGTGTGGATTTTTTGTATTTATTTATTTTGGGGATTATATAATTGAAGCCGGTTTTCTCTCTTTTTGGTAAAGTTATTATTATGCGACTTGTAAAAATTGCTTGTTGAAAATTTACCGTTATTACTTACTTTTTACCAAGTAATAAATTTACTGAATCTATACATTATTCAACACCAGAAAACAAAAATCTAGAATATAGAATATTCATTCACAAGAAAATGCAACACCGAAAGATGCAAATCTAGATAATTTGTAAAAGTAATATAATAGGTACCTGCATCAAAAGATTCATCCAAAGTAAAATTTAAATCTATAATTTTAGATTCGGCATAAATGCAAACGTAGGAAGATTCAAATCTAGAAAACTAGTTTGTCTCTCCAATACAAAAAGTAGGTTGAACTGAACTTGCATCTATGCCGAATCTAAATTAATTATACACTCGACAAAAGAAAAAACGCACCACTTGAAAATGCACCAAAAAAATCGAATTTTTAGAATTTGGTCGAAAATGGATGAATCTTCAAGTTCTGACAAGTTTGATGTTTCCTCTTTAAAGTCATGTACTGCCACTTCCCTAAAAAAATGTTTTTAATGTCAAAGTTTGACATTTTTTGACATCAAACATTTTTTTTCTAAGAGGAAACTTCAATCTTGCAGAACTTGAAGATTCATCCATTTACGACCAAATTTAACCGAGTTATGGTGGTCTAAAAATTCGGATTTTTTGTGCATTTTTAAGTACTTAGTACGTTTTTTTACCGAGTGTAGATTTGAATTTTCATGTTTTATTTAATTTTTCTTGATTTACAACTTCTGGTGTTGCATTTTCCTGTGTATGAATATTGTAGATGTTTTAATTCTTTAGGACTCAAAACCACTTTTATTAAAAAATCCTATATCAGATTAAAACAATTATTAAATATTTTTCTAAATAGTTATTTACATTATTAAATCAATTCAATTTCGTTTAGTATAAAATTAAACGTATATTTGAGGGCAGTTGAGCAGAAGTATTTGATAAAAAGTTAATTATTTCTTTTTGTAAAATACCACAGATAACTTGAGGTTCGGATAGGTTGACCACAGTAGATTATTTAAATCCATACTAAGTAAATTAATTTATTCAATGAATTTAGTTTGCACTGATTTATTTTCTGAAATCTGAAATGGAATACAACAAATCAGTACCTAATTATATTCTTCAATTAACGTCCAAATATTCAAATGATTATAATTACCTACTACCTAAGCTAGTACAGATATTCCCCATCAACACTTCTAATGAAGTTATCCGCTCCTTGTCATTGACAGGTAGCACTAGGTGTAGCATGTGACTTGACTCTTGCATGTTGTTCCAGGTACAGCTCATGTCGAGCGTTCAAGCTGGTGCTGAACGAGGTGAACGACCTCGCCGGCCAGCACGAGGTGGTGGCGGAGAACCTGCAGGCCAACGTCATCAAGGAGCTGACGGCCCTAGTCAAAGATATGCGGGATGACAGAAAAGTTAGTATGACGACGTTGTGACAAAAGACGAGTGATGAAAAAATTGAAAATTTGGGGATCGCTAGAGAGTCATAAAAACTACTTTCTTAGATAGTTTAGAATTTCTATGCAACGTGGAGTTTTTTAGGGGATGACCACCCCCACATTTTTAAATAGCAACCCCTGTCGAGTTTCACCTTATTTAATTCTTTCAAGAATTTAATTTTAATGTTTTTTGCACGTTTATTACGATTTTTATAATAAATGTTCTACCCACACGCTTTAGTGATCCCCAAATTTTCAATTTTTTTCTTCACTCGTTCAAAACTCTCAAAGCTCCGTCCCGGGACTTTTGGGAAACCGTGTGTAGAATGTCATTGTTTAGGGTTGTTTTGTATAAGGAAGTTTTTCACACTTCCGATTTGACATTTACATGTGCAGATCCAAGAAGCAATCTATCCTTCCCTAAAATGCAATTGACTAAAGAGCAAATACGGGTTTGTATTTGTACTATGTAAAGGGGCGGACTGGAACTTTTTATTTTTTTAAATAATTTTGAAGAAGAGGTAAAACTTGGAACCCCTATTTTTTATTTTCACAAAATTTTTATTAATTAGCCCAAAAATAATTAATGAAAATTGATTAATATGTGGTGTGACGTAGAAAGCTGCCATATGTCCAATACAAAATAATGACGTCACAGCAAAATTTCTTTCTCAATTTACTAAAAAGCATATAATTTTTTTTAAATAAAATTTGTATTTTTATCGATGTTTTAGACCTAAAATAAGATACACATAACAAGTAATACCAACTCCTGAGGAGGGCTCATGTGGGGCCGAAACCGGTAGAGTGGTATAAAAAATATATATTTTTGACTGCAACCCATTTACTGCAATCCTTTTAATTTTACTAAAATATTAGGTTCATAGTGTTAAATATCTCATTTTCAGTACTATGCAAGTAGTCCATTGTACAGGCCCTGGCATTAGAAAATTTTTGGGTTTAAGGCCGTACGCAAATTATTTATATAAAAACTTATTCAATTTTACAAGAATTTGTGCAAAATGTGATCTTATGGCCAGTGCGCCCCTATGTAGTAACAATGGATATTTGCAATTTGCACAGGGATTTTATTTCTACTTTAATTTAGTATTAGGTATATAATGGTACTGAAATTTTACCTAAATTTTAAATAGAAAAGGACAAGTGCATTATCTCGATGTTTAAGAAGCTCATTATGGCCAGTGCGCCCCTATGTAGTAACAATGGATATTTGCAATTTGCACAGGGATTTTATTTCTACTTTAATTTAGTATTAGGTATATAATGGTACTGAAATTTAACCTAAATTTTAAATAGAAAAGGACAAGTGCATTATCTCGATGTTTAAGAAGCTCATTATGCTTTTCGCGCTTTTATGAATTTATACAACCAAATTTATAAAATTTTGAAAAATATCAGGTTTCTAAAATTTTATAACGCTCCATATCTCAAAGCTTAATATACCATTACTTGGTTATGCAAATTTGTATCGAAAAATTGTAGTAGGTACATTTTTATGAAGGATTATTAAAATTCAAGAATTACTTAGATAAGCTTCTTGGTTTTGTAGATAATTAATTTAGAGTCAATTAAAATACAAGAAAATCTAATTTTGTGCCCTCCCTCAAATTTTCAATCTAGAATTTGTGCAAAATTGGGATAACTCTAAAACTATACCTACCTAATAATGTAGTATTGTATTGAATCGCGGTTTTTGACATTTGGTTTAATAGCTAGTGTACAAATTCAAATTATACAATAGGTAACTTCATATCTAACTTAAATCCTAATTACAAACATACACAGATGACAACAGGTGCACAGGTATTATTTACGTCGCAAAATTAAATCATTAATATTTGCAAACATGATATGCACAGTATGATACTGCAATTAAAAAGTAATAAGAAAAGCTGTTTAATAAACACAATTAGTTGAGAAATATGAAGATTATTGCAAGAAAAAAGTGAAACTACTTCTGCAATGTATGTAGTATGTACACCAGGAAACGATGCATCTTTCCTGGATGGTATAAATATTTATGAAACTAGTTTTTAACCTCATTTTTGTAGAATATTGGAACGCGATTTGCAGTTAGAATAACGAGTTTATTTTTTAAGTCTGGTTTACTTTTCTGGTTTAGTAAAATTATGTAATCAAAAACGAAACTTTTAATCTAGTAAATAATTTATCATTTTGTTTGTTACTATTAAACGTCTCTTTTAATAACTGCATAAATATTAAGAGTTATGCAGTTTTTCTGTCATTCTCAAGGTTGCAAAACTAGTTTATGAATTTTTTAGTTTATAGTAACATTTGTTTATCGCTATTTACATGGTTAGTATTTGATTTCAAATGTAGTTTTGGGAAAAATGAGAAACTTTTTAATTGCGGTTTATTATCAAATTTGTTATGAAAGTTAAACAGTATGTTAACATGGTTCTTGCATAATGTTTATTTAGGTTATTTAGCTTTGAGAACAAATTTTAATCATGTTACAAATGAAAGTTAAAAACTAAATTACAGAAATGTCGTCCATTTATATCATAGGTGATATATCTTCATTAAGAAATTAATTTTTCTTTTTATTTATTTATGAAAATATTTATTTCGAAACATGATTGATTCAGAAATATAATTATGTATAATTAATAATATAATTTTCCTTATTTGGTATAGTAAATTTTGTATTCTTTAGTTACGGTTTCATAACTTCGAGTACATACGTTAAGGATCCTGTATCCGTAACAAAATATTGAAGTGCAGAAGTTTTTGCTTTATTTATTGCATATTATTATAAATTTGAAGGAAACACTATACTTCATTTCAGCTAAGAAAATAGCAGATGGCACTGCGAATGCAGTAAGTTTTACACTCACACATTTTATTAGTTCAAAATTTGACGCGATCTTAAATAAGTTATGTTTTGTGAATAAAGCTGTCATCTATAGAATAATGTAGTACTTCGAAGTAACTATGAAATTCAAAATAAGAAGGTATAAGTAATGTTAACGGAAATGAAAATGTTTGCTAGTGTAAATCTACCTCTCATCTCAACCAATCAGATTCAAGAATATCGTTGCCCTATCTAACCCAACGCTATTTTCTTAGCTGAAATGAAGTATAGTACTAGATGTCTGTGAAAGAATTTATCTAGGTTTTTGCCCAGTTCTTAACTTCTATATACCTACAGTTAAAAATTAAGTAAATTTATTAAAATTTAATTTGTAAAAAGTGGATTTTAAAATAGCAAATTTTGAAAAATTTATTCCAGTTCCATGATCAGTTAGTTGAATAGTACAATACCATAAAAATATTATATGCACGAAGTTGTGAATCATCTTGTATATATCATAAAGCCTGTTTTACATTATACTTTTTTCGTCTAGATTCTAGTTCGAGATTCATCCGAGAAGTTCCTATCTATTTATGTAAATCAGAAATTCCCATCCGAGTTCCGTTCGATTTCCATACTTTTTTCTAGTATAGAAATATACGCCCGGCTCTATTTTTCTATTCGAGATTCATACTAGATTTGCCTACGCATGCGTAGTTCAATCTGGAGTCAGTTTGACCAACCTCTAAAAGTTTTTATATTTTGTTGACGTTTATGAGTTTTGCACTGGTACGTGTTATTCAAGTTGTGTTAATATTTTTTCCATTATAAATTCTATCCTCCAAATCTTAAAGTTGTCACTTGTCAGAATAAGTAAGAATATTATTTATTATTTTGAAGTTGCCTAACTTGGACCATTTCGGAAAAAATCGAAGAATTCCGATTGTATACGAATAGTTTGGAAATAAAGTATGAAAATCGAACGAATCTGGGATGGAAATCAAACGAGAAATCTAGCATGAATCTAGACGAAAAAAGTATAATGTAAAACAGGCTTAAGAGTCCATATTAATTATTTTATGGGTGAAAACTTATTTGAAAAATCAGTCATGCAGCATTACATTCGCCTTAAATAACCCACATTTCGGTTTACATTTTA
Source organism: Agonum fuliginosum (assembly GCA_947534325.1). Classification (NCBI taxonomy): domain Eukaryota; kingdom Metazoa; phylum Arthropoda; class Insecta; order Coleoptera; family Carabidae; genus Agonum; species Agonum fuliginosum. The sequence continues at coordinate 4,437,223 of OX384033.1, forward strand.
ACCTTCCGTAGTCAATTTTGAGAGTAATTCGATGTGTATTTTTTATGCTTATGTATGTACGAAGTTTGTGAACTGAATGTTAACATTTAGTAAGATCTACTAAGCCTAAAGAAGGTCGGAAGAAGGTATAAGGGTAAACCGAAAAGTCGGTTAAGTATATAAGAAGAATATTATACTGTATGATTGATTTTTCAAGTAATTCTTCCACAGTCTATAAAACAGTTACTTTATGAATGATTTTTCTCTTCCAGAAACACTTATACGAAGGTACAAAACAAACCCAAACCCTATCAAACCAGATAGCAGTCCTAGACCGTGCGAAGAAGGCGTACGAGAAGGCGTTCAAGGAAGCGGAGCGCGCGGTAGAGAACTTCCAGAAGGCCGACAAAGACCTCAACCTCTCGAGGGCGGAAGTGGAGAAGCAGAGGCTCAATATGTCCATGAAGTCGCAGATCTGCGACGTGGCGAAGAACGAGTACGCAGACCAACTGCAGAGGACCAACGAGATGCAGCGCCAGCACTACAAGAACGTCATGCCTGAAGTGTACCGGCAGCTGCAAGAGCTAGACGAGAAACGGATCAAAAATATCAAGAACTTTATCCACAGCACGGTGGAAATCGAACGGAATGTCTTTCCCATCATCTCGCAGTGTTGGGATGGCATCGTTAGGGCGGGGGATTGTATAAATGAAAAAGAGGTAATGATACAACAGTTCTTGGATTTATACAACGCCTTATTGTCGAGCGCCTCTTCGACACCAGAATATTCAAAATCTGAATCATATTGCAGTTGAATATTCAATTTCCGAAAATGCTTGTTAAAAACATCGCTAGATGGCTGTTTGAACTGAGATAAATAAACCCCATTACCATTCTTGAGTCCCACATACTCGGTTTTGGTAGAAACTCTGATTTAACTGAACAACCCAAATCCTTTTTGAGTCCTACATATTCGATTTAGTTAGAAACTATTCGGAAATTGAATATTCGGCTGCAACAATATTCGGAATTCTTTGTTATCCTAAAACTTTCGGAATATGAATATTCTGTAAATGAATAATCGCCTGCAACATGATTCGGAATCATAGTGAAAACTTTCGGAATTTGAATATTCTGTAAATGAATATTCTATTGCCAAATAATTCAGATTTTGAGAGTGTATCATAATTTCCAATACATAAATTAGCAGTATAGTTTGATATGCTGATTACGGATCAACTAGTATTTTTATTTTTTAATACACAATATGAGACCAAAGTGGAACAGATTAATTTGTTCGTTCTCGAAAATACGTAAAAGAAGAAAACTAAATTTCAAGCTAAAAGCTGAGCTACATATAATCGGCTTACTGACAGAAATATTCTAATTGCTCTGTTCGTTGAACGTAGTACTTATAGTCAGTTTATTAAAATCATTGAGAAACAGAGTGAATCAAATTCACCTTTCTGTTCTAAAAGCTAATGATTCTAATCTAATAATTATGAAACATCTTATATCTCAAGAGTTATTTGAAAATTACAGCCATAATTGTTTTGTAATAATTATACATTCAAATAGGTACCCTATATTCACCCAATATTACAGTAAATTTGACAAAATCGGCAAACTACTAATTTTTTTGCATTCCAAAAGATAATTTCTATAAAGAACAAAAAATTTAGAATCCAAACTCGATTATTTATATTTATTCATTTAGTTTTACCTTTCAGCATTTTTCGAATACTCAATTACTGTTTCAGTCCACACTATATTTAAAGTTTGCGTTAAAATGTTTTTTTTTGTGAAAGTAAAGCTATTGCGTAGTTCATACAGTTTAATTTCCAAATAATCCATATTTTTATTCAAAGCACGTTTTATTTCCACATTTATGACACAAGCACAAAGATATTTATCTGTGATGACTGTAATTCAACATTTCATAATACTAACTAATGTTTCATCTTCCAGGACTCATTATTAGTGATAGAACGATACAAGTCAGGCTTCCAGCCTCCAGACGACTTTCCATTCGAAGACTTATCCCGACAGAACACCTTAGAAAATGGAAGCACACACCACATTAACAGTACACAACACCATAGACTAGAACCGGGGTACACGGTCAAGGGGACAATATCAGCCGGGAAGATCAAGAAACGGGTTGGAATCTTCAACATCTTCGGTAGCAATAAGGTAAGAGAGAAGATAAGTTAGGTTATGTTGCATCGTGGAAGATTTTGTAATGTAGTATCGATTAGTAGATTTTAATAGTTTAGGGATCAAGTTTTGAAGCGGATTTATAAACAGTGATCTAAATTATGGTTGAAATTAAAATAGTTACCTAGTGGAGTCGTTTGCTTAATACAGGGTGTTTCACAACTTCAGGATATAAAATAAATGGCAGATACTGATCACGAATCACAAAAAAAGTTTAATTTTTATTTTGTGTGCCGTACATATCATGTATCTGCCATTTCATTTTTATCCTGAATGTTGGTCGTTAGGTTATTTCTGACCCCAATCAATTTAAGACTCTCTGAATACAGGATGATTCACAACTTATATATTAATAATGGCGAAACTGAAAGAATTTTTTCCAAATTTGCAATTTTAATTTCTAGGTTTATTAATCAAACAGTTTGGTGTTATTGTTTTCAAATGGAATTTCATAAATAAACTATTCTTGCCGTTGCACAGTTAATTAAAATTTTATTATATTCCATTTATAGTTACTCAGATATCCATTGTTCAGTCAACAATACAGTGGTTTTAAAAATATATCATTTGGTATTGAACAAAAAAATTGAATCTAAAAAAATAAGGTATGCTATTTTTGAAACTTATTTAATAATGAGTTGTTTATTATTTCATTGTGGTACTGAGTCGAGTACCATTATACTGAATTAATTATGGTCTTTTGCCTATAATCAAAGCTATTATGGTTCTCAAATTGAGACACAATGTTTGTCATTGTGACACGACGTCAGAGAAAATAATTTTTGTTCCATGATCAGTAAGTTGAGTACTATATGCCATTAAAATATATGTACGAAGTTGTGAATCATCTATATGTTGCATCACAAAGTTTTATTAGTCAAAACGTAAATTGAATAATTGTTTATTACTCACTAGTGAGTAATAACATTACTCATTGAAGACAATCATTATAATTACTGAATTAGTTTCGATCTGTAGGCAAGTGTCATAATTTATTGGGAGTAACTAACATAGTAATCGACTCCATTTAAATATCTATCTAAAATTATTATTTGGTTATAATATATTTTGGATCACTTTTTATGAATTGCTATTTCTTCTTGGGATATATTTACTTTAGTAATATAGTGTCAAACAGTACAAACTAGAATGAAGTTGGTTCTTTTCATGTAATTTCTTTCTTTCTTGCTTTGGTGACTGGTTCCGTCGATGGTTCGGTTTACAACTTGTAATATTTAGTAAGTAAATACTTCCGTTTTTGCCTGTGCATGCCTTCATGATCGCATGACAACTGGAAGTAATAATTTGTGCTCACTCCTCTCATTCTATTAACTTCGTAGAGGTAATACCGTGCTGTGTTTCCTACACTTTACCTGACAACACTCAAGGACACAATTTATCAAGAAATTTATAAATCACTAAAAAAATTTGGTAAGCAGTTCAAATTTCGCGCGTTCGTGACGTCACTTGTTCGTTAATTGCCAACCAATCAAAACACACGAACACAAGGTGGTGATCGCGATAATTGTTTTGCTAATTTTGTCAGCAGTTAAATTTCGCGCGTTCATGACGTCACTTCTACGATACTTGCCAACCAATCAAAACACATACAAGGTGGTGATAGCGATAACTGTGGAGTGCGCATGCGCTGACTGTTTTGCTTTTGTGTTTTCATGCTGAACAGAAGCTCGTTGAGATTTGTGTCGCACTCAAGGTATGTTGCTTTCGCCTATACAATTCATATTTTACACTTTACTACACGTATCAATCATACTCATTCGCAAACGAAACATCCATTTCAAGTTCAGTCCATGACAAATGATAGCTTTGTTGATCTACTTTCAATTGTCAAAAACAAAATTAAATAGGAAATTTTGTTTTGATATAAGTAATATTTTTTGCATGGACTGCACCATAACATTTCGCATCTAATTTCATGAACTATCGCATTTTCGTTTTCATTTCTTCCTTAACCAACTTTTAACAATTGTACATTGTAGTAATATCGTTCAAATAATTGTTTAAGTTTTATATTTAATACTTTATCATATTAATATTTCATTCATTTAGGTTCTTAGACAAACATTTTGCTACATAGCCTAGTGCAATACATTAGATTATAAAGTTTATAGAATTCTTTGTCAAGGGCATAGATTATGTTCTCTACATATCCATAAAGTTGTGATTTGGTAACGCATTATATCTGACAAATAAGTTTATCCACAATTTTATTTGTAGAGAAACCATCCCAAATAATTTTAGTATTTTTTATGAATCGTACAATAATATTTTTAGCTTATTAAAATCGTAGTGAAAAGTACAACTTTACCTCCGATTTTTTCGACTAATCAGTGACGAATTGGCCCGAATTGTACCAAACTGTAATCACCATTTGTTTTATGTTGACATTTTGCAAATTATGTACCAAGTAAAATAATAGTTACTTATGTTATAAGTTATAAGGATCATAACGTCAATCACTATGGTACTAGTCGTGAAGAATATCAAACTCTGCTTCGCCTTGACTAGTACCATAATGATTGGTTACGATCCGCAGCATACAAAATTTTATCTGCTGGCGTAAATTAGTCAAAAAGTAAAATAAATTATTTGGTATTGAACAAAAAATTTAAATTAAAAGAAAATTAGGTATAATATATTTGAAACTTCCGTAATAATGAGTTGTTTGTTATTTCATTATGGTACTGAGTACCATAATGTATTCATTATGGTCCTCAAATTGTTATATTATTGTAGTTATGACACGGCATTAAATAAAGAAAATTTTGCGATCTCATAAAGAATATAATTTGTCTCGAAAGTAATATTAAACAATTCTGCTTTTCAGCCTGAATAAGTATTTCTGCTCGTAATTTTGTTCAGATTCCAAATTTAATATGTCAATTTGTTTGTCTAATTTCGTCAAATCATTCTGCACCATTTTAATGTTATCTTCCGTGTATAAATTTGATGTATTCTTGTAGAATGTAACCTCTGTGGATGGCAAGGAGGACTACAGTGACCTGCCACCCAACCAAAGGCGGAAGCGTCTTGTGGCTAAAATCGACGAACTACAAACGAAAATCGGCCAAGAACAGGCGGCCAGGGACGGACTCATGAAAATGAAGGGCGTCTATGAAGCCAACTCTGCACTTGGCGATCCTATGAGCATAGAAGGTGAGAAGACAAAAGATAATAGTAGTAGTAGTAAGGTAGTTTGTGATATATATCGAAAATGTGTTCCAAATAATGTTTACCTACACTACCAAATAATTATTGACTCTATCTTTTTATTAGAATCATTTTCGTCGACAAACGACAAAGTCAAAGATCAATTTAAACTATTTCGTACCTCGTTTAATTCTTGCTCCCAAATGTGAAAACCGAATATGCACATTTGATATTTGAGAAAAATTTATTCAATACGATTTTTATTGAAATAGTAACCCACATGGGAGATTTTAGCTCAGCTTTCTACCAGTAATAATATTTTATAAGAAAAAATATAAGCTTTTTACATAAATTACGCATTTCTGTCTACTTTAAAAACTTTTACACTAATAAAGTTTTCATATTATATGAGACGTGCTAAAGTTTTGCTAGTTTTGAAAAGGATTACTTCAACCAACTTTCCTAGTTTGCAAAATTCATAATAAATTAAAAGTTTTATGAGAAATAAAATATTTATATTTTTATTGCTTTCGACAATTTTAACTGACATTTTAAATTTACAGTGGGTCGCAAAGTTGAGATTTTGATTGTAGTACCTATAACTTTATATTGATGTTAGAACGATATAAATAATTTAATATAAAAGTTATACAGGCTGATTCATAACTTCATGCATATTTTCTGATAAATTTTCGCAAGCAGCACATTTTTTGAACCACTGGATAATTTGTTTCTGAATGAATAGACAAAAATTAAATTTTAATTAATTATGCATTCCATTATGGAAACACTGGAACAAAATCTAAAATTTAAAATTGCGAATTTCGAAAAAATTCTCCGTTCCGTATTCAACAAGTTTATTTATTTTATTTTGCTGATAACCATTCAACAGGATTTACTACCAATTATAGAATGTAAATGTTATTATAGTGAAATCCAACCACTTCGACCGATTCGTTGGAATCTCAATCCGTGCGCCGATCTTTGAATTTCAAAGCTGCAACAGAGTTATTCGACTACATTTAAGACAATCAGATTGTCAGTTCGACGCGTCCGGGTACGATTTAATTGCAAGATATTTTAAATTTAACGACAATCACACAGTCGAGAGACTTGTACCATAGAACTCCGGGTTCGTATTCGTACGTCATCACATGCAGAGAGCTGTGCTGCTTAAACCCGCGCAGCTACTGCGTCGATACTTGAGTCGAGTACTATATATGCACGAAGTTGTGATTCATTCTGTATATGACTACAAATATTAACTGGTTCTAAAAACTTCACACTTAATTTATACTTTGTAATAATTCTCATTTCATCGATGCATCGATATGCAAAGTTTTTGTGTCTAAATGCAGCATCGTTCCCAGATAGGGTCATTAGAATGGCTAAACACTGGGGTTCGTCTGCGGCGACACGAGGGCTGGCCCTCTCGTATTTAAGTAAAATACTACCAATCAAAAATTAGTAAAGTTAATTCTCATTTCTCCTCTAGGTCAATTAAACGAATGCGCACACAAACTAGAGAAACTCCGCGTGGAGCTGAAGCGGTACCAAGGCTACCTGGAGGACGCAACCAGAGGGCCAGCGCTGGCAGCGCCCGGTAGTTCACCTGGTGGAACTCGAGGGCTTCTGAACGGAGCGTCGCGTTCACACCGCAACTCTGGAGGAAGCGCGGCGGACGAGGAGTCGCTGTCGAGGTCGGCCAGCGACAGCAGTGTCACGAACCCCACGATCAACCACAATAAGCCTAGTGCGCCTGGCACGCCGCATCTTAATCATGGGTCAGTGTTGTATTTAGTGTTGGTTTATGTGAGGCAGGACAAGTAAACTAAATAGGTAACCTCATAGAGATGGTGTGACATCAGTGGTAGTCATCGTTTAATGACGTCTTTACTGAATCATGAATTTAATATCACTCAGTGAAATTTCATATGATTTATTAACGATATATTATAATATTTGTTTATATTATGTGACTGGGAAGAGAATACGAAATAACAAGGGCACAAGAAAGGCTTCTATAGTTGATTTCTTAACTAAACGGAGCAATCTGAAGTTGTCTCGCTGGGCCGTAAATTATACTGTGTAAATACTAGAAAAATATCACTAGATTTTTTGGGCGGCAAAATTAAATTTGACCAATCAACGGAAAAACTCGATACAGTCACTGACAGCAGCTGACGAAACAAGATGGAGAACATTCGTTTGTTTACATTATAAAGTTTGTGTGATGTAAAACAGGTGTTACATCAGTCAATCAAAAACGATCAGTTTTAGTATTCCAACTTCAGATTGCTTCGTTTAGTTAAGAAATCAACTATAGTGACGTCATATTAAGTCTTCGTTCAATTTCATTGAGACTACCTAATTTAGTTTACTTACCTGAAGTGTGAATGGGCTTGTGATAGTGAAATATGGGTCATTTACTTTTAAAAAAGAGTAATACTCTGTAAAATTGACTAAAAATTACGTGGAGATTGGCACTGTGGTAGAGTGCTTGGCTCCAGTTTCAGAGGTCGTGAATTCGAATCCGGGTCAGGTGTTAAATTTTCATGAATTGATTTGGATCGGTATCTACTCCACCATTTCAAGTCGGGATACGATAGAATTAATTTAGTAATCACAACGCTATTGGGCACCGATTAGGGGTTGTAATAAAGGCTTGCACAAAACGGTTGGATGGAAGAACATTGTCAAATGGCAATTAAAGTCAATAAAATAAAATAATGAAAAATGTCACATAACCTATCGAGCACCGGCTGGTGGTTGTAATAAAGGCTTGCATAAAAGGGTTAGATGAAAGGGCAGCTTTAGACTGACTCTCGCCCATTGAGAGGAATCAATGATACGAGGTTTTAAGGATTGTAAAAACCCTGAACACAATATGAGTAATGTATATCAAAAAATTTCTACTAAACAAAATGTTTATTCGCGATTCTTAATTTTTGTTTCCGTAACAATAATTTCAGACTTTATTTATCGTCCAAGGCTGGTAACTGTGTCATTACAAGCCTGTTATAAAGGGATATACACATTGAATTTACAACTTTTTCAACATATTTATTTTATTTTATTGATAATTGTCCAATAAGATAGCACAGATCACAAATTGATCGCTACTCTAAACTTGGTTCTCGGCTGGACCAATCAGAACGCTGAAATAGTAACCCTATCTTACTCTTAACTCCATTCTTATCTGAAACAGAGTATAGAATTTTGATTTTATTCCTCTTAATTTAAAACCTTATTAAAATTCATCCACTCGGGCCCAGTGGTATTATTTTCAGCAGCTAAAATCGAACTAAGGACCGCTAACACGCAATTCGGACACTATAATAATTTTTAAATCAATTCAGTACGTAATTAGTAAATAATTTGTTGTGACCCCTATTACACGGTCTAATTGAGTCAGTCTGCGAATGAATGCATATTTAACCAATGAACATAATCAGTACAAACAGTCATCATTCACTAACATTCACTCACACTGACGACTGACAACATATGTTTGTGCTACAATAGTAGTTCTAACAGTCCAGAGAGTGGACTGGGAACGTCGCACACCTCGCTGCCCGGCATGGACTCGGACCCGGACCAGTACGATGGCACGCCCCACGAGATGCTGGCCGAGGCGGACGCCGAGTACTACGAGGCTGATATGCTGCCTGCGTTGGGGACCTGCAAGGCGCTGTATCCGTTCGAGGGTAAGAGAGAGAGAAATAAAATTTAATTTAATCGTTAATAATATTCTTAACACTAATTAATTATTATCCATAACTCATAATTATTATCTCCCATACAATACATAGATCGTATTAACGTCTGTAAGACGTATATCTTGCTACTGTCGTATAGACGTCATAAGGAGACTAGTATTTTAGACGTCGTCATTATGTTGTCCAGTTTTAAATCTTCCGCTTCTAATATATAGGAGTTCTATATTTGTCTCAAAATTCATCTTGGTTATGACATACAGGAATCCTATGTTGATCAAAATTAAGTCTTATATTGGTCATAATTTTATTAAAAAGGACATCATTTGACTGTCGAAAAGATAAAATAGACGTCATTTGTATGGAAGAAAATAACATCTTTTAAACATCCAGAATGGATGACATAAGACACGTATGTTGTATGGGCCCATATAACACAAATACGTCGTTTAGACGTCTTTATAATGCCCATGTCTTTAAAACGTCTGATCCAAATGTAATCACAAAGACGTCATATACGTGTCTTATGTCCTCCATTCTGGATGTTTAAAAGATGTTATTTTCTTTCATGCAAACACCTTTTCGACAGTCAAATGGTGTCCTTTTTAATAAAATTGTGACCAAACAAGACTTAATTTTGATCAACGTAGGATTCCTGTATGTCATAGCCAAGATGAATTTTGAGACAAGTATAGGACTCCTATATGTCATAACAAGATGAATGTTGAGACAAATGTAAGACTCCTTAATGCGGAAATTTGATAACTTAACATATTGTTAGAGGGATATTTAAAACTGGACAACATAATAACGACATAAAGAATACCGCATAAGACGTCTAAAATTCGACCTATACTAGTCTCCTTATGACGTCTATAAGACAGTAACAAGATGTACAGGCATACGATCGATATGTTGTAGGGGATAAGTAATAAGAACGAGAGCCGTTAATTTATTCGTAAAATTATTACGACTGCGTAGCAACGGACAAACGATTGTTAAAATTGACACATCTTAAATATTTAAATTACGACAGGGAAGTTGGAGTAATTTAACAATCAATTTTGACCGGAGTTGCCGTTTCTACGAAGGAATTTTGCGTAATTTTACCAAATTAATTTATTGCTCGAATTATATTTGTTTGATTATTTCACGAATGTCAAAATAATACAGTTCGGGTCAAAATGTTCAATATCAACAAAGTGGTTTTATCATAAAATGAATTAATTATTCAATATAAGTTTATAAAAATAATTTTCTTATTTAATTCAAACAAAACTAAAAACATTTTGTAAACAAATTGTATAATCTTTAAATGAACATAACAAATTATATAAAAAGATCCATTAATTTTTGTATAGTTCAAGAATCAAGTTATCCAAGACACCAACGGTCATTTGTTACGAAACTTAATCATTATTCAATTGTTTTAAATAAATTGTTTGGTCACAGCAACAAGCGAAGGCAGTATACCAATGGCAGAGAACGAGGAACTGTACATGATCGAAGTCGACCAAGGCGACGGATGGACGCGCGTCCGACGGATGACAGGCGACTGTGAAGAAGGCTTCGTGCCCACTTCCTACATCGAAACCTCGCTCTACACCAACACCTAACTCCATAGAGAAAGAGGTAGAGGTAACACACTCTAACAAACAAACGTCAGACGTCAAAATCAGTGCTATTAGCGACTGTGCTTAGTAACATTTCCTACCGTGAACTAGGTGATCAGTTTGTGTTAATACTTTTTTAATCAGTGTATATTTTTAAATTAATTTATACTATACATACATGTTACATTCTAATTGTTACATCTGGAGATGTGTCAAGTTAAGTATTTTTTCTTTTTTATCGTGTAGATAAATATAATTAGCAAATAATGTATAACTATGTTTTATTATTAACTAACTTATTTTGAATTGCAAAGTATAGTACACCACAATCAAAAATAGGAAATATTATAAAATGAGTCTTCAAATACTCTTGACACCCACGTGACTTTTGTACGTTGTAAGAAAACACAACTTGTATATATTCTGTCTTTGTTTAACACATATACTTTTCATATACTGAAACAATAAACGTAACGGTAAGGAAGCGTGGCTTAAGTTGCCAATGACAAATTCTGTCAAACTGACGTTTACAATAAGAAATTTCAGATACATTTATCCACAGTAGGAGAAATTTTATAATTATTTCAAGTAATAATAGAGAGAGCACAAATGTTTTTAATATTTTCATCAAGTTTAGTATCTTTTTAAACAATTTTATTTAATTTTGACAGTTATTTATAAATCTGTTGCGCCAAATCGAGTAAAATTGTAATTAAAAATTTACATTTTTGAATCATACTATTATTTGTGACGTCATGAAGTGCCGTAGGTATCAAGAAAATTTGAAAATACTAAACTTGGCTAGTAAGAAACGAAGCAATAATAAAGCCAGCATGCAATATTCTCTAACAATAGTGTGTTTCTTATTAGTTAAGAAACTGTGAAATGAGAATCAAAATTGAAACCCCAAAATTTGCTCTAAAGAGTGCCAACTTAATCAATTCTCAATTTTATCTAACATTCTAGTTAATTGGAGAAATTAGATTCTAGGAAAATTAGAGAAATGTGATTGTGAAAATGGTAATGTAATTTATAAATATTTTTTTATTGAATAATAGGCTTAAGCGTAATATATTAGCTAGCTTGTATTTTAATCGGCTTGTATAAAATATTTGATTTGTGGTGTATTATGCTAAAATGGTTGTTGACGTAGGAAATTCGGCTAAAACGTAGAACACCAATATACATTTTCATTAAAATCATAATAGATCAATTTCTTAAAATTGGGGCGAGCGATGAAATCGGAGCAGAAACTTATTTTTATAACATTTACCGAAGATTTACTTATAAAATAGTTTATTTTTGTGCATTTAAAGCTGGTTATTCAATAATTATCAGTTTAATTAACAATAATTATTATAAATAATAACAATAGTGGCTATGGTTATTCATTATTTGACTTGTGTCATAATACCATAGTTACTGTTAACAATCATTTTAAACAAATAATGGTCAGCAAGAAGTATAATAAGACAGGAGACGTCACTCTGTTGATTTTATATGCGTAAACGTAACACAATTTTACCCAGAAACAATCAAATTGTGGTGGGGAAAAGAGGCCAGTGAAGATAGTGGACGAGCTGACAGTTTGAAATTGAAATATTACCTCCATTATACTTAAAATGTTGCATCGAAATTTGAGAGTATAATTATATCAATGCTATATTTTTCTGTTCTTTAACGAATAAGTTATTTATTTTTCTACGCGGAGATTTGTGAAATTCTTAATAAACTTTCGAGAACAGTTTTAATGTGATGGTAAGTTTTAAAAGTAAATTTCTGCTCCTAAATTTGCAAGTATGGTAAAGTGAGGTTATATAAACATTGCCGAGTGTAAAAATCTCTTCGCTAAATCGATTTGCGTTATAAATAATTGCTGCACGATTCGATGTCGTCCAATTAACAAAACGTAATGTGACTGTAAGTATCGTTCGCTAAATCAGTCATAAGCGCATTATATTGTTTCAGTTATCTGCGATCAAAATGTATTACCTAAGGATTTTGTACATATGCTCATAAATAATAACTGATATTACTAATTTAGATGTAGGTTAGCTTCAATTCAATGTTTTAATAATAAAAGAATCATTTTACTAAAATATTAGCGGCTATGCAGTTACTGGCAGCTTCATATTCATAAATCAGTATTTTAGTTACTGAGTACTTTAAAAAATTGTTTTATCAACATGATTTTGAATTAAATAACAAGATTTACTTAATTCAAACTTAAGTATTGTTGGTATGATTAATAGAACAAATCTATTTTAGTATGTATACGAAAAATATTACTTTTTGTTGATCATTTAGTTTATTGTAACAGTATTTTGTTGAAATAAGGTGCATTTATAAATTTTATTTACATTTATATTATTTTTATTATACTTTAATTCACTTTTAAGAAAATCAAACATTCTTGTGATATTATTTTTTAGATAAAAGTGCATATATTACTTTAATAGGGTGCGAAATGTATAAATTTTAATTTTAAACGTGTATTATAGACATGGAGTTTACTATTACAGGAGAGGAATCGATGTTATATAAACCGTTCGTTTCTGTGCAACTGTCATGGCGAGAGAGATAGTTAAAGTGGTCTAGAATGGGTGCGAAATTCTAATTATATTGTACGATATTTTAAATTATAATTATTTAAAACACACGTTAATAATAATAACAGCCTAAGAAACATATTTTAGAATAATAAGACTGTTTATTTGGTTCTATTGTCACTTATTTGACGAAACTTATCTTTAGACGTAGATGTTTTGTTAATAGATCTTTGATGAAAAAATGGTATCATTCTCATATTTTCTACCCATATCGGCACAATATTTATTTGCAAACCACCAAAATCACTTAAATATCAGTAGATTTGACATGCCACTCATTTTACCTCTCTCTTATCTCTTCCTAAAATGTTTCACGTTTGCAGACACATGACAACAATGAAAACATAAGCCGATTCCTCTCCTATGATTATAGAGTTGTATCTAAACTTTATATTATATTTTAATTTGAATATGAAGGTGCCAGTTAGATAAGTAATGATAGTCAATGAGTTCGAATCTCAAAATATTTTAAAAGCAGTGCTTTTACTTGGGCAACCGCTCAAGACGGGCTCAAAATTCACTGAACACAAGTTAATTTTTTATTTTCTAATTCTTTCAATGATTTGTTTTAAGACTGAATATGCACAAAAATAACTTCATTAAGAGGGAAAAATATTTAAAAAATTATAGTGCTGCAGTCTTATTTTTGGAATGGAAAAAGCATATCAAAAGGTGTGATTATAATCTGAAGGAGTCAAAGTAAAGAAAGGATTATTTTTTGTTTTGCTTGTGTTCATTGAGTAATTTTGTAACACACATGGTATGTGAATTATTTTTACTCTTCGATTGACATGGTATAATGTATGTGTATATATATGACTGATTCATGTGTATTATAATAATAAATATATCTATACTTTGTCCATAACTGCCACTGATAACAGATTCATAATTATTTATTACAAATATTCTGTACCATTCCTTCTTTACTACATTAAAGAATTTATAAAATACATCAAACGCCGTTTCGCTTCAAAATTATTGTTATTATTTTTAAAACGTTTAATTTTTTTCCAGGAAATCCCCAATTTTGCAATAAAGAATAATGTAAAAAACTACAGTTATAATGATTCATTAAATTATATCTTGATTAAAGTAAAGTACTGGAAAATCCGTCACCAAAAAATTACCCAAGACACGGAAAGATGAAAATGCATTTTCGGGAAGTGGTTACCATGTAAGTACAAATGTCAGTATTTTTTTAGTTTTAAGTAAAGTACAAATACATATTTTTCTACTACTTTTAAATAACACATTCATAAATATAGATTTTTTCAGTCATTAGTGCATGACTCAGCCGTGAGTAATAGTAAATATTACTCTTGGTTGTTAATTGTAATGTGAAATAAATTACAAACGGTTTTGTTGCTAAGTAATGTAATTAATAGTTATTTGTTTTACTAGGCAAAAAATAACAGATTTACTACCGCGGCTAGAGTTTCATAGACGAGGCGCAACCAAGACTATGAGTCTAGCTTAGGCAATAAATCTGTATTTTTAGCCTTGTTAAAAACATAATTTTTTCGCTGATGGTAATTAATTAATATTAATTTACTGATTATTTTCAATATTTTGACAGACATCGCCATCAAATTATGTTACTATGCGCTTTGGTGAACGGTTGCTAAGCGTTTTTTTTAAACAAATTTGTTATTTATATTTTCATGAAATTTTGTTGATCCACCATAGCGACAATTATTTTTACTGGTCTAGATATATAAAATAATTTTATTGACATTTCACTGACAGTCAGCTATCAAAAATTTGCACTTTTAATGTCAATCAGCGAAAAAATAAATATTAAAACTTATTTGTCATTTAGAAATTATTTAAGTAAATAAATTATTTAATGTAGTCGTAGTTATTTATTTGTGTGTCGTAAAGAAATATTTTATATTATGAGTAAAGTATTATTTTTCGAGGCGCTAGCCTGGGAAAATAATCATGTGAGTAGTAAAATCAATTCGGTGGTAATAATCAAGTGCACAGGCAACCCTTTGATTGGTCAAAAATGCGTAGCTAAAGTTGTACTTTTCACTACGATTTTGCGTAACTAAAGTACGATTTCATAAGAATATAGTTTATTATTATACATTCGTATAATTATTCACGCTCTTAAATGATATGAAAAGTAAATTGTTAGTTGGACAATATTACGAAAAACTATTACTCAGCATTTTCTATGTTATCAACAAAATAAATATTGAACTTGACTACTTATTATGTAAGTAACCAAATAAAAATTTGAAAGTCAAAGGAAAGGAAATAAATTGCGTCTGTTTGTCCATCAAGGATATTACGTTTTTATTTTTAAAAATGTATAATCAGCCGACATTTATTTAAAATTCACAATTAGCTGTACACTAGTTTTGAAGTGTAAAATGTAATGAAAATACCTTTTTAAAAACTTTGGTATATAATTACAGTATATAACTATTTGACTAAGCTAAAAAGCTAAGACTAACATAAAACAATTGCTTAATACAAGGCCACTCAGTGATACAAATACGTATAACGGGTGAAATTCACCTGAGTGTATTATTTCATTATTACAGCACACTAGATCAGAAACACTGTAAACAAGTGAAAAACGTCACAATTTCAATTACAACAAGTAGGCCTATAAGCTAGAAATTGAGCGAATGAAATACATGTCAGATATGTTGAAAAACTAATTTAAATTGTAACACAGTGAATCTGGATGGAATTTTACTCGAAATAACACGACAGCAAAATAGTAATTTCATTGTTTACATACACAATTGTTTATATATTTATTTCGCACACATATTAGTACCAGATTTACTAATGCAAGTTTTACATTCAGTAGTAGCATATTAAAATTAATGGAAAATAATATATACATCTTGACTTTTTATAAATTAGTTATAACAAAATCATATTTAGTACAATAATAACAAAATTCATCAACAATAACATAATACAACTTTAAAATACTTGTTAATACATGAGCTCGAATTCTGCACTCTTCTTTAAGTTAATGAGCTTCTTTAATAACAATGGAAATATCTTATATTTTATTTTTTTCATTTGTTTTTAAATTAATTTTAGAGAAGCTTCTTAAACGTTCATATAAGCATTTTGTTTTAAAATTTATAATTTTGTTTAAGTTTAAGAAAGTTCAAATTCATCTAACTGAATACGCATTCACAGTGCCTGAAAGTGGAAAGTGTGAATGCTCGTATTTAAGCCTCATTCACATAAGCATTTAGTTTTAAGGTTTACATCTTATGTTTACGTTTAAGAAAGTTTAAATTCATATAACTAATTTAGTTAGATGTATTCAAACTTTCTGAAACGTTAACATAAACCTTAAAATAAAGCCTCATTCACATAAGCATTTAGCGTGAAAGTTTACATTTATATTTAAGTTTAAGAATCACAGCATTCACATAATGAACTTAAAATAGCATAAGTATATGGTAAACATTAATTTAAAGTTTGAATATTTCAAACTTTAGTGTTAGAAAGTGAAAAGTGCGGATGTTCGTATAGGTACATGAATTTAAACATTCTTAAACGCTTATATGCCGCTAAATGCTAATGTGAATGAGGCTTTTACTTTCGTAAACGTAAACATAAATGGTAACCTTAAAACAAAATGCTTAAGTGAATGAGGCTTTAGGAATGGAAATTAGCAATCTAAATTTTAAATATTTGTTACTTTATTTAAATACTTGTATCAATTGATTTCGCTTTAATAAGCATTATCAGATCACAGCTGAATCATGAGTACGTATTATTTATTTATAAATATAAGTATTTATACTTAGATGTTTTGAAAATCAAATAAACATAGAATGATAACTTTAACATAAATATTATGTGTGATTAACCTTTCTATATATACATCCTCGATATTATAAATCGTATAATATTCTTGTTTGATTTATAAAAATTGTAACAAATAAAATGTTTATAATTTCAGATGTGACCTGATGATGCTTATTAAAGCGAAATCGATTATCAAAAGAATGTAAATAAAGTAACAAATATTTAAAATTCCATACCTAAACGTTTAAAATATGCTGTCCGCTGACCTGGAAAAATTGTAAATAATAGGCTTCTTTTACTTAGAGAAAACTGGAGAATTCGGCCCATTAGGCTTAGCGCATAAAATAAAATTTTTGGTAATTTTCCTGATAATTGTTTCTGGAAAATTTGTGTAATTTTCCATTGATAAACAATTTAATATCAGTTTAGGAAATTTTATTTAATGCACTATTTTTTATTCAAATGACTAATGTTTTGTTTGGCAACTGATAAACTCATCACAGTTTTAAAAATCTGTACAATTTAGTTCACAAAAACCTAAAAGAAATATTGCAATACCGGCCTCATAAATAATACAAAATAAATCAATACTAGTTACGGGATCAATAAGTCAATTATTTCATTAAAAATTAATTTTCTACTCTCTCCCTGATGCCACTGTAAGCATTTGGTTAATACTTAAAAAAACTTACACGTACAAAATCACAGAATGACGAAAAATAACAACCAAAGAATTGCTATTCTTCCGTTGTTCCCAAGCAACAGGAATTGCGACTTTCAGTTGTTGGTCTTGTGCGTCGTAGATCTACGGTGTCGTCGCAGATGCACGCTTCTTTTTCGGCAGTTTTTTCCATCCGTAGCCAATGTTGGACCGCCATATGGAATGCCTCTTGTACGTTGCTTGCATTGCGAGCAGACGTTTCTATACAGCATGCCACGGAATTTTCGTTGCACCAGGTTTGCATTTCTGGCTGGGAAACTTCTCTGGCGTTTGCGGGAATGTCCGACTAAAATTTGTATACCGTGAATTAATCATAATAAAATGCGTACAAAATCACAATACAAAAACACTCTGTGTTTATAACTGTATAAACAATATTGAAAATTTTTACACATTATAAAATAAATAAAAATAAAAATGCCTTCAGATCGTGTATAAACTTTCATCCTCTTGAATTATAGCCTACATTATGTGCTCGTTAAATAATATACTATTATCCAAGACTATAATAAATAATTCATTCATTTTACAATATAAATTGGCACTGACAGCTGTCAAAAATGTTTTGTTTTTGAAATTTATATACGTTACCTAGCAAAAAACTATTATATTTCCATATACTTTAATACAAGAAGTGCTATTGATCGAAACCCCAAATACGAGAAGTTTTATTGGTCAGGGCCAATTAAATAATTATAAAACAGTAATAAGTAAGTAATGTGGTACATAATTCACTACAAGCAATTGCATAATTCAATAATCGTGAACAAAATATTATGATCATGATGTAACTAGACAAATTTGATAACTTACTTTATTGCCGACAATTATGAAAGGGAATTTCGTGTCTTCTTTGATATCAGCGTAGTATAAAAATTCATGTTTCCACATAGATAAATTTCTAAAACTTGTTCTGTCGTCGATAGCATATGTTAATAAACAAATATCGCTTCCCCTGTAAAACGGGGTTCGCAATGTTTTGAATCTTTCCTGGCCAGCTGTGTCCCAAATCTAGAATGATTCCTTTGTGAAATCAATGCAAAATAAAATTAATGCACGCTTACCTGCAGAGTATAAGTGTCTCCATCAATTTCTACATCCTTGTTTAAAAATTCTACTCCTATCGTGTGAAAGGAATGTTCATCGAAATGATTAGAAACGAACCTGTTCATAAGACAACTTTTTCCAACACCCCCATCGCCAAGAATCACGACTTTCAAAAGAGTATTTTTACTCGTTAGACGAGAAGGTATTTTCCCAGACATCATTTCTGATTCATAAATCTGTAACAAGGGGATTTTTTAAATCTCAAGTATGGGTGGATTAATTTGTATTGATAAATAATAAAATCAATCAAAATAGTACTCACCAAAAGAATATACTGTAATAACCACACAGAATTTTAAAGATATGCCAAGTACATTGTCTTACTACAATTTAAAAGTGGCATGATTTGTTCTGTATGTTCTGTAACCACCAAATAAAATCTACTACAAATAATGACAGTTCTTCATTATATGGAGCAAGAAATTTAACGTGAAATTAAAACTCCTACTCGAAATAGGGAATTAAATAAAGTGAGATTGAATAACGTGTGTCGTAAATAGAATATTGGAAGGTAAGAGAAGCGGTTATCAGTGTCGGACTGACAAGTTCTGGCCCACCGGGCAATTCTTTTTTTTATTATTTACTCAGGCGCGGTTTCCGACTTAGTTTTTTTTTTGGGATCAGACTTTCATTTATGAGTTAGGAAATAATTTTTTTCATTCATGGTTAAATGTCTTATAGTAATTAAAAGTTATACTTTTTAGGTGGTGTGAAGTTTCATGTTTTTTCCCTTATCCACGAGCAGGCACCTGACAGCTAAATGATTATTTGGTTACCTGATTTTTAGTTCAATGCTGCACCAATGTTCAGTGCTAGTGTCGCATTCGTGTGAGATTCGTGATTGTTCTGAGAAAAGCGCCAAATTTCAATTTATTTCAGTTGGCGATGATAACAATCAAATAAATATATGTGTCAAATTTAAAATTGTAGCAACAATAATAAATAATTAATAAAAGATATTGACTACGTATTTTGTGTTTGTGACTTGACAAATTATGAGAAACGTAAGTATAAAAATATTAGTAAAATAATATTGAACTGTGTTTTAAATTTATTGTTTAATAATTATTGGTATTTTTATTTTTATAGAACGTGAAATGTGCTCATGCTGATTGTGGTACAAATACTTAAGAGATAAAAGATCGAAAGTTATTTTGCTAGTTAACATGAGGCACGAAGATCTTATAGATTTAAGTTACCAGCAATTTGTTCGATCAAGGGTGTTTGCTATTTGCATTTTGCTGACGAACAGTTTCATATCATTAGAAAAACGAAATTAAATTTTGTGTCCAAAATTGTATAACTATGGTTAAAATTATAATATTATATTTCTACAATTAATGTACGTACTTTAAAATTTTCGTGTCATTTAATTGGTTTATGTTTATTTAATGAAAATGAATATTAATTAAGTGTAGTAAATATGCAAACCCTGCCTATACCACAGATCCAAACCTCATTAGTTCAATGCTGCACCGACTAGTAGCGCTGCTAATTGTTTATCTTTATTTTATCCCTTACTGTCCTATCTGGAGTTAGATAATTTGTGTCCACGAGCAAAAATAATTTATTTTTGTACTCATTGAAATGTGTTGTTTGTTCCCTAAGCAACGCCAGGGTTGTCAATTTCGCACGTCTCCACCAGATAAGAAATCGGGAATTTTCGAAAATAGCACACCTATTTCTAGGTTCTTATATATTTTTCTGTTTAGTTACCTAGTTGATTTAAATTTACCATCATTTGAAATTTAAATTATTAATTTCATTTTGCCCGCCGTGCCAGTCCGACACTGGCGGTCATGTTTAAAAAAGAGCGGTAAAGTCTTTATGCTACCTTCATCTGCTAATAGATGGCGAAAGATCTGCCTTTATTAAAAATGTCTATTGCTATTGTTTTTAGGTGCTCTTACTTATCTGACGTTTTTTGTTTTTTGTTTAGTGAAAAGTTGTATCGTGAAATTTTACGTAATTTAAGGTTATTTACAAGTGTTTAAACAAATTGTTATAACTTAAAGTGCATTCATAATGTTGGTTGATGTCATATAAGTGATTAATAAATAAAAATCTGCCACTGAACCTAAACCGGAATATGTCTAGTTTTACCTGTACGATGGTGTCAATAAACTTTAGTAGGTGTGCCGTGCATAAAGTCGTGCTGTGAAAGTGAAAATTGTTATTACCTAACATTAGCGTATGGTTTCTTAATCGTTTTCAAAACATTTACTTAAATTCCAAGTATTTTACAACAAAGTGATGTATGGTAATGGATCAAGATAAACTCGGTATGTATCAAGTTTCATATTTTTATTATTAAAAGTGTACATAGCAAGTAGCATTTTTACTAAAAACTCGAAAGTATTTAGATTTCGGCCCAAGGTAAGCATAGCGTACAGTCATAAACCTAAACCACCTCTCTATACCCCCACACATCATACATGCCTTCTAGCACATTGTTGCCAAACTTACCATACATGCTATGTATACTTTACATATTGTTTATTCTTTGCGCGGTAGTAAACAAAATCATTCATAACGGGTTTCTGATAATTTTCATTCGCATAGGTACATAAAACTTCGTTATTCATTTGTTTTGTTGACATTATGGATTCTTGGACATTCTATTGGTTGCTAGGCATTTATTTAGATTAGATGCGGTTTTTCAATTTATACTGACATGAAAGGTCTATTTTTTGACAGCTGACAGTCTGTGAAATGTAACTTTTAGTGCCTAGGCAGTAAAAAGATTTTTAATGCCTCCTAGGTAATAAATAATAGCAACCGCCCAACAAACGCACATAGCAACATATATTGATGTCGATACCTATATCTGTCAAAATATTGAAAATAATCACCTAATTAATATTAATTAATAACAATCGGCGAAATGATGCGGTTAACATGGCAAAAACAGATTAACTGCCTAAGCTAGATTCATTGCCTCGGCTGCGCCTCGTCTATAAGTTATTAGTTAAACAAATAACTATTTAGTTAATTTGTTTAACCCGATCGGTTCCATTAGAAAAAAATGTAGGTTTATGTTCTAATTTGTAGCATAACATACGCTATATAATACGGCTATAACAGTTAATACACTACACGAGCCGCAGGCGAGTCTCATAACCATTTAATAACTCATTATGTTACGAAAAGTATTATATTATTTTACGAATACGAATATTTTTTGAATAGTTTGTTAACTCTTGCAAGATACTATATAGGCACCTACTTTAATTCTGACTACATTCTAAGTACCTACATTAAAAAAATTAAATAACAGCTGACAGTAATATTTTTAACAACAGGCTGCCTACATACAATTATTGATAAAAATAATAATATACATCAATTTTTATTGGTCAAAAAAGCAATTGACTAAAGCTAGATTCAGACCTACCCAATTACTAGTAAGTGCTAAATTAACCAACCAGCGCTTCCACAAAATTCCAATTTCAACTATAAGTGCGTACATTGAGTGCTGGTTGGTTAAATGTTAAATTTGCCACTTGCACTTATACTTACTCTCGAGCTAGTTATTTATCGTATTACAAAACTGAAAACAATCTTATAATGAATGTAGTATGTATGCATTTTTCGTGCGGTATTTGTACGGGTCGTGGCAATGGCAACACCGCCCGCGAGTGACAGGTACTTGTACGTTGAGTGTACCGTACATGACTTGAAGGTCGTTTACTGGTTGGTCACGTGACATTAGTCAACACATGTTAGCAGCAACACGCACACCAATAACCACGGTGTCTGCCATGAGAGTGAGTGAAACAGATTGATGTCAAAATAAGATTTGGCTTCTCTAGCAGTCTGCCGACAAAGAGAATACACGTATTACACTCGGCCAGTGCAGTCGTCGACATCTCGCTTGCTCCTAACCTGTACAACAATCCGTGCCGTGCGGTTTCGTCCTGTGTGCATTCGGACCCTCTTTCTAAACCTGGAGTTTTGCTTTTTTGCATAATCTTTTATAACACATACATAATAATCGATGTTTAAAACACGCAAATGCGTGCAAAATCACAAAAACAAAACACGCTTGCTAAGTAACAAAATTGAAAATAACCAATCTTCTAAAGCCTTGTTCACACATAGACACATAGAAGACACACACACACACACACGCAACAGCAAGAAATACTGTATGTGTTGCTCGTGAAATAATAATCGCCGCTATTTTGTGGCTTCTATGTTAAAAAATCAATTTTGAAGCAACAAAAATGAAAATTGTAACCAATCTCCTAAAGCGCTGTTCACACATGGACACATAGAAGGCACACACCCGCAACAGCAATAAATACTGTGTGTGTTGCTTGTGAAATAGAGGCACCGCTATTTTGTGGCTTCTATGTAAGTAAAGAAAAAATCGTTTTGAGGCCACAAACGTTCCACACGTTCTTTATTTTGCTTTTGTTGCCTGTGTGTCGCATGTGTGTGTCTTTATGCCCTGTTCACACATGGACACATAGAAGACACACATACGCAGCAACAAGAAATATTGTGTGTGTGTGTGTTGCTTGTGAAATAGAGGCACCGCTATTTTGTGGCTTCTATGTAAGTAAAGAAAAAAATCTATTTTGAGGCCACACACGTTCTTCATTTTGCTTTTGTTGCCTGTGTGTCGCATGTATGTTGTATGTGTCTTCTAAGTGTCCATGTGTGAACAGGGCTTTAGGTAACGATATTTTGACACCTCACACAGACTACTCACACAGAGTTTTCCTGCGAATGAATCTTTTTATTCAGGTGATGCAAATTTCTGTGTTTGAATATTTTAGATTTTTATTTTTATATTTTAAATGGGCACCGGATTGTACGTATACATTTCTGTTTAAAGTCTAGATATGGCGGAAGGTTGTGTGATGGCCACGTCAGATTTTTTCTAATTAGGATGCAGGTGAACAGGTGTAATAAAAAATAGCGTATGAACACGTGTATAAGTGCTTTTAAAGTACTAGTACTATTATTGTTGTTGTTTAGTAACCTTTTAAAACACAACGTGTTTTAGACTTGTGCTTTTGCACGTGTTTTAAATATCGATTATGATGCAGTATAATAAAATATATACGAGTATTTAAAAAACTATAGCTTTAATATATTTTATAGAAATAATTAGTTTCCCTGCATATGAACGGCATTTAAAAATATTGATGACTGTTTCTAGCACTTACTTTATATTTTAAAAACTTTCCTCGTGCGTGTACTGGGCATAATCATTTTAATAACTGTCTAAATAATACAAGTTTATGTGCAGTTATGTACATATTTATTTTGCGTCATGAACATATTACTTAAATTACGTTTTGACGGAAATTTTCAACTTATGTAGAACTGTTGTCAGAAAACAAGATTGTTCCCTGGTTATGACGTCAGAAGTCATTCTGTAATGTTTCTCATAACCTTACTTCAGACATAAAAAGTTTGAGGCAGTAGTGCTACATTTGAGAAAAAAATAAAAAGGCTCTGATTAACGATAATGACGATGGTCCGAATGTGCACGGGACGAGTTCGCACGTCGCCACAGCAATCAGGTTGATGTCTGCCGAACAGGTAGTAGTTGCTGATGACATGGGCGCCCCATGGTTCACGAGTTCAGCCCGGGGAGTTGTTTAATACAAATAAGGAAAGTCATTTTCATTTGCCCGCACCTTAGGGTGATTTTTTATGCAGAAATAGTGATTTGTAAAAGTGTTGCTAAAGGAAATAAGAATCGGTGTTAAAATAAGGCAAATTACCTAGCATGTAAAAATAAAAACCTGCATAACCGCGCAACTGTATATTTTATATTTTATTTGGTAGAAAAAATATTTGTTATAGATTTTATTAAATAAGATTCGTGCAAATAAATTGACATTATTTTTTTATTACACGTGCATCATAATCGATGTATAGTTCATTTTATTTCTGATAGAATGCACGTCATTATCTTTCGGACTAACAAAAGATAAGAACTATATCTCTTGTCTCTGTCTTACATTGTGTTTGCATCGCTTACAAAAACGAACACCTAATAAATGTCTAATAAATGAATTTATTAGAAAATTGAATGATGACGTGCGTTTTATCAGAAATAAAATGAACTATATAACACGCAAATGCGTGGATAATCATAAGACCAGTGACCAGTGTTTTAAGTGTTGCTAAGCAACAACAATGAAAATTGAGCCAGTCTTCAGGATAACAATCGCACAGACTACTTTATAAAATGAATCAAAATTTAAATGCTGTTTTGCAGTTCCAGCAATAGCGATGTTATAAACACTCCGCTTCGCGTCGTGCTCTTAGACCCGTCGTGCTTTAAAAGCTTACGTATACGCTTGCATTATAATATACTATTTTTAGAAGTATTAAGTGACTGACAATGCGATTCAGAAATTTTAAAACACGAACATATGACGTCACCTAAATCTTTAGGAATAATATTGTGATTTTGTTTAAAAAATTTTTAAATTTATAATATTATTAAATAATAACAATTTCAGATACCAATGTTTTAAATTGTAAATATCTCTTAAATTTTCAATACATGACGTCACACAATTCATTATTTTAATTTTGCTGTAAAATTCACAAATTCGTATTTCGTAAATTTATAGAAATTGGTGAGTTTATGCCAGCAACTAAATTATAAAATTAAGAAATTGAACTAGAAGTTGAATAGCTAAATTGTTGATGACGGTATAGTTTGTTAATTTAGTTGCATAAACGATCATATAGGAAACACTGATTTTTACTTTTTAAATTTAATTTCATAATGTTATTTTATTTGACCTACCATAAGAGCCATATTAATTTTTAGTGAAAAATATAAAAATATTCATAAGTTAAAATCCCGATATTTCGAAATCATTACGATTTTGCTGAATACATTTTGTTTTAACAAGTTTAGATTTACACATTACAATTTTTATAAAAATTTCGAATTTTCTACAATCTAGCCCGTAATATTTACGATTATAGTACACTTAAACATTGTTATTTTACAGTAAACAAATATATTTCATATAAAATTCGCGCTTGCAAAAATTTCAGTAAGAATTCCAGTTAATCCGTGCGCCCAATAAGAATCCCTCTACTCCGCCTCTGTTGAAGTGAGAGCTCTTGCTCGCTCTCTCTGTCGCTCGCCAGCTCAGACAAAAGCCTGTCGCACGGACTGTCAAACGTATCTGGCATTTTTAACCAAACATTCACGAAATTTAAACGTCTAAACTAGTGCAATCGTTGTTTTTACACCTAAAGTGCTCCTTAGTGCAGAATGTGGCCATGTTAGTAGCATTTCTCGTGAAATTTCCTTCGTTATGTGAACACCTTTGCGTTTTGTCACGTGTAAGAACCGGTGGTGTAACAGTGTCGTGCAGTGCAGTGCATAGGTAACTTGGATCTTGGATTGCGACTGCATTTTGGATAATGTGAGTGAAGTTTGTTATTTTGTGGTTATGTTCACCTGTTGACAGCGACCTTGGGATGAACGCTGTGCATATGTTCGCTTCCTTGTTTGTTCATTGTTATTTTGAGCAACGGTTTTATAATTTCGAGGATTATAAGAGCGGTATGGCTTTGTTTTTGTAATCAGGAAGCTTATAATGGGATATTTTTATCGTTGGTACATTATTTAAATAGCACAGCACGTATAGATAAAAATAATCGTATTAGTCGCGACTGGCGATTGTTTTCGCGAGGTTGCTACGTTTTATTGCTAAAATATTTGATACAAATTAACGTAAAATAGTAAACACAAAGAAATTGATTCAGTTTTCTATAAGTTTTATTAACTGTTATATTAACTGAGTAAAAATAATTATTGCCCGTGTGTAAAGTGAGCTTTTCTGCTTTTCTATCGTTATATAAGTAAAGTATACATTTGGAAACAATTATCATGATCATTGTTTAATCAGAGAATAATGAATATACCTATTTACCTTTAGCTTGGAAATTAAACATTTTTCTCAATTTTTAAATTAGATTGTAAACCGACGTAAAATTATGCTCCTGCATAAAAGCTTTCAATCATAAATATTCATGTGCAAGTGGAAATTCAATAAATAATAAAGATCAGTATTGTTTATTAAATATCAATAAATATTTGTATTATTAAAGTAGGTAAACATAAAAGTGTCGAAAAGTGTTTTAGTCGTTTGTAAATATTTGAATTATAAAGCATTATATAACATTATTATTGTCTATTAAAAAAAACCAAATAATCGCAAGTGTTTATTTATTAAAAAACAAATTTCCAGGGTGATTTATAATATGCTTGTGATTCAATATAATCAAATAACTTGTGAATTACAGCATCTATAATAATGTATCGGTATAGAAATTAAAATTGAAATTTTAGGGACTGAGACTCTTAAGGAAGGTCTTGTTCACTTAAGGATTTATTGAAGATTCTTTATGCTTCTTAATTTCGAAAAAAAAAATTCTGGTGGAAAATTCTTGTCAAATAGTGGCGCCGCTAAATTGTATTTTTAATAACCCTATATAGGAGAAGAATAATTTTTAATCCATCGATAGTTTTAAAATAGCGAATTCCCTTTTTTGCAGGATATAGAAGCATGAATGAATCCTCAAAGAATCCTTGTGTATGAACAGTCATAAAAATAAAGAGTATTAATTTTGGTTTTACTCTAGGTTTTACTATAAAACAGCCTATGGTTAAAATAATCCATAAGAGACTGAAAAGGAAAAACAACGCTAGTTAATTGTACGTTAGTCACCCTTTAAACCCTCGTAATTGTAAACACTAGTCGATATGTAATTTGTAGTGCTTATTTTTCCCCAGGGGTGAGGGTACACCACTGCATAAAATATTCATATTACGTTCGTACACTGAATTTTATTTTAAAATGTTTTGAAATTTAAAATGGTTGTAACATGAATAACAATCTTATATGAATATTAAAAAATTTCGACAAAAATTCTTATAACTCAGACGTAGGTGCGGAGAGTCTGACAGATTCATATTATTTATTTTCTTGTTCTTAAGCAGATATTTAACATTTTTAATGAAATTTAGGTTATACGATTATACAAATATAGTTAAGTTAAGGATTCATTTTTGTATACATTATTTATTTATTTATCTCATCAACTACAACATAACACATAAATAAGAGAATTCTGAAAGCGGCATCAAATACTGATCAAATATTATATTACCGGATTGTGAGTATAATAGCTGAATATGTTAAAAAAAACCTTGCCTGGATAAGGTACTCTACTAAATTAGTAGAGAATGCACCACAGGATAAATTTTTGTGCAGTTAACTGAAATGTACTTTTACTTGAGTGCCTGGATTCGAACTCAAGGTGGTCAGAAGACGCTCTCAGCTATTTTCTACCCCATTAATCAAAAAGATTACAAAAATCCTTCATTTAATCATTTTAAATTTTTAAAATTTGCTCAATTTTGATTGCTCTTACATCCACAGCCTCAAGTTAAATTCATAAATTAATCTTTGTGTATAGCTACTAAATAAAATTATATTAATTTGGTTTATTCATCATATTTTTCTAAAATCGGTATCTTTTTCTCTTGGTGATAAATCAATAAAAGTGAAGGAGTGTCTCGAAAAACAGGAAAATGTGATAAATTTTTTATGGCCAGATTAAAATTCAAAATTGCTCATTTGATTTCAGGTTTATAACATTAGTCACAGATTTTTGCGTCAATATTCTATTCTTTATCCTTGTACATCTTTCGATTCATTTACATTCATAACTTTCATATATGACCTTTTATTTCAAAGTTGTAATTTAACGTTCTTGTAGAAAATTATTTAATTTACCTTTATTTTCCGTGTTAATTATACTATTAATATAAAGTAGGAAAAATTGAATAATATGCAGGTAAAAGCTGAATTCTTTGCATAATACAAGTGGCTGTAATTACCATGTAGGTACAGTTAATTTTATAATAACTATATACTCGTTTTTAGTATGTAATAAAGATAATATGCATATAAAAATCTTACAACAAAGAAGGAATTGGCATTTTAAGGCGCGTAACAGTAACATAACAGTGATTCAACTGCGATATAAAAATGTAAGTTACAAAATGTAAAGCAGTTTTCTGTAAAATGTATTGGAAAAAACTATACATCATTATTTAATGAATGTCCTACGTACAGGGTGATTCACAACTTATATACATAATATTTCGATATATTTTAATGGTATATTGTATAAATCAACTGCCTAATCATGTAATAGGTGGATAACTTCGTGAAAAACAAACCGTAAAAATATTTTATTTACCTACAAGTAATTATATGTTTTTTAGTAAATTGAGACTTGAGACAGAAAATTTGTATAGGAGAGAAATGATCTTGAACATCCTATCCTATATTACATATTAAATAATTTAATTTTCATTAATTATTGTTCTTGGGGCTTGTTAATAAAATGTTTGTCAAAAAAAAATACAAATCCCAAGATTTTATCTCTTCTTCACAAAAATATTTTTTTTAAATCATGCAAGAAACCTATTGGAAGAATTGTTTCAAACCTCGCAATTTTGATTTCCTGGTTATTTATTCAAATACTTAGTTTTTCCACAATAGTGCGGGAAATCGATATTCTGTCACTCTAAATGAGTGCGGGAAATAGCCAGTTATGACACTAGTGCGGAAAATTAAATGTTTGTTTTATTTAATTATTGTGTCATTGCATTCGTTTCAGAATCACTCATTTCCCACACTTGTTACAAAATAGTTATTTACGAACCAAATGCGGGAAGATTTGGATCCCACATGAGCGGATTTTTTGAAACACGAGCGGAGCGAGGGTTTCATTTACGCGAATGCTGGGATGGTGTCTTCCCGCAAGAGGTTTGTACAATGTTTTTTGTAACGAATAAAACTATAATCAAATACATTCAAGTTGTAGTTGTAGTCTTGTCATTAAATTTGAGGTTACGATGCTTTTTGTACTCACTACTACCGACAGATGGCGCGCTGCACACAAGTTTTATTTTTAAATATTGGCGGTTTTCGGTGATCTTCACTAATTATAATTCCCGGAAGTAACACTTTGTAAACTAAATTTTATTATTTTTAAGATGATTTTACTCTGAAATGTCTAGAAAAGCCAGTGTTTTCTGCATTTTTCCTGATTGACTGCACTGGGAAATTGACATTTCCGATTGTCAATTGCGTGTTTAATATGTCATTTTCTAGGTGATGAGTACAAAAAAATATTTTTAAAAATCATGCAAGTATCCTATTGGAAGAATTTTTTCAAAACTCCCAATTTTAATTACCTATGGTTATTTTTTCAAATACTTAGTTTTTCCACAATAGTGCGGGAAATCGACATTTTGTCACTCTAAATGAGTGCGGAAAATAGCCAGTTATTTTTTCTGTTATTTAAGTATAAATTGTGTCATGTAAGCAAACTAACTATGCAAAGCCGCCCAAGTATAGTTATATAAACAAACTGTCCAAAACTTGAATTTATAGTTTTGACTTTTGAGAACGGTCGCAGAAAAAATCTTGTTTGTAACACATGCGGAAAACGTGATTTTGAAACTCATGCAAATATCCGAAACTCGCTGCGCTCGTGTCAGAGAACTTGCATTCGTTTCAGCTTTCAGAATCACTCATTTCCCTTGTTACAAAAATAACTATTTTCTGATTGTCTCAATTTTGTTGCAATATTTATATCTTATCTAACGAGTAATGCCTCGTTTTCATGTATCCGGAATCCGCAGATTTCTTGCGGAATAAAATGGCCGCCACGAATTCCGTCAGTAGTTAAATTATTTTTAACTTTCTGCGGAACTCCGCAAGCTCCGCTAGTTTTGACGTTTAAACTGTCAGTTGTTATAACTTCAAATATATGTTTATTTATGTTGAATATGGAGATGGAATTCGTGGCGGCCATTTTATTCCGCAAGAAATCTGCGGATTCCGGATACATGAAAACGAGGCATAATGCCTCGTTTTCATGTATCCGGAATCCGCAGATTTCTTGCGGAATAAAATGGCCGCCATGAATTCCGTCAGTAGTTAAATTATTTTTAACTTTCTGCGGAACTCCGCAAGCTCCGCAAGTTTTGACGTTTAAACTGTCAGTTGTTATAACCTCAAATATATGTTTGTTTATGTTGAATATGGAGATGAAATTCGTGGCAGCCATTTTATTCCGCAAGAAATCTGCGGATTCCGGATACATGAAAACGAGGCATAATAGTAACAGTCATTGGTTTGTATCCTGTAGGTATAATATAAAATTAAAAAGACAGTCTCTATTTGATTAATTTTACAGTAAAAGGCGTGAGAATGTACGATAGTTTGTTACACACATAATGTGTATCCATTTATAAAAGAACGTTTATTATAATACTGTGCAGATTTCCATAGTTTAGCAATGTTTTGATTTATGATTTACTACAAGATGTGTGTAAAAGTGCGGCCACTGGAATTTATGATGCAATGGACGTGAATATCGAAACGGCGAATGAAATATCAAGGAAACTGTATTTTATATTTTAATTATAGATTTGTTATTGCGCCACACTTGAGAATATCAGCAAAAATTTATTTATTTCTATTTAGTTGCAGATCTTATAGAAATATCTTGCGGTTTTCTAAATTTGCATATTTTACTTTTACACGATTTTGGATTTCGCAATATCAGCAAATATTGCAAAAAAATACAGGTTTCATTATTGAAAGAAACGTTTCCGAAACAATAAGCTATTAAAAAGTATAAGAACAAATTAAATTTATATTTTAATCTAAAGTAAATAAAATACCTATACAATAATTACGTTTAATATACGAGTTATACTTACTTACAAAGTAATTTTTCCACAATCAATACATGATACATGCTCCAAACCTAAAGAACTTATCAAGAAAAGCAAATCTGGTAAACAATTATTTCTTTTTACAGTCTTATGTAATAGAGTTCTTTATGTTCTATTTATAAATTGGTTTCTGATGCTCTAATAATGTACCTGGAATTTCCATTCTCGTTTACCACAGGTTTTTACGATTTTTATTTTTGTTTAGATTTTAATTATGTGCAAATTTTATTTCTACTGTTCATCTTTATTATAGCTTTTTGTTACACAATATTATAATAGATTTTAATATTATTTTATTTTCTAATTAAGTAGATTTTGTGTAATTTTGAAATTGAAGATATGGGTTATTCTCAGAATGATTGAGGAAGGCATAAAGTAATAAGTCTTATCATTTTATTCTTTATTTGTTGTTGTTGATGATAAAAGTTATATTCTTACTAGTCCATGTCCGTCCCGTGTATTTAATCCCTTATTCTGCTATTTGAAGTTATTTTTCAGTACCTACCTATCCAGTATTTTTTTTTTCATATACATAGGTCATGTAAGTTTCATGTAGGTACTTAAATTCTTAATTGCAACATTACTTGTTTTAAGCCCTGGTCGCACGGAAATTCAGAATCCTGGAAAAGAAGAAGTTTTTTTCTTTGTAGTGATAATTACGTGGTTTTGAAGCAATCAATACATTATAAATTCTTTTTTTCTAAAACTCATTGAAGAATCAATTTAGCGACACCGCAATTTAACACAATTCTCACTAGAAAGAAAAAAACTTCTTCTTTTCCAGGATTCTGAATCTCAATAGAATCTTCAAAGAATCCCTGTGCGAACTTTTTTGCACTTCCGGGACTAAAACTCTTCTTTAGTCTTTATTTTTAGGGACTAAGGTTCTTAATTTGATCCCAAGGAATTATTTTTCATATTTAATCCCGTTGTCAAGAAATTGAATTAATTATTCCCGTTGTCAAGTAAATACGTGCTATTTGTTACAGAATATCTATAGTAACAATATAAATATTTGTCATAAAATTTACTGTCAAAATTGCAAAATGTGTACTCTTTTAAACTATTTTGCATTCATTTGAGGATGAAGTGCAAAAAATAGCGTATATACCACAGGACTAAAGTATCTTTAATCCCTCAGGTGATTATTTCCCTCACCTTCGGCTCGTGAAATAAACTTCACCCTCAGGATTAAATCATGCACTTTAGTCCCTCAATATATAATATACTATTACGTTCGTTCAATTAAGTCATATGAATATTAAATATACCAATTGAAAAAGTAGCTCTAAAAATGTGTAGCTTGATACGTCATTTAGAGTAGGTACAATTTATTTTGAAAAAAATCTTTTTTATCGTGATCAGTACCTACGTCTACGTCATGATGTAGTATCTGCCATTTATTTTTTTCTAAAGTTGTGAATCATCCTGTATGGACTTACTGCTACTATACGGGTACGAACTCTTAAATTTGCAAATTATAAATAATTTCTTGATCTTTTTGACCCTTATTTCTTCATGCCTTGTTGTATAAAATTCAATGTTTTAAATAGTATAGGTATCATTTATTTGATAATTTCATAATTTGCACCATACACACAATAATACCTCTAAAAATCCACATTCTTTCATTACACACTTCCGTACCCCTTCTTTCACCTCTTTATTTCCTCTTTCTGACAGAGTAGTTCTGAAACCCATACTTCAGCCAGACTTTCGTCTACAGTCTACCATTCGTTATCTCTGCCTTGCCTGCACACACACACACTCACACATACACGTCACATACGCATGTGTGTGCGTGTCGTTTGCGCATCGCGCTCATCGCTTCGCCTCTGCCTCAACCGTGACCTTGAGCGAGGACACGTGACTCAGGGCCTTGACCTTCCGTTGTGTGCGGTGAGGACGTTGAGGTGAAGATGTGGGCTGGAGGGTGAGCGAAACGCATGTGAATGAGCGGAGGGGAAATTAGGAGGGTAATTTGAGAGTTTTGTATAGGGAGGGTTTTTGTTTTTGTTCTGTTGGCAGGAGCGCATGTTTTTGTAAAAGTACGGTTTTAAATTCCGGACTGTAGGACGTATTTTAAAATTTAGTAGGTATGACAGGAGTGGACATTAGGGCGGATGAGGTGTGGCCTTTCTGTTTACGTTTTAGAGAGAGACAGAAAATACGGGCCAGCTCGGAGCATGCATTATATGACGATAAACAACGGTAACGATGGTAACGCACGGGCCCAGTAGTGATCTTTTTGTCTCACACAGAGTAAACAAAAATGCCACAAATCTACAGTATTGCTAAGATACGGAGTGTCCATTTCAGTTTTTATTTAATACTTCGTGATAGTTACTAAATTTTTAGAAACAATTTACGCGATGATTTATGTTATGCATGTTTGTACTAGATTTTCATTAAAAAGTTAATTCAATTTCAAAACAGGTACTAGTGATGAGGTGAATTCCCAGAAATTTCCCGGGATATTTTGATTTTCCAGGGAAATCCTGTAAAAAAATTTCAGAAATGACCCAGAAACACGTACTTCTGATAGAAATAACAGAAAAGATCTGATCACAAAACTAGTTACCATGATAATACTTATTTGATTTCATTTACTTTCATTGCCCCCTGACAATGGGCGAGATTTAGCCAAGGTTGCTCTTCTATCTAATCCTCTCGCGGAAGCTCTTGTTACAATCACTAGCCGGTGTTAAGTTAATGGGGGTTTCCCCGATGTTTTATTTTATTTACCAAAAAGTTGCTAATATGCCAGAAAAAAATTCATAGTTTTAAAAAATAGGTGCTGCGAAAAACGATACGTCATCGGCACTATGAGAATATACGTTCACTGCATTGACAAGGACCGAATACGATACGTAGGTCTTACCTTATTTCAACACAGGTTCGTCGTCCATTCCGTAGTCAAAACGACAAAGATCGAACTTACACGAACAAATTTACTCACGGTTTGCTTCCAGTGCCGTTTGCGTTACATATGGCCTATTTTAATGCACGTTTTAAAAGAGTTACATTTACATTTCGATATAAAGGTAATAAATCTATCAAAATTAACAATTATCATCACTTTCCTATAACATGCTGAAAATTGATATTCAATAAGTATTTCTTTAAAAGCCGTAGGCTTGGAAATCCCTATTGTATCTCAACTTGGCATGGTATAACGATAGTAGATAAAATCAAATCCAATCCAAATTTAAAAAATTTGATTGTAGTAAAATACCTATGCAGTCATTACATTTTTCCCGAATTTGTTGTGCATAAAGGAATTTTTTATTGTGCATTTTAACAACGTAATCGGTCTCTCGTGTGCCACTCAAGCCGATTAATATGCACCTGAAAGAATGTGGGGAGAATTTTCCAAAGAAAAAATAATTTTTTAAAACATAATATACAAAAATATACAAACATTTATTTAAATACCTATAATATTTATATAAAACTATAAATCAAAATAATAATGGTTAAAGCCATCCCCGTCAGACCGGAATTTGATATCGTCATGATCCTCTGAAGAAACCTCCATGTCACTTGTTGAAAAATATCCTAAACTTCGTGAGGCTTCTAGTTGGTCATCAGGTGTTTCCGTTTTTATTGGTACTGTTAGATTAAAATTAGTACCAATTTCAAATTCTGTGTTTGGCGATTTTGGTTCCGGAATATTTTCTTTACTTCGCCAGTAGTGAGCAACACATGACAATTTCATTGCACGCTCAGTCGATAATTCATTACGGTGGATTGTTGGTAAAGTAGGAAACTTGTCAGTAGAAACAGAGGTGGCTGGAACCGATAAAATCTTAGCAGCGATGTTGGACAGCTGACTTTTTTGGCCGATGAGACCTTTCCACCAAACAGTAGGCTTCATAGCTTCGTTTTGTAAGGAATCCCATATGAATTGCTTTGCCCAGATGCCGTCATGAGCTCTGTATTGCGCAATTTCTACTAGCAACTTTGCATTGTCAATGTCACTAAAATGGTCACTTGCAAAATTAATTATATATTCGATTGCTTCTATTTGTTCTTCGGGTGTTAAGTAGCCACCTTGAGACCTAGGATCCAACAGACAAGCTGCTTTGTGTATTTTGTTAAGTGCATACTCTTTTCTTTCAAAAAATGTTTCCATAAAAGGATGTTCATTGGTTTTTGTCTCGGTTTTTATTAGTAAGTGCGGCAAATTGTCTGTCAAGCTTGTCTGGATATCAGTTAAGACCTTACATGATAAATTAATTGTTTCTTCATTGGTTTCTAGTTTTGAAATCCAAGATACTATCGGTTCCATAAGATTGTTAATAATTTGTACACGTTCCCAGAATATTTGGTCATCCAAAATTAAATGTTTTCTTTCTAATCCTAACATGTTTCCAGCTTCTTCATTTTCCGCTAATGATTGTAAACTTTCTTTACAAGCTAACAATGATTCCATCAAATCAAACAAATGTGAATCGCAAACTAAACTTTTCGTGCAGTTTTTTGATTTTTTAATTGATTCAAAAATACGTCCTAATGTTTGAGAGTTTCTAATACATTTAATCACATCTTTGGCTTGAACAATTATATCTTCTATAGATGGAAATTGAATCAAATCCATAAAAATTAAATGCAACGTGTGTGCCAAACATCCTATGTTTGAAATATGTGGAAACCTTTGGCGTACAAAATCAGTAGCTTTTCGCATATTTGCTGAATTATCTGTAACTATTGCAATACACTTTTTGTTATTGTATTGACTAACAACTTTTATTATCTCTGTCGCAATGTATTCAGATGTATGACGATTATTTTTTGTTTCTACCCTGCTGATGTAAAAAGGTTTTCGGTCAGATGTAGTTACAAGGAAATTAATTATATCTTCTGATCCATTGGACCATCCATCCAACTGCAAACATATATTTTCGGATGAGGCAATCCTCATATCAACATTTTGCTTTATATCCTTGTAGTGGGAATCTAACAGTGTTGTTGATAACGTTTTTCTACTTGGCAAATCGTAGGTTGGTTTTAATTTTTTTAAGAAATACTTCCAATGTTGGTTTTCTACAATAGATAGTGGAGTTCCTGACGAAAAAATTGCTTTAGCAAGCAGATAGTCAACTGTTTCCTGCAAGTAAAAAAAAATATTATTAGATAATGTATGCAGTAGATATATTTAAATGTGGGTATACGATTTACATTATTTTGGAATTGACAAACAATAAATTGTCCATAATTTTAAAAATTATATTGTATAGATAGACAAAAGCCTTTCGAATCGAAAGCTTGAAACCGGAAATCAATATTTTTATCCGTTAGAAAGTTACAGCCGTTTTTGTGTATCAAAACAAAGTGGTCATGATTTAATTTTTTAAAAGTGCGCCGCTTTCCTCTGTAATAACTTGTAAACAATTAATTGATCTGAGGAAAATTTGTTTATTTATTTATTTTCTTTGTTCAAATTGTGGCTCAACTAGGGTGTCCATAATTTTACATATGATATTGTAGATAGACAAAAGTCTGTGAAATCGAATGCTTGAAGCGGAAGTCAATATTTTAATCCGTTAGAAAGTTACAGCCGTTTTTTTAAAAAGTGCTCCGCTTTCCTCTGTCATAACTTGTAAACAATTAATTATTGATATGAGGAAAATTTGTTTAGTACAAAAGTTGTAGGAAATTTTAATCGCTACAACTTTGCCGAAAAATTAGTTCG
Source organism: Agonum fuliginosum (assembly GCA_947534325.1). NCBI lineage: Eukaryota > Metazoa > Arthropoda > Insecta > Coleoptera > Carabidae > Agonum > Agonum fuliginosum. Next base: position 4,474,663 of record OX384033.1, read on the forward strand.
TCGGGGTAAAAAATTAATTTTTTTTACTATTTGACAAAATTTTGTAGGTCTGCTGAGGTCGTAAACTTGGATTTTTCATTAGTCTGCCGTCTTATACAACATAGCAAAAAATAAAACTAGGTATATTATATTATCATTTGATGCAAAGTAGCATGTTTAAAATTATTGGACTAAAACAACAGACACCCTAATTGTGTATTTATAATATAGAGGATGTATCATAAGTTCGAGTACATACATTTATGGTAAATATAATTTGATATTATTCCGAAAGTAAATTTCAACGTAGAAAATTGTTCGTTTCACTGTCATAATTATTTTAATATTCTTATACAAAAACTTCTAATAGCTAATTTAATTAAAGTAAATGAATTTTATTTTATTTAGCTGTGTTTAACAAAATAGAATAAAAAAATAAAAATATACAAAACTTACTTTTTCTGACGTATTCCGATGATCAATATATGACATAATTCCTGTTGATTGTGCTTGTGTCGTTTGTATTGATGTTAAAGTCGAAGTCGGTGGTAAACTTAATGTCGAAATATCAAAATCATTTTGTACACCCATCTCAGATTTTGATTTCACTGATTTTTCCAACACCGTCTTCAGATCCGTGGGACATCTCTTACATGTTTGTAGAATATGTTTGGTCATTTTTGTTATATTTTTAACAGTGTAAACTAAATCACAATGTCTGCATTGGTACACTGTTTTGGATTGGTTTTCAAACGTTGTAAATTGATTCATAATTAATGTTAAATTTTTCTTCCTACCACTCATAATGAAAGATTTAAAGAAATATTACTCAACGACCGATGCACACAGACTGACGAGCAGTAACATAATGTCGGGTTTGAACATGTTGATAATGTTCCGTTCGCTTGGAAATTTCCACATTTCCGAGAATTTTCTTATAATTGTGTTTGGGAAATTTCCCAGGAAACAAAAAAATATGAGCGGAAAATTCCCAGTATTCATTATTGTGAATTCTGAGTCATCGGTATAGTATCGTATAGATATAGTATATACAGGGTGTTCATTTTAAGTGGCGCACCATTGCTATCTCGAGAAGTATAAGAGCTACGAAGTTGGTTACGGGGTGCAACTTTCTTATTTCAAATGGGGACCTACTTTTTATTCTCTTATTCGATTCAGTATTTTTTTCTGAATTCAATGAAGTATTAATTTCGTACCCTGGCATAACGAAAACATGAGAAAAACGCTATAGAAAATTATGATCATTTAATTAAAATCTGATTGTTACAAGAGTGCTATGGAAGAAAACAATTGAATATTTGATTCATATTAATTGTTATTTGTTAATGAAAAAGATTCTTTGATTTTAATCAGGAGATCAGGACCGCTACTGTACAGTAAGTAGTCAGTAGGGTGTGTTTCGACCTTATTTATTTGGTCTAATCTGTGTAGTATAACAGTTATCCTAGAATTTTTTTCGCTAACAAATTATAAATATAAAACAAAATATTCAATTGTTTTCTTCCATAGCACTCTTGTAACAATCAAATTTAAATTAAATTATTATAATTATTCTCAATAGCGTTTTTCTTATGTTTTTGTTATGCAAAGGTATATGAAACTAATATCTCGTTGATATATAGTGGCTTAACACTCTCGTGGGAGTAGCGCCGCTTCTCACGAAGCTTTCTAGATCCTTTTATCGGAGGGGATCAGTCTCCATATTCTCTTGCTCTATTTACCCATTCATCTTGGTGCAGTCAGAATCTCAATCCGTGCGGCGATCTGTGGTTTCAACCACAGCGGCAGCGGAGATATTCTTTGTGCAACCAGGACTACATTTAAGGTGAACAAGTGGGTAGCTTGTAACACCCGAGTGTGATTGAATGCCAGACCTTGGGCATTTTTAGTTTTACGACAAATCACACATTGTCGCCCATCGATCTCACGTTGACTGACGTCACAGCACGTTAGCCGGCGAAAGCCAGTTAACACGCTAGACCACGTTGTCGTTGAATTCAAAAATAAATACTGAATCGAATAAGCAAATAAAAAAATATGTCTCCATTTGAAAAAAAAGTTGCACCCCGTAGTTTGAGAACAACTGGTCTAAAAAAATTCTTGTTTCGTTCATTAAAGTAATATAAAATAGAAATTGTTTGCTAATTTCACCAACTTCGTAGCTCTTATACTTCTCGAGTTAGCAATGGTGCCCCACTTAAAATGAACACCCTGTATAGTGGTGTGCGGAAGATTCTTCGAAACCAATTCTTCGAAGGAAAATTCTTCGAATGATAGTTCATCGAAAAGCAATTCTTCGAAAGGAAAATTCTTCGAAAGAATTGCTATTCGAAGAATTTTCCTTTCGAAGAATTTTCCTTCGAATAATTGCTTTCGAAGAATCTTCCTAGATCCCTAGTATATACAGGATGTTTTAGTTTGACATTCTGGTTACGGATTTAAAATAATTTTTCAAAAATTTCCAAATTAAATTTCGGTTTATATTTTAGAGAACAATTTTCGTACCATTGTATTCTAATAATTTAATTATTGATACTGTGTTATCAGTAAATAAATCTCATTTTGTTTAGGTGTAAAAATACACCAAGTTGACCCGACAATAATCTGGTCGTAAATATTTAAGTCATTTAAAATTTTTAAATAGACTGCGATTTTCAATTACAGTAACTGCACCTAAATGAAGTGTTTGCTATTGCTTCATTGATAAAATAGTAGTACTTGTATATTTACTAAGTTTACATGCAGTTTTGAAAATGGTTTGGGTTTTCAGTCAAAATTATGTAAAACTGTTTACGTCACTCGGGAGAGGAAAGCAGTGTTTTCCTCTTGCTAATGGAGGGAGGGAAGCGAGTTTTCCCTCCCGCTCGGGAGGACCGTACTTGTTTTCCTCCCGCGCGGGAGGAAAACACTGTCTTCTTCCCGGTACTGGCGGGAGGAAAACATTGCAAGAAAGGTGATTTCGAGGCCCTCGTGACGTAAAATATAATGTGTCCCACGGGAGGGAAGGCTATTCCTCCCTTGGGCGAAGCCGGCGCCCTCGCTCGGGCCGCCGCTTGGCCCGCGGGAGTAATAGCAATTACTCCCTTGGGCGAAGACGGCGCCCTCGCTCGGACTCGCCTGCGGCTCGCCTTCGGCTCGGGTCGCCGCTTCGCCCGCGGGAGTAATAGCTATTACACCCTTGAGCGAAGCCGGCGCCCTCGCTCGGACCGCCGCTTCGCCCGCGGGAGTAATAGCACGCTTCCCTCCCTAGGTGCACAAAATACTATTACATGCAGTTTTCAAAACAAGTGATAACGAAGGTTCGAAAACAGTTTCGGCGCAAGCGCATTTAGATCATGTAAAGGGCAGATGAGTGACAGATCGGAACGAAAAATATAATCTCTTCACTCCAAATGTTTCGTTTTGGCATTTATATTTTCATATGAAAACACTAAATAAGAAAACAACTCAGTTTTAAGTCACAACTGACAATTGGTGTTTGTACTTTGTAGGTTAGTAAGTACGTTCAAAAAACGGCAGAAATATCTGTGAAGTACGCATGCGCAATCTCAAAACTTAATTTTACCTGTTTACATGACTAGTTTTGAAACTAATTTTCAAGTCAAACCCAAGAATTTTGGTTTTGGTTTGAGTTAACTCAAAACCGTTTTGACACTGTTTACATGGAGATTTTAAAATTCAAAACGTTTTGGAAACGGTTTCAAAACTGCATATAAACATAGTAATTGTTTGTTATCGACTGGCATTGTTCGTAACACCAACGCAAGTATGTAGCTTATTATGTTTGGCATGAAACCAACTGTACAATACAGAATGTTAAACTCGTATATTTACTTCGGACTGCTGAACACTACGGAAATAAAAATACAACTTGCAGCTATTTGTTGTGGACTGGAGAACAAATTATGTTGTTTGTGCCAATGTACAGAAAACAGACTTGCTAGACAACTGTGATGAAATATAAATGGAAATTAAATTAGAAAAGTCTGAAAGGTAGACAGAGAAATTAAAAACAGATTTTCTGCTTTATTATTAACACACTCACTCACAGCTGTCCATCAAATTTCAGTACTGTCACATTAATAGCAAATTAGTTTAACGTTGCGCAAAATTTTGTAGAAAGATAGAATTATTATGTATTCTAGGTATATTATAGTGAGAAAAAAAATACTTTCGTGACGCACTGTGGCGCGAATTTAAAAATGGGAACATATAATTTATTATTTATTTGATTCATTCTGTAAAAAGACAACTTTTATGCAAAGAATAGTTGTTTGTCCAACTAGAGAGAAACGCGCTTCTTTTTCCCACTCGAGCTTGAAAGTGGAAAAAGAGTTTTCCTCTCGTGTTAGACACAACATTTTTTTACGACATAGTTAAAAATATTGTAAATGTAGAAGAACCACATAACTAGAAGTTAGGTTATAATTGCCATCTGTCAGACTTACGTTTAAAATCAATGAAAAGTTTCACTGCAGCCAATATGCCAAATTAAATTTAGTTGTAAAATTGTAGAAAAAGGAAGTATAAAACATAATAATTGTAAAATAATAGTCAGAATTTTCAATAAAATAATAAATTTACTTACAATTTTTAAAATATTTTATCATAAAGAATAAAAATGCTGGTGGTCACACTGCTTACTTTCCTCTCTAGAGAGGGAAACTTACTTTCCCCACTTTTTCACATGTCGTAAAAAATCATTTTTGGTCTTCTGAAGTGTAAATACCTATAACAATTACACATCGTTGACGTCTATGGTACACATGGCCATAATGTTTCCACACGTATGGGGCAAAGAAACCCAAAGAATTTTTTTAGCTTTCAGAAGTTATTTAAAAAAATCTGTTGTGGCCAGCACACGACCTCTCGCCTTAAAACTGTAATTTATGTGAATTTGATTTTAGTTAGGCTTTCTTAAATTATAATTTTGCAATAAATTTACAAACTTTTTGAAAATAATTTTATACTTCTTAGTTTTTTAATTAATTTATAGATAAAAATTTAACTTTATTATTACCTTATTACATTATTTTCAGTTGTTAATAATATTTACATTTCTTTTAAAATGGTGCCACAAACATTTCAGAAAATGTGTATACGTCTGTTCATCTGTCACTTGATCTGTCACATTGACATATTCATTTTTGTTTTTATTTTTTTTCCTATATTATGATATACAAATCGTGGTAGGTAAAATTACAAATTTTTGAAAATTAATTTTCCTTTATTGGTAAGAGATATAGAAACGATGTTAAATAGATATTGTAAAAGATAATTTGTTCTTTCAAATGTCGAATGACAAATTGTAACTATCGCAGTATTTCCTATATTTTTTGCAAAAAATGTTAAAATTCTTCAAGAAAATACCATTTCCGGTTGACAGATTTTTACCAAAATCTTATCAGCTCTTTATTAACATATATAAATGTATATTGCAAAATATTAGAATTTTATGTTCATTTGAGATAATGAATCAGAACGAAAGACTATAGTAGGCGCACATACAGACACACACACACACACACACACACACACACACACACACACACACACACACACACACACACACACACACACACACACACACACACACACACACACACACACACACACACACACACACACACACACACACACACACACACACACACACACACACACACACACACACACACACACACACACACACACACACACACACACACACACACACACACACACACACACACACACACACACACACACACACACACACACACACACACACACACACACACACACACACACACACACACACACACACACACACACACACACACACACACACACACACACACACACACACACACACACACACACACACACACACACACACACACACACACACACACACACACACACACACACACACACACACACACACACACACACACACACACACACACACACACACACACACACACACACACACACACACACACACACACACACACACACACACACACACACACACACACACACACACACACACACACACACACACACACACACACACACACACACACACACACACACACACACACACACACACACACACACACACACACACAGACATCATCGTGAAAATAGTCAAAATAGGTTCTAAAGGTGCTAAAACGTGCTTATTGACAAAAATCTCGACATCGAATTTTTTCACGATCCCTATACCTCTCTAGGCGAGAGGTAAAAAGTTGCTTTGTAATATAAAAGAGAAGCTACAAAAAGGCTACTTTACACAATTTATTGTTCAATACAGTCTGAAATAAATAAAACAGATTAATTTTAAATGTTACATTTACTGGCGCCATCTCTTAGCAGTTAGTTGTTTCAAGGCTACTTGACAGAAGGAAATTTTAGTGTAAATGTCATAGAAAATACGATATTTTAAATAAAAAATCTGATGTGGACACCACATGACTTTCTTGTACGCCTATTAAACTGTTCATACTTTTCTTAATAACTAAAATGTAGAATAATCTAATAGTATAATAACAGTATTTGATTTATGTGGAAAATACCAAAAAATACCTAGAGTAAAGTGCCCTTTTGGCATGGACGATCGCAACAAAAAATAGGAGGTCGTACAAGGAAGTAATAGGTATGTCGGCCAAAAAATACTATACATAATGTGTGCGTTAGGTATTTAGGTATTTGTACATCGCTCGGTTTTATTACTGCACTCCGCTTCGCGCCGTACTTTAATAATAGCCCTCGAGTTGTAAAATTAAACCTACCGCACATAAATAATTAGTGTATAACATTTTTATTTGAAGCTTTATTCTGTAGAACAGACAACATTTATGCTTCAGTTCAACATTGTTCCCACGTTTCTCTCATAACAGCACCAATGCAAAATTCGGTTCCTAACACCGGCTGTTCACCGGTGACCGCTAGAGGCCGCTTGCCGCGTATGTAAGGACGTTCAGTTCGCTTGTTTTGTGTGTTTTTCTCTGCTAGTGATGGCGGCTGGGACGTAAGACATAATTAGCATGTTTGGAGTGACGTAGATTGCGGACGACCTTCCTAGGCCGGGTCCGAGTGTAGGAGAGTAGACCTGGGGCCCGGGGAGCGTGTGTGGTGTGTCATGAGAAGCGTTTCCTACATAGCGGGAATCTGAGACGGGTTTACACCCGAAAAATACCATCAGGAAATTATTGGCTGATGAGGCAAACTTGTACAGTAGGAGACATTAGTTTTCAGAATACTTTCCAACTGCAAATACGATTGCTGCTCTAAAAATCGACGCACGTAGCTACAGTAAGAAAGAAAAACATGTGTCTGGGATAAACCTCTGTATACGTCCCATTTGGGAAATTTTGAATCTTATTTTTAGAGCAGAAATCGTATTTGTAGTTGGGAAGTGTCCTGAAAACAAATGTCTACTACTGTACATACAATAATCATTGTTATTTAACATGCTATGCAATTCAAATAAAAAAGTTACAAAATTTAATTTTATTAATTATTCAATTTTACTTAAACGTATTAGGTGGTTATTTTTTGTAACAGATGGATATAAATAATTCGGAAACGAATGCTATAGAATGATAGAGTTTAGAATAAGAGTTTTTTCTATAGAACTGTAATAGAATGTTATCAATTATGGAATATGGAATGGTTGCATTCTATATAGCTATTGGGTATACTAATTTAGGGCTTCAAAAAATTTGTTTGTGCATACGCAAATTTGTGATCCTTGATCCAGTCGTTCGTTGAAAAATGTATGTAGGTATGTTTCTAGATAAAAAAAAATGTTTTTGTTGGTTTTATTAGGTATGATTTAAGTTAAGTAGTTTTAAAATACATACTATTTTGCAATCGTCTAAAAATTAATTGACATTTTTGATTTTTACCTCTCGCCTCATATTCTATAAGAGAGGTATTGTAATGGGTCAAAATTTTCGAGTATGAGTTTTTGGTGGATAAGCACGTTTCAGGGTCTCTAGAATACGAATTTACTATTTTCACGATGATGTCTGTGTGTGTGTGCGTGTGTGTGTGTGTGTGTGTGTGCGTTTGTATGAACCGACGATTTTTCGTCCACGATAACTTAAAAAGTATCAAACCGTTTATAACCAAATTTCATATTTAAGGTTTTAATAAGTATCTTAACACCGGATAAGATTTTGGTAGAAATCCGCAAACCGGAAGTAGTACTTTTAGAAGTTTGGAAAAGTTTTCCTTAAATATATTGGTACATTATTTATTTATGACAATTTTTGCAATTAAAAATAAAAGAAATTGTGATTATCTATGTGTACAGTTAATTATAAATACAAATTGCTGAATCTGGAAGTATTTAACAATAAAATAAAGTACAATTAATATTCTATTTTTTTCAAATTCCAGTACTATCTTGTTGTCCATGATATAAAATTTGTTTCTACATAAAATTTGAATTATTATGACAGTGACAGTACAGTTGACATCTTTTGCTTGCATATTGGTTTACATTATCGTTTACATATTACATGAACATGAAACTATTAAAATGTAAGTAAAACTATTTATTAGATTAGTAGAATAAGCAGAATTAGGCGAGAGGTCGTGTGGTGGCCACAGCAGATTTTTTAAGCATTATGACGGTTACTTACTTATGACAATAATTGAATAAAACAAAAATAGTTAAGGTTGAAAAATTACACGAAATATCAGTCATACAAATACCACATTTTTTATTCTTCGTCTTACATAACAGACTATTCGGTTTACACTTAAATTATTATAAAAACATTCATAAAAAATATTCAGTATCTATACACTTACTAGTAAGTTCTTATAAAAATTCGTGTATCATTCGCAAACTTTGTGCATACATAATAATTAATTTTACACACTAGTATTTATGCTAATTGTATCGATATTTTTTTAAATAATTTATTATTATTGGGTAGGTACTATTTTCATTTTCGTGAGATTGTGTGTTCGATCATGCTGATACTCACGAAACTCAATTTGGTTGTTTACGTGTGAAGGGCACACCACAGGGACCAGGGAGGATATTTTGGCGTTAAACTGAAGTGTTGTGTACCTACCAGATTGTATTTGAACCTGAGTCGGTCACATAACGCTCGCAGCTATCCGTCTCATATAATCGGTTAAGTTCAAAGCAATGACGTGTACGTAAAGTTTATTAAAAGTCTTTTGTTTTGTGCCGGCACCCGGTATGCACATATTTCTAGTCACATTTGTCATGTGTGATTTTTCCTTTGTGTTGCTATCTTCCTAGTGTAAACATATCTTGAGCCTGGTGGGTCGCGATGCGACGATGCCCCTCGCGCCTTGCCTCTTCGCGTGGTTCTTGTACTGTACTTCATTCGCTGGTCGCGGCTTCACCTCAGCAGCGTGAACTGCGCCTCGCTGTGACCGGCAACCACAGCGGTACACTCCGGGAAGGAATTAACGCAGTGCCGGAGACATAGGGTATTTGAAAATGGGGCTATCAAAGATATACGCGCCTCCACTGAATTAAAAATTATTTTTTTTACAAAACTACATAAGAAACTATGGCGATTAGTGAAAACGCGATGTAAAAATTTTGCTTATTAAGCGAGATATGATTTTTTTAAAAGTCTGGTATTTAGTGGCACTCAATCAGTTTGTATTACTAACATTTTCCTTAAAACAAATTATTTATGTATTTTATATTAAAAAGTCGTCTTGCTATGCTAAAACATATTTTGTAGCAGTTAAAAGTATAAAATTAAATCAAACACAAATTAAAGATGCACAAATAATGTAATAATGACAGATGGTAGTTACATTCTCAGCCGCATAATGTCTCTTCATCTGAAATCGATGACCTCATATTGTCATATTTTACAGTGATGTACTGATAAGTTGTGCTTACATGGCTATAGAATGAAATTTACAAAAAACCTTGGCGTATTTTGTTAAATAATTTCTAAAAATTCAATTTGAATAAAAACTAAAAATATTTATCTGTACCTATTTAAAATTAATTAATGCGAATTATTTACATTTCAGAAACAGGCGCAGAAAAAACAATATAAATTCATTCTGACGAGATTTGTGTTCGAATTATTAAAATAAATCGCAATACATTCGTTCACTTTTTCTATGACAAAAACAAAATTATCGAAAATTTTTCCATCTCTTTCAATTTGAAAGTTAGGTAATAATTTAAAAAATATATATGAGCAAAATTAACGAGTTTCTTGAAAATGGCTATTAATATAACAAGAATATTATGCGATTTATAATACCGAGGATGATGCTAAGCGACGAGGTGAAACCGAGTCTCTTTGAACATCCAAGGAGGCTTAAATAGCATATATTCGCGTTATATTCAAAGCTTAATCGTATCATCAACGACAGCGATGTTAAAACAAATCAACAATTTTATCTGTCAATTAGTTGACAGTTCGCATATTATGGAAGGTTTTGATGTTATTATGGTTGTATCTAACGTATTAAGTCCGTAACTAATGAATTATAAGAAAGTATCTAACGAAGTACCTAACTAACGTAACATATTATATGTTGTTTATAATAATTATCAATAAATGTTGCATGTTAAAAGATAATAACAGTGAAAGCTACGATTAATAATATAATACTACACTTTTTCTAAACTGCAAATTCAATTTTTTACACAATTTACAAAAAAACAATAGCTTTACGTGCTAGTGACAGTTTTAAAATGTTAACTTTTTACATGGCATATCGCAAAAAATATAATTGATCACAAGTAGTTTTTCTAATAACGAGAATATTTTCATGTGAATTAAGCTAATTTAGTTTGAATTCCTCATGTCACCTATTGCACCGTAACACTTTTCGACGTCTTGCGAAACCACTTACGTATTTCTCCGCACACTCGACTCGCAAATTCGAAAGTAAATCTTTCATCTTTCATCAATGCAGTGTGGAATTTTACCAGGATACATCGAAGTCGGCGGTGACTGAGCTGCACCTTCAACTGTTTAACTGTTTGCCGTTTGTCGGTTGTTTAACGAACGATAATGGAAGGTTTTGTTTGTTAATTGCTGTGTAGCACGTTTGCTAATTTGCTAAAGTTGAGAAATCGGCCGGATAATAATATACCGCGAAATTGTTTGCAATTTTGATTTGATTGTTGGCTGCTACACTTATGAAGAGTATTGGAATTTATTCGTTGGTGTTATGTAATTTTTAGGTTACTTTTACTGGAATTTTTTGCTGCCTTGCAGAGAATTGGTTCTCACGATTTTATATTTAATTATTTAGATCTAATAATGTTATTAGAACATTAAAAAGTTATTTAATTAATTCGTTGTCGCTAATAACATTTATTAGATGAAAGTAAGTTAAATGATTTTTTTTTATTTTGCTTTTTAAAAGGTTTAATTGGCAGGAAATTTGTGCATAGCTATTGGGCATTGACTTATAACTTATTAACCTTATTTAATTTTAAGTAAATAAGTCAAAAAATTTACTATTGAAAAGTACATTAAAATGTATAAACAACTCAATTTTAACTGCTTATTAAAAGACCAATTTACACTGATGCTAATGCTAGTTAGATTATAGTTTAATTTTAAGTATATATACTTTAGTGAATAATAACAATGTTAAATTAAAATCAAATTATTATTATGTGACTTAAATATTTGCATTTTGCAGTCACCTATTCTATATTTTGAACAATGGAACACTTATACTTTATAAAAGAAAGATAGGTACTGTGTTATGTGTATAGCTAGTCTGATTTCAGGCGTTCGGTTATGCTTTTAAATACGTCGATTTTAAAGAAATTTATATATGATCTCAAATTTATTATATTTGTTTTTACCTCTCGCCTAGAGAGGTATAGGGATCGTGAAAAAATTCGATGTCGAGATTTTTGTCAATTAGCACGTTTTAGCACCTTTAGAACCTATTTTGACTATTTTCACGATGATGTCTGTGTGTGTGTGTGTGTGTGTGTGTATGAAAGTCTGTATGTACGCCTACTATAGCCTTTCGTCCCGGTTCATTATCTCAAATTCTACTGAACATAAAATTCTAATATTTTGCATTATACATTTATATATGTTAATGAAGAGCTGAAAAGATTTTGGTAAAAATCCACCAACCGGAAATGGTACTTTTCTTGTAGCACTATAACATTTTTTGCAAAAATTGTATAAAATAATGCGATTGTTACAATTTGACATACCACACATGAAAGAAGAAATTACATTGTACAATATTTAATCTTACTTGTTTCTATATATTTAACCAATAAAGAAATATATTTTTTTTAAATATATAATTTTACCTACCACGATTTTTGAATCCCGAAATAGAAATAAAATTTAAAACAAAAATAAAATTGTCAATGTGACAGATAAACAGATGTCTGTGGCAAGGAGGTTTCTCTGTGGTGTAGGGCATGTGTAGAGTGTGGTGTAGAATTTTGAAATGTTGGATATAGTATAGATATTAACTGGGCAGAGTATTATGTAAATATGGTATTTATAAAATAAAATAATATATTAAACTAAGAGCTGATTAGATTTGTGAAATATATAATTTATTACCTAATTAAAGCTTAATATTTGGTTAAATACGAGGTTAAATAATAATACTTCAATGTCAAGGCGAGAGGTATTGTAACGGCCACGTCAGATTTTTTTTAATTGCTAACATCAAAATATTGAAAAATTTTCAGGTTTTTTTTATGTTAATGTTCAATTCCATCGGAAGAGAAGTAAGTAGTTACTACTTCTCTCCCATGGGCGAAAATGTGACACTTATCTCATCTCATGACTTTAATGTCATAGACACCAAATTTCTCTCTCGATAGTAAGAAAATTTTGTGGTTATACTTTAGAAGGGGTTCTACTAGATTTCTTAATACTTGTCGGGGTTAGCAATCATGTTGATTTTAATAATAATTAATGGTATAGGAATGCAAGTGTGCTAATGAAGTTATGATAGTGTTTGTTTGTTCGATTACGTTAGTACACTTGGGCGAAGTCTGGGATTACGTGCTAGGTCACCAGTCTTGAAGATAGCACGTGCCCGGGAATTGCCATCTTTCCTTATTGTCACAGTTTGTATATCACGTTTAACTGGTCCATGACATGAGTTGTGAATGTGTGATTTATTTGGTGATTCGATTAGTTAACTATTCCAATAATGGGGATTTCCAATTCCAAGCCTACGGCTTTTAAATAAATACTTATTGGATACCAATTTTCAGCATATATAAGTTATAGGAAAGTGATAATAATTGTTAATTTTGATAGATTTATTACCTTTTTATCGAAATGAAAATGTAGCTCTTTTGAAACGTGCATTAAAATGCGCCATGTGTGATGTATACAACATTGAAACCAAACCGTGAGTAGATTTGATCGTGTAAGTTCGTTTTTTGTCGTTTTGACTACGGAATGGACGACGAACCTGCGTTGAAATAAGGTAAGAGCTACGTATCGTACTCGGTCCTTGTCAGTGCGGTGAACGTATGTTCTCAGTGCCGATGACATCATACCGTCGCACACTGCATCGTTTTTCGCGGCACCTATTTTTTAAACTTTATGATTTTTTTCTGGCTTATTAGCAACTTTTTGGCAAAAAAATACGGGTATAATATTTTAATGTAGGTATAGATTAATATATAAAAAACCAAAAAATCGTGGAAACCCCCATTGCACCTTTTATGGCCATTTGCACCACTTCCACTTAAATTTTAAGTGTCACTTAAATGAACAATATCGAATCAAAATCATATTGTCAAACGTAGAAATAACATTGCTGTCATAAGTTCGATTGGATATTTTTCCTTTAAGTGACACTTATAATTTAAGTGCAAGCGGTACAAATGACCATTACACCATTAGTAGTTTTTTTGATCACTTAACTGATCATCTATAATCCGCTCCGCTGTTACTCCAACATACTTATATCTCAAATGTTCGGCGTTATTTTATTATAACTACAACCTACAACTCTAAAAATATTTCACACCCCATAAAAATAAAATCCTTCAACTTCTTGTCAATTCACCACCATTTTTTTTGTCTGGTTAGTTTACAGTTGTCATTGTGCATTCTGTATTGCAGTGTGTTTTGTTTTGTTGTGTTTTGTGTGTTGGCGTAATTGGATGTAAAGGCGTGTAGTGCGAGGTTTGCGACACCTCTGTGATTCACCAGGACCGGAGTGAATTAATTGTTGCGGTGATGCGAAATGTGATGATTCAGAACGATGAATGGATGGAGGTTTTTTGTGCCATTGAACTAAAACCGAGATTAAAACGCAGGTACGAATGAGTCAGAGGCATCCCTGAAAGATGTCGGCTTCCTGATTAATTTGTACGAATTTTTGTAACATGATGTATCCCACAATTTAATAATCTATACTACCAATGTTCATAATTATGTGAGGCTACCGCACTAGCTAGAGAACCGTTATATGAAATCGTGCCCGATTTTACACCTTGTCAGAAATCCAGAAATGCCTTCAAGAAAATGTAAATATAAAATTTGCATCCGGGGCATTTCCAACAGGGCATTACCTATTTTAAACAAAAGTGTTTTAACATGTACTAAGTGACTTATTTTACTACTTCTGGAACTTGATGTACATAATAAAGGACATTCAAAGAAATTATTAAAGGGATACAACGGTCGTAAAATTCATTTTTAAATTTTTATACAGAATAATTGGACAAAAAATTTGAATATTTATGTTGTTTACAGAATCTGTCTATCATTTAGTTATCGAGTTATTTGGCGTTAAAGTTAGTCACAATGACGCCATACTTTAATAAAAAACGCTTACTTTAATCAAAAATGAAGTTTTAATGAAAGAGATACATACAACGAAAAACACGTTACACGAACAACAAAAAATGTAGTACCTGCGATGCAGTGCCAAAATGTCAGTACGCCGGTCACGATGACGTCACAAACACAAACTTTAAAACCAATTATCACGTATACTAAAATCAAAATTCTTGTAATTTTTAATACTTTTTTTATAAACTAATATTCATTTTTGCACTGGTGTGTCCCTTTTAGCACCACTCCAGAAAAATTTATCGGTTGTACATATCTGCTATACTTGATTTAATAACTAAACGGACAAACTTGAAGTTGTCTCGCTGAGCTATATTTACACTGTGTAAATACGAAAAAATGTCACTAGATTTTTTTGCCGGCAAAATTTGACCTATCAGCGGGAAATCTCGATACAGTCACTAACAGCTGACGAGACAAAAGATGGCGAACATTCGTTTGTTTACATTACAAAGTTTATGTGGTATAAAACTGGTGTTATATCAGCCAATCAAAAACGATCAGTTTTAGCATTCCAACTTCAGATTTGTCCGATTAGTTTTAAATAGAGTATAGAAGCTTTAAAGTGATTCGAAGTGCGCATAATATCGGGCAACGTCATATGACGTTTAATTTTTTGACACATGTCACCATGAAGTCTCTCAATTTACGCACTTTGAAGCATAGGTACCATTAAAATATGCACGAAATCGAGAACCACCCTGTATATAAATCATCGGTATAGATGTACAGGTGTTTTTATACGGAAAATTTTAAGGGTAGTTTGGGCCCGTACGTCTCTGTTCAGAATATTAAAACGTTTTGTTGGTTCATTAATTCTAAGTTGAAATATTAATATATCACATGTTTGAAATGTTTGTTTAGAAATTTTCTAGGAATTATTCACGATTGGGTTCACGACTCATTGTGCATTGCTGTTGCTACACACCTTTGAATTAGGCTGTATTAGATTAACTTTAAGTGCGTATTAGACATTTTTATCTATATCTGAATGCTTACATTACATTGCAATGCATTACATTATTATATGTGAGCGTTTGTATCGGCCTACTACACTGAAATTTGCATTTTGAAACCGGTAATTGTAATCGTGAATTAAGTGGAGAATTTTTGCTGCTTGAAGCCCTGTTCACAAATGGATTCTTTGAGAATATAACACAATTTTTTAAATAAATTACAAAAAATTATTTATTTTTCTCGGAGAAAATCTTCAAATTTTGGCTAAACCATAGCTTTTGGAAACCGGAAGTCAAAATTTTTATCCGTTTAGTAGTTACAGTTGAATAAACACAAAATTTTGAAAAAAATGATTTTTTTGTCGGAGAAAACCTTTTAACTGTGCCTTAATTGTATCTCCAAATATTTAAAAAATAAACGTTTCTAACGAGGTTTTTAATAAAAAATTGTTCTAGAAATCGAATGCTGCAAACCGGAAATCGATAAATTGTAATCTGTTAAAGTTAATGAATGGCAGCTATTTTTGTGTGTTGAGATAAAATTGCGATTTAAAATCATTGGAAACTGTCAAAATATACGATTTTCTCAAAAACTATGACTTTACATGTAAATGAGCTATCTCATAGATTATTTTGTGCTCTACAACTAGAACTTGCAACTTCTTATAAAACAGTGTTCTTCATGATATACCATTTACAAAAAAAAAACTAAGAAAACTTTTAAAACAAAAATTATTATTTTTGTCAATACTTAAGTGCCTTCAGCTAAAATGTTTCTGATTTTGAATAATTTAATTTAACAAAATCGGATCTGTTTTGGTGGGTGTAGAAGTTTTAATAATTTTTTCGCTTTTTGACTCGGTTATATAAATTTAATCAAATCTTAACAAATTATTTGTGATTACTTGAACAGATTTTTATGAGCACCGGTCACCAGTAGCAACGGTTTGCAAATGCGTTCTTCAAATAACCAAGTGAAGTTCAAAAGGCTTTAGTACCGATCGTAGAAAAAAACATTAAAATATAATTTGAACGTCATAATTGAACGTCATAAAAATTCTAGTGACTTCCTGGATTTTTAAGAGTTTTCTTTTTACTTCTAGTTTAAAAACAGACCATATCAACATTTAAAATACCTACAAATAAATATATCGTCAGCAAGATATTTATAACGCATTTTTTCGTCTGCCGCAAAAGTTTCTCAAGTGAATCATATTAAAAATTAACATATAAAGCAAGAATGCGGCAGATCTAAAGCGCGATAGAAAGGCTGCTAAGCTATTTCCGAGGCCAAAACTTCAGCCTTTACTTCACTTCAGTGCCCCAACATTCCACATTCGAGGGCACACAGTCCAGTCAAGTTCGATTGACTTTTTCGCCATAATTAACATGAGTAATTAACATTTTGTGCAGCCTTATCTCAAAAATCTTTCGTCAAATTGATATCTGTCAAAAGATTTGTCATATTGATTTGTATTGCATCATAATGAGTTAGGCTTTATAATTAACTACCTTATTTGTACGAGTTTTTAAGTTGGATACATTTTTATAATGACAACAAAAATATATGATATAATCAAGGTGCGTTAACCATTTGGCATTACGGATAATAACAATAACAATAATGTATTATTTTATAAGAATAGAAAATAAAACTGAAGAAAATGTTGAACTGTTGTAAAGTCATTTGAATTCAGTTTTAAAATTGTGGTACACAAATAAATAATAGTTATTTACGATACAAAAGTACGTAAAGCAAATATTTAGTCACGAACGGGTTCGAATTGAAACACGAGCGCAGCGAGTGTTTTAAGACCCATGAGTAGGGCTGTTCGTTTAAATCGATATATCGATATTATATCGATATATCGAATAACGATATTTCGAAGAAAAAATATCGATATATCAAAATTTGATTTACTGATATATCGATGTTTGATATATCGATATATCGGTGTTTGATGTATCGATATATTGATGTTTGATATATCGATATATCCTGCCTCTGTGTGATTCTTCGTTCCAGAATTAATTATGTTGTTTTATTTGTGTATCAAATCTTACTTCCGCACAATGACCTTTTTCAGATTTCTTTCATCTCAAATACTATTACCTGGGTAATTTGTAAAAATTATAATGTATTTTTTTAAAATAAAATTGAATCGCGTCTCAAAATTTATACAAGGGCGAACAGAACATGCTATAACATAGGTATAACATATGTTTTCTGTTTATACACAAAGGTATTCCTCGAAATAATATCAAAAAATTGAAGTAAAATTAAAGAGTCAGAATTGTCGACTCCATTTGTGTTCTCTGCTGTACTATGTAGCTGTACTAACTATGTCACTTAGCTAGGAGGGACGGAAATAGGGACAGGGGCAATAAAATCTTTTGAATTTGAAAACTTATTCATTGGAATAATACCTAATTTTATGTTTCTGTTTACTTCTTAAATAATAGTTATACTCGTTTACGAGTTGTGTCCCGTCGTAAAGTAATTTGATCATTCGATATTGTAAGCGAATAAGTAACATCGCGTTGTTGTTCACACTTTTTCTTTTGAGATTTAATTTTAATTAAAAACATGAGTGGTAAACGTAGTATTGTGTGGGAAAATTTTGACAGATCCGATGAAAAGTCTGCGCAATACATACATTGCATAAAATCGTGACTAATAAAGGCAACACATCAAAAATTTGTATATTTAAAAACCAAACATCCCTTTGCTCATGTGGAAATGATAAGAAGCAAGAAAATTGAAGAAAATGCAAGAAATCGATATATATATATATCGATATATGGATACATTGATATATCGATACACCGATATATATCGATATATCGATACATTGATATATCGATATATCGATACATTGATATATCGATATTATCGATATTAATTTTATATCGAATATCGATATTCAAATTGGAATATCGAACAGCCCTACCCATGAGTGACTAAATATGCTTTACGTATGTGTATCGTATAAGATTTTATCTACGATAGAATTTAAAAAACTCGAAAAATATTAAAAAATCCTTTTTAATTTGAATTAGGATCAAAACAAGTTTGATTTGACAAGAAAATTTTCACGTTAGTTGCCGATTGTTGTGCGGCTGTTTTTTTAAAAATTTTGCGTGTTATAAAACTTTAACCACTCGTTCCTGCATGTGAAAAAAGCTAGTACCCTCACTTTACCCAAAACAATTTTTTAGGCCTATAATTTTGTACTAATTTTGGACATTTTTGAACCATAAAAATCAAATTTTGACCCATCGTCATTTCAGAGATTGGACAACTCGATATCAGAGCAATAAAGCTGGTACCTACCCCCACAATTAGTACAAAATTATCGATCTAAAAAAATTTGTTTTGGGTAAAGTGGGGGTACTAGCTTTTTTGAAATCGTTGCTGCGCAACCCGTGACTAATCTTGCTATTAAACAATTGTTTTACAAACTAAAAACTGACAACTAATTGTCAATTTTACACACTATCGTAGATAAATTAATTTTTGGGCTCCTGAAGTGTAAACATAACAATTCAGTGGCGTATGCAAGTAAACGAGAACAGGAACGGAAACAAAAAATGCAAATGTAACATTTCGTTCTGTTATTTCCATTTCCATAACCCAATCCATGAAAATAAATACTCAACTTGAACAAACCACCTAACCACACAAAAATATGACAAGTGACAGAAGATAAACTGAAGAACGGCATCATGCTTTCTTCCTATTAGTTAGCAAATCGCAACGAGAACAGAAAATATGAATTTTGGCGAACTGTACCGTTCTGGTTCTCGGGCGACAGAAAGCTCTCCGTTCTCGGAGACTTGTTGTGCATGCCAACATTTTTTAACATTATGGAATTCATGTTTTTATCGTTCTCGTTCTAGGGCTATTGTGCAGCCACCTTCAATAAAACGGTTTTTTTTAAATTTGACATTTGCTAGCGACATCTCTTATCAGTTGTTCCAAGAATAATTGAGAATGGACTATTTTAGTGCAAATAATGTCAAATGATAAACTAGCAAAATTTATGGAAAATAAAAATACATACTTTAATAAATAGGTACGTCGCGTCGGCCAAAATATAATACATTATTGAAAAGATGAATATTCGACTGGAGAAGTGATGTGTTTTATTTATTATATTTGTGACGACTATTCTGTCTCTACAGAATTTAAACTATATTTAGGTGCATCAATTATATGCACATGTTATAATAATATCTAAACATTTCTACTGTAAGTACTGCTTCATTATTATTTGACTGTATAACAACTGTTTTTAATGTGTGTAGAGCCTTGAAGAAGACACAAGTGGTGTCGAAACGTCGTTGTAGGAAATAAAGATTTGTTGACTGTATCCCCCAATATTTCTTATCCACATAATACATTATACTATACACTCCACTTCGCGTCGTATTAATATAAAACCTCACGTTGTAAAATAATACCTATCGCACTTTAATATAAATTAATGCGTATGTTTCATCTGAATATGCAACGGTTCTTATATCATATTACGAATTATAAATTTTAACTTGAACTACCTAATCAGAAAATATTAGATCATATTGAAAATAAAATTAAAGTAGGTAATTATTTTTCCGCTTTTTACAACCAGTAGCACAAACAAATATCGTGATCTGAATATCGCATGATTCAAATTGCAAATTACTGCGTTTAATTTAAATTCATATGAATCATACTTCTATTTAGTACTTAGCAAACAATTAAACACTTTACGAGCAAAAAGTAATTTAAAAAAAATTAAATACATGTACGTGATTCATTTTTTATACAGGGACACGATAATATAGTAGAACAGACAAAATTTGCTGTTATTATTAACCTTGAACTTATTATGAGATAACATGAATGGTTTATTAAATAAAGTGTTCATATTTGTATAACATAAATAGATAACTTTTTATCATTGTAACTCAATTTTAATCCTGTATTGATAGAATAAATACTACAGTTCATTGTAAATGAAGTATTTGTAGTAATTTTGATAATAAAACACCAAAGTTCACATTTTTGCGTATAACATTGTCATTTTTCGTAAACAATGTTATCAAATAAACACAGAAACAAACCATTAATGGTCGTTTTACCGATGAAACTTAATTCAAATCAACAAAAAAAATATATGTAACGTCTTTATCCAACCACTTCGACCGATTCAATTTGGTGCAATCAGAATCTCAATCCGTGCGACGATCTTTAAAATTCAAAGCGGCAACCAGGACTGCATTTAAGACGATCAGGTGGTCAGCTTGACTGTCCGAATTCGATTTAATTACAAGATTTTTTCTTATACCGGGTGATACACAACTTTGTGCATAATATATGGCTAAATTTACTTATCACGGAAATGAAAGAATTTTGCCAAAATTCGCAATTTTAGTTTCCAGGTTTTTTAATGAAACAGTTTTGGGTCACTGTTTTCAAATGGAATTTCATAAAATTATTCTTTTCATTACACAGTTAATTAAAATTTTAAATTATTCTATTCGTAGTTAATCAGGTATCTATTTCACAATCAAAAATCCAGTGGTTTCAAAAATGTGCATCTTGCAAAAACTGCCCTTAAATTTACGAATTTTAAAAATATTCTTTTTATTTCATGATCAGTAAGTTAAGTACAATATGCTAAATATATGCACGAATTTAAAAAAATCTTTTTATTCCATGATCAGTTATATGCCATCAAAATATAGGTATGCACAAAGTTGTGAACATCCTGTATAAAATAGACACCAAATTCCATTGTTCGAATTTTAATTTATCGTACTGTACATATGGGTAGCCATTCAATACCAGAAAATATAATTCTATAGAATATTCATTCACAGGAAAATGCATGCACAAGAAGATTCAAATCTAGAAAATTTATACGTAATAATAAGATAAGTGTGTAAGATTCGGCATGCACACATAGGAAGATACAAACACAGGAAGATGCTAATCCAGAAAACTAATTTGCGAGCGTGCTGGCCACTCCAAATCGCCCGTTATTGAGATGAGGCGCCCCGGGAAGTGTTGCCTCAAAACAGCCTTCGATGCTGCTTCGTGCTCCAACGCATGATGGCGACTGACCGGGTGGGGAATAAAATTTTAAAAGTGCATCTGTCGAATGAGATCACTCTCTCCTCACTACGATCCCTACAGCCTGAATGGCACGCATTTTAAAAAAGCAAGTTATGATTACTCTCTGTACTTATAATTGGGTAGGTCTGAATCTAGCTTATATTTATTTAAGTTTTCCTGTGTTTGCATTTCATTTATGCCAAATCTAAAATAGAATGAATCATCTTTTAATGCAGGTATTTTACTTATTACCTATGAATTTACTAGATTTGAATCTTCTTGTGCATGCATTTCCTGTGTATAAATATTCTAGAATTATATTTTCTGGTGTTGAACCCATTCCCGTACATATTTCAAACACTCGTACACCCGAGGGTATAAAAACTACAACAATAACAATTAATCAATAACAATTTTATCTACCACTAATGGGAGCAATTATTCTTGCGCTGTTGTCGCTAACAGCTTTTGATTCTAAGATATCCGAGCTCTTAAACTTGCGGATTGCTAGTCAAGGCTGCAATATTCGCTGCCGGTGTTGAAAACTTCAGCCAAACAACACAAGAATGTATGGCTGCAGGCGGTTTACACAGGGACAGAAAATGAGAAAATTGTCGACGCGAAATTACCAACACGGAATTTCTGAGATACGTAAAAATTTAGTTATTTATTGGCGGTTAACTGTCAATAATAAAACGATTAGGTAAAAATTCATTATCTAGATTCTAGACAGATGATTCATAATTGTGAGGCTGCCATACCCAAGTTACGTAAAAATTTAAATCATATGCCCTCTTATCTAAGGGTGGGTTTATGCTCAAAAATTTAAGAATAAGGAATAAGAATAATTTTAAGAAAATTTTTATTCTAGCCGAAGTGAAACGTGATTATATTTGTTAATCTAATGTTGTCACGACTTTGACAATAATTGACATTTATGTTTTTTATATGAAGAAATGTATCCATACCCGCAAAATCGACAACATTTCAGGCTATTTTAGGTTAAGTCAAAAATTTTGACATGTCTGTCAGAAATAAGGAATAAGGCGTAAATTTTTTGAGCATAAACCCACCTTTCATGCATTTTTCGCCGATTGAAATTAATAGTGCTATTTTTTGTTAGCTGACACTGACAGTTTATGAAGTGTCACTTTTAGTGCCTAGGTAGTAAATAGTTATTTGTCCAACTAGAGAAGAAAGCGCTTCTTTTCCCCACTCGAGCTTGAAGTTTGTGTCACGAGCGAAGCGAGTGAGGCAGTCGAGTGAGAGTGGAAAAAGAGCTTTTCTCTCGTGTTAGACACAACATTTTTTCACGACATATTTTTAAAAACATTGTTAATGCAAAAGAAACATGGAACTAGAATTTCTTATAACTGTAATCTGTCAAAATAACGTTTAGAAACATTGAATTGTTTCATTGCACCCAATATATCAAATTAAATCTGAGTTGTTCATCAGTATAAAATTATAATTTTTAATAAATACCTAATGATTCTTTTTGCAATTTTGAAAAATTTTCATCGTAAAATAACACTGGTGGGAAACACTGCTTACTTTCCTCTCTAGAGAGAAAATCTTACCTCATTATTTCGCGAGAAGATAACTGTGTTTCCTGCCTGCGCATGTCGTGAAAAAAATATACAACAAAAATGTATTATCGCTTAGACATAAAAATGAGATGCAATCGAATGTTTTTACTTTTTACACAGAGCTGTGCAAAAGAATAAGCTGACATATTATGTGGATGGTTCAATAATGCTCATTTACAGTAGGTAGTAGTAATTGCAGAAAAGAAGATTGAAAATAGGAATCAATCTTTTGAATAAAAATATCTGATAATATGATCTGCTAAAAAGTTCATAAGAAATATGATTATTACCGAGATTATTACAGTGTGATATGAGTCTATTCAATTTCTGTCGGTTATTTACTGGTCGCTTTATTGATTGAAATACCAGGGCTAGTATAATTTATAGTTTACAGTTTTCCGGGCACATCTATCTACTATAAGATCTACAATCTTATATCTTAGATCTATGTAAATTTGTACTCATATATCATTTTGACATAGCATAAATCAATCTGAAACCTAAGGCATTAAGAAATGCATAACTACATGAGCACATGGCATACAGGACAATAATTCAATCACTTCTATATCTATATGCAATTTAGAAAAATTCAAATATAGCGCCGAGCTAAAAAATTGAATCATTCAATTTAATAAATCGCTGTTAATGAGAACAATCTATTGCACGATTGCACCTACAAGGACGAAGAGTAAACGGCCTTTAACTAAAAGGAATTAATGCTAAAAATCTGTAATAGTTCTATAATTTTGTAGTCTTTAAAACCTTCGGTAAAACTGGGCTGGAAAATAATCACACACAGTGTGGTGGGGTTTATGTTTACTTTGTAACCATGACGATACCAATAATATTGAAATAAATAAACAAAAATTTTTGTTTGATTCTGTCATTTTATTTTATTTTATGTAAACAATAAAACACTTTAGCGCGCGTTGTCATAGAAGACGCGCAATAAAATGTTTTTTTGCTTGGTCCTCAGTAACAATCAATTTTACGATGACAATTGAAAGCATAAATAGTAGACGTAGGTAAAATAATACTCATTTAATTACAACAAAATTTAAGTAAAATACTTCGTTAAGCACAATTAATTAATACTAGTATGTTTTATTTTTATTGGCCGTTGTTTTATTTCTTGAAAAATTAAACTTAACAAAATTGTGTCGTGTAATTTGTTACAACTTTGTTTTGTTTTAGTGTTTTGAAAAAATGATTTGGATATACAGTGAGTTTATTTTAAGGTGAAACATGGTTTATCATATTCATGGTTATGAATTTGACAGATGACAGCAATGTATTAGAGCGTTCTTTTTAAAATAAAACATGGGGAATCAATTTGAATTTGTTAATTGGTGTCACACTTCTGCTACCTGGAAATACGATACTTTAAACATTTAAAATTTTATATTGAAAGCATCCCTTGGAACTATTGCAGTTGCCTAAATATCTTATATTGTTCAAGAATAAAACTAGATTCAGACCTACCCAATTATAAGTATAAGTGGTAAATTAACCAACCAGCGCTTCCACAAAATTCCAATTTCAATTATAAGTGGTTGGTTAAATTAGCTACTTATATATTGGGTTGGACTAAATCTATCTTAATACAGTTAAATTGATTCCCTGTGTTGTTTCATTTTAAAAAGAACGCTCTAATACATTGCTGTCAAAGCCGTAACCATGGATATGAAAAATCCCATGTTTACGTTAAAATAAACTCACTGTATTGTCGTACCATGTAGGAGTCGCTTTAGAGACAATACTATATGAAGTTTCAAAAATATGCAATAGATGTCACTGTGTTGGTGCAAAAGGTCTATTTATACTAAGTGCTGTTTTCTTTTCCAGAGTGTTTGGTGAGGATGCCCGCCTTGTTGCAGCTAGACGCCGTGAGCTGACTCCACTAGGATGCCATGGCCGAGATGCGGTCCCCGAACGTGTCGGTCACCCCGATCAACGTGGAGCACGCGGCGTACCCGGCCGCCGGCGTCTTCTTCAACGGCTCGACACCTGGTGCAGACATGACGCCCACGCTAGACAGAGACAGTGGCTCCGACGCCGAGGTCGCGCAGATCGACTTCCAGAGGGTCAACATGCGCACCGAGAAGAAACACGATGTGCCCCGGCCCATGAGCTGGGAGGGCGAACTCTCTGATGGTGAGGGGAACGATGATTTCATATACCGGGTGTAGATTTTTAAATACAATGTTAAAATTTCGTGTTTCTACCTATTGATTTTAGAGTATAAGTGTAAATACGAAAGAGTTCAGAATAAAAACTGCTTCGAATAAGCTTTTTGTTGTTCAAATCTATTTCTTTTACGAAATAAACATGAAATAAAAATTAACAATTTAGGCTAGTTTCAGACTGCCATGTAAAATTGAACAAAACAAAAATATTTATTCCGTCACTCGGACAGTTCAAAGATTTGAAATTGTTGTTCTAATTGATTTATTGGACCATAATAAGGATTCACTAAGCAAAACAGAAATTAATAATATTTTCTTTTCCTTCCTTTTTCTTCTTGAGATACATTTTATCCTAATTAATTGTAGTATTTTTTTTTAACTGACTATAGTTGATTTCTTAACTAAACGGAGCAATCTGAAGTTGGAATGCTAAAACTGATCGTTTTCAATTGGCTGATGTAACACCAGTTTTACACCACACAAACTTTGTAATGTAAACAAACGAATGTTCTCTATCTTGTCTCGTCAACTGTTGTCAGTGACTGTATCGAGTTTGCCCGCTGATAGGTCAAATTTATTTTTGCTATCAAAAAAATCTAGTGATATTTTTCTCGTATTTACACAGTGTGGTAAATACGGCTCAGCGAGACAACTTCAGATTATTCCGTTTAGTTATGAAATCAACTATTCGTTTTATTTCTCATGGTACTCTGTAAACAGCTTAAATATGGCAAATTTAATTTACGTTTATATCATGACAGAAACGTTTTATATCAATAAATAAGGACTCGTTGGATGCCGTTTTTCATTCTGAACATCTTTTGTATTTACAGTTTGGCACCAAAATTAGTAGGTAGAAACGAAATTAAAATTTTAACAGTTTTTCCTATAGGTAGGTCAAAAAAAAGTCTACACCCGGTATGTATGTATGTATGCATACGATGGTTTTAATCTTTGGTTATTAATAGTGGGGAATGGGCATGCATTATGTTAAAAATATATGGTTAACAATCGCTTGTGATCAGTCAAACAAATACTTGTTGATATTTGTATTGTTACTACTGATTTTGTGCCGCAAAACTGAGTTGGTGGTATAAATATGATGCATGTGGCGTAACTCCCCACTATTAATAATCAAAGGTTTTAATAATCGGATGATTAAATTCAATATTATTATTTTTGAAACAAGTGTGGAAAATAAAAGATTTCTATAACTGTTCTGTTAATATATTTATTTTTATTTATGTCTGTCTGTCCAATAAAATAATCATTTTGATTTGAAGCCATAATGTGAAAAGTAATTTAATTAATAAAGAAATATAACTAAATTGATTAAGTAATTTGTCTTCGTTATCGAACATTTCATTGATTAATTAAACCGAATTGATATAAAGTAGTTTAACTGTTACAAAAAAATTCCTCGACTTGGGTGGTATCATTAATTTGCAAAAAGGAATAAATAAATTTTTTCTTTAATTTGTTAATTTAAGAGCAGTTTTCGTATAATAGATATCTGTCTAACTATGAATGGAATTAAATTAAGTATCTTTAAAAAAATCTTGAAATTAAAATTACGATTTGTGTCGTAGGCAAAATGTAAAATTAGTATTTTTATAAAAAAGCATGTAGGCATATTATAAAACACAATGTCACATCATTTTATTTCACTCATGAAGAGTATTAGGTTCTTTATTTAGTTCAGTTCAATCTGCCGAAACTGAGTATGTGGGACCGAGCATTTATGACTCAAGAAGGGTATTGGTTTTTTTATTTAATTCAGTGCAATCAGAGTGTATCAAAATCGAGTTCAGAATTTCTAGCAAAAGCCTCGGCATACTGTATAATAAAATGATATGACATCATATAATGTCGAGTCATTTAGAAAAAGACTGATTTTATAACTAGCCTGCAACATAGGCACGAAGTTGTGAATCACCAGTTCAGATATTGAACATATTTGTTTGTTTCCAGGTGGCGCAGACGCCGACATGTGCGTAGACGACGACAGCCACGGTCCACAAAACCTCTCAACCAGCAAACCCCTCCCTCCGGTTCAAGACAGCCCGATCCTCCGCCTCAAGCAGCCCTCGGGGCCCCCCAGCAGCTACTCCCTCCACTCGACGCCGGGAAGTTCCCCGCTGTTGGGGCAGCGCCACTCGATCCCGGTCCTCCACAAGGCGCTGAACGTACCCGCTACCCCGAGCCCGGACTCGGCTATACACTCGGCGTACAGCGTGTTCAGCTCGCCCAGCCAATCACCGCTCACGCAGCGACACGTCACGTTGACACCCTCGCTCAGCAGGAATAATAGCGATGCCTCGCATTCGAGTTGCTGTAGCTATAGCTCCGTGTCCGTGTCGGTTAGCCCCACGCAGCAGTTCTCGCCCACGCATTCGCCCGTCCAGGGAAGGTGAGGAGATTTTAACCCAATCTCAGCTTTTTTATCCAACACCTCTTAATAAAAGCATCATAACTATGGTGATTTTAAACAAGCAAAGTAAAAGATTGCCCACTAGTGGCTTTGATCAAAATTATACCCACTTGTGGGTAAAATGTTACTTTGCTTGTTGGAAGTCACTATAGAAACGATGTTTTAGGTTGAAACTTAATATTTTTAAAATATCTAAGCAGTTATTAAGAGGTGTTGGATAAAACGTTATACTTCACACGTGGGCAAAAAGGAATGACCCACTCGAGAAAATTATCTCACTCAGCCTTCGGCCTCGTGAGTTAAGATTTCCCTCATGGGTAATTCCTTACTTTGCCCACTTGTAAAGTAAATAACTATTATTACACATGCATCAAAAATCACAATACAAAAACATGCTGTGGTGAAAAGTGTAACCGATATTTTAGGCATTTGACACATCACCCAAACTACTTTATAAGATGATTCAAAATTAAAATGTTGTTTTCCAGCACTATTTTTCAAATCAGGATGCTGGTGAGCTGGTGTAATAAAAAATAGCATTTGACACACGAGTATGTGCTTTTAAAACACTCGTGCTCTTAAACCCGTCGTACGTGCTTTAAAAGCTGATTTATACACTTGTATCATATATTCCCATACAACACAAATACGTCGTTAAGACGTCTTTATAATGTCCATTTCTTTAAAACGTCTGATCCAAATGTAATCACAAAGACGTCACATACGTGTTTTAAGTCCTCCAATCTAGATGTTTAAAAATGTTAGTTTTTCCATGCAAATGACGTCTATTTAATACCTTTTCGACAGTCAAATGATGTCCTTTTTAATAAAATTATGACCAATATACGAGTTAATTTTGATCAACATAGGATTCCTGTATGTCATAACCAAGATAAATTTAGAGACAAATATAGGACTCCTATATATTGTAAGCGGGAGATTTAAAACTGGACAACATAATGACGACTTAAAGACTACCGCATAAGACGTCTAAAATTCGACCAATACTATTCTCCTTATGACGTCTATAAGACAATAGCAAAGATGTACGTCTTATAGACGTTAACGTTAATACGATCGATGTGTTGTATGCGTTATTTTAATTGTCTTTCCTGCCAAATAAAATACTTGTTATGCCACATATTCGATAAAAATCTGTCTGATGTCGTGGTGTCACATCTGTATGAAAAAAATCATATTTTATTTAGTTTATTTTGCTGGCAACCATTCAACAGGATTTACTCCCAATTATAGAATAAAATATGTTATTATAGTAAAATCCAACCACTCGACCGATTCGTCTTGTTGCAATCAGAATCTCATCTGGACGACGACCTTTGAAATTCAAAGCGGCAACGGAGAGATTCTTTTTGCAACCAGGATTATAGCTTTAAGCATCCGAGTATGATTTAATTGCAAGATATTATACAATATAACGACAATCAATCACACACTGCCAGCCGAGAGACTTGAACGACGGAACTTGAGGTTCATACGTCATTATACATATAGAGAGCTGCGCGGGTTTTAAACTATCTGCATGTGATGACGTAGAAACCCGGAATCGGAGTTCATGCAATAGTTCAAGTTTCTCGGCCGGCAGTGTGTGATTGTCGTAATATTGCAAAAATCCTCTTGCAATTAAATCGCAGATACAGATAGAATTATCGTACAAACACAAACATCAAATTATTATTATCTTACATTTTAACTTGTATGAAGAAAAATGTGTCATCCAAATTTTGCAAGAAGTTCACATCTCATCAAAATGTGAGGTTAGATTAATATTAATATTTCAAAGAATAAATATGTAAAGAAATGTTTTATTTAAATGTCGTACATAAAACGTCGTATTTGACTTACACTTATTGGTTATTATAATTAACTAGGTTGATTATACATACACTCGCCTTCAGCTCGTGCATAAACTTGCATCCTCTTGAATTATAGCCTACATTATGTGCACGTTAAATAATATACTATTATTGGCCAATTAGTCGAATAATTTTTTTATAAGTCACTAGTGGAGTAACGGGGAATATTATTCACTGCAAGCGATAGTAGAGTAAATTTATAATTCTAATAATCGTAGATAAATCATTATTTTATTACATAATACATCTCCGGAAACTTCTAACCGCACTATTCTTCCAGACACGTCCACCAGCTCCACGGCAGCCCGCTCCACCACAACGTGATCTACCGCAACATCCAAGAAGTCGCTGAGCACAGTGCCATATACGTGCGGCAGCAACAGCAGCAGGTGTTAGCAGCGGCAGCAGCTGGCGACCAAGAGCTCGTGAACAACGCACCTGGTGAACACGAGGCTGCGACCCTCCTAGGACAGCAGGATGAGCAGGAAGACAAGACCGGCATCGCGCATGCGCTGCCTGCTGGGCCTGGCATCTCCAGGCAGCAGCTCATCAACAGGTAGAGGAAGCTTTCAAGTTATTTAATTATTTATAGAAGGAATTTCTAAAGCCTGGTCTACACGTAACGGTTTGTCGTCAGCCTTGCATGATCAGTCAAGACTGACACAAATTGTGCGGCTACACTATTCAAACTTGCGCTCAGACATTCGCACAATCCTTTGGCTCACTCGTTCCGAAATCGTCATGGAGGAAGACTTTTTAGTGACGATAATAATTATTGCAATATGTATCCAAAAATTAAAAAACAAATTTAAAAAAATATAATAACCTAAGCGGCGTATACCTGGTTTTTCTTGTCATTGTTGCTGTAATCCTTTGATTTCACTAGCCATAGGCAAGGAAAACTTTTATACAACTCTATAAATTCTGAAAAAAAGTCTGAAGGCATTTGTTTTCATTACTATAAGCACTAAAAACACCTCCAGCGTCACCTATAATATACTTTATACTCGCAGGTGACCGGAGTTTAGAGATTAGACTGACGTGCGTCTACATGCATCGATTTATCTACTGTCTTGCTTGTACACAAAGCTCTAGCCCATCAGTCATTTCCGAGTTTGTCAAATCTCATTTTGTTTATGCAAAACGTCCAACTTGCCGTCTACACATAATGTTTTGTTTGACAAATCTGGCATGATCATGCAAGACTTACGACAAAACGTTACGTGTAGACCAGGCTTAATAGATTATTTGGTTGGTAAAAGTAATAGATAAGAATACAGTCGCTAGTTATGGTAGTGTGTCGTTAAATTCAAATATTTTGCTATTGCCCTGATGAAGGCATAAGAGTTGCCGATACGTTGACCTAATAGAGCATTAAATATCAGTACAGTATGTACTGATTTTTAGACCCTTGTACTTGATGAACTATTTGAAAGATATTTTCTAGGTACTGATTTTTTACATACTGTATTGAATGTACTGATTTTCTTTTCTGAACCCCTCCTATAGCTTTAATAAAACCATGGATTTCAATTATTATTATTCAAATTCATGATAAAATGTACAATGTGTGAAATGTTTATAAAAAAAAAGTCATATGCGGTGAATTTTCTTCGTGTATTTCAAATTATTATTTTCATTATTTGGTTAGCTACAATATTTTCTTAAATTAATATTTTTTAAAATTTTCATCAATCTATAAAATTTCATGTCATAGTGTAATTCAATATAGCAATAATTACGTATTTTCTCGAAAGTTGGTAGCACATTTTTGTATAATTAAATTTCTTATAAATGAACATAGTGAATAAAAAGTAGAAATTACGTATTTGCTACCAAGAGTTGCTAAAGATTGCTGAAAGCCACAATAAAATTATCCGAAACCTACAAAGATTATTTATTCAGCGGTAGGTATAAAAATAATTTTGTATTTTATTCATTGAATATGTTTATTGTTCAACCATAGTTTGGTGATCCACAAAATATAAGTGTAAGGTTAAGTTCATTGTAAATAGTTCTATATAAAATATAGTCTTAATAAACTATATCCGTAAGAAAATAAATAAAATAAAACTTAATTTTAACTCTGATATTTTGTTTCAGTCCATGTCCGATTTGCGGCGACAAAATCTCCGGTTTCCATTACGGCATCTTCAGTTGCGAGTCGTGTAAAGGATTCTTCAAGCGAACGGTTCAGAACCGGAAAAACTACGTCTGTCTACGCGGTGCCATTTGTCCTGTTACAGTCGCAACAAGGAAAAAGTGTCCGGCTTGTCGGTTTGACAAGTGTCTGCAATGCGGCATGAAACTCGAAGGTAAGGAGACAAATATTTTCTACGATCTGTAATTTTTCGGCGATTGACATTAAAAGTGCTGTTTTTTGACAGTTGACAGTCAGCAAAGTGTCACTTTTAGTAAAAAAAGCCTAGACAGCAAAAGTAATTGTTACTATGGTGAATCAACAAATTTGACATTTATAAAATTCATCAACATAACCTAACCTATTTTGTTTTTTCATAGCAACTGTCAATATACGCATAGCAACATAATTTGATTGCGATACCACCTATCAATATATTTAAAATAATCACTAAATTAATATTAATTAATAACAATCGCCGAAAAAATAATGTGTTTAACATGGCAAAAAAACAGATTTGCTGCCTAAGCTAGATTCATAGCCTCGGCTGCGCCTCGTCTATGAAACTCTAGCCGCGGCAGCAAATCTAATATTTTTTTGCCTAGTTAAACAAATAACTATTTTTTTAACTTCACTTGGTTACCTGTAATTGAACAATAATTTATTGCAGCTCAATGTTTTTTTCAAATCGTTGCTAATAGTGACGGGTATAAATCAATACTCAAAATTGTCTACGGAAATCTCAATTAAGTTGGCGTTAAAACAAAGATTTGACAGTTAATATCCATTTGACAACAAAATCCATCGTTTGACACTTCACCCACAAACCACAACCTGCGTCGTTGTGAATTAATGTGCATTGTCCATCTCGTAGCGATTCGAGAAGACCGTACCCGGGGCGGGCGATCAACATACCAGTGCTCCTACACTCTACCAGCATCGCTGATGGCGCATCCGGAACTCCGGGCTAGCAGCACGGACCTGAGACAGACGATGGTCGGTGATCAGGCATCGATCATCAAGCTAGAACCGAACGATCCCGCGAGCTTACTGGCCGGCATTCAAAGGAAGCAGGGGAATGCCACTCCGCCCCGCCACAGCGTACCACCGCTGTTACAGGTTAGTAAGAAAAGGTTACTGTAAAAATAGAAACATTTTTGGAACAGCAGCACCGACGTTCTCATCATGTGAGACGCATGAATATTGATAATCAAAAATAATAAAACAAACTTATGACTCTCAGTGGCTATCGTTAACATTCAGGTTTGACTCAATAATATTGTTAATACAATTATAGTAAAATATTGTATTGTTTTAAACATCCTGGTATCGACTTTTCATAAATATTTGTTATTTTATATTTACATAACCTAACTTTGTTATAAAGTTAGCAATTTTGTATTTAAATAGTATATGCAACGAGTTTATAATGAGAGCTTTAATAAGCCAGCATAAAGTTAGCGATACGAGCCATGGTGAGTTGAATACACTGTTTTTTCTACTCCCATACTTTATTAAACAAAACTATTCATTTGCATGAAATTTACTTGTGCTTATCATATTGGAAAACTTTATCGAAATGAAAATCCGTATCGAAATTAAAATCAATATTGAAATGAGTGTCATTAAAACATGCCATAAAATAACTAAATTATAGCATGAGGACAAAAAAAGATTAATTTAAAATTCATATTTAAAAAGTAATAATAAATCTACTAAATCGTCGATGTCGTCTCATAGGAAATAATGGACGTGGAGCACCTGTGGCACTACACGGACGGGGAGTTAACGAAGTTGCACCAGACCTCAACGGGCACCGGCAACATGAACAAAACTCCAGGAAGTAACAACGCGTCGGCTGGAATTAGTTTATCCACGCATCCGCTTCTCGCTAACACGGGGTTAGCGAGTTCTGCGGACACCAATCCTGACTTTGTAGCGAATTTGTGCAATATTGCCGACCACCGGTTGTACAAAATCGTCAAGTGGTGTAAGAGTTTGCCGTTGTTTAAGAACATCTCGGTAAGTGGGCTTCAAATATTTTATTGTTTTATCCAATAGAACTCATTATTATTATTATTATTATTAATTCTAGCCATTATGTGCGAGTCAAATACGATGTTTTATCTACGAATTTTTTAATAAAACATTTCTTTGCTTTGTATTCATTAAAATATTATTAACCTAACCTCGCATTTTCGTGTGTAATGAGGTGATGATAAATGACAGTTGAGTTGAATAATGGCCTCATAATACAATAGTAAAAAGTTACCTACATAATGTATTATTCAATAATCGTAGATAAAATAAAATACTAAAGTTAATTTTCCTTTTAAACAAATTTATTAATAACTTTGCATTATTAGTTCCGTATTATTACAATTTTATTTTATTTTGTTACAGATTGATGATCAAATATGCCTTTTAATCAACTCATGGTGCGAATTATTATTATTTTCGTGTTGTTTTCGATCAATGTCTACACCAGGAGAAATCCGGGTAAGTTGTATTAAAAATTAAATATTAATTAGTTTACTGATTTTGTTTTACGATACTTTTGCTCGGATTTTAATCTTAAAATCTTCAATTTTACAAATTTGTTTCCTGCTGTTGCACTTGTCACTAACAACCGTGATTACCTGTAAGTTTACGGCTGATCACACACACGGTCGACACATGGTAAAATAATTATCTATAATTTATCTTAATTAGTACTATTTACTTGAATACAAACAAAACTCAGATTTACACTCTTAAAAATTCCACAAAATCACTAGCATTATATTTTTCGTCAAATTTTAATTTCAATCGCTCAAATAATCTAATTTGTAATTTTATAGTACTGAAATCATATTAGAAGAACTAATTTCAAATAATATTCAATTAATACAATGAATCAGACGCGATGTGTTTTAAATGTTATTTAGCGCCATGCAAACCAGTTTGTTAAATGATGTTTTAATACCATGAGTAGAAAAAAGTACTTATACACGTGTGTCATACGCTATTTTTTATTACGCCTGCATCCTAATTTCAAAAATAGAGCTGGAAAACAGTCAAAATTCTTTCGTTAAAAATTTTCATTGTTGTTGCTTAGCAACCTTTAAAATACTTCTTCTGATTTTGAACGCATTTGCGGATATGCGTGTATTAAACAACGATTATGATGCATGTTGAATACAAAAATATCTTCTTGTAGGTATCATTAGGAAAAAGCATAAACCTAGCGCAAGCACGTGATATGGGTCTCCAAGCTTGCATCGAGCGCATGCTGAACTTCACCGACCACCTCCGCCGCCTGCGGGTGGACAGATACGAGTACGTGGCGATGAAAGTGATCGTGCTTCTCACCTCCGACACCAGCGAGCTTCGGGAAGCGGAGAAAGTGCGCGCGTCGCAAGAGAAAGCCCTCCAAGCCTTGCAGGGCTACACGCTCACGCACTATCCCGATATTCCTGCCAAGTTCGGAGAGCTTTTGCTGCGGATTCCGGAACTGCAACGAACTTGCCAGGTTAGAGACAAATGATATCATGAAAGTAGTAGTAATAGTTGATTTGTAGACGCATGGAGCTAAGGTACTTGCCATTGTTGATCAGTTGCAATGCGAACTGCCGGATTTTGAAATTTGAGATTGGAAATTATGAGTTTTTCTGTCGGTTATTGTTAATAGTAATTTAATAAACAAAAATGTTTTCTTAAATATTTGTTAATATGGTTGGTTATGCGCTAAAAACTTTCTGAAATATAAAATTTCGACACTTGCTGGAAATTTAGCCATTGTGGCCATTTATCTTTAAATGGATAAGTTTCAAGATTTAAAATAATTGTTTGAAATGTGCAGACATTTTGTATAGTAATTGGAAACATTTAAAAAATAACGAAAATGTTGCCTCTTATTATCTATTTTTCGAAACTCGTCGAAACTATTTATTTGGACTGTGTTATCATAAATGATTGACCGTGCCGCCTTGTTCTGAATTGAAGAATATGACTCATCGTCTTTTGGTTTCAAAACTGGATTTCTCGATTTATTTGGCTTCTCGATGTTCAATAGTGTAAACATTTCTAAAAATCTGTCTCGGCCTAATTTGCTGTCTAAACTTTATTTA
Organism: Agonum fuliginosum; assembly: GCA_947534325.1. NCBI lineage: Eukaryota > Metazoa > Arthropoda > Insecta > Coleoptera > Carabidae > Agonum > Agonum fuliginosum. The sequence continues at coordinate 4,510,882 of OX384033.1, forward strand.
TTTAGCTTTTCGGTGTTCAAAAGTGGAATTTTTGAAAATTGTATCATGGTTGGATATTGATTTTCTTCTATATTGTGATTAGTTTCTTATTTCTTTATTGTGTCTTGGATAGGTTGGGAAAGAAATGCTGACGATAAAATCAAAAGAGGGCGAGGGGCCCAGCTTCAACCTCCTGATGGAGCTTCTTCGAGGGGACCACTAGCAACACCAACACCAACAGCAGCCTTTCGTATCGTTGTCGTGTACATATCTTCATTTCAGTCTCATTCGCCGCGCTGGTCCTGACAGTGCCTTGTATACAACTTCACATTACATACATTAACATGACGTTATACGTTCTCTATAGGGACCCAGCCAGGCATGGCACTAGCTTTATATACGGTGGAGGGAACATATTTCATTGTTTTTGTTTTGTTTATCTTTCCCTTAGTTCTCGTTCTCATACGTTCTAACCACGAGTATTTTTTGATGATTGAGATATAGAGTGACGTGAATGGCAGTATTGGCTTTTATTTTGTTTTTATTCGCGTAGCTTTAAGTTTTAACGTACTTAGATCATGTGCTGGACACTAGGATTAAAGATCAAATATTTATTTTGATCAAAATATGTACAGTTATTATTTTTATATTTTTATTTTATATATTTTACTTTTAAGGCATCTGATTCGTGCCGGACAATTTTTTTATCTACGGTTATATTTAGATATTATATAATGCTCAGTATGTTTTCCGTATTTAATATGGACGTGCTATGTGGGCAGAGCCAAATAAATACGCACAGTTCATTTACATTTACATACTACTTCAATCGGTATACGATGGTCACATCGATATAAAAAACAAAATAAACATTTTCGATTGAATATAAATTTTAAAATCAAACCGTAATAAATATTCATTTATTGTGAAATCAATAAGGATATGCTACTTACTTATAACACTGAAGTATAAAAATATTACTTGTTGAAGCAAATACAGAGTGATTCACAACTTCGTGCATATATTTTAATGGCATAAAGTACTTAACTTATTGATCATGAAACAAAATTAATATTTTTAAAATTTATAAATTTAAGAGCAGTTTTCTATAGAAGTACACTTTTAAAACCACTAGATTGTATAATGGATATCTGATTAACTTATGAATGGATTAATACAGCAATGACAAGAATAGTAAATTTATGAAATTCAATTCGAAAAGTAACCCAAAACTGTTTGATTGAAAGACCTGGGAACCAAAATTGCGAATTTTGAAAAATTCTTTCAGTTCCGTTATAAGTGAGTTGAATACTATATGCCATTAAAATAATGTATGTACGAAGTTGTGAATTACCCTGTATACAAGCTATAGTTCCGTAACTAAATTTATCAAGCTATATAATAAGTTTACGTAAATTTCAAAATAGTATATTATGCATTGAGTTTATAAATAGCCATTATACATGAGTTGCATACACTATTTTTTCTACTTCCTGCTTATATTAAAAGAAAACAATTACATCGAAATGACTGTCATTCAAGTACAGACAATGCATATTTAATACAGAATTAAAGCATGGAAGTAGAAAAATAAAATTATAAATATTCGTATATTTTATTTACAAATTAACAAAAACAATAAATAAAAGTAGGTAACAGAAAAGAATCAATTTAAACACAATATGACTTGAAAGTTAAACAAGGTATTACTTACTAGTACTCATTAAATATATATTTGAAAATATTTTAGATATTTATTTATCTAAAAATGTATTTATTGACTTTAAAACTACGATAATTTTGCCATAAGCTTTATGGCAGGTATGTGAATTTGGCTACAAAACTATTTTAGGACAACTATCGATTATAATGTGGCCATCATATTTTGAACGAAGTACACATCTTACATAACATTGCAAACACTGTGAGTACAAATTAAATCAAACACACTTCTTATTTAAATATTCATCATCAAAATCATGAATTTGCTCAAATTAGACAACGATAGAAGACTGACTAAAATATCTGTCCAAATTTCTTAAATTCATCTACATTGATAAGCAGTGTGTTACATTTAATTGATTGTTGCAATAGTTTCGCGACTCATACATACCAAGCCTTGTTACACCAATCAAATTGTTCCATTCTTATGGCATTGGTACTTGCATTTTTGTTTACTGTTAAGTTTGTGCGATTGAACATTCCATAATGTTTATAAGTATTGAATGAACTGCCATCTTTAAAGGTATCTTTGCTGTTATCAAAGCAATTGTTATGTCCTGTGTTGCTATATTTTAGGACAATAATTCGAAATGATTGTATATTTAGAATAACGATGATTATTTAACACAATATACACCAATAAATCAATGTTAGTTTGTGCAAAACTACATTTAACTTGAATTAAATGTTGATCTTTGCACATATCAATTAATTGTGATGCTGCAGATAAAGTTACCAGTATGAATGCTTTTTAAATTTTGTTTTTTATTATATAAATTTTATTGTGTAATAGCGAATTAAATATAAATAGTGAAATTGTCTGTTATTACTTTACTGGTAATTTTAAATGATGGCATCACTGATAAATACAGTGTTTGACTAAATCTGTATGCACAAACATAATAGTCTTATTTACCAGTGAATAATCGTATAGATCAGTGTCAATTATAAACAAAATGGCGTCTGTTTTGTAAGCAGTTGTAAACGTACATACATATACATGTTCGCCCACATTTATACAAAACATAAATCGTGAATAATCAATCTATAAGACTTAGGGAGGCCTTCCAAACTGCATCTGATGCAGTACTAGCCCTAAACTTTTATATTACGTCATTTTAAAACACTTTTATACAACAAAATTTTGTACTCGAGATGATGAATAAATTTAATAAGTTTCATTGCGGATTATTTAATTATAATATATTTTATTTCATGACAATTTTAAGAAAATAAACAGATTTTTTTATTAAACATTATATTTATTTCTCATATATTTATTAACATAAAATAAAGGTTATTCTTATTATTAATAATCACATATTATTTGGCGTACATAATAAATCACAGTTGTATAATCTCTTCAAATTATAATTGAACAGAATAGTTGTGTTCTTTAAAAACACAATTATTATAGTTTGAAAATACTTCGTCTTCACTGTCTAAATCTAAATTATACAAAATAAAACTTGCTGTGATTAATACAGATTTAAGTTTTGTGCTTTTTATTTTTAAACAATTTAAATGTTTAAATTTTTTTATCAGTTTTCCAAAACATTGTTTGATTTGATTTAAACAAAAGTTAAGTTCATGATTAAAATTTACTGGTGTAATTAAATTTTGTAAACTAGGAAAATCTAAATTACCAACAATGTGTTCATCGTCGCTTAAACCATAAAGTTTTTCTATTATATTTGAATTTTCAAACAAAGTATTTTCAACAACATGGTTAATATTACCAATGAACACATCTATGAATTTATTATTTTCGTTACAAACTGCTTGAACTGGTATAGTATTTAAGTTATCGTTTTTAAAATTATCAGTTTTAATAAATATATTTCCTACTGCTCCTATGATCCCTTGTACTCCTGTTTTACTGTAATAATATTTAGAACTGTGTTTACGTTTTAATTCGTCAGGCCATTTTATAACTTCCGAAGTTAAGCTATTTAAAAAAGTAGCTACTTTAAATAATACAGTTTGGACGGTAGAAAGAGAAATTCCAAAAAAATTAGCTGCATGTGTATAAGACACATTTTGCGAACTAATAAACCATAGTAAAATATACAACTGACTCTTAGCAGTTGGAATGTTAATTCCACTTTCTAAAATATATAAATAATAATAAATTTTGCATAAATCAAAAGTTATGAGTTTCTTACCAACTAACTTTTGGTAGATGGAAGATTGTTCATATTTGAAACTTAACAACATTGCTAATTCTTTATTTATACCAAGTCGATTTTTAAACTGCACAGAAGTGTAGTAATCGATTTTTTTTTCGACTGATGTTTTTGTTATTAAACTTTTACCATTCATAACCAAACATTCGGATGCAATATTTAAAAGAATATTATTTTCTTCTTCATCTGATGAATCACTTATTATTTCATTATCCGAAGAATCGGACACTAATAATAATAACAATTTTTTAAACTTTTCGTCCATTGTTGGCAAAATTATTTCAAGCCGACTGACAGATAAAAGTTAGGTTACGTATAAGATTAGCTAATGTGACAGTCTGAGCTTTTTGTTAATAATGAGTTTTGTAGTTAAATATTCGCAAATAAATCGTATTACGACCTTAAAAAATATAATAAATAATGTTGCAAGATTATCAACTCAAGCACAGCACCAAGATTTACCGGTGGAATCTGCAAAAGAGTTAAATGTTTCCACAAGGGTTTTAAAGAAAAAACCAAATAAACCACCTTTTATGAAAAATGTGTTCTTGGGAAACTTTGATACTGATGCATTAGCATTTCCTGAAGTTTTAGATAAAGATGAGCTCAAATATGTTTCTGAAATAACTTCCCAAGTATCACAATTATTAAACGATCAAAATGTACAAAAACTTAATGATCTGCAACATAGAAATTCAAACGTAAACTTATTTGGTTTACAATCTTCAAAAAATATAGCAGGCTATGAATTAAGTGAAACAGAAAACTGTCGCGTGCTAGAAGAAATATCAAATTCTCGTTCTCTAGCTATAAGTTTAATAAACCACCAATATTTGGGGCTAAATGCAATTTCATCAAAAGGAAACGAAAAAGTTTTACAAAAGTACTTACAACAATTAAGTAGGGGAGAAAATATTGCAGCCTTTTGTTTGCTAGAAGAAGGTAATCAAGACCCTGCGTTAATGGAAACAAATGCCACTTTAGCAGAAGACGGTCGGACATGGGTAAGCTGATGAAATATCCAATGATTCATTTTTTTAATAACTCATTTACCAGATACTAAATGGGACAAAATCATGGGTAATAAATGGAAGCCAGGGAGATATTTATATTGTTGTTGCAAATACTCACCAGGAAACTGATTTAGCGCAGGGACAAGATAAAATGAGTGTTTTCGTCGTAGAAAAAAATTATGATGGAGTGTTAACTACTCCGTGTAAACCTATTGGTTTCAAAAATGCTGATATATGTAACGTTTCGTTCAATAATACCCCTGTACCAGCCGGTAAATATAAATAAATAATTAAGTATTATCTTCTAAAGTTTAAGTTTTTAGAAAACATGTTGGGACAAGGTGCAGACAGCATCCAAATTTGTACGCCCCTTTTATCCGGATTACGTTTAAGTACAGGTCCAGGGTGTATTTCACTTCTACATAATTTAATAAAACAGTTTTCTCAGTATACATTAAATACGAAACACGGTAAAAATTATATTTGTGACACTGATTTTATACGAGATAAAATTGCAAAGGTATGGTCAATAATTATTAGATTGATAAGATAGTAAAATATGTTTTGTTAGTAGATTAATATAAATTTGTATGCCGTGGAAAGTGTAACGTACATGACAACTGGACTTTTAGATAAATATGAGAAGCAAGATTGCGAACTTGAGTCTGCTTTAGTAAAGGTAATTTTTAAGGCGCTACACTTGTTGACTGCAATAGAATTAGAATTTACGATTCTGGATTTCTATAAAAAAATAACTGTTAATAGTCGATTCCTTGTTTTATTCGTAGGAGTGCTAGGCAAATATGTTTTGTCAAAGACTATTTTTGCTAATTTATTACCAAAAGACTATTAAATATTTCAAAAATATAATTTCATAGCACTCTCGAGTCATTTTTAACTACCTATAATAAAATATGAACAGTGTAGACACCATTTGTAATATAGCGAAGTCACTTTTTTACTACACTTTTGTGACAAATATAGTGCCTTAAATAATGATAGTGTTTATATAAATGTTACGTATTGTAGGTATTTTGTTCGGAGAAATGTTTAGAATCAGTCCAAGATTGTGTAAAAGTATTAGGATCAGCAGCTTTTATGGAAGATCACTGGATAAATGAGTTACAAAACGATGCATTCGGGCACGTTTTACTAAATGAGACAAATGAATCATTACGAATCGTAATTTCATTACTTGGACTTCAATATGCTGGCGTAAATATATTTCTTCTATAAAAAAGCACATCTATATTAATTTCTTTATAGATGAGCTTAAACGACAATGTAAAGAAACTAAGAAATCCATTTTTCTTCCCCGGTTTTATGATAAAAAAAATGTTTGCACACAGAAGACAAGCTTCCGATGATCCAAAACTAGATATGATCTTAGAAGACTATTTACATCCTTCTTTAACTTTAAGTGCAAGATGGCTCGAGTAAGTTATTATTTAAATAATATTATCGCTAATTATAAACTCATTTTTATTCAAGATATTGTGTGTATCGCTTGCAATATGCAACAGAATCGTTATTAATTCGTAATGGACCACAAGTTGTTGAACAACATATGGAACTAAAAAGATTAGCCGACGTTGCTTTAGATGTTTATGCAATGACCGCCGTTTTAAGTGAGAAAATAAATAGTTTACTTAATACGATGTATATTAATTTTGCTACTTTCAGGTAGAGCATCGAGATCATACTGTATTGGTTTACAAAATGCCGACTATGAACTTTTGCTAGCAAATTCATTTTGTTTAGATGCCAGAGAGAGAGTTAAATATAATGTCCAAGAAATTATACGCGGTCCATACGGTACAAATGATACAAATTACCAAAAAATTGCTAAACGAGCTTTAAAATTTAATGGCTATTTTGCGGAACATATTTTAACAAAGAATTTTTAATTATTAAGTAAGTTGTGTAAATATGCAAATAAAAACGTTTCATAAATAATACTTTATTTGTAGTATAAAATTATTCAAAATATAAAAATATCACTTAAGTAAAACTATACACTCACAACATAATTTATGATAAAAAGAAATTCATATTGTGTGTGACGAACTGCTTGCAGATATAGTTTCGGCAGGTTCAGTAGATGTAGATCCGGATACGATACCGCGTTTTTCTACAAAATTTGTCTGCCAAATCTGAAATTATATGAATTATTAAAAAGTTAGTTTTCATCTGGCAATCTTTTCAACAATTTCTTCATTAGAACATGTTCTATCAAACGCGCAAGAATATTGACACATTTGTTGTTTCTGTTTTAAGTACAACTTAATTTAATGTGAAGAAATTCAGGAATAAATTGATAAATTAATGCTAAAATTATACATACACTGAACATGTTTGTTCAGTTTTCGATAGCAAAATATCGCACCGTTCCAAACATCTTCCTAACACATTCATTTCACTTTTCAAACACATCAACACAAATTTACACAAACTGCACAAGCATTTAACTAGCAATCATTCGTTGTCAAACATTTATATCCTGACATACTTCTATTGCCTCTGGAGCAGGCCACGGCGTATAAAATCACAGCGTCGACACATGAGGACACGGTGTCTAAAATCATGGTGGATAATTTCAATCTTCATTACAGGGTCCACGGCGTATAATTTTGCCGTGTCTAAAAGCCATGGTGTGTAATAGCATGTTCATCAGTATTGTCGCTTGTTCTGTAGTCCTAGAGTTTCTACCAAAACCGGATGTGGGATTCAAGAAGGGTATTAGATTATTTAGTTCAATTCAATCAGAGTTTCTACCAAAACCGAGTATGTGGGACTCAAGAAGAGTATAAATTTCTCTATTTAGTTCAGTTCATTCATAGTTTCTACAAAAAACTGAGTGACAAGACTGATGACATGTTATTATACGCCGTGGCCCCATGTGTCAACGTTGTTAGATACCGTGACCCTCACTGCTTTTGACATAATGAAATTATACGCCGTGGCCGTATGTGTCGACGCCGTGATTTTATATGCCGTGGCTCGCACTCTTTTGTCTCGTCCATATTTAGTATTCTTTCTTATTCTTCCTAATAGGAATCATTTGCACACGAAACAAACCATCAATCCACTACTTGTTATTAAAAAATTCATAACTTATGTATAAAATTTTTAACTTGTAAGGTTCTTACCATCACGTGTTTGTCCGCACCCCCGGAAGCAAAGAACTGTCCATCTTTAGAAAATGTTATTGCATCAACAGATCCTTCATGTCCCCTTAAAGTGTAGACTGGATGTCCTTCCAAGACATCAATAATTCTCAACATAGAGTCAGTGCCACTAGATAGTAAGAAATTTCCATTTGGATGCCAAGATAAAGCCGTTGTGTTATCATGCAACAGGTAATTCTGTCGAAGTTTGTTCGCCGTTAAATCATAGATTCGAATTCCTCCATTACTCATGGCTATAGCCACTGCTGTACCCGTAGGGTGAAATTCTAAGTGGTTTCCACTTCCTAAAACATATTTATAATTAATAATTTATGATTCTGAATTATGCCTTGTGCACACAACGGTTCATAGAAGATTCTTTCATGCTTGTGAAATTTGGGAAAAATAAACATGATAAGAATTGTCTGTCAAATAGCGGCGCCGTTAAATTGAATCTTCCATAAATCTTGTAAAAGAAGAATTTCTAATTAATTGATAGCTTCAAAACAGTTAATTTCTTTTTTCCAAGATTCAGAAGCGTACGGTCAACCACGAAGGTCAATACCGTACAACAGACTGTGGTCTTATAGGATTGTATTTACATTTTAAAGATTTTTGAGATTTATAATAATAACTTAGATTATAAAGATTTGTCATAAAAAAAACAGTTTTAAAATCCTTGAGAATCGACGATCCAAATATTAAAATGCTAAGATTTTGCGGATTTCTTCCGAAGACTAAGAATTTTTCAGATTATACTGAAGATTACAAGTATTTTGATAGTGTATAGACTTCAACAAAAACTGATTTTACAGACAAAGATTGGTAGATATCATGCGAGATTGTAAATTTTTTTGAGATTTATGCATGATTGAGAAGATTTCATAAACTGAGAATAAGAATGTAAGAATTTTGTTACAGATTTTAATGAATATTTTTAGATTTTAAAAAGAAATGCAGGATTTTATTTTAAATTACAAGGATTTCAGGAATAATAACTTAGATTATAAATATTTGTAATAAAAAAAGTTTGGAAATCGAGAAATGCGAAAACTAAGAATTTTTGCGATAACGGATTTTTATGTATATTGCAAAGATTTTTATGAGATTTTACGGATTTTATTTGAAGATTGCAAGGATTTTTTTGAGATTGTGCAGACTAATAGACTATAAAGATTTTACAAACAAAGACTAGAAGATTTCATGCAGGTTTGTGAAATCTGCGAGATTTTTAGTTAAAATTTTACATAGTAACCAAGATTTTAACTAGTACCTTTTAAATGGACAAAGCAATGAACACAATTCCCACTTCGTAAGTCCCATATTCTTAAAGTTTTATCGTCAGCACAAGAGGCAACTAATGGACTAGTTGGAGAAAATTTGACACATCGTACCCAGTTTGTATGTAAAGCAAAAGAAGTCACAAACCGTCTTTTGTTTACTTCCCACAGTTTTACAACTTTGTCGTTGGCCCCTGTAACAAGCTAAAACTTATGTATATAGATTGTATTATACAATAAATTCAGTACAATACTTTTGTTCCATCTGATGAAAATGACAATGTACGTATAGGAGAATAATGAGCTCTAAATTCAGTGCATTTTCCTCGAATTGTTGGTGCCCATAGTCGTACTGTTTGATCTTTGGATGCTGATGCTATTATATGACCATTTGGTGAAAATTCTACTGCTGTAATTACGTCTGTATGGCCATTGAAGTTATAACAGCGAGAATTGCTCGAATGGAGATTCCAAAGAATGAGTGTGTTATCGTTACTGCTACTGACAAGTTGTTTGTTATCAGGGCTAAATGATACTCCTGTAACTGTACTTCTGTGGCCGCGAAAATTATGCTCTAAACTAGGATCATCACTAGACGCACTGAACACACTTGTTTTAGACATAATTAATAATTATTAAAACAGCACTATCACTTTGACACAAAACATTCGTTATCAAATTTGAGTTTGAAATTTTAACGGTAATGTGGTGGGGGTTACACCACAGCGCCTCTAAAGTAAAGGTAAAGAATTTCAAAAAATAATTATAAAAATATTCATTATGTTCCTTGATTTATAATTATATTTATTATAATAATATAGTATACCCGCAAAAGTTTTTTTTAATGATTAACAGATAAACACATCAAATAAAAAATATTTTGTTTTGAAATCTGACAGATGTTTTAAAGAGGTCACTAGTAGTAAAACAGCGCGCAAATGAAAACCTTTTGAATGTCCTATCTCAAATAGCGCGTCAATGAATACGTAAAACAGGCAATCTTCGGAAGTCCTCAAGAACAGCTCCGATTTTGATGATTTTTAAAAAAGTTTTTAGTAATAATTCAATATAGTCCAGTAACTTTGCCACCCAAAAAGTGGTAACCCACAGAGAAAAGCGGTGCGCTTTATATAAATAAAATCAAGACTAACCTAAACTAATTTTATTTTGTCATTATAACTATTTGTGATAATATGGTGACAAAATATATAAAGGTAATTGTATATAAAGTATATATTTATTAAATATATACAATAAATAATAATTCTATGGTCTAAAATGTATTTTTATCTTTGCAGCTCCCACTTCCAGTGACGTACATTGTTGGGGTCCATCGTTCAGTTGCAGAGGCGTCCGGTTTTGGGGCCTACGTAAACGGTAAGAGCCCCTTTTTAAATAATTCACTATATAATGAGTTGGTATAAAAAATTATTAGACATTACCAACGGAATTGTATTTTATTTAATTGTTTGTACACATTTTTGTCTAACTGCACAAAATTCGCCCCACTAACATTTATAAGTGACTGGTAACCGCACACACGGTATAATATCTATGCAGATGACTCACATTTTACACACGTTTGGTAAAAGAATGTATTTGATTCAACAATCACATATTGTTCTATTGTTGAAATTGAATTCATTGTTGCATATTACAATTTCAAAACATTTCAATTTAAAATCGATAAATAAACGCTGTACGTTTATTTGATAAACACTTTCTGGTTAGTCAATGTATGGAGTTGGTTCCTGTCTGCGTGACGTCACAGTAAACACGTTATGATGAGATCTCAATTCATTTCTGGCTTTCTATTAGTCATGTTTATTTAAATATTACTCCAAACAATATTAAAAATATTGCAATAATAAATTGCAAATATTTATAAAGGTTTATGTGTGCTATTTTAAACAATTTTTGGCCTTTTTTTGACCGGCTAACTACTATGAGCTGACATCAAATCGTTTCTGTGGCTAAAGTATTAAATAAGTGATTATATTTACAGGTCAATATTGTTGTGTGTAAGAATGAAGACAATATAGAAGTGAATTAATACTTGAAACCTACATCATTGCGTTCAAGAGTTCTGGAGTTGTAATCACTACTTTGGTCGTCATCTGCAGCTGCTCATGGACCTAGTGCATCTTAATATTGATGGTAAGCGTTTTATTATTACATTTGCATGTGGCTTATTCACATACGCATTTAGTTTTAAGGTTTACATTTATGTTTACGTTTTAAGAAAGTTTGAATACATCTAACTAAATACGAGCATTCACAGTGCTTAAAAGTATTAACCTTTTTTAAACGTAAACATAAATGTAAATCTAAAAACTAAATGCGTATATAAATGAGGCTTAAATACATCTAATTATTACTACGAGCATTTATACTTTCCACTTTCAAGCACTGAATGCTTCTATTTAATTGAATGAATTTTAACTTTCTTACTCGCAAACATAAATATAAATATTAAAATGCATGCGAATGTAGTTTTAATATTTTATTTCTATTTGTTTAGATCACAATTGATGAATCTGCAGTCTTGGACGTTTTACACACATTTGAACCTGGCAGCTGCTTCACAAGTCAGCTTGATCTTCAGGCGTCTTCAACACATTTCTGGAGCTTTTGGTTGTCATCTGCAGCTGTTTATACACCTAGTGCATATTTGAACACAATAAGAAGATGTATTTCTTCAGGAGGATCATGTATTGAAGGTAATTAATCAGTTTTATTTATTGTTTGCTCGTTATTTAATTGTTACATTAATTAATTTATAGAAATACACATATAATTTATTTTTTGTTGTATTTTTCAGACTTGTTCCGGTTGTAGCATGTTTATCTCTGGGTGTAAGACCCGCACAGATTCTTTGGTTTGAAATTCTACTGTTGTAATCTACTGTCTCTAGGCCAAGGAACATCTCGTTCACCAGTTCAACATGTAAGTTTATTATTTTTACTTTGTGTATTCCATTTGAAACATGATGCTTTTACTCAGCTTGAGTGTGGCAGTCTCACAAATCACTGTGAACATCAGTATAAATACTATAGATCAAAAAGTGACTCACTGCTTTCACTCAAGTGTGGCAGCCTCACATATGTGAGTCATCGGTTTAGGCATATTTAACCGTGTGAGTGGTTGCCAGTCTCACTCACTCATGACTGTTGGGAGAGTACACTACAGGGGAGATTTTTGTGCATGAATGTTACACAATCTCAAATCAAATCAATAGTCGAAACTTTATGGAACCGAATAGTTTTTTTTGTGAAAAAAAGAATTATGACAGACTGTAGAATATTTGGGATTTTTTCTCCAGAAAAGTATGTTTAGGACTTGTAGATACTATGCCACAACGAATTGAAACAGTTTAAAAATTAAGGTGGAGTTACACAGGGGTAAAGTCATTTATAGTAATTACAGCAAACGATAAAAAAATTGCCAGCTGTATACTTTGTTCCCAACTAGCACCAAAGTAATCATAACTGAGACGGGAACCTCGATTAAGTAATTGATACGTAACCGTCACTAAAATTTCAACTTTAATGTGCAAATAACTTTATTAGGTAAATCAGCAGTCGCTACCACGTTGTATTTACTACTAATATTTACTTTATAGTTGTGTTACTTCTACGTAGCTCATTCAGTAATAAGAACGTCGTAGTTACCAGTGGGACCACTTTTAAGTTTGCAGAACCTAAAGGTGGCAAACAATCGTAACAGCGACTACCTTATGCTACTACAATGCGACTTTAAAGTAGCAACCACTTTCAAGTAATATTGATAGTTGTCATAACGTTTTAGGGACCTTCAATGTCACTTTAAATTTTTAAAACTTTTAAGTAATATTTATTAGTCTAAGTAACGTTTCCGCGACCTGGAAAATTCAACGTCACTGTGCACGGTTACTACAAAGTTTGTGGCACCTATTAAAATTACCATGAGGAATCTTTAACCATATAGTCCCCAATATTCAGATGCTCAGCATCATTGTTTAGTGCAGTGTGTGTATAGTATAATTATTGTGGGTCCTTAAATATAATGGCGTTTGTTTACAAAGGCAAGCATGATCTTAAAAAAAGAACAATTTTCCGACATTCCACAACATTTTATAGAAAATTGAAAGTGTTAAAGGCAAATGGTGCGATTGACAGCACATTAAAACAACATTTTAGTGTTGTGAAGCCGTCAGCATTTATAGAAGAAAACAATTCATGTGTCAAAGAGTTCTTCCCATTAACAGAAGACGAAAGGAAGTCGATTAATAGAAACGATAACAATTCGCAAATTGTAGATGAAAGAAATACTTACAATCTTGATGACGTTACGGAAGATGACATTTCTGATTCGTATGACAATGAGGAACCTAAAAATTCTATCATAACCCAAATTTCACTATCAGAGCATCTAAGAACATGGTATCATTCTCATAGAATAACCCATAGCTCACTTGATCATCTATTGCGTATATTGAAATCAAATGGTTTAAACTTACCAACTGATAGCAGAACATTGTTGAAGACTCCAAGAACAGTAAATATTGAAACAATGGGAAACGGAGAATTTTGGTACAATGGCATAGAAAACTGTTTGAATACCGTGTTTTATGATATCGACAGCTCATTAACACTTCCACTAGTATTTAATGTAGATGGTATTCCACCATTCAACTCTTCCCCAGTAGAATTTTGGCCTATTTTATTTAGAGTTGAAAATATGCCATTCTTGAAACCAATGGTAATAGCAATTTACTGTGGAGAAACTAAACCTCCTCTAAAAGAATTCCTGGGAACGTTTGTTAAAGAGTTAAATAATCTCTTGCGCACTGGTTGTCGTATAAATGGACATAACATAAAAATCGTTATTAAATATTTTGTATGCGACACGCCGGCCAGAAGCTTTATTAAAGGTAGGTAAATACTTTATTATTTTGAGTTCGTGAAATAATTAACATTTATTAACTTTAGGTACAGTTGGATTTAATGCAGCTCATGGCTGCATAAAATGTACAGTCATTGGTGAATTTGATAAAAAAGGAAGACATATGAGCTTTCCCAGAGTAGACTCTCCTCTCAGAACTGATGACAATTTTCGTAAAAAATCTGATCTAGATCACCATAAAGACAATTCACCCTTGTTAGATCTTCCCATTGATATGGTGGAAGATGTTATAATAGCGGACTCCTTACATCTGTTTGATTTAGGTAATTATCTAAATTACACTGCAACTATTTTACATATATAAATAGAATATTCTTTATTGTTATAGGAATAATGCGAAAATGTTTATATGGATGGGCCAATGGAAGCTATAATTTTCGTACAAAATGGTCAGCCACTCAAATTGATTTATTATCCGATATGTTAGAGGACTGCAACATCAGAAGGCCTATAGAAATACATCGCGCAATAAGAAGACTTAAATGTTTAAAGTTTTGGAAAGGAACTGAATATCGCACGTTTTTACTTTATCTCGGCCCTGTTGTACTAAAAGACTTTTTATGTGCTGAAGCCTACCACAATTTTCTAACATTATTTTGCGCAGTAACAATTATATCATGTAAGAGCTATTTGAAGTACATGAATGTAGCTGATTGTTTATTCAAGGACTATATTGAGCAGTTCATAGAAATTTACGGTATTGATTCTATAAGTAGCAATGTTCATAATGCAGCCCACGTAGTTAATGATGTTAAGAAATTTGGAAATCTTTCTGAAATTAATGCATATCCATTTGAAAATTTTCTTGGTCACCTAAAATCATTAGTTCGCACCGGAAATCGACCTCTTGCACAAATAGCAAAACGTGTAAACGAAATGGCTGTATTTAACACATTTACAAATTCATTTTTAGTACCAAACAAAACCCCGTTCATTAAAAATGAAAATCGTTCTGAAAAGCATCAATTACTGCATTGCGATAGAATTTTTAATAATGTTTTTTTATCTGACAATTTCATGCTGTCGAATGACATCAAGAACAAATGGTTTATGACAAAGAACAACGATATTGTATCCATGATAAATGCCACTTATTTTAAAGGACAAATTCATATTTATGGTTCTGCAATAAAAATAAAATCAGATTTTTTTGAGTTACCCGTAAAGTCATCATATTTAAATATATATAAATCAGATGGTAGAACAATTTTGCCAAAGTTGTTTTCACTAAACGAGATTAAATGTAAACTTGTATCACTTAAATATAAAGAGGAATTTGTATTTCTGCCCTTGCTTCATACTCTAGATATTGAAATAAATACTTAGATAAGTTGTAATAAATTATTTATTTATAAAATAACAAAAATATAATTCATTTGAAAAAAAAACGTTTATCGAGCAAAAAAAATGTGAGTAATTATAATACTTAAAAAAAAAAAATTAAATCGTATCTTCTAGTGTATTTTCTGATTCAGTATCTTGCAAAATAATGTCCTCGTGTTCATCATTTTTTGAATCATCAGTAATATTGGTATTGTTATTGTCCACATTGTCATCAGAATTTGGTTTTGTGCTATAAATAAAAAAAATTACATCTAAATATTATTAATAAATAATTATTCCTGTACATACCGCTTGCGGGCACTCCTTTTCTTTGCATGTTTCAATACTCCGTCTTTAAAAATAGTGCAGTTTTTTTTCATAGTATGTCTGTTGTCGGCCATGGAAATTACCTCAAAAAAAACTCCCAATATTCCGTCTAGCATTTGAAATGCCTTTTTTTCTCCTGAAGTACCTCTTGATACACCAGTCCATGAGTATAACATCAAAACTTCTGACTTGAATACAGAATCCACAACTTTGTAGGCTATTTTCGACCCATCTTCTTGTCCAGTACGACCGCCAATATTTGATAAAAATTCAACCTGTAACAGTGTGTTAAGTCGATGATCATCAAGAAACTGATTTTTCTTTACCAGCTGCCTTCTAAACTCTACATTATTTCTAACTTGTTCTTCTAGTCGAGATATTTCCTCACACGATGCTAAAGGAAATTTCACGTTTTGTAGTAAATTTGGTGTAGGGTTAGGTACCGTTACTTCTGCACGAGGCTGGTTTTGATTGGAAAGCATCCTAAAAATTTGGTCCAAGTTGACACTCATTTTGGAGTAATCTTCTTTTATCTGTAGTTTAATGTCACTTTTGAAAGTAGCAAATTCAGATCTAAAATTATTTAACTCATTCTTCAATAGATTGATCTGTTCCCAGACATTTGGTGTCTCTGAAATACCCGGTTTAAAAAATTATATTAAAGTGAGCTAAAGGAACATTTATTTTAAATCACCTGCATTTAAGATATTATTAAGATCAACGTTCCCATCAGTTCCTAATACTATAAACTCTTGCTGATTTAGCTGTGGTATTACGGGCTCTGCTACAGACGCTGATGCTCCTATTTCTTCAGGTAACAATGAAGTAGAATTACCGGAGTATTCTGCAAAAAGATCATTTCGATCCGACACTAATCCAACTGCCTGTTTAATAGTATTTTTAGCACGTTTTCTTACGTGCATATCCAAGAACAATCTAAAAATTAGATAGTTAAATATTTTGTTCATTTCAATGTGCAGAGTATTCGAAAATACGAACGATTCTTCAGCATCTGTGTCAATACATTGAGTCAACTGCTTCTCAATTTTTAACGCATCCTGAAACGTTGAGATTCCGGTGATTTTAACGACACATGGATACTCGGACCAGCCTATATCTGGTACACTAGCAGCGTTTGATCGCAACTTTTCTCGTGGGGAGTGGGCTAAATGCTCTGGCCAATACAAAATCCCATTCTTCTCCCATTGTGACGGAACAACGGTAAAGTAAATTCCTCGTTTTTCTTGCGTTGATACAATTTTATAAGAATCCATAGCTATTTCAATAAAACAAAACAAAGTTAAATATTTTATTTAAAGTACCTTCAATAATAATACTCACCTATCCGTTTTTAAAAACACTAAATTATACACAACTTGTAACCACTAAACCAAACATCATTCGTAACTGTCAGGAGGTTAAAGTCCCAAAGTAACACCTTAAAGTGGCAACAGGAACTTTGCGCAGGCAATTTATGGTAGCCACAACTTTGCTGCAACTTTAAAATGACAATGCAATACCTTGTAGTAACTAAAACTTTAAAGTCACATATTTGCAGTTCCCATCAACCATCGGTTAGTCGTAATTACTTCAAAGTCGCAATTTTTAGTATTTCCGACTTTGAAGTAATTTTTCCTAAACTTCGCCATTATATGAGTAAAACATAGGACGCCATTACTACAAAACATGAACCTTTACGTCACAATGACATCAAAAATTTCATTTATTTATAAAGCATGCACCAAATATAACAAATTAATGCATAATAATTAGTTTTATGCCCTAAATAATTCACACAGAGAAGTTTTTATTATTTAGACGTCATTTTCTCTCATTACTTTAAATAATTTAAAAACAATATTTTAATTAAAAACTGTCATTTCGAAGAGCCAATTGTCCGATTTGTTCCTATAATGATTATGTTTAACAGTAAAATTGCATTCGTTTAAATTTGGTCACTGAGAACATCTGGAATACGAATATTATAAATATTGAGTTTCAATAATACCTACTCTTGTATTATTTTACTGTGTCCATGTTAGGGAAATGTAAAAGACAAGGATATAGAAGAGTGAAACATAAGAATAACAAAATCAGTTGAAAGACAAAGCAAGCAACACTGAAAGATAAAATAGTGGGAGAAAAGTTCCATGAAAGACGCAAATACTACACCGCAACGACGCTAATACGGAACCACTACGTCCCTGGAACGTAACCGAATAAGTTGCAGGGCCGTTGCCGGAACGTTGCAGGCACCGCAAAATTATTCCCCATTTTGGTCGTACTCCCGTGATAGGAACGTTCCAATTACGTGCCTATGCCTAGTGGCGAAGCACATAAAAGTTCCTACTATAGTAGCCGCTACGTTCCAGCGACTAATTGTGCTAGTTGGGTTCTCTAAGTTTATATTTAAAGTTTAATATATTAAAGGTATATTTTAAGTGCATGTAACTTTAATATAAACTTAGAGAATAAAGTATACAGCTGGCAATATTGGTAATAGTTTTATTATTATTTTATTACCGTTACAAATTTACTAGTTTTTCAAAATGATATTATCAGTGCTATAAACAACAAGAAACAAATAGATGTTATTTATACAGACATATCAAAAGCATTTGATAAGGCAAATCATTCTATTTTATTAGAAAAGTTAAAGAAGTATGGTTGCTCTAATAATACAATAGTTTTAAAAAAAATCATATCTACATAATCGCAGTTGCTCTGTAAAATACAACAACAATATTTCTGAAAGCTTTGAGCCAACTTCCGGCATTCCTCAGGATTCTTTGCTAGGACCTCTATTATTTGTCATGTTTATAAATGATTTGCCTCAAATTGTACTTTGAAATTAATTCTGTTCTGCTTCATTCTTCAAAATAGTTTGAATCAGCTACACTTATGGTGTAAAAATAATGACTTGGGGAATTAAATGTAAAGAAATGTAAATTTATGACATTCTCAAAGAAGAATATTGTTACACAGTTTAACTATATCATAAACTCAAAGTTACTAGAACAAGTTGACAATATAAAAGATTTAGGAGTAACTTTTCAATCATCTGAAGCTTTCTCAAACCATATCCTTGTTATATGTAATGAAGCGTATAGTAAATTAAGCTTAATTTTAAGAATAAGTCAAGATTTCAACTGTTGTACCATAATTATATTATATAATGCATTAGTAAGATCTAAATTAGAGTATGCTGCTGTTGTTTGGAATACACATACTGCCTGTTATGTTGATGCAATTGAAAAAGTACAAAAGAAGCTTTTCCGCTTTTTGTACTTTAAAAGATTTAATAGTAGTCCTAGAATGATATCTTATGCCAATCAAATTCATTTGTTCAAGTTCAATGTTATTTCTCTTAAACAACGAAGAGATTTTATAAGTGTTATTCATATACAATTTATTAAATGAACATGTGCAAGTTCCTGAGATCCTATTAAATGTCAACTTCAATATTCCTAATTTAATGTTAAGACCTAGATGTAATCTATTTATGACTAATTTACAGAATGATGCACTAAATTATGTATTTAATTTAATAAACAATTTCAATAAGAACTGTGATTTTGATATTTTAATTTGAGCATAATTCAAATTAGATCCTATTTACAGAATACAATGTTAACTGGTAATTAATATTGTGATATTTGTTAGGTACTTATTTGATATTTCATTTGTTTTCTTGATTCTTTTTACCTCTCGCCACTCATATCTGTAAGAGAGGTATTGTAATCATGCTAAAATTTCGATAGTGAATTTTCAATGGATAAGCACGTTTTGAGGTCCCTAGAACACGATTTTGATAATTTCGCGATGATGTCTGTGTGTGTGTCTGTGTGTCAGGATGGATGTTGGAGGTACGATAACTCAAATACCACTGAATAAAAAAATTTGAAATTTGGTATACAATATTCTGACACCCTAGATTAGATCTGATTAGATTTTGGTGTTGATCGTGCAACCGGAAGTGGTAGTTTCTTGAAGATCTGAAGAGTTTTTCTGGAATATCTTCAAAATTTATTAATTAATAGGAATTTTTTTAATAACATTGTATACTAAATGTTACTATCTAGAATATGTATTCAGAACGTTGTTTCTATTTAGCACCATTTTCCAATTACAAGAAGTTAAAAATTCTACAAATTTGTTACAATTTTGATTTATCTGCCTACCTATGGAAACAAAAAATAAAATATTTGAGTGTTAATGTCATATGAATTTTTGACTTTTTGGCAAATTGAAATGGAAAATATGAAATGTCATTTAGTATTTATAAGGTCATAATAAACTTTAATAATATTATAAAAACTACAATTCCCGAATTTCCTTCTAGTACAATGGTATATTTGTGAGTAAGTACTACATAATATATACTTATATTAGAAAAATAAAAATAGTAGAGTATGGCGAGAGGTTATGTGCTGGCCACATCGGATTTTTTACACTGTAATATTATTCTGGGATTATCCTGTTGTATTGCAGTATAAATAAATTATTATTATTATTATAATTCTTTGATTGTGCTGCATAGGACGATTTAAAAAAAAAATATTTATTCAGTTCCACAAAGTTTCGACTATTGATTTGATTTGATATTGTGTAAAATGTATTGCAGTTTTCAATAAATATAAGATACAGTACATTATACTTGTATTTTGATTTTATTTAAATTTTTGTAAAACAAAAAACGACTTTTTTACGCCTGGGCAAATTTCAATGAGACTGGGGTCGTATGTACAATAGATCAAATTATTAATCTATATTACAAGTCACTTAAATAAGAGAATTATTGGCATTTACTTGGTTAATAAATAGATGTTTAGCTTATTGTTCTTATTTAATATGGGTGTGACAGCATAACCTGTGCGATGAATGGTACTAGAGTAAAATTCAAATAGCTAGAACCCTGCGCGAAGTACGAATTCTCGTCTTAGAGAGAGAAGCATAGATGATAAACAAGAGGAAACTACGCTACTGTCTGTTCTACAGAACATCAGCTTCAATATCTGTTATTTTCATGCTGATTGCTTCGTGTAATGCCTGTGGCACACCGGCCGAGGAGCATCGAGGACCATCGAGTAACTCCTCGATGAAACGATAGAACGCACCCCGTCCTCGACGAAAAATAGGGGTGCCGCTATTTTCATCGAGTTGTTCCTCGATGAAACGAATGTATCTCATTTCAGACGTATCTTTGGATTTGATTTCGCGCAAAACTTTGATGTATTTGTCACCGATTAAATAGAAATCCATCGCGGACGGGTGCGTTCTTTCGTTTCATCGAGGAGTTACTCGATGGTCCTCGATGCTCCTCGACCGGTGTGCCACAGGCATAACGCTGCGAATTTTGTAATTGATTGTGATTGAGTTATATTTTAGTTTTCTTTGAAAATTAAGTGAAGTGCAGCGCAGCATATACTCGCTAGCTCCGCTTTTGTAAAACGGACAGTACATGACAAGCTCTGCCTTCTCGCGCAGTCCAGGGTCCTAGCTATTTGAATTTTACTCTAATATATTTGTGTGTGACGTACCTATCTGTCGTGCCTTTTACTCAAGTTGGGTACGGTAGCCTCACATGCGAGTCATCGGTATGGATATTATGTTTTACCGTGTGTGCAGTTACCAGCAGTTAACGCACTCATTACTGTTTGTGGAGAGTACACTACAGGCCAGATTTTTGTGCAGTAACTCGAAATTGGATCTGAAACTGAACAGTCAGAACCACAGTCGGTCATTAGCACATTCAGCTATGCATCCAATTTAAACTATTTTATTTCAATTTCAATATTGAATCTTTGAAACATTACATTTATTATTATTATTCAACAGGTTTAGAATTCAATTACATAATAATATTACAACATTGCAAATGTACATTGACTAAATATAGTGAACAAAATAGAAAAAAATGAATACAAATACAGATCTAAATAAATGGAGTTAAAATCGAGGAAACAAAGTCAAACAAATATAAACTTGGAGAGCTCATATCTCGAAAACTAAAAGACTTATCAAAGCGCGGTTTGCGGCATTGGATTTACTTAGTATAATCCGCTACAATTTAGAAATATTTAATTTTTGACCCAAATTAGAAGTAAGTGGTTAACCTTAGGTTTTTTTCGATTTCGGCCCTAAACTTTGAGAGCCTATAACTCAGGAACTAAAAGACTTAACAAAGCGTGGTTTGCGGCATATATTAATTATTTATTTGTGTGTTCAGGTATTCGATCCGTGGAGGCGGTTATCTTGTTAGGAGGAGACCCTACTTACCATTCTTCAATTGACCACTGGCCTCCAATGAAGAAATGTCTGCTATTTATTGTATTTATTGATAGATCTATGTTTTTATATCATAAAAATTAAATAATCGAGATGATTTAGCTGTATATATTATTAATAAAAACAAATAAGTAATACTTACATCATTGCACTAATTTTATTTCTTCAACAACCCTTTGTACACTTCCTAAACCCTTACAGGACTTCTACGGTGAGAGTACACGGCCTTAAACCTAGGATACGAAATAAGAAACAGTAAGTATAAATTTTATGATTTATTTAATGAAATACTTCAATACAATACACAATCTTATAAATAAATTAACTTAATTAACATAAACACCCTTATTTAGGTTTATATAAGCTCCAAACGAGATAGGTGCTGCCATCTGTTGGTGGCAGTTATTTAAATGTACAATATATCTTAAACTAAGGGTTGAATGACTAAATGGGGTACATATTTGGATTCAGCGGGTTCGAATTAAGGGGTAGAGTATAAATTACCCTCTTGAAATGTTTATTTAGCATTAAAACATATTAGGGATAAAATCAGTCCAAAATCGGTCCAAACGTCACAAAAGTTTTTGTCGAGTTGTCCAGAAAATGAAGCAAAGTTGCAACTACGCTAGGAAAATATTAAACTGCAAATAACTCGAAAACTAAGGGTTGCACGGTAAAATGCAACGCATATTTGGATTCAGCGGGTCCTAATTGAGGGGTTAGACTATCCCTCTTTAGCCTACTACCCTTACTTTACGAGTTATAAGCATTATAAAATTTTCCTAGCGTAGTTGTAATTTTTCTAGCAAAATCGTTAAAAAAATTGACACTACGCTAGGAAAATTTTAAATTGCTTATAACTCGGAAAGTAAGGGTTGCAGGACAAAATAGAGTGCATATTTGGATTCAGCGGGTCCTAATTGAGGGATTATACTACCCCTCTTTATCATGCTACCCTTAGTTTACGAGATAAAAGCATTTTAAAATTTTCCTAGCGTAGTTGTAATTTTGCTTCAAAAATCGATGTATATCGTCAAAAAAATTTACACTACGCTAAGAAAATGTTAAATTGGTTATAACTCGGAAATTAAGGATTGCACGGCCAAATGGGGTGCATATTTGGATTCAGCAGGTCCTAATTAGATGTATATGATACAAACCACCCTTGAAATAAACATAATTTTGGTAGTTTTTGGTGAAATTTTGCTGACTTTAAATAATTATTATCTCGTAAACTAAAGGGCTAAGGGCCAAAAGTTAAATACAAAGGTTGCGTAACTTTTCATTCTCTATCTGCCTGTCTATAGATAAGGCCGTTTTGGCCGATTTTTAATTATTTTTTTGATCTCCCACCATTCATGTTATCCTGATACAAACTTGGTTATTTTTGTTCGATTCAAATCTGGAGTCGAGTGAGGGTGAAAATTTAAAAATGCGATTACGTAAAAACTAAGGGTTGGGGAGTAATTTAGGGGTCATATTCGTGCTCAACGCGTTGAAATACACCAGTATGCATATTGCCACCCCTAAAAGTTAATTAGCACCGGAGATATTCAACCCTTATTTGTATCTCCGGTTGTAAGGGTCGTATCAAAAAAATCTACATTGCATTCGATAGGGGATGAAAAACTGAGCATCTTTTGCATTTAACTTTTTCCTCTACGACCCTTAATTTAAGGGTTATGAGCAATCAAAGTGGTGAAAAAGTAGTCTAAACATAGTCATTAACCCTTAAACTAAGGGTCGTAGAGGAAAAAGTTAAATGTAAAAGATGCTCAGTTTTCCATCCCCTATCGAATGCAATGTAGATTTTTTCGATACGACCCTTAGAACCGGAGATACAAATAAGGGTTGAATATCTCCGGTGCTAATTAACTTTTGGGGGTGGCAATATGCATACTGGTGTATTTCAACGCGTAGAGTACGAATATGACCCGTAAATCACTCCCCAACCCTTAGTTTTTACGTAATAACGTTTTTAAATTTTCACCCTCACTTGACTTTAGTTTTGAATCGAACAAAAATCACCAAGTTTGTATCAGGAGAACATGAATGGTGGGAGATCGAAAAACTAAATAAAAATTGGCCAAAACGGCCTTATCTATAGACAGGCAGATAGAGAATGAAAAGTTACGCAACCTTTGTATTTAACTTTTGGCCCTTAGCCCTTTAGTTTACGAGATAATAATTATTTAAAATCAGCAAAATTTCCCCAAAATCGACTAAAAATACGTTGATTTCGTGGATTGTTTATATCGTATACTCCTAATTAGGACTCGCTGATTCTAAATCTACCCTCAGAATTACATAATTACTTACCGTTTTAATATATTTATATATATAAATACAAAATTGCAACTACGCTAGGAAAATGTTAAAACGCATATAACTTGAAAAATAAGGGATGAACGACAAAACAGAGGGCATATTTGGATTCAGCAGGTCCTAATTGAGGGGTAAACTACCCCTCTTTATCATACTACCCTTAGTTTACGAGAAATAAGCACTTTAAAATTTTCCTAGCAAATAATTAGAAGAATATTGTGATAGTAAATTTTTAATTAGCAGCTTCATTTTCTAGGCCACTGCTCAAAAATATTCTGTGACGTCACACCAAGAGATGGCAGCACTAATCTCGTTTTGGGCAATTTCACCCCTAAAAAATTAAATTAAACGCTATATAACGGGACGTAGGACAACGATAAGTTGTTTAATAAATATAATAAAGCAAATTTTCTATTCTAACTAAATTATTTATTTATTTTAAAAAATTTACATCTCATTTAAATAATTCATGCAACAATACTGCACATTTACTGATTTTAAAGGAAACATGAGGAACATAAATAAAAACTGTTCATTTTTCTTTCTTTTTATATACAACACAAATACATAAGAGAAATATATACTTTCATACATACTACATGCAATATTATCACGCCATTTACCAAGTTTGGGTGGCACGAACCTTGTCTCACATTTAAACTCTACAAGCAATCAAACATTCCCATCCTGACACACTTATTTCGCGTCATCCACATTTATTATCCTTTTCATTCAAGCGCTTTTATTCTTTTCACTTAAATCACTTGCGTTTGTAATACATCATCAGTCATTTCAATCAACATATTCACCGGACAAACGCTCATCTCAACCGCACACATTCTCTTTAAAACACACATAAATGTGCCATTTCCCAAGTTGGATTGGCACACTTCATTTGCTTCGTTCACTCGAAATCATTTGCGCTCGCAATTAGCCATCAATCATTTTAATCCACTAATTCGCAAAACGTTCACTCAAACGCACACTATAACTATTTCACAAACTCATTCGCTCACAGAATCATTTATCTCAAACATCAACACATTTACAAATAAAATACAAGTTTTTTGTAATTTTATTACAATATAAAATAATGAAATGACTTGCCCTGTAAGAAATACAATAAATTATTAGTTACATTTTACATTACAATTGAATTTTATTTCCAAGTGTTATTACAATATGAGTTGACGGCTTGTAACTGCACCCATATAAGATACTTAACTCATGTTTTGAATATTTTGAATCAAAGATAAAAGTTATACATGAATAATCAGTTTTATTAATGGCAATGACTGATTTTTCTGCTCATAAAAACCATTGCCGAGGATATACTGAAAGATCTTTCATATTTTATATTATTATAAGTTTGAAATATATGATAGGTGAAATACTAGTGACATTGCCCTAATCCATCTCCACCCAATATTTAACATTTACCGCGCGCGCTTTTTTATTCTAACCCCAAGAACAATCGATGGTTGTTGTTCTTGTGCAAATGTCGTGGGACTTCTTGCCGATCCCCGAATGAGTGCTTAGTACACGGTAGACAACCAGGGAAACACTTTCCACGGTCCATCACCACCTTCATGCTCAGGATTGCCGGGATGGATTCAGTTTTGCATTCTAGTGACTCAATTCATCCAAGCTATCGAAGGCTGACTGACCCAAACCCTACGAGCTGCTACATCCCGACTCCCCGTGGAGTGCACCGAATCCCTCGTCGATCCTTACACGTGCAAGGACGTACGGTTCGAAATCATCTGCGACCAAGTACTATACTGCCCGCCAATGACTCACCGACCACAACATAGACTTATTGGTTCCATCTTGCCTCCTGGCGTCTAAGCCATCCGAGGCACGATGACGAAGGCGCCAGAAGGTTGGGGTGCCAAAAGCGGTCTATGCAGGGTGTACCGTGCCCTCGTCGGCCCTTCAACGGAAGGACATGCATACAAATACTAAAATGCGGTTTAACGGTTCCTATTGGCTCTAAGCCATTCCCAGCCCCCAACCCACTCTAGTTGAATTTACTGTGTGGCATTGTCCTAAGTACATTATTGTACATAATTTTGAGTTACCCGGTCGCTGATTGATTCTAACCCTGAAGAACAAGCCGGCCTAGTGTTGTTCTTATGCTCAAAAGTTTACGTGGGACGTCTAATCCGATTCCCCGAAGTTTTCCGCCTAGTTAACCGCTATTCCAGTGTTTACCATTACGCCTGGCCCACAACGACGTACGCACCATGTCCTGGTCGGATTTAGCATATTCGCTAGGCGGACTACGACTGCCTTTGACATACCTAGCGAATGAACCTTCCGACAGCGCGCACCGACTCGATAGCCGCAGGTAAACATCGACTGGCTTCCCGTCACCACATCCGCTAGTACCATACATACACTAGGTAGTCGTCCATCACTGAAGCAAGGGCGAGGCGTCCGCTTGCAGCTGCGCTTGGATTCGCCTAGGCAGATAGAGGATACGGTAGGGTACCGAAATCCAACGTTGCCCCCATACACGAGTATGGGAGGGTACAAAACTAGAACTGCATGCTGCCGCACACATGTCTAGCAAAGCCAAAAAAGTTCTAACGTCGTCAAGTTAAAAGCAAGCTATATAAGATAACAAGCCCCTAACTATACTAATCCCAATTTCAAATTCAATTCAAATCAATGCCACACCTAACTGCAAAAGAATAATTCGCGAACCGAAATATTTAATTTCACTGTAAGTTATTTCACCTACCGAAATTTCCTAAGTCTAAATGGTCCTGTACATAATTCATTTAAGAAAGAGATGCATGCTCTCTGCTGTTTCGAAGCTACCAGTTACTTCAAATTAATTCATTTGTTATTATTCAAAAGTCTACAACTTTCAACTTATACAAAATTTATTCTGCTCAAATTGTCATCATTATGTTCGCAACTTAATGTTAAGTATCTGGCAACAACGAATTTATTCATCACTTCTTGTTCTTTATTTTTGTATTGCCACATTAAATTCTTCAATTTTATTTGTAGTTTCAAATGCATCTCTTTATTTATTTTGTTCGTTGAAAAAGGACCATTGAACAAGGAGTAAACCACATTTATTTTCACTAGTGACATTTCCTATTTAAGTTTAATATTGACCGCAATTGATTTTAACTTGAAACCCAAAAACATGACAAACAAAACAACCAAAGGCAAAGCTATCACCCAATTAAAATTATTTTAAAATAAATAATAATGTCACTAGTTTCATCAAAATTCTGTTGATCCCTTAATCTGTACTACCAAAGTACTACTAAAGTAAAGTAAAGACGTTGTGGTTTACTCCTTGCAAACTATTACCTAAGTTAAAATTAATTGTTGAGATCATATTCATATGGTCATTGGGAATTGAACCCAAGACTGTGCCGTTTGTAATTATTTAATTCCAATCTCAACATTATTATCAAAGATAGAAGATTTCAAGCCTTTATTATTTATGTAAAGTATTATTTCAAGTTAAAGAATGATTCACGCAAAAGGAAAAGACTGGTAAAACTATCTTTGATAATTCACTTATCACTAAGTCTCTGGAAGGCTGTTGGAGTTGATGTCGCCTGCAGAAAGTCCCACGATGGATGTTGAAGTTGTCCAGTAATCCCTCGACGAATCTCGTGGTTGATGTCATGTGCAGAATATTCATCCATGTCCTTCGAAAACTGCTTGGCTTGTTCACATCGAATACCTAGGAACCACAAATCATTTATTTACATTTGATAAACAGTGTTTGTTATCCTAAAAATATTAAATATTTATAACAAATGAATTATTTTATACAGGAAGTATCCAACTGTTGATGGCTGGTAACCGCACACACGATAAAAATATATATATATATATATATATATATATATATATATATATATATATATATATATATATATATATATATATATATTCCGATAACTCACAATATGTGAGGCTGCCGCACCCTAATTGGGTGAAAAGCATGATAGATTATGTATGAAATTAATATTATTATATTTGTTTGACTTTGTTTCCTCGATTTTATCTCGATTTATTTAGATCTGTTCTCATGAGAACGGAATAAAACTGATTGAGTTCGCGCTGGAGGCGAACATGAAGATAAGTAGTACTGCTTTCCAAAGAAAAGATATCCATAAAGGCACTTGGACATCTCCCTGTGGAAATTATTGTAATCAAATTGATCACATGGTGATAGAAAGAAAACATGCAAAGGTAGTTAAAGATATTAGAAGCAGGAGAGGTGCAGAAGGAGAGACGGACCATTTTTTAGTAACAGTAAAATTGAAGCAAAAGGTACCCGTGACGAAAAGAAGCAAGAGAGGGAGAATAAGAAGATATTGTGCTCAACAACTAAAAACAGAAGAAACAAAAGAAAGGTTTAACGAATTAATAGCTAAAGGCTTAGCCCAAAAGAATGAGTCAGAAAATATTAATAGAAGTTGGCAAGAAACGAAAGAGATCATAAACGAGGTCTCAGAACAACTGTTAAAGGAACCTAAGAAGAGAAGAAACAAAGACTGGTTTGATGAGGAATGCAGAGATGCTTTGACTAAAAAACACCGAGCCAGGCTGCAAATGATACAACAGAGAAATGAGGAAAATAATAAAAGATATGACGAAGAAAGAAGAAAATTTAAAAAACTATGTCGAGCGAAAAAGAAGGAAAGAATGGAAGAAAGGCTCATAAGGGTCATAAGAAACTTTTACCAAGAAGTTAAGAAACAAAAAGTGGGGCACCAACAAAAAACAGTATATTGTAAGTACAGGCGAGGAAAAAGTAAAGAGATGGAGGGAGTACTTTAACGAATTACTCAACGAAGAAGAGGAGTCAGAAGTAGAAATAGCGAATGGGAATACGGTAGATGACATAGGTCAGATTGAACCACCTCAAAATGAGGAAATCCTAAGAATCCTCAGTAGGTTAAAAAATAATAGAAGTCCCGGCGAAAATGGGATATCAGCAGATATTTACAAAAACGGTGGTGCTCAATTACAGGAAGAACTATGTCGACAAGTACAAAATGTATGGAAAGCCGAAACAATGCCAGAAAGATGGAAGGAAGCTGTGATTATTCCCATATATAAAAAAGGAGAGCGCGCATTGTGTGCAAATTATAGGGGAATTGCCTTACTAGATACGGCATACAAAATAATAACAGTTTGCATAAGAGACAGACTATAAGTAGAAGTAGAGCATATGTTAGGGGAGTATCAGGCGGGATTTAGGAACAACAGATCAACAACGGATCAAATTTTCACCATAAAACAAATCATGGCAGACAGTTACGAGCATAATTTGCCTATGCATATTCTCTTCATTGATTTTAAACAGGCGTACGACTCTATAAAGAAAGATAAATTGTACGAAATACTGAGAGAATTCAGAGTTCCAGAAAAAGTAGTACGTCTAGTAGAAATGACACAAAGAGGGAACAAATGCAAAGTAGCAATAGATGGTGAAATAACAAACAGCTTCAACGTAGGAAGAGGGTTACGACAGGGAGACCCGTTGTCACCCCTGTTATTCAATGTGGTTCTGGAGTGGGTAATGAGAAAAGCAAATATTAATACGAAAGGCCTTCTATACAGGAAAAAACATCAAGTACTAGCATATGCGGACGATATCGCCATCATGACCAGAACAAGGCAAGAGCTAGAAAGAGTTTTTCTAAGCTTAGTAGAAGCAGCTGGGGAAACAGGGCTAAAGGTAAATGAGGAAAAAACTAAATATATGATAGTAGGGAAAGGTCTAAAAAGAGGTTCAACAGGGTTAAAAGTAAATAGTATTAATGGTGATGTGTATAAATTTGAGGAAGTAGAGCGTTTCACATACTTGGGAGTGATTTTGACGAACAATAACGAGAAAGGTGCAGAGATCGAAACAAGGATAGCAAAAGGAAGTAAAAGTGTCGGAGCGCTAAACGGGGTTCTAAAGTCAAAGAAGGTATCGTGGGCGACGAAAGTGCGAATTTATAAAACAGTGATAAGACCGACAGTGCTATACGGGTGTGAGATGTGGACTCTAAAACAAAGTGACATTAATCGGCTAGAGGTATGGGAAAGAAAGGTATTAAGGAAAATATATGGTGGACAGAAAGAAGGAGACTTAGTAAGACGGAGAACAAACGCAGAATTGATGAACTTGTACGGGGAATGTGATATAAAGACGGTAGTTAAGACGCAAAGACTTAAGTGGTGGGGACATGTAATGCGGATGTCGGAGGATAGAGCAGTCAGAGGAGTTCTTCAGGGGAGGACAAATATTCGCAAGAGAAGAGGCCGACCGAAGGGAAGATGGTGTGACGCAGTGCTAAAAGACATTGAACTATTTAATATAACGAACTGGGAAGCAAAAGTGACGAATAGAGAACTATGGAGAAATATTTGCAAACAAGCCATGGGTCTTTAGGACCTGCAGTGCTGATTTATTATTATTATTATTTAGATCTGTATTTGTATTTCTATTTTGTTCATTATATTTAGTAAATGTACATTTGCAATGTTGTAATATTATTCTGTAGTTGGGTTCTAAACCTGTTGAATAATAATGAATAAATGTAATGTTTTAAGATTCAATACTGAAATTGAAATAAAATAGTTTAAATTGGATGCATAGCTGAATATGCTAATGACCGACAGTGGTTCTGACTGTTCAGTTTCAGATCCAATTTCAATTTACTGCACAAAAATCTGGCCTGTAGTGTACTCACCACAAACAGTCATGAGTGCGTTAACTGCTGATAACTACACACACGGAAAAACATAATATCCATACCGATGACTCGCATGTGTGAGGCTGCCGTACCCAACTTGGGTAAAAGGCACGACAGATAGGTATGTATGTATTGCAAAAATAGAGTAAAGAAACTTACCGAAAAAATATTCTCCCATGTCTTTTGCAGGCTGCTACAACTGCTCCTGCTTCCTTAGAAGATAACACGACACTTTTACACGTCCTCTATTCATCCTCGAATACCTAGAAAACACAAATATGTTAGTAACATTTATCGCACAGTTCATGCTGTCACACCCATATTAAATAAGAACAATAAGCTAAACATCTATTTAACCAAGTAAATGCCAATAATACTCTTATTTAAGTGACTTGTAAAATAGATTAATAATTTGATCTACTGTATTTACGAGCCCAGTCGTTTTTTATTGTACAAAAGTTTAAATAAAATCAAAATATAAGTATAATGTACTGTATCTTATATTTATTGAAAACTGCAATACATTTTACACAATCTCAAATCAAATCAATAGTCGAAACTTTATGGAACTGAATAAATATTTTTTTGAAAAATATTTCTATGAAGGGCAATCAAAGAATTATGACAGACTGTAGAATATTTGTGATTTTTTTCTCCAGAAAAGTATGCCGCAACGAATTGAAACAGTTTTAAAAATAAAGGTGGAGTTACATAGGGGTAAAGTCGTTTATAGCAATTAGAGGAAACAATAAAAATATTTGCCAGCTGTATACTTTAATATCTAAGTTATATTTAAAGTTTAATTTACTTAAAATATATTAAAGATACATTTTAGTTCACCTAATTTTAAATATAATTTAGAGAATAAAGTATGCAGCTGGTAAATAATGTTATTGTTTGCTCTAATTACTACAAACGACTTTACCCCCGTGTAACTCCATCTTTATTTGTACAACTGTTTCAATTCGTTATGTCATAGTATCTACAAGTCGTAAACATATTTTTCTACAGAAAAAACCCAATTGTCCTTGTATAGGACGATGTTTCAAATTGTTTATTTTATTCGGTTCCATAAAGTTTCGACTGCTGATTTTAATTGAGATTGTGTAAAATGTATTGCTGATTTCAATAAATAGAAGTTACAGTACATTATATTTGTATCTTGATTTTTATTTAAACCTTTATACAACAAAAACGATTTATTTTTACGTCTGGACCATGTGTTATGTTTCAGTTTCAAATCCAGGCAGGTACACATTTCAGTTAACTGCACAAACGTCTCTCCTGCAGTGTACTCTCCACA
The DNA here is from genome assembly GCA_947534325.1 of Agonum fuliginosum. Lineage (NCBI taxonomy): Eukaryota > Metazoa > Arthropoda > Insecta > Coleoptera > Carabidae > Agonum > Agonum fuliginosum. The sequence continues at coordinate 4,543,470 of OX384033.1, forward strand.
GTCATGAGTGAGTGAGACTGGCAACCGCACACACGGTAAACCATATACCTAAACCGATGACTCACATAAGTGAGGCTGCCACACTTAAATTGAGTGAAAGCATTCAGTCACTTTTTGATCTGTAGTATCTACACTCCAGATGAGTAAAAGCATCATGTTCCAAATGGAAAACACAAAGTAAAAATAAAAAACTTACGTGTTAAAGTGGGGAACGAGGCATTTTTAGAAGTACACCAGCTGAAGAAGATCCATTCATTTAGTAGCACCAGATGATGTTTCTTGTCCTAGAGACTAGACTGCAACAGTAGAATTTCAAACCAAAGAATCTTCAAACTTTGTACATAAAGTCCAAATTAATCTGAAACAATAACAAACATTTAGATTCATATAAACCTGCACTACATATCAAAAAATCTTCACTGTGCTGTGCTCTCCGCACATTTAAATAATGAGTTAGAAAAAAATAACATAATGACTAATGTGTTCTTGAGAAAACACATCTTTATAAAAATATCCTATAGTACCGATGGATAATTTTCAAGGCGGAATAATTTCCTCAGGCAATTTTACCCCAAGAACCACGTTTTCGCGAATTTTCTACGACAATTACATGTCTCTTTCGTGCTACCATTGCAATAAGAGGCACCAGTAGAGACAGCATAATATTTAAAGGACAAAATCAGCTCTCAGACAATTTTATGCCAGTAACAAAATTTTCACGAATATTCTACGATAAATAATAAAATAAATAATATAACAACGAAATTCCTCCTATGTACTACCTCTAGGGAAAGACAGCAGCGTATTATGGGGCCCAACAATAAAGGAGGATAATGTTTGAGCTCAGAATCGGCATCCCCAGGAAATTTTACCCCTGACTACAAATTTTCACGGCTATTCTACGATTATTAACAAATAAATCATTAAGTATTTAAAAATAATGGCGGCTGAACAGATTGTAGCAGCCATTTTAATTATAAATGTGAAAATATCTACTCTATAATCCCAAATATAAAACAAGAGTATCCGTGACTTGAGAATCACTCATTGAGCTACGACTGTTATACATTGAAAGTGTGGTTCTTAATATAGAAATGTCAGAGGAATGATGATGAAAAATGCTTACATGATTGCTTGAAGATCTGAAGATGTTGATTCCAAGTTGATTGTTGAAGTTGATGTTTCCCGAAGGCTGCTGCAGATGAATGTTGAAGTTGTTATCCAGTGAAGTCTCTTGTCGTTGATGTCAGGTGCAGAATATTCTTCTACGTCCTTCGAAGACTGCTGAAGTCATTGTTCAGTTGTTCAAATTCATATTCCTTCTTGCAAATGATATGCTCAAATACCTAGGAACCACAAATCATTTATTTACATTTGATAATTATTACTAAATAAAAATTATTTTATACAGGAATATCTGCACAAATATTACACTTGTGGGTTATTTTTCACCAACAACTATGAGTGAATCTAAAATAACTATTATATTTTATATATTGATTCAACCTTGTAAAGTTTAAACAGTAAACAGAATAATTAAGTTCCAAATTGGTTTGTAGAGTTACATAATTATTCAATAACATGAAATAAATCATGTTCAATATTAAATTTTGAGTTAAAAATGTAAATAGTAACATCTGAAGTATCTTACCTTCCATGTTCGGTGGCAGAGCACCGCGTGCTGGATTTTCAGGATGATGAAATGGTAATGGGCTGCTAATCTGTAACAAAATAAATATTTTCGTTATTTATTACACAACTGCAAACATTTAAGATGCATCGCAAATCAATATGTACGTTTGCCAGAAATTATTACATCACGAACGAATGTTAATGTGCAATTAGCGTAAATAAATAATAAAAGAAAGACTGCTTACCTTAGCTGTAGAAATAAATATTCTCATTATGTAATCTCATGTTTAAGATCCTCATTTTCTTCAAAGATGATGTTAGACACCCTGAATTTCAGGTAGTTACGAGTATTTTCTTTGAAATTGTCCCATTTCTACACATAACAGCGTTTACCTGTAAATAAATCACTTATTAATACTTGAAGCGATGGCCTCGGTTGGCATAAACAAGGAGGATAGGAGTATTCACTTATATGGGCGAATTTGAAATGAAATTGAGCGCCAGCAGTCGGAAAAGGCAGTAACAATAATAGTTCATGCTTTATTGTGTTAGATGTCCCTGCATGAAACTTTTCAAATTTTAGCATCAGCGCGGCAAGGTAAATTTGAATAGTTTCGTAATTAATGAAATAATTGAATTAAGATATAATGAAACATGACAGATGTTTGTTCAGTGTTGTTGAAATGTGTTGTAAAATGATACTTGAATATTGTTTTATGACGAATAAGATGTGTTTTTAACTGTATTCTCTGCTTTTGCCTTATTTCTAGAAAAATGTAACACATAAGACATAACAAACATAAATTGTAACAGTAAGTATACCGTATATAATATGATTATTAGTTTTAATATATTATTATTTTATTTTGAATTTATTTGAAGATGTCTTTTGGTGGAACAAGCTGCTGCATCTCTACGTGTTTATCTTACAAGAAGAAACATCTCGTTCGATTCCCAAGCCTCAAAAAACGAATTGAGATATTTACAGATTGGTTGAGGGCAGTTAACAATCCAATTCTCTTCGAAATGTCTCTTGGAAAAGTGTATTTCACATACCGAATTTGTTTGGTACAAACGAGTAAATAGATACTTGACTGGACAAGTGCCGTTTTCGCAATGATTTGGATCTCATACAACGACTTGCGGTGGAACGATACCAGAAGTCGTTGAAGAATAAGCAATGCCAGTAAATCGTAAGTAATATAAACACATTGATATATCAGTAGCCTAAATATTGTTATTTATTTCAGATGCTTATCTAATTCCATCTACTAGTTTCTCTTCAACACCCCTGGATTTCAGCTACAAAAGACTATTTTTTTAGTGTATATGTGGCATCGAGGAGGTGGTATATTAGTGTAGTTGTAGAATAATAGTAGTTTAATAAGTGTAGTTGTAGTGTAGTAGTAAGTTTACATAGTGTAGTGTTCTTCACATTTACATGCAGTTCGAATACCACCAGAAGATAATATTTACAATTTCCCGTGTAGTTTATTATTATCTGTACGTTTACATGCAGTTCGAATGCAGGTTAATGTCACCGTAAGAAGATTTTCGTATTCATTTTCACTTGCAGTTTGATAACTTAAGAATGATTATTATTATTATCTTCATGAGTACATAAAGTTTGAATCGAATACCACCTGAAGATTATTGTATATTCAATTTCACATGCAGTTTGAAGATCAATTGCGGAAAGGAAAAGTTACTTCTTCGTTACTTGTTGTAAAACATCAAGATGTTTTGATCCTTCATTTTTGAGTGTAGTCAGAATAGGATCTAAAAATTCTGATATGGAATGTGATTTTACGTGTTTTGAAGAGTTTTGTTTTCATGTTCATCTACACTTTGAATTTTAATTAAAAAATTTATTTAATTCTTTGTTCTCACAGTACAAATGGGAAAATGCATTATATATGCATAAAATGTTTTCTATTTTTTACATGTCAATATAATGAACAAAAACAAAACTCTGAAACGAAATAATTTATTGATCATGATCTTTAGTTATTGTTTAGAGATTTAAAAATGCCTAAATTTTAAATATTTCAAAAAGAAATAACATCTTATAACTAAAATATTATATATTAAAGGATTAAAGTCCATGATTTAATCCTGAGGTTTATTTCACGAGCCGAATGTGACAGCAGAATAGTATTTATTCTATACAATATTATACTTCTACAAATGTAAATATTTATTTTGTTTTATTTGAAAACTATTTGTATAAATATTTATAAATATATTTTATTTGTAATCTATGTAATTGCGTAAATTTCTTGTGTTGTTTAAATTTGAAATTTAAAATTTAAAAAAACCGTGTTTTGAGACCTCTTGCGGAAATGGCAGTAACGAAAAATGTGACGTCATTGCTATGCGAGTTTGAGTTTTGTAACATTGAGCGCACACTCCTATCCTCCTTGGGCATAAACTGATCATGAAGTCCATTAACAGCAAATTAATAAGTTTACAACTTATTGATCATTTAGTCGCAAACCAACATTATTTTCTGTCTAGGATACTCACAATTTCTTATTTATCACTTAAAATTAAGCCACTGGTTATTTAAATATAAAGAACAAACTACGAACATGCAATGATGGCGTAAGTATCATTGCATTCCATTAAAAATTGCACCTCAATATGGCGTTGAAAAAAATCAATAATTAGTTCATAAATAGTGAAATCAAACCATTTCTGCCCTCTATTGAATAAAGTAAGAACTACTTTGGATACGTTAGCAAGTTTTCATCAAGTTTTAAACGGTGTAGAGCTTCGAGCATATACTGACTAGAGACCGCGTTACGGCGTTTGTTGTGATCGGAAGATATGCGGCGGGGGAGATTTGCGGGGTCGGAAGCCGTGATGTATTGAGGGATGCGTAATTTCTTAGTATTATTCCACAAAGTAAAATAATACTCACAAAACCTCATAAAGCTTTTCACAAAGTAAACGCAGAACTTAAGGTTAAATAAAATGACATGTGTGACAAGAAGTAACAAAGAATAACAGCAAAACGCTGCCCGCAATACACCATGACTTCCAGCCCCGCAAGTCCCTCCTACTGCATATCTTCCGATCACAACAAGCAATGCATTGGTATAGGGAATTACTTCTCTAGTCAGTATATGCTCGAAGGTGTAGAGTTTAGATAGTTGTGTACTGAAAATTTCACGTTTGCAACGTATTTCACAATGCTTTCACATGATAGAAGACGGATTTCTCAACAGCCGCTTAGTTTTGAAGTGTAGAGTATAACCTAATATTAGAGAATGTAATTTAGGAACGCAGTTTTGATTTTTGACAAGCGGATACGCAAATTTTAAATACGAGACGAAGTTATGTGGGAGGGAAATTTAAATTATTATAAAGAAAGGTTAAACTAGAAGAATACATACAAAAAATTGTCATCTGGTTAAAATAGCAGCTTGAAATGTTTGAAAATGTGATTACTAATAGTATTACGACTGAGGAATCCAATTATATTAAATAAAAATCGATATTTTTAATAAATAAAGTGCATTCAATTAAAAATTTAGAAAAAACATTATTTCTAAAACAGAAACATGCAAGGAATCTAATTGTGTTAAATATAAAAAATATATAGTAACAAATTATGTATTTACCATGTACCAAGATCTTTCAGAAACTGTTGAATATATTTCTATAGCTATATAAGAAATTAATAATGCACATAATTTAAAATTTAAACTAAAAGTATACCTATTTTGTTTATAAAGATAAAATAGGTGTGAAACGGATAAATACTGTTTATAATTCAACGAATTTTTGTATATAGATATCACACATTGGTACTGTTTCTAGTAAGGTTAAATACTAGAAAATAGATGTTGTTTCACAAATAAAATGAATCATGACTACCTCTTTACAAGGTTTCTACCAGTTTTAATCACATTTGTAGCAGCCTCACATTTATTATCGTAGTCTTAGTGGTACAGAACTATTTGCGGAATAAAATGGCATCAAGTACAAGTCGTTGTCTTTAACTATTGAATTATTTCACGAATAATCTACAAATAAAAATCTTTATTCAATATTATTTATTACATTTTATATAGCTTCTTATTATCTTCTTAAACTAAATCCTCTTCAGCACTAACTCTTTCATTGATCCAATCGACATAACTGCTGACTGGTGAAGACATCTGGGTATCCAATAGCGCAAGGCCTTCCCCAAGATACGATACCAGCGACCTTACCATTGTGAACCAGAGGACCGCCGCTGTCGCCGTGGCAGGCTCCTTCGCCGCTCTTGGTGAACGTGCAGATCTCAGAGTCAACAATCATGTTGCTGTGTCTCGCCTGGCACTGCTCGGTGGTCAAGCTCTTGAGCTGGATCCACTGGAGGGTCTCTAGAAGGTTACCAGGATAAGAAGTCCTTCCAGAGCCACTGAGAGTCAAGTCAGCATCTCCAGCAATGTCTTCAGTGTTCAAAGGAATCGGTTGCACGTTGTCATTGAATTCAATGTCTTCAGAACCACGGATTAAACCGACATCGTTGGTAAGAGTCCAGGAACTCCAGTCTTCATGGTAGAGGGTCTATTCTACTTCGTATACACGGGCTGATGGGGCATCGAGCTTGATTGTACCAACAGCGATGGTCAAGTAGTTGACTGGCCAACTATAAGTCGTTTTTTACTAGTTTGTGATTTGATTTATGTTAAAAACCCTTAAGCGAAGCCTAGGGTATTCGTGATATTTGCAGAATAGCGACTGTACTTGATAGCATTTATTCCACACCAACAGCAATGAAAAATGTACTTACCCTTCAACACAATGAGCGGCTGTTAAAATCCAACGTTTGCTGATGATGGAACCTCCACAGTTGTGGCTTCCAGAAGCCCTCAAAGAAATCTGATGAGGGAATTGACCTTCTTCAGCATTTTTTCCTCCAACGATTCGCCAGTCAAATGGCGAAGCCGCTAAAAGACAAGAATGTTAATATGAATGTACTCAAAGTTACATAAACACTAGGCTTACAACTATTCACATATTTATAAACTTGGAGTATCTTTATTTATTACAGCACATAATTAACAATATTATAGTAATTTGGTAATGACCGTAATGACAAACAGAGAAGTCACCACCGCCATGTTACCCACAAAATATCAAACTATTTGGACCGCTAAACACATGTTCAGCAAGAGTTTCCCTCAACTACACAATTTATAATATACCAAAATATTATTTTTAACCGTTAATTCCTGGAAAAACTTCAAGACAGGGGTAGGGAATCAGCAAGAACAATACAAGCTAATTCTCCCTTTTAACAGCAAGAGTTTCGCTCAACTACATAATTTATAATATAACAAAATTCCTGGAAAAACTTCTTACCAGAGGCTTCCAGAGGTAGGGAACAACACAAACTAATTACGCTGTATAACTGGTTCTCCCTACCTAAACAACAAAAACGACAATATCTTCATAAAACTCTTATTTAACCGCAAATTCCTGGAAAAGCATCACAAACTGACAGTGACAGCCGAAAGCACATGGGATCGCACATGGCAGCGCAAGCGCAGCGCCTCTAAAAAATTTGATGTTAGTGAATATAGTAACATAAAACATAATAATAATAATTACATGTGTTATAAACTGTCAAATACTGTAAGGTCAAATAAAAATTATTTATTTATTATTCACATTTAGAATGAATAGTACTTTAACATAAAAATTTTATTTCGTAGTTGAGTTTTGCAATAAGTTACTGAGAGAATATTTTACTAATTAAGTAAAATTTGTAGGTTATCCGTGAAACGTCAAATAAAATGTCAAACGGTCTGACAATCAATGATTTACCAGCAGAAAAACTTCCAGAGTTTTGGGAAGATAATTCAAGAATTAATGCGTTGTATGCACCATTCAGAGACAGATCAGTAAATGCTAGAGATTGGGACTCCAAATTAACCTTTTGGCAATCTTTAATCGATACTTGGGCAAATCATAACAAAATTTGTACCTTCTCTGAAGCAGAACTTAAAAAATGGTTTATCAAGAATGGTCGAGTGCCAGCATGTTTAAATATTGTTATAACAGAAATGCACAAAAATCAAGAAATACAAACACTGAATCAGTTCTTGGAATTTCCACAAAAATCTTGGAGTGGTTGGGCATTAGACATTGCCATAAAGAAACCACTTCTTTGGTCCCTTAATAAAGTTAAAAATACTTTCATTGCCCCTATTAATGCTAATACTAAATTTGTTCATATACCTACTGTTACAACATTAAGTGACAAATTATTTACATCAGTACCTGAGGAATATAGAAATAAATTATTAACAATGGATGAATTGATCGAAGTTACTGATTTAAAAAAAGTTGATACAGATACAGTTAAATTATTGTTACATTATTTACAATGCCAAGATAAGATTGAAACCTTACAAAATCCTGATAATAACATGGAAAATAGTGAAGAAAAACCGTTATTAATAAAAGTTGCTTTAAATAGTAGTAATAAAGTACAACCTATAAATGAAATAGATATTGCAAAACACAGGCTAGAAACAAATGAAAAATTATTATTAAAAAAAGTTGAAGATCTGGAAGCTGCAAAAAGTGAAGCGACTAAAAATGCCAAACAATATGTTGCTAAAGGCATGCGACAAATGGTAGAATTTATTAATAATTCTCTATTAATAAGTGTTATACTAATAATTTTTTTTTGTAGGCAAAAACATGTCTCCGTAAACAACACGAACTTGATAAACGCATTGAAAAACAAGTGAATGTCTTGGAAAACGTACAAACTTTATTGCATAGGATAGGAATCGCAGAATCTGATAGTAAAGTCCTGGATTCGTATAAGAGCGGTCTGGTAGCATTAAAAACAGTTTTCAAAGAAAATGGTTTAACAGAAGATACCGTAGCAGACACTATGGTTGAAATGTCAGATGTAAGATTACCCAACAAAATATTTTTTTGCGCAACTGTCAAAAGAAGTTGACACTGACGCACGCAGTTTAGGTCGCGAAGTAAAACATTTGTGTACGATACATTTCGCGGCTACGAAGTAAATTTATTGAGTTGTGCATGTCAATGTCAGCTATTTTTGACAGTTACAAAATATAGTGTTTTTAATTATATGCAGTTACAAAAAATATTGTGTATAACTCGTCTGCGAAATGTGTTTAGTGTTCTTGAGAATTTTTAAGCCTTGGCCAAAAATTATGTCGTACGGTAAAAAACATTTCACAGCCTAGATACAAATAATTATTTCTACGATCGGTATTAAAAGTAGGCTTTTTAGACTTCAGTTGGTTACTTGAAAATTAAGACTAATGCTTCTTTGTAGACCATTGCTATTAGTGACGGTCTAAATATTTTCATCCCCCTGCTTATAAAAATCTGTTTCAGTAATCCTAAATAATTTATTAGAATTTGGTTAAATTTATATTAATATTACAATTTCCATTCACATTTTTTTGACTTTGAGCCTTCTGCTACAATCTCTAGCTTCAATCTGCAAAAGACTACTTTCAGCCCTTGGCATACAATAGTTATTTACATTATAAGTGCGATAAGTTTCATTTTACAACGCGAAGTTCTATATCATGTCAAGTTGCCTTTAAACTTCAGTAAAAGTCACATTTAAAATTAATCTGTTTTATTTATTTTAAACTATTGAACAATATATTGTGTAAAGTAACGTCTTTGTAGACACTCTTTTTTATTACAAAGCAAAACAAATTTTAATGGCTTATAAAAGCAATAAAATTCGGTGCTCTTTACCGAACAATATGCGGGAAGGTCATGGCATGTGTAAAATCGCAACTACCATAGACATCAACGATGTGATTGTTTTGTTTACACTTTAGAAGGCCAAGAATAACAATTTTGTATTTTTCATTTACCTCTTTTCAGACACTTGAAACGCACGACGATATTCAGTCATCTCTGTCGCAATCCGTGTCTTCGGTATTTGATGCAGAATTAGAAGAGGAACTTGCAGAACTTCTGAACGAGTCGTCTCAACCTCCAACACAACCCTCGTCTCCTGGAGGTCGAGGAATCAAAGACACTGAGAAACCCGAAGAAGATGAGTTAGAACGACGTTTACAGAAACTTAAACTTCCGTCTGTGCCTACTGTCTCACCGGGAACTTCCCCTATCAAAAATATTTCTCTTTCTTAATTATACATTATTTATATTTGTTATGTAACGGTGTTTTAATAAAATGTTTTAATATATTTTGGAATGTTTAATATTATTCTGTACTAATTTTGAACTGTGATTGAATTGTTACATGATGTGTCATATAAAGATATAATAAACATGTATATTTAATCAATAGATTGCGTATTTTTACATAAGAAAATAGCTATTTATGTAACAAGTAAGGAAACGAAAAAAGTTACTTTACGTGTGTGAAATTTGTAGCACGAGGCGTAGCCGTTCTGTGAACACATAGGTAAGGTAACTACCGAGATTCCATACGTGTTTCATCCAATATTTTTTCTACTTTCGTTCGAATTTTGACATAAAACAAGAACATCCAAATTAGGTTATCTACAAACGACATTTTCATTCGAGTTATCTTAATTTAAAACTGAATAAAAATGCGATTGCAAGTCAAAACCATTTTTTATTGAATTTTTTTCAATGTGATTTAAAAACAATGAAATAAAAACCTCTGCGTAAAATATGAAATTCTTACCTAACGCATATTAGTGAAATAAAGTATCTATTACCTTACGAAAGTAGAAAAAATTAATTTCAATTTTCTGGCATATAGACCAGGTAATATTAAATAAAATTTGTCTAAAATTATGATATAATATTTATTAATTTTTATGTAAATTGTACAAATTTATTTATATCGAATACTAAAACAAAAATTCTTATATTGTCCTATATGCCAGATATACCTATGAATTATATATAAAACAATAAAAACATTAATAAATCGATTCAACTAAAACAGAATTAACTAATAAAAGTAGCACAAGATGATCTAGGGAACTGGCACGGTAATACAAACATAAATAAAAATTCAAAAATATTCAAATATATCCGTATAAATGCTACACTGGATTGTAAATTTATATCATTATATACAAAAACACAGTGCGGCAAAATTCACATTACATACACATACGAACCAATTATCAATTATTAATTCAACAAGACACACAACATAGATAAATAAATTAATTACGTTCACTTGATCCATTATTAATAATAAATAATCTAATTTCTGTACGTTGTATGTTATAATTATCTACTAATGATTAAAGTTTTAATGCTAACGGCAAACAAGAAATAGAGAAAACAAAGTTAGATCGTTGAAAAAGATCAAAGGAACAAAATTACCCACGTGTCATAAATTTATTCAGACCAAAGGCTCCGTTTTACAATATATACAACAACAGAAATAAATTGGTATTGGTAGATTCGACTACATAAATATAATTTTTTCGGACATTGTACTTGCTCAGTCCCAAAACTGCGTGATTTGTTCAGTTTTCGGAAAGCCCTGGTATCTTAAATGTATTTTACTATTATTAATATTAATGCACTTGAATAGGGACTGAACAAATAAGAAACATAAACAACGGGAGTAAAGAAAAGCTAATATGATAACATTTCCTCCAGAATTTAATAACCTTTGCCAATTTTTACAAAAAGTATAAATTTTAATACAACAATTGATGACCATAGCCAAAAATCATAGTATTTATATTGTTATCGTTTTAATATCAGTTTTGAATCGAGTTTATTTGAATGAACATTTTATAAGTTAAGAGTTGATGACACAGAACTCACTATGTATGTCTTGTTTTATTTCAACTTCTTCAACCGAATTACATATCTACTTTAGCATCCAAAAGCTGGCCGATCTTGTATATTCGCACTTTATTCCACTTGCCTTAACATATAATTCATTATTTATGTATATACAAATTGTAAAAAAAAATACAAGTATATCCAGAAACAAGAGTATGTAGCTTCTTCTTAGGATAGATTCAAAACAATAAATAATTAATTCTTAAAAAATCATGGAAGTAAATTGTAATCATAATCTTACGTCTTCGTGAATATTCATTATAAATTCTAGTCGGTGATAAGGCCAGCGTTAGGAACAAAAGCTACGCAATACGAAGGCTCTCTTGCTTCTAACATACCATTCCTTTTGCACGCACTGATGTCAAATTTGCTTTATGTAGTGAATTCAATAAACAATTGTAGAAAATTAATTCATTTCCTAATAGTCGTCCAAGTCAAAATCATTGTTAAGGTCCATGTCATCCAACTGCATACTCTGGAAATCTACCTTGTAGCGCAAGATACCTGTAATTGCATCAACAAAATGTCATTGCTATTTGGAATTATTTTATACTATAAAACTAAAGCCAACAACTTGGACATCAAAATATTCATCATAATATTATGATTTAGTATTCCATAACTGCAACAACTACGTAACTAAATACAGCATGCAAACAAAAAAAGCGAATTATATACACAGACCACTAAAAGAAATGCAAAATCAGTCTTATTATCTACGACCGATCCTTTCTAAACTGTCAATTTTATTAAGTAATTATTGTCGTAGACAAAATAGTGCATGTATTTTTGATTGTGAATGCGCCTCGATCATCAAATTAATGTGCGAGCGGCAATAAACAAATATCTGCTCGTTATACAAAAATTTGAATGTTGTTCCATAGTTGATTTTGTATTTCTAATAGTTTTTAGTGAACTATCTGAAACATGGAGCCTACATTAACCAAGCTCATTATTATTATGTACACTGCATATACCACAGGAAATAAAATATTAAATATCAACAATAAAAAAATAAATAATAGATTGTTGCAAATTTCATCAAATTTATTTTGTAAACTTAATCATTTGATTAAATGCAAAACTTTGGTTTATGTACAATAGGTACAAAACGGAACAATGATACTCGAAAATATCAGTTTTGATTTTTGATGAAGGAACGCTTATATTATGAAACGGTATAAAGCCTTGTTCGCACGGCGATCTTTGGAGATTCTGAATCCTGGAAAATAAGAAGTTTTTTTCTTTTTAATGAGAATTATTTGTTAAATTGCGGTGTCGCTAAATTGAATCTTCAATGAGTCTTGGAAAAGAAGAATTTATAATTTGTCGATTGCTTCAAAACCACGTAATTATCACTAGAAAAAAAAATTTCTTCTTTTCCAAGATTCTAAATCTCCGTAGAATCTCCAAAGACCGCCGTGCGAACAGGGCTTAATAAGTCTACAATAAATTAAATATGTATAAGTGAGTTCTGAAATTAATTATTTTTTAATGGTTTATAATGGATGTAACTGGTTACTTATTATGTATTCTTTAAGTTGAACTATAAGCATATCTATATTACGGGTCATGATAAGGAATCAGCTAAATGCATTATAAACCATCTTTATGCACAATATTATAGACTTTCTTATACTGTTTCAATACGAGGGTGGATTGAAAAGTTTCCGGAATGGTCTGCAGAGACTTGCGTTTTTATGTCGTTATCTTGGTTACTCTTTCATAACATTTAACACAAATTTTCAAATCGATCTGTCATTTAGTCTTGTTTTGATGACCATTTTAGTATGAGATTTGTGCGTTTCGAAAAATGAATAGATAACAAATTCGAGCGGTTAACAAATTCTTTCATTTGGAGGAAAAAACCGCAATTACTTGGGGATTCATCTGATTCATTTTCCACCGTTAGTTTCTGAATTCAAGCTTGGCAGGACGCACACAATTGATGAATCACATTCAGGACGTCCAAAAACGGCTACCACACTAGAAATGGTGGATAAAAGCCATTATGCCTCGTTTTCATGTATCCGGAATCCGCAGATTTCTTGCGGAATAAAATGGACGCCACGAATTCCGTCTCCATATTCAACATAAATAAACATATATTTGAAGTTATAACAACTGACAGTTTAAAAGGTCAAAACTTGCGGAGTTCCGCAGAAAGTTAAAAATAATTTAACTACTGACGGAATTCGTGGCGGCCATTTTATTCCGCAAGAAATCTGCGGATTCCGGATACATGAAAACGAGGCATTATACGGTTTTCGAAGATAAGAGTCCGTGAAATTATATACGAGTTGATCATATTTTGCATAAAGAATTAGGGTTGAAAAAAATATTCGCAAGATGCGTGACGCATTTGCTGAATTTAGAGAAAAAACGCATTCAAGCGAAAACCTCAGTCGATAGTTTGTTAGAATTTAAGAGGATTCCAACCGATTTAAAGAGGCGATTCATGACCATGGATGACACCTGGATTTTCCACTATCATAACAGCAGGTCGGTGGGAATCTGCTCCGAAGAAGACAATAAGACAAATACCATTCATCTGGCTGAAAAAGTGATGCATCCGTTTTTTGGGACGCCAAACGAGTTTTAATAATTGACAATCTTGAAAACGCAAAAACTATTACACAACACATTTGAACAAATTTAAAACAGTCATTCAGAACAAACGCCCCAGGAATGGGCAAAAAGTTGTTATATCACGACAATGCACCCGCACATTCAAGCACAATCGCGCAGCAAAAATTATTGGAGTTGAAGTTTCAAATCCTGCCGCATTCACCTTATTTACCTGATTTGGCTCCTCTGACTTCCACCTATTTCTGAAACTAAAAAAATCTGGCTGGAAAAAGAACTCCGTCGTATGAAGAGGCTTGAAGATCTTGAAGAAACTCACTTCCGAGAGAAAATCGAAAAGCTTGATAAATGTTGGGCCAAGTCTGTTGAGCTTCGAAGAGATTGTTACGAAAAAATATAATAATTTGAACCAGATTTCTTGTTTTCTTTGTCATTCCGGAAACTTTTCAATCCGCCCTCGTATTTTTCATTTAATATAAACAGCTACCTTTGAGTATCTCTGCTCCGTTGCGCACGTACCCTAAGTACAATTAAAATGAAGTGATTCTTGTTATAAATTTGATGAAATTAAGCCCGTGTAGTACTTTGCTGCGAATGAAACAAAACTCTAAATAAAGAATAATAAATAAGAATGAAAAGTAAGCAATAGTCTCGTTCCGACGTGATACCTGTGTTAGAATAGATTTAATAGTCATCGAGATCCACATCATCGAGTGGCTCATCCGCTTGCAAAGACTGAAAGTCGACCTTGTAGCGCAGAATGCCTGGCATCCAGTAAGCACAACATACCAGAGAATAGCATCAGCTATCAGCTTAGACACACATCACTACACAAATAGGTCATGTTACTTGAATTACACCACTCACACTATTATTTTCACGACAATAAACTTCCATATTTGTCTCAAAAACTAGCCAAACAATCATAAAAATAACACAAACATCACTGAATAACTTTCATATTTACACTGCATGATAATTCGTGTTCGAATACCAACATAACTAGACATAATATCATAAGGAATAGCAAGTCTAATTATTTTAGATTTGTAGTAAATAGCGCCAACTACCGCAAAATCAAGAAATTAAATTTTAATTTGTAAGCCCGACATTACACGATAAAGTTCTTTGACAAATATATTTTATAAAAGATGTTTAACGAGAAATGTGACAGTGTAATAAACTCTGCTTTAAATACAAGATACCTCAACTTTTATAAAAGATCTTTGTCAAAGAACTTTTATAGTGTAATAAACTAATAAGTTTTCGTAATGAAATAATACGTTGTAATATTATGCTCCTAATTTGTTAGGTTGTCTAATTATGCAAACGTTTAATTAAAAATTTTAAAATTAGTATTAGGGAGTTAATGTCATTTCTATTTTAACAAAATTGGTCTATTTGTACATTTGTAAGTTCCTTTAAAGTCAAGTAAAGTTTGCTCATATAAAATTCCAATTTGATGGTTATTCGAGTATATCATTATATTTAATGCTTTGTACAAATCGAAACAGTAGTATACAGGGTGTACTACATCTTTGAGTACATACGATAGGGAAATATAGTTTGATATGCGGAATATAAATCAAAAAGAATATAAAAAACTCGAAAAATAAATTTACCTAATCATTTCTTAAGAGAAACTTTATAATTATTTAAATTTGTTTAATTAAACATCATTTTCTTTATTCTTTGATTCTACGAGTATTATTTTATTAAAGAAGTTGCTTATAATTTATTTTTAATAGTAATCCAATTGCACTAAAATGGACTATCCAAGAAGACTGTCCTTAATTTTTGGAATTTCTGAAAAATTATTTCTGATCCCTAATAAGAATATCAAACGACATAATGTCGCAAACTAGTTACAAAATCAATGGTTTTCTAAATGATTTGGCATATAATGTGATAACACAATATTACATAATATGACGAAGCTTTTGTTAGGAACTTTGAACTGAATTAAATAAATAAACAACTCAATACCCTTCTTGAATCCCAAAAACTCGGTTTTGGTAGACACTCTGATCGCACTGAACTAAATAAACAACTCAATACCCTTCGTGAGTCCCAGTACTCAGTTTTGGATGATTGAACTGAACTAAATAAAGAACCTAATAAAATGATGTGACATTGTGTTTTATAATATGCCTACACGACCCCTTTAAGTATGTACTCGAAGTTTTGATACATCCTGCATATTTTATACGATTGTATATTAGATATTACTTTAGAGACAATGATATCTGATCCTATTTGTGCAGTAATAGTGGTAACCTCCAACAATATCTAATATTAAATACCACCCGGTTATGGTTAACATTACCCGGTTAAATAATGGTTAGTGAGGGTAGGTTACTGTTAAGCCAATGAAAGCAATGTGGTGATAAAATCTAAATGAGAAAGAGAGTAAAGGACAAGAAGTACTGACCTCCAATTCCTCCGAAGCCTCTGACGAACTGCGAGCCTTCCTGAGACTTGTCCGTGATGATTTCTAACGTGGCACCAAAGTTCTTGTAGTTGTTCGCTAACCACTCGAGCAACGGTTGACATTCAACCAATTCTAACTCGACTCCATTCTAAAAAGAGAGACATTGTAAATAATCAGAAAGTGTACAAAGCAAGTAAATAAATAGAAATATTTTATAATGTCCTGTTCACACCAGGATTCTTATAATAATAATCCCGGTGAAAATTGCTTGTCAAACAGCGGCGCCGGCAAATTAAATCTTCAATAGGCGTTTACGAAAATTATACCGGTTTGTACCGTAACTACCGACCACGTTCGAAAATCTTACCGGTAAGTTTGTCCTGCGTTTGCAAATTATACCGCATTTACCGAATACATAATACATGCACCAGGTTTACGATATGTGGACCGAGGCCCAATGAGTCAAGGAAAAGAAGAATTTGTAATAAATTGATAGCTTCAAAAGAGTGAATTTCTATTTTCCCGTATTCAGATGCATGTGTATACAGGGCTTAACTTATATATTTCCAAAAAAATGCTGTCAAATATAATTTAATTCCTCCTAAAGAAAATAAACATTCAGGTTTATTTTCATAATCGTTTACTTACAATTTACACAAATTTTTGGCAAATAGGAATAAATCTTTCATTAACATTGAACTGGATTAATATTTTAGCAAGCTGTTAAAATTTGAAAAAAACGTTTAAGAAACTGGCCACTGATTATCCAAAGTAGAATACAGACGAGTATATTATTCAACAAGCGTTATTCTTAGCAATGATTACTATTTGGTGTTTTATGTCCATAAAGAGTAATATTTATTACACGCATGTATTTAATAATAAAATATTACTTAATAATAGTTGTTCGACTTATTATATCAGTACTAAACAGGATGTATCATAACATAAGGGCAAGGGTATACAAGATGTGCCTATCATGAGTGAACACGTTTTATGCCACTGGATTAATAATTATTTTAACATAACTACTAATAATTTGAATTCTAATTATTGTGAAATTTAATTATTTTTAGTAGTAATTATGCGAATCCAGTAGTACTTAAAATGGACCGTGTAAGTAAACTATACCCTTAATTTTTCAAATTTCCGAAAAAGTATTTGTAATTCATAGTCAGCATACCAAACGTATGATCTCGAAGTTATGATGCATCCTGTGTAGCGACAAATAGATTATTACTCCCGGTTGTTAGTAATATATTTGATAAATGCCCAAGTAACGCATAAACAATAAATGTGTTAATTCTATAATTGTACAGAACAATTTATTATTCAAATGAGCAAGCAATGAAAACAGGAAAAATAAATTAGATAATTATACTACATCGCAATAAGCAGTATCTGTTTATGTATCTTATTCATTTGATAGCAAATAACAACAATATAGGCCGGAATAATACTGCGTCATTTTGTAAGAAACCATAAACATATTTATTTGCAACGCAACAAATAACATGTATCGGGTTTTAATAAAATGCGACTATATTGTTAAAGAAAATTATGGTGATAAGAGTAAAAATATTGCATAAATTTTAAATAAGTCGTAAAAGTAATTATGAAAGAACCGATGACGTAGCATAAGAAGAAAGCGCGAAAATTCCTTGACCGGTTTATTCCAGTTCATATACTGCTTATCATGAACAAATACTTGAGAAATGCACAAATAATAAATAAAATATCTACTTACTTCTTTGTCGGTAAAGTGCGTCTTATCCTTTTCCTGTTCAGGCGTTAGATGCAGAATCGTTTCCGTACTCGTTATGTGATTCTTTAATACATATCGTTGAATATCTAAATTCTCCCAACAAATAAGCGTTTCAACGGAGCCTAATTCTAAACCTTTTAGCGTGTCTTCTACTCCAAAACAGTACTTCCCCGTATCTTGGCTAATTTCATCGAAATATCTACCAATAAGTTTCTTTTCCTGAATAAATTTAACGTTTTGAAGCGACTCGGCAGCCAGCTCGATGGCCTGGTTGAAGCCGTTTTCGCCACCATAAGACACGTCGACTAATTTGATTACTCTCGCTTGTAATCTCTAAAAACACAATAAAAATTAGTAAACATTCACATTATAAGTTTAGTATTTTCAAAGTTGCACAATATAGCCAAAAATATAACGAACATTATCAGTTGGACATGGTTGGACACGTTATTGAACTAAAACTGGTTTAGTAAAATATTTTTGAATTTATAACGATTCCAAGAAAAAAATGATTATAATTTCTTGAAATTTGGAATTATTGAATTTTTCTGCATCTATATTACAGAACAGAAATATAGTCGGTTTTTATTCTAAGAGGAATTTTGAAATGCCGTTCATACGGGGAAAATATTTACTTGTATAAAATATATTAAAGCTATAGGTTCTTAAATATATTTTATACAAATATTTAGTTGAACGGTATTGATAGTTTTTTTTATGACAGTTTCTATTACTTAATTTTTATTTCAGGAAACTTTTAAGCCTTATTCACATAAGTTTTAAGGTTTACATTATTTAATGTTTCCGTTTATCTAACCAAATACAAGCATTCACAGTGCTTAAAATTGGGACGTGTAAATACTCGCATTTAGTTATTTGAATTTACACTAAAAACATAAATGTAAAAATTAAAACTAAATGCTTTAAGAAAAATTTTCCTCGAGTGAACAAAAGCATATAATAAATCATTCTTAAAATTTGTTGTTACTCCTTCTAGTTTAAAAACAAACCACAGATATATCTAATTTAAAATATAAAAGAAATTTGGCAATTATTTCTATTAAGAACGAATAAATAAATAATATAATATCTATCTTACATTGGTAATTGGCAATAAATGTAAATATATAGTATATTATGTTACTTCATTCTGCACAGAAGCAATTTAAAACTGATATTTGAGCCTTCATAATAATGTAATCTCAACCTTTAGATTCACGAAAAGGATTAGCATCATTTATTTTATTTGCTTCGTATTTAGCTAACTGCTTGTTTATAAGGCGGTGTTACCCAGTGCCAGTTACTTGTTCAAGTGACTATAATCCAGTACTAAAAGCGAGGGATTTTGAAGAAAGTTGGTGTCTGCATTAAAAGTAAGCAATTTGTTTTTCACGAGGGGCGTATTATATTTTTGTTACTAGAAACAAACGATGTAAACTACTAAAATCTGTCTACACAGTTGGCAAGATAGTAAGAGTGTACTTGTACCAGTTATCTATTCACTTAACTGGAATTATAACTAAAACCAATTTGTCTTTACCAAGCAAGTACTTGAACAAATTACTGGCACCGTGTAAGGTCGCCAATACATACTATTAAAAATTAAAGTAAAGGGTCAGGGGGTAAATTTGATAAAGAAATGGAAGGATAATTACTCACAGGATCAAACATATCTGATTGACTAAGTTCAGTCTTGAAGTCTGCACTACCGGCCAAAATAAGCCCAGCGATATTGGACTTGTCGTTCGTGATAAACAGCTGGGTGGCCACTTCCGCGACCTTTCTGACGTAGTTGTGCCGCTTTTCCATTCTCAAACGCGCGAAACGTAAGGCAGACTGACCTCCTCTGCCGTGCTTCTTTGGCAGGTCAACCGTGAATTTATGCAGAACCTCTCTCGTGTTTCCTTGCAACGTACCGAAAAGAGCACCGTTACCGTCCATCACAATGAAACCGAATTTGTTATCGTCGGCCAACAAGGCGGTCAACGCCTCCGTGTGGAATTTGTTGTCGCATAAATATAAAGAGGTATTAATTGGTTTAAAAGGTTCGAAATCTATGTTCACTTTCTTTTCTTTTCCTTCGTCGGTGACGATGGTTCCGCAGTATATTACTAAACCATTTGGCGGAACTGCAAAAACAGAGTGTTAAGACATTCATAAAATTGTTTTTTACTTCCATGCTATAATTTAGTTAATCCATATCTGTCATTTGCACTTCAATGACACTCATTTCGAAGTAGATTTTCATTTCGATACAGATTTTTATTACGATACACACAAGTAAATTTCATGCACATAGTTTTTTTTTTAAATTTTAAGCATGGGAGTAGAAAAAATAGTGCATGCAACTCGTGTATAATGGCTATTAATACACTCATATGAGTTACGACACTCGCCATGGCTCGTATCGTAAATTTCATACTTACGTATTAATAGCCACGTAGGCAAAACGTCGTATTTGCGTCGCATATAATGGCTATAATTTTCTCGGATGATTGTACACTCGGCTTCAGCTCATGCAGAAACTTTCATCATTTTGAATTATAGCTTACATTATATGCTCGTTAAATAATACTATATCCGATACCTCAACAAAAATATGTTACTATGGCGATTTTAAACAAGCAGATTACTCATTAGTGAGTAATTTGTTACTTTGCTTGTTTAAATAGTAACGATAATTTGATTGATGAAAAGATGCTGAATAAAACGTTATACTAGTGGACAAAGTAAATATCTATTATCCACGGCGATTGAATAAAACATTCATTATACAGTGCATAATGTACCCTACTCTATAGTGAGTTTTTAAAAAATAATTATTCAACTGGCAGTTTGAACAATACAACTGCAATTCGAACATAATACTCCGTTGCTGGTAACGTCCAGAACTTCCAAAATTCGAATATTTTTGACAGCTGTCAGTACAAATTTATCTTATAAAATGAATGTATTAGTATAGTCGTGGATAAAGTATAGTATTCTACTCGAATTTGACATGGCAATAACTCACTCGAATGAATACAAAACACGCCTTCGGCTTGTGTAGTAAACTTTCATTCTCGTGAGTAATGACCATCGTTAAACTCTCATCGAATTATAAATAATGAAATGTTTTCTGTCACCTTTAGTATATAATTTTAGTCGATGCTGTACGGATGTAATAGCACCAAGAACAGACAACCTATTGACTCGAGACTTAATATTTGACGCAGTACCAAATTCATCTGCCAACATCTTACTGACACGGGAGATTTGATCTTTGGGAGGTATTATCAACGAAATCATGCTGGTACCATTCCTAAAAATATATAACATATGTAAGAACAATGAGCATTACACGAATCAAGGTCATGATTTGCAAGGTCGATGACACTTGGTAAAGTGACAAGAACTAATTAAGTTCAAAGCACAATACTATATATAAATTAAGGGTTCTAATTAATGTTAATAACTGTACATACCCTCGAGCCAATTCCAAGCTTTTTATAAGTTTCTTGATCTTCCATATTTCTACGTTGCGGTCGGCAGAAGTTTCTTCGTTGGACATGACTATTTATTTATATAATAAAATAACTAAAACCTTGAATAGTTTCTTCTACAACTAAAATACTAGTAAAAGAGGAAAACGTGTGGCCCGTGGCAAAATGGCGCGGTGCAATACGGCACTTCAGATGGTTGACTCACTTTTGTTCCACAGACTACTCACTGACACATAAAACACCCAAATATGAGTTAAAACTACTCTTGATTTATAATAACTCTAGTTTCGGAAATTAAATTTCATTAGGAATTTATTTTCTGCACATTTTTAGGTAGAAGCAATACCCCCGTGCCATGTGCTTACGACAGATAACGTGAAGGGAAGTTGCATGTATTTCACAAGGCCGCATACACACTGATACGTCACCCGGTTGGGGATTTTTAATTTACATCCATCAAGGTTGGCTACAATGCTTAGCTTCTTTCTAGCTTCACGCTTAATATTTTGCCACGTGCTGTACGTAATACCAATATTACAAAAATTTATGCTACATTTAAGCGGTATATTTAAATTTATACACATAATTTTTGAATACCCAAATTTATGATGGTTACATATTCAAATTATTATTACTTTAATATACGAATAATTAAATAATATATCTGAATAAATCGATCAACACGTCGTTAAACAAATTACACAAAATATTTAATAATAGGCCATGTTTAGCCATATAATAATTAAAGAAAAAAACTGGCAAAAAAAACAAAGAGAGGGGCATCTTTAAACTATTCAACAATGCCTTAGTTAGTTATATCGGAAATTTCAATTTTAAGGGGAGAACTAATAGTTTTCAGAATCACGTTTTCCGCATGTGTTACAAACAATATTTTGTCTGCACTCGTCCTTAAAAACGTTATATTAAATATTAAAAATAAATTAAAATCTTTTAACAGTATATATGTAACTACTTGAGCGGTTTAGTATAGTATGTTTTAATTTTTAAGCATCATGATAGTTGTTTACGTTACATAATAAAATTAAATGACACAAAAATTTCAATTTCCCGCACTAGTACTAGAATTGACTATTTCCCGCACTCTTTTTGAGTGACAGAACGTCTATTTCCCGCACAATTGCGAAAAAACATACTTTTTACCATTTTAACGAAAAGTAGTCAACCACATTAATTTATGTTACTTGTGTATTTAAAACTACAACAAAATACTTACCATTAAATAAAAATAAATAAAATTTCAAATTTGGGTAAACACAGTATTACATTTAAAGGAAATATTTAATTTTTATGAGTAATGATTGTTTCGTAATTTGATTTTCTTGAAATTTATTTATATTTCTTACGTAATACTAAAATTATTTATTACAAGTAAAAAAGAATCAATTTTGAACATTTGTTGTACTCCCTTGTGCAATACAAAAATTTGATAATATATAAAAGAACATTTATTATGAAACCTTTTTGAATTTACACACTATTTTAAAAGCATTTAAATTATAAACAAAATTGATTTTCATTTTTAGGATTGTTGGTGTTGGTTTACAGTATAAATAAGTGCATTTAATTTAATATGGATATGTGATAATAACATAAATACCTTTTAAATTTTAGCCATAAAAATGTATCACTTCATTTTTCCATATTAATGTTAACGCTTTTTGGAATGTTTAGGAAAACTTGTTCAATTAATTATAATTAAATAGCGATTGATCTACGTATATTTAATAATATTATAAAATAATGAAACCGATATTCGATGTATTAGAACAGAACGTGTTTCTCAACTAACATAATTATTTATTTGATTATGAAAGTAGATGACTAACAAGTTTGCAATTCATTTATGATTGGTAGTTAATTGAGAAATACGATCTTACGATTTGATTAGGTAACAAGTAGATATAATAATCAATTAAAACGGGTGAGGAGGTGATAATTAGCAGGGCAGGATATAACATGGTGATTGAACTGAATGAAATGATCGGATTTTTGTGAATGTTGTATTGTGACGTTGCAAATTTGGAGTGCTGTACATCACACAGACTCCTTCACATCAGGTTACAATCGAAATGGAAATTAAACCAAACAACCTGGACGAGGAAAGACAAACACACACAACTACTGACAAAAGAGTTGTAAAAATACATTTACATACACAGCAGGAAATGAGACCTTGTGAAAAATACTGTAAAGTCCCAAAAGTTCATCCTCATTGAACGTAATTACTTTCACTCCAACACCAACACAACTGCCTGCATCAAAACAACGTGCTCGCAACATCTGTCAGCAGTCAGACTTTTATATAAAATACATCACAATTTGGATGCAAATCTCCATTTTACAATTTTTATTTAAGTGTTACAGTTCAGATAATTTCACTATACAAAATTGCTGCTAAACTGGAGCCAGCTAGGCCCCGCACTGTCGCTGTGTGCCACCGTGGAAATGTCTTTATTCACTTTCAATTAACACTCGTACACTTGACCACGTTCATTCTCGATTGCGTTCTCTTCTATGCGCCGTCTCCTGCTTGCTATCGCGTTGACGCAAGCGTGCGTTCCACCCTTTACTTTAATAAACTTAATAGGAACAACATCTTCTAACTTGAACATCTCTTCTTGTGTTCCCGTTTTACATTCACTCCAAGTGTATGTAAAATGAGATGCTTGCAATGAGATGCACAGACGGTGAAACAATAAATACTCGACGATGTATGACAAGGCTAAGGGCGCGGGGAGGAACGTAGAGTGGCCCGCTCGCATGCGCACACGGCTGGAGCGCGCATCCGCATTCGCTCGGTCAGCACTCGTACACCATGCACAAACATGAGTTGGATGCCATTAAATAACAAAGTAATCATCATAAAAATGTACAAGAGATAATTCAAACTAAATCATAATCTTAGTAAACATGATTTTGTTTCTCGTTGGAAGTGGAGTACTATTCACAATTACACTAGCAACCACTGTTAAGTGTTTCCGAGATGACATCCTCCTCTTCTTTTTTCTTTCACTCACTTTCATTATAATATAATATATTTTGTATATATTTATAAATTTATATATAGAAATTTAAATAAAAATAATTGTAAAAAAACAATGTGCTAGAGACACTGGTCAAGTCTTTAGGTCACTGTCAGACAGAATACTGATTGGGCACGACTGTCACTGTCACTGTTACTGACTAACCGCGGGGGACTTCTTGTCAGAGTCCTGTGAGGATGGCGTGTTGCCTGCAGGGGGGCCGACGCCGGCTACGGGGCCTCGTTCGCCGACGGGGCCGCCCCAGGAGTTAGCGCCTGTCATTGGTGAGTCGGCGTGGAAGCCGTGGTTGTCGTGCTCCAGCGAGTTGGCGGCGTCGTATTGCGTGTTTTCCAGCCGCGTGATTAGGCGTTCGTCCTCGTCGCCGAACTCGCCGCCCATCAGGGATGGTTCACCCACCACCATCACGTCCTGCAGATTAAATAAAATTTTAACCACAATAATAAAATTACAGGTAAACGAATACACAGGAATGCAGTCAAATAATAATTTTTTATTCCCATGCTTATTACTTATTAAATATGCATTGTCTGTACTTGAATGACATTCATTTCGATACAGATTACCCTAGTAAATTTCATGCAAATGAATATTTTTTTGACGATAACATTAATATTATTAATTATTATTAATACACTCGCATGAATTACGATACGAGCCATAACGAGTGTCGTAAATTTATACTCGCGTATTAATAGCTATCATTATAAACTCAAACTCATTGCATAATATACTATTATTGCTCTATAAGGCCAACGTTTTGGCAACACTTATGCCTTTATCAGGGGAAAAATTGTCAAATATAACAAAATTCTTCTACTATTTCTTATCTTTTGTAATGTAATGTAAGTACACTTTTTCTGAGTTACTCTATTCGCCCTGATGAAGCATAAGTATTGCCGAAATGTTGGCCTTATAGAACATTTATTTGACTGCATTCCTGTCTATTTTTTACCAGTAACTTGCAAGTCGTCAAATTATTATATTCAATAAAGTTACAAATTGATATTGCTTACTAGAGTTTTATTAAGGTGACAACCCATTTCGATATATATTAACACCATTCATTTCACGTCCGAAATAACTCTGATTTGATATCAAACACTTATGTATTTACATACTTCTTTGTAGGATAAATTAAACAAATTAGTCAATATTTTTCAAGTTGCTTAACTGAATCTTATCTTGTATTGTACACCGTGTTTGTTTGATAATACAGTGTGTGGTGTGTTTCGAAAGTAAAACAATGTTACCATATATTCATAATCGAGTACAAAATATTTGTCAAATATTTTAGAAAAACAAAAATATGTTTTGTACTAAATTTTTAGCATTACAAATCAAATAGATTTTAAAAACTTATTTATTCATGTTTCAAAAAATAAATATTACAGCAATATGATAGTGTAGTTTAGAATATTAAAGACTTATTTAAGGTTTAACTTTAAATATACAAAAAACTATTACCATAGGACCATCGATATTTTGGTAAAGTAATGAGATTATTTTGTGTATACTTAATTTTTAGCTTAAAATACAAATTAATGCTTAATATACTTTTCTAGTTTATTTTAAAGTTGTCTGATTTGGGTTAAGTTTAAGCTTTACTATATAATCTGTTTTTAAACTAGAAGGAATAAAAAAGTCAGATTTACGCTCTTAAAAAATTCAGAAAATCATTAGGAATTTCTTTTTTATTACATTTCAAATTTAATATCTTACATCAACCGAACTGTAATTCGTAAGCTATTTTGTTACACTGAAATCAAATTAGAAGAACTTATTTCAAATAATATCACCTTGTAAGAATGATATAGACATTTTGACAGTTAATATGAAAAATGACAGTTAAATCTGACATTTCGCCGTAAATTAGTTTTTGATAAACCTGCACGAAAAGTAACCTTTTTCGTGTTTTGTTTTGCGTGCGCAAAGTGACACATTTCTTAACTATACGTTCATGCGTGCACAATATAGAAGGGTGCTAGAATAAGCTTGCGCAAAATATCTCTTAGCACACGCACATCGTATTTGCGTTCGCAGAGTAAAATTTTCCGCAAGCCTATTCTTGCACGTTTCTACTTTGCGCATGCATTTCCGTACAGTTAAAAATGGGGCTACAGCTAAAAAAGGTTACTATGTATGACAAAAAATATCATGTGCAACTTGTGCGCAAAAGCAACTCGCCTCGCGCAATTGCCTGCTTTGCGCACTAGATACACAATATACTATTTTACTCCTTCTAGTTTAAAAACAGGTTGTAACAGATTGGAAATTAATGTAATTATTGTGATTGTTATCATACCTGTGACGCTAAGGAAAAATTTGGTCCAGGCGATCGTTTCTTGTTGGGCGCTGGGGGAGCATTGTTGGCGGCGCCACCAGAGTTGGATCCTTTCCGTTTCCGGCGCTTGTTGGCGGGTCGTTGAGATTCTGTGTGACAGAGAAAACAAAGAGATTAGATCAAACGATGCCGCGTTGCAACGTACGTGGGTCAACAGTGACAACACCGCCGTTGTTGTTTAGAGACTGTATGCAAGTGGTACCTCTCTTACCCGGCGGGGCTACCATCCTCTGCCACTTCTGAAACAACGTCGTCTTCAGACAGTCCCGCGGGCTCAACGCGTACGCCTTGTGGCGCGACATGAGCTCCTGCATTGGTTCCAGGATCACACATAGCTAAAACACACCACACCTCACAATTAGTCAACTCAATTTTTAATAAAACGTGCTCTATTATAAACAGTAACAATAAGTGATCTGCGAGGCCGCGAAAGTCAAATGTTAATTATAAAACATAGTAAGGAATTAATATCTTACATTTGATTCTTTACTTTTTACACCATTAAAAAATTTGCAAAAACACTTTGCTGAAATTATAATTGTATTTGTAATCTACTCTTTCAACCAACAATGTTGTATGAGATAAAAAAGCTATAAAAAGATAACAATATGCTCTAATTCCGTTATCATTTACGTAATAGTTTATGTAAGAATAGCATATTTTTAGATTATTTACAGATAATATTGCCAAAATTAAATACAGATATCTAAGCATGTCCATACTTGCATCGAGTATTTAGCAGAGATGGGTAAATTACTCAAAAATGTGAATTAATTTCTTTTTTAGTTACAGTCTAAAGCCTGGATTCAGTGTTTCCGTAATTTAATGTAACCGAAATTTTTAAAAACGGGAAGTAAAATATAAATACAGGAGTGAACACTCCGTATCTTAGCAACACTGTAGATTCGTGGCATTTCTGTTTACCCTGTGTGAGAGAGAAAGGTCACTACTGGGCCCGTGTGTTACCATCGTTACCGTTGTTTATCACACAGAGCTGGCCCGTATTTTCTGTCTCTTTTTAAAAGGTAGACAGACAGGCCACACTTCATCCGTCCTAGTGTTATACTTCGTGGTTAAATGCGCTCGAATTACATTGTTGAATAAATTTGACAAGAACTGAAATTTCATTTATTTGCACAACGTCGTTAGTTCTATTAAATTTTATCTTTTCATGCACGTTAATATTATCAATTAGCTATTTAATATGAATTGGAAAATCACAATCTTAATATATTTTACAAAATTCCTTACTTTGACGTATACTTAAAGTTATTTACCCTGTTTTTATTTTAAATGAAAGATAAAACGTTGTAAAATTTTGCTACGATCAATTTAAACAAAAAATTTCTTCGTAATTAAATGCAATTTTTTACAGTATAATTGAATTAAATTTGAAAAAATAAGACAAGAGCTCAATAGAAACATGTTTACTCTACTATTTAAAAAGTAATGAGTTTTGTTACTTGACGTGGGCAACGATAAAAAGGAATTTTGTAAAATCTAATAAGATTGCATTTTTATCCCTTAATTCGAATAGTTAACTAATAAAGTAAGGCGCATTTAAACGATAAATGGAGTTCAATTTTGAAGTGTAAAAATATCAAATTTTAATTGTTAGGATTTTTCAACAATGTAATTCGAACGCTTTTGGTCACCGGTTTTCTCCTTAAACCTTCTTCAGGGTTAGTAAGATTATACAAACAATCATTGGATCTTTCTAACCCTGAAGAGGGATGAAGTGTACACCAAAACGTCAGATATTAATTAACTGGGTTTTCTCGACTATTGAAATGAGTAGGAGCAACAACTATTTGGCATCAGTCATGAAAAGAAAGCAAACTACAAACTAATGTTTTATTTTCACAAACGTCAGACAGTTGAACTATATTTTCCACGTGTTTCCACTGTCAGACAGTTGAACTATATTTTCCACTTGTTTCCACTGTCAGACAGTTGAACTATATTTTCCACGTGTTTGTGTATAAGATTTCTAATAGTTTTTTACAATGTTTATTTGCCTAAACAGCTTATAGTTGATTCCACATAAGTTTGTGATTGCGCAATATTAGACAAATGATTTTGTACGACAAACATAAATATATAGGTTTCTATAAATAATGGACCCACAATTCCTATTTCTGCAAGTAGGGAGGTAAATATTTTTAAATAAAATTGAGGTTATGTCACAAAGTATACCTGTGTAAACGATATAATGTTGCGCAATCACAAACTTAAGTGGAATCAACTATATTATGTACTTATTATAAGTAGTTTTGTGCTGCACTGATGATGGCTGTTGCACAGCCGAAACTTTTGCGAAAACAAAACATTAGTTTGTAATTTGCTTTCTTTTCATGACTGATGCCAAATAGTTGTTGCTCCTAGTCAGTTATTAAATAATAATAAATGTTTTGTTCTTACCCTGAGGTAGTTTAGCGTAGAGTTGGTGATGCCCTGCCGGGTGATATTCTTGCTAAGTTGGTCGAGCATGCTGGGATCGTTCTGCGAGTGCATGCCGACGACGGTGCGCGGGATCAACTCCCGGTGCGTCCGTACGGAGAAGTGCCACGACTTGATTCTCATCAAGTCGTCGAATGTAAATTCCAGGATGAGACGGCCCTCCGTACAAACCTACAACAAGCATACGAGTCAGTTGGAGAGCTCACAGTAGGAGGTAGAGGGAAAATGTAAACAAAACACGCTGAGGGGCAAAACATTATAGAGGAGACTAAAAATAGACAGCATAGATTTGGTAGTATATACAGAAAAAAAATTAATTTCATATTATTTTACCGTTGGTTGCATTTTAAATACACGCAGTAAAGAAGGTAATTTGTAAAAATAATTTGTAAAAATCACGGAACTGGGCGAATGTTTTAAAAACTCGCAATTTTGATTTTGAAGTTTTTTAATCAGTTTGATCCACTGTTTCTATACGGAATGTCATAAAAGTCTTACCATTGCATAATTAATTAAATATTTATTTTCTAGTATTTATGCTCTCCAAAATCGATACTTTGCGAACTGTTTAGAGTCCGCAAAATAATATTTTAGCGGATCCCGTCCTTTAAAATGACGTTACTTAAGCAATGAGCTGTTATTTACATTTTATAGTACCTAGGTATTATTTTATCTTTTTGACATTGTTTCATCGCCTACGTTTTTCAAAATTTTAATTAAAGTTACGTTTTAGAATAATTTCATATAGTTACTAAACAATTTTGGTGAGCATATACTTTAAAAAATATTATATATAACGTGTACACAAACAAAGTTTTAGAGGACTTGCGCCTCGTCTATAATCTATAAATAGATTCATCCTCTAAAACTCTATTTTGAATGCTTGTTACATAACTAGCTATTTTTCCATGCATTATGCAATCTTTACTCTGGTGGTTCTAATAATAATAAATGTGCCCCTTGTGAAAACAGTCCTTAAATTACGAATTAAAAAAATGTTTGTTCCACGACCAGTAAGTTAAGTACTATAATATGTCATTAAAATATATGTACGAAGATGTGAATCATCCTGTATATTTGAAGCAACTTTTGCAGAAATACCTTATTAATATTTTAACATCTTGTATAATATACCTCATACATGAAAGTTACGCGGATTTA
Organism: Agonum fuliginosum; assembly: GCA_947534325.1. Lineage (NCBI taxonomy): Eukaryota > Metazoa > Arthropoda > Insecta > Coleoptera > Carabidae > Agonum > Agonum fuliginosum. Next base: position 4,574,206 of record OX384033.1, read on the forward strand.
AACAAATACTAGACATGAAGCTAAATTTTCGCAAAAACTGAACAACATTCCCAGAAACCATTTAAAGTACAACTGACTGATAAAACTGAATAACTCAGATAATAAGCCATAAAAACTAAAATGCTAAACATGTACTTTTGTCCTTTTTGATATTTAATAAATAGGTCAAGTAAACAGGTACTAAATAATACTTGAATTCATTACTAATTATTATTATCTACCGGGGTATTTAAACCAACTTAAAAAGTAATATTTCATTATAATTTACTTTGAAGTATTTTTACTTCGGTACCGATAGTAATTCTTGTTTAATTGATATTTACGAGGTAATTATTTACGCATATTTCTTGCTGAAAACACGTAGTATTTAATTGAAAATAAAAATCAGGAAACAAATAATTAAAATTTAGTTTAAAAGGGGTAAAATAAAGGAATACAGGGTAATTCACAACTGAATCTGAAAGTATTTTTTTTAATTCGGACTTTTTACTGTCAGATTTGCAATTGCATAATTAATTAAAATTTAGTCAGATATTCATTATGCAATCTTAAATTTTTTTGTAAAATTGTTCTTTGCGAAAATTGCCCTTTAATATAAAAATTTAAAAAATATATTTTTGTAAGTTAAGTATATTTACGAAGTGTGTAATTGTATATTATCAGCGAATAATTATTATAAAACGGTAGATGTTATTATAGCTGAATCCAACAACTTTGACCGATTTTTCTTGGTGCAGTCAAATCACAGTCCGTGCGACGACTTTTGAAATTCAAAGCGGCAACGGAGAGATTCTTTTTGGGGAAAGAATAAAACACTGACCAGCGCTGACTGCTAAAACACGCTGATCTAGGAAGAAATGCACAGATGCACGCAAAAAGAATAAAATCAATCCCAAACCGAATATGAGGGACTCAAGAAGGGTATAAAGGTTTTTTTTTATTTCGTACAGTTCAATTAAAGTTTTTACCGAAACTGAATATGTGGGACTGAAGAAGTGTTCGGTTTCTTTTTTTAGTTTAGTTAAATGTATATTAGCGGATTTTTACGTCCATAGTGCATTTCTTCGCAGATCAGCTCGCTTAAGCGGTCAGCGTTTTATTCTTCCCTTTCTTGTAACCAGGACTAAATTTAAGACGATCAAGTGGTCAGCTAAAAAAGTATCTAAATGCGATTTAATTGCAAGATGTTTTACAATTTAACGACAATCACATACTGTCGGCCGAGAGACGTGAACCACAGAACTCCGGGTTCGTACGTCATCACATGTAGAGAGCTGAGAGATTCTTTTGCAACCAGGGCTACATTGAAGACGTTAAGTGGTCAGCTTTAAACATGTGAGTGCGATTTAAACCACGGAATTCCCGAATTCGTACGTTATCACATGCAGAGAACTTAAGGTGATGTCGACGGTGTGGTTACCGACATTTGCAGTTTTGCAAATATTTCAGTTGGAAAGCTAAATCAACTACTGCAACTGATTCATTAGATTTTCTCACTGTCGGAGCATCTTTTGAACATGGGCAGGTTAACATTTGTAAAGTACTGTGGGCACTGTTAGAGAACGCGTTTGCGAGATGGCGAAAATGCGAGTTCCTTAACAGTGCCTATAATACATTCCAAATGTTAACCTGCCCATGTTCAAAAGTTGCTCCGAAAGTGAGAAAATCTAATGACTCAGTTGCAGTAGATGATTTAGCTTTCCAACTGAAATATTTGCAAAACTGCAAATGTCGGTAACCACACCGTCGACTTCACCTTAAAACCGCGCAGCTTTGTATAATAACATTTAAAGAGGTTATAAATGATTTCTCGTGATTAAATGTAATTGTAATACCTTGGTGAACAATGGCTTCCCGTGATGCGTTACCATCGTGCACTGATCACAGTCCAGGGTAATACTCGTGTTGTGGAAAGACTCCTTCGGATGTTTCATGTTGTAGTAGAGCTCCGTCACGCCACCTTCGAATATACTACGGAAGTACCGGGGTATTAACGTTCTTCCTATTGCTGTAAACACAAATCATACCACCACATTAGCTACGAAACGAACTACATTGGAATTCTAGCAATTTATCAGTGTAAGGAAAATACTAACATCACTTGTTAAAACAATATCAGAGAGTTTTTATTATTATTGATATTACGCGTACAAAGGTATTGGGATTTTACACTTGTACAAAAATATCAAATTATGAATTTCACAAGAAACTGTATTAAAACGTACAAGATTTTATGAATGTATATTATTTTGGGTAGGTACGTACCAAATTACCAAATTTGACAAATAAACGTAAATAATAAATTTATTTGGGTTTAGTTTTATTTTATTAATATACGACGTTTCGGAAACGAAACAAAAAGCAACGTCGCATTTTAATATAGCTGTTAATGTAACAGAACTGAAACAAATAAATAATTTTTTAATAAATTACGAGTTCTGAGAATTTCAGTCTATAAGACTAATTATTTTAATCAACATGTACAAATATATAATATTATTTACTGATATTTTACAGGAAAATTAATGTTATTAAATATCTTTCAACAATAATAATTATATTTTTGTTTCAGGAGTATATTTTAAATAGTTTAAAAATTTAATTTATAACTTAATCACATTTCTACTAATGCCCGCAATAATTTAAACATTTTGCGTACTAATATTTAGTAACTTGTTTAGAAAAATATTAAATATTTACCAATTATTTATAAAATAATAGTAAAAAGAATACCTAAGTACTTTATATTAATCATACGATCATTTGTCAAATCAAAACCATATTTACAAATTAGTAAATAGTAGATAGGTACTAATATAAATTGGATCGTATAAAAAAATTAGGTACTCTAATATTTAAATTCTTTGAAATAGTATAATATTATGATACAAGTGGGAATGAGTTCAAGAGCACGACGCGAAGCGGAGTGGTTTTAACGTCGCTAGTGCTTTAAAAGCACTTATACACCTGTATCATACGATATTTTTTATTACACCTGCATCATAATTTCAAAAATAGAGCTGGAAAACAGAATTTTCTTCATTTTATAAACAAAGTAGTAACCTAGTCTGTGTGATGTGTCAAAATATTGGATATTGGTTACAATTATGCACGCATTTGCGTGTTTTAATCATATATTATGATGCATGTGTAATAAAAATATCTTTAACTAATGATGTTCTATACAGCAAAATAGCAGTCGAAATAATGCAAATAAAAATATGAATTTCAAACTACTAGGTATTTGTAAAATTTTAATTACCCTGATTACAATATAAAGTCAATTAACCAAATGATTTATAGTCAACGACGTAATACTCAATTAAATATCAAAATAAACTATGATAAAGTGTAGTTTATGATTATGAATATAAATGGTTAAATTTTAAATATACTCTGGTCTTTAATAATTGAAATGACTACAGAGTAACAAGCCATAAATAATTATCACTGACTTCGTAACCATATAAAGAAACTAATATACGGGATTATATGAAAATTATCCCGCACATTAAGGTCAATTTATTTAATAGGGCACTATTAATCTAGTTAGACTTCGTTTTAAGCCTCCTGATTTAACACTTTATGTTATGCATTAATTTTAATATGGTAACAAGTTGAAGCGTAGATAAATGAGCTTAGTTTGGTAACTTACTGTATCTTTTGGGCCCGTCTTCTAGACAAAATGTTAGTGTTAATGAAGCGTCATCTTCGAAAAATTCTGTTGCGAATGCGTCCCACCATAAGTTGTCGCTTTCCTGCAAAAACATGACAATTATTACTATCGAAATATTTACATTTATAACCTAATTCTAACTAACTTTTTATACTTCTAAACTAAATTGTAACATACAGGACTAACTGTTAAAATTAAACAGTAGTATTTCCATACAGGGAGATTCACGAGTTCGTGGATATACAGGGTAGTTTTGAAGTTATGTCATAAATTTAAGGGTTAGTAATATGACATTGTGTAGATTACGAAACAGAAAGAATTTTTTTTAAATCGCAAAATTTCCATGTTTTCCAGTCAAAAATTTTTCGTTTCCACTGCCACTGGGTGGAGTAATTAATTTCATTAAAAATAATAAATTTGGTGTGTTTATTTTACTTGTATTAATTGTTTGTGTTTAATAGGAAAACGAATCCAGTGAAGTACTACAAAAAATGATGCAGGAAAACTACCCTTCATATTACAAATTTAAAAAAATTCTTTCTGTTTCGTAAATTTATGACATTAATGGCCATTTTAAGTGTCATTTAAATGAAAAATATCGAATCGAATTAACGACAGCAATGTTATATCTACGTTTGACAATTTGGTTTTGATTCGATATTGTTCATTTAAGGAAAACTTAAAATTTAAGTGGAAGCGGTGCAACTGGCTATAACTTCAAAACCACCCTGTAGTACTCAACTTACTGATCATGGAACGTTCGTATAACGTTCATTTGACAAGAAATGAGTTTTCCGTGGTACATACACATAGTTTTGATAAAAAATTCCAAGTCATGTGACGGTAAATCATTTATGATTCCGCTGTATAAGTAGAAATAATGAAACTACTAACTGTTACAAAAAATTAGTAAAAAAATGGAATGAATTTTGTTGCACACCCAGAAAGCAGAAACAAATTCAGATTTCTATTCAATTTACAAATATTCCAACTTCACCGTGGGGTAAAACTGTGTCAGTATTCAGTTACCCACACAGACACACAGACAAGCCGAACCTGTCGCGCTGTGCTTTATCTCTCTAATCAATATGGGACAAGCCTCGTTCATGCCGCGTCTGTTCCCACCACCGCCACCGGGGGCTGAGCCAGAACAACCAACACCGAGATACAGGGAAATGAAGTTTCGGAATTGAGTTTTAGACGGATTATTGTTGCAAAAATGGAATAGGGAGAGCTACTGCAGAGAAATATGAAAATTTATGAAAATTTCTCTTATAATCTCACATGTGCAATAATTCTTTCCACATTTTTTTTTGAGTGATTTCCAACAATGTCTCGAGTGGAACACGAGAGCTGATTAAGACGTTGTTGGAATGCATGAATATTGCTATATAAAGCTCGCCAAAATATAAGGTTACGGGCGGTACCCGATAAATCGGTCGGCTTACCACAAACAGCAGGGAGTCTTCTTACCTGGTACGTCAGGGTGGGATTATTTAAAATGCTGCTTCTCGTAACATAAAGTTAAATTTTCCATTAATGCAATTAATATTTATTAATCCACGGGAAAAACTAAATATACAGGTAATATGAAAAGAATTAAACGGTAAATAGTAGTTGGCGAACACTATAAAGGGTGCATTACTAAATTTGAGAATTTGACATTAATTTCAATTTTTTTCTGAACCAGTTAAAGCGCAAAGATTTTTGAAAATGTGACGACCGTGGTCAGAGGAAAATTATTCCAGTGTTGAAGCCGAGTATAACAAATTTTTACTGCTTATTTTATTTATTTACTTTCAATGTTTGAATCAAAAATACCTATAAAATTTTCAATATAAAAAAAAATATATTTCAAATACGAGCCTGTACTTTCAACCCTTCGTAATAGCCTGTTGTGAGAGTCTAACAGGTAAGTAACACTATATTTTGGCGAGCACTATATCGGGCTGTACTTCAAACATCAAATACAATGCTCCAATGCTAAAGAGGGAAGCTAATTCCCTTAGCATATATTCTATGTTATGTAATGCTATAAAAAAAAATGTAAATAATATGTATTCTTAAAGCTGACAATAAAATTGAATTGAATTGACATCAAATACAATATTTTACAATACACGGTTTTAATACACTATGTTTAATTATATTAATTTATATTTCAGTTCCAAATTATCGTTCCAATTAAGAATAGTTTTTAAGACGATCCTCTACCGCGCCAAAAAAACATGTATTTCGCGCGCCACTCCACAGCGTTTATTGTTTTGTTAAATATAATAATCTAAAGTCTAAAGATATTGTTGAAGATAAAAGTACAGTCTATAAAATGGTCGATGCAGAATTTTAAAATTTTGCTTTAAAATTGAAATATGTTAATTTGAATTTTGACAATTTTTGTTATTTTTTGAATACAAATATCTTATATTTTAAAACGAATTTAAAAAATTGGATCGGATATTTCGCAGATCCAAGCTTTGTTGACAACATATTAAAATTTGAAGTTAATTCACTTACTTATACATATAAATAGAAGCTGTACAGTATGGCGCGTGAAAACCCTCTTTTTTATAAATATTGCAGTTTTTTTTACAAATATGGATATCAGAATTATTATTTTTTTGTTATTTTTATGTTTAACAAAACAACAAACGCTATAGAATAGCGTGCGGAATTAATGTTTTTGACTGTTTTCTGCCATGGGTAATGAATTTGAAATTTATAATTCAACACTATTGTATTATGAGTCCATTATTCAACATTATTGTATAATGATGAACTGGCATCACACCAAAACGAGAGTTAAGGATAATAATATTTTAGTAGATAAAAATTTGTAAAAAATGTTTTATTTAAAAAATCGTAGATAAAATATCGTATTTGACTCGCACATAATGGCTATTACCTACTTGCCTTCAGCTCAGCATGAACATTAAATAATATACCTATTATTATTTATTCTAGTTCAATGTTCAATTGATAGTTACTAGTATTTGTATTGAAGCGACATTACATTATTATTGTCTGTTAATAATAAGTAATGGAGAAACTCTAGTCGCAAGTATTGAAAGCTAAAGCACGTCTATAAACTTTAGATTCTAGTAGTTTAATGGTTAAACTTTCGCTCGATTCAATGATTAGTTTGAGAATTGATTGTTATTTGACTATTTAGTTCTAAGTTAGATATCCATTCATTGATTATTAATTGTATTAGGTAAGTGCTGTTTGGTCACTATAGTTTTAATGAATTATGCAACTTATATAAACAAATTTACAAAAAGCATAATGTATTATTTATTTATATAGGCTGATTCATAATGGCATCATTAATTTTTTTTTTGTAGATTTAAGGACAGTTTTCACAAGCAGCACATTTTTTAAACCACTGGCTTGATCTAACGAACTATGAATAGAATAAAATTAAATTTTGATTGATTATGCAATGACAAGGAATACCTGTACAGTTAATAATTCAGTAAAATAATGAAATACAATCAGTGGCCCAAAACTGTTTGATTAAAACACCCGGAAATTAAAATTGCGAATTTTGAAAAAATTCTTCTCAGTTCAGAAGGTTGAGTACTTATCTAGTACATATATCAACTTTATGCCATTAAAATACAGGAAGTTCCACAACTTAGGACAAAAAATTAAAACTGTACGACGTGCTGATCGTGAAACAAAAATAATTTTTTTAAAATTCGCAAAAGGGTAGTTTAATTGACGTGTGTACATTTTAAGTACCTATCACTGCTTTGATGGTATGTTTGATAATTTGACATTTATTAGTATTATATTATGTAAACAATTACTTTCAGTGTAGAAGATTTGAAAAAAATTATTAAAAATAACTACCGACCAGTGGCAAAAAAATGTTTGCTTGAAATACGATGCAATTCTTTTGCGAATTTAAAAAAAATTCTTTTTGTTTCATGATCAGCACGTCGTACAGTATATATACCCTTTAATTTTTTGTCCTAAGTTACAGAACATCTTGTATACAGGTTGGTGGAGGTGAAATTCGAACATAGGGAACATACATGACAATCGAACTTTCATGCCATCAGGTATCTTGATATATTTTGTAGTAGTGCGTCACAAAACGAAGTAATGTGAATTTGTGTGGCAAAAAGAGTAATCAATAACAGAAATAATAATAAAATCTAAAAGTGCATGTAAACTTTCTCGTTCTGCTCGTACACATCCATTATTATACAAAGAAAATATTTTAATGAAAATAAAAAATTCAATAATGTGACAATTACTTTGACATTGACAGTACTTATTCCACGTATTTCAAGATGCCTAGCATGATAACTCCATTGTCATATATTTCCCTATGTTCGCATTTCACCTCCACCAACCTGTATGCATTTACAGGTGTAAATTGATTGAGATTAAAGTTGATAAATAATTGATATTTTAAAATTTAAACTGTACGAATAACCAACTGCCCAATAGTAAAGAACAATTTTTAAAAAATATTTTGCAGGGACGATGCATATCTTATATCCTTAAATAGTACAATCTTTAAAAAAAATGGGGTGTGAGATGTATTTAATAATTTCTCCATTCCCAAAGAACAAATTCCCCAGCACCTCATGTGTAAACTACCCTGAACTGCATAAAATTAAGTAAAGTAAACGATGTTTACTTTGTGTGAAAGCCGCTACCGGGTGTTGTGTAATGCACGACACGGGGAGAGCGAGGGGCCACTGGAAAGGATACGGGCCTGTTTCATGTTCCTGTTCTGGTTCACAACGCAACAGGTTAATAACATCGGTCATTCTTAACATTTCACGTCACTTCTACGTACACCACTTACATCTATTACTGCTAAACTAACCTAACTTAACACTCAAACACACATTAGTGTGACGTTACACAGAAGTGGTTCCCGCCAAAAATGTGAGGGTTTTCAAATTTTCTTTACGAAAATGTTGCACCAGTTCTATCGTAAGATGAAATGCAATTCATTTTTCTTTAAGCTCTGTTTACACAAAGGACTCTTCGAGAAAAATAATACTAGTGAGAATTTCCTGTCAAATAGCGATGCGGTTAAATTGAATCTTCAAGAAGTCTTGGAAAAGAAGAATAATTTTTATTTTATTAATAGCTTCAAAACAATGAATTTCTGTACTTATTCCAGGATTCAGAAGCATGAAAGAATCCTCAAAGAATTCGTGTGTGAAAAGGGCTTTAGCAATAAGTATTTAGTTTTCTAAATAGGACACTAACTTAAAAGTTTGAGTTTGAATTTTGAATCAGTTGACTTATTCACTTGTCTATTCGTAATTAAATTTTTGCTGGGATTTACTGCTACTGGTTATTGGGTTCATATTTTGTTTTATCTTATTGAAAATTTATAGAAGTGAATTTATGAACATTTTTTATATGTTCATTTATTTTCTTTCTTATTACTTGTAGTCTAGTTTACATTATTAATATGCTACAAGTTTATAAGTCTAAATAAAACAAACGGCTAATTTTTTCTACTTTCTGAACCATAAAGCTAGATTCAGACCTACCCAATTATAAGTGTAAGTGGCTAATTTAACCAACCAGCACTCAAGGTTCGCACTTATAATTGAAATTGCAACTTTTTGGTAGCGCTGGTTGGTTAATTTAGCACTTATACTTATAATAGGTAGGTTTGAATTTAGCTTAAAGCCAGATTCAGATGTACCCAATTATAAGTGTAAGTGGCAAAGTGATAAATTTAAAACTGAAACCGGAATTTTGTGGAAGCACTGGTTGGTTAATTTAGCACTTATACTTATAATTGAACAGGTCTAAATCTAGCTTAAGAACAACCTAACAAAATAGATAAACTGATTCAGAGATAAACTGATTCAGAGATGAAAAGATGCAAGTTATGTCAGATTTAAGTAGCAAATGGAATAAGACATTTATGTTCTACAATCCTATAATTATAAAATTATAATTATTTGACTTTTGACATAAATTAATTGCCAACGCCTTGTTAATTATTAATTAATAAATAGTTATTTGTATCACAAGGCCAGAAACTGACCTTTTGCAAGAGCGAGTATTTTTGACACGCCGAGCCACAGGCGAGGCTTGCAAATTACGAGCACTAGCATAACAGTTTCTGGACGTGTAATACACAATATTTTATGTGCCGATTTCTTTACAAAAATATAAAATAATTATACATAACCTAAAAAAATGTGCACCTGAATACTTGCATTTGAGCTTAAAATATATTTATTTTAGTTTCTATTAACGATTTACGTCTAAAATTTGTTAAAATCTTGTTAATTCTTGTATAAAAAATATTTAACGCATAAAATTGACATCTGCTTGACAACTGTAGTAATGTCAAGATGCCAACCTATAACTTCCGGTTGTTTGCCGGCCTAGGCTGGCAACAAAGAGTTTCTGGCGGATTTTGAGATATGGAAAACTAGCGATGCCGACCGGAGGCATATAAAATATTTTTTTGCAATAGATTTTTAAAGATCATAATAATTTGATTTCGATTGAGTGTGTGTTTGAGTGTTATCCACTAAGATCTATTCTAGAGTAAACTATAAAATAATAAAGTAATAAAAGTGACAACAGACCATGCTCACCTCAGTCCTTTGCTGCAACCTCTTGTTGAGTTCGTATATCCGATAGTCCGGCTGGCCGAAGTAAGGGGTGTGCCTTCTGGGAACAGGCAGAGATCTACGGATGCAAATCAGTATGCAACGCATTAAAACACTGACAACACAGAAGCGACTTCATATGTACAGCAAGCTAGATAGTTTACATAAGACTAAACCACAATCACTGACCATTTGCTATAAACACATTACTTTGTACCTTTTGGTTGATTTTAGGTAACATTTTTATGGTACTGAAAATTTTTATGGTTTATCCTTTTTCAACTTTCTCAAGCACCACGTACATATAATATTTTATATACAAATGTATACTCGTTTAAAACAATAATTATATATTTTTAATAAATAATATTAGTAGAACTAATATACGTGTATAGTATGGTAAACGAAAACTGATTTTATGTAAAGCCTCATTCAAAAAAATAAGCATTTAGTTTTAAGGTTTAGATTTATGTTTACGTTTAAGGGGCTATACTTCTTGAGTGCAATAAGAATCAGAATTCACGATTCTGGCTATATTGCTCAAAATAAAAATCTGAAATTTTACATTAGTAACTACAAAGCATTGTTGAATTGAAAAATTCAAACTATATATTGTTCCGACAACAATTAGAGATAAAAAGAAATTAAACACTAGAATTTCGTGAGGATCTCATGAATGAACTATAAAAGTTATCATTGAGTTTAAAGATAAAATGAGTAGAACATAGATGTAAAAAGGGCGGAAAAACAATAAAACTATAATTTTATCAACATAATTGCCATAAATTCTATCTAAACTTGTACAATTTTCGCTGATTTTTGCGTAATTATTAAAGCCAAACTAATTACATTAATTAAAGATTTTGAAGATTCCGCCCTTTTAGTATGTTTCTTTAATCTAAATAAAAAAATTCAACATCATACGTATAACAGTATTAGATTGAGATCCTCACAAAAATTACTCGTTTTTCAATGCGTATTATTGCCATGCAATAGGCCCTTAAGAAAGTTTAAATTCATCTATAACTAAATACGAGATTCACAATTCACAGTGCTTGAAAGTTGGAAGTGTGAATGCTCGTATTTAATTATATAAATTTAAACTTTCATAAACGTATAAACATACATAAACCTTAAAATTAAATGTTTATGTGAATGAGGCTTAAAGCATAGTAATTACAGGGAGTTTCATAACTTCGAGTATAAAAAGGTACATTAAAGATAGGTATAGGTACATACGGGTACATAGTTTGATGTGCTGATTACGAATTAAAAAGAATCTTTCAAAAATTTTAAAATTAAATTCCAGCTTACCGTTGGAGAACAGTTTTCGTGCCACTGGATTGATATTTATATCTAACGTATTTATTAAAGAACTTGTAATAATTTAATTGATGATGTATAATCAGTAAATAAATTTAATTTTATTTAACTAAAAAGTTCGCAAGGAAACTAACCCCCAATTTTTTGAATTTATGAAAAATTCTTTCTGAGCCGTAATCAGCATAGGTATCAAAGTGTATGCTATTGTCGTATGCGCACTTGAAGTTATGAAACATCCTGTATAATTGATCAGAATATACATATAATTTGGGAAACGTTGAGTTACCATCTTCCGACTGTGAAAAATTGATTGTTGATTTGAATTATTTTAAAAGAAGCATACATTGTTATTTAATCTTCAGCTATTTCCCATTTGTTATTTCAGAAAATCAGTTCAATACAATAATTAGATAAATTGAAAATAAAATATCTAAAAAATAGTGACAATTGAAGATCAATAATAAACTAAAACAAAATGAATTGATTCAAAAATGTATAAAAGTTCTGATCCATATAACAACAAATGGAATACAGCTCTTATTATAAATTATGATTATAACTGTCTAAATTAAGTTATGTTTATGTTCATTTAATTTGTAAATAAAATAAAAGAGTGGTATTTATTCTAAACTGTGTTACTTATTTACATGTAATGGAATAAAATTAGATATAATTATTAATATAAAACATAATGATAATTTACTACACATAAAATAAATGATCACAACAAAAGTATAATAGTACTACGAGCGCAGACTAATTATGTCACAAGCATCATAATTAACCATAAATAAGTTTTAATAGCACGGGAGAATTTACTCTATTTACCAACATACTTTATGTATCAAATATTTCAAATACGTGCTCCATTTTCATTTTATAACCTACGTTTTACAAGTTTTTCAAACATGTTTTCTTAATTGGACATTATTGCAACCAGAGTAACATACGAGCACGTCGGGCAAGACTATATGACGCCAATAACATTTATCTTTCATTTACTTCGAGCTATAAACGTCCAAATTATAGCAATAATTTGAAATACCGCGGAATCTAGAATATAAATTTTAGCTTGTAATTAAGTATGTTGAAGAAAAGTCCTAGTTTTTCAACACTTAACTAATTTGTAGATTTATTTAGTAATAAAAACATAACTCTATTTTTAACTTAGGTACTGATGTCGTAGGGGGTAAAATTGATTTTATCGAGTAAATAATGAATAATTATGATTCTTATTATATAGACACCTATACAGGGTGCTTCAATATTAAAAAATAAAATACTGATCGCAGACATATCAAAATTACTGCATTTTATATGAAGCAAACAGTATATAAGGCTGCCACACTCAAGTTTAATAAACGATGATGTGATATAGATATGTATGTATATGTATTTTTGAGATAATGTTTTCACTTAATATTAAATTAATTAAATGTCTGTGAAGCAGCATTTTTTAAATAATTTTTATTTTGCTGGTATTCATTAAACAGAATTTACTCCATATTATAGAATCTCAATACGTGCGACAACGACAACCTTTGAAATTCAAAGCAGCAACGGAGAGAACTACATTTAAGACGATCAAGTGGTCAGCTAAAACATCCGAGTGCGATTTAATTGCAAGATGTATTACAATTTAAAGACAATCACACACTACCAGTACCAGCCGAGAGGCTTGAACCACGGAACTCCGGGTTCGTACGTCATCACATGCAGGAGCTGTGAGAGATTTTTTGCATCCACAACTATTCTGTTTGAAATAAAGAAAGAATTTTGACAGTTAATTGGGGCGTGGTTTAGGATATTTTCGATATTTAGAAAAAAGCTTCAATAGTCCACAAAACATTAATAAAGGTTAATTTAAAATCAACAACAAATAACGAACAGAACTTACAAAGGATGAAATCAGTTGGTACAATTGACAATTATTATTGACATATGAATTGTATTTGTGTAAACCGTTCTTGACAATTGCTCATAACAACCAATAAAATCACAAGAATCTATCTGTCAGAATTGTTTCGTTATTTCAAACAGGGCATAGAGTACATTTAAGACGATCGAGTGGTCAGCTGGAAGCATCCGAGAGCGATTTAATTGCAAGATGTTTTTACAATTTATCGACAATCATACAATACCAGCCGAGAGATTTGAACCATGGAATTAACTCCGGGTTCGTATTATATGCAGAGCTATGTGTTTAAACTTAACCCGCGCAGCTACTGCCATTTTAAGTACAATTATAGGTATTTTATTTTTCCTGAAGTACTGAAGCACCCTGTATAACGTAATCGATATATTTGGTTTTAACACACGTGTGATGTGAATGTTTGTATGTATGTGTGCGGTCAGCAACAGGAAGGGCAAGAAAGGGGTTGGGTAAAGGGTTACGCATGCGTGAAAGTGTCAAGGAAAATTAGTTGAATTAAGGCAAATCACATGGGTTGTTAAATTTCAACTATTTAAAGTGGGTTTCATTATTAAAGTTTCGCGTGGTATGTGTTGTGGTTTACCACAAATGTATCAAATTTCAGGAAGAATATTCTTAATTGCTTTATAACTGTAGGTTCCAACTCATATTTAAATAAAAATAAACATGTAACCGCCTGTATTCTTGCAACTCAGGTTTAAATCTAGTTAGGTATATATTTAAGTTTAACTGCAGAAAAATCGCCCTTGGGCTGTACTCTCCAACTGATAATCGTGAGAATCTTCAATGAAATACTTTCTAAGTCATTGATAACTTCAAATCAGTGAATATATTTTTTTCTGAATTCAGAAGCGTACATGAATATTCAAAAAAATCTTTGTGTGAACATGGCATTACCTACTTATAGTTTAAAGTTTTTTTTATAAATAAATATAATAATAATAATATAAATATCAATTATGGCCTTATAATATCAATTATTTATATTAAGGCGCCACACTTGTAAATCCAGAAGATTAACAATTAGGACGATTCTGGCTGTATTAAAAAAAAATTCAAATTGAAATTTAACATGAAGAATTATGTCTCATTAGTGAGTCAATAAATGCAAATTATTAATTCATTAATTGCTGTGACATCAATTAGCAAAACTTGGAGTTAATTTAAATCATTTAATAATCCATATTATACGTTGATGAATGCAAAAAAATAAAAAATTTCTTTTGAAATTGATAATATACATTAGTCGGAAGACGGGTTTAGAGAGATTTTTTAAACAGTTAACCCATTGACTGTAATAATTTATGTAAAACTAGTAATTTTTAGAAATTATTTAACAAAATACGGCAAGGTTTTTTGTAAATTTCATTCTATAACCATGTTAGCACAACCTATAAGTACACCATTGTAAAATATGAGGTCATCGATTTCAAAACCAAAGTCACAAAATGATTTATTGTAACATGCTTTTTTGCTTTGCATTTAATAGCAAGAAGAAAAACTTGTTTAGTGAAATTACATTTTAGATAGTTTTCCTTATTTTTATAAGCATACATAAAACTATAGTATATTTCGTAACGAGTATTGAAAATGAGAAATATCAGGACGAACGAGGTGCAATCGAGTGAGGTAACACACAAATACGATATTACTTTCGAACGAGTCATGAACGCTATTTTTAGACGACCTTAAAAAATAACACATAATTTACAATCAATAAACAAATCAAAGCTGCTCGACTATGTTGATTTGGTATCATAATTACGATATTCATATCATGCTAGTGCATGATATTTTCAACTTTCTTAAGTAGGTTGCTGCCACGAAACCATTATTTTCTGCAGTGGCGATCTAAAAATGTATTATTCTACTTGTAATTTTACGAAATGGAAATACAAATGATGGGTGATCCGTCAACAAAGTAAGGACAAATGGTAGAGGGTAAACTGTAAACCTGTTGATTCATCTTAATTGTTTGAATTTGAGTGAATCATGTTTGTGACCTCATATTCAGATTAACAGTAAATGAATTCAGTAATGACACAAATGGACCGTATGCAAAGTAAGTTAAGTATCTAATAAGATACTATTAAGTTTAAATGGACAACAGGACATAATTACGTTCATCCTCTGTTCTTCTAACGAATTAATATTTATTTAATTATGAGTAATGATGAATCGCCCGGATCTTTCATTATTGAAACAAACAGTTACATAAAATTAATGAGCACACTATCATGTGTTTGTTGAACATCAAAGTATTCATTAAAACTCAAAGTACCTCTATAACCATTTTTCAGTTATAAATTGGCAAAAAACTGTACATATTTTTAAAAAATACACAGGGTGTCTACCTAAACTGAAATATTATACATCGGTATCGTGTGTGCGGTTACCAGCCGTCAATTCACGTGATCCATGGGCGTTAGTGGAGAGTACACCACAGAGGAAAATTGTGTGCAATTAAACTAGAAACTAGATTGTGTAGTTGACTGTATTCTATCGTGAAACGTGAGTTGTTGGAATAGAACCACCATTGGTTATGTTGCACATTCAGCTTTGTATCAAAATTCGGAGGAAATTATTAAATTTGCCGATTTCTGCTGGCCAATCTGATCGCTTATTTTTGAGCCAGATTTACACTAAGTAATTTAACCTCAATGTTTACAAAAATGTGACAGTTCCTTTATACGTTAGAATTTAAATTGTTATAATATTCATATACTTGTCAACTTCACGTAATATTATGAAAGGCAATCGTTCTTTCTTACTTTCTTTGTTGTTCAAATATTAAGTTTAATTTTATGTGATTCAAATTTGCCGCTAATCTACACTCCAATTTATTAATTATTGTAACTCAACTTGTGTGACAAAATTTAAGGGTGTATACTGTATAGTATTGGACGCACTGATCATGAATTAAAAATAATTTTGTTGAAATTCTTAAAATTAACAGTAGTTTGCAAAACAATGTCATTTTGGGTACCACTGGTTGCTACATTTAAATACAAAAAAATAGTTATGCAGTATTTATTAGCGTAATTATATTAATGTAGTAATAATTTTACAAACAGGAAAAATGAAATTTGTAGGTACTTACAGAATGTCTCATTTGCTTGGACCCATTTTTTAATTTGCGAATTTCAACAAAATTCTTTTTGATTCATGATTGCCGTCCAATACTATACACCCTTAAATTTTGTTACACAGATGTGTGTAATATAATTCTACTTTTCTTTTATCACATACCGATTGCTTAAAAAGTAAAAACAAATTAATTGTGTCAAGTTGTATGTCAGTTTGTATCTAAACTTAGACCTATCGTATAAAAGATGTCAATACGATTTTAATAGATAAATATATTTACTTGCTCTAAGGTTGTTTATGCGCTATATAATTTGTTATTCGTATTTTCACAAACAACGTTATTTTCGTTTGATAAATCCCTATCTATTTCCATGGATGTCTGTAGCTTGTATCGGCCGTAAACAAAATAGGTTAATAATAAATCAAGTAAACGGAGTTTGTGGGGGCCATCACCTGGTACCGGGGGCAGACGCTGTGCCGCCTCCAACACCACCGTGACAGGCACCGGGAAATCTCTTGTATTCCACTCACACCAAACAGCACACAGCAATACAGTTTGTTCCATACACTACTCTGTTTAAATACAAAATGTTGTTTTGTAATTTATTTATTATTATGGGTGGTGGAGTAAAAATTATTATAAACTAACAGATTAAGGAGGTTCCCTACACATGCAGTGGCGTACTCAGATATCAGCCTTTAATTAATAAAAATATTTTTATTAATGTAAAACAAAATTCGGTCAACGGGTGTTAGTTGATATTGCAATTCGTTCAGTTGCGGTGATATATTTTTACAATAATTTCTAATTCACTAATCAAAAAATGCTTGAAGATTTTTTTTTCAATCGACAATATTGTTACAACTATGTGGTCAACCTTCTTCAAATTTTGGGAAATTGATGTCCGTGCTTGCATACGTTTATATACCAAAAATTAAGTAAATAGAACATTTCTAACATCTTTTTATTTAATCAATTAATGGAAAGCCATAAGAGTCCATGTAAAATATTAAAATTGAACAATTAATTTCGTTCAAACTACGTGGTCAAAAATTTCCAAAAAATTCAGGTATCATTTTTATGACACAGACAACATAAATTCGAAGTTTGGTTGCATTAGAACATTTTTTAAAATGTCTAGGGAACCTCCTTAAATATTACGTTTAAAACGTTCCGGTCCACTGTGAATTTTTTTATAGTTATTTAACTATCTAGTGTGGTAATGAGGGCGATTAATAATTGAGACATCTTAACGCGTGAGAGAAGCGAACGCGTTAATTGTCGAGATTATTAATCGCATATTAACACATGAGTTAGTTATAATATTTTTCTGTTGTTCATTACAGTTTTAATTTGAAGAAAATGTTTGTCCATAACAAATATGTTAGATTAGTAACGATTGAAATTGCTGAGCACAATATTGCCTGAATATTATTTAGCTAGAACTGTCAAAATCATTTCGTTTAATTCTGTTTATCATTTTTAGCACTTAGCACTTGCTAATATATTATGTTACGTGTGCTGAATGGGCATTCAAAAAAATCGTTGATTAATAAAAATCATGCATTAATAGGGTTCATTGAAGTATGATTTTTTGCATTAATGATACTCATTAATAAACGATCAACGGAAAATAAATTTTATTTTTACTGGACAATTTATCAATCAATATTCAAACGATTTTTAACAAAGATAATAATGTTAAAACCGCGATAAGATGAAACTGACCACAAAAGTACCTATATTTTTTGGTTGTTATACCCTCACTTACAAAGACTCAGGAATAAAGAATACAGTACCTACATAATTCATTAGAATTAGACAATATTTGTATGCACCAGTGTACATTTTATGTCTGCATGTATCACATAATATGCAGAGTTTTTGTGCACATGTTTTAATGTATTTATGTGCAAAATGTACAACAGAAATGCGTTAAAATACGTGAAAAAAATAAACCTTGTTTTTATAGTTGATGAATGAGGTTACTTAAATCATAATATAAAATATTGCAATTTGAATAAAAAAGCATAACGTCATATTATGAAATACAAGACAGTGTGCGGTTACTTTAGCCTTTCAAAGCTCACAAGTACTCATGGTTGTTAGTAGCGAAGATTTTGTTTAGTAAAACTAGAATGTGTATAGTACAAATACATTTCATCTATACCTAATAATCATTAGCGTTTATTAGGAGGTTATTGCAGTCACACAATGATCAAAACCACAAGCCTGAGATGCGCCAGAGCATACAATACAACCCTGGTAATAAGCTTCGAAAAACTCTTACTGTACCAGTGGAACATTGGGGGTAAAATATATACTCGGGTTAATAAATATGGCAAATACTGAACTGTTCGACTATATTTCTTATCTGCGGGCTAATCTTAAACGATTGCTGTTTTGGGCATTGTGTGACTGCAAAAGCATTTAACTATTAGGTACTTGATATATGCGTGGACTATACCTGACTGAATTCAAACCTGAGTTATCAGAACCGCAGTCCGTCACATAACACCCTCGGCTATTTATCCGTTTAACAAATTTATCAAGAAATTAATCATAATTGGAAAATGGTTACCATTATAAACGGTACTTACACAAATCAATTTCTCATTAATAGATTTCATCTTATTCACAACTACTGCTCAGTAGGGAACATCACGACTTTCCACCTGCCCGATCTTTCAATCTTCATTTTCCGATCACCCGGTATGCGTCCACAGCACGTGCAGTCCTCACCTTGCTAATATATAACGGGGCATTCATTAGTAACGCCAGTTAACCCGTTTGCGGTCATTACTTGCTCGTTGTGAATGGTTATTGTTCGTTGAATGTAGAGGAATTGTACAAATGTTTTATGATTGTTGGCAGTATTTCAGTGTCTTTTAAACGAGGAATGCAATGATAATTTGTGGCGGTGTGGTGTATACTTTAGATGGTTTAGTGTGCGGTGAAACACTTGCAGGGTAATAAAAGTTATGAAGAAAAATGGGAAATGGTTGAAATTTTAACAGAAGATGTTATTCTGGCTGGACATTTTAAGTATCTTGTCGTTTCTTTAATTTCTTTGCTGTGCTCTGTCTCATTGTTTAGATCTTATACTTAATTTCGAATCAGTTATTTTGTTAATTAACATTAACAATAACTTACACTCTCAGAAGAGAAGATTGAAAAATGCGCCAAATTGACTCATATTTCAATCTAGTAAAAGACCAATTTGGCATCGCACTCTTTGATTTAAATTAAATATTTCAAAGATTGATTGATTTATAATCTTCATAAGATTAAATATCTAATGTAATTCTATAAAATTAAAATTAAATCAGTAAAGAAGTTTATAATTTAATATTGAAATACTAAATTTTAATCTTAAAAGAATTAAATACTGCAAATGAAAGATTTAATTTGATCTTAATAAATAATATTCAAAAATCAGATAGCACTGAAATTTAATTTTTACTTTTCATTATTTTAATTTAATAAAATTAAATTTAAACAAAGATGCGATTATGATGGAATATTTCAGGGATTATAATTTATAAATAAAAGATTAAATATTAATCATATTTTTTATTGCACAAGTAAAAAAATCAAGATAATTATTTAAAGAAAAAATATTCTTTAAAGAACTTTTTGTTCCAGTAGAACGGTTCCTTAATAAATAAAAATAAATAATTTTTATAGAACTGAGTAATGTATAGGGTTTTCCATTAGGAGGTGTCATTTTAAAGTTCGTGCCCGGGCTGTTATTCGCGAAATAGATGCGGCAGAGTGATGCAGCATTTGTAACCATTCAAGTTAAGTTTCTACTTGAAATTGAACTACAAATATAGTTACGTTTTTAGTAAGAAATGTGTTTTTTTAGACAATTAAAAAGACACTTCTTAATGGAAAACCTTATATAAGTACTAGGTATTACATTTTACATTTGTGCTAACGCGACCAACAGCTCTCCGACTGATGGAATAACTTGTTTGGTCGAGTTGTATACGAAACAATCGAAAAAATTCATAGCAGAACAACTAACTCTTACTTTATTAAATAGCAAGTTGAAGCTAATAACGTCTTTGCAGTATCACAGTCAACACATGAATATACACGACTAGTCGGCGTGTTTGAACTTGCATGTGTTAGGGAGCGAATTTTAATCTTTTTAGATTTAAAATATAAATTTTGAGATTGATTTTTATATTTAAAAGATATATTTATAATAATGATTTTAAAGGAATTAAATATATCTTTTATTGATTATTTAAAAATATATGAAGATCAAAATTTAATAATATGTATTAAAAACAATTTATAGTCATTAAAGATTACTTTTATTTAATCTATAAAGATTAAATAATTTAAATCATTTCAATGATTTAAATTTTTGACAGAAAAATAATCAAAACGATTAATTTGAAGTAAGACTAGACTAAAATATTGTTCAATCCGTGAAAGATTGAAATTTTTAATCTTCTGTTCTGAGAGTGTAGCTTGGTAGTTACTGTGTTAGTTCAAATTACACAGCTCACAATTATTGACATGAACAGATGAACAAGCAGTTGCACAAAAATCGCCTGGTCTACCTTTTTCCAAATTCTAGAATACTCTCTTTTTTTTCTATTTCACTCTCTTTTCCACTACTACGGCTGCCCGAAACCAGCCCGAAACTCGTACTTTCCCGCATCTTAGCTATGTAATATCATTGTGAAGTTGAAAAATACTGTAAACATGGCTCCAGTATTTCCATAATAACTTCTGTATTTTTTAAAGAAATTAAGTAAAACAAAAATTATTCCAAAAAGGAAGCTTAGTTAGGTATAGTCCACGCAGACATCAAGTAACTAATAATCGTTAAATTCTTATTTGCACACACAATGCCCAAAACCGCAATCGTTTAAGATTAGCCCGCAGATAAGAAATATAGTCGAACAGTTCAGTATTTGCCATAATTATTAACCCGAGTATATATTTTACCCCCAGTGTTCCACTGGTAGAGTAAGAGTTTTTCGAAGCTTATTACCAGGGTTGTATTGTATGCTCTGGCGCATCTCAGGCTTGTGGTTTTGACCATTGTGTGACTGCAATAACCTCCTAATAAACGCTAATGATTATTAGGTAGTTGAAATAAATTTGTACTATACATGCTTCTTAATTTTTAAATTTTTCTAGCCATATATAGTGACCGAAAAAAAATCATATCAAATAATGACAAAAAACAGCAATTTTTTTTTACTTCAAATTCCTAGGCCAAAGACAAATTAGGAAATTACTGTGTCCACCTGGTTGAATTAGAACCTAAATTATCAGAACTACAAGTATGTCAGATCATACACTAAGCTGTTCAATTATAATAAAAATAGGCAAACAGTCAGTACACCTATCTAAATATAAAAAAAATATTTTATCCTACTGTAGGTATGTACTCTAATTATTAAATTATTCATAGAACGCATTTACTACCTTTACCGTCATAGGAACAATCAGAAAAAAACAATTTCATCATATACGAGTAACACAGTAATAATTACTAATATTATTCATAAATATTTCCCCATATTTTATTACCAACTATAATCAACAAGTATGACATAGACTCGAACTGCCTGATAATCCTTGCATAAAACATGATCGAATCGCCTCTAAATAAGCTCGCGCTTACAACATAAGCTCAGACAAAGACACATACCGTCCACATGCACACACACACATAGGATATTAATCAATATATAGTGCTAGTGGCCCGTGGAACCACAGTGGTTGTGTGGTTTCTACATATGTATGTGTGTGCGTGTGCGTAAGGGCTGGAGGAAGGGCGTAGGGTAAGGGAGGGAAGATCGATGAATAGACACGCATACGCGTACGACCCAGATTTTAAATACGGTATGGGTCCTTAGCGAAAACATTATTTTTGGCCTCCTAAGTGTAAACATACAATCACACATCGTTGACGTATGGTAGTTGCGATTTTAAACATTGCAATGATGATACACACTAATGCGGCAAAGAAAAAGAAACCAGATTTTTTTTAGCTTTCAGAGATTATTTAAGGCGGGAATGTAGCTGTATGAGAAAGAGGTAAAACAGTGCTCTACGGTTTGTATAATATTGAATCTAATACTAACGTAAGATAATTGAAATTTTTTTACGACAATATTTAATATTCATTCTACAGTGCGACGCATCGATTTTTCCAAATTTTTTCATAGTATTGTTTTAAAAAAATGCCGAATAAAGAGAAAAATACTACTTTTACATGTTTAATTTAGGGCATTTAAAATACAAAATCTATTAAAATTCATGCGTTGCACTGTAGGTAACACGAGGTAACATGTTATACAGTATATAAATAACGCGTTTGATTATTTCTTTTGTCTTATAAATACAATATCATACAAATACGATGCCACTTTTAGAGCGCGTTCGCTATTGCTGCCTTTGTTCGACACACTAAATCTGTATATATCTCTCCTTTTTCTAGACGAAATCGTGGACAGCTACATTCCGGCCTTAAGTTTAGTTTTTGTTCGAGTCTAAAATAAAAAATCTGATGTGGCCAGCACACGACCTCTCGCCTTAACACTGAAATTTATGTGAATTTGGTTTTAGTTAGGCTTACTTAAATTATAATTTTGCAATAAATTTACAAACTTTTTAGAGTAGTATTCGTGGAATTCGGAAAAAAGGTAAATGGATGTTTTTAATAATTAGGTATGTCGGCCAGAAAATATAATACACAATGCGTATTTGTATTTGTGCTTCGCTCGGTTTTATTAAAGCACTCCGCTTCGCGTCGTATTGTAATATAGAGCCTTGCGTTGTAAAATAAAACCTATCTAAGGTACTTATAATATAAATAACTTTGAAAGCTAAATATGTAAATCCTATTTACAAGGATTCTTTCTCACTTATGCCCTGTCTACACAGTACACATGGATTCTTTGAGGATTCTTTCATGCTTCTGAATCCTGAGAAAAAGAATCATGGTGAGAATTGCCTGTCAAATAGCGCCGCCGCTAAACTGAGTCTTCATTGAGTCTTGCAAAAGAAGAATTTCTAATATTCATTGTAGCTTCAAAACAGTGTTTTTTTTAGGATTTAGAGAATCCACAAAGAATCCTTGTGTGAACGTGACTGACAATTCAGACATTTATACAGTACAACTGCATAAAAATATCTCCTTGTGGTGTATTCTCCACTATAACATTGAATGCATACGACGAAGAAGCGACTCCACCAAAAGACGCAAGTTTTCTGTTACCTTCTAATGTTTTATTAATTATTAAGTACTCTTGCTTTATCCAATGAAAGTTTATCAATGGCAATAATTTCTTGCAGGAACAAATAATTAGATAATGCTAAAATATCATATTGTATTGATTTTGATTGTCAAATTTAGTGATGTCAGGTACAAACTATGATGTCACTTTTGTGAGTTTGTTATCAAAATATTGACTGTTTCATGTAAGTATAATAAGCTTCAAATGGTTCATATTATGATGTATGTATGATGTAACCAGGAATATAAATAAGCTGTAAGACGGTAATAAAAGTTATTTATAGTATAAATAAATTAAATTTGAAGCAAGGTTAATGCATATTTCTGAAAAAACAAATCATAAAATGTCTCGATAATATACTTTAAGTAGAGTTTACTAAAGATACGTAAAACCAATTTCTAAATTAAATGGATACATTTTTAAATAGTAAATCGTATCTAAAATGCCAAGTATCTAAAATGTATATTTTCAACAAATCATATTAACAAGTTGCCATTTTAAAACTGTCAATAGCAACGTAAAGCTATTGTTTTTGTAAACTGTTAAAAAAAGAAATTTTTTTGAACAGTTTGCAAAAACTGTGCATATTTTTATTTATTTACACAGATTAGAAGAAGTGTAGTATTATATTATATTTCAAGTCACGCGGAGTGCACTATACATCGCTTTCACACTTATTTGTATTGCTCATATTTTCTTCAAATATTTATTAAATCTCAAATTGACAATTAGTTTGACATACCTACAGTGATAAGAAATTTTGCAATATTTTTGTTTTTGTCAGAGAAAAAGTGACCGAATGTATTGCGATTATTTTAATTAAAACACAATTCTCGCCAGGATAAATTTATATTATTTTAAATAAACTTGACATGTTGCAAAAAATAGTGTATGAAACTTGTTTGTAAAGTGTCTTTTTTACACTGGTTACTCTTAGAACACTCGCTTCGCTCGTATTCTAATCTTGAGCAACATGTGTAAAAAATACTAACTTTACGAACATGTATCATAAACAACTATTATCATACTGGTTGAGGCACATTTTATACCACAAAAATTATGTAATAATAATAAATAAAGCAGAATTTAAAACAGTCTCTAATAATTTGTTAATCATACAAAAAAATAAAGCTATATATATATTTTTTCCTATATTTCTACATTTCATCTTTTAAAGATCTTGTACTGTTTTGCATATTTTGTTTTAATTATTCCTAATTGTCCCTTTTCATCAGTTACCTCATAAAAAATTCAAAAAATCATTAATTAATACGCACAAATTCATTAGTGTCATCATCATTCAATATACATTCATCAATTAAAACTTCTAGAGAAAAAACTAATCAATAATCATTTTCTAATCACCTCATTACGAACGCATTGACGTATAAAACATTAACAAACGACGATCGACTAATTGGGAATGGTGGCAGTCGTGCGCCTTCTTCGATATATTTTTATATCTACATTGGCGAATCGAATATCGGAGATCGACTAATTTGTCAAATGGGACCCAATTATTTACCATTTTGTCCACAAAGAAAAATAACCTCATTAAAATTTAACACCATAATTTGTGTTTCGCGTGTCGCCACTCGCAAGAAAATTAATTTGAATTTATAATAATCATGTTATGGTGTTTTTTAGTAGGTTATTGTGAATGCATTACGGAGGCGACTACTGACTTGTCTATACCTTCCATTTTGTGAGCAAACTTATACTTGATTTATTATTGTAGATTGTAGCATATTTAAGAACTCGTTTTACTAATCAAATAATATTTACATGGAATATTTTGAGCTTTCTTTTCCATATTTTAAACTTATTTTAAATAAATAAATAAATATACCCATAATTGCCATTTGCATTTGCACCGCTTCCACTTAAATTTTAAGTGTCACTTAAATGAAAAATATCGAATCGAACTCATGACAGAAATGTTATATCTACGTTTGATAAGTTGATTATGATTCGATATTGTTTATCTAAAGAAAACTTAAAATTTAAGTGGAAGCGGTGCAAATGGCCATAAGTAGTACAAACAAAATATGACACAAACTAAAGATACGTATTTAACCGTGTGCAGTTAACAGCCGTCGACTAACTGGTACTCATGCGGTTGTAGGTAGAGAGTATGTAATGTACGATATACTAAGTACATAATCAAATATACTTTGAAAGTCCTTTTTAGGAAACCATAGCTCCGCAAAATCGCAGTGAATACTACTACTTTTGCTACGCATTTTTCGACCAATCGGAGCGCTGTTTGTACGCACATTTTGTGATTTCACAAAAAATGTAATACCTATATTTTTATTACTCACGTGGATATTTTCTCGACAAATGCCTCAAAATAATAGGTAGGTAGTAGGTATCAAGAGCGGTAAGTGCAGTTTACCGGTTGAGGATAATATTTGGAGATTGAGACCTATAGTCGAGGTTTCCAATATTATCCGAAACCGAAACAAAATGCTTATAATATACCATATTTTTACGCACAACTGTATCAAAATTGGTTATTTACAACTTGGTTACCATGGTTACATTTGCTTTACGTCCTTGGGCGGTAAAGTAAAGAATACGTCCAATCAAAATTAAATGTTTGACACATTGAATATTTTTTTGTTACCACGCCACCTTATAATTTTGTATACCTACTAATAAGAATTTTAGCTTGTTTTTTAAAAATCACAAGAAATTCACATTCATAAAGTTGTGCCGAAAGATAGATTACACCCTTGGATGAATAAAGGATTTCCGCTATCAGACCTGAAACTTCGTCCGCAGGCGATCTTTTTCTTTTGGCCCTCTATACGTAAATAACTATTGCACGATCGATACAATAAAAATTGAAAATAATGTTAAATAATTGGTTATGTTAATTTTGATGATTTTTCCTTGATTTCTGTTTTTGTTGTAAATTACTTAGGTACGTCTTTTAAATTTGTAAACAAAACCTACTAATAAAATTCTTCTATACAGTCTGCCTAAATATATAAATAACTAAAAACATTTTTTTTCGTGGCTCATTTCTTAACTATGTGGATATGCATGCGCTTTTACTTTGCGCACGCATTTCCGTATAACTTTTCGCGAGAGGGTTAGCTGGAATAACAGCCTTTAGCTGAATCTCGCCTATTGTCATAAGTCATTAAAATAAATAAATAAAAAACT
Organism: Agonum fuliginosum; assembly: GCA_947534325.1. Lineage (NCBI taxonomy): Eukaryota > Metazoa > Arthropoda > Insecta > Coleoptera > Carabidae > Agonum > Agonum fuliginosum. The sequence continues at coordinate 4,601,279 of OX384033.1, forward strand.
AAATATTCAGTTACAGCAAAATAATTCTTTGCGTTAAAGAAAAACTAATAAAATAACACTTATGCCAAATCAATAATTCTCCAATTTCAATGTTAATCCTCGTATTATTGTCTCCGGCACTACTGGCGTGACATGGCACGTAGCATAACACATAACACAACATAGATCAGCATCCGCACAATGCTGTACGTCGCGCCATCTATCACGTATTGTGTTGCGGAACAAATGCCTGTCGCCGCACCTGAATTTATCCATGTAGCTGGTGAAGCCCTCGCCACGCATCTATCTCGCATTATCTCCGTGTCGATAGCTTTTGTTTATTTGTGTGTTATTTTTGGTGATGCGATTTGCTATTGGTTAGATTTGTTAGTGAAGTGTTTACATTTGGCAACCGTGTGCGGATCTTGCAACGCTGTGGCTAAGTTTGAGTTGGACTATTATTAAAGTTGATCTAATTTTATTATATATACATTTCCGGAGAATAAAGACGTTAGGAATTTTGGAATATTTTTACTTGGGTTACACAATGGTCAAACACTTGCGGCACTATTTCAAAATTAGAGGGCTAATTTTAAATTAACCAGAACATATTTATTTTTGGATACTATATTTTGGAAGCTAAATAAAATTTATACTTCCTGATTCGTTCACAGAATTATTTTCATTTGACAACAGATCCTAAAAACAGAATTTAAGAAAATTAGAAAACTCGCCTACGGCTCGATCATCCTTATTACGTTCTTCAAGAGCTAGATTTATGTTCCGTTATTATAAGAAACAAAAAACCAAATAATACTTCATTTCTTATTAGACAAAAGAAATAAAAAAATCTGATGTGGCCATGAAAAGATATAAATAAATGCACTAAATTTAAATATCTATGTAATAGATTTCACATTAATTTAGATAATTTATCTCGGATATGGGTCGGATAGCCAATTGTGTTAAGCCCTGTTCACACAAAGAATCTTTGTTGGTTCTTTTATGCTTCTATTAAGAAATGCACTGTTTTGAAGCTATCAATGAATTCTAAATTCTACTTTTAGTCCAGTCAATCTGTAACAAAAATTCGACGTTTGTGGAAAAAAATCGCAAAGTCAATTTTTTTTCATAAATTGTTAGAGGGGCATGCAAGGAGCTTAAAACTGAGTTGTCACCCCCCTGGGCCCCTGCAATTTTTGGGAAATCCAAAAACATTTTGGATTTGATTTTTCGCGAAAACGGTAGGTTGTAGAGAGAAATTTTGTTAACAAATATTGTTAAGGACAGTATAATCTACAATTTATGTCATTGGGTCACTGCTCTACGATGAAAAGTGCAAAAAGTAGAGGACGCCAAAGTTGCAAAAAATGACTTTTTTCACTTTTTCACCGCGAAAAAATGTTTTTTGATCTTTAGTGTAAATGGAAAAGTTGTAGAGCACAAAAAACCTTCTAAAATGAGTATTCAATGTTTTCCGTGCGATGAACGGTGACTGAGATATAACGCGGGAAAGGACGCATCGAAGGCCGCGCTGTGGCGCTTGCTCTTAACAATAATTTTGTACGCCAAGAAATATTGTGCATTTGATGGAAAAAAATCGCAAAGTCAATTTTTTTTCATAAATCGTTAGAGGGGTATGCAAGGAGCTTAAAACTGAGTTGTCACCCCCCTGACCCCCTGCAATTTTTGGGAAATCCAAAAACATTTTGGATTTGATTTTTCGCGAAAACCCGAAAACGGTAGGTTGTAGAGAGAAATTTTGTTCAAATATTGTTAAGGACAGTATTGTCTACAATTTATGTCATTGGGTCACTGCTCTACGACGAAAAGTGCAAAAAGTAGAGGGTGCCAAAGTTGCCAAAAATGACTTTTTTCACTTTTTCGCTGCGAAGAATTGCAGCAACATACGCACGTTTGATGAAGAAAAAGAAGTAGACATCGACGAACCTCCCTCCCAAATTTTCCGTTAGGAGGATTACACTAATAAGCTAACCTCATCTCATGTCGTTCAACAAGCAGGCGCCGCCGAAGAACCGCCAAAGAAGAAAAAAAAATGACGAGTAACAAAAAAATCACTCGGAAAATATGAAATTTCATTTACACTAATGGCCGTTTTACACTTTAATGAACTCTGTTTTATACTGAGACATTTTTATGTACCTACCTACAATATTTAGTTTGTGATTCTGCGCAGTATAATAATTTTACAGCTGCGTTTATCTATTTTTTCAGACAATTTACGAAGCAATGCGATATTTCACACAATTTGCTGTATGATACTTACATAATTTGAAAAATAAACAATATCTTGTTCAAGATTTGGTGTATTGTAAAACGGGCTTATGATGATCCTTTTTTCCAATGTCAGTTATTTTATTTTTTTTAAATTTTGAATAAAAATTACAATTATTCGACCTCAAAAACATAAGCGTACTCATTTTCATAACATTTTCTCAATATTACTTCCATTTTAAACAGTTACCGCGTTATATCTCAGTCACCATTTATCGTAGGGAAAACGTTGAATACTTATTTTAGAAGATTTTTTTGTGCTCTACAACTTTTCCATTTACACTAAAGATCAAAAATCAATTTTTCGCGGCGAAAAAGTGAAATAAGTCATTTTTGGCAACTTTGGCGCCCTCTACTTTCTGCACTTTTCGTCATAGAGCAGTGACCCAATGACATAAATTGTAGATAATACTGTCCTTAACAATATTTAAAAAAAAATTCTCTACGACCTACCGTTTTCGCGAAAAATAAAATCCAAAATGTTTTTGGATTTCCCAAAAATTGCAGGGGGGCAGGGGGGTGACAACTCAGTTTTAAGCACTTTGCATGCTCCTCTAACGATTTATGAAAAAAAATTGACTTTGCGATTTTTTTTCCATCAAATGCACAATATTTCTTGGCGTACAAAATTATTGTTAAGAGCAAGCGCCACAGCGCGGCCTTCGATGCGTCCTTTCCCGCGTTATATCTCCGTCACCGTTCATCGTAGGGAAAACGTTGAATACTCATTTTAGAAGGTTTTTTTGTGATCTACAACTTTTCCATTTACACTAAAGATCAATAAACAATTTTTCGCGGTGAAAAAGTGAAAAAAGTCATTTTTGGCAACTTTGGCGCCCTCTACTTTTTGCACTTTTCGTCATAGAGCAGTGACACAATGACATAAATTGTAGATAATACTGTCCTTAACAATATTTGTTAACAAAATTTCTCTCTACAACCTACCGTTTTCGCGAAAAATCAATTCCAAAATGTTTTTGGATTTCCCAAAAATTGCAGGGGCCCAGGGGGGTGACAACTCAGTTTTATGCTCCTTGCATACCCCTCTAACGATTTATGAAAAAAAATTGACTTTGCGATTTTTTTCCATCAAATTTTACAGATTGACTGGACTATTTTGAAAGGCTCAGAAAAGATTCAAATTAACGGCGTCGCTATTTGAAAGGTAATTCTCACCAGAATTATTTTTCTCAAAATTGAGAAGCATAAAAGAATCCATATGTGAACCGGGCTTTATGAGACAGAGTGTAGTTCTGTCAAACTAAAAATTAATTAAAACTAAATTCTTGAAATAATTAAGATATCGGGTTTTGGTTTATGGGAACGTGTTTCTTTTTTCATTACCTTTAAAATAAGGTAAAACTCGACAGGGGTTGCTATTTAAAAAAGTTGGAGCGGCCATTCCCTTAAAAAAAAACTCACGTTGCATTGAAGTTCTGAACTATCTAAGAATGTAGTTTTTATGACTCTTTAGTGATCCCCAAATTTTCAATTTTTTTTTCATCACTCGTTCAAAACTTATAGCTCTGTCCCGGAACTTTTGGGAAACCCTGTAGCACATGTAGACATATAAATGTTTAATTTCTTACATAAATGTTGTTGGCTTAACAACTTTTTCATACTATGTATTTTATTTAAAAAGATTTAATAAAATTTAGTCTCAAAATTTCAGTTTTATTGCAACTAATAAATAATAATAATCCAAAAAACCCTAAATATTAATAAAATTAAAGAAGACTAATTCCTTATAAATCATGTGAAATAATAATCCCTTGAAAAAATCCCCTCCGGGAAAAATGAATAAAAATATCTTGTGGTAGTTGTTAAAACATTTTGATATACGGCGTCATGACATGAAAATATCAGCTGAAACATAAATCTTCATTTCAGGCTGAAAATGTCCAGAGTCCATGTAACAAATGACGAGCGGGGTGGCGTGAATAGTCGGCACTTAGATCTGCACCGAAGATGAGGAGGGAAATCTTATTAAGTGCCTACGAAAGTTTTTAGGGTTGCGAGTAAATTTTTCTTTATGATTTCAGATATTAAAAACATGATGATGCAGGCGACTCCACCAAAACGCACGGTTAGAAAATATTGACTGTCATTTTATTAGCAATCCTGTGACATTTTTCAGACTATTTATAGGCCGCACAAAATAGAATTTTAAAGGCCTTGGCCGCAAAAGCCTACAATGATTAAATGGAACACAATACTCGAAAATAAAAAGTTTGAAATAACATTTTTTGCACGATTGGTCATTTTTAGCGTTTACTGGCTCTATTTCCAAGGTAGTAGGTTTTGTTTACAAATTATAAGGCAATCTTAAAAGGCGGTAAGAACTCATTAAGAAGGCGGTAAGCACTAAACAACAACAGAAACCAAGGCAACTACATCAAAGTGCAAACTAAATCTACATAACCAAAAACAAAGATTATTAAAAAAATTTATTTTTATTGTATCGATCGGGCAAAATAGTATACCTAAGTTTCGGATAATATTGGAAACCTCGACTACGTCTCGGTCTCCAAACATTATCCTCAGCCGGTAAACTGCACATACCCGCCCTTGATACTTTTAATATACTATAGTATGTATCTCAGACAAAAAGTAATCATTAAGTTACTCACAAGTAATTTCAACCTCGGCTGGATGCCTCGACCTTAAACAATTTGCTTGTACCTTAATGTTTCACATTTTGTCCTAGATACATAAATAACTAGTATAAGAAGATCTATTGGCCACTAACCAAAATACAAGAAGTTCTTCCATTCTTCTGAATCATGCAAAAAAAGAATTCTACTCTGTTTCGGCTATCAATGAATTAGAAGACTCCAAAACTCATTGAAGAATTCAATTTAGGGCGCCGGCATTTGACAGACAATTCTCATCATGATTCTTTTACTCAGGATTCAGAAGCATGAAAGAATCCTCAAAGAATCCGCATGTGTAGACAGGGCATAAGTAAGCAAACCAACCAAAAGACATCTTATTAAAGTAACATACAATATTAAGGTAGAAAATCCGTCGGTCATAAGCGTGCGTGATTTCGGTGTGAGATGAGGCCAAAGCAGTCAATGAGAAATAAATCATTAAAATTGTAGATTTGGATGTAAATTACAAGTCATAAGTATCCATTGAAATAAAAAAGATAATTGAAATTAAAGTTTACACGGAAATGCAGTCTTGATACTAGAACCTTTTATGTGTGATTTCTCAACAACTATTACGGTAACTAATTATTTTTATTTTTTAAAATAAATACCTCAAATATCAAAAAATAACATATTCGTTTTTCAAAAATGTGTTGTTTCTAATAGTTTAGTAATTCTATACTAGTAACCTCCGTATACGCAATGCATTTTAGCGCGTTTTAGTGTCAATTATCTTCGTTATTTCAACGGTTACCTATAAATTTTAATTTTTATCCAAATTCTACGACATGTAATGAATGCAGTATATTAATTTGAGTCATATATTGGGTTGTCACTATACCTATTTTAAAGTTTAGATTTTAGCTGATTCTTTAAACTAGACGGACAAATAGAATTGCGTCGTTAAATTATTATTTATTTAGTAGAAGTTCACTTAATCTTTAATTGCGATTACTTATCTGTAAGATTGTAACAAGTATTCTTAAGAGAATTTATACGGAAAAATGTCTTTTACGATATTGTTAGAATTTATCAGATGTTTGTTTGTAAAACATGGCCTCCTAATTATCTGTTTCCGTGTAGAAAACAAATAATCAATTTTCTTTTCTCTTTCGTTCACCTTCTTCCATAAATTATGAACGACAGGTACAGGCTATCAGACAAGGACAGTAATAAACATCAAAACATCCGAATGTCGTATGTCGTCGAATCACGTGACGAAAGTCACCTAGCCAATCAAAACATTCCATTCTCGATTTTTTTCAAAAGTGTTGAAAGTCGGTTGTTGATGCATAATTTGCCGGCCAGTGTTACATGTCGGGTTTATTTACACCTTTTTTTGTTTTTCGCGTTGGTTTAACAAATTTTCTAGCGTTAAAATCTAAAATGGCACGCGAGCCTAACAGTAGCGTGACTTGTATTTGACAACATGACGACTGACAACGACAAAAAATAAGAATTTTATCGGAATTGTAAATAATGTCGCTATTTTAATTGTAGGTGGGTAATAGATAGGCAAACGTTTATTTCTTGTTTTTACTACAAATCAACAACAAAATGACGTTTACTCTACAGTCATACCAATTTATACCAATTACAGGCCTATATGTATTTAAATCATCATGAAACACAAATAATTTTTATAAAATTCGTTATTTAAGGGCAGTTTTCACAAGAAGCACATTTTTGAAACTACTGAATTGTTGATTGTATAATGGTAACTATATGAATGGAATAAAATTAATTTTCAATTAATTGTGCAATGGCAAGAATAGTAAATTTATAAAATTACATTTGGGAACAGTGACCCATACTGCTCTCCTTAGGAAGAAGGTCCTATCTGCAAATTTTGAGATTTTGTAATCTGCATAAATTATTACAAATATATACCAAAATAGAATGTCCAGCTGCCCTAAGAAAAGGTAGAATTTATTATTATTAGTATTATATTTATATAAAGCAATTTTAATAGTAAAAATCCGCAGTTGTTTCCACAAAAAAATTTATATAAAATAATAGCTAAAACAAAATTTTTGCAGATAGGACATTTTTCCTAAGGACGGCAGCATAACTGTTGATTAAAAACCTGGAAACTAAAATAATTGTGCACCACAGGGTATATTTTGTGCAGCTAAACTTTGTAAGTGATGAATGTGAACCTTTTAATATAATTTTGCAATTCCATAAAAAATATAATACCTACATATCTCGGCTGTAATAGTTATTTATGTATTAAGGGCGTAAATAAGCTTTTGTGTCGTGAGAACAAAAACACGTCAAGAGTCATAAAAGCTTCTTTACACCCCCGTAAACTAATTACAGAAAATGGTTATTTATAGGATTATTTAGTAGTTTATATGAAGAAAATCGGAAATCTAAACTATTTGCACTAATTTGACGTTTCATTATGGCGCACTGCGCTATAAAGTGGTCCGAGGGCTATAATGTGACGTTTATGTCAACTAATTAGTGTATAGTATAATAACTGTCAAATTGATACAATTGTGCATAAAAATATTTTTTATTACTTGCGTGGTTATTTTTCTCGTCTGACGCTTGGAAAAATAATATTCCATATTCGTAGTAAAAAAACCTTCTTTGCAGCCTACATACTATATAAATAACCATTCAAGTATCTAGTTTATCCAAAGAAGTAAGTTTTCAATCATTGTTTATTTATAAATCATCAAAAAATTCCAGGGAAAATGCGTCAAACAAAATTTCTACAACTCTGCATCCATTCACAATTAAAATTTCTCATCATTAAAATAAATGAATTGCTCTCATCTGCACGTGTTGTCATTTGTCAAAGGCCAGAGCTTCACCTGCACGTGAGTCAGTCACGTGACTATGCTCAAGTGATCACCGTGCACCCAACCATTGCACACTGTGACGAAATAGAGCTAATCGTGTGCAAAACTACGGAACAAATTGCACTATCACCGGCTAACCACCGTTTTCATTCGGTGGTCGGAGATGACAGATCAACCGATCGACCAAGCAGTTGACAACTGTGTTTGAGAGCAGAATGAGCCGGTTGACAGTGTCAAAATGTGTCACTGACAGTAGTCCCACGTAGCTCAACACCGCATTTGTCCTGTTAATGCATACAAACGCGCGCTAAAAGTACGTACAAGCAATCTAGCAATTTCTAAAATGCTCACGAAGTTTTATAGATAAAGCTAAATTTCATAAATTCATTTACAGATTAAGAATGCAACTAGGTTTATGCCGAGTTATATTTTCTAATAAATCTCTTAATACTTATTATAAAGCATGTAAAAAATTGCTTAAAACACACTTTTCATTAATTTTCTATATGGATTCCAAAGATTTTTTCAGAATTCTAACTGGGCATAAACCTAGATTAATTCTTTCACAAACATCTCGTACCTGTTTTTCCTTCAAATTTATAATATGCAATGAGTAAAGCAGAAACTGCTACACCTCTAAACATGTAATATTTTGTTACGAGACCCTTAAGATAAGGAGCAAAGAGAAAATCTTTTTAATCAAATAGTGGGTAGCAGTTTTGAGTTTTAAATTAAGATTATAAGCTGAATGATAAAAGTTCACTAAATTAGGATCAAGTAACCTGTACTGCCTGTGCAGCCAGAGCTGACCGGTACGGTAAGGGGAAGAAAGAAAGTGCCTATGTTCTACACAATTCGACAACTTATTATTCGCCGCCTAAACTCAACTAACCATCGACATTTAGCACACATAAATATTGCCAATATAAGTTTATTTAGTAACAACAAATTTAATATAAATTATAAAATATTCTAGTATCAAAACAAAATAAATTTTTCTTCTTTACTCAAGAGAAAAACAGATCTGGACGACTTCATTTCAAGGTAGCGAAGCGGTTTCTGCCTAAAAATTTGCTGATAAGCTATGTCCGAACTTTTCCTCAAATGTATAATACAAAATTATTAAAAGAACACATTTTATTGTTATTTCAATTTTAATCCGAAATATTTTGTATTGACGCGTATTGACGTCATATCTGAACAGATTTAAGAAGTGATAATGGCCAAAAAAATTAATGAGCTGTCATATTATACGAGTAGCACAAATTTAACGTAAACTTCAAACTTCAAATGCAGATTAATACTAATTCAATTTGTTCTGTCTGTACTGCAACAAATAAAATATCAAAATAAGTTCAATGCATAAAACTTATGTTCAATTTAATTCTAACAAACAATGAAATACAGCTATTTACATTGATATGTCACCTGCAAAATTTGAGGTTATGCAGTTTCGGTTATGCTGTTTACCTACTAAATCCGTTTTAATACAAAATAAATGTACTTACAATAATGAACCTGAAGCTGGCCAGGGTCGAAAACACTGATTTAACATTTAAAACTGACTTTTTGTTTAAATAACCAATTTACTAATGTTTACACGAAGAAAACAATGTGCTTCTCTACTATCTACTAGCTACGCTGCTATAGGTAATGCTAGGTTAGTGGTGGGGGTAATTCGTACAGTGCGAAGTCAGCGGTTCCAAACATTTATTAGCACGCCGTCAATCAAATTGTTATTAATAAAAATTACTATGTTCAAAATGTTTTAAATATCGTACACAAAATATTGGAATATTATTGTAGTAAAATAAACGAGATGTCGCTGTCTAGTAAGAGTTTATGTTATGGGTACCTAACAAAAAGGTGATGACAGATTTTATGTCATCCATAAACAAGTTTATGATGTCCATAATGTGAGAAAATTAATAAAACGCCAAACATTTCAGAAATAAATCATCAAATTTTATTTTTAGACACCAGAGGTTCAAATTATTACCTGTTTTATAATTACTTACATGCTAATAAAAATAAATTTAATGTGATATTAAATAAAGTAAATATATTACCTATGCATATGTTTTAATTAATACAACTTTTAACAATTTTTAAGACACTACGAATTTTACTAATAGTTTTGCAGTTCAACAAAAGCCACAAATTACTTCATTATCAGCAATAAACGATAATAAAAAAATCTGACGTGGACACCACATGACTTCCTTGTACGCCTTGTGTGTTCATACTTTTCTTAATAACTAAAATGTAAAATAATATTAAAAATTCTTTTAACTTATTATACTAATACTCACAAATATATTTTAGTCATTTGATTTAAACTGCAGAAGAAGATATAAAGCATATTTTACTATTGTCACTGTCATGTCATAATCATTTAAATTTTACGTAGTAACAAATGTTAATCGATCATGGACTACAAGATACCGAAATACTATAAATTATAAATATATACTTTAATTATTTTTAAATGATAGCAGATACAAAAATATTTATAAAATACCGATTGTAGGTAATAATCACATAATCTTTCATTTAAAATAAAAAAAATTGTCTAAAATTAAATATTTATCGAAATATTTTTAAAAAGTACTACTTCCGGTTTGTAGACTGAAACCAAAAATAGGAGGTGCACAACTAGATGCTATAATAGTCCTAAATACAAAATTTCAACTTTCTACGTCTAACCGTATTTGAGTTATGCGACACACATACGTCCGTACGTACGTACGTACGTACGTACGTACGTACAGACGTCACGTCGAAACTAGTCATAATGGATTCAGAAAAGGTCAAAACGGATATTTCCGTCAAAATCTGAGAACCGAAATTTTTCGCGATTACAATACTTCCTTACTTCGTACAAGGAAGTAAAAACCATATAAACTAGACTTGAACAAAAATGCGATAAATGTTTATTTGAAATTTGAAAATGCAAAACTGTGATAACAAAAAAACGCAATCATTTATGACTTAACGTTCACATTAATTACTCTATTCCGCATTTTGTATTAAGTAATAGCATTTTTTACTTCCTTGTACGGAGTAAGGAAGTATTGTAATCGCGAAAAATTTCGGTTCTCAGATTTTGACGGAAATATCCGTTTTGACCTTTTCTGAATCCATTATGACTAGTTTCGTCGTGACGTCTGTACGTACGTGCGTACGTGCGTACGTGCGTACGTGCGTACGTACGTACGTACGTGCGTACGGACGTATGTGTGTCGCATAACTCAAATACGGTTAGACGTAGAAAGCTGAAATTTTGTATTTAGAAATGTTATAGCATCTAGTTGTGCACCTCCTATTTTTGGTTTCAATCTTCAAACCGGAAGTAGTAAATTTAAAAAAAAATTTGATAAATAATTAATTTTAGGCAATTTTTTTTATTTTAAATGAAAGATTATGTGATTATTATCTACAATCGGTATTTTATAAATTTTTCTGTATCTTCTATCATTTAATAATAATTAAAGTATATACTTATAATTTAATATTTCGGTATCTTGTAGTCCATGATCGATTAACATTTGTTACTACGTAAAATTTAAATGATTATGACATGACAGTGACAGTAGCAGTGACAATAGTAAAATATCGTTTATATCTTCTTCTGCAGTTTAAATAAAATGACTAAAATATATTTGTGAGTATACTAGTATAATAAGTTAAAAGAATTTTTTATATTATTCTACATTTTAGTTATTAAGAAAAGTATGAACAAACAAGGCGTACAAGGAAGTTATGTGGTGTCCACGTCAGATTTTTTTTAAATATTGTTCAAAGTTTTATTTGGAACAAATCTATTAAATGTTTACTATTGGTTTCGGGTGGATTTTAAAATGAATACCTAATGATAATAATTTTTTTTAATAAACTAGGTAAGAAAATTATGGACATTTCTACGTAATTATACTATCATTTTAGTGAGCGTCAATTTTAAGGTACCTATTTAAAAAAAATTTAATGACGTCTAGTAATATCAATATAAGTTATTTGTTTAAATATTATTTGGTAACAAGTAACAAGGTTTATAATAGTATATTATTTAACGAGCACATAATGTGAGCTATAATGGGCTACTTGAATAACTTTTTTTATTAAATATTTTTAAAGAAGAGATTAAAACTTTGGACACGTATTTTATATTTTGACAAATTTTTTACCAGCAAGCACAAAACAAAATTAAAATTGAACATTAATAGTGACGTAGATAGCTGGAACCAATGACTGGCCGTAAGCCATAGTACCGGCACAACAAGTGAACGGCGTTCGTGCGGTAAGCTAAAAGGGCCAACCACAGGTTACATTCATAATAATGCTTCCCACCTGCTGATGTTCAAGATAATGACTTCACATAAAAGTGTCTTTCTCAATTTACTAAAAAATATATTATAATAATTTTTAAATAAAGTTTTTACATAATGTTTTTAACCTAACAGTAGGTAGGTACATAATAGAAATAGAAGTAGCCCATTCAAGAGGATGAAAGTATATGCACGAGCTGAAGGCGAGTGTATAATCATCCGAGTTAATTATAGCCATTATGTGCGAGTCAAATACAACGTTTTATCTACGACTTTTGAAAATAAAACATTTCTTTACACATTTTTATTCAATGAAATATTAATCTAACCTCACATTTTGATGGCATGACAGTGACATGAGTGTTGAATAATGGACTCATAATACAATAGTGTTGAATTATGGATTCATAATACAATAGTGTCTTCTGGAGGAGATTATCTTGCTACAGTTACGTATAATGAATGTATTATTTAATGATCGTAGATAAAGCCATTTATCGACATAAATTATTTACATTTTGTTTGTAAGGTACCTAACTAGTAAATAACGTAAAAAGTAATATTTGGGTTTGGTATTGGATAATAAAATCAAATTTGCGTTATTATTGTAACAATAATTATTAATTATTTATGTTTAAAATGATTGATAATTATCTGAATCTGAATTGAAATAGTTTATTTTCTAAAAATGTTCTGAGTATTGGACCCGCCCTCCGCCGTTGTGGGTGTATATTTATTATTCTCACCTTGTTAAATGTAATTAGTAAATAATGAAATATCTTCATTTTATAGTAAAATAAACATGGGAAACTACGTGAATTGCAATTTCAACGCGAATTGATTAGCTCAATACAATTTCCGAATTGCCTAGGCATGCGCCAAAAATAAATGAGCAATTTCATTTGCTAATTAAACAATAATACATCCATTTCATCGGGACAGATAACAAACTGTTAGAGATTGAAAATACAGCCATTTACATTTCAAATCAATTATACAAATATAAGTAACATTATGCGCCATCATGAAACGTTATAATGTTGCTATACTCATAGCACACTAGGATACATTAATTTATTTTAATCAAGCAATTACCATTAATGCAATTTTATCCATAATTTTAATCATTGTTGTGATTGTAAACAATGAGAATGTAATAAATAAATGGGAACAATTGTGTTTATTAATTATTCAAATGTAATGGCGTTATTAGCTGAATGAAATGAACATAAAATACAAGTTTGTAAATCCAATAATTAACACGTGTTTTATTAATTCAATCATGTTAATTTCCAGTCGATTAATAATCATAGCGTATCAAAAGATTTAAAGTTTACACGTTAAATGTGACATTGGATTGTATTGTATCTCTAAAGTCAAAGTAATTAGTAAGTAATATATATAAATTGTTATTAATTAGTCAATCATATTGTGTAATTATGACACATACCAATAGAATTAAAAATGACAGCGACAACACGCATGTAGATTAGTTTTTATTTAGTTTCTATAGTGGTAAATAAAATGAGCTACACTTGTGTCAAAAATATAGTGAAAAAGAGAGCTTGCTATATTACAAACTGAGCTCTTGTTAGTACACCTACACAGTTCATATTTTATATATACATAGTTAAAAGATGACTCTAGAGTGCTAAGAAATTATATTTTTGAAATACTTAATGGTATTTTAGTAATAAATTAGTACAAATAGTCAATTTGGCCGATTTTTTACTATTTTTTTCCTCAGGTGTAATTTTTTTGACAAAAAATATTTTCGTAGCACTCTCACGAACAATGCAATCGACTATTTAAAACAAAATTAATAAATATGCAATAATAAGGCCGTAGTTTGTAATATTAAAATGCATAATTTAATTCTTATTTTCTCTAATTGTTGTCGCAACAATGTATTATATTAATTTTTCGATCAAATAATGCTTCGTAATTACTTATGGTAAAATTCAGATTTTTATTTTGAGCAATATAGCCAGAATCGTGAATTTTGATTCTATTGCAGCAATATTGCTTTCAACAAGTGTAGAGTCTTGAGGCGCTACATTTGTTGGATGCAATATTGCTGCAATAGAATATTGCTCAAAAAACTTTTCTTGCGAATTGTTGTCAATTTTTGCGAGTTTAAGACGCTACACTGTTGCCTGCATTATTGTTGTAATAGAATATATTGCTAAAAAAAAAATTTCCTGTGAATTGTTATTAAAAAAAAATTATCTCTTCTGGTAGTATAGGTACCTAAAAATAACCCTATTTTAATAGATACATATAATTTTCTTGAGTAACAAAAACTTATGAAATAAAGAAAACAATGAAAAATGAAAATAGATGAAAAATATTCCTCATACGGAAACTGAATTATGCTGAATTCTCTCAACAAAATAAAATACCTAGTCTGAAAAGTATATTACGAAGTAGAACATCGCATCAATACATAAACTTTACTACACTAATTAAATTTTAATTCCCTGACCAGTGATACTTTTAAGAACTAATGGTTAAAAAAGAACAACGAAAAGAACAAGAAAGTAAAGAGAGAAAAGGAAAATAATGGAATAAAAGTTTGGGAAAAGTTTTTCAAAGTGTTTGTACTGGAGGAACTTTTACCAACTTTGTCGTTGTTGGAATAGGCCCTAAAATCTAAAATGCTTTATACACTGCATATATCTCACACAAAAAAGAAATCATATTTTATATTTCCAAATTTATTTAGGAGAATTTAAATTATTGTTCATTCTTTGATGTGATTTCGAGTAACATATACAAAGTGTTCGAATTTTAGTTTGCGAAATGTACATATTTTTAAGTAAGCTAAGCTGTAGATAAAAGTACTATAAGTTCATCAAATCAGTCAAATTTTTACAATAAAATAAACCTAAATTTACTTCGGTGTTAGTGATAAAAAATATACAGGGTGATTCACAACTTCGTGCATAAATTTTAATGGCATATAGTATTCAACTTTTTGATCATGGAACAAAAAAATATTTTTTTTAAATTCGTAAATTTCAGGGCAGTTTACACAAGAAGCACATTTTTGAAATCACTGGATTATTGATTGTATAATGGCTAACCATGAATGGAATAAAATTATATTTTAATTAAATGTGCAATGGCAAGAATAGTAAATTTATGAAATTCCATTTGAAAACAGTGGCCAAAAACTGTTTGATTAATTAAAAACCTGAAAACTAAAATTGCGAAAAAATTCTTTCAGTTTTGCTATAATTGAATTGAGCATTAGGTATATCCCACGACGTTGTGAATCATCCTGTATAAATAATTCGATTTAAATAAATGATAACCTCACAATAAAATATTTACATTAATATACGAGTAGGTATACATCTATAATAATTGTTTCAATCAATTAAACCTAACGATAAGTTGTTTACACTCAATTAATTGATCAATCAAACAAAACTTTTTTAAATAAAGGCCAGTGAAACAAAGAGACTCATAATGGAGCAAATAATGAATTCAAATTAGATTGTTTAACAGCACCTGTCACATTTGACGTTTGGCAAAGGCAAACTTGCCAATTAAATTAAACAGTAATTACTGTGAAATTAAAAATCACGATCTGATATATCAAATAAAATTATGCAAATTGTGTCTACAAGTGAAGAAAAAATTAAACTTTGACACGCAGATAAAATATATAAATAGGTACAAAGTATTTCGTAACAAAAATTAATCATTTCTGTCAGTAAAAGGTTCTTGAACTTGGAAAACTGCCTGAATAAATTTCAGCGCTGTCTACACAAAGTTATTTTCTATAAATTCTCAGTTTTGTTAACATGAAAATAAAAGCAACATAAATATTTAGTGACAAACACAAGAGAGAAGTGTTTTGGTTCAGATAAATGCAATAAAAATTACTAAGTCGCGCGCACGCAAGTTCTCTGTCATCTCATTCATTTATTTCCTGTGCCAACTGCGATAGGAATCGCTACGTAAAAACTTGCGAAATTCGTTCCATAAATGCCACAATAATTGGGGGAAATACAAATTATAAGAGAATTTATTACACAATTCATTTTGTTATTTCTACACCACGTAACATTGTTAGCTTATTATATTTTCTCAGAGAATCATGATCAATTTATAAAAAATATGAATAATTAATAATACTAATTTATTTTTATCTACGTATAACCACTGACTAATATAATCATTATGTAGGTAACAGTAGCTTTATTATGAGTCCATTATTTAACACTATTGTATAATGATGAACAGACATCACACTAAAAGTGAGGTAATGAATAATAATTTGTTAAGAAATGTATTAGTTGTGGACAAAATGTCATATTTGTCTTGCACATATAATAATGGCTATAATTCACTAGCTGTCAGCTCGTGCTTAAACTTGCATCCTCTTGGATTATAGCCTACATTATGTGCTCGTTAAATAATATACATTTTGCACGCTCGGTCACTTTAAACGTTTGCTAGCTCTGTTTCTATAAGGTAGTAGGTTTTGTTTACAAATTAGAAGGCGGTAAGAACTCGAAGAAGGCGGTAAGCACTAAACACCAACAGAAACCAAGGCAACAGCATCAAAATGCAAATTAAACCCACATAACCAAAAATAAACATTATTTTAAAAATTTATTTTTATTGTATCGATCGGGCAACAAATATTATAAACATCACGGACGTTATGTTGTGCATTTTGTACCGGTTTCAAATACTATGTCTCCAAACGTTATCCTCAATCGGTAAACTGCACATACCGCCCTTGATACTTAATATACCTACTATTTTTAACTCCCATGCTTCAATTTACTTATTAAATATGCATTGTCTGTACTTGAATGACATTCATTTCGATACAGATGTTCATAATGAAACACCCAAGTAAATTTCAAGCAAATAAATAGTTTTTTAAATGCAACTCGTGTATAATGACTATTAATACACTCGTATAAATTACGACACTCGCCATGGCTCGTATCGTAAATTTATACTCGCGTATTAATAGCTATCATTATAAAACTCATAGCATAACTAAATATATTCAATAATCTGTTCAAATAAAGGTTTTTTTAAAGACCATTTTAAAATTATTACAGATCGAATTCATGCATGCAACAAATGGCATAATCTACTCTACGTAATAATAATAATTTTTCACATGGCAACTTAGAAGAGTCCCGTATCCACATATAAGTATAATGTGATAAAATATTTTATAACATAAAAGAATAATTTAGTTTTAAGCTTTAGCTGAGTCAGGATTTTGAACCTAGACCTTTTAAAGTTAATACAGTCAACGAGTCATAAAATGCAACTGAATTTCAAATGTTCTGCAGAAAATTTCCTGCTTTAAAAATTGTAAATGTCAAAGACCGAGTCAAAGGTTAACATTTTCTACTCAATTTCTAAATTTAAAACAAGTGATGAAGTGTAATACAATAATTAATTACGAAAAGGAAAAATCATATACTACAAAACGTGGAAGATTTACTCAAAATATCATAGTCATACAAGACTCAGGAGGGTTTAAATATGAACCAAAACTTCTGATGTCGAAATAAGAAAAATATTATGTTGTATGACTAATATTTTAAGTAGGTACCTATAATTATTATTTTTTACAAACAGTAAATAAATAGTTAGTCAAGTCTACATTAACCACGAAGAATAAAGGCTGCTTTATAATGGATGTAATTGGTAACTTCTTCTGTGTTCAGTTAACATGAGCTATATGTATTTCTATGTTACGGTTCATAATTAAACTGGATGACGTTTACCGATACTGTAACAGTAAGGTTCACCAACTTTTAAAAAAATACATCCTAGAGTGAATTATATTGTGGTCATAGGCGCTACATTGCAACCAAGTTGATATGGTTTCATACTGTAAAAAATGTGGAATTAATTAATGTTTAACTGTAACAATATGACATCCAAAAATTAGTTCAATATCTAACTTGGAAACTCTTCATGTATTCCAAAACATCAATGAAATACAATTTCACTAAAGTTACACTCTCACTACTTATAAAAACATAAATACACTCCATTTGGCATTACATACTTCACTCTTTTTTCAACAAATAGCAATTAATTTTTGTTTGTTCTTTGTGCCTTTGTTTATTTTGATGATTATTTTTAAATTTCGCTGCAATTACTATTGTTATTAACATTACAGATTCAACTGTCACTCATCATCATCAAACGGAACCATTTCTGACAGTTATAAGAAAGGTTATGTTGTTATGTAGTTAGCAGATTACTGAAATTATTATGAACCACACACTTCTCATTCACATCATACATCTTACATACCTAATACAGAACATTATTAACAAGCCTTAAAACATGGTGTACTATGGAAGTAACAATTTACTTATTACTTATTTTGTATTCTGTAAAGTTAAACTATAGTCGTAGCATTTACAAAATACAGAATAAGTAATTATCAAAAAAAAATTGCATAAAGGTCTCTTTTGACCAGGGTCAGATTTTAAGGTATGTTTGACTTCGATTGGACCAATAGAGATGGGGGTATAAATTAGAAATCTCTCTGACCTCTGACGCCTGACGGACGCAATTTTTATTTTCGCAACAAAACTCAGAAGGTATATAATATTAAAATATACTTAATAGGAGATTTATATTCGTCCGGACCATTAGAGGTGGAGGTTAAAAATCTAGAATCTAGACCGTTTGTCCGATCCTCATGAAAAGAATCAGGTATGTTCGAATTCGTTTGGACCATTTAGGGATAGGGGAAAACAAAACTTTCTTTTCTCCCGGGTCGTCCATTTATAAATCAGTCTTAAAAATTGTCATTGTGAAATGCAGATTTTCAAAAATAGAATTCGAATAATTTAATCAAAAAAATTGCCTAACCGCACAGAAAAACAAAAAACAATCGCAAACGTAAACACTGATAACCAGTTTGTAAACACGGAACCCAGAAACATATAGAACGATAAGTCGAACTCCAATACACACTGCAATACGTTTCTTATATCTTGTTATCCGTTCTCTCCGCGTTTTCAGATTCCATTAGATGGCTTTTCAATCGGCGGGAAATTTATAGCCGCGATTGAAACACTACATTGATCACATATTAGCGATATATAAAGTGCGGGCAGAGCCGATTCGATCGCCACTTTTGTTCCAAATGGCTCTAATACGTGATAATCGTTTGAATTACTTGTGGCATAGTTTTCAAGTTATCCCAAGAGCTCTTGTGGTTTCTGTGATTTTACGATGCGATTAAGGAATTTGAATTGGTTGTGGCTTAGAGAAGAGAGCAGCACTAGAACTTCAATTTGATTCGGATAGAGAGGTTGCTAACTTGTTAAGAAATAAGTTCGTTTATGAAGAGCACTTTATTAACAATACTTTTTGCTGTAGCAATTTTAATTGTCAATCGATGTTAGTTAAATTTAGAATATCTGCAGTAACTAATGTCCTACATTAAGATAATAAAATGGATAACGTGTAGACGAAACTGACAGTTTCCATACATCTGTTCAACCCGTTCGATATGTTATCAAACAGTTTCTATTTTTGTTTCACCTTTTAGTAGGCGAGTGTTGCCTTTCTGACATTAGGTATTTTTTTATGATTGCATTATTCCATTAAAATGGACAAACGCGACATTATAAAGTGATATGTCTTTCTCACATTAAAAAGTGATAGATATTTTTCCTGATTCATACGAAACTGACAGTTTCCATACATACGTTCAACCCGTTCGAAATGTTATCGAACAGTTTCTATTTTTGTTTCGCTTTTTAGTAGGCGAGTGTTGTCTTTCTGACATTAGATATTGATTCCATTAAAATGGACAAATACGACATTAAAAAGTGATTTATTCAGATAACTAAAGTAGTAGGTACTTTTAGAAATAAATAGAATTTGTATTCTTGTTATTGAAAATCTTGTATCATGTATTCCATGTTCGTGGTATATTTGTTTATTCGTAAAATTAAAATTATGAAAGTTGGCATCAAAATATATTCATGAATAAAATGTTTAATATTTATGGTCAAAGGAAAAATAGGGTACATGACTCTCTGAAAAGTGTCTAACGAATATTCGTGTGTGTCAACATTCTCCCTCATACGATATCATTCACTTTCCTCGCTCATTATGTATATACTATTTAGTAAAATATTCTCATTTCAATGCAGTATTTTTTTAAATTAAGCCCCATTCACACATGGATTCTTTGAGGATTCTTTCATGATCTGAATTCTAAAAACAGAAATTCTATGTTTTGGAGCTATCAATGAATAAGAAAATATTCTTTTTCAAGACTCATTCAAGATTCAATTTAGCAGCGCCACTATTTGACAGGATTATTTTTCTCAAATCTCAGAAGAAGAACAGGACTTATATTTACACACACGACCAATGCAATGACAATGACACCTCATTAACGTATAATCTATGTGGCATAAATAATATAATTATTTAATATTAATATCGACATAACCTCATTGATGTATAGTATAATTTAGTTATTAAAATAATGATTTTACCGTGTTTAATATAATAATAAATACAAACCGATTAACCTGTACACATTAATATCGTATCCCACGACCCGATAAACGATTAACAATTAATATATCGTCAAAGGTAATTAATTGAATTATGACAATATAACATAATCTATTCTATTATAGATCTATACCCTGCAGCCTATATAGAGTAGAGATATCAGTATGTTCATGTTTATAATATATCGAGCACCGCATGCTGAGAATCAGGCGCCATAGGAGAGAGACTTGGGTTATTATTAGATTTACGCGTGTTGTTGGTTTAAAATAAGGACGATTTATATGTTCACGTAAGAGTAAGACACCAGGATGGTATTGGGATACTTTTACCAGCATTAAATCCTATCCTATAGCCTTCTAATGGCCAGTCGTATCAATTCCAAAATCAAATTGTCAGAATGTGAAATAACATTGTTGACATGATTTTGATTCGATATATAAAGTGTCACTTAAGACTTAAGGGAGAGCAATGCAACTGAGCTAAGGCGCTAATGTTGCAAAGAGTAGAAACATGACAATAATTATTTGTATAACAATTTTTGAAATCGTATATTAAAGAACAAGTTTTATAAGACATAATTTTTTCGCACGTGTTCAAATTTAGTTAAACGAGCCCTCGGGTGAGTTTACTAAAGAACAAGTGCGAAAAAAGTCTTATAAAATGAGTTCTTTATACTATTTTTTCTATTTGGTGTCTTTTTATTATTAAAATTTAAATTATACTGCCACAATATACACAAGTCGATTTAGGGAAATTTATGTGTGTAACGTTTTGGTTGGTGATATTAATATTGCCATTTATTTAACTGTCACTGTCACTGCAACAGTATATATTACTGAACTATTCTAAGTGATAAGTACAGATATAATAGAAAATATTGAACTTATATGTTTTCAATTTCTTGATTCAATAATTTTATTGAATAAAAAGTAATTAATTAAGCAAAACATATTTGGAGATTATACTGAAATTTGTCAATTCTTAAGTTTGACGTTTAACAATTGAAATAAATGTCATCTGATACTGACCTGATACTAGCAATACCAACCTTCTATAAAAATATGTTGCGTGTCACAATGTGAACTCTAGCGACATTCAGTTGCGTTTCACAAAGTTAACTTTGTGAACGCCAAATAGAAAAATATAAATTGAATAAGTTGAACGCGTACGAAAATTGCAGGGAGAGTTACAATCGTTTAAGTTCGACAAAATATTTTCAATTTTACCTGCAAAACAAGAAAATTAAAAAATACAAAAATTATCTTTAATTTTTTAACATTTACTGCCAAATTTTTAAATTTTTGTGAAATGTCAATGTTGTTGCGAAAACAATGGACATTCAAAAAAAGCAAAACTGTGTTACAAAGTGCCCAAAAATGTGCGACAAAGTACTTTGTCGCACACTTGCAACAAACAGCTGCTTTCAAAATTAAAATCAATGTAGAAACATGAACTTTCAGAAGCAGGCGTACAAAAAATACATTTTTAGTGCTCTACCGATATGTTTTACTTCAACCGACAAAACTAGAGTGCCTATACCGTATAGGCACTCTAGTTTTGTCGGTATAGGCTATACGACAGAGTGATGACAATAGTGGTCTTCCTTTTGATTGGCTGATGATAAAGACCGCTATATTCGTTCCAATGTCAAACTGTTCAACGTTGGATTTAATTACACACAGAGTTTATTTATTACTTCGTCAATTATTTGTTTTTGTTATTTTAATTCAGTTTATAATTTACTATTTTATCGTTGTTTCAATCTTCATTTAGTACAGTATCAGGGTTTAATTGAATGTTTCCAAATGTCAGATTGACAGTCAATTGTCATTTACTACTTATGACGTCATGATTAGTTACTACAACTAACTAATTTTAGTCATCGCCCTGAAGAAGCCAATAGTGTTGGCGAAACGTCGGCTCCTGATTGAATGCAGTCCTGAATAATTTCTACCTTTCGTAAATTATGATATCAGTACATCTTCATCCTCCACTCTTCCAACCACAAACCTCCTCCACCCTTGTGGCAGCGTCGTGACGTCATCGAGAGCTTATCGAGCTTATCGGCTGAATATTTGATGTGCATTTATACCGCTACAGCCACCACCACCACGACAATGTGGTTGTAACATAACAGAAACATGTACATGTATGCGAGAGGTACCGGTACCTGTTACCCTGTTAGCAAATTCCAAACATGCTGATGTTGTCAACTGTCAGTGACGTGGGAAAAATGAAGGGTGTTCTACAAGATGATTGAATTAATCAGGGATTTATTGAGCGTAATTGTTTGGTGTAACAAATGAAGGTATGTATAGTAAATTCCACGAGACCTTTCATTAAAAAAACACATGGCCACATGTTTCGTGCAGTAGGCCGTTGGAAATAATAAGAAAATGGCGAAATTCAGATTTTTCTCAATGAGATTTTTTGTTGGAAGTCACAGATTAAGATGTATATTTCACGAAAAAAATTACCCGCAGACATGATATGGTCTGGAACACATAAAAAAATGCACTTATATGCAAAAAACTACATTTTTTGCTATTTTTCACGTATTTTGTTGATTTTTTTTATTTAATCGACTAAAAAAGGAAATAATTGTGGAAAATATTTTATTTTATTATCATTTAATCTTCTAGTAACATACAGGTTGGTGGAGGTGAAATGCGAACATAGGGAACATACATGACAATCGAACTTTCATGCCAGGTATCTTGATATATTTTGTAGTAGTGTCACAAAACGGAGTAATGTGAATTTGTGTGGCAAAAAGAGTAATCAATATCAGAATTAATAATAAAATCTAAAAGTACATGTAAACTTTCTCGTTCTGATCGTACACATACATTATTATGCAAAGAAAATATTTTAATGAATATAAAAATTTCAATAATATGACAGCTACTTTTACATTGACAGTACTTATTCCACGTTTATCAAGATGCCTAGCATGATAACTCCATTGTCATATATTTCCCTATGTTCGCATTTCACCTCCACCAACCTGTATAAAACCATTTAGAGAGAAGTTTTAGTTGCATAAGAATATCTCCGTTGCCGCTTTCAATTTCAAAGTTCGTCGCACGGATTGACAGTCTTACTGCATCAAAACGAATTGGTCGAAATAGTTAGATTCCACTATTAACATCTTCTGCCATACTATAATTGTGAGTAAGTTCTCAGCAAAATAAAAAACTATTCGAAATAAAAAATGACTGCATTTTTAGCAGGTACCGGTAAATTAATTATTGTATAACGGTAGAGTGTTTGCCTAGCATGCTAGCGGCTCCAAGTTCGATCCCAGCAATCGACAATAATACCACAATTAAGATTCATTCATCGATGCAAAACCCCAGTTCGATTTCCAGCACAACCGACAATAGTATCATTGGGTCCGAGTGGTTGGATTCCACTATAACACATCTATCATCCTGTAATTGGGAGTTAATCCTGTAGGTTGGTTACCATCAAAAATAAAATAAATAAAAATAAAATAAAACCTATCATGTTTTTCTTCTCTGTTTAGTATAACTGACGCTTGCAAAAATCTATGCCTAAGTTTGTTTATCACTGCTTGACTGCTTATTGTCTTTTAATTATAATTATGCTTCCTTACTAATTATAAGAATTACTGTCCATTTCTATTTCTACAAATGCGATATCTACATAATGCGAATGTAAGTTGGACAGCTATGTAAATATGTCTCAGCACCTCTATGACAATGAACGTATGCACGTATGTAATTTTCGTGCTTGTTTTCGTGTAAGTCGCAGTAATCGTGACAACTAACGTGTAATTGATATTGTTTCACATGTAATGTGATTTTAATAACAGCTTTTGGGGTTGTGGCAGTAGTACTACTACCGCATAATATGATGCATTCATACATTATCATTTATTTACCATACATTCTTTAATCAAATATGGTGCAATAAGCACTTCTTAACACGTTCGTGGACACTAGCAAAAATTGTAGAATTTAATAAACACAATGGACTTCGACTTTATTTTTTAAATAAATACTCAAAATTGTATACTGGTACGTGTTCTTCAGTAGACTTAGACTAAATGGCATTTCTTAACAGGTTCGTGGACACTAGTAAAAATTGTAGACTTTAATAAACACATAGGACTTCGACTTTATTTTTAAAATTTTAAAAGTTATATAAATACACAAAATCGTATACTGGTACGTGTTCTTCAGTAGACTTAGACTAAATGGCATTTTTGCCTTTGTACCACAAAAACGAAATTAAGTTCGACCTAAAGAATTGGTGTTGATGGGCAAAACTATTTAATTGACGACTTGATTTTTCCGATGCCTCTTTTCTTTTCATACGGAAGACGAATCGATCTAAGACCGTCCATTGAATAATACGTACATTAATTATATAGGTAACTGTACACTGAAAGAAAAATTTCGGAGGGAATGATTCTAGAGAAAGTTTTCACATAAGAGTAGTTAATTTTGACTACATTTGTATTTAACTGTATTATTTTTAGGAAGAAATCATCATTTTTTCATGTAGTTACGCAATTCTAACAACGATAAGGAGAAGTTTTGCACTTTTTTACCTCCGCATGTAGAACAAATTTTGTTAGCTAAGTAAAATGTGGAAATTAAATCTTAATTTGTTAAAAACATACGTTTTTGTGTAATTTACATCTACAATAAATGAGTAATAACATATGAGGTATGTAAAATACACCTTATGTAGTTAAATTTCAAAGTTCTTTTATAACAGTAGTTAACTTCAACTTACAGACGATATTTACTCTTAACGGAGAAATACACAAGTGAAAAATTCCACTTTATATTTGTTAACTTATTATAATTCATATATTAGTAGTTAAAATTATCCAGTTTTAACTAGTTTTTTAGCGTTTGGCGGCTCTGAAGTTTGCTCCCCGCTAAACTCTTGGTCTTTTGCGTCTAGACTCTAGTGGTGGTTCCACGTGTTTAATTTTGTGTTGTAAATGACGGAAAAAATATGGAAAATATCCTAAGAAAGATGTTAAACTAAATTATGCAAAAGCTACAGTAAACTTATTTGATTGTTAAGAGTCGGGAGGAAAAGAATACGTAAGTATTAAGTTTTTTCATGTTTTGACTAGTTTAACTAGTTTAAACGAAAAAATATAAATATTTTAATTTATTAAACTTATTGTAGGAGTTATTTTACGATCCCGTAAGCAGCACTGGTTTTCTAGAAACCCGATCAAGAACAATTAATAGAACATCTTCATCTACAATAGGATCAAGAACCAAAAAAACGCCAACTAATGAATCTATTGACGAACTGGATGAAGAATCAAGCGAAGCATATTTTCAAGAATCTATTAACTTTTTAAAAAATGCATGTGTAAAAATTCAACTAAAAGATATATTTGTTCACATACAATCTACCGTGAACCACAGAAAAAGTTTAACCAGCATTATTGAATTATATCCACATTTCAAAGATATACTCCATTCCTTGTAAGTAAATTTATATATTATATTTTATGGGATGTTTAGGTCCTTTTTTTCAATGTTAATTTAATTTTTATTTCAGGTAATTTACCAGAAATTTGTCTAATGTTTGTTCTAATGATATTGTTTTAATTATTATTGAAGATTGGGACATACATACAAATAATTGTTGATAGCTTTGCTTCATTTGCTTCCCCCAGCAGGCAGCAGCCAGGGACCGTGGTGGAGCCAAAAAAGGTCAAAGTCTTCTGCTGTCGATAAGCTATTTGTTCATCATTCAGTAAGTACATTTGTTATCATATCATCTGATGTATTTTGAATTAAATATATTTCATTTAAATAGATAGCTAGTCGTCTTGAAGAAGCTTTCAACAGCAGGAAAACTATCCAACCATTTCTTATTGCCGTGGGTCCAAATAAGGAAGCCATATCGGATTACTAGGTATATTGTAATTGCCAATAAGTTAGCATTGTTTTGTGCGGTATTATATAATTATATGGTAATGTTATAATGTTAATTCCTAATAGATGTAGCCTGGCTTTAAAAATACTTTTGTATTCTAAAAGATTGTTAATATATTTTTTAAAATTAATATAATGATACATGAAATATTTTCTTATTCACCTTTTTTATTACGGTCCTGAATTTTATGACTAGATATTTTTATTACGGCCCTGTGAAAAAATTTGAAAGGAGGGTTTACCATCCATACCCAGAGGTATTTAACTGCCAAAACATGGTTAAATATCTCTTTTTTTGTATGTCTTTAACTATCAAAGGTATGCATTTCGCAAAAAAATCTTAGTTAACTATCTCTTTTTAAGTAGTTAATCTAATACATAAAATGAGATAATATCAATTTTATATGAGTTAATTGCATAATGTCTTGTAGTTAATAGCATCATTTATTTAACTCCGTATGTATGTTCTTGACTACATATTTCTCTCCTATATTCGTCAAAATCTAACTCCGTGAAAGTAACTACTTATTTTAACTCCGAAAACGGATGGTCGCGAGGGAACTACCTAAGTAGTTAAAAAAGAGTTAGATCTAACTCCGTATTTTTTTCTGTGTAGTAAGATAAACCCATTCATAAGACACACTATTGTATTATGAGATCATAATTTAACACTATTGTATTATAAGTCCATAATTTAACACTATTGTCGTATTGCCACTATCATCACACTCCGAATGTGAGGTTACGATAATATTTTAAGAATAAAAATTTGTAAACAAATGCTTTATTTAAAAAGTCGTAGACAAGACGTCGTATTTGGCGCATAATGGCTATAATTAACTCGGATGATTATACAGGGTGTATAACAAAATTTAAGAGTGTATAGTATTGGAATCAAAATGAATTTTGTTGAAATTCGTAAAATTAACAGTAGTTTGCAAAACAATATCATTTTGGGTATCGCTGGTTGTCACAGTTAAATAATAGTTATACAACGTAATTAATCATAATTATATGAATGTAATAATAATTTTAGAAACAGGAAAAAATGAAATTTGTAGGTACTTAAAGGATGCCTCATTTTTTAATTTGCGAATTTCAACAACATTATTTTTGGTTCATGATCAGTGCGTCCAATACTACACCCTTATAAATTTTGTTATACAGGTTGGGTTACACCCTGTATACTCGCCTTCAGCTCGTGCATACACTTTGATCGTCTTGAATAATAGTCTACATTATGTGCTCGTTAAATAATATACTATTTGTACATGCATTTATAATTGACATAATAATAATGAAACTTACAGTGTTTTGTAAAACTAACAAATAAGAGGTGAAGATGATAGTTTGATTATTAATTTTGTAAATATTTTTAAATACGCACCAAAGTATTCACCATTCTCCACAAAACATCCAAATCAATCCCGCTCACCCACCAGTGTAGTACATACTCCCTATATACCTCCTGATTCATCCTTACATACCCTCTATGTACCTCACCGAGCAGTACATAGTCCTCGAGCACTCGGCAGCATCTCTTATATACTCACACACACACACGTACACGTATATACACACGAAGTACACGGAGGGTTCGGGTCACACAGTGTGCTGGTGGTGGAGGTGGGGCGGGGGTGTGGGGGAGGGGAAAGACCCAGCGCCGCCGCCGATGCCGGATCTAACGTGTAGTCCCCGCCAAGCGTCCCAACGCCCCGCGGACAGCGGTTGTCAAACGGTGGAGCATTCAAATCCAAGGGAAGATACTTTTATTTTATCAGTCAGAATCTCAATCCGTGCGACTGAGAGATTCCTGTACAACCAGGACTACGTTCAAGATGATCAAGTGGTCAGCTTGAAGCGCTCGAGCGATTTAAATGAAAGATGGTTTTACAATTTAACGACAATCACACACTGCCGGCCGAGAGACTTGAACCACGGAACTCCGGGTTTGTACGTCATCACATGCAGAGAACTGTGGGGGAATCTTTTGCAACCAGGACTACATTTAAGATGATCAAGTGGTCAGCTTGAAGCATCTGAGTGCAATTTAATTGCAAGATGTTTTGCAATTTAATGATAATCAGACACTGCCGGCCGAGAGACTTGAACCACGGAACTCCGGGTTTGTACGTCATCACATGCAGAGAACTGTGGGGGAATCTTTTGCAACCAGGACTACATTTAAGATGATCAAGTGGTCAGCTTGAAGCATCTGAGTGCAATTTAATTGTAAGATGTTTTGCAATTTAATGATAATCAGACACTGCCGGCCGAGAGACTTGAACCGCGAAACTCCGGGTTCGTATTCGTACGACATCACATGCAGAGAGCTGTTCTGAAACTGCTTCGAATAGGGTGTATATTATTGGAAGGGTTAATATTAAATGATTATAATAAGCTGTGAGTCTGATAAACAAATGCCACTTTTTGACACAATGCAAGAGCCTTAAAATTGAGAATTGAACTCAATTTTATATCAATCAAGCATTATTATGCAAATCAGTTACTTGCATATGAGTCTTCATTTTACTTACTTTTCCATTTCAGTTTTATTCTGCTATCGTTATAGTATATTACATTACTAGCAAGGTAAAACAGTTTTTACTAAAGGAGGAAAAGACCGGCGAGCTGAACAGGCGTGTCACCTCCTTGAAACAGTAAAACAGTTACCTTGCGTGTATTGTACAACATTTTACTTGTTACTCATTTTAAATCAAAATAAAGATTAATATGTCAATAGCGTTATCTGCAAAAGATATAAAGTGACTGCCAATAAATTCAGGTAGGAAATATAAAAAGAGACAGGAATCTTAGAAAAAACCTATATAAAAAAATTTAGAATACAGAACAGAAATCTTTTGAAGCTCGTTAAAAGTTTTGCAACAAAATTAGGTAATCCAATAGAAAAAAGACATATTATAGGTACCTACGCCGAATTCGGAAGAAACAATCAAAAAGTTATACTTGTTTGAATATTAATGTCTATATTGATTACAAAATTCGTACTCTGTACGAAATACAGTACGCGAAATATGAGATGGCCAACTTAGGAATTTTAAATTGGCAAACAATATTAATCGAGTGGACATAGATTATCAGCAATTTTTTTTGGCAGAAATCGCTTCGCTACCTTGAAACAGTGTATAAAGAAGTCGTCCAGCTCGGTTTTTCTCTTGACTCAGTTGCAAGTAATAAGTTGGCGAATTGTGACTCAGCTCTTTGTAGAACATAACACATTGTTTCTCTCCCTTACCGCTCCGGCCAACTCGGGCTGCACCAACATCAGGTAAACCGAGGTAAATGCTCCTAGTAGATTAGTAGATGAATTCTCGACATTTTTGACTATTGACTACCAGGCATCGGTTTACATAATTTATTACCTACACATTTCTATTCAATTCAGTTTTGCAATAATAACTTCATGACCTAGGAACATCATTGCAGCATTTATTCTTATTTACATAAAAAAATGTAACTATAAATGAACAATGGAAATTATTTAAATATTGAAATAGATTTTTCATTATTTTGAAAACCGTCCTTCGAACATATTGAGAACCACTGCCCCTCGTTCGCTCGTTCAGTCCCCTTTCCCACACCTCACCTCAGCTATCACGAACACTGTTGTCAAATTTCTCTCCCGCGCTAACGTTTCTACAGCGTTGCCAACCTCCAATCCGTTTATTTCTTCACAATTTTATATTCAAACTTCATCACCGCTGATAAAATGTACAACATTTCCTCGTTCTGCACCAAGGAAATCTATCGCAAATAATTGCCGATCAACAGGTTAGAATTCGCGGGGAGCCTAATCAGCTTGTTGTAAGATGTGATACGTTATCGATAAGGGAAGAATTTATTAGAGGCTGTTTCCATGCTATTCAATATTATTTTTATTGAATTGTTTGTGATTATTCCTTGTGAGCAATGTTTATTTAAACGTAAAAGTGATTTGCTGTTAAATAAAATTTCTTATTTTAATTTATGTCTTCCTAGTGTGTTATTGTTTATTTATGTCATGATACGAGGTACGTTATATACTACATTATGCCCTAAGGCATTAAGAAATTACCATCACAAATATTTTTCCTCTGAAATTAATATATTTTCTGTCTGTTGCTAGGATACCAAAAATGTTTACAAAATTTGAAACGTCAAAATCAAAAGCGAATTGTCACGCGCGGAATAACTGATGCTTTATAGCCCTCGGGTCAGAGGCTCTTGGGCTTGTAAACATGTCGCCCTCGGATGAGCATAAACATCATCAGATGTCCTTATACATAAATAACTATTATGTATCTGTTATAAATTATTGGCAATACAAATTTTCTTCAAAGTGAAACAATAGACAATCGACTAAATTCCATAATGACATCTTTATTAATTAGTCCATCCTGACATTTTTTATTTGATTCCGTACTACCTATCGATTTATATACTTGGATGAACTTCGTCTTATCTCAACTATATCCTTGTTGTAAGACTTTTATTTTGATGTCATAAGCTTGACATGATTAAACAACTATAAGGAAAAATTGTCAAATTAATGACAATTCTTTATTTTTGACACTTTTTTGTTCTGCTCTTCCTTATAAACTTAAAATTTTGATACAATTCTATAAAACATTAAAGTTAATCGATTAGTTTACGCTTAATTATCATTTTCACACTTCTATGTAAGTGCTTTAAGATGTTTATTAGGATGCGACATTGGATAAATAAATTCTAAAAGAAAAAATAATTTGATAATCACGTTCAGAATCTAGAATGCAGATCTCAATCTCGTATTTTTTGGTACCATTTTGCTTAAATATTTTCTACGAAACCTAATTTTTGATGCCACGATCAACATGATCTAATAACTATCATGGAAAGACAATAAATTTTAAGACAATTACGCCAAAAGTGGACTTAACCTCTTTTTGCTGCAATACATATTTACTAAGATGCCCTTTCTATAAAACTTACGTTAGAATCGACATAAATAATCACTATTGGCAATCAGTTTAGCATCATTTGTTACAAATTTTAAAAATTGTAAACGGAAGTAGTTTCAAATCTTATACAGATTTATTTTCCTCCAACATTAACATATTTTGATACTACCTAATTCAAAACAAAAATAAAATTGTCAATGTGACTGATAAAGAGATGTCTGTAGCAAGGAGGATTGTCTGTGGTGTAGAGTTTTTGAAATGTTAGTCACGCCATAGTTAAAGATACCTATATAATATTAATTGGACATAGTTTTATGTAAACACGGTATTTATATAAAATAAAATAATCTATTAAACAAAGAGTTGATTTGTGAAATATAAAATTTATTACCAACATAATTATAATAAAAGTAGATTACTAAGTTCAAATATTTCAATGTCCATACGGGAGGTTATATGTGTTGGCCATATCAGATTTTTTTTATTTATAAACGTAAATTAAATAAATTAAATATTCAGACAATCGTTCTATCAAGCAGATCTTCTTTTAAACAAACTATACCTACTTAAACTTAATAACTAAACATGTCTCAAACGATTCTTTGACGCCACCCTCCTGAGGATGGCCCTGGTAGGTCCGAAACGTTGAGGGTAGTTAAATAAAAATAATTGTTTGGCTGAATCCCATGAAATTGGTTTCCTTTAATAACTAAAGTTTTCAAACTGCTGGTTAACATTTAGTTATTTGTTTTTGACAACAAAGGTTGACGTATATCACCAAAATCAAACATGAAATTGGCAACGTCGAGTTGTAGCTCCAGAGCAACAATTCAAGTACACCCACACACAGGTACACATACACACATGTAAACACTCACACACAGATGTAATGTTATCAATACCGCATGTATTGTTTGTTGATAAGATAAACCTGTATAGTTAACGATACCGCGATGGAATTAAATTCACTTTCAGGAAATGAATGCGGCATTGCATGTCCCAAGCTATGTCATGAATTCATCTTAAAAAGGAACACCTTGCAATTACAATAGAACCAATTCATCTGACTATTGATCATTTACACAGCTAAAATATTACAGAAAGAGTTGCCTTTGGTATAGTTATACTTTATCCCAAAATACGAAGGAGCACCAACAGTCTACAGTCTTCCTGTGATTGCATTTATGCCGAATCTAAAATTCTAGATTTTAATTTTCTTGTAAATACTGAATCTTTTGATGTAGATATTTTATTACGCATATATTTTCAAGTCCTGGTTGCATAAGAATCTCTGTTGTAGCTTTGAATTTCAAAGACCGTCGCACGGATTGAGATTCTGACTGCATCGGTCGAAGTGGTTGGATTCCACTGTAATAACATTTACCGTTCTATAATTGCGACATTGGGAGTAAATCCTGTTGACTGGTTACGAGCAAAATTAAATAAGCTCATTTATTGCATTCTTAATAAGTAAACCTTAAGGGTCTCGTCTACGTAATAAAATATTGCGTGTTTGGAGGTGCAGAAGTTTCTGCTTTATTCATTGCATTTTTGCATTTTATAAATTTGGAGGAAAACACAAAACAGGTAGGTACTAGATGTTTGTAAAAGAATTAATCTAGGAAATCTATATAAAAAAATATTCAAATAGTTATTTGTTTTTTTGCCATGTTAAACACATTATTTTTTCGGCGATTGTTATTAATTAATATTAATTTAGTGATTATTTTAAATATATTGATAGGTGTATCGCAATCAAATTATGTTGCTATGTGTATATGTTGACAGTTGCTATGAAAAAACAAAATAGGTTAGGTATGTTGATGAATTTTATAAATGTCAAATTTGTTGATTCACCATAGTAACAATTACTTTTGTTGCCTAGGCTTTTTTTTACTATTTTTGCTGCCTAGGCAGCAAAAGTGACACTTTGCTGACTGTCAACTGTCAAAAAACAGCACTTTTAATGTCAATCGCCGAAAAAAGTTATTTCGTCATGATTATATCTGATGATATGATTAACAGATTTATTACAAATGTAACTCGGCATAAACCTAGTTAAACATTGTAGGCAATCTACTAAAAAATACTAAAATTTCAAGTGAATCTTTAAAATTAAATTTTTTTTCGGTTAGAATATCGTCTTAAACTAATTAGTTTCATCACTCATCAAACAAGCTTCTTAATCTTAAGTAGATAGAACAGAATTAAGTCAACTTGTAATTCTTTATATACCACCCTCGTAAATTGTCCGCATTTCAAACTTATTGTTTTCAATCCACGTGGTTGAAGTTCAATAGTCCGCCTTATGGCCAAGGAAATAAGGACCACTTTCCCCAGCTTGCACTGAATGCAACAGCCAACTGTTTCGTAAAACAATGACCCAGAACGCCGTGGATTCTTCAGATTACATCTCTGAATTTTTTGAATTGTTTCCTATTGTTATTGTGTAAAATCTGATATTATTTTAATGATGATGATGACATAAAAATGTGACGAAAATAGGAAGTGTCAAATTTTTAATATCAGAGGTTATGTAAAATATTTGGTTAATATTTGAATAATTATGTCAACAAATAATTAATAAATAAAAGGTTGCATTCATTGTTTGAAGTTTTTAATTAATACAATATTATGTGCTTGTATCATTTGAATATACCTAATTAATATTTTATTGTTTACTCTTTTGTATTTATATTTACCTACAGTGCTACAAACTTTGTTCCGCCCATTTTTACTCGCTATTTCTTGTCTGCTATTTTATATGCTGTTCAAAAATTATTTTTCTTTTTTCTTATTTTTGAATTTCTCATTTAGCAATTTTACTGGTTATGCGGTATTACTATTTTATTATAAAAGCTCAGAATTAAAATGATTAATTTTATATTACACCATTCCATAAGAAATAATTTGTCAAAGGATATAGCCGTCAATTATTAGTATATTATTTAACGAGTAAATAATGTAGGATATAATTAATGAGGATGAAAGTTTGTTCACGAGCCGAAGGCGAGTGTATAAATCATCCGAGTTAATTATAGCCATTATTTTCGAGTCAAATACGACGTTTTATCTACAACTTTTTAAATAAAAAAACATTTTCTTACTACAAATTTGTATTGATATTAACTTAACCTCAAACTTTGGTGTGATGACAATTTATCCGAGTAATTTAGAACTATTATGGGGGTCCATCAAGCTAGCGGGGCCATTATGGCAGAAACACATCGGACTAGTCCCAAAATTTTTAACTATTTTATTGCTAATTAATTACCGAAAAAACTATTTTTTAACCTCATTATTTAACGAGAAATTGATGTTTCTGCTAGCTTGACAGGCAATTATGGCAGAAACATATCGGACTAGTCTCAAAATTTTTAACTATTTTATTGCTAATTAATTACCGAAAAAACAATTTTTTAACCTCATTATTTAACGAGAAATTGATGTTTCTGCTAGCTTGACAGGCAATTATGGCAGAAACATATCGGACTAGTCTCAAAATTTTTAACTATTTTATTGCTAATTAATTACCGAAAAAACAATTTTTTAACCTCATTATTTAACGAGAAATTGATGTTTCTGCTAGCTTGACAGGCAATTATGGCAGAAACATATCGGACTAGTCTCAAAATTTTTAACTATTTTATTGCTAATTAATTACTGAAAAAACAATTTTTTAACCTCATTATTTAACGAGAAATTGATGTTTCTGCTAGCTTGACAGGCAATTATGGCAGAAACATATCGGACTAGTCTCAAAATTTTTAACTATTTTATTGCTAATTAATTACCGAAAAAACAATTTTTTAACCTCATATTATTTAACGAGAAATTGATGTTTCTGCTAGCTTGACAGGCAATTATGGCAGAAACATATCGGACTAGTCTCAAATTTTTAAACTATTTTATTGCTAATTAATGCTGCAGTGTACTGTATGA
Source organism: Agonum fuliginosum (assembly GCA_947534325.1). Taxonomy (NCBI): domain Eukaryota; kingdom Metazoa; phylum Arthropoda; class Insecta; order Coleoptera; family Carabidae; genus Agonum; species Agonum fuliginosum. The sequence goes on from OX384033.1 coordinate 4,636,710, forward strand.
TATATAAAATGTGCTGGTTTCGTTTTTCGTATTTTTAAAAATATAGTTTTGGCGGGAAACACGAACCATTTCAAACAGTAAATTTAAAAATCAAGCTCCGCGGTGAGATAATTCGGCACTTCGCATCTCACAGAACTGCACATTCATTTTCAGTCAACAAAATTTTAAAATTTCTAATTGGGTGGGCTGTCGTTAAGTTGGCCCATCATTTGAAATTTTGGAATTAATGGAAAACGGAGGCAGTATATTTAATATAATATACAGCACATTTAAGAATATTGTAAGCACATTGTCTCAGCATACTTATTTTTAATACATTTTAATATTGGTGGGCCAGGGTAATGGATCTGCTGACTTAAAAAAAAATAAAGTTTTGGCGGGAAACACGAACCAAACAGTAAATTTAAAAATCAAGCTCCGCGGTGAGATAATTCGGCACTTCGCATCTCACAGAACTGCAATTTTATATTATAGAATTACCATTTGAATAAATTTAATTCTTATTTTGAAATTTGAAGTTTAATTAGAAAGAAACAAAAGCCGATCGAATAATTGATAGAAGATATTATATGAAATTGTATTTGTATTATATTAAATTTCTCTGAATTACTACATTAAATAGGTAGGTAGGTGTATACTTCTAACTACTTTTATTTTACCTGTATAAATGGAACATCTGTAGATGTTCCTCCGAATTTTTCTGGACTACAGATTGAACCGTACCTTCATTCAATAAAATATAAATACCTAATATTATACCAAGTTGATGGCAGGTAAGAAAGTAACTATTTAAATAAAATAATAAGAGTTCAACTATTAACGAGAATTAAAGTACCTACTCTTTCACTTTCCCATGAAGGTAATTCATTTTAAAATTTTAAATATACTGTTTGAAATGGTTCGTTCTTCCCGCCAAAACTTTATTTTTAAAAATACGGAAAACGAAACCAGCACATTTTATATAACATACAGTACATTGTAGCATTATTGCAAGCACATTCATTTTCAGTCAACAAAACTTTAAAATTACTAGTTGGACGGACTGGCAATGCTGGCATTAACTTGGCCCATCATAAACAAATTTTGAGATTAGTCCGACATGTTTCTGCCATAATTGCCTGTCAAGCTAGCAGAAACATCAATTTCTCGTTAAATAATGAGGTTAAAAAATTGTTTTTTCAGTAATTAATTAGCAATAAAATAGTTAAAAATTTTGAGACTAGTCCGATATGTTTCTGCCATAATTGCCTGTCAAGCTAGCAGAAACATCAATTTCTCGTTAAATAATGAGGTTAAAAAATTGTTTTTTCGGTAATTAATTAGCAATAAAATAGTTAAAAATGTTGAGACCAGTCCGATATGTTTCTGCCATAATTGCCTGTCAAGCTAGCAGAAACATCAATTTCTCGTTAAATAATGAGGTTAAAAAATTGTTTTTTCGGTAATTAATTAGCAATAAAATAGTTAAAATTTTTGAGACCAGTCCGATATGTTTCTGCCATAATTGCCTGTCAAGCTAGCAGAAACATCAATTTCTCGTTAAATAATGAGGTTAAAAAATTGTTTTTTCAGTAATTAATTAGCAATAAAATAGTTAAAAATTTTGAGACTAGTCCGATATGTTTCTGCCATAATTGCCTGTCAAGCTAGCAGAAACATCAATTTCTCGTTAAATAATGAGGTTAAAAAATTGTTTTTTCGGTAATTAATTAGCAATAAAATAGTTAAAAATTTTGAGACTAGTCCGATATGTTTCTGCCATAATTGCCTGTCAAGCTAGCAGAAACATCAATTTCTCGTTAAATAATGAGGTTAAAAAATTGTTTTTTCGGTAATTAATTAGCAATAAAATAGTTAAAAATTTTGAGACTAGTCCGATATGTTTCTGCCATAATTGCCTGTCAAGCTAGCAGAAACATCAATTTCTCGTTAAATAATGAGGTTAAAAAATTGTTTTTTCGGTAATTAATTAGCAATAAAATAGTTAAAAATTTTGAGACTAGTCCGATGTGTTTCTGCCATAATGGCCCCGCTAGCTTGATGGACCCCTATTATGGGCTAGTCATATACAGCGTTTTACAAATTTTTATTATTTTTACTGTTTCTGCTTACAACGTCATAAAATGATAACTTGATGTAACACTAATATTAAAACAGATGTGATGGCAGTTTGACAGTTCGAGAGAATAAAGTACTCATTATTTAACAGTGTGAAATAATGAATTCATTATTTCATAATGTGTCCTTATGGAGGGGTTTATTATACTACTTTCACGTATATAATGAATACATTATTCTATTGTTGTAGATAAATATTATGTATTTCATATTGGCAGTCAATACTTTTTAAGTTTCTATGCAGTTTTATAAGTATTATTTTGGATAGCACTTTTTCGCTATGGCTTAATATTTTACAATTTAATAGCCGATATAACCTATAACAAAAACAGTGTTACATGATTCAAAATAAATTATATCGCTTTTCTATATTGGTAATTTTACTACTGCTGAAGTGTAATTTGAACCGAATTGAAGACTCTTCTAAACTAATTAAACTTGTTTGTTTTTTTATTCAGTTTATTTAAAGATTGAACAAAGCTTTTGTATCTGTTTTGTCATTAAAAATAGCTAGTTTTGTTGTGTAACCAGCAAAACAGTTGAAACATTACACCTACGTCTTTTCTAAGTTACATTTTAACCTCTTAGGTGCTATAATAATTTGCAGTAGCAACAAATAGTATTATATTACGAGTGATATTTTGTTTACTACCAGATCTTATTATTGAATACATAACTTATATTAGTCTAGTCGAGTTTATAAAAATCTAACTATAACAGGGGAGTTAGACAACTGACTCGAGTGGTTGTTGTTGATTGACAGAGTTGAATCCAGCACTCTTTAAAATAATGAAGCATGAACCTTCTCTAATAACTTATCTATGAGGAAATGGAAACATAAGTTGTGTTTGTTTGATATTTTTTGAGAAGCGTTTTAAGAGTATTTTGCAATGTTTTTGCCTGATTGGTCAATCGTAAACAAAGTTCACATAGCAAAAACAAATCCACGGCATAAATGCCATAAACTGTAAAGGCGTTCAATTGAATCTTCGATGAGTCTTGGAAAAGAAGAATTTCTAATTCACTAATAACTTAAAAACAGTGATTTTTTTGAGGATTTAGAAGTATGTAGGTAATTTTTGTGAGGTTGTGTGAACAGGGCATAAAACCGGTGTCAAATACTCTATGAAGTATAGTACAACTTTTGACAGATAATCTGCCATGCCAGTTATTATCATTGGATAAATAACCTAACAACTGATTGTTGTCATTAGTCTCACTCGTATAGTAAGGATTAGCAAAGAGCGAACAGTACAGCTACATTTTAACCTCGTAGTACAACTTAAGGGGGTTTTATCGCTCAGCGCTGCTATATCACAAATCCTCGTTATTTCAGGTATCCGCGCTGACAGCCTATGTTTTATGAGCACATGTTGTCTCTATTTATCTAATTGCTATGTTTCGCTCCATTTTTGCTTAGAAAATACTCAATTTGATTGGCTAGCGCGCATACAATTTTTAAATTTATTTAACAAATTACTCGACTACTATTTGAAAATTTTATATAATAATGTGATATAAACATTTAAATTTACAATGCAATCAAACTTACGAAGAGTTTTTCTCAGAATTATTGTTATTTAATTGTTTATAAATAATAATAATAACAATTTAAAAAATTCGACAACGTAGCTAGATTTTTACTGCCTTTATCTTTATATGGTATTTTTTTTAGATTTATAGGATGAATAGGTTGGGAGTAATTTGTTAAATACTTTTTTACTGTGATAAAAGCCCCTTAATAGCAACAAATAGCGATTTGATTGTACCAAAAGCCGAGTTTACATTGGTTAAGTTACTCGTACCAGCTCCATGCTCCAGTACTTGCCTAGCAAGTCAACTTTCCCAGACACAAGGCAAGTAGGTGTTTACACAAAAATTTGTTTAAACCTATACTTGCTTCGCTAGTAATTGTCGTTCGAAAACTACACTAACCACTAACCCTACAATGTTTACATTGGGCATGTTGACGTGGTTAGTAGTGCAGATAGTGAAAATGTGCGTAATGGGGACGACTAGTAAATAGCTCGGTAGCTATTCACTTGCCTGTCGCCAAAGAACTACAAATACTTGTACCAGTACTTGCTCGTAACATTTACCTTGCACCAGGAATGTTCTTCTTACTTTATTTCAACCCTTATCCATCTTCCGACGATCCAGTTTTCAAATTAAAAAAAATTTGGTTACGAATGCTTTATTAACTTGCTTGTTAGGTTTACATTGGATTTGTAGCTGTCTTACAAGTTACTGGTACAAGCAACTAACTCATTTACTATACCAATATAAACTCGCTTTAATGTTTTCACTGAACAAGTAACAAATATCAGTCGAATTTATAAAAAACTGGCTTATAACAAAACAACAGGGTTATAATTTATTTATTTATTTATTATGTCATCCTACAGGAATAATATCCCAGTTACAGAATAACAATTATAATGGGTGTAACTGGTGACTTCTTCCGTTCTGTTAACAAGAGCTAAGTTATGGTTTATAATGAAAATTAAAAAACTCTTTATGTATTACCAAACATATTATTTTATTCAAATACAATTTTACTGAAGTCAGCCATACTCAGTATAAAGTCACTCTATTACATACTTCATTCTTTCCCAACAAATAGCAAGCAAGCAAGTCCTATTTGTTCTTTGTTGATCTTTGTTTACATTTTATATTTCGCTACAATATAAACATTGCAGATCCAACTATGTAACGTTCAATAAACTGATCCATTTCTGACAGTTATAAGAAAGGTTATGTTGTCAAGTTAGTAGATTACTGAAATGATTATGAACCACACACTTTTCATTCCCATCACACATTTTACAGAATACAGAAGAAGTAACCTATTACTGGCGTTTGTTGTTGACTGACTCGTCAGTACATTTTTGTGACAAATACAAACAAAATATCTTGTATATAACCTAGCAGATTACTGAGATGATTATGAACCACACACTTTTCATTCACATCACACATCTTACAGAAAACAGAAGAAGTAACCGATTATTGTTGACTGACTCGTCAGTACATTTGTGACAAATACAAACAAAATATCTTGTATATAACCTAGCAACTACTGAAATGATTATGAACCACACAGTTTTCATTCACATCCCACATCTTACAGAATACAGAAGACGTTTGTTGTTGACTGACTCGTCAGTACATTTGTGACAAATACAAACATGTAAGCTAACAGTCTCACCTGTAGTAAGGATTAGCAAAGGGCGAGCAGTAGAAGGGATCAGGATGCGTTGGCCCATGTGGATGGGTGAGCGGGGTGGGCCCGGGCCCAGGGCCCATGTGGTGATGGTGGGAGTCCGACGCCCCCACCAGTGCACCAGGTCCGCTGCAATTCGTGCTGGTACTGGTGCGACTCCTCACTGGCATACAGGCACTGGTGCACACACACACACTAGATCATCACAGAGACACGTGCACCGCGTCGTACCGGCACCGCACCAACGCACCACCAGGCATGTCCACGTGAGACTGAGCTCTGCTGCGAGAGCGAGCAAGAGGTGAAGGCAGCGCGCGCACTGCACTGGCACCGGCGCGCGCAGCTACGCCTCATTCACCAACACCAAGCCACCACAACGCCGCCGCCGCGACGCACTACAGACCAGACGTCGCTGGGGAATGAATTTCCGGAATTGATGGAAGTCGAGGCACACTGACCGATATTGTATGAGGTGCATACAATAAATACCCTACGTGATGGGAATCTACGCATGGATATGGTTTGCTTCTTTAACTAGGGTATCGATATATATCGACATGACCATCAGTCAATATTACTTTTCGTTTGGCATCGATGTATCGATAACTCGATATTTTCCGATAATTATCGACAAATATCTAATTATCGATATCAAAAGAAATGTGATAGAACAGCAACTGATGTTCATGTCGATATTTTTATTTTTGATGGTAACCAACCTACAGGATTAACTCCCAATTATAGGATGGTAGATGTTATTATAGTGGAATCCAACCACTCGAACCCAGTGGTATTATTGTCGGTTGTGCTGGGAATCGAACTAGCATGCTAGGCGGACCCTCTACCGCTGAGCTAACCATTGTATTTATCGATATATCGATATTTTTCCCATCCCTAATCTTATCTATATGAGACTATTGCATGAATTAATTCCGCGTAAACTTGCTATAGCTAAAGTCAGTACCATGGAGGTAGGAATATATGGAGGGAGCATATGATCGTAATATGGGCGAGGGGAATGATGCCAGGTGGGAAAGGACGCAGGCTGGTGTTTGTCGCATTTAGGAGGGGATATTACCGCCAGAATTTAAATGTATGCTAGTTTTCAAATTCATTTATGAATCTATCGCTTTCAATAAATGTTCATTATATTATATATTGTGTGAAAAATAGATTCAAAATTAATAGAAGACAAATTTAAGTAACATATTTGTCGACTATGACAGTTATTGTCGCATAGTGGTGGGGGGTCACTGGCTTCACTGGCCTTGGAATACACTCCCTCCTTATTTCTTCCTACCTCCATGGTCAGTACCTATTAGAGATGCATCGTTTTGTCATTGAACGAACAAACACCAAAAGATTATGTGCACCAAATTACACAAAGTATTTGCGAATCCTGAAGTGAATTTCCTATCAAATAGCAGCGTTGCTAAATTGAATCGTCAATGAATCTTAGAAGAAAAGCATGAGAAAAGCCTCAAACAGGTCCAACTGATTATGATTCGGACAACTCAGGTTTGAATTTGAATGCAGTACCGTACACATACTAATTTATCTGCACAAAAATCTCCTCCGAGATGTATTCTCTACTAGCAACTACGAGTAGTAGTGAGTTGATAACTGGTAACAGCAATCAATACCAATGAAACGACTTACAAAATGTGAAGATGCCACAGCCACACCCGAATTGAGTAAAAAGTGTGATAAATATGAATGAAACATTGCTTTTCTCTTGTATTTGTACTAATTTAATACAAAATATGTGAACGTAATCACACACTGAAAAAAATAGGTTGAGTATCGTAGATAATTATTTTTACCTAAAGCATTTTTCGACATATTAGTAAAAATATTAGTTAAAATAGAATTTCTTTCATAACTATAGTTAATTTAAGTTTCTCGGTGCACTAATTTTTATTTCTATTGATATATTTCTGATGTAGACGAACATTTTAGCTATATTGCAGCGTTAGAAATATTTCTAAAAAATTTAGGATTTATTTTACCTACGTGAGACAATAATATACATGTATTAATTAGAAACATATTTCTCTGTATTGAGTTTTAATTTTCATTAAACTAACTAAATAAGTTTATGAAGCACAGAATTAATTTTCTACACTACACTAATAAATTTACTATATTAGCGAAAAATATTTTCTAAATACGATAGTGACTCACTGCATTGCATTTTGTGGAAGATGAACGCAGTTGTAAGTTTACCTACTCGGCGTAGATGTATGGTATGTCGGTCGGTGTCTATTGAGCTGGTAGTTCGTGTCGCAACTTGCAAAGTCTTTGTTATTTAAGGTAATTATTATTAGTATCTGTGAGTTACATTAAAATGGCAGATGAGTTTACGAAAAATTTGCTGCGTGGATTAGATATCGATGAGGATACCATCAAATTATTTGAAGGTTAGTCTCTGTAGATCTGACGACATCTTATTTGGACTTATATAATTTTAAGAAAACGTAATTTGACCAAAAATAACTTTATAAAATTTACTTATTTTGTCATTTATTTATTTATTTTACCCTGTCATATTATCAAAATTGGTTTGACGTTTCTAAGTAATTTGAAGGTTATAAGGAATTAGCTCCCTAGCGAACCTATCGGGAGAAATATTGCGCTAACGGTCCCATTATGAAAACGGTTTGACAAATTACAGATTAACTAAAATACACTAGCTACATTATTTTTCGTCATGTTGTGTTTTACAATATTATATTTGTACAAAAAATGTTATTCTCCCTGGAGTTAGAACAAATTAATTTCAAAATTATTTTTATTCGCACATAAATATTCAAAATTATTTTTAGAAGAAGGAATTGATCAAGAATCTGTCCTACTTCTTACCGATTCACATTTGGAGAAATTCCTTCCTAAATCATTAGGAAAGCGATTAAAATTATTGAACAAAATTAAAAATATGAAAATTAATCAAGACGCATCATCTTCGGGTTCGGACAGTACACTGTCCATAGGGTCCATAGATTCAGCCCAAATAGATCAGTTATTGATGCCACCACCCAGTAATTTAGATGGAGCTATATTCTTAGACGGAAGTTTTCTGGAAGGTAAACCTGCCATATTTGTATTGTAATATAACAGAGATGACGAGTTTTAAAAATTAAATTGAAATAGTTTCTTGATAAATTATTTTTTAAAATTATTATAGATTTAGAAAATACTATACCTCCAAAGAAACCACATTTGGAATGCATTAATATACTTGAATTAGTAAATTCAAGCAAAATATTCCAGTGTATACTGAAGCAGTACACAGATACAGGTGTTTTAGACCGATCAAAGAGAGACAAAATTACGGAAATCATCCTTGAAAAAGTGTTGGATGAAAATCCAAATGAAAAGTAAGAAAATTGTATATTTAATTATAATTAATCTATTAACTAATCCATCTATTTATTTTATTTTATAGAATAACGCGAACGACATTTGAATATTTAGCAAAAGGTATTAAAGAAATATTTCCTACAGAAAATTTGGAATACTGCAATCGATACTAGTCGACGAGGATGATACTATTTACTTTGTGTTATTAGTTCTAAGAACTTTATTTTTTTGTGATCATTTACATTCTTTTTGTGTTACAAAAGACGTAAACAATTATATTGTAATACCTTATAGTGATTTATTCGAAAGTGATCGTTTATTGCTATCAAAGATGCCAAATGGTTGTACTTATGTTACGTTACGAAGATGTTTATAATAATATTTTTTTATATTTGCTAATAATATAAATAAAGGATATTTTGAAATATATAATTATTGTTTAATCTTAGCATATCCTATTCCTAGTACAGCTATTTTTATTCAGTAAATTGGTAGAAAAAAATTTCTTAAATCACTTAAAATTATATGCTAAAGTAGGATTTAGGTATACCTAAATTAGAACTTTTTATTCAGTAAATTGGTAGAAAAAAATTTCTTAAATCACTTAAAATTATATGCTAAAGTAGGATTTAGGTATACCTAAATTAGAACTTTTAGTTCTTAACTACATAGAAGAAAAATTCACTAAACTAGATAAAACGAAAAAAAATAGAAATTTTTGTTTCTAAATAAATAGAAATTTTTTTCGCTAAATTAGAGAATACAAAATAGAAATAATTTTTTGTCGCTTTAGCAAACGCTTTAGCTGTCACTTTTTTAGGTGACCTATTTCGCTAATTTACCCTATCTTTTTTTTTCAGTGCAGTATGCAAGAATCCAATTCACCTTCTATTTAAAATAAGTGAACAAAAACAAAATTATAAAATGTGGCTGCTACATCCAAATAATGTAAAAGTCGTGATCCATCAAAACAAAACAGCTCTGCTACCCAAAAATCTACCCAATTCAAGTCCAAAATCCAAACCCGGTTATCTTCACATCACTAGCAATCCCCAAAATAGAACCTCAACTCTTCCTAGAACCAGCCTCCGTACACTGACTCCTGCCTCTCTAACCTGCTCTACGAGTAAAGCCTGTTTTACATTATACTTTTTTCGTCTAGATTCTAGTTCAAGATTCTTTCGAGCCATTTTTAGTATAATGTAAATCAGAAATTCTCATCCGAGTTCCGTTCGATTTCCATACTTTTTTCTAGTATAGAAATATACGCCCGGCTCTATTTTTTTATTCGAGATTCATACTAGATTTGTCTACGCATGCGCAGTTTAATCTGGAATCAGTTTGACCAACTTTTAAAAGTTTTGATATTTTGTTTTGATTTGTTCACGTTGACGTTTATGAGTTTTGCACTTGTTAATATTATTTCCATTATAAATTCTAACCTCAAATCTTATGTTGTCACTTGTCAGAATAAGTAAGATTATTTATTATTTTCAAGTTGCCTAACTTGGACCATTTCGGAAAAAATCGAAAAATTCCGATTGTATACGAAGAGTTTGGAAATAAAGTATGAAATTCGAACGAATCTCGGATGGAAATCAAACGAGAAATCTAGCATGAATCTAGACGAAAAAAGTATAATGTAAAACAGGCTTTACGTCTTGAAGCTAGCCTAGCGTTGTCTCGCGTGGTCATAGTGTTGGTACTAACCAGCCACAGAACCGCGGTACTGCGACTGGTACTGGTAGGTGGAGATTCGTACCGCGGTATGTGAACCTCTTGAACGTTGAACCTAAGATGAAGACTGAGGACTTGGACACGCGTGGAGACGTCATGTTGTGATTCGCGAGCGAGGAGGAAATAGAAAATCGACAAACGAAAATGTCGTGGTTGGCAGTTATTGTCGTAAAGACATCTTACAATTAAATCGCACTCGGATGCTTCAAGCTGACAGCTCTTGATCATCTTAAATGCAGCCGTGGTTGCAGAAAGAATCTCTCCGCTGCCACTTAAAATTTCAAAGGCCGTCGCACGGATTGAGATTCTGACTGCACTAAGACGAATCGGTCGAAGGTCAAAGTCATCATCATGACATCTACCATTCTATAATTGGGAGTAAATCCTGTTGCATGGTTATAAAATAAGTAATAGCTCAATGCTATTGTCCAACTTTACATAATACAGAATAAGTAACCGGTTACATCCTGTACTGTATCATGTATGACGAAAAATAGAAGCGCTGCTATTTCCATCATACATGTCATACCGAATCAGACGAAACCGTTTGCTACTCCAAATAATTTATATAATTTTTCATATTATTCTTAATCAAGTTTGACAACCAGTACGAGAGATTTTCGTCATACACGATAATTTTCACCATACATAACAAGTATTACAGATGTGACATGGGCATTAGATGAATTAAGTATTGAGTGACTGTTTAATTTTGTGAATGAGAATGTGAAAACAGTATCAAATAAGATAACGATCATGGATTACAAGATATAAGCACATTGGTAGAGTGCTTGACTCTAATTACCTAGGTCGTAGGTTCGAATTCGGGTCAGGTGTGAAATTTTAATTTGGATCGGTATTTCCTCTCGTCGAAACATTCCAAGTTGCAAGACAATTAACTAGGTATTTACAAAGCTATCAGGCACCGGCTAGTGGTTGTAACAAAGGCTTGCGCAAGATGGTTAGATGGAAGAACAGCTTTGACTGAATCTCCCCCATTGACAGAATATAATAAAGTAAAAAAATTAAAGACCATCTACTATTCACTTTCCAATTCTAATATCTTCTTTAAAGGCATGTAACAGCAGATAAAATTTACATGAAAAACTATCATACATATACCGATACAAAAAAAGTGTCGCATTTACTAAATTAATAATAATTATAGGTCCTATTTTCGATGAAAGAAAGTTTTTGTTGGTCATCTAAATATTTAAATTACGAATCACAAAAATATTCCTCTTATAAATCACTTTGATGTCTAATTTATAATCCGTACAACTGAAATTTATCTTCTAAATCCGTTTTCTAATTCATTTGTCTTGTTCTCATAAACCACTTAGCTCCAAATAATTAGTACACTCATCAAGCCTCAAATTACTATTTCAAACAAAGAAATCCAACCAAGGAATCTTAGATATGCCATTAACTCCACGCCAATCAAGATCAAACTACTTTGAAATTCTTGCGGGCAATCCCATACGACACTGTAATTTTTTCTCAGTGTAAAAAAGTTGTTTTGATGCTGAGGAGTCTATCAAGCTAATATATTAACACACGTCGATGAGTACAGTCTAGAGTTAGTTTGTCGTTGGCTGGAAACTTTAAACTGGTTGAGAAGAAACTCGATTGAGTTGTTAGACAATGGCAAATATAGAAGATTATGTGAAGTACCCTACACTAAAGTATTTATGTTTTACATAGCAGACAATGTGTTGTCACTGTTATGATTCTTTTGGGTTTAGGGTGCGTAAAAATGGGGATTATGACAAAGGGGATGAAAAATCGGGTTATGATGATTGATAAGTCTGGCAGTCTATAACTGGGAAATATGGGAATATGTTTGTTATGACTATGAGGCAGAAAATACTTTTGTCGATCTTGCATTATTCCAGAGATATTGCTTCTAATTTCTTCTGACTGAGTTCCGGTGAGAAAAATTATAATCCCGACCCGACCATGAATCTATAGACAAGGTATAAGTTTAAAAGTGTTATTTTATATTCAAAGAATAGTAATGTTTTGTTCATTTTAATTTTTTATCTCTCGCCTCATATTTTATGAGAGGTATTGTAACGGGACAAAATTTTCGAGTGTGAGTTTTTGGTAGATAAGCACGTTTTAGGGTCTCTAGAATACGAATTACACATTTTTGAGATGTCTGTGTGCGTGCGTGCGTTCGTTACGCCGTGTGTTACAATTTTTTTCGGAAACGATAACTGTAACTCCAAAAATATCAAACATTTAAATACCAAATTTTATATCTAAGGTTTTCATACGAATCTTAATAACGCAATATAATTTTGGTTTCAATCTACAAACCGGAAGTAGTAATTTTTACCTCTCACCTCATATTCTATAAGAGCGGTATTGTGACCGGTCAAAATTTTCGAGTGTGAGTTTTTGGTAGATAAGCCCATTTTAGGGTCTCTAGAATACGAATTACACATTTTTGACATGAAGTCTGTGGGTACACGCGCGTGTGTGTTTGTGTGTGTGCGTGCGTTCGTTACGCCGTGTTACAATTTTTTCGAAAACGATAACTCCAAAAATATCAAACATTTAAATACCAAATTTTATATCTAAGGTTTTCATACCCAATATAATTTTGGCTTAAATCTACAAACCGGAAATAGTACTATTTTTAAATATTTCGATAAATAATTAATTGAAAACAATTTTTTTATTTTAAATGAAAGATTGTGATTATTATCTACAATCGGTATTTTACAAATTTTTCTGTATCTGGTACCTATACCATTTAAGAATACCTAATTAAAGTACCTCTATACTTATATTTAGTATTTCGGTATCTTGTAGTCCATGATCGTTTAACATTTTTGTTACTACGTAAAATTTAAATAATTATGACATGACAGTGAGCAATAACAATAGTAAAATATCGTTTATATCTTCTTGTGCAGTTTAAATAAAAAGACTAAAATATATTTGTGAGTACCTATACATTAATATACCTATTTGTATAAGTATGGCGTGAGGTCTTTTGACCACGGTCCCGCGTTCGGGAGTCAAAGCCACGTCCTTTTAGTAGAACACCACTTCTTCCTACATCATCTAGCATTAATATCCAGCGTATCTCCACTCCACATCTCCATGTTTCCCGCCAAAAGCCCATCCTCCGGACCGGTTCACGCGTGACCACACGACCGCCTCCGACCACGGACCCATATTCCAGGCTGCATTATTGATTGCACGTGGCGGCGGCGGTGTTGTGGTGGCGGGCGCACACACACACACTTACATACGTGATGGGCCTAGACTAGAAACCAAACCGGATCGGCCGATCATCAGAATAGAGTTAGAGTTGGACGCCTACGTGTGGAATGCGAAATAGTATGATTTGTGGATTAAAATAATTTACAAGGAAGTTCTAATATTTTTTTAGTAGGTAAATGATCTCCAAAATCGTTAATTTGGAGTCCGCAAACAGTTATTTGTTTCATGAATACAAAAAATGCATGATTTTGGGACGAGTAAGACGGTTGCCGGACGACGCACAGCGGAGTTCGGCGATCTTACAAGTCTTAAACAAGAAATTTTTGTATGAATGAAATAATTTCATTTAAATTGACATATACTCATATTAAGCAACAATTAAAATGTACCATGAGAACAATCATTTTTTGTATTAGGACGAATAGATTTACTTTTTGTACAGTTGCTAGAGTGATCATAAACAATCCCCAAATGGCCTCCTTTTTTTACAAAAAACAATGACACAATTGCATCAAATACATCCGGTTGGCGAAAATAGTTATTTATGTAAGAAGTACGCAAATTAGAGTTTCACAGAACGAATCTATTATGGACGAGACGCAAACCGAGTCTATAAATTAGGTGAGTCCACTAAAACTCAGTTTGTGTACATGTTACATACAAAACATTTCAGTATATGGTCTCCAAATTTGTTTAGTAACTATTCGAAATTATTCTAAAATACATAACTACTTATAAAATATTTTTTTTTAAAAACGTAGGCGATTAAACAATGAACATAATCCTATAAAATGTAAACAGAACAGCTCATTGCCTAGGTTACGTAGTTTTACAGGTCTGAATTCCCTAAAATATTATTTTGTGGACCCAAAACAGTTCGCAAAGTAACGATTTTAGAGAGCATGTACTAAAAATAATATGTTCGTCAACATGATTTTTATTCGGTGAAACTACGGTTTGGTTAAATCTCGTTCAATTCGGTGAAACTACGGGTCGGCCAAACTACGGTTAGCTATTTCTACAGGTCGGTAAAACTACGGGTTGGCATAATATATTTCGGTGAAACTACAGGTCGGCACAACTACGGTTCGGTTAAATTAGCGGATCCCGAAGATTTAATTTGACAGGTAATTCTCCCAAAATTCAGAAGCATTAAAGAATATTCAAAGAAACTGTATAAAAAAATGAACGCTAATATGAACAGTGTATGGATCCTAACTTCCTAACTTGTATTCTTAGCGCAAATCAAACCCCAATCAAAATTGAATTCTTCTCCCCACAAAAAGTATTCCCCAGAATGGTATCTAGGCTTTTGTTTCCCGACGATAAAAACGCAAAAATGTGCAAAAAAGAATCGCTACACGAGAAATCCATCTGTTCATCTGTCGCACTGTTACGAGGCATCTCTAGATTTTCTCCATTTCACTGCCACTTTCTTCTATCCCTCCCTGAGAGCTTCATTCCGAGGAATCATAGCACCCGCGTCGAGACAACTGACAATCGAACAAGGTTCTTGGTTTGTTAACAACATCACCGCATAGATGGATGTTTTAGATGTCAATTGTTTGTTGTTTGTTTTAAGTGGAGGTAATGTGGCATTTTTTTGGAAATATGAATTTTTTTGCTGTAAGTCTGGTTTTTGATAACTAGAACAAAGGAAGGTGAAGACGTGGGTAATGAGTCATGGTTTATATTTGAAGATGAAAAATTATTTGAATGTTACATATTTTTGAGATGAGCACATATCTAAAATAGATACAGGTTGTTCGGTATTGCAACCAAAGGTTATCTTCTGAATGTTAAACTGAAATCTCAAATATCAAGCAGGGTTCGATAATGGAAAATTTTACAAAACGGAACGTTAGGTCCTGGGTTTCTTGAAAACATCAATATTTTAACTTTTTTTCTCTCGAAATAGTTATAAATAATAAGTTTACTGTCGTGGCTAGAGTTTCGTAGTTAGTTAGGTGAGGCGCAGCCGAGGTTTGAATCAAGCTTAGGGTATAAATCTGTTTTTTGGTCACACTAAAAAAATATTTTTTTTTCGGTGATTTAATGATTATTTTCAATATTTTAAATGGTGTCGCTATCAAGTAGTTATGTTCCTATTCAAATTTATTTGTATTTACATAAAATATTATTGATTTGCTATAGCAACAATTACATTTTTTTTATTGTCTAGGCATTTACAATAATTGCAAAATTGCATTGCCTTGGCAGTGGCAGTAAAACAAAACAAAAAATAGCACTTTTAATAATGTCAATCGGCTAAAAACTTACGTCTAGCACCATCAAGGTAGCAAAACTATGATAGCAAAACAAAACAAAATTAGGCCTATATTTTATTACTATTTTATTGCTATTTAATTACCACATTTAAAAATTTATTACCACAGTAGTTATAAGAATATAAGGGTTTTACCAGCTTGATATCAAGCTGGCAAAACCATATCGTAAAAACACATAAATAATATTGAAAATTACTTTAATATTACAGAAAAATTTATTACTAATTAATTACCACAATAAAAAAAATTATTAACAGTATAAAATTGATTTATATTTAAAAAACCAAAAGGACTAAATATCCGAGTTTTGGAAAGCTTAAAATCTGCTTTGCTGGAGTTGCATAAAAGTAGTTGAATGTTAAGCAAATCTAAATTATTTTGCTTTTTTTATTGTGGTAATTAATTAGTAATAAATTTTTCTGTAATATTAAAGTAATTTTCAATATTATTTATGTGTTTTTACGATATGGTTTTGCCAGCTTGATGTCAAGCTGGCAAAACCCTTATATATTCTTATAACTACTGTGGTAATAAATTTTTAAATGTGGTAATTAAATAGCAATAAAATAGTAATAAAATATAGGCCTATTTTTGTTTTTTGTTTTGCTATCATAGTTTTGCTACCTTGATGAAGTTCTTACGTCTACTTATTTTCACGATAAATATGAAAATTTAATGAAAAAAAGTTGAGAAAAATATTTGTGCAATATATTGTGGGGTAAAATTTAAAAACATTTGCAGTAGAAACCTAATCTTATGTTTTTATTACTATCTTAAAGTATGACGGCTCACAAGCTGATGATGGGTGAAGTATTCCTCCCCAAACGTCCTTAAAATAAATCTGTATGATTAAAACACGATCCTGAAGTTTTTATATTTTAAAACTAATTGTGCTATCAATAAAATATGTTCTAAAAGTTAAACATTTATTTTGAACCACTAAAAATATCTTTAATCGAAAAAAAACTGCATGTAGAACGAACGTTACAGAATCTTTTCCATGCCTAAGACGATCATAAACAGCTCCTAATTTCGAGCAAATTCAATTTATATCCGCTGCCAAAGTACTCCCAAAATTCTGCCTACTTTGGCACCCTAAAACAATTTTTTTCGGTTGTCCTTCAAGATTTGGTTATGCGTAATAAGAGTAACTTAATCCCCTAGGGTCATCGGTATGCCTTTATAAAAAGTTTAACATATCAAGACGTTTTTAAGTTACGCGACGAAAAACCTGCCAAAGTAACCTCGTTTTACGGTAGTTTTACCTACACAATAGTTCAACAAAACAATTTCTTAAAAAATTGTAGTTAGAAAAACGACAAAACTGGTCAATTTCACGAGTATATCTCTGAGACAAATTACGTATCTACCTAAAACCTTATAATCCGTAATGTATATTATTAGCTTACAAACAACTTCGTCAGTCCATACACAATTCTCATGTTCTTGGTGGCGGCTAAGCCATAGCCATAGCTATCTATCTGATCCTGTCGGATTATGATTGATACCGCGAGGGGGCGGGGGCGTCGGTGGCAGATTTCTCTTCATTGATTGATTGGTCGCGGACGTACGTTACGTAGCTCGCAGCCGCCCCCGGTTGCTTGTTAATGCACCGCCGCCGCGGTTGTGTTTAATGAGCTGCAGGCGCTCAATGCTGATGTGCCGCCCCCGCACGGAATAGGAAGACAGGGGGTGGACTGGACGAAAAATCTGAGGATTGGAGAGGGGTCAGTTATTATTTAATTGGCGTGGTTGGGTTTGGGAATATTTTTATTTAATAAGCTGTAGTAAGAAGAGGGTAGTTAAATCTCCATTTATTTAATTAGTTTTTCAAACGAGGCTACCGTTTTGTAAATCCTGTTTTACATTATACTTTTTGTACTCATAACCTAGGAAATGACATATGAAGCACGCAATTGACAATCGGAAATGTCAATTTCCCAGTGTAGTCAATCAGGAAAAATGCAAAGAACACAGGCTTTCGTGTGTATTCTACAATATAATCGATCTTCAAAATAATAAAATTTATTTTAATAAATGTTACTTCCCACGATTTTCATGTATTAAAACCCATAAACACCATCGATATATAAAAATTTTGAAATAAATATGTGCGACTAGCGCGCCATCTGTTGGTAGTGAGTAGAAAAAACATCGTAACTTCAAATTTAATGATCAGACTAATATTACAACTTGAATGTAGGTAATTATAGCTTTATTCGTTACAAAATTATTGTACAAACCTCTTGCGGGAAGACACCATCCCAGCATTCGCGTAAATGAAACCCTCACTTTGGTTCGTAAATAACCATTTTTCGGCTAGAAACTGGAACTAGATTTTATAAACTTTTTTTGTCTAGAATCACATCCAAGTTTTGTACTAGTTTCTTGATCAGCCGGTAATCAATGTTACCAACGCCAAATTTTTAAACCGTAATATTGACGTTTTTGGTATTAATTAGAAATATGAATGGAAAATGTAAATTACAAAAAACAGTAAACATTACGAAGGATTTTAGAGAAAGAATGGATCTACAGACGTGCCTTTTTAAAATTTTGATTAAAAAAATTCCAATTTATGACAAACTTTACACGGTTATACCTCATGATAGAAATTAATTTTTAAAATTTTAAAAAGGCATATCTATAGATCCATTCTTTCTCTATTAAATGTTTATAAAAACATTATCCTGAAGTCAATAATAATCTGACAGTTTACTCGCAACGAAAACACTTGTACAATATTTTTCAACATCAAAATGACATTGCATATAGCTAGGATGCGACAAAGTACGACTTTCGGGCTGTTTTCGAACAGCCGTAGTAGGGGAAAAAGAGTGGAGACGGGTAAGTAACCGTTTTATCGAATAACCAAATCATGTAACCTACAATATTGGACTTGTAACACCGCCAGGCAAACAAACCAATCCAAAACCAATTAATCACAATCCTGGCCATTTTTCTCGCAAATTTATTCCCGATTTCCTGACCGTGATCGATTCGCGTGCTCTCGCTCTCAGGTGACCCCTGGTGGCGGTGATGATTTTAAGGTTAGAACTTAACCCTGGACGCCATGCTGTAAATACCCTCGGACCATCATCAACCACCATAGACGTGGAGTGTTGACGCGCGCACAACCCGCCGTGTAATAAATTATTTACGGGATTCAATTATACTCGCTCATGATAAATTATGGCTCGAGGAATATTTGGATGGTGTAATTCGTCTTCAGGGAGAGAGGTGTGGATGTGTGGGTTTGCATCAATGATTGTGGTGCAAGAAAAGGGTAGTGGTAGATGCATTTGCGAATTGTTTTTTGAAAATCGTATAGGTAAATTCATTTAAGCTTTAAGCAGAACCCTGCGCGAAGTCCGAATTCTCGTCTTAGAAGGAGAGACATAGATGATAAACAAAAGGAAACTACGCTACTGTCTGTTCTACAGAATATCAGCTTCAATATCTGTTATTCTCATGTTGACGTTCGTAGTGTTTTGCTTCGTGTAACGCTGTGAATTTTGTAATTGATTGTGAATGAGTTATATTTTAGTTTTCTTTGAAAATTAAGTGAAGTGCAGCGTAGCATATACTTGCTAGTTCCACTTTTGTAAAACGGACAGTACATGACAAGCTCTGCCTTCTCGCGCAGCTCAGGGTCCTAGATGTTTGAATTTTACTCTAGTACGATTGGTCTTTTTATCAACTTACATGCCTGTTTCCAAGACGGTATGTTGATCTTACTGATGTAAGGCCAAACAAAACGGTAAGTAAATGAAACAGAACGGTACGTAAATTTAATATTAATTATGAAGAAATTAATAATTGCGTATGGATGAGTACTACAAAATTCTTGTCTAGAATCAACACCCGTAAATTCAGAGACAAGAAAATGTATTCATACAAAACTACATAAAAACGCAGGAATATTCAAATCTAGAAAAAAATGTAATGTAATTTTTCCAGTGATTGTGAAATAATTTTGTTTAAGAGTAAATTCGCTGTAGGTTTTTTAATCCATAACAACTGACTCTAACATCCTAATACGCCGCTGCGCGCAGCTTGTGAGACTGCCACAAGGGGGGCGACTGAAAGGGGTGCACTACACCAACTCATCGTATTGGACCAATATTGAATTTTTTACCTACCTAAGTATATTCGAAATGTGATTTTTTTAAAAATAAACTTTTTTGCTTTTATCTTTGATTATTAATAGTGGGGAGATACACCGCATCATCAAGTTTATGAAGAACGTTCATGCTGCTAAAGATGTATAGTCGAAAATCGCTTCTGAATGGCGATCAGCTGTTGGCAGACAGCCGACAAACTAAGTTTTGCGCAACAAAACTACAAAACCAGTAGCTAATAATTAAAATATCAACAAGTATTTGTTTGACTGATTGGATCGACTCTTCCACCAGCTGATCACAAGCTATTTTCAACCATACATCTTTAGCATAATGCACGTTCCATGTCTGATCTCCACTATTAATAATCAAAGGTTTTTATTTGTTTTATTCGTTGATTCAATTCAATTAACATTTTCAATTTCATCATTGTTTGAAGTTTGTTAATAACAATAATTAGTTATAGATATGAATCCTTATAAATTAAAAGTAAACAATTGAAATTATATTGTTTAAAATAGTCTCTAACGTCTTCGTCGTCTTCTTGGCAAAATTATTTGGCGGCCAGAATTCTGCCGAAGTAGCATAAGTAACAAAATGAAGAAAATCTTTTTTCTTAAAGTTCTATTTCGACGTCTACGCAGTAACCATGATCTGGAAGAAATAAATAAATATATTGTATTTGAAATATGCATAATATTCTCTTTCTAAAGCTGTGTAATATGTGCAAAACTTCACAAAGGTTGTTTTAAAATCTGAATTTTGTAAACACCCACGCCCAGCGGATTAAAAAGGAAGATCTAAATACTGTCTGGAGTAAAGTAAACAAGACCGTATCAAATATCGTCCTGTCTCTAGGAAATGTTTACATTACGTGCCGGGAAAACATCAGCATGGATGCGATTCTTTTAACTTTTTTCCTGCATAGTCATAGTGGTGTGCATTTCACTTTTTAATTAAATCATAATTACAGCTTTTGTAAACATAATTGACAAAATATGTCCGTGAATAAAATAACTCTAACACGACAGATACCTACACATTAGAACTAAAATCTTACAATATACTTAATTCATTTTTATGTTTGAATAACAATTAATTTGAATCTGAAAGCTGTATTTTTGTGCCATCAATAGTGAAGTCATTGGTAAAATTTTCCACACATCATTTTTGACAAATAAGAATGCTCTATATTTGTTCGAAGAAGGGAGTTTTTTTTTAGAGAAAATCGTATGAGAAAATAACAGTCAATGGAAGAATAAATTGATTACAATAGTAATAGTATCCATGGTATGAGCCTGAGTAATGACTAAAATTAATAAGAGGTAATGTTTGAATCACATGTTATTTGTTAATAGTTATTTACGTTATAAGTCCGGTAGATGAGTTTTTACGGTACGAGTAAGATGTTTCCGAACGAGGCGACGAAGGAGCCGAGTTAGGAATTTCGAAACGAGTACCGTGAAAATCCTCTACCGGACGAATGACGTAAAACGTTTTATTTCACACTTGTGTTTATATTATATTTATATATCTTTTTTAAATACAATCAGGTCGTCTTGGTCTCAATAAAAAAATTAAATTTCAGTCCGGAAAATTACGGTATTGTTCTACTTTACAATCCTGTAAAGTAGAAATCTCATAAAGAAGCAAATGCAACACAGTATGAAATAAATTTATATTATTTTGCCATTAATGTCAAATACCTACACAATTAGTCAATATTTCGCCGTTCAAAAATAGAGCGGAGGTGTCAACCGAATCTGCATTCCAACAACACGGTATCAGCTCTCGTGTACCACTCGAGATGATTAAGGCGTTGTTGAAAAGAATAATTGTCAAATTTTGACAATAACAGTGAAATACACTTGCCTAAGAAGAATTTTATAGCTATGTATAATAATTATGAATTACACAAAAATTATTATAAATGAAATATTACATATACGAGTATATTTATGAATTTATGCTGTGTAATTTGTGGTCGTAGAAAAAGTATAGTGACACGTTTATAAACTCTCTAGATACTCGTTTTTATACACTCGCTGCCCTCGTGTCTAAAATGACGTTTATAAAACTTGATACATAATAAACTATTGGCTCTTATTATATTATAAACTTCAGGTACCTACTGGGTGATGATGAATATATAAGAAAGCTTATTTTATTAGCAGTAAATATTAAATTCGCAAGATAAATCAATCACCTCTCCCATCTCATTATTAAATAACCCCCTCCTGCTCATATTTGATTCATTACCTTAAAACCCACAACGTCAGATCCTTCTCCTCCTCATCAAATCTCACAACAATAAATAAAACATTAATACAGTTTTCGTCACTTAACGCGCCATTGAATCGCATTACGCGTAATTAATTACACGTCGTTTAATAGCTCTGATTAATTACGCTTGTACGTCGAGCGCAGCTAGTGAGTGACCGACCGCTAAGCGGCGACTTCGCACTAATGCGCAAGACACAAACGGTGTCGCGACGTCCGAGATCAAGAAGAAGTTGAAGAATCAATTTTAAGAAATAAATAGTACATAGTGTTAAGGCAAAAGGCAATCTTTTATATACAATCATTCTGCTCTTTGAACTAATTACTAATATGATATAAATAATTACTTTTTTTAAAGCCCCCAGAAGATTTTGGTAGAAATATATACAACCGGAAATAATACTTGATATTGTTTTCCTTACATAACTTTAGATTTGTTCTCAATTGTTATAAGTTTACGAAATACCAGCTGGACACTGGAAACCAAACCACCTTGTATATGAAAATTTTGCAATAAAAATGGAAGAAAATATAATAGGTAATCTAGGTACAGATCTTTGGAGATTCTACGGAGATTCAGAATCTTGGAAAAGAAGAAGTTTTTTCTTTCTAGTAATAATTACGTGGTTTTGAAGCAATCGTATAAATTATAAATTCTTCTTTTCCAAGACTCTTTGAAGATTCAATTTAACGACACCGCAATTTAACAAATAATTCTCACTAGAAAGAAAAAAACTTCTTCTTTTCCAGGATTCTAAATCTTAAATATGAAATTTGGTTATTCAAAGTTTGATACCTACTTTTAGAGTTATCGTTTCCGGAAAAATCATCACATACGGACATACGCACACACATACAAAGACATCAACGTGAAAATTCTTATTCTAGAGATCCTGAAACGTATTTATATACCAAAAATTTACACTCGAAAATTTTGATCCATTACAATACCCTTCTTATAGAATAAATAAAAATATCAATATCAATAGAAATATAACTATAGGTATCATAATGTTACGGATTTTTTGGGACGAATTCAGCAAGAAGAAGTTAAAGAAGCTTCTCTAAAAATAACAAACAGAGAGAAAGACATGCTGTAAATAAAAAAGAAATAAAAGATATTTTCATGGTAATTAATTAGAGAAGCTTCATTAGCTTAAAAACGAATTAAAAGGTATTCTTTCATGCTTCTGAATTCTGGAAAAATCACTGTTTTGAAGCTATTAATGAATTAAAAATTCTTCCTTTCCAAGACACATTAAATTCTCACTATGATTCCTTTTCTCAGGATTCAGGATCAGAAGCATGATACAATCCTCAAAGAATCCTTGTGAGAGCTCAAAAAAGTATACTGAACATGTTTACTTTAAATAAACTACCCTTAATTTTACACAAATTTAAAAAATTATTTTTGTTTCGTTATCAGGGCACCTACCCTTACAGTTTAATCCATAAGTATCTAGACACCCTGTATATTAAATCATTAAAATTCTCAATATGAATGCCTGATATTCAGATCTAGCTAGTATAATATCTCATGGCAAGACATCGTGAAGTGATCTCGCTTATTTAATTTACATAATTATTAGATGATCGAAGTTGTGTGAAGTAAATTTAATGACAGGCGGCGACGTTTAAAGCTTATAAATTGTTATAATAGCGCGCGTGCGGTCTCCACGTTCTCTCGCCTCGATTTCGTGGCTTTGTGGTGTTTATTATGACACAAGCGTCAACGGCCACACGATACTTAAACACTACTTTTAAGTTTTTGCTTCGAACTAAGAATGAACAACTATTAACAGGAGATTCTTCAAACAAAATGCTGATGAAAAGTTGCAAAACTTTCTTAAATGGATCACTAGGTAGAATCATTATTATAGGTACCTGATACAAGAAGTTGAGTAATTTATTTTATCCATCACTATTGAATACATTCATTATTCAATTGTAATTGTTTGCAGTGAATGTCCCAGTACTCACTAGTGAGTTTTTTATAATTATTTATTTGGATCTATGACCAATAAAACTTCTTGTATTTATTAAGGCTTATGAGCAATAGAGCAATCAAAAGATTTTTTTTATCTTAAAAATTAAAGCATATTCAAACTTAATAATCCGTTGCTATGTAAAGACCTGTTCACATATGGACACACACACGCAACAGTAAGAAATATTGTGTGTGTTGTTTGTGAAATAGAGGCGCCGCTATTTTGTGGCTTCTATGTAAGTAAAGAAAAAACCAATTTTGAGGCCACAAACGTTCCACACGTTCTTCATCATTTTGCTTTTGTTGCCTGTGTGTGTCTTCTGTGTGTCCATGTGTAAACACGGCTTAAGGTAGGTACCTACACACAAATTTCAAAAATAAAATATTTTTGACAGCTATCAGGGCAAATTTATTTTATAAAATAAATGTATTATTTAGTAAGTCATGGATAATAGTATATTATTCAACGAGCACATAATGTAGGCTATAATTCAAGAGGATGCAAAATTTATGAACAAGCTGAAGGCGAATGTATAAATAATATCGAGTGAATTATAGACATTATGTGCGAGTCAAATACGACGTTTTATCTACGAATTTTTAAATCATATAATTCTTTAAATTTGTATTCAGTGATAGTATAGTGTGACAGTGGCAGTAGTGTTGAATAATGGACTCATAATACAATAGTGTGTCTTATTGAGGGGTTTATCTTACTGCAGTTACCTACACAATAAATGTATTCTTCAATAGTCGTAGATAAACGTGGAAATTACTCACTCGAATTATTGTGACACTCGCCTTCGGGTCACGCAATAAACTATTATTTTATTGAGTAATGACCATCGTTAAATTCTCATCATAAATATAGTACTATTTACAAGGAAATACTTTATACTACTACAAACTACAAAGGCAAAACTAAAATAACAATAATTGTTATTAGCTCGAACTATAATATTAGTATATTAGCCTATGTCAAACTGCTCAATGCTATGTTATAAAATATATATTTATAATGGAATCTACTACATAGTGTCAATAATTTTTATTGACATTAATTATCTGGAAGTATGGAAGTCTGAAAAGTCTATAATGAATAAATTAAAAACCAATGTAAGTCCAATGACACGCATTTTAATAAACAACTTTGTCCGAGTAGATATCTAACGTCATCGGCACAAATTGCATTGGTTAATTATTGAATTATCTATAAAATGATTACGCACATTACATAAACTAAATAAGGTAGGTAGGTAGTTTAGTTATCACTGTGTATTGTAGATAGCAGCACACACGTGGAATTTTTACGTAACATGTCGTTGTCGTCGACTAGTCAAGGTTGCTCGTTGGTTGACATGATAGAGATACAACTAATAACGATACTAATGCTGGAAATTGTCGTTTTGTAAGGTTGCTCAGGTAATGATGTTATTGTTCTTCATAACCTTAAATCGTTAATTTGTTAGCGTGTAGCATAATATTCCTATGGGAAATCGTAAATCTCTTGTTAACATTAAAATCAATAAGTTGCAATAAATACATGATAATGTTTTAAAGAAAATGCGAATTTATGAATAAGGCCGGCATTACACTGTTGAAGTTTTTTGACAAAGAACTTCTACAAAAAATGTTTGACAAGAAATGTGGCAGTGTATAATGGCTATTCTTTTATAAAAGTTGAGCTAACTTTTTGACAAATTTTTAGTCAAACATCTTTTATAAAAGATTTTTGTCAAAGAACTTGTATAGTGTAATGCCGGCCTAAGACAGTTTTATCATCAAACTGTCAATGTTTTAATGAGAAAAAAGTGACAAAAATTTTTCACGAATCTTTTCTTTAAAAATGACATAAACCTGAACTACAAATTATGTACAATCTAGTTTTTTAATGTCATAAAAATTGAAAACGTAACAAAATATTTGTACATTTTTAATGCAAAACTGGTGAACCTCTTGTTATACTTATTTTATTCATGCAATCATTTGATAATAATAAACCCCTAAATCTTATGTTCTTGATTCGGCATTTTTATTTCCATAAACCATACTTTACAAAATTAAGATTTTTTTCACCTACACACTAAACAAAAATTTATTATATTTTATCGACGAAAGAAAAGTGTTAATTCACAAGCGACGAAGGAGCGAGTGCATAATTTTTCTCGAGGCGATAATATAATTTTATCGACGTGTATAAAATTCTATTTTTCTATAGTACCTACGTAATATCTTTAACAAGAATTCGACAATAAATTATAAATACTAAAAGCTTGTATTAGACGATAAACTGCTAATTTTCTTCATATCATTGATGTTTTGTAATAATAAACTTACTTATTTGACGTACAGTTTTCTCGCATTATTTTGAAAAATTATCTAATGTGACGTGCATAATAAATTGAGTTTTACATACAAAACATTGACAGTTCGGTGAAAAAACTATCTGAGTATAACACAGGCTAGTTTTCGTCTAGTTTCAAGAAGGTAAACAATTGTTTAAAATACAATTAATACCTATGTTTAAAGTTAATGTTGTTATTTATTGTAATTATTTAAATTCTCGGCATAAAAGTAATAAAAATACCGTAACACTGACCAGCCTAATTCGTGAAAGAGTTAAAAACCGCGTTAGAAAATTACTAAAACTCCGGCAGCATACAAATTTTAAAACAATGCCTGTTATAATGCGCATCTGGCATCCCGTGTAAACGTAGTTTATGAACATCACAAACCAGTTCTCGTTCGGTTCTCGCTGACCCAGCGTTCCGAGCTGTGGCAACGTCGCATTTTGCCGGACTTGGTAAGAAGCACGGTGAAGTTTCTCTTGCTTTAACTGTACATTGTAACATGAAACGCTAGCGCCGAGTGGCGAAGGGATTTAAGGAGTCTGGTGAGAAGAGCTAAGCCAGGCCTACATTTCGAACAGCGACCTGCCTTGCGCGGTATTTCTTTTACTTTTTGTTTTTTAGGTTTTTTGTTTTTTATTCTCAGGCGCTTCCCAAGGTACAGTCTAGCTAAAACATCACGGGAGGAAATTTTACCACGGAATTATTTAAAAATCCAAGGATATTCTATTATAAACACAACCAAATATATTTTAAATCAAATGCGTTACATTTTGAAATATCTTACAAGCTAAATAAATCATGTTTTCTATAAATGAATAATTTATATAAACAATAAACATGTCTGTCACTTATAATATCATAAAGTAAAAATATGAATGTTTTTGATCTTGATTTTATTAGCAATTTATTAGATAATAAACTGATTAACAAATAAAGTTATGGCTGCACTAAACACACCAAACAAGACTAATAAAAATCTGACAACCATTTAATTTAATTATGAGATAATCATCATTTTAATATCAATAAAAATGAGATGAGTGTGCTAAATTTGCTAATCCGAAGATTTATAAATTATAGTAGAATTTACTTTTATGCAAAATAAAATCAAGAGTAGGTACTTTAAAAACAATTCATTATTATCAATTATAATACTATAATTATTACTCAAGAGCTTTTAATTTTGCCGGATAAATTTCTTGTTGCCTAGCAATTTGACTAGAAAAATTGTTGTCAGGTTCAGGTGTCAAGTTGGAATGTCAAACAGAAATTTATTCGGAGGAAATAAAATGCTGGAGTGTAATTCAACGAGACAATTTAACGACTCTTTTGGTCTTTTGTTTCTTCTTCCCAATTATTTCCAAAATCTAATCATTTCGCTGACAAATATTAGAAATATGAAGCAAATGACATTTTAGTGTTTTGTTTGGTTGCTGAGAAAAAGGTAAATAAGGTTTTATCACTTGAAAAAATTTACCTTCCTCTTTATCCGCTGTCAAAACGATAATATCGTGTTTTGGTTATGGATTACTTTGTACTTTATATAAAATGAAATTATCATTTTTAAACCTGAGATCTTTATCTGTCATAGATCAACAAACTGAAGATTACTTGCATCCTATTATTGCTATTGGTTTGGATAGGATGCGTGAAATATAATATTTCAGCTTCTAAACCAGGAAGTATTAGTATGACAGGAGTGGACACTAGGGCGGATGAAGTGTGGCCTTTCTGTTTACCTTTTAGAGAGAGACAGAGAATACGGGCCAGCTCGGACCATGCATTCTATGACGATAAACAATGGTAATGAAGGTAACGCACGGACCCAGTAGTGATCTTTCTCTCAAACACAGGGTAAACAGAAATGCCACGAATTTACAGTATTGCTAAGATAGAGAGTGTCCACTCCTCAACTATTTTTATCATTTAACATTTACAGAAAACAGCACAATTATTTTCCTTTTCTTTAGTAAAAATAACCAAATTGTAGCTTGAGTCATTTGGCTACAATATTAGTAAACAACTTTCCCTCATATTCGTGTAGCGATTTTCCTATTTTTTGTCAGCTCGTGAACAAAACATTATCAGGTTGGTAATGTTCTTGGGATGAATTATGAATGGCCGGCGTTTCGATAATAAGGCCGCGATACCTGCTGAATAATTCAAGTGAGGAGCGTGTGGAAAAAACGGGTGCAATTCGTGCTGTCCTTGGGGCAAACACCGGCCAAATCTCAGCCACTCAGCCCTTGTGCACTCGTAAATACACTTGCCAGAATAGAATAGAAATCTTCATTCAACATTTATTCCATAGCGCCAATTATTTCCACAGCAGAGATGCGAGGCGAGATGATTTCGTGAGCGAAATTCAAAATTGTGTTCGTGAAAAATGTCGCCCTCACTTCAGGCAGTGAGATCATTACCTATTGAAAGACAACTGAAGGTAGTAAGAGTGATTTATGTTGTGAGTGAGGTAAGTTTTATTATACAACGCGAGCTTGTATGATTAAAAACCGTGCTAAGCAAGAAGGTTATACTACATAAACTTTAATTTTGAGTTAAGTAGGTATAGAGTTTTTTTAATTTGTTTATATTTTTCTTTTCATTCTTACAAATAAATTCTGTTATTTATTGAATACAAAAATTTAAAATATAGTTAAGAATAATTGGAAAAAGGTTTTAGTATCTACTAAGACTTATTTTTAGAAATTTTCTTTGAGTGACGCTGATTTTTCTTATAGATTTATGGCCGTAAATATGTTCATACGTCTTCCAAACCAAGTGCTAAAGATAGTAAAATATAGTTGAACTTGTAGATACGATAACAGATTTTTCATGGCTACAGTCCAGGCGTTTAGAGAAAAAACAAATTAGCGCAATAGTAGAAGTTGTACTACCCAATCTAAAATGTTGACTGTATTATAACCTATACACTACAGACAGTTGCTACCTGTCATAACATTGTTACATCCCTACTTTGACAATTGGACTCGCCCGGACGAATATTGGTTTCTGCGCAAGTTTTTTCTCTGAGCTCACGGACTTTACCTACGACGCGAAACGGAGTGCTTTAATAAAACAGAACGATGTAAAAATACCTAACGCACGCATTGTTTTATATTTTTTTGGTCGACATATACCAATTTAATTAAAATACCTATTTTCTATAAGATTATGTGAGATGCATTTTTTGACATTTGCACTAAAATTGCCTGGTGTCAATTAGACTTGGAACTGGCAAGAGATGGCGCCAGCACATTTCAAATTTACACCATAGATAAGGAAGATTTTTTTTACTTAAAACAAAAATGTCTCCATAACTGGATTAAAATCTGAATTGTCAGAAACTCTAATCAATCAAATACAATTATTTACAACTCAGAGAAAATTTTTGCGTAGAACCATAAAATACCCGAAAACTCAGAGACAAAAAAAATACATACATAATGCAGAAATAGAAAATTCAAATCTAGAATCTGGTGGATGCTAAGGAATATTAAAATCTGGAAAAAAAGAGTTGGAATTTTTCCAGCGATTGTGAAACGATGGTGTAGAAATAATTTTTGTTTAACAAACTCGCGCGCAGCTTGTGGGACTGCCACAAGGGGGGCATTATACTCGTCGTGTTGAACCGATTAGTTTCAATACCGCTTAAAATCGAGCAAAACACGTGAGAATCTGGCGTAAATGCATAATGAACGAGGCCATGATTTTTCTAGATTTGAATATTCCTTTACATTTGGATTCTTTGATATAATTTTTTTGTGCACGAGTTTTCGCTCATTTTATGATTCTAGTTCAGAATATTCTCTTCACTAATTTTATAAATATTCTACATAATAAAGAAATATTGCAGACAGACACTACATCCCAACTTGATGGTTTCAAATCCATGGTTTCGATTATAATCCTGACGTATCAATGCTAAACAATTTAGCCCAGTTTCCTATATTGGTCGTTTGACACTAAAGGCGTTTAATGGGTGTTTTCGCACGTGGTCCTGTGATTTCCACGGCCACGGCTACTATACTGCAGCTCCGCAGCCGATGTACAATTAAGATTTGACGGTTTAATCGGCCGTCCGAGACCAATTAGCGAGACGGGCGTGAACGCCGACGTGCGTTGCAACACAACTGCTCGTACTATCTGTCATTCTACTGTCCACTTGCCTCTACTGAATACCTGGTAATTTCATTCAGGAGAGGAGAGAATCAAAGTGGCAAACAGAAATCAGAGAATTGCTGAAAACCTCTGGATGCACTGAGATTTGAACCTTACGGGACACAAGCGTCAAAAATTGTCGAACTCTGTAAAAATAGGTAAATGGATAAAAGTTATATTATCCGATTCAGAATTTTCTGCTCTATCGATTTTCAGAGAGCGGGTGAAAATCTGGGCCTGGAACAACCCCCACATGCAATTTTCACCCTTTTTGAGAAGCGCTTGGATCCCGTACTACTAGGACCACAACGGTCTAAGGGCCAGTTTCTGAAATGATATTTTACTGCCCGTTAAATTTATTGAAAGATTAAAATTGTTTTGGGTTTCTGATAACATGCTCCAGTTAAATTATACGTCAGATAACTAACTCATGGTTTTATTCTGAACTAACACAAATTTTTAATTTTAATTCGTACTGGATAAATTAACAAAAACGCGTACTGTCACCTGTCATTTTCAATTTATGAAATACAGTGACCTCAATAAGGAATGGAATAATTATCGATAAATATCGATATGAACATCAGTTGCTATCACTTTTCTTTTGGTATCGATAACTCGATATTTTTGATATATGTCGATAATTATCGGAAAATATCAATAATATTGAATTATCGATACATGGATACCAAACGAAAAGTAATACTGACTGATGTTCATATCGATATTTATCGATATATCGATATTTTCCCATCCCTACTCAATACATATATGGACTGGAAAGCAACCATGTTTTCGTGTCACATGAAATTTTTATGCAGTCAGCACAACTGTGGTCCTCAAACTGTTTATGTGAACGTTCATGTTTGACATTTGACAGATAAATGTTCATTGATTGAACCAAATTTCAATTCTTAATGTGTTCTTTTTATTTAAATAGGTTGAAGTAGGTACTCAAAAAATATTTTTATCAAACGTCATTTATACTACAGAAATATGTCTACGATATTGAAGATCGCATGTTAAATTTCCTGTTTAGTTGCTATGTCAGAGAGAGCCAACAATTAAAATTAAACAATGATAGGGATTCCCACGCTAACGTTTCTCGTGACCAGCCCCTTACAATGTTGAAACATTGAGTTTCCAGTGCATTATGTATTAGAGGTCACTGATGAATGATGAAATACAAGTGAATACAAAGAAATGACGAAAATCAAAGTTTATTAAACGTCAATTAATTTAAACCGACCTATTTGCCGCGTTAAATTCAAATTTGAAGTTTCATAAACCCATTTGACAGTTTATTGAAGAGTTAAATATCTTTTCGGCTCTTAATCGGAACAAATTAGAAAACAATCTATTTGAATGGATTATTCTAAAAAGATAGATAAGTTATTTACGAGTGCACAGACCACAGACTTTAGTAAAATACAAAATATAATGCTCGCCACAATATAAACCACTAAAACGCACAACGGCAGCAAACGCAGCGAGTAAGTTGCAATTTAGAACGTCTAAATTCTCGTTGGGGACAATGGTATATTTGTGTCACAAACGTGGGTGGCAAAATGCACATTTATCTAAAATGCATTGAAACCAGCAACGAGAATGTATGTTTATAATAAAAGTAAACGATCCATAAAATTTTGTTAGTGTTTTCTGGTTTAAAAATGAAATGAATTATGGTGTAGGCACTATAAACTCACTGTATGACATAACATATCGCGTAGGTATAGTGTTGGGAAATTTTTGCATTGTATTGTTTTATTATTGCAGTCAAATTAGGTGAATTATTTATGTAGTCTTTATATTGCAATTTGCAGCTAGTCTCTAAAATGTAGTGAATGTAACCACAATACAAACCACAAGTTTCCGACCATAAAATAAAATGATGATTTATTTGAATGTATCTTCTTAAAACCAAAAGCTAACATTTAGAACTCTGCTTCACATTTCTTTAAAAAAATTTAATTACGTTAAGGAGTCCTGTTTGGAGATATAGCGTGATTTTTATGTAATTTTTAATATAACATAATAATTAGCCAAGACAATCCATCAGCTCGAGTGGAAAGTTTGCGAGACGAGCCGTAGGCGAGTTTCACGGTTCAACGAGAGCGGAATAGCCATTCCAAACGTGTTGCAGATTTTACTTTCTCTATGACTATAAATTTAATTGCATTAAAAAACATAACCTAAAACTATTAAAATAATAGCTATTTATGTAACAAGTAAGGAAACGAAGGTTGTTACTTTACGTATGTGAAATTTGCAGCACGAGGCGCAGCCGAGTTCTGTAAACACATAAGTAAGGTAGCTAGCTACTGAGATTCCTTACGTGTTGCATACAATATTTTTTCTACTTTCGTTCGAATAAATGCAATTTTTTTGAAATTTTAACATTTAATGACATTTATAAATTTTGACATAAAACAAAAACATCCAAATTAGGTTAAGTATCTACATTTAAATTGCATAGAACATGCAATTTGAAGTCAAAACCATTTTATATTGAAGTTTCTTTACAATGTGATCTATTGTATTTTAAATAAATTTAGTTTTAGGTTCATA
This sequence comes from Agonum fuliginosum, assembly GCA_947534325.1. NCBI lineage: Eukaryota > Metazoa > Arthropoda > Insecta > Coleoptera > Carabidae > Agonum > Agonum fuliginosum. Next base: position 4,670,138 of record OX384033.1, read on the forward strand.
TTTTAATAAAAAGGAGTGAAATAATGAAGTTCATTACCAAACGCAAATTAGTGAAATAAAGTGACTGTTACCTAACGGAAGTAGAAAAAAATGTTTTTATAAAATAATATTGGTTCTACATAAAATTAATAAATCTAAACGTATTTTAAAAGCTCACCATCCTACTTACTAACCTTAAAAATGACTTAAATAGTGCTCCACTTACTTTTTGCTTTACTGAAACACCGAAATTATCAAAAAACATAATGATCAACTCCAAATATATCGTGATGTCATTGGCAATACATAAAATTCGTTTGACAAGAAATGATTTATAACTTTTTTCAACATGTTCTTGATAAGAAAACGTTTTCTAAGTCACGTGACGGTCAATCATTTACGCGATCACTCTGCATTTCTCTCTAAAGCCCTGTTCGCACGGCGATCTTTGGAGATTCTACGGAGATTCAAAATTCTGCAAAAGAAGAAGTTTTTTTTCTTTCTAGTGATAATTACGTGGTTTTGAAGCAATCAATAAATTATAAATTCTTCTCTTCCAAGGCTCATTGAATATTCTATTTAGCGACACCGCAATTTAAGAAATAATTCTCACTAGAAAGAAAAAACTTCTTCTTTTCCAGGATTCTGAATCTCCAAAGATCGCCGTGCGAACAGGGCTTTAGAGTTCATATTTGGTATAGTACAAATACATTTCATCTACCTAATAATCATTAGCGTTTATTAGGAGGTTATTGCAGTCACACAATGGTCAAAACCACAAGCCTGAGATGCGCCAGAGCATACAATACAACCCTGGTAATAAGCTTCGAAAAACTCTTATTCTACCAGTGGAACACTGGGGGTAAAATATATACTCGGGTTAATAAATATGGCAAATACTGTTCGACTATATTTCTTATCTGCGGGCTAATCTTAAACGATTGCGGTTTTGGGCATTGTGTGACTGCAATAAGCATTTAACGATTATTAGGTACTTGATGTATGCGTGGACTATAACCGCACAATGATTAACAGTATTTGAGATTGTCACACCCAAGTTAGGTAAACGGCGTTATAGATATTGAACGTTGAATTGAATTTCACCTAACTATACAATTGGTACCTATTCTTAAACGTTTTATTTATAACTCCTATTTATTCTCTTATTTCTAGCTAAAAACTCCACCATTTTGTTCTAAATCCGTCTTCCTGGTTCACTTCCAAGTTCAAACTGCCCCGTGCCTGCACCACTGGCAACCGCGTGTATTTGTTTGTTCAGATTCAGAATCGGATCGGACCGCATGGCACACTAAAATAGACCACCATACGTTCATTTTATTTATTATTTATTACGTGATTACGAATCTGGCTACGCAGAGTTGCACAGCTGAATAGGTGAGGTGGAAAAAGGCGGTGTTGCCATTTAGTATGAGGATTCTGCTATTTTCAGAGTAAATGAAGTAGTCAACATAACAATTATTTAGTTGTACTAACAGAAGATTCATTGAAATGTTAGGTTAGCAAAATAGTTATTTTTCGCCGATTGACATTAAGATTGCTATTTTATTGACAGCTGACTGTGTGAAGTGTCATTTTTAGTGCCTAGGCAATAAATTTTTTAATGCCTAGGCAGTAAAAGTTATTGTTGCTATGGTAATGGTATAAATAACAAATTGTTTTTTTAAAGCAATCGCTCAACAAACATGCATAGAGGTACATAATTTAATGGTGATTCCTGTTAAAATTGTTATTAATTAATAACAATCAGGGAAACAATGTGTTTAACATGGCAAAAATACTGATTTATTGCTTGCTAGATTCATAGCCTCGGCTGCGCCTCGTCGATGAAACTAACCGCGGCAGTAAATTTATTATTTTTTGCCTAGTAAACAAAACAAATAACTTTGTTTAACTAGGCAAGAAAATTACAGATTTATTACCTCGGCTAGTATCATAAACGAGGCGTAGCCGAGGCTATAAATCTAGCTTAAGCAGCATTTTTAGCCATGTTAAGCACGTTATTTTTCGCTGATTGTTATTAATTAATAATTATTTGCAATATTTTGACAGGTATCGCCATCAAATTATTTAACGTTGAACGGTTGCTATACGTTTGTTGAGCGATTGGTGTGTTATTTTCTTATACTTTATTTATTGATCCTCCATTGCAACAATTATGACCGTCAGCTGTAAAAAATAGCACTTTTAGTTTTAATATCAATCGGCAAAAAAAATGTTTTCAGTTTCACTGCACAAAAACTCCCTAACAACCATCTGTACCCGTGAGTTGAAGATATAACCGCCCACAATATGTGAGGCTGCCACACCCCAAAAACGGAAGACACAAAACAAAGTAGATCTTTTCAGCATTAAATTCCTCTTGTGGGTACACAAATTCTGAACGGTATGTAGTTCTGCACTTGAAGCAAGTTTTGCTTGACTAGTTCTCTTCTTTGTTTGGTTAAATGTTACGTATGTGGAGTGAAGACCACGTGTAAACATATCAGATGAAAATAGAGCAAGATGAGGTTGCGTGCTGAGCGTCTACGGTCGTCATGGCAACGCCATCATGTGTGTGTGTGTGTGTGTGTGTGGAGCACTTCAGTGCCTGCCTGGCTGGATGCTGGGTACAGGTGCAGGCTAATCACAGGGGAGAGGTACGCTACGCACTCACTGATGGAAGTATTACAGAACAATCAGTTTACGCAGCTTTCAATGATGCGAAATAATGTCCAGTTTTGAAGTGAACATTTCTGATTCGGTACCTAACGTATACTATAGTTAAATTAATTTTATTTAATATTGTAACATAAAGTGACATTATCTCAGACAAAAAGTGTCTTTATAAGGTACCTACTCACACAAGTAACTCCGACCTCAGCTAGTCGCCTTGGCCGTAAATAACTTGCTTGTACCTTAATTTTTCAAACAAAATAGTTCACTCGAATTGCCCAAAATAACGGGTCAGGTTTGGTTCTTTCTCCGGTTTTGTTTCGAATTTCATTTGTTTCTTCTTGAACTGAACCGGTAACCGGTTTTTAAAAAAAATCGGTTTGAGCTTTGGTTTCCGTAAAATGATTTATTTATTAACAATTAATACAGTTTTCGACTTTTAAATGTAAAACGGATCTAAAAACATACAACAATTTTCCTAAAAATTGTATAGTACCTATAGCATTTGTTGGAAAATCGCCAACGCAGACACCGGTGTCTGCTTCAGTATTTTATTTGTCCAAATGTGCTGAACTGGTACATTTTAGAAATAGTTTATGTTCTGGCTTCTGGCCTGTCCGCCAATACCCCCATACACATAGGCAGGCCTGAGCGCGTCGTGTTATGATTTCATGTGTCTGATATTGCGTCTGCTTTGGTCAACTGATGAAATTCTTTTTGCTACGACAGGGCCAAGGCAGACACGGTGACGTTATATTAATAATAAATAAATATTCAACTATGCAAAGCTAAGTCCTATCAGTCGTTTAGATCTGCTATTATCTTGGAGTTCTCTTTGCAACTGCTTTAACATTTTTACTATTAAAATGCACGTGAGAAAATCCACGTTAAGACATGTCTGCTAACAAATTACGTGTCTGCTAAAAGTGTCTGTTTTGGCCCTATGATCGACGTTGTGTCTGCAAAACGTGTCTGTTTTGGCCTAGAACAGCAGGCTTTTATCACAGGACCATATTATATACTTCTTTAAATCAGCTTAGGGACGTTATTAGTAAAAATTGGTTATAGAAAAAGCTGTAATTTGGATGGTATGATACGAATCCGGAAATGGCCCCGTGATTAAAATTTCAAAATTTTCCTTGGCATTCAACGTGATAAGCTGCGATTCGTTCCGATTTTCGTTCCTGTTTCGTTCCGATTCGAGTCCATCCAACAACCATGAACTTAGCGTCTCCACTATCGCACTAGCTGCGGGTGTTGTTTACCTGTGAGAGGAAGCGTGAGGCGGGGGAGTCAGTAGCTCTACTCTAACCTAGCTGTACACATTACTCGAGGCAGCAATGCGTACAGCGTATAGGTTTGGAGTGATCGACCGTTCCGAGCTGAAGTAGCGTGACCTACGCGTGGCCTCAACTACACTGTGTGGCGTGACGTACACCAGTGATGTCCTCCTCTAGCTGTTAGCTGTGTGCAGAAGAGCGCGTGTTTGTTTAACCTCCAACAGCTTCAGGCGCGCTGTGATGGAGCGATGAGTATAGTTATTTAGACTAGAAGTAAGACTTTAGATTTTAATGGTAGCACAGCAAAATAATTAAATTAAAACTTTTTAAACTCAAATTTCGGGTAACGTGAACAAATTTTGTTGACAAATTTACTTGAAGTCTTGATAATTATTAATAATAAATTTATTTATCTAAAACTAATGTACCTACTCGTATAACATGAAATGTGTGATGTTTGTTACATAATGCCATAATCCCGCAGGGAATAATAGTATTCCCTCCTCTGCACCAATCAGAAAATTACTTTCCCTGAAACAATTTTTCTGAGCAAATTATTTTTAGCAATGTTCAAGGATGTAACTAACTATGGTGATAAAGAATTGATATTTGGAAATGTTAAAATTTTTCCGTATTGGTAGGTATTTATTTTATTAAAATCTTGTACATAATAAATTAGTCGTAGATAAAGTACAGTACAACTCGCTATAATGGCTATTATTCCCTCAGATGATTAAAACCTTCGCTCGCTCGTGTTATAAAAAATAGCATCCATTATAGCGTGGTTGTATAATATACTAATATGTTTATTATTAACTGTAATAACCCAAGACCATTAATAATTACGAAATAATTTTGACACAAACCGAAAGCACGTTGCTTGGTAACCGCCCGAGGGCTGTTAACCTAAAAGCAACATGCTTGAGGTAGTTGTGACAAAATTATAAGTTATTTATCAATGGTGGGGGGTTATTCGGGTAGAATATTTTTCGCAGTCATTTTAAAACAATACTATTAAATTACATAACCGTCAATAATTCTGTCATTATGTCATTCTGTCATTTTGACATAAGTGATCATGTCCCATGGGTTGCTATCAGTTTAATGTTGGTCTCATTGGTCAATTTCGTACATGTGATCTGAAATGGAAGAATTTCATTGGATATCTATATATTTAACTTCTTAACCATTCCATAAACCTTAGTTTTTTGTCCAACAGAATTATCTACTATAGCATAGCATACTTATTCCAAGCATAATGAAGGTAGATTAGTGGAGTACATAAATTTCAATCAAACTGGACAAAGTATAGTTATTAAGATACTCGCCTACAACTCGTGTAATAAGCTTGTATGTATTCTAGTTTGCAATTTAACTCTTAATAAATGATAAATACATAAATCTGAAAGATGACCAAATTGGTATAGTACCTGAATTAGTTATAGAGAGATAGCCAGTTTCTTTTGGCTCTTTTTTTCGGGGACCGCAAGTACAAACAATAATAAATTATGCCGTTTTAGCATTTAGCATGAATAAAATATAAAACAGTAGTAAAGACTAAAATGTTAGACAAGTACAGAACCAATGAGAAGCAACCGTCAGCGTTACATAAATAACAAATGTCTCTATAACACCACAGTGTGACCATCTTAGAGGCGTTAATACAATCTTGGCTTCTCCACACATAATGAATCCGTGAGTTCCTAGGGGAGTGCGTCGTGCGTCTACAACTAGGAGACGCTGGTGTTTACTAATGTACACATCACACGCTCTGGTCTCAGCACAAGAACACATTGGTGATGCCGTGTGACATCGGTTTAGTTCCGCACGCCTAGCCGATTTACCGCGTCGTGCTCCCGACACGAGATTCGACACCTAGAAGACCGAGAAACCAGGGAACGGATTTCTTTATTCTGTTTATCAGCCAGAAAATTTATACTTCTGTTCAAATATTCAATCATACATGCTTTTCTATACGACTGTTATAGAATGTTATCATTCTTACTTCATTTTCAATTATGGAATGGTTACATTCTATCACTTGTTACGGAATGGATTCATTCCGTCATTAGTGATAGAATGAAATGTGGGGAGTTATAATAATTTAACTTTATTCAATGTTCTTGGTTGGTGGGTAGCTTTAAAATACGTTTAGAATTATTAATTATATGTAGAATATTATTTTATAAATACATAAATGTTTATTTTAATAGTTTTAGGTTATGTTTTTTAATGCAATTAAATTTATAGTCGTAGAGAAAGTATAGTCTGCAACACGTTTGGAATAGCTATTCTGCTCTCGTGGAACCGTGAAACTCGCCTATGGCTCGTCTCACAAACTTTCCACTCGAGCTGAATATGCTTCATTCCACACTTGTTGCAGAATATACTATTCTGGTTTATTTAATCGAATTGTTCATTTAAACGAAAATACACAATTTAATATTATTCGAAGCATATTCATGTACCTATTATTATATCACTAATTAATTCTCGATTATATGAGACATCACGAGACAGAATGTCGAGTGGTGTTTCCATCTGGCAATACGTCGAATTTCGAGAATTTTCTATTGTCGAGTGGTATACCGCTGGACTATAACCTGAATGATGATATTTTATTTATAAACCGAAATATTATATTCAAAATTGACAAATTTTGCTACTCAAGTGACGTCAGTGAGAATACAAAGGTTTGAATAATCGATATTGTCATGGTTACAGCAAATAATAAATAGAAGAGGAATATTTAGATTAGTATTTTGTTTTTGCACTGTCTTAGCTCTCAAGCATTTTATAGTAATGTCATATCGGCTAGGCAATACAAGTAAATAACCAAGATAAAAAATATTACTTTGGCATAGGCTTAAAATAGTGCCAGTTTATCTACCAATGTACCAAGTAGATCTGTACTTTGTACCAAGTACAAGGATCAAATGCAAAAACTAGATATGTCCTCATTTGGTCAAAAATGAGTTATATATTATAATAATACAATTTTTTTCAATTTTACATCGTTCTGTGCAAGAAGTAGATCTCTATATCAGTTCACAGTTGAAAAAAAGGGCACTGTAGCATGCTTTTTCAGAAGAGCGCATAGCATTTTGCTGCAATAATGGTATTATTTTTGCCTTTTGAAAAGTAATTGATGGTACTCTTCCGAGGGTAAACAATTTTAAGGAGCAAAAATTGCTTAAAAAAGAGCAGGAGGAAACTTTTGCACTTTTAAAAGCGATATTTACTCTTTTTAAATCATATTCTGCCCTAAATTTGTCCTAAAAAATGTAAGTACTATTAAAGAGGTACTTATTACCAGAAATTTGTTCATTTTTGTGTCCTTTAAAGAGTAAATTCATTTTCGTGTTCCTCTATAAGAGTAAAGTTGCTACGTTTTGCTCCAAAAAGGGTAGTTTGTACTCTTTTTAGAATAAAATTTAATACGAACAGTAAGTCTCTGCATGAAAACTGCCACTGCGTCAGTTCAATGTTGACTGTTTTATGCAATGTTTCATGTTTCAGACTTCATTATTGACTAGAATCCTGTGATTTTTATATAATTTTGCATTATACAATATCATATTGTTTATATGACAAGAACAAACTATATGAAATAAATAAATGCATTCCATTAAAATTATACTACGTTTTTTAATCCGATAATCTCCTCCTGTCATATAAATTTACCGGCTCTTCAGATCAACTGCTGGATATTTTGTAAGTGTTGCTATTTCAATATATATTTAAATATTGTACTTTTTATTGCAGTAATGAATTCATTAAATACTATACTATTGTAATTATTTCTTATTAAAACAATGTATATTTAAAAGGTCATTTGAACTAATCTTACTTAAATTTTGAGTTTCATCTAAAAAGAAAAATAAAACCAATGAAATCACGACAAGGTTCGAGATTTACTTAATATTTACAAGTAAGATTATGTTTAAATGACCATTGAAATGTGAATTTGTGTTTTAATAAATAATTATTTTATTTTATAAATTACTACTGCAAAAAAATACAATATTTACTCAAAGAAAGAGCAACATTACCTTACTCTTAAAGTAGCAAGAAATTTACTTAAATAGTAGCATTTTTAGTACTTCTTTTAAGCAATTTTTGAATTTTAAATGGTAAAATAAATGCATGTATATGAGCAATATTGTACTCTTCTAAAGGCAGTATTTTGAACTAAAAATAGTAAATTTCTACTACTAATGTAGCAACTATTTATGCCCAAAATATAGTAAAATTTTAATCTACTCTTTTTTAAGCATTGACAAAAGTACCCTTTTACCTCTGCTCTTTTGAACTAGCACCATATAACCTTGGACTTATATAAACCGTTTTTAGAGCAAAAATAGTGCTCTTTTTTCCAACTGTGTTGTACAATTATTGTAAGTCTCAGTATAAATAATTGGCATATGGCCTCGAACTCAAAAAAATTATTCGTCCGCGGCGCTATTTTCTAAGGCCAGGACCTGTAAAATTGGGGCCGATTACTTGAAAGCCCGAAAAAACTTTAATTTCCAGTCCGCCTCTGGATGTAACAACGTACGTAGTTTCTGCATAAATTAGTTCGACATTCAAAACATTGATAGTTTGATGAAAAATTTGATGGTCTTTCATTGGCTTTACAGTGGATTCTAACCACTCATTTCCAGTTGAATGCTATCAGTTGACGAAACTGATCTCATACAAAAACACAGTTCGTTATAGTACAAAATATAACTTAGGTATCGTGATAGTAAACAGGTACATGGTTACACATTCAGTACTTTAAGAATTTTTTTATAAAATTTTAAATTTGTATAGCTTGAACGAACAAACACACACAAATTTTCTTTAGTTATGAAGATGTTTTTGAAAACAAAGAAACATAATCAAAATACTAACACAATTTTCAGGATAAACAATAAATTCAGTACTACAATAAAAATAGTTATTTGTTTAACTAGGCAAAAAAATATAAGATTCGCTGCCGCGGCTACAAAATAGGTTAGGTATGTTGATGAATTTTATAAATGACAAATTTGTTGATTCGCCATAGTAACAATTACTTTTGCTGCCTAGTCTTTTTTTACTATTTTTGCTGCCTAGGCAGCAAGAGTGATACGTTGCTGACTGTCAGCTGTCAAAAAAACAGAACTTTTAATGTCAATCGCCGAAAAAATCAATTTTTGGCTAATTTTCCGCCCAAAATCCAAACTCTCTCCAGTATCCACCGGGCTCGGTTCGGTTCTATCTCCGCGCAGAACAAAATTGATTTTACCGTACTGGATGTTCCCCTTTAAGTTCGCTCGCGCAGCTCTGTGTGTGTGTGGCTGTGTGTGTATGTGAGCCCCAGCACAGCAGAGCGCCAGCTCGTCGAAGGCACGAAGTTTTGAGCGGTTGGGGTTTAATGTTTGCCAGCAGTATTGTCCCGTTCGGGATTTAATTTTCGTCGTATCGTCCCGACGATGTCGTATTTCACTGCTGGATTCACCCAGTATAGGGGAGAAAAACAGGGGAGGGGATAAACTAATTTTTATTTATGTTTCTTAGTGATGAATATCTGTATAAACTGTTTTGTAGTTTTTGTCTATTGATTTATATATTAAAGTTTGGCTTACGTCACCTATAGGGCTGATGAAGTGTGGCATTTCTGTTTACCTTTTAGAGAGAGACAGATAATACGGGCCAGCTCGAAGCATGTATTCAATGCGTTCTATGACGACAAACAACCATAACGATCACAGAGGGTAAACAAAAATGCCACAAATCTACAGTATTGCTAAGATACGGAGTGTTCACTCCTGTGTTTATATTATACTTCGTGGTTCAACCCAAGATTGTACATATTTCTTAGTTTCTTTCAAGTCCATTACGCAAAACCTGTCTAGGTATTCTATTGTGATATAACTTGAATAATCTAATAGACTAAAATATTTACTTTATTTCAAAACGGTTAATCAATGTATAAGTAAACCTAAAATATAGACTTGACTTTCACCCCGCCATATTAAAGCAAAATGGCGACGAACTGTATCGAAACGTTTGGTTAAATTATAATATAATTTGAAACTGAATTAGTAAGGCAGAATTTTGTTATTTCGTAAATACTAAATGAAATAATCTAAATTTAAAAACAAGAAACGTGTTTGGTTTATATAAATCCAAGACTGTGCTAAACTGTCATCAAAACTACGTACGTTACATATTACATCGGTAAGTTTGCCATTCAATACATTGACACTGACAGTATGGTAAAACGTAAAAGAAACTGATCGTTTGTGACATGTCAAATTTTCTAATATAATTTTGTGAATTGTGAAATTAACTGAATTGTTATAAAACTGTTTCCCAAAAGTCCCGGGACGGACAAATTGAAAATTTGGGTTTGGGTCATTGTGAGACCGAAGAAGGTTGACAATTCGAACATTTGATATAAAAATCGTAATAAACGTGCAAAAAACATTAACATTATGATTAAAATTAAATTCTTTAAGAAATTAAGATATCGGGTTTTGGTTTATGGGGATGTGTTTCTTTGTTCATTACCTTTAAAATAAGATGAAACTGGATAGGGATTGCTATTTAAAAATGTTGGGGTGATCATTCCCTAAACAAAACTCCACGTTGCATGGAAGTTCTAAACTATCTAAGAATGTAGTTTTGGCTCTTTAGTGATCCCAAATTTTCAATTTTTGTTCTTTATTTGTTCAAAATTTATAGCTCCGTCCCAGGACTTTTAGGAAAGCCTGTATATTTCGAATAAGTGATCTGAGTAAAAATAAATCTAATTATTGTCTTTAAAATTGAAATCCAAATTTTAATCATATTTATTTCATCCCATTTTCAGCCCATTAATTTCATGTCTTAATTCCCCTTTGGAACTTTCTTTAACAGTGTCATTAATTAAAATGTAGAATTTTATTTGCATACATGAATTAAATATCACTTAATGTTAAATTAAATTTTTGGTTAAAATATGAGTATTTTAAAATGAATATGTATAAAATGAATTATTTCGTAACGTTCTATATAAAGCAGAAAAATATCAAAATTACTTTCAGAAGCAAAAATTCAGGATAATTTTTTCCTCGTCATAATAAAAAAGTTTCGATTTATTACCGATTCAGTGAACAGTGAACATATTGTATTTGTCTATGCACACGAATTTGTAAATTTATTCGTAACTGGTTCACAAACATGAATAATTATTTGTAAGCCCAGAGATAATTTTGTAACAAGTATTTTATTTTGAGAGCTCGGTAATCCCTTACAACTAGGATAATGTCAAATTTAATCTCAAAACACATGTTTCAGAAATCTTAAGGAATGTGAGTAATTTATTTGTAGTAAATCTTAATAAGCGTAGTAAAAACTTTATAGTGAAAATTAGTAAAATATGTCAATGCCGTAATAGTATACTCCTATAGGTCCCATTCTATTTAATTGCAGAATTATAAGTAATTAAAGTTTTATTACAAGTATACATGCATAAATCTGTGCATAAAATATATACGAAGTCACATTTATATGATCAAGTCGACGACGATACGTAATACTATATTTTATCCACGACTGAAACTAATTAATTCATTAGTTTTATAATTGACAGCTGTCAAAAATCTTTTTTGTCAAAATTTGTGTACGTTGTTTAGCAACGACCGATCATTGGTTGTTTATAGAACCAAACAAATAATTATAAATAACTCACTAGTGAGTCACATTACTCACTGCAAACAATTTGTATACTAATGAATAGTTGTTGGTTAAATTTATTTACTAAAATTTATTGAATAATGTTAAGATTTCAGAAGTAGGTATATACCCAAGTGTGATGATATTAATTAAGGAGTTAAAAATGATCATTTAAATGATCGAAACCGGTCGGTAAAATTTATTCAAAAGAACAGTGTGATAAAGACATAAGGATATTTTATTTATTTATCTATTCCTTTCTACTCCTTAAATGTTAAGATTCTTTAATTTACAATATGTTAGTTACTTTTAATATTTTAGTTACAAACTTAATACATTAGATACAACCATAATAACATCAAAACCTTCCATATTATGCAAATTTTCAAGTAATTGTTTTAACATGACATAATATGAGCTTGTGAAGTTTGAGTCCAGTAAATTTAATTACGATTAACAAAGTGCATTTAGGTGTAACTTAAAAATAATATTGTAAATTGTAATTGGTTCAAATCAAGTCAAATTGTAAAAGAGGTTCATTTACGTTAACGGCAAAACATGCTCCTGTATCATAAACGATACAAGTAGTTTAAGAAGAGAGCGAAGCGAGTCTAATAAAAAAAAAAGAAACCGACCAATATTTGTTAAGATAAACCAATCAATTGTTTAGAGAAAAGAGTTTTTGAGAACGGTGTGCATTTAAATTTAGAATAAGGAAAAATTTATCATTGGTTTGAGAATTTTGGGAGTGGCTCTGTTGAGATCGGTTCAAATAGAAGGAGACCGTCCAATATTTAGTTTATGCCTCGTTTATTTATAAATTACTCTAATGCAATACGAATTGTATTAATAGTACCCATGTTGTAAATACAATAAAACCGTTTTATTTTTGCGCGAAACGCGCTACATCTTACAAATGAGTAAATTGTAAATATTTCTTGTCGTTTCTGTTTTTAACATCTGGGTTTTCTGTAAATATTCTAAATGTTTACAACAACACAGCAAATATTTTATTTCAGCTAATTCCTGTTTATGTAACGCGAAAAGCTACCGAAATGCGTTTTCAAAATTAATATCACTACGCATCCAATTTTAATTAAAACTGAAATATAATTCTGCATTCGAGAGATAGTTTTTCGAAATTTATTTGAAATTATCGAGAGGGAAATATTAAACAAAATACAGAGAAAATTTGCATAATTCCTACATATTTTTAATAATTAGAATTGTATTATTATAATAAAAAACAGTAATTAATTAGTATATTATTTAACGAGCATATAATGTAGGTTTTAATTCAAAAGGAAGTTTATGCACGAGCTGAAGGCGAGTGTATAGTCATCGTAGTGAATTATATGGCAATTATGTAGAGCCAAATAAGACTTTTTAAATTGAATAAACCATTTCTTTACAAATTCTTATTCATTAAAATATGAACCTAACCTCACATTTTGGTATGATGACAGTTCATCATTATACAATAGTGTTGAATTATAAATTCATATAACGCATAGAAGGGTTTATTATCTTACTATAGTTACTAGGGTTGCCAACTGTACGCTTTTGGAGCGTACATACGCGTTTTCGTAATAAAATATTAATGGTGAGTTTCTTTCGTTACCAGAACTATTTTGGTGTGTTTAACTTCAACATGATGTTTACATTGTTACTGTTTGAGCAACGCTGGTTACGACTGTATTACATAAGTTAAAAAAATGTAATTTTATGTAGGTATTCACACTGTTTTTGAAAAAAGTTTTTGTTATGAAAATTTAACGTTATACATTGTAAACGCTGAAGAAGGGCAATATTTTGTGCGCTTTTCTGGTAATTAGATAGGTATTTGCCATTATTCCAACAGTTGAATATATACGAGTGCTTATTATCGACTGTGAGTCAACGTTAATCTCCGTCCAGTTGTTTAAGACAACTAGCGTAGCAAGAATACCCATAGCTCATAGCTCGGCCTGTGCACAACAAATAGCTTGTGTTTTATAAATGCGTTAATATAATTTTTTTTACAATTTCTCAAATTTGCTTCATTGTAATTAACTTTTTATTATCTAACTTTGCATTAAATCACATGTTTGATCTGAAAATTTTCAAAAAAAAACGCCTGCGGCGCATTTTCCTTTAACAATTTTAGAATCCGTTAATATATAAACGCTTTTGGGAAAATTCAGAGTAGGCAACCCTATAACAGTTACATATCTAACACCTCATTTACCTAACTTGGGTTACTTGGGTGTGACAGTCTCACATACTGTAAGTCAGCGGTATAGATATATTTTTACTTTCAACTTATGGGTGTGTTCAATAGGTATTCATTGAGTGAAGTTTTCATTGTATCTGAATTTCTAAATGGTGTTAGTTTTAGGGAATGTGAACTATGTTCGTGTATGTACACGTGGTTTCAATCGACCTGAATAATTCGTGTCACTTGCCAAAAGTTTTCGCAATTCAGTTCAGAATGTCAACAGCGCTGTCGGTTTCTCGACGAATAAAAGCGAAAATTATGTTGCACTTGCAGGTGTTTAACTGTTCTTCACCTTACATTTATTTTATAATTACCGCATTCTCTTAGTAATCAAATTCAATATATGTTCGTTTTCTTAGAATTTTTATTCCTATTTACATTTAATGCAATATATTCACGTTTACTAATTTGTTGTAATTTTATTTTAGTTTGAATCATTGTTTAAAATGAAGTTAAACTCTTTACCTACTTTAAAAATTTATGTTATTGTTCGATTCCACTTCTTAAATTTTAGATTTGATTTAAATTTAAACAAACTTGAATTATATATAAAATATTTAAATTCATTTGCTTTTATTTAACTTAAGCCTAAAACTAAAACTTATTTTTTTAACAAGTGTGGGAAATGAGTGATACTGAAACGAATGCAAGTTCTCCGACACGGAATTTGCGTGCAGTTTCAGAATCACGTTTTTCGCATGTGATTTTTTCTGCAATCGTTCTCAAAAGCGATATATTAAAAATAAATTCAAGTTTCGGACAATTTATATGTAACTACTTAGGCGGCTATGCATAGTTTATCTTTAAATTTTAAGCATCATGATGGTTGCTCACATGACACAATTAAATAAAACAAAAATTTTAATTTCCTGCACTAGTGCCAGAATTGGCTATTTCCCGCACTTGTTTAGAGTTTGCGGAAAAACACTCACACGTGTCATAATTATAACAGAATTGGAAAACAGCATTTTAATTTAGATTTATTTTATGATGTGTCAAAATATCGTTACCTAAGAGATTGATTAAAATTTTCATTGTTGTTGCTTAGCAACCTTTAAAACACAGCGTGTTTTAGTTTTGTAATTTCGTACGCATTTGCGTGCTTTATACATAGATTATGATGCATGTGTAACAAAAAATATATTTAAAAACCTTTAGCTTTAATTTATTATTTAGAAATAATTAGTTTTTTGATGACAGTTTCTAGCAGTTGCTTTTTTTGGAGAAAACTTTCCTCGTGTGAACAGGGCATTACGTTTATTTTTGTATCAACTGGAATTATACAAGAGCTTTTTATTTCTCCGGATAAATTTCTGTTTGTTTCGAAACCTTGTTGCGTAGCAATTTGAAAAGAAAAATTGATTTTATTTTAAAACAATTTTTCGAGTCAAATTGCTGTTAGGTGACAAGTTTGAGATGTCAAACAGAAATTTATTCGGAGGAAATAAAATGCTCGACTGTAATTCAACGAGATAATTTAACGACTCCATTGGTTCTTCTTCACAAATATTTCCAAAATCTAATCATTTCACTAACAAATATTAGAAATATGAAGCAAATGACATTTTAGTGTTTTGTTTATTGCTTGGTTGCTAAGAAAAAGGTAAATAAGGTTTTATCACTTGCAAAAAGTTACCTTCCTTTTCATCCGCTGTCAAAGCGATAAAATTGTGTTTTGTTTGTGGCTTACTTTATTATCAACAATATTATCCAGAATTTTATTTTGAAGTGAAATGAATTCCCACATATTTTTAATCGCACACGCATAACTCCATTGAAGTCAGCGTTATCATCTACCGGTACTCGCCGCCTCCACGTTTTTAAATCCCTTCATCAGCGGGGGATGTCGGTGGCTCGCTTCGCACAGCGCTGAGCGCTCTCTCGGTAAACAAGCCTCGCTGGCTGCTGCTGCTGCCACCAACCACCGGGGGCGGTGGGGGCGGCTCGATTTACGTCAAGCGGGTTACCATGGAAACCACAATGCTTTTACAAACTGAGCGTATAATGTACGTTATGCTGCCGGCTGCTGAGTGCTGAGGTGTGCGATGGTGCCGAAATTTTGTACCAAGTTTACGGTATTGGTTTGTTGGTATTAATCAGTATTATTATTTGAGGTGCAACTACTTGTATATGCCGAATACCGAATATTATTTTATGTACTCATAATCATAACATATGAAGCACACAATTGACATTCGGAAATGTCAATTTCCTAGTGTAGTCAATCAGGAAAAATGCAAAGAACATTGGCTTTCTTGAGCATTCTACAATAAAATCATCTTCAAAATAACCAAATTTATTTTAATGAATGTTACTTCCCACGAACCACGATTTTAATGTATCAAAACCCATAAACACTATCGATATAGTATATATAAATTTTGAAATATATATGTGCGACTAGCGCGCCATCTGTCGGCAGTAGTGAGTAGAAAAAACATAGTAACCTCAAATTTAATGATTAGACTACAACAAACTACAACTTGAACATATTTAATTATAGTTTTATTCGTTACAAAAAACAATGTACAAACTTCTTGCGGGAAGACACCATCCCAGCATTCGCGTAAATGAACCCCGGGTTTTGCTCGTGTTTCAAGAAATCGCTCATGTGGCATCAAAATCTTCCCGCATTTGGTTCGTAAATAACTATATTATTGGCCTCCTGAACTGTAAACATAACAATCACACATCGTTGACGTCTATGGTTAGTTACGATTTTATACATGTCTAACTGTTTCCGCATGGATTGTTAACGCACCGAATTTTATTTCTTTAATATGCCATTCATAAAAAGGTAACTTTAAAATAAAAAAATCTGCTGTGGCCACCACACGACCTCTCGCCTAATTCTGCTTATTCTACTAATCTAATAAATAGTTTTACTTACATTTTAATAGTTTCATGTTCATGTAATATGTAAACGATAATGTAAACCAATATGCAAGCAAAAGATGTCAACTGTACTGTCACTGTCATAATAATTCAAATTTTATGTAGAAACAAATTTTATATCATGGACAACAAGATAGTACTGGAATTTGAAAAAAATAGAATATTAATTGTACTTTATTTTATTGTTAAATACTTCCAGATTCAGCAATTTGTATTTATAATTAACTGTACACATAGATAATCACAATTTCTTTTATTTTTAATTGCAAAAATTGTCATAAATAAATAATGTACCAATATATTAAAGGAAAACTTTTCCAAACTTCTAAAAGTACTACTTCCGGTTTGCGGATTTCTACCAAAATCTTATCCGGTGTTAAGATACTTATTAAAACCTTAAATATGAAATTTGGTTATAAACGGTTTGATACTTTTTAAGTTATCGTGGACGAAAAATCGTCGGTTCATACAAACGCACACACACACACGCACACACACACAGACATCATCGTGAAAATAGTAAATTCGTATTCTAGAGACCCTGAAACGTGCTTATCCACCAAAAACTCATACTCGAAAATTTTGACCCATTACAATACCTCTCTTATAGAATATGAGGCGAGAGGTAAAAAGAGCCTACAAAAACGCTACTTCACACAATTTATTGTTCAATAGTCTGAAATATATAAAACAGATTAATTTTAAATGTGACATTTACTGGTAACATTTCAAGGCTATACTAGACAAAATGAAATTTTAGTGCAAATGTCAAAAGCATCTCACTTAATCTCATAGAAAATACGATATATTAAATAAATATGTATGTCGGCAAAAAATATAATACAGAAAAGTGTGAACAGCACGATCGCGACAGAAAGACAAGAAATGAGTACTAATAAGTGCGTTAGGTATTTGTACAACGCTCGGTTTTATTAAAGCACTCCGCTTCGCGTCGTACGTTAATAATAGAACCTCACGTTGTAAAATTAACCCTACCGCACTCATTTCTTGTCTTGTTGCAACCAAAACGCGATCATGCTGTTTCTTGGATAAATATTAATAAAAAATTTGACATGATCTGTCAAAAACCAATCTATCTATCAAATTATAATCAATTCAAAATTCCCAGTTGTTCTACTGTTGCATGCACCAACCGCGTCCACAAATGGCTTTTTATTAAAACGTTATTCCCGCGAGATGCATTTAAAATTTAAACTCACATTTCTATCATTTTATGTGCGATAATATATTTATTTAACACCTCTTAATAAATGCATCATAACTATGGTGATTTAAAACAAGCAAAGTAAAATATTAATATTTAACTAGTGGCTTTCATCAAAATTATACCCACTGGTGGGTAAATTGTTACTTTGCTTGTTTGCTTGTTGGAAGTCACCATAGTTATATAATATTTTTAATTATTTAAGCAGTTATTAAGACGTTATAGTACTGCACACATGGGTATAATTCTTTACTTTACCCACTTGTAATGGCGGCTACACATTACATGGCAAACTAGG
Source organism: Agonum fuliginosum (assembly GCA_947534325.1). Taxonomy (NCBI): domain Eukaryota; kingdom Metazoa; phylum Arthropoda; class Insecta; order Coleoptera; family Carabidae; genus Agonum; species Agonum fuliginosum. The sequence continues at coordinate 4,688,431 of OX384033.1, forward strand.
CAAACGTTTGTGATATGTGAAGTTTGCCGAATAGTGTGTACCTATGGTACCACAAATGACAAACTCCTTCCAACGTTTGCATTCGTCTACGTTCGAATTGAAGTCGGTAAATGACACCCGAATCAAAGAAATGTTGGCAACTATACGAAACGCGATCTAGCATTTAGTTTATGTCATATGTATGGGATGATTCGACACGTAATGTGTAGGGAGTACTCGGTAAATGTCATTCGACATGAAAAAATGTACAAAACCGTTTGCCATGTAATGTGTAGGCGCCTTAAAGTAAGTAACTATTACCAATTTAAAATTCCAAATTCCGGCCATCTCTTATTTCGCGTACTGTATTCATGATATTCATACTTGGACAAGGAACATACGTAATAATACTTACAAGAAAAATATTCGAAATATCTTTGACTACTCGTGGTATAAATGACGATTTTCTATTTTTATCACGAATTAGAATTATAAACCAATTCTTGCAATAATTGCTTACAGGTAAAAGTCGCTATTCTCAGTACAATTGCTATCAAGTTTCTTCCAAGTCCGTCAATGCGTAAACAGCATTTAATCAGTCGGCAAGTTTTCGCAACAAACATCATTTGTAGGTAAAAAGACCTTGCAATTATGTAAATCCTACGTTGTTTAGATAAAGTTTAGATTAGTTCATCGTAATCTCACTACATGAGTTTGGCTGTAAACAGGCTAGGAGCTAGAGTTACAGAGTAGGTGCAGTCACCGTTTGCTTGCTCCGGTCAGAACTTTCTGCATTGTGTTTGTTATTATGCAACGCAGTGTGGAAATTTACACACCAGGAGGGTGGACATTGGACTACCATGGGAAATTTATAACGTGAACATGATTGTTGGTCACTATCGGAACAGGATAATTTGTTTAGTACCTACCTACTGTAATTGGCCTTCCTCCCTAAAACTATATTCAAAAATCTGCTGTGGCGACCACAGTACTTCCCCGACTACAAGTTTTAATAACTTGCTTTCGTAAAGGCTTTCATTTTATGCTTTGTTCAGCAAAATGTAAATAAATTTAACTTATTTCCCGAACTATTTAAGTTGATACCAACTTCGGCATCATTTGAATAACATATAATGTAAAAAAACTGACCATGGTTTATGTTGTTTTTGATTCTACGACTAGATTTTTTCCCAGAGAGCTTTAATTTTGAAAAAATTGGAATAATTTTCAGGGGTACGTAATACCATAAGAGATGATAATTTTTTGAGAATTGTTTTGTCGTTTCCACGGCAACTTATTTCTAACAATTTCTCGACACAAAACATCATCTATCAATTTCCCGAAACGAAGTTGAGGGGAATTGTCAGATGATGTTTTGTGGAGTGAAATTGCAATAAGTTGCCGTGGAATAGACAAAAATTCTCTCAAAAAATTATTATCTCGAATGGTATTTAGGAAGAATATTTTTCTTGTTAAAAATACTACCAAAACGACTCATTTTGCTAACATTTTTGACGTTTCATGTGACAAATTAATTAATTTTTTGTTACTGACGTAACAAAATAAAACCTAATCTACAAAATTATGTTGTCAGATACATCATTTTACATTTTCAATTCTATTGGTTGCATTACGTCATTTGACGTCATTATTACGCAATATGATTGGTTAAACCATCTGTCAAAAATTTTTCTGATAAATGTCATTTTTTACATTTTTACTAAACTTATCTCCCCGAGCTTTAAATTAACACCAAACTCGGTACAATTTGAATAATTTATTTAATTTTTTTTTATTTTTCTTCTAGAATTTTTTCCCCGACAGCTTTAATTTGATACGACAAGACACAGGATATTATTTTAATAAAAATAAATTAAGTTCAGTTTATAAAGTTGGTACTACTGGTTGAATAAAGCTCATTAACGAACTTGAAGTCAGTTTTGGCTCAATATCTTAAATATAAAATTTCAGTCCAAAATTTTAACGCGTTTTTAAGTTATCCAAATCCAGATAAACCGACAGACACAGATTGACTTTTATACCCCCTACCCCCCCTAAATCCACCAATGAGTGTAACAAACAAGCTCTATCCAACGAGGTGCACATATTATAACGTCAAAAATTACTGATTTTAAAATTATGATTTGCATATATCAATTTATTAATTTTATTTTGTACTTAAGGAGGTACACTCGACACTTGAAATAATGAGAGAGTTTAATGAAACTTTGCAAAATTAATCAAAACATTGTAAAAATGTTACCTGAATTTTTTCATAATTTTTCACCACGTAGATTATCCAAAAATAAATATTAAAAAACTTCATTTTACATGGCCTCTTATGGGACTACTTTTAAATCAACGTAAAAAGCATTACAGAAATGACAGAAAATTCCAATTGCTTTTTTAAAACGTACATTATTATCTCATATACCGAATAAAAGTAATACAAGCATCATTTACCACGTAATTTACAAGAATTTTTAATCGAAAGACTGACGTTTATGCCTACTGGAGAATATTGGCGAGAACATAATATAGAAGCGGCAACGTTGAAAAGCGCAAAATTAGAATTTAACCAGAAAAAAACAACATTATCTATCTATAATCACAAGTTTTTCACAAGAATGAAAGGTAATATGCACAAATGATAAATAATTCATACCCAACGATTTAAATGAAATTTGAAGTGCAGAATTCTCTTCACATTCAATTTTTACTATCTGTCAGATTGACATAAGACCGTGAAAAATGACATGTACAGCACAGCGTTGCCGTAGTTTACACTGGTATTTAGCCGAATGAAATCTTATAAAATAAACAATTTTTACATAACAAAAATAAATAATATTCTTAATTAAGATATTTAAATCTCATTTTATTAGCAAAAATTCAAATAGACTGCGTTTACATACAATAAAAAAAAAATATTTTTATTTTTTATAAGTTGAAACCCTGACATGAAATACATTGTGAGTATAGGAGATGCCCCTAACCCCCCACCACTCGAGTGTACCTCCTTAATGTTAAAAATTGGTTTTATACGTTCATTTTCAGTAGATAAAGTATTACTTTAACATCGAGGGTAGATAAAATAAAATTTGAGTAGATAAAGTAAAATTTGAGTAGATAAAGTAAAATTTGAGTAGATAAAGTAAAATTTGAGTAGATAAAGTAAAATTTGAGTAGATAAAATAAAATTTAAGTAAAATAAGAATATTTTTACACAAATTAACATTAAGTACAAAATAAAATAATATATTGTACACGACGATAAAGAGTCTTTATCGACACGTGAAAGATAGCCCACTCGTTCCTTCGTCACTCGTGAACTAACATCTTTCACTTTTCGATAAATGATCTCTTTATCGTCTTGTATAATAAATTACTATTATTTAGGAATATATTGCAAACAAAAGGGAAAATTTATTTTTTAATACAGATGGCCGTAACAGCTTAAAGATTAAAATAATCTATTTCTACTCTAAGACAAAGAGTCTCACGTTGATTTATAGAAAAGGCAACACCTCCCAATTCTCGAAATTCGTTAGTATAAAACCAGTTCTACTTAAAAATAATTTCATACACAAAGACAAAGAAACCAAGAGTTGAGATCACAACAAGTAATACGGCATTCAGATTTCTATTATACAGGGTGTTGCCATTTTCACACCGATGTTACTAAATTATTGACAATGATGAATATTAATTTTTTGTTTGGATCTTGTCTGACAAGGTTTTTTATGGTATAATATAGGATTTTTGACCGTGGTTAGTTTTTTGGTAGTCATTAATATGAGATGTTTCACGTTTTTTTGAGTAGTTAATTAATACTAATGATACCAGTGAATATACATGTCATTGACAACATGTACACTTTTTGCAACATAAAAATATGTATTATTCGCTTTTTTAAAGATTGGAAATTTATAAAAAGTTGTTTTAAGAACGGATACAGAAGCAAAGGATTTTAATTTTCTTCTTTTATTTCCTATTTATGCTCTAAAATTTAGAACGAGATTAAAATTTTAACATTGTTCGAGAATTTCCTATAGGCTAAAATAGTTATTATGATATAAAGTGTTAAAAGTGATATTTTATGAGTGAGTGGGGATGTATATAAAACGAAGCGAAGCCACCCCACGAACGAAATAAAATCATTTTAAACACTTATACAATATTTTATCTACGACCTTCGTAGTGTATTTGTAAAAACTAAAAATTGAAGAATGATATATCGGCAGGTAAGATTATATTTGTTGCTTTATTGATACAAATCGTTAGCAACGTCGTCAAAGTATAAATAAAATAACATTTTATACGTTGTTGTTATTTTTAACACTGTGCTATAAAGTGACACTTTTAACTTGTTAAGCTAAAAGGCCCACTTTTAACAACAGTCGTAGATAAAAAAGAGACATCCGGTATAGTAGATATTGATATTATTTTGTATGAATGTATACTAGTACAAAAAAAATTATTGGGCAAAAATCCAGCCACTATAAAAATCCACTAGTGAGTAATATATAACATAACTCACTGAAAGCAAACTTATAATGAATTTATTATAAAATAATCGTAGATAATAGTATATTATTTAACGAGTAAATAATGTAGGCTATAATTAATGAGGATGAAAGTTTGTTCACGAGCCGAAGGCGAGTGTATAAATCATCCGAGTTAATTATAGCCATTATTTTCGAGTCAAATACGACGTTTTATCTACAACTTTTTAAATAAAACAACATTTTCTTACTACAAATTTGTATTGATATTAATCTAACCTCAAACTTTGGTGTGATGACATGACAATTTATCCGAGTAATTTAGAACTATTATAGGCTAGTCATATACAGAGTTTTACAAATTTTTATTATTTTTACTGTTTCTGCTTACAACGTCATAAACTGATAACTTGAAGTAACAGATGTGATGGCAGTTTGACAGTTATTTAACAGTGTGAAATAATGAATTCATTATTTCATAATGTGTCCTTATGGAGGGGTTTATTATACTACTTTCACGTATATAATGAATACATTATTCTATTGTTGTAGATAAAATGTGTTATCTACAAATGAAAAATTGTTCATTCCATAAACAAAATTTATTTGTAGAGACAGATCAGAGTGCCCTAACCTAAAAGATTAATTACCCTTAAAAACCTATTCACTCATTGTTGACGTGTGAACAAACACACTGGTGAGTTAGCGAACACCCTGTATACAAGAAGCCGGACAGATATCACTCATCACGACCGCCTCGACCGCCGCAGCATTCCTGAATACCAGTCGGCAGGTGCGACAAAGCCAACACCATGCCGCACGGAGTGCGTTCGACAGAGCGAGCGTCATCATCACTTGGAGAGAAAAAAAGCGGTAGAAAAATCCGTATCCTAGAAGTGTATTTTTTCTGGCAGAGGCGCAGTAACGACTCGGCAGTATCTCACGAGTGTGAGAGAGACGCAAGAGTAAAAAATGAGACGAGATGTGGCAACGTCGCAGGTAGAACGCCCGTTAGGTAAGTGCGTTACACTCTGGCAAGTTATGGGGAATGAATGGCGAGCAATCAAGCTGCTTTTCAAAATTTACTGAGACAATCAACTAAATAATACATTTTTTTCTACGAAAGTGCGAATTCACATGTTTGCAGATATTAAAATTGATGGTGAAAGTAGGCTTTTGAAACATTTGAGTGGTGAAAATAATTTTAATACTCATTTTGTGCATTGAGTGCGAATTTTTAAAGAAGTACATTTTCTTACCTAAAACACTATTTGTTGCAATATCTGTAATAAATATTCAAATGGACGATTTTCACTGAATGTGTGACATAAATCATTTTGCTGAAGTAGAAATTGTGTAGTTACTGAAAGGTCAAAGCTGTCAGGATATTTTTGACTTCAGTGACAAAATTTAGATTCACAATTGCCGTAAAATGTCCGAAGAGGTACAAATAAACTCACTTTCACTATCACTACAATATTCTGCATGAAATGTCATTATTTTTATCATAAATCACACCATCACCATGTATAAATGGAAAGTTACAAAATTGAACTGTTAGTTTTTAGATATTGTTTTCAGCTCTGACAGCAAGCCTGCCTGATTTGTTTTTCTTAAATTTGTAAATATTATTTCCATTTTTTTAAAATTAATTTTGAATATTTCCCACTATCGTAGAAAAAATAGTAGGTAACACACTTGTGGAAAGGGTCATTGAAAAACTCGTATGATAGGAGAACTCGCTAAAACTCGTGCTCCAACTGTCATACTAGTTTTTCAATGAAACCCTTTCCGCACTTGTATTACAATATACTATTATTTTGGACAATTCTTATACTGTAATCGATGAATCAGATTCAGAAAACCAGATTAATAATTATTATTTTGTATTTTATCATAATGTACGTAAATTAAATTTTTTTAACCTGGCAAAAAATACAGATTTACTGCCTAAGCTAGATTCATAACCTCGGCTGCGCCTCGTCTATCCGCGGCAATAAATCTGTTATTTTTGCCTAGTTAAACAAATAACTAAAGTAATAATGTATGAAAAATTGTTTAATGAAAAGTTTTTACAGGTTCGTAAATTTGTTTTTTTCGGACAAATTACAATTTGAGGATTATTTTTACAAGCTAATAAAAATGTAAAATTACGTGAGTAAAAGTAAAATTTATGTTTAATAAAACTGATGTGCGTAAAGTTAAATTTGTCAAGTAATTTGACGCTATTTATTAGTCATTATTAGCTCCATATATTTTCATCACTTTTTAATTTATTACTATTCTTTGTTTTCGCCATTCATAATTTGTATACATATTATATTAAGATATAATTTTAAAAACCGCAAAGACCTTAGTGAAAAGTCAATTCTTATTAAATAAGTTGTCTGGTATGACAGATTACAATATGAACGATGTTGGCGGTGAATTTATTTTCTTTATTTAGCACTAACCGAAGCATATTAATTTGATCAAAATTATCCCCTCTGTCTGAAGCAAAGATTTAGCGGATTTTAATTAATCCAACTTGTTAATGAAGCCAGATGTTGCAGTTTAATTACAGAAATAATCAATTTACATTAACTAAGCTGATGGTATAAATAAGTCAAACTGTTTTCCTTACTAACAATCTTATTCTCCTTAGAAACATTCTTTACTTTGTTAGAATTGTTTTGCAAAGTTTGTTTCCAAAGAATTTGGAGGTAATACATCAATATTCAGAGATCATCAATCGTCAAAATATCGACATGTGTGTCTTACTTTTAAATAAATGTAGAAAAAGAAAATTATACATTTTCCTTTTTTTTAAGTCACAAAACTTTTAACTGCACCATCCATGGAGAGTAGTAATCATTCAAATGAGTAATTTACATATTTATTTAACCGTGTGTGCGGTTACCAGCCGCCAACTCACGGGAACTTATTGCTGTGTAAAGTATGGAATATTAACAACAGAAAATGCAAATCTAGAAAATTCATTCATTCGGTAATAAAATATATGCATCAAAAGATTCAATCAAGAAAATTCAAATCTAAAATTTTAGATTTGGCATAAATACAAACACAGGAAAATGCAGATCTAGAAAAGTTAAAGGCAAAACCGAGTATGTGGTACTCGCAAGTCGCAAGAATGTGGGTTGTTCATTTAGTTCCGTTCAACCTAATTTGTTTATCCCCCTTGTGTTGAAGAGACAAACTAGTTTTTTCAACTTGCATCTTCCTACGTTTGCAGTTATACAGAATCTAAAATTTTGCATTTTAGTTTTCCTGTCAATGAAACTTTTAAATGCAAGTATTTTATTATGTAAAAATTTTCTATACGACTGTTATAGAATAGTATCATTCTGATACAATTTTCAATTATGAAATGGTTACATTCTGTCACTTGTTACGGAATGGATTCATTCCGTCACTTGTGATGGAATGAAATGTGGCGAGTTATAATAATGTAACTTTATTCAATATTTTTGGTTGGTGGGTAGCTTCAAAATACGTTTAGATTTATTAATTTTATGTAGAATATTATTATATAATAGTTTTAGGTTATGTTTTTTAATTAAATTTATAGTCGTAAAGAAAGTATATAGTCTGCAACACGATTGGAATGGCTATTCCGCTCTCGTGGAACCGTGAAACTCGCCTACGGCTCGTCTCACTAACTTTCCACTCGATCTGAATATGCTTCATTCCACACTTGTTGCAGAATATACTATTCTAGATTTAAATCGTCTTGTGCATGCATTTTCCAGTGCATAAAATATTCTAAAATTTAATTTCTGGTGTTGAATGACCATCCATAGTTGATACAGATTCTATAATTGTTATTTATATTATGAACTGCTCAACAGGATTTTGCATCCCATTTACAAAATGGTAGATGATATTAGTGGAATTTAACCACTCGGACATTGGTATTCTTGCTTAACTGGGTTCGAATTTGGATGCTCGGGAAACACTAAACCATTTACTCCTGACTGAAAATATGTAATTAAATTTTATTTCATAAAATAAATTGATACATATTTTTATAGGAATTGAACGAGTAAAATAGGGTTAAGTATGCAATTGATGCTAATTATGTACATATTTATTCAATAAATGTAATTTTATGTATTCCATATTAAAATTTAAGGTTGTAAACATGGCGTGAATTTGATTCAAACCCTATTACACCCCGTGAGATAACCTATTAAAGTGAATAAAATTTTAATATATGAAAAATAATGAGCCGAATCTAGAGAAAATTGAATATTCCCACTAATAAATGTTAAAATATTCCGTTTGTAATATGACAAGTTAGCAGTAACACGACAGGTCAAAAATATAAAAATAAAATAAAATGGTGGCCGTGGTATCATTACGTATTCCATTGTAGTCTTTCTTAGTGAGTGCGAGTGTATTTTAACACGTCCCAAAAAAAGTACCACAACAATTCATCATCCTAGGAATAATGAATATGTAATTATGTGCCACTAATTTGCATACTAACACGAAATTAATTTTGTGTTTACATTTACATGCAGTTTCCAAAGGGCAGTGGAGAGCGAAAGCGAATCAGTTACATGTTACGAAAAAACTACAAGTTTTTTACCTTTTATAATCAGGACTATTTATTTATTTATTTTCAGAACATTTTTTATTATTTCGTATGATACACATTATGAGAGTAATATTCATTAATTCTTTGGAATACAATATTTTACAATAAATTTAATATGCATCTTCAAATTAATTTGACATAGTTTTTGACTGCACTGAAACACTGTCATTATGACAGTTTAACCTAACATTTAGTTCTGTCAACTTGGATATGATATAATTTACAAAGTTTTTAAATATGACGTGAAAAAGATGGTTGTGCCCTTGTGCCTAACACGAGCAGCAGCCTACTTACGAAAGTTGAAATTATCATGAACTAACATGATATGGCTATCGTACCTACTAGCACGTATAGGTTTTAATTATATGCTGTATTCAGAGCAAAATTTAAGTAAATCTTTTTTCTTGAACTATTTAAGTTGTTTGTTACCAACTTCGGCATAATTTTTTTTCATCGACTAGGTTTTTTCCCAGAGAGATTGAATTTGATAATACACGTGAAAAAATTTGAATAATTTTTTGAGAAGCAATTGAAAATCGCATAAATGTTTACGTTTTTACTAAACTTATCTCCCCGAGGGTTTATAATTTATAAAAAATCTGCTGTGGCCACCACACGACCTCTCGCCTAATTCTGCTTATTCTACTAATCTAATAAATAGTTTTACTTACATTTTAATAGGTTCATGTTCATGTAATATGTAAATGATAATGTAAACCAATATGCAAGCAAAAGATGTCAACTGTACTGTCACTGTCATAATAATACAAATTTTATGTAGAAACAAATTTCATATCATGGACAACAAGATACTAGAATTTCAAAAAAATAGAATATTAATTGTACTTTATTTTATTGTTAAATACTTCCAGATTCAGCAATTTGTATTTATAATTAACTGTACACATAGATAATCACAATTTCTTTTATTTTTAATTGCAAAAATTGTCATAAATAAATAATGTACCAATATATTTAAGGAAAACTTTTCCAAACTTCTAAAAGTACTACTTCCGGTTTGCGGATTTCTACCACAATCTTATCCGGTGTTAAGATACTTATTAAAACCTTAAATATGAAATTTGGTTATAAACGGTTTGATACTCTTTAAGTTATCGTGGACGAAAAATCGTCGGTTCATACAAACACACACACACACACACAGACATCATCGTGAAAATAGTAAATTCGTATTCTAGAGACCCTGAAACGTGCTTATCCACCAAAAACTCATACTCGAAAATTTTGACCCATTACAATACCTCTCTTATAAAATATGAGGCGAGAGGTAAAAAGACGATCATGTACATATTATTTTTTTATTTTTCTACTAGAATTCTTTTTCCGAGATCTTTAATTTGATACCATACACGAATTGGTACCACTAGTTGAATAAAGCTCATATTAACGAACTTGAAGTCAGTTTTTTACTTCCTTGTACGAAGTAAGGAAGTATTGTAATCGCGAAAAATTTCGATTCTCAGATTTTGACGGAAATATCCGTTTTGACCTTTTCTGAATCCATTATGACTAGTTTCGACGTGACGTCTGTAAGTACGGACGGACGGACGTATGTGTGTCGCATAACTCAAATACGGTTAGACGTAGAAAGTTGAAATTTTGTATTTAGGACTGTTATAGCATCTAGTTGTGCACCTCCTATTTTTGGTTTCAGTCTACAAACCGGAAGTAGTACTTTTAAAAAATATTTCGATAAATATTTAATTTTAGACAATTTTTTTTATTTTAAATGAAAGATTATGTGATTATTACCTACAATCGGTATTTTATAAATATTTTTGTATCTGCTATCATTTACAAATAATTAAAGTATATATTTATAATTTATAGTATTTCGGTATCTTGTAGTCCATGATCGATTAACATTTGTTACTACGTAAAATTTAAATGATTATGACATGACAGTGACAATAGTAAAATATGCTTTATATCTTCTTCTGCAGTTTAAATAAAATGACTAAAATATATTTGTGAGTATACTAGTATAATAAGTTAAAAGAATTTTAATATTATTTTACATTTTAGTTATTAAGAAAAGTATGAACACACAAGGCGTACAAGGAAGTCATGTGGTGTCCACGTCAGATTTTTTAAATCATGATTTTTGGATTCAGTAGGGTCTAAATCGTGAAGATTACAATACTTCCCTCTATTACGTATTACATAGCTCGAGAAAGAAAAAATAAGCACTTTCTTTCTAGTTGGACAAATAACTATTTTATCTAGCTCCTTTCAAAAAATACCCACTGATGACTATATTCAAATTCTAAACAATTCAAATTGCGATATCCCTGTACCTCTATTTCTATTTAATCAGTACACTCATGTAGCCTAGCGGTTTGTTTGGGAGTCCCCCAGGTCTACATGGAACGTACATAATTATGAATTAATCGTCGCTGGGGTTAGCGTGGGCACCGGCGCCTCCAGGCGTTCACCGCAGTGTACGTAACGTACAGCAGCCAGCACCGACACGGCACTTCCCGTAGCCAGCGGCCACGAACCCTGCGCGAGTATGTGGAGTTGATGGAGCGAATCTGGCAGATTATGCATTGGAAATTGATAATTAAATCGCTTATGTTGAATGTAGAATGATATCGAGGATACGAGTGATGACGTACGAACCCGGAGTTCGTGGTTCAAGTCTCTCGGCTGACAGTGTGGTAAATTGTAAAACAACTCGGACTACTACCACTTGATCGTCTTAAATGTAGTCCTGGTTGCAAAAAGTGCATGTGGTGGTGTACGAACCCGGAGTTCCGTGGTTCAAGTCTCTCGGCCACCAGTGTGTTAAATTGTAAAACATCTTGCAATTAAATCGCACTCGGACGCTTCAAGCTGACCACTTGATCGTCTTAAATGTAGTCCTGGTTGCAAAAAACTGCATGTGATAGCGTACGAACCCGGAGTTCCGTGGTTCAAGTCTCTCTGAGGACAGTGTGTTAAATTGTAAAACATCTTCGCACTCGGATGCTTCAAGCTGACACACTTGATCGTCATAAATGTAGTCCTGGTTGCAAAAAAGTGCACGTGATGGCGTACGAACCCGGAGTTCCGTGGTTCAAGTCTCTCGGCCGACAGTGTGTTAAATTGTAAAACATCTTCGCACTCGGATGCTTCAAGCTGACCACTTGATCGTCTTAAATGTAGTTTTGGTTGCAAAAGACTCTCACAGCTTTCTGTATGTGATAGTGATGACGTACAAACCCGGAGTTCCGTAGTTCAAGTCTCTCGGCCGACAGTGTGTTAAATCGCACTCAGATGTTTAAGCTGACCACTTGATCGTCTTAAATGTAGTCCTGGTTGCAAAAGACTCTCACAGCTCTCTGCATGTGATGACGTACGAACCCGGAGTTCCGTGGTTCAAGACTCTAGGCCGCCAGTGTGTTAAATTGTAAAACATCTTGCAATCATCTTGAATGTAGTTCTGATTGCAAAATGAATCTCTCCGTTTTTGCTTTAAATTTGAAGGTCATTGTACGGATTGAGATACTACTGAACCACTATAATAACATCTACCATTCTATATTGGAAGTAAATACTGTTGAATGGTTACCATCAAATAATAATACGAAGTATTTTACAGCTTGGACACTAGGGTGGATGAAGTGTGGCCTTTCTGTTTACTATTTAGAGAGAGACAGAAAATACGGGCCAGCGCGGACAATGTATTCTATGCAATATATGACGATAAACAACGGTAACGATGGTAACGCACGGGCCCAGTAGTGATCTTTCCCTCTCGCACAGGGTAAATAAAAATGCCACTAATCTACAGTATTGCTAAGATATGGAGTGTCTATTCCTGTAGGTATATATATATTATACTTTTTGGAACTACGTATAAGTACTATTTTGTTGGATTGGAATACATTTGAATAAATATTTAGTTCAATTTTGAATAAAACCGCATTCACGGCCCCAAAATTGGTGAAATATGACGAAATTTGTTAAGTCTGTCATTATGGCAATTGCGTGTACAACATCAAATTTCAGTGATGTGAATTCAAGTATACGAGTATATATTATCAGACAGACTTCACAAATATTTCGTCAAATTTAACCAAATTTCGGACTGTGAATGCGGGTAGCGGGTTTAGATTTAAGTATTTGTAATTATGGCTTAAAGAAAAACTAAAAGCTATCTAAAATAAACTACATTTTTTTTGACCATTTCAATTGACAACACTAAAAGTAAATAGTTAATAATTGAAGACACCTATTATACATCGCTGTATGAATAATTGGTAGGTAAAATAAAAATGTAATAGAACTCTAAGTCACCCTGTATCACACGTCACTCGTTCCACCACCTTAGGCAAAGAGCGCGCACATGTGTGTGTGTAGGTGTGTGTGGGTGCGTGCGTTCGTCGGCAGTTTGTGGTTATTCGGCTCGTGAATTATTAAATCAGCACGTTGTTGATGTAATTTAAAGTTTGTTCGTAACCACCACCGCGAGATACTACACTAGTTGATGGTTGTTGGTTGCTAGATGATCATTATAGGAAATTTTAACACGTCTTCATTCGCACATTAGAAATCAAATTGTGGTGGAGGTGCGGTATACCACTTCGCAATGTTATATAACAGTAGATGTTGTTTATTACATTGTTATTATGTTGTTATAAAACATAAATTTATGACTTTGTAGCACCCTGCTCAATCCAGATTATGAAATAATTATTTTTCTATACGACTGTTATAAAATGTTATCATTCTTACTTCATTTTCAATTATGGAATGGCTACATTCTATCACTTGTTACGGAATGGATTCATTCCGTCACTAGTGATAGAATGAAATGTGGCGAGTTATAATAATTTAACATTATTCAATGTTCTTTGGTTGGTGGGTAGCTTTAAAATACGTTCAGAGTTATTAATTAATTTTATAGTCGTAGAGAAAGTATAGTCTGCAACACGTTTGAAATGGCTATTCCGCTCTCGTGGAACCATGAAACTCGCCTACGACTCGTTTCACAAACTTTCCACTCAGCCGGTACTCGATTAGACCAGACGCGTTTTAATTTTTTTTGCAAAACTAATCACATTCTTATCTCGTCTTCTAATTACTATAATAGTAAATATTTGCAAATCCAAGCAATGGAAATTTTTATTTATCAATTATTGTGAAAGTAAAACCACGTTACTATACGTTTAAGAAAATATTCCCATCATTTAACGCAATTATAATTGAAAGCTAATTAAATAATTAAAACTAAATAAATAAGTTATTAATAACCACTTAATCGCTCAACTATTTTCACTTGATAAACAAGTGAAGCAAACAAAAAGCGCGAATTTGATAATATTTATATTTGTTTATACATCTCGGAGACGGTACGAACTATCGGCCATGACATTGAAACGATTTAAATTGAGATAAATGATATAAGTTTTTGTCTAACATAATATAGTTCCAGAATATCATACACAAGAAAATTATGCACAAAATGATTCAAATGTGGAAAATTTATACGTAATAAAACATCTGCATTAAAAGATTCATTCACCAGGAAAATGCAAATGTAGAATTTTAGATTCGGCATAAATGCAGAATACAGGAAGATGCAAAAAATCTATAATAGAAAACTAGTTTCTCTCTTGAACAAAGAAGGACAAATTAGGTTGAACTGAACTAAATAAACAACCCAATACCATTCTTGCATGAGTCCCACATCTCACATAATCGGTTTTGACTAAACTTTCTAGATTTGTATCTTCCTGTATATTTGCATTTATATCAAATCTAAAATTCTAGATTTGAGTTTACCTGTGCATGCATTTTCCTGAGTAGGTATGGATATTTTAGAATTTTATTTTCTAATGTTGAACCCATTCCCATATTACTAGTATGGATTATAGCAGAACTTTTGAAATGTGCTGATACTACACAGGGCAGTATCTTGGATTTTGGACTGTGGTGACCTTGCGTAATGACTCATTTGTAAGTGTTAAATAGTTTATGTTCAAAGTTCTCTCTTCAAACATATGCATAAGATTAGAGCAATAAAATTCCAATGTTTTTCATATTATTTACCATGCAACAAGAGTTGCATCCGAATTGAAAAATAATGAATGTATGATCAAAAACAGTCTATTTGCCACCTAAAGCCCTGTTCGCACGGGAATTCTTTGAAGATGCTACGGAGATTCAAAATCCTGGAAAAGAAGAAGTTTTTCTTTCTAGTGATAAATAAATTATAAATTCTTCTTTTCCAAGACTCATTGAAGATTCAATTTAAGCCCGTTTTACATTACACTAAATCTTGAACAAGATATTGTTCAATTTTTGAAACAATCTAAATTGTGTAGTATCATACAACAAATTGTATGAAATATCGCATTGCTTCGTAAATTGTCTGAAAAAATAGATAAGCGCGGCTGTCAAATTATTATTATATGCGAACTGCGCAGAACTACGAACTAAATATTGTAGGTAGGTATATAAAATTGTCTCAGTATAAAACAGAGTTCATTAAAAACAAAGCAATTTATTGCTCAAGATATTGTTCAATTTCTTGCGCAATTTCTTGATCAATATTTAGCGTAGTGTAAAACGGCCATTAGCGACACCACAATTTAACAGATAATTCTCACTAGAAAGAAAAAAAATTCTTCTTTTCCAGGATTCTGAATTTTAAATATTAATGTAAGTAGTAAATAAATTGTTATAATAATATAACTCCTACTGCGAAAGTGCACTTTCAATTTGTTTACCCATATACAACACGTTTTATTTAGTATTTATTGGCTACTAATTATTCATACTGTTAGAAAAGAGAAATATGGTTTCATTGAACGTAAAAATAGTCGCATTCTTGGAACTTATAGTAGTCGTATAAGGTAATAAGGTGTGGCCACATAGTATGTGTTGTTAGACAAATGCATTGATGTCTTACTCCAAGGATATGCATATCAGTAGCTTTCAACCGAGTGCCATAATAATTTATTATGCATTTTGTATAAATATATAGCCTAGAATATTACATAGATTATCCATGTCACAGTTATAATTTCATATAATTATTGTAGTAAATTTTGTATGATTTATTGTGGTGAGTAATTGAAGCGACACGACAGTCTAAAAGAAAACGATTAAATTAAGTAATAAAAAATAAATAATCTCATCATCTTGTAACTTGATATTGAACACGACTATGGGACAAATCTCTAACAGCAGAAGCGACAGCACGTGCTGGCGTCTGGCACGTGTCTTCCAGAGCCTTCTGCAAGTCCTTTGTCACAACGTCTGGTTGCCATATTTCAACCACTCCCACTTTGGACTACATTACTTTCAGCGTTTTAGCACATAATCGGGTATTTGCTAAAATCAGTCGATCGAAGCAGATAGTTTTGTTTTTGTACAATTTTTGACTGCTAAGTACCAGAAACTTGGCTTAGATATAAAACACGCCGTTTTCCAAAAAAATACTTAACATGCCTCTTTTAAATATTCCAGCTCAACCAGAGTTGTATTTATAAGTGTGCGCAGAAGCCTAAAAATGTGCATTTTTATTTTGTATTTGTTATTTTTCATTTGGTGCCCCGAAATTTGAGCACCTTTTAACATTATTTATAAAAAGTCTAGATACTTCTTGTACGACCATTCACGTCCTTATGGAGATAATAAAATAAAAAGGACCATTTTACAAAAAACAATGACGATAGCAATGAAAAAAATTTAAGTCTGGTTTGCTTCATTATTCGATTCACGAAAACTTTAAGTAAATTTGAGTTAATTCCTGAATTTGAGACATCATTTTGCTGAACTAGAAATTGTGCAATTACTGGAAGGTCTAATCTGTCAGGACATTTTTGGCTTCAGAGACAAAAGTTTAGATTCATAATTGCCGTAAAATGTCCGAAGAGGTTCAAATAAACTCACTTTCACTATCACTATAACATTCTGCATGAAATGTCATTTTTATCATAAATCACACCATGCATAAATGCAAAATTACAAAATTGAACTGTTAGTTTTTAGATATTGTTATTGTTTTCAGCTCTGACTGCAAGCCTACCTGATTTGTTTTTCTTAAATTTGTAAATATTTTATTAATTTTAACACTTGTGGAAAAGGTCATTAAAAACTCGTAACGTTCGTGCTTCTACTGTCATACTAGTTTTCAATGAAGCTCTTTCCACACTTGTATTACATTATACTATTTCAGTACGAATGGTCACTCTACCATTTAGTATAATCGGATTATATCTCTAGACCTCTTGCTCCAAAAGCAAACTGATTATCTATTATGCCCTGTTCGCACAAGGATTCTTTGTCGATTCTTTCATTCTTCTGAATTTTGAAATAAATAATCCTAGACAGAATTATCTGTCAAATAGCGGCGCCGCTAAATTAAATCTTCAACGATGCTTGAGAATTTAATTCATTGAATTTTTTTCCAAGATTCAGAAGCATGAAAGAATACACAAAGAATCCTTGTGTGAACAGGGTACATTAAAAAATCCTCAAATTTGTATCAAATTCGTAAGAATTCTCTCCTGGTAATCAATTAGCGCACTCTAAATTCCTCTTCCATAAGAACCTCGCCAAAAGAAAGAAATTCCATGTATCACTAACCACACACAACTCGTATTTAAGTTGCTAAAACACGTCCGATTGGAACACCATAAAGACAACCGAGCATCGCGATCGGCGATCCCGCTGCCATGGCCACGTTGATGTATGTTGGCAATCCCGCCCGACGCGGCTATGAATGGCTCTCGTCTGCTCGAGATCAATGGTGGCTGTGGCACGTGCCTGTAATAAGATCGCGGTTGCCACGCAGCGATTGTTGATTGTTTCATTGTCGATTGTGACATTATTGTGCGATGCGATCGCTTTTTGTTTTGTGTTTTTGTAAGATGGATGAGTTGTCGAGGTGCAATGTACAAGGTGCAACCTTATTTGTCAAATCAGAGGTTATAAATTATATAGGGAACTTTTTATATGAGTAAACTATTATTGATGTTTTAGCAATGGGAGGTGTTAATTTTTTTTTATTTTGATGGTAACCAACCTACAGGATTAACTCCCAATTACAGAATGGTAGATGTTATTATAGTGGAATCCAACCATTAGATCATTATCTGATGGTCATAATCGTTAGTAGATACGAAATCACTAGTTTGAATATAATTTATAGAAATAATTACTTTAACAGTTTCTTTGAAAGCTTCTAGCATTTGCTTTACTTCAAGAAACTTTTAGGAAAAACTTTCCTCGTGTGAACTGGGCATAACATTGTAATTAATCAGTTTCTATACGACTATTATAGAATGTTACCATTCTTACACCATTTTCAATTATAGAATGGTTATACATTCTATCACTTGTTACAGAATGAATTCATTCTGTCACTTGTGATGATATGAAATATGGCGAGTTATAATAATTTAACTTTATTCAATGTTTTTGGTTGGTGGGTAGCTTTAAAATAAGTTTAGGTTTATTAATTTTATGTAGAATATTATTTTATAAATACATATATTAATTTTTATTTTATTAGTTTTAGGTTATGTTTTTAATGCAATTAAATTTATAGTCGTAGAGAAAGTATAGTCTGCAACACGTTTGGAATGGCAATTCCGCTCCCATGGGACCGTGAAACTCGCCTACGGCTCGTCTCACAAACTTTCCACTTGAGCTGAATATGCTTCATTCCACACTTGTTGCAGAATATACTATTATAATATTCAATATAGCTAAATCAATCTGAGTTTTAAATTGAAGCCTCAAATGAAAACGAAATAGTATATTTGTAAACAAAAATCTATAAAAGAGCGGATTCAGATAGACGTGATCGCAATGGTATATCCTACACCTTACCCTTTCACCTATTATTCATTTAAATTATTTACTCTAGATAAGGTTAAATATCCCGTGAAAATAAACCTATTCGTAATTGCAAGCAAGTACAACATCGTTTTCGTATCGTTCCTATTTCTCGACAAATACAAAGTGCGGTTTGCTAGCACAACGCAACAAGTGGGTGGTGATGTGAATTTATGTAATGGTTTCGTTTATTACTTGTGCCATGTTTGATGGTTGGCACATTGTACACTGCGCCCTTGGCTGCTTATACACACTCCAGTTAATCACGATACTCTTTATTACTGTTCAAGTTGTAAAACAATGCTAAATAACCTAGATTTACTACTGGAGTTTGGGACATTCGCCAGGGATGCAATAGTGATAAAGATTATAGTGAATGTACTCACAGATGATGCCCTCCTGTTAGATGAGTAGACTTGGACACTTTCAATAGTTTATAATATCACTGTTTTCATAAACTAAACACATAAGAAGTACACTAGCCAAATTTAATATTTCTGTCTAACTGTCAATTGTTTTAGCGTCTGCAGAACTGCCAACTTACGCACTCTACAGTAATCAGGTGTACCAACCAACAATATTATTTTAAAATTTAAAATAAGATGCATTAAATTATAATCATATAATTTATTTCTTTTGGCGCGGTATATTAATCTTTTAATAGTAATTATTAATAAGTTTGTAAGTAAATAATTTTATTTGTTACTCACTTGTAATAAATGTCATTTAATCAATCCCTTCATTACCTTTGAAAATGAATCTTTACAAGTTATTAACTTGTAAAATTGACAGCATACTTGTAATAATTTAGTTAGTAGCTATGTTCATAATGAACGGTTCACGTTGCCACTTCCAAAACTTATGAAAAATTATTAACCAAGAAGCATGCAGCTAAGCTTCCTTTTTTGTTTTACTTAATTTCTTCAAAAAATACAGAAGTTATGGCAATAATACTGGAGCCATATTTAACAGTATTTTTAAACTTCAAAATGACATTGCATAGCTAGGATGCGGGACAGAACGAGTTTCGGGAAGAGAGTGAAATAGAAAAAAAGTAATATCGAGAGTATTCGAAAAAAAAGTAGACGAGCCCCTTAAGACAATTTTTGACAGAACAGTTGTGTGTGAATGACAGAATATGATTATAATTTTTTAATTTTTATTTTGATTCACAAATGAGTAACAAGTAAAATGTTGTACAATACACGCAATGTAACTGTTTTACTGCTTCAAGGAGGTGACAAGCACACCGGCCATTTCCTCCTTTCAGCAGTAAAAACTGTGTTACCTTGCTAGTAATGTTTTTTTTGGTAAATAGGCGTGCTTTATATACAGGTGTTTCTGTACTACTGTAACAAACTTTTGAGCGAAAACGTCATAATTACGAACTTATAGTTAACAAAATACAAGAGGATGAAGTTTTATAAATAACAGCAAAATTATTAAAAAATTTAATCAAGAATAGAATAGAATAGCTGAGTACGTAACGTGACCGACTGTGGTTCTGACAACTCAGGTTTGAATCCAGTCAGGTACTTACATTTCAGTTCCAGTTTAACTGCACAAAAATCTCCCGTGTAGTGTACTCTCCACAAACAACCAAGAGTACCTGTGAGTTGACGGCTATATTAACCGCACACACGGTTTAACATGTACAGATGACTCACAATATGTTAAGCTGCAACACCCAAATTGGGTAAAAGGCGTAATAAATAAATTATTCAATTCGTATTCAAACAAAGAAAAAGCTAATAAGACACAGTTCATTATCCTTCATAAAATGATTGTATAGTTCTAATTGAAATAAATCAATTAAACACTTGCTAAAATGTCAATCAAATCATAAATACATGCGCTTTGTTCAAAACATAACAATCAATGGCTATAGTAACTCCAACTCTATACCCCCATATAACGCGTAACAAAATGTGTAATTTTCATTTGTCTTAACTTTTGTTCTTCTAATTTCGCACGTGAACGAAGTACAATAACTTCAATTTGTTTGGTTTAGTTCCACACATTAAAACGTAATTTAATTCATTTTTGTCGGGGAGTACAAAAGAATTGCAGGGAAGATTTTTCTAGAGCTAATAATGAGCTTTGAAATTACTTTCACAGTTAATAGCTATTAGGTACACATAAAATAATTGACAGATAATGATTTCATATAGCTTCAAAAGTAAAGGTTACATCTTGGACAGTGAAATCCTAACCAAAACCTAGCGCATTATAATTATGTACATTATGAGTGCGGAAGGTTTTATTTTACAACACGAGGTTCTATATTAAGGTACGACGCGAAGTATAGTGCTTTAATAAAACCGAGCCATGTACAAATACCTAACGCACACATTACGTATTATATCTTTTGGCCGACACCTATTAAATAAAAATATTTATTTTCTATAAAATTAAATGAGATTAATTTGACATTTGCGCAAAATTTTTATTCTGTCAATAGTCTTGGAGCAAATGCTAAAAGATGGCGCCATCAAATGTCAAATTTAGTCTGTTTTATTTATTTCAGACTCTATTGAACATTAAATTGTGTAAACTAGCGTTTTAGAATTAGTAGGTTCTCTTTTTATTACAAAACAACAAACTTTTATTAAATAACCTCTAAAAGTGAAACAAATTCTAGTTTCTTTACCGAACCAAGGTGCAGAAAAATCATGGCTCATGGCATGTGTAAAATCACAACTACCATAGACGTCGACGATGTGTGATTGTTTTTGTACACTTCAGTAGTCCAAAAATAGTATATTTCATAACGAGAATCGAAAGTGAGAAATATCGTGAGAGTGTAAAGTTTGACGTATACGAGGTGCAACTGAGTAATACGATATTTACTTTCGATCGAGTTTTTTATTTAGACGCCTACAAAAAAAACACATAATTTGTAACTTTTTAATACACATGCAACATTCAATTGCCATTTCTACTGTAATTTCAAATAATCAATAAACAAAAGCAAAAACTGCCTGGCTATGTTGATTTGGTCTTTACGATTATGATATATAACCATACCGTGCTAGCACGATATGAATATCAAAATGCTAGTTCATGATATTTTAAGCTTTCTTCAGTAGGCTGCTGCCGCGATATCTATTATTATTTATAGAGGTTTTCTAAAAAATATATATATTTTTTAATATTTTCGCTTTCAAAACGTTCTTTTTATTATAAATAACTATTATATTTTAAGGTCTGGTAATCTATAATAACAAATTATTCAATTGTAAATCATAAATGTTTCTCTTTGAAGAAACAAATTCAAATAATTATGGGTAGTTGAATCACAACAAAAAATACAAAACATTGCACGCGCATAGTTCTCAATACCACTACCTTTTATGAAGTACTCTTCAAGTCTACTGATAACAATTTATTTTAAGAACACTCGACGAAATCAAGAACCTCGATCTTTGATACTTCCGCCAAG
The DNA here is from genome assembly GCA_947534325.1 of Agonum fuliginosum. NCBI lineage: Eukaryota > Metazoa > Arthropoda > Insecta > Coleoptera > Carabidae > Agonum > Agonum fuliginosum. The sequence continues at coordinate 4,710,812 of OX384033.1, forward strand.
ATAAGCGAAAATTACTCTTGAACCAATACACCTTGAGTGCCATTCAAGACTCTGGATTCAGTTAATCATCTTTGATAATTTCTCTGATTTTCATTCATTATTGGTTTCATTCATCTATCTGCAGTGACACTAACCAGAGTATGATTTATGTATATTTATAATTAATACTATGATAAAATCTTAATGAGTAATCATAATCATACGGCAAGAGTAAATGATTTGTAGCCTATGGCAACGTTCTGACAAGTAGCGATAGCTGACGCGAATTGCAACGCTGCAACTGGTATTGGCAACCATGTAAGGGCCTTTCTCTCGTGAACTTTCACCTCTGTCAAGGGTTTTTAAATTCCTACGCCTGCTTTAATGACTAAAAAGTGGATATTTATGCGAAGTATGCGATAAGTACGTGAAGTGAATGTTTACCTTAAATGTCGATCATTTTTGCACCTGAATTTCAATGCATTAGAAACTGAAATATTTCTAAAGGTTGTGTAGACTGATTTCGACGCTTTCAAATGTGGAAGATACAACGCAGAATTGTGATAATAGCTACTTATGTAGGTACATAAAATTATTTCAGTTTAAATCTAAGAAAATTGTATATTATTCAACGAGAGCTTAACGATGGTCATTAATACAAATTGATTGCACGAGCTGAAGGCGAGTAGAATAAGTAGGTACTATACTTTAGCCACAGCTACTTATACTAAATAATTTATTTTTTCTATTTCGCGTTCACAAAGTTAACTTTGTGACACTCAAATGAATGTTGACAGGACTCACTTTGTGACATGCAACATATTTTTTAGAAGGTTGGTATTGGTAGTAATCAGATGACATAAGAGTATAGTTCAATTGTCAAACGTCAAACTTGAATCTGTTTTGCTTAACAAATTAGTTTTAATTCAATGAAATTAATAAGTATAGTAATGGAAAACATATGTTCAATATTTTCTATAAGATCTTCCCTTATTACCTCCCTACAATAGTTCAATAATTTTATACTTTCACGTGACAGTGACAGTTAAATAATTGGCAATATTAATGTTACCAACCAAAATTACACACACAAATTTCCCTAAATCGACTTAATGTAGTATGATATGATTTAAATTTTAATATTAAATAGACGCCATAGACACATTTTTACAAGACATTTTTCGCACTTGTCCTTTAGTAGACTCGCTCTCAGGCTCGTTTTTAATAGCTGCGTTCAATGAAGCTAGCAATTTTTTTATGCTGATAGGTGCAACAGTGTAAATTTAATAATGTTACTATGGTTTGTCTATCTTTTTTAATAGCGCTAGCGCAGTTTTTTTTGCTAGCACTGTTGACATAATTTGCTAGTAACACTGTCAAATTTTCACTTGTACACCAATCAACGAAAAAAATGATTCAATCCTTATGACGATGTTCTAAAGTTGCAAATTAAACCGAAATAAAGTTGCTGGCAACTTTTAGTATTTAGACGTAATTACTTTCCGCACAATTAACTCAACTCCCTAAAAACAATAAAAACATCAGTTGCGGTTAGAACAAAGATTAAAAACCATTACCCTAAAACAGCAATCCAATCCCATGTTTAGCCAAGCTTCACACTTGACAGACAATGAGAGAACGAGGCTCCCTTGCAATGTCACACGACGACACGACCCCTCGCGGGACCTCCCGCCCTCCTGACACTGTTATAATTAACAGAGAGGAAGAGAGGACCAGAACATTACGTCCTACGAAGATACAGAGATGGACCTGCGAATACTGGGTCGTATTCGCCATTCGGTACTCTTAGGTGAAGAAGCTTAGAGAAAAATTATAGATACACGCATGTTTTAGTCTGTAAATAAAAGAGATGAAAGATGTTTTCATGGTATTAACAATTAGAGAGCTTCATTAGCTTAAAGACCATTGTAAGTTGTTCGAAATAGTTTTTTTTTACGTCTACAACCAGAACTGGTCATTATACTTATTAGTATTTAGGTACTTAAGTATAAATTTTTAATAACATCTAGTACATAATACTTGTACTTAAGTATATATATTTTTTGTAGGTAGTAACTAATTTAAAATTTGAAGTACTAAAATAAAAACTTGTACTTGACTTTTTTTCATTTCATAATCGTTAATAATATTGAATTACTTTTTAAATACTTAAGTTTTTCAATAATACTGAAATAATATAAAAGTACAAGATCTTTCAATAGTTTAAGTACTTATACTATTCAATCTGCAACCACAGCGACAGAATACGACATTTTACTGTGAATTAATCTTCCTCGATTAAAAAGGTAATAATAAATCGAAGGTAATAACCATATAACCACCAAGGTAAACCATGCAATTTATTATATTAATTTAAAAAAATACTGGTACCTACTTGAAAAATACTTATTTTTAAGTACTTTTGACAAGAAAAACTTATACTTTATTACTTAAGTACTGTGAAACTTTACTTGATGTATTTGGTGGAACATACCGAACTCCTGAACGTAAGTCGTCATTTAAAAGTGAGACGGGTTCAGGTGACGTCAAGCCCTTCTTTTTGCAGTCAATCGAACAAAAAATGTAGGTAAAGAAAACTGAGCATATCATGTACTGGCTAATTAGAGAATCTACAATTTCAACAGCGAAAACGTAGCATCGTTGCCCCATCATACCTCATTTAATTTATAATACAGACGAATGAAAAAAAAAACTTCTTGTTAAGAAAGGTTCAATTTATGTCCCTCTTTTTTCAGAAATTTAAAATAGCTTTTTCTTCACCAGAAAAAAATCTTAAAAATTTCAAAGTCATTTTTTCCAAAATCATAAGTTAAAGAAGAAAAATGAGAACAGAGAGATCATCTAACATGTTTTGGTGACATGTTCATATGTTGTAAATAAAGGAAAATCCTCTAAATAGCAAATGATCATGGGACGCGCTCACCTCTGTTTTAAGAATAAATTAACTACCAGACGGACCCCTTAAGCAAATTGCATAGCTAGATGTGTAATTAATAATTCTGAATCTCTGAATAAAGATTTTTCATTGAAATCTTAAAACATCCAATGATCGCTTTAGCTAGTTATATCTACACCATCTCAATGATCGTATGGTATCCACGGCAACATTTCATCATGATGAAGAGCATACACTACACACTACAGTGAACAGTTATCGCAACGGTATTGTCGGTAACGCAGTCAGAACTCGGTTGTAAATCAGCGGACTGTTCGCAATGTTGGCAATGTGGCGGTAGAGAGGATGGACATGAACCGATGCGTGCAACCGTTACGGTTCTGCTGGGTGGTTAGTGTTGCTGGAGATGTGACAACGCTGTGACTAGTGGCTCTATGTGGTTCCGGATACCGCAGGGCATCATTCAAGATGAGGAAAAATTAGCTTAATGGACCGCAGGGTAGACTTCAACACCACAAAATAAAATTCTAGAATACTCCAGGAAAAAGGAAGCACAAGAAGATTCTAATTTAGAAAATATATGCGTATATCTACATCAAAATAGTCAGTTACAAGAAAATTCAAATCTAGAATTTTAAATTCGGCATAAAAGCAAACATAGGAAGCGTAGCCATTCAACACCAGAAAATAAAATTCTAGAATTGTCATACATCTGCCTACATCAACCGATTCATTTACAGGAAAATTCAAATCTGGAATTTTAGATTCGACATATATGCAAACATAGGAAGATGCAAACACAGGAAGACGCAAATCTAGAAAACTAGTTTGCAGGTAGCCATTAGATTAAACACAAGAAAATAAAATTCTAGAATTTTCATACATAATATATATATATATATATATATATATATATATATATATATATATACATCCGCCTACATCAACAGATTCATTAGATTCGGCATATATGCAAACATAGGAAGATGCAAACACAGGAAGATGCAAATCTGCGGGTAGCCATTAGACACTAGAAAATAAAATTCTAGAATTTTCATACATAGGAAAATGCATGCACAAGAAGATTCAAATCTTCGTAATAAAATACCTGCATCAAAAGATTCATTCACAGAAAAATTCAAATCTAAAACTTTAGATTCAGCATAAATGCAATCACAGGAAGATGCAAATCCAGAAAACTAATTTGTCTCTTCACTTTAACACAAGGGATTAAATACTTGGTTGAAGTGAACTAAATGAACAACCCAATACCATACTTGAATCCCACATACTAGGTTTTGATTATAACTTGTTCTAGATTTACATCTTCCTATGTTTATATCTGTTCTAGATTTACATCTTCCTAATGTTTACATCTTCCTGTGATTGCATTTATGTCAAATCGAAAATTCTAGATTTTATTTTCTTGTGAATGAATCTTTTGATGCAGGTATTTTATTCATTTTATTTGTGACGGGCACCGGCTAGTGACTGTAACAAGAGCTTGCACGAGAGGGATAGATGGAAGAACAGCCTTGGCAAAATGACGTCCATTGTCAGGAGGCAATTCAAGTCAAAAAATAAAGTTACATTTGTACGCATCGCTCTCCAAAACAATATCCCAACTAGTAAACTGAACTTACCACCCCTATTAATAATAAGTATCCAGTGATTACTTCTTGTTAATCATGCTCAATATTTTTGGGAATTCTGATTAAAATCTCACCACCATAAAAATTTGTCGGTGCATCATTGCGGTACATTAAATTAGAGGAGACCAGCTACGGGTGAACGTAAATAAAATAATAAGTCTTGTTTTAGTGTTTCGTTTCCGATACACGTACATGAACGTGGCGGTGGTAGCAGTTCACACACACAAACACACACTCAATGTGTAAGACTGGACGTCTGCCAAATAACGTCCTTTACTTCCGCGGTGTCGCCGCAGGGAAGAATATAACAGTAACTTTGAAATATCACAGGAATGTTACAATTTTAACGATTTCATTCTTTCAATTTTTAAGGTCACATAGTTTTATAGAAGTTTTTACCACTAATTTGTTGATTTAGCAGTAGAATACTATACATTATTTAAAACTATTCAAAATTCTTAATCTTGGAAAAAATAAATTCACGGTTTTGAAACAGTCCATAAATTATAAATTCTTCTTTTCCAAGGTTCACTGCAGACTCAATTCAGAATTCTCACTAGACTACGAAACAACATGAAGTATGTTAGTAACTTTATAGGAAATTTCAACTAGTGACTTTGTATTTTGTGCTGTTAGGTTTTTAATTATTGCTTCAGTATTTCTTCAACCACGAAACCAATCGCTTCAATGATTTTTACAATGTAATCTGTCTAAAAGTGTAAGCGATGCTCATATTTTTTTGATTTTATAATATTATCTTGGTTATTTACCAATGTTAAATATTTTGTAGCAATTATTTTTTAGCTGATGATGAGAACAGTTTGTTCTTGAAACGTTCTAACTAATAAATAAATGTTTTAATAAAACAAATTGACTTGGATCCTGAAGATGAAGACGTTCCTCCCACTTATTTCTAAAAATCTAATACAAAATTATTCTCTCAGTGTACAACATTTTACTTGTTACTCATTTGTAAATCAAAATAAAAATTAAAAAATTATATCCAAATTTTGTCATTCACACACAACTGTTCTGTCAAAATTTCTCATAAGCTTATTATTTTAAAATTAACTTTAATTTTTTGACAGTTTGAGGTTAGGATACAAAATCAGAACGAAGCGGCACTGTACTATTAATGGTCGCAGAAAAACATCTATTTATTCTCGTTCTGATCTGAAAATGTGCAATTACATTATACCCCCTTTTGGAATAGATACAAAATGTGATCTATATACAATTCAGTTTTAATCTCTGCTGTTGAACGTATTCACCATGTTCGTTTCAGTGTTGCAGTACCATTTTTGTTATTTTTTGTATCAATATAAACTTGTTCAGTGATTGATTGGTTTATAAATGTTTTATTGTTTTTAGCTGATGTACTGCACGATTTGTACACAACATGGTTTTTTGTTGTAGTGCAGGTTTTTTATTGTATGTGATTTTTTTGTAAATTCTCAATTTTGTTCAATTTCAATAACTCAGTGCTGCATATGTAGCAAGGTTTGTAAATTTTGATGGTGATATGAGTTTTACAGAGTGAAATATGCGTTATGTTCGAAATAAAACGAAAACGTAAACAGATATACACTGCAAATGTTGTTTCAATTGCAATGGAAATTGTAATTACTGTGGAGATGTTCTCAATATTATATTTTGTATTATAATTATCATAAGCCCTTTATATTTATAGATTAACTTGATGATGCTTTTGTTATTGCAATATTAATTATAAACTAGCATATCTCTATACCTAAAATATTGCCACGTTTGATAAAGACTAATTAATCCATAAATGTTACATAAACTCAGGAGTGGACACTCCGTATCTTAGCAATACTGTAGATTCGTGGATTTTTGTTTATCCTGTGTGAGAGAGAAAAATCACTATACAGGATCCGTACGTTACGACCGTTACCTTTGTTTTTTTTTAAATTTAATTTAAATATAAGTTTACATTACATTTGTTACATTATTGTTATATTACATATTACATTGTATAGTTGAATAATTGCTTTGAGATATTTTTTGTTGTGTTGGGATTGTTTTTAGTGTGTTTTTGCTTATCGTCATAGAATGCATGCTCCGAGCTGGCCCGTATTTTCTGCCTCTCTCTGAAAGGTAAACAGACAGGCCACACTTCATCCGCTCTAGTGTCCCCTCCTGTCATATTTTGTTGTTGCAATCAAAACGTAGTCGTGTGTTGTTTGGACCTGTCTTGGATATCGAGATATTATATTTTAATTAAAAATTTGGCATGATCTGTCAAAATATAATTAATTAAAAATGCCCAGTTGTTCTGCTGTTGCATGTTGCAACCGTCCACAACATGGATGAGCTTAAGTGTTAGATCAAACTAATATTAACATAATTTTATAAGTGCGAAAAATAATATTTTTAATTTACATACTTTGACAGTTAGTAGTGATTTGTTTAACTAGGCAAAAAATAATATTTACTGCCGCGGCTAGAGTTCCATAAACGAGGCGCAACCGAGGCTATGAATCTAGCTTAGGCAGTAAATCTGTATTTTTGCTATGTAAACATTGATTGTTATTAATTAATATCAATTCAGCGACTATTTTCAATATTTTGACAGGTATCACCATCAAATTATGTTGCTCTATGCACGTTTGTTGAGCGATTGTTTTGAAAAACAAAATTTGTAATTCATATTTTCATGAAAATTACTATTACTGCCTAGGCATTAAAAATGACACTTCACCGCCTGTCACTTGTAAATAAAATAGCACTTTTGAAGACAATCGGCGAGAAAACATTATTATGTTAGATTTTTTTGACAGTTGAAACTCGGTATGAAACCATGGCAACCTGTTTGCAATATGACCACAACTCTAAAGCCTCTTTAGAATCGGTAAGCTACCGGAGAGACAAATATTCAAACGATTTATAAACCGTTACGCTATGCACCAGTTTATCAATGAGACAATTAGTTAACTAGCATCTAATTAACCTCGGATAGTTCATCTTACAATCAACAATTATGCTAATTAAAACATCGATCTTTCCTCCTTCCATTCACATCCACATATCCCCTGGGTCTTGCATTCCTGTCATAAACACGCACTTGCTCTTCACCCCCTCGCCCCAACACACACGCGCGCCTAGCGGCCTATATAACGCTCACCAACACGTTCAAACCTGCACATAGTCCTGGAAAATGATTTAGTGCGTGACGTCACGCGTGGAGGACGTCAAATGCGTGATGACTAATGACAAGAAGAAGAAGTGGAGAAGTAGGTAGGAATTCAGGAATTTGAAAGGAAAGAGTAGAACACGAGTTGGAAATATAGAGTAGGTTTGCGAAAAATGTATGAGGAATATAAATAATGGTGAAAACTGAAAATCGCATGACACAAATAACAGCCAATGGAAGAATTGATTACAATAATAGTAACCATTCGAGCCAATTAAGACGTTATTGGAATTAATGCACATGTGATATTATTAGTGAAAATATTGTTTAATAGTTATTTATGTACCAAGGGCATTAATTGATTTTACTTCGTCCAAAGAAGGCAAGTAGTGACAAGGCTGAGGGTTTCTAAATCGTCCAAATATTGGTTTCGGGCAAGAACATTAGTTTTTATGACGTAATATCATTAATAATAATATCTGTCAAATTACATTGTTTTCAAATTGGCGCACAAGTATAGGTAAATAATAACAACCGATTCTAACTACTATAGCTACCTAGCTACGAAAATAAACAATATCACACATCCGTTTAACCCGTTCGATATGTTATTGAACACGTCTTATCGAACAGTTTCAATTTTTGTGTCACCTTTTAGTAGGTATTTGATACATTTTTCCTGCCATAAAGTATTTTGTGATAATTAAATTGCATTATTCCATCAAAATGAATAAACACGACATTAAAAGAAATATCCACATAAATTAAAGTAGAGGTACCTATCTACTTTTGCTCTATCTGGTATAATAAAAAATTTAAATTGAATATATTTCATAATCGTGGTACCTATATTTGCTTATTCATAAAATTAAAATTATGACAGTGACAGTAGACATCAAAATATATTAATGAATATAATGTTTCATATTTAAGTTTGGTCGTGGGGAAAAATAGTGTCTATCGAATGTTCGTGAGATTACCGAACTCGGCAAGCCTCGCGCGTCTACATTGTCACTCACACGATATCATTCACTTTCCTCGCTCGCTGTCGTAGTGAAGAGCACACCATAGCACCGCGAAGGAGATTTTTGTTAAACGATAAATTTGCAGTTTTAAATTGCAGTAAAACAGAAAATAAGTAGTACTATTTTGTAAATTAAAACTGTAATTTCTTGACATTTTAAAGTTAAGGTGATGACCCTAATTCAATACGCAATCACATCTAGGTGGCAAAGATTAAATCAGAAAGAGGCAGCATGGTCAATCATTAATGATCACTCTCTATTATTCCATAAACGTGGCTTTTAAATCTCTAGGTCAATAAAATCACAATATCTCCACCAATTTATGTAAAAAAGTGTAAACAATTAAACTTTTGTATTTTATACAATTTTAAAACCGCTACTGTTTCCACCTGTTAAATGTATTTGAATTAAACTCTTAATTATCTGATTATAGGATGGCAGCATTAAAAGTAAAATAAACACATTTGAAATAAAAATTCTATTAGGCACACAAATGAGCGGTTGTTATCCCTTTAGGCTTAGTAATAACAGCATTTAACGATCAGAAGCTTATAGGCTTCATATTAATATCAAGTTAAAAGCGTAAATTACTGTCGTGTGTATTAAATCAAGCTTTATAGCTTCATTTACTCAAAAATAAATAATCACTACTTAGCGGAGGTACTTCATATGTGCTGGGGGCTCATCTACTGCATATAATCACAACTTTTACTTGAATAACTAATTTATGAGGGATATTACTATGCAGCATGTGTTAAGTTGTTAAGCGCTTAACAAAACTGAAAGTGATTTCGGAAATCTAAATTGAATATCAAGACACGAAATAGTTATTTACGAACCAAATGCGAGAAGATTTTTATCCCACATGAGCGGTTTTTTGAAACACGAGCGAAGCGAGGGTTTCATTTACGCGAATGCTGGGATGGTGTCTTCCCGCAAGAGGTTTGTACAATGTTTTTTGTAACGAATAAAACTATAATCAAATACATTCAAGTTGTTGTTATTTACTCACTACTACCGACAGATGGCGCGCTGCATACAAGTTTTATTTTTAAATATTGGCAGGTTTCGGTGGTCTTGACAATTTTCATTAATTATAATTCCGGGAAGTAAAACTTTATAAACTAAATATTATTATTTTTAAGATGATTTTACTCTGAAATGTCTAGAAAAACCAGTGTTCTTTGCATTTTTCCCGATTGATTACACTGGGCAATTGACATTTCCGATTGTCAATTGCGTCCTTAATATGTCATTTCCTAGGTGATGAGTACAAAAAAACTTAAAACTCATGATAACTTTAAATTTTTATACATTTCCTTTTCTTAACTTAACTAAAGTGTGGCAGCCTCACATATTGTGAGTCATCGGTATAGATTATAATGATACTATGTGTGCAGTTACCAGCCTTAACACTCAACGGTGTCATGGTTGTTAGTATAGAGTATACCACAGGGAAGATCTTTGTGGAATTAAACTGACTTGATTCGAACCTAAGTTGTTTAAACCACAGTCGATCACATTGCGTCAGTTTTGTAAGATTAAAATACAAGTTTTATTAAACAAATAGACTATACTATGATTCTCTACAATCTACATTATAATAATATTTGTGTTCGGTATTATCAGATGATATTTTATAATTTGATAATATGTGTAAGGGCGGAAAATAATTTATGGAATTTCATGATTATATCAGCGAGGGTCTTCGAAGTATCAGAAGGATAATAATTTAATAACTGGTTGTCAATAAAGAAACTACTAATACCATGCAAATTCGATACGGATTACAAGATCTGGCTAAACAATAACAATAGATTTACAGTAAACAGTACATGAAGGCTCCCGTATTTCATAATTATGTGGACACACACACAAAACTTCAATAGGGACCTAAAATACTGATAAAAGTATCATTGATCTAAAAGTATGTGTGGTTGAATTGCAGCGTAATTATTATATTAAAAATTCTATTATTTGGATGCAAAAATATTTATTATAAGAAAATAATGGCAATTTACTTAACTATTTATTGACAGATGATTTTACAAACGTAGGTATACTTTAATCATCAATTGACATTTAAAGAGATTGTCCATTTTTTTCTAAAAGTTGTTAGAAATTATACCGTAATGAGGATAATTATTTAATATGTCAATAAGCAGAGGCGGACTGGCCATAAGGTCTACCGGGCCGACACGATATTGGGTCGATTGAGAGGGCAAGATCAAGCTTTGCACAAATTCTCCGTATAAATAATTAGCGTACGTCCCTGAACCCAAAAATATTTTCGCCTGCGGCGCTATTTCCTAATGCCATACCCTGTACAATTGAGGCCGATTACTTGAAAGCCCGGTAAAAATTTAAGATCCAGTCCACCCCTGAACACAAGCATAGAAAATAGTACTTTACTGGTTAAAAGTTATCAAGTAGGTACTTAACTTGAGCAGATGTGTCAAAAATAATAAATATAGAAGAGGTTGCTTTTCCAGTTTTTTTCTCCAAAAATTGTATGAATCACATCGAGCGTTTACAATAAAAAAACAAAAACACCTATTTCAAATTGAACATAAATAAATTTTAGCTAATCTTTCTAGAATATGGATATAGCAACTTGAATGCTAATGTGTCAAAAATAATAAATATAGAAGAGGTTGCTTACACAGTTTTTTTTCCAAAAATTGTATGAATCACATCGAGCGTTTACAATAAAAAAACTAAAACACCTATTTCAAATTGAACATAAATAAATTTTAGCTAATCGTTCTAGAATATGGACAGCAACTTGAATGCTAAAGTTTTGTCCCAAAAATCCCCCTATTTCCCTAGTTTCCATCCACCCTCTATGATCCACTTCCCTTGTATCGACCGGTGCGGCGCTCGCTGACACCCCCAGGCCACCCAGTGCCCGCCGCCTGTGCAGCCCTGCGCGCCGCCCCACCCCCATTACCACCGCCCCCAACCCCATTACCCCCGCCCCCAACCAACGCGCTCGCGAATTTTCAATACTCGAGATTCTGTGATGCTTTGGTGCTCGGAAACTTCACAGCCTGTGAGATGTGGATCATGAAATGATAGCTGATTGGGTGATTATCAGGTTTAAAGGGGTATAAGTGTGGATATAATTAATTTGGAGGGTTGTGAGTTATTTTTATTTCTCTTGACCATTCAATAATATGAATTTCATTCATGGAATGTTCTATAATTATTATTAAGTGCTGTGATGTTTTATTTTAACACTTGGATACTTTCATACAAATGAATTCTTTTCCCAGACTCATTGAAGATTCAATTTAAGGCTGGTTCATAATGGATGTAACCTGTTACTTATTCTGTATGCTGTAAAGTTGAGCAAAAAATTTCAAACTTATGTTTATCAATTTCACGAGACAAAACATCAACTGAAAATTATTTTGTGTAGTAAAATTGCAATAAGTTGCCTTGAATATATAGTTCATGTATCACGTGCGGTACATATTTGACTGGCTGAAATAGGGCAGTAAGAGGCTATCAAATCGAAGATATTTTTTATCACCGCTGTTACATGTCAACTGTTTTGTTTATTAGTTACAAACTGTCAGTTTCTCAATCTGAAATTGTTGTTTGTCAAAAATCGGACTTAAAATGTGAAAGGATAGAGATAATAGGGAAGAACACGCGAAATTAAGAATGGTATAAACAGCATTTAAAACGTTTTTGAAAGCTATTGAAAAAATATAACTCATTCATTACATTTTCTCCCCAAATGTAACTCGGGCTATGATTAATCATAGGTGATAGCATTCGTTAGCCTTCAGAAAATTGAACTCGTGCTGCGCACTCGGTCAGTTTTCATCGACCAACTCATGCTATCACCGATGATAATTACAGCACTTTAGCAAAATTGTGGATTATTTTACATCAAACATTTTATTCAAAGAATTAAATTATTTTCCAGTTACTAAGGAAACTAAATATAACATAATCTATACATGCTTGTTGTCACTGTCATTTTTAGTTCTATTGGCTAACCAGTTTTTATCAAAGAATTTTCAATGGAAATACAAATAAGTATTTTTGTCTGTTGCACAATGTTTCGTTTATTTCCCTAATAATTTACTTGACACTTTATTAAAATATAGTAATACAAATATAAAATCTGTAAAAATTTCTGATTCATATAATATGCTTCATACAACACTACAAGTATAGGTAAATATTAGTTGTGGCATTCCACCGAAATAATTTAAAAGTTTTCCGACGCAATCTTGCATCCTGTAAAATATTTATCTTTTACGGAAAAATCGATAGTTTTATTAGCTCGGCGCGCATATTATGTGGTCATTCTGCTGCATACTCCAGCGTAGCAAAATCAGGAAAATAGAAAAAATGTCGTTTATGACTAGAACTGTATACGTATACTGAACAGATACTTGAAAAGATAATTTTTTATCCAGAGATAATATTTGAGATTAAATGGCTTGTTGAAAATGAGAACACAAGGTACTTGAAGTAATAGTTTCTGGTGTGGTTATCAATATTGCTGCCACCAAATTTTTCATCAAATTATTAATACAAATATAAAATTGACCTGATTTTAGAGACATAATAGTATTAAGGGTGTTAAAAAAAGGGTCAAAAATATTAAGGGTATTGTGTCCTACGCAGATTGTAAAATTAGTCCTTATAAAAAGCCTAGGCATGTAGGCATATTATAAAACACGATGCACATTATTTTATTTCACTGAAGAACGGTATTAGGTTCTTTATTTCAGTTCAATCAACCAAAACTGTTCAATCAGAATTTATACCAAAACCGAGTATTTAAGACTCACGAAGGGTATTGGGATTTTTATTTAATTTATAGTGCAATCAGAGTGTCTACCAAAACTGAGTCTGTGGAATTAAAGAAGGGTATTGGGTTGTTTATTTAGCTCAGTTCAGAGTTTATACCAAAAGTCTCGGCATATTGTGCAATAAAATGATACGACATTATATGCCGAATGCCGAGTCATTGTCTTGATTCTTATTCAAAAATTATGTTTTGAAATTTTGCAAAATTAAGCACAAGGATTTTCAAGTTTAGTGCCAATACTTATTAGATAAAAAAAATTGTAATTGACTATTTGATCACGTAACTAACGTCCAATAACAAATAAATTAGGTTATAGATAAACATCTTTATCAATGAAGTGTATCTTCCCACATTCACATTTCTATAAAACGTTTGAAAAGTGCAGCGAAAGAAACAAATTAAAATAGCAAGTGAAAACCATAATTTTACACTTTGCAGTTATGTTTCAAATAAGTGTCAAAACATGACAGTTAATCTCCGTTTTGAGTTGCATCTTGGGGCCGTACATTTATAATAAATACCAACCTTGTCATAATAAAACTTCATTTATTCTTTTCCTTTAAATAAACTGCGCCTAGGGAGGGTATACACTTTCACTAAACAAAAATTTTTATTTTATTTTGGCCTCCTGAAGTGTAATATAACAATCACACATCGTTGAGGTCTATGGTAGTTACGATTTTACACATTAAATTATTTTACTGTATGTATGTTCGGTAAAGAATATCGAAATTTTTTACCTTTGATTAAGATTTACAAGAAGTTGCTTTGCTTTCCCAAAAATGTAATCAATAAGCCCAAAAATAATTAATAAAAATTGAATTATATGTGACGTCAGCAAAATTTCTTTCTCAAACATATTTTTTTTAAATAAAATTTGTATTTTTAAGAATGTTTTAAACCTAACAGGTTCATAGTGATAAAATCTCATTTTTTTCTTACCAAGCCTGTTGTGTTTCCAAGACGGTATGTTGTTCTTACCGGTTGCTAGGCTAAACAGAACGTACCGTTTACTGAACGGTAAGTAAATTAAAACTGAACGGTAGGTAAATTAAACAGAACGGTAAGTAATTTACGTACCGTTTACTGAACGGTAAGTAAATTAAAACTGAACGGTAGGTAAATTAAACAGAACGGTAAGTAATTTACGTACCGTTTACTGAACGGTAAGTAAATTAAAACTAAACGGTAGGTAAACTAAACAGATCAGTAAGTAATTTACTTACCGTTCATTGGACAGTAAATAAATTTTATTTCAGCATTACTAATTATGAAGAAATTAATATTTGTGTATTTTCAAATAAATGTTGCTTACTCAAATCGTGCAAAAAATGATATAAGCATCAGGACATTAAGGAATTACCGATGTCAGACAAAATTCGCTCAGTCTCCAAATAAATATTTATTTATTTATTTATTTTATTTTATTGTCTTTCATCGGTAAACTGTCCTTACCGTTCTTGATATTTAATATAATATTCAGTACCATGCAAGTAGGTCATTGACAGAAGAAAATTCTAGTGTAAATGTCAAATTCATTTCATTTAACCCCAGAAAATACGATATTTTAAATAAATAGGTATGTCGGCAAAAAAATATATAGTACATAATGCGTGCGTTAGGTATTTGTGCATCGTTTGGATTAATTAAAGTACTCCGCTTCGCGTCGTACTCAAAGAACCTCGCGTTGTTAAAAAACCTGCCACACTTAGTAACTATTCTGCTAAAAATAAAATTTACGTAACTCTGTAAGAACGATTTTGTGACGTCACGCTGCCGGTATTGCCGAAACCGTTGCCTAGCAACGGGAAGGGTTTGCCCGCCTGGTTCATCTGTTGCATTGATTCTGATTGGACATTTCATTCGGTGACAGAACGGCGAACTGTACACACGCACGTATAGTCCTGCTCTGTGTCTATTTACAAGCTCATTTGTCCAGTAAATCGACCCGAAGAGGTGATTGGGATTTAATTTTGGACCTGATGACGCAATGAGGGTCACTAGTTAGCGTGACGCAATGGGTGAGAAATTTAAATTAAAACGTTGGAAGGTGATTGACAAGAGTCATTTATGCGAGGGGTGACTCTTAATTTTGTTTAGAGACTTTATGCTACGATTTGTGAAGAGTCGGGGGTTCGAACCCAGTTCAGGGGTGACATTTTCATGGCTTGATTGGATCGGTATCTATTCTAGTCACCATTCCAGGTTGGGATAAAAGATAAAATTAACTTGGCACCCATAAAGCTTGTTAGTCCAAATATAGATATACATTTTATTTTTTTATTTACTACGCCTACAACCGAAATTCGCACTTTTGACATTCACTGCACTCTTCGAAAATGTCATCTTACAAACAGTAGAACGGCAGTGTGGGAATGTTAATCGAAGACACGGCATGAGCGTATGGTAATGGTTTAATATGCATGTTTCCTATCTGTTGCTATGATACCGCGTTATTCATCAAAAATAAATAATGTCAATGTGTCAAAGTAAAATGAAACTGTAAGTAAATACAGTTGTAGATAAAGTATAGTGTCGAAATGCTTTTACATGCTCATATTTTTTTCGGAACTTCCCTTCGGGTCGTGCCACTAATGAGCTCGCAGCTAAGATGCTTATTTCGACACTTGATACACAATATATTATTTCTCACACCTGCACGAAAAGTAATCCTTTTCGTGGCTGTTTTGCGTGCGCAAAGTGGATCATATCTTTAACTATGCGGATATGCGTGCGCAAAGTTTTTTCAAAGGCAACTAGCACTCGGCTAACAGCTATACTTTGCGCACTAGTGGGAGGATTCCGACACTCAAAATGAGTGAGGGAAATAGCCAATTCTAGCACTGTATTATTTAATTATTTTTAAACAAGCAACCGTCATGATACTTAAAAATTAAAATTACATTATTATATTGTCAAAATCTTGTTGTAACGAGTGCGGAAAACGTGATTCTGAAACTCCATACAAACTTCGAAATTCACTCATTTCCCTTAAATTATTAACATTACGAACCAAATGCGGGAAGATTTTGATCCCACATGAGCGGTTTTTTTTCATTTACGCGAATACTTGGATGGTGTCTTCTAGCAAGAGGTTTGTACAATGTTTTTTGTAATGAATACAACTATAATTAAATACATTCAAGTTGTAGTTTGATCATTAAATTTGAGGTTACGATGTTTTTTCTACTCACTACTACCGACAGATGGCGCGCTAGTCGCACATATTTATTTCAAAATTTTGATATATCGATGGTGTTTATGGGTTTTAATACATGAAAATCATGGGAAGTAACATCCATTAAAATAAATGTTATTTTGGAGATTATTTTATTAAAAACTATTACCGTACAAGGATTTGCAATTGTTTAAATATTCAGTTTAACTAAAGTATAATTGACTCTTCTGGTATCAAGTTTGACACACAAACACGAGTCGCCCTCACTAGCACGACCACGTAATATGAATTACGCGCGTCATTTAAAACTGTGGTACACATGCATGGCTGACAGGTCGTTTAGTTTCGCGGCGACTCAATTAACGGACTCATTTAGCAGCGAGTACCGCCAACACAACATAACCTATATACGATATAGGATAGCCAAAGTGTCACTCTAGTTTTTCCTCTTTGATGGGCAATAGTAGAGGAGGAGGGAGTTTAGATTCGCTTTGTCTTTAAAGGACCTGAATACTGAAAAGTTGTTGAATGGACTGTACTTATGATGTATGGTGTCAGTGATTGGTTTAAGGAGTTGTGAGATTTTAATAAACCGAAAAATTATTCAAATTATTTACTGTGATCATTAGAATGACTAATATATTAACTCAAATCTTAATTCTATACCCTGATTTTAAGTCAAATTTTATGGATAAGTGCCCTCATTGGCAAAAATTATTTTTCTCATAATATAAATTACGACATAAACCAAGGTTGGCAATAATCGTGATTATTTTATTTCTTTGAAAAAATTAGTTACAATGCCATTGATTCGATTACTTTATAAACAATATAGGAATAGGAATATAAAGCAGTCATATAAATAAACATTAAAATACTTAGTAGAACTTTGTTAATTGTGTGCGGAGCGAAAAAAAAGGGAATATCTATGCATAGGTATACTCGTAAGGTTATAAATTTCACATTTTGTAGTTAGAAGTTATAAGCTTTAATACCCAAAGGACATAATACATTCTAGTTTATTTTCATATTGTCATTTAGTTTTGACAAGTTAATTTGTGTGCAATTTTAATAATATATTACATTACTAGCAAGGTAAAACAGTTTTTACTGCTGAAAGAAGGAAATGACCGGCGAGCCTGTTACCTCCTTGAAGAAGTAAAACAGTTACCTTGCGTGTATTGTACAACATTATACTTGTGACTCATTTCTAAATCAAAATAAAAATTAAAAAATCATAGCCAAGTCATTCACATACCACTGTTCTGTCAAAAATTGTCTTATATGATATTTCATAAGCCTTGGAAGTATTACTGTGTCCTGTGGCAACGTGAACCGTTTATGAACATATGACTAGCTACTAACTTGTAAAATTTTAACAAGTCAGCTGTCAATTTTACAAGTTAGTAACTAGTAAAGATTAATTTTCGAAGGTACTGTATGTTAAATGGCGTTTACAAGTGATTATCTACAGCATAAACAATTGATGTTTCAAAGTGTTTTAACTTTTAATTTTAAAGTTCCCTCCCAAAAATTTCCTATTTCCATTAATTTCATTCAAACCCACGTTCCTAAAACCAAAAAAGAAATCATCAAGCGCCGATCAGGCAAAACAAGCAATTCTTTCAGATGAACTCGGTATCGACATCGACATTGCTGTCGAAAACACACTCACACGAACCTGGCTTCCCTTAGTCCCTACGCCTCACCCCACTCGCCCCTACAACCAACACACTCACACACACACTACATTCATACAGCGAGCGGAGCATCTAGGCGTGCTAGTTAGTCCCAAGCGCACCCGGACTGCCTCCCTAATAGTGTATTTGCATGGTAGGTACTGAAAATTAGATTTTTAACTTTTAACACTATGAACATAATGTTAGGTCTAAAACATTGGTAAAAATACAAATTTTATTTAAAAAAAATTATATGTTTTTTAGTAAATTGAGAAAGAAATTTTACTGTGACGTCACTATTTTGCATTGGACATATGGCAACTTTCTACGTCACACCACAGTTTCTTTAATTATTTTTGGGCTTATTAATAAAAATTTTGTAAAAAAAAAATACAGATCCCAAGTTTTTATCTCGTTTTCAAAAATATTCAATAAAAAAAAATTATGTAAGTAGCTCATTGTGCATTCTACGTAGGTAATAAGTTAATGCTCGCAGTCGCAACTAATAGATTTTTATAGAATTCCACCATAATTATAACTGTGCACAGAACAGAATGTCAAAGCTAATAAAGAAATATTGCAATTAGAATATGGGACTAAAAAATTTCTTGAAAGAAAAACAAGTGCTAGGAACTAGGGCTGTCAACGGATTCCGGATATCCGGATATCCGGATTTTAAATTATCCGGAATCCGAAATTTTTCAATCCGGATAAACCGGTATCCGGATAAACCGGAATCCGTTCAGTATCCGGTATCCGGATAAATCCGAAATCCGGTATCCGAATAAATCCGAAATCCGATATCCGGATAAATCCAAAATCCGGTATCCGGATAAATCCGAAATCCGATATCCGGATGAAACCGAATTTTGTATCTTGATGAATCCGATATCCAGATACAACTATATTAATTAAAAATTAAAATTTAAAACAAAACTAACAGTAACAGTTTCCCATGGATGAAAATGTCCCAATGCGCGCCTGTGGTCTTCAATTTAAAGATTTAGACATTTTTATCATGCTACCGCACGACGTATACAAAGGAATTTGGAGGCAGATATCAAACAAGTATAGAAACATAATAATTGAACTAACGTAAACACAGGGCTGTCAACGGATTCCGGATATTTTGATTTTAAATTATCCGGATTCCGAAATTTTTAAATCCGGATAAACCGGTATCCGGATAAACCGGAATCCGTTCGGTATCCGGATAAATCCGAAGTCCGGTATCCGGATAAATCCGAAATCCGGTATCCAGATTTCGGATACCGGATTTCGGATATATCCGGTTACCGGATTTTTCGGATACCGGATAGACATATATCCGGATTCCATTTTTTTCGGATTTTGACAGCCCTACTAGGAACTGTCATAAAAAAACTGTCAATATCGCGGATGTAAAAGTAGTATTTTTCTCTTTATTAGGCATTTTTTTAAACAATACTATGGCAAAATTTGGTAAAATCGATGCGTCGCACTGTTGAATGAATATTAAATATTGTCGTAAACAAATTCCAATGTTCTTACGTTAGTATTAAATTCAATATTTTACAAACCGTAGAGTACGTTTTTCCTCTTTATATACAGCTACATTCCCGCCTTAAATAGTATCTTTTATAGTGTAATGCTGGCCTAAATCTATATTAATTCTTTCACAAACATCAAATACCTGTTTTTCCTCCAAATTAATAACATGCAATGAATAAAGCAGAAACTGTTACACCCCTAAACACGTAATATTTTGTTACGGAGACGGGACTCTTCGAGCTCGCTTGGGACGAGCTTGCACGTCGGAGCGAACGAACGCGGTGTGGTGTAGGGTGGAGAGCACGATGGAACGGGGTAGCGGGTAGACAATGACGGGTAGGGGGTGAAGTGAAGGGGTGAGAACCACGTGGAGACGCCCAACCCCTGTTAAAGGGGATGGAGTAGACGGTGTTATGTAGGACAAAGCATGGGCGCAGCCAACTCTGAACTTTCATCATTTTAATGTGAAAGTGTAGGGAAGTATTTTTTGGGGGTTGATTTGGAAAGATGCGCTTTTTGTGACAAAAATCCTTAAAATAAGCGCCATTTCTTAATTTTCACTGCAAATACAGTAGAATAAAATTAAAAGTGTTGTGAATGAATATACTCCTTAACAAAATTAAGCTTTTGAAGAATTTGAATTTGAAAATTGATTTTAGGGATTTTAAATTAAATTTAAACTCTTCATGGATATATGGCTATAATTGAACATTTTTTTTTGTTTCATACATGTGACGAAGCGACGTTTCGGCCAATGTCCCTGTTATTATCAAGCATGTTATAATTTTGTCATTATAGATGTAAAAGTAGATACGTTATTTAAAGTTGGAAAAAGATGAATGATTTTTGGAGTGAAAAAAAAAATCATTACTTATTAACCAACAGTAATTAAGGTATTATTGAGTAGGTAAGTCAAGTACGGAGAATGCATTTTCAAAACAAATGGTGCATTGTAAAAAAAATTCTGTAAAATTTTTATAATTGTTACTGGAATCCAAATTGGTCAAATATTTATAGTAGGTACTCGTAAATTTACAAAAAAAATGTAATTTTGTCTAACTATGTAAAATTACATAGACCTACTCATAATTTTCAATTTTTTATATTAAATTTAGTACTTACATAGTTTAAGTAAAAACAAGTAGGTAATGTAAGTAAAGTACTATATTTAATATGAAAATTATGAGAAAGGTCTGTAATGTAATTTTACAGAGTTAGACAAAATTACATTTTAATGTAAATTTACTAGGCAATTTGGATTCCAGTAACAATTATAGTAATTTTACAGAAATTTTTTTTACAGTGTGATCACGGTTTGCAATAACAATAGCCGACGTTCTGGCCAATTCTCATCAGCGATCGAGTGCACAGACAGCGCTCTGATTGGTCGAAAAATACAGAGCTAAAGTTGTACTTTTCACTACAATTTATCGGACCTAAAGTAACTCATTATTGTACGCTTTCATAAAAAAAAATAATTTCGCCACCATTCATAACAACACACCACCCCTCCCTGCGTCACTGGTGGGTCGTTCATGCCAGAACATCGCCGGGGTGGCTGGGTTGGGGGCGGCAATGGAGCGACTCGGGGCTGTAATGAATGGGGCGCGCGGGGCGGCGGCGGCAGAAGAAAGACAAGGACAGCGTGTACAGACAGAGCGCAACAACTCGTGGAGAGATTGATCGACGTTACATGGAAGGCTTGACGTAGACATCATTGTTGGATTTTTACTTGTGTTGAAGGTGACAAATTTCGGCGGGAGGGTTTGGTTAGAGGTTTATCCAGGAGATAGTCTTGGGGTTTGATTCGATGAGCGTTTAACAAAGAGAATGAAGGTTGCAGGTGAATGTGTTATCAAGTTATCATACCATACTGAGCCTGAGTAAGCAAGAGATCATAAAGAGTGTATTATGCAACGAGTATATAATGATAGCTATAGGCGATCTCGATTAAGATTGCAGCGCTACAGCGGTGGCTTCAGAAGCTGTCAGATAGACATACCTAAGTACGAAACTTTGCAATAGGTACACTGTGACAGACTGTGGTATTTCACAAATTTTCTGTATTTTTTTTAATACTTACTTTAATAATATTGATAAATATAACCATACACGAAGCGTAGTTCTTCAAGATTTAATGTCTATTTGACACTTCCAATAACTGTCACCAGATGGAGATCTCTTAGGAAGGGAAGACAGGAAGAGTTACCTATTAGGAGTATTGACTCCACGTAGCTTTTGTCCTATGATAAAGCATACAAACATTCGCCTAAAATACGTAACAGCAGTCTAGCAGTTTTGAAATTGCTCACAAAGATTTTCAAATAATGGAAAATTTCTAAAATTTATTTAGAGATGAAGGTTGGAATTATATTTATGCCGAGTTACATTTTCTAATAATAGTTATTTACTTTACAAGTGGGCAAAGTAAGGAATTACCCACGAGGGAAATCTTAACATAATTTTCTCGAGTGGGATCATTCCTTTTTGCCCACGTGTGAATATAACAATAACACCTCTTAATAACTGCTAAAATATTTAAAAAAATATTATATAAGTTCCAACCTAAGACATCGTTACTATAGTAAGTTCCAACATGTAAAGTAACAATTTACCCACAAGTGGGTATAATTTTGATCAATGCCACTAGTAGGCAATCTTTTACTTTGCTTGTTTAAAATCACCATAGTGTTGTGATGCTTTTATTAAGAGGTGCTGGAAAAATCTCTTAATCATAAGATAAAGCATGAAAAAATGGATTCCAAAGATTTTTCAGAATTACAACTGGACATAAACCTAGATTAATTCTTTTACAAACATCTAGTACCTATTTTCCTTCAAATGTTTAATATGCAATGAGTAAAGCAGAAACTGCTACACCTCTAACACGCAATATTTTGTTACGGAGACGGGACCCTTAATACGCGAGTATGGTACGAGCTATGGCGAGTGTCGTAATTCATACGAGTGTATAATAGCCATTATACACGAGTTGCATACACTATGTTTTCTACTCCCATGTGCCATACCTCAATAAACGTTATAACGCCTGTGATAATATTTTCTTTCTAGAATGACAAATTAAATGGAGATAAAAGTTTGACATTTACATTAATGTTTTATTTACTTAATTTTATAGAAATACAATGGTCATTTGCATATTCTCATATATCATTATATATTTAAATAAGCAAATAATGAATAATTATGAATTAGAACATAAGTAATTAATAACATATCTTTCAATTTCTAGTTATATATCATATTATAATTTATTTTGTCTTGAGGCATTTATCTCAGTACACGATCTCTAATTGCAATAGGAGTTAATCAAAGAGTTAATAATAGAAAAACCTGTCTTTTTCTGTACACATACTGTTGATGGAAAACATAAAAACACTGTAGGTATTGCTGATTCATGCATTTAAATAAATATAAATTGTTTTTAACATTTTTTCTAACATCATAACAAGAGATATTGTCAAGTTATTCGATAAGATTCTGTAATTGATTCATCACTGACTACTGATTTGAAATTAATTAATGATCACTGAAAGTAATTTCGACATTGATTATTATAATTATAATAATAATAATCATTTATATTTTTAGATGTTTCATATGGTGACCCTATTTTCACTAATTGACAAGAAGGTATTTTATAGTAATTATTCAAATTAAATTATGTCGTAATTATATAAATTTTTTGTTTAAACATTAAAACGAATAATATAATAATAATTTTCCGCAATTTACTACCTACATTCTTATTTAAATCAAGTCTTTCCTGGCAAATGTTTTCTTCTTTTATGGAAATAATGTCCATTAATTAAAATACCTTTTATTTAAAAAAATCTATACCTACCTAATAAAACATAAAATACCTACTTATAATTTTTTTATCATCTTTTTTTAACCACCCCATGCATACAACTTCGTGCATATATTTTAATGGCATATACTACAACTTACTAATCATGGAACATAAAGGATTATTTTAATTCGTAAATTTGAGGATTTAATACAGAAAGAATGGATCTAAAAAAATTCAAAAAAATTTCCAATTTACTTTACACGGTTACGGCTATATCTCATGATAGTAATTTATTTTATCCACAATCATCTCATAATTAGCATTTATTTGTGCTCATTGCAACTATATAATGTGACTTATTATCTACTATAGTGGAATAAAGTAACTTTATTTCACTGTTAAAAGAATTATTATCTAGAATTTGATAAATTATAAAATGACATTTTGTAAAACGAATTAATTTTGAATAAAAGTTTTTATTGTGGATAAAACGTTATATTGTATTCGTGTTTTAGTTGCGCATTATCCACTCAAAAAATTAAACGCTCGAACTTCGTTCTCGCATTTAAACATTTTTTCGTGGATAAAACGCCATCTAAAACACTTATACAATAAATAACTATTTAAAATTTTAAAAAGGCACATCTGTAGATCCATTCTTTCTCTATTAAATGTTGAAATCAACAATAATCTGTCAGTTTGACAGGTTACTGGCAACGAAAACACTTTTACAGTATTTTTCAACTTCAAAATGACATTTCATAGCTAGGATGCGGCAAAGTACGAGTTTCGGGCTGGTTTCAGGCAGTCGTAGTACTGGGAAAAAAGAGGAATAGAAAAAATGTAAAATCGAGAGTATTCTTGGACTTCGAAAAAAACGTAGACGGCCGCTTACTGTGCCATTTTTGCTCCGAACCCTTTCCCTCCAAACTTCTCTTCATATATCACAGTTTCAAGGCCACCTTTTCTCGGCACTTAATCATCATTACAAACTTTCCCTAACACCAGCCCTAACCTACCCCAACAATTCCGCTGAAACCGCACCACTTATCTCACATTCTACAGATTCTGCAAGTGAAGTAACTCCACTTAGAGCTGGCTGGTCATCGGAATCTATGTCGCTGTCGCTCTGCCACTGCAAATGGACACAGACTGCAACTAGTGAAATGAAGGGAACTGATACTGATACTGATAGTGATATGATTGCTATTGCCAGGCACGTACCTGGGTTACTGGGTGCTCGAGAAGATTTAAGTGATTTACTCGTAGAAATGGAATTGATTTGTAGTTTTAATTTTTTAAGATACGATGTTAAGTTTAGTGGGATTCTGTGAAAATCTGTAGGTGCTACAGATCTATAAAATTGTAAATATTAAACAAAATTTATAATCTTAAGAACATTTTTATATTTTTTGTCAACAGGCATTGATGTGATTTTGTTCAATATTTAAAGATTTACAAATTTGTAAAACTTATAGATTTGCACAGAATCCCACCATTAGTTTATAATGGATGTAACCGGTTACTTAAACTGTAAAGTTGAACAAAACTATTTCAAGCTGTCATTATGAACCGTGTGTGGTTCATAATCAACAAAGAACAAATAGAACTTGCTTGCTATTTGTTGGGAAAGAGTGGCTTTATACTGAGTATGGCTGACTTCAGTAAAATTGTATTTGAATAATAGTTATTTGTGTATCAAGTACGGATAGAGCATTGTTTGTTGCACGTGGCGAAAAATTTGTTGTCGAGGCGAAGCCGGCATTGACGGACGACTTGCCAAGGGCAACAAACAACGAGGAGCACACAATATTTTGTCTACAAATCGTAACGTTAATATAGCTAATTTTAAAATTATTATTATTTGTCGTGGTTATCGATCATCATCATGCCAACGTTTATAAACAAAACCAACATTTTTCAAACAAAATGTTCACAATCGTAGTTCGAGGCCAATTAGACGCAATAAATTTAATAGTTTTATGTTTTTGTCGCACTAGTGCAACAAAACAGTACTAGTGCGACAATTTTCTAACTAAAAAGAAGAGTTTAAAAGATAGATACTGAACTAATATTTGGATATCATATTGCTACAGTTAAACATTAATTAATTCTGCTCATTTTTTATGAGTATGAAACCATGGTTACAAGTTTTAATAATAATCAGGGCTAATATATAATATTTTTTAGAAAGAAAGAAATAATTTCAACCAAATTTCACGACATAAAATAAATATATAAAAATTTTATGGAAAGAAAATGTGGACATTTTTATAGAGTGAAAATGCAATCATTTGCGGTAGTCAAATAAAAATTATGCTATAAAATTGTCACGTCAAAAACATTTAAAAATATCTAAGTACTTGTTTCTAAACAATTTCTTACAATTTGTACAAACAGTATTGTTTTCTTAACAAGTGGGAAAAACAGATCTTTGCTAGAAAACCATATTTTTGTTTCCGTAAAAAAAAATTAAGAACGCCATACGCTGTTTTACAAGTGTTTAATAACTAAAACATTCTGAGAATTAACAATGCTATAAAAATATTAAAACATTTTTATTTGCCAATCATAAAGATATCATTTTTCTTCGAACTCTGTTATCAGTTCCATAAATGGATAAATGCGATATTTATTTTAAACTCAAAACAAAATACAGTTTTGCATAATTAGAATGAATATCTAGTATTCTCGTTGTGTTAAAATGTTCTGTCTGTATGAGACTTTAGTCAGAGAGGCAGCAAGAAACGGCGGTATTGAACAAGGGTGTGAGACGTGGGGGCGGTAAACGGGGATCATTCGCCGCCGCCGCCAGAGTTGCAACCGCCTCCGAGGTATCACTGCCGAGGGTGAATGCGAAAAAGTCGCAGAGATACGTTTTACAATAATTAAAATTTACAGATGTATTCAAACATTTTATAAATAAATAACAGAATATAAATAGATATTTGTACTTGTACTTATTATAATTAAAGGTTGATAGTAGTTCAAATAATTATTTTGTGTACTTCGTACCTAACATACGTCTTTAATAAAAAATATTTGACAATTACCTTGATGGTGTTCTTATCATAAACATTTATTATGATAAGGTCAGTTATACTTTATACTTTATAGTAGGTGTTCGAGTTGAAATATCGCCTAAAAACTATTTTAGTTTAATAATTAAGTTGTCGAAAATTGGCCAGGCAAAAATTATTGTGTTTTTTATTGGATTTTCAGATTTTCACTTGTCGTATTTACGCCTGTAGGCGTTATAAAAATAATTTAATCACATATCCTACTTCAATTTTAGAACCGATAAAAAGGTACTTGAAAAGTAACTGCATTCCAGAAAATTCCTCAAAACTAGGAGTATCTACTTATACAGGGTGAATCATAACTACACGAAGTTGTGAATCATTGAGTTATTGATATGTTTAAGACAAAGAATACAATACCTCATTCATGACTTTAGTGAATAATTTATTCATTTTATCAGGAAAGTTGACCATTGTAAGAAATCTTTTAGTTTTGTAAACGTCAGACTACTATAGATACGCTGCAACCTTACAAGAAAGTTTTATTTGCAAAAAACGTTTTTATCTAAGTCCTTAAGAACATTTTTAATAATTTTTAGGACACATTAACAACTCAAGTGGATATCGAATCCATATTACAAATTCCCTCAAGGAAGTAATTAGTCGAGAATGCAGTCAGAAGATCAGGGGTAATACATAAAATTCAGTGCCAAAATTGCGATAAAATATATATTGGACAAACTAAACGATACTTAAATACAAGAACACAAAAATATAATGGCTTTAGGTACCCCCATGGCTTTAGGTAGTAACAATGTGTATCATATAAGCATGTTATGTACGAAATGAAATGATAGACGATCACAACGTCCATGCTCTTCAGTGCGATTCGAACCCACGACCTCGCCAGCCGATCGGACCACAGTGAGTTGAGGCACGTTAGTCCGCGCGGCACTCATGACCGGCAAATTTAACAATTATTGTTGTCTTGTAGTTAGTCTAATGAAGACACAAGAATGTGTCGAAACACCGATTTTTTAGTAAGGTAATAAATATCTTTTCACTGCATTCCCGATTAATTACTTTTTACTTCCATCATTACATTACCAGTCACTATTCCAATTTTAATTTTTAATAATCTTTGAACATTTTGCAACATTTTAGATTCCTCATGAAACTATATCTCTATCTAGGAAACTTTTCAACTTGCGCAAGAAATTTGCGCGCGCTCTCACTCCTGCAACTTGTGCGCATGAGCCGGTGCGTCCAACGCATAACTTCGCTCGAGTTCACATCTTCACTTAGTCGTGCAGTCCTGCGTCTTTGAGATTCGCAGCAGGAGCCACGAGCAAGTTTCCTGCTACTGGACGAAAGAACGCCGAGCGCTAGAACCGCGCTTGCAAACTTGCTCATTGAGAATTTGTAATTGAATCTTACGACGGAGATTTTGATAGCGAGGAGATTAATTTATATATTTTTTTTTTGATATACCTGCATATTATATTAATAATTTATTTCATAAGGATCGAAACGTCAATCATTATGGTACTAGTGGTGAAGATTGTCAGACGATGCCGAGTAACATCATTATTGATATAACTTCAAAACAGTGAATTTCTTATTTTCCAAGATTCAGAAGCATGAAAGAATCCTCAAAGAATTCATGTGTGTGAGGTTACGCTTTTATTTACTGTTCTTACCAATAATAAGCTCGGTTCACACAGATTCTTTTATGCTTCTGAACCCGGAAAAAATAAAATTCTTTGGTTTGAAACTATCAATGAGCTACAAATTATTCTTTCCAGACTCATTGAAGATTCAATTTAGCGGCGCTATTTGACAGACGATTCTAAACATAATTCTTTTTTTCAAAAAGAAGCATTAAATAATCCTAAAATACTTATTTGTAACAAGACAAAAAATAGAGTTTTAGAGAACGAATCTATTTACGGACGAGGCGCAAGCCGAGTCTCTCTAGGTTACGTTATTTTAAGAATCCCCTAAAATATTATTTTGTGTATTCAAAACAGTTCGCAAAGTAACGATTTATGGAGCAAGTACGAAAAAATAGTTGAATCAAAAATTTATGTTACCTATATCAATAATACAATTCATCTTTAGGCATATTTCGGAACGAAAACGGTACCTCTTGTGTCGCATAAATTTATTTTGAATTATGGTACAAAAAGGTGTTACAGACATGTTACGTACGTAGTACTCGCGTATAGTACTATTATAAAAAATACTAAAGCTACTACTATTAATAATGGTATGTATTCAAATATAGAGTTTTGAAAATAATTTAGGATCATATTTCATATTATGGACAATAGCCAGAAATATAATAATTATGCAAAATAATTAATTACAACTAATATTCCTCCAATATTGTATTTCTATAATAAAAATACTCATATTGTGTTATTATCGATTATAATAATAAACATATTCTCTGGGAGCCGGTATAATAAAATTAGCAATTCTCCATTTTCCGATGACGTTGAATGACATAAAATAGTTAATGTAATCAAATGTTTAATTTTTAAATGTAGAGAATAGATATCTGCCAAATTAATCAATTACGGCAATATCAGTGGCAATTACCCGATAATTGCATTAGGATATGCCAATTTTTCCGTCAGTTGCCAACCTAATAATTGCAAACATGAAATCCCCTACAGGAAAACTTTTTTCAAAGCTGTCAACTGGATAATTTTGCAGTAATTTGATCAAAATGGACGGTTAGTTGTGGAACTATGCGAAATGGTTGTAAAAAGAGAAGTTATTGACTGTAATCTAATTAAAGATGCTCTTGAACTTAAACTTTCTTCAAAGAAGGCTATGAGCGATCACAATCGGGATTGGACAATTGAACTACTTCAATTGTTTCCAACTACAACTCATCAATGACCGACTACGAGTAGGTAGATACAAACTCTGATTTTATATTTCGGCTAATAGTAGGTATATTAAAGTTTACTAAAGGACAAGTGCGAAAAATGTCTTATAAAATGAGTTCTTTATACAATTTTTTCTATTTGGTGTCTTTTTAATATTAAAATTTAAATTATACTGTCACAATATATACACAAGTCGATTTAGGGAAATTTATATGTGTAACGTTTTTGTTGGTGACATTAATTAATGTTGCCATTTATTTAACTGTCACTGCCACTGTCAAAATATATAATTAATGAACTATTCTAGGTGATAAGTGCAGACATTATAGAAAATATTGACTTATATGCAAGTGAAAAAATGAAATTTTCGATATGACCGGCAAGCGTGCAAGGGTTTAATACCCGCTTTTCTGTTGTCATAGGGTCAATATTCTATTCTCCAAAGGGCATGCTGTATGAAATCGGAGACCAACACCTGTCATGAGCTCCCGGTCTATACACAAACTGAACAGTCAAAAATCATAGTTCATAATCATAATCATAATCTTCGACCATAGATACCTTAGACGCAATCATTTGTTGTGAAGCCGACACTAGTGTCAGTTAGCCCAAAGTTGGTGTAATGCGGGTTGCATTTTCACCAAAGTTGATGTAATGCGGGTTGCATGTTGATTTTACAAGTGACAGTTCGTGATTCGCATTATTGTTAGTATTCAATAAAACACAATCAAAATGCACAAGATAACTTCTAAATATACAAAATTGTGACAGATGACAACAAGAATGAAAGGATCCAAGAATTAGCAATAAATGTCACTTTAAAAGTGTAAAGTATGCAACTTGCACTGCAGCAATTTTGGGATCTCTATCTCACTTCACACAGTCCCACTGTACATTCAAATAGGCGTTACGTGTCTAGAACATATATGGTCTAAGGTTCTAATCTACAGCTAATTTAAATGAAGTTATTTTTACGAATCAGTAACCAGTAAATCACGGTTTAGAATTAATAATGCTAATAAAAATTTCCAAACACGATTTCTGTTTTTATGTGATGAATATTGGCAGAAAATCCTATTAGTTCCGCCACTGTTCAGCGTTCAAGTACAAGTGCACGTCCAGCGTCCATTAAAACAGAAGTTAAAGTTATCAGTGCACAACGCCGGCTGCCGGCTACGAAAAAGTTTCACAACTCGAAGATGCAATTCATTTTAATATTACATGATATAATTGCTGAAGATGAGGGTGCTTCAAGAAACAGGCTTGTGAAGATCATAGTCCGAGTTCGATTGGGTTTAAAGGTGTCGGACAATACCACTCATCACGAAGAATGCCCATTCAGTACCAGAAAATAAAATCTGGATACTCATGCACAACTCAAGCAGATTCATGCACAAAAAATGCAATTCTAGCAAAATATCCGTAATAAAATATCTGCATTAGGTAAAAGATTCATTCACAGGAAAATTCAAATCTAGAATAATATTAAATAAAGATGTAAAATCTAGAATTATTCAAATCTAAAAAATCTGGTGTGGTCAACACATGACCTTTCGCCATACTCTACTATTTTACTAAGTGTGTATGAAGGTACTTACTCACAAAAATATACCATTGTAGAAGGGAATTCGGGAATTTTTAAATTTATTTTTATTGAATCGAGCGGGCAACAAATATTATAATTACAAATATTCTATCACGGACTTTATGTACATTTTGTACCAGTTTCGGATAATATTGGAATCCTCGACTATGTCTCGGTCTCCAAACATTATCCTCAACCGGTACTTAAACTGTACATACCGCCCTTGATACTTAATATACTATTATAGCACACTATATAAGCTACAAGTAGCTTACTCCCTACGCCCAACAAACTCAAACCGGTCAGTTTTAATTAAATTATATATCTCAAGACAATAATAATAAAGTAGGATTTTTCCTAATAACGAACATAGCACATACTCATAAATGAAAATGAAAATTTTGTACTTTTACCTCTAGCCTCATATTCTAAAAGGTTTTGTAATATTGTAATGGGTAGGTAAAAATTTTCGAGTATGGGTTTTTGGTGGATAAGCATGTATCAGGGTCTCTAGAACACGAATTTAATATTTTCACGATGATGTCTATGTGTGTGTGCGTATGTATGGACGTATGTGACGATTTTTCGTCCACGATAACTTAAAAAGTATCAAACCTTTAATAACCAAATTTCGTATTTAAGGTTTCAATAAGGATCTTAACACCGGATAAGATTTTGGTAGAAATCCGCAAACCGGAAGTAGCACTTTTTGAGACTGATATAGTTTTCCTTAAATAAATTGGCAATTAAAAATAAAACAAAATAATTATCTATGGATACAGTTAATTTTAAATACAATTTGTTGAATCTGGTAGTATTAACAATAAAATAAAGTGCAACTAATATTCTCTACTTTTTTTGAAATTCCAGTAGGTATCTTGTTGTCCATATGATCATATGAAATTTGTTTCTTACATAAAATTTGAATGATTATGACAGTGACAGTATACAGTTGACATCTTTTGCTTGCATCTTGCTTCACATTATCGTTTACATAATTACATGAACATGAAACTATTAAAATGTAAGTAAAACTATTTATTAGATTAGTAGAATAAGCAGAATTTGGCGAGAGGTCGTGTGCTGACCACATCAGATTTTTGTATTTTATTTTTGCCCACTACTAAAGAGCTGCAAGGTATAAAACAACAATTTGATATTTTTCATTCAACATTTTATAAAGAATTCAATTTCCCACTACCCACTAAGACAAAGCCGCTGATTTTACCTGCGACTGTACCTGGCTCGAGTGCGCGCGCACGCGTGCTACAGCGCGGGCGAGTGCACCGCGGTTTAACATACATACAAACACACACACACGTACAGTTATACCTATATACCAACCGGTGTGCAACACAGGCAGCCCAGCACCAACGTGCTTTCGAGCTTAACTTTACGTATATGTGGAAACGCGAATGGTGTTGTGTTTGTATGAGGATTTAAATGTGAGCGTGAGTGTGGTGGTGAGATGATACCGGGTGTGAAGAAATTCAGATTGATTATTGTTAAATGAGAGATGGAAACAGTATTTTTGGCCTCTTGAATTCTAAACATAACAATAGCACATCGTTGTGGTCTATGGTAAATGCGATTTTACACATGTCATGACTTTACCGCACATATAGTTCTTGTGCTTTAATACCTAAGCCAAGAAATAAATGCTTTGTAATAAAAGAAGAGCTTACAAAAACAGTACACAATTTATTGTTCAATAAAACAGATTAATTTTAAATGTGACACTTTCTGGCGAAATCTCTTAGCAGTTGTTTCAAGACTACTTGATGCAAGAAAATTTTAATACAAATTTCAAATACATCTCACTTAACATCATAGAATCATACATAATGTGTATGT
The DNA here is from genome assembly GCA_947534325.1 of Agonum fuliginosum. Classification (NCBI taxonomy): domain Eukaryota; kingdom Metazoa; phylum Arthropoda; class Insecta; order Coleoptera; family Carabidae; genus Agonum; species Agonum fuliginosum. The sequence goes on from OX384033.1 coordinate 4,743,933, forward strand.
TAGGTATTTGTATAAGTACATCGCTCGCTTTATTAAAGCACTCCGCTCCGCTTCGCGTCGTACAATAAATAATCTCGCGTTGTAAAATAAAACCTACCACATTTAATATGTAAATAACTATTAAATTTAATATATCCAAACCAAATTATGATATATTTTATAATAATGTTTCTATACGACTGTTATAGAATGTTATCATTCTTACATCATTTTCAATTATGGAATGGTTACATTCTGTCACTTGTTACGGAATGGATTCATTCCGTCAAATGAAATGTGGGGAGTTATAATAATTTAACTTTATTCAATGTTTTTGATGGGTATTTAAAAAAAACACAATAACTATATGGTGATTTTAAACAAGCAAAGTTAAAGATTGCCCACTAGTGGCTTTGCTCAAAATTATACCCACTTGTGGGTAAATTGTTATTTTGCTTGCTGTTATTAAGAGGCGTTGGATACGTGATACTTCACACATGGGCAAAAAGGAATGACCCACTCCAGAAATATATTTCACTCAGCCTTTGGTCTGGTGAATTAAGATTTTTCTCGTGGGTAATTCCTTATTTTGCCCACTAGTAAAGTAAATAACTACCTATTATTTATGCTCTAGGACAAGGTAAATAAACTAAATTAGGTAGTCTCAAAGAAATAGAACCAACCATCAGAAAAGATTTGATATGACGTCACTAGAAGTCTTTCTTGTGTTACTGTCATTTCGTATTATCTGCACTATACCACAGACAAATATAATATATCGTTTATAAATAACATGATGTACGTCGGAGATTCAATAAGGACGTTATCGCCATCAAACGATGACTTCCACTGACGTCACAGTCACACTATCTCTATATCTATTCGCAAAATAATCCATTTTTTAGGTAACGTACCTACACACATTTTTAAAATTATTTAGTATAGTCGTGGATAAAGTACAGTATTCTATACTTTCTACTCGAGTTTAACATGACAAGACAATTACTCACTCGAATTATTACGACACTCGCCTAACAACGAATTCATTTTTTATTATAGTGCAATTTATAAATATGTAAAACTTAAGGGTATCGACTCTATGTAGCTCAACACCACGTTTGCCCTGAATCATTCGCTTAAAATATTAGTACCAGTCTAGCAATTTTTAAAATGCTCACGAAGTTTTACAGATAAAGCAAAATTTCAAAAATTTATTTACAGACGAAGAATGGAACTAGGTTTATGTCGAGTTACATTTTCTAATAAATCTCTTAATCATTAGATAAAGCATGTAAAAAATTGCTTAAATTACATAATTTCATTAATTTTGTTATATGGATTCCAAAGATTTTTTTCAGAATTCTAACTGAGCATAAATCTAGATTAACTCTTACACAAACATCTACTACCTGTTTTCCTTCAAATTTTTAATATGCAATGAGTAAAGCAGAAACTGCTACACCTCTGCTCTAAACACGCAATATTTTGTTACGGAAACAGAGACCCTTAAGAGGCCCGTCTATCTCCTAAAATCCAGCATAATATGTACTAACGTAGCGAGTGTTTTGTGGCCAGTTCAAGAATGGTAAAATTTTATTTCAACAAGAATGGATCTACAGATTTTGATTAAAAAATTGTACATGATTACAAAAATTCCAAAAGATTTCCAATTTATACAAACTTTATATGGTTATATCTCATGATTGAAATTAATTTTTAAAATTTAAAAAGGACACATCTGTAGATCCATTCTTTCTCTATTAAAGTCAATAATAATCTGACAGTTTACTCGCAACGAAAGCACTTTTACAGTATTTTTCAAAATGACATTGCATAGCTATAGGATACGGCAAAGTACAACTTTCGGGCTGGTTTCAGGCAGCCGTAATAGTGGGGAAAAAGTGGAATAGAAAGAAAAAGTATAGTCGAGAGTATTATAGGAATTCGGATAAAACGTAGACGGGCCGCTTAAAATAAATTTGAACAGAATTTGCCTATAAGTGTGTTGCGAACAATTTTTTGCTCATTCATAATTTTGCTGCCAAACAATACATAAATTTGCTACTCAAACCCAACAATTTTCAGGTAGCTGCTTTAAAATCTAGCTTTTAACATTTCAGGTAAACATCGACATTTTTGTTTCGTTTCACATTTTGACTGTATGTACATAATCACCAACCTGTACTCATTTCGCGTACATACACCTATGTAAAGGTACACATAAGCCTCACACACACTCATATACCCGTGTGAGGAGAGCGGGGCGGGGGTGCAAGCGAGACAGACTCACGAGTGTGGCATGCGTGCGAGAGAGACGGCAAGTGTAGCAGCACTGCGAGCACAGAACGTTGCCATGGCAACTGGATGTAATTATTAGAAAAACCTTGGGTTTGCCGGTACTGAGAGGCGAGTGGAGCCGAGCGGAGTCGAGCGGGGCCGAAGTGGTGGCGACAATCCAGGGGCGGAGAGGAAAAAAAAGAATTTTTTTTTTGAAAAGTTACACATAACTTTAGAAACAAGATATTTGTTTCTGACTTTGACTTTGTCGGATTCTTTATTTATGGTGTAGGTTTATTAGTATCAAAGCAACCTACAAAAACTGAAAACAAAAGAATCGACTATTTTTAGCTTTGTTAAAAAGTATTTTAAATTTTTTATCATTACCTATTTTCTAAAAAGTAATTGTTTCGAATAAAACCTGCACGAATTAAAGTATGATTGCCGAAAACCTATTAAACAAAAATTTAAGATTGGAGCAAATGCGAATACAGCCTTCAGGATCACAGAAATAATAAAGTTACAAAATAATCCTGGATCGCAAACTTTACTAAAAAAATTTAAGATGAAATAGTATATTTAAGTATCAAGAACGGTAAGGACAGTTTACCGATGGATGACAATCTTTGGAGACTGAGCGAAGTGAAGGCTCCAATTTTGTCTGACATCGGTAATTCCTTAACGTTCGGGATGCTTATCATTTTTTGCACGATTGGAGTAGGTAAGCAAAATTTATTTGAAAATATGCAAATATTAATTTCTTCATAATTAGTAATGCTGAAACAAAATTCAGTGCACGGTAAATAAATTACTTACCGTTCTGTTTAGCCTATAGCAACCGGTAAGAACAACCTACCGGCTTGGAAACAGAAATGGTAATTGATTTAAAAAAACAATCGTGCAAAAATGTTTATTAGTTATTTTAATATTGCATTTGAATCAAACTTTTTGTCAAAAACCTTAAATACCTATTTTAAATAGTGTCAAAGACAGACGATCAGATGTTTTTATTAAATTGCGAGTTTTGTGAATAAAGTAAAAATAGTGATGTCACAAAACTAAAAACTGGCCATCAACCTATAATTTCAGTATGGCTATAGAGTTTAAAAATTGGCAAAACAAAAACAAAATTGTTTCAAGGTAAAGTTAAACAATTTTGAATGCCTGTTTTAGGTTTTTATACTATTTTTGTCTAAAAGTAAATATTCTGCAATTTAAATAGAACCTAACCTAAAGTACGAAACTTAAAATTTTGCTTTATAATTTATACCACTAGATTTTAAAATAAATTTAAATAAAAATTAGCTGGCGTGACATAGAAATTACCTAATTTTACCACTTCATTGTGAAGAAACGCTATTTTGTTAATTAAATTGAAAAGTATCTCTTTGGATTTTACTAGTAACTGTCAATTTAAAATAAACATTAAAGTAGCTATACTGTTACTTTAACAGTATGACTTCTATTGTAAAAATTATCAGTTATTAAAATATGCGACAATTAAAAATATTACACATACCTATTAAAAATTACGCCTATTATACCTAACCAATAAAATAAGTTAAAAATATGCACAAGTGCAGTTTGCAGTGTAGAATCTAGTAACAATAATATAACATTGTTTAAATATTAGTTATGAATTTATGTTTTGCATATTTCTATTTTAAATTATGCTGTAATCATATTAAAAAAAAAACATACCACCTAATGTTGGAATTCGAATTCTTGCTTTAATAAATTGAACAATCCAAAGGATTTTTTTCCTAGTAAGTACTACCAAATTTTCGAAAAAATTTAAAAAACTCACAATAACTATTTCAACTTTCAACATCACTTGCAACTGATTAAACTAAACTAAACTGGTCAAGAAAATACTTCTTTAATAGTCACAATTAATATTATTGAAAGAATATACACAAAAGAAAACACATAATATAACTTCCATAGACGAGGCGGTATCTGATAATAATGAATTAGTATTAAATTTAATTAATTTTTATTTTTTCTACTCCCATGCTTTAATTATTAAGTATGCATTATCTGTACTTGAATGACATTCATTTCCTCGATACAGATTTTCATTAAACACCCAAGTAAATTTCATTTTAATGAAAGCATAGAAGTGGAAAAAACACTGTATGCAACTCGTGAATAATGGCTATTAATACGCTCGTATGAATTACGACACTCGCCAAGACTCGTATCGTAAATTTCATACTCGTGTATCAATAGCTATCATTATAAACTCATTGCATAATATTATGATACAGTAATTAAAAAATTAGTCTTTGAAATATTATTTTAACTACAGAAAATAATAGATATCGCGGCAGCAACCTATACTTAAGAAAGTTGAAGATATCATGAATTAACATGATATGACTACCGTACTACCACGATATATGGTCATATCGTAATTATGAGACCAACTCAACATAGCAAGGCAGCTTTCCTTTGTTTATTGATTGTTTGAAATGGCAGAAGAAATGTCATTTAAAAATTGTGTTTATTAAAAAGTGAAAAATTGTCTTCTAAAGCCGGATTTATGCAGCAACATCATAGTCACAGTCTTAGTCATAAGAAATAAAACTTGTTTCTTTAATACACCTGTTTATGCAGCATTTCCATAGTCACAGTCATAGTCATTATGATAACCAATTGGATAGTTTCAATTCTTAAGATTAAGACTGTGACTATGACTGCATAAACCCGGCTTTAAAATAGAGTTCATGGCTGGTTCGAAAGTAAATATCGCCTTGCTCGTGCATTGCCTCACTCGGTTACACCTCGGTCGTCAAACTTTACTCGCACGATATTTGTCACTTTCGAACCTGGTTATGAAATATACTATGCAGTAGGTATAGAGTTGGATATAGTGTATTTTTTTGTAGTTTCATCAAATTGTCACTTTATTGAATGACAAATTTGTTGGTTGCGGGCACGTATGTGCTACCAAGGGTCAGCTGATCACGGCAAATTATTGTCAAATAAGATTACGTAAACCGAACGTTAACTGTTTGACTATTATTTGACGTTTAACACACCAACCCAGCTGATCATAAATCATGGGGCACATACTTGACCGCAAAGGATAAAATTATACGTTTTTAATAGTTATTTACATTATAGTGCGGTGGCTTTTATTTTACAACCGAGCTATGTAAAGATATCTAACGCACACATTGTTTTATACTTTTTGACCGACATATTTAAAATATCGTATTTTCTATGAGGTTAAGTGAGATGTATTTGACGTTTGCACTAAAATTTCCTTATGCCAAGCTACCTTGAAACAAGTGCTAAGAGATGTCGCCAGTAAATGTGACTTTTAAAAGTAATATTTTTTATTTCAGACTCTATTGAACAATAAATTGTGTAAAGTAGCGTTTTTGTCGGTTTTTGTAGACTCTCATTTTTATTTTAAAATTACTTTTTTGAATGGCTTATTACAGCAATAAAATCGATGCTCTTTACCGAACAATATGCGATAACGTCAGTGTAAAATCGCAACTACCATAGACGTCAACGATGTGTGATTGTTTACACTTCGGGAGGACACAAAAGAAAATTTACTTACGCGACATAACAATAATAGTAAGTATGAAACTTAAAACATTGACAGTTTGATGAAAGCAATTGACTGTATGACATAAAGGCTTTGTTCAATGCGCCATCAAAAACTAATTTTTCTACTTCCATTAGGTAAAATACACTTTATTTCACTATAGCATTAGCTAGGTAATTCCGAGGGTAATTCATATTTCACACATAAAAATACATTAGATCACTTTATAGAAACTTCAATATGAAATGGATTTGACTTGTAATCGCCTAATTAATACATAGTTTAAATTTTCAAAAACTCCAATATTAAAATTTATAAATATCAAAATTTCATAATTTCAAAATATTGCACCTATTCGAACAATAGTAGAAAAAATATTATATATGTATTGCAACTCATAAAGAATCTCGGTAGTTATGTGTTTACAGAACTCGGCTACGCCTCGTTCTACATATTTCACATACATAGCTATTTTCATTTTAATTACCTAGATCCGTATTTTGTAAAATATCCTCATTTTATCGTATTTTATTTATGAAGCATAAAATATAATGAAGTTTCTAGAGACCTATATATTTAAGTTAAAGTTAAATTTATAAATCATACTTTAAAATAATTTAATATTACCTGCTACTTAAATAATGTTTAATAAAAAAATTACAAATCTGTCTAAGTGGAGACTACGAGTAAAATAGAACTTTACAACAATTCTAATTTACGAACATTTTTTTTTTTTAATTATTGAGAAAATACCTCGGAAAATAACTAATTGTTTCTTATTGTAACTTAATAAACAGGCTAAGCAACTCAAACTCTCATAAAATAACAAAACAATCATTATTATCAAGATTGAAACAAATGATCGCTGATTTAATTAATAAACATTTGTCTGTTTTTTCTACGCCACTGGTGCACTCCAGTCAGGCAGCGAAGGAGCAAACGGGCTATCGCTAGAGGGTGGCTTGTAAGGGTGGGAGTCGGTCGAGGGCTTGAACAACCCCAACCCTGGCCAGGGGTGAGGAAAACCTCGCACCGCACGACACAGGGGTGTCCATGTTACACGGGATTAAAAGATATTTACTACGGGAAAATTGAAATGTAATAGACAAGAAATGGACATGAATTTTTAAAGGTAGAGGGAAGAATGTTTGAAATAAATATGGTAAAAAGAAGCAATGTATCAAATAGATATGATACAAGGTGTTCTTGGTATCTTTAAAAATTTCTTTTAAATGAAAAATTGTGTCAAGTACATTTATGATCAGTTCGTGATCAGTTAAATTTAAACCTTGATTAAATAATTAAAAATATTTCGAGTTATATATTTTATAATAAAATTTTATTTGTAAAAATGAAAAACTCGGTAGGTACCTACTAAATAAATTATAAAATTTACTTAGTCTTAGTAGGCATATTGTAGGTAGGTACTATATAATTTTAAAAAATTGTTGCGTGCATTTGTAGCGTATAAGAAGTTGCGAATATTTTAATAATAAACATTTTAAAAATAAAGAATATCTTTGTAATAATTCATTACTAATCATAGTTTACAATATAATAATAATTATTTATAAAATTGCTATCGCAATTTTTATTTTGATGTGACGATTTAAATATGGTTATGTATAAAATTAATAATAATTAAATCATTAAATAGTTGATAGTACTTGTAAAATAAATGTTAACTTTTTTCGTAGTTCAAAATTACAAAAAAATCATCAAGAACCTGAAAGAACCCATATGAATATTTCATAATACCTACTTAAAACTTTAAAACTTTTATTTATTTTAGTTCTCGGTGTCTTTTCTTATTTAGTTATTCTTATACAATTCATCATCTTTATTTAGTTATAAATTTAATGATAAATTAGATGCAGATACAACGCTTTGTTATTTAATTTATATATTTATGTGAAGTTTACACATAAAGCGAGTATGAAATATATTTCACATTTAGTGAATAAATGTACTGTATCTGAAACAGACCGTATCTGAAATAATAGAAGCACCTGCTATTGTTCTGAAACGTATAAAGAACGAGAATTAATTCTTATAGTGTCAAAGTAAAACTTCGAAGAATTTTCTACATGAGTTATAGAAATAATAAATGTGTAAATTTCCTACCTATGACACACAGATATTTATATAAAAATTAGCATATTTATTGTATTATACTACTATGTTTATAGATTTATTTTTAGTTAATTTATGGCGGGAAAATAATATCAATGACCTAAACATCATAAATAATTATTTAAGTGTTTACTGGTCTCATTTCAAACACCTACAGTTGATAAATGTTAAAAAAGTTGGTTGATTTCAAGTTAATTAAATTATCAACGAACACAAGAGCAACATGTCATGTATGTGTGATCCCTCGAGGGCGAAATCTTGTCGCCTCTTTCGTCAATCGCGTTGGCTGTGACTGCGACGCTGCCGCTCGCACTTTGACAAATGAATCCCGGACCGGTACACGTGTTCCCGGCATTAGGCCGTCGCGGCGCTAATCCCTCAAACAACGACGCGAATTTACATCCACCTATTGATGATACCCTATTTACTATAACTATAAGAATGTAGTGGGAGCGGGATTAATTACAACCGCGTGAGTCGGATCCGCGGATTCGATCCGAGCGTGTAAGCCGACCTAGGTGAGCTGTGCTGGGCTCGGGGAAGGAGCAAGGGGCGATCACGCGCGCACGCCCCGACCACTTTTAAAGGGAATAGGGTGGAAGGGATGCTCAGCACAGCAAGGCTGAGGCAAACTCGACGGTACTATGGCTGTCGCGCCGACGGGAGTATTGAGCTCGGCACGGCGCGGGATCAGCGGGGCGGGGGGTGCAGGGCTCACTACCCCACACCACCGGTGCGAGGGTAAAACGGGAGTACAGTACAGCCACAGCCAAAAATATTTACATGTACAACTGTTCTCCGTGTTACATTATGATGCTTTGTGACATATGTAGAACTAAAACTAGAAATAAGAGTTGAAAACTCACCCTTGGTCCATCCGATCGACAGGATTAGGTCCAGGCATCTGTCCCGGCATGAGGCCGTGCTGAGGACCCATGGGGCCCGACATCGGGTGCCCAGGGCCGGGGCCGTGGCCGAAAGGTGAGCCAGGAGGCATGCCAAACTGCGGACCACCGAACGGCTGGCCCGGAGAGGCAAAGTGCGGGTTCGGTCCTGGACCACCTGGCCCCCCAGGTCCAGGCCCAGGGCCGCCCACAAACGGCGGACCGGACGAACCAGGTCGGCCGAACGGAGGTCCGCCCGCACTAGGTGAACCAAACGGACCCGGCCCAGGGCCAGGACCCGGACCATTGTACGGGGGCCCACCAGAGTTCGGAGGCGGAGGCGGGAAACCACCGCCGCCGGAGTTCTGCGGAGGACCGGGCCCTGGGCCAGGCGTCGAGCTGCCAGACGGCGCGGGCGATGACGTGTACTGCGGGGTACTCGAGCCTGGCGGTGGGCCTTGGTAGGGCGGAGCGCCGGCGGGCGAGCCAGCTCCCGCCGGCCCGCCCTGGAGGAAGCCCGCCGGCGGCCCGGAGAACGAGTTGGCCGCGTTGGGCGCAAAGTTCTGGGGCTCCGAGCCGGGCGGCGGTCCCTTCCAGGTGGCGGCGGGGTCCTCCAGTGTGGCGGGCAGCGTGATAGGGGGCGCTACGCGGCGGCTAAGGCCTGCAACAGGGCGAGCAGTCAGCATTGCACCGAGTCCACACGCACCGCTATGTGTCGCCGGTCACACCGAGGTACACACACAGATTCATATCCATTGCACTACCAAGTACCAAAATGTACAACAGCTGAGGTTATGTTATACCTAACCTCTTCAACAAACACAAATATTACAATTCAACAATATTATCAATAAACTTCCAATTACATTTCGTTTTTCGTTGGCCTCCGCGTCCTTGTCTCATTGTGCCGGCGTCACGACCCGAGAAATTTGTATGTTTTTGTTTTCCAAACTACGAGTTGACGCATAACTGCTATCACACTGTACGTTTTTATTTAAAACGGCGCACAATTCAACACTACACAAACTAAAACTATACACTAAACTGTGCTCCACAATACACAATTGCATTTCTGTTTTATTCCCACATTTTTCTGTCATTTCAAACAAAAATAGAGGCGCCAGTCAAGCATTCCTCATTTCATATACAACTTCTCAAGAAACGAAGCAAGTAAACACTGCTCGAGTCAAGTGCGGCGCATGCTGCCGTCTGCCCCGCTACTTCCGCTGCGATCTGCCGTACCAACTGAAATTCAAACTTTAGCGCGCCAAACGTGAGACCACGTTGCCCACTGTTATTAATCATGTGCTTGTTGTAAACACGTGTTTATCATTCGTTTTATTAACCCTTTTGACATTATAAACAATAACCAATCTGTTGTCATAGTTTATTCAATTGATAAATACGTATTTCCCACTGATTTTAAGTAAAAATAAGGTAAATACAGCATATGAATCTGTGTATGAACTCGGTGCAAACTGACATAAATTATCTTTTGGTGAACCGTATGTTTTTATAATAATTACGTAGACATGTTTACAATTTTCTACATGTTTTTCATGTTTTGTTGATGAAGAAATGCCCACCTTTTCTGCCTTTGCCGCTAGCCGGTTCTAACTGGGGACTAATCGCAGAATTGTCAACTAATTTTCTTCTTAGGCCTTCGGCAAAAATGATCCTGCGAGAATCCACCAACTGCTGCCATTTTTACAGCGCGACGCAGCGATAGCGAGCGGCTGATGAGAGCACTGGCACCAGCAGCGCCGTGTACACTGTCCGAGCACACATCCTGACCGGCACACTCACACAAACATGCACTGCACGGTTCGCGAAACACTCTTAAAACACACTGCAAACAAACTAGAAACTTTTGTTTTATAACTCGGCTTGAAAAAAAACAAGACTTGGATTTTTTCAACACTCGCGGATGAGCATTTTTTTTTCGTTCACAAGTCTCCCATCGTGAACTCACAGTCAACGCCAGTTGACAGTGTCACCCTAAAAATCAATAAAGTTATCCGCCGCTTTGCCTTTCCCCTTCCCCCAGTCCATTCAGCAACACTACACACGGCGTAACCGAACTAAAAAGAAGTTTCGCAATCGGCGTCGCGTCGGTCGTGCCCGCGGTCCGGCGTCACAACACGCACGCATGCACTCACACACACACATCCGCGCGCGCCAGACAGCCAGTGCCGGGAGTGTCGGCACACAACAAGAACACAAACGTCGTTGCAAACTATCAACTAACTACAAACGCTCAGCTCAACTCAACTCAACGAATGAAAGGCTAAACGTCACTGTCCCGTACTCGTGATGTGTCGAGGGGGACAGCAACTGCGACCGGCGAGCCGCGACAAATAGTCAGCCACGTTTAAGTGGAGCAACAGCAGCGGTAGCCGTTAATCGCCTTCGCCACTGTTGACTGTTGTGTACGCGCGAGTGTGTGTACGTGTTTCTTTGCTTTCGTTCCGTCCAGTGCAGAAGCACCGTCCTCCTCGCTTCAGCTGCCTCTGGCGTGACTTTACGCTGTCGGATCATCCACTCTCCACGTCGTCAGGGGGCGACAATTGACAGAAGACAAGTAGTGCTACATATGCCGCTGACCTTACGCTGTGTTATCGTAAACCGTTGTTCTGCCTCGTCTTGCTTCTCGCAGTCCTTGTTGGCGCGTTCCAGGCTCCAGGTAGCCGGCTGCGGCACCGGGACAGGATGCGAGTCATAAATTACCGGGACCACCTTGTTAAGTGAGGTACTGACAGTATCGGCTCGTGAGAAATCTCGCGATGAAAGCGAAACCTCTGCCTTCAGTGATTCCACTGCCGTTTATTTTCAGCTGTCATTACAAAAAAAGCTTTGCTCCCAAATCATTAAAAATAAGGTTATGAATGATAGAAGTTATTTGCCACTGTAGGTGTGTTACTGCGGTGACCTTGCCACTTGGCTTGACGTGTGGTTCAAAGATAGAGATCTTTTATATGCAGCATATTCCGCGCATTTGTCTTGCTCTGTTGTACGCGGATGTGGGTTTGTTCATCTCTGTCTGTCGATGAGCGCGCGCCATGATTGTGTATACGTGAAGTCTCAATACACCTCAGTTTCCCGCTCGCCCCGGGCCCTCTTCATCTTGACAAACACATGGCGAAATCCCCACCACTCCTGTCCGGTAATATATCATTCAAGGTTTACTACAACACTGGCAGGTATAACCAGCCGATCGACTTGGAGACCTTGAGACGAACTAAATTTATTGCACGTTTTATTTTGTGAACAAGTGTGATTCTTAAACGAAGACGTGAAAAGGCTTTTTACCTAGCCTGTTATCAATGAACGTCCTTTGCACAATTATTTACGTACGGCCAGTTTATCTGCCGCTCGTTATATTTCGAAATTTATCGTCTTTTACGTTGTAAAATGTATAATTTACGAGTATTGAGTAATAAAAACGAAGAAAAATATCATATTTTATTATAGCTTAATCAGTTAGGTAATGCTTTATGTTCAGTTTGTAAAAAACAGACTTATAAAATTTATTCTTATATAGAACACAATGAAATGCCATAGTTTTGCCTTGCCTAAGGCTGGTTTCACACCTACTCAATAATAAGTATAAGTGCTACATTAACCAACCAGAGCTTCCACAATATTTCAATTATATATGCGAACATTGGGTGCTGGTTGGTCAAATTAGCCAATTATACTATAATTAGGTAGGTCTGAATTTAGCTTTACAGTACGTTAAATTATAGGCGAGTGAGCTTAGATTGTAAATTTCTTAAGATCCTGACTAATTCTTCTGTATTTGGTTTACTATAAAGTGTTGACAAGATTCCAGCGATCACATCTTGGCTCAGCGATATTATTTTTCTTCTGAAAATAAAAAAAACAAAAAAACAATAAGCACAAACAAGAAACAAACAACTTGTTACATACTTCTCCAAATTGTTTATTCTATCTGAATGAAGAATAAAGGAATTGATTATTTCTGCTAAAGATTTGTTCAGATGGAATTCATTGCCTTTCTTCATCCAGACTCTTTCATGTAAGACCAGCATTCTAAAAATAAATAATATATAAATAATTGTTATGTCAACAAAGATAATAGACAAACAAACCGATGATAAATTGAAATAAGTTGATTAATTGGAATTCCCATGGAAACAAACGCATTCGGAATTAAGGAATAATCGGCTTTCCATTCGCAACTTATCTCCTCAAGTTGTCGAATTATAAATTCTACAAGTAAATACAGCATAGATAAAATAACTTTTTCTACTCCCGTGCTATATATTTCGATACAGCATAGCAAAACAAAATAAGTGTATGGTACTCGTGTATAATTGCTATTAATACACTCGTATGCATTACGACACTCGCCGTGGCTCGTACCGTAAATATCATACTCATGTATTAATAGCTATCATTATAAACTCGTTGCATAATATACTATTAAATTTAAATAAGCTATTAGCACGTACCTAGAGGAAAACAAATTTCAGATTCTCTATACTCCTTAGCTAAAATTTTAACTTTTCTTAAAATTTGCGCCATTTTATCATCACTAGATCCCATAGCACAATTCATCTCGTTTTTTATGATGTTTCTCCATATATTATGAATTAATTTAGCATCATTATGCCCAGAACAATGAATAATAGCCAATTTACATTCCCAAAGGTCAAACGGCTCTGCAAATTCTTCGTACAGCTAAAAAACAACATTAAATTAAAACTAATTATTCAGTAGCATAAGAATAATAATTGTCTACCTTTGTAATATCATACAAATTGGAGTTTAAGTTTCTCACTGCTTCTGGCGATCTCTCGTGCAAGCTTCGCATGTTTATGATGGTGTTTAGGATTTGTTCTTGCACTCTGGCAATATCGATTTTGTCTTCTAATTCTCGAAGGAAGATGCCTAAATGAGGCGCATAGCCCACTTTGTCACTACGCATACACATTACTGCCCTTGCCAAATATTCTAATCGTTGTTCGAGGGATAAATTATTTCTGGAAGAAAATAAAACATAAGTAATTTGTTGACAATAATAATTAATAATATCCTAATAAGTATAGTTTGTTTCTAAACTAGGAAAAGTAAAAACAAAATTCTAGGGTGCTTTATAGCTTGTGATTGGCTGAAGTATCGCCGGTTTTATTTTTGTTACAGTAACAATTTAATATAAAATAGTTATTTTTGAGTCATTCTGAAACGAAAAATAAGTTCTCCGAGAGGAGCGCAGCAAGTTTCGTAATTTGCATAAAGTTTCCGAATCATGTTTTCCGCATGTGTTATAAACAAGATTAAAAATACATTCAAGTTTATGACAGTTTATAAATGTAACTACTTGGACGATTGCTTACATAACATTAATTAAATAAAACAAAAAATTATTTTTCCCGCACTAGTGCCCATTTTGAGTAACAGAATGTCTATTAAATTAATTTTACAAAATATTTGGAAATCGTTCTTTTAATTTGATCTCAGTGTAATAAGAGAACGTGTGAATTACAGTTCAGGTGATTTAAGACGTCACTTTTCTACTGCTAAGTATATCTTTATACTTTACCTATAAACCTTGGGCATTAAAGAACATTCTTACATTTTTAGGGCGACAGGTAATTTTACCGCCCGTTGCTGTATCAAGTATTAAACCTCTTTATTTTTTATTTATTAAAGTATATTAAAACCACGAAAACGAATGAGCATAGAATAATATATGACTGAAATCTCATTTTAAACTTGGGCGATTAACTAACACATTACGTCCTAGATACATAAGTACCAATTAAACTTACCCAGGTTGTGTGGCTAGAGTATTAAGTATTTTGGCAGCAGCAGCATGATTATTATTTCGTTCATAGAATTTCCACAACAAATCATATACTTGAACTTTGTGCGGCGTTTGTTGTGTAGCTCTAATTAAATAATGCTCTAGGGACCTTTCAGTAACGTTTAATAATTCACCAAACATTTGTTTATTTAACATCCAATCGTAAACTGCGACATGTAGAAGTTCATCGTTGGAGTCCAACATTTCGTTAATTAGCCGGCGCGTCTAAAAAGGAGAAATATTTATATAGTTTTTATAACACATGCGTCATAATCGATATTTAAAATACGCAAATGCGTGCAAAATCACAAGACAAAATCATGGTTTCAAAGGTTACTATAGTTGATTTCTTCACTAAACGGAGCAATCTGAAGTTGGAATCCTAAAACTGATCGTTTTTAATTGGCTGATGTAACACCAGTTTTACACCACACAAACTTTTTAATATAAACAAACGAATGTTCTCCTTCTTGTCTCGTCAGCTGTTGAGTTTTCCCGCTGATTGGTCAAATTTAATTTTGCCGCCAAAAAAATCTAGTGATATTTTTCTCGTATTTACACAGTGTAAATACGGCTCAGCGAGACAACTTCAGATTGGTCCGTTTAGTTATGAAATCAACAATAAGTAACATCAATGGAAATTGTAACCAATCTCCTAGGTAACGATATTTTGACGCATCACACAGACTACTTGATAAAATAAATCAAATTTAAAATACTGTATTCCAGCTCTATTTTATAAATTAGGATGCATGTGTAATAAAAAATAGCGTATGATACACGTGTATAAGTACTTTTAAAGTACTTAAACCCGTCGTACGTGCTCTAACAGCTTATTTTTACACTTGTATCATAATATACTATTTAACGCACCAAATCGGAGGCGTCAACCTGGGATATTGGAAGTGCTTCTTGTGGTTTTGGTGGTGGTCCAGGAGTCGATGGAATATCTGATGTGTAAGATACTGTGTTTTGTGCGTAAATTTGCCCCAACATGTTAATTGCTTCTTTGTATATTTCCATTCTAAAATAGAATAAATTATAAATATAACATTAATTCCAGTTCTGTTTATTTTTAAGTTATAACAACAAATGTCGAATGAAAGACTTCTAAAAATAATTGTTATTTCAATTTTCATTCGTTATTCTAGAATATCAGTTCGAGCAGTTGGCAAAACGCTATACTAATAATTTAAACTAAATAAAAAGTTTTGAATTAAATACAGATTATTACTACAATAAAACTAAATCAGATAAAACACACAAAAATAACTGTTAATACCTACTTACACGATTCAATTTAATGATAAAGTTTATTTTTAATTTATTGTTTTTAAAAATCGTTGGAAAATAGAACATGTTCTAATTCTTTAATAAATAATTGATCAATATCTTAATACGAAAAATAATTATTTATTTATTTAATAAGATAAAATTGCACTGATAGCAATCTGTCAAAAATATTTTATTTTTTAAATTTGTCTACGTTACCTAGTAATGGACTATTATGTTTGAATCATCAAGAAGTTCCATTGGTCAAAAGCCCTAATACAAGAAGTTTCAATGGTCGAAGAGCCAGTCAAATAATTATAAAAAGTCACTAGTGAGTAATGCGACACATTATTCACTGCAAACAATTGTATAAATAATGAATGTATTATTCAATAGTCGTGGTGTCGTTGAAGAAATTAATTTTTGTATAAGAAAATACGACGTGACTGAAAATTACTCATGTATTTGATAATTAATTTAATTCTCTTCCTTCAAATACTTATTAAAACATTGACCATTTACCAGAGTTGTTTTTTTTAAATTAATTAAAATGAAATATTTTACCTGCGAGCGTATAGCTGATAATTATCTTGATCTTCCGGCTCATTTTTTTTATAGTAGTGTTCCGCCATATTTTCGGGATCAATTTTCTTGGCACAAGTAACGCATAAATCAATGACAGCACTATAAAACTGGCTTACAATAAACTTTTGACAAGCTATAGAAATATTCAAATTCGGAGCGATATCCTTATACAACTGCAGAGCTGACAGTAACATTGCATCTCGTTCGTCTCTATTTTGTTGAGACTTGGCTGTTAGCAGAATCTCATTTGCCTAAAAAGATAATCCATAACTTATTTTGGCGTAATCAATTATTTTTTTGAGGGATTAATGGATGTACCTCTTAGGATAAACTACAGAAGGTGTGTAAAGACAATCGAAAAAGGCGGAATTTGCTGTAAACTGTAAACATTTAACAAGGAAGGTACTGAAAAGCCCATTTCACATTGAGCAATATTGCAGATGCAATCGCAACTTTCAACAAGTTGCTGTGGTATTGCCTGAGTGTTAAGCTAAGTTTACATGTACCGTTGTCACCGGCAAACGTTGCGGCCGTTGTTAGCGTTGAGGCCGTCAAAACTATAAATGTGTCTACATGGACCGTTTAATTTTTGACATTTTCAATCAATTGTCTAATTATTTGTACCCACCATCGTCGTTGCTTTCGCTTTTATATTATATTACGTCGTTTTTTGACGTATAAATAAATTAAGGCAAGTGTCGTAGTGTTCATTTTGAGCACGTTGAAAATAAAAGTAAAATGTCAAAATATTTTTATTGCATACTTCACTCTGTATTTCAAATAATTGCGCATAGTTTTAAATGTTTTTACGGCGCTGACGGCCGTCAAGACCGGCAAAAGTTCAAATATTTCAACGTTGGCCGGCAACGTTCAGGACGTTGTGGCCGTTCACGCCGTTGGTTGTCAGCGAATCAAATCACAGAACGGCGTCAACGGCGAACGTTTTTCCGGCGTCAACGGTACATGTAAACTTAGCTTAATACATAAATTGCACGTTCAACAGGCAGAAGCAATCGTGTCCGCAACGAGTTGCATGAAATATAACTTGTCCTAATTTTGGCAAGCTTATTTAAAGTTTGTTTAAGTTACCAATTTAACATTCTGTGCTTAAGGTAGTATGGCCGGGCCAGGCGCTAGACAATCATTTAACTAATGATTTAAAAAAATAATTAGACATTACTGAAATAAAATGGCATACAAATTTCGAATAAAAGTTAATATTTAAACTACAATAAGTACTTCGTTTGATTTTTTGCTTGTGTAACTTGATAAAGGATGAACGATTCGGCCGTTTACGGCTTCACGATGTAAATAGTGGCTAACCGTGATGTTTTTGGTTTTTAAATCTTCCCTGTCAATCGTAACGTTACATTAGTACATTTTATTTAATTATACAATTTAGGTGAAATATTATAACAATTTTACGCGCAATAAATTCAGTACTTTATTGCATAAACTTGAATTCGGGCGTTTTCCGATTACAGCCGAAGATAATCAGTGTTGACATGGTGTCACGTCTAACCCAATGGCTGCTGTTTTGGAAATAAGCTTATTTTTTACAGTTTTTACTTGATTACTCTTTTAAATACCTCTTAAGGCAGGTTAACGAAAATAAAATTGAAGTCCTTATTAAATTCTCGACCTGTATCATACATTTTTTAGTTTTCTCAACATGAATAACTTTACTATTTCGAAATAAACAAGCCCGCGAACGCTAATCAATATATGATAAGGCTATAATTGCATCTGACTAATTTGAAGAAAACTACTTTTACTGCATTTTTAACTAATTTTAAAGGTCATTTCATTACTTTCATCTGACGGCTATACTACCTTAACATAAACGTCAAAATAGACAAAGTTGTATTTGACAGTACTCAAGGCTGGTACTCAAGTATTAGGTACTTACATTTTACATAATAAACTAGTATTTTCGACGTCAATAATACAAGATATAAGTGGTTATGTTTAGGTATGACGTTGTAAATAAATTCATATATTTTGCAATTATTGCATGTTGCTCAATGTAAAATGAAAAAATGTCTTGAGCAACTGTGACTTGCATATTACAATTGCCCATTGCGCTTGCTCAATGTAAAATGAGCTGAACGAACTTACCTTCGAGCAAGCAGCATCTTCACTCTTGTACAAATTTGGACACACATCCCTCAATTTCGAACTTATGGAATCGACCGACGCATTATCTCCCAAATAACTATTAATCAGGCAAATAATTAATTGCGAACATATGTCATGTCCAAATTGAATCAAATCTTTATACGCGGTGTTCATCAAAATGTTTTGACAATCTCTTGAAAGTGTACTAATCAACAAATGGATTTGATGTTCGCATAATATCTTCCACAGTCCAATTACTTCACAGCAGTGATTTACAAATAATTTTAGCGCATCTAGAGACTGTCTTTCTTCGATTTGCATATCTTGGAGAGTGAAACCCATTCTAGTTGTTGTTAAAGTTGTATCATCTTCTCTGAAAGTTGGGACTGTCATATTTCCAACCATTGATATTTGAGTATTTTTTAGTAGAAAAGATCTCAACGATAGAAGATGCCCCAAGATCCAAACGCATTCATCAGCTGAGACTGCCGAAGTTATCTGAAATAACAAAAATTACAAAATACGAAAACTCGTTGTTAAGTTAACTTACGTATTCTTTTTTGGCTTCCGTAACAACTTTCTGAACGCAAATCAAGCTCCAAAATGGGCGCAAAATTCGGCCGAGATACAAATAAAGTCCGTTGTGTTTTGCGGAGAATAAATAGTGTGGATTCGATTCGATTGATGTATTAGGAGCGAAAAGTGATTGTTGTATTTGTGACTGTTGTTGATATTGGGACGTAGGAGTTGATACCATAGCTGGGTTGAACATAGCTGAAAAAATTAAAAATTAATTTGTTTGATGTCAAGAAATTTTTGTTTGTAAGGATAGGCGCACATGGCATACGACAAAACATTTTCGACAAAGATTTTTTTTAAATTTTTTATAAATTAAAATAATTTACTTTTGGTATCGTAATATTTTTATGTAGAATTATGAATTATAATTAACTTAAAAACGCGTTGGAATTTTGGACAGAAATTTGAAATAGCTACAAGATCTTGAGTCAAAAACTTTTAATTATTATTAAAATACTATCGAGAGAAGTATCAAATTAAAGCTCTCGGAACAATAATTCTAGTACAAGAATAAATATTAACTTGGTCAATTGTTTTCTTTTAATAAATTATCCAAATTACACCACGTTTGGTATCAAAAAGCTCTCAGGGAGATAAGTCTAGTTAAAATATATAAAATAATTCCAAAATAATATTTGTAAAAGTTTCATTTATTCAAATTTTGCTGAATTTAACATAAAATTAAAGAATTTACAAACATTTATTTAAAGAAGGATGCACCAAATCGCGATTTGCTCGAATAAACGGATACTGAATATTATATTCGGACTGAAATTTTGCCGAAGCACCGAATCATACTATCATATAAATTACTGATAATGCGAGTACAAATTTAATTTCTTATAGCAATTATTTATTTTAACAAAAAGTTGAATCAAAGGATTTAACTGGAAAAATAACAATTTAAATTTTAGAAACTAAAGTAATTCATCATTTTTAACAAATTATATGTAAAAATAAAACAAAATATCATTTTCTTGACCCTTACCTGCATTTCTCACAGTCATGGAGACCTTCGGCTCTCCTCCATACATGAAGAAAGCCCTGGTGGCCCACTCAGAAACCTCTGCACTTTGTACATTTTCCAGGCACGCTAATATCAAGCTCGTAGCGCAGGCCTGTTCTTCTTTCTGCACGTGGAAATAAGCCTTGACAGCATCGCCTTCCGGTCCATGGCTGTCCACCAATAGCTGGCGCAGCATGTCAACGGGTCGCAGTTTTATAAATATGTGTGCGCCTTGCGCTGTCAACACGACGTACTTGCGAGGGGGCTCCATGTGCTGACGCACCACCAGAGGGGGCAAAGGAGTGGCTTTGTTTGCCTCCTCGAAGTAGCGGATCTAAGAAAAGATAATATTAAGTTGAAATAAAACTTGCCACTTGTGAATCCAGAAGCTACACAATTTCATGGATATTGTTAAAAATTTCAAACTGAAATTTAACATGAAGAATCGTAATTTTAGTTTCCAGGTCTTTAATCAAACAGTTTTATAACACTGTTTACTTACTTTGCTTGCCATTGCATAATTAATTAATATTAATTTTATTTCCTGCATATATCTATACCGATGACTTATAATATGTGAGAGCATAAATATGTATTCAAATTTAGATGTGTTACAGTCCTTAGTATAAATAGGTACAGTATCAGCCGTCAATTCACTAGTATTCATTGTTGAATTAAATATATTCAATAAATTGAAGAAGCTTTCAGAGCTTTTTTACGTCTCGCATCATATTCTATAAGAGAGGTATTGCAATGTGTCAACATTTTCGAGTATGAATTTTTGGTGGATAAGCACGTTTCAGGGTCTCTAGAATACGAATTTACTATTTTCACGATGATGTCTGTGTCTGTGTGTGCGTGTGTGCGTATGGACGTATGTGATGATTTTTCGTCCACGATAACTTAAAAAGTATCAAACCTTTAATAACCAAATATCATATTTAAGGTTTTAATAAGAATCTTAGCCAGTATCGAAGAAATTGCAATGCAACAACAGTATCAAATAAATTTAAAAAATGTTCTCACCTCTGCCATAGCCCATGCAGGTCCATCAAGCTGAATCAAAGTGTATGCCTCCATAATACTCTGGGTAAACGGAAAAGGATCCGAGCTCAAGCACCACATCTGATCATAGTCCGGTCCAGGAGATGAAATCAGCACCAGGGAGTTTTCCCTGTAGTCCGCCATGTGGACGATCTTCGGCTTGACCTGGGGGATGTTGGCAGAGAAGCCTGGCGGAAGCCGGACATGAACCAGCTGAAGAAGGAACGGACGCTGGTTCGCAGCGAAGTTCTGCAAGCCCACGGTGGTAAGGTAGAAACGCGTGCCCGTCTGCGTCACGGCCACCACGTAGATGTGCGTGGAGTCGCTGTTCTCTATGGCAGAGATGCTCACGATTGGACGGAAGTTGATACTGTCGAGAGTCCTACAAAAGAAATAAATCAAATTTATTATTTCCATTAGATGATCGATTATTTTATGTCAATTAAGTAATACTTTAAAGCCTCATTCACATAAGCATTTAGTTTTAAAGTTTATATTTATGTTTTCATTTAAGAATGTTTAAATTGTTATAACTATACAAGCATTCGCACTTTCCACTTTCAAGCACTAAAGTTTAAAAACTCTAAACTTTAGGTTCATGTTCACCATTTACTAAAGCTATTTTAAGTTTATGTGACTGCTTTGCTTCTTAAACTTAAATATAAATGTAAACCTTCAATCTAAATGCATATGTGAATGAGGCTAAAAGGTAGATAAAATAAAACTGTAACAGCAAAGGTAATAAAGCACTTTAATTTTAATTTATTTCTTTCATTTCTTCTTCAAATTCGTTTTCACACATTTCTGCATCCACTTTGTGAAAAACGTAAAATGAAAAATGAAGCTTGTTTACAAACTCCAAAGTTGTTTTAATAATTTGAATTTATAATAAAAAAAATTTATACACGACGAAAAAATTTAATTATTAACTCTAGAAAAATTATACACTCACTCCTTCGTCGCGTATGAATTAATGCATTCCTTTCATTATAATTTTTTTCGTCTTGTATAAAAAATAACTGGTGTTTGTCACGGTATTCAAAAACGTGTTGACAGATTTGCCTCAAATTTAGCTGTTATTTTTAATTTTCCAACTTAAATAACATGCTTCATAATCTTCACACAAAATGGTGTCAAGCTATCTTGGAAATAGTTTACCGATTATATTAAGGTAGGTAAGTGTTCCATGTGTATATAATAAATAAAATAAATTTAAGTTCATACCGAGCAAATAAATTTAAAAAATGTACGCAATATTGTTTATCATCCAATCTAGTTTTCCTCTTCAACTATAAGCTAATTTTTAGAATTTTGTTTTATCTTAAAAAATATGCATATAATCAGACACTCTTAAACCGTTTTTACGTATTCTTAACAAACGTTAGCATGAATACAGGGTAAATGTGTTATAATTGAGCTACACTAAAACGGGAATGTAAATATTTTAATGGTTGCTCATCTTTCAAAAATACTAGCTAAAACGATTGTATTTTAAAATATGAACTACACATGTTTAATTTATATGACAACTTGAAATAAAATTGAATAGCAAATAGCAATCCTAGAAATGAGGTGCCAAATTAACGGGGCTTTTTAATTAGTATTAAAATTATTATATTGTAATATTTATTGTAAAGGTTTACTAAAGAATCTGGCGCAACCAGCTCGTTTGCCAGAAACCTACAACTAATTTGATCAAATTTTATTATGAAAAAAAATCTGAACTTACTTTACGATGTTCATGGCCTGCTGGACGAGAGAAGCTTGCGAAATTTTCGTAACACGGCTTAACGTGTTTCCATGTTCTCCCAAATCAAATACTTCTATGCTACCTTTTTCTGTTAAAGTGTACAATATATGCCGGCTGTTATCTATCGCAATTTTCGATATAGGATCTTCATCGCTAAACGCTACATTTAAAAATGAAGGCATGAGAAATGAAAGTGCACCAGTGGAGTGGTTTATTTTTTTGAATCGTTTTCCGAACCAACTGCTTTCCGCCTAAAAATCATTCAAAGTAATTTATGGATAATATAAGTAAGTAATAAATACCTGGTAGGCAATTTCGAATAATGATCCATCTCTACCTCCTAAAAACAATCTACCTTCATTAGTGCCAGCAATTGTGGTAATTGTGATTCCATCTGTAGGCACAACAAAAACGGGATCAGGAACTAAATGCATTTCTTCTAATTCAGCAAGAGGTCCATCTGTGCTACTCGAAAAAGTGACACCTAATACAACTATTTCAACAGTTGTAGTCAACACCAGAAGATACTTTATAAAATTATGGAAGACACCGGGCCTGGGTTTAACTAGGCCTACACTA
This sequence comes from Agonum fuliginosum, assembly GCA_947534325.1. Classification (NCBI taxonomy): domain Eukaryota; kingdom Metazoa; phylum Arthropoda; class Insecta; order Coleoptera; family Carabidae; genus Agonum; species Agonum fuliginosum. The sequence goes on from OX384033.1 coordinate 4,767,534, forward strand.
ATTATTGTTTCGTTCAATCCATCGAAATATGCTACATCAGAACCGTGTTCGTATGTCCAAACGTAAATATCACTGTCGATTGTGAGCCAAGCACGGTTTATTTCTGTAAATAAACCCATCATGCAATGGCACTGCATATCTGAATTATAAATTAAGGAATTTATGTACAGGTAAATCCGGCGCTACACGATGCCTCCAATATTGTATCCAGTGCTGGATCCAACGAATGCTTCTGCTACACACTCGAACATTGGATAAAAAAAATATATGTTGGATCACGCAGATCAAAAATACCGATAGAAGCCCAAACGTTGCAAGCATCCAACGTTGGTCTTGGAAAGTTCGTCACTTGTCGTTTGGAAACAAGTTTCACGATCACGATGCTACGAACTGGAACTAGCAAATGTTCGAGTGTTCGTAGTATCGTGTAGCACTGACTTTATGTAAATTTATTCTCAAATGTCATAAAAGGATACGGCCAAAATGCTCCATGACTTCAGGTGGCAGAGGCATTTTGCTCTGTGTTTTAATTTGTGTAAAATTGGCTAATCCCATTGCAAGACCAGATAAATTTGGGTAATCATGATCCGACAGACCACTGGCAGTGGGAGCATTTTGATTCAAAACCCCTGTTACATCAATTAAACTTGGGGCAGTATTATCACTGGTCATAGACTTATCTAGAGTTCTTCCTGCTAATTCCAAGGTGTTAATAGCAAGTCTGAAATTGTCAGTCGTTCGATCCATGACAGTAGTGTTCATTTTTGTTTACCGCTCTTCGTTATAACCTACAAAATGAAGACTCAGGTTTATTGCACAATCACTGTGGATAACAGTAACACAATTACACGTACGTTATGCTAGCACTATTATTTAATTAATAACAATTAACAAAGGGATTAATTAATGTGTCTGTATTTTTAATGGCATGTCCGTTGACATCACTTCTTTCAGTTCTCTATCGCGGCAATGCGCGAATTTACGGATTTAGTTAACTGCGCATCTGGCATTCTGGGTATAGTTTTAATTTGAATTTGCAATATTAATAAATCGCAATTTATTTTGCAATAAAGTTATAATCACTAATAATTTTGATCGAATACGTCAATAACTTCAAATAAAACAACAAAGTAATACTTCTATGATCAAAATAAAAGTTTTAAATAAGAATGTAGCCACTGTCTCGGCCACACCATGTGGTCACGTGATCGATACTTTTTGTCTCCCTAGGGAAGAAAGACTTTTTCTTTTTCTTCCCTTAGTTTACCGTTTCATGATGTTGTTGCCGACGTCGACTAGTGAGGTTGTCGACCTACTAAACTTTATTTTATAGTTTTACTGCGTCTTCTGGTCTACCACAGTAATTTTTCATAGTTTTTCACTCAAAATGGAAAGCCCCGTTAGTGGAAGTGATTCTGAAGACTGTTTTTCATGTACACCAGAAATTTTAGAAGTTTCACAACCAACTACACTACAGTTGTTACCCGAGAAGTCAAGAGAAAAATATGAAAAAGAATATGAAACATTTAAAACCTGGAGTCGTCAAAAGAAAATTGAGGAAGTTTCAGAAGACGTACTGCTTACATATTTCAATGAGAATTCTAAAATTATGAAATCATCAAGCTTGTGGTCCAAATACTCTATGTTAAAATCTACGCTGGCGATTAAAGATAATAAAGATATTAAATATCCTAAGTTGCTTGCATTTTTGAAGCAACAGGCAGTAGGCTACAAACCTAAGAAATCAACAACATTTACCAGGGAAAATATTAGCCAGTTTCTTTTAGAGGCACCGGATGAAATATACCTAATGACTAAGGTAATACATTTATGGCTTAGACCCTGTTCACACAAGGAATCTTTGAAGATTCTTTCATGCTTCTGAATTTTGGGAAACATTATCCTGTTGAGAATTGTCTGTCAAATAGGGGCGCCGCTAAATTGAATCGTCAATGAGTCTTGGAAAAGAAGAATTTCTAACTCAAACTCATTTACAGCTTCAAAAGTTCAAAACAGTGCATTTTTTCCAGGATTCAGAATCTTCAAAGAATCCTTATGTGAACAGGGCGTAATATAAGTAAATATTAAATGCAGTATTGTTTCAGGTGTGTATAATTATGGGAGTTGCAGGCGCTTGTGTATGCGAAGAACTTTTAAACATGAAGGTAGATGACGTAAAAGAATACGACACGATTTTACTGTGCACAATCACAGATTCAAAAACCAAGCAGCAACGTGTATTTGTGGTCAATAACTTTATTTATGGCGATGAATCCAACCTAATCGCAATATATAACAAATATGCATCACTTCGGTCGCCGAAAACCGAACACAAGCGTCTTTTTGTGACCTACAAAGACGGGAAATGTACTATTCAACCTGTAGGGAAGAATACAATAAACAAAGTGCCCTATGTGATAGCTAAATATCTTCGTTTACCTAGCCCTGAAGATTTCACAGGGCATTGTTATCGAAGAACTGCAGCCACTCTTTTCGGAGGCAATCCTTTATCACTTAAGCGCCATCGAGAGTGGCAGTCGATGACAGTTGCTCAAGCATTTGCGGTTGATTCATATCAGCCCAAAGAAGAGGTGAAACCAATCTTGCCAGAGGAAACAAACGAACTTCATAGTTCAAAACGACCAAAGATAATTGACAGTCGAGGTGACGGCGAAAGCAAATTGTCGATTCAAAAGGTAATTATATATAAAATGCCTAGTCTTTTTCTAAATGACTGCATATAATGTCATATCATTTTATTCCACAATATGCCGAGGCTTTTGGTAGAAACTTTGAACTGAACTAAATGAACAACCCAATACCCTTCTTGAATTCTACAGATACGGTAGACATTCTGATTGCACTGAATTAAATTTAAAAAACCAATACCCTTCTTGAATTTTAAACACTCGATTTGCTACAAACTCTAATTGAACTGAACTAAATAAACAATCAATACCCTTCGTGAGTCCCATAAACTCAGTTTTGGTTGAATGAACTGAACTAAATAAAGAACCTAAAAATACCCTTTTTGAATGAAATAAAATAATATGACGTTATATTTTATAATATGCCTATACATGCGTAGGTTTTTATGAAAAGTCTAATTTTACAATCTGCCTACGACATTAATATAATATGTTTGTAGGATTGTGACTTCAATTTTTCTACATCCAATTTTGAAACTATAGTAAATTTGAATTCGTTTGTCGATAAAAGCTTGCTGATAAAAACTATATTTGAACACTCGCCTATGATTCTGATTACTGCACCACGGCGTTTCGGAAAAAGCACGAACATGGACATGTTGAAGAAGTTCGTTGAGATACAAGTGAATGAAGAAAGTGGAGAAGTCATCGATAGAGAATATTCTTCAAATTACCAAATGTTCAACGAAAATAATCTATTAATTTTTCAAGATCAAAACTTTTTTATAGATTATTTTGCTAGTTATCCAGTTATACATACAAGTTTTAAAGGTGTTAATGGAAGTAATTTTGACACGATATTAGATTCGTTTAAATATGTTTTACATAAAACATTTGCTCAACATCCTTATTTATTACGAAGCGAAAAGTTAGACACGCAAGCCAAACAAGGTTTTGCAGATTATTACGGTTATAAATCGCATAAAAATTTAACTGAAAATGATATACATAATGGTTTAGAATTCCTATCGGAGTGTTTGTACAAACACTTCAATAAAAAACAAGTATTTGTCTTAATTGATGAGTACGATGCTCCTATTAATAACACAATGTTTGAAAATGATATTGATATCAATCGCGTTAACAATCTGCTCTGCCAGATATTTTCAAACACTTTCAAAGAAAATCGGTACGTAGAACGAGCCCTTTTAACAGGTACATCCTATTTTGCCAGCGTTGGACTCCCTAATAACATTGAAAAATACATGTTTTTAAGTAATCATTCGTTTGTTCCGTATTATGGATTAACAGAATTAGAAGTTGATGCTCTTCTAAGTAAATTTGACATAAATGATGATATAAAAGAGCAAGTAAAATCGCATTATGATGGATATATTAGCTTAAATAATGTAAAATTATTTTCAGCGTGGTCAATTTTGCATTATTTAAACACGAAACGAATATTAAATTATTGGGAACAATCAGGAACAATATTAAATTTAGAGAATGCATTACATTTTCCGGTAGTTAGATACGCAATAGAAAAGTTATGTTTAGTGGATTCTTTGGAAATTAAAATTTTAGAAAAAGTGAAGTTAAAAGATGTTATTAAATTAAAACAAATATGTTTACAAGATAACTCTGACACAAATCAGCTTAATGTGCCTGACGTATATCTGTTTTATCTGTTACAACAAGGATATTTATCATATGCTAATGTTATAGATCCATTTAAAAGTAGGTATGTTGTTAAAATACCAAACTTTGAAATTAAAACGGAATTTGAAGAAAAAATAACAGAATACTATGAACCTTCTATAAATACCTGTCTAGAAGCATGTGCTCTAAGTTTTAACAAATTATCTCCTGATGTAACAGAAGAGATTTTTAATGAACTAAAAATAAAATTCGAAAATCTCCTTAATAAATCAAACATTAAGGTACTTAATGAGGATACATGTCAGTGTTTTATGTTTAATGTTTTGTGCAAATCTAATTTTTCTATTTGCTCTGAATTAAGTTTTACCAGAGGAAGGCCGGATTTAATTTTATACAAAGACGAAGTAGGAATAATTACTGAAGTAAAATATAAACAATGTTCTGAAATTGCTTTAAAACAAATCCTAAACCAATATCATAATGTATTCGATGACAGATCGTACTTTAAAAATGTAAAGAATAAAATATTTATAGGTCTGAATGTGAATGAAGACAACACAGTTAATGTAGGTAAACTTGTAAACTGTGTAGATTTAAATAAAGCAGAGTATTTCTGAATTTTATAAAATATTTATATTTATTTGTTAATAAAATTATATTTTTAGAATGATTATTCAATTAATGTTTTCCTGTCATTATTATTACATGTTTTTGATACAGAAATTCAGCAGGTAATGCAAATAGTTATTTTTTATAAAAGACGATAAAATCATAAAATTCTATTTTTTCTATAGCTAAAAAAAACGCAATTTCGACGTTTGTAATGTTTTTTATCATGCTAATTTAACTGTGTAATTACGAATTTGAAGAAAAACTTTACTTAATCTACTCAATTTTTACTTTATCTATTCTAATTTTACTGTATCTATCCTTGCGGGTAAACTTTACTTTATCTAATCCTGCAGACCTACTTAGGTTGTATCTTTTCATTTTTGTATCACTGATGATGTAAACTGTTGAGAAGTAATTCATTTGTTTTGAATTGTCATTAATAACGATTGATATGAGTGGTAAGTATTTATTACATCTAATTCTAGTGATTATTTAGTAAAAGACGGGTAAGATATGTATTAGTAAGCAGAGAGCTTTTCTTTGAAAGATAAGAGAACAACTTATTAATTTTATGAAGTAAATCAGAATCAACATTTAAAATTCAAATATAAATTCATTTGCTATTCGCGCCACTTTTTTGTACAAGTGGTACAGCCTCTAGTGACCAATTCTAAAACTTCTCAAGTGAATTTTTCAAATCATTTTTATTTAAAATGTTGCGTGCGTGAGAAATAACTCAAATTAATTTTAAAAGATGACTCAAAGAAAGTGAACAATGTTCAAATTGTTATTCTAATGTCGTAACAAACTTCAAACCATAGTAACTGTTTGTTGGTAAACAAACATCAAACATGTTTTTTGACGCGTTTGACATTTAAAAATATCTGTCAAAAGGTAATTAATTTTGCTGTTTTTTGACTCGTTTCGTTTACTTACAAATCTTATGATTTAACTTTGATTCTGTAAATAAAAACATATCTAACCTTAATGATACATATTGAACTGATGTGATAGTTTTATAAAATATAAAACAAGTAGTGGTGTTTAAAATGTAATTACCGCCCCACCATTCTGTGCTGTGATCAATACTTTTTGTCCCGAGGGATTAAAGACTCTGAATTGTACGTAGACATATAATAAGTGACGTTTTCATCCATTTCTAGATAATTTACCACAAAAATGGATAGTGGAAGTGAATCTGAGGACGGTTTTACATGTACACCAGAAATTTTAGAAGTGGCTCAACCATCTACTCTGCATTCGCTATCCAAGAAATCAAGAGACATATACGAAAAAGAATATGAAACATTTAAAACCTGGTGTCGTCAAAATGGTATTGAAAAAGTCTCAGAAAGTGGATTACTTTCATATTTCTCTGATAATGCGAAAAACATGAAATCATCAAGCTTGTGGTCCAAATATTCTATGTTGAAGACTACATTGGCAGTTAAAGATAATGCTGATATTAAATATCCCAAACTGCTTGCATTTTTAAAGCGACAAGCTATTGGATATAGACCCAAGAAATCTTCTACTTTTACTAGGGAACATATTAATGAGTTTCTGTTGAATGCACCTGACGATTTCTACCTTATGGCCAAGGTAACATAATAGTTCATTATTTGCTTCCGTGTTAATATCAACATTATGAGGCCTTAATGTGAAGGCTATAAGGACGCCAAGCCAAGGACTATAAAAAATAATGAATACATTATGGTACTCAGTACCATAATAAAATAATATTTAACTCCTTACCACAGCTTATTGCAATGAAATTAAAAATAGTATACATAATAATATAAATATCGTCAATTATAGTACTATTCGTAGTTGTGAAGATTATTAGACGAGGAGAAGCCGAGTTCAATAACAGTACTACGTATATGCTATTGATTGGTTACAATTTTATCTGCTGGCCCTGCTGGCATAAATCAGTCAAGTTTTAAATTCTAAAAAATTAGGTAGTAAAATGAGATGAAGTTGACCAGTTTTTAACTTTGACAATAAATAACTTTTTCTACGTAAGCAATGAACATCCTGTATATTATGGGTATTGATTTATTCTATTTAATTAACATAAAAATTTGATATTAAATGTTTTTCAAATTTTTGGACACCTTCACCTTAACGGTCAACTTCACCTCATTTTACACTATGTTTGAAAATCTGTTAGTGAAAAGGTGTGGTACAAAGTTTCATTATGGTACTGAGTAGTATAATGGATTCAATATTGTCCTTGGCTCATAATGAGCGCTATCATGGTCCTTAAACTGAGGCTTATAAAGTTGTTATCAACACGGCAGCAGAAAATAGCAATTTAAGTAACAAGTCTCAAGAAACGAAGGAAGTTACCTTACGTATGTAAAATTTGTAGCACGAGGAGTATCCGAGTTCTGTAAACACATAAGTAAGGTAACTAACTACTGAGATTCCTTACGTTTTGCATACAGTATTTTTTCTACTTTCGTTTGAATAAATGCAATTTAAAAAAAAATTAAATTATATATCAATATGTGATTGTAAGTCAAAACTGTTCTATATTCAAGTTTCTTTACAATGTGATCTATAATATTTTAAATAAATGTAGTTTTATACTATGTGTAATTTTAATTAAATAAAACAGTAAAATAAAGGGCATTGTGTGAAATAATGAAGGTAATTACCTAACGCAAATTAGTGAAATAAAAGTATCTATTATCTAACGAAAGTAGAAAATATACTTTTTCTTTTATGTACCATAGTACTATGTACATTATTTTTCTTCTAGGTATGTATAGTTATGGGAATTGCAGGAGCCTGTGTAGGTTATGAACTTACAAACATGAAAATAGAAGATATACAAGAATACGAATCGGTTTTACTGTGCACGATTCCAGATTCTGAAACTAGAAAACAGCGCGTTTTTGTTGTAAATAACTTTATTTATGGAGATGAGTCCAACTTAATTGGAATATACAAAAAATATGTATCATTGCGGTCGCCAAAAACTGAACACCGGCGTCTCTTCGTGAATTACAAGGACGGAAAATGTACTGTCCAACCCGTAGGGAAAAACACAATAAACAAAATTCCTAGTATGATCGCGAAGTACCTCCGTTTATCCAATCCTGAAGACTACACAGGACATTGTTTCCGAAGAACTTCAGTAAATTTGTTGGGAGGAAACACTGTATCACTGAAGCGCAACAGAGAATGGCCACCCACAACAAATTCATCAGAGTTTGTCGCTGTTTCAAATCCGTTTATCGAAGATATCTTGACGAATGAAAGAAACGAATATTCCAGTTCGAAACAACCAAAAATTAGCAACGGCGAAAATAATGCTGCTTGGCAATCAACAACAGTTGCTGAAGAATACATGGATGATTCGTATCAGGAGGATATAAAACCAATCTTAATGGACGAAAGAAACTTATTCTCTTGTTCAACAATACCACACATGAGCAATGGTAATGATAAATCGACGATTACTAAGGTAATTATTCGTTATAACTTATTATAGATATTAATATTAATTGATGATTATGTATGTATTTTAGGAGTGCAACTTCAATTTCTCCACATCTAATTTTGATACCATCGTTAGACTGAATTCGTTTGTGGATAAAACCCTGCTGATAAAAACTATATTTCAACACTCTCCAATGATTCTGATAACTGCACCACGGCGGTTCGGAAAAAGCACGAACATGGACATGTTAAAGAAGTTTGTTGAGATCCAAGTGATTGAAGAGACTGGTGAAGTCATCCATAGAGAATATTCTTCAAATTACCAAATTTTTAGCGAGAACAACTTACTAATTTATCAAGATCAAAATTTCTTTTTCGATTACTTTGCTAGGTACCCAGTTATACATGTAAGTTTTAAAGGTGTAAATGGAAGCAGTTTTGATACAATGTTAGATTCGTTTAGATATGTTTTACATAAAACATTTGCTCAACATCCTTATTTATTAAATAGTGAAAAGTTAGATTCACAAGCGAGACAAGGTTTTGCGGATTATTATGGTTATAAATCACATAAAAATTTAACTGAAAATGATATACATAATGGTTTAGAATTTCTATCGGAGTGTCTATACAAACACTATAATAAAAAACAAGTATTTGTTTTAATTGATGAGTACGATGCTCCTATTAATAACACAATGTTTGAAAATAATATTGATATCAATCGGGTAAACAATCTGCTATCTCAGATATTTTCAAACACTTTTAAAGAAAATCGGTACGTAGAACGAGCACTGTTAACAGGTACTTCCTATTTTGCCAGCGTTGGACTCCCTAATAACATTGAGAAATACATGTTTTTAAATAATCTTTCGTTTGTTCCGTTTTATGGATTAACAGAATTTGAAGTTGATGCTCTTCTAAGTAAATTTGACATAAATGATGATATAAAAGAGCAAGTAAAATCGCATTATGATGGATATATTAGCTTAAAAAATATAAAATTATTTTCAGCGTGGTCAATTTTGCATTATTTAGATACGAAACGGATGTTAAATTATTGGGAACAGTCTGGATCGATATTAAATTCAGAAAATGCATTACAATTTCCTGTAGTAAGATATGCGATTGAAAAATTGTGCTTAATGGATTCTTTAGAAATTAAAATTTTAGAAAAAGTGAAACTCAAAGATGTTATAAAGTTGAAACAAATATGTTTACAAGATAACACTGATACAGATCAACTAAATGTGCCTGACGTATATCTGTTTTACCTTTTACAGCAAGGATATTTATCATATGCAAATGTAATTGATCAATTTAAAAGTAGGTATTTAGTTAAAATAGCAAACTTTGAAATTAAAACTGAATTTGAAGAAAAAATAACTGAATTCTATGAACCTTCTATAAATGCAAGTTTGAAAGCTTGTGCTACTAGTTTAAATAAATTATCTATTGACATTAATGCAGAAATTTCCTATGAATTAAAAATTCGATTTGAATGTCTTATTAATAAATTAAACTATAAGATAATGAATGAGGATACATGTCAGTGTTTTATGTTTAATGTTCTCTGTAAAACTAATTTTTCAATTGGTTCTGAATTAAGTTTTACAAGAGGAAGACCAGATTTAATATTATACAAAGACAATGTAGCAATTATTATTGAAGTAAAATATAAGCAAAGCTCCGAGATTGCTCTTAAACAAATTATAAATCAATCTTATAATGTGTTAAGTGAAAAATCATATTTTAAATATGTAAAGGATAACATATTTATAGGAATAAATGTAGATGGAGATAACATTGTGAGTATAGCTAAACTTGTAAACTGTGCAGAATTAAATAAAGCAAAATATTTCTGAATTTTATAAAAAAAAATGTGTTTGTTATAATAATAATTATTAGAGTGATATTTTCAGAATGACTGATTAATTTGTCTTGCTTTCTTACTTAATTGTAAATATCTTTCAAATATATTATAACTTTTGTAATAAAAAATATTTTCTTTAGAGTTACAGCAAGATATCAAAGTGCGGTTTACGGCAAATGATTATCCGAAAACCAACGAAAACTAAATAACTTATCAGAAGGCAGTATATTTATTTTATGACTTCCTAGTACGTAATTGTTTATATATGTCATGGAGACGAGATACCTTATATACTAATTATGCTCTAGGACATTTAGAAATTAACATCAGAAATCTTTTCTTCTGAAATTAATATATTTCCTGTCCGTTGCTAGTGAAGTGTCATGCGCGGAATATTTTAAATAAAATAATAAGACATAAAATATTGTATTTTTTATTTCCTACCTAAGTTACCTTCTTACTTACTGTTTGTAATATACAATTATTTTAACTTACCTTTTATTTTAGCTACCAGTCAGAAATATATTAACAGTAAACTTCAGTGCGTAGTTTGTCCACAATATGATATAATTAAATAAAACTACTTAAAAATTCTCTTTGAGCAGACAATATGACTAAAAGCAATAAAATGATTATTAAGTAACTCAACAATATTAATGACAATAATTTCACATATTTGATGCTGTAAAATGAAGTTTCAAAATGAAATATTTATTTTAATTTGCGTTCAACGTGACATAATTGACATTACTTCATCATCAATTACTATTAATAGAAAACGATTTTACTAAGAATGTATAAGTAAAATATCGGCAAATATTACAAGAATTATTAACTTTGTATTTAAATAATATCTTGTGTAAAAAATAAATTATAAGTAATTAATAATGAAGGGAAAACAACACCAGACAATTCAAAATTAATACAATAGTTGTATTGCAATATTCAATACATTTTGATATAACACAGAACATAATACTAAATTAGTACGATTACATATACACATACTGATAAAGTTATACCATTGACTTGACTTACTTTAAATATACATGGACCAAGAAAATATCTCAGTCTTTTAGAGCAAAATTTTGCTAAAATGTATGCGTTTTTGAGAAAGCAAATTAAATAGTTTATCGAAATTAAGTATTGACCTAATGATTTTAACATGTAAGAAAAATCATGACGCTTCATATAATTTACAATAAAAAATTATAATTTAAGTTTCGCTTAACACTAATACTACTGTATGTACACATTGTTCTTTTATTTTAAAATAACTTCTTATTTTCAGTACTTATTCAATTCTTATGCAGTAATATTTGATTGTTTAATTCTTAATAACGAACTTGCATTACAAAAGAACAAAGTACGCAATTATAAATACATAACAGATATGATAAAACTGTTGTTTACACATAGAAATTAATTTGTAAGCTAAACATTTCCAATCTGACGATACATTGTTACTTACGGTTACCTGACAAATCAAATATTATTTACAAGATGACCACATCATTACTGACAAACACTTTGACTATTATATAAAGGAAAGTAAAACACTGATAGAAAATCAGAATGGTAACATCAACATCAAAGTTGTAAAATAACGATCGAGAAGTACTTTAGAAATTATTGTAAAAACACTGTCAAAATACATTTTACTGTTACAATTTCTCTCAGTTTTGCACAATATTCGATGATAGATTGTCCATGTAATTACTTAAGTATAGCTATTCATCATAAAAAATATTTATCAGGGAACACAATTGCGCGGAAGGTAGAGATAGATTTCAGTTCTCATCGCACAAATCCTGAACACTTCTATCAAAGTTCTTCGAGCGAAGCGATATAGCTCAGAGTGGCAAGGCGACCCTGAGTGTGTACTACATTCGAAACGTAATTTACCAGATTTTCTGTAAAATGTTTTCTTTCAGAGTTGTACATGGATCAAATAGAATCTGTCGAGTTCGTTAACACCACAGCACTGGGCTTGTAGGGCGGGTTCCCGGGCCCACCGGCCGGGTTTACCAGTTGAAGTAGCCCTTGCTGCACGCTCGGGCCGACCCGCACCACTTAGTTTCCACCAGAGGGGGGCACAGCTTGCCTCCTCGTCGGGCGTGCTTCAGCACTTCACGTCTTCGTTGCATTTCTCCGATGCCGCATGACTTGCTGCATGCTGACCACGGTGACCAGTCACTTACTCTGCAGTCGCGTGGGGGCCCTACAAACAAACAAGCACACCACTTAATTTCACGAAAATAAAAATAGTTATTTGTGTATCAAGTACGGGTAGAGTATTGTTTGTTGCAAGAATAAGAAAACTGATATGAAAATAAAGGGTCATGAAGAGACTAATAATTATTGATAAACTTTGTCATTGCTTAATTTATTTGAAGATGCTGGACCTAAATTTTAACCGTTATAAATTTAAATTTTTAAATTGAATAAGGAATTAATTGATATTTGATATACATATGAAATGTATTCTTTTTTGATAAGAAATATACTACTATTTTGGTTTAAGAAAATATTAAAACCAAAATAATTTTTAGCCTATATTTTAAGTTAGATTAAACAAGTAAAAGATTGCACACTAGTGGCTTTGTTCAGAATTATACGCACTAATGGGTAAATTGTTACTTTGGTTGTTGAAAATCACCATAGTAACGATGTTTTTCACATAAGGGCAAAAAGGAATGACTCACTTGATAAAATTATCTCAATCAGCCTTCGGCCTCGTGAGTTAAAATTTCTCTCACGGGTAATTTCTTACTTTACTAGTAAAGTAAATAACTATAAAAATAAAAAAAATATAATTTCTATCTTATTTTACCAAAAACAGGCTGATGCACAACTTGACTTGACTTAAATTACATATAATGGTCAAAACTTACTTATCACGGTACCTACTGAAAGAATTATTTCAAAATTCGCAATTTTAGTTTCTAGGTTTTTTAATCAAACAGTTTTGGGTCACTGTTTTCATGTGGAATTTCATAAATATACTACATAATTATGAAAATATAATTTTATTGCATCATTAGATAGTCAAATATTCATTATACCAAACATTATATAATCAACATCCAGTGGTTTTAAAAATGTGCTTTTAGGGTAAACTGACCTTAAATTAACAAATAAAAAAAAATTGTTCCATGATCAGCAAGTTTGGACAGTTTAGATCTAGGTATATGCCATTAAAATAATGCACGAAGTTGTGAATCACTCTATATTTAAAATGGAATAAAGATATGGCAACCACATTTTCTGTCAACTCATATTAACTTGATAGCGTAACAAACTAACATAACTATCACTTACTGATTTTCCGGACGTTTTTCCTGGGCTTTCCATTTCTAAATTTCTTGCGGTGGTGTTCTTTGTTCGTGTGTGTGCGATATGAGTCGACTATGCTGTTGAGGATGGCGTCTTTGTCTCCACGAGGAATCATTGCTGGTGCTCCTCCTGTGCCTGTTATTGTATTTTGTATCTGTGGTTGCGCTGATGTTACTGTTGTCATTGATTCATCCTTGCGGTTACTGAAACAAATAAATAATAAGATCGTTTGCTTTTCACTCAGTAACATGAATCATTAATGCCCTGTTCACACAAGGATTCTTTGACGATTCTTTCATGCTTTCGAATTTTGAAATAAATAATCCTAGTGAGAATTATCTGTCAAATAGCGACGCCACTAAATTGGATCTTGGAAAAGAAGAATTTCTAATTCACTGATAGCGTCAAAACAATGAATTTATGTTTGCCAAGATACAGAAGCTTGAAAGAATCCACAAAGAATCCTTGTGTGAACAGGGGTAATTTGAAAGATAGCTAAGCAAGTATTTGACAATTCAGATTCAAATCCAGTCAGGTATACAGTATAGTTCAATTTGCACAAATATATCTCCTGTAATGTACTCTCTACTAACAACCATACCATGAGTAGGTACTTAGGTACTCATGGGTTGGTGGATAATAACCGCACACACGGTATAATATTAAATTATATTGATGTCACACCAAGTCGGGTAAAAGGGTTCATAGATATTTATGTGACCTTATGTAATTGATAGACATTTGTAATATTGTGTTATTAAAACTCTAATATAAATAGCTTTGGTTTCATTACTCGAGAAAAATAAACTGCTTGCGCAAGGAATTTAATTTATATACGCGTATAAATCTATGAGTTGACGGCTGGTAACCGCGCACACGGTAGGTATAATTATATATCTATACCAATGACTTAATATCTGAGACGTGATAGATAGATCTTTGCAATGTAATGTTATTAAAACCGTAATATAAATAGCTCTGGTTTCATAATCCGAGAAAAACAAACTGCTTTCGCAAGGAATTTAATTTATATAACTAAATTTATAAGCAAAAACTTGCCTCCAGTTAAGAAACTTGAGAACAAACTTTTCGGAACAAAATAAATCGATTCATCAACTTTGTAGACATTTATTTGAAAGATGAGAGAACTAAAACCAAACTTAATTGCTCTGATTGTAATTCAGAAGCAATTCTAGAGAGATGAAGAAAAAACTAAAGCTTAAACCAATTGACAGATTTGATTAATTGTTGCCAATGAATGATTTATTGGCATCCGTTTGAATAGAAACAATGCAACTGGTTCAATAAGAATGAATAAATATGGATGGTGAATACATATTCATACGTCTAGGAATGGATTAATATTTAACTTCTTTGTAAATGTAAATAGATTAATATACGAGTATTATGAATAATGGTTTGGTATGGTATGGGTTTCAATGATTATTGCAAATTAAAAGAATAAGAAACTGATATGAAAATATCATGAAGAGACTGAGAAATATTTATATGTCTAGTGTAGATTGGTAATCTTATTTGAAGATGCTGGACTGTTTTAATAAGAAAATTGATACATACGTAATATACATTTTAAAATTGAATAATAATAAAATGAATAGCAATTAATTGATATTTGATATACATGTAATGTATTCTTTTAGATAAAAAGTATACTACTATTTTGGTTTAAGAATATATTAAAAATAAAATAGATTTTAGTCTATATTTAAGTTTGGATTAAAATAAAATTTCATTCTAAATTGAAATGAAAAAAAATCTCGTCATATGATACCGTTACAAATAAAACAAACATACAAAAATATAAATTTGTAGTTCATATTATTTAAGGATGGAATTATTTAAGAAATTTTTACTAAGTTCATTCTTAAAGATTCATGTTAAAAAATCTGACGTGGACACCACATGACTTCCTTGTACGCCTTGTGTGTTCATACTTTTCTTAATAACTAAAATGTAGAATAATATTAAAAATTCTTTTAACTTATTATACTAGTATACTCACAAATATATTTTAGTCATTTTATTTAAACTGCAGAAGAAGATATAAAGCATATTTTACTATTGTCACTGTCATGTCATAAACATTTAAATTTTACGTAGTAACAAATGTTAATCGATCATGGACTACAAGATAAAGAAATACTAAATTAAAAATATATACTTTAATTATTCCTAAATGATACCAGATACAAAAATATTTATAAAATACCGATTGTAGGTAATAATCACATAATCTTTCATTTAAAATAAAAAAATTTGTCTTAAATTAAATATTTATCGAAATTTTTTTAAAATTTACTACTTCCGGTTTGTAGATTGAAACCAAAAATAGGAGGTGCACAACTAGATGCTATAACAGTCCTAAATACAAAATTTCAACTTTCTACGTCTAACCGTATTTGAGTTATGCGACACACATACGTCCGTACGTACGCACGTACGTACGCACGTACGCACGTACGCACGTACGTACAGACGTCACGACGAAACTAGTCATAATGGATTCAGAAAAGGTCAAAACGGATATTTCCGTCAAAATCTGAGAACCGAAATTTTTCGCGATTACAATACTTCCTTATTACTCCGTACAAGGAAGTAAAAATAATTATTTTATTATTCATGAGTTTTTACACAAAAGATAGAGATGGTCTTGAAAAGATAATTATTTAGGTAGTAGTGCTCCACTTTAATAAATAGAATAATACTTCTTTAAAAGTAATAAATTAAAAACTATTTAGTTCATGTTTTATGTTAGAAGTTAATAATACTCCTATTCGCGTAAAAATTGTGAAAAGTATGTTTGGTTTTTTCCTTAAAATTGAAGTAAAAATTCATATTTTTAGAATAACAACTACATTTTTGAATAGAGAAAGGATGTCTCCAAATGCGTCTAATGCCACATTTTTCATTTTTGTACTCTATTTTTTTATATTTATGGCTAAATATGGTCAATTTTTGCTATTTTGTGAGTTTTTAAGGTATTTTATCACATATTTAAATACAAAATTTAAAAATTGGCATTAGACGCACTTAAGGACAACCTCTAGCCATTTAAAAATATCTTATTTGTTTAAAAAATCTTAATATTGAAGCCAGTTTTAATGGAAAAACTGAATATCGTTTTTCGTCATTTTGACGGCTTGTATTGAACCATTTGCAATTTAATTTTCTTAATTAAATAGTTCATAAGTAGTTGTATTTATTTATTTAAATTGTTGTTAATTTATGTGTAACATGCAGCACATTGAAATCCAGCATTTAGGTATCGACCCCCCCCTTAATCCACTCATTCTCACGTGATATCATAACAAAAAACTCATCCCCACTCACATAGTATAATACTTCTCCACGGCAGACACCGGCGCCTGGGTGGTGGAGCTGGCCACCAGCAGCTGCTGCTGCTGCTGCAGGAAGCTCTGCAGCCTCGGATGCTGCCGAGGCCGCTGGTGGTTCTCCTGCTCCTCGCGCTCCTCCTCGATCGCAGCCTCGATGTCGTTGTTGCCCTGGCCGTTCAGCACGTCGATGCTGTTGCGCGGCAGGTGCTCCATCTTCAACACTTCGTAGCGGTGGTCGTCTTCGGCGTGGTGGAATACTTCGCTTAGTTCGTATTCTTTCACCTGGGGAATACAGAAGATATTGAGAAATATTCTAGTGAAGGATAAATAATAATCGAAATAAGGAATTATAATGACAAAAACAAAGAAAGTTTGTAAATTAATTTCATTTCAAAGATATAAATTGTTTAAGACTCCATGACGTAGATAGTATGAAGCGCAGTTTGTTTCATATAGAACGTTGTTAATGGCCGTACAAATTCTCGCGCCATGACAACATGAGAAGAAAACATGATGCGGCAGAAAATGTAACTACTATCTGTCATTATTACATTATTCGTGCTTATTTTATATGATTTTGACTAGATTTTATAAATCTAATTAGTAGGACTATTTTTAATATGAAATAAATAATTTGTTTTAAGGAAACTGTTTGAGTGCCATTGGAAATACTACCGACGTCATCAGCAAATACCGAACTTTAAAAAAATCATATCTCGCTCAATAAGCGGAATAGTTTTATTAAAAACAATATTTAAAAAATGCAGTGGAGGAGCCTATTAATTCGCACTCCTACAATGAAGCTAACCACTTGATCGTCTTAAATGTAGCCTTGGTTGTAAAAATAATCTCAAAGGTCGTCGCACGGATTGAGCTTCTGACTGCACCAAGATGAATCGATCGGAGTATTTGGATTACAATGATTTAGTAACTGCATACAAATGTGGGGTTGCTACACCCAAATTGAGTAAAAGGCGCGCTAAATTATGTATTTGCCACTATTATATGTACAACAAGTTATGGTACACCCTGAATATCCATACCTACCTAAACATTAATTTGAATTTAATAAACATGGAAATTAAATTTATTTTGTAATCTACGATGAAGAAATGTTTAATAAACATTACATAACTTGATACAAAATGTCTAAAATGTAACTGTGCCCGCATTAATATTTATCTTTCATTTGCTAATTAACGTATGTTATCCAATTTGCGGTAAATGATAATTATGCCATATATAATTCGATGAATAATTCAATCTAATCAATGCAAGATACAAACCAAATCGAGCATTAATTTACACAGATAAAAACTCCGGACATTTATATAGTCTCATCGGAATAAAATTTATGAAAATAAACATAAAAGCGCCATTTTGAGGTGGGCATTATACTGCAAAAAAGGTCCGTGTCATCCAGAGATATATTTATGTATGGAAATGGAAGCATTTCGTTTATCTGGCTCGTTACGAACAAACATGTAATATGTATGTCTGGCCGGAAGGGACCCTGGGGCATTTTCGCGTTTTCGTTCGGTGGGGGTGGCGGCACTGCTCACCACTCACTTCCGCCAGATATTATAGGTTAGGTTTCATATCGTACGAGTGCTCGCTGAACTGAACTGGATTACCTACACTTTTTTCGAGTTTAATTAACGTTAATGCGATGTTTTTGATATGATAAAGGATTTTTTAAATAAAAAGGAAACTGGGTTTTGCGAAGCATAAATTTGGGTTTTTAGGTTATCATTCGGAATGTAGATGGAGTATTTAATAAATTTATTATGCAGATAAACTAAGTAGGAATAATTTTAAATGCTTCATAATCTTTTATTTCTAACCGTTTACTTCTAACGTTCTAACACAAGCCCCATCTAATGATAACTATGACTTTTTTCAGTAATAGAAATTTTAATTTGTTTAATCAAGTAAGACTATCCGTTTTACTTGGATTCGAACCTGTCTGAGACAAGTGTTCTAATCTTACCGCCTTATAAAACCCTTATAAAATTATTAGTTTTCGTGTTAAACCCCATTTCCCCGGGCAGGTAGTTAGTATGAGGATATCTATTGTATTATTGTATTAATTAAAACATTTGCACCGCTTCTACTTAAATTTTAAGTGTCACTTAAATAAAAAATATCGAATCAAACTCGTGACAACAACGTTATTTCTAAGTTTGACAATTTAATTTTGATTCGATATTGTTCATTTAAGGAAAACTTAAAATTTGATGGAGGCGATGCAACTGGCCATTAAACCCATAATTTTTTGAGTCCAGCATGACTGTTTTTGTGTGAACTTTTCTGCACTTTACCACATGATGCATGATTGTGACTTACTTTAATGAACTGAAAGGTAGCAATA
Source organism: Agonum fuliginosum (assembly GCA_947534325.1). Classification (NCBI taxonomy): domain Eukaryota; kingdom Metazoa; phylum Arthropoda; class Insecta; order Coleoptera; family Carabidae; genus Agonum; species Agonum fuliginosum. The sequence goes on from OX384033.1 coordinate 4,786,839, forward strand.
GGCGGCAGTCGTTTGAGGTAGGGGTAGAAAAAGGAGCCGGCGGGATGCGCGGGGTAGCGGGAGGTGATGCGGTACGCGACGCCCTGCGGTTCCGTCGGCCAGTTCGGTGCCGTGAACGTGAACCCGTTGTCCGTGCCCGCATCGATTGGGTCCACCTGCAACAAAACAAACACATACATACATCCAAATGGCGATAATTACTCATTACTATAGCATTCTTTAGCTATTACTTAAAGTTAGATTCAGACCTACCTAATTATAAGTATAAGTGACTAATTTAACCAACCAGAGCCCTTATAATTATTGAAATTGGAATTTTCTGGAAGCGCTGATTGATTAATTTAGGACTTATACTTAAAATTGCTTATATAGATATCACATCTCTAAAATTGAGTTAAGGATATCACATCTCCAAAATTGAGTTAAAGATATCACATCTCCAAAATTGAGTTAAAGATATCACATCTCCAAAATTAAATTAATAAGAATATCACATCTCCTTAATTGAAATAAGGATATAATATCTCCATAATTGAGTTATTAAGAATATCACATCTCTAAAATAGAATTATGGATATCACATCTCCATAATTTAATTCATAAGGACTCATTTTCATAATTGAGTTGAGGATATCACATCTCTATAATAATTGAATTAAGTATATCACATCTCCAAAATTGAATTAAGGATATCACATCTCCATAATTGAATAATTAAGGATATGACATTACAGCATTACACCTTCATAATTATTGAATTAAGGATATCACATGTCCATAATTGAGTTCTTCATAATTGAGTTGAGGATATCACATCTCCATAATTGAATTAAGAATATCACATCTCCATAATTGAATTAAGGATATCACATCTCCCTAATTATTAAGGACATCACATTTCTATAATTGAATTCTTAAGGATATCATATCTCCATAATTGAATTGAGCATATCACATCTCTAAAATTGAATTATGGATATCACATCTCCAAAATAAAATTATGGATATCACATACTCAAAATTAAATTAATTACATTACGTTCCCATAATGATTATTGAATTTATTATTAAGGATATTTGTCTAAAATTTTAAATAGTTTATTTTTATGAAATAATACAAAATGCACTCTGAGTATTGACTTTTATTATGATAAAACTTGATGTGTTATGTATGCACAATAAATAAAACCTCTCTATATGCATGAAAAACCAATATGTCTACCTACTCCAATGTTAAATTAAAAACTAGGAGAAGTATTCCAACTTTAATAAATGCATCCGCGATTCATATTCAGAATTCAGTTTTTCAGCGCTCGTTTTATTATACAAGCAACCAGCAATACTCGTCTGGATACGCGTTGCATATTGAAGTTATCTCATGCATGTTTAATAAAAATTCTCAACAGTTTGCATTAAATGTATCCCATGTATAATTTGCATATAAAATAATGAAAACTATCAATAGTGCGATGAAAACTTTTAACTGAAACATGATACTGTATTTTAAAACATGTTTTATTTATTCCAATCATCGCTAGCACACTGTAAAATTAGGGTCATATTTCAGTTAACTTTTCATGCAATAAAATCTCCACTAACAACCAAGAGTACCCGTGAGTTGAAGGCTGGTAACCGCACACTCGAGAAATATATAGGGTGTTGCACAACTTCAGCATAAAAATTAATTTTGATACTACATGACATGCTGATCAGTGATAACGAGTCAAAAATAATTCAGTATATAGGTAACCTCTAAATCAATTTTGTTTAATTAATTACTTTTTATTCAATAACATTAATGAATCTAATAATAGAAAACATAATATAAGTTCAATATTTTCTATAATGGCTTTTACAGTGACATTGACAGTTAAATAAATGGCAATATTAATGTCATCAACAAAAACGTTACACAACACCCGTAAATATTTCTAAATCAACTTGTGTATATTGTGGCAATTTTTTCGCATTTGTCCTCTAGAAAACTCGCTAAATTTGCACGCGTGCGAAAAAATCATGTCTTACAACTTCTTTTTTAATAATATACTATTATAAAATTCGCAAAATGAATTGTATACTCAAAATGACGAATACATTTTTAGTACCGGTGGTTTAATTGACTTTAATTATCGCATCACCAAAATATAATTAATTTTTTATTTTTTTTGAAATTTGTGAAGGAAACAATTTTGGCCTACTGGCTGAATAGGTAGTTTTAATATTAAATATTACGTTGTAACTAATTAACAACTATGTTTGCATAATACAATAATTGAATTTAGTTTCAAGAAGTCGGCCACATAACTCTGTCTTTATTCAAAATAAATAATATAATAATAAAAATGTTTCCCTAAAGTAAACTACCCGTATTTATAGGAATTTCGAAAAAAATCTGGTTGTTCCAGAATCAGTACGTTAAATACTACATATATGCCATTACAATATATACCTCAAGTTATGGTACACCCTGTATACTAAAGTACCTGGAAGGGAGCCGTAGCTCACTACAAAACAGCAGCATTGAGGCAAGTTAACAGAGAGACAGACTTACGGCGTATAGTATTTGTGAAGTATCTCTATCACTGTCTAACTCATGTAGAACATGGGCAAAATACTACACGCTTTTAAATACAAACTTGCCCGAGTGACTCTAACGCGCACGTCCTTTCCAGGTACGTAGTATAGAGTTCACTGATTGAAGGAAATGTAATTAACAAAAATGAACTGCACATTCACCGATAAAAGGAAGGAAAGAAAAATGACACTCACTTCGATCGTAATACTGTCAAGCCAGTTGCCATCCACGCACAAGTCGAAGCTGTCAATTCCAATGAACCAATCAGGAGACGGAACGATCCGAGACATCAGAGACACCTGAAAAAAGTACAATTTTACAATACAAGGTCTACAATACTCAAACTAATTTTACATTAAACGATACACATTCATATATTACTATTAAATAATGCATTCTATACGAATATATTATTTGTTCATAGTTTATTAATGCTATTAATTATTTAATCGTATCATCAACAACTGTTATTATCTTTTAATATGCAACATTTATTGATAAAATAATACGTTAGTTACTTTTTACTTATAATACGTAAGATACTTATAATTCATTAGTTACGGACATAGTACGTTAGATACAACCAAAATAACATCAAAACCTTCCATAATACGCGAATTCACAGATAAAATTGTTGATTTGTTTTAACATAGCTGTCTTTGATGATACGATTAAGCTTTGAATAGGTATAACGCGAATATATGCGATTTGAGCCCCCTTGGATGTTCAAAGAGACTAGGTTTCACCTCGTCGCTTAGCAGCATCCTCGGTATTATAAATCGCATAATATTCTTGTTATATAAATAGCTATAAGTAACTGTTAATAAACTGTTTTGTATGAATGGACAATAATTATTTGATATTTGAGTAATACAACATTTATTCTTCACAGTATAAGATCTTGGTTGTTTGTATGTAAGAAGAAGAAGAATATTTCTGATAAGTAGTTCAAGTAATTTTTGAATCCAACTATTTATTACTTCTTGGTGATTTTATAACAACAAACTGGATTTCTGGTCAAAAGAACTTGCTGTAGTTATCCAAAATAATATTGCTTACTACGTAAATCTTTAAAAAAATATTTATAATGTAAAAATGTACCAGAAGAAATAGCTTACTAGAATTAAAAAATCTATTTAAATTACTAACATCAATAAACAATAATATTTATGATTATTAATAATATAATAATATAATAATTCACAGAAGTCCCTATAGTACAAAATTCCCAAAAAAGTCAATAATTATTTGTTCACATTGTTGGTAAGTAGCGTATAATATAAATGTACGACGTTTTTTAAATTATTTTGTAATTTACCACATTGGACAAGATTTATTTATGGTAATTTCGTGCTAAGATCTCTCAATGTCGTTACTTAAACGTGATAAAAATTTATTACAAACTTTATAATTTAAACAACTTACGCAAAACTAAAAAGAAAAAGCGTTTTCTTTATAATTCTATTAAAACAATTTCTGATGGAATAAGTCGTTAAAACTTCCCAACAAACTCTTATTCGTTTTGCTGAAGAAAATTAAACAAAAATTAAAAATGTCAAGACCTTTACCAGATCAATTAGGTACTTATTGATAAGTAATTGCAGTCTTTTGTATTGACAGCTTTGAAGTTTTTATGTCATTAGCCTTATTCATTAATTAATTAATGAGCTGGTTAGTAGTTTAAATTGTGGAAAATTACCTAACTGACAATTAAATAATTTTATGTAATCATTACATGATTATAATTATAGATCTTTAAATGTTTAAATAGTGTGAGAAAATTACACTTCCGACTGAATTCCAAAATAGGCAGATAGGTAGGTACTCCAAAAATATTATTTTAAAAATAATGATTAATAAATACACGAAAATAGTTTCATTTATGTAAATTTTATTATTATTATTATTTCCCAGTTTATTAATTATTATTTTTATTATTATTGTAGATCAAAAACAAATTTTATTTCATAATTTTTCGGACTACTTATAGGCCACAAAATAGAATATTAAAGGCCTAGGCCGCAAAATTATATTTTTTGTCTTAATAAGGCTAAGTAACTTCATTTATAAAATAAAAGTATTCCTGTTATTTGACATTTATTAATACAATGATTAAATGAAAATTTTTGTGTGTGTAAGTATCTCGGACAAAATGTATCATTAAGGTATTCACAAGCCAAGTAAACAACTTGCTTGTCCCTTAATGTTTCACTTTTTGTCCTAGATACATAAATAACTATTATCTACGACTACTATGAAAAGTTTATATTTATGCTTTCAATTGTCAACGTAAAGTTGATTGTTACAAAGGACCAAGCAAAAAAACATTTTATTGCGCGTCTCCTATGACAACACGCAATAAAGTACTTTTTGATTACATAAAATAAAAGAAAATGACAGAATCATACAAATTTTTTTATTTCTTTATTTCGATATTATTGGTACCTATCGTCATGGTTACGAATAAAACATAAAATGATTGAACGCAGATTGAACTAACTGAATACTATTATTATTATTATAATAAATAATTTTAGCCGTAGATAAAATTATGTGTGTATTACGAGCGTAAAGTGTCTGTTCCTCTTGCACTATTGCAGCTCTCGCCTTCGGCTCGCGCAGCAATTACCGTGCGCGAGTAACAAAGAGTCACTTTACGCTCTTAATACACAAATAACTATTAAATTCAGTTTCTATGGCTTGAGACATATTAATTTATTTAAGAATTATTAAACAATTTTCATTTGTCAAATTTTATCATAAAAGTAACTTATTTATAGGCAAAATTACGAACTTAGAGAGATTTAAGTCATTTTGACTCCAGTTCTGCACCAAATGAAGCATTCTGATTGGTTAAAAATAACGTGTGGAGAGGAGAGTACGTACTAATCAAACATATTATTTAAAAAACCCTCTCAAACCCTAAAACAAAACATTACGAAATAGTATTAATTCATTAACTATTGCGAAATTTAGATATGAAGATGTAATAAATTTCACGTATCTTGCACATACGTTACCAGAAACTTTATCTAAATAAAAAGTGCAATCAGCCTACAAATCACCCTCCCTTTCCATTCTCCTCCGAACTCATTATAATCTCATTCACAATACCCTCCTTCATACTTCATTCATTCATGATTCAACTGTCTACAACCAGACTCTACAATTCCTTCATCAAGTGACCACTGGCCGGCAGTCGATAGCCGACCAGTCTGCATTCAACAACTTGCCCAGCTGCACACACTTACACACACACAGTTGCACAAGTGGATAGAATCAGAATGGAAGAATGCAGTTGCAGTTACAGTTGCAATGTAGTGTCAGGGACCGTGGAGGTTAATTAGACGGCATGTGTGATTGGCGGGAAAGGAGAGGGGAGGGGGTTGTATAGTCCGGTAGGGCAGGAATCAGGAATTTTTATATGGGGGTGTTTTTACCTTTTTATATGCACCATTTATTGATAATTATCAACAACATAATACGTTAGTTAATAATACATAATACTAATAATACATTACATACTTAAAAAAATAATTGGAAGTAGTGTCCAGCAATAGAATTTAGTTAGGAGATTAGTCGGAATTTGGACAGATGTTCATCAAAACAAGATTATTGAAGATGAGACGTTAACGTTTCGGTTTATTATAAAACCATCATCAGAACAGATACTGCAAATTTTACATTTTGTTACAATCAATTTTGATGAACATCTGTCCAAATTCCGACTAATCTCCTAACTAAATTAGATACTTATATAATTCATTAGTTACGAACTTAAAGTAGTTCGGTCGTCAATTGAAGTCTTTGATTTTGTATTGAAAATGGTCTGGTTGAATAGAAAATTTAATATTATTTTCAAAAGTGCCAAGAAAACATGCCCTTGCCGTACTCGTTTTTGAGAAAAATGAGTTTGAAGTTCACTGTTTTTACATGGGCTCTTATGGAAAACGACACTTTTGGTTAAGAAAAATTGAAATTGCGCCGTAAAAGTTCGTTGAGTAAATAGTGGCAAATTGATATTTGGAAAGGTAATATATTAAGGCTTCGTTATGCATAGTCAAAACCCTACGTTGCCGATGTAAATAGCCCAAAAAATGGGAAAATATGTGACAAAATCACGACCAAGCGGAAGCCGATCGGGCGTCACGTTCTGCAGGGTTGCCAACTGCGGAGCGTGGGAAATTTAAACGCAGATTTGAATGTTAACCTTTTATTTCTTGAAACAGATTGGATTGAAAAATCATTGATTTTCATGATTTTAAGTCATTTATCAAGAACTCGTTTTTATAAACACACTATCGTATTTATCATTTATCATTCCTGTGTTTACATTTGAATGCCTCGAACAATGCTGCCAACTGTGTCAACTGCCAACCTGGCCCGAGTTATGACACTGGGTGATTGACTAGTCAAGTTGCGAATGAAATTACAAGATTTGTAAAATACGACTATTTGTTTGAGAACCAGATGCATAAAAATTCATAATAAAATATTAAAAACCGTTACAGTCGAATTTCACTTCATAAATTGACAACAAAAAACGGACTGAATTTGACTAGCGTCAACGACGACCGAACTACTTTAATACGTTAGATACAATCATAATAACATCAAAACCTTACATAATATGCAAACTGTCAACTAATTGACAGATAAAATTGTTGATTTGTTTTAACATCGCTGTCGTTGATGATACGTTGAAGCTATGAATATAACACGAATATATGCGATTTAATCCCCCTTGGATGTTCAAAGAGACTCGGCTTCACCTCGTCGCTTAGTAACATCCTCCGTATTATAAATCGCGTAATATTCTTGTTACATTAATATCTATAATTTTGCACCAAATTGTGTAAAAACATACATTTCACGCAAATTGTGTGAGGCTGCTTCATATACTGTGAATTGTGAATCAACGATTTTATCCTGTGTGCGGTTGTCAACCGATAATGCACAAGTACATTATCCTGTACGTGCAGCCAGAGTTGGTCGGAGCCGTAAAGGAGAGAAATAATGTGCCTATTATGTTCTACACAGAGCTGAGTCAAAGTTCGCCAGCTTATTACTTGCCTGAACGCAACTGAGTCAAGGGAAAAACCGAGCTGGACGACTTCTTTATACACTATTTTCAACATAGCGAAGCAGTTTCTGCCAACAAAATTGCTGATAATAATCTATGTTCGGTCGATTAATATTTTTTACCAATTTATAATTCCTAAGTCTGGTAATCTCTTATTTAGCGTACTGTACTTGTTAATCAAAAGTGTACTAAAAGGAAAATTTTTGTACAGTTAAATTGTAAGCTGTAGATTTAAGCTGTTAAACGTATTCGTTTTAAGTGGATTACTAAAAATTGTTAGATTTGTTTCTATGAAAAAAAAGTTATGTCCACAATAGTCCAGTAACCTAGTAAGTACATCATAAGTTGCATCAAGTGGGAGTAGTTAATTTCGTTTTTTTTCTTGTATGGGATGTGCCTGAGATGGAAAATCCAAATTTTCGCCCTCGACAGACTTCCGGATCTTAACCAATAAACCAAAAAATCTGACGTGGACACCACATGACTTCCTTGTACGCCTTGTGTGTTCATACTTTTCTTAATAACTAAAATGTAAAATAATATTAAAAATTCTTTTAACTTATTATACTAGTATACTCACAAATATATTTTAGTCATTTTATTTAAACTGCAGAAGAAGATATAAAGCATATTTTACTATTGTCACTGTCATGTCATAATCATTTAAATTTTACGTAGTAACAAATGTTAAACGATCATGGAGTACAAGATACCGAAATACTAAATTATAATTATATACTTTAATTATTCTTAAATGATAGAAGATACAGAAAATTTTTATAAAATACCGATTGTAGATAATAATCACATAATCTTTCATTTAAAATAAAAAAAATTGTCTAAAATTAATTATTTATCAAAATATTTTTAAAAAGTACTACTTCCGGTTTGTAGACTGAAACCAAAAATAGGAGGTGCACAACTAGATGCTATAACAGTCCTAAATACAAAATTTCAGCTTTCTACGTCTAACCGTATTTGAGTTATGCGACACACATACGTCCGTACGCACGTACGCACGTACGCACGTACGCACGTACGTACAGACGTCACGACGAAACTAGTCATAATGGATTCAGAAAAGGTCAAAACGGATATTTCCGTCAAAATCTGAGAACCGAAATTTTTCGCGATTACAATACTTCCTTACTTCGTACAAGGAAGTAAAAACAGCAAATTTTTTGACCTTTTTCAGTTTTTTCCTATAACTTATATAAATGCTAAAAATTGATATCCAATAAGTATTTCTTTAAAAGCCGTAGGCTTGGAAATCACCATTAAATAAAATAAATTTAAATGCTTACTAATTTTTATTCATTACTGTAACTTATCAGACCAGTGGCACGAAAAATGTTTGTTCCACGAAATAAGCAGTTTTTTTTTGTGAATTTCGGAAAAATTATTTTTGCGTTCTAATCAGTAGTACATCAAATAATACACACCATCGTTTAAATCTAATGAAATAAATAATAATGATCTTATAAGGGGCAGTCTCATAGATCTCCGGAGTCTCGGTATATGGAGTATGGATGGATTTTTCTACCGTGTTATTAAAAAATTAAATAAAAATCCTGAGTCCGACACTGTCCATTCAGCACGGTGCATTGGCACCAGTCTGCTCTTCTTGCGCCATTTTACCTCGCTTATTTATTGCAGAATTATACGATTGAACCGCCACTCGTGCTGAGCACGCGTGTGCGCGCGCACGTGCCGCTTGTATTTCCGTTTCTTTCTTTCCGTTCGCAAAACAAAAAAACCGCTTCGGTTTCGGTTTCAGATCACCATCAGCACAGCAGCCGGCTGGGCCGATGCTCAACTGTTCCGATGTTTTCTTTATTCTTTTGTTTGTTTATGTTCGACTGTCATGTATTATTAATAAAGTAATATTATTTTCGGATGGAAGAAAAAATGGTGAGCAAGGAAAAATAAAACGATGGGCGGGTAATTTGAATTCTAAATGTAATAAGAGATAAGTATGATACGATAATGCAATGGTTTTTTATCGATTTGATATTCATAATCATAAATATGTATTCGGAAACTCTCTTTTTGAAAGTAATTTGAGAAATAAGTCAGAATACCCTCATTTTAATAGCAAATGATTATACACAGAGATTCACATCTTCGTCATATATATTAATGGCATTGGCACTCAACTACTGAATGAGAATTTTTCAAGTACCTAATTTAATTTACAGGTTTTTAAATCAAATAGTGTTGAGCCACAGTTTCCTTATGGAATTTCATAAGATTATTTAATTTGTAATTGTCTTGCCATTGTATAATTAATTGAAATTTAATTTTATTCCAATCACAGTAAAAAATGTGTTCCTTACAAAAACTGTCCGTATATTTATGAATTTAAAAAAAATATTTTTGTCCACGATCAGTATGTTGAGTACCATTAAAAAAAATATGAACGAAGTGTATGTCTTACTTCGGACAGTAATAAAATTTATTCCAATATAATTTATAATTTGGTGGGTAAGATCATTACTAACTAATAAGTATTTTAAAATTAATCAGTTTGTCTTTTATTGATGAACAAAACTGAAATGGTGTAGCCAGGGGAAGTTTTGGAGGTTAAACCTCCCCAGCAGTTATATAAAAATTCTAAAATGAAACATTATTTTAATCTTTACACAGCATGCCGATGAAAAGAATTTATTAATATTTGTGTCATAAAACACCTATAACCAAATTGGTATGCAGTCCTCGTTGGCCCAAGGGTGGAAAATTTCGCAAAAGTTTTGAGCAAGTGGAAATGCAATTTTTCATATGACCGGAAAGCGTGCAAGGGTTTAATACCTATTTTTCTATATTGTCATAGGATCAATATGCTATCCTCCAAAAGGCATGCTGTATGAAATCACCTATTATGAGCTCCAGGTCTATAATTAAAACAGGTACAATAATTATTATGTTAATTTGGTAGCTCTGAATACAGCTTAAGTACACAATAACTGTTGTTTTGTATTGTTTGTTTCACATTATGCTCTTTTCTCTCACAAAAAGCAAATTGCTTAATCAGTTCGATTCCCTCTTTGGAAAAAATAATGAATTAATACAACGCATGAAAGCACAAGTGAAGGTTATTGAACACGAAATCTTAAATTTTGAACTCGTGTTAAGTAGATAAATGCATTATCGAACTTCGAAGTCATATTTTATAGATACTAGTTTAGTTAAAAGGAAAAACACCAACACCAATATTATTTCTTTCACTACGACTACACTGTCGAATGATGCCCGATTGCCAATGGTTCGAACATCGTATTAATTACTAATTCATTAGGTACGTATTTAATTTACTTTAATTAAGGACACAAACACAAATTTTATTATATTTTAAAAACATTGAATCTTACTATATCCAACAACAATTATACAGGTAATTCATCATAACCCTTTTTTTTAAATGCGTGCCATTCAGGCTATAGGTATCGTTGTGGGAAGAGAGTGATCTCATTCGACAGGTGCACTTTTAAAGTTTTGTTCCCCACCCGGTCAGTCGCAATCATGCGTTGGAGCACGCAGCAGCATCGATGGCTGTTTTGAGGGAACACTTCCCGGGGCGCCTCATCTGAATAAGGGGCGATTTGGAGTGGCCAGCCCGCTCGTCCGATTTGGCTCCTTATTATTTTTCTTGTGGGTTTACGTCAACCGTACAAGTACCCTAGAAGACCTGAAGGCCAACATCCGGGCCGCAATTGCAACATACCCGCTACCATGCTGGAAAGGGTTATGACAAACGCCAGAAATCGGCTTATTCAGTGTATAGACACCTACCTGATATGATTTTGAGAACTGGGTGAAACAAAACTTTGGATAGGTATGTAGATTGTAGATACCTACATTATAAAATAAAAATAAAAAGTTTCTGATTCATATAATTGGCATTATAGCGTTTTGAAGTAAGGAAGTTACGATGAATCACTCTGTATAAACGTAAATAATAGTCGATTGCGTTATGGAACCGACTCTAACGATCTGACAACATATAAGAGGCCCGTGTATCTCCTAAAATGCAGCACAAAACGTACTAACTTAGCGAGTGTTTTGTGGACAGTTCAAGAATGGTAAAATTGTATTTGAACAAGGATTATATACTTACAGGACCAATTAAAGGTGGAGTGTCAATCACGCGGCTGAAGAGGCCAAAGCCGCGCGGCTGTAGACGCGCGATTATTGGCACGCTGCAGCCGCGCGGCTATAGTGACTTGGTGCGTTTCCAACACGCGGCCGCGACTGGGTATCGTTTGACATTTAATATTTATTAATGCATTAAACTAAACGCTAGATTGTTAACTGCGTTCATTGCATATAAACAGCAGTAAGGTAAGCTGCTGTTTGCAGTATAGACAAAAAACTAATAAATTTTAGAAAAATATTGTGCAATTTTGACTGCTATTTCTGTCCACACGTTATCTCTAACATTTTGATCCTTATAATGTTTATTCTTCGCATCATAAAAACAGGGATGTTGTCCAACTAGTTCACTAAGAAACGAATAATCTATAATCACGAAGAAACACTTCATATGATTCACTAAAATATTACGAATTATGACATAAAAACAACAGCCGCGCGGCTACACTGCTCACAGAGCAGCCGCGTCGCGTTGATCGCGCGGCGTCAAGTAGCCGCTCGAGCCGCAGCCGCCTGATAGGAAACCGGGTCCATTGTTTTTAATGTGAAGCAGTGACCAGCGCGACGCGGCTATAGTCGCGCGTCTACAGCCGAGCGGCTTTAGCCGCTTCAGCCGCGTGATTGACACTCGACCTTTACGCAGTTGTGGCTTTTAAAAATTTTAATAAAAAAATTGTACTGTACAGGATAATAAAAATTCATACAAATTTCCAATTTATGCAAACTTACTCGGTTATATTTTCTGATAGAAAACCAATCAAATAATATATAATATAATAATATATAATAAGATATTAATAATATCTTGATGAAAGAATCGTATCCAGATGTTGATATCTATTAAAAAGATCGTCGGATGATGGATGATAAAAAAGGATCAATAACTTACTCCTAGATGCAGACGTTTCGGTTAATATTCAGTTATTTAAATTACAATTAGATACCAAAATAAAACATCTTGTGGTAAGTTATTACAAAAATATCAAACTTGCAGAACATCTTCTTCCTTCTGCAGTGTAACGACAACTGACGAGTCAGCCAGATGAGTCTGAAGCACTGAAGATGGTTAAATATTAACCGAAACGTCTGCATCTAGGGGTAATATATTGATCCTTTTTTATCATCCATCATCCGACGATCCTTCTAATAAATATAATAATATCAGCCAACATTTCGGTTAACACTTGAACCTTCTTCAGGGTAAGTAAGAATCACAACCAATAAAACAGTTATTCAAGTAAAACATTCTTCACAGGTTTTAACCGTGCGCGTAAAAAATGTTGTGTGTTTATTTATAATTTTAACAAGTTTAATATAAGATTTCTATTCATGTATTAAATATTAATGTTTTCATT